>OY288258.1:50798039-53387205 GCA_958450325.1 Agrostemma githago | reverse complement strand
TTAGGATCCAGCTGTGTGGGTTGGGCCCTGTTTGAAAGGAGGTTTACGTGAGACATTCCCCGGACTTTGGACTCGATTGTGTAGACGGGCCGACCCTTGTAGAAGTATGTCCTACGTAGGTGGGCCTTGCCTTAGTCAAATAAGGCGGACTGGGATAGGGAGGAAACTCGTGATATAAGATCGACGGAGTTTCGACGCTAAAGACTTCGACGACTTACGACACGACCCGACACTGCTAAATACGGGAAGTCCTAAGAAGGGGAAGGTTTTGAAATATGAATTTTTTTGAAAAGGCCGAAAAAAAAAATTCGGGGAGAACCGGCCCTTTTTTCGAAAAAACGGAAAAGGTGGACCGGGTTACGGGTTTGAAAGTTCGAAAATATTTTCGAGTTTTGAAATGGGCATAATACCGGCTAAAAAAATAGGCTATTTTGAGTAAAATCGTGGATCCTAAATTCGGTATATGTCCCGGGTTTTGAAAATTGGATATTTTGAAAAGGATGCAATTTTGAAAAAGATAGGTTTTTGAAAGACGACTTGTAAATAAGGTAGCACGTAGTCATGGAAACAGTATAACGACGCCATGTATGCTCTAATTCTAAGTCTCGGTCAGTCTGAAAGGGTCTATACCAGTGTACATAGCCTATCGAGAATCGGGGCGGACTTCCTAAGTCGAGTTGAGCTTAGAACATGCCGTAAAACCCATACGAATCGGCTAATGGACACCTTCGACATATCCAATTTGGACTACATCGATAGTATAGTGGGACGTCGGTCACCAGTACCGGCCCGGGAAAATATGGGGTTATGCATGAACCGTAAAATTAAAACGCGTATTGTACTAGTCAAAAGATTTCTATTCGAGTCTCACCCTGAGGATGCTGAAGGTCAGTAACGTATCAGCTGATCCCCAGCGGAGTCGCCAAATTGTGGACATGACATAGGTCCACCCCGACGCGGCCACGCGCGAGTTTGGGAGAGGCAAATGAATCTCCATATGAGATGGTCAAATTGAAATTTAAATCGAAGTTGGAGTCGCCACTGAATTTTATGGTCATTCGGAACCGTTTGAGCCCACTCTATGTCGTAGTGGGCCGTATACAAAATACAGCCCATTTCCGATGTCAGACTTTATTGGGCACGTCCCTTTGCAGTTCGATACCGATGCCGACTTGATCGGTTAATCGTATATTGAATGACTCTCGTTGCCAATGGATTCGGACATCCGGAAACCACGGTTCTGAGTAAGGGGTGAGGGTACGTGTTGGGAAGTTCACTAAGAACAGCCAACCCCGCCCGCACATTAGCGGCCTCTACTAGGATATCGAATGATTTTTTAATACGCGCGTTAGTAATACGATGAATGATATGCAAACATTGTTTTCCTAAACATGCGAGGAATTGAATGGGTTGCTAAGTCGGTTTAATGCATGAAAGATTTAACGTCAAAGTTGAATTTAGCATGTGAGATTCGTTTTAGTATAATAAAACAAACGATGAAAAGATATTAATTTGCTACAAAGGATAAACAAACGAGTTAGTATCGAATTGTGAATAACAAGATAGCAAAAATAATAAATATACGAGATCGAAATCTGAAAATATTGCTAAAAGACGTTGTTTTGTATAAAAAATGAAGTTCGAAAAAAAAGAAAAAAAAAAGAAAAAGTGCGTCGTGTGACAGCCGGCCGCGCGGCTCGCCCGGGATGCCGGCGGGTCGCGTGACGGCCTGTTTTTGAAATCGGTTTTTTTGAAAATTCAATGCTTTTATTAAATCGCGTACAAATATCGCATAATTTGCACTCGATCTAATATTTTGGATATTCGTTATATTCGATAATTGACTACGAAATCAATATCAAATATTCCGAATAGTTTTAGAAATGATATAAATTTTAGAAATCGTTTCGTAGAATAAATAATAAAACGAACGAAAAGGCTAAAAAAAAGGGTTCGGGTTTCAGGCCCGTGCGCGAGTCGCCTGAGAGGGGTGCGACTCGCATGCGGGTCTGTCCCGGTTCCGTTGTTGTTCGAAAATTTTTAATTTTGATAAATCGCGTACAAATACGAATTAATTTATACTCGATTTATGTTTTCGATATTCGTCGTATCCGATATTCGATTATGAAATCGATATCGAATATTCGGAATGAATTTTATAAAAGGTTTTGTAAAATTGTTTGAAAAAAAGAGTTTGAACGAAAAAGATGTTAATTCTCTCCGCATTTAAAATCGTTGTATTTTGTAAAAAAAGATGTAACGATTTTCTTAGCATCGACGAGATTCGATTTAATTCCTTTAATACGATATTCAACTATAGAGTTGATATTATATTTTTAGGAATGTTTGTTATACGAAAATATTTTTAATAATATTGATATTAGAAATAATAAAAAGCGATGAACGACCCGTAAAAAAAAAAGAACGACGCACGACCCATAAGAAAAAATGTGGGTGTCGGGTTTGGTACACTCTCAACCTACATGCTTCTGTTTACTCGGATCGGGGCTCGTCGGGACGTGGCGTGGGCACAAGAGCGTCGAGTGGATGTCGGTGAGTTATGGTGGCTCGGTTAGGTGGGAAGTGTGAAGGGTGTCGGGTGTCGGGCCGGTTTCCTTCGGGTTTGTAATATCGGTTTCTCGTTGCTAAATTTTTATGCCTATGAGTGCATGGGAATTATTCGTTGGGTATATGAATATTTCTGAATGTTGATGAATGATCTGTGTGTTGTATGCAAGGGGCTATTTATAGGGAGTTCCCGACCTTGGCTAGAAGAGGTGCTTCGGGTTTGAACTACCACTTAGGATAGGAAACGTAAGAAGCTGAAAGGCATGAGAATTCCGCTTGCTTGTCCAAGAAGCAAGGGAAGCCGGCTGGTTGTGCAGCTCGGCCGAGTATTTGCACTCGGTCGGGTGTTTTATACGGTTTTCGGATAGAATTCCTACTTGAGATCGAATTCTATCCTTAAACGGATTTGTTTAATATTTTGTGAAGCTGATTTTTCGTAGGATTGGAGTATGAATCAGCCGTGTGAGGTGTCACGGCTGACTCACGTGTCTCGGGAAAATCTTTGACCGGGTTTTGACTCGGTCGCTAAAAGACGGTTTTACCCCTGATGTCGGAATCGACCCAAATTAGTCTTATTTGACTCGAAACGACCCACTGGGCCTGATTTTGAGGTTGGTTTCGTGAGATATGTAATCTATAATGAGCCCAAGCCAAATGCCAATGATTTTGAGCCCGTTTCTGAGTATGTTAAAGCACGTTTGCGTCCGATCATCATCGGGTGTTTGTCGGAAGCTGCTATAGACACCTGGCGGTCAAAATGTGGGTGTCTATAGATACCGATACCTTCTCTACCGGTTATCGTGTATAGAATGACTCTCGTGCGCCAACGGTTTCGGACATCCGGAAACCGAGGTTCTGAGTAAGGGGTGAGGGTACGTGTTGGGAAGCCCACTAAGGACACCCAACCCCGCCCGCACTTAGCGGCCTCTACTAAGACATCGTTCGTGTTCGTGTACGCGCGCTAGTAAAATGACTAAATGATATGCAAACAACGTTTTCGGGCTAAGCATGTGAATTATATGTGAACTACGTCATTTAATGCATCTAATCATTGTCGGAGTAGTTTAGCATGTGATGTTCATTTAAATAAATAAATGGCAAACATCGAAAATAGAAAACTCGTAAATAAATTACAAATTACACGGGCGGAATACAACCCGGAATTCACAATACAACGAGCAATAAAATAGAATAATTGAATTATAAGAAGCAAATGTTAACTAGAAACGGATCCGTATATAATAAATATAAACTAGACCGTAAGTTTTGCAAATGGACGATCTTCGATTAATTACGCATTATATTGCGTATTAAGCGAAAGACGGAGATATGGAACCTAGGCGTGGTGCTAGCCCGATTCCGAATCACGATGCCTTGTCCCGACTTATCACATCGAGGAATAGAGTCTAAATTAATCATGTCTCAGATACGACTAAAGAGTCGTCGACACAAGATTAATAGTGCGAGACCGTCGATCAAAGTCGTTTATGTGAAGTGATATGCATGAGTTTTGAAAAAGGAGATCACGTGATTGACTTTACACGTGTCGACTAAAAGTCGTAAAAAGACGAGTCTCGAAATATGCATTAAAGCTCTTGGTTTTCTTGGGCTATAGGCCCCACTCGATCGAGTCATGGCATGGACTCGGTCGAGTGTGCCCTTAAGGTGGCTACTGCCCGATTTTTGGGGGGCTACTCGATCGAGTGGCCCATGGCACTCGGTCGAGTGCCCCCTGTACGAGGCATGGCTCGTTTCGTTTTTTATGTTTAAAAATCGATAGTTGGCCAAGTTAAATAAAAAATATTGCATGATTTAAATTTAACTCGGCTTCTGGTGTTTTAATCGTGTACTTATAAGACTATAATACCGTTATCGGAATTTTATGAAAATGATGTTATGAGATTGAAAAGAATTAATTAGTGACGAAATTGTAGTCCTCCGCTTCACGACATCGATACTAATCCTAGCGGATTATGTGATGTCGGTTTTCGCATCAACGGATCTCGCACTAATCTTAGAAATGGAGTCCTACGCGTTCGACTATGAGCGACCACGATCTCGTTACGCCCTTGAGTGCGTGGGGCGGCGCTCCTCGAAAGGGCGCCACCTCCATTGCGGCTTGTAAAGGGATTAAACGGACTTTGGATGGTCGTCATAGTCAAATGGGTTAGGATCCGAATTTTAGTACTAGTATGTATATATACACGGTATATAAATGTTGGTAACGAAAGGATAAAAATTAGTAAATGATAAAATTAAATGTTAGGTGTTAGATACAATAAATAAAAAATGTTAGATTGCGATAAATAAAAGTGTTATATTAGAGAGTTAGTATTCACGAAATTAAAATGTTAGTGTTAGCGGTTAGTAATAATAATAATAATAATAATAATAATAATAATAATAATAATAATAATAATAATAATAATAATAATAATAATAATAATAATAACAATAATACAAATATGTATATATATAATCAAAAAGAAAAGAGAAAGGAGAAAGAGATGTCGGGATTTGAATTACACCCTCAACCTACATGCTTAATCTCGGAAACGAACTCGTAACGTAGCGGCGTGTGCGCGGGAGTGTCGAGAATGTAGGAGGAGTTATGGTGTGATTGGTTTGGGAGAGGTTGCTCTCGGGTCTTTGACGAGTTTTGATCTTGGGATTTTTGTATGTGTTGATTGTGTATAAATGAATATGTATGAATGTGATGATTGAAAGGTGGTAATGTGTAGAAATTGATAAGTTGGCTGAATGTGTTGCTTAGGGTTTTTGTAAATGTTGTGTAAAGTTAGAAATGTGAAGAGTATGGAGGAGTATATATAGAGAACGTCCCCCGATCGAGTGGCCCTAGTGCACTCGACCGAGTGGCCCATAAAGGCGCCTGATCAGGTTTTTGAAGCTGCACTCGATAGAGTGTGGTCAAGCCACTCGATCGAGTGGATCAAGTTGGTGAGGTATTCTAGGCAAGGGTTGACCTTTTTGAATTTTTGAATTAGGTGGTTGAGCGCAATCTTCTAGAAGCTCACTTGGCTGTTTTTTGTGTCGGATTCGTTTTGACCGGGTTTTGACTCGGTCGCTAAAAGACAGTTTTATTTCCGGTGTCGGTTTCGACCCAAATTAGTCTCATTATATTGGAAACGGCCCACTGGGCTTGGATTTGAGGTTGGTTTTGAGAGATTTGCACTCCGCCAAATGCCCACGTCGGATACTATTGATTCTGAGTCCGTATTCGAGCGTATTAAGTCACGTTTGCGTCCGATCATCATCGGGTGGTTTGTCGGGAACTGCTATAGACACTAGCAGGCAAAATGAGGGTGTCTACAGAGCCCCCACTCTGACTGAGGCTTGGACAAGGCGAAAGTCAGAGTACCTACCAGGCCAATTGAGGATTACGACCTAGCAGTCTTCCGGTCGGGTCGTTTATAGTCCATTAGACTCGCGTGAAGGGTTCGCCATCCATAAGAAAAGGGTCATACATGTCCTGATGACGATAGCTCCGTGGGGAGTCGGACTTGCCTTTTAAGTCCTAGGTGTACCTGTATTTGCACGTAATATCTAGGTGAAACACCTACTCATGCTGGGGAGTAAAGTAGCTGCGCGGGGACTTGCTTCTGAAGTCTTGGGTGTACCCGTATGCCGACACATCACATCTTGGATGTAGCATTCCAGAAGAAACACCGCCTTTGTTGTTCCATTGGGAAGCACTAGCTGGTACCTGAAATGTTAGATACATAGGCAGAAATAGCAGGCATAGTATATAGCAAGATAGCACATAGGAAATGCAGTTAGCATCTATAGATTGGCTTGCGCTGGGGAAAATGATTTTTGCTTCATTTTGAAATCGAAGTCCTGAAAGAAACTCACGTTCTAGGAGATAGGTTTTCAAAATTGAAAGGGGTAGAAAAGAAATTTGCAGTTTAAATAGACTGAAATTTGACCTTGTCGAAAAGGATTTTCTCAAATGGCTAAGTTTTGCAAATTTTTAAAATGAGAATTTGACGAGAGAGGTATACCGACAGACTCGACTCTGGACGTGACAGAACGAGTTGACAGACACGACTGGACTCTTGAGGGGTTGGACCGTGACTCGGTAGGGGGGTGGGCCACCTAAGATGACAAGACTCTTAAGTTGCGCTATTCCGTAGCCTAGGCGGCGAGTGGTAACATGGTCGAACATCAAAATGGAAAAGATATGTCGTAGTATGTAATGGGACTGTTTCTGCAGGACTTAACAGTAGCAGTGCTGTAGACTAGTGCTCTTTTGAATTATTGGTTTGGGGTACATTCCCAAAGTGGGTGTTGCTTCGAGTCCCTGACGGATTCTCGTCTTCGATTGAGCCGAGAACTAGGACACACTATAGAACGGAGGCTATTTTTGAAAATTTTAGGATTTTGTGAGTTGAAGGAGAACTTCTGTCTAAGAGAAGCCCCCAGGACGACAAAGCTAGCTACTGAGAGCATGACAGTGTCGTGATAGGAATGATGATGCTTTTTGAATTTGTGTCAATGTGGGTGGTTGTGCCCTTGTTGAAAGGCTGCCTACGTATTCACGTGTAGTGAAATCAAACCAAGCCGTAGTTCAGTGGATTGGAAGATATATTATGGTGCCTAGTTTATTAGGGCTTTATGTGTAACTAGCCATAATGATGGTGTAGGCTAGGTGCATTCCCAATGATGTCTTGATCAAAGGGCTAGAATAGTTAGGATGCTGATCCTGTGACTGTGAGCGTTCTCCGGGGTAGCCCCCAGAGATGGTGTGAACTATTTGGGCATGTTCTATGCCGACCGCAGGTTGAGTTCCCGTGTTTGGGGCTAGTAACTGGTTTGGATGTTTTTGGAAATGTGGAGCTAGGTCGTAAGTGGCTTTGATGCTTCGAAATCTGGAGCTCGGTTTTGTGGAGCTAAGGCTTCGAGGGTAAAGTATTGTAATGTGGTAGGAAAGGGGGAACTCGAGTAATAATGACTCGAACTTCGATCAGGATAAGTTTGATAATGTGGGATCTGATTTGCATGTCTGGCCCTAATGGTTTGGGTGTATCCTATGGAGCTTGAATCCTCAAAATTTCGGGCTGTCTCTTAGCCTAGGTCTCGGGAAGGTCTTGAGGGTTGTAATATGGGGGAGGCTAATTGTGGTGTTAGCTAACCAGCTTGATTGTCTCTTCTCTATTTGATGGTATGGGCATCGATAATTTTGAATTGACCGTACCCCGGTTAAGGGACTTTCACTTGAGTTGACCGTTGACCACGGTCATGGGTATTTGAATTTTTTTTGTTTTATTTTTGTTTTTGTTTTTCTATCCTCCCTTATGGTGTTGTGAGTGGATATGGGGGTGGGCCCATCGGTTGGACTTGGCTTGTGGAGCTAAACCCTTGTAAGGTGTAAGCCTAGTTGGTGTTTGTGTGAGTGCAACTCGCGGTGCAGTACTCTACGGTAAGCATGGTGATTTGGATCTCGGTATTGTCATCATAACTTCGAGCAGGCTTAGTGGGAGCATCGCCCCGAGTTGGGTATTTTTGGCATCAAGTCAGACTAACGCCTAAGATAGGGATTGGTTAGTCTTATTGGAGGGCTGTTTATTGTGGGGAGATGGGCTTGCCTCCCGTCTTGAACCCAAATTAGGAGACTACCTAGATTTGTCATAGGATTCAATACTGCTTCTACTAGGGGTAGTTATGTGGCTTTCTATACCAGACATGGAACAGGTAAAGGAAAACACGGGCCTCAGTTCCTGCAGTCATTATAGATGTGCCTATAATAGTCACGTGCATGTGATCACAGTGTATGATGGTGTTCATCATGTTCTCGGAAACACATAAGGGAAGCATATATGAGTAATGGAAAAAAGATGATTTTATTGGATTGAAAAAAGAGGATAGAATACAGTTGACTCTGACTCTGACTTTGAAATTGAAAGAAATAGAACATCCTAGACTCGGACTCAGACTCGGACTCAAATCAAATCTGGACTTACGGACGCTCGGTTGGTTGTTTCTTTTTTTTGGTAAAGTCTTTGATTGGAAAGAACGACAGGTGCCACGACTCGCCTAAACTCGGCTTTGCGCAAATGCAAGAGAGGGAGTCAAACTAGACACGGCCCGGGGTGACGAGTCGACAAAGACTCTTGGACCGGGATACTCGAACGTTGACCTAGACGAGGTAACGAGCCTGGCTTGGACTCGACGATGAGACTCAAGCTTCACGAGGGTGAGTCCGAAAATGGGGCGACCGTGTTTTACTGCGTCACGTGTTCGGATCAACCGTGGCGACCTAAACCTTTAGGAGACTCGAGATGTTCGTAGCATAGGTACGACTCGAAGAAGGCATTATAAGGACACCGGTTATGATGAACGTAAGGTACCCCTTAAGGTGACTGTGATCGAATGCTCGGGTGGAGGACAGCCCCCAAGTGAGACTAAAGACTCGACAGGATTCAGATGGTGCGGCATCCGAATGACTCGAAAGTGACACACCACGAATAGGACATGACCCTTAGAGAAACCGTGATTGATCGCTCTGCTGAAGGGTAGCCCCCGAGTGAGACCGAAGGTTTCTAATGGGACTCAGATGGTGTGGCATCTAAGTGACTCAAAAGTGGGGTACGTGAGACAACACGTGTAAGACATGACCTTTAGAGCAACCGTGATTGATCGCTCTGCTGAAGGGTAGCCCCCGAGTGAGATTGAAGGTTTTGTTAAGACTCGAGTGTCGGACGAGTGACCCTTAGATGTAAGGATCACAAACCTTTTGCTACAGGGCTATGCCTTGTAAAAGGTTGACTCGACCTCGAGGAAAGGCAGACGGGGTAAGGGAAGAAACTTGCGATGTAAGATCGGCAGAGTTTCGACGCTAGAGACCCTTAACTTGACTTGACTTGAATAAGGATAGACCCTGTGATTAGGGTAGACCCTTAAGTTAAAGGATTTGAATTGGGATGACTCGACTAACGGATTGAAAGACGGGCGAAATTCCCTCAGGAAAGGTCGTGGGGACCATCCTGTCGGAGGAAAAAAAAGCGTGGGGCTTTCTAGTTAGGACTCGAGTGTTTAGGTGAACCTTCCATTTACGAGTGTATGACTCGTGTTGGTCGATTATGCCTTTAGAAAAAAGGCGGACTGGGATGGGGAAGAAACCCGTGATGTAGGATCGATGGAGTTTCGACGCTAATGACCTTCGATAATTTATGAAAAGACCCGACACACGAATTACGGTAGGTCCTATAATTAGGAAGGTTTTTGAAAAATGATTGAATTTTGAAAATTGAGAGAACGGTCCTGAAATTGGTAGAAGACCAATAGAACCGGCCATTTTGAAATGTTAAAAAGGTTGCGAGTAATTTCGCGTTTTTGAAAAATTGGGAGACAGTCCCGCGAAATTGGCAACATGCCGACAAGACCGAGTTTTTTGAAAAGTTGAATATTTGGAATTTTGAAAATTTGAATTTGGAAAACAAAATTTCCGAAAATTTGAAAATCTAAGATCCCGAAGATTTGAAAATCGAAAATGGTATCTCGGAGATTTGAAAATCGAGAATGGCATCTCGAAGATTTGAAAATCGCGAAGGGCATCACGAAGATTTGGAAATCGAGATTCGCATCTCGGATTTGGAAAATGAATTTGGATTTTTAAAATTGGAAAATCGAAAGGGAATCGAAAATTCGAAATTTGAAATGGGAAGCATGCCGGCTAAAAATAGGCTATTTTGAGTCAAATCGTAAGTCTAAAATTTGGCAGCATTCCGAGTTTTTGAATTTGAATATTTTGAAAAGATGAGTCCCGAAACGGACTGTATTTCGGGTTTTTCAAAATTTGGAGTTTTAGGAAAGATGCATTTTTTGAAATGACGGTTTTTGAAAAAATGGCACGGAAACCAAGTAGCACGTAGTCAAACAAGCATTATAACGACGCTTATGTATGCTTTACGCTAAGTCTCGGTCGGTCAAAATAGGGTCTATACCAACAACTATGGCTCTCTCGTAAATCAGGACGGACTCCCTAAGCCGAGTTGGTCTTAGGACATGCCGCAAAACCCATACGAGTTCAGCCATTGAAGTTTTTAGCGCACCCATTTAGGAATGCACCGCGGTATAGTGGGACGTCGGTCACAAGTAACCGGCCCGGGCAAAAATGGGTTATGCATGAATCATTAAACTAATGCGCGTACTTTAATATTCGAACGATTTCTTTTCGAGTCTCACCCTAGGAACCCCCATGACTAGTGGTACATTAGGTATCCCCAGCGGAGTCGCCAAATTGTGGACATGACGTAGGTCCACCCCGACGCGGCCAGGCGCGGGTTTGGGTAGGCGAATGATTCACGTGGTAAGATTGTTCTCGGTTGAAATTTAAGTCAAAGTTGGAGTCGCCACCGAATTTTATGGGAATTCGGAACCGTTCGAGCCCACTCTATGTCGTCGTGGGCCGTACACAAAGTACGGCCCATTTCGATTTCAGAGTTTATAGGGCTCGTCCCTTTGCATTGCGATACCGATACCGTCTCTACCGGTTATCGTGTATAGAAAGACTCTCGTGCGCCAACGGTTTCGGACATCCGGAAACCGAGGTTCAGAGTAAGGGGTGAGGGTACGTGTTGGGAAGCCCACTAAGGACACCCAACCCCGCCCACACTTAGCGGCCTCTACTAAGACATCGTTCGTGTTCGTGTACGCGCACTAGTAAAATGGCTAAATGATATGCAAACAGCATTTTCGGGCTAAGCATGTGAATTATATGTGAACTACGTCATTTAATGCATCTAATCATTGTCGGAGTAGTTTAGCATGTGATGTTCATTTAAATAAATAAATGGCAAACATCGAAAATAGAAAACTCGTAAATAAATTACAAATTACACGGGCGGAATACAACCCGGAGTTCACAATACAACGAGCAATAAAATAGAATAATTGAATTATAAGCAGCAAATGTTAACTAGAAACGGACCCGTATATAATAAATATAAACTAGACCGTAAGTTGTGCAAATGGACGAACTTCGATTAATTATGCATTATATTGCGTATTAAGCGAAGGATGGAGATATGGAACCTAGGCGTGGTGCTAGCCCGATCCCGAATCCCGATGCCTTGTTCCAACTTATCACATCGAGGAATAGAGTCTAAATTAATCATGTGTCGGATACGACTAAAGAGTCGTCGACACAAGATTAATAGTGTGAGACCGTCGATCAAAGTCGTTTATGTGAAGTGATATGCATGAGTTTTGAAAAAGGAGATCACGTGATTGACTTTACACGTGTCGATTAAAAGTCGTAAAAAGACGAGGCTCGAAATATGCATTAAAGCTCTCGGTTTTCGTGGGCTATAGGACCCACTCGATAGAGTCATGGCATGGACTCGGTCGAGTGTGCCCTTAAGGTGGCTACTGCCCGATTTTTGGGGGGCTACTAGATCGAGTGGCCCATGGCACTCGATCGAGTGGCCCATGGCACTCGGTCGAGTGCCCCCTGTACGAGGCATGACTCATTTCGTTTTTTATGTTTAAAAATCGATAGTTGGCCGAGTTAAATAAAAAATATTGCATGATTTAAATTTAACTCGGCTTCCGGTGTTTTAATCGTGTACTTATATGACTATAATACCGTTATCGGAATTTTATGAAAATGATGTTATGAGATTGAAAAGAATTAATTAGTGACGAAATTGTAGTCCTCCGCGTCACGACATCGATACTAATCCTAGCGGATTATGTGATGTCGGTTTTCGCATCAACGGATCTCGCACTAATCTTAGAAATGGAGTCCTACGCGTTCGACTATGAGCGACCACGATCTTGTTACGCCCTTGAGTGCGTGGGGCGGCGCTCCTCGAAAGGGCGCCACCTCCATTGCGGCTCGTAAAGGGATTAAACGGACTTTGGATGGTCGTCATAGTCAAATGGGTTAGGATCCGAATTTTAGTACTAGTATGTATATATACACGGTATATAAATGTTGGTAACGAAAGGATAAAAATTAGTAAATGATAAAATTAAATGTTAGGTGTTAGATACAATAAATAAAAAATGTTAGATTGCGATAAATAAAAGTGTTAGATTAGAGAGTTATACACGAAATTAAAATGTTAGTGTTAGCGGTTAGAAATAATAATAATAATAATAATAATAATAATAATAATAATAATAATAATAATAATAATAATAATAACAATAATACAAATATGTATATATATAATCAAAAAGAAAAGAGAAAGGAGAAAGAGATGTCGGGATTTGAATTACACCCTCAACCTACATGCTTAATCTCGGAAACGAACTCGTAACGTAGCGGCGTGTGCGCGGGAGTGTCGAGAATGTAGGAGGAGTTATGGTGTGATTGGTTTGGGAGAGGTTGCTCTCGGGTCTTTGACGAGTTTTGATCTCGGGATTTTTGTATGTGTTGATTGTGTATATATGAATATGTATGAATGTGATGATTGAAAGGTGGTAATGTGTAGAGATTGATAAGTTGGCTGAATGTGTTGCTTAGGATTTTTGTAAATGTTGTGTAAAGTTAGAAATGTGAAGAGCATGGGGGAGTATATATAGAGAACGTCCCCCGACCTAGGGTTACTCGATCGAGTGGCCCCAGTGCACTCGACCGAGTGGCCCATAAAGGCGCAAGAACGGGTTTTTGAAGATGCACTCGATCGAGTGCGGTCAAGCCACTCGATCGAGTGGATCAAGTTGGTGAGCTATTTTAGCCAAGGGTTGATCTTTTTGAATTTTTGAATTAGGTGGTTGAGCGCAATCTTCTAGAAGCTCACTTGGCTTTTTTTTGTGTCGGATTCGTCTTTGACCAGGTTTTGACTCGGTCGCTAAAAGACGGTTTTATTTCCGGTGTCGGTTTCGACCCAAATTACTCTCATTTTATTGGAAACTGCCCGCTGGGCCTGGATTTGAGGTCGGTTTTGAGAGATTTGAACTCCGCTAAATGCCCACGTCGGATACTATTGATTTTGAGTACGTATTCGAGCGTATTAAGTCACGTTTGCGTCCGATCATCATCGGGTGTTTTGTCGGGAACTGCTATAGACACTAGCAGGCAAAATGCGGGTGTCTACAGAGCCCCCACTCTGACTGAGGCTTGGACAAGGCGAAAGTCAGAGTAGCTACCAGGCCAATCGAGGATTACGACCTGGCAGCCTTCCGATCGGGTCGTTTATAGTCCATTAGACTCGCGTGAAGGGCTCGCCAGCCATAAGAAAAGGGTCATACATGTCCTGATGACGATAGCTCCGTGGGGAGTCGAACTTGCCTTTGAAGTCCTAGGTGTACCTGTATTTGCACGTAATATCTAAGTGAAACACCGACTCATGCTGGGGAGTAAAGTAGCTGCGCGGGGACTTACTTCTGAAGTCTTGGGTGTACCCGTATGCTGACACATCACATCTTGGATGTAGCATTCCAGGAGAAACACCGCCTTTGTTGTTCCGTTGGGAAGCACTAGCTGGTACCTGAATTGTTAGATACATAGGCAGAAATAGCAGGCATAGTATATAGCAAGATAGCACATAGGAAATGCAGTTAGCATCTATAGACTGGCTTGCGCTGGGGAAAATGGTTTTTGCTTCATTTTGAAATCGAAGTCCTGAAAGCAACTCACGTGCTAGGAGATAGGTTTTCAAAATTGAAAGGGGTAGAAAAGAAATTTGCAGTTTAAATAGACTGAAATTTGACCTTGTCGAAAAGGATTTTCTCAAATGGCTAAGTTTTGCAAATTTTTAAAATGAGAATTTGACGAGAGAGGTATACCGACAGACTCGACTCTGGACGTGACAGAACGAGTTGACAGACACGACTGGACTCTTGAGGGGTTGGACCGTGACTCGGTAGGGAGGTGGGCCACCTAAGATGACAAGACTCTTAAGTTGCGCTATTTCGTAGCCTAGGCGAGTGGCAACATGGTCGAACATCGAAATGGAAAAGATATGTAGTAGTCTGTAATGAGATTGTTTCTGCAGGACTTAGCAGTAGCAGTGCTGTAGACTAGTGCTTGATAAGCTAATCGTACACCTATCAAAAATAACCAACTACGGTCCAACTAAAAATATAGCTAGGGAAGTTGGGATCGATTTCACAGGGAGACAAATAAATCCTACTTGCAATTAAAGTCTATCTATGAAACAATCGGGGGTTTTATGTTTTGTTTTTATCTAACTAAAGTAGTGAAGGAAAGAGAATTAAAAGAGAAGAAATAACTAAAATAAAATAAGATGAATTTAAGATGAATAAATATATGGAGAGAAGACTAGGATTGTCGGTTCACTACGAATCTCATATGGTCACGGTCTAAATCACAGGTCTGTCGCAGATATTGGTCTAAGGGGTATTGAAAAGGTCCTTCCGGTCCGCTAGCATGCGTCTAAAGGCTTCCGATCTTATTAGGGCAAACTAATGTGTTGTAGCAGGTCTAACTTTTACCAGGCTTCCGATCTTAGGTTCAAGTTTACAGAATTCAATTAATCAATTACGTCGACTTAATCAATTAATCTCAATTAAATGCTACAATTGACAACTCAGACACAATATTATTGACAGATCTATAAATTATTTAGCGACCACATTTAATTCGCAGATCCCCTAAATCCTAGCGAGGGAAATTAGCTACTCATAATTAAATTAAGAACAACAAGATTAATAAAAGAATTTACTAGATTAAACATGACGAATAATGATAATTAATGCTGCGACAAGTATAAAACAATAATTAAGAATAATTAAATATGAAGAAGAAAACAATCAAGAACAAAGAAGAAGGAAGAAAGATTAATAAAATTACCAAAGGAATGAAGGCGATTCGAATATGAAATTCTTACAATAACCGAGTTTTGGGAAGAGAGGATAAGGAGAAGAGTTATAAGTCTAAAAGTAGAGAGATCTAAAAGGGAAGTAGTTGTTGTTTTGTGGCTGAAAAGCCTATTTATACAACTTAGGATAGGTTAAAAACTGATTAGGAAATAACTTGCTGAATAGAAAATCTGTCTGCGGCCAAGGAAATAGTCGGCCGACTATTGTAATAGTCGGTCGACTATTGATTCATTAACTTGATCTCTGCAGCTCCAGAATAGTCGGCCGACTATAATAATAGTCGGTCGACTATCGTCATGGTCGGCCGACTATCTTAATAGTCGGTCGACTATCATTCAGTTCAACGAACATCTCCTTCCAGCTTCGCTTTGGCCCGGTTTTGGTTCGTTTTAGCTCCTTTGTCTTCCGTTTCTGCAAAAGGATAATACACACCACAAAGTAGCCAATTCGGGGCAAAATAATAATTTTCACTATTCAATAAACACGAGAATGCGCGTAATAAGAGCATAAAAAGTGTATATAAAATACGCGCATCAAATCTCCCCAAACCAAACCCTTGCTTGTCCTCAAGCAAGCACAAAACGATAACTCAATCCTAATGGAATGTACATAACTCATAGCGGAATATGCTCCAAAGTTACCTAACCAATGCGCAACGATTAAAATAAATGTAAAAAACCACATACAACAAGCTTGACCAATGACAACAGTAATGAACCTTCAACCTTGCAAGACTCGTCTATGTCGGACTCTCACGGATCGCTCATCACACAAATCGGGTGATATTGTGAGTTTATGTAAAAACGGAAAGACAAAGCACTCACCTAAACTGCGACCTACAAGAACATGCATGCAATCTAACATGAAATCAATCTCTAATAACCGTACATACGCATTCTATCGAAAAAAGACACGTGCCAAGGACTTACATATGGTATAAAGTGAGGTTAATCGGGTAAGAAGGGGCAAAATGATATGGATATGTGGAGGTAAAAGCCAAGCTAGTACAACTACAATCAACATAAAATTCATTCCGTTCTCACCAAACTCTAGTCGAAGAAATTAGGCATAATAACAAGCGCCTTATAAAAATTGCTTCTCACCAATAACTATGAAATTAGAGAGATCAATTCTTTTCTCATAGCAAAAACACATTTTCTTCTAGTTTCACTTCATTTTTTTTCTTTTCTTCTTCTTTTTTTTCCTTTCTTATTTTTTCATTCAAGATTTTTTTCTCATTGATTTTTTTTCTTTTCAACTTTTTTTTTTCAATTCCCCTTTTTTTTCCAATCATCACGGTACCACAATCAACCCGGAAAAAACAATTCCGTTCAACTAATCTACTAGCTTGACTAGGGTAGGCAATATATGGCATGTGGTTGAAAAACGGGTTAAACAGGTCAATTTGGCTATGTGAGGCTCATGGGAATTAATTAAAAGAAATGATTTGCCTTTTTCGCACATGTCAAAACCACGAGTCAAAAACGTATAGGTAACTAAGAGACGAATATCATGCTTATGCAGTTTGATATTACATGTCTCAAAACGAGTACTACTCTCAACCTAAATGAAACTCATCATGGATGTCATAAGTTTTAGGCTCTAATTCCTTACAAATCTGAGTAGTTTGCCAACAATGAGTCAAGTTTATTCGTTCAGTACCGTTAACTAAAGATGCGAAAATGCCGCATGTGATTATATACAAAAACTCTAATGGCGCACTAGCATGAGCAACTAAATGAAGACATAAAAGCAATATCATCATCGCTATATAGCATTCCGACTCAACTAAGACTCGACTAAATGCAAAAACATATTTTTGTGATTTTTTTTAAATGCATGCGGAAATGCAAGAAATATGCAGATGGATGAAAACAGACAGATGCATACCCTCCCCAAACCTAATCGCACAATGCCCTCATTGTATACAGCAAACAATAAGAGGCAACAATAATTATGGGAAAGGAATGCGAAACGATGGAAGTGCAAAAAGAAAAAGAACTACTTACAAGATATGTACAAATGAAGACCTCCCCAAACCGTCCTACTCGGAGCTCTCGTCACCGCTCTCCTCCTGATCACCACTTCCACTATCGTCATCCCCATCATCGTCATCTCCCTCCGCCTCACCTCTCTGCTCATTCCCGACATTGTTACCATAGCCTCCCTCGGGGTAGGTGTAGTAAGTCGGGTGCCAACCTGTAGGAGAAATCAGGCCGATCTGCACTCCATTGTTGTAACACGGAAGGTCGGCAAGTGCCTGATTTAGCTGTACCGTTGCCATCCGGTGGCACAACTCATTAAGCATTCCAGGGACCTCCGCTTGGTCTAGGACCGCAGGTGTAACATATGGCGGAGGAGGCACAAAGTCGGCAGGATATGCAGGCACATTAGAATAATCAGTATATGGATATTGTGGACGTGACATAGGTCCAACCCGACGCGGCCACGCGCGGGTTTGGGTAGGCGAATGAATCTCCATATGAGAATGGATCGAATTGAAATTTAGGTCTATGTGGAGTCGCCACCGAATTTTGTGGTTATTCGGAACCATTCGAGCCCACTCTATGTCGTAGTGGGCCATATACAAAATACGGCCCATTTCCGATGTCAGAGTTTATTGGGCTCGTCCCTTTGCATTGCGATACCGATACCGACATTATCGGATATCGTGTATTGAATGACTCTCGTGCGCCAACGGTTTCGGGCATCCGGAAACCGAGGTTCTGAGTAAGGGGTGAGGGTACGTGTTGGGAAGCCCACAAAGGACACCCAACCCCGCCCGCACATTAGCGGCCTCTACCAAGAATTCGAATGACTTACAATATGGCGCTAGTAAAACGGGAAAAAAATGCTTATGCAAACATTGTTTTTCCTAGGCATGTGAATGAAATTGAAAAATGGGTTTCTATGTCAATTTTTAATGCAATTAATTCTACGTCAAAGTGGAATTTTAGCATGTGGGTTCATTTAGTACAATAAACGAACAATAATTAAATTGACAAAAGAAATAACAAACGCGTTAGTAACGACGTAATAATATAACGATTAATAACGGTTTGTGCAAATATGATGATGTATGTTTTGAAAAGATAGTAAAAACGCGTGATTGATTGAGCACGTGTTGACCTAAGTCATAAAATACTATCGAGTTTGAAAAGAAGAATGTACGACTCATTGTTTTAGTCGTTATGAGGTTACTCGATCGAGTAGTCGATGGACTCGATCGAGTTGACCTGTAAAAGACGATTTTGTTTTGCGTACTAGACCGTACTCGGCCGAGTCATTGACCAACTCGGCCGAGTACGTAGCCACTCGATCGAGTCACTGTGAGACTCGACCGAGTGGTGGTCGTAAAAAGCATTCTGACCCGATTTTGTGGTGTCACTCGATCGAGTGACTAAGGCACTCGGTCAAGTGGCACCTGTACGAACTTGGTTCGTTTGCAATTTAATTATTGATTTTGAAATTGCTTTTGATTTTTGATAATTCGACGGTTTTACCGAATCGGACATAAATATTGCACAATTTATGTTCGACTTGGTTTTTTTACAAATTATTGATTTTGTTAAACCGAATATAAATTGATGAATTTATACCCGATTCTAAATTTGAAGTACTCGTTATATCCCATATTCGATTATTTGAATCGATATGAGATGTTAGAGTGAAAATAAAAAAAAACTAATTTTAGTCGTCTTAAATTAATTATCGTGATATGAACAAATCACATTAATTAATTTATGTGACTTGATCGTTAGACTCGATATCCAATTATGGAATTGGTATCGAATCTAAGATCGACGCTTTACTTGAATAAAAAAGGTCTTGATTCCCTCGACTTCTCCGACATCGAAATAAATCCCTAGGGATTGTGATGTCGGATCCGTGTCAACGGGTTTCGACCCTTATTAAAACTGATTTTAAAAATTGATGAAAGCAAGATTAATGATGATGATGACGAGAAATAATAACGAATTGTTGTTTAAGTTAATTTATCTCAATAATCAAATAGTCGGGGTATCGGGATAAGCGACCGACGATGCGTGTGCAGTAAACTTGTATATGCGGTTTTCCTTATCCCGGTATACTTTTTATTCGACACAAATCGATAAATATTTTAATGCTTTGATATTAGTAGTACTATCGATATTATGATGCAACGAGAATAAGTAAAAAAACGAAAGAAGACGGAGAAAAAGGGACGGACGACGAAGAGAAAAAGGAAAGGAAAGAGAGGGTTTTGACACCCTCAACCTACATGTTCTTGTCTCGGTGCGGACTCATAATCGTGGCTTCTACACAAGAGTCTTCGAGGTTTTATGTAGGTTAAGTTGTGGTGGCTCGGGATTGATTCCTAAAACTAGGTTTAGGGTTTTTGCTAGTGTAGAATTGCTAGGGTTTGATTAGGGTTTGTAAAAGACGTAGTATGTGTGTGTAGGGTTGCTCAAGGGTTTGTAAAAGTTGCAAAAAGTTGTGTAATTGTGTTGCATGGGGGTTGCTTATATAGGCATGGCTAGGGCACCGATTTAGGGTTACTCGACCGAGTATGGGGCTAACTCGGTCGAGTGGCCCGTGAAGCCTGTCGTCGGGCTTGAAACAAGCCCACTCGATCGAGTGGGTGGGTCACTCGATCGAGTGGCCCAGTCGGGTTGTACGGGTCAATTGTTTTGGACCTTGACTTTGGGTGTTTGATAGGTTTTGTGTTTGACTTGGACTTTTGATGGTTATATGGCTGTTTTTGTGTGTCTCGGAAACGACTTTGACTGGGGTTGACCCAATCGCGAAAAGTCGGTTTTAATTCCGGTGTCGGTTTCGGCCCAAGTTAGTCTTGTTTGACTAGGAATGATCCACTAGGCCTGGATTTGAGGTTGTTTTTGTGAGATTTGTACTCTGTAAGTGTGTTAGCCAGCGATTAAAGGATTTGAGCCCGTAACCGAGCGTAAAGAAGCATGTTAGCGTCCCATCATCATCGGGTGTTTTTCGGAAACTGCCATAGACACCTGGCAGTCAAAATGCGGGTGTCTACAGAGCCCCCACTCTGACTGAGGCTTGGACAGGGCGAAAGTCAGAGTAGCTACCAAGCCCGTTAAGACCTGGTAGACTTCCGGTCGGGTCGTTTATAGTCCATTAGACTCGCGTGAAGGGCTTGCCAGCCATAAGGCAGAGATCATACCTGCGCTCCGTGGGGACTTTGGGCTTGTCGCGTCAGCCCTGGGTGTGCCTGTGTGTTGGCCCATCCCGTGCTATCCCGGAAAATGCTGTTGGGGAGATTTGATGGCTTGCATGTTTTTGCTTGAGTCCTACCTGTATAAGTTACATAAAATGCATGCAACACGTAGGTAGTAAAATGACTCGTGCTGGGGAAAATGACTTTTTTGAAGTTTTTGAAATTTTGAACTTGAAATCCTGAAAGCAATCACAAGCTAGGTTTTCAAAATGGAAAGGGATATAAAAGAAATTCGCAGTTTAAATAGACTGAAATTTGACCTTGTCGAAAAAGATCTTTTTTTTTTCAAATGGCTAAATTTTTGCAAATTTCAAAGTGGAATTTGAAGAGAGGGAGCTACCGACAGACTCGACTCTGGACATGACAGGACGAGTTGACTGACACGGACTGGACTCTCTAAGGGTTGGACCGTGACCTGATAGGGGTGTGGGCCGCCTAACAAGACTCTTAAGTTGCGCTATCCCGTAGCCTAGGCGAATGGCAACATGGTCGCACATCGAAATGGGATAGATATGCTATGGGGGGATTGCAGTAGCCTGTAATGAGACTGTTTTAGTCTGGTGCCCTTTTCCTATTTTAGGATACTTTTCCAAAGTGGGTGATGCCTCGAGTTCTGACAGATTCTTGTCTTTGACTGAGCCGAGTACTAGGACACACTACAGAAAGGAGGCTAGATTTTGAAAGTATTTATCTGGATTTTGTGAGTGGATGGAGGTCTTCTGTCTAAGAAAAGCCCCCAGGACGACAAAGCTAGCTACTAAGAACATGACAGTGTCGTGCCCGGAATGATAATGCTTTTCGAATGTGTGTCAATGTGGGTGGTTGTGCCTCTGTTGAAAGGCTGCCTACGTATTCACGTGTAGTGAAATCAAACCATGCCGTAGTTCAGTGTTGAATGAGAGATATATTATGGTGCCTATGCTAATAGGACTTTGTGTATAACTAGCCATAATGACGGTGTAGGCTAGGTGCATTCCCAGTGATGTCTTGATCAAAGGGCTTGAATGGTTAGAATATTAATCCTGTGACTGTGAGCGTTCTCCGGGGTAGCCCCCAGAGGTGGTGTGAACTATTTGGGCATGTTCTATGCCGACTGCAAGTTGAGTTCCCGTGTTCGGGGTTGGTAACTGGTTTGGATGGGATTTTAACGAGTTTTGTTCTCGGGATTTTAACGAGTTTTGTTCTCGGGATTTTAACGAGTTTTGTTCTCGGGATTTGATGTATTTGGGAATGTGGTGCTAGGAAGTAAATGGCCTTGATGACTCGAAATCTGGAGCTCGGTTCTGTGGAGCTAAGGCTTCGAGAGCCGGTTTGATAATGAAGTAAATGGCCTTGATGACTCGAAATCTGGAGCTCGGTTCTGTGGAGCTAAGGCTTCGAGAGCCGATTTGATAATGAAGTAAATGGCCTTGATGACTCGAAATCTGGAGCTCGGTTCTGTGGAGCTAAGGCTTCGAGAGCCGGTTTGATAATGAAGTAAATGGCCTTGATGACTCGAAATCTGGAGCTCGGTTCTGTGGAGCTAAAGCTTCAAGAGCCGGTTTGATAGTGCGCGATCTGGTTTTGATGTCTGGCCCTAATTGTTAGGGGTATGATATGGAGCTTGAATCCTCAAAATTCCGGGCTGTCTCTGGCCTGGGTCTCGGGAAGGTCTTGAGGGTTGTAATGTGGGAAGGCTGAGTGTGGTGTTAGCTGACTAGCTTGATTGTTACTCCCCTATTGGATGGCATGGATAATTTTGAATTTGACCGTACCACGGTCAAAGGATTTTCACTTGAGTTGACCGTTGACCACGGTCATGGGTATTTGATTTTTTTGATTGACCTCTCAGCCGCGGTCATGGGTTTTGATAATTTTGACCGTACCCTGGTCGTGGGGCTTTCACTTGAATTGACCGTTGACCACGGTCATGGGTATTCTGAATTTTTTTTGATGATGGCCTGCTTTTTTTGTTTTGGCCTTTTATTTTTTTTTCATGGACTTTCGATTTTTTTCTTTTTGTGTCCAGTTTTCTTTTTTTGATGGCCTTCTTTTTGATTTGGCCCTTTCTTTTTTTTCTTTTTTTTTGACTTTTGATTTTTTTTTGTCCAGTGTTCTTTCATTTTTTTTTTCCCGGTCAGACTAACACCTAAGGTAGGGATTGGTTAGTCTTGTTGGAGGGGTGTTTTATTGTGGGAAATAGGCTTGCCTCCCGTCTTGAACCCAAACTAGGAGATTACCTAGATTTGTCATAGGATTCGATACCGCTCCTGCTACGGGTAGTTATGTGGTTTTTCTATACCAGGCACGGAGTAGGTAAAAAAGAAAACACGGGCTCGGTTTCCTGCAGTCATTATAGATGTGCCTATAATAGTCACGTGCGTGTGCTCACAGTGTATGATGGTGTTCATCATATTCTCGGAAACACGTAAGGAAAGTATGTATGAGAAAGAATATAGAAAGCTGATTTTATTGAATTTTGAAAAAAAAAGGACAGAATACAACTGACTCTGACTCTGACTTTGACTTTGACTTTGGAATAGAACATCCTAGACTCAGACTCAGACTCGGACTTAAATCAAATCCGGACTCTTAGGTGCATGAGAGGTAGATTGGATGCTTCGGTCATCGGGCCCTGTGTAGTCCATGAGGGGCTTTGCAAGTGACAATGTTTCCAAAACGGGAGTCTTCCCGGCATCGAGGAAGTCTTGAATGAGGTGTTTCAGCTTCCAGCATTGTTCTGTATCGTGTCCCCTCCCTTTGTGGAATTTGCAGTAATGCTCGGCGTTCCATGATTTGGAACGTTTCTCCACATGTGGGTCGGCTGTTGGGCCTATAGGTAGCACTAGGCCCTTCGGAACCAACCTCTGGAAAGCGACGGTGTAGGACATATCCAAGTGGGTAAATGTCCTTTCCTTTGACTAGTTCTTGATTTTTGGAGAGGTGACTTGAGGGTTACCTCTCTCGGCCTTGTCATCTTGAAGACATCGGACAGTTTCGTAAGATTGTTCACCCTTCAAATGGCTCAGTTGGGTGATCGGCCGCCTTGCCCGCTCTAACTGTGTTAGACGAGATCGGGTTCTTACAAGGTCTTCTTCGATGGTGGTTACCCTGGAACTTAGGTTATCTAGGGCAGTATTGATTTTCGAGAAGATGTTGTTAATGGAACAAGATAGCATAAGCATACTCCCCTGGATATCCCCTTTCTTGACGGCGTGGGATTTTTTGTGGTTTGGTAGTGTCTCGTTCATAGGGTCCCTGATCGGAAGAAACGACGGGTGCTAGAACTCGCCTAAACTCGGCTTTGCGCAAGAGAGAGAGTCAAACTAGACACGACCCGGGGTGACGAGTCGAAAAAGACTCTCGGCTCGAGATACTTGAATGTTGACCTAGACGAGGTAACGACCGTAAATTAGACTCGAGCTGCAGAAGGGTGAGTCCGAAAATGGGGCGACCATGTTTGACCTGGGTTAGACCCTCCTAAGACGAGTGTGTAGGGTGCGATTCTCAGAATGACTGTGATTAATCACTCCGTCGGAGAATAGCCCCCAAGTGAGACTAAGGACTTAGATGGTGTGACACCTAAGTGACTCGAAAGTGGAGTACGTGAGACACGTGTAAGACATGACCCTTAGGGCAATCGTGATTGATTGCCATGTTAAGGGGTAGCCCCCAAGTGGGATCGATAATTTTGTTAAGACTCGAGTGTGGGACGAGTGACCCTTAGACGTAAGGACCGTGAACCTTTTGTTATAGGGCTATGCCTTGTAAAAGGTTGACTCGGAAAAGACACCTAGACGGGTGACTTGTGCAAGGTGGGCCTTCCTTAGGATTCGGCTATGTGGGCCGAGTCCTGCTCGAAGGAAGGTCCTCGTGAGACATCCCCAGACATTTAGACTCGAGTGTGTTGACGGGCCCTCCTTTGTAGGAGTTTGTCCTACGTAGGTGGGCCTTGCCTTAGTCTAATAAGGCGGACTGGGATAGGGAAGAAACTCTTGATGTAAGATTGAGAGAGTTTCTACGCTAAAGACCTTGACAACTTAAGACGCGACCCGACACTGCTAAAATACGGGAACTCCTAAGGAGAGGAAGGTTTTGAAAATTGATTGTTTTTGAAAAAGGTCCGAGAAAACTCGGTGGAAGGCCTAACTTTTCGATAAAAAACGGAAAGTGTATCGGGCCGCAAGTTTAAAAATTCGAAAATATTTTCGAGTTTTGAATCGGGCAGCATAACGTCTAAAAAATAGGCTATTTTGAGTAAAATCATAAGTCCTAAATTCGGTATGTGTCCCGGGTTTTGAAATTGAATAGTTTGAAAAAGATGCAATCTTTGAAAAAAAGACGGTTTTTGAAAACGACTCGGAAACCAAGTAGCACGTAGTCACACAAGCATTATAACGACGCCATGTATGCTCTATACTAAGTCTCGATCGGTCTATAGGGGGTCTATACCAGTGTACATAGTCTAGACGTTGATCGGGACGGACTTTCTAAGTCGAGTTGATCTTAGAACATGCCGCGAAACCCACTCGAATCGACTACGGATACCTTTTGACATACCCATATTGGAGTACATCAACGGTATAGTGGGACGTCGGTCGCGAGTACCGGCCCGGGAAAATATGGGTTATGCATGAACCGTAAAACTAAAACGCGTATTGTATTTGTCAAACGATTTCTATTCGAGTCTCACCCTGAGGATGCCGATGGTAAGTCACGCATCAGTTAATCCCCAGCAGAGTCGCCAAATTGTGGACGTGACATAGGTCCACCCCGACGCGGCCACGCGCGGGTTTGGGTAGGCGAATGAATCTCCATATGAGAATGGATCGAATTGAAATTTAGGTCTATGTGGAGTCGCCACCAAATTTTGTGGTTATTCGGAACCATTCGAGCCCACTCTATGTCGTAGTGGGCCGTATACAAAATACGGCCCATTTCCGATGTCAGAGTTTATTGGGCTCGTCCCTTTGCATTGCGATACCGATACCGAAATTATCGGATATCGTGTATTGAATGACTCTCGTGCGCCAACGGTTTCGGGCATCCGGAAACCGAGGTTCTGAGTAAGGGGTGAGGGTACGTGTTGGGAAGCCCACAAAGAACACCCAACCCCGCCCGCACATTAGCGGCCTCTACCAACAATTCGAATGACTTACAATATGGCGCTAGTAAAACGGGAAAAAAATGCTTATGCAAACATTGTTTTTCCTAGGCATGTGAATGAAATTGAAAAATGGGTTTCTATGTCAATTTTTAATGCAATTAATTCTACGTCAAAGTGGAATTTTAGCATGTGGGTTCATTTAGTACAATAAACGAACAATAATTAAATTGACAAAAGAAATAACAAACGCGTTAGTAACGACGTAATAATATAAAGATTAATAATGGTTTGTGCAAATATGAAATGAGATGAAAAGATGCAAATATGATGATGTATGTTTTGAAAAGATAGTAAAAACGCGTGATTGATTGAGCACGTGTTGACCTAAGTCATAAAATACTATCGAGTTTGAAAAGAAGAATGTATGACTCATTGTTTTAGTCGTTATGAGGTTACTCGATCGAGTAGTCGATGGACTCGATCGAGTTGACCTGTAAGAGACGATTTTGTTTTGCGTACTAGACCGTACTCGGCCGAGTCATTGACAAACTCGGTCGAGTACGTATCTACTCGATCGAGTCACTGTGAGACTCGACCGAGTGGTGGTCGTAAAAAGCATTCTGACCCGATTTTGTGGTGTCACTCGATCGAGTGACTAAGGCACTCGGTCGAGTGGCACCTTTACGAACTTGGTTCGTTTGCAATTTAATTATTGATTTTGAAATTGCTTTTGATTTTTGATAATTCGACGGTTTTACCGAATCGGACATAAATATTGCACAATTTATGTTCGACTTGGTTTTTTTACAAATTATTGATTTTGTTAAACCGAATATAAATATTGATGAATTTATACCCGATTCTAAATTTGAAGTACTCGTTATATCCGATATTCGATTATTTGAATCGATATGAGATGTTAGAGTGAAAATAAAAAAAACTAATTTTAGTCGTCTTAAATTAATTATCGTGATATGAACAAATCACGTTAATTAATTTATGTGACTTGATCGTTAGACTCGATATCCAATTATGGAATTGGTATCGAATCTAAGATCGAGGCTTTACTTGAATAAAAAAGGACTTGATTCCCTCGACTTCTCCGACATCGAAATAAATCCCTAGGGATTGTGATGTCGGATCCGTGTCAACGGGTTTCGACCCTTATTAAAACTGATTTTAAAAATTGATGAATGCAAGATTAATGATGATGATGACGAGAAATAATAACGAATTGTTGTTTAAGTTAATTTATCTCAATAATCAAATAGTCGGGGTATCGGGATAAGCGACCGACGACGCATGTGCAGTACACTTGTATATGCGGTTTTCCTTATTCCGGTATCCTTTTTATTCGACACAAATCGATAAATATTTTAATGCTTTGATATTAGTAGTATTATCGATATTATGATGCAACGAGAATAAGTAAAAAAACGAAAGAAGACGGAGAAAAAGGGACGGACGACGAAGAGGAAAAGGAAAGGAAAGAGAGGGTTTTGACACCCTCAACCTACATGTTCTTGTCTCGGTGCGGACTCGTAATCGTGGCTTCTACACAAGAGTCTTCGAGGTTTTATGTAGGTTAAGTTGTGGTGGCTCGGGATTGATTCCTAAAACTAGGTTTAGGGTTTTTGCTAGTGTAGAATTGCTAGGGTTTGATTAGGGTTTGTAAAAGACGTAGTATGTGTGTGTAGGGTTGCTCTAGGGTTTGTAAAAGTTGCATAAAGTTGTGTAATTGTGTTGCATGGGGGTTGCTTATATAGGCATGGCTAGGGCAACGGTTTAGGGTTACTCGACCGAGTATGGGGCTAACTTGGTCGAGTGGCCCGTGAAGCCTGTCGTCGGGCTTGAAACAAGCCCACTCGATCGAGTGGGTGGGTCACTCGATCGAGTGGCCTAGTCGGGTTGTACGGGTCCATTGTTTTGGACCTTGACTTTGGGTGTTTCATAGGTTTTGTGTTTGACTTGGACTTTTGATGGTTATATGGCTGTTTTTATGTGTCTCGGAAACGACTTTGACCGGGGTTGACCCAATCGCGAAAAGTCGGTTTTAATTCCGGTGTCGGTTTCGGCCCAAGTTAGTCTTGTTTGACTAGGAATGATCCAC
Organism: Agrostemma githago; assembly: GCA_958450325.1. Classification (NCBI taxonomy): domain Eukaryota; kingdom Viridiplantae; phylum Streptophyta; class Magnoliopsida; order Caryophyllales; family Caryophyllaceae; genus Agrostemma; species Agrostemma githago. The sequence continues at coordinate 53,359,398 of OY288258.1, read as the reverse complement.
TGGGCCTGGATTTGAGGTTGTTTGTGTGAGATTTGTACTCTGTAAGTGTGTTAGCTAGCGATTAATGGATTTGAGCCCGTATCCGAGCGCATAGAAGCATGTTAGCGTCCGATCATCATCGGGTGTTTTTTGGAAACTGTCATAGACACCTAGCAGTCAAAATGCGGGTGTCTACAGATATGCATAAGGAGGCCGTGGTGGGACCGAAGGTCCAGCCGCAAAAGATGGTGTATGTGATGCATGGCTAGTCGATCGGCCTCCCCTCGAGATTGTCAAGGAGGTCGAGATGGCCCACCCGTCTCGGGTGCGAAGTGTGTGGGGGTCTGAAGATCCCTCCTAAGTAGTAGTAGATAGGAGGGATACGGTAGAGGGTCCCTTTCAGGACCAAAGGGGAGATGTGGGTATGGGGTAAGAGGTGGTAGATTGTAAGGGAGGATAACCGATTCGTCCTTTGCTATGCGCTAACGCAAATCATGACCTAGCCAATGAAGACTCCTAAGGATAGACAAGTTCAAAAGACGACTCTCAAGTTGCGCGGCAGATGGAAGATCGTGTCCTATAGGTTCCTCCCCGTACGGGAAGTCCGGAAAAAGCCTACGACCGATCTGGGAAACGAGACCCCCACAATGAATGATAGCTATAAGCCCATTTCCGATATGTTGGAAATGGTGGCCAACAAGGGCGGCCACATTCATGACATATGGCCGCTCGCTATCGATGTTAAGATAGCCTGCTAGACTCTCTAATTCATCGGCATTAACATTGTTCTGCTCAGTACGTCCGTAAATGGTGCACCCTGAGTAAACAAATTTGATGAAATCAACAAATTTGGGTAAACAAAATGAGTAATAGCATAAATCTGAGACAGAACCAAGCCAAAAATCCGAAATTCAAACAGCCTGAAGTACCGCGACAGAAACCCAGCAATCGCGAAAAAAATCGCCCGGACAGAACGATAGTCGTCCGACTATCGGAATAGTCGTACGCCTATCGGAATAGTCGTCCGACTATCGGAACAGTCGTCCGACTATTCTGATGGTCGGCGACTCCGGCGAACGGTAGAACACGCAGGCGACGAAGGCAGTTAGACGGAAAATAAGAGAAGAAAACACAAGAAAACTTACTTGAATGGTTGAAAGTAGTTGCAACTTCAATAAAGGCAAGAACTATAGCAAGGAATGAAGAGATTAGAGAAAAAAAAGGATGGAGAGAAGGAGATGGTAAGGGTTTGAGGATGAAGATGGAGATTTGAAATGGATAAGATGAAGGTAAGGATGGAGGTAGGTGGGAGGAGTAAGAAAATAGGGTTTAGGAGTTTATTTTAAAGTAAAAGTAACTAAGGTAGAGTAAAGAGAGAAAAAAACTTATTTGACGGAAATTATCAGCCAAGGTGCGCGATTTTTGCCAGAATAGTCGGCCGACTATAGGAATAGTCGGCCGACTACAAAAATAGTCGGTCGACTATTGTTGTCCAGTTCCAGTTTTCCGTCAGCAGCCTGTTCTCTGCAAAACTCAATTCAAACCTTTAGACCCTCGTTCTCACCCTCACAAAATCTATAATGCAGAAAATTAAATATGCTCTAACTAACTAAATGCAGGTAGAAATGTTTTACAACCCGGGTTGCCTCCCGGTCAGCGTTGGTTTAAGGTCCCGCACGACCGTAGTCACCTTGCTCAGTTGGTGGCTGTTTCGAGGTACAAAACCTCGACTTCTCCTCCTATCTCACCTATCTCGCCGTAGTGCTTTATTTGGTGAACATTGACCTTAAAGCGATTTCCCGTGGAAGAGTTTTCAAGCTCGACCGACCCAAATTTAGAAACCGAAATTACCGTATAGGGGTCGGACCATCTGGATTTTAATTTTCCAGGAAAAAGACGAAGACGAGAATTAAACAATAATACCTTTTCGCCTTCTTTAAACTCTCTCGGAATGATACGCTTATCGTGCCACCTTTTTGTCTTTTCTTTGTAGATACGGGCACTATTGTAGGCATTCATCCTGAACTCCTCGAGCTCATCTAGCTGTAAAAGTCGATTTTCGCCACACAATTTTGGGTCAAAATTTAGTTCTTTAACGGCCCACCAAGCTTTATGCTCCAACTCTACGGGTAAGTGACAGGACTTCCCATAAACCAACCGATAAGGCGATGTACCAATCGGTGTCTTATAGGCGGTCCTATACGCCCATAGAGTGTCATCTAGTTTCAGGCTCCAATATTTTCTTGACTTCGAGACAACTTTTGCCAAAATATCCTTAAGCTCCCGGTTGGAAACTTCAACCTGTCCACTAGTTTGGGGGTGATACCCCAAACCTCTACGATGCATAACACCATATTTAGATAATAAGGCAATAAGTTGTTTTTCCTTAAAGTGCATACCTCCATCACTAATGACGACTCGGGGGACGCCAAAACATGGAAATATAATCTTCTTGAAAAGTTGGATGATGGTCTTAGCGTCACAATGGACCGAGGCAACGGCTTCTACCCACTTAGATACGTAGACTACAGCTACTAAAATGTACCTATTACCTCGACTTGTCGGGAAGGGACCTTGATAGTCGATGCCCCAAACATCAAAAATCTCTACCTCCAAAATACCGACCTGAGGCATCTCATGCCTCCGAGAGATATTTCCCGTCCTCTGACAAGCATCACATCCTGAAACAAATGACTTGGCATCAGAAAACAAAGATGGCCAATAAAAACCTGATTGAAGTACCTTAGCCACGGTCCTAGCGGGACCGTGGTGACCACCGTAAGACGAGGAATGACAGGCTTCCAAGATGGCATTGGTTTCCCATTGCGGTACGCATCGCATAAAAAGTCCGTCGGCACACTCCTTGAAAAGATATGGATCGTCCCAAAAATATTGCCGAACATCATGTAGGAACCGCTTCTTTTGTTGATATGACAAATCAGGCGGCATTATTTTACCTACAAGAAAATTAGCATAGTCAGCATACCACGGAGTATCCATTATACCAATAGCCATCAAAATATCATCAGGAAAAGAATCATCTATCGGTAAAGTATCGCCTCTGTCCTGTAATGGAAATCTAGAAAGGTGGTCCGCCACAGAATTTTCAGCGCCCTTCTTGTCCTTTATATCCAAGTCGAAATCCTGAAGTAGAAGGATCCATCGTAGCAGTCTCGGTTTGGCTTCCTGCTTCGCGAGGAGGTACTTCAAACCCGCATGGTCCGTATAAATTATGACTTTCGATCCTATTAAATAAGATCGAAATTTCTCTAATGCATAAACCACAGCTAGAAGCTCCTTCTCCGTCGTAGTATACTTCACCTGAGCGTCATCCAGAGTTCGGCTCGCATAATAGATGGCATTTACTGCCTTTTCCTTCCTTTGACCCAGCACCGCTCCGACCGCATAATCACTAGCGTCGCACATAACTTCAAACGGTAACTCCCAATCCGGGGCTTGAATAATAGGTGCTGTGACCAAAGCCTGCTTCAACCTGTTAAAAGCAGTTAAACATTCATCAGAAAAAATGAATGGGGCATCCTTAAAGAGAAATTGTGTAAGTGGTTTAGCAATTTTAGAGAAATCTTTGATAAACCGGCGATAAAATCCGGCGTGTCCAAGAAAACTCCTAACCCCCTTCACGTTAAGGGGAGGAGGCAATTGCTCGACCACTTGCACTTTTGCTTTGTCTACTTGGATGCCTCGATCTGAAACTAAGTGCCCAAGGACAACTCCCTCATTGACCATAAAATGGCACTTCTCCCAATTCAGCACTAAATTGACCTCAATACATCGCTGCATCACTTTATCAAGGTTAGTAAGACAATCAGTGAAATTACCACCGTAGACACTGAAATCATCCATAAACACCTCCATAATAGACTCGATATACTCGGAAAATATCCCCATCATGCACCTTTGAAAGGTGGCAGGGGCATTACACAACTCGAAGGGCATCCTGCGATAAGCAAAAACACCATGGGGACAAGTAAAGGTAGTCTTTTCCTGATCATCAGGATGAATCGGGATCTGAAAGAACCCTGAATAGCCATCTAAATAACAGAAAAACTTATGTGAGGCTAACCTTTCTACCATTTGATCGATAAACGGAAGAGGGAAGTGATCCTTTTTTGTGGCGGCATTTAATTGTCTATAGTCAATGCACATCCGCCATCCCGTTACAATTCTAGTAGGTATTAATTCGTTTTTATCGTTTTTTACCACGATCGTCCCGCCTTTCTTCGGGACGACCTGAACAGGACTCACCCATTTAGAGTGACCGACAGGATAAATTATACCTGCATCTAACAACTTCATCACTTCTTTCATTACCACTTCCTGCATTTTCGGGTTCAACTTACGTTGACCCTGTCTAACAGGTCGGCGATCCTCTTCCAATTCAATTCGATGCATGCAAATATCAGGACTAATTCCCTTAAGGTCATCTAGACTGTAACCTAATGCATTCTTGTTCTTTTTAAGAACGACCAACAAAGCAGAAAGTTGGTTCTCATCTAATTTATTACTTACGATGACGGGATAAGACTCAGAATCGTCTAGAAATACATACTTAAGATGAGACGGAAGAGGTTTCAGGTCGGGTTTGGTTACCTCTACAGCATAAGAAGTGTCTACCAACCTATTTACCACTTCTCCGTCGATGTTCGTCAGTTTCTGTGTATCTCCTAAAATATTCCACACAACATCATCGTTAGTCTTATTACCTGCACAAGTGTCTAAACATATCAAAGACTCGAGCGGGTCCCTACTCAGGGAACCCGTACAAACATCAAGAATAACTTCATCAACGATATCTAGTGCATAACAAGTATCCTCGATCATAGGCTTAGCTAATGTATTGGCCAAATTAAAGGTCACTTTATCGCCCCCCACCTCTAGAGTCAAGCGTCCGTGCTTGACATCTATAATAGCCCCTGCAGTATGTAGAAATAGCCTACCTAAAATTATAGGAATCTGGGTATCCTCAGCCATATCTAAAACAATGAAATCGACAGGTATAAAGAATTTACCTATCCTAACAGGGACATCATCTAAAACTCCTAGGGGACGTTTGATTGACCTATCAGCCATCTGAAGAGTCACACTTGTGACTTTAAGCTGACCCATATTCAATTTCTTGCAAACTGAATAGGACATGACAACACTTGCTCCCAAATCACATAAAGCTTTATCGATTACATGGGTGCCTATGGTGCATGGTATGGAAAAACTACCCGGGTCTTTCAGTTTGGGTGGAGACTTACTTTGAATTAAAGCACTACACTCAGCAGTAAAAGCAATAGTCTCATGTTCATTAAAGTTCCTCTTACGAGTCAGAACATCTTTCATAAATTTTGCGTAAGAGGGTAGCTGGGTAATTAATTCCGTGAAGGGAACGGTTACCTGGAGATTTTTGACGACCTCCATAAACTTACTGAACTGGTTCTCGACCTTCTTATTCTTCAACCGGCTAGGAAAAGGAACTTGAATTTTGACCTGTTCAGCAGCTTTATCTTGTAGAACACCCATTTCCACTTCAGCATCAAACGGCTTATCAGCAGCGACCGTCTCGGATCTGGAACCTGCCTCTGGAATAGTCGATCGACTATCAAGGATAGTCGGTCGACTATTATTAATAGTCGGTCGACTATTAGGCATAGTCGGTCGACGATTTTTCTCCTCACCTGCAGTTTCTGTTAATCTGTCAATGATAGTCGGCCGACTATCTGAAATAGTCGGTCGACTATTATTGACCAGTTCGTCATTCACAGCAGTTTCAGCAGTTTCTAACGATACATCATCATCTATTACATCCTCAATTACATCATCTACAATAACAGAATTATGGTAACTAGGCATCTTGGGCTCGTCATAAGTAAGGCCGCTACGAAGCTGAATCGCGTTGACCGTATCGTGCGATTTTTATGGCTGTGACAGTAGTGTTCCCGGTTGCCTAGCAGACTGATTTGTGGCAAGCTGCGCCACCTGTGTCTCCAACATCTTGATCTGTGCATCTTTAAATTGGTCACTTTTCTGCATCTGGATCATGAGAGATTGCATCATACTCTTCAATTCCTGATATTCACTAGGAACTGGAGCCGGAGTCACGGGCGGTGGAGGAAGAATAGCAAGAGGTTGAGTCGGCGGTGGAAGAGCTAGAGGCTTTTGGAAGCCTTGTTGTTGTCCGCGATGAGGCGGATCATAAGCTTGTTGCTTCGGCTGAGGAACTGGGTTCAACACATTCTGACTCGTGCAACTGAAGTTCGGATGCTCCCTATAGCTAGTCCTCTCATTATAGTAATTAGAATAGGGATTACCTTGCTTGAAGTGTTGAAAAGCAAGAACTTGTTCCATCCCGGTCATACATTCCCCTGCGCTATGGCCTTCGGTACCACATCGCTCACACATTGCCTCCTGTTTGATCATGGCATGGACAGTTTGCTGATTTGACTCGTTTCTATGAGGCGGATTCTGAATTTTGTCGAGACGGGCATGAAGATGATCAAATTGAGCCATAATCTCACTGGTTTCCGCCGCGGCTACCCGAACTCTACCCCTCGGATTTCCATACTCGGCTCGATGCGTGGCCATCTCCTCGATCAATTTCCAACCCTTGTCATCATCAACATTGTTCTGGAAACGTCCGTTAGCTGCACCATCAAGAATAGCACGATTATCATCAAATAAACCGTTATAAAATTGATTACATAAGAACCATGGCTCGAATCCGTGGTGAGGAATAGAACGGACTAGATCCTTAAATCTAGTCCATGTTTCGTTAAGATCTTCCAATGGTCCTTGCTTAAAACTGGTTATCTGACTCCGTATCTGATTGGTGCGCTGAGGAGGGTAGTAATGCTTATAAAAAGCATGCGCCAATGAGTTCCAGTCATTAATGTTGGCTGCTGCTTTATCCAAGTCTCGATACCATCTACGGGCTGGACCTGCAAGAGAAAATGGAAATAAGGCCTCCATTACTTGTTCTTGTGTTACCCCGGGAGCAATTGGAATCGAACAACAATTATCAGTGAATATTTCCATATGCTATCCGGGGTCTTCGTTTTTATTGCCCGAGAAGGTATTTCGCTCCACTAAATTGATATAAGCGGGACGAATCTAGAAAGAGCCAGTGGTAGTAGTAGGTAGCTTCCATCCTTTCGGAATGTTAGCCTGAGTTGGCTCGGAGTGAGTAGAAAACTTCGGCGGCATGATCGTAATTGAGATATCTGACTCCGCGTCTGATTTGGTACTTGCGTCGTCCTCTTCGTGAGACGAATATTCCACTTCTAGGTTAGTGGAAACTGGATCAAGCGAATTTGATTTCTCCGCTTGACGTATTTCCCTCCAAAAACTCCGTCTAGCTTGTAAAGTCTTCTCGGGTTCGGGATCAAAAGGATGAATCTCGGACCTGTTAGACCTGGGCATACACAGAACTAAGAAGGAAAATATGAGAACCGTCTCAAGGAACGAAAGTTCCCTGAAACAAAAGATAAACTAAAAAGACAAGTAAAATTAAACGTCTCCCCCGGCAACGGCGCCAAAATTTGATAAGCAAATCGTACACCTATCAAAAATAACCAACTACGGTCCAACTAAAAATATAGCTAGGGAAGTCGGGATCGATTTCACAGGGAGACAAATAAATCCTACTTGCAATTAAAGTCTCTCTACGAAACAATCGGGGGTTTTATGTTTTGTTATTATCTAACTAAAGTAGTGAAGGAAAGAGAATTAAAAGAGAAGAAATAACTAAAATAAAATAAGATGAATTTAAGATGAATAAATATATGGAGAGAAGCCTACGATTGTCGGTTCACTACGAATCTCATATGGTCACGGTCTAAATCACAGGTCTGTCGCAGATATTGGTCTAAGGGGTATTGAAAAGGTAGTCTTACAATAACCAAAGGAATGAAGGCGATTCGAATCTGAAATTCTTACAATAACCAAGTTTTGGGAAGAGAGAATAAGGAGAAGAGTTATAAGTCTAAAAGTAGAGAGATCTAAAAGGGAAGTAGTTGTTGTTTTGTGGTTGAAAAGCCTATTTATACAACTTAGGATAGGTTAAAAACTGATTAGGAAATAACTTGCTGAATAGGAAATCTGTCTGCGGCCCAGGAAATAGTCGACCGACTATTGATTCATTAACTTGATCTCTGCAGCTCTAGAATAGCCGGCCGACTATAGTAATAGTCGGTCGACTATCGTCATGGTCGGCCGATTATCTTAATAGTCGGTCGACTATCATTCAGTTCAGCGAACATCTCCTTCCAGCTTCGCTTTGGCCCGGTTTTGGTTTGTTTTAGCTCCTTTGTCTTCCGTTTCTGCAAAAGGACAATACACACCACAAAGTAGCCAATTCGGGGCTAAATAATAGTTTTCACTATTCAATAAACACGAGAATGCGCGTAATAAGAGCATAAAAAGTGTATATAAAATACGCGCATCAGTGCTCTTTTGAATTATTGGTTTTGGGGTACATTCCGAAAGTGGATGTTGCTTCGAGTCCCTGACGGATTCTCGTTTTCGATTGAGCTGAGTACTAGGACACACTATAGAAAGGAGGCTATTTTTGAAAATTTTAGGATTTTGTGAGTGGAAGGAGAACTTCTGTCTAAGAGAAGCCCCCAGGACGACAAAGCTAGTTGTTGAGAAAATGACAGTGTCGTGATAGGAATGATGATGCTTTTTGAATTTGTGTCAATGTGGGTGGTTGTGTTCTTGTTGAAAGGCTGCCTACGTATTCACGTGTAGTGAAATCAAACCAAGCCGTAGTTCAGTGGATTGGAAGATATGTTATGGTGCCTAGTTTATTAGGGCTTTATGTGTAACTAGCCATAATGATGGTGTAGGCTAGGTGCATTCCCAATGATGTCTTGATCAAAGGGCTAGAATAGTTAGGATGTTGATCATGTGACTGTGAGCGTTCTCTGGGGTAGCCCTCAGAGGTGGTGTGAACTATTTGGGCATGTTCTATGCCGACCGCAGGTTGAGTTCCCGTGTTTGGGGCTAGTAACTGGTTTGGATGTTTTTGGAAATGTGGAGCTAGGTCGTAAGTGGCTTTGATGCTTCGAAATCTGGAGCTCGATTTTGTGGAGCTAAGGCTTCGAGGGTAAGGTATTGTAATGTGGTAGGAAAGGGGGAAGTCGAGTAAAAATGACTCGAACTTCAATCAGGATAAGTTTGATAATGTGGGATCTGATTTCCATGTCTGGCCCTAATGGTTTGGGTGTATCCTGTGGAGCTTGAATCCTCAAAATTCTGGGCTGTCTCTTAGCCTAGGTCTCGGGAAGGTCTTGAGGGTTGTAATATGGGGAGGCAAAATGTGGTGTTAGCTAACCAGCTTGATTGTCTCTTCCCTATTTGATGGTATGGGCATCGATAATTTTGAATTGACCGTACCCCGGTTAAGGGACTTTCACTTGAGTTGACCGTTGATCACGGTCATGGGTATTTGAATTTTTTTTTTTGTTCTTGCTATCCTCCCTTATGGTGTTGTGGGTGGATATTGGGGTGGGCCCATCTGTTGGACTTGGCTTGTGGAGCTAAACCCTTGTAAGGTGTAAGCCTAGTTGGTATTTGTGTGAGTGCAACTCGCGGTGGAGTACTCTACGGTAAGCATGGTGATTTGGATCTCGGTATTGTCATCATAATTTCGAGCAGGCTTAGTGGGAGCATCGTCCCGAGTTGGGTATTTTTGGCATCAAGTCAGACTAACGCCTAAGATAGGGATTGGTTAGTCTTATTGGAGGGTGTTTATTGTGGGGTGATGGGCTTGCCTCCCGTCTTGAACCCAAATTAGGAGACTACCTAGATTTGTCATAGGATTCAGTACTGCTTCTACTAGGGGTAGTTATGTGGCTTTCTATACCAGACATGGAACAGGTAAAGGAAAACACGGGCCTCAGTTCCTGCAGTAATTATAGATGTGCCTATAATAGTCAGGTGCATGTGCTCACAGTGTATGATGGTGTTCATCATGTTCTCGGAAACACATAAGGGAAGCATATATGAGAAATTGAAAAAAGCTGATTTTATTGGATTGAAAAAAGAGGACAGAATACAGTTGACTCTGACTCTGACTTTGAAATTGGAAGAAATAGAACATCCTAGACTCGGACTCAGACTCGGACTCAAATCACATCTGGACTTACGGACGCTCGGTTGGTTGTTTCTTTTTTTGGTAAAGTCTTTGATTGGAAAGAACGACAGGTGCCACGACTCGCCTAAACTCGGCTCTGCGCAAATGCAAGAGAGGGAGTCAAACTAGACACGGCCCGGGGTGACGAGTCGACAAAGACTCTTGGATCGGGATACTCGAACGTTGACCTAGACGAGGTAACGAGCCTGGCTTGGACTCGACGATGAGACTCAAGCTGCACGAGAGTGAGTCCAAAAATGGGGCGACCGTGTTTGACCGCGTCACGTGTTCGGATCAACCGTGGCGACCTAAACCTTTAGGAGACTCGAGATGTTCGTAGCATAGGTACGACTCGAAGAAGGCATTATAAGGACGCTGGTGTATGATGAACGTAAGGTTCCCCTTAAGGTGACTGTGGTCGAATGCTCGGGTGGAGGACAGCCCCCAAGTGAGACTAAAGACTCGACAGGATTCAGATGGTGCGGCATCCGAATGACTCGAAAGTGACACACCACGTATAGGACATGACCCTTAGAGCAACCGTGATTGATCGCTCTGCTGAAGGGTAGCCCCCGAGTGAGACCGAAGGTTTCTAATGGGACTCAGATGGTGTGGCATCTAAGTGACTCAAAAGTGGGGTACGTGAGACAACACGTGTAAGACATGACCTTTAGAGCAACCGTGATTGATCGCTCTGCTGAAGGGTAGCCCCCGAGTGAGATTGAAGGTTTTGTTAAGACTCGAGTGTCGGACGAGTGACCCTTAGATGTAAGGATCACAAACCTTTTGCTACAGGGCTATGCCTTGTAAAAGGTTGACTCGACCTCGAGGAAAGGCAGACGGGGTAAGGGAAGAAACTTGCGATGTAAGATCGGCAAAGTTTCGACGCTAGAGACCCTTGACTTGACTTGACTTGAATAAGGATAGACCCTGTGATTAGGGTAGACCCTTAAGTTAAAGGATTTGAATTGGGATGACTCGACTAACGGATTGAAAGACGGGCGAAATTCCCTCAGGAAAGGTCGTGGGGACCATCCTGTCGGAGGAAAAAATCGCGTGGGGCTTTCTAGTTAGGACTCGAGTGTTTAGGTGAACCTTCCATTTACGAGTGTATGACTCATGTTGGTCGGTTATGCCTTTAGAAAAAAGGCGGACTGGGATGGGGAAGAAACCCGTGATGTAGGATCGACGAAGTTTTGACGCTAATGACCTTCGACAAATTATGAAAAGACCCGACACACGGATTACGGTAGGTCCTATAATTAGGAAGGTTTTTGAAAAATGATTGAATTTTGAAAATTGAGAGAACGGTCCTGAAATTGTAGAAGGCCAATAGAACCAGGCATTTTGAAATGTTAAAAAGGTTGCGAGTAATTTCGCGTTTTTGAAAAATTGGGAGACGGTCCCGCGTAATTGGCAGCATGCCGACAGGACCGAGTTTTTTGAAGAGTTGAATATTTGGAATTTTGAAAATTTGAATTTCGAAAATAAATTTCCGAAAATTTGAAAATCAAAAATAAGATCCCGAAGATTTGAAAATCGAAAATGGTATCTCGGAGATTTGAAAATCGAGAATGGCATCTCGAAGATTTGAAAATCGCGAAGGGCATCACGAAGATTTGTAAATCGAGATTCGCATCTCGGAGATTTGGAAATTGAATATGGATTTTGAAAATTCGAAAATCGAAAGGGAATCGAAAATTCGAAATTTGAAATGGGAAGCATGCCGGCTAAAAATAGGCTATTTTGAGTCAAATCGTAAGTCTAAAATTGGCAGCATTCCGAGTTTTTGAATTTGAATATTTTGAAAAGATGAGTCCCGAAACGGACGGTATTTCGGGTTTTTCAAAATTTGGTGTTTTTGGAAAGATGCATTTTTTGAAATGACGGTTTTTGAAAAAATGACACGGAAACCAAGTAGCACGTAGTCAAACAAGCATTATAACGACGCTTATGTATGCTTTACGCTAAGTCTCGGTCGGTCAAAATAGGGTCTATACCAACAACTATGGCTCTCTCGTAAATCAGGACGGACTCCCTAAGCCGAGTTGGTCTTAGGACATGCCGCAAAACCCATACGAGTTCGGCCATTGAAGTTTTTAGCGCACCCATTTAGGAATGCACCGCGGTATAGTGGGACGTCGGTCACAAGTAACCGGCCCGGGCAAAAATGGGTTATGCATGAATCATTAAACTAATGCGCGTACATTAATATTCGAACGATTTCTTTTCGAGTCTCACCCTAGGAACCCCGATGACTAGTGGTACATCAGGTATCCCCAGCGGAGTCGCCAAATTGTGGACATGACGTAGGTCCACCCCGACGCGGCCACGCGCGGGTTTGGGTAGGCGAATGAATCTCGTGGTAAGATTGTTCTAGGGTTGAAATTTAAGTCAAAGTTGGAGTCGCCACCGAATTTTATGGGAATTCGGAACCGTTGGAGCCCACTCTATGTCATCGTGGGCCGTACACAAAGTACGGCCCATTTCGATTTCAGAGTTTATAGGGCTCGTCCCTTTGCATTGCGATACCGATACCGTCTCTACCGGTTATCGTGTATAGAATGACTCTCGTGCGCCAACGGTTTCGGACATCTGGAAACCGAGGTTCTGAGTAAGGGGTGAGGGTACGTGTTGGGAAGCCCACTAAGGACACCCAACCCCGCCCGCACTTAGCAGCCTCTACTAAGACATCGTTCGTGTTCGTGTACGCGCGCTAGTAAAATGACTAAATGATATGCAAACAGCATTTTCGGGCTAAGCATGTGAATTATATGTGAACTACGTCATTTAATGCATCTAATCATTGTCGGAGTAGTTTAGCATGTGATGTTCATTTAAATAAATAAATGGCAAACATCGAAAATAGAAAACTCGTAAATAAATTACAAATTACACGGGCGGAATACAACCCGGAATTCACAATACAACGAGCAATAAAATAGAATAATTGAATTATAAGCAGCAAATGTTAACTAGAAACGGACCCGTATATAATAAATATAAACTAGACCGTAAGTTGAGCAAATGGACGAACTTCGATTAATTACGCATTATATTGCGTATTAAGCGAAGGACGGAGATATGGAACCTAAGCGTGGTGCTAGCCCGATCCCGAATCCCGATGCCTTGTCCCGACTTATCACATCGAGGAATAGAGTCTAAATTAATCATGTGTCGGATACGACTAAAGAGTCGTCGACACAAGATTAATAGTGCGAGACCGTCGATCAAAGTCGTTTATGTGAAGTGCTATGCATGAGTTTTGAAAAAGGAGATCACGTGATTGACTTTACACGTGTCGACTGTAAGTCGTAAAAAGACGAGGCTCGAAATATGCATTAAAGCTCCCGGTTTTCGTGGGCTATAGGACCCACTCGATCGAGTCATGGCATGGACTCGGTCGAGTGTGCCCTTAAGGTCGCTACTACCCGATTTTTGGGGGGCTACTTGATCGAGTGGCCCATGGCACTCGGTCGAGTGCCCCCTGTACGTGGCATGGCTCGTTTCGTTTTTTATGTTTAAAAATCGATAGTTGGCCGAGTTAAATAAAAAATATTGCATGATTTAAATTTAACTCGGCTTCCGGTGTTTTAATCGTGTACTTATACGACTATAATGATGTTATGAGATTGAAAAGAATTAATTAGTGACGAAATTGTAGTCCTCCGCATCACGACATCGATACTAATCCTAGCGGATTATGTGATGTCGGTTTTCGCATCAACGGATCTCGCACTAATCTTAGAAATGGAGTCCTACGCGTTCGACTATGAACGACCACGATCTCGTTACGCCCTTGAGTGCGTGGGGCGGCGCTCCTCGAAAGGGTGCCACCTCCATTGCGGCTCGTAAAGGGATTTAACGGACTTTGGATGGTCGTCATAGTCAAACGGGTTAGGATCCGAATTTTAGTTCTAGTATGTATATATACACGGTGTATAAATGTTGGTAACGAAAGGATAAAAATTAGTAAATGATAAAATTAAATGTTAGGTGTTAGATACAATAAATAAAAAATGTTAGATTGCGATAAATAAAAGTGTTAGATTAGAGAGTTAGTATACACGAAATTAAAATGTTAGTGTTAGCGGTTAGTAGTAATAATAATAATAATAATAATAATAATAATAATAATAATAATAATAATAATAATAATAATAATAATAATAATAATAATAATAATAATAATAATAATAATAATAATAATAATAATAATAATAATAATAATAATAATAATAATAATAATAATAATAATAATAATAATAATAATAATAATAATAATAATAATCAAAAAGAAAAGAGAAAGGAGAAAGAGATGTCGGGATTTTAATTACACCCTCAACCTACATGCTTAATCTCGGAAACGAACTCGTAACGTAGCGGCGTGTGCGCGGGAGTGTCGAGAATGTAGGAGGAGTTATGGTGTGATTGGTTTGGGAGAGGTTGCTCTCGGGTCTTTGACGAGTTTTGATCTCGGGATTTTTGTATGTGTTGATTGTGTATAAATGAATATGTATGAATGTGATGATTGAAAGGTGGTAATGTGTAGAGATTGATAAGTTGGCTGAATGTGTTGCTTAGGGTTTTTGTAAATGTTGTGTAAAGTTAGAAATGTGAAGAGCATGGGGGAGTATATATAGAGAACGTCCCCCAACCTAGGGTCACTCGATCGAGTGGCCCTAGTGCACTCGACCGAGTGGCCCATAAAGGCGCCTGATCGGGTTTTTGAAGCTGCACTCGATCGAGTGTGGTCAAGCCACTCGATCGAGTGGATCAAGTTGGTGAGCTATTTTAGGCAAGGGTTGACCTTTTTGAATTTTTGAATTAGGTGGTTGAGCGCAATCTTCTAGAAGCTCACTTGGCTGTTTTTTGTGTCGGATTTGTCTTTGACCGGGTTTTGACTCGGTCGCTAAAAGACGGTTTTATTTCCGGTGTCGGTTTCGACCCAAATTAGTCTCATTTTATTGGAAACGGCCCACTGGGCCTGGATTTGAGGTCGGTTGTGAGAGATTTGCACTCCACCAAATGCCCACATCGGATACTATTGATTCCGAGTCCGTATTCGAGCGTATTAAGTCACGTTTGCGTCCGATCATCATCGGGTGTTTTGTCGGGAACTGCTATAGACACTAGCAGGCAAAATGAGGGTGTCTACAGAGCCCCCACTCTGACTGAGGCTTGGACAAGGCGAAAGTCAGAGTAGCTACCAGGCCAATCGAGGATTACGACCTGGCAGCCTTCCGGTCGAGTCGTTTATAGTCCATTAGACTCGCGTGAAGGGCTGACCAGCCATAAGAAAAGGATCATACCTGTCCTGATGACGATAGCTCCGTGGGGAGTCGGACTTGCCTTTGAAGTCCTAGGTGTACCTGAATTTGCACGTAATATCTAGGTAAAACACCGACTCATGCTGGGGAGTAAAGTAGCTGCGCGGGGACTTGCTTCTGAAGTCTTGGGTGTACCCGTATGCCGACACATCACATCTTGGATGTAGCATACCAGGAGAAACACCGCCTTTGTTGTTCCGTTGGGAAGCACTAGCTGGTACCTGAAATGTTAGATACATAGGCAGAAATAGCAGGCATAGTATATAGCAAGATAGCACATAGGAAATGCAGTTAGCATCTATAGACTGGCTTGCGCTGGGGAAAATGGTTTTTGCTTCATTTTGAAATAGAAGTCCTGAAAGCAACTCACGTGCTAGGAGATAGGTTTTCAAAATTGAAAGGGGTAGAAAAGAAATTTGCAGTTTAAATAGACTGAAATTTGACCTTGTCGAAAAGGATTTTCTTAAATGGCTAAGTTTTGCAAATTTTTAAAATGAGAATTTGAAGAGAGAGGTATACCGACAGACTCGACTCTAGACGTGACAGAACGAGTTGACAGACACGACTGGACTCTTGAGGAGTTGGACCGTGACTCGATAGGGGGTGGGCCACCTAAGATGACAAGACTCTTAACTTGCGCTATTCCGTAGCCTAGGCGAGTGGCAACATGGTCGAACATCGAAATGGAAAAGATATGTAGTAGTCTGTAATCAGACTGTTTCTACAGGACTTAGCAGTAGCAGTGCTGTAGACTAGTGCTTGATAAGCTAATCGTACACCTATCAAAAATAACCAACTACGGTCCAACTAAAAATATAGCTAGAGAAGTCGGGATCGATTTCACAGGGAGACAAATAAATCCTACTTGCAATTAAAGTCTATCTACGAAACATTCGGGGGTTTTATGTTTTGCTTTTATCTAACTAAAGTAGTGAAGGAAAGAGAATTAAAAGAGAAGAAATAACTAAAATAAAATAAGATGAATTTAAGATGAATAAATATATGGAGAGAAGACTAGGATTGTCGGTTCACTACGAATCTCATATGGTCACGGTCTAAATCACAGGTCTGTCGCAGATATTGGTCTAAGGGGTATTGAAAAGGTAGTCCTTCCGGTCCGCTATTCACCCTAGCATGCGTCTAAAGGCTTCCGATCTTATTAGGACAAACTAATGTGTTTTAGCAGGTCTAACTTTTACCAGGCTTCCGATCTTAGGTTCAAGTTTACCAAATTCAATTAATCAATTACGTCGATTAATCAATTAATCTCAATTAAATGCTACAATTGACAACTCAGACACATTATTATTGACAGATCTATAAATTATTTAGCGACCACATTTAATTCGCAAATCCCCTAAATCCTAGCGAGGGAAATTAGCTACTCATAATTAAATTAAGAACAACAAGATTAATAAAAGAATTTACTAGATTAAACATGACGAATAATGATAATTAATGCTTCGACAAGTATAAAACAATAATTAAGAATAATTAAATATGAAGAAGAAAACAATCAAGAACAAAGAAGAAGGAAGAAAGATTAATAAAATTACCAAAGGAATGAAGGCGATTCGAATATGAAATTCTTACAATAACCGAGTTTTGGGAAGAGAGAATAAGGAGAAGAGTTATATGTCTAAAAGTAGAGAGATCTAAAAGGGAAGTAGTTGTTGTTTTGTGGCTTAAAAGCCTATTTATACAACTTAGGATAGGTTAAAAACTGATTAGGAAATAACTTGCTGAATAGGAAATCTGTCTGCGGCCCAGGAAATAGTCGGCCGACTATTGTAATAGTCGGTTGACTATTGTAATAGTTGGTCAACTATTTATTCATTAACTTGATCTCTGCAGCTCCAGAATTATAGTAATAGTCGGTCGACTATCGTCATGGTCGGCCGACTATCTTAATAGTCGGTCGACTATCATTAGTTCAACGAACATCTCCTTCCAGCTTCGCTTTGGCTCGGTTTTGGTTCGTTTTAGCTCCTTTGTCTTCCGTTTCTGCAAAAGGACAATACACACCACAAAGTAGCCAATTCGGGGCAAAAAAATAATTTTCACTATTCAATAAACACGAGAATGCGCGTAATAAGAGCATAAAAAGTGTATATAAAATACGCGCATCAAATTTCCCCAAACCAAACCCTTGCTTGTCCTCAAGCAAGCACAAAACGATAACTCAATCCTAATGGAATGTACATAACTCATAGCGGAATATGCTCCAAAGTTACCTAACCAATGCGCAACGATTAAAATAAATGTAAACAACCACATACAACAAGCTTGACCAATGACAACAGTAATGAACCTTCAACCTTGCAAGACTCGTCTATGTCGGACTCTCACGGATCGCTCATCACACAAATCGGGTGATATTGTGAGTTTATGTAAAAACAGAAAGACAAAGCACTGACCTAAACTGCGACCTACAAGAACATGCATGCAATCTAACATGAAATCAATCTCTAATAACCGTACATACGCATTCTATCGGGAAAAGACACGTGCCAAGGACTTACATATGGTATAAAGTGAGGTTAATCGGGTAAGAAGAGGCAAAATGATATGGATATGTGGAGGTAAAAGCCAAGCTAGTACAACTACAATCAACATAAAATTCATTCCGTCGTTCTCACCAAACTCTAGTCGAAGAAATTAGGCATAATAACAAGCGCCTTATAAAAATTGCTTCTCACCAATAACTATGAAATTAGAGAGATCAATTCTTTTCTCATAGCGAAAACATATTCTTCTTCTAGTTTCACTTCATTTTTTTCTTTTCTTCTTTTTTTTTTCCTTTCTTATTTTTTCATTCAAGATTTTTTTCTCATTGATTTTTTTTCTTTTCAACTTTTTTTTTCCAATCATCACGGTACCACAATCAACCCGGAAAAAACAATTTCGTTCAACTAATCTACTAGCTTGACTAGGGTAGGCAATATATGGCATGTAGTTGAAAAATGGGTTAAACAGGTCAATTTGGCTATGTGAGGCTCATGGGAATTAATTAAAAGAAAGGATTTGCCTTTTTCGCACATGTCAAAACCACGAGTAAAAAACGTACAGGTAACTAAGAGACGAATATCATGCTTATGCAGTTTGATATTACATGTCTCATAAGGAGTACTACTCTCAACCTAAATGAAACTCATCATGGATGTCATCAGTTTTAGGCTCTAATTCCTTACAAATCTGAGTAGTTTGCCAACAATGAGTCAAGTTTATTCGTTCAGTACCGTTAACTAAAGATACGAAAATGCCGCATGTGATTATATACAAAAACTCTAATGGCGCACTAGCATGAGCAACTAAATGAAGACATAAAAGCAATATCATCATCGCTATATAGTATTCCGACTCAACTAAGACTCGACTAAATGCAAAAAACATATTTTTGTGAATTTTTTTTAAATGCATGCGGAAATGCAAGAAATATGAAGATGGATGAAAACAGACAGATGCATATCATCCCCAAACCAAATCGCACAATGCCCTCATTGTATACAGCAAACAATAAGAGGCAACAATAATTATGGGAAAGGAATGCGAAACGATGGAAGTGCAAAAAGAAAAAGAACTACTTACAAGATATGTACAAATGGAGACCTCCCCAAACCGTCCTACTCGGAGCTCTCGTCACCGCTCTCCTCCCGATCACCACTTCCACTATCGTCATCCCCATCATCGTCATCTCCCTCCTCCTCACCTCTCTGCTGATTCCCGGCATTGTTACCATAGCCTCCCTCGAGGTAGGTGTAGTAAGTCGGTTGCCAACCTGTAGGAGAAATCAGGCCGATCTGCACTCCATTATTGTAACACGGAAAGTCGGCAAGTGCCTGATTTAGCTGTACCGTTGCCATCCGGTGGCACAACTCATTAAGCATTCCAGGGACCTCCGCTTGGTCTAGGACCGCAGGTGTAACATATGGCGGAGGAGGCACAAAGTCGGCAGGATATACAGGCACATTAGAATAATCAGTATATGGATATGCATAAGGAGGCCGTGGTGGGACCGAAGGTCCAGCCGCAAAAGACGGTGTATGTGATGCATGGCTAGTCGATCGGCCACCCCCTCGAGATTGTCGAGGAGGTCGAGACGGCCCACCCGTCTCGGGTGCGAAGTGTGTGGGGGTCTGAAGATCCCTCCTAAGTGGTAGCAGATAGGAGGGATACGGTGGAGGGTCCCTTTCAGGACCAAAGGGGAGATGGGGGTAGGGGGTAAGAGGTGGTAGATTGTAAGGGAGGATAACCGATTCGTCCTTTGCTATGCGCTAACGCAAATCATGACCTAGCCAATGAAGACTCCTAAGGATAGACAAGTTCAAAAGACGACTCTCGAGTTGCGCGGCAGATGGAAGATCGTGCCTTTTAGGTTCCTCCCCGTATAGGAAGTCCGGAAAAAGCCTACAACCGATGTGGGAAACGAGACCCCCACAATGAATGACAGCTATAAGCCCATTTCCGATATGTTGGAAATGGTGGGCAACAAGGGCGGCCACATTCATGACATATGGCCGCTCGCTATCGATGTTAAGATAGCCTGCTAGACTCTCTAATTCATCGGCATTAAAATTGTTCGGCTCAGTACGTCCGTAAATGGTGCACCCTATCAGACGAAGCCAATATCGGATGGCCGGGTGATGGACTTCGTTGCCCCGCTTACGACCCGTATTACGATCAGTAATGCAAGACCAGATATCATTGGCTAGACGGCGAGGGGGATGTATTGAGTCCCCTTCGCTAGTGACACCTAAAAGCTGACCGAACTCGCGAACGGTCCTAGAAAGAGTCTGAAAAATATGCATGGTGTCCCAGTTCATGTCACTAAAGAAATTGAAACTACTAAAAAACTCAAGAGTAAGACCCTTATATGTGAATTCAAGCATATAAATTTGCCATTAAGTAAGTCAACAACAGGCTGATAAATGCCTAACCTGCCCAAGAGCTCACGGTCTAGGAACCGTGTCGGGGTTACCTTAAGAGCTGCCAACTGGACAAAACGGTCCCTCTGATCAGCCGAGGCAAACTGAATGTTTGGGTATTCCGGTATGCTCTCCTCGGGAAATGGAATGAGGTCCTGAGTCGGCACTGACTCTCGGCTAATGTCGACCCGACGCCTTGTGCTCCCCCGGCGTTGTCTTTTTGCATCCATTTTGACCTGAAATAACAAAAATCAGACTACTGTACTACTCACACAAAAACCCCCAAATCAATTGTAATCAAAACCTTAATTTCATAACTGAAATTTGGGTAAAAACACTATAATGTGGATGAAATCAACAAAATTGGGTAAACAAATTGAGTAATAGCATAAATCTGAGACAGAACCAAGCCAAAAATCCGAAATTCAAACACCCTGAAGTACCGCGACAGAAACCCAGCAATCGCGAAAAAAATTGCCTGACAGAACGATAGTCGTCCGACTATCGGAACAGTCGTCCGACTATTCTGATGATCGGCGACTCCGGCAAACGGTAGAACACGCAGGAGACGAAGGCAGTTAGACGGAAAAAAAGAGAAGAAAACACAAGAAAACTTACTTGAATGGTTGAAAGTAGTTGCAACTTCAATAAAGGCAAGAACTATAGCAAGGAATGAAGAGATTAGAGAAAAAAAAGGATGGAGAGAAGGAGATGGTAGGGGTTTGAGGATGAAGATGGAGATTTGAAATGGAGAAGATGAAGGTAAGGATGGAGGTACGTGGGAGGAGTAAGAAAATAGGGTTTAGGAGTTTATTTCAAAGTAAAAGTAACTGAGGTAGAGTAAAGAGAGAAAAAAACTTATTTGACGGAAATTATCAGCCAAGGTGCGCGATTTTTGCCAGAATAGTCGGCCGACTATAGGAATAGTCGTCCGACTACAAAAATAGTCGGTCGACAATTGTTGTCCAGTTCCAGTTTTCGGTCAGCAGCCTGTTCTCTGCAAAACTCAATTCAAACCTTTAGACCCTCGTTCTCACCCTCACAAAATCTATAATGCAGAAAATTAAATATGCTCTAACTAACTAAATGCAGGTAGAAATGTTTTACAACCCGGGTTGCCTCCCGGTCAGCGCTGGTTTAAGGACCCGCACGACCGTAGTCACCTTGCTTAGTTGGTTACTGTTTCGAGGTACAAAACCTCAACTTCTCCTCCTATCTCACCTCTCTCGTGGTAGTGCTTTATTTTGTGACCATTGACCTTAAAGCAATTTCCCGTGGAAGGGTTTTCAAGCTCGACCGACCCAAATTTCGAAACCGAAATTACCGTATAGGGGCCGGACCATCTGGATTTTAATTTTCCAGGAAAAAGACGAAGGCGAGAATTAAACAATAATACCTTTTCGCCTTCTTTAAACTCTCTCGGAATGATACGCTTATCGTGCCACCTTTTTGTCTTTTCTTTGTAGATACGGGCACTATTGTAGGCATTCATCCTGAACTCCTCGAGCTCATCTAGCTGTAAAAGTCGATTTTCGCCACACAATTTTGGGTCAAAATTTTGTTCTTTAACGGCCCACCAAGCTTTATGCTCCAACTCTACGGGTAAGTGACAGGACTTCCCATAAACCAACCGATAAGGCGATGTACCAATCGGTGTCTTATAGGCGGTCCTATACGCCCATAGAGTGTCATCTAGTTTCAGGCTCCAATCTTTTCTTGACTTCGAGACAACTTTTGCCAAAATATCCTTAAGCTCCCGGTTGGAAACTTCAACCTGTCCACTAGTTTGGGGGTGATACCCCAAACCTCTACGATGCATAACACCATATTTAGATAATAAGGCAATAAGTTGTTTTTCCTTAAAGTGCATACCTCCATCACTAATGACGACTCGGGGGACGCCAAAACATGGAAATATAATCTTCTTGAAAAGTTGGATGATGGTCTTAGCGTCACAATGGACCGAGGCAACGGCTTCTACCCACTTAGATACGTAGACTACAGCTACTAAAATGTACCTATTACCTCGACTTGTCGGGAAGGGACCTTGATAGTCGATGCCCCAAACATCAAAAATCTCTACCTCCAAAATACCGACCTGAGGCATCTCATGCCTCCGAGAGATATTTCCCGTCCTCTGACAAGCATCACATCCTGAAACAAATGACTTGGCATCAGAAAACAAAGATGGCCAATAAAAACCTGATTGAAGTACCTTAGCCACGGTCCTAGCGGGACCGTGGTGACCACCGTAAGACGAGGAATGACAGGCTTCCAAGATGGCATTGGTTTCCCATTGCGGTACGCATCGCATAAAAAGTCCGTCGGCACACTCCTTGAAAAGATATGGATCGTCCCAAAAATATTGCCGAACATCATGTAGGAACCGCTTCTTTTGTTGATATGACAAATCAGGCGGCATTATTTTACCTACAAGAAAATTAGCATAGTCAGCATACCACGGAGTATCCATTATACCAATAGCCATCAAAATATCATCAGGAAAAGAATCATCTATCGGTAAAGTATCGCCTCTGTCCTGCAATGGAAATCTAGAAAGGTGGTCCGCCACAGAATTTTCAGCGCCCTTCTTGTCCTTTATATCCAAGTCGAAATCCTGAAGTAGAAGGATCCATCGTAGCAGTCTCGGTTTGGCTTCCTGCTTCGCGAGGAGGTACTTCAAACCCGCATGGTCCGTATAAATTATGACTTTCGATCCTATTAAATAAGATCGAAATTTCTCTAATGCATAAACCACAGCTAGAAGCTCCTTCTCCGTCGTAGTATACTTCACCTGAGCGTCATCCAGAGTTCGGCTCGCATAATAGATGGCATTTACTGCCTTTTCCTTCCTTTGACCCAGCACCGCTCCGACCGCATAATCACTAGCGTCGCACATAACTTCAAACGGTAACTCCCAATCCGGGGCCTGAATAATAGGTGTTGTGACCAAAGCCTGCTTCAACCTGTTAAAAGCAGATAAACATTCATCAGAAAAAATGAATGGGGCATCCTTAAAGAGCAATTGTGTAAGTGGTTTATCAATTTTAGAGAAATCTTTGATAAACCTGCGATAAAATCCGGCGTGTCCAAGAAAACTCCTAACCCCCTTCACGTTAACGGGAGGAGGCAATTGCTCAACCACTTGCACCTTTGCTTTGTCTACTTGGATGCCTCGATCTGAAACTAAGTGCCCAAGGACAACTCCCTCATTTACCATAAAATGGCACTTCTCCCAATTCAGCACTAAATTGACCTCAATACATCGCTGCATCACTTTATCAAGGTTAGTAAGACAATCAGTGAAATTACTACCGTAGACACTGAAATCATCCATAAATACCTCCATAATAGACTCGATATACTCGGAAAATATCCCCATCATGCACCTTTGAAAGGTGGCAGGGGCATTACACAACCCGAAGGGCATCCTGCGATAAGCAAAAACACCATGGGGACAAGTAAAGGTAGTCTTTTCCTGATCATCAGGATGGATCGGGATCTGAAAGAACCCTGAATAGCCATCTAAATAACAGTAAAACTTATGTGAGGCTAACCTTTCTACCATTTGATCGATAAACGGAAGAGGGAAGTGATCCTTTTTTGTGGCGGTATTTAATTGTCTATAGTCAATGCACATCCGCCATCCCGTTACAATTCTAGTAGGTATTAATTCATTTTTATCGTTTTTTACCACGGTCGTCCCGCCTTTCTTCGGGACGACCTGAACAGGACTCACCCATTTAGAGTGACCGACAGAATAAATTATACCTGCATCTAACAACTTCATCACTTCTTTCATTACCACTTCCTGCATTTTGGGTTCAACTTACGTTGACCCTGTCTAACAGGTCGGCGATCCTCTTCCAATTCAATTCGATGCATGCAAATATCAGGACTAATTCCCTTAAGGTCATCTAGACTGTAACCTAATGCATTCTTGTTCTTTTTAAGAACGACCAACAAAGCAGAAAGTTGGTTCTCATCTAATTTATTACTTACGATGACGGGATAAGACTCAGAATCGTCTAGAAATACATACTTAAGATGAGACGGAAGAGGTTTCAGGTCGGGTTTGGTTACCTCTACAGCATAAGAAGTGTCTACCAACCTATTTACCACTTCTCCGTTGATGTTCGTCAGTTTCTGTGTATCTCCTAAAATATTCCACACAGCATCATCGTTAGTCTTATTACCTGCACAAGTGTCTAAACATGTCAAAGCCTCGAGCGGGTCCCTACTCAGGAAACCCATACAAACATCAAGAATAACTTCATCAACGATATCTAGTGCATAACAAGTATCCTCGATCATAGGCTTAGCTAATGTATTGGCCAAATTAAAGGTCACTTTATCGTCCCCCACCTCCAGAGTCAATCGTCCGTGCTTGACATCTATAATAGCCCCTGCAGTATGTAGAAATAGCCTACCTAAAATTATAGGAATCTGGGTATCCTCAGCCATATCTAAAACAATGAAATCGACAGGTATAAAGAATTTACCTATCCTAACAGGGACATCATCTAAAACTCCTAGGGGACGTTTGATTGACCTATCAGCCATCTGAAGAGTCACACTTGTGACTTTAAGCTGACCCATATTCAGTTTCTCGCAAACTGAATAGGACATGACACTGACACTTGCACCCAAATCACATAAAGCTTTATCGATTACATGGGTGCCTATGGTTCATGGTATGGAAAAACTACCCGGGTCTTTCAGTTTGGGTGGAGACTTACTTTGAATTAAAGCACTACACTCAGCAGTAAAAGCAATAGTCTCATGTTCATTAAAGTTCCTCTTACGAGTCAGAACATCTTTCATAAATTTTGCGTAAGAGGGTAGCTGGGTAATTAATTCCGTGAAGGGAACGGTTACCTGGAGATTTTTGACGACCTCCATAAACTTACTGAACTGGTTCTCGACCTTCTTATTCTTCAACCGGCTAGGAAAAGGAACTTGAATTTTGACCTGTTCAGCAGCTTTATCTTGTAGAACACCCGTTTCCACTTCAGCATCAGACGGCTTATCAGCAGCGACCGTCTCGGATCTGGAACCTGCCTCTGGAATAGTCGGTCGACTATCAGGGATAGTCGATCGACTATTATTAATAGTCGGTCGACTATCAGGGATAGTCGGTCGACTATTTTTCTCCTCACCTGCAGTTTCTGTTAATCTGTCAATGATAGTCGGCCGACTATCTGAAATAGTCGGTCGACTATTATTGACCAGTTCGTCATTCACAGCAGTTTCAGCAGTTTCTAACGATACATCATCATCTATTACATCCTCAAATACATCATCCACAATAACAGAATTATGGTAACTAGGCATCTTGGGCTCGTCATAAGTAAGGCCCCTACGAAGCTGAATCGCGTTGACCGTATCGTGCGATTTTTATGGCTGTGACGGTAGTGTGCCCGGTTGCCTAGCAGACTGATTTGTGGCAAGCTGCGCCATCTGTGTCACCAACATCTTGATCTGTGCATATTTAGATTGGGCACTTTTCTGCATCTGGATCATGAGAGATTGCATCATACTCTTCAATTCCTGATATTAACTAGGAACTGGAGGCGGAGTCTCGGGCGGTGGAGGAAGAATAGCAAGAGGTTGAGTCGGCGGTGGAAGAGCTAGAGGCTTTTGGAAGCCTTGTTGTTGTCCGCGATGAGGCGGATCATAAGCTTGTTGCTTCGGCTGAGGAACTGGGTTCAACACATTCCGACTCGTCCAACTGAAGTTCGGATGCTCCCTAGTCCTCTCATTATAGTAATTAGAATAGGGATTACCTTGCTTGAAGTGTTGAAAAGCTAGAACTTGTTCCATCCCGGTCATACATTCCCCTGCGCTATGGCCTTCGGTACCACATCGCTCACACATTGCCTCCTGTTTGATCATGGCATGGACAGTTTGCTGATTTGACTCGTTTCTATGAGGCGGATTCTGAATTTTGTCGAGACGGGCATGAAGATGATCAAATTGAGCCATAATCTCACTGGTTTCCGCCGCGGCTACCCGAACTCTACCCCTCGGATTTCCATACTCGGCTCGATGCGTGGCCATCTCCTCGATCAATTTCCAACCCTTGTCATCATCAACATTGTTCTGGAAACGTCCGTTAGCTGCACCATCAAGAATAGCACGATTATCATCAAATAAACCGTTATAAAATTGATTACATAAGAACCATGGCTCGAATCCGTGGTGAGGAATAGAACGGACTAGATCCTTAAATCTAGTCCATGTTTCGTTAAGATCTTCCAATGGTCCTTGCTTAAAACTGGTTATCTGACTCCGTATCTGATTGGTGCGCTGAGGAGGGTAGTAATGCTTATAAAAAGCAAGCGCCAATGAGTTCCAGTCATTAATGTTGGCTGCTGCTTTATCCAAGTCTCGATACCATCTACGGGCTGGACCTGCAAGAGAAAATGGAAATAAGGCCTCCATTACTTGTTCTTGTGTTACCCCGGCAGCAATTGGAATCGAACAACAATTATCAGTGAATATTTCCATATGCTGTCCGGGGTCTTCGTTTTTATTGCCCGAGAAGGTATTTCGCTCCACTAAATTGATATAAGCGGGACGAATCTCGAAAGAGCCAGTGGTAGGAGTAGGTAGCTTCCATCCTTTCGGAATGTTAGCCGGAGTTGGCTCGGAGTGAGTAGAAAACTTCGGCGGCATGATCGTAATTGAGATATCTGACTCCGCGTCTGATTTGGTACTTGCGTCGTCCTCTTCGTGAGACGAATATTCCACTTCTAGGTTAGTGGAAACTGGATCAAGCGAATTAGATTTCTCCGCTTGACGTATTTCCCTCCAAAAACTCCGTCTAGCTCGTAAAGTCTTCTCGGGTTCGGGATCAAAAGGATGAATCTCGGACCTGTTAGACCTGGGCATACACAGAACTAAGAAGGTAAATATGAGAACCGTCTCAAGGGACGAAAGTTCCCTGAGACAAAAGATAAACTAAAAAGACAAGTAAAATTAACCGTCTCCCCCGGCAACGGCGCCAAAATTTGATAAGCTAATCGTACACCTATAAAAAATAACCAACTACGGTCCAACTAAAAATACAGCTAGGGAAGTCGGGATCGATTTCACAGGGAGACAAATAAATCCTACTTGCAATTAAAGTCTATCTACGAAACAATCGGGGGTTTTATGTTTTGTTTTTATCTAACTAAAGTAGTGAAGGAAAGAGAATTAAAAGAGAAGAAATAACTAAATAAAATAAGATGAATTTAAGATGAATAAATATATGGAGAGAAGACTAGGATTGTCGGTTCACTACGAATCTCATATGGTCACGGTCTAAATCATAGGTCTGTCGCAGATATTGGTCTAAGGGGTATTGAAAAGGTCCTTCCGGTCCGCTATTCACCCTAGCATGCGTCTAAAGGCTTCCGATCTTATTAGGACAAACTAATGTGTTTTAGCAGGTCTAACTTTTACCAGGCTTCCGATCTTAGGTTCAAGTTTACCGAATTCAATTAATCAATTACGTCGATTAATCAATTAATCTCAATTAAATGCTACAATTGACAACTCAGACACAATATTATTGACAGATCTATAAATTATTTAGCGACCACATTTAATTCGCAAATCCCCTAAATCCTAGCGAGGGAAATTAGCTACTCATAATTAAATTAAGAACAACAAGATTAATAAAAGAATTTACTAGATTAAACATGACGAATAATGATAATTAATGCTTCGACAAGTATAAAACAATAATTAAGAATAATTAAATATGAAGAAGAAAACAATCAAGAACAAAGAAGAAGGAAGAAAGATTAATAAAATTACCAAAGGAATGAAGGCGATTCGAATCTGAAATTCTTACAATAACCGAGTTTTAGGAAGAGAGTCTTAGTAAATAGAATGTACATTCATTGTCATCATTACCCATTTCATATTAATATCATTGTAGGTTACAAAACCATTCAAATGGTGTAATTAGTTAGCTAGTAATTACGTAATTAGTAGCATAATAGATTCGATGTATCTAGCTTTCCTTTCTCGGTATTTAAGCCGAACTAACTTAGTATAATCGACAAGCAATTTTACTATTCTACATGGTATCAGACTAGGTCGAAATACTCACCCTTTCAACCTGTCCCACGCCCCAGGCATACCACTCCTGTCGCCGTAGCACCGTGTTACGATGCCCGACTCTGAAAAACCAGAAAAAACCCCCACCCGGTCCACTGTACACCCGATGTACACGGTCACCGATATCCAACGCAAGGTTCGAGTTCTCGACGATACCAAGGTCACCTACGCCTCGTGGGTCAGTCTTTTCACACTTCATGCTCGGGGATATAAAGTTCTCCGTCACATTGACGGAACCCCAGCCCCTGCCGAAACCGACTCCGACTACGAATCATGGTGCGAGGTTGATGCTATTGTCCTTCAATGGATATATGGTACCTTGTCCGATGAATTGCTACCACGTGTTCTCCTCGAAGAAGAAGAAGGCTCCACCGCTCAAGAGGCATGGGATCATGTCAAGAACATCTTCCTCAACAACAAAGGAGCCCGAGCCGCTAGCCTCGAGAGTGAGTTTATCAACCTCAAGCTCGAGGCTATGCCCTCCTTTGACATGTATTGTCAGCGCCTTCGCGCTATCTCTGGACAATTGAAGGATGTTGGTGCTCCGGTCACCGAGCAACGATTAGTTCTCCAACTCGTCCGTGGTCTTCCTAAGGAATACAACACGGTAGCGGCATACATTAATCAGACCTTGCCTGATTTCGAGACTGCTCGAAACATGATCGAATTGGAGAATTACCGAACCGCCGCCCTTGACGACTCCCCTGCCACCGCCTTGGTGGTTCCGCCTGCTACTGCATCGCCGGATTCCCGTCCCTGGGAAGATGGGTCCCGGCCGACTGCCCCGTCCCAGACCAGCCGGCCACCATCTCGCAGCAACAATGGCCGCCGCGGCAACAAAAGCGGCAACCGCCGTGCCCAGCCGTCCGATCCGCGCCCACCGGCCCCTGTCCCGACCGCACCAGCAACATGGGGTCCGGCCCCTCCCTGGTTCACCCCCTGGTCAATTCCCCCTTGCCCATATCCCACTCAACCCGGTTGGACCAACCCATGGCAGCCTTGGTCCAACCCGGGTCCGATTTCTTCCCGAGTGGGATCTCGGGCTGGGTTCCGTCCATCAAACCGCGGATATGGTCAGGCTTACATCTCACAGAATGACTATATGACAGACCTCGGGAAACAACATCAGGCGCTCCATATTCAACAGCACGTGGATAATGGACAATGGTTTATGGATACGGGTGCGTCCTCGCATCTTACCGCTGACCCAGGTACTCTCCGTTCCCCTTTTAATTATGGTTTGGTACGGTCTATTTATGTCGGAAACGGATCAAGTATTCCAGTCCTCGGGTCCGGAACTTCGTCCCTCTCCACCAATACCCGAGACCTTTACCTTAATAATATCCTCTATACTCCTCAAATTATTAAAAACCTTATTTCTGTTCGTCAATTTACGAAAGAAAATAACGTTTCCGTAGAATTTGACCCGTGTGGTTTTTCTGTGAAGGATTTAACGAATGGGAAAACAATTCTGAGGAGCAATAGTGATGGTGAACTCTATCCCGTGTCAGCTTCCAACACCGTGTCCGCGCCCACTACTTACAATTTAGTTACTTTTTCTCCGAATATTTGGCATTCTCGACTCGGGCATCCTAGTCCCAATGTTCTAAATATTCTTCGTTCTAATTTTTCCCTAAAATGTAATAAAAACGAGCATGCCTCGAGTTTGTGTCATTCGTGTCAAATTAGCAAACATAAGCGATTGCCGTTTTTCGAGTCATCTTCTACCACGGTTGCTCCATTTGATATAATCCACAACGATTTGTGGACCTCACCCGTGTCTAGCAAAGCCGGCTATAAGTACTATATGGTTCTAATCGACAATTATTCATAATTTGTTTGGGTTTTTCCACATAAGTTCAAATCTGAGACATTTAATAAATTTTTGAAATTTCGAGCTTACGTTAAAACCCAATTCCATCGTGAAATAAAAGCCTTTCAATGTGACCGTGGTCGCGAATTTGATAATAATTCTTTCTCCGATTTTGGTGATAAACATGGCCTCGTTTTTCGGTTCTCGTGTCCCCATACTTCGAGTCAAAATGGTAAAGCCGAGCGTATGATACGCCGTCTCAATGAAATCGTCCTCGCCCTTCTCTATCACGCTTCCGTGCCGACAATTTATTGGGTCGATGCACTCCACACCGCCGTTCACTTACATAATATACTTCCTACCCGTGTCCTTAACTCACGCTCACCCACATCTGCCCTATTTCACAAAAACCCGTCTTATACTCACCTTCGTATCTTTGGTTGTGCATGTTACCCAAATTTGTCATCCACCCGTCCTCACAAACTCGCTTCCCGTTCCACCCGTTGCGTCTTCCTCGGCTATCCACAAGAATTTCGCGGCTATAAATGTCTTGATCTCTCCACCGGAAAATTAATTCATTCTCGTCACGTTACTTTCGATGAATCTGTTTTCCCGTTTGCTAAGTCCGAACCAATGCCACCCGAGACCTATTCATTTCTAAACCCCAAACCAAACCCAAGCCTACCCCCTGCTATCATAGACGACCTCCTTCGGTCCAATGATACAAACCAGACCAATCCCATCCAGCCCAACCCCAGCCATCATAACCATCCCCAACCCCAGCCTCATAAATCTCCCATTCAACCAGCCCAACCTCTTTCCCTTAACCACCACCAAGCCCAATCCCTTCCAGCCCAATTACCCCCCTCCCCTCCAGTCCACACAACCCCACTTTACTTTTCAGACCAATCACCCCCGGCTACCCACACACCCGTGTCAACCACCCCACCACCACCACCGTAATTACTAGCTAACTAATTACACCATTTGAATGGCTTTGTAACCTAAAATGATATTAATATGAAATGGGTAATGATGACAATGAATGTACATTCTATTTACTAAGAGAGAGAATAAGGAGAAGAGTTATAAGTCTATAAGTAGAGAGATATAAAAGGGAAGTAGTTGTTGTTTTGTGGCTGAAAAGCCTATTTATACAACTTAGGATAGGTTAAAAACTGATTAGGAAATAACTTGCTGAATAGGAAATCTGTCCGCGGCCCAGGAAATAGTCGGCCGACTATTGTAATAGTCGGTCGACTATTGATTCATTAACTTGATCTCTGCAGCTCCAGAATAGCCGGCCGACTATAGTAATAGTCGGTCGACTGTCGTCATAGTCGGTCGACTATCATTCAGTTCAGCGAACATCTCTTTCCAGCTTCGCTTTGGCCCGGTTTTGGTTCGTTTTAGCTTCTTTGTCTTCCGTTTCTGCAAAAGGACAATACACACCACAAAGTAGCCAATTCAGGGCAAAATAATAGTTTTCACTATTCAATAAACACGAGAATGCGCGTAATAAGAGCATAAAAAGTGTATATAAAATACGCGCATTAGTGCTCTTTTGAATTATTGGTTTTGGGGTACATTCCCAAAGTGGGTGTTGCTTCGAGTCACTGACAGATTCTTGTCTTCGACTGAGCCAAGTAATAGGACACACTATAGTAATAGGACACACTATAGCCAAGTCATTTGGATTATGTGGGTGGATGGAGAGCTTCTGTCTAATAGAAGCCCCCAGATGACAAGGCAAACTGTTGAGAACATGACAGTGTCGTGATAGGAATGATGGTGCTTTCTAAATTTGTGTCAAAGTTGGTGGTTGTGCCCTTGTTGAAGGGCTGCCTATGTATTCACGTGTAGTGAAATCAAACCAAGCCGTAGTTCAGTGGATTGGACGATATGTTATGGTGCCTAGTTTATTAGGGTTTTGTGTTTAACTAGCCATATTGACGATGTAGGCTAGGTGCATTCCCAGTGATGTCTTGATCAAAGGGTTGGAACAGTAAGGATGTTGATCCCGCGACCGTGAGCGTTCTCCGGGGTAGCCTCCAGAAGTGGTTTGAACTATTTGGGCATGTTCTATGCCGACCGCAGGTTGAGTTCCCATGTTTGGAGCTGGTAACTGGTTTGGATGTTTTTGGAAATGTGGTGCTAGGTAGTAAGTGGCTTTGATGATTTGAAATCTGGAGCTCGATTTTGTGGATCTAAGGCTTCGAGGGTAAGGTATTGTAATGTGGTAGGAAAGGGGGAAATCGAGTAAAAATGACTCGAACTTCGATTGGGGTAGGTTTGATAATGCGGGATCTAATTTCCATGTCTGGCCCTAATGGTTAGGGGTATCCTATGGAGCTTGCATCCTCAAATTTTTGGGCTGTCTCTTAGCCTAGGTCTCGAGAAGGTCTTGATGGTTGTACTGTGGGGAGGCTAGATGTGGTGTTAGTTGACCAGCCTAATTGTCACCCTTCTATTTGATAGTATAGGTATTGATAATTTTTGAATTGACCGTACCCCAGTCATGAGACTTTCACTTGAGTTGACTGCTGAACATGGTCATGGGTTTTTGAATTTTTTTTTTGGTTGACCTCTTAGCCCCGGTCATAGAATTCTTCATTTCGAGTTGACCGTGCCCCAGTCAAGGGATTGACCGTACTTTGGTTGAGGGAATGATCGTACCTGGTCGAGGGATGTTGAGAGTTCTTTTTTATCATAGCCAACTCTTTTATTTTGGCCTTTTGCTTTTTCCTTGGACTTTTGATTTTTTTTTTGTCCAGTTTTTTTTTTTTTTTTTTTTCGGCTATCCTCCCTTATGGTGTTGTGGCTGGATTTGGGGTTCGGCCCATCGGTTGAATTAGCCTTGTAGAGCTAAACCTTTGTAAGGTGTAAGCCTAGTTGGTGTTTATGTGAGTGCAACTCGTGATGGAGTACTCTACGGTAAGCATGATGGTTTGGATCTCGGGATTGTCAGCATAATTCCGAGCAAGTTTGGTGGAAACATCGTTCCAAGTTGGGTATTTTTGGCATCACGTCTATAGAGTCACGATGTTTCTTTTTTTCTTCTGGTCAGACTAACGCCTAAGGTGGGGATTGGTCAGTCTTATTGGAGGGATGTTTATTGTGGGAAATGGGCTTGCCTCCCTTCTTGAACCCAAGCTAGGAGACTACCTAGATTTGTCATAGGATTCGATACCGCTCCTGCTAGGGGTAGTTATGTGGCTTTCTATACCAGACATGGAACAGGTAAAGGAAAACACGGGTCTCGATTTCCTGCAGTCATTATAGATGCGCCTATAATAGTCACGTGCATGTGCTCACAGTGTATGATGGTGTTTATCATGTTCTCGGAAAAACTTAAGGAAAGCATATATGAGAGATAGAAAAGCTGATTTTATTGAATTGGAGAAAAATACAGAATGCAACTGACTCTGACTCTGACTCTGACTTGGAAATGAGGATGTAAGGTACCTAGACTCGGACTAAGACTTAGACTCGAATCAAATCCGGACTTTTGGATGCTCGGTTAGTTGTTTCTTTTTTGGTAAGGTTTTTGATTGGAGAGAACGACAGGTGGCACGACTCGCCTAAACTCGGCTTTGCGCATATGCAAGAGAGGGAGTCAAACTAGACACGACCCAGGATGACGGGATGAGAAAGACTCTTGGACCGGGATACTCGAACGTAGACCCAAATAAGGTAACGACCCTGGCTTGGAATCGACCATGAAACTCAGATTGCATCAGGGTGAGTCCGAAAATGGGGTGACCATGTGATAAGTGCCATTTGTAGTGCCTATTTCGTAGTGTTTTGGTCCCATTTTCCTTGTAGAATCGCTCCTTGGGAGCGGTTTATGGGCTTCTTATGCTTCCTTTAGTTCGTTTCAGGTTCCCGAGACCGATTTGGAAGAGTTGGAGCGATTCCGACTCGATACATACACATTTTGGAGCCAACGGAGTAAAGGAACGATGACTCGATGCCTTGGAATCGACCCCGAGACCTTGGGACCCAATCCCGAGCCTCCGAGACCCGATCCCGAGTCCCGAGCCTCCGAGACCGGATCCCGAGTCCCGAGCCTCCGAGACCCGATCCCGAGTCCCGAGAATCGATGAGAAACCCATGAGAAGCAAGGAGGGACCGAAAGAAGCTTAAAGGAGGCCTACAAGGCTCAACCGGTTCCGGTTGAGCTCAACCGGAACCGGTTGAGGTGCACAAAAGAGAGGTGTTCTGTGAAGGGTCCAACCGGAACGGGACCAACTCATACCGAACGGGATGAGCCCTTTTCAGGCCGCACTTCTTTCTTTCTTCTCCTTTCCACTTGTAACCCTTTATATACTCTTCCCTTGTTTTGTTAATGTTATGCCTTTCATTAGAGACTAAACCCTAGATAGTTTTAGCATAGATTAGAATAGATTAGTGTAGATTAGCCTTTAGATTATCGTTAATCATAGATTAATACTTGTAATTTGGGAATTCCTCAAGATCTTCACCAAGCTTGACTAACTTGGATGTTTGTTTTGGGTTCTTCCATTTATGCAAGTTTCTTTCTTTCTTTCATATCTAGTTTGGTATAATCTCCTTTTCTCTTCTCCTAATCTTTGTTTTATCATTAAAGTTTGATTCTTTGTTCTTGTTATAGTTCATAGTTCTTGTTAGTTTCATTATGTTTGTTTTGATTGTTGTTTTTGTTCATCTTATTAGTGTTAGTTTTAGTATAGATATGTTAGAGTAGATCTTTGTTAGGGTTAGTAAGGCGATTAGGGTGTTAATTGGGTGATTAAGGGATTGTTGGAGATGTTGGTGGAAGATTTGGGTTTCCCCTTGGTTTGATGCATATCACATGTTTGTTGAAATGCTTGAATGACTAAGTAGTTGCGAATGCTTGTTTTTCTTGCCTTTCTCTTGTGGGTGATAGTTTGTTTATGGGTTCGGTTCCCTCACTAAGTTGCGAGAGCCCGGTGAGGACGACCCCTAGGTCGGTCTAAGTTGCGAGAGCCCGGATGCGACCTAGGCCTATAGCATGCTAGTACTCCGTTTGTCGTTTGTGTCGCCAAGGTGGGTTTTAGGATGAACCTCTAGGTGAGTCTAAGTTGCGAGAGCCCGGGCATTACCTAGATTACCCTACTACCTCCTTCACTCTAGCTCTTCCTCGACCATTCCATTACCCCTTTGACCCCGACCTAATCCTAGCACGTTTCCTTTGTTTGATTTCTTGCCTTAGACCTAGCTTAGTACTAGTCTCCCCCTCCTTAGAATAGCTCATCTCGAACCTAGTCCTAGACCGTAGCATACCCTAGTCCAACCTCCCGTCCATGTGGATTCGACCCGACTTACCCTAGCTACCCTAGTTAGGTTAGTTAGTTTTATTTGACGGTTGGGATCCACGACAAATCCCACCCATCAAATTGGCGCCGTTGCCGGGGACAGCGTAGTTTAGACTTTTGTTTGCTTAGTTTTGGACTTTGTTCTTGATTTTCGTGTTCTCTTCTCCTTGTGTATCTCCGTTTTTCTTCTTGTGTGTTACTCTCTCTTCCTAGTGCCTCAAAAACACTAGGATACTAACGTTTGCTCAAGTGCTTCTAGCTCATCCTAGGTACCAAAGCAACGTTATGGACATGGCACGTCCAAGCTACCATCAACCATCACGGGACAACTTTGGGGCAAATGGCCAAGTTCCGAAATTTCACCAACCATATCAACCTCATCAACAATCTTATGAACGCCCTTCTTATGGTTACCAAGAAAGTTGTCAAGGATCGTTCCCACATCCTAACAACTACCAAACACCCTCACATAACCCACAACCAAATATCCTTGAGACTTGTCAAATGTTGGCCCAAACACAAGGGAGCCAACATGAGATGATGATGTTATTGCAAAAGGGTCAACAATTGTTGTTGACTCAAATACAAGGGGTTATGGAGGAGTTCAAGGCCCAAATAGAGGTGCAAGATGCTCGCATCAATGCACTCATGGCTCATATCACGATGTTGGTCGCTCGAACTCCACAACATGTTGAGGAAGGTTCATTTGGGCATGAAGGTCGGGTGTCTCAACCCAATCTTGAAGCTACAAATGAAGAAGAGGGGGTCGATCAAGAGACCATTGTCGAGTGTTGCTTAGGTGGTGAGGATAGGGAAAGAGTTGAGGAAGTTGAAGCTTCAAGGGTCGACAATGAGGAGGGAGTTGAACATGATTATCAAGATAGCTCTTGGGGAGCCAATGTATTGGCGATAAAGTTGGATTTGTTTGATTTTCTTCGTGATGAACCGGATGTTGACAATCCAAACCCAAGTGAAGAGATGACCCCTCTAGACAAGGTGAGTGAAAAGGAGAGCAATACTTGGGAGAAAGAAGTGAATGCCTTGGAACTTGCCTTGTACGGGAAATTGGAGGATCCTAAAGCCTCCAATGAAGAAAACTTGATGCTTTCCCCTCCTCTACCGTACTCGATGTCTAGCCCTTTGTCTTGTGAGACGGTTGGTGAAGAGGATCCTAGTCGGGCGGTAGAAAAGAGTTCCACTCTTGACCCCGTAGAAGAAGCGACACCCCTAGGGTGTGACCTCCCACATCATGACACCGAGCACGACTCTAGACCACTATACCTACCGGATGGTCATAAGAGTCGTAGCTATGTTGGTTCCGAAGACCCGGAAGATCACGAGAACCCCGAGCATAACGAAGATGATCTCTTTTTCCCTCCGACTTGGAAACTTTTGGGAGTGGCTAGGCTCGGCCATGTGAGCTTAATTGAAGATGTTGCTAGGGCATTTGACTTACTCCTTCGAGCTCTTGATGGCTATGGAGGTGTAGTTGGTGAGAGTATCTTATTGTAAATATCTCTTTTTCTTTTCTTTTGTGCTTGTATTTGTGTTTATGTTTGTTTGTATAGTTTGGTTTCTAGGATTTGTTAGCCTTTGTGGAATTCTTGTTTATTTGGATTGTTGATGAGCGATGTGACGGAGGGAATTTGATGTTGTATTTGAGCTTATTGTCATAGGTGTGAAGTGAAGGTGGTTCCTAGAGAGGAATGGTTAATGATAGAGCTCGGATCGTGAGTATGGAAGTCGGTTTTTGAAGCTTCGGTGAAGCTTTTGGGGTTTTGGAGGTCAAGAAGACCCATCCCGGGCGGGAAGGGAGCTTCCCGACCGGGAAGGATGTGCCATCCCGACCGGGAAGAAGCCGTCCCGATCGGGATGGAGGTGCAAAAATTGGAGCTTGCTAGAGTGTCGTCCCGACCGGGAAGGTGGCTTCCCAACCGGGACGAGTGTGTCTTCCCGATCGGGACCATCCATCCCGACCGGGATGGTCTCTTTTCTCCTCTTTTGGCCTCTTCTTTGACATTTGAGCCCATCCAACCATTGTATACCCCCACCCAACCTCCCTACCCTTCCTTGCTCGTATCACATGACCCATGTACCTCATTTGCATACCCCCACCTCATTTCTCTTCCCTTTACACCGAGTTTCACATCGAATCCTACCCCTCCCCTCACACCATTACTACCTCTACCATGCGGTATTATCGAGAATGAAGAGGAATAGCAAGGATGAAGACAAGCAAGTGCCTATATTGATCTATGAGATGATGGTGAGAGTGAGTTGCTAACCTATGGTACGGCAACTATCCTTTCTTTTCCGTCTTTTATTGCTTGTTTTCCTTTGTTTACTCCCCTTCCCCTTGTACACTTTTGTGTCATGGTGTCATGGTGGCCCTCGGGGCCTTGGTATATGTTGCTCCCGACTCTCGATGATGTGACTACATCGAGAGTCATATTCAAAATCCAAATTTTACAAGTTTTTCACTTTCTTTTTTGAGGATTTAGTCGGATTTAGGCGGAATCCGGGCTAGGTGACTTGATTACACCTAGCCCTCCCCTCCTATTTCCTTTTATTTCCTTCTTTTTATTTCTTTCCCCATCCATATCTTTTCTTGTCTCGGCCCTTGGTGACTTGACTACACCCCGGCCGGACACCTTCTACCCTTTTCTTCACTTTATTTTTGATTTTTAGCTTTATTTTCGTAGTTTCTTTTCTTTTTCTTTTGTCTCTCCGCACCCTACGATCGAGCATGAGGACATGGCTCGATTTAAGTGTGGGGGAGCGATATTCTAGTATAGTTTAGTTTATTTTCTTAGTTTTTTCGAAAAAAGCTTTAAAAAAACCCTAAAAATTTGAAAAATTTTCATAAAAATCAAAAATATTTCTTTTGTGTCTTTTCCTTTTTGTGTCGTTATGTCGCATTTTTGTTTTGTTGTGCGTGTTTTGCCCCCCTTTTCTACTTATAGGTTGCCCAATCGCCGTTAGCTTTGGTGAGCTTTCAAGACTTCCGGTAACATCTCTTCATCCCTTTTTCCCTCTTTGCTTCTTGTGAGTTTGGAGGAGATTTGTTATGATGTGTGCTCGGGATGAGCTTTGTAAAGATTGTGGTGGATTTGGAGACTTGTTTGAAGATCGGGGTGGTGTTTGTTTTCTTTATGTGTTGTTTCTCCTTGTTTTGTTTTGTTTTGTTTTGTCTCTTTTTCTTCCATCTTCGTCATGTCTTTGTTTTGTGTTGTGTTGTGTGTCATGTGTGTAAAACGTTTTTGAAAACCCGGTTTAGAGGCTAGTGTGCGAGTGTTTACTTTCCCTTCCTAGTTGTATAAATCGAGTCTTGGGCTTTAATCTAGTAGAATGACCCTAAATCAATGATTTCGTTGGTCCTTTACCTTGAGTCCACCTAGCTTACTAGGGATTTACTGCGGGATTTTCACTTTTGACCATTATGACCACCCACGGTGTGAAAAGGCCTTGGTTACCGAGTCTCGTCCCCTAGGTGACCGTGTTTAGGATTGTTTGATTAGTCCAAGTTTTCCCCTTTTTGTGGGTTTGAAGGGGAAGCGCGCTCCCGACTCACCCATTCACCGACCTCCTACACATTCTACACAAATAAAATGCAATTTGTTGATTTCTCTCTTTCTCAATTGTCAAAGAAGTGCCAAAAAGCCGAATCAAGCCAAAAGGGGCTAAGAAACGAAAATGAAAGAAATGAAAGAAAGAAAAGAATGAAGAAAAAGAAAAGGCACAAAAGCCAAAAAGAAAATAGAAAAGAAGAAAAAGAATGGCATGGCAAAACAAAGCAAAAATGCAAAAGAAAAGAGAAAATGCCAAAAGAAAACCCGATTCACAAAAATAACCCCTACCTCTCAAAATAAGTCTTTTTCCGACTTTTGCCATGAAGAGCCTACCAAAGGACCGAGTCCCGAGGAAGGATGATAGCGGCATTAGTCGGTCTTCCCTCATTTTGCATGTTTTCCACCTTTTTACTTGGACTAGTTAGGCGGTCTTGGACACGGGACGACCCTCTTGGCTCACGCTAAAGGGGGCGGGGTCTCACTTACCTACAGTGTCGACTAACACCGTGGTTCTTCACTTTTCCACTCCGTCGATCGTCCCGTAGTACGTTTTTAGAAAGTTAGGAGGACCTAGGTAAGTTACCAACGTTTTTGTTGCTTTATCGTCATACTATTAGGGTTTAGTTCACCTTGGTTTGTATTGCTAGCTTGGGAACGTTGTCACTTACCTCGAGTCCTAAACCGGTGCCTCTTTCACCGCTTTTAGAGGGAAGCGGTATTTCTTTTGTTTTGGGTGCAACCGATTATGTGTTTGTTTGTGTGTTTGTTTGTTTATGTGTTTTGTGTCCGGTTGCATCCACAGTTTTGTCGCAAGACCCAACTTGCCTTGCGGAGTGCACTTGTCCTCTAAGTGCACTCGCGTGAGTTGAAGGGGCGTAGGGTCATAGGGTTCCAAAGTGGGTGTTGCTTCGAGTCCCTGACGGATTCTCGTCTTCGATTGAGTTGAGTACTAGGACACACTATAGAAAGGAGGCTATTTTTGGAAATTTTAGGATTTTGTGAGTGGAAGGAGAACTTCTGTCTAAGAGAAGCCCCCAGGACGACAAAGCTAGTTGTTGAGAACATGACAGTGTCGTGATAGGAATGATGATGCTTTTTGAATTTGTGACAATGTGGGTGGTTGTGTCCTTGTTGAAAGGCTGCCTACGTATTCAC
Organism: Agrostemma githago; assembly: GCA_958450325.1. Classification (NCBI taxonomy): domain Eukaryota; kingdom Viridiplantae; phylum Streptophyta; class Magnoliopsida; order Caryophyllales; family Caryophyllaceae; genus Agrostemma; species Agrostemma githago. The sequence continues at coordinate 53,319,056 of OY288258.1, read as the reverse complement.
GTGTAGTGAAATCAAACCAAGCCATAGTTCAGTGGATTGGAAGATATGTTATGGTGCCTAGTTTATTAGGGCTTTATGTGTAACTAGCCATAATGATGGTGTAGGCTAGGTGCATTCCCAATGATGACTTGATCAAAGGGCTAGAATAGTTAGGATGTTGATCCTGTGACTGTGAGCGTTCTCCGGGGTAGCCCCCAGAGGTGGTGTGAACTATTTGGGCATGTTCTATGCCGACCGCAGGTTGAGTTCCCGTGTTTGGGGCTAGTAACTGGTTTGGATGTTTTTGGAAATGTGGAGCTAGGTCGTAAGTGGCTTTGATGCTTCGAAATCTGGAGCTCGATTTTGTGGAGCTAAGGCTTCGAGGGTAAGGTATTGTAATGTGGTAGGAAAGGGGGAAGTCGAGTAAAAATGACTCGAACTTCGATCAGGATAAGTTTGATAATGTGGGATCTGATTTCCATGTCTGGCCCTAATGGTTTGGGTGTATCCTATGGAGCTTGAATCCTCAAAATTCTGGGCTGTCTCTTAGCCTAGGTCTCGGGAAGGTCTTGAGGGTTGTAATATGGGGAGGCTAAATGTGGTGTTAGCTAACCAGCTTGATTGTCTCTTCCCTATTTGATGGTATGGGCATCGATAATTTTGAATTGACCGTACCCCGGTTAAGGGACTTTCACTTGAGTTGACCGTTGATCACGGTCATGGGTATTTGAATTTTTTTGTATTTTTTTTTTTGTTTTTGTTTTTTTTTTTTTTTGCTATCCTCCCTTATGGTGTTGTGGGTGGATATGGGGGTGGGCCCATCGGTTGGACTTGGCTTGTGGAGCTAAACCCTTGTAAGGTGTAAGCCTAGTTGGTGTTTGTGTGAGTGCAACTCGCGGTGGAGTACTCCACGGTAAGCATGGTGATTTGGATCTCGTTATTGTCATCATAATTTCGAGCAGGCTTAGTGGGAGCATCGTCCCGAGTTGGGTATTTTTGGCATCAAGTCAGACTAACGCCTAAGATAGGGATTGGTTAGTCTTATTGGAGGGTGTTTATTGTGGGGTGATGGACTTGCCTCCCGTCTTGAACCCAAATTAGGAGACTACCTAGATTTGTCATAGGATTCAGTACTGCTTCTACTAGGGGTAGTTATGTGGCTTTCTATACCAGACATGGAACAGGTAAAGGAAAACACGGGCCTCAGTTCCTGCAGTCATCATAGATGTGCCTATAATAGTCAGGTGCATGTGCTCACAGTGTATGATGGTGTTCATCATGTTCTCGGAAACACATAAGGGAAGCATATATGAGAAATTGAAAAAAGCTGATTTTATTGGATTGAAAAAAGAGGACAGAATACAGTTGACTCTGACTCTGACTTTGAAATTGAAAGAAATAGAACATCCTAGACTCGGACTCAGACTCGGACTCAAATCAAATCTAGACTTACGGACGCTCGGTTGCTTGTTTCTTTTTTTTGGTAAAGTCTTTGATTGGAAAGAACGACAGGTGCCACGACTCGCCTAAACTCGGCTTTGCGCAAATGCAAGAGAGGGAGTCAAACTAGACACGGCCCGGGGTGACGAGTCGACAAAGACTCTTGGACCGGGATACTCGAACGTTGACCTAGACGAGGTAACGAGCCTGGCTTGGACTCGACGATGAGACTCAAGCTCCACGAGGGTGAGTCCAAAAATGGGGCAACCGTGTTTGACCGCGTCACGTGTTTGAATCAACCGTGGCGACCTAAACCTTTAGGAGACTCGAGATGTTCGCAGCATAGGTACGACTCGAAGAAGGCATTTTAAGGACGCCGGTGTATGATGAACGTAAGGTACCCCATAAGGTGACTGTGGTCGAATGCTCGGGTGGAGGACAACCCCCAAGTGAGACTAAAGACTCGACAGGATTCAGATGGTGCGGCATCCGAATGACTCGAAAGTGACACACCACGTTGATAAGTGTAGTTTGTAGTGTCTATTTTACTGTGTTTTGGTCCCTTTTTCCTTGTGGAATCGCTCCTTGGGAGCGGTTTAGGGGCTTCTTATGCTTCTTTTAGCTCGTTTCAGGTTCCCGAGACCGTTCATGAAGAGTTGGAGCGATTCCGACTCGATACATACACTTTTTGGAGCCAACGAAGCTAAGGAACGATCACTCGATGCCTTGGAGTCGACCCCGAGACCTTGGGACCCAATACCGAGCCTCCGAGACCCGTTCCCGAGTCCCGAGAATCGATGGGAAGCCCATGAGGAGCAAGGAGGGACCAAAAAGTTCATATTGGAGGCCTACATGGCCTCATCCCGTCCGGGATGAAGGAGCAAAAAGAGAAGCTGCTGTCTGTGGGCCATCCCGATCGGGAAGGTGGCATCCCGACCGGGACCGACCTCGTCCCGACCGGGACCACCCCGTCTCGGCCGGGACGGGCCACTGCTACCCCGCCTTCTATTCTTTTCTTCTCCCTTCCATTTGTAACCCTATATATACTCTTCCCTTGTTATGTTAAGGGGATGCCTTTTCATTAGAGACAAAACCCTAGATAGATTAGCATAGATTAGTGTAGATTAGTCTTTAGATTATCGTTAATCCTAGATTAATGCTTGTAATTTGGGAATTCTTCAAGATCTTCACCAAGATTGACAACCTTGGATGTATGTTTTGGGTTCTTCCATTTATGCAAGTTTCTTTCTTCTTTTCATCTTCTAGTTTGGTATAATCTCTTCTCCTTTCTCTTGTTTCTTATTTTATCATTCAAGTTTGTATCTTTGTTGATGTTATTGATTGTAGTTCATAGTTCTTGTTAGTTTCTTCATGTTTGTTTTGATTGCTTTGTTGATTCATCTTATTATTGTTAGTTTTAGTATAGATATGTTAGAGTAGTGTTCTTGCTAGGGTTAGTAAGGTGATTAGGGTGTTAATTGGGTGATTAAGGGATTGTTGGAGATGTTGGTGGAAGATTTGGGTTTCCTCTTGGTTAGATGCATGGTACATGTTTGTTGAAATGCTTGAATGACTAAGTAGTTGTGAATGCTTGTTTTTCTTGCCTTTCTCTTGTGGGTAATAGTTGTTTGTGGGTTCGGTCCCCTCATTAAGTTGCGAGAGCCCGGGCATTACCTAGATTACCCTACTACCTCCTTCACCTCTAGTTCTCCCTTGACCATTCCGTTACCCCTTTGACCCCGACCTAATCCTAGTCCGTTTCCTTTGATAGTTCTCTTGCTTTAGACCTAGCTTAGCCTTAGCCTTCCCCTCCTAGATTAGCTTGTCTCCAACATAGTCCTAGACCGTAGCATAACTTAGTCCATCCTCCCATCCCTGTGGATTCGACCCGACTTACCCTAGCTACCCACTTGGTATAGCCGGTTTTGTTTGACGGTTGGGATTCACGACAAATCCCTCCCATCAAATTGGCGCCGTTGCCGGGGACGACGTAGTTTAGACTTTTGTTTGCTTAGTTTTGGACTTTGTTCTTGATTTTTGTGTTCTCTTCTCCTTGTGTATCTCCGTTTTTCTTCTTGTGTGTTACTCTTCCTTCCTAGTGCCTCAAAAGCACTAGGATACTAACGTTTGCTCAAGTGCTTCTAGCTCATCCTAGGTACCTAAGCGACGTTATGGACATGGCGCGTCCAAGCTACCATCAATCATCACGAGACAACTATGGGGCGAATTACCAAAACCCACAACTTTACCAACCATATCAACCTCATCAACAATCTTATGAACCCTCTTCTTATGGTTACCAAGAAAGTTGTCAAGGATCATTCCCACATCCTAACAACTACCAAACACCCTCACATAACCCACAACCAAATATCCTTGAGACTTGTCAAATGTTGGCCCAAACACAAGGGAGCCAACATGAGATGATGATGTTATTGCAAAAGGGTCAACAATTGATGTTGACTCAAATACAAGGGATTGAAAGGGAGCTCAAGGCCCTAATAGGAGTGCAAGATGCGCGCATCAATGCATTCATGGCTCATATCACGATGTCGGCCACTCGAGCTCCGCTACATGTTGAGGAAGGTTCATTTGGGCAAGAAGGTCGGGTGCCTCCACAAGAAAGTCAACCTAACCTTGAAGCTACAAATGAAGAAGAGAGGGTCAATCACGAGGTCATTGTTGAGTGTTGCGTGGGCGGTGAAGATATGGAAAGAAGGGAGGAAGTTGAAGCTTCAAGGGCCGACAATGAGGAGGAGATTGAACACGATTCTCGAGATAACTCTTGGGGAGCCGATGTATTGGCGATAAAATTGGATTTGTTCGATTTTCTTCGTGATGAACCACTAGACAATCCAAAGCCAAGTGAAGACATACCTCCTCTAGGCCATATAGACAAGGTGAGTGAAAAGGAGCGCAACACTTGGGAAAAAGAAGTAGACGCCTTGGAACTTGCTTTGTATGGGAAGTTGAAGGATCCTAAAGCCTCAAATGAAGAAAACTTGATGCCTTCTCCTCCTCTACCGCACTCGATGTCTAGCCCTTTGTCTTGTGAGACGGTTGGTGAAGAGGATCCTTGTCGGACGGTGGAAAAGAGTTCCACTCTCGACCCCGTAGAAGAAGCGACACCTCTAGGGTGTGATCTCCCATATCATGACACCGAGCACGACTCTAGACCACTATACCTACCGGATGGTCATAAGAGTCGTAGCTATGTTGGTTTGGAAGACCCGGAAGATCACGAGAACCCCGAGCATATTAAAGACGATCGCTTCTTTCCTTTGACTTGGAAACTTTTGGGAGTGGCTAGTCTCGGCCATGTGAGCTTGATTGAAGATGTTGCTAGAGCATTTGACTTACTCCTTCGAGCTCTTGATGGCTATGGAGGCGTTGTTGGTGAGAGTATTTAGTGTAAATATTTCTTTTTCTTTTCTTTTGTGCTTGTATTTGTGTTTATGTTTGTATAGTTTGGTTTCTAGGGTTGTTAGTTTTTGTGAAATTCTTGTTTATTTGGATTTTTGATGAGCGATGTGAGGGAGGGAATTTGATGTTGTATTTGAGTTCATTGTGATAGGTGTGAAGGAAAGGTGATTCCTAGAGGAGAGTAGATAATGACAGAGCATGGATCGTGAGTTTGGAAGTCGGTTTTTGAAGCTTCGGTGAAGTTTTTGGGGTTTTGGAGGTCAAGAAGACCCATCCCGGACGGGAAGGGAGCTTCCTGACCGGGAAGGATGTGCCATCCCGACCGGGAAGAAGCCGTCCCGATCGGGATGGAGGTGCAAAAATTGGAGCTTGCTGGAGTGCCATCCCGACCGGGAAGGTGGCTTCCCGACCGGGACGAGTGTGTCTTCCCGATCGGGACCATCCATCCCGACCGGGATGGTCTCTTTTCTCCTCTTTTGGCCTCTTCTTTGACATTTGAGCCCACCCATCCATTGTATACCCCCACCCAACCTCCCTACCCATCCTTGCTCATGTCATACGACCGTTACACTTCATTTACATACATTCACCTCATTTCTCTTCCCTTTACACCGAGTTTCACATCGAATCCCACTCCCCTCACACCATTACTACCTCTCCCATGCGTACCTATCGAGCTTGAAGCGGGATAGCAATGATGAAGACAAGCAAGTGCCTATATTGATCTATGAGACGATGGTGAGAGTGAGTTGCTAACCTGTGGTACGGCAACTATCCTTTCTTTTCCGTCTTTTATTGCTTGTTTTCCTTTGTTTACTCCCCTTCCCCTTGTACACTTTTGTGTCATGGTGTCATGGTGGCCCTCGGGGCCTTAGTATATGTTGCTCCCGACTCTCGATGATGTGACTACATCGAGAGTCAATTTCAAAATCCAAATTTTACAAGTTTTTCACACTTTTTTTGTTGGATTTAGTCGGATTTAGGCGGAATCCGGGCTAGGTGACTTGATTACACCTAGCCCTCCCCTCCCATTTCCTTTTATTTCCTTCTTTTTATTTTCTCCCCCCTTCCATATCTTTTCTTGTCTCGGTCCATGGTGACTTGACTACACCCCGGCCGGACACATTCTACCCCTTTTCTTCACCTTATTTTTGATTTTTAGCTTTATTTTCGTAGTTTCTTTTCTTTTTCTTTTGTCTCTCCGCACACTACGATCGAGCATGAGGACATTGCTCGGTTTAAGTGTGGGGGAGCGATATTCTAGCATAGTTAGTTTTATTTTCTTACTTTTTCGAAAAATCTTTGAAAAAACCCTACAAATTTGAAACAATTTCACAAAAATCAAAAAGATTTTCTTTGGTGTGTTTTCATTTTGTGTCATTGTGTCGTGTATTTGTTTTGTGTGCGTGTTTTGCCTCCCTTTTTCCTTATAGGTTGCTTAATCACCGATAGCTTTGGAGAGCTTTCAAGACTTCCGGTAACATCTCTTCACCCCTTTTTCCTCTTCGTTCCTTGTGGAGTTTGGAGGATTTGTGTGTTGTGGTGTGCTTGGGTGGAGCTTTGTAAAGTTTGAGGTTGATTTGGAGACTTGTTTGGAAGATCGGGGTGGTGTTTGTGTTTTGTTATATGTTTGTTTTGTTTTGTTTTTGTTTTGTTGTTTTTTCTTCTTTTCCCTTTCATTTTTTCATCATGTCTTCGTCTTGTGTTATGTTAGTTGCGTCTTGTGTGTAAAAGGTTTTCAAAAACCCGGTTTAGAGGCTAGTGTGCGAGTGTTTACTTTCCCTTCCTAGTTGTATAAATCGAGTCTTGGACTTTAGTCTAGTAGAATGACCCTAAATCAGTGAATTCGTTGGTCCTTTACCTTGAGTCCACCTAGCTTACTAGGAATTTACTACGGGATTTGCATTTTGACCATTATGACCACCCATGGTGTGAAAAGGCCTTGGTTACCGAGTCTCGTCCCTTAGGTGACCGTGTTTAGGATCGTTTGATTAGTCCAAGTTCTCCACTTTTTGTGGCTTTGAAAGGGAATGCACAACCCCAACTCACCCATTACCCTACCTCCTACGCATACCCACACAAATAAAATGTAAATTTTTGATTCTCTCTTTCTTGTTACACAATGAAATGCCAAAAATGCCAAATCTTGCCAAAAAGGGCAAAGAAAAGGAAAGAAAGAAAAATGAAAGAAAGAAAAGAATGAAGAAAAAGGAAAGGCACAAAAGCCAAAAAGAAAATAGAAAAGAAGAAAAAGAAATGGCATGGCAACAAACAAATCAAAACGTCGAAAAGAAAGAAAATGCCAAAAGAAAACTCGTCACACAAAAAGAAATCCTCACAAAAATAAGTCTTTTTCCGACTTTTGCCGTGAAGATCCTACCAAAGGACCGAGTCCCGAGGAAGGATGATAGCGGCATTAGTCGGTCTTCCCTCACTTTGCATGTTTTCCACCTTTTTACTTGGACTAGTTAGGCGGTTTTGGACACGGGACGACCCTCTTGGCTCACGCTAAAGGAGGCGGGGTCTCACTTACCTATAGTGTCGACTAACACCGTGGTTCTTCACTTTTCCACTCCGCCGATCGTCCCGTAGTACGTTTTTAGAAAGTTAGGAGGACCTAGGTAAGTTACCAACGTTTTTGTTGCTTTATCGTCATACTATTAGGGTTTAGTTCACCTTGATTTGTATTGCTAGCTTGGGAACGTTGTCACTTACCTCGAGTCCTAAACCGGTGCTTCTTTCACCGCTTTTAGAGGGAAGCGGTATTTCTTTTGTTTTGGGTGCAACCGTCTAAGTGTTTGTTTGTTTGTTTGTGTGTTTGTTTATGTGTTTGTGTCCGGTTGCATCCACAGTTTTGTCGCAAGACCCAACTTGCCTTGCGGAGTGCACTTGTCCTCTAAGTGCACTCGCGTGAGTTGAAGGGGCGTAGGGTGCGCTAATACCCACTCGGATAGTTTAGTAGTAGTTTGTGCTTACTCGAGGGCGAGTAAGGGTTAAGTGTGGGGGAGTTGATAAGTGTAGTTTGTAGTGTCTATTTTACTGTGTTTTGGTCCCTTTTTCCTTGTGGAATCGCTCCTTGGGAGCGGTTTAGGGGCTTCTTATGCTTCTTTTAGCTCGTTTCAGGTTCCCGAGACTGTTCATGAAGAGTTGGAGCGATTCCGACTCGATACATACACTTTTTGGAGCCAACGAAGCTAAGGAACGATCACTCGATGCCTTGGAGTCGACCCCGAGACCTTGGGACCCAATACCGAGCCTCCGAGACCCGTTCCCGAGTCCTGAGAATCGATGGGAAGCCCATGAGGAGCAAGGAGGGACCAAAAAGTTCATATTGGAGGCCTACATGGCCTCATCCCGTCCGGGATGAAGGAGCAAAAAGAGAAGCTGCTGTCTGTGGGCCATCCCGATCGGGAAGGTGGCATCCCGACCGGGACCGACCTCGTCCCGACCGGGACCACCCCGTCTCGGCCAGGACGGGCCACTGCTACCCCGCCTTCTATTCTTTTCTTCTCCCTTCCATTTGTAACCCTATATATACTCTTCCCTTGTTATGTTAAGGGGATGCCTTTTCATTAGAGACAAAACCCTAGATAAATTAGCATAGATTAGTGTATATTAGTCTTTAGATTATCGTTAATCCTAGATTAATGCTTGTAATTTGGGAATTCTTCAAGATCTTCACCAAGATTGACAACCTTGGATGTATGTTTTGGGTTCTTCCATTTATGCAAGTTTCTTTCTTCTTTTCATCTTCTAGTTTGGTATAATCTCTTCTCCTTTCTCTTGTTTCTTATTTTATCATTCAAGTTTGTATCTTTGTTGATGTTATTGATTGTAGTTCATAGTTCTTGTTAGTTTCTTCATGTTTGTTTTGATTGCTTTGTTGATTCATCTTATTAGTGTTAGTTTTAGTATAGATATGTTAGAGTAGTGTTCTTGCTAGGGTTAGTAAGGTGATTAGGGTGTTAATTGGGTGATTAAGGGATTGTTGGAGATGTTGGTGGAAGATTTGGGTTTCCTCTTGGTTAGATGTATGGTACATGTTTGTTGAAATGCTTGAATGACTAAGTAGTTGTGAATGCTTGTTTTTATTGCCTTTCTCTTGTGAGTAATAGTTGTTTGTGGGTTCGGTCCCCTCATTAAGTTGCGAGAGCCCGGTGTGGACGACCCCTAGGTCGGTCTAAGTTGCGAGAGCCCGGATTCGACCTAGGCCTATAGCGTGCTTGTAACCCCGATTGTGTTGTGTATCGCCGAGTTGGGTTTTAGGTGGAACCTCTAGGTGAGTCTAAGTTGCGAGTGCCCGGGCATTACCTAGATTACCCTACTACCTCCTTCACCTCTAGTTCTCCCTTGACCATTCCGTTACCCCTTTGACCCCGACCTAATCCTAGTCCGTTTCCTTTGATAGTTCTCTTGCTTTAGACCTAGCTTAGCCTTAGCCCTCCCCTCCTAGATTAGCTTGTCTCGAACATAGTCCTAGACCGTAGCATACCTTAGTCCATCCTCCCGTCCCTGTGGATTCGACCTGACTTACCCTAGCTACCCACTAGGTATAGCCGGTTTTGTTTGACGGTTGGGATTCACGACAAATCCCTCCCATCACACGTATAGGACATGACCCTTAGAGCAACCGTGATTGATCGCTCTACTGAAGGGTAGCCCCCGAGTGAGACCGAAGGTTTCTAATGGGACTCAGATGGTGTGGCATCTAAGTGACTCAAAAGTGGGGTACGTGAGACAACACGTGTAAGACATGACCTTTAGAGCAACCGTGATTGATCGCTCTGCTGAAGGGTAGCCCCCGAGTGAGATTGAAGGTTTTGTTAAGACTCGAGTGTCGGACGAGTGACCCTTAGATGTAAGGATCACAAATCTTTTGCTACAGGGCTATGCCTTATAAAAGGTTGACTCGGCCTCGAGGAAAGGCAGACGGGGTAAGGGAAGAAACTTGCGATGTAAGATCGGCAGAGTTTCGACGCTAGAGACCCTTGACTTGACTTGACTTGAATAAGGATAGACCCTGTGATTAGGGTAGACCCTTAAGTTAAAGGATTTGAATTGGGATGACTCGACTAACGGATTGAAAGACGGGCGAAATTCCCTCAGGAAAGGTCGTGGAGACCATCCTGTCGGAGGAAAAAATCGCGTGGGGCTTTCTAGTTAGGACTCGAGTGTTTAGGTGAACCTTCCATTTACGAGTGTATGACTCGTGTTGGTCGGTTATGCCTTTAGAAAAAAGGCGGACTGGGATGGGGAAGAAACTCGTGATGTAGGATCGACGGAGTTTCGACGCTAATAACCTTCGACAAATTATGAAAAGACCCGACACACGGATTACGGTAGGTCTTATAATTAGGAAGGTTTTTGAAAAATGATTGAATTTTGAAAATTGAGAGAACGGTCCTGAAATAGGTAGAAGGCCAATAGAACCGGGCATTTTGAAATGTTAAAAAGGTTGCGAGTAATTTCGCGTTTTTGAAAAATTGGGAGACGGTCCCGCGAAATTGGCAGCATGCCGACAGGACCGAGTTTTTTTGAAAAGTTGAATATTTGGAATTTTGAAAATTTGAATTTCGAAAATAAATTTCCGAAAATTTGAAAATCGAAAATAAGATCCCGAAGATTTGAAAATCGAAAACGGTATCTCGGAGATTTGAAAATCGAGAATGGCATCTCGAAGATTTGAAAATCGCGAAGGGCATCACGAAGATTTGGAAATCGAGATTCGCATCTCGGAGATTTGGAAATTGAATTTGGATTTTGAAAATTCGAAAATCGAAAGGGAATCGAAAATTCGAAATTTGAAATGGGAAGCATGCCGGCTAAAAATAGGCTATTTTGAGTCAAATCGTAAGTCTAAAATTTGGCAGCATTCCGAGTTTTTGAATTTGAATATTTTGAAAAGATGAGTCCCGAAACGGACGGTATTTCGGGTTTTTCAAAATTTGGTGTTTTTGGAAAGATGCATTTTTTGAAATGATGGTTTTTGAAAAAATGACACGGAAACCAAGTAGCATGTAGTCAAACAAGCATTATAACGAGGCTTATGTATGCTTTACGCTAAGTCTCGGTCGGTCAAAATAGGGTCTATACCAACAACTATGGCTCTCTCGTAAATCAGGACGGACTCCCTAAGCCGAGTTGGTCTTAGGACATGCCGCAAAACCCATACGAGTTCGGCCATTGAAGTTTTTAGCGCACCCATTTAGGAATGCACCGCGGTATAGTGGGACGTCGGTCACAAGTAACCGGCCCGGGCAAAAATGGGTTATGCATGAATCATTAAACTAATGCGCGTACATTATAATTCGAACGATTTCTTTTCGAGTCTCACCCTAGGAACCCCGATGACTAGTGGTACATCAGGTATCCCCAGCGGAGTCGCCAAATTGTGGACATGACGTAGGTCCACCCCGACGCGGCCACGCGCGGGTTTTGGTAGGCGAATAAATCTCGTGGTAAGATTGTTCTCGGGTTGAAATTTAAGTCAAAGTTGGAGTCGCCACCGAATTTTATGGAAATTTGGAACCGTTCGAGCCCACTCTATGTCGTCGTGGGCCGTACACAAAGTACGGCCCATTTCGATTTCAGAGTTTATAGGGCTCGTCCCTTTGCATTGCGATACCGATACCGTCTCTACCAGTTATCGTGTATAGAATGACTCTCGTGCGCCAACGGTTTCGGACATCCGGAAACCGAGGTTCTAAGTAAGGGGTGAGGGTACGTGTTGGGAAGCCCACTAAGGACACCCAACCCCGCCCGCACTTAGCGGCCTCTACTAAGACATCGTTCGTGTTCGTGTACGCGCGCTAGTAAAATGACTAAATGATATGCAAACAGCGTTTTTGGGCTAAGCATGTGAATTATATGTGAACTACGTCATTGAATGCATCTAATCATTGTCGGAGTAGTTTAGCATGTGATGTTCATTTAAATAAATAAATGGCAAACATCGAAAATAGAAAACTCGTAAATAAATTACAAATTACACGGGCGGAATACAACCCGGAATTCACAATACAACGAGCAATAAAATAGAATAATTGAATTATAAGCAGCAAAGGTTAACTAGAAACGGACCCGTATATAATAAATATAAACTAGACCGTATGTAAGTTGTGCAAATGGACGAACTTCGATTAATTACGCATTATATTGCGTATTAAGCGAAGGACGGAGATATGGAACCTAGGCGTGGTGCTAGCCCGATCCCGAATCCCGATGCCTTGTCCCGACTTATCACATCGAGGAATAGAGTCTAAATTAATCATGTGTCGGATACGACTAAAGAGTCGTCGACACAAGATTAATAGTGCGAGACCGTCGATCAAAGTCGTTTATGTGAAGTGATATGCATGAGTTTTGAAAAAGAAGATCACGTGATTGACTTTACACGTGTCGACTAAAAGTCGTAAAAAGACGAGGCTCGAAATATGCATTAAAGCTCTCGGTTTTCTTGGGCTATAGGACCCACTCGATCGAGTCATGGCATGGACTCGGTCGAGTGTGCCCTTAAGGTGGCTACGGCCCGATTTTTGGGGGGCTACTCGATCGAGTGGCCCATGACACTCGGTCGAGTGCCCCCTGTACGAGGCATGGCTCGTTTCGTTTTTTATGTTTAAAAATCGATAGTTGGCCGAGTTAAATAAAAAATATTGCATGATTTAAATTTAACTCGGCTTCCGGTGTTTTAATCGTGTACTTATACGACTATAATACCGTTATCGGAATTTTATTAAAATGATGTTATGAGATTGAAAAGAATTAATTAGTGACGAAATTGTAGTCCTCCGCGTCACGACATCGATACTAATCCTAGCGGATTATATGATGTCGGTTTTCGCATCAACGGATCTCGCACTAATCTTAGAAATGGAGTCCTACGCGTTCGACTATGAGCGACCACGATCTCGTTACGCCCTTGAGTGTGTGGGGCGGCGCTCCTCGAAAGGGTGCCACCTCCATTGCGGCTCGTAAAGGGATTAAACGGACTTTGGATGGTCGTCATAGTCAAACGGGTTAGGATCCGAATTTTAGTACTAGTATGTATACATACACGGTATATAAATGTTGGTAACGAAAGAATAAAAATTAGTAAATGATAAAATTAAATGTTACGTGTTAGATACAATAAATAAAAAATGTTAGATTGTGATAAATAAAAGTGTTAGATTAGAGAGTTAGTATACACGAAATTAAAATGTTAGTGTTAGCGGTTAGTAATAATAATAATAATAATAATAATAATAATAATAATAATAATACTAATAATAATAATAATAATAATAATAATAATAATAATAATAATAATAATAATAATAATAATAATAATAACAACAATAATACAAATATGTATATATATAATCAAAAAGAAAAGAGAAAGGAGAAAGAGATGTCGGGATTTGAATTACACCCTCAACCTACATGCTTAATCTCGAAAACGAACTCGTAACGTAGCGGCGTGTGCGCGGGAGTGTCGAGAATGTAGGAAGAGTTATGGTGTGATTGGTTTGGGAGAGGTTGCTCTCGGGTCTTTGACGAGTTTTGATCTCGGGATTTTTGTATGTGTTGATTGTGTATAAATGAATATGTATGATTGTGATGATTGAAAGGTGGTAATGTGTAGAGATTGATAAGTTGGCTGAATGTGTTGCTTAGGATTTTTGTAAATGTTGTGTAAAGTTAGAAATGTGAAGAGCATGGGGGAGTATATATAGAGAACGTCCCCCGACCTAGGGTCACTCGATCGAGTGGCCCTAGTGCACTCGACCGAGTGGCCCATAAAGGCGCCCGATCGGGTTTTTGAAGCTGCACTCGATCGAGTGTGGTCAAGCCACTCGATCGAGTGGATCAAGTTGGTGAGCTATTTTAGGCAAGGGTTGACCTTTTTGAATTTTTGAATTAGGTGGTTGAGCGCAATCTTCTAGAAGCTCACTTGGCTGTTTTTTGTGTCGGATTCGTCGTTGACCGGGTTTTGACTCGGTCGCTAAAAGACGATTTTATTTCCGGTGTCGGTTTCGACCCAAATTAGTCTCATTTTATTGGAAACGGCCCACTGGCCTGGATTTGAGGTCGGTTTTGAGAGATTTGCACTCCGCTAAATGCCCACGTTGGATACTATTGATTCTGAGTCCGTATTCGAGCGTATTAAGTCACGTTTGCGTCCGATCATCATCGGGTGTTTTGTCGGGAACTACTATAGGCACTAGCAGGCAAAATGCGGGTGTCTACAATTTCTAATATAAATATGTAAATACTTTCCAAATATGGACATGACACGAAAACTCGATACGAACCCGACATAAAATTACTGGGTTTGGGTTGAAACTTTAATGACCCATTTATGTAAGTGGGTCGGGTTTGGGTAGAAGGATCCGTGACCCGTTTACCTATGACACGAACACAAACACGACATGACCCGATCTGTTTGCCAGGTCTAAATATAATGTCTAATAAATATAACTTTCACCCAGTATGAACTATTTCCGACCCAACAAAACAAATAAATATCTTATTAAAATACATTACTACTAAACCATCGAATTAGACACTAATATGAAATACAACTTAATTAAACATAACTAATTAAAAGAACTTACAAATAGTAATACTAAACAGTACTAATTAATACAAGTTACACTTACTAATACTAACCATGAAATATTATTAAAAAAACATTTTGTTGTTAATTTAAAAATGAAATATTAATTTATTAAAAAATATTATGATGTTAATTTAAAAGTGAAATGTTTTGGTAAAAATTAATTTTAAGTAGTGAGTGAATTGTGTGTGGCACCCATTTATAAACTTAGACATTGGTTTATTGGAGTTTGAGTTTGTAGATAAATGATGTGGCAGTGATGCGGCGGAGAATGAACTTGGATGAACGTTTGTTGTTGTTGTTACTCTAACTTTTAAGCATTGTATGAATAATTTACTTCGTATATATTATTATATGTATATACGTATAAGAGTAAAATTCAATCTCATTCATTTAACGTTCGTTATTATTTATGTAACATCATTACAATTGTATTAAAAAAAGAATATTTCTGATTTTTTTTCCTGGAATTTAAATCAATAAATAAAATTAAACAATCAGAGAATTATATATGCAGAAACTTATGCGAATACTATTGAATATTCTTGATTTTTGTCTGAAATCATGATTAGGAATAGTTCACCCTATTAGGAAGAGTTGGGAATTTAGGGTTGACGAGTTGGAAAGTAAATGAGAATGCAGTGGGGTGGGGGAGAGGGTTAATATTAGTAAAGGGTATTTCGGTCACTAAATTCATCAATTCGTCGGAATATTGAATTGCGAGTAATTTTTGAACTTTTGCAACTTTTTGGGTGTAAATAATTTAAAAAAAATCATAAGGGAGTGAATTTTAAATCACGCATCTTTGAAGGGAGTAAATTTTAATTTGCTCTTAATAATAATAATAATAATACTATTATTATTATTATTATTATTATTATTATTATTATTATTATTAGAATTATTTAACGACAATAATACCAACTATAGGGCATCTTCAAAAAATAATATCAATTTCAATAAATCTGAGAATAATACGTATTATTGGAGTAGTTAAACAAGAGTAGTATGAGTGACTTTATTACCTGCTACATCAGGTCACCAAATTAATATTTAACCTGTTACTTATCCTTCATTCTTCTCCTTAGACTTGGATAACGGATAAACCATGTCGGGTCAGTTTTGGATCGGGCCACTTTCGGGTTATAATAATCGGGTTGACTTTGGTTCGGGTCGGATTATTTCGGGTTCGGGTCATTCTCGAGTTTGCTATTTTTAACTTTTTTAGGGATATCGACTCGTTTTCTATAATAATAGTCGGGTCAGTTTCGGGTTAGCTCAGGTCAATTCGGATTACGGGTCAAAACCAAGTCTTCAATTCGGGTGTCGGTTCGGATTCGGTTTGGCTTATTCAGGTCGGGTCATTTTTGCTAGTGTGGACATGACATAGGTCCACCCCGACGCGGCCACGCGCGGGTTTGGGTAGGCGAATGAATCTCCATATGAGAATGGATCGAATTGAAATTTAGGTCTATGTGGAGTCGCCACCGAATTTTGTGGTTATTCGGAACCATTCGAGCCCACTCTATGTCGTAGTGGGCCGTATACAAAATACGGCCCATTTCCGATGTCAGAGTTTATTGGGCTCGTCCCTTTGCATTGTGATACCGATATCGACATTATCGGATATCGTGTATTGAATGACTCTCGTGCGCCAACGGTTTCGGGCATCCGGAAACCGAGGTTCTGAGTAAGGGGTGAGAGTACGTGTTGGGAAGCCCACAAAGGACAGCCAACCCCGCCCGCACTTTAGCGGCCTCTACTAAGAATTCGAGTGACTTTCTAATACGCGCGTTAGTTGAACGGGAAAATGATATGCAAAGATTATTTTCCCTAAGCATGTGAATGGAATTGAAAAAGGGTTTCTATGTCAATTTAATGCAACTAAAATTAACGTCAAAGTTGTATTTTAGCATGCGGGTTCATTTAGTACGATAAAATAAACAACAATTAAATTGACAAAAGAAATAACAAACGCGTTAGTAACGATGTAACGATATTTAACGGTTTCTGCAAATATGAGATGAGATGATGCAAATATGATGATGTATGGTTTTGAAAAATGAAGCTTTCACGTGATTGATTAGACACGTGTTGACTTAAGTCATGAAAAGATGTGAACGAGACTCGAATAACTTGTAGGACTCGCGGTTTGACGTGATAAAGGGGCCACTCGACCGAGTCATTTAAGGACTCGACCGAGTGGACCTCTGAAAAAGGTTCTGACCGGATTTCGTGACCCTACTCGACCGAGTTATTGACCAACTCGGCCGAGTACGTTGCCACTCGATCGAGTCATTGCGAGACTCGACCGAGTGGAGGTCGGAAAACATATTCTGCTCGGTTTTTGTGATGTCACTCGATCGAGTGGCCGAGGCACTCGGTCGAGTGGCACCTGTGCGAACCAGGTTCGCTTGAAATTTTATTATTGATTTTGAAATTGCTTTTGATTTTTGATGATTCGACGGTTTTACCGAATCGGACATAAATATTGCACAATTTATGCTCGACTCGGATTTTATAAATCGTTGATTTTGTTGAATCGAATATAAATATTGCGGGATTTATATTCGATTCTGATTTTGACTACTCATTGTATCCCATATTCGATTATTGAATAGATATGGAATACTTAGAGTGAAAATAGAAAAAATAAATTAATTGTAGTCGTATTAAATTAACTATCGCGATACGAGTAAATCGCGTTAATTAATTTAATGTGACTAGATCGCTAGATCCGACATCCAATTATGGAATTGGTATCGAATCTAATGGATCGACACTTTGCTTAAATTAGAGGACTTGATTCTCTCGGCTTCTCCGACATCGAAATAAATCCCTAAAGATTGTGATGTCCGATCCGCGTCAACGGGTTTCGACCCTTATTGAAATACAATGCTTGTTTTAAACAAAATCGATTGCGAATATGCGACTTGAATAACGATGCAAAAAATAAACAAATTATTGTTTAGGTTAACTTGTTTCAATAATCAAATGATCGGGGTGATGGGATAAGCGACCGTCAACGCTGTGTGCAGTACACTTGTATGTTCGGTTTTCCTTATCCCACCATCACTCACATTCGACACAAATCGACAAGTATTTTAATGTCTTATACTAGTTATTATCGGTATTATGATGCGATAAAGAAAATAATAAAAAAAATGAAAAAAAGCGAGTAAAAAAGAGGAAGATGACGAGAGGAAGAGAAGAAGGAAAGAAAGGGGTTTTGACACCCTCAACCTACATGTTCTTGTCTCGGATCGGACTCGTAATCGCGGCTTTAGCACGGGAGCTTCGAGATGTATGAAGGTTGAGTTATGGTGGTTAGGGTTTCGATTTCCTAAAACTAGGTTTAGGGTTTGCTAGTGTATTGCTAGGGTTTGAATGTAGAATTGCTTAGTGTAGAATTAGGGTTGAAACTAGGGTTGTAAAGATGCCAAAAAGATGATTAAATGTGTGTTGCATGGGGTGTATTTATAGGCTAAGCTAGGGCACCCGGTTAGGGTTACTCGACCAAGTATGCAGCTAACTCGGTCGAGTGGCCCGTTATGCCTGCAGTCGGGTTCGAAACATGCCCACTCGATCGAGTGGGTAGGTCACTCGATCGAGTGGCCCAGCTGGGTCGCGTGGGTCAGTCTTTTGGACCTTGACTTTGGATGTTTGATGGGTTTTGTGTTTGACTTGGACTTTTGATAATGTGAGGGGTTGTTTTGTGTGTCTCGGAAACAACTTTGACCGGGGTTGACCCAATCGCTAAAAGTCGGTTTTAATTCCGGTGTCGGTTTTGGCCCAAATTAGTCTTGTTTGACTCGGAATGATCCACTGGGCTTGGATTTGAGATTGATTTTGCGAGATTTGTACTCCGTAAGTGCGTTAGCCAGCAACTAATGGATTTGAGCCCGTATCCGAGTGCGTAGAAACACGTTAGCGTCCGATCATCATCGGGTGTTTTTTGGAAACTGCCATAGACACCTGGCAGTCAAAATGCGGGTGTCTACAGAGCCCCCACTCTGACTGAGGCTTGGACAGGGCGAAAGTCAGAGTAGCTACCAAGCCTGTTAAGACCTGGTAGACTTCCGTTCGGGTCGTTTATAGTCCGTTAGACTCGCGTGAAAGGCTCGCCAACCATAAGATAGAATCATACCTAAGCTTGATGATAGTACCTCCGTGGGGCATTTGGACTTGTCGCGTAAGTCCTGGGTGCGCCTGTGTGTAGGCCCATCCCGTGTAAATGCTGGGGAGATTCAGTGGGTTGCATGTCCCTGTTTGAGTCGTACCTGTATAAGTCACATAAAAATGCATGCAACACGTAGGTAGTAAAATGACTCGTGCTGGGGAAAAATAATTTTTTGAAAGCTTGAATTTTCGAAAATTTTTGAGATTTCTTGAAATTTTGAAATTTTGAAATTTTGAAATTTTGGAATTTTTGAAAAGAATTGACTCCTAAAGAAATTAGAAAAGTTCGGGATGAATATTTTCGTGCTAGTATCGGGACTAGGCTTGTGGGTTGGTTCCGTTTAGAATTAGGAAACTTTCCTAAAAAGTTTTCAAGGCTAATGCTATATATAGCCCTCCTTTGCCCTTGATTTCTTCATAATTCCCGTCACAAATTAGTCTCTTCTTTCAAGAAAGTCTTTTTATTTCCCTTAAGGCAAAAAGAAAGTCTCTTTATCCTCTTTAAGAAATCAGCCATAGGAATCGATAGGTTGAGCGTCATGCTGCAGGAATGGTCCCGACAGTTTAGGGATGCCGATAGGGTGGCCTTGAACCAGACGGGTATTGCCCAGCTTTATACCTTCCGTCAGATGCAAGTGGATCGCTACTTTTTGGATGCATGCTTGGCTTATTGGGATGACATATATCATGTCTTTGCTTTTCCTCAGGGCGAAGTCTGCCCTTTACCTGAGGAGATTGCAGCCGTGGGAGGATGGAACCCAATGCTTCGGCCCGCCGTTCCATATTCGGTCTACGACCTGAGGAGGAAGCTTCGAGAATTCCTAGGTCTCTCCCATAATGAGGTGTCTCGAATGGCCCGGGATGACAACACGGTTTCTTTGATTGACCTGGCTGAGAAGTTCATGAACCCGCATGACGTCCGAGTGAGATCAATTCACAGCCGTAAGGCTTTTTCTTTCTGCATGCTCCATGTTTATGCCTTTGAGGGTCACATGGACTTGTTATCATGTATGGGTCATATCCTTCTATTAACCGTGGTTGATTTAATGGAGACGGAGCACAGCCCGGCTTGGTTGATTACGGGTGAAATAATCCAAGGATTGGACCATCGCAAGAGGGATTCGTCCGTCTGTCTCACCGAAAGCACCCGTTTGCTGCAAGTATGTCGGATTTTATTATTTTTCTCAATTTCTTGATTTTTTGAATTTTTCAAGAGTTTGGCTACTGCAGTGGGCACTCGATCGAGTCACCCTGGCACTCGATCGAGTGCCTTCGTAAAAGGCCCCATGTTCGCTCCCAGGGATGCCACTCGATCGAGTCATCCTGGCACTCTATCGAGTGTCATCAGGCGGACGCCTGTTTCGTCTCGGGATCTCATGCTTTTGTTTCTTTTTTCAGATTTGGCTATATGAGAGGCTATCGGTGATAGATCCTCCTCTTGATGCCATCAATTACCGCCATAACCAACTGATGACGAGGAGACGCGCCATTGATTTTTCTCGCCAAATTAGTCAGAAATATTGGGACGAGGTATTATCAATCCATGGTGGTCGGCTCATTCGATGGGTAGTGTCGTGGTGGCCCATCTAAGTTTGGACCGGCTTGGACCCGAGGGACAGAGCTCGTTACCAAGTAATCTTGTCTTTCAGGCAGATGGTTCATCTCTACCCGGATCGCATACTAAGGCAGTACAGACGGGCTCAACGGATACCCAAAATTGAAGCAGTTGCGAGTGACCCTACCCAACTGACTGACGTGATGTGCGATACGTGGATTCAGAGATGGTACACCCGGCACACCTGGCCCGCTTCCAAATCTCGCCATTCGATTTGGGTTTCAGACTCATACGTGAAGTGGACCAAAGCAGGTGACGCCAAGGCCCGAGCTGCTTTGAAGGTGGATGAGGCCTTCGACCTGTTGAGAAGGGAGCAAGCTAAAGACAACAGGGGATTCTTTGATGAAGGAGACACTCCGGCTACCTTAGTTCGTCTTATGTCAGGACAGAAGAAGAAGGCTAAGACTCAAGCTGAAGGGTCTAGTGCTAAAGGTGCTCGGGGGAAAGTGAGCCCCCAGACTGACTTAGAGAGTAGACTGGGCCCAAGACTAGCAGTGCAGGACCGCCTTGGCCCACGGGATAGACTACCTGAGCACGTGCGAGCTCGACTTGGGCCGAAGACAATAGAAGACCCGTCGTCGAAGAAACGAGCTCGAGTTAAAGAGGTTCCCCTTGTGATTAGGGAACGCTCTTTCCCGCCCCGGCGACCTCGGGCTCCTCGTGACCCAAAGGACAAGGGGAAGGGCAAGATGCCTGGATATTAGTCTCCCTATTTTATTATTTGAATATTAATACTACTTTTTTGGTATGTTTTTTTTTGTCCGCCGTGTTTAGCGCGTTTTTTTTTTTTTTTGTAATTCCCGAGTTTATCGAGATTTAATAAAAGACGTATTATTTGAAAACCGTTCCCGTCTTTTCGTTATTGCAGTGGTTGTACCCTTTTGAGGGGTTGCCTACGTATCCACAATTAGTGGAATCAAACCAAACGTAGTTCAATATTTGATTTGATTGAATTTTTTTTGCATTTTTCGAAATACATCAAAATTATAAATTCGAGATGTGCGACGGTAGAATAATTAATTCTAACTCATCGACTTGTCTAAAATTTGAAAATTTATAAAAAGACAAATTTTTATAAACTTTTGCAAATGACATTGAGATAAGGGTTTATGGGTAATAGCGCTTCAGCTGGTCCAAGTTGGTCCCGTCCAGGTCTGTCAGCATCACCGCTCCTCCTGATAGGACCTTCTTGACTAAGTATGGCTCAGCCCAATTGGGTTTAAATTTTCCTCTTTGGTCAACCGGTAGTAAGGCACATACCGATTTCAGGACCAAATCCCCTTCTTTGATGTTCCTGGGCCTAACCCTTTTGTTGAAAGCCCGTTGGATTCTTTTTTGATATACTTGAATGTTGTTGAGGGCCCGGGATCGCCGTTCGTCTAAAAGGACTAGCGAATCGTATCAGGCTTGGACCCAATCTGCTTCAGGTACTTGGCTTTCAAGTAGAATTCTGAGGGACGGCACCTCTAGCTCGACTGGTTGGACTGCTTCCATTCCATATGTCAGGTAGTATGGAGTAGCTGTGGTTGCGGTGCGGATCGATGTTCGATACCCCCATAAGGCAAAGGGTATTTTGTCGGGCCAATCCCGATAATTCTCAGCCATCTTTTTAAGTATGGTGACAATTGTTTTATTGGCCGCTTCTACCGCTCCATTTGTTTGAGGTCGGTAGGGTGAAGATGTATGTCTTTAGATTTTATATTTTGCCAGCAATGCGGCAGTTTCAGCTTGGAAGTGGGTCCCGTGATCACTGATAAATTCGTGAGGGATCCCATATCGGCATATGATCTTATTTTGGATGAATTTGTCCATGTGCTTGGCGTTCAAGACACGGTATGACTCGGCTTCGACCCATTTGGTGAAGTAGTCGATGGCCACTAAGATGAAGCAATGACCTCCCGTCCCGGAAGGATACACCTTTCCGATTATGTCAATACCCCATGTCGAAAACGGCCATGGTGATGTCATGGTATATAATAGGGAAGACGGCATATGTTGTACGTTGCCAAAGATCTGACAGTTATGGCAGTGTTTGAGATATAACTGGCAGTCTGTTTCCATGGTGTTCCAGTAATACCCGAGCCTCATTATTTTACGGGATAGCATATGGGCATTCATTTGCGGACCGTTCTCACCGTCGTGGACCTCGACCATGACCTTTTCGGCCTGCATTTTGTCGATACACAGGAGGAGAGCCCCCTGTGCCGTCTTTTTATATAATTGCCCGTCGTCTATACGAACAAATTGGATTGCCAACCTTCGCAAAGCCTTCTTGGCCCGGTTTTCAACTTCCGGGGGATATTCTCCCGTTGTCAGGTAGGTTAGGACGGCTTGATACCAAGGTTCTGTGTCAGTTATCTCGATATCTTGAATGGCATGGATGTAGGCCGGCTCGGACCGTCTTTCGACACAGATCGGCATGTTGGTCAGGTGATCCGGGATGTTCAGTAAAGATGCTAATTTGGAAAGTGCATCTGCAAACTGATTTTCCTCCCGGGGCAGGTAGATATATTCTACCTTCTGGAACTGTTTCCCTAGAACCCTTACCCGTGCTTGGTAAGCCAAGAGGTTGGCGTTCCGAGTTTTCCATTTTTGAAGTGCTTGATTGATGACCAGTGATGAGTCACCGTGGACCCAGAGGTTTGTTACCCCTAAATTAGCAGCGGCTTGCAACCCGTGATTGCATGCTTCGTATTCGGCTGCGTTGTTGGTCACGTCGAAGTCCAACTTGATGGATAAGGGAGTGTGTTCCCCTCGGGGTGAGATTAACAGAATTCCGACCCCAAATCCTCGAAAGTTGGCTGCTTCATCAAAATATAAATCTCATGTCTCGGTATCGGTATGGAATATGTCTTCATCAGGAAAGGCCCAAGTATCAGTGTGGCCTTCTTCGGATATCGGGCTGTCAGCGAGGAACTCGGCTACTACCCGGCCTTTGATGGCTTTTAATGGTACAAACTTGAGGTCGAACTCAGATAACATTAAAGTTCATCTTGACATCCTGCCGTTGAGGATGGGCTTCTCGAATAGGTACTTGATAGGATCCATTTTGGATAATACCCTGTACCTCGTGACTGAGCTTATAATGTTGGAGCTTTTTAGTGGCCCAAACCAAAGCTAGGCACATTTTCTCGAGCATGGTGTACTTGCATTCGTACTCGAGGAACTTTTTACTGATGTAGTAAATAGCCCGTTCTTCTGAATCAACTGTCTGGGCTAGCATAGCCCCCATGGCCGTCTCGGTCGTTGTTAGGTATAAAGACAAAGGCAGACCGTGTTGAGGTGGCATTAGTACCGGCGGAGCAGACAGAATCTCCTTGGTTTTGTCGAAAGCCGCTTGACACTTGTCGTCCCATAGTACCTGTTCTCCGGTCTTCAGTTTTTTGAAAATGGGCTTACATACCATGGTTAGTTTTGAAATGAAACGGCTGATGTATTGGATTTTCCCGAGAAACCCCCTTATTTCTTTTTCGGTCTTGGGTGGTTGCATCTCGGTGATGGCTTTGATTTTAGCTGGGTCGACCTCGATACCGCGTTGGCTAACGATATGGCCCAGTAATTTGCCTGACGTTACCCCGAAACTGCATTTTTGGGGGTTTAGTCTCGTGTTGTATTTCCGTAGTCTGGCGAAGAACTTTCTTAGGGCCGAAATATGCCCGTTTCGGTCCTTAGACTTGACGATCATGTTGTCCACATAGACCTCTACTTCCTTATGCATCATGTCATGTAGCAAAGTAGTGGCGGTCCGCTGATAAGTGGCCCCGGCATTGATAAGCCCAAATGGCATGACGGTGTAACAGTAAGTCCCCCATGGTGTGATGAAGGTGGTCTTACCCATATCCTCTTCTGCCATTTTAATCTGATTGTATCCGGCATACCCGTCCATGAATGATAGAAGGGCATGATTGGCCGTATTATCCACTAAAATGTCGATATGTGGTAACGGGAAATCGTCTTTTGGACTGGCCTTGTTTAGGTCCCGTAAGTCCACGCATACTCGCACCTTGTTGTCCTTCTTGGGTACCGGCACGATGTTTGCAACCCAGTCTAGATATTCAGACACTTGTATAAAGCCCACCTTGAATTGTTTGTCTACTTCCACTTTGACTTTGAGGGACCATTCAGGCTTTATTCTTCGGAGCTTCTGTTTTACCGGTCTGCACCCATCTTTGATGGGTATTCGGTGTTCAGCTATTTCCCGGTCTATACCCGTCATGTCCTTGTAGGACCATGCGAAGACGTCTTTAAATTCCTGGAGGAGGTCTGTGAATTGCTTTCTCTCCTCCAGATCTAAAGATAGGCCCAACTTAAGCATCTGGGGCTCTAAAGTGGTTCCCACGTTGATGGACTCGGTTTCTTCGATTACCGGATCTCGGGACTCCCTTTGTTCGAGCTGCTCGATCAGATGCGGGGACAAAGGTATCTGTTCGTCGGGTTTCTCAATGTCATTGCATATAAAAATTTTGAAATTGAGAAAGTTTTGGAAATAAGACAAGTCGTAAGCAGAACAGTTTTCGATATTATTATTAATGGTAAATTTTGAGAATAGCTCGAATAGAGCTGCCATCTGATCATTGGTCAGTGGCGGGATAGGGAGAGGTCTTGGGACAGGCCCCAAGACCTCAGTGGCTAAGGGAAGAGGGGTTACAGACTCGACTCTAGCACCAGACCCTCTAAACCTGGACTCAGACTCCGACTCTGACTCTGACTCGGACTCAGTATCCGGCATGTCTCCCTCGCCGGTGGTCAGCTTGTAGACCCGTCCTTGACTGTCGGTCCATTTGACGGTCTTCCTCCAGCCCCTCGTCTCGGCGTTGGTACCGACCTCGGTGATTAGCTTGGTTGGGTCGAACCGATCGCTGCGGAGGATCAAGTTGACCAAATCGTCGTTTGGAGCAGGGACGGTCTTGTCTTCTCCAAATAAGAGCCCTAGCGCGGGCTCGGAGTCGCTCTCACCTTTCTCGGACTCGGCCTGGATAATGGTGAGTATATCATCGGGGATATAGTTGCATTCCCGAGCCGTTTTGGTCTCGGGATTATATATGTGATGGTGGGTTGGTAGAGGCCCACTTGGATCGCCCCAAATACGGGGGTGACGAAGTAGTCATTTAACTTCGGGCTATAAGGGCCTATGTAAGTACCCTTGAGAATATTGGTAGCCTTGTGAATACCGGCCGGACCACATTTTCTGGGGTTATAGCATACCCCA
Source organism: Agrostemma githago (assembly GCA_958450325.1). NCBI lineage: Eukaryota > Viridiplantae > Streptophyta > Magnoliopsida > Caryophyllales > Caryophyllaceae > Agrostemma > Agrostemma githago. Next base: position 53,293,610 of record OY288258.1, on the reverse strand, counting down.
ACCCAAACTGTGATTCGCCATCATTTAGGACTTCGATGATCTTCCCAGCTGGAAGATGTGGTCTCGAGGTAGCCCCCGGCAAGTAGCCCAAATTTTGTAGCATCACGTCGATGCTAGTAGTGAAGTAGGGCCTGAAAAGATATTCCTCCTCGATTATACCCACGAAGTCGAATCCTTGTGGTTCGGCCCGGCTTGTGGCATTACAGCTAGCCACGGTGATAGGAGTAGCTTCTAGCGTGATGATGCCATCTTGAAGTGGCATCTTGACTTTCCTATGTACGGTAGAGGACACGACCTTGATTGCATGGATCCAAGGCCTTCCTAGTAGTAGGTTAAAGGATGAGGTGACATCAATCACCTGAAACTCCAACTCCTTTTCAATTGGGCCCGTTATGATCTTCAGTTTGACGGCCCCGGCCACAGGTTTTGGGCTTCCATCGAAAGCCTGGATAGTCTGTGCTGTCGGGAGGTAGTCAACATCAGTGATGCCAAGGGCCCTAGCAGTCCTTAGAGGTAGGACATTTACAGCTGATCCATCGTCGATAAGGGTCATTGGGAGGTACTTACCCTTGCAGATGACTATGATATATAGGGCCAGGTTATGGTTGGGCCCAAACGGTGGCAGATCGGCTTCAGAGAAGGTGATCAATGGGCCTTCTTCCTTTGACTTGCCTTTGAGAAAAGGCATAATAGTGGCTACCATTTCAGAAGGGGTAACCTGCGAGTCGACCTTGATTTCATCGAGAGCCTTAGTCAGTGCTTCCCGATGTGCTTGTGAGCTAACCAGTAGTTGCCATATAGTTAGATCAGCTCGAACCCTCTTTAGTTGTTGGACCAAAGCCGTGTCAGTGCTCGATTCTTCGAGGGTAGATTCCGTCCTGGTACGTTCAGTGACGAGTGTTGGAGCGGCGCACCCAGCAGTGGCGAGGTGGTTAGTGGCTAAAGCTTTGGACTTAGCCTTTCGGACCTCTTCAAGGGTAATGGGGACAACTTCCCCCTTGGTCAGGTAAACATCATCCTCATCATCGAACCATATCCCATTGATTTGTGGGATAAAAGAGGAAATGAGGTGAGAACAATCGATTACTTCTCCCGTGAATATTGCATGGGCGCTGAACGGATTTTCTTTGTTGCTCGTCTTGTCTCCGGGCAACGGGATTTTCCCGCTCTCGATAAGATCTTGGATCAAATGCTTTAGTCTCCATCATTTTTCAGTATCATGTCCGTTACCTCGATGATACTGGCAGTAGGCCTGGGCGTTATAAGTTTTGGGCCTCTTCTCTACTGGAGGCTCTGCAGTTGGGCCTATCAGTTGGATCAGGCCCTTCGAAGATAGCCTTTGTAAGGCATAAGTATAGGTAGTCCCTATATCTGTTAATACCCGATTTGGTGTATTCTTTTTGGATGAGGTGTCGAGCAGGTTTACCTCATCGAAAATGCTGCGGGCTGCAGCTGCAGGTGTGGGCTTGTTTGTAGATGAACTAGCCCCTTGATAGCCTTTTGTAGAGGCCTTAGTGAGGCTCTCTAGTCTCAAATCATCCTCGATTCTCGTGCCCATTTTAGTAAGGACAACAAAGTTTGGGATGATAGCATACCGGAGGTGGACCCGGTAGGATGGGAGGAGGTTTTTGACGAAAGCTTCCACTAGGGCCTTATCGCCGGGCTTGTCGACCAGCTTCACACTCTCGGCCCTCCACCTTTGCAGATATGTGAACCCTTCTTTGGGCTCTTGGGCCATTACTTCCAGAGTACGCATTGTAGTCTGGATTTCAGTGTTATCGGCGTAGTTCCGAGCAAATTTGGTCGCCACGTCGTCCCAAGTTTTGTATTTCTTGGGGTCTAGCCTGTAAAACCAGGCCTTAGGATGCTTCTCCAGGGAGGAAGGGAATAAATGCTTGAACATAGTTGACTTCACCCCTTTGACCGCCATGAAGTCCTTGAAAGCCCGGATGTGGTGGACCGGGTCTTCGGTACCCTCAAACATAGGAATTCCCGTAAGGTTGAGGTTAGCAGAGAGCTCGTCATTCAAATGTGAATAAGTACGAGCATTTTCGGTGTGGATCGAGTTGTTCGTCGATAAGTGGACTTGCTCTTCGAGCCTACGAACAACACTGATCAATTCAGTTATGGGCCCAGTGGGCTCAGCTCCTTCGGCAGGGACCGTCTTCTCTACGGTGCTCAGGCGGGTGGATAAAGTCGCTTGATTAGCCTGGATGGCAGTCAGTTGAGTCTCGATCTTGGTCAAAGCATTTTTCAACTCGTCCATCTTGTGTTGGTATCTAGTCTCGGGTGGCCTGTCTGTAAGAACACCACGTAACCAGAAACTAGCCCAAAATCCCGGAATAGAAAGTACATCCCGAACAAGACTAAAAAGGGAAATGACTCGGAAAAGACACCTAGACAGGTGACTTGTGAAATGTGGGCCTTCCTTAAGATTCGGCGGGTGGGCCTAGTCCTGTTCGAAGGAAGGTTCACGTGAGACATCCCCAGACTTTTGGACTCGATTGTGTTGACGGGCCCTCCTTTGTAGGGGTTTGTTCTACGTAGGTGGGCCTTGCCTTAGTCTAATAAGGCGGACTAGGATAGGGAAGAAACTCCTTATGTAAGATCGACAGAGTTTCGACGCTAAAGACCTTGATAACTTAAGACACCACCCGACACTGCTAAATACGGGAAGTCCTAAGGAGAAGGAGGTTTTGAAAATTGATTCCGAGAAAAACTCGATTGAGGGCCCAATTTCCGAAAAAAAAACGAAAAGGGTATTGGGCCACGGGTTTTGAAAGTTCGAAAAACGTTTTTGAGTTTTGAATTGGGCAGCATAACGGCTAGAAAATATGCTATTTTGAGTAAAATCATAAGTCCTAAATTCGGTATGTGTCTCGGGTTTTGAAATTGAATAGTTTGAAAAGGATGCAATCTTTGAAAAAAGACGGTTTTTGAAAACGACTCGGAAACCAAGTAGCACGTAGTCACACAAGCATTATAACGACGCCATGTATGCTCTATACTAAGTCTCGGTCGGTCTATAGAGGGTCTATACCAGTGTACATAGTCTAGACGTTGATCGGGACGGACTTCCTAAGTCGAGTTGATCTTAGAACATGCCGCGAAACCCACTCGAATCGACTATGGACACCTTTTGACATATCCATATTGGAGTACCTCAACGGTATAGTGGGACGTCGGTCGCGAGTACCGGCCCGGGAAAATATGGGTTATGCATGAACCGTAGAACTAAAACGCGTATTGTATTTGTCAAACGATTTCTATTCGAGTCTCACCCTGAGGATGCCGATGGTAAGTCACGCATCAGTTAATCCCCAGCGGAGTCGCCAAATTGTAGACATGACATAGGTCCACCCCGACGCGGCCACGCGCGAGTTTGGGTAGGCGAATGAATCTCCATATGAGAATGGATCGAATTGAAATTTAGGTCTATGTGGAGTCGCCACCGAATTTTGTGGTTATTCGGAACCATTCGAGCCCACTCTATGTCGTAGTGGGCCGTATACAAAATACGGCCCATTTCCGATGTCGGAGTTTATTGGGCTCGTCCCTTTGCATCTGATACTGATACCGACATTATCGGATATCGTGTATTGAATGACTCTCGTGCTCCAACGGTTTCGGGCATCCGGAAACCGAGGTTCTGAGTAAGGGGTGAGGGTACGTGTTGGGAAGCCCACAAAGGACACCCAACCCCGCCGGCACTTTAGCGGTCTCTACTAAGAATTCGAGTGACTTTCTAATACGCGCGTTAGTTGAACGGGAAAATGATATGCAAAGATTATTTTCCCTAAGCATGTGAATGGAATTGAAAAAGGGTTTCTATGTCAATTTAATGCAACTAAAATTAACGTCGAAGTTGTATTTTAGCATGCGGGTTCATTTAGTACAATAAAATAAACAAGAATTAAATTGACAAAAGAAATAACAAACGCGTTAGTAACGATGAAACGATATTTAACGGTTTATGCAAATATGAGATGAGATGATGCAAATATAATGATGTATGGTTTTGAAAAATGAAGCTTTCACGTGATTGATTAGACACGTGTTGACTTAAGTCATGAAAAGATGTGAACGAGACTCGAATAACTTGTAGGACTCGCGGTTTGACGTGATAAAGGGGCCACTCGACCGAGTCATTTAGGGACTCGACCGAGTGGACCTCTGAAAAAGGTTCTGACCGGATTTCGTGACCCTACTCGACCGAGTTATTGACCATCTCGGCCGAGTACGTTGCCACTCGATCGAGTCATTGCGAGACTCGACCGAGTGGAGGTCGGAAAACGTATTCTGCTCGGTTTTTGTGATGTCACTCGATCGAGTGGCCGAGGCACTCGGTCGAGTGGCACCTGTGCGAACCAGGTTCGCTTGAAATTTTATTATTGATTTTGAAATTGCTTTTGATTTTTGATGATTCGACGATTTTACCGAATCGGACATAAATATTGCACAATTTATGCTCGACTCGGATTTTATAAATCGTTGATTTTGTTGAATCGAATATAAATATTGCGGGATTTATATTCGATTCTGATTTTGAATACTCACTGTATCCCATATTCGATTATTGAATCGATATGGAATACTTAGAGTGAAAATAGAAAAAATAAATTAATTTTAGTCGTATTAAATTAACTATCGCGATACTAGTAAATCGCGTTAATTAATTTAATGTGACTAGATCGCTAGATCCGACATCCAATTATGGAATTGGTATCGAATCTAATGGATCGACACTTTGCTTAAATTAGAGGACTTGATTCTCTCGGCTTCTCCGACATCGAAATAAATCCCTAAAGATTGTGATGTCCGATCCGCGTCAACGGGTTTCGACCCTTATTGAAATACAATGCTTGTTTTAAACAAAATCGATTGCAAATATGCGACTTGAATAACGATGCAAAAAATAAACAAATTATTGTTTAGGTTAACTTGTTTCAATAATCAAATGATCGGGGTGATGGGATAAGCGACCGTCAACGCTGTGTGCAGTACACTTGTATGTTCGATTTTCCTTATCCCATCATCACTCACATTCGACACAAATCGACAAGTATTTTAATGTCTTATACTAGTTATTATCGGTATTATGATGCGATAAAGAAAATAATAAAAAAAATGAAAAAAAGCGAGAAAAAAAGAGGAAGATGACGAGAGGAAGAGAAGAAGGAAAGAAAGGGGTTTTGGCACCCTCAACCTACATGTTCTTGTCTCGGATCGGACTCGTAATCGCGGCTTTAGCACGGGAGCTTCGAGATGTATGAAGGTTGAGTTATGGTGGTTAGGGTTTCGATTTCCTAAAACTAGGTTTAGGGTTTGCTAGTGTATTGCTAGGGTCTGAATGTAGAATTGCTTAGTGTAGAATTAGGGTTGAAACTAGGGTTGTAAAGATGCCAAAAAGATGATTGAATGTGTGTTGCATGGGGTGTATTTATAGGCTAAGCTAGGGCACCCGGTTAGGGTTACTCGACCGAGTATGCATCTAACTCGATCGAGTGGCCCGTTATGCCTGCAGTCGGGCTCGAAACAGGCCCACTCGATCGAGTGGGTAGGTCACTCGATCGAGTGGCCCAGCTGGGTCGCGTGGGTCAGTCTTTTGGACCTTGACTTTGGATGTTTGATGGGTTTTGTGTTTGAATTGGACTTTTGATGATGTGAGGGGTTGTTTTGTGTGTCTCGAAACGACTTTGACCGGGGTTGACCTAATCGCTAAAAGTCGGTTTTAATTCCGGTGTCGATTTTGGCCCAAATTAGTCTTGTTTGACTCGGAATGATCCACTGGGCCTGGATTTGAGGTTGATTTTGCGAGATTTGTACTCCGTAAGTGCGTTAGCTAGCAACTAATGGATTTGAGCCCGTATCCGAGCGCGTAGAAACACGTTAGCGTCCGATCATCATCGGGTATTTTTTGGAAACTGCCATAGACACCTGGCAGTCAAAATGCGGGTGTCTACAGCTAGGTCTACTCCTCCTTACTTTTGTCCTTCATCCTCTCTCTACATTACCCTTCATCCTTCTTCACTTTTTATATACATTTTGTTTAGATTAACGTGTTGATTTTGGTGTAAGATTGTGTTGTTAGCTAGATTTGGTGAGATTGAAGACTTGAAGGAAGAGAAAGACGGAGGACATTAATGACGTTTAATGCCCCGTACACTGAGTAAGTGAAAAAGAGCGAAGTAATATGAAATAAATTAAAGTCAAAAAAGGAAGGTGAACGGGTTCTACCTCTAACTGGTCATCTATACGACTATTGGTTAAATACTCAAAAATACGTATTATTCTCTGATTTATTAGAATTGAATCATTTTCGGAAGACGCTCTATAGTTGGTATTATTACCGTTAAATAAAAATAAAGGTGAATAGGAAGGTGAAAGGGTTCTACAGGTAAACCGGTCACCTATACTGTTCTGCTTTAACTACTCCAATAATACGTATTATTCTCAGATTTATTAAAATTGATATTATTTTTGGAAGATGCCCTATAGTTGGTATTATTGTTATTAAATAACCCTTATTATTATTATTATTATTATTATTATTTAAATGCCGAATTTTATTGATGAATCAAACAGCAGTTTACAAAAAATTGGTGGGTAACAGAGATACAATCTGGGCCCCCACCCCCTTATCTATAGCAAAGGCAAGTCTAGTAAAAATAAAAGGAGCAGCGCGGGCTCCGGCATCCTGTGCTACCGAAAATTTTTGAATCCTCTTAAGTAAGCCGATAGCATCCGCCTCCAATTCCCCCAGCGAAGAAAAGGAAAAAGGCAAAAACCCATACCCAAGCCCCGAGCATAGGTCCCTGTATTATTATTATTATTATTACTACTTAATACTCCCTCTATTTCTTTGATATCTTCCACATTTTCTTTTTCAATCATTTCTTTGATTTCTTCCACTTTCCTTTTTTCTATCACACTTCTCTCTTACCTAGGTGGCCCACTTACTTTACTCCCTCTCTACTTTTACTTATTTTATTATTTTTCTTAAGAAATGTGCCACTTTTAAGGTGGAAGAAATCATAGAAACGGAGGAAGTATTTTTTATTAATTTTAATATTATTAAATAGTTATTATTATTATTATTATTATTATTATTATTATTAATTATTTTATTTTTATGAAAATGGGAGAATTTTATTGATGAATCAAAACACAATTTACAAAAAATTGGTGGATAGCCGAGATACAATCCGGGCCCCTACCCCCTTAGCTATAGCAAAGCTAAGTCTAGTAAAAATAAAACGAGCAATGCGTGCTCCGGCATCCTGCGCTATCGAAATTTTTTGAATCCTCTTGAGCAAGCCGATAACATCCACCTCCAATTCCCCCAGCGAAGAAAACGAAAAAGGTAAGAATCCATAACCAAACCCCGTGCACAGGCCCCTGTACTTAGTGCATTTGCGCCGAGCAGCATCCCCTACAACACGGCCTGACATGAAATAAGAGAGCCCGGACTTAGTCAAAGGAGAAGACCCGGTAAGATCCACACAAAAGTCACGTCCCATGTCCCACGAATAAAGAAGCAAATCTGCGGGACGCAAGGATCTGTCATGATCGTCAATCAAGCCAATATCGACCTCCTTACTCGTCGAGACCTCGGAACGAAAACAGATATCCAAAAGAGTGTCGCGAACGACGTTATGCCGATGCTTAATACCAAAAACCCCCGCACATGACGCGACATGATCCCCAAAAATATCGTCGCCAAAAACCCGAGAGCAGGTAGAACACGGCTCAATCACGGAAAACAAAATAACGCTCAACCGATAGCTAAGCACACATCGATACATCCGATCGTTCATAGTCTGACCCAATCCAGAAATAGGGACAGCGCGGAGCCAATCAGAAGCATGATGGCCTTGCTGAGACTTCCATAATGCAACCTGACGGGTCAAAGAGAAATCCATTTCTGCAGTAGCCACAGCCCTCGTGAAATATATATCTGCCAAAGACTTCATAAGTTCGGGGCAATGATCTCATTAGGATTACACACAATAGAATCCAGAACCTCCCTAAGCCTAAACAAGGCCACATTGAAAGATGGGCCTGGGGCCGGGACGCCCGCAACACGAAGCAGCGTAGCCTGCAAACCCGCAGATTGCAGTCGAGACGCCACAAAAGCATAATGAATGACATCTCCAACGGCGTACACCCCAAGCCCTCCAAAAGAAAAGGGAATGCTGGAAAGTCGCAACTGCCAATCGCGAAATCCCGGCCCAGACGCAGTAACAATGCGTTCTAAATGAGAACAAAGAGTCACGTCAAAAGCAAGCTGAGTGGACTCAAAAACACTCGGTGGGCAAGTACGTAAAGCAAAATAAAGTTTGGAGATACCAATACAGGCCCGGAGCAACAGCAATTCACACTGCGGATCATCAAGCAGGACGACGGAACCCATAAGCGTGATACTTTTGGTCACTCTACTCATCACGAGCTCACTGCTGAAATCATGACACGTACTAAAAGGCCCACTAAGGACTTTGACACCACGCATTGGTCTGGCGATTGTAGGGGGAAGACACCAGGGAGCATACTCCTAGGATTTTCCGTAGGAAAAAAAAACCTTGGTTTTACTAACATTAAGATGAAGTCCCGATCGATAACCATCATCCATAATTAGCTCCAAAACGTTCCTCAAGATCAAGATATCCCCGACGATAGTGCCACCATCCAAGTACCAAGCCTGCAGCCTCAAATTGAAGGAGTCTCGGATCTTACAAACCAAGGGATGTAACACCAAAGAAAAAAGCAGAGTTCCCAAAGGATCACCTTGTTGGACCCCCTAACAAGACCACCGGCTTTGCTCACCAATATAACCGCGCAAGACTAGAATAACAAAATTCCAGCCACCGGGAGAGAACAGGGCGATGATTACGAATCTCTCATAACATGATTTCCCGATCAACCATGTTAAAAGCATTCTGAAAATCCACCAAGAGCATGGAAAGACTCACCTCATCACCATGATCCTCAACAAGCCGATCCTCAAAAATAGCCACCTAGCGACGGACCGATCAAGAAAGCACCAACCTTAGACACAAGTCGTCTCCAAATCATACCAATAGCAATAGGACGAATACCACCGTCTGGCTTAACAAGCGAGGTTAGCGGAGCACTAGGAATGTACTCCCCGAGGACCTGCGAGCAGTTGCCCTCGAGAAAGAGATTAACCACCCGAGTGACAGTTGCGATCAAATCGTTCGAAACAGCAATTGCAACACCACTCAAACAACCCAAAAGGTGTTGGGCACGAAAATCGTCCCTCCCACAGGAAGTGCCACGCGGAAAAATTCTAATCATATCCAGAGCCACTGACACGGACGCGGTGAGGGAATGGTGATTACTAGGCAAAAGAGGCAAAGAGGGAGAAGGGACGACGGGGTGCTTATTCTTCAAAGCCACTAGAGTATCATTGGTGTAAGGAGCAACGCCAGAAGAAGAAAGCACACGAACGCCAAAAGTGTAATGCCCGTCACAAATCTTCCTCCGACACTGCCTAATGTTGAGCTCACTCAAGTCGAGGTCCTCACTCACACTAAAAGAAGAAGCAACCTCAGCCAGAGTATCCTGCAGAAGCAACAAACGACCACCCGGCTCATCCCATCATCATCATCATCATCATTATTATTTTTATTTTTTAGTTCAGTTCAGTTTACTTAAGTTCAGTCAGTTTCAGTACAAAAGAACAAGGCTTAAGTTAGAAGTGATCATGGACTGAGCCGGTGCGAGCTTAACAATAAAAATGTCCCACATGAGTGGGTCGGTGGGGCTACGCCAAAAGTGTTATTGGCCTATTTTTAAAGCCCAAGTCCCACCCTAGTGGACTAGAACTGGCTTTCCGGGCTCTAAATATTAAGGCTATCGTAAGAGATAAATATCTTAATATCATTGTTTAATAACTTATGTGTTTTGTTTATAAATTTTATAGATTCGTTAAAAAATAATGATAAACGATAATATCAACGCACATATATCACTTTAAAATTTAAATTTGATATAATGAATAACGTAACAAATTTAAAATGTTTAATCAAGTATACATGAATATAATATATACTCGTATTGGGTTCTCCATATTACTTTGAGTCATTACGTATATATTATGGAGATATTAATCATAAATACGAATGACTATATATAAGAATTAATAAAGTGGGTTATAATCATATCATTAAGTTTAGAAAATAATACGAGTAATAAAAATTACTCGTATTTATTTTTAGTATGTATCGTCCGAGCTGGGTAAACATTTGGGCCAAATTAGTGGCCCAAATCCGGCCCAAAAATATTTTGGGGCTTTTTAGGGGCCGCCCATGGACATCTTTGGACCATAATATAAAGCCCAAATCTTTCAAAAATGCGGATCAGACTGGATTAGACCTATGGACTTGGACCATTTGATCGTCTCTAATGTAAACGTGAAGGAGGAGAGTGGAGAGTGTAGAGTAGAGAGAGGAGAAACAAAGATCACAAAATAGAAGTGAACACGTGTCAACCTATTTGTGGGGGCTGAACAGAAAGAATGGGACACGCGCGCGTTAGAGAGAGAGAGAGGGGAAGGGTATTGAAGAAAAAAGATAGACAAGAAAGGCCACGTGTCGGAGGACACTTTAACGTCAAAGGACAGCCACAAGACTTCACTCCCCCACTCTTCTCTTGTCTTCCCCCTTCTGGAGAATTCAGATTACTCCCATTTCTACCTAATTTTAATCAAATCGAATCATCAAATCATAAAATAAAAAACCAGATAATATAAATTATTAAAATAATAATATTTGGGTTCCGATTATTACCCCTTCCAAGTTCCCTCACCACATTTCACACCTCTTCCTCCTCTTTCTCTCCTTAATTTTCTCTCTCTAAAATTACTCTTATCTCTCTCTCTCTCTCTTCTTTTTCGTGATTACTACTTACATCCATCACCAAGTTTTGTGTTTGTTTGTTTATTCTATTTTGGGTTTTGCTTATCCTAAGTGAGTGGGGTGGATCCATGCAATTGTGAGTTGAATAAATCATCATGGTTGAGCAAGTAAGTAAAGTCAGGAAACGTTTCAAAAAAAAAAAAAAAAAAAAAAGTAAAGTCAGGAAATTGTTTGTTGATATGCATGCATACATACATGGACATGGATATGGAGGATGCTAAGTTTTATATTCTAAAAGAGAGACATGAGCTTGAATTGATTTGTGGTGAAACATATGTGAATCAATCTGGTAACACTTCACAATTTCTAAAAATAGTAAGTATGAGTAAATTGGCAGAGTTTAATAGAAAAAGTGTAATTAGATTTATGTTTTCTTAATTAGAGTGGATTAGGATATGGGATTCATCAAGGCGTCTTCTAAGTAGAGGGGTTCACAGTGAATGAATGAATGAATGAATGTTTAAGAATTTATTTATTACTTGAATTATTGTTGATGAGATGATGCACACTGAATTTAGTATTCATTTACTTTGTCAATGATTGATTGATTGATTGATGTGCACTTAGTCACATTACAACCATGGATAGATTTGAAGGAATTTGGATTTGGATACCTAGCTTGGTGTGTTGTTAGACCACCCACCAGACTAGATGAAGACATCATTTTGGGGGATATTGATCCTTTATGCATTGTGATTCTCAGGAAAAAGCTACTGGTGGTAATCAGGCAAACTCAAACTCAAACTCGGTTCTGTCTTCAGAGAATACAACAAGTACTTCAATGGACATCTCAGTCTGTGTGCAATCGGTCATTGAGGAAGGCCTGCTTCCCAAGGTTTTGCTCTTTCTCTCACTCACTCGCTCACTTTTTTACTCCTTCCACTCAAATTGGGATTGGGATTGGGATTGGGATCCCCTCATTTGCCACCTCTTTCATACCATCATTTTACTTTATCAGATTCGAAAGCCCTACACCATAACAAAGCAGAGGGAAAGATGGACAGAAGAAGAGCATGATAAATTTCTCCAAGCCTTGAAGTTACACGGCCGAGCTTGGAGAAAGATTGAGGGTAAATATACATACATCAAACAGTTGATACCAAGTACTCCCTCCCATACTAGTTTGTTTGTGGGTGTTGTTCTTGATTTCTAGTTTTTGTACATACACAAAGCATATTGGGACTAAGCAGGGGCGGATCTGGGTAGGGCATGGGTGGGCGACTGCCCTCACCCAAATTCCAGAAATAATTAAGTATGTTTAACTTCCCTAATCACAATGGTGGTTGTAGCTCAGTGGTTGTAATGCTTCCCATTCCCTTCTGAGGTGAGGGGTTCGATAAATGAGTTAGACGAAGAGAATATACATTTCCTAGTCACTCTTTCTAATACATACGAAGTATTTTTTTGTAAGTTTTCTTAAACGAATCAAAAAAATTCAAAACAAACATCAATTTATAAAACAAAACTTGGTTTTCCACCAATTACTTTTACGGTATAAATTCACTTATAAAAAAAATTCAAAATACAAACCGTAAATTTTTTCAAATGCCCCCCCTACGGATAAATCCTGGATTCGCCCCTGAAGACGGCGGTTCAGATCAGGAGTCATGCACAAAAAATCTTTTCTAAGGTCGATTGCCCTTTTTTTTTATTCTTTGATATAAGTCCTACTCCTAATGACCTGGAGGGGTGCAAACGGTCTTTGGAGGGCCACTTTTTGGCCAATTCTAGTTTATTGATGTAAATTCGTGTTGTGTTGAGTTGTGTGTGGGTTTAGGTTGTACGTGAGACAAGTAACAGCAACGCAAGCTCGAATGAAACCATTGAGATACCACCACCCCGTCCTAAGAGAAAACCCTCGCACCTATATCCTCGAATGCTTGCTCTTCCTACTAACAAGGAAAACGTGATGGATATGTATCTCAAAATTCCTCAACCTATAGGGAAAGAAATCAGTCTCCAACATCCGTCCTCTCTGATGTGGCCTCAGATACTTTAGTACTATCGGAGGATTCGGCTACACCCAACGACAGCCAATCCCCCATATCTTCTGCCGAAGAAGTTGTGCCATCGAAAAATGATTTGTTGGTGTCTCCATCAGTACCAAATGACAGCATTTCAATGGTGGTATGATTCTAAAACACTCGTTTGTCATGTAGTACTAAATTTCTTAGGTTTCCTCAACACAAGAATCATGTGTTTATCATTCTGATATCCTTATTCTATGTTTCTGAATCCTCAGAAAAAAATGGACCGTTTCCCAAGTATGGATTCAGTTAATAAGCCAGAATCCGATGCTACCAAGGTCCTGAAATTATTTGGCAAGGATTTAGTTGTCCACAGTGACACTTCTGAAACACCAGCGTGTCTGAGCAGATCACCCTCTTCAGATATGGGGGAAAGCGTGGATACTACTATAAAAACAGTAAAGAATCTATGGGATTGTAGGACTTTGTACTATGTGGATGGAAGGGGAAACCAGGTGGAAAAACCTACTCCATTTCCATGGTGGGTCCTCTTTAGAGGAGTGGTAGTTCCCCCGTTTGAATGCCATGTTAAAAACGGTGTGAAAAAGGAAGAAAGTCTGAGAAAGGGTTCATGGGCTGGTTCAAGTAATGAATCAATGAATGATTTGGATGCTAAGAGTCAAGTAGACGCAATGGAGAAAAGACCAAATACAGGGAAAGCCAACAAGGGTTTCGTTCCCTATAAACGATGCTTCTCAGAAAAGACATGCAATCGTCACCTGTGAGTGTTAATGAAGGACGAAGGATTAGACTTTGCTTGTAGCAATGTTTGCGCGTAGTAGTTTAGCTAGCATGTATTTAGCCTCACAGACCGGAAAACCCAGTACAACACTTTGGAGATACAAACAAGTACAAATGATTGTGATTAACCCGATATTAAGGCCATTTGTACAACTGCAACAAGGTGTAGGATAGCAGCTCAGCTTTTCCGGCAGTAGGGAATGATGTTCCATTTTTACCCTTTGTCAGATCCATGAGGCTGTCACTGTGTCCTACCTTGTTAATGTTTTTTTACAGCGTTACTAAGTTCCGTCGTTTTCAATTTTCCCCGAGGAACTGATTTCTGGGCTAAGGTGTTTTGTATTTTTTCCCTCGTTCTTGCCCTCTCCACTAATGAAAAACTGGATTATCTTTACTCTTGAATCTTTGATATATTTACTGGGAGTACTATTTTGACTTATTCTCACCCTATTCAAATCTCCAAAAGGAATACTCCGTAGTAGAGTTTATGAACATGAACAAGAGAAGAGAATGTGTGTTTTGGTTATGTGTTTGGCAGAATCCAGTTGTTGTGTATATTGCCAATTATCTACTGTGGAATTGACATAAATTGGAGATGACTAGTAGGCCTACTCATCAATTAGTGAATGGTTCCCAGGAGGGAGGGAGGAAGGGGGAGAGAGAGAAGGTTTTTTCCGGGATATATGTAGTGTGGCTCATATCTCTTCTTGTTGCAGGTACAACGAGAGCTTCTTTCCTATCTTTCCAAGTGGGTCTTCAATCATCCTCTTTGTTCTCTTCTATCTTCTCCTTTTGCATTTGCTTAAAATATGTTATACTTCCTCCAACTTTCTGCGATCTTTCCATGAGATATTCATTTGAGAAAGTATTAAATAATAATAAGTGAGAAGATTTTAGAAAGTTAGAGGAAGTATTTAACCTTTTTTCACTTGTCTTCCCATCCCATTTATCTATACTCTCAATTCCAATTAATTTTATACGTTTATTTTTTGGGTATTATTAATGGGTGAGGAGAATATTATATATAATTTTTAATATATATAAGATAAAATGTAGTCACGTGAGATCTTGTTTAAATTGTCCAATCGAATGTATTATGAATATCAAGTTTTTAAGTTTTTGAGAAATATGTAACTAAGAGCAAGTACAATGGTAGCCCAAGGACTCGCTTGCAAATATGAAAAAGTATAAGCTACTTGCTCAATCATTATTTCTTCCCTTTTGCATTAGCTTACTTCAAGCTAGTAGTTCCATGGAGCTAGATGTATATGTATAAAAGCAAACGTATGAAACTGATTGGAACGGAGAGAATATTTAATGGAAAATGATAAATATGGTCCTTAGGGCTATATATAAGAAACTAAAATAAGAAATAAATATTTAATATATATCGGTTTTTCTAACGTGTGCCACCGGGCACACGTTAAGATGGTAATTAAGGAAGAAATCATAATTATATTATCATGAGAAATTAACATAATAACCCATAATTACCATACTTAAATAAAAACATTGTGATTTTTAATTTAATTAGCATCTTAATGTGTGTCCAGTGGCAGACGTTAGAAAAACTATATATATATATATATATATATATATATATATATAGAGAGAGAGAGAGAGAGAGTGTGTGTTAGCGTTGATCCCCTCCATCCATTCATTCTTAGATGGATGATGGATGGATGAGGTTCAATTAAAAAAAAAAAAAAAAAATTGACTGACATGCTGCAACCATCAGCCATCAACCATCACTAATCACTTGATTACTTCCCTTATCTACTCTCACTCCTGGATATTACCCTTCCCATCTCCTATTCAATTCATCTCTCTAACAAAACTCCATCAAATAAGCTCCATTAACAACTCTGACCATACTTCGTCAATAACTCCGATCATACCCGTTTTTAACACAACATGACGGATAATTATACCAAGGTATGTTTATGCATAAACTTTGATCATCTTCATTTTTTTTAGCTTCTTCTTCATCTTCGATCATCTTCATCTTCTTCAAGCTTCTTTTTATTTTTCATACCTTTTTATTTTTTGGTATTTATAAAATTATTCATCTTCATTATCAAAAAAAAAGAACAACTTCATCTTTAAGATGAAGTTTGAAGATGAAGTTGTTCTTTTTTTGTGGGATGAATGGAGCTTGAAGATGAAGATGAAGATGAAGATGAACAAGTCATTTAGTGCGTAATGTTCTTGCGGAATTGCAAAGTCACACTCATTATGTTGTAGAATCATGCAGTTGTACACTCATTGTAGTCACATATTCAGTTGTATAGTCATACTCATTATGCTATATAGTCACACTCGCTATGTTGTAGAATCACGCAGCTGTAGAATGCCTTGGGATTAAGGTATCATTCGTTGAACCATCTTCATCTTCATGCTTGTTTTATTTCTCATACCTTCTTTTTTCTGTATTTATAAAATTTTTCATCTTCATTATCCAAAAAAAAATGAAGGTTGAATATCGATGAATGGATGTTGAATATTTAATGAATGTTTAGATATTTTCATTTTTTTAAAGCAATAGTCGTCCATTCATCTATATTCAACCTTCATTTTTTTGTGGATAATGAAGATGAATAATTTTATAAATACAAAAAAAAGGTATGAAAAATAAAACAAACATGAATATGAAGATGATTAAACGCATGATACCCTAATCCCAAGTTATTCTACAGCTGCGTGATTCTACAACATAATGAGTGTGACTATGCAACATAATGAGTGTGACTGTACAACTTAAAGTGTGTGACTATATAACTTAAAGTGTGTGACTTTTTTTAGGTATTTTTTTATCTACGGTTCAAGATTCCACGTTCGTCAAATACCTACTTCCGAACCTCGACGATTTTCAGGTATTTGTTTTTACCTTTTTAGAGCATCTTTAATTAAAAATAATTAATCATTTTTATCTTCATGCTTGTTTTATTTTTCAATCCTTCTTTTTTTTGGTATTTATAATATTATTTAGCTTCATTATTCACAAAAAAAATGAAGGTTGAATATGGATGAATGGAGGTTGAATATTTAATGAATGTTTAAATAATTTTCTCTGATTCGTATGTATAATCATCTTTCTAATTATGAATGTGACTTTGCTAATGATGATTGAAGAATAATCGACTGTATGGATTTTATTTTTCATTTTACGGTTTCAGTTTTGTAGTCACACACTTTAGGTTGTGTAGTCACACTCATTATATTGTATAGTCACACTCATTATATTGTAGAATCACACAAATTCTTGCAGTGATTAGTGTATGTAATCATCTTTGCTAATGATGATTGAAGTATAAATAAGTAAAAGACTAATTTAGTTGTATAGTCACAGAGATTAGGTTGTATAGTCACACGGTTGAAGTTGTATAGTCATACTCGTTATGCTGTAGGATCACAGTCATTATGTTGTAGGATCACACAGTTTATGTTGCATAGTCACACAGTTAAAGTTGTATAGTCACACTCGTTATGCTGTACAATCATGCAGTTGTACAGTCATTGTAGTCACATATTCAGTTGTGTTGTGTGATTTAGATTGATTGTGTGTTTTGTTGCAGCGAAATAGTTGGTGGAAAGAGGAATGTTGGTAAAAGGGGCGGTGGGAAGAAGAAGGTCGTGGAAGATACAGTGACCGACCACGTAATTGGACAATGTATTGTTGCGCACGTACCGGAGACCATCGTTAAGCTCTTTTGTGTTTATGTGAGATAAAATGTTTACTTTAGGATGAACGTACTATATGTAAATGATGTTTGGTGGGTAAGAATGTTTTTATGTTTGACGTACTATATGTAAAAGATGGACTTTGTCCAATGTAAATATATTTGCATCACTATTTTCTAGTTTCATAATTATCACGCGAGGTCTATAGCAAAATCACTCATCCTTCCACCTTTAAAAATTAAAACCACGCAGCTGTGCACCCATTGGTTTGTAGCCAAAAGTGGTCGTATTTGTATAGTCATATTCACCTTGTTGTATAGTCACACTCGCTATGTTGTATAGTCACACTCATAATATTGTATAACCGGGACAGATTTTGGTTTTTCATTTTGTATAGTCACACTTGCTATGCAGTAGAATCACACTCATGATGTTGTAAAATCACACTCATTATGTTGTAGAATCACACTCATTTTGTACGTAATGTCGAACGTCAACATAATGAGTATGACTATACAGCATAAAGAGTGTGACTATACAACTGAAAGTGTGTGACCTTGCAATTTTGCAAGAACATTACGCACAAAATGAGTTGTTATTTTTTTTAATTGAAATGTTTTTATAGTCAATCAAAATAATATTTCTAACTAAAACATATATTAATTAGAATGTTTTTTTTATAAATACCAAAAAAAAAAGGTATGAAAAATAAAACAAGCATGAAGATGAAGATGATTCAACGAATGATACCTTAATCTCAAGGTATTCTACAGCTGCGTAATTCTACAATATAGCGAGTGTGACTATACAGCATAATGAGTATCACTATACAACTGAATATGTGACTCAATGAGTGTACAGCTGCGTGATTTTACAACATAATGAGTGTGACTATACAACATAATGAGTGTGACTATACAACTGAAAGTGTGTGACCTTGCAATTCTGCAAAAACATTACGCACTAAATGAGTTGTTCCTTTTTTAAATTAGAATTTTCTTGCCAAGGTATGTTTATGCATAGACTTTGATCATCTTCATTTTTCTTAGCTTCTTCTTCATCTTCATCTTCATCTTCGATCATCTTCATCTTCATCATGCTTCTTTTTATTTTTCATACCTTCTTTTTTTGGTTTTATAAAATTATTCATCTTCATTATCCAAAAAAAAGAACAACTTCATCTTTAAGCTAAAGATGAAGTTTGAAGATGAAGTTGTTCTTTTTTTTCGGATTAACGAACCTTGAAGATAAAGAAATTCTTCTTTTTTTGTTGGATGAATGAAGCATGAAGATGAAGTTTTTTTGTGGGATGAATAAAGCTTGAAGATGAAGATGTTGAAGATGATGGTGAAGATGAAGATGAATGAAAGTTGAAAATTTTGGGGTTAAAATTTATGAAGACAAAATATTGAAATTATGAAGCATGTAGAGAGTCAGTGGTTTGATAAGTAGAAAAAAATTGATGATAGAAATGAATTAATTTGAATTGGGTTGAGAGAGAGAGGTGGGTGTGATTGATAGTGTGAGAGAGGGCAAAGTTGCTGCTGCCACTGCTACGCTGCTACTGCTGTTGTCAGGTTGTGAGTGATTGAACTTGCTTTTTTTTTTAATACAACACACCATCCATCTAAGTCATCCATCCAAACCAAATCAAGGGCCAACAACACAACTTCCCAATCCACACCCAACTCAATATATATATATATATATATATATATATATATATATATATATATATAGGGTCGGGATTTGGTCCGAACCTTAGTTCGATCCGAACCGTCCGAACTATATATTAACCCAAAAAACACGAGCATTATCACGTCCTAACTGTTCTTCCCCAAATTTGACCTTCCTCACCAAACGTGCTACACTTTAACTCCATCAATTCTTCCCTCAGTCACTCCTCTCAGATCCGTCAATCAATCAATTTTTCGCTCAATTATCCAATAAATCCTCTCAAATCATGCACGAATTTCGTCTGTCCAAGCCGAGTGTTTCTTCACCAACCTTATTGAGAAAGAGGTTTTTTTGTCTTGTTTCTTAATTTGATCTGATTAATTGATTTATTGATGAATTGCGTTTTTAATTGATCATTGTTTTTAGATTTTTCATGTAATTTGTTGTGTTAAATATGCTGATTTGTGATTATCGTTGCTGAAATTTTCGAAATTATGTTGTGTAGCATGATTTGATCTAAAGATACTTGATTTTCGCATCGTCATTGTGTCTTAATTATTAGATATTG
The DNA here is from genome assembly GCA_958450325.1 of Agrostemma githago. Classification (NCBI taxonomy): domain Eukaryota; kingdom Viridiplantae; phylum Streptophyta; class Magnoliopsida; order Caryophyllales; family Caryophyllaceae; genus Agrostemma; species Agrostemma githago. Next base: position 53,273,979 of record OY288258.1, on the reverse strand, counting down.
CGTGATTGAACAAACGTGCTATACTGTAAATTGATTACGAATCACGGATTTGGGGATTGTTTTATTTAATCCGTTGAACATCGAATTTCTCAGTTCGATTAATTTCGGATTTGATCGGCAAGCAGAAAGTAGAAATTGATGGAGTATATTTGTAAACAAGAATTGTAGAGTTATGCCACAAATGATACTCCGTAATTGAATTGAATGAATGAATGAATTATTTCCACGAAATTCATTGGCAATCACATATTCATGTGGGTTTAATGTCAGAATCTTGATCATATGAAGTGAGTAAGTGACTATCTTTTGAAATTGTAATTAATTGTGAAAATGTCAGTAATCAAATTCCATTCATTGATGTAGATAGTGTACAAACCCCCTGGAATGTGATTTATCTTTCATTTTCTCCATATAATAAATGTACTTAGTTTTAATAATTGCGCTCATCGGATAGCTGTTAGTATACGACATCATTGATAAAACTTGGTTTTACGGTTGACAGAAAAATTGTACTTAAACCAATTCAAGTTACTCTTTCACACCGGGAGGCTTGGTAGTTGCTCTCCTCTCTTTTTATTGACCCCGAACTATCTATTTCAATTTTGATCCTTGATTCAATTTGTCATTCCCACCTAGTATTGTTGTTTACCAAATAAACTATTAATTTTCGTTTAATAATTTTAGGGTTACACTTGGTCTATTTTTTGTGAAGATGGTAACCATTTCAGCTAATTCTTCATCTTCCGGTATGAATTCTTCATTTGGTTTGTCAAGGATATTGATCTTTCATGTGATCTTTTAAAGTGAAATTGTCTCATTCTTGTAGGTTATACTTTTAAAGGCTCCACTTACACTTCTTTAAGTCTCTACTTACACTTTTTAAGAAGTGTAATTAGAGACTAAAAGAAGTGTAGGTAGAGACTAGAAAAAGTGTAATTAGAGACTAGAGAAGTGTAATTGTCTCATTTAGGTTACACTTTTTAAGGCTCCACTTACACTTCTTTATGTCTCTACTTACACATAAAGAAGTGTAATTAGACACTTAAAGAAGTGTAAGTAGAGACTAAAAGAAGTGTAGGTAGAGACTAGAGAAGTGTAATTATCTCATTCTTGTAGGTTATACTTTTTAAGGCTCCACTTACACTTTTAAAAAAGTGTAATTAGAGACTAAAAGAAGTGTAAGTAGAGTCTAAAAGAAGTGTAAGTAGAGAGACTAGAGAAGTTTAATTGTCTCATTCTTGTAGGTTACATTTTTAAGGCTCCATTTACACTTCTTTAAGTCTCTACTTACACTTCTTAAGAAGTGTAATTAGAGACTAAAAGAAGTGTAAGTAGGAACTAGAGAAGTATAAGCATGCACTAAAAGTTTAATTCTGTAATTGTACATGTACATGTTGAAGTAACTGAAGAAGATTCACAAATGGTAGAAGTAGATTTAGGTATATAAATTTTGTTAATTATTTCCACATAGAAGTGTAAATGGACAGTAAATAAGTGTATCAAAATTGTAATTAATCATTCTTGATTTGATTATTCAGATGCTTGTGAGACAATACAATACTTTTATTATTGATTCTTCTTTTTGTTTGTGTCGATTCATATGAAAAGTTCGTTGTTAATTCTTGTTATTTTTTCTTGTGCACAAGGCTGATCAAGAGTACGTAAGAGGATACAAACATGTATGGACATCTTTGGAGGATTTCAAGAATTGTGGACGTGAAGAAGTTTATCAAGGAGTATGATACTCAAATGCTACTCGAGAATTTCATGCATGCAGAAAAAGGCTATGTGTCCCTAAATTATGATGATATAACGATGTTGATGACGTATATGTGTGCCATTGTTGACTTATTTGGCAGCTACATCATGAAGCATGGGTGAGAGTCTTAGTTGTTAGCATCATTACACTCGCTATATATGCATTTTATGGTCAGTATCATGCCAAACCTAGCTCGGACACCGCGATTGCCTACCATCTCACATCTTCCGAAATTCCACAAGCATAGTGATTTTTTTGAAGCGGTAAATAGGCACATGTGTAGGACAAGCATTGACGCATCGTGTATTCTTTTGTATGATATACCAGATTATACAAACTGTGAATTCCATATTCGTTGATGATGACATAAAACTGTTAAATGCTGTTCCGAAGCTTGGATTGAGTATGTAGTAGATGCTTAATTATTTTTATGTCATGTTAACTGTACAACGTGTACATGCTTTGTAATGTAAGTAAGCAATGAGCCTTTTTTTACTGTAATAAACTCCTTGCTCCAATAAATAAAGTAATCAAATGTACTCCGTATGAAGTAATCAAATGTACTCCGTATAATCAAATGTACTGTAATATTTTAATTTGTACTTGTCGATGGTGATGAACTCGCTCCAAATAAATTACATGAACATATAATTAACAACATTTGTAGTTAGACTAAACAAAATTAGTCCATTTTATTAATGACCAATTTTTGGTGCGAATTTTCAAATCAAAACAGTGGGACAAAATTACAAAAGATGCGGATTCTGCAATTACAAAAATCGAGCGATTGTTTCTATGCAAAAGATGTCCCGTCATCAAATATTCATGTTCACTAACCCAACACTGAGATAATTTGTACTTACATACTCATAACTACTTGCTATATATAACTAATGTAGTAACACATTGATCATCATGTTTAATAATTGACGATGAATGCCAATCTACAACGAACTGTACAGGCTGTGATGTTGATTATCCCAGCATAGTTCGACTTCATCCCATTTCTTAAGCCCATGTCTCACCACAGTCTTTCTTCCAGGTGCTATTAATGAACTTCATAAGATGTTTGGGTGTCATCCTTGTCTTCAAAAAATGTTCTTCATTTGTTATAATTGGAATATCAACATCACAAACAGCGGCATTATCATCAACTTTATCATCTCTTTTTCTTTTGTTACTTGGAATAACAACCACATTTGTCATATCTGGAAAAATAAGTGTAATGAAAAACATAACGAAGAAGGTACACACACTCACACATAGTTCTTCAAAAATGGCATATAGAAAACAAATATTGAAGTTTTGATCACACACATTCTCACATTGGAAACTCATAAACAGTTTATAAGCTGATCACAATAATAACGTACTAGAACTTAGAAATTATTCGTCAAAATTATACCGATTTAGATCGTAACTTCGAGTTTAGAACAATAACGAATAAGTGTAACTAGACGGTGAAAAAGTGTATAGTAGACGGTGAAGAAGTGTAAGTGGACGATTATGTAACTTTTAGAATAATAACGAAGAAAGTGTAACTACACAGTGAAAACGTGTAATTAGATGATCAAGAAATGTAAGTGCATGATTATATACTAAATTTTAGAATAATAACATGTGACAAACTGGTGATATACAATCTAATTCATCACAGATGAAATGAGAGTAGAAGCGGGGAAAGCCAAACCAAAACGCAACAGAGGGACGACAAAACGTAACATCGAACATGAATATCAACAACAATGATAACTATAGCAGCAGGTACGACAAAAATAGTTAGACAGAACGAAGAAGAAGAAGAAGCTAGAGCAATAGAGGCGAACAACAACACCGCAGAAAAACGAACAAAAGCATCGACACTGTAAACACGGTAGAATTCTCAGGAAAAATTTAGTCATCTACCATGTCAACATTGTAAAATCGAGATGAAGGGAAACAAGTGGTAACAAGTTGACAACAACCATGGCATTAATAGCGAACACTAAATCGATGAAATTAAATCGAATTAGTTCGATTGAAAATTTGATGAAATTAAAAACTTAAATCAATGAAATTAAATTGATTAAATCGATTGACAACAACCGCAACAGCAATAACGAGCACTAGATAACGAACATCAAAAATCTAATCATTGAATTAAATCGAATAAGCTAACCCTAAATAGATGAAATTAAAACTTACCGGGGTTCATATTGATGGATAGAAGAATACTTGATCGAAAAATTGAGGATGAGGTAGAAGAATCAAATTATTGGTGATTGATCGCAAATTAAATTGGAGATGCAGAACAATGAACAATGGAAATGAATAATTGGGGATGAGGTAGATTTTTGATGAACAATGTAATTCAGTAATAGTAGCACGTCTTTTTTTGCTATTATATAGTTCGGACGGTTCGGACCGAACTTGTGGTTCGGACCGGATCCTAAATCTATATATATATATATATATATATATATATATATATATATATATATATATATATATATATAAAATTAGGATCCCGTCCGAACCACAACTTCGGTGCGAATCGTCCGAACCAACTAGTTACACTTTTAAGGACTTCACTTACACTTTTAAAGTTTAACTAGTTACACTTTTAGTGACCTTAGTTACACTTTTAAGGACCTCAGTTACACTTTTGAGAAAAAACAAAAAATGAGAGGGTAATGGGATCATTAAAGAATGTAATTTCTAACTACTTAAAAATTATTCAAAAATTAAGGGAATAATGGGACACCAAATACTCTTATGTTTGTTTTAATCTTAAAAGTGTAATTGGGATCCTTAAAAGTGTAACCGGAGTGTTTAAAGGTTAGTTCGGACGGTTCGTACCGAAGTAAGGTTCGGATGGGATCTCATCCCTATATATATATATATATATATGTATGTATGTATGTATGTATGTATGTATGTATGTATAGAGTAGAGATCATACAAGGCCCCCTTGTCTTTATAAGTCCATAAGTCCCACTTTTAACCCTTAGATGAAAAAGCAATGGATGGTTGAGATGAGGTGAATTTATTTAATTTTCATAAAAAAAAAACAGATGTGCTTATTAAATTGACCTCTTTTTCTCCACCCTCTTTATTCTCACCATATTTATTCAACACTCTTCCCACCCTCCATTTTAATTACTCTAACAAATATTCATCCTTTATTTCATTTCTTTCTCTTCCATTTCTACTTTCACCCGTCATTTGCCCTCCTACATTGAAGAACAAAAGTATAAATATTTCAATTGCTACAAAAACTTCATCTTCAATCTCAGTCACGTTCATCGCGCAGGTATAGGGTTTGGGTTGATCGGTTACCGATTCCTCCCTTTTAATTCTATTCTCACTTTTAATCTTGTTTTTTCATTGTTTTAATGGTCTGGGTATTTTGTAGAGTAGTAGCTAGATTGTGTCTTTGTTGTGTATTTTTTAATTGGATTGTGTTCTTTAATTTTAGGATTACCCAATTTGAATTTTGTCATGGGGATCTATTGTTTTATTGTTTTGAATTGTTTAGGATTGATTTGTTATTGTTTTGGGTGTTTTGGGATGAATTTGATTTCTAGGTTTTGTTTGTTTGAATTAGGGATATGGTTTGGGTTGGTTGTATTGATTATTGATTAATGAAGTGTTTACATTTATTTTTGTGATGATGAAGTTTGAAAATAGATAATTGTTTTTATGTTGATCGTAAGAATATGTTTGAAAATAGTTTATATTAATTAATATAAACTATATATTTTGCTTTGATAGTGGACTTCGAATGACATTGAAAATGGCGTAATTGTGTTGTGGGTAATTTTGTTGTGGATTAACTTGCCTTATAGTTTAAAATGTACTGAAGATGAAAAATATATGGGACACGTATTATGAAGTTTCAGAAGATGAGAGTTGAAGTTCTACAGTTTTGAAATTGAAGTTTCAAGCATACAGTTGAATATATGAGCAGAAGAAAGATGAACATTCCACCATTTAATAATGAAGTTGTAGACGTTGTGCACTGAAGTTGTAAAGAGAATGACTTAAAGTTTCAAAGTTATGTTCTACAAATCAAAGGGGCATGATGTTGAAGTTTCAGAAACTGAGAGTTGAAGTTGTAAAGTTTTTGAACTGAAGTTACCAGCGTGCGGTGGATTGTTTTGACTGATGTAATGTACACCAATTAATTATGAAGTTGTAAATGTAATGTACTGAAGTTTCATTGCAGCTGAATTAAAGTTCCAAACAAACTGTTATTTAAATATTGAAAGTCATGCACTAAAGATGCAAGTATACGTGGTTTGAAGTCGCTTGGAGTTGATGTTTCATAAATTTAGAGTTGGAGTTGTAAAGAATTTGAATTAAAGTTCTATCTGTGTCGTTGTATGTTTTTACAGAGAAGTAATGTTCAACTTTCCGACAGTTATATATAAAGTTGTAATTGTTGTGCTTTGAAGTTCTAAAGTGAATGAGTTGAAGTTATAAAGTGAGTCATATATAAAGTTCCAGCAGTTATATATAAAGTTGTAATTTCAACTCCAATGACCAATGGAGAATACGAGAAAACATCTTAAATTTTCATCTCATTGGAATGATGCGCGTATTATTGAATGAAATATCCTCGTGAAAGATGAAATTCTAAGGGATAATTTTAATTGGAATAATGCGCGTAGTATTGAATGACTAATTTTAATTGGAATAATTTTAATTCGAATCAATTAATCCCAAAGCTAATCTCAGCCCTCCATCTTCATTAATACAACGAAACGCGACTAAATACCGAACAATGGATGCACCTACCAGGGGGCACTTCAACAATCTGCAAACTCTTCATTCCAAACTAATACTTTGATCGAAAACCAATGTCGGCTTGACGACGAAAACTAAAAAACCGACTTACCGTCCTCCACAAAATGACCTGCCGATTGAGATATAAACAATTTCATCTCCAAGAACCGATGGAAAATACGAGAAAAAAATTGAGATACCCTCATCATTGGAATGTCGCGCGGAGTAAATGGCTGAATTATGGGGGAGTGATTAACTTTCTCGTGAAGAAGCAACTCTAACTCTAGGTTTAATTAACACATGCCTAATTAATAGCTTAGTGGAACACCTACCTAATTAATATGTTAGTGGCACATTTAATCCTAGATGTAATCTCAGCCATCCGCGCAAAATTGATCCAATGGTCAGGATTTGGACTTACGGACTTAAAATTATCCTTGACCTTATTAGAACTCATCTCTCTCTCTCTCTCTCTCTCTCTCTCTATATATATATATATATATATAGAGAGAGAGAGAGAGAGAGAGAGAGAGAGAGAGAGAGAGAGAGAGAGAGAGAGAGAGAGAGAGAGAGAGAGAGAGAGAGAGAGAGAGAGAGAGAGAGAGAGAGAGAGAGAGAGAGAGAGAGAGAGAGAGAGAGAGTTAATGGTGGATTGAGAAGTTGGTGAGTTATGTTGTTGACCATTGATTTTGGGTGAAATGAATGGCTTAGATTAGATTTAAAAAAATAAGAAGAAGAAGAAAAAGAAGAAAAAGGCTGACAGCAGCAGTACCAACAGTAGTACCAGTGATTTGCCCCCTCCCTCTCACTATCAATCACACCAATTCAAACCACTCTCTCTAATTCATACTAAAACCTCCATTTATTTTCTATACAATTTAATCAAGGGTTATTTCATGACAATAATACCAACTATAAGGGAGCTTCTTAGAATAATCCCAACTATACATAATCTCGTTTTAATATGAACTATGCCTTCATTAATCTCATTTTGCTATGGACAAAATTATGACCTGCTATAACCGGTAATAGTGACCGGTTGTGACTTTCTAGGGTCCTTGAGTGTTCCGTCGTCGTTCATGAAAGTCAAAACAACAATAAAATTAAAACATTTTTTTCATGGCTTCTACAATACTAATCAGGAAAAAAAATGCAAGAAGAATTTTGGGAAGATTCAAAAAAATTTAACCAACAACCGAAACTGAAGAGGAAGGTTCAACCGGTTTTCCAGGTAACCGGTCGCCTATATCAATGAGAGATTAATAAAGGCATAGTTCATATTAAAACGAGATTACGTATAGTTGGGATTAATCTAAGAAGCCCCCTTATAGTTGGTATTATTGTCATGAAATAACCCTTTAATCAAATCACTTCCTCTCTAAAATTCAATTAATACTTTTCTTTGACCATCTTCATCTTCAACATCTCCATCTCAAGTTTCATTCATCCCACAAAAAAAAGAACAACTTCATCTTCAAGCTTCATTAATCCAAAAAAAAAGAATTTCTTCATCTTCAAGCTCCGTTCATCCAAAAAAAAGAACAACTTCATCTTCCAACTTTATTCATCCAACAAAAAATATTCTAATTAATATGTTCTAGTTGAAAATATTATTTTGATTGACTGTAAAAAAAACATTCTAATTAAAAAAAGAACTCATTTAGTGCGCAATGTTATTGCAGAATTGCAAGGTCACACACTTTCAGTTGTATAGTCACACTTATTATGTTGTAGAATCACACAGCTGTACACTCATTGTAGTCACATATTTAATTGTATAGTCACACTCATTATGCTGTATAGTCACACTCGCTATGTTGTAGAATCACGCAGCTGTAGAATACCTTGGGATTAAGGTATCGCTTGTTTTATTTTTAATACCTTCTTTTTTTGTTATTTATAAAATTATTCATATTCATTATCCAAAAAAATGAAGGTTGAATACCGATGAATGGACGACTATGACTTTCCTCAGTAACGACATTCTAAAAAGCGAATCATCTTCATCTTCATGTTTGTTTTATTAATGAAGGTTGAATATGGATGAATGGACGACTGTGACTTTCCTCAGTAACGACATTCTAAAAAAACGAAAGTATTAATCACATACAAAAGTATTTAAACATTCATTAAATATTCAACTTCCATTCATGTTGGTTTCTTTTATAGTTGATTTCATGTTTGTAAGGAGTGCGACTATACAACATGGCGAGTGTGACTATACAACATGGCGAGTGTGACTATACAAATACGACCACTTTTGGTTACAAACCAATTGGTGCACAGCTGCGTGGTTTTAAAGGTGAAAGGAGAAATGATTTTGCTATAGACCTCGTGTGATAAATTATGAAACCAGAAAATAGCGATGAAAATATATTTACATTAGAAAAAGTCCATCATTTACATATATTACGTCAAACATAAAACCATTCTAACCCACCAAACATCCTTTACATATATTCTAATTAATATGTTCTAGTTGGAAATATTATTTTGATTGACTGTAAAAACATTCTAATTAAAAAAAAGAACAACTCATTTAGTGCGTAATATTCTTGCAGAATTGCTACGTCACACACTTTCAGTTGTATAGTCACACTCATCATGGTGTATAGTCACACTCGCTATGTTGTAGAAGAATATCTTGGGATTAAGGTATCATGCATTTAATCATCTTCATCTTCATGTTTGTTTTATTTTTCATACCTTATTTTTTTGGTATTTATAAAATTATTCATTTTCATTATCCAAAAAAAATGAAGGTTGAATATAGATGAATGGACGACTGTGACTTTCCTCAGTAACGACATTCCAAAAAAACGAAAATATTAATCACATACAAAAGTATTTAAACATTCATTAAATATTTAACTTCCATTCATGTTGGTTTCTTTTATAGTTGATTTCATATTTGTAATGTGACTATACAACATTAGGAGTGTGACTATACAACATGACGAGTGTGACTATACAAATACGACCACTTTTGGTTACAAACCAATTGGTGCACAGCTGCGTGGTTCTAATGGTGAAAGGATGAGTGATTTTGCTATAGACCTCACGTGATTAATTATGAAACCAGAAAATAGCGATGAAAATATAATTACATTAGAAAAATTCCATCATTTACATATATTACGTCAAACATAAAAATATTTTAACCCACCAAACATCTTTTACATATAGTACATTCATCCTAAAGCAAACATTTTATCCCATACAAACACTCAAGAGCTTAGCTTAACGATGGTCTCCGGTACGTGCACAATAATAAGTTGTCCAATTACGTGGTCGGTCACTGTATCTTCCACGACCTTCTTCTTCCCACCGCCCCTTTTACCAACATTCCTTTTTCCACCAGCCATTTCGCTGCGACAAAACACACAATCAATCTAAATCATACAATGAATATGACTGTACAACTGAATATGTGACTACAACGACTGTATAGCTGCGTGATTGTACAGCATAATGAGTGTGACTGTACAACTTTAATTGTGTGACTATACAACATAAACGGTGTGATCCTACAACATAACGAGTGTGACTGTACAACTTCAACTGTGTGACTATACAATCTAATCAGTGTGATCCTACAACATAATGAGTGTAAATATACAACATACTGACTGTGATCGTCCTACAAATAACGAGTGTGACTATACAACTTAAACTGTGTGACTATACAACCTGATCTTTCTAACTATACAACTAAATTATACTTATTTATACTTCAATCATCATTAGCAAAGATGATTACACACACTAATCACTGCAAGAAATTTGTGTGATTCTACAATATAATGAGTGTGACTATACAACATCAACTGTTTGACTATACAACCTAAAGTGTGTGACTACAAAACTGAAACCGTAATATGGAAAATAAAAGCCATACAGTTCATTATATTTCAATAATCATTCGCAAAGTCACATTCATAATTAGAAAGATGATTATACCTACAAATCAGAGCAAATTATTTAAACATTCATTAAATATTCAACCTTCATTTTTTTTCTTTTTGGATAATGAAGATGAATAATTTTATAAATACCAAAAAAAAGGGATGAAAAATAAAACAAGCATGAAGATAAAACCAAAAAAAACAATCATCTTCATCTTCATGCTTGTTTTATTTTTCATACCTTTTTTTTGTATTTATAAAATTATTCATCTTCATATCCACAAAAAAAATGAAGGTTGTATATGGATGAATGGACGACTGTGAGTTTAAAAAAACAAAATATCTAAACATTCATTAAATATTCAATCTTCATTCATCCATATTCAACCTTCATTTTTTTTTGGGTAATGAAAATGAATAATTTTATAAATACAAAAAAAAGTATGAAAAATAAAACAAGTATAAAGATGAAGATGATTAAACACATGATACCTTAATCCCAAGATATTCTACATACAGTTACATGATTCTACAACATAACGAGTGTGACTATACAGCCTAATGAGTGTAACTATACAACTGAATATGTGACTACAATGAGTGTACAACAGGATGATTCTACAACATAATGAGTGTGACTATACAACTGAAAGTGTGTGACTTTGCAATTCTGCAAGAATATTACGGACTAAATGGTTTGTTCATCTTAATCTTCATCTTCAACATCTCCATCTTCAAGCTTCATTCATTCCACAAAGAAAGAACAACTTTATCTTCAAACTTCATCTTGAAGATGAAGTTGTTCTTTTTTTTTGTGGATAATAAAAGAACCATGAAGATGAAGATGAATATGATCGAATATGCATAAACAAACCTTGGTATGATGATCGGAGTTACGACGGAGTATGTTATGTTAAAATCGGAGTTACAACGGAGTATGTTATGTTAAAATCGGAGTTGTTGACGGAGTATGGTCGGAGTTGTTGACGGAGTATGGTCGGAGTTGTTGATGGAGCTTATTTGATGGGGTTTTGTAGAGAGAGATTTTTGTTGTTAGATGTAGTGTGAGTGGTTGAGGAAATGAATTCACAATGAGGGATTGGAAATGGTAATAGGTGGGAGAATGAAGGAGAGAAGTAATGAGAGTGATTGATTTGTGTGAAGGGAAGGTTGGCAGACTTTATGTCAGCCTTCCCTCTTTTTTAATTGAAGCTCATAAGATGGATGGAAGACCAAGATCAACACTAAGCAACTTCCAAGAAGTTAGTAACTTCATCTCTCTCTCTCTCTCTCTCTCTCTCTCTCTCTCTATATATATATATATATATATATATATATATATATATATATAGAGAGAGAGAGAGAGAGAGAGAGAGAGAGAGAGAGAGAGAGAGCAAGGATCAAGTGAGTCCTCTTTTCATTTTTGAGTCCGTAAGTCCTAATTACAACCATTGATTTAGAGGGAGATGGATGGTGGTGATTGATTTGAATAATAAAAGAAGTAACTGACATATAAGGTAAAAATATATGAAATCTCTCTCTCTCTCTCTCTCTCTCTCTCTTCCCTTAATTCTCTCTACAGAATCTTTCTCTCTCTTCTCATACACATTACCTCATAATTAAAAAAAATTCATTCAAAACTCATCCGCCCAATTACTGTACAACCTTTCACCCTTCATCTTCATAATTATTTCCTCTTCATAATTTTCAATCGTCATCTTCATAAGTTTCGAAATTTCTTCCTCACAAGCTTCGAAATTCAAAAATTGTTGCAGTCATATTCAGTTCAATCCCTTCAACTATACCCAAGGAACGCTTCGATCATCTATCTATGATTAGGGTTTACAAAATTTTCAGAGTTTTAATCTTTTTGTGTGCTAATTAGTGATTGCATATTGTCATCTGGGTATTCGACTTACATTGAATTTGATTATCACTAATGGAATAACAATGTTATATTCTGTTACACTGAGTAAGTGTTCATGTTACTCTAAGGAACGACTGGTGTTACTATGAGAGTGAATGATGTTAACCTACGATACAAATCTGGTCTCATAATCAGTGTGTTACAGCGACACATTGTAGCTGTTACTTTAACGATTAAATGATGTTACTCTAAGTGATGAATGATGGTATTTTCATAATGGTGGTTAAACAACGTTGTTTTTATCAGTTACTCTGACGCATTATATATGTTACATCAAGGAACGAATGTTGTTACTTTGGTAATGAATAGTTCTAACCTAAGAAAGAAGGTTGTTAACCCGCATTACAAAGTTGGTTTCATCATCCGGGATTGGGGTTCTTACCCTAGCAAAAAAAATATGTGTTACTCTAACGCAGTGTAGCTGTTACTTTAAGGAACAAATCATGTTACTATAAGGAATGGTTGTGGTTAATCTAAGAATGAATGGTAAGCAACGCTAATATCCTCACTTACTTTTATGCATTATATATATATATATATATATATATATATATATATATATATATATATATATATATGTTACTTTAAGGAACGAATGGTGTTACTCCAATACATCTGAGATGGTACTCTAACCAACAACACATGTATTAAATAAATATAGAGTTAACTGCAACGTTGCACATCATTATGTGTACAAAATATGTAAAAAATCAGTTATTCATGTAAACCAACACAAAAAAACAACTTCGAATTCGCAAGCCAGCGCGTAGATTTTATAAAATTCCATCGCCTCATCGATTGTTCCGAATACTTGCCCATATACGGAGTGAATGCCTCACCCACATCTTTGCACCATTCTTGTGCATTCGCTTCTTTGTCAATGCTACCTGCAAAAAAATAAACAACGTTACGCCCATGGAACATATGTGTTACTTTAACTCATAAGTTGTGTTACTCTAACTTGTAAAGCAAGTTATTTCAACATCAGCGCCAAAAACCTTTTTCAATGTTCAGTGTGTGTCACTCTAATTAAAATAAGGTGTTACTGTAACTTAGAACGTATGTTACTTCAACGCCGTGTCTGCTTAATCTATGATTAATCAATTCTAAAAACCATTGATATGAATCTATGATTAATCAAATGAATAAAATTTCACCTTTTCCAGTGTTGTCCTGTGCATTCGCATCTTTGCCAATTCCACCTGCACAAAATTAAACAACGTTACACTCATGCAACCAATATGTTACTCAACTCGTAAGTTGAGTTACTCTAACTCGTACAGTATGACATCATCGGCAAAAACCTTTTATCAACGTTCAGTGTGTGTTACTCTAATTAAAATTAAGTGTTACTATAACTTAGAACGTATGTTACTTCAACGCCGTGTCTGCTTTAATAGACAACAAAACAATAGTATCAGTGGAGATTACGGAAAACCTAAATAACAAACATAAAAATCTGGAATCTATACTAACAAGAGACCAATTAACCATTGATATGAATCTATGATGAATTAAACGACCAAAAGCAATATCAACATGAAAATTGACGCAAAAGATGAACGCAAATTGACGGAAATTATTCAAGACGATGAATAAAAATTGACGCAAAACATGAAAGCAATATCGAAACTCACCATTGTTATACTTGATCAATTGCTTATCAACAGTTGAAGAAGATGTCGCGGTTATTGAATCCATAGTAACGGGATTTCGAGCACATATTTGATTGAATGAATGAATGAATGAACGTGATGAAGAAAGCGTTTTTTTTTAGGTTTTGATGAATTTTGCAACGTGAATGAATGAGGAATGAATGTGATTATGGGAGTTATTGTTTCCTAAAATCATGAGAGTTATTTTAGGATGCTAAATCTTTTTTTTTTTAATATAAATAATAGGATGCATCTTGTCCATCCATCCTCATCCCATCCAATGGATGGGATGAGGACTTAAGGACTCATATATAGAGAAGGATGCATAAGAACCTTACTCTATATATAGGTGGGATCAGGTGAGTCCACTTATATATGTTGAGTCCGTGAGTCCCCATCTTAGCCCTTGATTCAATGTTAGATTAATGGACAAGATTTGATCTCATAATTAAGGAAATAACTATAATATCTATTAAAATATATTTTCTTTCTCTCTCTTCCTTAATTATCTCAGTACAAATTCTCTCTCTCCTATCAAATTTTTAATTGTCTCTTTCTCTCACACAACAAGTTTATTTAAAATTAAGTTTTTTTTCATCTTCAGCAAAAAATCATCTGTTCCTTACTGCCATTGTACGTATGTTACCATGTTACTGCCATAATCCATAAACTATGTTACTGTAACTCATACGTTGTATTACTCTAATTCATGAACTGTGTTACTTTAACTCATAAAATCTGTTACGTTGCATAGTCTCTTGCAAAAACTGTTACTCTAACTCATACAATGTGTTACTTTAATTCATGAACTGTGTTACTTTAAATCATTAAATCTGTTAGAACAATGTTTGTTTTTATTAAGATACTCCAAAACAAAAAGTGGTACAAGATTCCAACTAAATCAACTCCATTACAATTTCAATGTTTCACACTTGTTACTCATAATGTCCTACTTATAATTCTGCTTCTTCATCCTTCTCGTCCTCTCCGTCTTCTTCTTTTTCTTCTTCTTCATCATCATCTCAGAAGCTTTGATTTAATCTCACCACCGCACAATGAAGGAAACTCTCACCCACATCCCTACATCATTCATGTGCTTTTGCGTCTACTGAAAAACAATAACAGTGCCAATAAACGTAACGGAAAAAAGCAATTAAAACTTGAAATATGGATTAAAGTAACAGATAAGAAGAATTAAAGTAACAGATGAAGTGCATTGAAGTAACATTGGATTAAATTAACAGAGGATGCTTATACCAGGTATAAAGTAACAGATGTCTGACATTAAAGTAACAGATAGTGTGAATTAAAGTAACAGATAATGCTTATCAAAATAACACCAGGTATAGGTTAGTGCAAAAAATTCATATAATGATCAGAAATGAGAGTATGACGCAGTATCTTACTCTTTTAATATTGTTTCCTATTTTGAAGTCTATCACGTCCCATAATTATAGGATGCAATATCTTTCTTGGCGTTACTCTTTGATATTGTTTTCTATTTTGGTGGCAATCACGTCCCATTATTATAGGAAACAATATCTTTTATTTTATTTTTATTTTTTTAATATGGCGGTTCCTTTAACCTTACGACACTACAATGCACTATAATAACAGATGAAAAGCACTATAGTAACGACGGGAGTGTATTAAAGTAACACAACATATAAAGTAACAGATGGTAGACATTAAAGTAACAGATGTTATACACTAAAGTAACGCAGTATATGAACTACAATAACTCAATATATTGTGTGCGCGCAAATTTCATATGATGAATATGCAGTTCAACGTAGAAAATTAGAAAATAAACCAATATCTTTTTCCTATTTTGTTGGCAATCACGTCCCACTATTATAGGAAACAAGATCTTTTTTTTTAATTTTAATATGGCGGTTTAATATATCCCCATGACTCTTTAATGCGTTACAATAACAGACATTATTAACCAAAGTAACATCTTTGATGAATTAAAGTAACAGACCATAAAAGTAATAGATGTTTGTCACTAAAGTAACAGACACTCCACACTAAAGTAACACAGTATGTGAACTAAAATAAACCAATATATTTTCGTGTGCGCAGATGAATATGCAGTTCAACGTAGAAAAGTAGAAACTAATAATCTAATATCATCTCAATGACTCCCATATACAATCCAGTATAAACTACAATGTATATACTCACCGTTTATGTTTACTACGATTTGCGTATCAGCCATTGAATGAAAAGTAGAAGCCGGATTGATCGAACGTATAATGCAGCGCGATGAAGACGATTACTGATTGAATGTGGTCTTGATTATGTGGTTTTGAAGGAAGAATGAATGATTGAATGAGTGAGAGAACGATGAAGAAAGTAATGAAAACTGAATTGATGAACGAGAGAACGATGAAGAACGATGAAGCAGTATCTTCTTTTTTTTTGAACGAGAGAACGATGATGAACGAGAGAGTGAATGATTGAATGAATGTGAATGATTGAATGAATGTGAATGATACGTTACTGAATGATATTCTCCTTCCTATTTTGTTGGAAGCAGTATCTTTTTTTTTTTAATAATATAGTGATTATTTTTTTAATAATATAGTGATTAATCCCATCCCTTCATCCATCTCCCATCCAACGGATGGGATGAGAACTTAGGGACTCAACACTTATATAGGGACTCATTAGAACCTATCTATATATATATATATATGACCTAGGATCCTTTGAGGCAGCTCAACTCGCCGCACCCATTGAGGCACAATCTCAACCATTAGATTAAAATCAAATTAAAGGCTAAGATTAAAACAAAAACTCATACATAAAGTTTTTTTTCCCCAAATTTTTTTCCCGGGGAAAAAAAATCAATATTTTTTGGAAAAAAAAACATTCGGATAATTTTTTTTAGGAATTTTTTTTTCCAAAAAAATAAAAATTTCCGAAAAAAAAAAATTAATTTTTTTTCCGAAAAATATTGAGTGTATATAACATTTATTTTACTGTATATATTGAGTTCTTAAGTGTATATATATAGTGAGTTTAATAGCGTATATAATGAGTTTTTAGTGTATATAAAGGTTATTTGGATGTATTTTCCATTGTTGATTAATTGGTGTACATGGTAACTATTTGGGTGTATATAACAATTATTTTACTGTAAATATTAAGTTCTTAAGTGTATATATGTAGTGAGTTTAATAGAGTATATAATGAGTTTTTTAGTGTATATAATAGTTATTTTGATGTATGTTCCATTGTTGATTAACTGATGTACATATTAATTATTTGGGTGTATATATATCAATTATTTTACTGTATATATTAAGTTCTTAAGTGTATATATGTAGTGAGTTTAATAGAGTATATAATGAGTTTTTTAGTGTATATAATAGTTATTTGTTCTATTGTTGATTAACTGATGTACATATTAATTATTTGGGTGTATATATATCAATTATTTTACTGTATGTATTTAGTTCTTAAGTGTATATATATGCAGTGAGTTTAATAGCGTATATAATGAGTTTTTTTAGTGTATATAACAGTTATTTTGATGTATGTTCCATTGTTGATTAATTGGTGTACATAATAACTATTTGAGTGTATATAACAATTATTTTACTGTATATATTGAGTTCTTAATTGTGTGTATATATATAGTGAGTTTAATAACGTATATAATGAGTTTTTTAGTGTATATATAACAGTTACTTAGATGTATGTTCCATCTTAATCTAATGGTCTAGATTGTGCCTCAATGGGTATAAAGAGTTACCCTGCCTCACCGGAGCCCGCCTCTATATATATATATATATATATATATATATATATATATATATATATATAAGGTTATTTCATGGGAGTAATACCAACTATAGGCGTGCTTCTTAAAATAATCCAAACTATACGTAATCTCATTTTAATATGAACTACGCATTCATTAATCTCGCTTTGTTATGTATGAAATTATGACTTGCTATTACAGGTCATAGTGACTTGTTGTAACTTTCTAGGGTTTTATTAAGTCCGTTGCAGTCATCGTGAAAGCCAAAATAACAATAAAAACATTTTTTTTCATAACTTCTATAAGACTAAATGAAGAAGAAATGGAAGATTAATTTTCGGAAAATTTAATTTTTATTTTCAATAGCCGAAAATGAACACGAAATGTGAATCAGAAGAAGAAGAAGAAGAAGAAGAAGAGTTAGAAAAAGAGTTGAATAAGGGAGGTTCAATAGGTAGCCGGTCACTCATAGCAAAGCGAGGTTAATGAAGAAATAGTTCGTATTAAAATGAGATTACGTATAGTTTGTATTAATTTAAGAATCACACGCATAGTTGGTATTATTCCTATGAAATAACTCATATATATATATATATGTGTGTGTGTGTGTGTGTGTGTGTGTGTGTGTGTGTGTGTGTGTGTGTGTGTGTGTGTGTGTGTGTGTGTGTGTGTGTGTGTGTGTGTGTGTGTGTGTGTGTGTGTGTGTGTGTGTGTGTGTGTGTGTGTGTGTGTGTGTGTGTGTGTGTAGAGAGAGAGAGAGAGAGAGAGAGAGAGAAGGGATCATATAAGTCTCTTCTCCTCTTATAAGTTCATAAGGCTTATTATCAGTCATTGGATGAATTCAAGATGGAGGGCTGAGATCTAAGTAAGATTTAATTTGAAAAAACAAACGTTATACCTCTTTTTCTTCCCCCTCAATATTCCCACCTTCATTATACCTCACTTCCTTTCCCAACACTCACTCCATTCTCGCTCACTTCCCACTCCATTACTCCATCAACAATACCAAATTTTTGCAACTCAATATTCCCGCTCACTTCCAACTCCACATTACTCATTTTCTCCTTCAGCAATATTCCTCCTTCATAGAATCCGTTATACCTTCATTTTAATTGTTGGTTCCCGCTCACTCTTTGTTGGTTCAAGTACCTTGTTGTCGATCATTTTGTCCTCTTTTCGCAAGTAAAGGTCTGTTCTTTCTCTAATCAAAGTTTCATAGTATAATCTGGGGATTTGTTTTTTAATTTGACGAGTTTTCGTGGTTTTAGCGAAATTAGGGTTTAATTGCGAGTTTAATTGCGAAATTAGGGTTTAATTGTTCACAATTTGGGTTTAATTGTTGCAAAATTAGGGAAATTAGGGTTTAATTGTTGCGAGTTTAGTTAGCAAATTAGGGTTTAATTGCGAGTTTAATTGCGAAGTTAGGGTTTTATTGTTCACAATTTGGGGGTTTTTGCGTTGAGTCATGATTTTTGCTAATTAATCTTTTTGGGTCTAAGTCATGATATTTTTGGGTATGTTTTCGTAGGGTTTAATTGCGAAATTAGGGGTTTCTAGGGTAATTAGTGTTTTCTGGGTTTACGAAATTAGGGTTTACGAAATTAGCTTATCGATTTCTTGGGTTTACGAAATTAGGGTTTTACAGGGTAATTTCTGTCATTTTTGATGTTTACTGTTTCCGGGTTTTATCAATTTCCTCACCATGCTTATCAATTTGTATGCATGTTTGTTCATAGCTTATATGGCATCAAGAAATGAAATTGTCGAGGTTGTGGGAGGCGACGAAGAAGAGGAGGAAGAAGTTGGTAACATTCCTGTGAAGTGTAGGGGGCGTAGGCTTGCGCAGCTGGTAGCGAGTCTTAATGAGAGACAGAAACAGGCGGTTCGTAGAATTGGTTTTGGCGGGTTGTTGGATTTTAAACTCTACAAGTACCCGATTTCATACGTTTCGACCTTTATTGGAGCATTTAATGATGGATCCCATGTTTTTAGGGCATCACAGTTCAAGGAGTTCAGTATCACCAAACACGATGTTCACGACTGTTTTCTATTACCGCGTGGCCCGTACGAGGTAAATTTGGTTCCCACAGGTCGATACAAAGACTTCGATAGTGAGGAAATAAAAGCGTTGAAGGATTTCTGGAGGAACCGATATCACGTCAAAAGTACCTCTAGTCAAGTGAGGTTGGGAGGCCTTGTGAAGGACATGATGGCGGACAAACTAGGCAACGATCTGTTCTGCAAGATGTTCGTCCTATTTGCGATGTCGTCTTTCCTATGCCCAACGTCCAACAACGGAATTGACTTGAAGCTTGTGAAGTCCGTAGATAACGTTGACGATATCAACAAGTACGATTGGTGTAAGTACGTTCTGAATGGTATCGTTCAGGCCGGGGTCCAGTCAAGAGGTGATCCGAAGTTTATTGCAGGTTGTATTCCGTTTTTGATGATTACATACCTTCACAGGTTTGTTTCTCATATCTTTCGTTTGGTGTACGTACTTTTGGCCTTCACATACCTTCCGTTTTTTATTTTGTCCTCCTTTTAATATCTACGTTTGTTTCTGCGTATACCAGGTTTGATTTTCGTGGCGAACCGTGCCCCCACGAGCTCCCCTTAATTAAGCATTGTTACGACGCCAAACTAGCGAAAAGGCTTGACGCTAAAATGCTCGGAGGGTCGTTGGGTAGGCAAGTTTGGTCCAATATTTCTTATCCGCGCTCGTTTCAGAACGGTGCTGAAGTGATAACTGTGCCCAGAATTACCGACAATGACAATGCTGAGCGTACGGCGACCAACCCCTGACCCGAATCGTGTGAAAAGATACGTCCAACTGGAGTTGCCTCCTATGCTAGAGGACGACAGCGTACCGGCGGGTCGGGCAGAGGACGTAAGTACATTTCCTCGTCAGTCCTACTTTAATATTTACGTACAATTCCCCATCTGTCCTCCTTTAATACACACACAGTTGAAGTGACATACCGTTAAAGTCATAGTGACATTTACATGGCGTTGAAGTTGCAGTATTAAAATAATTACTTGTTAATTGCACTCTTATACGCGTAGGAACTACATGACCTATGTGTCATGATGGAGAGGAACGCGGTTGCTTTTAATGGTGTGGTCCGTGAAATAGCGGAAAGAATCAAGGTATTGTCAGCGGCCCGTTTTAGCGAGCCGCAGACAGGTCCATCGCAGTCATCGCAGTCGTTCTAGGCGAACGAGGAACTCCACCGTTACGTGGACAGAGTATGCGACATAGCGAGGCGCTTCCAGACGTCAACTGGCAACGCACCGTTCGTTGGTGAAGCATCTACAAAAACAACAACAGATACAAATCTGCCAAGAAATCCGGGTCCTGAGGCTGGAGGTGGTACGTCCAAAAATGACAACACTGGTATGTAAAATAAATGACAACAATTACTTCATTTTTCCTTTTACGTGATGCAGGCGACATTGTCGACAATACAAACGTGGACAGAACTCCGGGTCTTGAGGCTGGAAACGACATTCCAGATGAAGAACAGACTGCTGCCAACGCAAATTCGAAGACGGTATTGTCATCGAAGAGAGTGACTGAACGTCCGGAGACGTCATCGAAACGACCGTGCATCGAGAAGCCGACGCCCCCCGTATCCCCATAACCTGTCTCACCAAATCATAACACAATGTCCTCCTTACGTAGCCGCAAAATTGGGGATGGGGATGGTCTAGGTTGCAGCTTGGAGGTCGGAGATGAAGACGTAAAAGCCGTCGTTGTGTCAAAGTTCTGCCGGGACAACCAGCAACTACTCAGCACCCTCCCCAATTTACGGAAGCACGCAGCAAATTTCAGCCTACTGCACGACTACAAATACAAAATCGAGTACTTTTTCCCCTCATCCTTTTTTTTCAATGCTTCGACTGTATTTGTTTACCACTGCCGACGCCTACGTCACTACGCATTTTCTCAATTACAGTGACCTGCTGGCATATTACGGGAAGGACGCTCTGCTAACTCGGAGGGATATACTGACAATACTCCCTGACACCGACATGGATTCCTCCGTGGTGGAGTGCTGGTCAATACTACTAAGTCGCTTATCCGCATCTCATCAAGTTGACGAAAATCTCCCAAAGAGAACATACTTCGGGATACGACACTCGGTAAGCCTATTATGCAGTTCTCTTAACAAAACTTCAATTTTATTAACGAAATTAAATACTTCAGTTTTCTTAACTTTCAAAGTTGTCTACCGTCATTAAATACTTCAACTCTTAACCATGAAAGTTATAACTTCAAACATTTTTGAACATAACTTCACCCGTCATATCTAGACCTTGTAACATAATAAGCTTTATAAATTTAACACTTCAGAAGTGAACTTCAGTAGACAACATTTTCAACTTCAATTCCATTAAATCAATACTTTATAAGTTCAGTACTGTTAGAGCAATACTTCAACTCTCAACGATGAATGTTATAACTTCAAACCTCCTTGAACATAACTTCAACTGTCATCTTGAACTCTGTATAAATTTAACACTTCGTAAATGAACTTCAGTAGCCAACATTTTCAACTTCAGTAGCCGACATTTTCAACTTCAACCCCATTATATATTCGTCTGTGGAATATATAACTTCAAACCTGCAACAATGCAACTTCAGATCTACGTAACCAGCACATCAAAAATATATAACGTCACCTAGTTGCAAATACCAAATTCATAACTTCAAGTACATAACGACGTAACTTCAGCACTAAAACTATAAAACTTCTAACAGTGTTACGAAAGCAAAACTTCAGAGTTATAAGAGCGTAACTTCATCCCACTAAAACAACATTTCAACTCTTAACCACAACATTCACAACTTCAGATATTCTTCAACGTAACTTCAACTGTCATCTAGAACTCTGTATAAATTTAACACTTCGTAAATGAACTTCAGTAGCCAACATTTTCAACTTCAGTAGCCGACGTTTTCAACTTCAACCCCATTACATATTCGTTTATGAAATATATAACTTCAAACCTGCAACAATGCAACTTCAGATCCACGAAACCAGCACATCAAAAATATGTAATGTCACCTAGTTGCAAATACCAAATTCATAACTTCAAGTATATAACGACGTAACTTCAGCACTAAAACTATTAAACTTCTGACAGTGTTACGAAAGAAAAACTTCAGAGTTCTAAGACCGTAACTTCATCCCACTAATACAACATTTCAACTCTTAACCACAACATTCACAACTTCATATATTCTTGAACGTAACTTCTATTCGACTGCCATCTAGAACTTCAGTAGCCAACATTTTCAACTTCAACCCCATTACATATTCGTTCATGAATATACAACTTCAAACCTGCAACAATGCAACTTCAGATTCACGACACCAGCACATCAAAAATATGTAACGTCACCTAGTTGCAAATACCAAATTGAAACTTCAAGTATATAACGACGTAACTTCAGCACTAAAACTATTAAACTTCTAACAGTGTTACGAAAGAAAAACTTCAGAGTTATAGGAGCGTAACTTCATCCCACTGAAACAACATTTCAACTCTTAACCACAACATTCACAACTTCAGATATTCTTGAACGTAACTTCAACACTCATTTCCATAACATCAACTTCTGCGACATTACCACTACAGAAGGAAACTTCAGTACACAACATTCTCAACTTCAACACCGATAAATCGCCACTTCAGTTTTTAGTCCTACACACACGTCACTTCAACCACATAGGTTGTAAACCTCAAGTTTGAAATATAAAACTTCGAAGTTGTGAGAAGGTAACTTCAACACAAGTAAACCAACATCTCAACTCTGAACCACAGCATTCACAACTCCAGAACTTACATAACATATCTTCAACTGTCAAGTCCACAACTTCAACTTCTGCGACGTTACTACTGCAGAAGGAAACTTCAGTACACAACATTCTCAACTTCAACATCAACACATCGCCACTACAGTTAAATTAAAACGTCAAGTGTGAAATATAAAACTTCGAAGATGTAAGAACGTAACTTCAAGCGAAGTAAACCAATATTTCAACTCTGAACCACAACATTCACAACTCCAGAACTTACATAACATAACTTCAACTGTCATGTCTACAACTTCAACATGTGCCACATTACCACTACAGAAGGAAACTTCAGCACACAATATTTACAACTTCAACTTCGACCAGACCACATCAGTTTTAGGTCTATTGTTATGTACTTTTGTTCTACACACACCATTACAAGTACAGAGGTTTATAATCTTCGGTTAAATGTGCACCTCATTTTCAACCGGATTATTGAAATCTTGCTTTCTACCACAGGATGTCATCATCAACCTCATTGAGACTTTCGACCAAGCAACACCACTAGACGGCCTACGAGACAAGCTCTTCAAGTTCTGGGACATATACATTAATGACTGCGGCAGAGTTGTGAACTTGGGAGGTGACCTAATATTCGTTCCGGTCAACATCCATGGGTACTTTGCCTGCATTTGTGTCAACTTACAGACCAAAATGATCGATGTGCTCGACCATCGCCTACACTTCGACTTTGAAAATTCAGACATATACAAGGCTGCTTACGTAATTGTAAGCATAATTTTTCTACCGTACTCTCTATAGTACATGTCTCTCAATCATTACAGGCCTACGGGATGAGCGACTACTTAGATGAGAAGAAGGTTGATGGGGGAGACCTCGTTTCGACCTTTGAAATCAAAGAAGTTGAGATGGAATGGAAGAAAAACGTGGTGAACAGAGAGGAGTCTGGTCTCTTCACATTGACGCACATGCTTCTGTACGACGATGAAATGCCGTCACACGAGGATATGCCGTCCAAGGTCGCCAGGAGATTCCTTGTCGCGGAGGTTATTGCCACACTCCTTCTGTCAGACTTCAACAAACATTGTACACGACTCATGAGGCTGATTGATGACTTCAACACAACCAAGGACAGCATTCTGACCGAAGTTAAGGTGAAACGTGCTATGGTGAAGATCCGTGCTCGCCCTAAGACCAAAAACCGCACAAAAAAGAAATTGTTATTAGCCTTCCCATTCCAAACAGTATGACGTTCTTATAAAAAACTACTACTTTTCTACCCAGACCTACTTCTAGTTCCGCGTATATGATAGTATATGCGGAGTTGGATAGATTTTGTGGAAACTTGTAATATTTTGCTGCCATATGACAAGAACTAGTTCTTCTGTTGACGGTCAATATTTCGTTCGGCAGTGTGTTCGCTTACGTATCATTTTCATTTAACGTGCCTACACGTACATTTTCGGCGACATTAATTCCATTGAACCGCCAACTATACATATCATACAACTGCAGAACGAAACTTTAGTTCACAACATTTTCAACTTCAACATAATCAGTTCAACATTTCAGTCTTGGGTCTAAGTTTACGACTTCCGTATTACACACACGTCACTTCAACTACACAATTTGTTACTTCTATATCATTTAAGTAAAAAGTTTTACGTCTGTGAAGTACACAACTTCAAAGATTTAATAACGTAACTCTTACCGCACCCACTACAAGAAAGAATGTTCATTCCTACGGACCTGATTCGTAGGAAACATGCCCATTTCTGTCGGAATAAGCACGTTCCTACGAAAAATTCGTTGGAACCATTCCGTCGGTATACTTCGTCGGAAATAAATAACTTCCTACGACATTTTTCGTAGGAAATAACTTTCCTACAAAATGTTCCGTCGGAATGGTTGGTGACGACTATTTGTTGACAAAAAACCCATTGCTACGGAACGTCGTCGGAAGGGTTCAAATTTCCTACGAAAATTCCGTAGGACAATATCTTTCCGTAGAAGGCATTGATTGAGAAAAAAAATATTATTAAATATTTCGAGTTATAGATTTCAGTAGGAAACCGTAAAACTTTTGTATGATAAAACCTTATTTTAGATATAGTTTCACTGCTTCATGACGTCCCAAGTATACAAAAACTCTATAAACATCACCGACATACGTTAACACTCCACCGCAAAGTGCGAGGCCACAATTCCACAAAACAAATGCGTGATACGAAAACGCAGTTCAAATTTGTCATAAAAGAAATAATCTTAGATATCACATTACTAAAAAAAAGTATCTCATTCTAAAACTTCTGGCCTTCGAAAACTTTCATTCATTCTTTTATTCTCCTCTAACACCTTAGCATTCTCCTCTAACACCTTAGCATTATCTACTTGAACCCTACTTAGCAACCCAACACCAACATAAGAATTGGAGGTGATATCTGTAGCCGAAGATGTTGTATATGATGGCGCCTTCTTGAAATAATAATCAACAGCACTATCTATGCCATACAATCGTCCCTTCTGAAATCCGCCCACAACTTTGATGAAAAGTTCATCCTCATCAAATTAACCCTTTTCCACAATCGCTTGTGCTTTTCAAGTCTCAAATATTTTCTGAAAAAAACATAATATAAAGAATTGCAAAAAAAAACTTTAAAACTAAACAATCAAATGTTGATGCTTATATTTCGTTCTCACCTTTATTTCTTCTGCCTTCTTATCCGTAATCTTCCCATTGTGGGAATGGGCACGAATGAATAAATCGAAAGTCGTAGTAATTTTCCCTTCTTCATCATCTCTAATCTGGAAAATTAAATTTCAAATATTATTGGAATTAGTGGGTTATATTGGCTTAATTTCTATTTATTCCAGGTATATTTCAGAAATTATATCAGCCATAACAATGAGACTCAATTGGTGAAACGATGGTGGCCAATTACAAAAAATCTAAAATCAATTCAATTGTTTTGGAACCCTGATCTAAACATGGAAATATTCAATTCACCAAATTTCTTATCATAGGGTGAGCTTTAGGACAGATTAAGATATAATGATAAGGTTCCAAACGGACTCACCATTTGGACCGTGAATTCGGGCTGCAATGTTCAGCGATGGATCTGCATCAAAGCCAACATAGACGCATGTGCTCAGTAGCTGAGTAACCTGAGTTCAGAACATATAAATCAAACTTAGAAGTTAGAACACAGACCGCATGGACGTAACAAAAATAGTCAAACACAAAAGTTGAAACTCCAAACTGTCCCTCATTGAGTTTAAAGCTTCGTAACAAACTTCTCAAGTAAATAAATAAATTGGAATTAGTTGACAAGTAAACTTGTTTCAGCATATCTTCAACCATAGCAGCAACACGATCTACTGCAAGAACACGCTCTGCAGTTTCTTTTAACTTCAAAAAAAAATTATGCTTGTAAGAGAGAACAAAAGTTTGTCCCAGAGCTGGCTCCATGTCTCAATTTTACTGCATCAATTGCCATATCAAATTATCTAAAAAGAAGTAGATAAATTGTGATATATGGTCTATAAAATGAAGCAGAAGAGCATCACAGACACAAAGTGAAATATAAAATTGCATGAATAACCACGACTATAGAAACACAATATGTCAGCTCTAAACCAATGTTTCATACAAACTCATACTCCCTCCATTCAACTCCAATTTACCCATTTCTTTTTGCACATTTGCCGATGCGCATTTTAAATCGTTAATATCTTTCACTACGTATTTGTAAAAATTATAATTTTTTTATATTTTTGTTCTACTCGTCAAGACGAATAAAACAAGATCCCACATGATGATATTTTGTCTTATCGATCATGTAGAATTTTGATGATTCTTTTGGTTTTGGAATAGTGTCCAAAACCCAAATGGGTAAATTGGAGTTGAATGGAGGGAGTAACATTTATTTGAACCCGTGAATTGTTGAATGATATGATAAATAACCAGCAAAAGCAGGGCCAAAGCAAAAGTTAGTAAATGCAATTGTACTATCACTCCCATATGCGACTAAAGAATACACATATAGCTATCCCACTATTGATGTCACTCTTTGTCTGAAGGAATCATGTAGCGCAGAAACTTAGAATTTTCTTCTTCACCCCGTTAAAATATCTTTATTTATTAACTGAGTGATGATCATAGGAAAGAGAATGAATGAACACCAAAAAAGTAATGAAGACTTAACCCACATGGGCTCCATATGATATGTGAAGATAAAGTGGTTTATCACCATCTGGTACGGCATTGGGCGGTCGATACTTCCCCCTGTGACAATACAATTTTATGTATAATAGAAAATAAAATGTACTCCGTAGTACATAGAACAAGCCAAAATAAAAGGGAGTATGAAATTGCAACTAACGTAGTTGGTTGTACCTTCGTCTCCCAGTCGGCAAAAAATTATTTTCTCAAATTATTTAGAATTAAACAGTGCATTCTAAATGTACATTAAACAGTGCATTTCCTTGAGCCTAAATTGCTATTGTCTATAAATACTCGA
This sequence comes from Agrostemma githago, assembly GCA_958450325.1. NCBI lineage: Eukaryota > Viridiplantae > Streptophyta > Magnoliopsida > Caryophyllales > Caryophyllaceae > Agrostemma > Agrostemma githago. Next base: position 53,245,846 of record OY288258.1, on the reverse strand, counting down.
GCATTGAAAGCTCAAAGATTCTGTAATAGGTTGACCGTCAACTTTTTCAGGTAAGTTGCACTTTCCCTGAAACCCTAAAAAAACAAGGAGTAAATATACAGTAACGTAAAGTAGCAACAATAAGACGACAACAACCACATCAAAACAACGAAATACAGAGACATCAGACATCAGCAGTAATACAACAGGAAGAAGTACGAAGAACATACAGCAGCAGCAGTTGAAAACAGTAACATCCAACGATAATGCAGCAGCAAAAACAAAATGACGAAAGGAGACGGAATATAAAACGAGTTGCACGGAGTAGTAGACAGTATATAATGCACAAATAAATCAGACGGAGGGAGTATTCACGAGACCTTGATCCTTTCCTAAATTTGTGGTGTTGAAAACTATCATCACACCTCTTTTACGTCTTTCCTAAATTTGTCTTTATTTATTCATAGACGTCTTTATTTGAACTAATCACGTGGCAAAAATATTGTTCAAATTGCCGGCGAGGCAAGCCAGGACGCCCTTAGATGCCCTTCAATGTCATTTAAGTGAAAATCGCTTAAAACATCACAATGTACACATTAAGGGGTCAAATTGTAAGGTTCCAGGAAGAAAGAAAGAGCACCACTAAACTCAAGTAGCAAATAATAGGAAGGTAGAGATGAAAGGTTCCAGTAACGATGCAATCTCCATCAAATCTACACCAAATTACACCAACCACTACAATCAGAATGACTTCAAGTAGAAACCCTAGAAAGTAGGGAAAACGATGAAAAATCTACAGCACATCACGCCGGAAATCAAATAAAATAGAAACATACGTTTGAGAGTAGGGGAATCAGGTGACGAGAGAGAATTGGAGTGAGTAGCTTCTGCCATCTCCACATTTTCCGTCATTCTTCTCTCCTCGTAGATGCTGAATCCCACACTATCTGATGATTTGATGTACTGTAGTGATTAAACACTCTAAAATTGACGAAATTGCTAAGAAACACAAGGAATTCAAGAATTTTTCAATTGGATTTGAAAAAGGGACAGTGGTGCCTGGATGAAATTGCTCCAGCAAAATTGTCATCTAATTGAACACATGTTCATTCAACTCATAAAATCCCAATAAATAAACCCTAATTCTCAAACATTTTCTCAATTAGATACTCCAAAATCCTAATCCTGAAATCAGCATAAATAAAAAGACGAAACACACCTGGTAAAATCGTTGAGGGAATAGAAACTAGTAATCGCGCGGAGATGAAAGCGTCATCGATTTTCTTCAAGTTTTCCTGATTTCTAGTTTTTTGGCGGTGAAGTGTGAAGTACTTTATGTATTATGGTACCAAAAATTTGGGGAGAAATTTGTTTTGCCCCTTTTTTTTAATGTAGATATATACCTACTATATATATTTCCGTCGTCCAAATCATTTGTTTATCTTTAATTACAATAGTTCTCAAAAAAAAATATAAAAGATAAACAAATTACTGAAAAGGAAACCAATCCAGTTTAAACTGGGTACCCGATTTTGTTTCATATTGCATACGAAAACAGAACCGGTTTAAACTCGAGCCGGTTCTTATGACCCGATCTTTTAAAAATATTGTTATCTTTGTTATAAACCAATTTTTTCAACTGGTTTCCGAACCAGTTTTTGTTCCTGTTTTAACTAATATTGCAGAAAAAACTCAAAAAAGTAGGAGAAATTTCCTTATCGAAATTTTTTTTCGTTCAAAATTGTAAACCGGTTCCAAAACCGTGTACCCTGTTTTTAAAACTGTGAACCGAATTCAGAATATACAGGATATTGGATATAAAATTAGGTATCGGATTGAGTCAAATCAAAGCAGATCAGTTTCGGTCACTAATATATTTCAGTATTGTCGATTGTCGGACGGGTCCGATCTAGAGTACGTCGGATCAGTTTTCTCGAGTCGGATCGGTTTTTTCCATGTTTAATTAGCGTCATTTAAGTTGATTAATTCGTGTCAATTTTTATTTGGTACGATATGTTGTATATTATATGAGTCTGATCATTGTGGGTTAGTTGCGTCGATTTCCCAATCGTCGAGATATAATCGCCACAAAAATATGATTTTTGTGTAGTGAGACCCATGATCCGTATAACCTGCCCGTATTTGTCCCGATCCGTATGACCCGATCCGCTTGACAGGTCTTCATCTAGTAGAAGTGAATAAAATAAACGACTTCATATCATGTAATAATAGATTATAAAATCACGTAATATTTCGAGGATACTAACTCGATACACACACACACACAAGAATACGTAAAATACGGGGCGAATATAAACACATAAATAGTATGTGGGCAAAAAATGACTTTTAATGTATTCATTAACGTTAGTTAAATCGTTCATGAAACTAATTTTTTGAAGCAACAAATTTTCCTACGGAACATTCCGTAGCCTAAAATGTTTCCTACCACAAGACCCTAAGAATTTTCGTGGGGGTGCTTTAAAGGAACTACGGGCTGGGATTCCGTAGGAAATATTTGTAGGAACTATTTACTTTCCTACACCTTTCAAGATCCGTAGGAATTATTCCGTCGGAATTTGCACTAATTCTAGTATTGACCAATCCAACACTGGCAACTCAGTCTCAGGTCCGTACTACACATACTTCAACTTCTATACTGCAAAAATGTTACTTCAAATTACAACGTGTTCAACTTCAGCTCCTCAAAATCATCGTAAATTACGTTACCAAAACAAACTACGCAGTTAATGTCAACAAAATTTAGAGATTACACGGTTACAAAATTTCAAAGTTACACGGTTCCAAAATTTCAAATACGAGCAACACCACCAACGTACCGACGTGAAGAACTGTCACAGTTGGAATGACAATATCATGGCATTAAATATTAAACCATACAACGAACATTGATGAACCAAAAAAACAGTAAAAAAAGGTGAATCGGAGAAGCAGTACATAACGGGAGAGGTCTACTCCACCTTACTACGTCATGATTGAAAATAAAATGAGCGAGTACCCACCACCTGAAAGAATTACGCTAACAGCAAACACAATGCGTCAGTCGAGAAATCACAAAATGTCTTCCGATCCATCATCCTCGCTGTCGCCAAAGCAATCATCATCCGACGATGGATTTTTGGAGAAGGGGTTAGGGCAGTTCCTCTTGTCGTGGTGGGCCATTCTTTTGCAATTTTTACACATTCGTTTCGGCCTCTTAGCCAGCTCCGCTGCCTTGGTCTTCGTTGACAACATCCTCTTCCCACTACCCTTGTTCTTCGACATTTTCGGAGCCAATATCGTCACTTCCGACGTGGACGCACAACCAAGGTATTTCTCCAACTCCTGTCGTTTTGTCAGAGGCTCCGAAGTTCCACCCACGCTCTCTCTACAAGCGCGGATCGCTTCCCGTAATTTTTCAACTTCGTCTTTACCCTTACCGCGAACAAAGCCCACTGCTTCGTGAATCTCCGACCACAACTTTGTCATCTCCAACTGCTTCTCATCAACCAAGTATTCAGTACCCTGAAGAACAAAACCTTCATCCAAAGACATTCCTCCCACGGGCTCAACCAACCACCGCCTGCATACGTACGCTGCCGGTATAGTTTTATGTCCGCAGGACGTTAAAATCCAGATTAAATGTCTACACAAAAGCCCTCGCCTTTCTAACAGTTTACAGCTGCACCTTGCGTCCTCCATATCTGAGGAGAAAAATTCAACTTCAGTCAACAATTAACGTAACTCTAAATATCGAAATATCAACTTCAAAATAAAGTTAATAATAACTTAAATCAAACGCACCTGGTTTTACGCGCACTTCGTAGACTCTATCTCTACTTTGATCCTTCACCTTCGTTATCTCAACCCCGTCGACCACCTCGAAGCCACGGACTGTGCAAGTGTCGATTGAGAACTTCACCTCATCTTGGAATTCACTGAATATTTCATGTGTATACAACTTAGCACCATCGGCCTTCATTGGTACATGTGTCTCCGTCTTAAGCCTTGAGTGCCTGTTGTCACTATCAAGTCTCCTTTGGGTATGCCTTTGGTGGTCCATGGAGCTTTCAAAGCGCATCCAAAACTCCACCAATGTACCCGATTTGTGTTCAAACCTCTTAAAAAACCTATTCTCACTCTCCGATCTTTGAGTGGTCCTCATAACGATTCCCATTGGAATGTCTCGCAGTGAGCCATTACCCACTGACTTCTTATGGCAAATGTGCTCTTAAACCACTCAACGTCTTCCAATCCATGTTCTTCCATGATTTCCATCCACCTCTCATCAAACTCCGAAGCTTCAATATCATCGTTCCACACAATTTCATTCAGCTTCCGTATGAATTTAAGGTAATCACTTCTTGTCGACCCATATTTAACAGGGACTTTGTTCATTATGTGCCACATACAAAACTGATGTTTTGCCTTTTTGAAAACAGATTGAACAGATGTAATAATACGTCGGTCTTCATCCGTTATTATGTACTCCGGTTCCTTTCCACCCATAGCTTCTAAAAATCGTCTAAAAACCCAGTTGAAAGACTCCCCATTCTCATGCGCAATAAGTGCACCACCAAACGTCACCGACTTCTTATGATTGTCAACACCAGTGAACGGAGTAAAAATCATCGAGTACATGTTTGTCCCACATGTAGGGTCAAAGGACATAGCATCCCCGAACTTTGCGTAGTTTCTCTTAGCGGCAGCGTCTACCCATATCGCTTTGTCTAAGCTCCCGTCACCTGCCAACTCGTAGTGAAAAAAAACCCTTCCCTGTTCTCCACCATCTCCTTAAAATTGTCTACGAACAGCTGCCCATCTCGTTCATGAAGAAAACACTTCACATCCCTCCCGTAATTCTTGAAATCAGTCAAGCTCGCCCCAAGATTCTCAAATCCATTCACATGCTCCTTACACATGTTGTAAGTTCTTGTCGCTCCAATTTTCAGCTGCAATTCGAGCAAATAGAAGCTTCAACAGCAGACAAAAGAATACGCGCAGCACATAATAATTAACAAAATTTAACACAACCTTCGACAACGAAACAGACAAAGAACTGACTTACTCTTGAGTTAGCAATTATCATCTGCTTGTGGTAGTCCGACAACTGCCGTGATCGTTTCTGGAACTCCCTCTCCGCTACTGAAAATAACTCGTGGTTGTGGCCACAAGTAAACTCCTTAACAACCACAACACCATTCACTACGGCCAACAAGATTCTTGCGTCGCAACCAACTCTTGTCACTTTGGTCCGACGTCTCGTCTTCTTTTCATCACAGCGCTTCCTCGAATCGCTCTTCTTCAACTTCTTAGCGGTCCTACCAATAGAATCGACTTCCTTAGAATTAGATTTGTTACACTTTCTACCTGCCTTACGTCCGGAAACTCCCCCTCCTGCTGCACCGTTACCTGCCTTCGGGACGTACGTGAAACCCTCTCTGCTGCAAACTACCAGCTGAGATTTCAGCGTACCATCACGGAACCTCTTCGTTGACCACCTACGGACATCAAAACCGCAAGCGAGGCCATACGCTTCATAGAACTCAACAGCTTTATCGACGTCGGAAAATTCCTACCCCATATAAGGCGTCTTGTCCTTATCAACTTCCCTACAGTAAAGGACAGGAGGCACAACCTCTGCAACTTCTTCACCCTCCAAAGCATCTGCAACTGCACAGCCAAAGTCATGAAATCAATTTCAACTTCATCTTCACAACGCCTCAACTTCAACGCCTAACATTTAAAACTTTAGCAAACAAAAAAAGACACTTCATATGCATATGAACTAAACGACTACCACCTCCAGATAAATGTCGTGTTCAAAAAATAATCCCCTCCCCAACCGGTATTTTAATCTCCGCGGCTTCAACGACAATTAGAATCCCCGACTCCGACGGCAACTAACAGATAACGCAAAACACCAACTCCCACATTACAATTACTCACTGAACATCAAAACTGCATAAACCACATTACAATTACTCATTGAACTTCAACAATTAACATTCATTACTTGTAAAAACCCCAAAAATTACAAACCCCAACTTCAACGACGATAAAAACTTCGCCCAAAACCTCATCTTCCCAATTACAATTAGCGGTTAAACAACAACGATTCATAAACCAGAAAAAAAAACTCATCCACTACAAAAGTAAATAAATTAAAACAAACATACCAGGCCGAACTACAACAATCTGCATATCCTCCATCAAGATGACAAATTCAAAGATAACAACTTCAATTAAATTATAATTCACCCCGGCAAGAAAATTTGCCATCACCATCATGCTGCAATCTTTAAATACCTTCAACTCCAAGCACAAACGAAGAAGTCGAGGAACCACGGCCATGAAATTTGGTCCGTGTGATTTATTTGGTGGAGAAATCAACTTCAGAGTGTGTTTAATTGTGTAGGAGAGAGAGAGAGGGTAAATTAATTTTGTCCTTGGTATTTGTTAAGCTGGTATTAGGCTAAAAAAAAGAGAGAGGGTATTAATGAGGGTATTAGGCTGCCTAATCAATATTACTTCAATCCCAACCCTCCATCTTCAATTCATCCAATGGCTGAAAAAAGCACTTATGGACTTATAGGGAGGGGTGTCCTTATGTGAACCTCTCTCTCTCTCTCTCTCTCTCTCTCGCTCTCTCTCTCTCTCTCCCTCCCTCTCCCTCCCTCCCTCCCTCCCTCCCTCCCTCCCTCCCTCTCTCTCTCCCTCTCTCTCTCTCTCTCTCTCTCTCTCTCTCTCTCTATATATATATATATATATATATATATATATATATATATATATATATATATATATATATATATTAATTGTATTGAATTATGTGTAATTTGGCATCAATTCCTAAGTTAATACCATATTAAGAAGATATTAAATGGTAAATATAACCTTTTAACATAATCCATATTTAATTTAATTGATTGTGAGTGAGAAAAAAAGGAATGTTAGATAAGAATCCTCTCTTATGGTATAGACACGATAAAGTATAGACTATATATAGAGGGCAGTCGAGCACTCCTGGGGTGGTTTTCATGGGAAATTTGGGGGACATCAGCAACTTACCAACTTTGTTTACATCAGTTTCGATTAAAAAAAATTAAATATTCGTCTTGGGGTGCCTTCTTCTCGCCCTACTCCTTCTGTCCCTATCAATACTTTCTTTTCTTTCTTTTTTTTTGGGAAAAGCGGGTCAATTATATTAAATCAATTTCCGCCAATGCGAGAATCGCATCCGGAATCGACGAAACATACAAAGGTTCCTCCCCACTTCTCGAGCATAAGTGCACAACATGGTGTGCTACAGTATTTCCCTCACGTTTAACATGTGACCAGAGACAATTTATAAAAGACGGCTTAAGATACTAGAGATCCTCAATAAGCAAACTCAAACTGTCCCTCGTGGCTTGCCCCTTCTTAACTGCTTCAATCACCACCAAAGAATCACTCTCCACACCTGAGAAACAGGAACCCGGCTAGCCCATTCCAGTCCAAGGGCCACCGCTTTGGCTTCAGCATAAACCGGGGCCCAACCCATATGCATCCTTCGACACCCTACCAGCAACACTTTTCCGTGATCGTCTCGCACCATAACCCCAAGCCCAATATCACCGTTATCATAGATCGCAGCATCGATATTAACCTTTAGATAACCGAGATTAGGGGCCTGCCACCCAGCTGTGGAGCTGTGTTGTCTACTGGTACCCGAAACCCGTACCTGTTTCCCAAACCGATCATATTCCTCGATCATCTACATCATTCCACTTACCACCACACTAGGCGTTGGTGGAACATCATCAAACACCTTGAGATTACGTACGTACCAAATCGACCAGATTAATGCAAGCAACCGGTTCCGGGCCTCTTTGTGGACATTGGCTAGAAGCCACAGCAGACGGCGTGTGAACGAAGAGGACGGGGCCACACAGATCAGCTCGTTGAACTCGCTCGTGTCCCAAATCGACTTCGCCCACGTACATTCGAAGAAAGCATGGACAACGGACTCCGCTTCCAACCCGCATAGCCCACAAAGAGAATCAGGGATACAATGCCTCATCGCTGGATTAGCTCTTACCCCCAAAGTATTAGTACACGCTCGCCAAAGAAGGTGAGAGATTTTTGGTAGCGTATTCAAATACCATATAGCCTTCCATGTACCCATCATAGTTGGATCTTCGATAGCAAGATTGGACGTGCCAGCACCTTTCGAGCCTAATAAATACCCAGACCGTACAGAGTACTCACCATTTTTATTTGGCCATCAGAAAACACGATCTTCAGGTAGTCGCAGACTCAACGGGATGCTAAGAATTGCCCGGGCATCCTCCGGAGTGAACAGGTCGCGGACTGTGGCCTCCTTCCGAGCGACTCGAATAGGGTCAATAAGAGCTGCCACTTTCATCGAAGGATCAACCTCCAAATTTGGGCAGAAAGCACGGTATTCCATGTCCTCGATGCCCAATCGCAGTCCCACACCCCAATCGACTTGCCATCCCCCACTCTCCACCTCAGGCCTTCACGTAACAGAGGTTTCGCGTTCCAAATACTCCGCCAAACAAAACTCGGATTGTAACCTCTCCTAGCCTCCAAAATCGAGCTATTTTTGAAATATCGGGCCTTAAACACTTGACACACTAACGAATCCGGCTTTGTAAGGAATCGCCACGCCTACTTAGAAAGCAAGGCCTGATTAAAAATGCTCAAATTACGGAAGCCTAACCCTTCGTCTCTCTTATTTTGGCACATTTTGTCCCACGACCACCAATGAATTTTTCGTTGAGCTTCCGGCGAGCCCCACCAAAACCTTGCTATAATCCCATGAAGCTCACTAATCAAGCCTTCCGGTAACGCAAATAAACTCATCATATAAGTAGGGATAGCTTGAGCCAAAGCTTTAATGACGATCTTCTTACCCGCTTTGGATAATAGTCGTTCCTTCCACCCCTTTAATTTCTTCCAAATCCGATCTTTAATACCGGCGAAGATGGTCTTCTTTGATTTCCCAATGATTGTCGGTAATCCTAGATATTTCTCGTACCTATCCACTTCTCGTACCTCAAACAACCTATTAATTGCGTCCCTGTGGCCTACAGATACTTTCTTGCTGAAAACTATTTCTGACTTGGCATAATTAATTTTCTGACTCGGAGCTCTCTCAAAAAAGCTAATTATATTAGCTCTAACGGAGCATTCCCTTAAATTAGCTCTACCAAACAAAATACAATCATCAGCAAAAAAATAAATGAGAGACCCAAGGGGCTCCCCGACAAACCCGAGCCCATGGATATTCTTCTCCATAGCAGCATGTCTCAGCATATGTGAGAAGAAGTCAACACAAATAAGAAAAAAATACGGAGAAATAGGATCCCCCTGTCTCAGCCCACGCAACGGAGTCACCGACCCAAGTGTCTTTCTGTTAACACGGAAGGCGTGGGTGACGGAGGATACACATGACATAATACGAAGACCCCAGTTCAAAGAGAAACCCATCCGAGTCATAACCGCCTCCAAGAAACTCCACTCGACCCTATCATATGCCTTACTCATATCCAATTTCAGAGCAACCGTCCCATCCTTACCTTCCCCCCCTCGTTTCATAGCATGAAAAGTCTCAAAGGCTATAAGCGCATTATCTGTAATCAGCCTCCCGGGGGTAAAAGCGCTCTGATTCACCAATATTAGACCGTCAAGCAACGGTTTCAGCCGGTTAGCTAAGACTTTTGAGATAACTTTGTATATAACATAGCATAAGCTAATCGGGCGAAACTCAGACAACAGAATTTGTATATAACATTTTCCGGGGCGATCCACACTTAGGAATCAGAACAACAGCAGTCTTGTTCACCTCGCTCAAATCAACCCGGCCTTCCCACCATCTCCAAACAAAGCTACGGACATCCAATCCCACAATATCCCAAAATTTTTGGTAAAATAAAGAGTTCATACCGTCCATACCTGGGGCCTTATTCGGGTGCATCTGAGATAGAGTCGATCGAACCTCCTCATCTGAAACTCGTTTATCCAGCTCAACATTCATCTTATTAATCACCAGACATGGCACACAATTGATCGCCTCACCCATATCAGGAGGGTAGCTCATCGTAAACAGGTCAGAAAAATAATCCGCTACCACCCTCTGTATGTCCGTCTCCTCCATCAATATTTTTCAAGTGGTACATATTATTTTTCATGACTTTATCAATTAAGATAGTTATTCTCTCTTACCATAAATATATTCGCTTTAAGATTATAACATGTCAAATATTACCTCCCATCCATTCAATTCAATTCTTTGCATGGAGCTCGTTTGTGTGAAGAAAAATGTTGGATCCATGTAAAGAATTGAATGGATGAGAATATGCCTAGACAAGACACTAATTTTGACATTCCCCGTGCATTTTGCTTAACCTATTCATGCAACTTGAGCAATTGACCCATTATTATAAGGCCTAAAACAAATATGCATATCTTAAATAAGTGTGGACATGACATAGGTCCACCCCGACGCGGCCATGCGTGGGTTTGGGTAGGCGAATGAATCTCGTGGTAAGATTGATCTCGGATCGAAATTTAAATCGAAATAGGAGTCGCCGCCAAACTTTGTGGGAGTTCGGACCCGTTCGAACCCACTCTACACTTAGGCGTATCGTGCACAAAGCACGGCCCGCTTTTAGTGCTAGAGCTTATGGGTTCGTCCCTTTGCATTACGATACCGACGCCAAGTTTTCGGGTATCGTATATCGACTGACTCTCGTGTGCCAACGGTTTCGGGCATCCGGAAACCGAGGTTCTGAGTAAGGGGTGAGGGTACGTGTTGGGAAGCCCATGAAGGACACCCAACCCCGCCCGCTCTTTAGCGGCCTCTACTAAGATATCGTTCTTTTTCGTGTACGCGCGTTAGTTGGACGATTGAATGTTATGAAAACGACATTTTGACTAAGCATGTGAATTATGTGTGAACTACGTCATTTAATGCATCCAAATTATCGTCGGAGTTGTCTAGCATGCGAGGTTCATTTATAAGATGGAAACATCGAAAATAAACAAAACTCGTAATTGGATACAAAGTACACGGACGAAAATACAACCCGGACAATACAAAACGGCGAACAACAATAGCATAATTGCAATAATAACGGTAACGTAAGTAGATTAGATGATTAGAGAATGAAATGATGCATGTTTTGAAAAGGAGGGCACGTGATCGACTTGACACGTGACGACTAAAAGTCGTAGAAAAAGATTTGATGAGGCTTAAATGATGTGAGAAGCACACGTGAAAGGGTTGTAAAGGCCACTCAATCGAGTCATAAGAGGGACTCGATCGAGTGCCCTTAGTGAGGGCTCGCTGCCTCTTTTTTTGGGTGCTACTCGATCGAGTGAGCCATGGCACTCGATCGAGTGCGCCCTGTTCAAGCTGCTGCTCGATTTCTTAAAGTGATAACTTCGAATTTTATGTTTTGGAATCGACATATAATTACACTAAATATAAATATTGTCCGATTTATATTAGTGTATACTTCGATGGCTCGTCCTACTCGACATTCGGTTATAGAACCGTTATCTAGTAGTTAAAGCGAAATTTTGCAAAATCGAACTTGATCGGACTAGAACGAATATCGATTCCCTCCACGTCATAATGTCGTAATCGATCCTTTCGGATCGTGTGACAATTAATTCGGCGTCAACGGGTTTCGTTCTAATCCCAAAAAAATGGCATCGTACACGTTTAACTACGTGTTACCGCAGTCACGTTATGCCCTTAAGTGTTTAGGGCGGCGCTCCTCGAAAGGGTGCCACCACTGTTACAACTTGTAAAGGGATTAAACGAACTTGAAGCAGAAACCGTAATTAAACGTGTTCGATCCGAAAGCGGTTTAAATATTATGTAATTATACGCGGTATTAATTGTTAGTGACGATTAGGGATCGCAACGGACCGGATCCGGACCGGATCCGCATGGATCCAGATCCAGATCCGCATTCCTAGTAGCGGATCCGGATCCGGTCTGCATCCGGGCCGGATCCGACGGATCCCAAAAATGCAGATCCAGATCCAGATCCGCCGGATCTGGACCGGATCCGGATCGGATCCGCGGAGCCAATTTCTTACTTAAATTCTACAAAATGTTTAATTAGTACGTATTTGCGACCATATTAATTTTCATAATTTTACAAATAAAATCGAATATAAAGATTCATAATCAAAGATTAATAAACTAAAAGAAAAAAGTCTTAAAAATAACTAAAAAACACAAATTAAAGTTATAATTTTTCATTATTGTTAATTTTTTAATAAAATAGATTTGCGGATCCAGATCCGGATTTACTTATTAAGATCCAGATCCAGATCCGTTTAAAAATAGTGGATCCGAATCCGGATCCATATCCAACTGATCTCAAAATTTAGGACCCATATCCGATCCGTGCAGACCGGATCTTGCGGATCCGGATCGGATCCCGAATCCGTTGTCATCCCTAGTGACGATAATAAAATAACGAAAATAAAATAAAAAAACAGAAATAAAAAAGTTAGTGTTAGCGGTTAGTAGTACTAATAATAAATAGTACTCTCTCCGATTCATTGGAATCGCAACATTTACTATTCACACAAAAAATAAGGAAAGTGAATTGGTGGACCACAATAGTGATGTCATGTAAGATTAAGTAATATAATAATATTAGATTGAATATTTTGGAATATAGTAATGAAAAGTGAAGGGTAGGTTAGTCATTTCATAAGAAAAATATGGCCCAAAATGAAAATGTTGCGAAGTTGATGAATTTGCCAAAAACGGTATACGTTGCGAATCCAATAAATCGGAGGGAGTATATAGTATATAGTATATATAAAAATGAGAAGAAGAAAGAAGAAAAAAGATGTCGGGATTTGAATTACACCCTCAACCTACATGCTTAAGTATCTCGGAAACGGACTGGTAAAATAGCGGCGTGTGCGCGGGAGTGTCGAGATATATAGATGAGTTATGGTGTGTATAGTTGGGGAAAGAATTTGACGAGTTTTGCTCTTGGTCTTTGACAAGTTTTGATCTCGGGATTGATTGAATGTGTATGTGTGTAGGGTGATGTTGATTAGGGTTGCCAAAGGTTGAAGATGGTTGAAATGTGTAAGGTTGAAGGTGATCAAAAAAATTGTCAAATGAATTGGCATTGACAACGTATTTATAGGAATGACCTCGGTTTTGGGTCACTCGATTGAGTGGTGTAAGTGCACTCAATCGAGTGCCCGGTTCAGGACGGTTTGGCCGGTTCATAGGCTTACTCGATCGAGTGAGCCTGAACCACTCGATCAAGTGGGTCAAACCGGTTGGAGGGGAATTAGGAAAGGATTTTGACCCTTTTTTAAATGTGATTTGGTTGTTGTGACTTGATTCATTTTGTGTATTTGGATGCAGCGTGAGGCTGGTTTCATCTTGGAATTCGACTTTGACCGGGTTTTGACTTGGTCTCTAAAATACGGTTTTATTTCCGATGACGATTTTGGCCCAAATTAGTCTTATTTGATTGGAAACGACCCACTGGGCCTGAATTTGAGGTCGGTTTTGAGAAATTTGTACTCCACTAAGTGCCCACGTCGGATACTATTGATTCCGAATCCATATTCGAGCGTATTAAGTCGTGTTTACGTCCGATCATCATCGGGTATTTTGTCAGAAACTACTAGTATAGCAGACAAAATGCGGGTGTCTACAATAAGTAATTGTGTTTTAATTTCGACGAGTATCTTCTAATTGAAACTACCTATGAGATTATGTTCCATGTGGTAAAAAAAACATCCTTTTTCTGTTACATCCAAAATCATTTACTGTTGCTGTCTTAATCCGTGGGTATCCTTCAATTGCTAGAGGTTTTAATCGAGTGGCTAAGACATCTATGATGTATCCTGAATACTATGTCCCAAACTCAAATCCCCGTCCCTAATTTCATATTATAATGCCCTAGCAACTCATTCTATTGATGGGCTACTTCACCTCAAACTATCTACAACACTGTTGGCATTGTGTTTGGGGGAGTTGGTCTCAATAATTTCAGAGCAAAATGATATACAATCAAGAATAGTTTGCTTGTACCTAAGCCTCCACTGAATAGCCAATTTCCATCTTTCCATACACCTCTTGACCTTCATCGAAACTTCAGCTTCACTATCTCCATCCCCAAAAGCCATTGATTCTTTAAATTTCCGAAACTCCATTGAAGCCACAGAAGATACACTGTTGGGAATCTCAGTAGACTGAACTTGTGGAGCTTTGTTGATTGCATTCAATAATAACTTATCGCCTTCTATGTTTGAAGGAAGACGCCTCAGAATAGCATGGCAATTTGTTGATATCCACATCATTACTTTTTTCTCATTCTCCGAAGATACAAGGGACCCAGAAAATGCGAGATATGAGACAGTCTTCCGCTGGTTTGGAGGTGTGGCCCACAGTCGCAATGCAGAGAGTAGCGCGAATGAAGGCGTTCCTTCGTGCTGAATGTAGAGTGAATCTGAAGGCCACGAATGGCAAGCATGTATGTCACGTCCTACTGGAAGGAAAACTTTGTCATTTGGGTTTTCATTCAGAAGGAATCCATAATGTTCAAGAAGCTCCAAGTTTGTGTATGTCCCATAGCTTAACAAAACCTGCATGCATAAATGAATGGGAAAAAAAGGTTGGTTTTCACGTTTTAATCACCTCAAATATTTAAAGGTAAACATCCTCAAGCCAATTTACGTAAATCATGGCAATTAAAATTCAATCTCTAACAAAAAAGTACTGGAGGTCTGGAACAAAGGAGCTAATAGTGGCATGCTTACTCTGCTGTTTTTCCCTTTACCTAAGCATGCCCGTTAAGATTTTATAACACCTTCCCAATTCCCAACAATTACGGAGTATATGTTATGCACTTTTGCCATGTAAATATGGCTCTGCCATTGTTAACAGCCATCTAAAGTTAATTACAATGGAAACAATCGACAGCTTCATGCAGCAGGATTGATCAACTTGGTAAGAGTTCATATTCTAGTTGCTGACAAATGAAGCAGTAAATCTCAGAGCACCTAGATTCACAGACTCAGCTGGCGAAACCAATCAAGAGACATGGTCAAGTTAAAGTTCTAATCTAAATCAAAAGGAAGACAAACAGAAAAGTCACAGGACCCTTGGCGTTAAAAACAAATTAAAATCATTCGAGACTTGATTTATTTATCATTTTCATAAGGACTTGTTCCAGTTAAAGACAATCACCTGCTCATTCTTTCGATAATTTTTCTTGGCGTAAAAGCAATAAGCACCAAGCTCTTCTTCATAACCACCATCAATTAATCTCTCTGAAAATTGCTCCCCATCTAAATCTCGATCGTCTGTGTCGCCAGCACAACTCTTGGAAGCTTCAGTAGCAGCTAATTCTTCTCCAGGACATGCATAATTGAAAAAGTCACCCACAGGGCACAAACAGCCAGCATTGTCCCATGGTATGTGTAATGTCCTTGATGATATCTAGACCCCCAAACCACCAGAAAATCATCAAGGTTAGATGAGCGTTTGAAATACAACCATTAAGAAAATCTTAGACAAGAAACTCGTTTAACATTTCAGTAATAGGCAAGTGAAAACAACTCGCAATATGGCATATAACATTTGTATATATGCACACTAAAAATAATACTCCGTACTAAAGGTTCAATTCAAGACTAGATTATTTGGAAGTGTGAGTAAGAATGGCTACTATGTACTTACAGCTGGATCCTTAGGGGTTAGACTCCTAAAGGCATCAAGAGCAAAGGGGTTAGACTCCTAAAGGCATCAGGAGAAAATGTATCCTAATATCTGTAGGAAAAAGAATCCTAACAACTTGTAATATAGGAAAATAAACATTTTGGACTTGGTTTAGGAAAGTGTTCCTTAACCGACTCTAAGCCTCCAGTGGCCAACTTACGACACTCGTGTTTGCCTTGGTCCCCAAGTAACCTTCACCTAGTATCAACCTAGCTTCCGTGTCCTCCAAGTCTTCTATATCAATTTTGATTTCGTCAATACAGTTATGTCCCCTACAATTTTACAGAAAGACTCCAAAGATTAAGGTCACTCAGGTCATCACAAGTCATGGCTAATATAGTAACAGATCCAAGGGATTTTTTCATTTCATATAAAAGCTAAGATCTTTAGCTCCAATATGCCATGTGATATGGGCTACAAGTCCTGAAAGTTGACGCTGATACAAAAATGCCAATAAGCAGAAGACGGGCACTTCAGTCTTCATTTTGCCACTTACCTTATGTCCAAGGTGTCATTTGGTCCTGTAATGATACTAAGGTCAGGGAATTTGAAGAAAGAGACGTTGCTTTAGGTCTTAGTTAAGGAAAGCATCACAAAAGGTTTGAGCACATGTCCTCGTCACTAAAACAGGACCATATCACTTTATTCCTTCAAGTTTAGTGGGCTTTTATGGTTTATGGTCACTTTTAATCTCGATCAATGACTTGTTTTGGGTCATCTGAATCCCAAAATTTGATTTGCTTGTGGAAGAGAAAATGGTCCCTCCATTAAAGTCCCCTCTAAATCCTCCTAATCCAACAAGTTAACCAAACAAGGGATTTGCGTACCTATCTTTTCCTCCAAACTCATTCATCCAAACAAAGAGTAAAAGTTTACGGGTTCAAAAGCATATTTTCACCTAGAGGGATGAAGCATACGAGTTATTATAAGAGCACATTGAATAATAATCTCACTGTTGCAGAAGACCAAAGCCAGGCCTTCATAGTCAGGAACTGAGGCTTCAAGTTCAATTGTTCTAGAAATCCAATAGCTCCCTTCCATTCTAACTCAGCCTTTGATATAACCTTCTCTGCTAACCAAATGGCATCATCTACCTATCAATTAAGATTCAATGATCACAACATAGAAAACACCTTGACAAACAGTGATGAAACAAAACAACTTTGGCACTATTTCAGTGTATAACAATTGATTGAGGCCGACTGCGAGAAAAAAAAAAAGGCAAAAAATGTAAACAACAAAAAAACGAAAAGTATTTTCTCATTTGTACCCCTGTTATTAGCTTTGCTCACTTGTAGCCTTTCGTTTTTTAAAAGCCCACTTGTACCCCTAAACTTTGTTAATGACTTTCATCCATGACCAAAAGTAAACTCCAACAATTTTAGTCTATTAAATGATGATGAATGTCATGAATCTTATGATTAGTTTTTGAATAACTCTAATTTACACTTAACCAAATAGATTAAGGTGCCGTTTGGTTCCCCTTATTTAGGAATAAGGTATGGGTTTGGAATGACCAAACCCCATACCTTGCGTTTGTTTTGCATTTTTTTTTATTTTCATACCCAAGGGTGGAGGTGGGTATGAGATTTGATACCTTGGTATCAAATTAATAACTCCTTTGGTTTTTTTTTTTCCGAAATTTGTATGTTTTTATTGTTATTCAAACACTTTTCTTATGAATGTCATGAATCTTATGATTAGTTTTTGAATAACTCTAATTTACACTTAACCAAAAAGATTAAGGTGCCGTTTGGTTCTCCTTATTTAGGAATAAGGTATGGGTTTGGAATGACCAAACCCCATACCTTGCGTTTGTTTTGCATTTTTTTTATTTTCATACCCAAGGGTGGAGGTGGGTATGAGATTTGATACCTTGGTATCAAATTAATAACTCCTTCTTTGATTTTTTTTTTTTCCGAAATTTGTATGTTTTTATTGTTATTCAAGCACTTTTCTTCCAATAACGAAAATATGAATAAAATAATTTTTGTCATTAATAATAATGATTTTTTTTGGTTAAAAACATTTTTTTTCGGAAGATAACAAAATTTTAAAAAATCATTATTATTCAGTCAATTAAAAATGTCTAAAAAATATTTCATTCATACAATAATAATAGATTTTTTTTAAATTAAAAGCCTTTTTTCCTATAAGAATACAAACATTTTTTTCTCGAGATTACTCAATCCAGAAATGAACCAAACGCAAGGTATCAGGAATGATATTCCAAACCCATACTACCCTGGTATGATTCCTTATTTCATACCGATACCTTTTTGCGAACCAAACGGCCCCTAAAATGTTTTCTTTAGAATATTTAAAAACAAACCCCTCAATACATTGACATTGTAATCCACCATTCACACCTTGTGACCGCCACTTTCTCTCACCACTGCATTCAAACTTCAACACATCCTCATTATCGTCACTCACCTTACTCACAACTCCACTCATCACCTTCACACTAGTGCCCACAACCTCAGCCTTATACCACCCACTTCATTCCTTTGACAACAATATTTTCCCCCTACCGACTTCACCTTATCCCTTCATCTTCAAATCCACTACGATCGCGTCATTGGATTTTGGATCACGGCTTAGCGGCGAGATATTTCGAGGGACATTCACTGTGTGGGCTTGCACGATGGTGGACTTGCCATTCTAGCAGAGTGAGTAGTGACCATGACAGGGGGAGGGGGTGTCCATTATGGTGACAACTGTTTTTAGTTCATCATAGTTAGTTAATAGTTTTAGGATTAAATAAAGATAATTAACAACTAATTACATGCCTTATTATCACTTTACACACTAAAATTGACATAATCTAATTTCAGGTGATGGATGAAAGTCAGTAACAAAGTTGAGGGGTATATGTGAGCTTTTGAAAAACGAAGGGGTACAAGTGAAAAAGGGAATAACAAAGGGGTATATGTAAGAAAATCCCCAAAAAGAAATTATTAGAAATCAATGACAAGAGCCTAACTTGTAATGCATTTGTCTCAAACGGACCAAAACTCGCCAAAGTATCGTAACTCCTGGGCAATTGCATTAGATAGGGATACCATGCAGACTTCCGCCCTCTGTTCATTTCAGCTAACAGACATACAGTCAAAACCTGCAAAAACCATACCGAAAAGTGAACATATCAGTATAATCACAGAAAACATGTGTAGATTATCAAGTGGGTACAATAAGAGTCACACAAATTATTGGGGTGTGTTACGAATCTTATGATAATGGTGGATCCGTCTGTTATATATGAGGCCACGTAAAAACAGCCTAACGACATTAGAAATTCAGAAGAGGATTGAGGGTATTTCATCCTTCCAGCTTAAAATTATACATAAGTTTATCCCACCATAGAGACATTCAGTATTTCAATTCACCTCCAAAGTTTGAAGTACTAAATCAACTAATTCCATCCGATCTCCAGCAACAATCGCCCTCAGTTATACTCCGTACATCATCATCATCATCACCAACGTTGATATCTTAACCTCAAAGCCAAGGAAGAGAGACAGCGTCCCATCCTTTCCTTCACAAATAGGCTGTTTCCAAATGACCCATAACAAAATTCTACTCAAGAGTTGCATCGAAATGACTGGCACTTGGCAGAAACAACGAGTATAGGAAGCCATTCTAGTTCATTCAAATTAAAAATCGAGAATTCGAATCTCTCCAAACAATCAAGCAAACCTGTGTTGAAGAAAGAGTGGGATGAGCTTTAAGAGCAACAGAAAAGGTATGATCTTTTTGCACAACACTATCCTTAGTCAACAATGCTGATTTGGGTACTCTCAGAATCAACTCTCCTTTCTTAAGATCACGCACAGCCGCCATGCCTCTCCTACACTCCACAAAATCACAGCACAATACAATTATGCACAAAATCAAAACTACCCATCTTATTTTTATTTTTTTTAAAAAAACACTCCAATGTTGCCTAATTCACAACAAAATTCAAATTCATTCAAGAAAATCGCTAAGATGAAAAGTACCCGCCATTATCAGAGAAGTAAGAGACGGAAAGTGAGTAACCCAAACACGAACTAGATGTAGCAGATGAATAAAGAGGTGAGTCTGAGACTCCAAGTGCCGTTGCCCATTTCAGAAATTTGTCTAAACTTGCCGCTTCGTCCCCCATATTCTTAATAACCCAACAAAGTCTAAGGGAGGTAAGTCAAGTAGAGCTGTGAGAGAGAGAGAGAGAGAGAGAGAGAGAGAGAGAGAGAGAGAGAGTGTTTTGACGGAGGATTTACGGAAATGTATTTGGGTTAGAATATGGATGGAGTAGAATGGTAGAGACTAGAGATAGGCAATTTGACAGACCAGACCGGGCCGTGCCTCGTATCGGTTCGCAGTGCCCAACACTCCAAATGCCACAACTAGCGAGCATCGCGTCGTGTCCATACCACACTCAACTGATATATTTTTGACGTGCCAAGGTCGTTGCCCTCTCGTGTTTGCCCCGGCCGTCGTCGTACCAATGGCTTAAATTTTATGCTTTACTCACTCACACATCGTGCCGATGCGTAGATAAATCTCATTTCATATGTCGTGTCCCATAACCGAGCACATTGTTTCGGGCCCGTGCCGCCTTCACTCTTCCATTGTGTCGTGCCACATGCCTGAATTGCAAGTTCTAATTACGACTGGACCTTTCCAACAAATCGAGTCAAAATATGGATCATGCGGATACATCTAGGTATGGTTAATTAGAACTTAAAACACATGTAAAAAAATTATTAGCTTTTTTTTTACTAGTTTTAGGTAAGAAATAAACATTTCTTGTATTAGATCATATCTGCCAGAATCCCCCTATATACTAAAAGAATAACAAACTTTCCAAAAATTTTCCTCCAAAATGCATTATTTTTAAAAATGGAAGTTAAACTAAGAGTACTCTAAAATAAATTGGTAACCCATTACATTTCATGGATGATGATAAAATCATCAAAATGATAAATTTATAGTATAACCGTTCTTAACTTCACACTAGAAAAACATATTCGGTTCGTTTTTCTAAATAACGTTTTTGTTTTTCGAAAGTAATACGGAGTATGTGTATATGAGGGAATTAAGTGTTTCGAAATATGAGAATAACATAAATAAAAATATACTTTGTAGATATAATATTTTCATCTAAACATACATTTATTAGTTTTATTCATTATCTTGATTGCTTATCAATTTGAAATTATTTTCTCAAAATTAAGGATTGTAAATATTAATATACCTTCAATTTAAAATCTTTAATTAGTATGCTACAAAGTAAATTTTATGTATACAATGCATTTATGCACGGGTCTGTACTAGTATTACTTCATACATTCACTATGATGTTCCCATTTATTTCTAAGGATATATGATACAAGAGCATCCCTGTACACAGAAAATGAAGTCTTGATCTCGAGGAACATTTCTAATATCCAAGCGGGATTCAAATAAAATAGGATCAAGACTAGTGATTAAGTTAACTTAGGAAGACATCGAAGCGAATTAAAAACTGTGTTTGCTAGCCATTAATTAGTCATTTCGTCTCCTAAATTTATTGGGTGTTACTTGTTAGTCTTTAACTAGTTTTAACCCCGCGTAAATTGCGCGGCGATTTCTTTAAAAAAATGTGGTATTCTATAAAGTGAAATAACGTATAACTATATTAACTTTATATATTTTGAGAAAATGAAAAATGAAAAAACTAAATTGTTTGAACATAAAATTCATTTTATGGTCACATAAGCATAGTAATGTAAAATTTCGTCAGCTGAATTAACCAATATGTAGTATTATTAACAAAATAATAATGTACACCAATTGCGTAGGTATATTATGTTACACAATTTTATGCCCTGAGAGTTGATAGCGGCCACTTGTAAGCAAAATTGAAAATATAAATTCAGTAAATAATAAACGACGTAAAGAAATTGTCTAACACGCAAGATCGTCTTACACTTTAAGTTGTGATACACAAAACATTTCGTATGTCTAAATTATTACTACTTATTTAATTTATTTATCACCTTTACATTTCTATTTATACGAAAAAAATTATTTATTTATCACCCTTACGTTTCTGTTTATATGAAAAATTGAGTAAATGAGTAACAGAACTTAAACTAATGAGTATAATTTACTTATATCATTTTCGTTTTATTTATTTATTTGTATTTATTATGTATATATATTTATATTATATACTTTAGATTTTTGTATTTAGATTTTTGTATTTAATTGTGTTTTTGATATTTGTGAAATAGATACTAAATTTTTATAAATGTTAGTCATAGGTTAGTGGTTAATTTTTTTTCCAACTTAGTTGGAGTTATAATAAGATAGTGACTAATTTTATTAGAACAAAATTTTTTGAATGAAAGTTCTTTTCATAAATGGTATATTTATGTTTTTGATGAAATTTAGTGGGGGTTAAAAAAAACATAGTGGCAGTTATTTAGTATCATGGGTGTTAACTTGTGGCAGTTATTTAGTTGGTTAATATTGTCAGTTACTCCATATCAATTATAAGAGCCGATGTTATATTTAATATCAGTATTCAATACTCCCTCCGTATTTTTTTATATGACGTTTTGTTTTTTCGATGTGAGATTTTGACTTTAATTTTTATGTAAATATATTATTCCAAAATTTTAAAAAATTGCACCATAAAATTCCTTATGAAAATAGCTTTCAAATGAGTATACATTTCATAATATTTTTTCTTATGTTGTGGGAGATATTGAAGAGAAAAATGATTGTCTCGAAAGGTGAGAATGACTTATAATAAAAACCATAGAGAGTATTATCTTAAAAATAAGAGTTGATATCTTAACAATCTTATTTATGATTTAATAATATTTTATATATCTTGATTTTGAATAGATTTAATATTAAACATAATTTAATTATTAATAGGGATTTGTTCACGCAGATTGAGATTGACGATGAATATTCATTTATATAGTTTGTCAAAAAAAATTGCTTCGTAGTTACGTTTTGTCACTCTGATATTATTTAGTATAATACTATAATCGTCTATGAATAGCAGATGCATTACCTTTATGCCACCCTAATAAATCGGAACGACGGCAGCTCATAATAGGGAAAAAATTTTTGTTAAGCTAAAACTTTCGGTTGCGTACGTCTTGCCCCCTAATACAGTCAAAAACGTGGCAGTCGTAATTGGTTTCAGGTTATAATTTAAGAATTTTAAATTGTCGGTGATGATTAATTTCTTTTTTAGAAACGGGAGAATTAATTTATATTACTCGTACATTGTATATTTTAATTTTAATATTTATAATCATATTTAAATTTATTTAGTCCGGGTTTTGAATAACTGTATAATAATGTATAAATTGGGCATGTTATTTACCTTAGATTAAAAGTCATTTAATAAAGTAAATAAGATGATTTAACTTGAATAAAATGATTCAATAAAGTAGGATATTGAAAGTTATTTAACTTGAGTTAAATAACTAAGGAAGATGAGTTAAGTTAGGGATTGAATATTATATTTCCCAAATAATTGTGGAGCTGCCACGTCGTCACTAAAGTGTGAGGTTGATTGTGGAGGCTTAAAAAAACCTTCTTTTAATAAAATAGGGATTCACTCTCTCTATCTTCTTGAATTAGTCCAATATCTTTTTTTTGTGATAGAAAAAGTGGATTCGTGGTACTAATTCAAGAAGAATGAGGGGTATTAGTCTATATATATACTATTAAAAGTGAAACAAAGTTGTGAATATAGTAAAGAGTTAGTTACTTAATACTAAGAGTTAGTTACTTGAGGTTAACAGAATAGTAGAGTTAGTTACATAAGGCTAACCACCTCAACTATATATATATATACACATATGTAATCATCTCAGTACATATGATTGTATGAAATAATAACATTCTTTCTGCATATTTGAAATGGTATCAGAGCTTCAGTTCACGATTCAATAACTTTTCCGCAAATTTACAAACGCAAATTTACAAAATTCTGAGAATCTTTCTCCATCTTCATCTTCTTTGAACCTTCACATTCATCTTCGTTTTTGAAAATGTCGAGCAACGATTCATCAGGCTATGAGGTGGTGAGCCGAAGTCGTATGCTCCCAAAGATACTATTTATGCACTTATAACCACAAAACTAAAATAATAGTGTAGGGAAATAAGGGTCGATCCACAGAGAAGACTAAGTAATTTAAGTGAACTAAAACTATAAATTAATAACTAAGAAAGGGGGTGATTGAGTGATTGAGTAACTAAAACTAACTAATAAGCAAATAACGAAATCAATAATAATAATAATGAATGAGTTCAGATGATTAAAACGATCTCGGGTAAGAATTTTCCACAACTAATTATCAAATTGATCATAGACTAACAACTTTCTCCTAACTATTGAGCAAACTATCGTGGGAAGTAAATCCCGAATCTCACGTGAATATTATTTGACTCGAAACGCGATAATCAAATAACCGGATTATCAAACAACCTAATACACGCGATTAAGTTTAATTCAATAATAGCATTAACGAATAGAGAACGATAGAAGTGACGACCAATAATACACGCGATTATTAATTCGAATCACAAGTTAAATCTCTCTCTAACCTAGATATGATGAAACGCATCCAATATTAAGGTTAAAGATTGTTACTTTATCCAATGGTTTTGAACAATTACGGATTCAATCGTTAGAATAACAATAGACTGAAAATTGCAAAGATTAATTAGCTATTTTAATCTAACCATTCAACAATCATGCAAATATGAATGGAGAAATAACAATACTCAAGAGATAGAATAAAGAGGAATTAAAGTCTCACAATTGAATAATTAGAAGCTTCAAATCTTAATCCGAGAAGAAGGAATTAGTTGCACATGCTAAGGTTTTTTCTCCTCTTTTTCTTTCTAATTGAACGTGATGATGATGATGATATGAATAATCAATCCCTTCACTTAACCTAAGACTAGTCTCCTAATAATAATAATAATAATAATAATAATAATAATAATAATAATAATAATAATAATAATAATAAAATAGAAAGATATAAAGTTTCCTAAATAAAACAAAGTTTTCCAAACGTAATAAACTAAGGTGGAATAAGGCTGAGATGCGTCACGGAAACAGGCTTCCGCGCGAGTCGCGTAGAGGCCGCGCGACTCGCCCGCCCGCGCGACTCGCCCGCCCGCGCGACTCGCCTGGTCTTCATGCGACTCGCCTGACGGTCTGTTCCTCTTCATGGTTTCCTTCATTGTTTCCTCGCTCCGTGTCTTTTATTGGGCTCTTGATCGCCTCCCAATCGGATCGGTCTTTAACGAAGGACGGGGGATCAAACGATATTTGTAAGACTCGGAATAACACAAAAACTACTAGACTAATCGTGGTAAGTCGAGGTCGGTCCACAGGGAACGATGTGTGTTTGTGAAGCTTAAAGTGTCGTGTTCGATGTCTTAGAAGGGGATTTTTTCTAGGGTCGAGTCTAAACTAAGAGAATATCTAGAGAAATAGCTAAGGGTGGTCAATCTAGGGAAAAGGCGTCGGGGAGAAGTCGGGATTTGGTACTTGGAGTCTAAGAAGGTCGGAATCGAGTTTTTGTCGCAATATTGATAAACTCACCTAAAATCCCGCTTTTGCGGCGAATGAGGGTAAGTCCCTAGTCATGGTAATTTCTACCCCGAGTTTCCCCATATTGATAGAAATTAGTCAAGGTCGGTCTAGTTGGCCGGACTAAAACAACAATGACATAACACCATAAATAAGATAAACCAACATGCAAGCAACCCACCAACATCCCTATATTCAAATAATCCAAGCCCTCATCCCTAAACACCCCAACAAGAAATCTACTCACGCATCATTATGGAAATCATCACAACATGCATATTAATTAGATCTAAACAAGATGATGATGAGAAAACAACACAAAAACTAAACTAGAGATTAGAGAGTGGAAAAGAACTATACCAACTATGTAAATCTATAAGAAATAAGAAGATATCATGAATAAAGATTGAATCTTTGATGAATAAAATGGAGAACTTGTCACTAATCCTCCAATAAACCCAACAAATCTTCAAATAAAACTTGAATAATCTTCTTACAACCTTGAAATCTAGATAATTGTTGATGGAAACTTGTAGTTCTACTATTAATTACTATGTAAACTACTAGAATTTTGGAGGATTTTTCTAGATTACTACTACTAATGGATGGTGTAATA
Organism: Agrostemma githago; assembly: GCA_958450325.1. Classification (NCBI taxonomy): domain Eukaryota; kingdom Viridiplantae; phylum Streptophyta; class Magnoliopsida; order Caryophyllales; family Caryophyllaceae; genus Agrostemma; species Agrostemma githago. The sequence goes on along the minus strand of OY288258.1, from coordinate 53,219,866 downwards.
GGATGGTGGAGTGGTGTAATGGCTTCCCTCCTTAGCACAATGGAGAGGTGACTTAGACAATGAATTAGGGTAACATATATATAGTAATCTCTTAATGGGTTTTTAACTTTATGCTCCATTAGTGAGACAATCTCCCCTTGCATCTTCATGGGGTGAAACTTCGCCCTGCGGACTTGACGATAATTCCCACCGGGTGAAAATTTCGCCCGGTGAGATTTTCTTCTTTTTTTCGCATTTTCGGCACTTCTTCCCATCGGGCGAAATTTCGCCCGGTCAGTTTCGTCCGGTGAGTAAGCTCGGAAAATCTTCGGGGGAGGCGTTTCACCGTCGGGTGAAATTTCGCACGGTCATTTTTTTCTGGCCTCGAATCTTGTCTCATTCTTCGTTGTTCGATCAGATGGCTTTAAACTTTAAGTTGTGTGCTTTGCTCTTTGGACGGTTTTCCCTTCTCTTGTGCTCGTGGAAGCTCAATCGTGATTTTTGTAGCAAAACCTATCAAAATTGATAGAAAAACTACCAAAAACACGTAAAATGCACAAGAGGGACGCTAATGCGAGAAGTACGCAAAATATGGCGATAATCGCACTCAAGACTCGCAAAACGAGGGAAAAACGGGTCTAAATGGGAGGAAAAACGGTCTAAATTTAGCACACAACAATTCCCCCACACTAGACCGTTGCTCGTCCTCGAGCAAAGACCCAAAAAGAAATTACAAACTACTACTACTAGCTAGACTATGCTAAGCCGATACGGGGCAATTAACGGGCCCGCTCCGTCCCTTCAACTCACATCGAAATACTTATGAGGTAGAGTACTCCCATGCAAGGCAAGTTGGGGCTTGCTCAAAATGGTGGATGCGACTAAACACACAAAAACACACAACACGAAAGAATAGACGCATCCAAAGCAAAAATAAAACACCGAATCCCTCATCGAGACGGCGGGGAAAGACACCGATTACTTACCCAAAACAACAATAGACTTCCAAGATAAATGACCCACGTAAACAAGGACCAAAGCCTAATACTATGACAATTAAGCAATATAGATGTTGATAACTTAGCTAGGTCCGCCTAATCTTCTAAAGGGGTACTACGGGGCGTATAATGGAGTGGAAAAAGTGAACAATGGATTCGTTCGACACTGTAGGTAAGTGCAGTCCCGCTCTCTTTGGCTAAGCCAAGAGGGTCGTTCCAAACTCGAATTTCCTAAATTAGACCAAATAAAAAGGTGGAGTGTTTACAATTATTGGGGTGGATCGACTCATCACCGCTATCTTCCGACCTCGGGACTCGGTCCTCTAGTTGGCACTTCACGACGACGAATCAATCAAAGGGCTTTTTGTTTAAAGAAGATATTTTTGATAATTTGATTTTCATCTGAAGCTCCTTTTCTTCTCCTTTATTTTTTTTTTCCTTTCTTCTTTTTCATATTTTTGTGCCCTTTTTCTCTTGCTTTGGTTTGCCCTTTTTGGCTTTTTGATGTGGTTTGTAACCAAGCTTGGAGGTTATTTTTTGTGTAAACTTATTGTGATGATGTATAGGTGGAGGAAAAATAGGTAATCGAGAACGCGCGCCATTCCGGATAACCCACAAAAGGCGGAAGAAGTTTGGACTAAAGGTGCAATGGTCATTCGAGCAAGGTCACCTAGAAAACGGGATGCGGGAACCAAGGCCTAACTCCTCCATGGGTGGTCAAGGTGGTCAAATGCAAACCCCGAAGTAAACCTCTAGTAGAAAAGGTGGACTCAAAGCTAAAAGATCAACAAATTCATCGCCTAAGAGTCATTCTACTAGACTGAGGTCCAAAATCTACAATGAGTTATCTACGATGGAATGTAAACTCTTGTTATAAGTTTGTAATCGGGTTTTCGAAAAGTTTTTAATCCTAGACACACTATACAAAAGCAAAACAAACACACGAAAATGAAAAAGTAAATAAAAGAAAACACAAGTAAAGTCATGAACTCCATACTCCATCAATCATTCAAGCATAATCAACCACAACACCAAAATGCTCACTTCGAGAGCCTCCAATAGCAACAACCTAACTCCTCTACAAAAGTTAAAGAATAAAGAAGGAAAAAAGTTAACAAGCGGGTGCTTTCATAATCTCTTCAAATCGTGCTATTAAGGTGGTGGTTACCTGTAAGAGTAGAGAACAAGACCATACACGGGACACGAAACATAACGAGAAACGAGAGAAGAAAAGAAAAAGAAAAAGAAAATGTTTTTGATTTTTCGAATTTTTCAAATTTTTATGGATTTTTTTAAATTTTTTTTGAAAAATAAAAGATAGTAGACTGTAGGGGGGAAACGAAAAAGACGAAAAAGAAAAATAAGAAAAATCTTTTTGGATTTTTATGATTTTTCGAATGTTTTTGGGTTTTATAATTTTTTGAATGTTTTTGGATTTTATAATTTTTTGAATGTTTTTGGATTTTTCAAAAATTTTGAGAAAAGGAAAAGAAAATAAAATAAAATAAAGAAAACGATAAGATAGTGGCGGGCCTAGGTGCAATCACATCACCTAGACCCTAGCCAAGTGGCTAAGAAAATGAAAATGGTTAAAAGAAAATGAAAGGGTGAAAAATTAGGCATAAGTGTAGTCACGTCACCTAGCCTGGATTAAGAAATGAGAAAGATTTGATTAAAAAAATTTGGATTTTCAAAGGGAGGTCAATGGCGTAATCACATCGCCAAGAGACCGGGAGCATTACCAAGGCCGCGACGGCCACAAAAATCATTAAATGGGACGGTGGGACAGCTTGCAATTTCGTTCAAGATAAAATAATCACAATGATTATAATGATGGGATAGGGAATAAGGAACAACATTAATTCACATACAACTGTAGATGATTAAGACTCACCGACTCCACATATATTCACCCACAACACAAACGAACCACATAATCTACCGACTCTTGTGGGGGAGGGGGGGGGGGTCTAGTCTGAATAGTCATTTGACGCAAAGGAGGCAGTGGGAGTTCCCTCACCGGCATACTCCCAAACTCTTACATCCCCCGAGTTATTCAGTCGGAATTCACAGGGACCTGGAGGTAGGTCCCAATTACGAGGGTTATAAATATTGGTTCGGTACTTGCTGGGAACAATTAAGGCACGGTCATGGTTAAGAGAGACGAGGCGGTGTTCAGGCACGTGAAAGATCCAAGTAGGGAAATAGGCCTCGTCAAGCCAGACACGGGGGTCATGTGGTTTAAGATGGTCGGTCGCATAACCCAAGTTTCTTGCTATTAAAGTCACAAGACCGCCACAGTCGACAGAGGGGCGTTGGTCAATGATAATTTGATGAAAGTGTAACGCCACGACAATAGGTAGGTAAAGGGGATAAGAGTTACCGAGAAAAGAGTCACATATCAATTGTAGGACACACACATTGAGGTTAATGATATTGTCGATAGATGGCAAAAGACAGTGTGAAAGGATTTCAGCGAAATAACGAATGACTGGGTTACGGATTTCAGCGGTAAAACTAAAATTAGGTTCGAAATCACGTTGACCCGGCGCTATGCGCCTCCATAAGTCTCTCCTAGTCGCACTACTTTGCGAATCACATAAGGGTCTACTTAGTCCGGTACCTGATGAGGGTAAACCTAGAGCTAAGCTAAAGTTGAAAATATTTAAACAGTGATTTCTACCAAACAAATTAAATTTGAACTCTTTAGGTGTGGTCGGGTAATCGATTGTAAAGGTACCTAAAAACTCACAAGTCAAGTCTTTATTTGTGCAAGGCACAAAATCAAGGAGTTTACTAATACCAATTCTAGACGATAACTCTCTAATATCGTTCTTAATTCCTAGAGTTTTCATTGTGAATGGACAAGGCCATCTCGTACTCTGAAAAGCTTTTTCAGAGAAGGTTCGAGCAAGGGGTGAATTAGGGCACGGTAAAAGTTTAGGCCTAGAAGACTTACTAGAAGATGAACATTTAGAAGGACAGAAGTCGAGGCCATACCTTGTTTACGCGCGGCTCGTTGAGCTCTTGTCTCCATGATAATAATTTGCAAGAAAAATCCCAAAACTTTTGCTTCTCCTTTCTTCAAAAACCCAAAATAAATATTCACCCAAGTATGGAAAGGAGTTATGAATGGAGGTTGAATGTGGTGTATGGAAGGTGGTGTAATGATTTTGTGATGGTTGAAAGGGTGAAATGATAAGTGAGGTGAAAAATGTGGTATAAATAAGGGTGTTTGAGGAGGGAAGTGAAAGTTTAAAGTTGATGGTAAAAATTTGGTGTAGAAATTTTTGGAGGGAAAGTTATGTTGAGGTAAATTGTTGGAGGGAGATGAAAATGTAGTGAGTGAAAGTGAAAGTGTAGGTGATCGGTCAAGACACACCGCCGGGTGAAATTTCACCCGGTCGGGCACCATCGGGTGAAATTTCACCCGACGACTTTTCGTTGTGAAAATCGTTTTGCCAACTTTTTTCCACCGGGTGAAATTTCACCCGATCAAAATCTCACCGGGCGAAATTTCGCCCGGTGGTATATTCTTTGGTTCCGGCAATTCTGGCAACTTTTCCGTGGGGCGAAGTTTCGCCCGGTCGAGTCTCGCCGGGCGAAGTTTCGCCCGGCGGTCTTCTTTGCTGCGTTTTTCCGCCTTGCCATTTCATGGCTCTTCAATAATCACCTAGAGATTCAAATATTGACTCGACTCACATTACATAATCAATATTTCCCACAAACATGCTTGTGGTCTTCAATTAAGCTCCATAACTTCTCCAAATGCTTGATCTTCATCTAAATTTAGCGCCATTGCGAAATCCAATTTCAATCAATCTTCTCAAGCTAACAAAACTAATAAAATCAAAGAAATATGATACATATATACAAGGTGGTTGTTGAGGATACCACCAAACCTACATCAACTTTGAGAGGGGGTTCAAACAACGCTCCCCGATGGGAGCTCATCAAACTTCATAGTAGCAAAGGTCTCACGAATATGACCGGGATGATAAATCTTCAAACGTTGCCCATTAACCATAAACTTCCCGGTTTCCGGGCTTGATATCTCTATTGATCCATATGGTTGCACTCCGGTCAGTTCAAATGGACCCGACCATTTTGATTTCAACTTACCGGGGAAGAGCTTAAAGCGAGAGTTGAAGAGTAATACCTTATCACCAATGGAGAAGTCCTTACGAAGAATTCGAGAATCGTGCCATTGGCGAGTTCTTTCTTTGTAGATCTTCGAGTTCTCGTAGGCCTCAAGTCTTAGTTCTTCCAATTCTTGTAGTTGGAGAAGGCGATTATTTCCTACAACACTTTCATCAAAGTTTAGCTCTTTGATTGCCCATTTGGCTTTGTGTTCTAATTCCACCGGTAAATGACAAGCTTTACCATACACAAGACGATAAGGAGTGGTTCCAATCGGCGCTTTGTAAGCCGTCCTCAATGCCCAAAGGGCGTCATTTAACTTCAATGACCAATCCTTTCGGTGTGTATTTACAACTTTCTCTAAAATTCCCTTGATTTGACGGTTGGAGATCTCGGCTTTCCCATTTGATTGAGGATGGTAGGCTAAGGACATCTTGTGAGTAATACCATATTTCCTAAGAAGGTGTTCAAAGGTATCCTTCCTAAAATGAGAGCCTCCATCGCTAATTATGGCTCTAGGCATACCGAATCTCGGGAAAATCACGTTCTTGAAAAGCTTGATTACAACCTTGGAGTCATTGGTGGGGGAAGCTACGGCCTCGATCCATTTTGAGACATAATCAACCGCGACTAGAATGTACTTTTTACCAAAAGAGGATGTGAACGGACCCACGAAATCAATGCCCCAAACATCGAACAATTCAATCTCCAAGATAGTTTGAAGGGGCATCTCATTTCTTCTTGTAATATTGTCACTTCGTTGGCATGCATCGCATGTGAGAATGAAAGCTCGAATGCCTTTGAACATGGAAGGCCACCAAAACCCGCTTTGGAGAACCTTGGTGATGGTAGGGATTCGTCACGTCCCAACCGTCAATAATATAACCGGCTAATCCTAACTAGGGTAGATAGGGCAAGTCGGGTCGAATCCACGGGGACGGTAATGAGGCGTCTAGACTAAGGTCGCCTAAATACGAGACTAAGTCAACGAGCTAAGCTAAACTACACAATGAGAAGAGGGGAGAAAACTAGACTATGACTAAGACTAAGGAGAAACAACTAAGGGAAACGGGCTAGGATTAGGTCGGGGTCAAAGGGGTAACGGAATGGTCGAGGGAGAACTAGAGTGAAGGAGGTATTAGGGTGATCTAGGTTGGTCCGGGCTCTCGCAACTTAGACCTACCTAGAGGTTCCACCTAGAACCCATCTCGGCGACACACACAACAAACGGGGTTACTAGCATGATATCGGGACCTAGGTCAAATCCGGGCTCTCGCTACTTAGACCGACCAAGGGGTCGTCCTCACCGGGCTCTCGCAACTTAGTGAGGGAACCGAACCCACAAAAAAACTATCACCCACAAGAGAAAGGCAAGAAAAACAAGTATTTGCAACTACTAGTCAATCATGCATTTCAACAAACATGTGATGTGCATCAAACAAGAGGAAACCCAAATCTTCCACCAACAACTCCAACAAACCCTTAATCACCCAATCAACACCCTAATCACCTTACTAACCCTAGCAAGAACACTACTCTAACATATCTAATCTAGGATTAACACGAACAAGAGGAATCACCAAAGAAACAAAACAAACATCAACAAACTAGTGAAAACTATTAACTACAATCAAAGATTGAAACTTGAATAACATAAATAAAGATTAAGAGGAAAAGGAAGAGGAGTATACCAAACTAGTGAAGGAGAAAGAACAAAACTTGCATTAATGAAGAAAAATCCAAAACAAACACCCAAGGTTGTCAATCTTGAATGGATCTTGAAGAATTCCCTTAATACAAGTACTAAACTATGATTAACTACTAATTACCGACTAATCTACACTAATCTAATCTAATATAACCTAAAGTAGTCTAGGGTTTAAGGATATAACATAAGATAAGATAAGATGGTGTCTTAATACAAGAGGGGGGTATATATAGGGTTACAAGTGGAAAGGAGAAGAAAGGAAACAATGCGGGCTGTAACTGACCCTTCCCGGTCGGGATGGGCCATCCTTCCCGATCGGGATGGGCTCACAGTAGCCGTGCTTCATGTTCCCTTCATCCCGAACGGGATGGGTCTTTGTAGGCCTCTCTTAAGAGCTCTTTGGTCCCTCCTTGCCTCTCATGGGCTTCTCGTTGATTCTCGGGACTCGGGATCGGGTCTCAGAGGCTCGGAATTGAATCCCGAGGTCTCGGGGTCGATTCCAAGGCATCGAGTCATCGTTCCTCTACTCTGTTGGTTCCAAAATGTGTATGTATCGAGTCGGAATCGCTCCAACTCTTCCAAATCGGTCTCGGGAACCTGAAACGAACTAAAGGAAGCATAAGAAGCCCCTAAACCGCTCCCAAGGAGCGATTCTACAAGGAAAATGGGACCAAAACACAACAAAATAGGCACTACAAACCACACTTATCAACTCCCCCACACTTAACCCTTACTCGCCCTCGAGTAAGCACATACTACTACTAAACTATCCGAGTGGGTATTAGCGCACCCTACGTCCCTTCAACTCACGCGAGTGCACTTAGAGGACAAGTGCACTCCGCAAGGCAAGTTGGGTCTTGCGACAAAACTTTGGATGCAACTGGACACAAAACACACAAACAAACAAACACACAAACAAACACACAATCAGTTGCACCCAAAATAAAACAAATACCGCTTCCCTCTAAAAGCGGTGAATGAAGCACCGGTTTAGGAGTCGAGGTAAGTGACAACGTTCCCAAGCTAGCAATACAAACCAAGGTGGACTAAACCCTAATAGTATGACGAAAAAGCAACAAAAACGTTGGTAACTTACCTAGGTCCTCCTAACTTTCTAAAAACGTACTACGGGACGATCGGCGGAGTGGAAAAGTGAAGAACCACGGTGTTAGTCGACACTGTAGGTAAGTGAGACCCCGCTCCCTTTAGCGTGAGCCAAGAGGGTCGTCCCATGTCTAAAACCGCCTTACTAGTCCAAGTAAAAAGATGGAAATATGCAAAATGAGGGAAGACCGACTAATGCCGCTATCATCCTTCCTCGGGACTCGGTCCTTTGGTAGGCTCTTCACGGCAAAAGTCGGAAAAAGGCTTATTTTTGTGGGGATTTCTTTTTGTGAGACGGGTTTTGTTTTGGCATTTTCTTTCTTTTCGACATTTTGATTTGTTTGTTGCCATGCCATTTCTTTTTCTTATTTTATATTTTCTTTTTGGCTTTTGTGCCTTTTCTTTTTCTTCATTCTTTTCTTTCTTTCATTTTTCTTTCTTTTCTTTTCTTTGCCCTTTTTTGGCAAGATTTGGCTTTTTGGCATTTCTTGACAATTGAGAAAGAGAGAAATCAACAAATTGCATTTTATTGTGTGTGTATGTGAGGAAGGTAGGGTAATGGGTAAGTCGGGGGTCGCGATTTCCCTACAAACCCACAAAAAAGGGGAGAACTTGGACTAATCAAACAATCCTAGACACGGTCACCTAAGGGACGAGACTCGGTAACCAAGGCCTTTTCACACCGTGGGTGGTCATAATGGTCAAAATGCAAATCCCGTAGTAAATCTCTAGTAAGCTAGGTGGACTCAAGGTAAAGGACCAACGAAATCATTGATTTAGGGTCATTCTACTAGACAAAAGTCCAAGACTCGATTTACATTACTAGGAAGGGAAAGTAGACACCCACACACTAGCCTCTAAACCGGGTTTTGAAAACGGTTTACGCACAAGACACACAACACAACACAAAACAAAGACACGACGAAAACGAACGAAAGAAAAAGAAATAAAAGAAACGAAACAAAAACAAAGCACAACAAACATATAAACAACACAATCACCACCCCTAGCTTCTAAACAAATTACCAAATCAACCGCAAGTATGTACAAGCTCCACCCGAGCACACCTCAACACAACTCTCTCCAAACTTCACAAGAAATAAAGAGGGGAAAAAGGGATAGAAGATGTTACCGGATGTCTTCAAAGCTTTCCAAAATTAACGGTGATTAAAGTAACCTATAAGGAAAAAAGGGCAAACACACAAAACAAAACAAATACACGACACAAGACACAAAAGGAAAACACACAAAAGAAAAATCTTTTTGATTTTTGTGAAAATTTTCAAATTTTTATGGTTTTTAAAGATTTTTTCAAAAAACTAAGAAAACAATACTAACTATACTAGAATATCGCTCCCCCACACTTAAATCGAGCCATGTCCTCATGCTCGATCGTAGGGTGCGGAGAGACAAAAGAAAAAGAAAAGAAACTACGAAAATAAAGCTAAAAATCAAAAATAAAGTGAAGAAAAGGGTAGAAGGTGTCCGGCCGGGGTGTAGTCAAGTCATCATGGGCCGAGACGAGAAAAAGATATGGATGGGGGAAAAAATAAAAAGAAGGAAGTAAAAGGAAATGGGAGGGGAGGGCTAGGTGTAATCAAGTCACCTAGCCCGGATTCTGCCTAAATCCGACTAAATCCTCAAAAAAGAAAGTGAAAAACTTGTAAAATTTGGATTTTGAAAATGACTCTCGATGTAGTCATGTCATCGAGAGTCGGGAGCAACAACTACCGAGGCCTCGAAGGCCACCATGACATCAAGACACAAAAGTGTACAAGGGGAAGGGAATAAACAAAGGAAAACAAGCAACAACAAAAACGGAAAAGAAAGGATAGTTGCCGTACCATAGGCTAGAACCTCACTCTCTCCATCATCTCATAGATCAATATAGGCACTTGCTTGTCTTCATCATTGCTATCCCGCTTCAAGCTTGATAGAACCGCATGGTAGAGGTAGTAATGGTGCGAGGGGGTGGGATTTGATGTGAATACCGGTCTAAAGTAGATAGAAGATGAAGTGAGGATATGAAAATGAAGTATGTGGGTGGTAATATATGAGCAAGGAAGGTAGGGAGGTTGGGTGGGGGTATATAATGGATGGGTGGGCTTGAATGTCGAAGAAGAAGCACCAAAAAGGAGTAGGGGACCATCCCGGTCGGGATGGATGATCCCGATCGGGTCGATAAACCCTTCCCGGTCGGGAAGCCTCCTTCCCGATCGGGATGACACTCTAGTGGACTCGATTTTTGGCACCCTCATCCTGATCGGGACGGCCCCATCCCGGTCGGGACGACACACCCTCCCCGGTCGGGAAGGGTCTTCATGACTCCCATGACCCCAAAAACCGACTCCCTTACTCACGATTCAAGCTCTATCACTAACCACTCCTTTCTAGGAGTCACCTTCACTTCACCTATCACAATAAACTCAAAACACACATCAAATTCACTCCCTTACATCGCTCATCAAAATACCAAATCAATTACAAGAGCTTCACAAAACAACAAAAATCAAGAGAAAAAATCACACAAATACAAACACAAGTACTCTAAAGAGGAGAGGAGGGGAATATACAACATGATGGTTCTTTAGGAACTCCTTCAAACCGAGGATGGTGGACTCCATTCTTCAACCATAGCCCTCAAGGGCATGGAGGAGCAAGTCGAACGCGCTACCGACATCATAGTGAAGGCCCAAGAAGCGCTCGAGCTTAACCGACCTCCACGGCCTCCAAGGAGAAGGCAAGAAGTAGGAATCCCAAAACCCGTCATCATCATTCATGTCATCTCCGGGGTCTATCCATCCTACGAGCTCCACCGATCTCTTCCTCCCTAGGCATCGCCTCCAATCATTAGCAAGCTTCATCTCCAAGAAACAAGGCACAAAAAGCGGTTTTGGCCTCACTTCCTCGTTGCACACCCCCACACTTGCCTCAAGTTGTGGTTCCCCATCTTCATCACTCGGCCCCACATCATCTTGGAGAGGAGAATCGAAACTTCTACCGGCGGTTTCAATCTCTTCCAAGTCATCTCTCGGTGTACTAGCAAGGGGCTCTTGATGCTTGTCCAAATTATCGCACAAGGGCAACTCGAGGCTAACAATCTCACCCAACATCCTCACAAATTCCACCAACCCATCCAACTCACTATCCTCCTCCAATTCCTCACCAAGAATGCCTTCACCAAGGGTCATCTCCTCATTCGTCTCTTTTTGGGTAGACGATTGAGGTTCTTTAAAGCAAACTTCTCCTCCAAAGGGAACTACATCGGCGGCTTCATGGCTAGGTTTCTCCCCTTTATCAAGTGGGCACCCTTCATCTAATTGTGATGTTCGGGATAAAAGCATTACGGTTTTAACCGCTATTGCATTTAATCGAGCATCCCTCGCCTCGTTTTCCCTTCGAAATCGGGCCATGAATTCATCTTGCTCTTTTTGCATTTGAATAGCCATTTCTTGTGTGCTCCTTTGCAATTGAAGAATCGAATGACACAACTCCAAGTTCGGCAATTGGTGGTCATTGGGGTCTTGTAAAGCTATTTGATAATCTTGATGATGCCCAAGGGGTGGGGCATCATATTGTTGGTAGTGAGGTTGAGGTGATTGGTAGTATTGTGGGTCATGGGGTTCATATTGTGGTTGGGGTGTAGGGTAATATGGTGGGTTTTGGGGAAATTGGCTTCCATACGGTGAATCTTGATTGAACATGGTGGGTTCACAATCATAGCTCGAGTAATGGCCACCATGGTCGTAGGAGTGATAATCCTCCACTTGTTGGTAGCCGTTTTCATACTCTTGAAGATCATACCCGTCTTGATTACCCCAAGAAGCTTGATTATGGTAGGGGGACGTCATGTCATAGCTTTGGTTCAAAGAAGAAGAGGGGTAGCTCATATCGGCTTCCATGTGTGGGGAGTTTAGATCAAACCCCATGCTCGCTCGAAAATCGTAGCTCATACCCGGTTGGAAACCACTCATTCTAGCAACCGTCCGTTTAAGCGGCTCTGAGTTACAAGAAGAAGATAATCACCACCTCTAAGCACAAACTGTAGACTAAGAACAAACGTGAGAAGTCTAGTGCTTTTTGGCACTAGACAAGAGAGAAATAAACTTCACACACACAAGAAGCAAGGTAACAAAAGGAAAAAAAGAAAAACACAACACAAAGACAAAGCCAAGCAAATAGGATAACAAAGTCCAAACTAGCACCGTCCCCGACAACGGCGCCAAATTGATGGTAGGGATTTGTCGTGGAATCCCAACCGTCAATAATATAACCGGCTAATCCTAACTAGGGTAGATAGGGCAAGTCGGGTCGAATCCAAGGGGACGGTAATGAGGCGTCTAGACTAAGGTCGCCTAAATACGAGACTAAGTCAACGAGCTAAGCTAAACTACACAATGAGAAGAGGGGAGAAAACTAGACTATGACTAAGACTAAGGAGAAACAACTAAGGGAAACGGGCTAGGATTAGGTCGGGGTCAAAGGGGTAACGGAATGGTCGAGGGAGAACTAGAGTGAAGGAGGTAGTAGGGTGATCTAGGTTGGTCCGGGCTCTCGCAACTTAGACCTACCTAGAGGTTCCACCTAGAACCCATCTCGGCGACACACACAACAAACGGGGTTACTAGCATGATATCGGGACCTAGGTCAAATCCGGGCTCTCGCTACTTAGACCGACCTAGGGTTCGTCCTCACCTGGCTCTCGCAACTTAGTGAGGGAATCGAACCCACAAACAAACTATCACCCACAAGAGAAAGGCAAGAAAAACAAGTATTTGCAACTACTAGTCAATCATGCATTTCAACAAACATGTGATGTGCATCAAACAAGAGGAAACCCAAATCTTCCACCAACAACTCCAACAAACCCTTAATCACCCAATCAACACCCTAATCACCTTACTAACCCTAGCAAGAACACTACTCTAACATATCTAATCTAGGATTAACACTAACAAGAGGAATCACCAAAGAAACAAAACAAACATCAACAAACTAGTGAAAACTATTAACTACAATCAAAGATTGAAACTTGAATAACATAAATAAAGATTAAGAGGAAAAGGAAGAGGAGTATACCAAACTAGTGAAGGAGAAAGAACAAAACTTGCATTAATGAAGAAAAACCCAAAACAAACACCCAAGGTTGTCAATCTTGAATGGGTCTTGAAGAATTCCCTTAATACAAGTACTAAACTATGATTAACTACTAATTACCGACTAATCTACACTAATCTAATCTAATCTAACCTAAAGTAGTCTAGGGTTTAAGGATATAACATAAGATAAGATAAGATGGTGTCTTAATACAAGAAGGGGGTATATATAGGGTTACAAGTGGAAAGGAGAAGAAAGAAAACAATGCGGGCTGTAACTGACCCTTCCCGGTCGGGAAGGCTTGGTCCCTATCGGGATGGGCCATCCTTCCCGGTCGGGAAGGACCTTCCCGATCGGGATGGGCTCACAGTAGCCGTGCTTCATGTTCCCTTCATCCCGAACGGGATGAGGCCATCCCGAACGGGATGGGTCTTTGTAGGCCTCCCTTAAGAGCTCTTTGGTCCCTCCTTGCCTCTCATGAGCTTCTCGTCGATTCTCGGGACTCGGGATCGGGTCTCGGAGGCTCGGGATTGGATCCCGAGGTCTCGGGGTCGATTCCAAGCCATCGAGTCATCGTTCCTCTACTCCGTTGGTTCCAAAATATGTATGTATCGAGTCGGAATCGCTCCAACTCTTCCAAATCGGTCTCGGGAACCTGAAACGAACTAAAGGAAGCATAAGAAGCCCCTAAACCGCTCCCAAGGAGCGATTCTACAAGGAAAATGGGACCAAAACACAACAAAATAGGCACTACAAACCACACTTATCACTTGGCAATTGTCTTTTGGTTGGCCAAGTGTCCACCATAAGATGTCGAGTGAAGGTGCTTCACAATATTATATCCTTCTTCGGTCGTAACACATCGTCGGTAAATTCCATCTACGCATCGGCGAAATAAATAAGGCTCGTCCCAATAATAGCGTCGGGCTTCATAACGTAGTTTCTTCCTCTCTTGCTTGGAATAATCGTCCGGAATAAAAGGAGACACTAAGAAATTGACGATATCGGCGTACCAAGGTGTAATAGTTTCAAAGGCCATCAAGGCCTCATCTCTCATAGCTTCATTGATGGGGATACCATCTTCTTCATTGCTTCCTTTACTAACCGCTAGTCTACTAAGATGATCCGCTACCAAGTTCTCCGATCCGGCTTTGTCTTTAATCTCAATGTCAAATTCTTGTAAAAGGAGCACCCACCGAAAGAGTCGGGACTTGGTCTCCTTTTTGGACATGATGTATTGAATCGCCGCATGATTGGTATGAATAATGACTTTCGAACTAGTAACATAATTTCGAAATTTCTCCATGGCATAGACAACGGCAAGCATCTCTTTTTCGGTTGTGGTGTACCTCGATTGGGCTTCATCTAAGGTCTTGCTTGCATAATAAATCACATGTAGCTTCTTATCAACCCGTTGACCTAGAACGGCACCAACGGCAAAATCGGATGCATCGCACATGATCTCAATTGGAAGATTCCAATCGGGAGCTTTGATAATTGGTGTGGTAGTGAGAGCGGTCTTTATCCTGCAGAAGGCCTCAAGACACGAGTCATCGAAAACAAAAGGTGCATCTTTCATAAGCAAAGAAGTCAAAGGTTTAGCAATCTTAAAAAAGTCTTTAATAAATCGTCTATAAAAACCGGCGTGACCTAGAAAACTCCTCACCCCTTTGACATTTGTAGGTGGTGGCAAGTTCTCAATCACGGAGACTTTCGCCTTATCGACTTCGACTCCTCTATTAAAAACAATATGACCTAGGACAACACCTTGTTCAACCATAAAATGACACTTTTCCTAATTTAAAACAAGTCTATACTCTTCACATCGAGCTAACACTTGATCACGATTTTCAAGACAAGAATCAAAAGATGTACCATGGACACTAAAATCAACCATAAAAACTTCCATGGATTTTTCAATAAAATCGGAGAAAATAGCCATCATACATCTTTGAAACGTTCCCGGCGCATTACACAATCCAAATGGCATCCTTCTATAAGCATAGGTGCCATAGGGACAAGTAAAAGTGGTTTTCTCTTGGTCATCGGGATGAATAGGAATTTGAAGAAATCCGGAATGGCCATCGAGTAAACAAAAATAAGAATGATGCGCCAATTTTTTAAGCATTTGATCAATAAAGGGAAGGGGAAAATGATCTTTTATGGTGGCCGTGTTCAATTTACGATAGTCTATACACATGCGCCAACCGGTAATAGTCCTAGTGGAAATTGACTCACCCTTTTCTCCTTTGACAACCGTTATTCCTCATTTTTTCGGCACAACTTGTACGGGGCTAACCCATTTACTTCCGGTTATTGGGTATATAATGTTAGCCTCATACAACTTGAGGACTTCCTTCATGATGACCTCTTTCATGGTGGGGTTCAACCTACGTTGACCCTCAACCGAAGGACGGTGGTCATCATCAAGGATGATCCAATGTATGCAAACATTTGGGCTTATGCCTTGGAGGTCGGCAATACTATACCCGATGGCCTTTTTGTGCTTTCTTAAAACAATTAAAAGTTTTTCCAATTGAGGACCATCAAGGGTAGCATTGACGATAACGGGATAATTAGTTCCTTCAAGAAAATCATATTTGAGGGAAGAGGGGAGTGGCTTAAGTTCAATATTAGGAGGAGAAGATACCATACTCTTACCCACCGGTAGTGGTTCTACCTTTTCATCATGCAAACATTCTTCTTCAGGGGGTGGAGAGTCAAATGGTTCCTCTTCTTGCTTATCATCATCTATCAAGCTATACTCAACCAAACTATCAATAACTTCAATGGAATTCATTTGTTCAATCATTGGTTGTTTAAGAGCTTGAGAAAGGGAAAACTCCACCGACTCGTTCCCTATGTTAAATGACAACTTTCCATTCTTAACATCAACTATAGTACCACCGGTAGCCATAAAAGGTCGACCTAAGATAATGGGGGTAATAGTGTCTTCGTGCATATCCATGACAACAAAGTCGGAGGGGATGAAGAACTTACCAACTTGAACGGGTACGTCCTCAAGTATCCCAAGTGGGTACTTGACGGACCTATCCGCAAGTTGAATCGACATACTAGTGGGTCTCATCTTCCCCACACTAAGTCTTTTGGCAATAGAATAGGGTAACAAACTAACACTAGCCCCAAGGTCGCATAAAGCTTGATTAACAACAACATTTCCTACCCGACAAGGGATGGAAAAACTACCCGGATCATCTAGTTTCTTTGGCATTTCGTTCATAAGAATGGCACTACATTGACCCGTGAGAGAGACACATTCTTTGTCTTCTATGGTTCTCTTTTTAGTCAAGACATCTTTCAAAAACTTAGAATAGAGGGGCATTTGAGAAATTACCTCGGTGAAAGGTAAAGCTACCTCTACTTTCTTTAACATATCACGAAACGGCTAAATTTATTTTGGCTTCTTCCGCTTCCATTTGCTCTTTCTTCTTTCTTTGTTCTCTTAGTTCATTCTCCGCATTTTGGAGGATATCAAACTCCGCTTGTATTCCCCGGTTTTGTTTGGGGGAAGTGGGAGATGATTCTTGTTGTGCACTTGGTTGATTAACCTCGGATGGGGTAGTCTTGGTGTTCAAGCTCAAGTTCTAATATGGGTTCTCAAGTTCTTTGCCACCTCTCAAAATGACGGCATTTGCTTGGTGTGAAGGATCTCTTGGGTTTTGAGGTTGACCGGGCAAACCATGGGGTGGATGAATTGGTGCGGCTAAGGCTTTTGTTGCTTCTTGTGATTCCTAAACCTTTAGCCTTGCCTTAGTATCTTGATGTTCATTCCATAGTTGGCCAACGGTTCTATGCAAATCATTATAGTTCTCCCATGAAGGACCTCCTTGACCAAATTGAGAATTGCTTGATTGGCCATAAGATTGAGAGGGTTGATTAAATGGTTGTTGATTGTAACCTTGGTTACCATGAGAATTTCCTTGGAACCCTTGATTGTATCCATGATTAAAGTGATTACCATGTTGATTTTGGTAATTGTTGTAATTGTTGGGAACATGGAAGTTGCTACCTTGTTGATTGAAGTTGCTCCTTTGATGAGGAGGCATATATGGGGGCATCTTTGGAGGACCTTGGTTAAAGGGTCTTTGTTGAATTTGATTGAATGGCCTCATTTGACTCCCTTGGGTGCGCGGCATCGGATTTTGAACATTTTGATTTCCATAAGAGAAATTAGGATGGAATCTTGTGCCGGCATTGTAAGTATTAGAAAAAGGATCAAATTGAGGTCTTTGCCCATATACTTGTATAGCTTGGACTTCATTTGGCTCTTCAACATAAACTTCTTCATTAGGAATGCAAGAGCTAGAGTCGTTGCCATGATTGCCACAATGATCACATTGAACTTCCCATGTTAATAGCTTTGGAGGTGATGGTTGCCTTGGAGGAACACTCCCTTGAATTTGGTACATACCTCTAGGAGTGAGCTTAGAATTCATGGCATCCATTCTCCTTTTCAATTCCTCAAGTTCGGTTTGGAATTTCAATTCATTAGAACTCGTGGATGAGTTCACTTCAACTTTCTTTCTAGAATCCCTCGATTGACCCATTCTAGAATCATTCCTTGCCATCTTCTCAATAAGATTTTTAGATGCCTCATCGGTGAGAGAAGAGAAGTCTCCTCCGGCGGCCGAATTGAGGTTTTTCTTGGTTCTCGATGAAAGGGTGTTATAAAACGTTTGGGTAGTTAGTCAATCGGGTATTCCATGATGTGGACATTTGCGCAACAAGTCTCTAAATCTTTCCCAAGCCTCGCTTAGGCTTTCGAATTCATCTTGCTTGAATGTTTGTATCTCCATGCGATATTGGTTAGTCTTTGACGGCGGAAAATATTTCTCCAAGAAGGCATTAGATAGTTGAGCCCATGTTGTGAAAGTATTAGCGGGATGGCCTTGAAGCCATCTACGAGCTCCATCTCTCAAGGTCTTCGGAAATAATAAGCGATGCAATTGGCATGAAGTTAATCCATTGAGACGGGCTCCTACTAATTTTTCTTTAAATGAAGCGATGTGCTCTTGAGCATCTTCTTGAGAAAACTCGTGAAAAGTATCTTGTTGGACCGCATTAGTCAAAGAAGCTTTCAATTCATAGTTCTCGGGTATCTCTCCGAAATCGACGGGAGAAGGTATTTCTTCATGTGTGAGTTGAGAGTACGAACCTAGAGTCGCCATTGGTTGGATTGGTGGTGATGGTGGACTTGAATTTGGTGGATTTGGAGAATTTGGAGGGGGTGGATCTTGATTAGGTGGTGGTGTTTTCGGTGATGGTGGCGGTGGTGGTGAATTTTGTGAAGTGGAAGGTATGGAAGGATTGTTTGGAGTGGGGTTATGTGATGTAGAAGGTGTAGAAGGTGAATGTGGTAGGATGGGATTAAGGTTAGGAGGTGATAATGAAGGATGTGGAATGATAGTGGTTGAGTTATTTCCTCGAAAACGCAATGCTCTAAAAGTCCTTTCCGGCTCCGGATCGAACCACAAGGGCGATGATGTGTTCCTGGGCATAAAACTCAATTAAACGGTAAGACTCCTAGCACCTCGCGGTACTAGGGAATCAAACACAACAACTAAAAACACAACAACAACTAGCAGTTCCCCGGCAACGGCGCCATTTTGATCGCCTCCCAATCGGATCGGTCGTTAACGAAGGACGGGGGGTCAAACGATATTTGTAAGACTCGGAATAACACAAAAACTACTAGAGTAATCGTGGTAAGTCGAGGTCGGTCCACAGGGAACGGTGTGTGTTTGTGAAGCTTAAAGTGTCGTGTTCGATGTCTTAGAAGGGGGTTTTTTCTAGGGTCGAGTCTAAACTAAGGGAATATCTAGAGAAATAGCTAAGGGTGGTCAATCTAGGGAAAAGGCGTTGGGGAGAAGTCGGGATTTTGTACTTGGAGTCTAAGAAGGTTGGAATCGAGTTTTTGTCGCAATATTGATAAACTCACCTAAAATCCCGCTTTCGGGGCGAATGAGGGTAAGTCCCTAGTCATGGTAATTTCTACCCCGAGTTTCCCCATATTGATAGAAATTAGTCAAGGTCGGTCTAGTTGGCCAGACTAAAACAACAATGACATAACACCATAAATAAGATAAACCAACATGCAAGCAACCCACCAACATCCCTATATTCAAATAATCCAAGCCCTCATCCCTAAACTCCCCAACAAGAAATCTACTCACACATCATTATGGAAATCATCACAACATGCATATTAATTAGATCTAAACAAGATGATGATGAGAAAACAACACAAAAACTAAACTAGAGATTAGAGAGTGGAAAAGAATTATACCAACTATGTAGATCTATAAGAAATAAGAAGATATCATGAATAAAGATTGAATCTTTGATGAATAAAATGGAGAACTTGTCACTAATCCTCGAATAAACCCAACAAATCTTCAAATAAAACATGAATAATCTTCTTACAACCTTGAAATCTAGATAATTGTTGATGGAAACTTGTAGATCTACTATTAATTACTATGTAAACTACTAGAATTTTGGAGTATTTTTCTAGATTACTACTTCTAATGGATGGTGTAATAGGATGGTGGAGTGGTGTAATGGCTTCCCTCCTTAGCACAATGGAGATGTGACTTAGGCAATGAATTAGGGTAACATATATATAGTAATCTCTTAATGGGTTTTTAACTTTATGCTCCATTAGTGAGACAATCTCCCCTTGCATCTTCATGGGGTGAAACTTCGCCCTGCGGACTTGACGATAATTCCCACCGGGTGAAAATTTCGTCCGGTGAGATTTTCTTCTTTTTTTCGCGTTTTCGGCACTTCTTCCTATCGGGCGAAATTTCACCCAGTGGGCGAAATTTCGCCCGGTCAGTTTCGCCCGGTGGGTAAGATCGGAAAATCTTCGGGGGAGGCGTTTCACCGTCGGGTGAAATTTCGCCCGGTGGTGTCTCACCGGGTGAAATTTTGCCCGGTCATTTTTTTCTGGCCTCGAATCTTGTCTCATTCTTCGTTGTTCGATTGGATGGCTTTAAACTTTAAGTTGTGTGCTTTGCTCTTTGGACGGTTTTCCCTTCTCTTGTGCTCGTGGAAGCTCAATCGTGATTTTTGTAGCAAAACCTATCAAAACTGATAGAAAAACTACAAAAAATACGTAAAAAGCACAAGAGGGACGTTAATTCGAGAAGTACGCAAAATATGGCGATAATCGCACTCAAGACTCGCAAAACGAGGGAAAAACGGGTCTAAATGGGAGGAAAAACGGTCTAAATTTAGCACACAACAGCTCTCCAATTCTTCACGAGTCATCCCTTCTTGGCCCAACTAACGATCGAGATCAGAATCCTCCAAAAAGTTTATATTACACTCGTACCAAAATAACACAAATGCACTACAAGACACACGATTAAGCTCACAAAAATACACAAAAACCGTCGTAATAACTACGACTAAATCCGGCTCATCAAATATCCCCACGCTTGAACCTTTACTCGTCCTCGAGTAAAACTCAAGGAACACAATAAACACAACCATCACCGATCCAAAATACGCGGGAATAAAATTACACACATCGGCCCTCACTCTTCTTCCACCAAACTCCCTCATTTTGAGACTATCCACAAGTTAATCCACCAATTGAATGAAACTCAACTCCAATGTTCACGTGAATCAACACACCCAATACCAAACTACTATCATCGACTCAAATCATCAAAATAAGGGACATTAGCAAATAAAGATAAGCTAATGTCAATATCTAACGCCCCTTATTTCTCCAATCCTAGAACGGATCACATGTGCTACTAATGTCACCGATGGTAAAAATTTATACCACAATATTCCACAACCAATACATGTGATCAATCCTAAACGCCTCTAATAGTTCAATATATCAACCAAAACATCACCAATCGCAAAAGATATAGTGCTACGACTACACCGCACCGCGATTCTTCTCACCTTAGCCAACTAATCCTACCCTTCCGACCTTCTATGTCGCCCTTCTTATGACCTCAACACCAAAAATGGAGAAAGTAGTAGTGATTTTTTTTCCTAATTCCCTCATTTTGCCTAGAGCGTCCGCCCTTGCGGATTTTCACTCTAGCTTTCATTTTTTTCCTCACACTACTCTCGTGGCACGCAACTCGATTTTTCTTTTTACCCGGAGCACCCTTTCGGGTTTTCACTCCGTCCTCAGCCACATTTCCCATTCTTGTCTAGGCGCCCTTTCGGGTTTTCACCTAGCCGGGATTATTTATTTATTTATTTATTTATTTGAATAATTAAAAGACGTAATATAAAATAACTAATATATACAACAAGATAATTTCCCTCCCCACGCTTGAATGACACATCGTCCTCGAATGTGTGAACTAAGGACAGAAGTGGGAAGAGAAATACCTCGGGGCTTAAGAGTGAGAAGAGGAGCCGGCGTCACGTGACTTAGCCTCACGTGCTGCTCTCCTAGATGATCTTGCTTGCTCACGGGTTGCAAGTTCTTCATAAAACTCGGGAGATGGTTCCGAGTAGTCATTAGGGTGCAACTTCAATTGCAACCACCAATTCATACACCGACCGAACTCAGCGGCCAACCTACTATTATCAACAGATTCTTCCACTCGATCTTCTATTGCTTCGCACCAATCGATTCAACGATCAAAATCAGACGTACCCTCGGGCTCTTCCACAACCGGGGCACTAGGCTCAGTAGTTGGTCTAGGAAATTCCTCATCATGATGAAGGTAAAACGCAGCCGTAGTAGGCCCCAACGGTAACGGTTTCCCATCTGGACACGGCAAAATCATGAAATGCTGGTGGGACGTGCCGAGCGTCTAGATTAGGTAGTGTTTCGCAATCGGTCGCGAAATCATAGAACAACTCTCCATGAACTTTATGCTAATAGTAATATCACCTACGACAGGAGAATCAGTCATCTTGGGTAGGCCAAGATACTGAGCTAGAAGAGTAACCATACCACCCATCGGAATATTCCCCGAGACCGCCTTCTGGTGCTTCTCACACAAATTCAAGAATATATCGAGCCAATCCGGGGTCCCAAAACATTCGGGCATCATGGTCCACAAATACATCAAATCCGCCCTAGGTAGATGTGTCGGTTCACCTTTGCAAAGAAATGTGGAGTTCAAAAGTCGGTGAACATAACGAAGGGCAGGATGAATAATATCAGCATTCTTAGCCCCCTCATAAGCACTCCCAACTATTTTCTTCCAAAATTCATCCATCATACGCGTAGTGGGAGTCAGTAATTCCGCCCCCCCTCTCGATGCTATACCTAACGCCTCCCTCAATTCTGTGAAGTCTACATCTCGTTCTGAATCTCCGAGATGAAAAGTAATGTGAGGGGGGTCGTCATCACGATGGACTTCTAAGGTGGACAAGAATTCAAGTGTGTAGCGCTTATACGTGTTCGCGTGCATATCGTAAAAGTTTGCTAATCCAATACGAGTCAATAACGTGAACACCTCATCACTAATCCCGAGTGTCTCCAATGCCAAATTATCGACAAATTTAGTCGACATAATAACTCGATCAAATAGTTGGCGCCATACCGATTTCTGTTTCGCACTCAAATTCTTACACCCCATATAGTCAACCGGGGTCGTCTTTTGCTTTTTCGGGGCCATAACTCTAGAGTCTCTAGGACAGCTGACACTAACTAGTGAAACTACCTAAAATATGTAAACTATGAACTTGAACGACACCCGACTCAGACCCAAACACGTAGACGAACCGTGACAGACTCGATTGACACGAAACGGGGTGCTGACTACAACTGGGCTTGCTTAAATCACACGGGATAGACATAAATCAACTCAGAAATCAGAATTTCCCCAACTTAGAATTGGTAACTCATAGACAGTACACAAACTATGGAATTAGAGAAATGAAACAGAAGAGGCCGAGAGGAGGGAGTTAGGGACTTACAACCTCGACAGACACAGAACGGAACAGCTGTTTATTGGACCCAACACCGGAGACAGACGACTCACCGGACCCACGCGAGTTGCCTGAGGAGTGACGCGACTCGCCTGACGACAGACAGACAGATGACAGACTGCCGACGAACCACTGGCGACGGCGGAATGAATCGACAGCGACGAATGCAGCCCAACCTAAACACACCCTTGAAGACAAAGTCCGGCAACCCAGACCGACAGTGCTGACACAGACAGATGACAGACTGCCGGCGAACAAACGACGGCGGCGAAAAGAGACAATGGAGGTCGGAAATGAGCGAGGGAAAGGAAATTATGGAGTAGATTAGGGATTTGAATTTGGGGATCTGAGATTGAATTAGGGAAAGGGAAAATTAGGGTTTTGAATTTAGGGTAAGATTGAATTAGGGGAGAGATGAAGGTGGAAGAGAGGGAGTCGAAATAAGACAGTTGTTAAGGACCCTAATTTTTTTTCTTTTAAATAATAAAAAATTGACATGTGAGAGGGGGACCCGCGCGAGTCGCATAGAGGCCGCGCGAGTCGCGCCAATGCCTGTAACTTGGTCCTTTTTTTGCATTGATTTCAAGGGGTCTCCATGGAAGTCGCCCAAGACTCATTCAAGTCGCCCAGTCCCCTGGAAAATCGACACTCTCCTTACCTATCAAAACATGAAAAGTTAGTAATAAAACTAAGTAATAAAAAAAAACTATTAAGAAAACAACGAAATTATTACTACGACCTATGACCCATAAGACAAAAGTTTACAAGAAAGGTCTAGAAAACACGGGTTGCCTCCCGGAAGCGCCTTTGTTTAATGTCGTTCGCTCGACTAAGTGGCGAGGTGAGTTAATCTTCATAAATGGGCTCGTAGAGAGTAAAACTCTCCACCGTCTCAACTCGTAATCCCTCATAATACGATTTTAAGCGTTGAACGTTCACTTTCAGAACCTTATTCGTATCCAAGCTACGTATCTCAATAGCTCCATGATGTGATACATCCGTAACTTCATACGATCCTACCCAACGTGAACGTAGTTTACCGGGAAATAGTTTGAGACGTGACTGAAAGAGGAGCACTTGTTGACCAACAATGAATTCCTTTCTCGATATCATTTTGTCATGTAAACGTCTCGTCTTTTCCTTGTAAATCGCCGCGTTTGCATAGGAATCATTCCGAATCTCCTCAAGTTCTTGTATCTCCAATTTCCGGCTTTCACCCGTTCCAACTAAGCTTGTATTGAAGCTCTTGATCGCCCAGTAAGCTCGATGTTCTAACTCTACAGGCAAGTGACACGGTTTTCCAAAAACTAACCGATATGGAGACATCCTTATGGGTGTCTTGTAAGCGGTCCGATATGCCCACAACGCATCTTCTAAGCGTTGACTCCAATCCTTCCGATTAGGATTGACCGTTTTCTCCAAAATAGATTTCACTTCTCTATTTGACACCTCGGCTTGCCCGTTAGTTTGCGGGTGATACGCGGTCGAAATTTTGTGGGTCACAAAATATTTCTTTAACAAAGCGCCAGTGGTTCTATTGCAGAAATGCGTTCCACGATCACTGATTATGGCTCTCGGAATTCCAAACCAAACAAATATGAAAGACTTGATAAAATCTGCAACCACTTTAGAGTCATCCGTTTTCGTGGGTATCGCTTCTACCCACTTCGACACATAATCAACAGCGAGCAATATATAAATAAATCCAGCAGAGTTAGGAAACGGTCCCATGAAATCAATCCCTCACAAATCGAATATTTCACAATAAATAATAGGGGTTTGAGGTATTTCATTTCGTTGGGATATGTTCCCCACCCTTTGACAGTTGTCACAGGACTTACAAAACACAATGCGCATCTCGAAACAGATGTGGCCAATAAAAACCACAATCGAGTACCTTCTTCGTTGTTCTCTTGGAGCCAAAGTGTCCACCACATGCATGAGAATGACAAAAGGTAAGAATAGAGGACATCTCACTCTCAGAAACACACCGCCTAATGATCGGATCCGAGCAATGTTTCCACAAGTAGGGGTCATCCCACACATAATATTTCGCGTCACTGCGAATCTTATCTTTCTGAGCCTTAGAAAAACGAGTTGGAAACTTGTTAGAGACCAAATAATTAACAATATTAGAATACCAAGGTTCTAGAATACGTAAAGCAAACAAAGTTTCATCAGGAAAAATCTCCTTTATCGACTCCAAACCATGGTCATGGTCATCATTCTGAACCAACCGACTCAAGTGGTCCGCAACCACGTTTTATGCACCTTTCTTGTCCTTAACTTCAATATCGAACTCACTAAGGAGGAGAACCCAACGGATTAGCCTCAGCTTGGCCTCCTTCTTCGTCATCAAGTAACGAAGCGCAGCATGATCTGAATAAATAACAACTTTAGTACCAAGCAAGTAAGAACGAAATTTTTCTAAAGCAAAGACAACCGCCAACATCTCTTTTTCAGTAGTCGAGTAATTTCGTTGCACATCATTAAGGGTCATAGAAGCATAATGAATAACATGAGAAGCTCTCCCATCCTTTTGACCCAAGACCGCCCCTAAATCACTCGCGTCATACATGATCTCGAAGGGAAGAGACCAATTAGGGGCTTCAATGATCGGGGCGGTTGTGAGACGAGTTTTCAACTCATCAAATGCCTTCTTACACGCCTCATCAAAAACGAAGTCAACCTCCTTTTGCAACAATTTGCACAATGGTTGTGCAATCTTGGAAAAATCCTGAATAAATCTTCGGTAAAAACCTGCATGTCCAAGAAAGGAGCGAACTTCGCGCACGTTAGTAGGATAAGGTAGAGTCTTAATTGTATCAACTTTCGCTTTATCTACCTCGATCCCCTTACTCGACACAACATGTCCTAAAACTATGCCTTGCTCAACCATAAAGTGACACTTCTCTGAGTTAAGCACAAGGTTAGTTTCAACACAACGCTTCAAAACAAGTGATAAATGATGTAAACATGCATCGAAAGAATTACCATGCACAGTAAAATCATCCATAAACACCTCAATAAAATTCTCCACATACTCGGAGAAAATACTCATCATGCAGCGCTGAAATGTTGCGGGTGCATTACATAACCCGAACGGCATGCGGCGATACGTAAATGTGCTGAAAGGACATGTAAAAGTAGTCTTCTCCTGATCCTCAGGAGCAATATAATTGCTATCTGAAAATAGCCCGAATAACCATCCAAGAAGCAGTAATATGCTTTGCCTGCGAGTCTCTCAAGCATCTGATCAATGAAAGGGAGAGGAAAATGGTCTTTCCTAGTTACCGTGTTCAGCCTACGGTAATCTATACACACTCTCCATCCATTCTGGACTCGAGTAGGTACTAAATCCCCATCCTTATTCTCTACGACCATGACCCCACTTTTCTTAGGGACAACCTGAGTGGGACTAACCCACTTGCTATCAGAAATAGGATAGATCATACCTACTTGTAGAAGCTTCAATACCTCCTTCTTCACAACCTCAATCATAGGAGGGTTCAACCGTCGCTGCGGTTGCCTTACCGGTCGTGCCTCATCCTCTAGCAGAATCCAATGCATACAAGTCGATGGACTTATGCCCTTGATGTCGGCAATGGTCCAACCAATAGCTTGCTTATTCTCCTTCAACACCTCCACCAACCTCTTTTCTTGTTCCTTGGTGAGCTTACTAGAAATAATTGCAGGCAATGTATCTCCCTCACCAAGGAACACATACTTCAAGTGATCCGGAAGTGGTTTCAGTTCTACAACTGGTGCCTGCAAAATAGATGGTAACAAAGTGTCACTAGGCACGGTTAGTTGTAATGAAGGTGGAACTGTATGCACGAAGGACACCCCGGTCAACTCAGCTGCTGTTTCCTGCAAGTTAGCAGACACTAAATCATCAACCTTCTTTTCTGATATACTGTTCTCAATCACGACCTGCAACTCATCTGGGTTGTCCAAATAGAAAGTTTCCTGCACTAATGGCTCAAACACGTCAATAAGACATAAAGAATGGTCCTCGGTGGGGAATTTCATAGCATTGAAGATGTTATACTCCACCACCTGACCATCAAACTCCATAGTAAGAGAACCGCTGCAAACATCAATCTTAGTTTTCGCAGTTTTCATAAATGGTCTCCCTAACAGTATAGGGGCAGCATGTCTATCGTGCTCCATGTAATCTGCAGGGAAAATCAATTTATCAACCATGACCAAAACATCTTCTATAACTCTGATGTGCGTCGAATTGTCGCCTATCCAACGCGGTCAAACAATATTTATAAACTCCGAAATACTACTACGTAGTAGCGGGAAGTCGGGATCGATCCACAGGGACGGTCGAGGGGTAGTCGGTCAAGTCAAAGTCTAGGAGTGATTGGGTCGAGAAGGGGGGTTTTGGACGAGTTGAACTAGGATAAGTAAACGAGCTATGGAACTAAGGCGAGAAACTATTAATGGAAAAGGCGTTAGGGACAGTCGGGGAGTCAGAATTAAGGTAAAGGTGCCATTGCAAGAATTATCACAAGAAGTATAAGGGAGTGTAGACACCCGCATTTTGACCGCCAGGTGTCTATGGTAGTTTCCAAAAAACACCCGATGATGATCGGAGCTAACGTGTTTCTACGCGCTCGGATATGGGCTCAAAACCATTAGTTACTGGCTAATGCACTTACGGAGTACAAATCTCATAAAACTGACCTCAAATTCAGGACCAGTGGGTCGTTTCCAGTCAAACAAGACTAATTTGGGTCAAAATCGACACCGAAAATAAAACCGACTTTTAGCGATTGGGCCAACCCCGGTCAAAGTCGTTTCCGAGACATACAAAAACAACCACACAATCATCAAAAGTCCAAGTCAAATACAAAAACCATCAAATGCCAAAGCTACGGTCCAAAGCCCAGATCTCGCGACCTAGTTGAGCCACTCGATCGAGTGCTCAACCCACTCGATCGAGTGGGCCTTATTCAAGCCCGACTGCAGGCACAACGGGCCACTCGACCGAGTCAGCTGGTTACTCGATCGAGTAACCCTAACCGGGGAACCCTAACAATGCCTATATAAACCCCCTCCATGCACAAACTTCAAGGAACTTTGACACAACTTTTTACAACCCTAATCGAACTTTCAACACATCAAATTCAACCCTAATCAACATCAAACTCAAACCCTAATCGATACTACTTTCAAACCCTAAACCTATCTTTAGGAATTCAAAACCCTAACCACCACAACTTAGCCTACATACTCGATACTCCCGTGTTAAAGCCACAACTACGAGTCCTATCCGAGACAAGAACATGTAGGTTGAGGGTGCAAAACCCCTTTTCTTCTTCTCTTCTTTCTCGCGTCTTTTATCGTCATAAGGGTCGTTTTTTTATTTCTTATCGTTATCATCGAATCACAATATCGATAGTACCGTTAGTATTAAAACATTAAAATACTTATCAATTTGTGTCGAGTATGAGGGATGTCGGAATAAGGAAACCCGAATATACAAGTGTACTGCACACAGCGTTGCCGGTCGCTTATTCCGACACCCCAATTATTTGATTATTGAGACAAGTCAACTTAAATAATAATTCGTTATTTTTTTTTGTTTTCATCATCATTAATCACGCATTCATCAATTCTAAAACCAATTTTCAAAGCAAGTTTTTCAATAAGGGTCGAAACCCATTAACGTGGATCCGACATCTCACAATCCCTAGGGATTTATTTCGATGTCGGAGAAGCCGAGGGAATCAAGTCCTTCAATTCAAGCATAGCGTCGATCTCTTAGATTCGATACTAATTCTATAATTAGACGTCGAATCTAACGATCTAGTCAAATAATTAACTAACGCGATTTTCGTTGATGCCAAAATAATTGTCATACAATTCATTAGAATTACGACATTGATAAACGCGGAGGAAGTTCATTCATATCGTGATAGTTAATTCAAAACGACTTAAAACGATTTTTTTTTTCTCGCTCTAATTATTTCATATCGATTCAATAATCGAATATGGGATACAACGAGTATTCAAATTCGGAATCGAGTATAAATCCCACAATATTTTTATTCGATTCATCAAAATCAATGATTTATTAAAATCCGAATCGAGCATAAATCATACATTATTTATGCCCAATTCGGTAAAATCGTCAAATTATCAAAATCAAGAGCAATTTCGAAATCATAACAAAACTGCCAACGAACCAGTAGTTCGTACAGCTGCCACTCGACCGAGTGCAATAGGCCACTCGATCGAGTGACATCACAAAAACCGAGCAGAATACATTTTCCGACCTCCACTCGGTCGAGTCTCGCAATGACTCGATCGAGTGGCAACATACTCGGCCGAGTTGGTCAGTAACTCGGTCGAGTAGGGTCACAAAATCCGGGACAGAACACTTTTTAAGGATCCACTCGGTCGAGTCTCTCAATGACTCGGTGGAGTGGCCCTTTATCACGTTAAACCGTGAGTCCTACAATAGCATTCGAGTCTCATTAACCGTTTTTTGTGACTTAGGTCAACACGTGCCTAATTAATCACGTGAAACATCTTTTCAAAACCATGCATTAACACATTTGCATCATTCTATACAATTCAAAATTTGCACAAACCGTTAATATCATTATACCGTTACTAACCGTTTGTTGTTTCTTTTGTCAATTCTGGTCGTTTATTTTATAGTACTAAAATGAATCCACATGCTAAAATTCAACTTTGACGTTAGAATTAATTGCATTAAATCGACATAGAAACCCTTTTCAATTCCTCACATGCTTAGGGAAAATAATCTTTGCATATCATTTTCCCGTTCAACTAACGCGCGTATTAGAAAGTCATTCGAGATCTTAGTAGAGGCCGCTAGTGCGGGCGGGGTTGGGTGTCCTTTGTGGGCTTCCGAGCACGTACCCTCACCCCTTACTCAGAACCTCGGTTTCCGGATGCCCGAAACCGTTGGCGCACGAGAGTCATTCTATACACGATAACCGGTAGTGACGGTATCGGTATCAAATGCAAAGGGACGAGCCCAATAAACTCTGACATCGGGAATGGGCCGTATTTTCGACATAGAGTGGGTTCGAACGGGCCCGAACTCCCACAAAGTTCGGTGGCGACTCCACTTCGACCTAAATTTCAGTTCGATCCATTCTCATATGAAGATTCATTCGCCTCCCCAAACCCGCGCGTGGCCGCGTCGGGGTGGGCCTATGTCATGTCCACAATTTGGCGACTCCGCTGGGGATTAATTGATGCGTGACTTACCATCGGCATCCTCAGGGTGAGACTCGAATAGAAATTGTTTGAATAGTACAATACGCGTTTTAGTTCTACGGTTCATGCAAAGCCCATATTTTCCCGGGCCGGTACTCGCGACCGACGTCCCACTATACCGTTGATGTACTCCAATATGGATATGTCAAAAGGTGTCCATAGTCGATTCGAGTGGGTTTCGCGGCATGTTCTAAGATCAACTCGACTTAGGAAGTCCGTCCCGATCAACGTCTAGACTATGTACACTAGTATAGACCCCCTATAGACCGACCGAGACTTAGTGTAAAGCATACATGGCGTCGTTATAATGCTTGACTACGTGCTACTTGGTTTCCGTGTCGTTTTCAAAAATGCATCTTTTCAAAAATATTCAAATTTCAAAAACTCGGAAAGCTGCCGAAATTTAGGACTTATGATTTGACTCAGAACAAGCCTATTTTCTAGCCGGCATGCCGCCCATTTCGAAATTCGAACTTCCGATCCACCATTCGATTTTCGAATTTTCAAAATCTCAATTTCATTCTTCAAATCTTCGAGATGCCATTCTCGATTTTCAAATCTCCGAGATGTCGTTTTCGATTTTCAAATCTTCGGGATCTCATCAATTTTCAAATTGTCGGAAATTCTGTTTTCGATATTCGAATTTTCAAAATCTCAATTTCACTCTTCAAATCTTCGAGATGCCATTCTCGATTTTCAAATCTCCGAGATGTCGTTTTCGATTTTCAAATCTTCGGGATCTCATCTTCTATTTTCAAATCGTCGGAAATTGTTTTTTTCGACATTCAAATTTTCAATTTTCAAGATATCCAATTTCAAAACCCGGGACACATACCAAATTTAGGACTTATGATTTTACTCAAAATAGCCTATTTCTAGCCGGTATGCTGCCCAATTCAAAACTCGAAAATATTTTCGAACTTTCAAAACCGAGGCCCGATACACTTTCCGATTTTCTCGAAAAATCGGGCCTTTCCCTGAGTTCTCTCGGACTTTCCAAAAACAATCAATTTTCAAAACCTTCCTCTTCTTAGGACTTCCCGTATTTAGCAATTTCGGGTCGTGTCTTAAGTCGTCAAGGTCTTTAGCGTCGAAACTCTGTCGATCTTACATCACGAGTTTCTTCCCTACCCCAGTCCGCCTTATTAGACTAAGGCAAGGCCCACCCATGTAGGACATACTCCTGCAATGGAGGGCCCGTCTACACAATCGAGTCCAAAGTCTGGGGATGTTTCACGTGGACCTTCCTTCGAACAGGACTCGGCCCACCCGCCGAATCCTAAGGAAGGCCCACCTTTCACAAGTCACCCATCTAGGAGTCTTTTCTGAGTCAACCTTTTACAAGGCATAGCCCTATAACAAAAGGTTCACGGTCCTTACGTCTAAGGGTCACTCGTCCGACACTCGAGTCTTAACAAAATCTTCAATCCCACTCGGGGGCTACCCCTTAGCAGAGCGATCAATCACGGTTGCTCTAAGGGTCATGTCTTACACGTGTCTCACGTACCCCACTTTCGAATCACTTAAGAATTAAGATGCCACACCATCTGAGTCCTTAGTTTCACATTGGGGGCTATTCTCCGACGGAGTGATTAATCACAGTCACTACGAGAATCGTACCCTACATATTTGTCTTAGGAGGGTCTAACCCGAGTCAAACATGGTCGCCCCATTTTCGAACTCACCTTTCTGCAGCTCGAGTCTAATTTGCGGTCGTTACCTCGTCTAGGCCGGCATTCGAGTATCCCGGTCCGAGAGTCTTTGTCAACCCGTCACCCCGGGCCGTGTCTAGTTTGACTCCCTCTCTTGCATTTGCGCAAAGCCGAGTTTAGGCGATTCGTGGCACTTGTCGTTCTCTCCAATCAAGGACTTTACCAAAAAAAAACGAGCATCCTTTAGTCTGGATTTGATTCGAGTCTAAGTCTGAGTCCGAGTCTAGGGTACCCTACATCCTAATTTCCAGATCAGAGTCAGAGTCGGCTGTATTCTGTCCTCTTTTTCAAAATTCGATAAAATCAGCTTTTCTATTTCTTACATATACTTTCCTTATGTGTTTCCGAGAACATGATGAACACCATCATACACTATGAGCACATGCACGTGACTATTATAGGCACATCTATAATGACTGCAGGAAACCGAGCCCGTGTTTTCCTTTTACCTATTCCATGTCTGGTATAGAAAAGCCACATAACTACCCTTAGCAGGAGCATATCGAATCCTATGACAAATCTGGGTAGTCTCCTAGTTTGGTTCCAAGACGGGAGGCAAGCCCATTTCCCACAACAAACACCCATCCGATAAGATCAACCGACCCCTACCTTTGGTGTTAGTCTGACCAACAAAAAAAACTGGACGAAAAAAAAATCAAAAAACCCATGACCGGGGCTGAAAGGTCAACCAAAATTCAAAAAAACCATGAACGAGGCTGAGAGGTCAACCAAAACTCAAAAAACCCATGACCGGGGCTGAGAGGTCAACCAACATTAAAAAAACCCATGACCGGGGCTGAGAGGTCAACCAACATTCAAAAATACCCGTGACCGGAGCTAAGAGGTCAACCAACATTCAAAAAAACCCATGACCGGGGCTGAGAGGTCAACCAACATTAAAAAAACCCATGACCGGGGCTAAGAGGTCAACCAGCAAAAATTCAAAAAAACTCATGACCAGGGCTAAGAGGTCAATCCAAAAAAATCAAATACCCATGACCGTGGTCAACGGTCAACTCAAGTGAAAATCCTTTGACCGGGTGTAGACACCCATATTTTGACCGCCAGGTGTCTATAGCAGTTTCCGACAAACACCCGATGATGATCGGACACAAACGTGCTTTAAATATTCAGAAACGGACTCATAATCATTGGCATTTGGCTTGGGCTCATTATAGAGTACATATCTCACAAAACCAACTTCAAAATCAGGCCCAGTGGGTCGTTTCGAGTCAAATAAGACTAATTTGGGTCGATTCCGACACCAGGGGTAAAACCATCTTTTAGCGACCGAATCAAAACCCGGTCAAAGATTTTCCCGAGACACGTGAGTCAGCCGTGACACCTCACACGGCTGATTCGTATTCCAATCCTACAAAAATCAGCTACATAAAATATTAAACAAATCCGCTTAAAGATGGAATTCGATCTAAAGTAGGAATCCTATCCGAAAACCGATTCAAACACCCGACCGAGTACAAACACTCGGCCGAGCAGCACAAATCAGCCGTGTTCTCTTGCTTCTTCGACAAGCAAGCAGAATTCTCATGCCTTTCAGCTTCTTACGTTTCCTATCCTAAGCGGTAGTTCAAACCCGAAGCACCTCTCCTAGCCAAGGTCGGGAACTCCCTATAAATAGCCCCTTGCACAACACTTTTTAGAACGGATTTATTAACATCTACATTCATTATCAATCATCGATATACACACATAAATTATCATACATTCCTTACACTTACATCGAGAAACCGATATTACACCAAAAAAACCGAAGGAAAACCGGCCCATACCCGACACCCTTCACGACCAAACCGAGCCACCATAACTCACCGACATCTACTCGACGCTCTTGTGCCCAAGCCACGTCCCAACGAGCCCCGATCCGAGTAAACAGAAGCATGTAGGTTGAGGGTGTACCAAACCCGATTTCTCCTTCTTCTTTTCTTCTCCTTCTCGTCGTCTGTCTCTTATACGGGTCCGCGTCCGTCTTTTTTTTATGGGTCGTTTGTCGTCCTTTTTACGGGTCGTTCATCGCTTACCTAATATCGATATTATCAAAAAACTATTTTCATATATCAAACATTCTTAACAATACGATATCAACTCTATAGTTGAATATCGTATTAAAAGAATTAAATTAAAACGATATTAAAAATCGTTACATCTTTTTTCGTTCAAACTCTTTTTTAAAACAATTTTAGAAAACCTTTTATAAAATTCATTCCGAATACTCGATATCGATTTCATAATCGGATGTCGGGTACGACGAATATCGAAAATATTAGATCGAGTACAAATTATGCAATATTTGTACGTGATTTAATAAAAGCATCGAATCTTCGAAAAATCGTCTTCAAAATCAGCCCGACACGCGACTCGCCTGCATCCCAGGCGAGCCGCGCGGCTGGCTGCCACGACGCGTCTCCTTCTTTTTTTTTTTTTTTTTCGAACTTCGTTTTTTATACAAAACAGCGTTTTTAGCGATGCTTTTCAGAATTCGATTAATATTTATTTTCTCGATCTCGTATCTTTATTTTATTTGCTATATTATTATTTACAAATCGATACTAACTCGTTTGTTTATCTTGTAGCAAATTCATCTTTTAATCATTTGTTTTATTATACTAAAACGAATCTCACATGCTAAATTCAACTTTGACGTTAGATTTTTTCATGCATTAAAACCGACTTAGCAACCCATTCAATTCCTCGCATGATTAGGAAAACAATGTTTGCATATCATTCATCGTATTACTAACGCGCATATTAAAAAATCATTCGATATCCTAGTAGAGGCCGCTAATGTGCGGGCGGGGTTGGGTGTTCTTAGTGAACTTCCCAACACGTACCCTCACCCCTTACTTAGAACCGTGGTTTCCGGATGTCCGAAACCATTGGCAACGAGAGTCATTCAATATACGATTAACCGCCCAAGTCGGCATCTATATCGATATGCAAAGGGACGAGCCCATTAAACTCTGACATCGGAAATGGGCCGTATTTTGTATACGGCCTACTACGACATAGAGTGGGCTCGAACGGTTCCGAATAACCATAAAATTCGGTGGCGACTCCAACTTCGATTTAAATTTCCATTTGACCATCTCATGGAGATTCATTCGCCTCCCCAAACCCGCGCGTGGCCGTGTCGGGGTGGACCTATGTCATGTCCACAATTTGGCGACTCCGCTGGGGATAAGCTGATACGTTACTGACCTTCAGCATCCTCAGGGTGAGACTCGAATAGAAATCGTTTGACTAGTACAATACGCGTTTTAGTTTTACGGTTCATGCATAACCCCATATTTTCCCGGGCCGGTACTGGTGACCGACGTCCCACTATACTATCGATGTAGTCCAAATTGGATATGTCGAAGGTGTCCATTAGCCGATTCGTATGGGTTTTACGACATGTTCTAAGCTCAACTCGACTTAGGAAGTCCGCCCCGATTCTCGATAGGCTGTGTACACTGGTATAGACCCTTTCAGACTGACCGAGACTTAGAATTAGAGCATACATGGCGTCGTTATACTGTTTCCATGACTACGTGCTACCTGATTTACAAGTCGTTTTTCAAAAACCGTCTTTTTTCAAAATAGCATCCTTTTCAAAATATCCAATTTCAAAACCCGGGACATATACCGAATTTAGGATCCACGATTTTACTCAAAATAGCCTATTTTTAGCCGGTATTACGCCCATTTCAAAACTCGAAAATATGCACGTGACTATTGTAGGCACATCTATAATGACTGCAGGAAACCGAGCCCGTGTTTTCCTTTTACCTATTCCATGTCTGGTATAGAAAAGCCACATAACTACCCTTAGCAGGAGCATATCGAATCCTATGACAAATCTGGGTAGTCTCCTAGTTTGGTTCCAAGACGGGAGGCAAGCTCATTTCCCACAACAAACACCCATCCGATAAGATCAACAGACCCCTACCTTTGGTGTTAGTCTGACCAACAAAAAAAACTGGACGAAAAAAAATCAAATAACCCATGACCGGGGCTGAAAGGTCAACCAAAATTCAAAAAAACCATGACCGAGGCTGAGAGGTCAACCAAAACTCAAAAAACCCATGACTGGGACTGAGAGGTCAACCAACATTAAAAAAACCCATGACCGGGGCTGAGAGGTCAACCAACATTCAAAAAACCCGTGACCGGAGCTAAGAGGTCAACCAACATTCAAAAAACCCATGACCGGGGCTGAGAGGTCAACCAACATTCAAAAAACCCATGACCGGGGCTAAGAGGTCAACCAACAAAAATTCAAAAAAAACTCATGACCGGGGCTAAGAGGTCAATCAAAAAAAATCAAATACCCATGACCGTGGTCAACGGTCAACTCAAGCGAAAATCCTTTGACCGGGGTACGGTCAAATTCAAAATTATCAATACCATCCAATAGGGGAGTAACAATCAAGCTGGTTAGCTAACACCACACTCAGCCTTCCCACATTACAACCCTCAAGACCTCCTCGAGACCTAGGCTAGAGACAGCCCAGAATTTTGAGGATTCAAGCTCCATAGGATACCCCTAACCATTAGGGCCAGACATGGAAAACCAGATCCCGCATTATCAAACCAGCCCAATCGAAGTTCGAGCCATCATTACTCGACTTCCCCCTTTCCTACTACATTATAATACCTTACCCTCGAAGCCTCAGCTCCACAAAATCGAGCTCCAGATTTCGAATCATCAAAGCCACTTACTTCCTAGCCCCACATTTCCAAAAACATCTAATCCAGTTACCAACCCCGAACACGGGAACTCAACTTGCGGTCGGCATAGAACATGCCCAAATAGTTCACACCACCTCTGGGGGCTACCTCGGAGAACGCTCACAGTCACAGGATCAACATCCTAATTATTCTAACCCTTTGATCAAGACATCATTGGGAATGCACCTAGCCTGCACCATTATGGCTAGTTACACACAAAGTCCTATTAGACTAGGCATCATACTATATCTTCCGACACTGAGCTACGGCATGGTTTGATTTCACTACACGTGAATACGTAGGCAGCCTTTCAACAGAGGCACAACCACCCACATTGACACACATTCAAAAAGCACTATCATTCCGATCACGACACTGTCATGTTCTCAGTAGCTAGCTTTGTCGTCTTGGGGGCTTCTATTAAACAGAAGTTCTCCTTCCACTCACATAATCCAAATACTTTCAAACTCTAGCCTCCTTCCTACAGTGTGTCCTAGTACTCGGCTTAGTCGAAGACGAGAATCTGTCAGGACTCGAAGCAATACCCATTTTGGACTGTACCCTAAAATCAGAAATCCAGAAGGGCACCAGACTAAAACAGTCTCATTACAGACTACTGCAGTCCCCCTATAACAGACCATTCCCATGTTGCCACTCGCCTAGGCTGCGGAATAGCGCAACTCAAGAGTCTTGTTAGGCGGTCCAACCCCTCGAGAGTCCAGTCGGGTCTGTCAACTCGTCCGGTCACGTCCAGAGTCGAGTCCGTCGGTAGGCCTCTCTCTTCAAATTCCACTTTGAAATTTGCAAAATTTAGCCATTTGAAAAAAAGATCCTTTTCGACAAGGTCAGATTTCAGTCTATTTAAACTGCAAATTTCTTTTCTACTCCTTTCCATTTTGAAAACCTAGCTCGTGAGTGCTTTTAGGATTTCAATTTCAAAAATTTCAAAAATTCAAAAACCATTTCCCCTAGCGCGAGTCATTTTACTACCTACGTGTTGCATACAAATTTTATGTGACCTATACAGGTACGACTCAAGCATGGACATGCAACCCACTGTATCTCCCCAGCAGAAAGCCCAAGGCGGCATTTACACGGGATGGGCCCATACACAGGCGCACCCGGGACTTATACGACAAGTCCAATTCCCCAGCTGATAGCCCGAGGCGGCATTTTCCCCGGAATAGCACGGGATGGGCCTACACATAGGCACACCCAGGACTTATGCGATAAGTCCGACTCCCCACGGAGGTATTATCATCAGCTCAGATATGACTTCTATCTTATGGCTGGCGAGCCCTTCATGCAAGTCCAATGGACTATAAGCGACCCGATCGGAAGTCTACCAGGTCTTAATTGGCTTGGTAGCTACTCTGACTTTCGCCTTGTCCAAGCCTCAGTCAGAGTGGGGGCTCTGTAGACACCCACATTTTGACCGCCAGGTGTCTATGTTAGTTTCCAAAAAACACCCGATGATGATCGGACGCTAACGTGTTTCTACGCGCTCGGATATGGGCTCAAAACCATTAGTTGCTGGCTAATGCACTTACGGAGTACAAATCTCATAAAAATGACCTCAAATTCAGGCCCACTGGGTCGTTTCCAGTCAAACAAGACTAATTTGGGTCAAACCGACACCGGAAATAAAACCGACTTATAGCGATTGGGTCAACCCCGGTCAAAGTCGTTTCCGAGACATACAAAAACAACCACACAATCATCAAAAGTCCAAGTCAAATACAAAAACCATCAAATGCCAAAGCTACGGTCCAAAGCCCAGATCTCGCGACCCAGTTGAGCCACTCGATCGAGTGCTCAACCTACTCGATCGAGTGGGCCTTATTCAAGCCCGACTGCAGGCACAACGGGCCACTCGACCGAGTCAGCTGGTTACTCGGTCGAGTAACCCTAACCGGGGAACCCTAGAAATGCCTATATAAACCCCCTCCGTGCACACACTTCAAGGAACTTTGACACAACTTTTTACAACCCTAATCGAACTTTCAACACATTAAATTCAACCCTAATCAACATCAAACTCAAACCCTAATCGATACTACTTTCAAACCCTAAACCTATCTTTAGGAATTCAAAACCCTAACCACCACAACTTAGCCTACATACTCGATACTCCCGTGTTAAAGCCACAACTACGAGTCCTATCCGAGACAAGAACATGTAGGTTGAGGGTGCAAAACCCCTTTTCTTCTTCTCTTCTTTCTCGCGTCTTTTATCGTCATAAGGGTCATTTTTTTTATTTCTTATCGTTATCATCGAATCACAATATCGATAGTACCGTTAGTATTAAAACATTAAAATACTTGTCAATTTGTGTCGAGTATGAGGGATGTCGGAATAAGGAAACCCGAATATACAAGTGTACTGCACACAGCGTTGCCGGTCGCTTATTCCGACACCCCAATTACTTGATTATTGAGACAAGTCAACTTAAATAATAATTCGTTATTTTTTTTTGTTTTCATCATCATTAATCACGCATTCATCAATTCTAAAACCAATTTTCAAAGCAAGTTTTTCAATAAGGGTCGAAACCCATTGACGTGGATCCGACATCTCACAATCCCTAGGGATTTATTTCGATGTCGGAGAAGCCGAGGGAATCAAGTCCTTCAATTCAAGCATAGCGTCGATCTCTTAGATTCGATACTAATTCTATAATTAGACGTCGAATCTAACGATCTAGTCAAATAATTAACTAACGCGATTTTCGTTGATGCCAAAATAATTGTCATACAATTCATTAGAATTACGACATTGATAAACGCGGAGGAAGTTCATTCATATCGTGATAGTTAATTCAAAACGACTTAAAACGATTTTTTTTTTCTCGCTCTAATTATTTCATATCGATTCAATAATCGAATATGGGATACAACGAGTATTCAAATTCGGAATCGAGTATAAATCCCACAATATTTTTATTCGATTCATCAAAATCAATGATTTATTAAAATCCGAATCGAGCATAAATCATACATTATTTATGCCCAATTCGGTAAAATCGTCAAATTATCAAAATCAAGAGCAATTTCGAAATCATAACAAAACTGCCAACGAACCAGTAGTTCGTACAGCTGCCACTCGACCGAGTGCAATAGGCCACTCGATCGAGTGACATCACAAAAACCGAGCAGAATACATTTTCCGACCTCCACTCGGTCGAGTCTCGCAATGACTCGATCGAGTGGCAACATACTCGGCCGAGTTGGTCAGTAACTCGGTCGAGTAGGGTCACAAAATCCGGGACAGAACACTTTTTAAGGATCCACTCGGTCGAGTCTCTCAATGACTCGGTGGAGTGGCCCTTTATCACGTTAAACCGTGAGTCCTACAATAGCATTCGAGTCTCATTAACCGTTTTTTGTGACTTAGGTCAACACGTGCCTAATTAATCACGTGAAACATCTTTTCAAAACCATGCATTAACACATTTGCATCATTCTATACAATTCAAAATTTGCACAAACCGTTAATATCATTATACCGTTACTAACCGTTTGTTGTTTCTTTTGTCAATTCTGGTCGTTTATTTTATAGTACTAAAATGAATCCACATGCTAAAATTCAACTTTGACGTTAGAATTAATTGCATTAAATCGACATAGAAACCCTTTTCAATTCCTCACATGCTTAGGGAAAATAATCTTTGCATATCATTTTCCCGTTCAACTAACGCGCGTATTAGAAAGTCATTCGAGATCTTAGTAGAGGCCGCTAGTGCGGGCGGGGTTGGGTGTCCTTTGTGGGCTTCCGAGCACGTACCCTCACCCCTTACTCAGAACCTCGGTTTCCGGATGCCCGAAACCGTTGGCGCACGAGAGTCATTCTATACACGATAACCGGTAGTGACGGTATCGGTATCAAATGCAAAGGGACGAGCCCAATAAACTCTGACATCGGGAATGGGCCGTATTTTCGACATAGAGTGGGTTCGAACGGGCCCGAACTCCCACAAAGTTCGGTGGCGACTCCACTTCGACCTAAATTTCAGTTCGATCCATTCTCATATGAAGATTCATTCGCCTCCCCAAACCCGCGCGTGGCCGCGTCGGGGTGGGCCTATGTCATGTCCACAATTTGGCGACTCCGCTGGGGATTAATTGATGCGTGACTTACCATCGGCATCCTCAGGGTGAGACTCGAATAGAAATTGTTTGAATAGTACAATACGCGTTTTAGTTCTACGGTTCATGCAAAGCCCATATTTTCCCGGGCCGGTACTCGCGACCGACGTCCCACTATACCGTTGATGTACTCCAATATGGATATGTCAAAAGGTGTCCATAGTCGATTCGAGTGGGTTTCGCGGCATGTTCTAAGATCAACTCGACTTAGGAAGTCCGTCCCGATCAACGTCTAGACTATGTACACTAGTATAGACCCCCTATAGACCGACCGAGACTTAGTGTAAAGCATACATGGCGTCGTTATAATGCTTGACTACGTGCTACTTGGTTTCCGTGTCGTTTTCAAAAATGCATCTTTTCAAAAATATTCAAATTTCAAAAACTCGGAAAGCTGCCGAAATTTAGGACTTATGATTTGACTCAGAACAAGCCTATTTTCTAGCCGGCATGCCGCCCATTTCGAAATTCGAACTTCCGATCCACCATTCGATTTTCGAATTTTCAAAATCTCAATTTCATTCTTCAAATCTTCGAGATGCCATTCTCGATTTTCAAATCTCCGAGATGTCGTTTTCGATTTTCAAATCTTCGGGAT
The DNA here is from genome assembly GCA_958450325.1 of Agrostemma githago. Classification (NCBI taxonomy): domain Eukaryota; kingdom Viridiplantae; phylum Streptophyta; class Magnoliopsida; order Caryophyllales; family Caryophyllaceae; genus Agrostemma; species Agrostemma githago. The sequence continues at coordinate 53,178,449 of OY288258.1, read as the reverse complement.
CTCATCAATTTTCAAATTGTCGGAAATTCTGTTTTCGATATTCGAATTTTCAAAATCTCAATTTCACTCTTCAAATCTTCGAGATGCCATTCTCGATTTTCAAATCTCCGAGATGTCGTTTTCGATTTTCAAATCTTCGGGATCTCATCTTCTATTTTCAAATCGTCGGAAATTGTTTTTTTCGACATTCAAATTTTCAATTTTCAAGATATCCAATTTCAAAACCCGGGACACATACCAAATTTAGGACTTATGATTTTACTCAAAATAGCCTATTTCTAGCCGGTATGCTGCCCAATTCAAAACTCGAAAATATTTTCGAACTTTCAAAACCGAGGCCCGATACACTTTCCGATTTTCTCGAAAAATCGGGCCTTTCCCTGAGTTCTCTCGGACTTTCCAAAAACAATCAATTTTCAAAACCTTCCTCTTCTTAGGACTTCCCGTATTTAGCAATTTCGGGTCGTGTCTTAAGTCGTCAAGGTCTTTAGCGTCGAAACTCTGTCGATCTTACATCACGAGTTTCTTCCCTACCCCAGTCCGCCTTATTAGACTAAGGCAAGGCCCACCCATGTAGGACATACTCCTGCAATGGAGGGCCCGTCTACACAATCGAGTCCAAAGTCTGGGGATGTTTCACGTGGACCTTCCTTCGAACAGGACTCGGCCCACCCGCCGAATCCTAAGGAAGGCCCACCTTTCACAAGTCACCCATCTAGGAGTCTTTTCTGAGTCAACCTTTTACAAGGCATAGCCCTATAACAAAAGGTTCACGGTCCTTACGTCTAAGGGTCACTCGTCCGACACTCGAGTCTTAACAAAATCTTCAATCCCACTCGGGGGCTACCCCTTAGCAGAGCGATCAATCACGGTTGCTCTAAGGGTCATGTCTTACACGTGTCTCACGTACCCCACTTTCGAATCACTTAAGAATTAAGATGCCACACCATCTGAGTCCTTAGTTTCACATTGGGGGCTATTCTCCGACGGAGTGATTAATCACAGTCACTACGAGAATCGTACCCTACATATTTGTCTTAGGAGGGTCTAACCCGAGTCAAACATGGTCGCCCCATTTTCGAACTCACCTTTCTGCAGCTCGAGTCTAATTTGCGGTCGTTACCTCGTCTAGGCCGGCATTCGAGTATCCCGGTCCGAGAGTCTTTGTCAACCCGTCACCCCGGGCCGTGTCTAGTTTGACTCCCTCTCTTGCATTTGCGCAAAGCCGAGTTTAGGCGATTCGTGGCACTTGTCGTTCTCTCCAATCAAGGACTTTACCAAAAAAAAACGAGCATCCTTTAGTCTGGATTTGATTCGAGTCTAAGTCTGAGTCCGAGTCTAGGGTACCCTACATCCTAATTTCCAGATCAGAGTCAGAGTCGGCTGTATTCTGTCCTCTTTTTCAAAATTCGATAAAATCAGCTTTTCTATTTCTCACATATACTTTCCTTATGTGTTTCCGAGAACATGATGAACACCATCATACACTATGAGCACATGCACGTGACTATTATAGGCACATCTATAATGACTGCAGGAAACCGAGCCCGTGTTTTCCTTTTACCTATTCCATGTCTGGTATAGAAAAGCCACATAACTACCCTTAGCAGGAGCATATCGAATCCTATGACAAATCTGGGTAGTCTCCTAGTTTGGTTCCAAGACGGGAGGCAAGCCCATTTCCCACAACAAACACCCATCCGATAAGATCAACCGACCCCTACCTTTGGTGTTAGTCTGACCAACAAAAAAAACTGGACGAAAAAAAAATCAAAAAACCCATGACCGGGGCTGAAAGGTCAACCAAAATTCAAAAAAACCATGAACGAGGCTGAGAGGTCAACCAAAACTCAAAAAACCCATGACCGGGGCTGAGAGGTCAACCAACATTAAAAAAACCCATGACCGGGGCTGAGAGGTCAACCAACATTCAAAAATACCCGTGACCGGAGCTAAGAGGTCAACCAACATTCAAAAAAACCCATGACCGGGGCTGAGAGGTCAACCAACATTAAAAAAACCCATGACCGGGGCTAAGAGGTCAACCAGCAAAAATTCAAAAAAACTCATGACCAGGGCTAAGAGGTCAATCCAAAAAAATCAAATACCCATGACCGTGGTCAACGGTCAACTCAAGTGAAAATCCTTTGACCGGGTGTAGACACCCATATTTTGACCGCCAGGTGTCTATAGCAGTTTCCGACAAACACCCGATGATGATCGGACACAAACGTGCTTTAAATATTCAGAAACGGACTCATAATCATTGGCATTTGGCTTGGGCTCATTATAGAGTACATATCTCACAAAACCAACTTCAAAATCAGGCCCAGTGGGTCGTTTCGAGTCAAATAAGACTAATTTGGGTCGATTCCGACACCAGGGGTAAAACCATCTTTTAGCGACCGAATCAAAACCCGGTCAAAGATTTTCCCGAGACACGTGAGTCAGCCGTGACACCTCACACGGCTGATTCGTATTCCAATCCTACAAAAATCAGCTACATAAAATATTAAACAAATCCGCTTAAAGATGGAATTCGATCTAAAGTAGGAATCCTATCCGAAAACCGATTCAAACACCCGACCGAGTACAAACACTCGGCCGAGCAGCACAAATCAGCCGTGTTCTCTTGCTTCTTCGACAAGCAAGCAGAATTCTCATGCCTTTCAGCTTCTTACGTTTCCTATCCTAAGCGGTAGTTCAAACCCGAAGCACCTCTCCTAGCCAAGGTCGGGAACTCCCTATAAATAGCCCCTTGCACAACACTTTTTAGAACGGATTTATTAACATCTACATTCATTATCAATCATCGATATACACACATAAATTATCATACATTCCTTACACTTACATCGAGAAACCGATATTACACCAAAAAAACCGAAGGAAAACCGGCCCATACCCGACACCCTTCACGACCAAACCGAGCCACCATAACTCACCGACATCTACTCGACGCTCTTGTGCCCAAGCCACGTCCCAACGAGCCCCGATCCGAGTAAACAGAAGCATGTAGGTTGAGGGTGTACCAAACCCGATTTCTCCTTCTTCTTTTCTTCTCCTTCTCGTCGTCTGTCTCTTATACGGGTCCGCGTCCGTCTTTTTTTTATGGGTCGTTTGTCGTCCTTTTTACGGGTCGTTCATCGCTTACCTAATATCGATATTATCAAAAAACTATTTTCATATATCAAACATTCTTAACAATACGATATCAACTCTATAGTTGAATATCGTATTAAAAGAATTAAATTAAAACGATATTAAAAATCGTTACATCTTTTTTCGTTCAAACTCTTTTTTAAAACAATTTTAGAAAACCTTTTATAAAATTCATTCCGAATACTCGATATCGATTTCATAATCGGATGTCGGGTACGACGAATATCGAAAATATTAGATCGAGTACAAATTATGCAATATTTGTACGTGATTTAATAAAAGCATCGAATCTTCGAAAAATCGTCTTCAAAATCAGCCCGACACGCGACTCGCCTGCATCCCAGGCGAGCCGCGCGGCTGGCTGCCACGACGCGTCTCCTTCTTTTTCTTTTTTTTTTTCGAACTTCGTTTTTTATACAAAACAGCGTTTTTAGCGATGCTTTTCAGAATTCGATTAATATTTATTTTCTCGATCTCGTATCTTTATTTTATTTGCTATATTATTATTTACAAATCGATACTAACTCGTTTGTTTATCTTGTAGCAAATTCATCTTTTAATCATTTGTTTTATTATACTAAAACGAATCTCACATGCTAAATTCAACTTTGACGTTAGATTTTTTCATGCATTAAAACCGACTTAGCAACCCATTCAATTCCTCGCATGATTAGGAAAACAATGTTTGCATATCATTCATCGTATTACTAACGCGCATATTAAAAAATCATTCGATATCCTAGTAGAGGCCGCTAATGTGCGGGCGGGGTTGGGTGTTCTTAGTGAACTTCCCAACACGTACCCTCACCCCTTACTTAGAACCGTGGTTTCCGGATGTCCGAAACCATTGGCAACGAGAGTCATTCAATATACGATTAACCGCCCAAGTCGGCATCTATATCGATATGCAAAGGGACGAGCCCATTAAACTCTGACATCGGAAATGGGCCGTATTTTGTATACGGCCTACTACGACATAGAGTGGGCTCGAACGGTTCCGAATAACCATAAAATTCGGTGGCGACTCCAACTTCGATTTAAATTTCCATTTGACCATCTCATGGAGATTCATTCGCCTCCCCAAACCCGCGCGTGGCCGTGTCGGGGTGGACCTATGTCATGTCCACAATTTGGCGACTCCGCTGGGGATAAGCTGATACGTTACTGACCTTCAGCATCCTCAGGGTGAGACTCGAATAGAAATCGTTTGACTAGTACAATACGCGTTTTAGTTTTACGGTTCATGCATAACCCCATATTTTCCCGGGCCGGTACTGGTGACCGACGTCCCACTATACTATCGATGTAGTCCAAATTGGATATGTCGAAGGTGTCCATTAGCCGATTCGTATGGGTTTTACGACATGTTCTAAGCTCAACTCGACTTAGGAAGTCCGCCCCGATTCTCGATAGGCTGTGTACACTGGTATAGACCCTTTCAGACTGACCGAGACTTAGAATTAGAGCATACATGGCGTCGTTATACTGTTTCCATGACTACGTGCTACCTGATTTACAAGTCGTTTTTCAAAAACCGTCTTTTTTCAAAATAACATCCTTTTCAAAATATCCAATTTCAAAACCCGGGACATATACCGAATTTAGGATCCACGATTTTACTCAAAATAGCCTATTTTTAGCCGGTATTACGCCCATTTCAAAACTCGAAAATATTTTCGAAACTTTTCAAAACCGTCCCCGGTCCGCCTTTCCGTTTTCTTTCTCGAAAAAGGGCCGGTTCTCCCCGATTCTTTCGGGCCTTTCAAAACTTCAATTTCAAAACCTTCCTCTTCTTAGGACTTCCCGTATTTAGCAGTGTCGGGTCGTTTTATAAGTCGTCGAGGTCTCTAGCGTCGAAACTCCGTCGATCTTATATCACGAGTTTCCTCCCTATCCCAGTCCGCCTTATTAGACTAAGGCAAGGCCCACCTACGTAGGACACACTCCTACAAAGGTTGGCCCGTTTACACAAATCGAGTCCAAAATCTGGGGAATGTCTCACGTAAACCTCCTTTCAAATAGGGCCCAGCCCACACAGCTGGATCCTAAAGGAGGCCCACCTTTCACAAGTCACCCGTCTAGGAGTCTTTTCCGAGTCGACCTTTTACAAGGCATAGCCCTATAACAAAAGGTTTGTAACCCTTACGTCTAAGGTTCACTCGTCCGACACTCGAGTCTTAACCAAATATTCGATCCCACTTGGGGGCTACCCTTCATTAGAGCGGTCAATCACGGTTGCTCTAAGGGTCATGTCTTACACGTGTCTCACATACCCCACTTTCGAGCCACTTAGATGCCACACCATCTGAGTCCTATCTGAGTCCTTAGCCTCACTTGGGGGCTATTCTCCGACAGAGCGATTAATCACGGTCACTCCGAGGATCATACCCTACACATTTGTCTTAGGAGAGTCTAACCCGAGTCAAACATGGTCGCCCCATTTTCGGACTCACCCTCGTGCAGCTTGAGTCTCATCGTCAAGTCCAAGCCAGTGGTCGTTACCTTGTCCAGGTCAACGTTCGAGTATCCCGATCCAAGAATCCTAGTCATTCCAGTCACCCCGGGTCGCGTCTAGTTTGACTCCCTCTCTTGCATTTGCGCAAAACCGAGTTTAGGCGAGTCGTGGCTCCTGTCGAAGACCTTACCAAAAAAAACAACCAACCGAGCATCCAAAAGTCCGAATTGGATTAGAGTCTAAGTTTGAGTCCGAGTCTAGGATACCCTACATCCTCATTTCCAAATCAGAGTCAGAGTCTTTTGCATTCTGTCCTCTTTTCAAAATTCAATAAAATCAGCTTTTCTATTGCTCATATATACTTTCCTTATGTGTTTCCGAGAACATGATGAACACCGTCATACACTGTGAGCACACGCACGTGACTATAGGCACATCTATAATGACTGCAGGAAATCGAGACCCGTGTTTTCCTTTACCTGTTCCATGTCTAACATAGGAAGCCACAAAACTACACTTAGCAGAAGCGGTATCGAATCCAATGACGAATCTAGGCAGTCTCCTAGTTTGGGTTTAAGACGGGAGGCAAGCCCATTTCCCACAATAAACACCCCTCCGACAAGATCAACCATACCTACCTACGGTGTTAGTCTGACCAACAGAAAAAAAAAAGACCAAAAACTGGACAAACAAAAAAAAGAAATCGAAAGTCCATGAAAAAGGAAAAAAGCAAAAGGCCAAAACAAAAAAGCAGGCCATCATAAAAAAGAGCATCCACGACCAGAACGGTCAACAACAAATGAAGATCCCATGACCGGGGCTAAGAGGTCAACCAACAAAATATTCAAATGCCCATGACCGTGGTCAACGGTCTACTCAAGATCAATACTGATACCATTCAATAAGGGAGAAACAATCAAGCTGGTCAACTAACACCACATTTAGCCTTCCCACATTACAACCCTCAAGACCTTCCCGAGACCCAGGCTAAAGACAGCCCGGAATTTTGAGGATTCAAGCTCCATAGGATACCCCTAACCATTAGGGCCAGACATGGAAACCAGATCCCGCATCATCAAACATATCCCGATCAAAGTTCGAGCCATTTACTCGGCTTCCCCTTTATATAACAAAATTCACAATCACCATATGCAAACCCGAGATCAAAATCCCCGAGAGCAAAACTCATCAAATCCCCGAGAGCAGAACTCGTTAAAATCCCATCCCAATTCTTCTCATTCAAACCAGTTACCAACCCCAAACACGGGAACTCAACTTGCGGTCGGCATAGAACATGCCCAAATAGTTCACACCACTTCTGGGGGCTACCCCGGAGAACGCTCACAGTCACAGGATCAATATCCTAACCATTCTAGCCCTTTGATCAAGACATCACTGGGAATGCACCTAGCCTACACCATTGCTATGGCTAGTTACACACGAAGTCCTATTAGACTAGGCATCATAATATATCTTCCGACACTGAACTACGGCATGGTTTGATTTCACTACACGTGAATACGTAGGCAGCCTTTCAACAGAGGCACAACCACCCACATTGACACACATTCAAAAAGCGCCATCATTCCGGTCACGACACCGTCATGTTCTCAGCAGCTAGCTTTGTCGTCCTGGGGGCTTCTCTTAGGCAGAAAACCTCCATCCACTCACAAAATCCATATAAATTCAAAAAATCTAGTCTCCTTTCTGTAGTGTGTCATAGTACTCGGCTCAGTCGAAGACAAGAATCTGTCAGGACTCTAGGCAATACCCACTTCGGAAATGTACCCTAAAATCAAAAATTCAGGAGAGCACTAGACTACAACAGTCTCATTACAGACTACTGCAACCCCGTATAGCATATCTATCCCACTTCGATGTTCGACCATGTTGCCACTCGTCTAGGCTACGGAATAGCGCAACTTAAGAGTCTTGTTAGGTGGCCCACCCCCCTACCGAGTCACGGTCCAACCCCTCGAGAGTCCAGTCGTGTCTGTCAACTCGTCCGGTCACGCCCAGCGTCGAGTCTGTCGATAGGTCTCTCTCTTCAAATTCTCATTTTTTAAAATTTGCAAAACTTAGCCATTTGAGAAAACCCTTTTCGACAAGGTCAAATTTCGGTCTATTTAAATTGCAAATTTCTTTTCTACCCATTTCAGTTTTGAAAACCTATTTCCTAGCACGTAAGTTGCTTTCAGGACTTCGATTTCAAAACTAAGCAAAAATCATTTTTATTCCCCAGCGCGAGTCATATTTGTTTCACCTACATGTTGCATGCAAAATTTTATGTAACTTATACAGGTACAATTCAAGACCGCGCAATTCACATAACTCCCCAGCGGCATAGACTTATACGACAAGTTCGATTCCCCACGGAGTTATCATCATCAACTCAGGTACATTTCTAGTCTCCGGCCGGCGGGCCCTTTACGCAGGTCTAATGGACCTTAAACGACCCGACCGGAAGTCTGTCAGGTCTTAATCTTTGATTGGCCTGGTAGCTACTCTGACTTTCGCCTTGTCCAAGCCTCAGTCAGAGTGGGGGCTCTGTAGACACCCACATTTTGACCGCCAAGTGTCTATAGCAGTTTCCGACAAACACCCGATGATGATCGGACGCAAACGTGCTTTAAATATTCAGAAACGGGCTCATAATCATTGGCATTTGGCTTGGGCTCATTATAGAGTACATATCTCACAAAACCAACCTCAAAATAAGGCCCAGTGGGTCGTTTTGAGTCAAATAAGACTAATTTGGGTCGATTCCGACACCAGGGGTAAAACCGTCTTTTAGCGACCGAGTCAAAACCCGGTCAAAGATTTTCCCGAGACACGTGAGTCAGCCGTGACACCTCACACGGCTGATTCGTATTCCAATCCTACAAAAATCAGCTACATAAAATATTAAACAAATCCGCTTAAAGATGGAATTCGATCTAAAGTAGGAATCCTATCCGAAAACCGATTCAAACACCCGACCGAGTACAAACACTCGGCCGAGCAGCACAAATCAGCCGTGTTCTCTTGCTTCTTCGACAAGCAAGCAGAATTCTCATGCCTTTCAGCTTCTTACGTTTCCTATCCTAAGCGGTAGTTCAAACCCGAAGCACCTCTCCTAGCCAAGGTCGGGAACTCCCTATAAATAGCCCCTTGCACAACACTTTTTAGAACGGATTTATTAACATCTACATTCATTATCAATCATCGATATACACACATAAATTATCATACATTCCTTACACTTACATCGAGAAACCGATATTACACCAAAAAAACCGAAGGAAAACCGGCCCATACCCGACACCCTTCACGACCAAACCGAGCCACCATAACTCACCGACATCTACTCGACGCTCTTGTGCCCAAGCCACGTCCCAACGAGCCCCGATCCGAGTAAACAGAAGCATGTAGGTTGAGGGTGTACCAAACCCGATTTCTCCTTCTTCTTTTCTTCTCCTTCTCGTCGTCTGTCTCTTATACGGGTCCGCGTCCGTCTTTTTTTTATGGGTCGTTTGTCGTCCTTTTTACGGGTCGTTCATCGCTTACCTAATATCGATATTATCAAAAAACTATTTTCATATATCAAACATTCTTAACAATACGATATCAACTCTATAGTTGAATATCGTATTAAAAGAATTAAATTAAAACGATATTAAAAATCGTTACATCTTTTTTCGTTCAAACTCTTTTTTAAAACAATTTTAGAAAACCTTTTATAAAATTCATTCCGAATACTCGATATCGATTTCATAATCGGATGTCGGGTACGACGAATATCGAAAATATTAGATCGAGTACAAATTATGCAATATTTGTACGTGATTTAATAAAAGCATCGAATCTTCGAAAAATCGTCTTCAAAATCAGCCCGACACGCGACTCGCCTGCATCCCAGGCGAGCCGCGCGGCTGGCTGCCACGACGCGTCTCCTTCTTTTTTTTTTTTTTTTCGAACTTCGTTTTTTATACAAAACAGCGTTTTTAGCGATGCTTTTCAGAATTCGATTAATATTTATTTTCTCGATCTCGTATCTTTATTTTATTTGCTATATTATTATTTACAAATCGATACTAACTCGTTTGTTTATCTTGTAGCAAATTCATCTTTTAATCATTTGTTTTATTATACTAAAACGAATCTCACATGCTAAATTCAACTTTGACGTTAGATTTTTTCATGCATTAAAACCGACTTAGCAACCCATTCAATTCCTCGCATGATTAGGAAAACAATGTTTGCATATCATTCATCGTATTACTAACGCGCATATTAAAAAATCATTCGATATCCTAGTAGAGGCCGCTAATGTGCGGGCGGGGTTGGGTGTTCTTAGTGAACTTCCCAACACGTACCCTCACCCCTTACTTAGAACCGTGGTTTCCGGATGTCCGAAACCATTGGCAACGAGAGTCATTCAATATACGATTAACCGCCCAAGTCGGCATCTATATCGATATGCAAAGGGACGAGCCCATTAAACTCTGACATCGGAAATGGGCCGTATTTTGTATACGGCCTACTACGACATAGAGTGGGCTCGAACGGTTCCGAATAACCATAAAATTCGGTGGCGACTCCAACTTCGATTTAAATTTCCATTTGACCATCTCATGGAGATTCATTCGCCTCCCCAAACCCGCGCGTGGCCGTGTCGGGGTGGACCTATGTCATGTCCACAATTTGGCGACTCCGCTGGGGATAAGCTGATACGTTACTGACCTTCAGCATCCTCAGGGTGAGACTCGAATAGAAATCGTTTGACTAGTACAATACGCGTTTTAGTTTTACGGTTCATGCATAACCCCATATTTTCCCGGGCCGGTACTGGTGACCGACGTCCCACTATACTATCGATGTAGTCCAAATTGGATATGTCGAAGGTGTCCATTAGCCGATTCGTATGGGTTTTACGACATGTTCTAAGCTCAACTCGACTTAGGAAGTCCGCCCCGATTCTCGATAGGCTGTGTACACTGGTATAGACCCTTTCAGACTGACCGAGACTTAGAATTAGAGCATACATGGCGTCGTTATACTGTTTCCATGACTACGTGCTACCTGATTTACAAGTCGTTTTTCAAAAACCGTCTTTTTTCAAAATAGCATCCTTTTCAAAATATCCAATTTCAAAACCCGGGACATATACCGAATTTAGGATCCACGATTTTACTCAAAATAGCCTATTTTTAGCCGGTATTACGCCCATTTCAAAACTCGAAAATATTTTCGAAACTTTTCAAAACCGTCCCCGGTCCGCCTTTCCGTTTTCTTTCTCGAAAAAGGGCCGGTTCTCCCCGATTCTTTCGGGCCTTTCAAAACTTCAATTTCAAAACCTTCCTCTTCTTAGGACTTCCCGTATTTAGCAGTGTCGGGTCGTTTTATAAGTCGTCGAGGTCTCTAGCGTCGAAACTCCGTCGATCTTATATCACGAGTTTCCTCCCTATCCCAGTCCGCCTTATTAGACTAAGGCAAGGCCCACCTACGTAGGACACACTCCTACAAAGGTTGGCCCGTTTACACAAATCGAGTCCAAAATCTGGGGAATGTCTCACGTAAACCTCCTTTCAAATAGGGCCCAGCCCACACAGCTGGATCCTAAAGGAGGCCCACCTTTCACAAGTCACCCGTCTAGGAGTCTTTTCCGAGTCGACCTTTTACAAGGCATAGCCCTATAACAAAAGGTTTGTAACCCTTACGTCTAAGGTTCACTCGTCCGACACTCGAGTCTTAACCAAATATTCGATCCCACTTGGGGGCTACCCTTCATTAGAGCGGTCAATCACGGTTGCTCTAAGGGTCATGTCTTACACGTGTCTCACATACCCCACTTTCGAGCCACTTAGATGCCACACCATCTGAGTCCTATCTGAGTCCTTAGCCTCACTTGGGGGCTATTCTCCGACAGAGCGATTAATCACGGTCACTCCGAGGATCATACCCTACACATTTGTCTTAGGAGAGTCTAACCCGAGTCAAACATGGTCGCCCCATTTTCGGACTCACCCTCGTGCAGCTTGAGTCTCATCGTCAAGTCCAAGCCAGTGGTCGTTACCTTGTCCAGGTCAACGTTCGAGTATCCCGATCCAAGAATCCTAGTCATTCCAGTCACCCCGGGTCGCGTCTAGTTTGACTCCCTCTCTTGCATTTGCGCAAAACCGAGTTTAGGCGAGTCGTGGCTCCTGTCGAAGACCTTACCAAAAAAAACAACCAACCGAGCATCCAAAAGTCCGAATTGGATTAGAGTCTAAGTTTGAGTCCGAGTCTAGGATACCCTACATCCTCATTTCCAAATCAGAGTCAGAGTCTTTTGCATTCTGTCCTCTTTTCAAAATTCAATAAAATCAGCTTTTCTATTGCTCATATATACTTTCCTTATGTGTTTCCGAGAACATGATGAACACCGTCATACACTGTGAGCACACGCACGTGACTATAGGCACATCTATAATGACTGCAGGAAATCGAGACCCGTGTTTTCCTTTACCTGTTCCATGTCTAACATAGGAAGCCACAAAACTACACTTAGCAGAAGCGGTATCGAATCCAATGACGAATCTAGGCAGTCTCCTAGTTTGGGTTTAAGACGGGAGGCAAGCCCATTTCCCACAATAAACACCCCTCCGACAAGATCAACCATACCTACCTACGGTGTTAGTCTGACCAACAGAAAAAAAAAAGACCAAAAACTGGACAAACAAAAAAAAGAAATCGAAAGTCCATGAAAAAGGAAAAAAGCAAAAGGCCAAAACAAAAAAGCAGGCCATCATAAAAAAGAGCATCCACGACCAGAACGGTCAACAACAAATGAAGATCCCATGACCGGGGCTAAGAGGTCAACCAACAAAATATTCAAATGCCCATGACCGTGGTCAACGGTCTACTCAAGATCAATACTGATACCATTCAATAAGGGAGAAACAATCAAGCTGGTCAACTAACACCACATTTAGCCTTCCCACATTACAACCCTCAAGACCTTCCCGAGACCCAGGCTAAAGACAGCCCGGAATTTTGAGGATTCAAGCTCCATAGGATACCCCTAACCATTAGGGCCAGACATGGAAACCAGATCCCGCATCATCAAACATATCCCGATCAAAGTTCGAGCCATTTACTCGGCTTCCCCTTTATATAACAAAATTCACAATCACCATATGCAAACCCGAGATCAAAATCCCCGAGAGCAAAACTCATCAAATCCCCGAGAGCAGAACTCGTTAAAATCCCATCCCAATTCTTCTCATTCAAACCAGTTACCAACCCCAAACACGGGAACTCAACTTGCGGTCGGCATAGAACATGCCCAAATAGTTCACACCACTTCTGGGGGCTACCCCGGAGAACGCTCACAGTCACAGGATCAATATCCTAACCATTCTAGCCCTTTGATCAAGACATCACTGGGAATGCACCTAGCCTACACCATTGCTATGGCTAGTTACACACGAAGTCCTATTAGACTAGGCATCATAATATATCTTCCGACACTGAACTACGGCATGGTTTGATTTCACTACACGTGAATACGTAGGCAGCCTTTCAACAGAGGCACAACCACCCACATTGACACACATTCAAAAAGCGCCATCATTCCGGTCACGACACCGTCATGTTCTCAGCAGCTAGCTTTGTCGTCCTGGGGGCTTCTCTTAGGCAGAAAACCTCCATCCACTCACAAAATCCATATAAATTCAAAAAATCTAGTCTCCTTTCTGTAGTGTGTCATAGTACTCGGCTCAGTCGAAGACAAGAATCTGTCAGGACTCTAGGCAATACCCACTTCGGAAATGTACCCTAAAATCAAAAATTCAGGAGAGCACTAGACTACAACAGTCTCATTACAGACTACTGCAACCCCGTATAGCATATCTATCCCACTTCGATGTTCGACCATGTTGCCACTCGTCTAGGCTACGGAATAGCGCAACTTAAGAGTCTTGTTAGGTGGCCCACCCCCCTACCGAGTCACGGTCCAACCCCTCGAGAGTCCAGTCGTGTCTGTCAACTCGTCCGGTCACGCCCAGCGTCGAGTCTGTCGATAGGTCTCTCTCTTCAAATTCTCATTTTTTAAAATTTGCAAAACTTAGCCATTTGAGAAAACCCTTTTCGACAAGGTCAAATTTCGGTCTATTTAAATTGCAAATTTCTTTTCTACCCATTTCAGTTTTGAAAACCTATTTCCTAGCACGTAAGTTGCTTTCAGGACTTCGATTTCAAAACTAAGCAAAAATCATTTTTATTCCCCAGCGCGAGTCATATTTGTTTCACCTACATGTTGCATGCAAAATTTTATGTAACTTATACAGGTACAATTCAAGACCGCGCAATTCACATAACTCCCCAGCGGCATAGACTTATACGACAAGTTCGATTCCCCACGGAGTTATCATCATCAACTCAGGTACATTTCTAGTCTCCGGCCGGCGGGCCCTTTACGCAGGTCTAATGGACCTTAAACGACCCGACCGGAAGTCTGTCAGGTCTTAATCTTTGATTGGCCTGGTAGCTACTCTGACTTTCGCCTTGTCCAAGCCTCAGTCAGAGTGGGGGCTCTGTAGACACCCACATTTTGACCGCCAAGTGTCTATAGCAGTTTCCGACAAACACCCGATGATGATCGGACGCAAACGTGCTTTAAATATTCAGAAACGGGCTCATAATCATTGGCATTTGGCTTGGGCTCATTATAGAGTACATATCTCACAAAACCAACCTCAAAATAAGGCCCAGTGGGTCGTTTTGAGTCAAATAAGACTAATTTGGGTCGATTCCGACACCAGGGGTAAAACCGTCTTTTAGCGACCGAGTCAAAACCCGGTCAAAGATTTTCCCGAGACACGTGAGTCAGCCGTGACACCTCACACGGCTGATTCGTATTCCAATCCTACAAAAATCAGCTACATAAAATATTAAACAAATCCGCTTAAGGATGGAATTCGATCTAAAGTAGGAATCCTATCCGAAAACCGATTCAAACACCCGACCGAGTACAAACACTCGGCCGAGCAGCACAAATCAGCCGTGTTCTCTTGCTTCTTCGACAAGCAAGCGGAATTCTCATGCCTTTCAGCTTCTTACGTTTCCTATCCTAAGCGGTAGTTCAAACCCGAAGCACCTCTCCTAGCCAAGGTCGGGAACTCCCTATAAATAGCCCCTTGCACAACACTTTTTAGAACGGATTTATTAACATCTACATTCATTATCAATCATCGATATACACACATAAATTATCATACATTCCTTACACTTACATCGAGAAACCGATATTACACCAAAAAACCGAAGGAAAACCGGCCCATACCCGACACCCTTCACGACCAAACCGAGCCACCATAACTCACCGACATCTACTCGACGCTCTTGTGCCCAAGCCACGTCCCGACAAGCCCCGATCCGAGTAAAAAGAAGCATGTAGGTTGAGGGTGTACCAAACCCGATTTCTCCTTCTTCTTTTCTTCTCCTTCTCGTCGTCTGTCTCTTATACGGGTCCGCGTCCGTCTTTTTTTTATGGGTCGTGTGTCGTCCTTTTTACGGGTCGTTCATCGCTTACCTAATATCGATATTATCAAAAAACTATTTTCATATATCAAACATTCTTAACAATAAGATATCAACTCTAAAGTTGAATATTGTATTAAAAGATTCAAATTAAAACGATATTAAAAATCGTTACATCTTTTTTCGTTCAAACTCTTTTTTAAAACAATTTTAGAAAACCTTTTATAAAATTCATTCCGAATACTCGATATCGATTTCATAATCGGATGTCGGGTACGACGAATATCGAAAATATTAGATCGAGTACAAATTATGCAATATTTGTACGTGATTTAATAAAAGCATCGAATCTTCGAAAAATCGTCTTCAAAATCAGCCCGACACGCGACTCGCCGGCATCCCAGGCGAGCCGCGCGGCCGGCTGCCACGACACGTCTACTTCTTTTTTTTTTTTTTTTTCGAACTTCGTTTTTTATACAAAACAGCGTTTTTAGCGATGCTTTTCAGATTTCGATTAATATTTATTTTCTCGATCTCGTATCTTTATTCTATTTGCTATATTATTATTTACAAATCGATACTAACTCGTTTGTTTATCTTGTAGCAAATTCATCTTTTAATCATTTGTTTTATTATACTAAAACGAATCTCACATGCTAAATTCAACTTTGACGTTAGATTTTTCATGCATTAAAACCGACTTAGCAACCCATTCAATTCCTCGCATGATTAGGAAAACAATGTTTGCATATCATTCATCGTATTACTAACGCGCGTATTAAAAAATCATTCGATATCCTAGTAGAGGCCGCTAATGTGCGGGCGGGGTTGGGTGTTCTTAGTGAACTTCCCAACACGTACCCTCACCCCTTACTTAGAACCGTGGTTTCCGGATGTCCGAAACCATTGGCAACGAGAGTCATTCAATATACGATTAACCGCCCAAGTCGGCATCTATATCGATATGCAAAGGGACGAGCCCAATAAACTCTGACATCGGAAATGGGCCGTATTTTGTATACGGCCTACTACGACATAGAGTGGGCTCGAACGGTTCCGAATAACCATAAAATTCGGTGGCGACTCCAACTTCGATTTAAATTTCCATTTGACCATCTCATGGAGATTCATTCGCCTCCCCAAACCCGCGCGTGGCCGCGTCGGGGTGGACCTATGTCATGTCCACACCGGGGTACCGTCAAATTCAAAATGATCAATACCATCCAATAGGGGAGTAACAATCAAGCTGGTTAGCTAACACCACACTCAGCCTTCCCACATTACAACCCTCAAGACCTCCTCGAGACCTAGGCTAGAGACAGCCCGGAATTTTGAGGATTCAAGCTCCATAGGATACCCCTAACCATTAGGGCCAGACATGGAAAACCAGATCCCGCATTATCAAACCAGCCCAATCGAAGTTCGAGCCATCATTACTCGACTTCCCCCTTTCCTACTACATTACAATACCTTACCCTCGAAGCCTTAGCTCCACAAAATCGAGCTCCAGATTTCGAATCATCAAAGCCACTTACTTCCTAGCCCCACATTTCCAAAAACATCTAATCCAGTTACCAACCCCGAACACGGGAACTCAACTTGCGGTCGGCATAGAACATGCCCAAATAGTTCACACCACCTCTGGGGGCAACCTCGGAGAACGCTCACAGTCACAGGATCAACATCCTAATTATTCTAACCCTTTGATCAAGACATCATTGGGAATGCACCTAGCCTGCACCATTATGGCTAGTTACACACACAGTCCTATAAGACTAGGCATCATACTATATCTTCCGACACTGAACTACGGCATGGTTTGATTTCACTACACGTGAATACGTAGGCAGCCTTTCAACAGAGGCACAACCACCCACATTGACACACATTCAAAAAGCACTATCATTCCGATCACGACACTGTCATGTTCTCAGTAGCTAGCTTTGTCGTCTTGGGGGCTTCTATTAGACAGAAGTTCTCCTTCCACTCACATAATCCAAATACTTTCAAACTCTAGCCTCCTTCCTACAGTGTGTCCTAGTACTCGGCTCAGTCGAAGACGAGAATCTGTCAGGACTCGAAGCAATACCCATTTTGGACTGTACCCTAAAATCAGAAATCCAGAAGGGCACCAGACTAAAACAGTCTCATTACAGACTACTGCAGTCCCCCTATAACAGACCATTCCCATGTTGCCACTCGCCTAGGCTGTGGAAATAGCGCAACTCAAGAGTCTTGTTAGGCGGTCCAACCCCTCGAGAGTCCAGTCGTGTCTGTCAACTCGTCCGGTCACGTCCAGAGTCGAGTCCGTCGGTAGGCCTCTCTCTTCAAATTCCACTTTGAAATTTGCAAAATTTAGCCATTTGAAAAAAAGATCCTTTTCGACAAGGTCAGATTTCAGTCTATTTAAACTGCAAATTTCTTTTCTACTCCTTTCCATTTTGAAAACCTAGCTCGTGAGTGCTTTCAGGATTTCAATTTCGAAAATTTCAAAAATTCAAAAACCATTTCCCCTAGCGCGAGTCATTTTACTACCTACGTGTTGCATACAAATTTTATGTGACCTATACAGGTATGACTCAAGCATGGACATGCAACCCACTGTATCTCCCCAGCAGAAAGCCCAAGGCGGCATTTACACGGGATGGGCCCATACACAGGCGCACCCGGGACTTATACGACAAGTCCAATTCTCCAGCTGATAGCCCGAGGTGGCATTTTCCCCGGAATAGCACGGGATGGGCCTACACATAGGCACACCCAGGACTTATGCGATAAGTCCGACTCCCCACGGAGGTATTATCATCAGCTCAGGTATGACTTCTATCTTATGGCTGGCGAGCCCTTCACGCAAGTCCAATGGACTATAAGCGACCCGATCGGAAGTCTACCAGGTCTTAATTGGCTTGGTAGCTACTCTGACTTTCGTCTTGTCTAAGCCTCAGTCAGAGTGGGGGCTCTATAGACACCCGCATTTTGACCGCCAGGTGTCTATGTTAGTTTCCAAAAAACACCCGATGATGATCGGACGCTAACGTGTTTCTACGCGCTCGGATTTGGGCTCAAAACCATTAGTTGCTGGCTAATGCACTTACGGAGTACAAATCTCATAAAAATGACCTCAAATTCAGGCCCAGTGGGTCGTTTCCAGTCAAACAAGACTAATTTGGGTCAAAACCGACACCGAAAATAAAACTGACTTATAGCGATTGGGTCAACCCCGGTCAAAGTCGTTTCCGAGACATACAAAAACAACGACACAATCATCAAAAGTCCAAGTCAAATACAAAAACCATCAAATGCCAAAGCTACGGTCCAAAGCCCAGATCTCGCGACCCAGTTGAGCCACTCGATCGAGTGCTCATCCTACTCGATCGAGTGGGCCTTATTCAAGCCCGACTGCAGGCACAACGGGCCACTCGACCGAGTCAGCTGGTTACTCGGTCGAGTAACCCTAACCGGGGAACCCTAGCAATGCCTATATAAACCCCCTCCATGCACACACTTCAAGGAACTTTGACACAACTTTTTACAACCCTAATCGAACTTTCAACACATCAAATTCAACCCTAATCAACATCAAACTCAAACCCTAATCGATACTACTTTCAAACCCTAAACCTAGCTTTAGGAATTCAAAACCCTAACCACCACAACTTAGCCTACATACTCGATACTCCCGTGTTAAAGCCACAACTACGAGTCCTATCCGAGACAAGAACATGTAGGTTGAGGGTGCAAAACCCCTTTTCTTCTTCTCTTCTTTCTCGCGTCTTTTATCGTCATAAGGGTCTTTTTTTTATTTCTTATCGTTATCATCGAATCATAATATCGATAGTACCGTTAGTATTAAAACATTAAAATACTTGTCAATTTGTGTCGAGTATGAGGGATGTCGGAATAAGGAAACCCGAATATACAAGTGTACTGCACACAGCGTTGCCGGTCGCTTATTCCGACACCCCAATTACTTGATTATTGAGACAAGTCAACTTAAATAATAATTCGTTATTTTTTTTTGTTTTCATCATCATTAATCACGCATTCATCAATTCTAAAACCAATTTTCAAAGCAAGTTTTTCAATAAGGGTCGAAACCCATTGACGTGGATCCGACATCTCACAATCCCTAGGGATTTATTTCGATGTCGGAGAAGCCGAGGGAATCAAGTCCTTCAATTCAAGCATAGCGTCGATCTATTAGATTCGATACTAATTCTATAATTAGACGTCGAATCTAACGATCTAGTCAAATAATTAACTAACGCGATTTTCGTTGATGCCAAAATAATTGTCATACAATTCATTAGAATTACGACATTATTAAACGCGGAGGAAGTTCATTCATATCGTGATAGTTAATTCAAAACGACTTAAAACGATTTTCTTTTTTTTCTCGCTCTAATTATTTCATATCGATTCAATAATCGAATATGGGATACAACGAGTATTCAAATTCGGAATCAAGTATAATTCCCACAATATTTATATTCGGTTCATCAAAATCAATGATTTATAAAAATCCGAATCGAGCATAAATCATACAATATTTATGCCCAATTCGGTAAAATCGTCAAATTATCAAAATCAAAAGCAATTTCGAAATCATAACAAAACTGCCAACGAACCAGTAGTTCGTACAGGTGCCACTCGACCGAGTGCAATAGGCCACTCGATCGAGTGACATCACAAAAACCGAGCAGAATACATTTTCCGACCTCCACTCGGTCGAGTCTCGCAATGACTCGATCGAGTGGCAACGTACTCGGCCGAGTTGGTCAGTAACTCGATCGAGTAGGGTCACGAAATCCGGGACAGAACACTTTTTAAGGATCCACTCGGTCGAGTCTCTCAATGACTCGGTCGAGTGGCCCTTTATCACGTTAAACCGTGAGTCCTACAATAGCATTCGAGTCTCATTAACCGTTTTTTGTGACTTAGGTCAACACGTGCCTAATTAATCACGTGAAACATCTTTTCAAAACCATGCATTAACACATTTGCATCATTCTATACAATTCAAAATTTGCACAAACCGTTAATATCATTATACCGTTACTAACCGTTTGTTGTTTCTTTTGTGAATTCTGGTCGTTTATTTTATTGTACTAAAATGAACCCACATGCTAAAATTCAACTTTGACGTTAGAATTAATTGCATTAAATCGAGATAGAAACCCTTTTCAATTCCTCACATGCTTAGGGAAAATAATCTTTGCATATCATTTTCCCGTTCAACTAACGCGAGTATTAGAAAGTCATTCGAGATCTTAGTAGAGGCCGCTAGTGCAGGCGGGGTTGGGTGTCCTTTGTGGGCTTCCCAACACGTACCCTCACCCCTTACAACCGGTAGTGACGGTATCGGTATCAAATGCAAAGGGACGAGCCCAATAAACTCAGACAGCGGGAATGGGCCGTATTTTGTATACGGTCCACTACGACAGAGTGGGTTCGAACGGGCCCGAACTCCCACAAAGTTCGGTGGTGACTCCACTTCGACCTAAATTTCAATTCGATCCATTCTCATACGGAGATTCATTCGCCTCCCCAAACCCGCGCGTGGCCGCGTCGGGGTGGACCTATGTCATGTCCACAGGGAGGTGCCACCTTTCGGTTTTCCTACCAACCAAGTCTAAACCCGCTTTTGCGACGGATAAACCAAAGTCTCTATGCGGAACTACCCAAACCCCGAGTTTCACCATATTGATCCGGGTGAGTCAAGTCAACCTAGGTGATCAAGCTAAGTCAATCAAGACACAACAATTCCAATCAAGACAAATCACCCTCAAATGCAATATTCTCACAAGATAAAACCTTTATCTAGAATTTCTCCTCCCCTAGCCCCCTAACTAAAATCTACTCACTACCTATAATAAAACTAACACTAAGGAGACTAGGAGAAAGACTAAACATACTAAAAATAAAACTAATTGATGGAGAAAGGGAGAAGAAAGAAACTACCAACAATGGAGAAACTAAAGGAGAAAGATGAAGATTAATATAAAGATTGAATCTTGGAGAAGGAAATACAAGAACTTGTCACCAATTCTTGCAAAACTCTTCAATCTTCAACATAAACCCAAATCTTCAACAAAGATGGAAGCTTGATTACAAATAATAGAGTAATTTAATCTAATACTAATAATATCTACTAAGTTTTTGAAGATTTTTACTATGAAAGCTTACAACAAACTACTACTACTACTACTATGGAGATTTTCTACCCTACTCCTACTCCTAAGAGGCTCACTTATGGCACAAATTGGAATGAAAACCTAGGGTTAATATATATACTAACCCTTAATGGGTCACACTACTTAAGCCCACAATCCAATCCTTCTTCTTTTAGTCTAGACTTTCACCCTTTGCATCTTCATGGGGCAAAACTTCACCCTGCGGTTGACGACATTAGCACCACCGGGTGAAAGTTCACCCGGTGATATTTTCTTCTCGAATCGCAATTTTTGCGTTTTTCTCCATCGGGCGAAATTTCACCCGGTGGACGAAATTTTGCCTGGTCATCTCATAGGGTGAAATTTCACCCTATGAACTTTTTGTCCAAAATGGCAATCTGGGGAGGAACACCATCGGGCAAAATTTCGCCCGGTCAAATTCTCATCGGGTGAAATTTCGCCCTGTGACTTCAGAGGGCAACAACTCTCTCGTTTTATCTTCGATTGGGGCGTGTGATATGTCGTTGGAAAGCTAAGAACATAATCTTTCACTTCCAACTGGAATCGCTTCGATCTGAGGTCTAGAACTCTAGATATATCCATTTGAAGTTCGACCTTTCCGGTGAAGATGCCCAACAGACTATACTTTTTCCTTTTTGCTCAAGGTTTCACCTCTTGGGTTTGGACTTTGGATTTTGAGTTGTGTGCTTTGCTTTTCGGACGGTTTCCCTCTCTCTCATGCTCATAGGAGCTCAGACACGCTTTTGGTCGAAAATCCTATCAAAATAGACAGAAAACTACCAAAAATACATAAAATGCAAAAGAGAGACCCTAATGCGAGAATTACTCATAATACGGCGATAATCGCGCTCTAATCTCGCAAAACGAAGGAAAAACGGGTCTAAATGGGAGGAAAAACGGTCAAAATTTGGCACACAACAATTCCCCCACACTAAACCGTTGCTCGTCCTCGAGCAAAGACCCAAAAAGAAATTAGCTACTACTACTAAGCTAGACTATGCTAAGCCGATACGAGGCAATTAACGGGCCCGCTCCGTCCCTTCAACTCACATCGAAATACCCATGAGGTAGAGTACTCCCATGCAAGGCAAGTTGGGTCTTGCTCAAAATGGTGGATGCGACTAAACACACAAAAACACATAACACGAAAGAATAGACGTATCTAAAACAAAAATAAAACACCGAATCCCTCATCGAGACGGCGGGGAAAGACACCGAAGACTTACTTAAAACAATCATAAACATTCCAAGATAAATCACCCATGTAAACAAGAACCAAAGCCTAATACTATGACAATCAAGCAATAAAGATGTTGATAACTTAGCCTAGGTCCTCCTAGTCTTCTAAAGGGGTACTACGGGGCGTTAAACGGAGTGGAAAAAGTGAACCATGGATTCGTTGGACACTGTAGGTAGGTGCAGTCCCGCTCTCTTTGGCTAAGGACAAGAGGGTCGTTCCAAACTCGAATTTCCTAAATTAGCCCAAACAAAAAGTGGAGTGTTTATGATTTTTGGGGTGGATCGACTAATTACCGCTATCTTCCTTCCTCGGGACTCGGTCCTCTAGTAGGCACTTCACGGCAAAAGTCGATGAAGGGCTTTTCTTTTCTTCTTCTTTTTTTCTTCTCTTTTTTTTTCTTTCTTTTTTTTCTTTTCCTTTTTTTGTTTTTTTTTAAGGAGATGTTTTTGATGATATGATTTCATTTGAAGCTCATTTTCTCTCCCTTGTTTTTCATATTTTTGTGCCCTTTTCTTTTGCTTTGGTTTGCCCATTTTGGCTTTTTGATGCGTTTGTAACCAAAGATTTGAGTTTCATTTTTTTTTTGTAAACTTATTGTGTGGTGTATGGGTGAAAGGATGAATAGCTACCCGGAAAAGGGCCCATCCTCGGATAACCTACAAAAAATGGAGAATTTGGACTAAAGGTGCAATGGTCATTCGAGCAAGGTCACCTAGAAAACGGGATGCGGAAACCAATGCCTAACTCCTCCATGGGTGGTCAAGGTGGTCAAATGCAAACCTCGAAGTAAACCTCTAGTAGAAAAGGTGGACTCAAGCTAAAGGATCAACAAATTCATTGCCTTAGAGTCATTCTACTAGATTAAGGTCCAAAATCTACAATGGGTTATCCATAATGGAATGTAAACTCTTGCAATAAGTTTGTAATTGGGTTTTCAAAAACATTTAGTCCTAGACACGCTATATATACAAAAGCAAAAGGGACACACGGAAAAAAAAGGCAAATAAAAGAAAACACGAGTAAAGTCATGCACTTCGTACTCCATCGACATTCAAGCACAAAAATTAACCACAACACCCAAAATGCTCATCTCTTCGAGAGCCTCCAAATAGCAACAACCTAACTCCTCTACGAACGTAAAGAAGAAACCGAAAAGGAAGTAAGTTACCTAGCTGGTTGCTTCCATAACTCCTCGAATTGTGCTATCAAGGTGGTAGTTATCCTGTAAGAGTAGAGAACAGGACTATACAAAGGACACGAAAACATAACAAAAACGAGAAAAGAAAAAAGGAAAAACAAAAGGAAAATAAAAAAGAAAATGTTTTTGGTTTTTCGGAATTTTTCAATTTTTATGGTTTTTGGAAAGATTTTTGAAAAACAAAAGGATAGTAGATCCCTCCCTCACACTAAAACTGTGCATTGTCCTCAATGCACGAGTAGGGGAATAGATCAAAAAAGACGGAAAAGGAAAGATAAGAAAATTCTTTTTGGATTTTTATAATTTTCAAATGTTTTTGGTTTTTTAAAAAAAATTTGAAGAAAGAAAACAAAACAATAGAAAATGATAAAAGGGTGGCGGGTCTAGATGCAATCACATCACCTAGACCCTAGCCAAGTGACTAAGAAAATAAGAATAAAATAAAATAAAAGAGATTAAAAGGATGGAAAATGGGCGTAGGTGTAGTCACATCACCTAGCCCGGATTAAGAAAAATTTGAGAAAATGAGAAGAATTTGGATTTACAAAAGGTCAATGTCGTAATCACATCGCCTAATGACTGGGAGCAATACCAAAGCCGCTTTGGCCGCAACAATCGAACAATGGGACAGCTTGCAAAGTTATGTTAGAGATAAATCAATCACAATGACAATAGGATAAAAGGAATAAGAACGGAATCAACCAAAGGACATGCAATTATAGATGATTAAGGACTCACTGACCCAACCCACACACAAATACACGACACACACACACACACACACACACACCACCGACTCCAGGAGAGGGTCTAGTTTGAGCGATCGTCCGACGCAAATGAAGCGCTAGGAGACCCATAAAAAAAAGGGTATACCCTCGAAGGATGGCTCGGGAGAAAACTCCTCCGGACCGTCGCTAAGCGAGAGGGCAAAGTCGGATTCAATCTCACAAAGGTCGTAGATCGTACGACCTTTGAGCAACACGTAGTGTGCATACTCCCAAACTCCCCTTTCTCCCGACTCAGTCTTGGTCAGTCGGAATTCACCGGGACCAAAGGGTAGGTCCCAATTTTGGTGAACATGGATAGTGGTTCGGTGTGTATTCGGAACTATTAAAGCTCTTCCACGGCTAATGTAGACGAGGCGTTGATGAGGTACATGAAAAATCCAAGTCGGAAAGTAGGCCTCGTCAAGCCATATGGAATCGTCTAGTGGGGTGAGGTGGTCTGTCGAATAACCCAATTTGTTTGCAATTACGGTCACGAGACCTCCACAATCTAAGGAGGGGCGTTGGGTAACAATGATACGATGGAAATGCAACGCCACGACAAGTGGTAGGTCTAAGGGGTTAGGGTTACCAAACAAAGAGTCATAAATCAATTGCAAGACACACACATTAAGAGTATAAATATTATCGGCCGAGGGTAACAAGAAGTGGGAGAGCATCTCGCAAAAATAGCGAATTGCGTGGTTACGGATTTTGGAGGCAAAGGATAAATTAGCCTCGTAACCCCCTTTACAGAGTGATATGCGCTTCCAAAGATCTATCCTAGATACACAAGCTTGTACGTTGCTCGAGGGTTCACTAAGTCCGGTACCCGATGAGGGTAGGCCTAGCACTAGGCCGAACTCGGAAATAGTCAAACGACGGAGTTTGCCGAATAGTCTAAATTTGCCCGGTCAAATTCTCATCGGGTGAAATTTCGCCCTGTGACTTCAGAGGGCCATAACTCTCTCGTTTTATCTCCGATTGGGGCGTGTGATATGTCGTTGGAAAGCTAAGAACATAATCTTTCACCTCCAACTGAAATCGCTTCTATCAGAGGTTTAGAACTCTAGATATATCCATTTGAAGTTCGACCTCTCCGGTGAAGATGCCCAACGGACTATACTTTTTCCTTTTTGCTCAAGGTTTCACCTCTTGGGTTTGGACTTTGGATTTTGAGTTGTGTGCTTTTCTTTTCGCACGGTTTCTCTCTCTCTCATGCTCATAGGAGCTCAGACACGCTTTTGGTCGAAAATCCTATCAAAATAGACAGAAAACTACCAAAAACACGTAAAATGCAAAAGAGAGACCTTAATGCGAGAATTACTCATAATACGGCGATAATCGCGCTCTAATCTCACAAAACAAAGGAAAAACGGGTCTAAATGGGAGGAAAAACGGTCCGAATTTGGCACACAACAGACTCCCTTAGGATAAACATTGGACCGATCCGCTAATTGAATGACAATATTAGTTTTACTCATAGGTCCAAGTTTAAGTGACTGATAGATGAAATAAGGAAGCACATTAATCGAAGCACCCAAATCTAACATAGCTCTATGAAATTCGGTGTCTCCTATAGTACAAGGTATTCTGAACATTCCCGGATCTCCACACTTAGTGGGCAATTTACGTTGAAATACGGCCGAAACATGTTCACTTACCTTCACCTTCTCGATTCCCTTAAGCCTATTATTCCTCTTTATGGTACAAAGTTCTTTTAAAAACTTTGCATATTGAGGGACACTTTTAAGTAACTCTAAAAGGGGAATATTTACCTCACATTTACGAAAGGTTTCGTAAACATCATTATCATGCTCCTTCTTACGAGTATCCTTCAATGCATCTGGGAAAGGTGGTGGAGGATCGTGGATTTGAACCAATGGTGCCTTCACTGTAGAACTCGACACCACTTTGTCATCTTCGATCACATGTTTACTCCCATCATCAACGACCATCTCTTCTTCCTCTTGGATAGCAACTTCCTTGGATCTAGCTTTAGGCTTCTCGACCTCTACTAGTTGTCTTCCATTTCTCAAAGACACCGCACTCACATTCTTCTTTGGGTTTTCTACCGTTTGAGATGGTAGACCACCCGTTTGTCCCGCTTGTAACCGATTAATCGCGGTTGCTAGTTGACTCACTTGAGTCTCAAGATTTTTGAAATTTTGCTTGTTTTCCGCTCGATCTTGAGTAACACTTACAGTGAGTGCCCGAATCATGTCCTCCGTGGACATTGATGAACTCGGTGTTGCTTGTTGTTCTGGAACCTGTGATGTGAACTGTTGTCGTTGAGGTCGTGGAATGAATTGACCTCTAGGAGGACCACTTGATTGATGACCTTGAAAATTACGCCATCCAAAGTTAGGATGACTTCTCCATCCTTCATTGTAAGTTTCGGAGTAAGGATCCCATTTCTTCTTGTTCGAGGTGTTATCCCAAACACCAATCACCTCTTTGGAACCACTCTCTTGCACATAAGGGTATAAATCACTAGAATGTCCCTCCGTGGAACATATACCGCACACCGTAGCACGTTGCCTACCTCCCATCATAGCTTGGATCGCCGATGTTAAACTATCGACTTTCTCTTCAAGGTTTGAGTTAGGATTCAATGAGCTAACAACGCGCTTCAAATTTCTCCTAGCATAATCCCTCGAACTTTCCGCTAGATCACTGATAATATTCCATGCTTGCGTCGGGTTCTTGTTCACTATACCACCGCCACTAGCCGAATGAATCATATGACTATCCTCGGGCGTAAGTCCTCCACAGAAATATAAGATAAGATCCTGGTCCGAATACCCATGATAGGGACAACTAGCACATAATTGCTTGAATCTCTCATAGAACTCGTACATGGTTTCCCCATCTCGTTGTTCCACATTGCTAATAGCTTTCTTCAAGTGTGCGAAACGGGACGGTGGGAAGTACTTCTCTAGAAATGCCTTCTTCATATCCACCCAAGTTGTGACACTATTAGGTGGCAGATAGTACAACCAATCTCTTGCGTTTCCCTTCAATGAAAAGGGAAAAGCTCGTAGATGCAATTGCTCGTCAGTCACACCCGTCGGCTTCATACTAGAGCATACAATATGGAAATCCGAAAGATGTTTGTTCGGATCTTCGATGATCGTTCCATTGAAAGTGGGTAGATGATGAATCAGACCCGATTTCAATTCAAAAGTTGCTCCCTCGGCTAGAGCTGGGAAAGTAATGCACAATGGTTGAACCACAAGATCAGAAGCTGTGAGCTCCTTCAGAGTCCGTGTTTCTCTCGCCATGATTACTTCGTCCTCAGATTCGGGTACAGACTCCGGTATAGAATCCGGTGTAGACTCTAGATCGCTTTCGGGCTCGGGTTGCTGAAAAATGATCAATTCCCTATTATCGCCCTGTCTCCACCTGAAAATGGAACGTTCAATCTCTGAGTCGAAGGGCTCGAGTGGAATGTTAGTGGAACGAGTATTATGCATATGATAGCGTACCTAAAAAAAATTAAAACACAAAAATTAACTATTGCCTTCCCCGGCAACGGCGCAAAAAATTTGGTGAGCCGAAGTCGTATGCTCCCAAAGATACTATTTATGCACTTATAACCACAAAACTAAAATAATAGTGTAGGGAAATAAGGATCGATCCACAGAGAAGACTAAGTAATTTAAGTGAACTAAAATTATAAATTAATAACTAAGAAAGGGGGTGATTGAGTGATTGAGTAACTAAAACTAACTAATAAGCAAATAACGAAATCAATAATAATAATGAATGAGTTTAGATGATTAAAACGATCTCGGGTAAGAATTTTCCACAACTAATTATCAAATTGATCATAGACTAACAACTTTCTCCTAACTCTTGAGCAAACTATCGTGGGAAGTAAATCCCGAATCTCACGTGAATATTATTTGACTCGCAACGCGATAATCAAATAACCGGATTATCAAACAACCTAATACACGCGATTAAGTTTAATTCAATAATAGCATTAACGAATAGAGAACGATAGAAGTGACGACCAATAATACACGCGATTATTAGTTCGAATCACAAGTTAAATCTCTCTCTAACCTAGATATGATGAAACGCATCCAATATTAAGGTTAAAGATTGTTACTTTATCCAACGGTTTTGAACAATTACGGATTCAGTCGTTAGAATAATAATAATAGACTAAAAATTGCAAAGATTAATTAGCTACTTTAATCTAACCATTCAACAATCATGCAAATATGAACGGAGAAATAACAATACTCAAGAGATAGAATAAAGAGGAATTAAAGTCTCACAATTGAATAATTAGAAGCTTCAAATCTTAATCCGAGAAGAAGGAATTAGTTGCACATGCTAGTGTTTTTTCTCCTCTTTTTCTTTCTAATTGAACGTGATGATGATGATATGAATAATCAATCCCTTCACTTAACCTAAAACTAGTCTCCTAATAATAATAATAATAAAATAGAAAGATATAAAGTTTCCTAAATAAAACAAAGTTTTCTAAACGTAATAAAGTAAGGTGGAATAAGGCTGAGACGCGTCACGGAAACAGGCTTCCACGCGAGTCGCATAGAGGCCGCGTGACTCGCCCGCCCGCGCGACTCGCCTGGTCTTCATGCGACTCGCCTGGCGGTCTGTTCCTCTTCACGGTTTCCTTCATTGTTTCCTCGCTCCGTGTCTTTTATTGGGCTCTCCAATTCTTCATGGGTCATCCCTTCTTGGCCCAACTAACGATCGAGATCAGAATCCTCCAAAAAGCTTATATTACACTCGTACCAAAATAACACAAATGCACTACAAGACACACGATTAAGCTCACAAAAATACACAATAACCGTCGTAATAACTACGACTAAATCCGGCCCATCACGAGTACTATGATGATCCACTATTTCTTTCATCTTCAGATCAACCTAGCGCACAATTGGTGATGAATTTGTTCGATGGGCACGATTTCATGAGATGGAAACAAGAAATTTTAATGGCTCTTGCTTCAAAGAACAAGGACGGTTTTGTTGACGGTACCTATTCTAAGCCTGCTACAAATGATAAGAAGATGCATCAATGGATTAGATGCGACTTAATGGTAATGCGATGGATATTGAATTCATTAGATAAATCAATAAGAGACAACATGAAATATGTCAAATCATCAAAGAATTTGTAGGATGAGCTTCTTGAAAGGTATGAGCTGGCTAATGCAATTGAGATTTACCAGTTAAGAAAGGAACTCGATAGTATTAGTCAAGGTAATATGTCATTAGTGGATTACTATGGCAAGCTAAAGCAATTCTGGGAAACTCTAGATTCGCTTAACCCATTACCACAGTGTTCATGCGGCAAATTGGATGCATGCACATGCTCTTTGATGAAAAAGATATTCGAGAGGGAAAATAATGCAAAGTTGATACAATTCTTAATGGGTTTACGCAACAGCTATGACAATGTCACAACCCAGATTCTTTCAATGGAACCCCTACCTACAATGAATAAGGCGCTTATTTTATTGCAAAAGATTGAAAGACAAAAACAAGTGTCTGATCAGGCTGGTTCTATCTTAGATGCTACTGCATATGCCGCGTTTCGTGCAACAGAGGGAAAACGCAGGATTCAAAATAAGATATTGTTGTTGCATCATCCAAGAACAAGTCTGAGGACAAGTATTGCAGTCATTGTGATATGACGAATCATAACCCGGAAGACTGCTAGTGAGTAATTGAATGCACTCATTGTGAGAAAACTGGGCACAAAATTGATAAATGCTATCAGTTGATCGGGTATCGAGAAAAGAATAGGAAAAACAAGGGTAAAGGCAACAAAGGAAAATTCAAGAAAGAGGCAAATAATGTGGGTTTAGTTGAAGGATATTCTCCTTTAGATTGTCAATTCTTGGATCATGCGAATCAAGAGGATAATGGTCAATCTGTGCAAGCTGGAATAAAATTTGATGCTAGTATTTTAGATGGCCTGGTAACCTCTGTCGTGGATCAAGTAATGCAGAGAATGAATGACAGTAAAGCTGCAAACACTGTTGTAAATCTCAATGCTAGCACCTCTAGCTTTGCTGGTATGATCTATTCTTCGACTCATTCAATATTTAAGACTGTTAGTCATGTTTGTAGTATACAAGATTGGATTGCTGACACGGGGGCTTCGGATCATATGTCTTCTAATGTGAATATTATGCACAATGTTAGGGAGTTAACTAAGCCTTTGCTTATGGGTTTACCTGATGGGAGTGTGAAACCATTAATGAAATTAGGGGATATTGCTTTGCATAAGAATTTAATACTTTATGATGTTTTGCTTATTCCTGACTTCAGACAGAATTTAATGTCTGTGGCTAAACTAATTGATCAAAACTCGATTTTTGTTGTGTTTCTTGCTTCTCATTGTGTGCTTCAGGATTGTTCAAGTAAAAGGGTTATTGCTTCTTGCAAGAGAGTAGGGGACCTTTACAGATGCTTTTGTTACTTCTATTGTTAATAAAATCATTAATTGTAAAAGTAAAAATACATTGCATTCTGTTGCTCATACTTCCAATGTAGGTAACAAAGTAACTACTAATGTAATTCATGCCAGATTAGGTCATATGTCCTATGACAAATTGCGATTTCTCAATAAAACTGAGTATTCCAAAAATCATAATGTTTGTGAAACTTGCATTCTGGCTAAGCATCATCAAGTTCCTTTTCCTACGAGTAATTTTCATGCCAATGTATCATTCCAGTTAATTCACATGGATGTTTGGGGGCCTTACAAAGTCCCATCGATGACTAGTGCTAAATATTTCCTGACAATTCTAGATTATTATTCTAGATATACTTGGACAATGTTGTTTTAGACTAAAGATCAGGTTCATGACCTGATAAAACACTTCATTTCTTATGTTAAAACGCAATTTGATTCCTCAATCCAGACCATTAGGTCAGATAATGGCACTGAATTCCTTTACAGTATGTGTGGTTCTCTATTTAAGAACCACGGAATTGTTCACCAAACTAGTGTCATAGAGAGACCACAACAGAACAGGAGGGTTGAAAGGAAACATAGACATTTATTGGATACTGCCAGGGCTTTAATTAAGAATACATTCTGAGTTGCCAATTAAGTTTTGGGGTGATTGTGTTGATACTGCTACATTCTTGATAAATTTGATGCCCTCATTTGTATTGAATTGGAAAGTACCGTATAGTATGTTGTTTGGCAAAGACCCTTCTTATGCAGATTTGAGAGTGTTTGGTTGTTGTTGCTATGCAACGATGCCTCCTACATACAAAGACAAGTTTGGGGATAGGGCAAGGAAGTGTATTTTCTTGGGTTATCCACATACTCAGAAAGGTTACAGGCTATATGATCTCAAGACACATCAAGTATTTGTAAATAGAGACGTGGTATTTCATGTGTCAGTATTTCCGTTTAAATCTTCATCGATTCAAGAAGAGTCGGTAGCACAACAAGAGCAAGTGTCCCTGGTTAATCCAGCTGCATCCACTTTGATTGTACCCACAACTGGTCATCATGAAGAACATAACACCACTGGTGAAGGTTCTACAGATTAACCCATAAATGAGGCCAACAACCATGATGTAGATTCATCTGCAGATAACCCCAATGTGTCTGTTCCTAATACTGACGCTCAGCCTAGGAGGTCAGTCAGATCCAAGCAAACTATTGTTCGGCTTCAAGCGTATCATGTCAATTTGCCACGACCTTCTAGGTCAGATCCATCCAATTTCCATGCAGCTATTCTCAAAGATCTTCATGCCTTTTACCCTGAATATATCTCAAGTGTAGAGAATGTTATACAAGAACCTGAACCACAGACGTTCATGCAAGCTTGTAAGGACTCTAGATGGGTAGATGCTATGACAAAAGAAGTTCAGGCACTTGAAAGCAATCACACCTAGGATATTGTTGATTTGCCAGCAGGACAAAAACCTATAGGTTGCAAATGGATTTACAAGATTAAGTATAAGGCTGATGGGACAATTGAGAGATTCAAGGCTAGATTAGTAGCTAAGGGATACAATCAGGTCAAGGACAAAGACTATAAAGGCACTTTCTCACCAGTAGCCAAGTTCACAACAGTACGGACAGTACTGGCTGTAGCTGCTGCAAGGGGTTGGGATTTGCATCAATTAGACATAAATAATGCATTCTTCCATGGATATTTGGATGAGACGGTGTATATTGATTTGTGTAATAAACATTGGTTTGTCTTGAGGTTATGATTTACTGCTTTCCGAGTTGTTTTTGTTCGATGATTAGCCACTTTATGATGTCATGTATTACATGTTTTTTTGATGCATCGACGGAGCTTGGGATAAGCACCGTTCAAGTCAAGAAAACCGTCTTTCGAGTTGACCAAGGCTAGAGTTCGAGAAAGTGCTTCTCTGAATCCTCAGAAGAAAGCTTCGAAGGCCACCTACCAAACATAGGTGTAGAGACCCGCAGTTTGCCTGCTAGTGTCTATAACAGTTTAATTTCCAACAAAATACCCGATGATGATCGGACGTAAATATGCTTTAATGTGCTCAAATACGGACTCAGAATCAATAGTATCCGAGGTGGGCACTTAGCGGAGTACAAATTTATCAAAATCAACCTCAGATTCAGACTCAAATCCAATAAAATAAAGCTATTTTGAGGTGAAACCATCACCGGAAATAAAACCGTCTTTTGCGACCGAGTCAAAACTCGATCAAAGTCAAAACCCGAGACGAAACCAGCCTCACGCTATGTCTAAATGCAAAGTCGAAACAAATAAAACAAACAAAGTCAATGCAAATCAAATTCAAACACAAAAATCTCAACCTTTCATATTTTGTCTCACATGACTAGACACACTCGATCGAGTGCCTTGGGACCACTCGATCGAGTACATCCTTCAAAATCAACCAGACACCTTTTTTCGAGCCACTCGATCGAGTGACCTGGCCCCCTCAAAAATGGGCAGGGGGTCTCCACGAAGGGCACTCGATCGAGTCCCATCAATGACTCAATCGAGTGACCCCTGTAGGTCACCAACGTGAGCCTAAACGTGATACAAATCCTGTCAATATATTTTTACGACTTTAAGTCGTCATGTGCTAATTCAATCACGTGTTTCCCCTTTCAAAACTCATACATCACATCCTATTCCGTTTTGTCATTTTTACGACTTTTAGCCATATCTCGTACGACTAGTCCTACGTCGACGACTCCTTAGTCGTATTCAATGTATGATTGGTTTAGACATCAATATTTCGCTATGATAAGTCGGGACAAGACTCTAAGGCCCGGGATCGAGCTAGCATTACGTTTCCGTCCCACACGCGAACGCGTATAAAAGCCTTCGTCCTCCGATCAATATACAACGCAATGTGTACTTGATCGAAGTTTGTCCAATCGTTCGATTTACGGTTTCAATTTATGTCATCTATTTATGAGTCCGTTTATAGTCAATATTTACCGTTTCTAATCCGATTATTATAATATCGCTTGTTATATTGTGAATTCCGGACTGTATTTCCGTCCGTGTAATTTGTAATTTATTTACAAGCTTTATTTTCGATGTTTGCCATTTATCGCATTTAAATGAACATTGTATGCTAAATCACTTCGACATAAACCGAGATGCATTAAATGACATAGTAACATGTATCATATTTTATGTATCGTAAAATAATGTTTGCATAACATTTTACCGAATTACTAGCGCGCGTATTAAAAACTGATTGATATCTTAGTAGAGGCTGCTATGTGCGGGCGGGGTTGGGTGTCCTTTGTGGGCTTTCCAACACGTACCCTCACCCCTTACTCAGAACTTCATTTTCTAGTTACCCGAAACCGTTGGCGCACAAGAGTTATTCGATACACGGTACCCGATAACTTGACATCGGTATCGTAATGCAAAGGGACAAACCCAACAAGCTCTAGTACTAAAGCGGGCCGTGCTTTGTGCACGATACGCCAAAGTATAGAGTGAGTTCGAACGAGCCCGAACTCCCACAAAGTTCGGTGGCGACTCTTATTTCGATTTAAATTTCGACCCAAGAATTATCTCACACGGGAAACATATGCCGCCCAAACCCGCGCGTGGCCGCGTCGAGGTGGACCTATGTGATGTCCACAAT
This sequence comes from Agrostemma githago, assembly GCA_958450325.1. Taxonomy (NCBI): domain Eukaryota; kingdom Viridiplantae; phylum Streptophyta; class Magnoliopsida; order Caryophyllales; family Caryophyllaceae; genus Agrostemma; species Agrostemma githago. The sequence goes on along the minus strand of OY288258.1, from coordinate 53,143,820 downwards.
AGGCGATGCCGAGAATCTAGATTAGAGAATGAAGAGGAAGGCATTCTCAGGTCTCGACAGTTCGTCGAGGGTATTAGACGACATGTCTTAGCACGTGGGACGGACCGTCGAGTCCTTGGACGACCCGTTAGACCTCGTCTGAAACTCTTGGAATTGAGCTCAATGAAGCTCGACGGTTTGTCGAGGCCCTGTTTCGCGAAAACCGTACCCTTTTTTAGGCTCTCTTTTCTAGGTTAAATTATTGATTATTTGAGTTTAGTATGTATACTCTAGGTTAAAAGATTTGGGAGAGATTGATTAAGCAAGAAAGTGAGGAGCTTTTCTATAGAAAACTCTTGGAAATTCTCCTTGGATTAAAGGAGCTAATCTTCTTCTTTGGTATAATTAGGTGAAAATTGTTTGAATCTTGGTTGTAAGCTTATTTCTATCTTAATTTATCATCTATTTCTCTTCCCTTATGATTCCTAGTGGTAACCTTGATGTTTGCATGTTAAAATTGATCACTTTGATGTGCGTAGATCTTGATTGTGGCAAATCCTTACTTTGTTAGAGGTTTGGGTTATTTGTAACCAATTTCATAATTAGGGGACCTTGTATTATAGGACCATTTGCAGTATTAAGGGATTGAAGATTGTTTGTGCATTTTGGGTGTGTTATCTCTTAATGTGCTTATCTTAGACATTACTCTTGCTTTGATTTCATTCTCTTATTTCACATACTTGTATCACGAGTAATAGGTATTTGGTAACAAATAATTATTAGCCTAGTTACACCAATTTCTCTCCTTGTTGATTTCAAACCTACCAAGGGTTTGATTGTTTGCATAGCCTGATTCTCTAGCATTTGCATGAAAACTCCCTCTTGTATCTACATTTTGCATGTTAGTTCTTGGTTATTGTTTCCTTATTACTATTTCTTAGTTTCTAGGCTTTTATTCTCATTAGATTTTCATATTTTCAATCATCGGTTTAAGTGATTCTATTCCTTGTGGTTTGATCCCTCTATTTACCATTATACTTGTTTTAGTGTTTTGGTTGTTTCTTGAGGTGTATATATAAATTATGTTTGATTCACTATATTAGCATTCCAACGACATAGCATAATCTAGGCATGTGAATAACTTCGGGAGTTCCTGTAAAGAAGAAAAGCAGCAAAAGGAAACATCACAATCAAGAGTAGAAGAGTACAAGGTTGATGAGATTGACTAGAGTAGTACTAGAGTCCAATGTAGGGTCAATTTGTCTAGCATTCTTTGAGTACCTGTAGACACCCACATTTTGACCGCCAGGTGTCTATAGCAGTTTCCGACAAACACCTGATGATGATCGGACGCAAACGTGCTTTAACTACTCAGAAACGGGCTCAAAATCATTGGCATTTGGCTTGGGCTCATTATAGAGTACATATCTCACAAAACCAACCTCAAAATCAGGCCCAGTGGGTCGTTTCGAGTCAAATAAGACTAATTTGGGTCGATTCCGACACCAGGGGTAAAACCGTCTTTTAACGACCGAGTCAAAACCCGGTCAAAGATTTTCCCGAGACACGTGAGTCAGCCGTGACACCTCACACGGCTGATTCCCACTCTGATCCTACAAAAATCAACTTCTCAAAATATTAAACAAATCCGTTTAAGGATAGGATTCGATCTCAAGTAGGAATTCTATCCGGAAACCGAATCGGATATCGACCGAGCACCAAGTACTCGGCCAAGACACCCAAATCAGCCGAAATACTCCTCCATCCAGCCGAGATTTTGGCTTCTCCACCAAGCAACGGAATTTGCATTCCTTTCGAACTCTTGCATTTCCTATCCAAAAATCGATTCAAACACCCGACCGAGTACAAACACTCGGCCGAGCAACACACAACCAGCCGTGTCCCCTTTCTTTTTTGACAAGAAAGTGGAATTCTCATGCCTTACAACTTCCACATTTCCTATCCCAAGCGGTAGTTCAAACTCTCCTAGCCAAGGTCGGGAATATCCCTATAAATAGCCCCTTGCACAACTCAGAAAATATTCATAAAAGAAGCATCAATTATTAACATCAACCACTAGCGAATATCATCAATCATTAGCATCCCTACACATCAAACACACATCAAAAATTAACATCGATAAACCGATAATATTCCCGAAGGAAAACCGGTCCGTTTAAACCCGAAACCCTTCACGCACGCCCGAGCCGCATCACCATCACCTCACCGACATATACTCGACGCTCCAGTGCCCAAGCCACGTCCCGACGAGCCCTGATCCGAGTAGACTAAAACATGTAGGTTGAGGGTGCACAAAACCCGATCTCTCCTTTTCCTTCTCTCTTCCTCCTCGTCCGTCTTTTTTTTTTATGGGTCGGTCGTCATTTATTTTATTTTCTAATATCGATAATATCAAAAAAACTATTTTCATACAACAACGTTCTTAAAAATATGATATCGATTTTCTATAATCGAATATTGTATCAAAAAGAATTATATTAAGATCTCGACGATATTAAAAATCGTTATATCTTTTTTCGTTCAAACTTCTTTTTACAAAAACCTTTTTTTTAATTCGTTCCGAATACTCGATATCGATTTCATAATCGAATATCGGGTACGACGAATATCGAAAACATAAAACGAGTACAAATTAATTCATATTTTGTACGCGATTTATCAAAATTAGCAATTTCGAACAAAAAATAAAAAACCGGACAGACCCGCACGCGAGTCGCGCCATGCCCAGGCGACTCGTGCACGGGCCTGAAATCCGAGTCTTTTTTTTAGCTTTTTTTCGTTCGTTTTATTCTTCTACGAAATGATTTTAAAACTTATATCTTTTTTAAAACTATTCGAAATATTTGATATTAATTTCGTAGTTAATTATCAAATATAACGAATATCGAAAATATTGAATCGAGTACGAATTATGCGATATTCATACGCGATTTAATAAAAGCATCGAATTTTCGAAAAAATCGATTTCAAAAAAAACAGGCCGCCACGCGACCCGCCGGCATCCCGGGCGAGCCGCGCGGCCGGCTGCCTCGACGCCCCTTTTTCTCGTTTTTTTATTATTTTTCGAACTTCGTTTTTTATACAAAACAGCGTTTTTAGCAATATTTTCAGATTTCGATTAATATTTATTTTCTCGATCTCGTATATTTATTTTATTTGCTATATTATTATTTACAAATCAATACTAACTCGTTTGTTTATCTTGTAGCAAATTCATCTTTATTTCATCTTTTGTTTTATTATACTAAAACGAACTTCACATGTTAAATTCAACTTTACGTTAATTTTTCATGCATTAAACCGACTTAGCAACCCATTCAATTCCTCGCAAGTTTAGGAAAACAATGTTTGCATATCATTCATCGTATTACTAACGCGCGTATTAAAAAATCATTCGATATCCTAGTAGAGGCCGCTAATGTGCGGGCGGGGTTGGGTGTTCTTAGTGAACTTCCCAACACGTACCCTCACCCCTTACTCAGAACCGTGGTTTCCGGATGTCCGAAACCATTGGCAACGAGAGTCATTCAATATACGATTAACCGCTCAAGTCGGCATCTATATCGATATGCAAAGGGACGAGCCCAATAAACTCTGACATCGGAAATGGGCCGTATTTTGTATACGGCCCACTACGACATAGAGTGGGCTCGAACGGTTCCGAATAACCATAAAATTCGGTGGCGACTCCGACTTCGATTTAAATTTCCATTTGACCATCTCATGGAGATTCATTCGCCTCCCCAAACCCACGCGTGGCCGCGTCGGGGTGGACCTATGTCATGTCCACAATTTGGCGACTCCGCTGGGGATTAGGTGATACGTTACTGACCTTCAGCATCCTCAGGGTGAGACTCGAATAGAAATCGTTTGACTAGTACAATACGCGTTTTAGTTTTACAGTTCATGCATAACCCCATATTTTTCCGGGCCGGTACTGGTGACCGACGTCCCACTATATTATCGATGTAGTCCAAATTGGATATGTCGAAGGTGTCCATTAGCCGATTTGTATGGGTTTTACGGCATGTTCTAAGCTCAACTCGACTTAGGAAGTCCGCCCCGATTCTCGATAGGCTGTGTACACTGGTATAGACCCTTTCAGACTAACCGAGACTTAGAATTAGAGCATACATGGCGTCGTTATACTGTTTCCATGACTACGTGCTACCAGATTTACAAGTCTTTTTTTTTTCAAAAACCGTCTTTTTCAAAATTGCATCCTTTTCAAAATATCCAATTTTCAAAACCCGGGACATATACCAAATTTAGGATCCACGATTTTACTCAAAATAGCCTATTTTTAGCCGGTATCACGCCCATTTCAAAACTCGAAAATATTTTCGAAACTTTTCAAAACCGTCCCCGGTCCGCCTTTCCGTTTTCTTTCTCGAAAAAGGGCCGGTTCTCCCCGATTCTTTCGGGCCTTTCAAAAATTCAATTTTTCAAAACCTTCCTCTTCTTAGGACTTCCCGTATTTAGCAGTGTCGGGTCGTGTCATAAATCGTCAAGTCTTTTAGCGTCGAAACTCCGTCGATCTTATATCACGGATTTCCTCCCTATCCCACGTCTGCCTTATTATACTAAGGCAAGGCCCACCTACGTAGGACATACTCCTACAAGGGTCGGTCTGTCTACACAATCGAGTCTAGAAGTCTGGGGAATGTCTCACGTAAACCTCCTTTCGAGCAGGGCCCAGCCCACACAGCTGGATCCTAAAGGAGGCTCACCTCTCACAAGTCATCCGTCTAGATGTCTTTTCCGAGTCATTTCCTCTCTAAGTTTCCCTTTTTCCTTGCTCGGGATGTACTTTGGTTCTACGATTTGGGTTGGTCGTTGATACGTGGTATTCTCACAGACAGGCCGCCTCACACTCAAACCATGACTAAGGACTCAATTGATCAACTGAACACCGCATTGGCCAAGATCCAGGAACAGCTCGACCAAATCAGGGGCGACCAGATCGCCATTGTCACCCGAGTTAGTGCCATAGAACAGGACAAGCCAAAGGGTGAAGATGAAGCTCATGGGCCTTTAGCCCAATTGACTAGCGCAGTCCTCAAACTACAAGAGCAGGTCCACTTGTCGACCCACAACTCAATCCATACGGAAAATGCCCGAACCTATTCTCCCCTGACCGATCAACTTCCTGCCAATCTCAACTTGACAGGCCTCCCAATGTTCGACGGAACCGAAGACCCGATATTACATATCCGGGCCTTCAAGGAGTTTATGGCCCTAAAAGGAGTCAAATCGGACATGTTCAAGCATCTGTTTGCCTCCTCGCTAGAAAAGCACCCAAAAGCTTGGTTCTATAAGCTCGACGCCAAGAAATACAAAACTTGGGACGATGTCGCAACGGAGTTCGCCCGAAACTATGCGGACAATGCGGAAATCCAGACAACCATGCGTACTCTGGAGGTCATGGCCCAAGAGCCGAAGGAGGGTTTCACCAAATACCTCCAAAGGTGGAGGGCCGAAAGTGTCAAGCTGGTCGACACGCCCAGCGAAAAAGTATTAGTGGAGGCCTTTGTGAAAAATCTCCTCCCATCTTACCGGATCCATCTCCGGTACGCTATCATACCCGATTTCGCCACCTTAACCGAAATGGGTACGAGAATCGAAGACGACTTAAGGTTAGAGAGCCTTACTAAGGCCTCTACAAAAGGTTATCAAGGAGCCAGTTCATCTTCTGGTAAGCCCGCAACTACAAGTGCGGCCCGAAGCATCTTTGACGAGGTTAATCTGTTAGACACCTCGACCAAAAAGAACACCCCAGCCCGAGTATTCACGGACATAGGGACTACTTATGCCGACGCCTTACAAAGGCTATCTTCTAAAGGCCTAATTCAGCCCATAGGCCCAATGCCAGAGGTCCCTGTCGAGAAGCGGTCCAAAAGCTACAACGCACAGGCCTATTGCCGTTATCACCAAGGCAACGGGCATGACACCGAAAAATGCTGGAAATTAAAGCATCTCATTCAAGATCTGATCGAGAGTGGGAAGATACCGTTACCCAGCGATAAGCCCAGTAACAAAAACAACCCTCTTGCTACTCACGCCATTTCTGCTGGAGAAATAATCGATTGTACTCATCTCATTTCCCCTTTCATTCCCCAAATCAACGGGATATGGAATGACGATGAAGACGATGTTTATCTGACTAAGGGGGAGACTGTCCCCATCACGGCCGAAGAGATCCGGAAGGCCAAAACCAAGGCCCTGGCCGGTACTCATGTCATCACGGCCGGATCTTCGACCCCGGGATCCGTCACTGAACCTGCCAAGACGGACTCTATACTTGAAGAACCAGACACTGACACGGCCCTAGTCAAGCAACTGAAGAGGGTCCGAACTGATCTTACTATATGGCAGCTTCTGGTCAGTTCTCAAGAACATCGGGCAGCACTTACTAAGGCTCTCGATGAAATCAAGGTAGACTCGTCGGTTACCCCCACTGAAATGGTAGCCACCATCCTGCCTCACCTCAAAGGCAAGTCCAAAGGAGAAGGCCCGCTTATCACCTTCTCTGAGTCCGATCTACCACCATTTGGGGCTACCCACAACCTGGCCCTATATATTACGGTGATTTGTCGGGGCAAGTACCTACCCATGACCCTAATCGATGACGGGTCAGCTGTAAATGTCCTTCCTTTAAGGACTGCTAGGGCTCTCGGCATTACCGAGACCGACTATCTTCCTACTGCACAAACTATTCATGCTTTTGATGGAAGCCCGAAATCAGTTGTTGGGGCTGTCAGACTAACCATCATAACCGGCCCAATCGAAAAAGAACTAGAATTCCAAGTGATCGATGTCACCTCATCGTTTAATCTGCTACTTGGAAGGCCTTGGATCCACGCAGTCAAGGCCGTATCCTCCACTCTTCATAGAAAGGTCAAGTTACCTTTACAAGACGGGGTCATCACACTTGAAGCTACTCCAATAGCCGTGTCAAGCTGCAACACGGCCGGTTCAATCGACCCGCGAGGATTCAATTTCGTGGGAATGATCGATGAAGAATATCTTTTTAGGCCCTACTTCACAACCAGCATCGACAAAATGCTGCAGAACTTGGGTTACTTACCGGGGGCTACTTCAAGGCCTGGTCTCCCGGCAGGCAAGATCATCGATGTCTTAAATAATGAAGAGCCGAAATTCGGTTTAGGGTATGCCTTAACCCCGGAAAACGTGGTCCGGGCCGGCATCCAAAAGGCCTGCAACATTTTCAAGGATACCTACTTGGGCCCCTGCAACCCGAAATTAAGTTTCGTCACTCCAGTATTCGAAGCTGTCCAGACGGGTCTTTACCAGCCCACTATAACTTATCCTGAGGTCAATTTCATCCCAGATGATATCTTCACTCTCATCCAGGCTGAATCAAAAGAAGATTCAAACCAAGCTGAGCCCATGCTGGGGCTCTTGTTCGGGGAAAGCAAGATAATCCCTACCCCTAAGGAGGAATTACTCAACCTGATCCTCCATAGCAATAAGTTCGATCCAACCAAACTGATCTCTGAAGTAGGTGCTGACACTGGAAAGCGGGCTTGGAGGAAGACAATCAAATGGACCGACAACGAGGGCCGAGTCTACAAGCTCACTACCGGCGAAGGAGACATGCAAGACGACGAGTCCGGATCCGAGTCAGAGTCAGAGTCGGAGTCTGAGTCTAAGTCTAAAGGGTCCAGTACTAGGGCCGAGTCTGTAACCCCTTTTCCTTCGATCATTCCTCTGGGAGCCTCGGAGTCTATCCCGAGAGCACTCCCCGTACCGCCTCTGACCAGCGATCAGATGGCTGCTCTCTTTGAGCTATTTTCAAAACTTTCTATCAATAATAACGATAACCATTCTGCTTACGACTAGTCTTATTTTCAAAACATTTTCAAAAACTTTACTTGCAATGACATTGAGAAACCCGACGAACAGGTACCACTACCTCAGCATCTAGTCGAGCAACTCGAACAGAGGGAGTCCCGAGATCCGGTGATCGAAGAAACCGATTCCATCAATCTAGGAACCCCTTTAGAGCCTCAGATGCTTAAGTTAGGTTTATCCCTAGACCCCGAGGAGAAGCAACAATTCACAGATCTCCTCCATGAATTCAAAGACGTCTTCGCATGGTCCTACAAGGACATGCCAGGAATAGACCGGGAGATAGCCGAACACCGTATACCCATCAAAGACGGGTGTAAGCCGGTAAAACAAAAACTCCGAAGAATGAGGCCCGAATGGTCTCTCAAAGTCAAAGAAGAAGTCGACAAGCAATTCAAAGCGGGCTTTATCCAAGTGTCTGAATATCCAGACTGGGTCGCAAATATCGTGCCGGTACCGAAGAAAGATGGAAAGGTACGAGTTTGTGTAGATTTCCGGGACCTTAATAAGGCCAGCCCGAAAGACGATTTCCCGTTGCCACACATCGACATACTGGTGGACAACACGGCCGATCATGCCCTTCTATCCTTTATGGACGGGTATGCCGAATACAATCAGATCAAAATGGCAAAAGAAGACATGAGTAAGACCACCTTCACTACACCTTGGGGGACTTACTGTTACACGGTTATGCCATTTGGGCTTATCAACGCTGGTGCCACTTATCAACGGACCGCCACTACCTTATTACATGACATGATGCACAAAGAAGTGGAAGTCTACGTGGACGATATGATAGTCAAATCCAAAGAACGAAACGGGCATATTCCGGCCCTTAGAAAGTTTTTCACCCGACTACGCAAGTATAACATGAGACTGAATCCTCAAAAATGCAGCTTTGGGGTAACATCGGGTAAATTACTGGGCCATATCGTCAGCCAGCGCGGCATCGAGGTTGACCCAGCCAAAATCAAGGCCATTACCGAGATGCGGCCACCTAAAACCGAAAAGGAGATTAGGGGGTTTCTCGGGAAAGTCCAATATATCAGCAGGTTCATTTCAAAGCTAACCATGGTATGTGAGCCCATTTTCAAAAAACTGAAGATAGGGGAACGGGTGCTATGGGACGACAAATGTCAAACAGCTTTCGATAAAATCAAAGAGATTCTGTCATCTCCGCCGGTATTAATGCCACCTCAACACGGTTTGCCTTTGTCGTTATACTTGACAACAACTGAGACAGCCATGGGGGCTATGCTAGCCCAAACAGTCGACTCAGAAGAACGAGCCATTTACTACATCAGTAAAAAGTTCCTAGAGTACGAATGCAAATACACGATGCTCGAAAAGACGTGTCTAGCTCTAGTTTGGGCCACTAAAAAGCTCCGACATTACATGCTTAGCCACGAAGTGCACGTACTATCAAGAATGGATCCAATCAAGTATCTGTTCGAAAAGCCCATCCTCAATGGTAGAATTTCTAGATGGACTTTAATGTTAGCTGAGTTCGACCTCAAGTTCGTACCATTAAAAGCCATCAAGGGCCGGGTAGTAGCCGAATTCCTCCCCGATAGTCCGGTACCTGAAGAGGGACATACCGATACTTGGGCCTTCCCTGACGAAGACATATTCCATACCGACACAGAGACATGGGATCTATATTTTGACGGGGCATCCAACTTTCGAGGATTTGGTGTCGGGATTTTGCTGATCTCACCACAAGGGGAGCACACCCCGTTATCCATCAAGTTAGATTTCGATGTGACTAATAACGCAGCCGAATACGAAGCATGCATTCACGGGTTGCAAGCCGCCGCTGATCTAGGAGTAACGAACCTCCGGGTCCACGGTGACTCATCATTAGTCATTAATCAAGCACTCCAGAAATGGAAAACTCGGAACGCAAATCTCGTAGCTTACCAAGCGCGAGTAAGGGTTCTCGAAAAGCAGTTTCAAAAGGTGGAATACATTTATCTGCCCCGGGAAGAAAACCAGTTTGCAGATGCACTATCCAAATTAGCATCTTTACTGAACATCTCACTAGCATGCCGATTTGCGTCGAAAGACGGTCCGAGCCGACATATATCAACGCTATCCAAGACATCGAAATAACCGACCCAGAACCTTGGTACCAGGCTGTTCTTACCTACTTGACGTCGGGAGAATATCCTCCGGGATCTGAAAACCGGGCCAAGAAAGCCCTACGAAGATGGGCCACTCAGTTCATCCGCACGTACGATGGACAGTTGTACAAAAAGACGGCACAGGGGGCTTTACTCCTATGCATCAACAAAATGCAGGCCGAAAAAGTCATGGCCGAGGTACATGATGGTGAGAACGGTCCGCATATGAATGCCCACATGCTAGCTCGAAAAATCGCAAGACTCGGATATTATTGGAATAGCATGGAAACCGACTGTCAGTTATACGTCAAGCACTGTCACAACTGTCAGATTTTCGGCAATGTCCAACATATGCCGTCATCCCTATTATATACCATGACATCACCATGGCCATTCTCAACATGGGGAATTGATATAATCGGAAAGGTGAACCCTTCCGGGACGGGAGGTCACTGCTTCATTCTAGTAGCTATTGACTATTTTACTTAATGGGTCGAAGCCGAGTCATATCGTGTCTTGAACGCCAAGCACGTTGCAAAATTTATCCAAGATAAAATTATATGCCGATACGGGATCCCGCACGAATTCATAAGTGATCACGGGACCCATTTCCAAGCTGAAACCGCTACTTTGCTAGCAAAATATAAAATTCAAAGGCATACGTCATCGCCTTACCGTCCCCAAACAAATGGAGCGGTAGAGGCAGCAAATAAAACCATTGTCACCATACTTAAAAAGATGGCTGATAATTACCGGGATTGGCCCGATAAAATCCCTTTTGCCTTATGGGGGTACCGGACCTCAATCCGCACTGCAACCGGAGCAACTCCATACTATCTGACATACGGGATGGAGGCGGTCCAGCCAATCGAGCTTGAGGTACCATCTCTAAGGATTCTACTCAAAAGTCAGGTGCCTGAAGCAGATTGGGTCCAAGCCCGATACGACTCGTTGATTCTTTTAGACGAACGACGATCTCGAGCCCTTAACAACATCCAGATATACCAAAAAAGGATAAAACGGGCTTTCAATAAAAGGGTTAGGCCCAGAAACATCAAAGAGGGCGATCTAGTCCTAAAATCTGTCCGGGCTTTACTACCAGTCGACCCAAGGGGAAAATTCAAACCTAATTGGGCCGGACCGTATTTAGTGAAGAAGGTTTTATCAGGAGGAGCCGTAATGCTGACAGACTTGGATGGGAACGAATTTGTCAACCCAACCAACCTGGACCAGTTAAAGCGCTACTACCCCTAACCTTGTCTCAATGTCATTTGCTAAAAAGTATATCTTTTTATACAAAATTTTCAAAAATTAAGCAAGTCAATGAGTTAGGATTACCGATCCTACTGTCGCACGTCTCGAACTAATATTCTTGATATATTTCAAAAATTGCAAAAATCTATGTCTGAACTACGGTCGGTTTGATTCCACTAATCGTGGATACGTAGGCAACCCCTCAAAAGGGTACAACCACTGCAATAACGAAAAGACAGGAACGGTTTTCACTAATATGTCTTTTATTATTTCAAAAAAAAAGGCCTCACGCAAAAATAAATCATAAAAAATCACATAAAAATAGTAGTAATATTTAAATAATAAAATTTAAGAGACTACTCGTACATTTTTCCCTTCCCCTTATCTTTCGGGTCACGCGGATCCCGAGGCCGGCGAGGCGGGGGCGAACGTTCCCTAATCACGAGTGGAACTTCCTTTGCTCGAACCCGCTTCTTCGACTTCGGCTTCTCCGCCCTCTGCACGGGTTCGATTCGAGCCCGGATGCGCTCGGGTAGTCTATCCCGAGGACCAAGTCGGTCCTTAGCTGCCAGTCTTGGACCAAGTCTCCTTTCTAAGTCTGTCTGGGGGCTCGTCTTCCCCCATGTACTTTTAGAGCTGGACCCTTTAGTCAAAGTCTTGGTCTTCCGTTTCTGGCCTGACATCAATCGGACCATCGTAACCGGGGTATCGCCATCATCAAAGAAGCCTCGATTATCCTTAACCTGTTCTCGGCGCAGCAAGTCAAAGGCTTCGTCGGTCTTTAAGGCAGCACGGGCTTTAGCAGAATCGGCCTGGGTCCACTTCGTATAAGAGTCTGATACCCAGATTGAGGGAGAAGCTTTAGAAACGGGCCAAGTGTGCCGGGTATACCATCTTTGCGCCCAAATGTCACACATCACGTCCGTTAGATGAGTAGATTCACTCACGACCGCTTCAATCTCCGGGATTCTTTGGGCCCGACCATATTGCCTAAGTATGCGATCGGGGTAAAGATGAATCGTCTGCCTAAAAGATAGGATTAGCTTATAACGGGCCCTATCTCGCAATTCTAACCCGGTCCAGGCATAAATGGGCCACCAAGGTACGGTCCAACGGATCAATGGGCCTCCGTGGAAAGATAGCAGCTCGTCCCAGAATTTTTGGGTAGTAAGGCGAGAAAAGTCAATAGTCCGTCTCCTCGTCATCACTTGATTCGGGCGATATCGGCTTACATCTAGAGGAGGATCCAGGATCGATAACCTCTCAAAAAGCCATAGCTGAAAAGTCAAAATTGCAAGAAAAAAAGTCAATGTCGATTTTCAAAAAAAAAATTCGCAAAAATCGGGAAAAACCGAGAAAATCGAAAAGAGCCGCGAAAACCGCGCAAAAATCGAAGACCCGAAAATTCGGAAATTGCAAAATAATCAAAAATTGCGAAAATCAAGGAAAAATCGGCCTACCTGTAGAAGACGGGTGCTACCGGACAGCTTGATCGATGGATCCCTCTTACGATTATCTAAGCCTTGGATAATCTCCCCGGTAATCAGCCAAGCTGGGCTGTGCTCTGTCTCCATTTGATCTGCAACGGCAAGAAGTCTGACATGGCCCATACAAGATAACCAATCCATATGACCTTCAAAAGCATAGACATGGAGCATACAAAAAGTGAAGGCCCTACGGCTATATACCGGCCTGACCCGAACGTCATCTTGATTCATAAATTTTTCAGCCAGGTCGATCAAGGAGACTGTATTTCCTTCTAGCATGCGGGATACCTCCATATGAGAAAGCCCTAAAAATTCTCTTAATTTCCTCCTTGGATCACGAACTGAAAAGGGGATAACAGGAAGAAGAATAGGATTCCACCCTCCTACAGCAGCTATTTCCTCAGGAAAGAAACAAACTTCGCCTCGAGAAAACCTAAAAACATGATAAGTATCATCCCAATAAGATAGGCAAGCATCCAAAAAGTGACGATCCACTTGCATCTGACGGATTGTGGATAACTGGGTAACGCCGTTTTGATTCAGAATAACCTTGTCAGCATCTCTGAAAATTCGGGACCAATCTTGCAACATTCCGACTAATCGATCAATACCCATGATGAATTTCTAAAAGAAGACTAAGTTTTCAGAGCTTGTTTTTCTTTGAAGGAAGAGAGGAGATTGTGAGAATTATAATAAATTGTGGGCATGGAAAGGGTATTTATAGCATGAAATCGGATTCTCCTCCTCACTTTGGGATTCCTAATCCCAAGGGATTTAGCATACAGGCCTTTAATCCTAGGATCTAGCTAAGACATCCCGAGCATTCCTATTCCTTCTCAAAGTCAAAAAAATACTTTAATCCTTCAAAATTCTTTCATCCAAAAATATATTCAAAAAAATCTTCTTCAAATTTTTATTCCCCAGCACGATTCATTTCTCCTAAAAAAATATGTTACATGCAAACCTTGCATAAATCATTATACAGGACGACTCAAGTAAAACCGTGCAAACAACTCCCCAGCGACATAGGCTTATACGACAAGTCCGATTCCCCACGGAATTATAATCATCAACTCGGGTACGTTTCTAGTCTTCGGCCGGCGGGCCCTTCACGCATGTCTAATGGACCTTAAACGACCCGACCGGAAGTCTGCCAGGTCTTAATCCTTGATTGGCCTGGTAGCTACTCTGACTTTCGCCTTGTCCAAGCCTCAGTCAGAGTGGGGGCTCTGTAGACACCCACATTTTGACCGCCAGGTGCCTATAGCAGTTTCCGACAAACACCCGATGATGATCGGACGCAAACGTGCTTTAACTACTGAGTTGCGGGCTCAAAATCATTGGCATTTTGCTTGGGCTCATTATAGAGTACATATCTCACAAAACCAACCTCAAAATCAGGCCCAGTGGGTCATTTCGAGTCAAATAAGACTAATTTGGGTCGATTCCGACACCAGGGGTAAAACCGTCTTTTAACGACCGAGTCAAAACCCGGTCAAAGATTTTCCCGAGACACGTGAGTCAGCCGTGAAACCTCACACGGCTGATTCCCACTCTGATCCTACAAAAATCAACTTCTCAAAATATTAAACAAATCCGTTTAAGGATAGGATTCGATCTCAAGTAGGAATTCTATCCGGAAACCGAATCGGATATCGACCGAGCACCAAGTACTCGGCCAAGACACCCAAATCAGCCGAAATACTCCTCCATCCAGCCGAGTGTAACACCCCTGATTTTTTAAATTAAATTAATTTAAAGTTATATTCGTATTTTATTTACGATTTAACTCGTAATTCTTAAAAATTATTATAAAACAAATTTATCGTTTAATCATTTCAAACTCCTAAAATTCTATTTGTCTCGAAAACTCTTCTTATATTTAAAACCTATTTTTATTTCTGTTTCGATTCATTTTATACATTTAATTTAATTCTTATCGAAAGTCCATTTTGACGATTTAAATTCTAAATTCCTTTATTTATCTAAGTTTAAGCTCGAATTTCTATTTTCGGCTCGAAGCTCATTTATTTTAAATTTTGTCAAAACATTTATTACTTTTCCTCGAGAAATCAATTTAATTCACTTTATCAAAAATTTAATATTTATCGGGAAATACTATTTCGTCGTCTAATTATTTATAAATTTCAATTTCGTCTCGAATACTTTATTCACTCATTTTATTTGACGGCCCAATTATTTATTAATTTTATTGACTCGATTTTAATTCGACTCGTGTGTCAGTCAACTTATCGTTACGAAATTTGTTTCCTACCCAATTTGTTTAAATAATCCGTATCTCTGACCCGCTTCTTTGTGTGCTGACTCAGCCCCTTTAACTCCTCATTATCTCACTTATTTTAACATTTATCCCACACTTACTGATTCACCACCTTTACGGTTTCATTCAACCGCTTCACCTCTTATCCTTTCATTTCCCCTTCTTCTCTTCATTCCCTTTTTCAGTTTTCTTCGTCTTCTTTCCATTTTCAGTCCTCTTTATCACGCACTCCATCTCTAGCCTTCGTCCATCATCTATCTCCGTCTTCTTCTTTGTTTTGCTCCGACAAACATCCTGTTTCGTCGCTGTTTCGATCGGCCACCATCGTTAATCGAGTCTTTTGCCCCTCGGCCTGCTATTATTTTCGTACCTCTGCTTCTATCGGTTGTTGCCTCGAATCCTTCAAGGTATTCCCTCGTCCTTCTTACTCTCGTCCCCTGTTTTCGGTAATTTGATGGCTGTTATTGCTGTCCGTTTTTCCTGCTGTTCTTCTTCTTGTCGTTGTGCTGCTGTTGCCGCTGTACTGCTATCATCCTTCTCCTAATTTCGCTATTTCAGTTCTCTCTCGCTCTTCTTCTCACTTTCTTTTCTTTCCCCTGTTTTCGTTCCGTTTTCTGTTCGGCTGCTGCGTGTTGTTAGTTACGGAATGCGATTTATCTGATGTGACTTTGCTGCTGTTACGTTCTACTGATTCCTACCGATTTTCTTCCTCTTCTGTTCTCGTTCTTAATTGATGCTGCTGCGTTTTCTGCTGCTCGTCATTTGGTTGTTGATGTCGCCTCTCTTTGCTGCTGCCTGATGTTGTTTTTACTGCTGCTATTCTTCTGTCATGTCGGTTGCTGTTCGTTTTTGTGTTGTTGTTGTCCGTGCTTGTCACTACGGCTGCGTCGTCTCCGCGTCTTCTACTGTTACTCGTTGTTAATGCTATTGCAATTCCTTGTCACCTTCTCTGATTTCTTTTCAAGCATACTGCTGTCTTTGCTGATGTTGATGCTACTGTTTTGTCGACCGATATTGCTTCTTACGAGTCCTTCTTACTCCCTTCCGTCCCTTCGTTCTTGTTTTGGTTCGTTGTATGTTTGATATTGCTACCCGTTTCCTCTTTCTGCGGCACTTTCGTGACGATTCACACCTTTACTTTGTTGTATTCGATTCTATTAAGTTCAGCCTCCGGGTTTCTATTTGTCTCATACATTCCTTTCCGTCTTGTGTCAAATACCCTTGTCTCATTCCATTGTTATGTCTTATCGATTGTCGTGGTGGACCTTGTTCAAGAAGATTGATGATTCTACACTGGGAGTTTAAAGGCAGTACTATCAATTTGGAGCTTGGACTGATCAAGGACGAGTACGAGTTCGTTTCGTTTTCGGCTCAAGATAACTTTAGGACGTTACTCGATTTTATATCGTATGTTTGAGTAGTAGTATGTAGTAAATATTTTTAACTCCGGATTTCTATTTTTAGCTATTTATTATTGCTAATTATATTGATTTTTAAATCGTTTGCCTTATCAGTATTTTTATAACTTTCGATATAATTTTATAAATCGTTAGTAATTTAATTATTTACGATCGTTATAATATTTTGTTGGTTATCGTGACACTAGTAACTAAATAATATCGATTTCATATTTTCGTCATATCTCGTTAATTTATAATTTTAACTTAAAATCATGTTTTTAAATTATAATCGAGATTTGTATACTCGTTCTATAAATTAATTTTTCATTTTACGATTTATACTAGTAAATGAGAAAATAGTCGATTTAGTTTTAAATATATTTTTAGTCGAGACTATTTTCACTAATAATTTCCTATTTGTTTACAATTGACTATTTTTAGTAACATCCGTATTATTTATTAATAAAAGCTATTTGTTAAAAATAATTTGAAACCTTTGTAAATTTGTTTCATTTATAAAACTCGTTGACTCAATTAATTTTGATATCGTTTTTCTTAAAACATCTCTTTTCTAAAATTTATAGTTTTAACTCGATTTCCTAATTATTTATAAAGTACTATATACTGACTTAGTATATTTTGTTTATATTTTGAGTAACGAATTTAGATATATATTAAAGTTGTGATAACGACGATAATAATAAAATGTTAATTTCATTGGAAATGTTATTTTTATACATTTCACTAATTTTAATAACTTACGTATTTTCTACAACAATATTTCTATTTTAAGTAAGTTTCTAAAATTAGTAAGTTTCTATTTATAGAAAATTTCTCTTTTCTTATAAATAATGTTGATTCCCTTTTATCTTCATATTACTTATAATGATTATTTATTCTCAATATCGATAATGGCTTGTTTTGGAGTTATGGAATAAAGAGAAGTGTGGGGTTAGAGTAATATAGTCTGGGATGTACGTTTTTGCCATCAACTATAAAGCTGGTGTGTCTATGTTGAGACACATTGGTCGTTGAACTGAGCATGGTTTGTGTTCAGGAGTATGTATATTTTGACCTTAAACTTAGATATCGCATCGTGTAAGTCGCCGTCGGGTTGAACTGGATTACGGTTAGTGTCCAGGAGGGGTGTACATTACTTAAGCCAGGACCTCGCTGCACGCAGTCCTGTTATAGTTGAGTTGCCTAGTTAGAGACCGAAGTCTGATTTGTTTTGACTAAGTTCTCGAAGCTAGTTTAGTATTATTCCTAGTGAAAGTCTAGCCTTGTGCACACCGATCAAATTTCCATAACGTCATTTTTGAATATTTATATTATCGATTGATTTTGACTTGCAGGTTGGCAAGTGTTTTAAGTTTCCTCCAAGAATTTATTTTATTATATTATATCATTTTTAATGTTTTCTCATTTTAAGTATTTTGATATAATAATACTATTATTTTTCATATGATATAATATGGCTGGGAGAACGTCTGAGTTACTCCCCACTGACGTGGCTGTTATGTTTATAACATGACAGGTATTTGCTGCTGGGTTTTGGGTGTGAGCTAGCGAGTAGCGTGGATCCTACTCTTTCTTCATTCATTATTTATGGATTTGTATAAACCCTTTTTGAGGAATTTTCCTTTTAGCCCTTTTGTAAAAAGTGGCCTTTGTATTGACTTACCATTTCTTTTAATAAGATATAGTTAGTCAGTGTGGTTTGATCCCAACTCTACAGTGTTTCCGCCACTGTATTGCATTAGAATTTCTAGGGGATTACACCGAGATTTTGGCTTCTCCACCAAGCAACGGAATTTGCATTCCTTTCGAACTCTTGCATTTCCTATCCAAAAACCGATTCAAACACCCGACCGAGTACAAACACTCGGCCGAGCAACACACAACCAGCCGTGTCCCCTTTCTTTTTTGACAAGAAAGTGAAATTCTCATGCCTTACAACTTCCACATTTCCTATCCCAAGCGGTAGTTCAAACTCTCCTAGCCAAGGTCGGGAATATCCCTATAAATAGCCCCTTGCACAACTCAGAAAATATTCATAAAAGAAGCATCAATTATTAACATCAACCACTAGCGAATATCATCAATCATTAGCATCCCTACACATCAAACACACATCAAAAATTAACATCGATAAACCGATAATATTCCCGAAGGAAAACCGGTCCGTTTAAACCCGAAACCCTTCACGCACGCCCGAGCCGCATCACCATCACCTCACCGACATATACTCGACGCTCCAGTGCCCAAGCCACGTCCCGACGAGCCCTGATCCGAGTAGACTAAAACATGTAGGTTGAGGGTGCACAAAACCCGATCTCTCCTTTTCCTTCTCTCTTCCTCCTCGTCCGTCTTATTTTTTTTATGGGTCGGTCGTCATTTATTTTATTTTCTAATATCGATAATATCAAAAAAACTATTTTCATACAACAACGTTCTTAAAAATATGATATCGATTTTCTATTATCGAATATTGTATCAAAAAGAATTATATTAAGATCTCGACGATATTAAAAATCGTTATATCTTTTTTCGTTCAAACTTCTTTTTACAAAAACCTTTCTTTTAATTCGTTCCGAATACTCGATATCGATTTCATAATCGAATATCGGGTACGACGAATATCGAAAACATAAAACGAGTACAAATTAATTCATATTTTGTACGCGATTTATCAAAATTAGCAATTTCGAACAAAAAATAAAAAACGGACAGACCCGCACGCGAGTCGCGCCATGCCCAGGCGACTCGTGCACGGGCCTGAAATCCGTGTCTTTTTTTTAGCTTTTTTTCGTTCGTTTTATTCTTCTACGAAACGATTTTAAAACTTATATCTTTTTTAAAACTATTCGAAATATTTGATATTAATTTCGTAGTTAATTATCAAATATAACGAATATCGAAAATATTGAATCGAGTACGAATTATGCGATATTCATACGCGATTTAATAAAAGCATCGAATTTTCGAAAAAATCGATTTCAAAAAAAACAGGCCGCCACGCGACCCGCCGGCATCCCGGGCGAGCCGCGCGGCCGGCTGCCTCGACGCCCCTTTTTCTCGTTTTTTTATTATTTTTCGAACTTCGTTTTTTATACAAAACAGCGTTTTTAGCAATATTTTCAGATTTCGATTAATATTTATTTTCTCGATCTCGTATATTTATTTTATTTGCTATATTATTATTTACAAATCAATACTAACTCGTTTGTTTATCTTGTAGCAAATTCATCTTTATTTCATCTTTTGTTTTATTATACTAAAACGAACTTCACATGTTAAATTCAACTTTGACGTTAATTTTTCATGCATTAAACCGACTTAGCAACCCATTCAATTCCTCGCAAGTTTAGGAAAACAATGTTTGCATATCATTCATCGTATTACTAACGCGCGTATTAAAAAATCATTCGATATCCTAGTAGAGGCCGCTAATGTGCGGGCGGGGTTGGGTGTTCTTAGTGAACTTCCCAACACGTACCCTCACCCCTTACTCAGAACCGTGGTTTCCGGATGTCCGAAACCATTGGCAACGAGAGTCATTCAATATACGATTAACCGCTCAAGTCGGCATCTATATCAATATGCAAAGGGACGAGCCCAATAAACTCTGACATCTGAAATGGGCCGTATTTTGTATACGGCCCACTACGACATAGAGTGGGCTCGAACGGTTCCGAATAACCATAAAATTCGGTGGCGACTCCGACTTCGATTTAAATTTCCATTTGACCATCTCATGGAGATTCATTCGCCTCCCCAAACCCGCGCGTGACCGCGTCGGGGTGGACCTATGTCATGTCCACAGTACCCATTGTGTAAAAAACTAGCAGATCAAAAAGCAACAACACGTCAAGTAGCAGCTGTATCTTGTACAAATACTTTTCCATTCTCTTCCATTCCAATTAATTCAATTACATCAAAACAATTCATCTGCTCATCTTGCTCACTGTCTTCTACTTCCTTCCTTCATTAAAACTTTACATGGTATCAGAGCATTGAAGGAATGAGGAGATAGTTACCTACTCAAGATTGAAGCAACAAATTAATAATTGTCAAGCACACACAACATTGACTTCGTGCCTTCATAAAGAGCACCCCAACCTAGCTGAACTCACAAACAATCATCAATCTTTCCTTCACTCAAAATGGCTACTCCAAATGAAACTATTGTTCATGCAAACACTATGATAGGAGAAGATCCGTCTGATTTTGAAGGAGCTGTTACTCTGACTGCACAGCAATTTGCTCAACTCGTGAGTATTCAAAAAGGAAAGGGGTGAGCTATTCTGAGGTGGAAGAAAATCTGGAAGCCAACTTTGCAGGTATGGCGTATTTAACGTGTAGTTATGTCACTAACACTTCACAGGAGTGGATTGTTGACTCAGGAGCTTCAAATCATATGGTATATGATCTGTCCATTCTGGAAAATACAAGAGAACTGAGGAATAAACCTCAAATAAATCTGCCAAACGGAGAAATATCAGTGGTATCTCATGTTGGCACCTATAACTTCAGTAATGGGTTGAAATTGAACAATGTTCTGTTTGTTCCTGCCTTCAGACACAATTTACTGTCTGTTCAAAAATTGACCAGAGATGAACAACGCCAAGTGATATTCTATTCTGATATGTGTGTCATACAAGTCTCTCACACCAAGACTACTAGGGGTATTGGAAGAGAAAGCAAGGGAGTTTACTACCTATCAAATGGTGAAAATCCATCCAACTCTAATTTAAGAATAGTGTCTGAAGTTGTAGTTAAGTCAAATGTGTGTAATACTGCATTATCTAGCAGTCTAGCAGATCAAACGAAAGAATCAGGAGACACAATTTTCAATTCTGATCGTGCTCCTGATCAAAAGTATAATGAAAAATTAGCAAGAAATGATAAGGGTTTGGATATATGGCATCTAAGACTTGGACATGCCTCTGATGGAAAACTAAAACACATCCCCATCATTGCAAAGAAGTTATAATTGAATCCTAAACCAATATGCATCACCTGTTCCATGGCAAAACAAACCAAGCTTCCCTTCCCTAAAAGAGCAGAATCTGCCAAAGCTTTGTTTGAACTTGTCCATGTTGATACCTGGGGCCCTTACAGGAAAGAAACAAGGAACAAACACAGGTTTTTCCTCACATTGGTAGATGATTACAGTAGAGCCACATGGGTTTATCTCATGGGTCATAAGTCCGAAGCAGCACAATTGTTGGAGACATTCTACAAATTTGTCAAAAATCAGTTCAACACCACCATAAAAGTGCTTAGGTCTGATAATACTCTAGAATTAACCGAGGGTGAAAGCAAAAAGTTCCTACAATCCAAAGGGATATGGCATCAAACCAGCTGTGTTGACAGACCCCAGCAAAATGGAGTAGTGGAGAGGAAACACAGACATCTACTTGAATTAAGTAGAGCTATAAGGTTTAGTTCAGGACTACCTTTGTCATTCTGGGGTGATTGCGTTCGCACTGCTGCGTATATTATAAACAGACTTCCATCTGCTCTCATAAACAACAAGACACCCTACGAAATGCTCTTCGGCGGACCTCCTAAATATGAGGCAATGAGGGTGTTTGGATGCTTGGCCATGGTCTCTAATCCAAACAGAGATAAAGACAAGTTTCAACCAAGAGGTATTCCATGTATCTTCATAGGATATCCTCTCTCACAAAAGGGATACAAAGTGTATGATATAGTCAAGAAAACGGTATTTGTATCAAGAGATGTCAAGTTTTTTGAAGGAATCTTTCCTTGTCATATCAAGAATTTTTCTCAACATATACCAGTACTTCACTCAGGTGTCTATGAACGATATGCTTCGTCCTCAGAACAACAGCCCTCCTTTTTCTTAGATACAACAGAACAAGAGAAAAGACCTGAGACCAACACTTCAGATGAAGATGAACCCTCTGAATCAGGGCAGAACTCGCCTCAGGGGGTAGAAAACATCACTCCTGATGTCCCAGTGATAGAAGGCCGACCAAGAAGAGATAGAAAAGCTCCCGAGTGGACCAAGGACTTTCTAGTCAACAATCCTGTACAGGCTCCAACTAGCGTGGCAAATGTTGCTGTTCTCCACCTACAATCGTCCGCAGCATTTGCGGCTCACATTAGTCTGCAAAAGACAAGTCCTGATCCAATCAACTATCAAGAAGCAATCAAGGATCCCAAATGGATTCATGCCATGAATATGGAAATACAAGCTCTGCATGAGAACAATACTTGGGTCCTCACTGATTTGCCTAAGGGTAGGAAGGCTATTGGGTGTAAATGGATCTACAAGACAAAATACAATCCTGATGGATCAGTTGAGAGGTACAAAGCGAGATTGGTGGTACAAGGATTCAGGCAAATGTATGGAATAGATTATGATGAGACCTTTGCCCCAGTCGCCAAAATGTCCACAGTACGAGCACTGTTATCTGTAATCTCCATCAACAATTGGGACACATGCCAAATGAATGTCTCAAATGCCTTCCTTCATGGAGATTTGGAGGAAGATGTTTATATGAAAGTTCCTCAAGGTTATTGTGATGGAACACTCCAAAACTTGAGACAGGGGGAGCTAACAAATCTGGATGGAAAAGTGTGTAAACTGATCAAGTCGTTGTATGGCCTCAAGCAAGCTCCAAGGCAATGGTTTTCTAAATTATCTCAGGTTCTACTCCAATGCGAGTTCAGACAATCTCATGCTGACCATTCGTTGTTCGTTAAGCAGAAAAATGGCAGCACTACTGTGGTATTAATCTATGTTGATGATATGTTAATTGCCGGAGACTGTGATTTTGAGATACAAATACTAAAAGAACACCTCAAGGCTTCCTTTCATATGATGAAAGACTTGGGTGAGTTGAAGTACTTCCTGGGGCTAGAAGTAACTAGGAGCAGCGCAGGCATATTTATCTCACAGCACAAGTATACTTTGGATTTGCTTAAGGCGTTTGGAATGGACAAAACTAGAACGACTCGACTCCCTCTAAATCCCGTTATCAAACTAGAACCTGGGAAGGGTACCCCTCTTCCTCACCCTGACACTTACAGGAAACTGATTGGAAAACTTATATATCTCACAATTTCCAGGCCAGATATTGCACTCTCAGTACAACTCCTAAGCCAATTTCTGCAAGCACCTACATCAGATCATATGCAAGCCGCTCGGCGTGTACTCAGGTACCTTAAATCAGCACCTGGACAGGGCATACTTTTTGCTAGTCATTCAGCTGCGAAGCTCACAGCATACTGTGACTCCGACTGGGCTTCTTGCCCTTTCACTCGAAGATCAACCACAGGCTACTGCATTCTTCTTGGAGACTCGCCCATATCATGGAAGTCCAAAAAACAATCTGTGGTTGCTAGATCATCTGCAGAGGCGGAGTATTGCGCTATGGCGATGACAACTTGTGAAGTGACCTGGCTGTTCCAATTACTTCAAGACCTAGGTCTCAAGCATCTAGGACCTGCTCATCTTAAATGCGACAATCAAGCAGCCCTTGCAATGAAGTTGATTGTCATTTTATTAGAGAAAAAATACAACAAGGCCTACTCACTACTTCCTACGTGAACACCAAAGACCAAGTGGCCGACGTATTCACAAAGTCATGTCCGATAAATCAGCACCGGTACCTTCTCTCCAAGATGGGAGTTACGTCTAAGCTACACTCTCATCTTGAGGGGGAGTGTAAAGAAGAAAAGCAGCAAAAGGAAACATCACAATCAAGAGTAGAAGAGTACAAGGTTGATGAGATTGGCTAGAGTAGTACTAGAGTCCAATGTAGGATCAATTTGTCTAGCATTCTTTGAGTACCCATTGTGTAAAAAACTAGCAGATCAAAAAGCAACAACACGTCAAGTAGCAGCTGTATCTTGTACAAATACTTTTCCATTCTCTTCCATTCCAATTAATGCAATTACATCAAAACAATTCATCTGCTCATCTTGCTCATCTTGCTCATTGTCTTCTACTTCCTTCCTTCATTAAAACTTTACAGTTCCCTTTCCTAATAAACCCGCTTATCGATGTAATCCCAAAAAATCAAAGGAGTTACAATGACAAGTTCATGATTTAGTTGATCATAGGGTATGTGCAAGAGAGTCTAAAGTCGTTTGTGGTGTCTGCTTTGTTAGTACCAAAAAAAGATGAAACATGGCATATGTGTATTGATATAGTCGCCCCATGAACAATATTACTATCAACTATCGCTTTCCTATGTCGAGGTTAGATGATATGCGTGATGGACTATAAAAAAAATACAGACTATTCTGTCTCATGACTGCAAAACATGACAATAGCAGGTAAGTTATTGAAAAATCTAAAATACAACCGAGCTATCATTCAGAAACATCTTATCTTTTCAGCGAACTTTCATCGGATTTTCACTTGATCCCTCGCCTCTATAGACAGACCTTGAAGCAGTCATGGTAATATTGTTGCTAAGGTTAGGCAAGAAGACAGATAGGAGTATATTATTTTCAACCTGTCAAAAATTTATCGAAATTTCAATATTGATATATGATTACACAAAATTGTTTGAGCTAAAACATAAGAGTTGTTACATCAACTGCAACACTCCTCTCATCTACATAAGTCTAGCAACTAAAACAGAGAAAACATCACTTTTATAATTTGCAACAATATCCTTGAAAATTTTTCTTAAGCTTTGACGAAAGAGACTAAAGGTTACAAAATTTGAACATCAGTATTGCAAATAACACACTATTTTTTTTTGCTTATTTGTTCAATGAACCAGATTATCAAATAAACATATTTACGCAATCGTTTCTACTTATCTTCTTTAACGATAGATGTAACCCAATCAGTGGCCAGCATCTGAATCTTTAACTCAATGTAAGGAGACAGAAAGAAGGGTGTCACAGAAACCTGAAATGAAAGAAAATCCACAACTATTCAAAGACAAAAGCTATCAGTAAAACATTGGACAATGCATATATTCACCACTAAAAATATGGAAGGCAAAAGTGGAGAGATTGTTTCCCATACAAAATTGTTTTCAAGTGCTTTGATGTCTGAATCCTCATCAACTTCTTCAGATTCCTTGTCAAGAAACTGCATAAGATTCAACCATGCCAAGTGAATCCATCTATATTTAGGTCCATAAGAAAAATTGTACTCTTGTACTTGATTTTTAGGTAGTTAAGATTTAGGGTATTTTACGACAAAAAACTAGTAATATCTAAAAATAAGCAGTTCCATGAAATGACTAAAAAAACCGAGGAAAATGGAAGGTGTCCACATAATGGAAGGGAGCGTCAGTCGTTTCTCGTATGTCTAGGGATGACATACCAATTCCAGTGTCTACAAATGACATATTATTACCTCCAAGCGAAAGTACTTCTTCACACCACGATCTCTGTTTGACTTCCCAGCAACACCAACCGACTCAATCTCCACGTTCTTTTTTTGATTTGTCACGTGACGAGCTGCACCCTGATAATTATATAAATATCATTTCAAGGATAGAGTCTCGAGGAGAAAAGAATTACGAAAAGTCTATGGCATTTGGGAAAAAATGTTTGAGTGAAAGTTTGATATATAGGCGCTCACAGCAGCAGATGCATCTCGACCAAGTTGTGCTAGTTGGATGCCAAAACCTGGTTGATTAGGCATGTATCCTGTCGGGTGCCTTTTGGCAGATGTTGCTTGCCAGCAGAAGGTAGATTTCCATAAACTTTGCTTTGTCACCTTAAAGCCCTATAGAAATATCAGACTCATGAAACATGCCTACTGAAATACAGAAGAAGAAGAAGAAGAAGAAGAAGAAGAAGAAGAAGAAGAAGAAGAAGAAGAAGAAGAAGAAGAAGAAGAAGAAGAAGAAGAAGAAGAAGAAGAAGAAGAAGAAGAAGAAGAAGAAGAAGAAGATTTGTTGATAGCTACATAAAAAATTAAATAAATGGAAAAGGCAAGTCTCCAGCCAGCTCGAAGCATACCAAACTTAAGGTTAAGGGTTAGTTAAAACTTGTATCCCCTTTGTTTAAATATCCGCCACTAACCACAACAAAATATAATTTTATAAAAACCTCATCATTGATATATATATATATATATATATATATATATATATATATATATATATATATATATATATATATATATATATATATATATATATATATATTAGGAAGAAAAGAACCTTGTTTGTCGAAGGAGACGTAGGAATTTGTATGTTGAATGCACATTGTTTAGGAAAACTCCCATTTTCTATATCTCTCACAGCAGACTTTATTATTGGCACTGAAAAAGCCACAGCATCCTTTATATCACTTTCAGTGCTCTCATCCTTCTTCCTAAAAATATGATCATAAATATTGAGAACATGGAATAAATAAGAGATTTTCTACGCGGTATCCCTATATTTTTCACTTTTCTACCTGGTACCCCTACCTTTTCTATGTCTATACATGGTACCCTTTAAGTTTACTATTAATTTAACTAGTGCCCAAAAAAAAAAATCAATCAAGTTTTGTCGTTAGATTATGTTTTTAGTTCAGGATTAAGACTTCAATATCATTTAACTTAGATGATTAACAAGTAATTGAGCTTAAATTAAGTGTTATCATTTGATTTGATAATATAACGTCAAAAATATAATTCTTTTCCCTTCGGAGTATAACTGCAAACACGTACAAAATTGTTAGTTTAACTTCAATTATCGGTTAATTAGGTATGTTAAATGACGTTTAACTTTTAATATTGAACATAAAAAGGTAATTTGTTGCCAAAACTTGTCGGAAAAAGAAGTTTAGGGGGTACCAATAAAGATAATACTTGATAAAGTTTAGGGATACCAAAGAAACTTTTAGTAAAGTACAAGGGTATCATGTATACAGGTAAAAAATTGTAGGTAGAAAAGTAAAAAGTTCAGGGTACCACGTAGAAAATCCCAATAAATAATTAATATTTAATATGAACGCCAAAAGAAAATCTTCAACCTTACCAATTTAATGATATAGAAATTGAAGGCACACCACCAATCAATGCCTCTCTTGCCCCAGCAACACCGCCGGAGTAGAACCTGTAGGATGAAAAACATGACAGATTATGGACGATTTGAGAAGAATTCTATAGTGCTTCACAGAATTGAAAGCAAGCAAAAATAACCCATTACAACTCCCTCCATAGTGATGATTCATATATAAAGTCATATTACTACTAAGGCCACATATGAGATCAATAAAAATATCAGATAAAAGTAAAACATTACTTACATGTAATGACCACTACTTGATCCCTTATTGACTCCACTAACAACCTAAAAAAAAGAACTGATGAGTTAGTGCACAAGAAAGATGTTTTCGTTCCCAAATTATGAATTTCGCATTGCCTACCAATGTAGGCTTGGACCAAGAGAAAAGAGCTCCAGATAATGCCAGTGAAACACAATCAACAGGGGTCCCTATTATGTACAAGAGAAAACAATGAGTAAGATATTGGCTTACTAGATTAACTTCTCATGTCTTTGTAAAGTTGGATATCAGATCGACAAAACATAAGTAGGATGAAAGCATAGGGGGTTTAAACGAGTTTTTGCGTAATATATGTGAGCAACAGACGAACATGAAAGCGAGTTCACTTTATTGGTTCTTGTGTCGTAACTTATTTAGTTAGAACATTTGATGAACAAAAGGATACAATTCTTCAAGCTCCTGCAAGAGCGTTCGTGTGGGAGTTGTATGGCTTGAGGCTATGTCATCTAGACTTTGAGTCTGTCGCTCAAATGGTGGCTTACATGGTGTGTGGTTCGCAGGCTACTACGTTCACCCAAGGGCTTACCCAGAACGCACAAAAAAGTAATGGTCGCAAGTCCCTCGTCACCAAAAACGGACACAATTAGTTATTTTAGGTATTCTTTTTTTAAAAAAAGAAAAAACTAACTTGAAACTACAAATGCAATGGAAGCATTCATTCATCAAATTAAATATTTTTGACAATCAATCAATCCCCAAAAAAGTCATTATACATTATGAAAATCCAAAATCTCAAAATATCCAAATATTCATTCATATCAGTTTTTCATAAGTTAATGTAATGGCAAACAAACCTGAAACCTCAAATGCAATGGCACCATTCATCTCAACAGATTCAACAGCTACAGTTTCCCCAAATGTCACTGCATGCCCCGCAACTGATTTATCCCTGGGTCACTATTGCTGATTAGTCTAGTTTAGTAGATACTAATAAGAGTCATTTGGGTGACAATTTTGTAAGAATTGTGTGTGTTTTGAAGGGTTATTATGCATAAGTCTTAATTGATGGGCTAACGAGCCTAACGTACAAAAATTGGTAAAAGTGGATTAAGGAGTGAAAAGAGATTAGGATATCAATTTGGGTGTGTTTTAGGCAAATAAATGACAAAATATTGTAAGTAAGACACATGGAGCCCAAAATACAAGTGGGAGCCCAAAAGTAAGAAGGAACTGAAGGATTAAGTTTGCCACAAACGGTGACACTTTTTGTTACTTTTTGCCACAGGTGGAGGCTTTGACAGTTTGCCACAGGTGGAGACATTTTTGTCACAAGTGGAGGCTTAGTTTTGTGCATGGAATTTCTTCTAGGATTCTATTTTGCATTGATTTTTTTTTCTCTTCTTTACTCAGGAACATTACTCTTCTCCTTTATGATGGTCATTGTTATGCAGCATTTTATGAGGCTTTATGAGCCATTGATGAGGATGCTCCATGGATGACTATATAAAGAGGAGAAATTCACCATCATGTTGATCATCCAACACACATCAATTATCACTTGTAATTCTCAAAAACACATATACGAGTAGTTTCTATCATATTTTCTAGTTTATTTTGAAAGTATTTTCATTTGTATGGAAAGCTAAGTGCTTAATCTTGAAACAAGTTATTGAAGCCTTTCAGATTTAGTGAACTGTAAGACTTACTTTCTATTTTACTTTTATATTAGAACATCAAGTTTAATTTACAATAATTCTTGGTTTGTTGATTTCTCTTCTTGCTTGATAACCTAGTTGCTTTTATTAATATACCATTGCTAGAATAGTTAAATGAATCTTTTGTTTGTTTAACTATATCCGAGTAGCAAATATAATTCACCAATTCGTATGTTTTTCATCGTTGTGAAGTTGTAAGGATTAAACTTGTATGAAACAAAGTAATACCGCTTGAGTAAGCATTCTTTCATTTTTGCTAAATTTCATTGTTCTAATCTACATATTGATACGATTTAGGCGCTTGACTTGAATTGACAATATCCTAAGGGTGGGTTAATTGAGTATGTTTCCCATATCTTGTAACTATTAATAAGTGGAATTAGAAGTCGACTAAACTTCATAGCAAAGTATTCTATGTTATCGTGAAATAGAAGAGTCAATAATCACTTCGTTTAACTTGATGGTGGATATTGCTTGGTCCAAGTATTTTTCTCATAATTGTTGCATCGTTTATTTATATTAGTTTATTTCATTTCGTAAATCTATTTAATTCGATTATTAGATTTAGAATCAATACTTTAAAATCTTCTCATTCGGCTACTAATTTATATAGATTTACACACTTAAACGACAAAATCACCTTGTGGGTTCGACCCTACTTTCACTAACTACTAGTTTGTGTTAAAAGTGGATAAAAATTGTAATTTGGAGGCTCACGATGAACATATGTTATAAATTAATATACATACGAACAAAAATCAAAAAGCATATAAAAAATTATCCTCCTTTCGTTTTTTTAGAAATGCCCCATAGGTTTTGGGGTCCAACAGTTATATCACCATTTTCGAACTCTCTCTCCCTCTCACAGTATTTCAACTATCTATCCACCTCCACGGTCACTCTACTGTCAATCTGTGTCACTACTCACTATCACTGACCGCACCCCCCCCCCCCCCTCCCTCCCTCCTTTATAACCACCACCACTCGCATCCTTAACACTTCCGCCACCACCACCGCCGTAACACACTTGAAACTATGACCATGTTGGACCAAAAAATATGCCTAAGCCAATATTCGAAAATAGCCCCTCAAATTCAAGCTTGAGTAAGGAAACATGTGAGAAAGATACTATAGGTCAATCTTGGAGTATAAGATACAAAGACCAACACTGCAACTACCCTGGAGACAATAATGACAAGGATACTTCATAATGACAATAAAGGAGGATCATTAAAGAAAGACTTAATGACTAAATAGCAAGCAAACCAAGGTAACTGGTTTACCAGCTTAGCAACTTAGCAGCCCAACTTAGTCAAGGTAGCAGCCTAGCTTACCAGCTCAGCTGGTCCAGCAAGTCAGCAGTTCAACATACCAAAAGATACAAATAAGGTCAAAAGATAACAGGAGGACTAATGAGTGAGTCAAGATAATCAAAGCAGTCAAGACAATCAATATACAACGGACAGGAAATCAATGTTATTAATGACACTTAATGGCTAGCAGATTAGAGTAGCAAGGAAGAGGAAGACTTGGACTATAAATTGGATCTTTTTCTACTTACGAAGGAGAGTTCATCCTAAGCTGATATTTTACACATATACTCATCTTCATATTTGATTTAACCCTGCTACAAAACATCTCCATAAAAACCATGTTTGTATTTTCGTTAACTTGCTACCTTGTCTAGCTTGATAACTTGATAACGATACTAGTGAAACCTATCCTGGCTTGGCGCCCGTGGTTTTTCCCTTATTCCTAAAGGTTTTCCACGTAAAAATTGTTTATGTTCTTATTATTCTTCATCGTATTCGTTCACTTTAGTCTTCATTTCCGCATTCAAAAAATCAACTGGGAAAGTAGTGATTGAGCCCCTTTACTTTGCTCAATTGTGAAATCAAACCCCTTATCTCTTGATTGGAGGAATTAGACCCCTTAACTTTACCAATATGTGAAATTAAACCCTTTTTTTATTTTTTTTGCCTATATCTCAATATATTGAAATTAAACCCTCAATTTCTCATCAATATCTCATTACTATCAATAAATATTTTATCCCAAAATACACCAATATAATACGTATACGTATAGAAATACATATTCCCAAGTACGGAGTAGTACAAAAAAAAATATTATTCATATTCGTACGTATTCGTAGGAGTGAGCAAAACCGGATATCCGATCCGGTTTTTTTCGGATATTCGGTACCCAGTTTTATATTTTTCTTTTTTTTAAAACAATTTTTTCATTTATAAGTAAGAGTAATTAATTGATTTTTAAGCAACGTTACGTTTTATATAAATTGATATAATAAAAATGCATAAAAAAACCTCAGAAAATGGTATATATGTCTTACAGTACCATTATTCCAACAAAATATTACGTTTCATTACATAATATCATAAATTTAGTAATAGTTTTATTTTTTACCTTTGAAAATAATTGATGATTTTGAATTCTTTGTTATATAATTCATATTAGGATTATAATTTTCATAATTTTTTATTATTTTTAAAAAACCGGATCGGAAACCGGATATCTGGTTTCAATTTTTCCTGATACGTATCCGTTACGGTTTTAAGGAAAACCGTATCGTATATCCGGTTATTCGTATCGGATAACCGGAAATTCATATAATTGAAACCGTATACCGTATCGTATACGTATAATAAAACCGTATCGTATATTTTTGCTCACCCCTACGTATTCGTATATCCCAAGTAGTTCGATAAAATATATTATCTCGTAATGCACGTATTCGTATTCTACTGTAATGTACGTATTCGTATTATACCGTAATGTACGTATTCGTATTCTAGTATGAGAAATTGACGAGAAGTTGAGAAATTGATCGAAGAATAAATAAAAAAAAGGTTTAATTTCACGTATTGGCAAAGTTAAGGGGTTTAATTTCACGTATTGGCAAAGTTAAGGGGTCTAATTGCCCCAATCAAAAGTCAAGGGATTTGATTTCACAATTGAGTAAAGTAAAGGGTTCAATCACTACTTTCTCGAACAATCAACCTTATGCTAGCAAAACCGCAAGTATAGTAGGATGATACTGTTTGACCCACCCTACCTTGACCTACCCTGATTTGGTGGGAAATTTACCAAAATAGACCACCATCACCCGTCCACCAACACCGGCACCACCACCACCACTACCGCACACTTCGTAATGGCACCGCCAAAATGGTGCCTATTCTGTCACCATTTCATCTAGTGAAAATGGAAGCGAATCTTTGATTCACCACCTCATCTCACACTCTCCTCCACTATTATTGTGCTTCGCCGACCACCACCAGCGAGGGTAACACCTTGACAGTAGACATCCACCAGTGAGCAAATATGCCGAAATCACCTATTTTGGTAGCCATTTTCGTAGCTTCTTTACTTAAATCTATAAATAGCTAAGAAAAATCATACAAAATTAGTGTCACCGGTGAAATCCTCGGCTTCGATATGCACCAAATGATGATTTATCGGCCCCGACGGTGGTGAGTGGCGGGCTGGTGGTGGAATACAAGGTCGGCGTTGATGTTGAACTCTGACTATGATGGTGTATGTGTGGGGTGGTGATGGCCTGGTGAGTGAGGTAAAATTAATGAAAAGTGATACGGCGCAATGGTGATTGGTGATGCTGAATCCATTACCACCATAATTAAAGGGAAAAAGAAAATTAGGATTATTAAATTCATTTTTGCCCCAAACTCTTAAGGACAAAATTGTAATTCTATGCCAATCGAAACTGACTACTCCCTCCATTACAAATATATAAATAGTAGTTTTAAGATATTTGCACACTTATTAAGGCGCTTTGAAAATTGAAAAAATTTCTCAATCAATTAAAGCAGTTTTACTACATTGAAAAATGTAAAATAACTTATAAAAATAAAAGTTTCAATTCCCTAAAACTACTTATACTATGTAATGGAGGAGTAGTATTTTTTTCATCAAACTTTGTTGTATTCTACTCGTATCATGATCACAATTTTTTTGATGATAAGGTATTATGGGGAATAACTTGGGATTGTACAATTATTATTAATTATTTAATATATAAAATTAATTCACATCACGTTTCAATAATATGATATTTTGAATTTTGATAGACTATATATTCAATATTATTCTAAAAGGAAGATCACTAATCTCCACTTCGTAAGATTGGCAGATTATCCTCTATTATACAAAACAGCAACATTTAGAAGTCTCACATTGCGCCACATAGGACTATTAATAAAATGATGACATGGATCTTATGTGTCGGATGAGGTGGCACTATAAAACTAATGAAATTTCCAAATAACCGTAACCTTAAAAAAAAAACTGTCAAAAAATTACAGAAGTTAAGTCCATGTTCTCCAAACTGCCGACTACTTCCCACATTTGACGGTTCACTAGCAGTTTACCAACCGCAAACCACTATCCTTTATTATTGGCTTATCGCTCCATATTTTAATATTTTAATTTGATTGATGTTTACACACAAAAATAGATCATATCTATCGGCCAAATTATTATTATTTTTTTTTTTTTCATTCCTTGGTTCATTCGCAATTACTCACTTTCTCCAACCTCGGGTAATGGCACCAAAACAGCCAAACACTGGTCTTTTTGATGGCCTGAACAAGGGTCATATTGTCACCAAGAAAGAACTCAGAAGAGGTCAAATCGAAAGAGAGAGTAGATGTCGAGCGTTCTCAGGAAGATGAGGTCTGCCGGAGTCCGGAGATGCTGAGAAAAAGAAGTGATGATCTATCTAATCAATCCATCAATCAAGAAGAAGGTTAATTTCTATGGTAGTTATAGTTACTATGACTTCTCTTATCAGTACTAAAGCATAATATCATCCGACATTCATGTTTGAGATTTATTTTGTTTCATAATTGGATGCCCTTTTCTCATTTCTCAAAAGTTGAAGGAAGTTTTAGGTCTCTTCTTTCTGATTAAGCAAAATTGAATATGTTTGAACTGAATTGGTTTGTAGTGATTGACCTAAATGTGTCTCAACTGAATTGAATTGGATGTGTCTGCACTAAATGAACTGAAAAACAAATAATAATAATAATAATAATAATAATAATAATAATAATAATAATAATTTGATTACTAATAATAATTTGATAATAATAATTTATTATATAATAATTTATTATTGTTGTTGTTGTTGTTATTGTTTTTTTGTTATTGTTATTGTTATTCATGGTGCATGAATTTAAGAGTGACCAAAATGATCAATCATGAATATAATTGTGATGAATAATGGTTATTTGTTCCACTACTCTGTTTTTCATTTTGTTAATCGATGTATTATGTTCCAACATGGGGTTTGCTTGGAAGAATTAAGACTTATAATTGACTCTTTATAATTGACGTACATGATATGAAATCTTGATTTGGTTCTCCGTTCTGCACTTTCATAGTTTCATATGGAGACGTGATTGTACCGAAACTGTTGCAGTGGGTATTAGTGGAGTGATTTACCGGGTTTGGAGAAGCAGAGATAAATGCAGGATGGAGCAGCGAGTTAGCAGTATAATTAAGTACGGAGTAATTGATATGCAAACTGAGTCACTATGATTAATAAAATGTAATGGTAGATAAATGTGGAGTGTAAATAGAGTTTGTATTTGGCTTAATATTGGATGTAAGCAAAATATTTTCTTGTAAAAATAAATGTACACAGAATATAGAATTGGTGCAATATAGAATATAGATTGATTTTATTTTTGTTGTTATTGTTGTGCATCGACACTTCGTGGTAAAAAAGGAATTAAAAGTTGAAACACATACGAGTAAGAATTTATTTTTAAGTTGTCATGGATGAATTAGAGATTGGCAGTGCAAGACGAAATTCTTAGGATTGCTAATAGGAGAAGAAAAATACAATGGAAAATGAAATGGTTTAATAGCTCTTTACGTAGTACAGTAGCAATTAGACCTATTACTCGAATTGGATCAAATTTAAGTTGGATTATACAGGTCACGGTAGTCTAATGTCGGGCTAAGAAAAAATATGTCTGTCATTTAACCCTCTTTTGATAGTGTTTATTGGTTAAAAGTTTTTATTATAATTTTTATTTTTATAATTATTCTTAAAATTTACGCGTAATCAATTATTTTACAACTTCTTAAGTTACATTTGGAGTATTTGTTTATGTTAAAATAAAAATTAAAGTTTATCAGTAATAAACAAATTTTATTTAAGTTTTCGAGATAATGCTAAAAGATTTGTAAATTAGTCCGTTTGTAGTTTGTCAATTGTTTAATTGGGATTGCGAAAGATTGTATTCTTCATAGTTAAACATCTTAGAAAATCATGTCACTGACTTTGTTTTCGTCTAGGTAACACTAACATGGACACAGATACGAAGACGTATCCTACACGTGATACGATGCTCCAAATTTTTAGGACATGGATACGACAAAAAAATCAATATACATATTGAAATAAAGAAAAATTTAAAATCTTTATAACTAATAGGAGTATCTAAGTTTGGTAACGTAAAGTATCGCAATGTCGTAAAACTAAAAAAAATAAGAATCTAATCAAAGTTTTTAAACCAAAAATCACTTTATTTATCTTTTTTACGTCAGTCGTGCAATTTGCACGAGTCAAAACTAGTACTCTAATAAACATTGACAATTGGTCAATTGGGTTAGAGTCGGGTCAACTCAAATCAAGTCAAGTCAGTTTTGGTCGGTCATTTCATGTTTGAGTCATTCTCATGCCTCTTATTTTCATTTTTTTAAAGGATAACAGTTTGCGGATTTTTGTGCTATCATAAAGATCCAGGTCTGCTCGGGTTATGTTTTGTCAACTTAGTTTACTGATCAAAGTAGGATCTTCAGTTTGGGTTTGGTTCAGGTTAGTTTTGTCAAGTCTACTCTCAAGTACAAATTCACGTGTACAACAAGTTAATCGAATTTGAGTCGCTATTTCAGCCTGTAAAATTGGGTTATGCTATGGATCAATTTTCTTTTATTTGAGTTGAGAATTAATAACGATTTTTTGTTTCAGTGTCTTACATAAATCCCGACTCATACTATTTGCATCATACAGGTTACATTACCTTTCGTTCATACATGAAAAATTAATTTCTTAAAGACTTACGGAGTACAGTGCAAAATGTTTAGTATAGAACGTGTATTGGTTTTTTTTTTGAGATTGTTGGAGAAATTATAGGAAAAATTAACCATACTAATTGTTTAAAAAGTAGATAAAAATCCTAAATTGCCCTTTACCCATTTTTATTTAAAATTTGAATGATTTGAGTGGAAGATAAAATATACAAATTAAATTACAATTTTACCCTCGATGGTACTAAATCCACTAGGTGACGTCATCTCATTATCCAAAAATAATAAGAACAAGTTGGCAATCTTGGTTTAGTAATCTGATAAAATAAAAGTTACTAAAACTAGAAAATTGAGCTAATTCTAATCTTCTATATATTAAATCAGGAACCAATGCACAATAATCAAGAACAATTCTATCCACCATTTCAAAATAAGTCCCAATTTTTGATCAATTAGATTTTCACCCAAATCAATTCCAATTCCTATTCCTATTCTATACCCAATTTCGGGGACTACTTTTTACCGTCGGCGCTTTACTTCTTACCGTCGGCGTTAATTACGTAAAATGACGACTTTGCCCTTGATATTTATTCTCGAAATAATATTACTTTAACATTTTATAAATTATCGATTTATTAAAACTCGATAATAAAACCGTCTTTTTCGATTATCGTAATAAACCAAAACCGACTTCCTATATAATTAATATATATGGAATTACGCAAAATGACAAGTTCTCCTTTGCAATTAATTCTCGAAATATTATCACATTTACATTTTATAAAGTATCGGTTTATTAGAACTTGATAATAAAACCGTTTTTTCGATTATTGTTACGCCTGTGATTTTAAACAGTTAATTAGATTTAATTAACGACTTAATACAATTTAATAAACGTAATTAACAAATACGGGTAATACGCAAATTAAATCTTAATTAATCTACGACAATCAAGATTTATTCTACAAATCGATGCAAATTAAAAGGAAAAAAAATCCGGAAATGGGTCGGGTGGGTTTTTCGACCCACTCAAGGGTCGTATTATTACACTTGAAAGTTTGATATGAAACACGAAGTATAAGGTGGTGAAGTTGGTTACAGGGAACAACTTTCATACAAGTGACCCGGGTTCGAATCCTCTTGATGCTATTGAGGAGAATCGAACCCCTGACCTACCAACTAGAAACCAAATGATCAAACCACTGAACCACCATCAACATACTGATTATTTCAAATGATTGAAAACTACTTGTTTCGAAAAAACCGGAAAAATGACTAAGTCGAAAAAATTCGTCGACTTTTTTTTTTCTTTTCGAAACAAGTAGTTTTCAACTATTTGAAGTATCAGTATATTGATGGTGGTTCAGTGGTTTGGTCATTTGGTTCTTAGTCGGTAGGTCAGGGGTTCGATTCTCCTCAATAGCATTTTGTTTGCTGAATTATTTTTTAAATTTCCAAAAGATAACAAGAGGATTCAAACCCGGGTCACTCGTATGAAAGTTGTTCCTGTAACCAACTTCACCACCTTATACTTCGTGTTTCATATCAAACTTTCAAGTGTAATAATACAACCCTTGAGTGGGTCGAAAAACCCACCCGACCCATTTCCGGATTTTTTTTCCTTTTAATTTGCATCGATTTGTAGAATAAATCTTGATTGTCGTAGATTAATTAAGATTTAATTTGCGTATTACTCGTATTTGTTAATTACGTTTATTAAATTGTATTAAGTCGTTAATTAAAACTAATTAACTGTTTAAAATCACAGGCGTAACAATAATCGAAAAAACGATTTTATTATCGAGCTCTAATAAACCGATACTTTATAAAATGTAAATGTGATAATATTTCGAGAATTAATTGCAAAGGAGAACTTGTCATTTTGCGTAATTCCATATATATTAATTATATAGTAAGTCGGTTTTGGTTTATTACGATAATCGAAAAAGACGGTTTTATTATCGAGTTTTAATAAATCGATAATTTATAAAATGTTAAAGTAATATTATTTCGAGAATAAATATCAAGGGCAAAGTCGTCATTTTACGTAATTAACGCCGACGGTAAGAAGTAAAGCGCCGACGGTAAAAAGTAGTTGCGTCAATTTCAATTAAATCCCAACCAATTCAATCCAACAACCCGGGGAAGTAAATGCTACGACTGACATTAATCACGGTCATCATTAATTAATTCCAATACCCTTAACCCAACCTACCCCTCAAATTAATTCGGGTCATTAATTAACATCAGTCATCATTCATAATCACTCCTTTCTCGGTTTCCCGTCACCCATATTTACTATCACCTCCTCGGTTTCCAGTCATCTAGGTACTCTTAGTCTGCTCCGAAAATTGGTACTACTCAATAATGGCAGTCGCATCGTCTCCGCTTCATCTTTATCAGTTACTTTGAACCATCTACTATATATTACATCCGCTTTTCAGTCATCTTCCCACTCAACCTACAACCCAATTTTGATTAATTCCTCAATAGCTCGAAAAATCTGCAACCCATAATCTACTACTCTTTTCAGATGCACAATCTTAATTTTGTTTTTCTATTTTAATTTGCATATTTATAAATATGAATTTAATTTTTTGTATTTATTGATATTTCAGAAATCTGATTTTTTTTAAAAAAAAAAATTGATTGGTGATTTTCAGGCGGAAGAAAGGCAAAATAAGAGAAAAGTGAAAGATTTAATCATCCTGGTAATTTTTCGATTTTTGATTTAGTTTATTTCATGTGCAGATTAATTTTTGTTTTTAAATTCAATCGAAATCAGTTTTTGAGATTTAGTAACAAAAACTAATTCAGTGAGTTTTTATTTTCGATTTTTAATGTGTGTAATAATCTTCGTTATGTCATGAAGATAGACGGTGATGTTAATTTTTGATGAAGGGCGCTTTTTTTCCAGGTGATGATGAACGAAGATGATAAAATGAATTTCGTAGAGGTATTTTAGGAATTGAAGTCCATTAATTTTTTTTATTACTATTTGAAAACTAATTTAATTATTTTTAAACTAATTTAATTTTTTTTTGAGATTTAGTAACAAAAACTAATTCAATGAGTTTTTATTTTCGATTTTTAATATGTGTAATAATCTTCGTTATGTTGTAGGTTATATGTTTAATTCAGGATATGATGAAGATAGACGGTGATGTTAATTTTTGATGAAGGGCGCTTTTTTTCCAGGTGATGATGAACGAAGATGGTAAAATGAATTTCGTAGAGGTATTTTAGGAAATGAAGTCCATTAATTTTTTTTTATTACTATTTGAAAACTAATTTAATTATTTTTTAGCGATATATTTTCAAACGATGATATATATACGAACTTTCATAAAAGTTTATGACTTTTCAATCGTGGTTATTTCTAATTTCTATTATAGTTATAATATTGTGCTATTTTCTAATATTGTTTTCTGATTATGATTTCTAATTTTTAATTTCGGTTATAGTTATAATATTGTGATTTCTGATTTTAAATATCTACAATTGTGGTATTAATTAATATTGTTTTTGTTTTTGATGGGTTTTATCTTTAAGTTAAGAAGA
This sequence comes from Agrostemma githago, assembly GCA_958450325.1. NCBI lineage: Eukaryota > Viridiplantae > Streptophyta > Magnoliopsida > Caryophyllales > Caryophyllaceae > Agrostemma > Agrostemma githago. The sequence continues at coordinate 53,103,821 of OY288258.1, read as the reverse complement.
AGGATGAAAGTAAAGTTTTTATTTTTTAATATTTATCTTTACTCAAAACAAATGCATATAGATTATTTGTTTTATTCACCTTTTAGTATGTATTTTCTAAATATTTTTGTTTATATATATATATATATATATATATATATATATATATATATATATATATATATTTCGAAGTATATTATATTTTATATACATATACATCTTTTATTTTATATATTCATAAATAATATAAATATTTTTGTTTAATATAAATAGGTGACATTCTCTTTTCCCCATTTTGAAATTAGTCCCAAATATCATAATCAAAATAAAGTAATTGAATTGCCAACACATGAAATAATTTGAATATATAAAGTGAACACAAATTTTATGATCGTTTGAACACATGAAATATATATATATATATATATATATATATATATATATATATATATATATATATTTCGAAGTATATTATATTTTATATACATATACATCTTTTATTTTATATATTCATAAATAATATAAATATTTTTGTTTAATATAAATAGGTGACATTCTCTTTTCCCCATTTTGAAATTAGTCCCAAATATCATAATCAAAATATCAAGTAATTGAATTGTTAACACATGAAATAATTTGAATATATAAAGTGAACACAAATTTTATGATCGTTTGAAAATTATTTCCCCATTTTTAAATTTTAGCATAATTTTTTTACAAAGGTCGGCACAAGGCATAAGTTGATGTCATGTATTTTTTTTTTTAAAACTTACCTATTATATCATGGAATATAATCAAAATCAATCTTCAATTAATTCACTTACAAAGAAAGTAATTAAATTAATTCAAAAGAAAAAAAGGTTGAACTAAAAAAATAAAAATTTGACCAAAAAATGTCCAATTAATTACACCTCACGTTAATCCACTATTACTTATTCCAATTTCCTAAGAAACACATCTTTTAATTTTGCATAAAAGAAAATTTAACTTGATAAATTTATATCTAATCATAAATTACTACTCTTCCCATAAATTGGTTTCATAAATAGCGTGTTACACTGTCAAGATACAAAAGTCGGCACAAGTATGAAATCGGGTTAAAAACGAGCCAGAGAAATAAATATATAAATAGACCAAAGTCATACTAATAAGTTAAAATAAATATTTGAGACAAACTCGAAATTAAAATAAATATCAGTATTAGAAAAAATAAATATTGGAACATTAGTAATCTTAACATTAGTATGGTTTTCGTTGGTTTATTTGATGATTGATTTTTGTTGGTTTTATGCTCGGTGCAGTATTAATAATGTCGGGTTTCAAAACATGCTCTTACTCGGCAAGTAAAATTGAGTTCGCGACAGACCGTTGGTTATGTATCGTTAATTCTTGCAAATAAGCGTGGTGCGTATCCGGGAAGCAGAGTAGTAGACGTTTGATGTAAAGGATTATCTCTCAGTTTCAGAGCTAAGAGTATATGTACAATATAATATGGAGTAACAGGTTGTATCGAGTAGACGGTTATATTCGCAGGTTATTAGGTTATCTATTTATTTATTAGTTAACTTGAAATTTGATTTTGTTTTACTATGTAACTCTGCCTAAGTATGAAATTTAATTGTTATTATATACGGAGTATTTCTTTATATCTCAAATTCTTCTCACAATTGTCAAATCTATATAGTTGATGTCATGTAATTTTAAATTTTTTTTAAACTTACCTATTATATCATGGAATATAATCAAAATCAATCTCTAATTTACATTTACAAAGAAAGTAATAAATTCAAAAGAAAAAAAAGGTTGAACTAAAAAATGAAAATTTGACCAATTTTTTAAAATAATGAAAATTTGAACAAAAAATTGTCCAATTAATTACACTTACACATTAATCCACCATTACTTATTCCAATTTCTTGAGAAACTCATCTTTCAGTTTTGCATGAAAGAAAAGTTGAGCAAAATATTTATACCTCATCATAAATTATTATTTTTCCCATAAATATATCTCCCCTTTTCATAGACCTTTTTTCCCCTCCCCATAAATTTTTCCTTTATTAATATAATAAAAAAATGTATCAAAATCATTATTAACAAACTTATATATTGAAATTAATTGATGCGTTGCGTCGAATCTAAATTAATTATTTTTTTGCTTCAGAACATTCTTTTGCGTCGAATCACGTCTTTGCATTAATACTAATTGCATAGAAAATGAAACACATATTAAACAATTTTCAATTGTGCATTAATGTAGTTTTGGTTTTCAATGATATACATTGGTTTACAAAACTACTATTGATTTTATGTTACAAAACTAATTGCATCAGAAAAAAAGTAAGAGCCTTAATTAAGTTCTATTTTATGGGATTGACTTAAACAATAGTAAGAATAAGTAATTAGTGCATAAATAAGTCTTTCACGGATGCACATGTTTATATATATATATCAGTTCTATTTACGATCGTGTATATGTAAATCATGATTTTGTTAATTTTTAGTAAATTATAATTTACAAACTCATACTAAGAGGATAGACTGTCAATAATGTATTTATTTACTTATACGTTCAATAGTTAAGAAGTAACAACTCGAGAATTGACTGCTTGAGAATGATAATTAATCGTACTGCCAAGGTAAATAAAAACGCAAAAATAACATCATTTTAGAATTCAGGAAAAAAATACTCCGTATTATTTTTCCCGCCAACTACAAGTTTACGCTAATGTAAATTTTCATAAAGATGAGCTTTGCCATTAAATGAATTGGTATCTCAAGTTGACATAAACAACCGTTTTGGAAAATCTTTGTTTTGAAAAGGGTTGGATGGGTCTGGTTAAGTGGATCGTTGATCGAGTTATTGTTATAATACGGGTAAGAAATTGTTTAGAAAATCCTTCTCATTTTTTTAAAAAAATCGTAAAAAAAGTAGAGCTTACTAATACTTCATTTGTATTTCGTACGTATCATACTGATATAAATATAATTACGAATGTTTATCATATTTTAACGAATACTTTATTTTACATGATATATAAATTAATAAAAAAAATATTTATAAATCATTTATAACATTTTGAATTCTAAAATTAATTACTCCATATTTGGTTCACATGTTCTAAAAAATTAGACTTATCAAACGGGTAGAATTAATATTGTCACGAGTTGAGTCGAACGTTCAAATATGTGTCCGATCATACGGGTCATTGATTTTCCACGATCTTTTAATAGTTATATGTACGATTATTCTAATTTACGTGTCACTATGAGTAAAATATTTGTTTTCTTAAAAGCTGATTAAGGTCTACTACATCTATAATGGCCCAAGTAATTCTCTCTAACAAAAAGAATGGTTCGAGTATGGATGATCACCCTCTTTCACATAATTGAAGACCAATCTCGCCTTTCTTCATTAGAAAATATCAATAAAAATACTGCAACCCGTGAAAGTTTTCACGGGTATCATACTTTTCTTAGACACACATTTTATTGTGTAACGTGTTGTTTTTAGTTTCGTACACCTATTAGTATACTAACTAACTTTCAGTCCCTCAACGTATTCTCTCCAAACGATATTGACTTCATAATATTTTATATGAAACTAAAACTGGACAACCCGTGAAATTTTTCACGGGTAACACTCTAGTTAGAAGACCTAAAAAGGAACATAGGGATTTCCAAAAAAAAAATTGGAGGTAGTATAATTTAATGAAACCTAACTAATAATGTATAACTATAAATCAATAGAGATAAATAATACTCAAGTATGTTGAATAAAAGTACTAACAACACTGCCTTGAAAATATTGAATTCAACAATAATATTTGGTCCAAGGGAATTTACAATTATTTCATAATCGAGTCCGTCTTAGGAACACATTTAGGAGGTTCTTAATACTCCCTCCATCTTGTTCAATATTTTTTTTCGGTGTATTATTCAATATTTATCTATTTTCATTTTTGGTATATATATTTTTTTTTGAATTTATTTTTGGTATGTTTTTGTTAAGTGTATGTTGTGCAAATGAATTTTGTTTGGTCCAAATTTACCCATATTCTTTCCTTGAACTTTTATAAAAAAAAACAATAGATAACTATTGAGTAAGACAAAGGGAGCATGTCTTTCGGGTTCAAAAGGTAGGACGTTTGGTTTTCAAGAGATCCTACATAAAAGAAGCTTGAATTTCGTAGCAGAGAAGACAATGTTAATGAAACCTTTTATTCTATTTCACAATTTTCAATGTTAAATCATCAAATTTGTATACAAAACACGAAATAGAAGTGATACTATCATACTAAACAAAGCGGCCATTACCATTTGCATCAACACCCATATAAAGCCACAAAACACTAAAGTATAAATGTAATACCACAACCTAAAACCAAAACCATATAAGAGTACCAAATATCCACAATAAAAAATCAACAATCATAATAGCTTGGGGTTTCTAGCAAAATGGCAAGTTTACCCGTATATTAGTTTTACCTTGGTGTAAACGGAGCCACACGAGTAAATTTGATGATAATGAGATTCAAACTTGTTCATGGACTAACCCTCGTAAGTTTTGACAAATGTATGTTCATGGAATTGGCTTATGAACTTAATCTAGGCTTGGTTGATTGTGGTGTAATAGTTATGTATATACTCCCTCCCTCCGAGTTCCTATCGTCAATGAGCTATATTCTTTTTTGGGTTGAGTTTAATCGTTTATCCACTTTCCATTTTAAATCATAAATATGTCAATTTCTCTCTCTTCGTCATTCTTTCTTGAACCACGCACTAATTATCCCTTTCTTATTTTTCGCCCAAAAACAAATGAGTCGATCAAAGGGAGTATAATTTTTTGATCTATAATACATCTTACATTTTATCAAAAAAAATAAAATAAAAATATTTCTTGGACCATTGTCCACCAAAATGATAAACTCCACTATAAAAGCAAAAAGAAAGGAAAAAGAAAAAATAACAAACTCACATTTGAGGAGCACATACATAGACATTGTAAAGGCCTTCCCTAACAAGAGCATCGACAAGATACGTGATTCCAAAGGACTCAATCCCATCACCATTGGTGACCAAAATTCTAGGCTTTGAACAATCTTCTTCACAATCGCCATTGACATTGACATGTGGGTTATCTTGTTGTGAAGATGTTGAAGTGAGTTGATTTGATTGATCATCTCCGGCATCTTTTCTACCCATTAGAGCTTGTTGGAGATTAGCAACAAGGTTGGGTGGCATTACATTGTTCTTCATTGAAGCTGTTAATATTTTTTTCAGTTTGAAAAACAATAAAGCAGGTGATTAAAGTTTGAATAATAATAATATTGAAATGTCGGAGATAAAATGCGTGAAAAAGTGGAGGGTAAATAAAAGAAGGGAGTTTTGGCCTTTTGGGGCAGGAATGGTGTAAACTAGAAACTGGACCTATTCAAACGCCGTTTATTTTGAAAAGACAATGAGAAAAAATATACTGTAGGTGAGAGTTTGACGGGAAGTGTGGGAAAATGAGACAAATGGATTTACTATTATTATATTAGCAAGACTAGTTTTTCCTATGAGAGAAGTCTTCTTGCACTGTGATTCACAAGCAGCAATTCGTGTTGCTAAGAATGATGTCTAAAATGGCAAGAAAAGACATATTGGAATCAGGCATGGTGTGGTGGGGGGGGGGGGGGGGGGAGAGTAGTCCGTGAATTGTCGAGGGGAATGGGACTTAGGTTCCTAAGTCAAAGCAGTGTATGATTTGACATGGACCAAAGATTCTATTCCTATGATATTTAATCCATATCCTTCATGGTGGTGCTGTTTGCGAAGCACTTGATGGATTTCTGACTTTGTCTTGAAGGATGGACTTCTAAGTCTTGAATGGTTTTAATAAGAAGTGCTAATGAGAAGCATTTGAACCACCTATACGGTGAGATGGTTTGGCTGCCGTCCATACTGAGGTAAACGCATGGTCATAAAAGCGTTGCACTATGAATCGCGGAACAAGTTTGATTTGAAGGTATGATATGTGTTACGAGGGTCTCAACCGAATATCAGTAAGGAATTCAAATCGAAAGATATTCTCTTATTTGAAAGTAAGTTGTTGCCTCATTTTCACTAATGTGTCAATTCAAGTCGAAAGACATTGATACCTAAGTATCCAATCCTTCCTTAACCCAAAATTTCTTCTTTTCTTCGCCTTTGTGGGGGATTGTTGGAGTAAAAGGCTTGAAAGCCAAAATTGGAGTAATTTACTCTCCCACATCGGTGGTGGGGAAAACTTTTTACTGCTTCATATACTCCTTTTTCTCATTAGCCTTCAATAAAGTGTTGTGTGGGTATCTTGTGGAAAATGTTGGACTTGGGCCTTTACCTCACTCTTGTGCGCTGAGAGAAGTCTAGCTACAGTATATTTTGTCTGCTCTAGGGTTTTTCCTATGAGATAAGTCTAGGGTTCCTCTTTTCCTCTCCTAGAATTCCGTCCACTTTTCTACGTGGTTTGTTTTTCTTCCTCCAGAATTCTTGGAGGGTAGGCCTGGTGATCATTATGAGCGGCACATCGAGCGATAGGATACCCTGGAGGGACAAAGGTAAGGAAAAAGAGGATGGTGGAGGCACTTTTGAATGGCGTGATGAGGAGAATGCTGAGAGTGCGGACGAGGCTTTTGTTCTCCTAGGAAAGTTATGGACGAACAAAACCATTAACACGAGAGCGGCGATTGATACTATGCTTAAACTTTGGTCGATGAAAGGTAAGATCCATGCTAATGTCCTTGATAGCAATGAACGTATTTTTATCTTTCGTTTTGATACGGAGGATGATAAAGCTAAGATTATCGAGGGACAACCTTGGCATTTTGATCGCTTCGTTTGGTGTTTCAATGATCCCTTTCCGGAGGGGAAGTTGACCGATACCCCCCTTCATTTTGTTCCCCTTTGGGCTCGTATTTACGACCTTCCGATTAGGGGCCGAACCAATAAGGAGAATATACGTGACATGTGCCGCCAGTTGGGTGGCTTGATCGGGGTGGATGAGAATACGGACCTCCTGTTGGATCGCGCGATCCGCATTCGCTTTACTCATGACGTGAGGCTGCCTTTGCGACGTTCGATCGATGTTCGCATGCCGGGGGGGGGGGGGGGGGCGGAGATTTCTTTCCCTGTTAAGTATGAGCGCATCCCGCTTTTTTGTTACGGTTGTGGTACCCTAGGGCATGGCGAGAAAGACTGTGAGGATGGTCCGTACGAGGAGGGGGAACTTCGATTTGGTGAGGACTTGCGAGCGTCACCTTGGAAACCGACTAAACCTCCGGAAGAGCGGGGGATGAAAGGTAGGAACTTACACGCGGAGTTTGAGGCGGAGCGAAGAAAGAAAGAGGAGGAAGCAGTTTTACGTATCATCAACAGTCTCCAAGCAATAGCTTTGAGAGGAAAGGGGAGGAGTCCGAGGGTGATTGTGGAAGGGGGAGATGGGGGAAGTGACTTAATGGTGATCGAGGGGGAAGGGCTGGGTGTGGTGGGAGATAGGGTGGATAGTGGACCTAATGCTGAGGTAGGTGTTGAGCTGGGACCTGCTGTGGTGCCTAGGGGTGCCGAGGGGAGTGGGGAAGGAAAGCTTATTCAACGTAAATTCCTTAAGATCCGCAGAGCTGGTCCCGGTCAGAAGGAGGGTGACCAGGGAGCCTCGTTTAAGCAGGTCGAAGTGGGCAAAAAACGTAAGGGAGATGATGATGACGGGGTAGGAGGGGGTGTAGGTGATGAGCCTATAGGGAAAAGGAGCCGAGCTGGTGAAGACGTGATGGTTTTTCTCGATAAAGTAGCGGAGTCTGGCGGAGACCAGCTCCGCGAACAGCAATGAAAATATTAAGTTGGAACTGTCAGGGGTTGGGCAACCCCCTGACGGTTGGCTCCCTCACCGATTTATGTTGGAGGAAGTGCCCTAACATCGTCTTCGTGATGGAGACGATGATGAGTGGGAGCGATCTCACTCGGTTACGTGGAAGGTGCGGTTTCAATAACGGTATTTGTTTGAGTAGTCGCGGTCGATCAGGGGGGTTGGGTTTTTGGTGGAAAGATGTGGTTGCTGAGTTGGTTTCTTATGACAATAATCATGTGGTGGTGGAAATCAAGGATGAGACGGGGTTAGCGAAGTGGAGGGCTGCAGGAGTTTATGGGTGGCCGGATAATGATAATAAATATAGAACCTGGAATATGGTTCGTAGTATATGTCAGGCGTCGCCCGTACCCATCATTTTATTCGGAGACTTTAACGAAATTTTGAGCCCGGATGAGAAAGAGGGAGGACGAGTTCGAAGGGAGTCTTGTATGGATGCGTTTAAAGACGCGTTAAATGATTGTGATTTGTTTGACCTTGGTTTCTCAGGGAGTTGCTTTACCTGGCAACGGGGACGCTCGGTCCTCAACTTTATTAGGGAACGGCTTGATCGTGCGGTCGCTACTGATGGTTGGATAGAATTATTTCCTCTGACTAAGGTTTACCATAAGCCAATTTTCGCTTCGGATCATGCTCCGATCCTTATCAACGATAATGTTATGCCAACGGATCGGGTTCGTAACGGAAACTTCAAATTTGAGCCGTTATGGATGTCCGAGATGGGTTGTGGTGTTGTCGTTCGGAAAGCTTGGGAGGAGTTTGCCGGAGCGGGGATCTTGGGCAAGATTCGAGGTTGTGCTACCCGGCTGAAACAATGGGCTAGACGTTAGTTTGGTGATGTAAACAGGCGTTTACGGGATATTGAGGGCGAGCTTGCTACGTGGCAACGTAAGCCGGCCTCAGCGGATATGATCGAGAAATGTCAGAAACTGGCAGAAGAGGCGGCCAAACTTCGTTCTCAGGTCGAGTCATATTGGAAAGCGCGAGCTAGAGCTAATGAGTTTCGGGATGGGGACAGGAATACTGCTTACTTCCACCACAAGGCGAAACAGAGACGACGTAGAAATACAATTTTGGGTTTGGAGGATGAGGTAGGGGTTTGGCAAACCGGGGAGCTGGATATGCGACGTGTGATTATTGATTATTTTGCAGGCCTGTTTTCTGCTGAAAATCCGATAGACATGGAGGCAGTTCTGGCGTGCGTGAAAGTTCGGGTTGACGCAAGTATGAACCAGAAACTCGAGGAGCCTGTTAACGATGATGAGATTAGGGCGGCCCTGTTCCAAATGCACCCAAACAAGGCCCCCGGTCCTGATGGTATGAGCGCCCTTTTCTATCAGAAGTACTGGGATGTGGTGGGTGGTGATGTCTGCTCTTTTATTAAGGGGTGGTGGGAGGGACGGGTTGATATCCATGATGTCAATCGAACGACGGTGGTGCTCATCCCAAAATGTGGATCTCCGAGAAAGTTGTCCGAGTTTCGTCCGATAAGCCTTTGTAATGTCCTGTATAAGATCCTGTCTAAAATGATGGCAAATAGACTAAAACCCTTTCTTAACGGGATTATTTCGGAGAACCAGAGTGCTTTCATCCCAGGGCGTCTCATTACTGATAATGCCCTCATAGCCTTTGAAACTTTTCATTCTATGAAGAGGGGAGGGGAGGGGAAGGATGGTACTGTTGCTCTTAAGCTCGACATGAGCAAAGCCTATGACAGGGTGGAGTGGGGTTTCCTCGATGGGGTGATGGGTCAATTGGGCTTTTCGGGGGGTTGGAGACGCCGCGTTCTGGAGTGTATCTCTTCTGTTTCCCATTCTTTTCGGGTCAACGGGCACGACGAGGGAGAGGTGGTTCCGTCACGGGGCCTTCGCTAGGGAGACCCAATCTCACCATACTTGTTCCTCCTTTGTATGGATGCTCTCTCGCATCTGTTAGTGTCGGCGGTCGAGAATAAGTTAATACATGGGTCGAGGGTGTGCAGGGGAGCACCTCGAATATCTCATCTCTTTTTCGCGGATGATTGTATCCTTTTTGCTCGGGCAAATGAAAGGGAATGCTCCACTATAGCTAAAATTATTAGCCAATTCGAGAGAGCATCGGGACAGAAAATTAACTATTCTAAATCCGAGATCGTGTTTAGCAAAAAGGTCACAGCTCCGGTTCGGGAAAGGATTAAATTGATGTTTGAGGTGAGGGAGGTAGACAAATATGAGAAATACCTGGGCCTTCCGACGATTATTGGGAAGTCTAAGAAGACGATTTTCATGAGCCTGAAAGAGAGAATATGGAAGAAGCTCCGGGGTTGGAAGGAAAAATTACTATCACGGCCAGGGAAGGAAGTGGTGATCAAAGCTCTCGCGCAAGCTATACCGACTTATATGATGAGTCTTTTCTCGATACCGGAGGGTGTTATCAGCGAGCTCCACAGTATCATTGCCAAGTTCTGGTGGGGTTCAACGGACCTGAGACGAAAGTTACATTGGTGGTCGTGGGATAAGATGTGTAAACCGAAAGGCGAAGGGGGTATGGGGTTTAGAGACTTACGGGTTTTTAATCTTGCCCTGTTAGCCAAACAAGCCTGGAGGTTCCTGACGAGACCGGAGGCCCTGGTCTGTAAAGTTTTCCGGGCTCGATACTTTAAGAATTCTTCGATCTTGGAGGCTAGGAGGGGTCATGACCCGAGCTATGTCTGGAGGAGTATTTGGAACGCGAAACATCTTCTTTTGGATGGGTTGTGTTGGCGCATTGGAAACGGGGCTCAGGTGAGTGTATGGAATGAGGCATGGATCTGGGTTAACAACCGCCTTCGTGTCCCTTCTCCAGACCTTAATGCGGATCAGGATCTCAGAGTCTCTGATCTCATTGACCATCAAGTTGCAGAATGGCGAGCGGTTTTGGTTCAGTCTCTGTTTCTTCCTGCTGAGGCGACCGCTATTCTCTCCATCCCTTTGAGCAAGAGAATGCCGGGTGATCAGCGTTTTTGGTGGCCGAGTGCAAATGGGGAGTATACGGTGAAGTCGGGTTATTGGCTTGGGGTACGGACGAACCAGCCTGCTGTTGTGGACGCGGAGGAATCGGAGGCGAACAGGGTCTGGTCTTTTATTTGGGGGCTCCAAACTATCCCAAAAATTGCTCATCTCCTTTGGAGAGCTTGTTCGAACACTCTCGGGGTTCGCGCTAATTTGGCCTTGCGTCACTGTGCTCCGGATCCGGGGTGTGTCTTGTGTAATTCGGGACCTGAGACGGTTGAGCATGCTTTTTTTGAGTGTGGATGGGTGGCAGACATTTGGAGGCAGAGTGAGTTTAGCAAGCTCGTTGCTGATGCGCCCACTACCTCCTTCATTCAGCATGTGATGTGGCTGATTTCACAGGTTACAGGTGAGGTCCGGAGTCGGTTTTTGGCTATGTTTTGGGCGGCATGGTTCTGTCGAAACCTTCGTGTATTTGAGCCCGACCCCCCGCCCTACCAGATTATCTTTGCTGGTATGATTAAGAGTGCTGAGGAGTATGATAGACAGACCAAGGAGTTGAGGGTGCGGACTGCGGGCTTAAGTACTTCGAGTCTGGCGTCGTGGACACCACCACAGGAGGGATTTATTAAGATTAACACAGATGCCGCTGTTTTCTCTAACGGAGATATCGGGTTGGGCGTGGTGGGCCGGGACGAGACGGGAAGAGTGGTGATGGTGGGCTGCCGTAGGAACCAACGCTGGTGGGATCCGAAGATTGCCGAGGCTAAGGCGGTGGAGTGGGGCTTGGAGCTTGCAAGACGCCTCAATTTCTGTCGGGTTATCATGGAGAGCGATGCGAAAGCTGTTATTGATGCTATCCAGGAGAAGGTTATCACTAGAAACCAGTTTAGTTTACATATCGAGGATATCTTAGCTTTCCGTTCTGTTTTTGTTGATTGCTTTTGGTCTCACGTTAAAAGAACCGGAAATGTTGTGGCGCATCATGCTGCTAGACTATGCGCGAGAAGTGGGGATGAGTCATTGTATGTTTCTAATTTTCCGAGTGTGATTCTGGCACTAGCGGAAATTGATATAATATAACCCCATTTTTCTCTTCAAAAAAAAAAAATATTAGCAAGATTAGTTTTAATGTCGCAGTTAAATTGTAAGGGTTTGCACATTGAATATGTTATAAGTAAAATTAGACTAAATAAAAAATTGTTGTGATTACAATGTGCAAAAAAATTAGTTTAAAAAGTAAATCATGAAACTCTAATGACAAAATTTCTGTGTAAATTATATTAAACGTTTTATTTTCATCATTATCAGTATTAGTATTAGTATTAGTATAGATAAAGATCTTTGAACATTCTTTTTCGTAACCTTGAAAATTGCAAAATAAATATGTCAATGACTAAAAACTACCTGACATACGAAATTTTATTGGCAATTGAATGACGAATTATTATGGGAGCAATATCCCTCTGGTTACCACTTAAAATTATACACTTCATCCGCTTAATCATTTGTTTGCCTTTTATATTTATTGTAAGACGTATTTTAATTAAAGGCAAACAATTGAATGAGACGGAGGGAGTACATAAGTTTCTCGCCATTAGTGTGGTTTTATTAAAAATTCACATGATTGATCAATCATCTATAGAGTATTGTTGACTATATCAATGAATAATCAGAGAAATTCGTGATATTGTGCATACGAATGTCATATAACATGATACTGCGCACTAATTTTTACCACGTGCAAATTGCACGAATATATGTTATTGTAACATTGTTGTGGTAAAAAAAATATATGTGATTTTTAAGTTTTTTTTTTTTTGGTGAAATATAAGTAGTTGCATTCATAATTTTTTTTACAGAAAGGCACATATTCTGTACATAGAGTATGGAAACAAAATAGGTATCAAAACATCCAATTAGCAATTATAACATATACTACGAAGTTGTATGATGTCCTCGTTAGTAAGGTCGTCCTTCGGGGTCACTTTGATTCACCTTCTAGTTTCTGCAATAATCTGATTTGCAATCACTTCAGTACGTAGGAGACTATTCTCAATCCTCGCCCTATTCCTTTGGTGCCAAACATGATAATATGTAGCAACTAAAATAGTAGCTTGCAATCTCCATTGAACAGTGCCATCAGGATTGTCAATAAGGTTGGCCAAACTGGGACTGCAACTTGCAATCTGGTTCAGGTGCAGTAGGACTTTCGTACTGTACATACAGTCGAAGAATAGATGATTAACAGTCTCCTCACCCGCCTGACATATACAACACATATCATTATCAACACATCCGAGCTTGAATAGTTTGTCCTTAGTATTGATTCCTCTTTGTATGATCAGCCATAGAATCAGGCTGTGTTTCTGCACATTCCACGAGTTCCGAACAAGAGCAATCCAGGGAGGAGGAGTAGGACGAGGATTCATCCACTCATACGCTCCTTTAGTCGAGTATCCTCTAGGATCATGGGTCCATTTACCTTCAACATAACCATGCTTCAATCGTTCTTTTACTTTGCAAACTGATTTCCACGCCCATGGAGCGTCATTTGGAGGTCTATATTCATGCCATTCAGCCGTTTTGAGGTAGATAGTGGACACCCATTTGATCCACAAGCTATCCCGTTTCTCATAAATCCAGTTAACAAGCTTCCCAATAGCAGCAATATTAGTATCGCCCGGCTTCTTGATCCCTAACCCCCCTGCGTCCTTAGGCCAAGTTACTGTTTCCCAAGCAACAAGGGGAATCCTTCTATAGTCCGCACTTCCATCCCAAAGATAGTTTCTACAAATCGCTTCTGTTCTTTTGAAGATGTATTTAGGTAATAAAAAGATGCTAGACAGTGGACAAGACACAGGTCCACCCCGATGCGGCCACGCACGGGTTTGGGTAGGCGAATGAATCTCGTGGTAAGATTGATCTCGGGTCGAAATTTAAAACGAAATAGGAGTCGCCAGGCCACCGAACTTTGTGGGAGTTCGGACCCGTTCGAACCTACTCTACACTTAGGCGTATCGTGCACAAAGCACGGTCTGCGTTTTAGTGCTAGAGCTTATGGGTTCGTCCCTTTGCATTACGATACCGACGCCGAGTTATTGGATATCGTGCATCGAATGACTCTCGTATGCCAACGGTTTTGGACATCTAGAAACCATGGTTCTGAGTAAGGGCTGGAGGTACGTGTTGGGAAGCCCACAAAGGACACTCAACCCCGCCCACTCTTAGCGGCCTCTACTAAGATACCGTCCGTGTTTCGTGTACGCGCGTTAGTAAGATGACTAAATCTTATGCAAACAACATTTTAGCTAAGCATGTGAATTATGTTCAAACTACGTCATTTTAATTCATCTTGGTTCACGTCAAAGTGATTTAGCATGCAAAGTTCATTTAGATAGATGAAAACATCAAAAATAAACAAAACTCGTCAATGGATACAAAGTACACGGGCGGAAATACAACCCGGAATTACAATACGACAAACAAAATTAGAATAGTCGAAATAGTAACGGTAATGCAAATAGATTAGATGATTAGAAAAATGATATGATGCATGATTTTGAAAGGGTAAGCACGTGATTGACTTGACACGTGACAACCATAGTCGTAGAAAAAAATTTGACGAGGCTTGTTATATTTAGGAGGCTCACGTAATGGTATTATGAAGGTCACTCGATCGAGTCATGGAAGGGACTCGATCGAGTGCCCTTCGTGAGGACCTTCTGCCTCTGTTTTCAGGTGTCACTCGATCGAGTGAGCCATAACACTCGATCGAGTGCCCCCTGTACTAGTGTCTGCTCGTTTAGAAAAAGGCAGCAATTTCGCATTTTATTGATTGAAAATCAATAGCTAGCCGAGTTAAGCATAAATATTATATGATTTAAACTCACTTGGTTTTCGATACTCATAATTTGCAATGCACGGTTATGAGACCGGTATCCGATATTTGGAATAAATTTTGTGAAATTGTTATTAATTTAATTAGAACGAAAATCGATTCCCTCCGCGTCACGACATCGTTATTAATCCTTACGGATTAAGTGATGTTAGATTCCGCGTCACCGGGTTTCGTGCTAATCTTGATTGATAGACTCTTCAAGCGCGATATTTGACTATGGAGTCAATATCGCTCCCTTGGAGTAGCGTTTTTTGAAAAATAGTATCGGACACGTTTAACGATGAATTACCGCGATCGCGTTACGCCCTTAAGTGTCTAGGGCGGCACGCCTCGAAAGGGCGCCACCTCCAGTACGACTTGTAAAGGGATTAAACGGACTTTAAACGGAATTTGTATTTTAACGTATTCAATCCGAAAAAACGATTTTGTTATACACACACACACACACACTCACGATATTAATAATAATGACGATAATAAAATATGGAACAATAATAAAATGAAACGATAATAAAATGTTAGTGTTAGTGATTAGTAATATTAATAATAAATAGTATATATACATATGTATAAAAAAATGAGAAGGAGAAAGGAGATGACGGGGTTTGATTACACAATCAACGTACATGCTTAAGTATCTCGGAAACGGACTCGTAAAGTAGCGGCGTGTGCGCGAGAGTGTCGAGAATGTAGGGTGAGTTAGGGTGTGTATGGTTGGGGAGAGGATGCTCTCAGTCTTTGACGAGTTTTGATCTCAGAATTTTGTGTGTATGATGCTCTCGAAGGTGGTAGAGAGGATGGTAGAAATGTATGTTTAAAATATGTTTTAAGGTGGTAAAAAAGGTTGTGTGAAAATGTGATGTTAATGTGAGGGAATAGGGGAGTATATATAGAGCATGCCTCGGTTTAGAGTCACTCGATCGAGTGGCTCGAAGAAGAGATGCCTATTTGGTTTTTTGAAAGTCCACTCGATCGATTGGACTCATGTCACTCGATCGAGTGGCTAGGCGGGTGGAGTGTTTTTAGGAAGGATATTTGACCTTTTTTTGAATTTGAATTTTTTGGTTGTGTATGCTTGTTTCTAGAAGCATGCAAGGTCGGTTTCGGCTTTGACCGGGTTTTGACTTGGTCGTAAAAGGACGGTTTTATTTCCGGTGACGGTTTTGGCTCAAATTAGTCTCATTTTATTGAAAACGACCCACTAGGCCTGAATTTGAAGTCGGTTTTTAGAGATTTGTACTCCGCTAAGTGCCCACGTCGGATACTATTGATTCTGAGTCCGTATTCGAGCGTATTAAAGCATGTTTACGTCCGATCATCATCGAGTGTATGTTTTGTCGGAAACTGCTATAGACACTAGCAGGCAAAATGCGAGTATATAGACCAATAGTTGTATAGGGTGTTGAGGAATGAATTTATCAATGTAACCCGGCCTACATAAGGTAGTTTACGAGCCCCTATACTTCTGATACGAGCCACGATCTTCTCTGTTAGGATGTCACATTCTCTTCTACTAATTTTTAAGTTTCATCTCTTGTCATGATTTAGTTTATAAATCAGTACTCCCTCCGTTCCGTTCATTTGTTGTCGTATTCTACTTTGGAGTGTCTCAGTCAATTATTGTCCTTTCTATTTTAGGATTGCATTTGATAAGCAATTTGATCATTCATACTCAATTTGATCCACTTGTCATCTGATCATTGCCCCCTCCTCTTTCGTTGGTCATCCCTATTTTATTAAAGCAAGGTTTTTTAAAGCCTCCACATTCACTCTCAACCAATTTCGCCTACGTGTCAAGCTATCAAATTTTTGGGGAATATTTTATTCTCATAATACTTAACCATTACCAATTAACCACACTTAACTCTAACTTGCCAAAACTTAACCAACACCAATTAACTACAATTAATTCAATTTAGTATTAAAGTTAAACCAATTTTAACTACAGTTATACTTAAACTTAAATTAATTTATTACTTCATTTTCATTGACTTATGCGAAATATGTATTTTATGTCATTTAATTTATTGAAGGACATTTATCATAACTCGATGAAAATCTAAATTAATTAAAGAAAAAATTACAAATTATCACCATATATTTAACGTATTTTGTAATTTACCACCATGTATTTTGATTTTTACAAAATAATACCAACACTTTATCATATATTCCCTTACTCCCACTGTATTTCTATCCCGATATTCTTTTAACTTAAATCTCAATTCTTTTAAGTTAATTAATAGATGACCCAATTTAAACATTACTTATTAAACTAAATAAATTAGTGCATAGTTAAATATAATGTAGCACAATTTCTAATCCATTAAAAAATTACAAAAGAAAAATTCAAATATGACAATAAATATTAAAATTAAAAATTACAATGTAATATAAATTAATTCTCACAGATTTTAAAGAAATCAATAAACATTGAGAATTTAAAATTGCTAAATTATAACTCGACAACAATTACGGCTGCCAGCCTGCCACATTTTCGACCTTATAAGGGTGGCAAGACGTAAGCGACCGGACGCTTGAACTTAACATTTTTTTTCGATTACGAGTTGTCGTTCCGATTTTATTAGAGTGGCATAAAGGTAATTGTAGTTGTCGTCGTTCCTAGAGATATTGTTGGTTTATGAAGAGGTAATTATATGAATCACAAAATCTTGGAAGAGACGGTGTTTCAATAACTTATTGAAAGATCACTCTTTAGTAGCACTGTATGTCATATTCGTACCCTTAATTGACAACTTTGTTTTGTACCTGTTTTTATAACAAACGTACCCTCTTTATATTTGTATACTCTTTTATGTTAATCGTACCTATTTCTATTAGGTTTGGTACCATTATTACTTCCATTTGTACTTAGTCTCTCAATAAAGTTAATGAGAGACCGTCTCTCAGGAGATCTACTCTGTATGAATTAACAACAAAAAAAACTTTTTTAAGTACATGTTATTCATTTTATATATATCATAATCATAAATTAATGTAATTACTTACCTTAAATACTTTTGAACGTTCTTATTTGAGAGGATAAGGGGTGCATCGAATTCGACGACAAACGTAGTGTACAAGGAAATATTTCAAAAATTATGATATATTAGATCTTTCGGACTATGTCATTTCTTTTTCAATTACTTCGACGATAATCAATGCGCCATTTCTTTTGTTTGTATGAGTGTTTATTGGAAGTACACAACCGTGATGATATCTTAAACACAAATCACAAAATATTTTTTAGCGGTCGCCCGTGCATGCTATGCACGGGGTTAATACTAGTTGTGCCAAAATCAAAGAACAACAATTGACCGGGTCGAAGAGAGTATATAATTTAAGAATTTCACAACAACAAATTGACACTCGCGCATACCACGAGAATTTGTTATTCATGGCTAAATTTTACCTAGCCACTGAATGTTTTTGATTTCGTACCTAGGAAAAAAAATTATGCCACGAGAGACTTTTTCCCGTGATTAAAATTCACTTGCGCCACGAATTTTACTAAAGTCGTGGACAATAATCACTTTTATTACGAAGGATGTCACACGGCAAAAATATATTTAGCCACGAATTTGTTCCGTGCGTGGCAAATATTTTTTAGCCATGACTTAATTAACTTCCATGGCGAAATTATTTTTTAGCTACAAATTTAATAAACGCATGTGACTAATGGTTCTTCAGACATTATTCAAATTACTTTCAAGTTAAGCAGAATGTCAAAATTTGGTTTTAAAAAATTCATTATAATTCAAAGTTTTAGATAATATGAGTGTAAATAAAAATAGAAAAATATTTGATTACTCTACATAAATTATTAGATATTCGTTTATTTAGTTTTAATAAAAAATTTGATTTTAAAATAAATAAGTATATGTAAACAAAACTTTGGTTGTCTAATTTCTGATTTTTAACTAATCATAATTTTTTAAGTTATTGATTTCTTTCAATTTGACAATATGTTTAATTAAAATTTTATAATCTTAAGTATGACTTTTGAAAGATTTGCTGACATTTAAATAGTGTAATACATGCTTGCATTTTTTATGAAAGAAGGTAGTACTCTCATATAATGACAAATCATACAAGAGTTTTATCTTACAAAAGAACTAGTCCCTAGGAGGCCTTTGCAATCAACCTTGAAGTCCATCGACTACCTCATCAAAAAGTGCTTCATTTGTATTATGTAACATCATTCATGACACTAAGACAATACTGTATTTCTTGAGTTAAGGCAACAACATTCCTTTCAATACCAGCAAAGATGCGTCAATTTCTTTCTTTCCAAGGACAGTAGACAGTGGCTGCAACACAGCAGCGCACCCAATAATTTCTCACGTGTTTGTTTCTCATTCTCCTGGAAGTCCATGCCAAATGCGTAGGCAGCACGACCCATGAACCTCGGATCAAGCCCAAAGACTGGCCGAATCAGGTGAGCCGACCAACAAGGCCTAAGGAAAACCTGACCTTGTATAAAAACATAAGCCCCCCAAAATACACTCGAGTACGCACGGCGCCCGAACCTCGAACCAAGTCCACAGACTGGCTCGTGAGGTCAGCCCGCCAACAAGGCCTAAGGAAAACCTAGCCTTATATAATAAATATTAGTCCGTCTACGTACATGTTGTGTGCTAAATTTAGACCGTTTTTCCCTTCATTTAGACCCGTTTTTCCCTCGTTTTGAGTGCGATTATCGCCATATTTTGTGTACTTCTCGCATTAGCGTCCCTCTTGTGCGTTTTACGTGTTTTTGGTAGTTTTTCTATCAATTTTGATAGGTTTTGCTACAAAAATCACGATTGAGCTTCCACGAGCACAAGAGAAGGGAAAACCGTCCAAAGAGCAAAGCACACAACTTAAAGTTTAAAGCCAATCGATCGAACAAACGAAGAATGAGACAAGACTCGAGGCCAGAAAAAAATGACCGGGCGAAATTTCACCCGGTGAGACACCACCGGGCGAAATTTCACCCGATGGTAAAAATTGCCTCCCGAAGAATTTCCGAGAACTCCCCACCGGGCGAAACTGACCGGACGAAATTTCGCCCACCGGGTGAAATTTCGCCCGATGGTGAAGACGTGCCGAAAACGCGAAAAAAGAAGAAAATCTCACCGGGCGAAAATTTCACCCGATGGGAATTACTGATGAGTCTGCAGGGCGAAGTTTCACCCCATGGAGATGGAAAGGGAGATTGTCTCACTAATGGAGCATAAAGATGGATTTGGGCTTTAGGTTAAGGATCCATTAAGAGATTACTATATATATGTTACCCTAATTCATTGCCTAAACTCACCTCTCCATTGTGCTAAGGAGGGAAGACATTACACCCTTCCACCATCTTATTACACCATCAATTAGTAGTAGTAGTAAAATTCCTAAAAAATTCCTAGTAGTTTATAAAGTAATTAGTAGTAGATCTACACAATTCTCATCAACAATTGTTTAGATCTCAAGTTTGTAGAAGATTATTCAAGGTTTATTTGAAGATTTGTTGGGTTTATTGGAGGATTAGTGACAAGTTCTCCATTTTATTCATCAAAGATTCAATCTTTATCTATGATATCTTCTTATTTCTTATAGATCTACATAGTTGGTATAATTCTCTTCCACTCTCTAATCTCTAATTTAGTTTTTGTGATATTTTCTCATCATCATCTTATTCAAATCTAATTAATATGCATGTTGTGATGAATTTCATAATGAATTGTGAGTAAATTTCTTGTTGGGGAGTTAAGGGATGAGGGCTTGGTTTATTTGAATATAGGGATGTTGGTGGGTTGCTTGCATGTTGGTTTATCTTATTTATGGTGTTGTGTCATTGTTGTTTTATTCCGGCCAACTAGACCAACCTTGACTAATTTCTATCAATATGGGGAAACTCGGGGTAAAAATTACCATGACTAGGGACTTACCCTCATTCACCGCGAAAGCGGGTTTTTAGGTGAGTTTATCGACATTGTGACAAAAACTCGATCCCGACCTTCTTAGACCCCAAGTACCGAATCCCGACTTCTCCCTAACGCCTTTCCCTAATTGATCACCTCTAAACCATCATCGTACTAATCCTTCTAGTATAGACTCGACCCCTAGAAAACCCCCCTTCTAAGACATCGAACACAACACCTTAAGCTTCACAAACACACACCGTTCCCTGTGAACCGACCTCGACTTACCACGATTACTTGTTTGTTTTTGTGATAATTCCGAGTCTATAAATATTGTTTGATCCCCCGTCCTTCGCTAAAACGACCGATCCGATTGGGGCACGATTAAAAATGGCGCCGTTGCCGGGGAGCGGCTAATTGTTGTGTTTGATTCTTTTCCCTTCTCTCTTTTCCCTAGTGCCGCGAGGTGCTAGGAGTCTCACCGTTTAATTGAGTTTTATGCCCAGGAACACGTCATCGCCCTTGTGGTTCGATCCGGAACCGGAAAGACTTTTAGAGCATTGCGTTTTCGAGGAAATAACTCAACCACCATCATTCCACATCCTTCATTATCACCTCCTAACCTTAATCCCATCCTTCCACATTCACCTTCTACACCTTCTACATCACATAACCCCACTCCAATCAATCCTTCCATACCCTCTACTTCACAAAATTCACCACCACCACCATCACCGAAAACACCACCACCAATTCCATCCCCTCCAAATTCTCCAAACCCTCCAAATCTAAATCCACCATCACCACCAATCCAACCAATGGCGACTCTAGGTTCGCATTCTCAACTCACACATGAAGAAACACCATCTCCCGTCGATTTCGGAGAGATTCCCGAGAATTACGAATTGAAAGCTTCTTTGACCAATGCGGTCCAACAAGATATATTTCACGGCTTTTCTCAAGAAGATGCTCAAGAGCACATCGCTTCATTTAAAGAAAAATTAGTAGGAGCACGTCTCAATGGGTTAACTTCATGCCAATTGCATCGTTTATTATTTTCGAAGACTCTAAGAGATGGAGCTCGTAGATGGCTTCAAGGCCATCCCGCTAATACATTTACAACATGGGATCAACTATCTAACGCCTTCTTGGAGAAATATTTTCCGCCGTCAAAGTCTAACCAATACCGCATGGAGATACAAACGTTCAAGCAAGATGAATTTGAAAGCCTAAGTGAGGCTTGAGAAAGATTTAGAGATTTATTGCGCAAATGTCCACATCATGGAATACCCGATTGGCTAACTACCCAAACGTTTTATAACACCCTTTCATCAAGAACCAAGGAAAACCTCAATTTGGCCGCCGGAGGAGATTTCTCTTCTCTCACCGATGAGGCATCTAAAAATATTATTGAGAAGATGGCAAGGAGTGATTCTAGAATGGGTCAATCGAGGGATTCTAGAAAGAAAATTGAAGTGAACTCATCTACGAGTTCTAATGAATTGAAATTCCAAATGGAACTTGAAGAATTGAAAAGGAGAATGGATGCCATGAATTCTAAGCCCACTCCTAGAGGTATATACCAAATTCAAGGGAGTGTTCCTCTAAGGCAACCATCTCCTCCAAAGTTATTAACATGGGAAGTTCAATGTGATCATTGTGGCAATCATGGCCACGACTCTAGCTCTTGCATTCCTAATGAAGAAGTCTATGTTGAAGAGCCAAATGAAGTTCAAGCTATACAAGTATATGGGCAAAGACCTCAATTTGATCCCTTTTCTAATACTTACAACGCCGGCACAAGGTTTCATCCTAACTTCTCTTATGGAAATCAAAATGTTCAAAACCCGATGCCGCGCGCCCAAGGGAGTCAAATGAGGCCATTCAATCAAAGTCAACAAAGGCCTTTTAACCAAGGACCTCCAAAGATGCCCCCATATATGCCTCCTCATCAAAGGAGCAACTTCAATCAACAAGGTAGCAACTTCCATGTTCCTAACAACTACAACAATTACCAAAATCAACATGGTAATCACTTTAATCATGAATACAATCAAGGGTTTCAAGGAAATTCTCATGGTAACCAAGGTTACAATCAACAATCATTCAATCAACCCTCTCAATCTTATGGCCAATCAAGCAATTCTCAATTTGGTCAAGGAGGTCCCTCATGGGAGAACTATAATGATTTGCAAAAAACCATTGGCAAACTATGGAATGAACATCAAGATACCAAGGCAAGGCTAAAAGTTTGGGAATCACAAGAAGCAACAAAAGCCTTAGCCGCACCAATTCATCCACCCCATGGTTTGCCCGGTCAACCCCAAAACCCAAGAGATCCTTCACACCAAGCAAATGCCGTAATTTTGTGAGGTGGCAAAGAACTTGAGGACCCATATAAGAACTTGAACTTGAACGCCAAGACTACCCCATCCAAAGTGAATCAACCAAGTGCACCACAAGAATCATCTCCCTCTTCCCCCAAACAAAACCGGGGAATACAAGCGGAGTTTGATATCCTCCAAAATGCGGAGAATGAACTAAGAGAACAAAGAAAGAAGAAAGAGCAAATGGAAGCCGAAGAAGCCAAAAGAAAAGAGGCGGAGCGATTAGCCGAAGAAGAAGAAGAATCCAATGTTCCACCGCCTCCCACTTTTGTCCCTCCATTGCCTTTTCCCGAGCGAGCTAAGCCACAAAAAAAGAATGCTCAATTTAGCCGTTTCGTGGATATGTTGAAGAAAGTAGAGGTAGCTTTACCTTTCACCGAGGTAATTTCTCAAATGCCCCTCTATTCTAAGTTTTTGAAAGATGTCTTGACTAAAAAGAGAACCTTAGAGGACAAAGAATGTGTCTCTCTCACGGGTCATTGTAGTGCCATTCTTATGAACGAAATGCCAAAGAAACCAGATGATCCCGGTAGTTTTTCCATCCTTGTCGGGTAGGAACTGTTGTTGTTAATCAAGCTTTATGCGACCTAGGGGCTAGTGTTAGTTTATTGCCCTATTCCATTGCTAAGAGACTTAGTGTGGGGGAGAAGAGACCCACTAGCATGTCAATTCAACTTGCAGATAGGTCCGTCAAGTACCCACTTGGGATACTTGAGGATGTACCCGTTCAAGTTGGCAAATTCTTCATCCCCTCCGACTTTGTTGTCATGGATATGTCCGAAGACACTATTACCCCCATTATCTTAGGTCGACCTTTTATGGCTACCGGAGGCACTATAGTTGATGTCAAGAGTGGAAAATTACCATTTAACATAGGGAACGAGTCGGTAGAGTTTTCCCTTTCTCAAGCTCTTAAACAATCAATGATTGAACAAATGAATTCCATTGAAGTTATTGATAGTTTGGTTGAGTATAGCTTGATAGATGATGATAAGCAAGAAGAGGAGCCATTTGACTCTCCACCTCTTGAAGAAGAATGTTTACATGATGAAAAGGTAGAACCACTACCGGTGGGTAAGAGTATGGTATCTTCTCCTCCTAATCTTGAACTTAAACCACTCCCCTCTTCCCTTAAATATGCTTTTCTTGAAGGAACTAATTATCCAGTTATCATCAATGCTACCCTTGATGGTCCTCAATTGGAAAAACTTTTAATTGTTTTGAGAAAGCACAAAAAGGCCATCGGGTATAGCATTGCCGACCTCCAAGGCATAAGCCCAAACGTTTGCATGCATAGGATCATCCTTGATGATGACCACCGTCCTTCGGTAGAGGGTCAACGTAGGTTGAACCCCACCATGAAAGAGGTTGTCATGAAGGAAGTACTCAAGTTGTATGAGGCTAACATTATATACCCAATAACCGGAAGTAAATGGGTTAGCCCCATACAAGTTGTGCCGAAAAAAGGAGGAATGACGGTTGTTAAAGGAGAAAAGGGTGAGTCAATATCTACTAGGACTATTACCGGTTGGCGCATGTGTATAGACTATCGTAAATTGAACATGGCCACCATAAAAGATCATTTCCCCCTTCCCTTTATTGATCAAATGCTTGAAAGATTGGCGCATCATTCTTATTTTTGTTTCCTTGATGGTCATTCCAGATTTCTTCAAATTCCTATTCATCCCGATGACCAAGAGAAAACCACATTTACTTGTCCCTATGGCACCTATGCTTATAGAAGGATGCCATTTGGATTGTGCCATGCCTCGAGAACGTTTCAAAGATGTATGATGGCTATTTTCTCCGATTTTATTGAAAAATCCATGGAAGTTTTTATGGATGATTTTAGTGTCCATGGTACATCTTTTGATTCTTGTCTTGAAAATCTTGATCAAGTGTTAGCTCGATGTGAAGAGTATAGACTTGTTTTAAATTGGGAAAAATGTCATTTTATGGTTGAACAAGGTGTTGTCCTAGGTCATATTGTTTCTAATAGAGGAGTTGAAGTCGATAAGGCGAAAGTCTCTGTGATTGAGAACTTGCCACCACCTACGAATGTCAAAGGGGTGAGGAGTTTTCTAGGTCATGCCGGTTTTTATAGACGATTTATCAAAGAATTTTCTAAGATTGCTAAGCCTTTGACTTCTTTGCTTATGAAAGATGCACCTTTTGTTTTTGATGATTCTTGTCTTGAGGCCTTTTGTAGGATAAAGACCGCTCTCACTACCACACCGATTATCAAAGCTCCCGATTGGAATCTTCCATTTGAAATCATGTGCGATGCATCCGATTTTGCCGTTGGTGCCGTTCTAGGTCAACGGGTTGATAAGAAGCTACATGTGATTTATTATGCAAGCAAGACCCTAGATGAAGCCCAATCGAGGTACACCACAACCGAAAAAGAGATGCTTGCCGTTGTCTATGCCATGGAGAAATTTCGAAACTATGTTACCGGTTCCAAAGTCATTATTCACACCGATCATGCGGCGATTCGTTACATCATGTCCAAAAAGGAGACAAAGTCCCGACTCTTTCGATGGGTTCTCCTTTTAAAAGAATTCGACATTGAGATTAAAGACAAAGCCGGATCGGAGAACTTGGTAGCGGATCATCTTAGTAGATTAACGGTAAGTAAAGAGAGCAATGAAGAAGATGGCATTCCCATCAATGAAGCTATGAGAGATGAGGCCTTGATGGCCGTTGAAACTATTACACCTTGGTATGCCGATATCATCAATTTCCTAGTATCTCATTTTATTCCGGACGATTATTCCAAGCAAGAGAGGAAGAAACTACGTTATGAAGCCCGACGCTATTACTGGGACGGGCCTTATTTATTTCGCCGATGCGTAGATGGAATTTACCGACGATGTGTCACGGCCGAAGAAGGATATAATATCGTGAAGCACCTTCACTCGACATCTTATGGTGGACACTTGGCCAATCAAAAGACAATTGCCAAGGTTCTCCAAAGCGGGTTTTGGTGGTCTTCCATGTTCAAAGACATTCGAGCTTTCATTCTCACATGCGATGCATGCCAAGGAAGTGGCAATATAACAAGAAGAAATGAGATGCCCCTTCAACCTATCTTGGAGATTGAATTGTTCGATGTTTGGGGCATTGATTTCATGGGTCCGTTCACATCCTCTTTTGGTAACAAGTACATTCTAGTCGCGGTTGATTATGTCTCAAAATGGATCGAGGCCGTAGCTTCCCCCACCATGACTCCAAGGTTGTAATCAAGCTTTTCAAGAACGTAATTTTCCCAAGATTCGGTATGCCTAGAGCCATAATTAGTGATGGAGGCTCTCATTTTAGGAAAGATACCTTTGAACACCTTCTTAGGAAGTACGGTATCACCCACAAGATGTCCTTAGCCTACCACCCTCAATCAAATGGGCAAGCCGAGATCTCCAACCGTCAAATCAAGGGAATTTTAGAGAAAGTTGTTAATACACACCGAAAGGATTGGTCATTGAAATTAAATGACGCCCTTTGAGCATTGAGGACGGCTTACAAAGCGCCGATTGGAACCACTCCTTATCGTCTTGTGTATGGTAAAGCTTGTCATTTACCGGTGGAACTAGAACACAAAGCCAAATGGGCAATCAAAGAGCTAAACTTCGACGAGAGTGTTGTAGGGAATAATCGCCTTCTCCAACTACAAGAATTGGAAGAACTAAGACTTGAAGCCTACGAGAACTCGAAGATCTACAAAGAACGAACTCGCCAATGGCACGATTCTCGAATTCTACGTAAGGACTTCTTCGTTGGTGATAAGGTATTACTCTTCAACTCTCGCTTTAAGCTCTTTCCCGGTAAGTTGAAATCAAAATGGTCGGGTCCATTTGAAGTGACCGGAGTGCAACCATATGGATCGATAGAGATATCTAGCCCGGAAACCGGGAAGTTTATGGTTAATGGGCAACGTTTGAAGATTTATCATCCCGGTCATATTCGTGAGACCTTTGCTACTATGAAGTTTGGTGAGCTCCCATCGGGGAGCGTTGTTTGACCCCCTCTCAAAATTGATGCAGGTTTGGTGGTATCCTCAACAACCACCTTGTATATATGTATCATATTTCTTTGAGTTTGTTAGTTTTGTTAGCTTGAGAAGATTGATGGAAATTGGATTTCACTATGGAGCTAAATTTGGATGAAGACCAAGCATTTGGAGAAGTTATGGAGCTTAAATCGAAGACCACAAGCATGTTTGTGGGAAATATTGATTATGTAATGTGAGTCGAGTCATATATTTGAATCTCTAGGTGACTATTGAAGAGCCATGAAATGGCAAGGCGGAAAAACGCAGCAGGAAGACCGCCGGGCGAAACTTCGCCCGGTGAGACTCGACCGGGCGAAATTTTGCCCTACGGAAAAGTTGCCAGAATTGCCGAGATCGAAGAAGTTACCACCGGGCGAAATTTCGCCCGATGAGATTTTGACCGGGTGAAATTTCACCCGGTGGAAAAAGACGGCAAAACTGATTTTCACGACGAAATGTCGTCGGGTGAAATTTCACCCGATGGTGCCCGACCGGGTGAAATTTCACCCGGCGGTGTGACTTGGCCAATCACCTACACTTTTTACTCACTCACTACATTTTCATCTCCCTCCAACAATTTACCTCAACATGACTTTCCCTCCAAATATTTTTACACCAAATTTTTACCACCAACTTTAAACTTTCACTTTCCCTCCTCAAACACCCTCATTTATACCACCTTTTTCACCTCACTCATCATTTCACCCTTTTAACCATCACAAATTCATTACACCACCTTCCATATACCATATTCAACCTCCATTCACAACTCCATTCCATACTTGGGTGAATATTTATTTTGGGTTTTTGAAGAAAGGAGAAGCAAAAGTTTCGGGATTATTCTTGCAAATTCTTACTATGGAGACAAGAGCTCAACGAGCGGCGCGCAAACAAGGTATGGCCTCAACTTCTAAACATTCATCTTCTAGGCCTAAACTTTTACCGTGTCCAAATTCACCCCTTGCTCGTACTTTCTTTGAAAAAGACTTTCAGAGTACGAGATGGCCTTGTCCATTCACAATGAAAATTCTAGGAATTAAGAACGATATTATAGAGTTATCGTCGAGAATTGGTACTAGTAAACTCCTTGGCTTTGTGCTCGTCACAAACAAAGAATTGACTTGTGAGTTTCTAGGTAGTTTTACAATCGATAACCCTACCACACCTAAGGAGTTCAAATTTAATTTGTTTGGTAGAAATCACTGTTTAAATATTTCCGATTTTAGCTTAGCTCTAGGATTACCCTCGTCGGGTACTGGACTAAGTAGATCCCTAAGTGATTCGCAAAGTAGTGCGACTAGGAGAGACTTGTGGAGGCGCATAGCGCCGGGTCAACGTGATTTCGAACCCAATTCTAATTTTACCGCTGAAATCCGTAACCCAGCCATTCGTTATTTTGCTGAAATCCTTTCACACTGTCTTTTGCCTTCTACCAAAAATATCATTAACCTTAATGTGTGTGTCTTACAATTGATATGTGACTCTTTACTCGGTAACCCTTATCCCCTTGACCTACCTATTGTCGTTGCGTTACACTTTCATCAAATTATCATTGACCAACGCCCCTCTATCGACTGTGGTGGTCTTGTTACTGTAATAGCAAGAAATTTGGGTTATTCAACCGACCATCTTAAACCACATGACCCCCGTGTCGGGCTTAACGAGGCTTATTTTCCTACTTGGATATTTAATGTGCCTGACCATCGCCTCGTTTCTCTTAGCCATGACCGAGCCTTAATTGTCCCCAGCAAAAACCGAACCAATATTTATAACCGTCACAATTGGGACCTACCTCCAGGTCCCTATGAATTCCGACTGAACAACTCGGGGGATGTAGGAGTTTGGGAGTATGCCGGTGACGGAACTCCCACGGCCTCCTTTGCGTCCAATGACTATTCAGACTAGACCCCCTTACAAGAGTCGGTAGATAATTTGGTTTGTTTGTGTTATGGGTATATATGTGTGGTTTATGTCGGTGAGTCTTAATCATTTTCAATTGCATGTGAACTAATGTTGTTCCTTATTCCCTGTCCCATCATTATAATCATTGTGATCATTTTATCTTGAACAAAATTGCAAGTTGTCCCACCGTTCCATCAAATGATTTTTGTGGCCGTCGCGGCCTTGGTATTGCTCCCGGTCTCTTGGCGATGTGATTACGCCATTGACCCTTGTGAAAAATCCAAATTTTTAAATCAAAATTTTCTCAATTTTTCTTAATCCGGGCTAGGTGACGTGACTACGCCTACGCCCAATTTTTCACCCTTTCATTTTATTTTCTTTCATTTTCATTTTCTTAGCCACTTGGCTAGGGTCTAGGTGATGTGATTGCACCTAGGCCCGCCACTATCTTATCGTTTTCTTTATTTTCTTTTCATTTTCTTCTCAAATTTTCAAAAAACCCAAAAACATTCAAAATTTTTGAAAAACCCAAAAACATTTAAAAATTATAAAATCCAAAAACATTTGCAAAAAAAATCATAAAAATCCAAAAAGATTTTTCTTAATTTTCTTTTCCATCTTTTTCGTTCTTCCCTACTTGTCCATTGAGGACAATGTACAGTTTTAGTGTGGGGGAGGAGTCTACAATCTTTTATTTTTCAAAAATCCATAAAAATTTGAAAAACTCGAAAAATCAAAAACATTTTGTTTTTCTTTTTCCTTCTTGTTTCTTGTTATGTTTCGTGTCCCGTGTATGGTCTTGTTCTCTACTCTTACAGGTAATCACCACCTTAATAGCGCGAATTTAAGAGATTAAGAAAGCACCCGCTTGGTAACTTCCTTCCTTCTTTCTTCTTTAATTTTGTAGAGAGTTAGGTTGTTGCTATTGGAGGCTCTCGAAGTTGAGCATTTTGGTGTTGTGGTTTATGCTTGAATGTTGATGGAGTATGGAGTTCATGACTTTACTTGTGTTTTCTTTTATTTGTTTTTCCTTTTTGTATGTTTTGTTTTGTTTTGTTTTTGTATAGTGTGTCTAGGATTAAACCTTTTCGAAAACCTGATTACAAACTTATAACAAGAGTTTACATTCCATTATAAATAACCCATCGTAGATTTTGGACCTTAGTCTAGTAGAATGACTCTTAGGCAATGAATTTGTTGATCCTTTAGCTTTGAGTCCACCTTTTCTACTAGAGGTTTACTTCGGGGTTTGCATTTGACCACCTTGACCACCCATGGAGGAGTTAGGCCTTGGTTCCCGCATTCCGTTTTCTAGGTGACCTTGCTCGAATGACCATTGCACCTTTAATCCAAATCTTTTCCATCTTTTGTGGGTTATCCGGAATGGCGCGCGTTCTCGATTGCCTATTTTTCCTCCACCTATACATCATCACAATAAGTTTACACAAAAATAACCTCCAAAGCTTGGTTACAAACCACATCAAAAAGCCAAAAAAGGGCAAACCAAAGCAAGAGAAAAAGGGCACAAAAATATGAAAAACAAGACAACAAAGGAGAAGAAAAGGAGCTTCAAATGAAAAATCAAATTATCAAAAGTGTCTCCTTCAAAAAAAAAAAGCCCTTTGATCGATTCATTATCGTGAAGTGCCAACTAGAGGACCGAGTCCCGAGGTCGGAAGATAGCGGTGATGAGTCGATCCATCCCAATAATTGTAAACACTCCACCTTTTTATTTGGGCTAATTTAGGAAATTCGAGTTTTGAAACGACCCTCTTGGCTTAGCCAAAGAGAGCGGGACTGCACTTACCTACAGTGTCGAACGAATTCATGGTTCACTTTTTCCACTCCATTATACGCCCCGTAGTACCCCTTTAGAAGATTTAGAGGACCTGGCTAAGTTATCAACATCTATATTGCTTAATTGTCATAGTATTAGGCTTTGGTCCTTGTTTACGTGGGTGATTTATCTTGGAAGTCTATTGTTGTTTTAGGTAAGTAATCGGTGTCTTTCCCCGCCGTCTCGATGAGGGATTCAGTGTTTTATTTTTGCTTTGGATGCGTCTATTCTTTCGTGTTATGTGTTTTTGTGTGTTTAGTCGCATCCACCATTTTGAGCAAGCCCCAACTTGCCTTGCATGGGAGTACTTTACCTCATGAGTATTTCGATGTGAGTTGAAGGGACGGAGCGGGCCCGTTAATTGCCCCGTATCGGCTTAGCATAGTCTAGCTAGTAGTAGTAGTTTGTAATTTCTTTTTTTGGGTCTTTGCTCGAGGACGAGCAACGGTCTAGTGTGGGGGAATTGTTGTGTGCTAAATTTAGACCGTTTTTCCCTCCATTTAGACCCGTTTTCCCCTCGTTTTGCGAGTTTTGAGTGCGATTATCGCCATATTTTGTGTACTTCTCGCATTAGCATCTCTCTTGTGCATTTTACGTGTTTTTGGTAGTTTTTCTATCAATTTTGATAGGTTTTGCTACAAAAATCACGATTGAGCTTCCACGAGCACAAGAGAAGGGAAAACCGTCCAAAGAGCAAAGCACACAACTTAAAGTTTAAAGCCATCCGATCGAACAAACGAAGAATGAGACAAGACTCGAGGCCAGAAAAAAATGACCGGGCGAAATTTCACCCGGTGAGACACCACCGGGCGAAATTTCACCCGACGGTAAAAACTGCCTCCCGAAGAATTTCCGAGAACTCCCCACCGGGCGAAACTGACCGGGCGAAATTTCGCCCACCGGGTGAAATTTCGCCCGATGGTGAAGACGTGCCGAAAACGCGAAAAAAGAAGAAAATCTCACCGGGCGAAAATTTCACCCGATGGGAATTACTGATGAGTCCGCAGGGCGAAGTTTCACCCCATGGAGATGGAAAGGGAGATTGTCTCACTAATGGAGCATAAAGATGGATTTGGGCTTTAGGTTAAGGATCCATTAAGAGATTACTATATATATGTTACCCTAATTCATTGCCTAAACTCACCTCTCCATTGTGCTAAGGAGGGAAGACATTACACCCTTCCACCATCTTATTACACCATCAATTAGTAGTAGTAGTAAAAATCCTAAAAAATTCCTAGTAGTTTATAAAGTAATTAGTAGTAGATCTACACAATTCTCATCAACAATTGTTTAGATCTCAAGTTTGTAGAAGATTATTCAAGGTTTATTTGAAGATTTGTTGGGTTTATTGGAGGATTAGTGACAAGTTCTCCATTTTATTCATCAAAGATTCAATCTTTATCTATGATATCTTCTTATTTCTTATAGATCTACATAGTTGGTATAATTCTCTTCCACTCTCTAATCTCTAATTTAGTTTTTGTGATATTTTCTCATCATCATCTTGTTCAAATCTAATTAATATGCATGTTGTGATGAATTTCATAATGAATTGTGAGTAAATTTCTTGTTGGGGAGTTAAGGGATGAGGGCTTGGTTTATTTGAATATAGGGATGTTGGTGGGTTGCTTGCATGTTGGTTTATCTTATTTATGGTGTTATGTCATTGTTGTTTTAGTCCGGCCAACTAGACCAACCTTGACTAATTTCTATCAATATAGGGAAACTCGGGGTAAAAATTACCATGACTAGGGACTTACCCTCATTCACCGCGAAAGCGGGTTTTTAGGTGAGTTTATCGACATTGTGACAAAAACTCGATCCCGACCTTCTTAGACCCCAAGTACCGAATCCCGACTTCTCCCTAACGCCTTTCCCTAATTGATCACCTCTAAACCATCATCGTACTAATCCTTCTAGTATAGACTCGACCTCTACAAAACCCCCCTTCTAAGATATCGAACACAACACCTTAAGCTTCACAAACACACACCGTTCCCTGTGGACCGACCTCGACTTACCACGATTACTTGTTTGTTTTTGTGATAATTCCGAGTCTATAAATATTGTTTGATCCCCCGTCCTTCGCTAAAACGACCGATCCGATTGGGGCGCGATCAGTACACCCGAGTACGCAGAGGGCAGGGCCCCTGAACCTCGAACTAAGTCCACAGATTGGCTGAGCTAGGTCAGCCAACCAACAAGGCCTAATGAAAACTTGGCCTTGTAAAAAACATAAGTCGCTTTACGTACGACCCATTACGCAGGGGCATGGCCCCACTACCTCAGACAAAGTCCACAGACTGGCCGAGCCAGGTCAGCCAACAAATAATGTCTAAAGGAAAACTTGGCCTTGTAGAAAAACATAAGTCCTTCTACCTGCTTCCGAGCATGCAGAGAGCCAGACTCCCGAAACAAGCTGGCAAATCTATCTAAGCCAAGGTTCATGCAAGTACGATAAAAAAAACTAGGGGAATACCAAAGAAAGCTTCCTCAAAAAAGAGCATCAGTTACAATGCGATATAGACAAAGCACAGATAGAAAACAATACATATAGTAATCGGCAGCCATCCACATGCGGTACCGCTGCCAACCCATAACAACAAGACAACATGATTCACTTATGAAGGGGGAGAAATAAACTGGCGCCCACTGCACCAACCTACTCAAGATGAACCAACGCTCGAGAATTGGTTGTGTCTGGAAAACCAGGGCCAACCTCTTCCTAGGCGTGCGAGCAAGAATCCTGGAAAGACACTCGACTTCCTATTGGATGCTCTCATCGGCCACCTCTACCAAAGCATTAGCCCTCTCCAAACCCTCGCCACACTCATCCGCCCGAGCAACGTACGGCCTGTTAAAAGTGTCCACATCAAAATTAGACACCATCTGCCGGATGATCACATTGCTACTTTCCACACCATAGGTGATATTGTTCTGGTAAGACTCGATAGCAACCTCCCTGCTATCTTCCTTGATCTCAGCCTTAAGCTTCTCCAGGGCCTCAATATTCCCTTTGCCAGCATCAAACTCAGTGTGAAATGATGAAATGGTCAATTCGGTCCCCTCTAGGTCAAACTTAACCCTGGCCAGACCATTCTCTAGGTCTTTAACTTTCTCCACGACCTTGACAAGGCTAACATCCATCTCTCTTACTCTCTTAGTAGCCACCGCGTGGCTACCCTCCAAATCTTTGGTCTTCCCGGCCGCCGTCTCAAGAGTAGCGCCCATCTCCCGGGCCTTAGCCGCAACGACCTCGCTGTTAGTTCTATACTTAAAAGCAGAACCACGAGCCTTCTCCAGATCGTATATAACTTAGTGTTCTCAAGAGTATGCTCTTGAAGCTCCTTGTGAAGGTGATGGATCTAGACAACATCCCTCTCAATAGTCACCAGCCTTTCAGGGAGAGGGACGCCTGGTGATGGCTTAGGTCCTCACTATGTGTGGACATGACATAGGTCCACCCCGACGCGGCCACGCGCGGGTTTGGGGCGGCGAATGAATCTCATGTGAGATGGATCTCGAATTGAAATTTAAATCGAAGTTGGAGTCGCCAACGAACGTTATGGGAGTTTGGGCCCGTTCGAACCCACTCTATATCTTAGTGGGCTATGCACATAGTATGGCCCATTCCAATTTCAGAGTTTATGGGGTTCGTCCCTTTGCATTGCGATACCGATACCGATACCGATGTTATCGGTAACCGTGTATTGAATGACTCTCGTATGCCAACGGTTTCGGACATCCGGAAACCATGGTTCTGAGTAAGGGGTGAGGGTACGTGTTGGGAAGTTCACAAAGAACACCCAACCCCGCCCGCACTTAGCGGCCTTTACTAAGATATCGTTCGTTGTTCGTGTACGCGTGTTAGTTTGACGGTTGAATGATATGGAAACAGCGTTTTGACTAAACATGTGAATTATGTTTGACTACGTCGTTTAATTCATCTTTGAATTATGTCGAAATTGTTTTAGCATGTGATGTTCATTTTAGTACAATAAAACAAAAAAAATGAAGAAAGAACAAGTTACAATATACGAGCGGCGTACCGCCCAGGAATACAATGCAACAAACGATACAACAATTGCGATAATAACGAAGAGAACGGGTTAGAAGATGTAAGCACGACACGATGCGGTTTCGAAAGGACTAGATTCACGTGATAGACTTGACACGTGTTGACCGAAATCACTTGAAAAAGGTTTGTCGAGACTTGTAGCGTGTAAGACGCGATTATTTAGGCGTAATTGGGGCTACTCGGCCGAGTCATGGAGGGACTCGGCCGAGTGTCCCTTGAAAAAAGTTTCTGCCGATTTTTTGGTGTGTCACTCGACCGAGTGGCTATGACACTCGATCGAGTGCCCCCCTGTTCGAGTGGTGGCTCAATTTGCAACTTCCGAAATTGCTTTTAATTTTTGAAAACCGATAATTTCGCTAAGTCGTGTAAAAATATGGCACAATTTATACCCGACTTAAAATTTTCAAAACTCATAAATATTTGATATTCGACTACAAAATCGAGATCCAATACTTAGAGCGATTATTAAAAAGATGTTTATAAATTGTTTTGAATCGAAATAAATCTCTCCGCGTTGTAATGTCGTAATTAGTCTTTTTAGGACTATGTGATGATTATTTCGGCATCAACGAGATTATGTTTAATGATTGATTCCTTTAGATCCAACATTCGACTATAGAGTCGATATTGAATCCTTAGGGACGACGCTTTATTGAAAATAGTACGATAATATCGATATTAGGAACGAGAAAAGAAATAAAAAAGACGCGATGACGACCCGTAAATAGAAACGGACGGACGATAGAAAGAGAAGAAAAGGGAGTCTTTTTTTAAATTGATTCAATTGTGAAATAGGTCGGGATTTGTAACACGCTCAACCTACATGCTTGATTATCTCGAAAACGGACTTGTAGTAGCGGCCTAGGCGCGGGAGCATTAAGATGTATATAGGTGAGTTATGGTGTGTATGGTTAGGGAGGGGATTTGGCGAGTTTTGCTCTCGGGTTTGTATATGGTTTGCCTAAAATTGCCTAGAATTTCGGGTTGGTATTTGTTGATGTTGTGTCGGGAATTGTAATTGTTGTGTTGGATGTAGATGATATGACTTGAATGTGAATGTCGTGAATAATTGATTATGAAATTGTGTTGCGGGGGTGGGGTATTTATAGGATGAAATACCCGACTTGGGATAGGAGATAGATGGCTTGGAAAGGAAGAAAACAATCAGTTGGGGTGAAGTGGGATTCCGTTTGTGGATAGGAGAGACTTGCTTGCATGGGAAGAAACACCCGGTTTTCAGCTGGAACAAGGGTCACTCGATCGAATAGTGCACATCACTCGATCGAGTGCCTGGTCTGATGCCAGATCTGGTGGTTTTTATGGACTTGCTCGACCGAGTGGGTCTGAGCCGGGTAGAAGTCTCCTTTTGGAGATCGATTTTTATCTTTAAGGAAGAGTTTTGGTTGCTTAATCCTTCTTCGTGGCTGATTTTTGTGAGGAATCAGACTTCCAATTGGATTCCCGAATGCTTCGTGAAATATTTACTTTCTTGGAAATGTCGTTGACCGGGGTTTGACCTGGTCGCTAAAAGACGGTTTTGCCCTTGGTGTCAGTTTTGACCCAAATTAGTCTTATTTGACTGGAAACGACCCACTGGGCCTGAATTTGAGGTCTGTTTGGTGAGATTTTTACTCCGATAAAAGCTCGTGCCAACTACTATTGATTTAGAGTCCGAAATCGAGTGTATTAAGTCATGTTTGCGTCCAATCATCATCGGGTGTTTTTCGGAAACTGCTATAGACACCTGGCGGTCAAAATGTGGGTGTCTACACTAGGTAACCGGAATAAAGTAGCCAACTCAACCGACGCTCGGAACACCGCTTCAACAGTCCTCTTGTCTTCACGCAATGGTCAGCGGCTATGTCTAAAGTAGCAAAATAACTCTCGGGCAGTAAGAGTGTGCAAAATCCGGTCCGGACCGGAATAAAAATTTTCGGTCCGGTTTTCGGTCCATCAATTTGGGAGATTTCGGGTTCTGGTCCGTCCGGTCCAAACCCGGGTTTTTCTAGTCCGGACCGAAAAAATTGAAATTATATTTATTTAATAAAAATTCCGGTCTAACCGGTCCTGACCGCTCCAAAAGACTGGAATTTTGGACCGGAATTTTAAAAAAATTGCAAATTCCGGTCTAACCGGTCCGGTCCGGTCTTGGACCAGAATGTTTCCGGTCCGGTCCAGGTTCATATTTTCTAGATTCCAGTCTGGTTCTGGTCCGGGTTTTTTTTTTGAAGATTCTAGTCCGGTCCAAACCGGTTTAGGTTAGGTCCGGTCTGGTCCTG
The DNA here is from genome assembly GCA_958450325.1 of Agrostemma githago. Taxonomy (NCBI): domain Eukaryota; kingdom Viridiplantae; phylum Streptophyta; class Magnoliopsida; order Caryophyllales; family Caryophyllaceae; genus Agrostemma; species Agrostemma githago. Next base: position 53,066,665 of record OY288258.1, on the reverse strand, counting down.
GACCGGTGGCAGGACGTATGAGGAATCCACTTCAATGTTGCTGAACCACTAGAAAGCGCCTCACAAACCCACTCCGGAGCATTGGCGTTTGAAGAAAGGCCCTCAGCCCTCTAGTTGAACTCGAGCTCTCCTTTTTTCTCCTAAAGCGTGGAGGGACTTCTATTAGATCTCAGACGAGTAGGTCGATCCGGAGGAGACTCCAAGATTTGGTTTATGGCCGCAACAGAGGACACTTCGGCCATCTTTTTCGGCGTAACAAAAGGCGACGTTACAGTGGGTTTGATAGGTCTAGCGCTAGAGCATACCCTCAAGCTCCTTCCCCGGCGTCGCTGCGGAAGGCGGTGCGGCGGCTTGGGATGGAGTAACCCCTGCCTGGGCCGGTTAATCAGACGAGGTCATGCCTTGACCAGACGCCGACTTGGAGTGGAGACGAGGCCTAACCGTCCTAGGAATGTTGGAGGACACGCTCTTCAAATGAGTCATGAGTAATGGCTTGACAAGATGCTCCCTCGCTAGTGGTGTATTCGTGAGAATGGAACAGTCAGTGAAGAGCCCGATGATATTTATGTCGGCAGGGGAAAGCATCCGACCGTATTTATCTGTAGAAAAGAAGAACAGTTAGACACAATGTAAAGAAAGGGGAAATAAAGAGACCTCCCAGACACCCTAGATATACCTTGACGACATGAAGAAATTAGGCCGGCCTGACAAAGGAACGGGTCGTGGAAGATCACTTCCACCGAGGGAAACCAATTCTTAGGGAGGAGGAACCTTTTCTTCTTTTCCTTACCTTCACGAACGTAATCAACGACGACCGTGTTAGACTTAAAAGTTTCTCAACCTCTTTTTCCTTTGAGGTCAAGTGGACGTCCTTGGTCCCGAGGGGGGACTCTAAATGATACTCCTCCCGGGTCTCCATCCTGGGGAAGACAACGTTCCGAAAGCTCCAAGTGATCTCCCAGTCTTCCTCCGAGTAAACGTACAAGAAGTCCTCCTTCCAGGAATGGACACTAGACTTAGGCGGCCAAACCACCATGCATGTACCCCTTCTCCTGACGAAAGGAGAGATGGTCAATGGGCCCCTCCTTGTCACGAGGGTAGTAAAGACACATCATACGACGAAAGTCGTTCACCAAAGGCTCCTTGTCAAAGAAAAGACACGTCCAGGCATAAGCCACCAGGGCGTAGATGACCTGAGGCGTCTGCTGGGTAATGGCCACGTTCAACCGATGAAAAGCTTCAACAGAGAATGGGTGCCAGGGGAAACTGAGGTCGAACTCCAAGTCTTTGAGATAGACAGCGGCGCAGGCCTTCCTTTGGGACAACAAGCTGGTACTGAGGGCCCAGGTCATAAAACATCGCTACTTCCCTAACCGCCGCTGACCTAAGGGACATGCTTAAAATACACCCATTAGGAAACGTGCGAAGGGAGCCGAGGTAAGTTGCCTTGTCTAAACGAGGATAGAACAGTGGCGCCCCCACAGTGCGTTTCCCACTTGGAGATGCGTCCAGAGCCGCGGAGTTAGAGTCAGAGACATTCGACAATGAAGGACCGCCTCGCTCAAGGGTCGAAGATGACCCTACCTCGCCCTTGGTGGTAGAGGACACTCCCCCCCCCCCCCCCCCGAGGAACCCCCGACGAGAGCTCACGTGTCACTCCCCCACAGCCAGCTTTTCAAAAAACATAAATCTAGCAAAAACGAATTGCAAGGGAAATGAGAGGCCCGAGGCACACGTCACTGATGCATATAACTAACAAATAGAAGTTAAAGGGACAATGCATGAAAATTAGGGAATGAGAATATAATCCATTTAAACAGCAAAAAAAACGAGCTCGAAGCTGATAAGAGGAAGGTTGTCCATATCGTTCTAAGACAATTCCAATTGTGCAACAAAATTTGTACTACCAAATACCAATTAATTCACTATGCAAAGAACGTAGTAAAGAAGTAAGTAGAGGGTGTCAAACCACAAGGATAAGGATTAACAAGAATAAGTGAATCAAAGAGACTAAACTAGAGTAATGCAAAAATACTATCTAAAGAAAATCTAAGATGAACAAAGAAGAAAATTTAACTTAAGTAAACATATATGAGGGGAGGTTTTAGAGGTTTGTTGATTAACATAAACACAAATAACTAGATTGGTGTAACCCTAACACAAATGCAAGACAATCAAATATTTTACTCAACAATCTTCTCGAGTCTCAATCTTATGCTCAATAACATTACACATAAGATATTCATTCATCCACACATATTAAGCAAACGGTCAATATGCATATAGAATTTAGAGAACTTTCAAAGAGCAAAAACATTGACCAATAACATAAATCAATGATGACAACGTGGATATTCCTTAATCTAAGCATCCAAGAGGAAATAACAAACCAAAATCATGCAAAGATTGTTACTTGGGATGTAGATAGGTAAACAACTTCTCATACACACAAGCAAATTGATAGATGATAGCAAGAAGAGGAATGGTCCTAGTCAATACATATCAAACATATTTAAACATTAAGCAAAAGAATTCCATAAGATTAAAAGAGTAAAGAGAAAAGAAAGTCTTACAAAAGTGAATGAATTACATTTTTTTTAGGGGAAGACGTAGCTCATTATATTAAGTCAACTTCCGACAGCTCAGTGACCGTCTGCGGAAAGTGCGAATTAAGTACAATCTCGTTGCCCACGAATTAAGGAGATTAATTCCTCATAATGGAGTTCATTACCCAAAATACTCTAGAAAAAATTTAAACTTGGTCCTCAAGCTAACCGTGAAACTAAGGTAAAAAGTGACAAAAAGATCTCTACAAATTGTGTGAAAACTGCCTTGTATATGATTACCCAAACCATAAGTTATTAAATGAAAAGCCCAAGGAAAGCCTGAGCTTCGCGTAAAATAGAAAGTTGAATCTACGTTTAAGTGAATTTGCGCAGGTCACGACGCAGTCTGCGCCAACAGTGATGCACAGACAGCGCCTACAGTGCAGCGCAGACTGTGCCAAAACATAGTCGTCTGCGCCTGGCAGTCTGTGTTCTTCTTCAGCTTCTTCACTTCATTCAATGCTTGATTTTTCTTGTTTGCTTTTGCTTCTTTATTCTTACTCCGGCATCTCGCTACATAATTATGAGGCACTTTGAACTCATTGACCACTAATTGTTTGGTTAGAGGGTCAAATCGTCCTTAGCTCATCTCTAGTTGGACAGCCAAGATCGATACGTGAGCAAGATGTCCTACAAGCAAAGCTAAGCATCCAAAATAGTTGTATTAACACAAGAACACACCAATTGGGGGTCAAATCATACAACACTCTAAACGAGCGAAATAAGCCATAAAAATACCGAAAATGGCAACAAAACGAGCCTAAAAATAAGGGTATAACTCGTGTTTTTTTTTTTGGTAAAATGTAAGTATATATATATATATATATGAAAGAGTCAATTTACAAACTAATGACTACAACACAGTTTGTAGCCATCTAGCATCTTTAGCATGAATGGGAAATTTGATCTTACACAGTATTCGATTTTTCATCTCCATCTTAATAATCTTAGCCGTAAGCTGGGGCCGAGAAACATATCCATCAATCCTACACGCATTTCTCTGCTTCCAAATATGATATATCAGCGCATTGACCACAGCTCGAACAAAGTTACACTGTAGTTTCGAACCTCGAACATTCATAGCCCATTTCAGACTCTCATTCACCGGGATCCTCCTCCTCATCCACTCGCCCACAAGCCCTACAACCCTCGAGCTCCAGACACACCCAAAAAATAAGTGATCCAAACTCTCCGGATGTAGCTCACACAAAAAACATCGATCAGAATCAGCGATTCCCAATCTATGAAGCTTCAATCTCGTATTAGGAGCATCCCTAAACACTAGCCAAGAGATGAAACTGTGCCTCGGGATACTCCACTTACTCCAAACGACTCTCCACCACGGAACTTTAGGCCCCTTAACACGTATCTCCTCATATCCCTTCGAGATCGAATAAAGGCTATCCGACCCATGCCACTTCCCATTAACACGCAAGATCTTGATTTTGTCCTTAGCCTGACAAATTTTCCTCCACGACCACGTAACATCAGCATGAGATTCCCATATAACTCGTGTTTATCAAAAGTGTAACACCCGCTATTTTCCTAACGCTTTTATATTTTCCGTTATGACTTCGTCATAACTTTATCACGTTTTGGCCTTCTGTTTCATCATTTTTCCAAGCTTTATTTTTATTTTCAAGTCCAATAATATTTAATTTTATTTTAAAAGATTTTAATTCTTTTAAACCTATTTGTTCGATTTTCATTGTAAACTATTTATTTTTCGCGAGGAATTGTATTTCTCTACGAATTGACGTTTTAAGCTCGGATTTAAGTTATTTCTCTTCGTACAAATGTCTAAACATATTTATATAATATTTTCAACTAAAAAATATTTTTATTTACGAAAATTTAGCATTCAATGATTTTGTTACAAAGTTTCGTAAATAATTATTTTCCAAAGCGAGGTTTACTCGAATTGCTTTGAAATACCTTTAACGATTTTACGATTCTTCTTTTTATCAACTTACAAATTATTTGGGACTTTTTCTCCATGTTTTGGACCGACACCCCCTTGTCACACCCTTACTACTTTTTCTTTATACATTTCATTTTATTATGTTAAAACTTAAAGTTATATTCTTTTTCTTTCCCATTTATTTGTTGCTTAATGAGTAACCTCTTCATTCTCCTCTTCCTCTCCTTTGGCCGGTTTATATAGGGGGATGTAGCATAGGTTTCATCAAATTTTACTTACATTTATGCATTAGAAAAATCATCCATTTTCTATTCATTCATTTTGCAAATTAAACAACAACAACAAAATTTCTTCCTTTTGCTCTCTTGGCCGTGACTTCCAGCAGCCTTTCAAGGCAAATTCTTGTCTTGAATTGAGTCTTGATCGTCTCGTTTTCGTCGTCTAATTAATCGTTATTCCAATTTCTCAGTTAAGGTAATAATCGATGCTATTTTTTATCGTTATTTACCTTGATTCTTTTAGTTTTTCTCATGGTATTTCTATACCATACTTTTCGTGTGTTGAAGGATTTGTGGACGATCCCGAAGCCGACGAATTTATTATCGACTTGTATTTGGATTAGAGGTAACGTCAATGTTACTCGGTATCGCATGATTTTATTTGTGTAATTGCATGTATATTATTATATTTTATTTTTGACAATATATGTATGTCATATAATCTGGATTTTTTTTTAAAGTTTAAAATTTGCATGTTTCGGTTTAAAATTAGCATGTTTCGCTTTAACGAGTTTAACGATTCAATTATTATATTATTTATAAAATTGTAATATTCGGCCTAAACATGTAAAATATGAATATATTCTTTAAAAATGATAATTTTTATTTTTCTGGTATTTTAAGTATCGATTATTGAATTATTACCGTTTTTGGACAAAAATGATTAAAAGCCAATTTTTAGTTCTAGCACTTAAACATTTTATTTTAATCTAAAGTTTGGCGTGGATAATATTTCTGATGAAAAGTAATTTTATGAATTTTTTCCTAATTTTTCGGAGTTGTTAAGTGGGTGAATTAATTAATCACTTTAAATCATCGTTTATCGTTAAAATCGTGTTGTCGTTTTAATTTCCGATTTCTGGTTTTTGTTTTAAATCTAAAAAAATGTTTCTGATGGTTTCATGGTAAAATGTATTGTTATAATTTTAGTTCTTTAATAAAATGTTAGGAATGACAAGTTTTATTAAGAGAATTGTTAATTACGGAAACGGGTTTTAAAAGACGGTTTTAACGGAGTTTGTTAAATTTGGAATTTTGGAAATCGGAAAAAAAATGATAGTTTCTGGAAAATTATAATTTTTAGCTTTAATAATAATTTTTGGATATTAATACTTAAATCGGTTTGTAATTACTATTTTTATTAATCGTTATTGTCGAGATTAGATGATTAACGAGAAAACCCTTTAAAAAACGAGTTTACAGATTCTGGAAAATTTATTTTTTGGAAAAAATGTCCAAAAATGTATTTTAGCTATTTTACATAATTTTTGTACTATTTATCGAAGCCTTTAAATGATAGTATTGATTTTTGGACAAAATTACGATTTATCGTTAAAATGTCTTGTTTCGGTTAAATGAATAATTTTTCCAGCAATTTTGAAGATATTGAAATATGAAAATTTATGAGTTAAATCACCCCTTATCATATACTAAATTTTTTTTAATTATTTAATGAAATAAAAGACGTTAAAAGATTTGTTTTGACATTTGCCGTAAAATCCTATTTATGTTCGTATTGTCGAAACTATTAATAATTAGGGAATTTGAGTTTTATAAATTTTGAAAACACCCTAATTAGTAGTATTAAAATTTGTAAGACATTTTTAATTATTTTATAAACAGTTGTACGATATTTCAATAATTTCATAAACTCAATTTTTCTCATTTTAACAATTAATATCGTTAAGGCCGAAAGTATTACTTTTATAAATCTATATCGTTTACTAAAAATGGTTTATTTGTATGAACTAATATTTTCGATAATTTAATATAATGCTATTTTTGTAAAGTTTCTAAAAATAGAAGTTTCCTAAAATAGAAAATTTCCTCTTTTGGAAGGTGCCCCTTTTTCCCTTTTGTTCCTTTATTATTATAATGATTATATCGTTTGAATATATTGATAATGACTTTGTTTTGGAGTTATGGAATATAATGAGGTTATAATGAATATAATGAGGTTTAGAGTAATATATTCTGGGGTTTATGTTTTTGCTATCAACTATAAGGCTGGTGTGTCTTTATGCGGCACACTGGTTGTTGAACCGATCATATATGGTGTTCGGGAGTGTGTTGATAAGTCAGTGTTTATGCGTATTTTTACCCCTTTAATATTATATTTTCTACGTCGTCTTTGTATTATTTGAGCTAAACGTTATAACTTTAGTAAATTTTGATATATTATCGGCCTTATATTATTTTTGGTACTAAATTAGGTATTTAATATATATTTTAATTAATAAGTAATAACCCACTTGGATTAAGATTGCGAGACTACTAAAATCGTATGTATTTTGCAGGTTTGTCTTAAGACGACAATATCTCACTCATACGATATCGGAATAATGCGAATCAAAATGCATTGGAAAGCTAAGTTCGAGATGAACAACTTTGTTGAAGAGGAAAATCAAATTCCATCATCTAATGGGTCGAAACAAAGCCAGAAGACAGCAGCAAGGAAAGAGCAATAAATTTCAAGAGAAATAAAAAAAGAAAGAAGAAGACGTGTAATTGTAAGAGCAAGATCAATTGATTAAGGAAAATAAATAAATTCACGAAGACCAAATTAACACTATAAAATAAGGCATTAGGCTTTAATGTAAAGAAGAGAACAAGGAGCCGCAAACACACATAGGAATAGGGCGAAGGGCGAAGGCCTTCGCGGCCAAGGTCGGTACAAATTCAACCGGATTGCAATGCAGGACGCGATCAATTCAACTTCTTACTTATCTAACAGTTGTATCTATCTATCTATCTTATTTAGTTTATTTATCGTTTAATTAGTTAGTTTAATCTTTCAGTTATTCGAATAGGTAATGTACCGATTATTGCCAATGAGTTATGAGATTACGTTATTGTTTTAACGTTTAATTAGAACTTTGATATTTGTATGAAATTCACGGTTTGACTGTTGTTTTCATGTTTATTAATTTAGCCTGATCACCTAGATTATTTACATGAGTCGATTGTTAAATTAATATTGTTTTAAATTAGGTTGCAGCTTACTGGTCTAATTTAACTACTAGAATTTTGTATGATAATTGAGTTATATTTAATTGCAGCTTTCTGGTTCTATATAATTCAATTGATTGGTGTTCTTAACGCAATTAAATTTTTTGACTTGATACGTGCTTACATGGTTGAGTTAATCTAATTTAGTTAGGATTAAACTTCTGTGGTTAACGGAGTTTAACGAGTAAGAAAGGTAAAACTGTTAATTTACTTGCTTACAAGGGATTAAATAGTTACCGATCTATTTGAGTCTAATTAATTGAATCGATGATTAACCCGACTATATCATATATTGCATGTCTCGAATATTGTTATGATTATTTACTTATTTACTGTTATGTTTTTACTTTATTATTGTTATTTCCAAAACCAACAAAACTCCCCTTTTATATATATCTATATACTATTAAATAATAAATTTTCTGAGATAATAACGTCAGTCTCTGTGGGATCGACCTCTACTTACCCTATCTACCGTAGAGTTAGTAGTGTTTATAAATTTAATTTTGAGTGCGGAAACGACACGCATCATGTGTGTATATTTTCTTAAGCTCGTGCCTCGCAGTAAGACGTCGTTGGGTTGAACTGGACATATATGGTGTTCAGGAGGGATGTACATATCTACTTAAATTAGGGCCACGGATTTATAAGTCGTCGTCTTATTATGGTTGAGTAGCATAGTTAGAGATCGAAGTTTGATTTGTTTGAAGTAAGTTCTTGAAGCTACTTTTTAGTATTCTCCTAGTGAAAGTCTAGCCTTCTACACTAATCCTATCCATAACGCCATTTTGAATATTTTATTATTATCGGTATAATTTGGTTTGCAGGTTGGCAAATATTTCATGTTTTCTCTGGAAAACTCATTCTTATTTCATGGTTTCGATACGTGAAATTTTTCACTGAAAGCTTATTTTTATTATAATGTTTTACTGTTTTTCATTTTTACTATTTTTCTATAATAGTAATTACAGTTTTAAATCCTGTTATACGGCTGGGAGAACGTTGACGTTGCTCCCCACTGATTGTGGTTGTTATGTTTTTAACATGGCAGGTATACGTGTTTTTGCTGGGTGTGGGCTAACGAGCAGTTGTGGATCCTGCTTGTTTTTTAATCATAACACTGTATTATGGATTGCTTAAACCCGATTATGGGTTGTTTTAAATTTTGGTCATTTTTATTTATAGCCTACTATTTGACTTTACCTTTTTATATTATTATGACATAGTTACAGTGTGTTTTAATCCTGACACTACAGTATTTCCGCCACTGTATCGCGTTAGATTTTCTAGGGGATTACAAGAAGCCAAACACAAAATTTATACATTATCAGCCTAAAGGAAACGGGTCGAAGCCCTTACAACGTCGAATTCATAACGAAAACCCTACATTGCGACTTAAAAGGCCTAAGCCTCGACTATGCCAAACAAAACCTTCACGCGCCACCTCTCCCAACTATTGTCACTGGCCAGCTTCACCAAAAAACGAAGTACCCGACCAAACTCCCGCACGCAACCACTTAGAAAGAAGATGCTTATGGACAAACCAGTATGCGTACTCCTCCCAAATGGATATACCCCTGAACCTTCCCTAGGAGAAGAAGAAGGCGTTGAAGAGTACGGGGGAGAAGCCGTCCGGCGTGCAGGGGAATTATAGTAGCCGGCCTCTTCCTCGAAGCTGCACAAACAATAAGCATGATGAACATGAGGAGGAGGCGAGGGGCTCCGAGTGGAGGCACGAGAAGACGAAGAGCCACGAGAGCCCACGTCAGGTGGAGAGGATGAGCACTTCAGCCCCTCCACCAGCAAAGGCTCATGCGTCGGCTCCCTGGAGAAGAGCGGGAGACTTGTGCTTGGGGCAGAAGCAACACCACAACCCGCCCGCGACTCCATCGACACAACGCGGCGAGGGATGCCCCTACCCTTTAGGTGCCTTCCTCCCTAAGGAAGCAACCGCCGTGCAACGAAGGTACTACGATACCGGCTATGACAGTCCCCCATAGTGGACCTAAAGTAGAATGAGGAACGTTGTTTTGGGAAAGACATTCTCTGGGATAAGGAGATGGGAACATTGAGGAGATACGTGAATAATGGCGCAAGTCCACCCTCCTTTTTATAAGGGGAAACTGCATTTATTACCCAAGGTCATCCCAACTAACTGGCAATCATTACCATGACAGAAAGAAGTTTTCCCATGGGTGGAATAAGACAAGTGTCACAACAAGGGAGAGGGTGCCTTGCGTCAATCATGATAAACAGGTACTTGAGTACATCGAGCACACCAAAGGGCGGAAGTCACATCGGGAACTAGCAAACACATTTAATGCACATGGGAGAGAACTGCGCGCAAGCAGCGCCTCGAGACCTCGAGAAAGGGACGCGCAACCACGCAAGAACGCAAGGGCAGACCCGCAGAACTATTCTTCGACAGCATAACAGGAGACCTTCTTCTATCAGCTGCTGATGGGCAATTGATGCGGGCGGCAGTTCCGACTCGGCCTCGACGACTCACCGCCTCTGCCTAGATCCTTCCAAGACGACCCATTACTTCTCTAGGGAGGGAAAACATTGACCCCTCGGCCACCATCAAGGGCAAACCTGACCGCCATAGTCAGGTTTTTCCCTCATCAGGGTGTCCTTCGGAGGTAGCATCGCCGAGACCAGTCACCTCCGCGTGCCTAAGGAAGAGAACGAGGACCTTTCCCTCCCCTCTCTCTAACTACCAAAGCCTATAAATACCATAGGTAAACCCTTATTAAAGGGTAATCAATCTTTACTAATAAATTCTCTATCTAAAACTAGCCTTCTTTCTCCTCACGAGAAAGGTCTTCCTCAAGGCAATTAGACTGACTTAGGCATCGGAGAGGGCCCCCTCGGATACCCCTGAGGCCCTTTTTCCTGCCCTGTGCAGGGGTAACCTTCTCAGGCCGACTAAAGACGTCGAGCGCTCTATGGAAGGAAGAGAAGAAAACCGGTTCAACGAAGAACCCCAAAAGCAAGTAAAATCAAACTAAATCTAACCCGAAGTTAGATTTGATTGTTTGGAGAAATAAATAATTTTAGGGTTTTCTATGTTGTAACTTTTGGTTTTCTATAATATGCCCTTTTTTTTTCTGACAATTATTTTTTTACCGTCCATAACTTTTGAATCCGTGCTCCAAAATTGGTAAATTTTTTCTTTCAAATTAAAGATCTTTTATAGACGGTGAATTTAAAAAGAAAAAAATTATCGCTTTCCGAACTTCAAGTAGGGAGTATTGTTATTTGAAATCTTTTCGGACAAAAAACTTTGACTATACGTAACTTCTGGTTACGAATTCGAAAATCAATGTTGTTTTATGTCAAACTGAAGATGTCATAGAGACGATCAATTTGGAAAAAGAATTATCTATTTTAAAACTTGTATCCAAGAATTATGCATCATCAAAGTTTTTTGGTAGAAAAACGTATGGGTACATTTAGACTTGTCGAACGAGGTGGGCGGTCGGATTTGGGGTTTGGTCATTTCGGGTTCGGGTAAATTACAGGTCAAGTGTATTCCGGGTTTTAAAAATATGGGTTTATACGGGTCATGTTTATACGAGTTTCGGGTCAAATACAAGTTATTAACGCACTTTGAAAACGTTACTTTCTTTAAAACTTTTTATTATAAATACAATTTTTTCTTAATTTTCTCGAATTTTTCGAATTTTTCTTCAGGCGGGTTTTCAGGACGGGTATTTTTGACAGGTTTAGACAGGGACGAAGCCAGAATTGATTTGTGTTTTGGGCCGGTTTATTGTTGTTCATAGTTTTGCACTCATGGCTCCTAAAATTTTAAGTCATTACTTAAGCATTATCAAAGTTTATTTGAATGTCATTATAAATTAGACGTCTATATAAACTATAAAGCGTAAATGTCAGTAGTTATCATTAATTATTCAATGAGGAATTAAGTTTTCATTTAAAATTAGTTGTATTTTAACTAACCTTTTTTTCTTCTTTTATATAAACTCAATTAGAGATGAAAATTAAGAAGCCAAATAAATAACTAAGTCTCTTGAAAATAGTACGAAGTGCAACGCTTACATTGTATTATACACAAATAAAAATTACTCCATAAAAGACACAAGTTTTAAAATGATTATAGATAATCTTGATCATCTCAAAAAGTTGGATATAAAATGCTTCAGTAAATACTCCCCCAAATCACTACTCTCTCTCATCCATTCAATTCTTTACACTTACTATAAATGGACAATCAAATCAATTCTTTACCTTTATTTTTTGGCAAAATACTTTACCTTATAATCCTTATATCTTTACTCTATTTACACAAAATGTCACTACTTTTTCCTTACTTTAACTTTAGTGGACCCATAAAATCATTTGGTTTACCAATAATACCCTTACTTTTATCACTTTTCTTAAAAGTTGTGAAACCCCCCATGTCAATGATTGAATGGATGGAAGGGAGTATAATTTACCACTTATTATTTTAATCCATCATATTTGATCATCATATTTGAATAAAAGTAGGTAAATCATATTGGTTTGAAGGGAGTAATAGATTCCACAATAATCATAGTTTTAAAATTGTTCAAATGGGATACCAGGTTTGAAAACCAAAAAAAAGAAGAGAAACTACTTTGCCACAATATACTTCATGTTCATATAGGAGTACAACTTTTATTACTTATCTCTACCCTTAAACCCATATCTCTACCCAGAAACCTAGCCGGGGCATTGTCCGGTCCGGCCTATCCATGATTTTGTCCCTATGTCTAGGTACATAGAAAACTGAAGGTAGACCATAGAAACACCCGATTTTATATGCTAAAAATGTAAATATTTTTTTTTTAAAAAAAAATTCATTGTGACCCATGCATCGCACGGGCTCTCACCTAGTTATATACTCCCTCCTTTTCACTATGTTCTTCTTGGTGTTTTGGGCATAAAATTTAAGGAAGGGAGATTGTGTGGTTGTGGTGGAGTGAGGTAAAAGATGAGATAATATTAGCCAAGTATTTTGGATCAAAAAGGAAATGGGAGATCTGAAAGAACATTCCAAAAAAGGAAAGGGAGAAGATCTTAGTGAAAAGGAGGGAGTATATAATGGGGATATTCGTGTTTTTGATTTTACTTGGTGTAAGTAAAGACAATTAACATTTGCATAATCCGTATTTGATCAGAAATTCGTATAAATCCGTATGTATTTTCAAACCCCAAAATCCATCCAACCCATATTTTATCCGAAATTAAAATGAGCGAACCCAAAACTGAAGGTGATGGGCGGAGAAATTGGACATGTCCACCAAGTACGGATGAAATATAGAAATGCTTGAAACTACGGTACATATAAAGGCCTCAACTCCAGGACTCTACAAAGTAACCCACCCGCCTCCCTTCATCCTCTCTCGCACATTCCCTCTTAACAAATAACAACAGCAACATCGATAACATGGACGGCAACTCCCATCTCCCTGCCCCTGGTAATCAATCCTCTCCATCTTCACCTTTCTACTTCTCACTATTTATTTCACATTTCATATTTCTATTTCTTTTCTTTTTTTCGTTGATTTTGTTTTTGTTTTCCCCCCTCCTCTTTGTTAAGGTTTGAGCGCAGAGGATAAGGCTACTCTTGTTAATTCACTTAAGGTCACTGATTTCTCTGTTTAGGGTTTGTTATTTTGGTTTAATGTGGATGACTGGATGTATTAATTTTTTCCTGAATTGTGTCAATTGTTTCTGCAGAATAAGTTGCAGAATTTAGCAGGCGAATGCAACTCGGATTTAATCGAATCCTCGACGCCCGTTGTTCGGAAACGTGTTGAATCTCTTCGTGCACTCCAGGTTCTACTTTCATTTTCATCCTCAGTTTCGACGTATTTAACGATTGCTAAGTATTTATTTACTTCGATGAGGTTTCGTAGGATTTATTATTCCCCAAAAAATATCATGATTGCATTCCCCTTTTAGCACGATTTCTTGGAAAATGAAGGACAACTGATGGTGGTCGATCAATGTTTATGAAACGAATGGGTTGCTTTACTTTAGTCAATGATGCTATTTTGTTGTAATAATGTTGTGCCCGGGAGGCAACTGTTCTGGTGGTGTACCATCAATTACATGTTTTGTGATAACTTATAGAATAAGACCATTAGAGATCAAGTGACGGAGAGTTGTAGGCATTTAGAGTCTGTGCCGGTAACGACATTCATTGCTGGTCTGGTGTTTTCATATATTATCTTATGTGTCTATGTTTAATGGTTGTGACAAAAATTTCATGGTAAGGGAAGTGCAAAAATGAGAAACAAAATCGTAGGTATATGCATTTATTATAGGTTACTCTTATTGATTATTCCCCCAATACACTCATGATTGCATTTCCTATTTAGGCTGTACAAGACTCCTAAATTATTGATTACTTTCTATGTTTAGTGAGATACGGGTGTAGCTTTCCTGCATTGGGAAGATTCATTTATGGTAACTCTAATCGTAATGATAAGAGGGATATATGATGTTTTCTAGTCTGATTCTTCGAGAAATAAACTTGGACTTCATCAATCATTTTGAATAAAAAGGATGCTTTACGTGAAGTCTTTAGCATATTGTGCTATTTTAATTGCATTTTCATGTTTGATGGCTATCGATGTGCATTTTGAACAATTACATGCTTAAACGTGATTGGTTATGAAGTAAGGGCGTTAGGAATCAAGCAGGGTTGTCCATCATGATATGCTTGTAGGCATTTAGAGTCGCTTCTGGCTATGTCATTAATTGTTGGTCTGTTATTTCCATATGACATCTTATTGTTGATGCAAAATGGTCTAAGACAGAAAAGGCATGGTAAGGGAATGTAAGGGAATATAAGTAATGTACAAAGAGAAGATACAGGGAACCAATTACAGTCTTACAGATGGGTATTTGTATAAGATACTTGTGATTTCAGAAAGAAAGATTATTTTTTCTCTGCCAGGAGATTGAATTGGCTGCCTTGGGTCACTCTTTTCTACATAATGCAAGATTTCCTTGCGTTAATGGCAAGAAATTGGCACTTGGCAGCAGGGTTGGTAGAATTAACCTTAAAAGCTTTAGGAAAAAGATTCGTAGCAATAAGATGGTACATTAACTTTGTCATGTCAATCTTCCTTAAATGTAGCTTTGGTGGTCATCAATATTTGTCTGTGTTTCAGCTGTCGCGTGTTTTAGATCGTCTCTTTCATGCTCAAAATCATAATTCACGCAATGGTTTCGTCAACATCAACTACATTAGAGCCTTAAAAAGGATTTGGGGTCAACGTACATGAATCATTATTGTCATAATTAGATGTTCCTTTCACCATATATGATTGGCCATTGAGAATCAAATTCTATTCTCTCTTGTTATATAGGACTCTGTTTCTTATATTATACTCTCATGTGTTTGCTTTGCTTTTATTCTCATGTAGGGACAACATGATGAACTTGAGGCCAAATTTTTCGAGGAGCGGGCTGCGTTAGAAGCTAAATATCAAAAACTCTATGAACCGCTATATATAAAGGTGTTTCCGATGATTGCTAGCAAATTGCACCTTTTTTTCTTTCTTTTTTCTATGGTACAAAGTGTGTGACATGTTACCTCAGTAATGTTTACACTAACCAAATTCTGTTTGTATTCTCCTTTTTATAGAGGTATGAAATTGTGAATGGAGTGGTTGAAGTTGAAGGAGTTTCAAATGAAGCCACAGAAGATCAGGGAGAGGAGAAGGCTGCCGAAGGTAGTAGTTGATTCCAGCTTAGTTTTTGCTACAGAACTCTGAAACAATCTCAAAATTGCAAGCAATCTAAATATTTAAATGGTTTTTGCTAATTAAATGCGACACCGATTTCCCCATGGTTTTGTCAGAGAGAGGTGTACCCAACTTTTGGCTCACTGCATTGCAGACCAATGAAGTTTTATCTGAAGAGGTGATTGTGTGCATGACTTGGCAATTTATTTAGCGGGGCTTTTTTATGATTATAATTGTAACAGAATCGGCCTACTTTTGGTTCCAGATCACGGAGCGTGATGAAGAAGCTCTCAAGTATCTTAAAGATATTAAATGGGCTAGGAGTGACGATCCAAAAGGCTTCAAGCTTGACTTCTTTTTCGATGAAAATCCTTATTTTAAAAATGTTATTCTTACTAAAACTTACCATATGGTTGATGAGGATGAACCTATTCTAGAGAAGGCCATAGGGTAAGCTGCTTATCACTTTGATCTGGACTTTCAGTAGCCAGACCTATTTGATTTATCTTATATGCTACATTACTTTTAGGACGGATATTGAATGGCTTCCTGGGAAGTGTTTGACTCAAAAGATCCTGAAGAAAAAACCCAAAAAGGGGTCCAAAAATGCCAAACCTATTACTAAGATTGAAAAATGTGAAAGTTTTTTCAACTTTTTTACTCCTCCACAAGTTCCAGAGGATGAGGATGATATTGACGATGATGCAGTAAGTGCCTTGTTTGAAAAACTTTTCAATGATTTATGTCTGTAAGTTGAAGATTTCTAATCGGGAAACATGATAGGCTGAGGAGCTTCAAAACTTGATGGAGCAAGATTATGAGATTGGGTGAGTTTGCCAGATAAGCACTTGTTGATTTCTTCCGGTGTCCATACTTCTATCTTTGTCTTCTTAGTTCACTCAGGGATGTGGTTTCTCCGTTTGTCATGCTATGATTTGTTCATGCAGGTCCACTATTCGAGACAAGATTATTCCTCACGCTGTATCATGGTTCACTGGGGAAGCTGTTGAGGGTGATGAGTTTGAGGGTATAGATGATGATGATGATGATGATGATGATGATGAGGATGAGGATGACGACGATGCAGAGGACAATGATGATGAAGAGAGTGATAATGATAACGATGATAGTGATGCTGACGAGGAGGAACCAAAGAGATAGATTCAAATTTCTTGATCCCTCAACTTGCAAGTTTCAAATAATATATCTCAATTTCTTTTCTACACCGTTTTGATTGAAAGTATGCCTTCTCTTGTGCTGATTTATGCTGGTTTTAATGTGGTTTAGTTGCATTTATCCCACACAAGGCGGCAAGGACAGTTGATCAACAATGGCCAAAAGCATGTATTGGTGCATTCTACATGTTAACGTCAAATGAAGCTACTATCTTAAGAGTTTTGGGTAGTTGCAAATTCCTTCTATTATCGATACCTAATTCTTTTTGGTTTGCTGCTTTGCCCCTTTGGGAAGAATTTGTAATGTGAATGCTCAATTTGTGAACATTTAAAAAGTACTGTTGGAAATTATTAATACAGTGTTTATACAATGCTGTTTGAGCCAGAATACTGTTTATTCTTCTGATTGTTGCTTTAATTAACATCTTATCATGTGTCCACTGGGCACACGTTAGAAAAACCGTAAAACTATTTAATTTTGTCACTCTGCTCTTTGTTGTTGACCAATTAACAAGTTTTTTTCCTTGGCTTGTTTTTTTGCGTAAGTAATGTTGAGCCAGAGTACGGCTAAAGTCCTATGTAAAGGATTTGTAATGTTTATTTTTTACTCCATATTACTCCTCCATTCAACTCTACTTGTCACTATATTTCTTAATGTATTTGTAAAGATGAATCAAATCATATCTTACATGACTATATTTTCTTTTATAGATCTCACGTCTACACCATAGTGACTACACCCTTGCTAGTATTACCATTGTAGTCAGGTAAATTCTATTTGTGACGGTACTATCCGTCGTAAATCATAAGATTACCATTATTATTCGTGGAAATGTCAAATGTTGTCTTTATTAGCATCATATGCTATCATTTGATCCGTTTTAAGATTTTAGCCCGATACTCCATCTTACACAAGATTGATTATTGTAGCAGAATTGTGATTAGATTACCATTATTATAGTAGAAATATATATATATATATATATATATATATATATATATATATATATATATATATATATATATTTTTGCCAGCGGTACACATACAAGCATAGTCATTTAATTAGTGCTCCTCTGGCTATTCCATGAGCACGTTTATTAAGAATCCTAGGAATAAATTGTAACGAGAGGCAGTGGAAGTTTTTCGAGACTTCCAAAAGGTTGTCAATGATGATACGTAGATGATTTCTTGGGAGGGGATTAGCATTAATCGCCTCCAAAAGGGACAAGCAGTCGGTCCGAAGTAAGATGTGGAGATGCCCATTCATAAGAGCCCAATTTGCAGCATAGAGAAGCCCCCAACCTTCAGCCATCAAGGGGGAATTGGTGAGGAAAGTCCTTGATTCTGCAATGATTAAAGAGTTGGAGGCAGTAGAGGCAACCCAGCCACAGGCAGCATTATTGTTCTTGTACCAAGAGGCGTCAATTTCAATAATGATGGGATCACAGATAGTATGACAGCTGCCAATGAGGTTAAGAGGAGTACCAGTTCGGAAGTCAGCCTGAGAGTTCATCGAGTCATTGCTCTTTAATTGTTTCAACTTTTTAATCGGTGTGTAAGAATTTATGAGATTTAGCATGCCCTTAGCAGACCAGCTGGTACCCTCAAAAATGCATTTGTTTCTTGTGATCAATATTGCCCATAGGGTTCCAATGAAAGTAGTAACCATCGAGTCATCTTCAGAAGATTTGTTCTTAGAAGATTTGCGAAGAAAGTTAATCCAGTTGACAACCCACATTTGAAGAGAGATATTTTTGTTTGCTTGACAGTTTATGCCCAGAGGACCACCAAGCCAAATCCTAGATGAAAAGGGGCAATCACGGAAAAGATGAGTATCGGTCTCCAATTCTTCAATTCCGGAGTTTCTGCAGAAGACACAGTTAGGCTCGTAGTTAATGTTTCTTTTGAGAAAAGAAGCACCAAGGGGTAAACACATATATAGTAAGGATCTTCCATAGAAAAATTTTCCACTTATTAGGGCAGTTGAGTTTCCATAAATATTTCCTGCATAAAATAGAAGTGGAGATTTCAAATCTTTTATTGGTTTTCTTCCCGGAAAGAATTCGGGATGAAAGTGTTGTGTGCAGCTTGATAGCCCGTCTTAACCGTGTAGTGTCCGTCATTCGTTAGGCTCCAATAGTGACCGTCCTTGCAATGGGGTTGTGAAACACTTAAAGAATTGATTTTTCCGATCCAATGAGATGTGAAAAGCTGTTTCAAAAGGTCTTCATTCCAGCTCCCATCCGCTTTGAATAAATCCTTGACATAGCATGGTAGATAATCAATGATCGTGGTACTACAGTCAGTCTTCAAAACAGGTATACTGTCAAAGACCCATCTTTGATTCCAAATGCCAAGCTTGCTGTTTTGATTGATATTCCATGAAAGTCTCTGATTGATGAGGGAAAGGCCCAATAGAAGTCCCCTCCACCCCCATGAGCAGCCGTAGTGGCGTTTGCTGAGGGTTGTGTCGATGCAAGTAGCATTACAATTGTATTTAGCAGTGAAAATTTTGCTAAGAAGCGAGTCCTCCATAGTTATAATTTTCCAGGCTGCCTTTGCCAAAAGAGCTTGATTGAAACAAGCAATGTTACGGATACCAAGGCCCCCTTCACGTTTAGGGAGACTGATAAAATTAATGCTTCTCCAGTGAATGGTTCGAGACCCTCTCCCTCCAGCCCACCAAAAATGCGCCAAAATCGAGTTTATTCTCTTGGCGACACATATCGGAATACGAAAGACCGATAGTAAGTAAATAGATAATGAGGAGAGAATAGAGGAGATAAGAACCAATAGACCAGCCGAAGAAAGAGAGAGCCTCTCCACACATTTATTTTGTGCTTGATTCGATTAATAATATCGTTGTAGAAGGCTTTTTTATTGCACTCTACCAGAAGAGGGATGCCGAGATATTTTCCCATACCATTGTTGTGTCTGATTTTGAGCGTTGTGAGGCTGTCAACAGCTCTAGCCAAAGGAGTAGCAGGTCCAAAGTGGACGGCCGATTTGTCGAAATTTATCTTTTGTCCTGAGGCTTGGCAGAATTCATGGAAAGTGGATTTGGGAGTACGAATGCTTCTAGCATCACAATGAGAGAAAAGGATGGCATCGTCAGCAAAGAAAAGATGATTTATTCTCGGCGCTTGTCGGCTGATTTGTATTCCTTTTAGGTGTCTAGAATTCTGAGCAGCGTTGAGGTTAACTGAGAGAACTTCCATACAAAGAATGAAGAGGTAGGGTGACAGTGGGTCGCCTTGTCTGAGTCCCCTTGAAGGTTGGAGTCGTCTGATTGGGGATCCATTAAGGAGAATTTCGTAGGAGACCGTTTGGACACAATTCATAACCAGCCTTAAAAGATTTGGAGGGAAGTTCATAGCCGTGAGAGTATTCTTCAGGAAAGTCCAATTTATTCGATCAAAAGCCTTGCTCATGTCGATCTTGAAGGCCATAGTGCCATCCCGCTTTGAATTATTTTTGTTGATGTTGTGAATGATTTCATGAGCAATGAGTATATTGTCGCTACAGGAACGTCCCGAGATAAAACCATTTTGGAAGGGACCGATAAGGTTAGCAATGACCTTCTTAATTCTATTAGATATGCACTTGGTTATGATTTTCATAATAACATTGCAGAGACTTATCTGTCTGAATTGATCCACCCTTTCTGGAGCATTAACTTTCGGAATGAGAGTTATATATGTGCGATTGAATTCCTTCAAAATGTTTCCCGAGTTAAGACAATGGCAAGCAGCATTCACGACATCATTTTTAATGAAAAACCAATAGCGATGGTAGAAGAATGCGGGAATTCCGTCAGGCCTGGCGATTTAAGAGGGCTAAGTTGAAAGACGGTTGATCGTACCTCTTTTGGGCGAAAGGGAGCATTTAGACGTTGAGCATAAAAACAATATTCAAAGTAATAAAGGTGAACGAACATATAGGTGATTGAGTTGAATCCAATTCTAGGAGCACTATATAATGTATATATTCACTTACAAGTTGAAAGATATTGTTCGGGATAAAAATCCGCGTCTTCGAAACTATGACATGACATATTATGATTGGACGGTCGGGAAAGACAAAAGTCAAAAGTCAAAAGTCAAGAATTGACAAAGATCGATGGGCCAATTGGGTCAAAAAACACAAGCAAGCTGCAAGCCCATGAAGGGATACAGCCCACGGATGAGAAGAACGAGTCAAAACAACTCCTTAAGTTCGAGGAACTCCTCCTAAAAACTAGGAGAAGAATCTGGAGGACTTGGTAGCATAAAGCCATAAACCCTAGAGGAAAATGGTATAATAAGGAGGACAACACCTCAAGGGAATTCAGTCAACAGATCTCGAGCATACCAACACCAAGCAAAATCACATAAAACAACATAATACTTCATAGCTTAATCATTGCTAAGCTCGAATACTTGTACTTTCAATACTTTTTCCGTTCCTTAGATCATAGTGAAATATTGGTGGAATTCCGATTCCCCCCGCAGTTTATTCTCACATCAGGTTTCCGCGTCACCAAAATCTCTCGTGTCATTTTCCCTTCATTTTCGTCGTTTTTTACTTACAAATACCGTCATAATATCAATAGTCCTTAGTTATAGACCGATCGCTTTAACCCGCTACCTAAAACGATAACCCAGTAAATTTTTTACCAAAATAAATTGGCGCCCACCGTGGAGCAAAGTTTTCATTTCTTATAGCCAAACCTCATAGCGAACAACCTGCATATCGTTATATTCGGATCCAGCCAAAACCTCTCCAGCAGCCAGGGAGAGTCAACTCAACCTTCTGGAGGAGGGCCTCTCTCAGGACTAACAGAGCCAGCTCTCACACCCCTCATCCAGTCGATTCCCACCAGCCTGAAACCAAGACCTATGCCCTTGACGTCTAAGCCCCCTCAGACGCCTAAGGTGTAAGGAGCATCTAGCTCTTCCAGATCCAGCAGGGAGAATGTTCCAGCCAAAGCCCCAGCCCAGGGAGGACCACCCGGAGATACTTCTAGAGGCACGACATCACCAGACTCGATGCAGAGCATGTTACAAGGAATCAACACCCTGTGCCAGGCGGTGGAGACCCTGCAGAAGGACAACCAGGACCTCAGGGCCCAGATCTCAACGGTGATCAAACCTCTAGTCACACTAGTCCAGCAATCATTAGGAATGTTGTCCCTAGTACCTGAAGGAGAAGCAAGCGTCTTCGGAGAGCCAGATACCAACAGGAGATCCACCAAAGCAATCCCCTAAGAACTGGTCACCAGGCTGGAACTCGGATTGACACCACCCCGCGGAATCATCGAGCCTCTAGGACTAGGTTGTCTGTCCTACGATCGCACACCCAACAGACAACAAAATACAGGTAACACTATCTCTGATATTGAAGGTCAGGAAACAAACTCGCTGTCTCTCGCAGGTGCCCCTATCCTCCAGACACCAGGATGACGATCCACGATTCAACCAGGAGTAGTCGCTTTATCCGACAATCAGTCCTCTAGAGGAGCATGGTCAGCAGACACTCCCATCCAGCAGATGTCAGGGTGGCAGCCAGGAGCTCTAACCAACACGGCGACCCAAGTCAGCAATCCGTATCCTGGAGGAGTCTGGCCAGCAGGAGTCCCATTTCAGGAAGCAACAGGGTGGCAATCCGGTTCTACAATCAACGCCACACCATTGCCTAACCAACCTAGCAATCAGTATCCTGGAGGAGCCTGGTCAGGAGGTACACCTTTTGGCTTCTTTCCATCTGTCTCTAACCCTCTTGCAGGAAAAGGTAACGTAGTGGACCTGCAGTACCAGGAACTGAGGGACCTGATCAACAAGATTCTAGGAATGCCCCGTCCCTTAGAAAGAGCAGCGAGAGATAGCTACGCAGACTCTCTTTCCACCGACGACCTGGCCTGCGTCACCGTGCCCAAAGGATTCGTGTCACCGGCCATGACACTCTATGACGGTACCGCAGACCCATTGGATCAAATCAACCAGTACAAGCAGAAGATGATGGTGGTGACCGCAGCAGGAACCCTGAAGGAGGCATGCATGTGCAAAGGATTCGGCTCCACCTTGTCAGGAGCAGCTTTGCAGTGGTTCGTTAGCCTGCCATACCGAAGTATCACTTCCTTTGTAGACTTGGTTAACGCCTTCAACCAACAGTTTGCCAGCAGCAGAAAACCAGAGAAGCAAACCAGCGATCTATACCGGGTGGTCAGAAGTTTGAGGAATCCACGCGCGATTTTCTTAACAAATTCAACAAAGAGAAGGTGACGATCTCCAGATGCGACATAGCAACCGCTAAAGAGGCCTTCCGCCAGGGACTCCATCAGGATTCAGACCTGTACAAAGACCTGACCAAGTACCTATGCACCACATTTGAAGATGTGCAGACGAAAGCATTGGCAGCCATTAGGCTGGAGGAGGATTCAGGCCCCATAAGAGCTACTTATGATCCAGATCACACCTCCATAAAAGCACCCGTATAAAAGAAAGGCGAGAGATTGAAACCCTACAGCAAGAACGTGAACAAGGTCTCTGGGGGCAGGGACTGGAAGGACAACCCGAAATTACCACCTAAAATAAGTGAGGACGGGTTCTCTACCAGCCTCGTAGGTTTGCTCAGAGCCTTGAAAGAACTGGGACGCAAAGTCATGTAGCCCAAAAACCAGGAGTGCACAAATGATCGGAGAGATACCAGTAAGAAATGCGAGTTCCATGATGACATAGGCCACAACATCGATGAATGCGTCCTGCTCAGGAAAGAGATTAAGTTTCACTACTGATGGAGGGATTTGTCGTGGATCCCGACACCAAGTAAAACCAACTAATCCTAACTAGTAGCTAGGGTAAGTCAGGTCGAACCACGGAGACGGTAGGGGGTTAGACTAAGGTTCGCCTACAACACAAGACCAACCTACACTAATTCTATCTAGGGTTTGGTGCTTAAAACAATACAAGAGGGGGTATTTAAAGGGTTGCATGAACAAGAGAGGCGAAGCGTCGAAGCATGGGAGGAAGCAGGGCCATCCCGGCCGTGATGGCCTACCTGTAGCTCTCTTCTCTCGTCTTTGCTTCCCGACTCACTACGCGGCCATGTAGGCTTCTGAAAAACTGATGTAGACTCCTACTTGCTCTTCCTAAGCTTCTTATCAATGCTCGGTGCTCGGGATATTCTCAAACTGGGCTCCAAGGGACTCGGGATCGAGTCTAAGTCACCGAATCATCGTCGCTTCTCTTCATTGGCTCCATATGCGTTGGAAACAAGACGGAATCGTTCCATTTCTCCATGATAGGCCTTAGGAACCTAAAACATGCTAGAAGAAGCGTAAGTATCCTTGAAACCACTCTAAAGAGCGATTCCATCAAAGAAAGAGGGACCAAACACGTGAAATAAACACTACAAAACACACTTATCAACTACGACTAGGGAAATCTGGATCACCTCATGCCCAAGAACTCCACCAGAATAAATTCAGCTGACTAGGTGTTACCCTCTCCTCCACTAGTATGTACCAAGGTTGTTAATGTTATCACGGAAGGTTCGGAGTTATGTGGGCTAACCTATTCAGCAGCAAATAGGCATGCCACCCAAGCTAAGGGAGAGAAGCCAGAGCACTCATGCAGAATCAGCCGTAAGGATCTCCTAGCTGTCACCTTTGACGAAACCGATGCACAATCTGCCCCAGAAATGTACCATGACGCAGTGATAATCACGCTCTTCATTGGGAACTGCACCGTAAAGAAAATATTGGTGGACACCGGAAGTTCAGTTAACCTCATCATGCTGGAGACCCTCCAGAATATGGGGTTCAGTGAAAAAGACTTGTCCAAGAAGGCCATTCCCCTCGTGGGTTTCAGTGGCGAAACCAAGCATTTTCTGGGAAAGATTATCATCCCAACCTACGCTGGAGGAGTTAACAAGCAAGTGCGATATCTGGTCATTGATGGGCCCTCCACCTACAACGTAATCTTGGGAAGACCCCGGATCCATGAAATGAAGGCGATACCATCAACCTACCACTAGTGTTTAAAGTTCCCTACGCCTGGGGGTGTAGGAAGTCAGAGGAGATCAGGAAGACGCCAAGGACTGCTACAAGACAACCCTCAAGACAACAACAAGTCCTCCAGCATAACAATCACAGAACCAGCATATTCAAGAGGAGTACATCGAACCGCCTCAGGCTGAGGTAGATGAAATCAACCTGGATAAGCTGCACCCAGAACGGAAAGTGTCGATTGGATTCCGATTCCCCCGCGGTTTTTTCCCACATCGGGTTTTCGCGTCACCAAAATCTCTCATGTCATTTTCTCTTCATTTTCGTCGTTTTTTACTTACAAATATCGTCATATTATGAATAGTCCTTAGTTATAGACCGATCGCTTTAACCTGCTACCTAAAACGATAACCCGGTAGATTTTTTTACCAAAACAGATATATATATATATATATATATATATATATATATATATATATATATATATAGATCACGTGTGGAAATTAGAGAATAATTACTTAGCTTTTGTGAGTACATAGAATTAGGACCTGGTGTAAACACACCAATTTGGTGTAAATGTCCTAATAATCTGGACCGTTGATCTAATTCTTGATCAAGGGTCAAGATTAGATCTTGGTAAACACACAAAACCCTTCTCTATTCATCAGTTAGGCGCAATTTTGTTTCTCTCCATTTTGTATTTCTCTCTCTATTGCGTCTCTTCCTTCTTCAGCATGCAAGTGATGGTTCATCTTCAACCTTCATTCTCTTCAGCTTCTTCTACCGATTCATCATCATTTTCTTCAGCTTCTTCTGTAATCTTCGACTGTGCTTCAATTTCATCATCATTACGCCCTAATTTTGGTATATTGCTTCAATTTCTTTTCTTCTCTGCTTTTCGCCCAAAGTTTAATTAATTAATTCTGTTGAATTTCAATTTCGCAATTTTGTGTGTTTTGATTGCTGATACGTGTTTGATTTTATTGTTTGAGTTGGTGGATTCAATTAGGTCATTTTCGAGTATATGATGAAGAAATTTGATGATAATTTGCGTTTGTCGTTGAAATTAGGTTTTCAATTTCACAACTGTGTGTTTTCGATTGCTGAATTTCATTGTTTGAATCGGTGGATTCAATTAGGTCATTCTTGAGTAGTTGATGAAGAAATATGTTCAACTCTTTTGATGATAATGAAGAAATCACTGTGATTAATTGTAACGCTCCAAATCACTCCATCCAAAGTCCTGTGTCTAATTAATTTTGTTTTTTACTTTGAATTTTGCTTTTTTTTTGTTCGATTATCTTGTCTTCTCTGCTGAAATTCGTTGATTTGATCTTTCAATTGCTGTTGCATTGACGATTTTGTACGTAATTCAGAAATATTTTGTACGTAATTGACGATTTGAATCCATTGTTACTAAGCAAGACATTAGGTTTTTTCATATAACCGCATCCACCATTACTCCTGAACATTCCTTGCATGATCGAGAGGTTCTTTCCGTGTCCCTATCAAAATCGAGCATTCATTAACATTCCTTGCATGACTGAAGAAAGAAGTCCGAAGTACTGCTTTATGCAACTGAAGATTCACACCTGCATGTTGAATGCAACCATTTGAGGTCCATGAGTCCATCTTATTAGAGGATTGTAATTTTTGGAGAAAATCTGTGATCCTTTTGGATATACTCTTAGCAGGTTCCTCTGAGTGAACCTAAAGAAGTATTAGGCGAAATTACTGAATTTGTTCCGATCATCCTACTGTAACATGAGGCAAGAGTAAGGTTTTTTTTTTGGGAGTTCGATGATGCATAAGATTTTTTCTAACCTGACTATATCCGTTGCATAAGTCTTCACAGAACTCTGACTGTTTTGTTGTGTGCTAAATTTAGACCGTTTTTCCTCCCATTTAGACCCGTTTTTCCCTCGTTTTGCGAGTCTTGAGTGCGATTATCGCCATATTTTGCGTACTTCTCGCATTAGTGTCCCTCTTGTGCGATTTACGTGTTTTTGGTAGTTTTTCTATCAAATTTGATAGGATTTGGTACCGAAATCATGATTGAGCTTTCACGAGCACAAGAGAGGGAATACCGTCCAAAGAGCAAAGCACACAGCTTAAAGTTTAAAGCCATCCAATCGTACGACGAAGAATGAGACAAGAAAGAGGCCAGAAAAATGACCGAGCGAAGTTTCACCCGGTGAGACACCACCAGGCGAAATTTCACCCGACGGTAAATGTGCCTCCCCGAAGATTTTCCGAGACTCCCCACCGGGCGAAACTGACCGGGCGAAATTTCGCCCACCGGGTGAAATTTCGCACGATGGAAAGAAACGCCAAAAACGCAAAAAAAATGAAAAAAATCTGACCGGGTGAAATTTCACCCGGTGGGATTTATCGTCAAGTCCGCAGGGCGAAGTTTCACCCCATGAAGATGCAAAAGGTGATTGTCTCACTAATGGAGCAAAAAGTTGGATTTGGGCTTTAAGTTAAATACCCATTAAGGCTTTACTATATATATGTTACCCTAGTTTGTTGCCCAAACTACCATCAATCATTAGAGTAGTTACACCATTTCACCACCATATTACACCATCTCTTTAGTAGTACTTTAGTAGTATTCTAGTAGTAATCCTCCATAATTTTAGTAGTTCACATAGTAATTTAGTAGTAGATCTACTTAGTTTCCATCAACAGTTCTCTAGTTTTACATTCAAGTTTGTAGAGGATTATCATTTCAAGTTTTATTTTGAAGATTTGTTGGGTTTATTGAAGAATTAGTGACAAGTTCTTCATTTTATTCATCAAAGATTCAATCTTTATTTATGCAATCTTATTATTTCTTCTAGATCTTCATAGTTTGTATATTTCTTTTCCACTCTCTAATCTCTAGTTTAGATTTATTTTATTGTTCTTTCAATATTGTCTTATTTAGATCATCTTTATTTATGTTGTTTTAGATTGTTGTTTTTATGTTTAGTTTTGTTGATTGTTGTTTTGATCATCTTAGTGTTGTTAGTTTCTCTAGATTTTATTTATGATGTTCTAGATTATTCTCTAGTTTATTTTGTTAGATCTTGTTTCTTCCATAGTTTTGTGGGTAATTGTTAGATCATAGTTTTCTTATTGTTTTGTTGTTAGTTTCTTTAGATCTAGTTAATATGTATGTTGTAGTGATTTTCTCCTTAGTTAATGTTTATTTGTCCTCTATTATGATTAATGAGTAGATTTCTTGTTGGGGTGTTTAGGGATGAGGACTTGGATTATTTGAATATAGGGATGTTGGTGGGTTGCTTGCTTGTTGGTTTATCTTGTTTATGGTTGTTATGTCATTGTTGTTTTAGTCCGGCCAACTAAGACCGACCTTGACTAATTTCTATCAATATGGGGAAACTCGGGGTAGAAATTATCATAGCTAGAGACTTACCCTTAATCGCCGCGAAAACGGGTTTTTAGGTGACTTAGGTGAAGAAACCGAAAGATGGCATTCTCCTTTATCAATGTTGCAACAAAAACTCGATTCCGACCTTCTTAGACTCCAAGTACCGAATCCCGACTTCCCTCTAACACCTTTTCCTAGATTGATTATCACCCCTTGCTATTTCTCTAGTTATTTCCCTAGTATAGACTCGACCCTTAGAAAACCCCCTCTAGACATCAAACACTCGGCTTTAAACTTGATTGTCAACACACCGTTCCCTGTGGACCGACCTCGACTTACCACGATTACTTGTTTGTTTTTGTGTTATTCCGAGTCTATAAATATTGTTTGATCCCCCCGTCCTCGCTAAACAACCGATCCGATTGGGGCGCGATAAAAATGGCGCCGTTGACGGGGAACGGCTAGTAGTTGATTGTGTTTTTAGTTATTGTGTTTGATTGTTTTCTCTTCTCTCTTTTCCCTAGTACCGCGAGGTGCTAGGAGTCTCACCGTTTTAATTGAGTTTTATGCCCAGTAACACGTCATCGCTCTTATGGTTCGATCCGGAGCCGAAAAGGACTTTTAGAGCATTGCGTTTTCGAGGAAATAACTCAACCACCATCATTCCACATCCTTCATTATCACCTCCTAACCTTAATCCCATCTTACCACATACACCTTCTACATCACAAAACCCTATCCCAAGTAATCCTTCCATACCTTCCACTTCACAAAATTCACCACCTACACCACCATCACCGAAAACTCCACCACCAAATCCATCCCCTCCAAATTCACCAAATTCACCAAATTCACCAAATTCAAATCCACCATCACCACCAATCCAACAAATGGCGACCTTAGCCTCTCATTCCTAATTAACACACGAAGAAACACCTCCTCCCGTCGATTTCGGAGAGATTCCCGAGAACTATGAATTGAAAGCCTCTTTGACCAACACGGTCCAACAAGATACTTTTCACGGTTTTTCTCAAGAAGATGCTCAAGAGCACATCGCTTGATTTAAAGAAAAATTAGTAGGAGCCCGTCTCAATGGATTAACTTCATGTCAATTGCATCGTTTATTATTTCCGAAGACCTTGAGAGATGGAGTTCGTAGACGACTTCAAGGCCATCCCGTTAATACATTCACAACATGGGCTTAATTATCTATCTAATGCCTTCTTGGAGAAATATTTTCCGCCGTCAAAGACTAACCAATATCGCATGGAGATACAAACATTCAAGCAAGATGAATTTGAAAGCCTAAGCGAGGCTTGGGAAAGATTTAGAGATTTTTTGCGCAAATGTCCACACCATGGAATACCCGATTGGCTAACCACCCAAACGTTTTATAAAACCCTTTCATCGAGAACCAAGGAAAACCTCAATTCGGCTGCCGGAGGAGACTTCTCTTCTCTCACCGATGAGGCATCTAAGAATCTTATTGAAAACATGGCAAGGAGTGATTCTAGAATGGGTCAATCGAGGGATTCTAGAAAGAAAGTTGAAGTGAACTCATCCAAGAGTTCTAATGAATTGAAACTTCAAGCGGAAGTTGAAGAATTGAAAAAGAGAATGGATGCCATGAATTCTAAGCCCACTCCTAGAGGTATGTACCAAATTCAAGGGAGTGTTCCACCAAGGCAACCATCTCCTCCAAAACAATTAACATGGGAAGTTCAATGCGATCATTGTGGCAATTATGGCCACGATTCTAGCTCTTGCATTCCTAATGAAGAAACATATATTGAAGAGCCAAATAAAGTCCAAGCTATACAAGTATATGGGCAAAGACCTCAATTTGATCCTTTTTCTAATACTTACAATGCCGGCACAATATTTCATCTAATTCTCTTATGGAAA
The DNA here is from genome assembly GCA_958450325.1 of Agrostemma githago. Lineage (NCBI taxonomy): Eukaryota > Viridiplantae > Streptophyta > Magnoliopsida > Caryophyllales > Caryophyllaceae > Agrostemma > Agrostemma githago. Next base: position 53,036,662 of record OY288258.1, on the reverse strand, counting down.
TCAAAATGTTCAAAACCCGATGCCACGTGCCCAAGGGAGTCAAATGAGGCCATTTAATCAAAGTCAACAAAGGCCCTTTAATCAAGGTCCTCCAAAGATGCCCCCATATATGCCTCCTCATCAAAGGAGCAACTTCAATCAACAAGGTAGCAATTTCCATGTTCCTAACAATTACAAAAATTACCAAAATCAACATGGTAATCATTTCAATCATGGATACAATCAAGGGTTCCAAGGTAACTTTCAAGAAAATCAAGGTTACAATCAACAACCATTCAATCAACCCTCTCAATCTTATGGCCAATCAAGTAATTTTCAATTTGGTCAAGGAGGAAGTCCATGGGATAACTTTAATGATTTGCAAAGAACCGTTGGTCAACTATGGAATGAACATCAAGATACCGAGGCAAGGCTAAAGGTTTGGGAATCGCAAGAAGCAACAAAAGCCTTAGCCGTCCCAATTCATCCACCCCATGGTTTGCCCGGACAATCCCAAAACCCAAAAGACCCTTCACACCAAGCAAATACCGTCATTTTGAGAGGTGGCAAAGAACTTGAGGACCAATATAAGAACTTGAACTTGAACACCAAGAGTGTCCCATCCAAAGTGAATCAACCAAGTTCACCACAAGAATCATCTCCCACTTCCCCCAAACAAAACCGGGGAATACAAGCGGAGTTTGATATCCTCCAAAATGCGGAGAATAAACAAAGAGAACAAAGAAAGAAGAAAGAGCAAATGGAAGCCGAAGAAGCCAAAAGAAAAGAGGCGGAGCAATTAGCCGAAGAAGAAGAAGAAGAATCCAATTTTCCACCGCCTCCCGTTTTTATCCCTCCATTGCCTTTTCCCGAGCGAGCTATGCCACATAAGGAGAATGCCCAATTATCCATTTCGTGGATATGTTGAAGAAAGTAGAGGTAGCTTTACCCTTCACCGAGGTAATTTCTCAAATGCCCCTCTATTCTAAGTTTTTGAAAGAAGTCTTGACTAAAAAGAGAACCATAGAAGACAAGGAATGTGTCTCTCTCACGGCACAATGTAGTGCCATTCTTCTGAATCAAATGCCAAAGAAACTTGACGATCTCGGTAGTTTTTCCATCCCTTGTCGGGTAGGAAATGTTGTTGTTAATCAAGCTTTATGCGACCTAGGGGCTAGTGTTAGTTTGTTACCTTATTCTATTGCTAAGACACTTAGTGTAGGGGAGATGAGACCCACTAGCATGTCGATCCAACTTGCGGATAGGTCCGTCAAGTACCCACTTGGGATACTTGAGGATGTACCCGTTCAAGTTGGTAAGTTCTTCATCCCCTCCGACTTTGTTGTCATGGATATGCCCGAAGACACTATTACCCCCATTATCTTAGGTCGACCTTTTATGGCTACCGAAGGTACTATAGTTGAAGTTAAGAATGGAAAGTTGTCATTTAACATAGGGAACGAGTCGGTAGAGTTTTCCCTTTCTCAAGCTCTTAAACAACCAATGATTGAACAAATGCATTCCATTGAAGTTATTGATAGTTTGGTTGAGTATAGCTTAATAGATGATGATAAGCAAGAAGAGGAACCATTTGACTCTCCACCTCTTGAAGAAGAATGTTTGCATGATGAAAAGGTAGAACCACTACCGGTGGGTAAGAGTATGGTATCTTCTCCTCCTAATCTTGAACTTAAACCACTCCCTCTTCCCTCAAATATGCTTTTCTTGAAAGAACTAATTATCCCGTTATCGTCAATGCTACCCTTGATGGACCTCAATTAGAAAAACTTTTGATTGTTTTGAGAAAGCACAAAAAGGCCATCGGGTATAGCATTGCCGACCTCCAAGGCATAAGCCCAAATGTTTGCATGCATAAGATCATCCTTGATGATGACCACCGTCCTTCGGTTGAGGGTCAACGTAGGTTGAACCCCACCATGAAAGAGGTTGTCATGAAGGAAGTCATCAAGTTGTATGAGGCTAACATTATATACCCAATAACCGGAAGTAAATGGGTTAGCCCCGTACAAGTTCTGCCGAAAAAAGGAGGAATGACGGTGTTGTGTGCTTAATTTAGACCGTTTTCCCCTCCATTTAGACCCGTTTTTCCCTCGTTTTGCGAGACTTGAGTGCGATTATCGCCATATTTTGCGTATGTCTCGCATTAGCGTCCCTCTTGTGCGTTTTACGTGTTTTTGGTAGTTTTTCTATCATTTTTTGATAGGATTTGGCACCGAAATCACGATTGAGCTTTCACGAGCACAAGAGAAGGGAAAACCGTCCAAAGAGCAAAGCACACAACTTAAAGTTTAAAGCCATCCAATCAATCGACGAAAAATGAGACAAGAAAGAGGCCAAGAAATGACCGGGCGAAATTTCACCCCGCGAGACACCACCAGGCGAAATTTCACCCGACGGTAAAAATGCCTCCCGAAGATTTTCCGAGACCTCCCCACCGGGCGAAACTGACCGGGCGAAATTTCCCCCAACGGGTAAAATTTCGTCCGATGGGAAGAAGTGCCAAAGACGCCAAAAAAAAGAAGAAAATCTCACCGGGCGAAATTTTCACCCGGTGGGAATTATCGTCAAGTCTGCAGGGCGAAGTTTCACCCCATGAAGATGCTAAGGGAGATTGTCTCACTAATGGAGCATAAAGTGGATTTGGGCTTTAGGTTAAATACCCATTAAGAGACTACTATATATATATATATATATATATATATATATATATATATCTACCCTAGTTTGTTGCCCAAGGCATCCCATCATTAGTGTAGTAGAGGCATCCATTCATCACTTCACCCCTTCATTAGTATAGAAAAACCATCCTCTTAGTAGTATTCTAGTAAAAAATCCTCTATAATTCTAGTAGTTTACATAGTAATTAGTAGTAGATCTACTTAGTTTCTATCAACAATTCTCTAGATTACAAGTTTGTAGAAGATTATTTTGAAGATTTGTTGGGTTTATTGTAGAATTAAGTGACAAGTTCTTCATTTTTTTCATCAAAGATTCAAGATTATTATTCTAGTTTTATTTGAAGATTTGTTGGGTTTATTTGGAGGATTAGTGACAAGTTCTCCATTTTATTCATCAAAGATTTAATCTTTATTCATGCTACATTATTATTTCTTATAGATCTTCATAGTTGGTATATTTCTCTTCCACTCTCTAATCTCTAGTTTAGTTTTATTGTTATTTCCTTATTATTGTCTTGTTTAGATCATATTAGTGTCGTTAGTTTCCTTAGATCTAGTTATTATACATGTCGTAGTGATTTTTTCCTTAGTTAGTGTTTTATTGTCTTCCAATATGATTAGTGAGTAGATTTCTTGTTGGGGGGTTTAGGGATGAGGACTTGGATTATTTCAATATAGGGATGTTGGTGGGTTGCTTGAATGTTGGTTTATCTTGTTTATAGTTGTTATGTCATTGTTGTTTTAGTCCGGCCAACTAGACCGACCTTGACTAGTTTCTATCAATATGGGGAAACTCGGCGTAGAAATTATCATAGCTAGAGACTTACCCTTATTCGCTGCGAAAGCGGGTTGTTAGGTGAGTTAGGTGAAGAAACCGAAAGGTGGCATTCTCCTTTATCAATGTTGCAACAAAAACTCGATTCCGACCTTCTTAGACTCCAAGTACCGAATCCCGACTTCCCCCTAACACCTTTCCCTAGATTGATTACCCCTAGCTATCATCGTAGACATTCCTCTAGTATAGACTCGACCCTTAGAAAACCCCCATCTAGACATCAAACACGACAATTTAAGCTTTACAAACACACTCCGTTCCCTGTGGACCGGCCTCGACTTACCACGATTACTCTAGTAGTTTTTGTGTTATTCCGAGTCTATAAATATCGTTTGATCCCCCGTCCTTCGTTAACGACCGATCCGATTGGGAGGCGATCAAAATGGCGCCGTTGCCGGGGAACGGCTAGTTGTTATTGTGTTTTTAGTTGTTGTGTTTGATTCTTTTCCCTTCTCTCTTTTCCCTAGTACCGCGGGGTGCTAGGAGTCTCACCGTTTAATTGAGTTTTATGCCCAGGAACACGTCATCGCCCTTGTGGTTCGATCCGGAGCCGGAAAGGACTTTTAGAGCATTGCGTTTTCGAGAAAATAACTCAACCACCATCATTCCACATCCTTCATTATCACTTCCTAACCTTAATCTAATCCTACCACATACACCTTCTACACCTTCTTCATCACATAACTCCACTCCAAATAATCCTTCCATACCTTCCACTCCAAAAAATTCACCACCACCACAAAATCCATCCCCTCCAAATTCAAATCCACCATCACCACCAATCCAACCAATGGCGACCCTAGGTTCACATTCCCAATTAACACACGAAGAAACACCTTCTCCCGTCGATTTCGGAGAGATTCCCGAGAACTAAGAATTGAAAGCCTCTTTGATCAACGCGGTCCAACAAGATACTTTTCACGGTTTTTCTCAAGAAGATGTTCAAGAGCACATCGCTTCATTTAAAGAAAAATTAGTAGGCGCCCGTCTCAATGGATTAACTTCATGCCAATTGAATCGCTTATTATTTCCGAAGACCTTGAGAGATGAAGCTCGTAGATGGCTTCAAGGCCATCCCGCTAATACTTTCACAACATGGGCTCAATTATCTAATCACTTCTTGGAGAAATATTTTCCGCCGTCAAAGACTAACCAATATCGCATGGAGATACAAACATTCAAGCAAGATGAATTTGAAAGCCTAAGCGAGGCTTGGTAAAGATTTAGAGATCTATTGCGCAAATGTCCACACCATGGAATACCCGATTGGCTAACCACCCAAACGTTTTATAACACCCTTTCATCGAGAACCAAGGAAAACCTCAATTCGGCCGCCGGAGGAGACTTCTCTTCTCTCACCGATGAGGCATCTAAGAATCTTATTGAGAATATGGCAAGGAGTGATTCTAGAATGGGTCAATCGAGGGATTCAAGAAAGAAAGTTGAAGTGAACTCATCTACGAGTTCTAACGAATTGAAATTCCAAACGGAACTTGAGGAATTGAAAAAGAGAATGGATGCCATGAGTTCGAAGCCTACTCCTAGAGGTATGTACCAAATTCAAGGGAGTGTTCCACCAAGGCAACCATCACCTCCAAAGCAATTAACATGGGAAGTTCAATGTGATCATTGTGGCAATTGTGGCCACGACTTTAGCTCTTGTATTCCTAATGAAGAAACATATATTGAAGAGCCAAATGAAGTCCAAGCTATATAAGTATATGGGCAAAGATCTCAATTTGATTCTTTTTCTAATACTTACAATGCCGGCACAAGGTTCCATCCCAATTTCTCTTATGGAAATCAAAATGTTCAAAACCCGATGCCACGTGCCCAAGGGAGTCAAATGAGGTCATTCAATCAAAGTCAACAAAGGCCCTTTAACCAAGGTCCTACAAAGATGCCCCCATATATGCCTTCTCATCAAAGGAGCAACTTCAATCAACAAGGTAGCAACTTCCATGTTCCTAACAATTACAACAATTACCAAAATCAACATGGTAATCATTTCAATCATGGATACAATCAAGGGTTCCAAAGTAACTTTCAAGGAAATCAAGGTTACAATAACCAACCATTTAATCAACCCTCTCAATCTTATGGCCAACAAAACAATTCTCAATTTGGTCAAGGAGGAGTCCCATGGAAAAATTATAATGATTTGCAAAGAACCGTTGGCCAACTATGGAATGAACATCAAGATACTAAGGCAAGGCTAAAGGTTTGGAAATCACAAGAAGCAACAAAAGCCTTAGCCGCCCCAATTCATCCACCCCATGGTTTGCCCGGACAACCCCAAAACCCAAGAGACCCTTCACACCAAGCAAATGCCGTCATTTTGAGAGGTGGCAAGGAACTTGAGGACCCATATAAGAACTTGAACTTGAACACCAAGAGTGTCCCATCCAAAGTGAATCAACCAAGTGCACCACAAGAATCATCTCCCACTTCCCCCAAACAAAACCGGGAAATACAAGCGGAGTTTGATATCCTCCAAAATGCGGAGAATGAACTAAGAGAACAAAGAAAGAAGAAAGAGCAAATGGAAGCGGAAGAAGCAAAAAGAAAAGAGGCGGAGCGGTTAGCCGAAGAAGAAGAAGAATCTAATGTTCCACCGCCTCCCGCTTTTATCCCTCCATTGCCTTTTCCCGAGCGAGCTAAGCCACACAAAGAGAATGCTCAATTTAGCCGTTTCGTGGACATGTTGAAAAAGGTAGAGGTAGCTTTACCCTTCACCGAGGTAATTTCTCAAATGCCCCTCTACTCTAAGTTTTTGAAAGATGTCTTGACTAAAAATAGAACAATAGAGGATAAAGAATGTATCCCCCTCACGGGTCAACGTAGTGCCATTCTTATGAACGAAATGCCAAAGAAACTAGACGATCCCGGTAGTTTTTCCATCCCTTATCGAGTAGGAAATGTTGTTGTTAACCAAGCTTTATGCGACATAGGGGCTAGTGTTAGTTTGTTACCCTATTCTATTGCTAAGAGACTTAGTGTGGGGGAGATGAGACCCACTAGTATGTCGATTCAACTTGCGGATTGGTCCGTCAAGTACCCACTTGGGATACTTGAGGATGTACACGTTCAAGTTGGTAAGTTCTTCATCCCCTCCGATTTTTGTTGTCATAGATATGCCCGAAGATACTATTACCCCCATTATCTTAGGTCGACCTTTTATGGCTACCGGAGGTACTATAGTTGATGTTAAGAATGGAAAGTTGTCATTTAACATAGGGAACGAGTCGGTAGAGATTTCCCTTTCTCAAGCTCTTAAACAACCAATGATTGAACAAATGCATTCCATTGAAGTTATTGATAGTTTGGTTGAGTATAGCTTGATAGATGATGATAAGCAAGAAGAGGAACCACTTGACTCTCCACCTCTTGAAGAAGAATGTTTGCATGATGAAAAGGTAGAACCACTACCGGTGGGTAAGAGTATGGTATCTTTTCCTCCTAATCTTGAACTTAAACCATCCCCTCTTCCCTCAAATATGCTTTTCTTGAAGGAACTAATTATCCCGTTATTGTCAATGCTTCCCTTGATGGAACCCAATTAGAAAAACTTTTGATTGTTTTGAGAAAGTACAAAAAGGCCATCGATTATAGCATTGCTGACCTCCAAGGCATAGGCCCAAATGTTTGTATGCATTGGATCATCCTTGATGATGACTACCGTCCTTCAGTTGAGGGTCAACGTAGGTTGAACCCCACCATGAAAGAGGTTGTCATGAAGGAAGTCCTCAAGTTGTATGAGGCTAACATTATATACCTAATAACCGGAAGTAAATGGGTTAGCCCCGTACAAGTTGTGCCGAAAAAAAGGAGGAATGACGGTTGTCAAAGGAGAAAAGGGTGAGTCAATTTTTACTAGGACTATTTCCGGTTGGCGCATGTGTATAGACTATCGAAAATTGAACACGACCACCATAAAAGATCATTTTCCCCTTCCCTTTATTGATAAAATGCTTGAAAGATTGGCGCATCATTCTTATTTTTGTTTCCTTGATGGTCATTCCGGATTTCTTCAAATTCTCATTCATCCCTATGACCAAGAGAAAACCACTTTTACTTGTCCCTATGGCACCTATGCTTATAGAAGGATGCCATTTGGATTGTGTAATGCGCCGGGAACGTTTCAAAGATGTATAATGGCTATTTTCTCCGATTTTATTGAAAAATCCATGGAATTTTTTACGGATGATTTTAGTGTCCATGGTTCATCTTTTGATTCTCGCCTTGAAAATATTGATCAATTGTTGACTCGATGTGAAGAGTATAGACTTGTTTTAAATTGGGAAAAGTGTCATTTTATGGTTGGACAAGGTGTTGTCCTAGGTCATATTGTTTCTAATAGAGGAGTTGAAGTCGATAAGGCGAAAGTCTCCGTGATTGAGAACTTGCCACCACCTGCAAATGTCAAAGGGGTGAGGAGTTTTCTAGGTCACGCCGGTTTTTATAGACGATTTATTAAAGACTTTTCTAAAATTGCTAAGCCTTTGACTTCTTTGCTTATGAAAGATGCACCTTTTGTTTTTGATGACTCGTGTCTTGAGCATTTTGCAGGATAAAGACCGCTCTCACTACCACACCAATTATCAAAGCTCCCGATTGGAATCTTCCATTTGAGATCATGTGCGATGCATCTGATTTTGCCGTTGGTGTCGTTCTAGGACAACGGGTTGACAAGAAGCTACATGTGATTTATTATGCAAGCAAGACCTTAGATGAAGCCCAATCGAGGTACACCACAACCGAAAAAGAGATGCTTGCCGTTGTCTATGTCATGGAAAAATTCCGAATTTATGTTACCGGTTCCAAAGTCATTATTCATACCGATCATGCGGCCATTCAATACATAATGTCTAAAAAGGAGACAAAGTCCCGACTCTTTCGATGGGTGCTCCTTTTACAAGAATTTGATATTGAGATTAAAGACAAAGCCGGATCAGAGAACTTGGTAGCGGATCATCTTAGTAGACTAACGGTTGGTAAAGAAAGTATTGAAGATGATGGTATTCCCATCAACGAAGCTATGAGAGATGAGGCCTTGATGGCCGTTGAAACTATTACACCTTGGTATGCCGATATCGTCAATTTCTTAGTATCTCAATATATTCCAGAAAATTATTCCAAGCAAGAGAGGAAGAAACTACGTTATGAAGCCTGACGATATTATTGGGACGAGCCTTATTTATTTCGCCGATGTGTAGATGGAATTTACCGACGATGTGTTACGGCCAAAGAAGGATATAATATAGTGAAGCACCTTCACTCGACATCTTATGGTGGACACTTGGCCAATCAAAAGACAATTGCCAAGGTTCTCCAAAGCGGGTTTTGGTGGCCTTCCATGTTCAAAGACATTCGAGCTTTCATTCTCACATGCGATGCAAGCCAAAGAAGTGGCAATATAACAAGAAGAAATGAGATGCCCCTTCAACCAATCTTGGAGATTGAATTGTTCGATGTTTGGGGCATTGATTTCATGGGCCCGTTCACATCCTCTTTAGGCATTGAGGACGGCTTACAAAGCGCCGATTGGAACCACTCCTTATCGTCTTGTGTATGGTAAAGCTTGTCATTTACCGATGGAATTAGAACACAAAGCCAAATGGGCAATCAAAGAGCTAAATTTCGATGAGAGTGTTGTAGGAGAAAATCGCCTTCTCCAACTACAAGAATTGGAAGAACTAAGACTTGAAGCCTACAAGAATTCGAAGATTTACAAAGAACGAACTCGCCAATGGCACGATTCTCGAATTCTTCGTAAGGACTTCTCCGTTGGTGATAAGGTATTACTCTTCAACTCTCGCTTTAAGCTCTTCCCCGGTAAGTTGAAATCAAAATGGTCGGGTCCATTCGAAGTGACCGGAGTGCAACCATATGGATCAATAGAGATATCAAGCCCGGAAACCGGGAAGTTTATGGTTAATGGGCAACGTTTGAAGATTTATCACCCCGGTCATATTCGTGAGACCTTTGCTACTATGAAGCTTGGTGAGCTCCCGCGTTGTTTGAACCCCCTCTCAAAATTGATGTAGGTTTGGTGGTATCCTCAACAACCACCTTGTATATATGTATCATATTTCTTTGAGTTTATTAGTTTTGTTAGCTTGAGAAGAATGATTGAAATTGGATTTCGCTATGGAGCATAAATTTGGATGAAGATCAAGCATTTGGAGAAGTTATGGAGTTTAAATTAAAGACCACAAGCATGTTTGTGGGAGATATTAATTATGTAATGAGAGTCGAGTCAATATTTGAATCGCTAGGTGATTTTTGAAGAGCCATGAAATGGCAAGGCGGAAAAACGCAACAAAAAAGACCGTCGGGCGAAACTTCGCCCGGTGAGACTCGACCGGGCAAAACTTCGCCCTACGGAAAAGTTGCCAGAATTGCCGGAATTGAAGAAGATACCACCAGGCGAAATTTCGCCCGGTGAAATATCACCCGGTGGAAAAATGTTGGCAAAAACGATTTTCACGACGAAAAACTGTCAGGTGAAATTTCACCCGATGGTGCTCGACCGGGTGAAATTTCACCCGGCGGTATGAGCTGGCCGGATCACCTACACCTTCTACTCACTCACTACATTTTCATTTCCCTCCTTCATACTTACTGATAAGCTAGTCGTGTACCTATCAAAAATAACCAACTAGGTCTAACTAAAAATATAGCTAGGGAAGTCGGGATCGATTTCACAGGGAGACAAATAAATCCTACTCGCAATTAAAGTCTATCTAAGTAACCAAATTGGGGGGTTTTTAATTGGGTTAACTAAACTAAAGTAGTGAAGGAAAGAGAATTAAAAGAGAAGAAACAACTAAAATAAGATAAGACGAATAAAGATGAATAAATATATGGAGAGAAGACTAGGATTGTCGGTTCACTACGAATCTCATATGGTCACGGTCTAAGTCACAGGTCTGTCGCAGATATTGGTCTAAGGGGTATTGAAAAGGTCCTTCCGGTCCGCTATTCACCCTAGCATGCGTCTAAAGGCTTCCGATCTTATTAGGGAAAACTAATGTGTTGTAGCAGGTCTAACTTTTACCAGGCTTCCGATCTTAGGTTCAAGTTTACCGAATTCAATTAATCAATTACGTCGACTTAATCAATTAATCTCAATTAAATGCTACAATTGACAACTCAGACACAATATTATTGATAGATCTATAAATTATTTAGCGACCACATTCAATTCGCAGATCCCCTAAATCCTAGCGAGGGAAATTAGCTACTCATAATTAAATTAAGAACAACAAGATTAATAAAAGAATCTACTAGATTAAACATGACGAATAATAATAAATTTACGACAAACATAAAACAATGATTAAATAGGAAGAAGAAAACAATCAAGAACAAAGAAGAAGGAAGGAAGATTAATAAAATTACCAAAGGGAACGAAGGCGATTCGAATCCGAAATTCTTACAATAACCGAGTTCTTAGAGGAAGAAACTAAACTAGGAGTAGTCTTTAAGAGAATGAGAAAAGAGATAAAAGTAGAGAAGAATAAGGTTGAGAAGTTGTGTAGAAGTTAATTCTAATGTGGCTGAAAAGCCCTATTTATACAAATTAAATGAGTTAAAAACTGTTTAGGAAACTCCTTTGTGTTTAGGAAATTTCTTGCTGACCACGAAACCTGCCCGCGGTCCAGGGAATAGTCGGCCGACTATTGTAATAGTCGGCCGACTATTGTAATAGTCGGTCGACTAATCATTTATCAATTTGATCTCTGCAGCTCCAGAATAGTCGGCCGACTATCGTCATGGTCGGCCGACTATCTTAATAGTCGGTCGACTATCGCTCGTTTCAGCGAACAACTCCTTCCAGCTTCGTTTTGGCCCGGTTTTGGTTCGTTTTAGCTCCTTTGTCTTCCGTTTCTGTAAAATGACAATACAACCACAAAGTAGCCAATTCGGGGCAAAATAATAGTTTTCACTATTCAATAAACACGAGAATGCGCTTATAAAAGGTATAAAAAGTGTATATAAAATACGCGCATCAAATCTCCCCAAACTAAACCCTTGCTTGTCCTCAAGCAAGCACAAAACGATAACTCAATCCTAATGGAATGTATATAGCTCATAGCGGAATATGCTCCAAAGTCATCCAAACTAATGCGCAACGATTAAAATAAATGTAAACAACCACATACAACAAGCTTGACCAATGACAACAGTACTGAACCTTCAACCTTGCAAGACTCGTCTATGTCGGACTCTCACGGATCGCTCATCACACAAATGGGGTGATATTGTGAGTTTATGTAAAAACGGAAAGACAAAACACTCACCTAAACTGTGACCTACAAGAACATGTATGCAATCTAACATGAAATCAATCTCCAATAACCGTACATACGCATTCTATCGGGTAAAGACACGTTCCAAGGACTTACGTATGGTATAAAGTGAGGCTAATCGGGTAAGAAGAGGCAAAACGATATGGATATGTGGAGGTAAAAGCCAAGCTAGTACAACTACAATCAACATAAAATTCATTCCGTTCTCACCAAACTCTAGTCGAAGAAATTAGGCATAATAACAAGCGCCTTATAAAAACCGCTTCTCACCAATAACTATGAAATTAGAGAGATCAATTCTTTTCTCATAGCAAAAACACATTCTTCTTCTAGTTTCACTTCATTTTTTTTTTCTTTTCTTCTTCTTCTTCCCTTTCTTTTTTTTTTCTTTTCATTCAATTTTTTTCTTTCATTGATTTTTTTTTCTTTTCATTTTTTTTCAATTCCCCCTTTTTTTTTTCCACTATCATGGTACCAAAATTAACCCAAAAAAAAAACAATTCCGTCCAATTCATCTACTAGCTTGACTAGGGTAGGCAAATTATGGCATGTAATTAATAAACGGGTCAAACAGGTCAATTTGGTTATGTGAGGCTCATGAGAATTAATTAAAAGAAAGGATTTGCCTTTTTCGCACATGTCAAAACCACGAGTCAAAAACGTACAGGTACCTAAGAGACGAATGTCATGCTTATGTGTGGACATGACGTAGGTCCACCCCGACGCGGCGAAGCGCGGGTTTGGGTAGGCGAATGAATCTCGTGGTAAGATTTTTCTCGGGTTCGAAATTTAAGTCAAAATGGAGTTGCCACCGAATTTTGTGGTTATTCGGAACCATACGAGCCCACTCTATGTCGTCATGGGCTATACACAAAGTAAGCCCACTCCGATTTCAGAGTTTATGGGGCTCGTCCCTTTGCATTGCGATACCGATACCATCTACACCGGTAATCGTGTAAAGAATGACTCTCGTGCGCCAAGGGTTTCGGACATCCGGAAACCAAAGGTTCTGAGTAAGGGGTGAGGGTACGTGTTGGGAAGCCCACTAAAGACACCCAACCCCGCCCGCACATGGCGGCCTCTACTAAGACATCGTTCGTGTTCGTGATACGCGCGCTAGTAAAATAATTAAATGATATGCAAACAGCGTTTTGTCTAAGCATGCGAATTTTGCGTTAACTACGTCATTTAAGGCATCTTATTATTTGTCGAAATGATTTAGCATGCGAGGTTCATTTATAAAGCGTAAAAGCAATTAAATAAACAAAGCTCGCAAGTAAATAAAAATAACGTACAAATTACACGGGCGGAAATACAACCCGGAGTTCACAATACAACAATACGTAAAAGTAATAAACAAAATAATGCAAAATAAAGATAGAAACGGACCCGTATATAAACTAGACCGCGAAATATGTAGATGGACTAACCCCGCTTAAATACGCATTATGTCGCGTATTAAACGAAGGACGAGAACATGAGACTGTGGCATATTGCTAGCCTAATCTCACGTCCCGTAGTCTTGTCCCGACTTATCACGTCAAAGTGGTCAAAGTCGTTCTACGTGTCGTGATGTGTATAGTTTTGAAAGATAGGAAGGTCGGATGATGGTCTAAAGTCGATAAAGAATGGGGCTCGAAATATGTGTCCAAGCCCTCGGTATTGCGGGTTATGAGACCCACTCGATCGAGTCATTGACTGACTCGGTCGAGTGTGTCATTAGCGTGGCTACTGACCACTTTTTGGGGTGCTACTCGATCGAGTGGCCTATGGCACTCGATAGAGTGCCCCCTGTACGAGAGGTGGCTCGCTCGGTTTTATGACTTGAAATCGATAGTCGGCCTAACCAAATACGAATATTGCGAGATTCATACTTAGCTCGACCTCCGGTATTATAATCGTGTATGAACGAATATAATACCGTCATCGGGATTTTAGGAAAACGTTTACGTTAGATTAGGAAATTTTGAATTGGTGACGAAATGTATCCCTCTACGTCACGACATCGGGACTAACCCTTTCGGGTTACGTGATGTCAATTTTCGTGTCAACGGGTTTCGCACCAATTGTGGAAAGGGGATTAAATCCGTTCAACTACGACGGATCACGATCTCGTCACGCCCTTGAGTACATTGGGGCGGGGCTCCTCGAAAGGGCTCCACCTCCGTCGTTGCTCGTAAAGGGATTAGACAGACCAAAAGTGATCATTGTTGTTGAACGTTTTAAAACCGATTTTGATACTAGTTTTATATATACGCGGTATTATCAATATAATGATGGTAAAACGATATAAAACGAAAATATAAAAGATGCAAAAAAAATGTTAGTGTAAGCGTCGGTGTTACTACGATACAATAATGCAAAAATGTACATAAAATGATATAGAAAAGAGATAGAAAAGGGGTTTAGGACACCCTCAACATACATGCTAGTATAGACCTCGGAAATGGACTCGTGAATAGCGACAAAGCTTGGGAGTATCGAGGATGTATGCGAGTTATGGTGTGTATAGGTGCGTGTGTTGCGTCGGTTTATCGAGGGACGAAAGCTTGGTTTTTGTGTGTTTTTGCTTAGGATTTCTAAGGCTTTGATGTGTGATGAAGTAAGTTTGAAGTAGGGTAGAATGTAGGTTAAAATGTAGGGTGAAAGTGATTGTCAAGTTCTGAAATGTATGGGAGGGGGGTGAAGCGGTATTTATAGACCTCACCCTCGACATAGGGACACTCGATCGAGTGGCCCTAGTGCACTCGATCGAGTGCCTTCGCAAACGGGCCACACCCGGGTTTTGACGCTCCACTCGACCGAGTGGGTCAATCCACTCGATCGAGTGGGTCAAGCAAATCGAGAGAAATAAGGAAAGATTTGATTTTGTTGGTTTTGATTGCTTTTTTGAATTCTGATTTGTGCGCCAAATGAACTTGGCTGATTTATGAGACGGTTTCGCCTTTGACCGGGTATTGACCCGGTCGCCAAAAGACGGGAAATATTTTTGGTGTCGGTTTTGGCCCAAATTAGTCTTATTTGACTCGGGACGACCCACTGGGCCTGAATTTGAGGTCTGTTTTGTGAGATTTTACTCCGCTAAAAAGTCCATGTCGGATATTATGAATTCCGCGCCCAAATCCGAGTATACTAAGTCACGTTGACATCCAATCATCATCGGGTGTTTTTCGGAGACTGCCATAGACACGTGGCAGTCAAAATGCGGGTGTCTACAGAGCCCCCACTCTGACTGAGGCTTGGACAAGGCGAAAGTCAGAGTAGCTACCACGCCCGCTAAGACCTGGTAGACTTCCGGTCGGGTCGTTTATAGTCCAGTGGACTCGCGTGAAGGGCTCGCCAGCCATAAGCAGAGGGTCATACCTGTCCTGATGATGATAGCTTCGCGGGGAATCAGACTTGTAGCATAAGTCCTGGGTGCGCCTATATGTGGGCCCATCCCGTACCACTTCAGGTAAAACGCCGCCTCGAGCGTTCCGCTGGGGAAGTATGTGAGCTGTACAAGCTTGCCTTCGAAGCCTTGAGTCGTACTTGAGCTGATGATGATGCTCCGTGGGGAGTGAAATTTGCCTTTCTTGGGGAGCAGGCGTACCCGTATGCCGACACATCGCACTTTGGATGTAGCACACCGGGAAAAAGCTAACTCCGTTGGGGAAATTAAATAGTTTCGCGGGGACTTGCTTCTGAAGTATGGAGTGTACCTGTATGCTGACACATAACAACTTGTATGTAACACATAGACAAAACACCGACTCTCGCTGGGGAGAAAAGTAGCTGCGCGGGGACTTGCTTCTGAAGTCTTGGGTGTACCTGTATGCCGACACATCACATCTTGGATGTAGCATTCCAGGAGAAACACCGCCTTTGTTGTTCCGTTGGGAAGCACTAGCTGGTACCTGAAATGTTAGATACATAGGCAGAAATAGCAGGCATAGTATGTAGCAAGATAGCACATAGGAAATGCAGTTAGCATCTATAGACTGGCTTGCGCTAGGGAAAATGGTTTTTTTTGCTTCATTTTAAAATCGAAGTCCTGAAAGCAACTCACGTGCTAGGAGATAGGTTTTCAAAAGGGGTAGAAAAGAATTTTGCAGTTTAAATAGACCGAAATTTGACCTTGTCGAAAAGGATTTTCTCAAATGGCTAAGTTTTGCAAATTTCAAAGCAAGAATTTTGAAGAGAGACATACCGACCGACTCGATTCTGGACGTGATAGGACGAGTTGACAGACACGACTTAGAATTTTGAAGGGGTTGGACTGTGACTCGGTAGGGGGGTTGGCCACCTAAGATGACAAGACTCTCAAGTTGCGCTATTCCGTGGCCTAGGCGAGTGGCAACACAGTCGAACATCAAAACGGGAATGATCCGGTATAGGGGAACTGCAGTAGTCTGTAATGAGACTGTTTTTGCAGGACTTAGCAGTAGCAGTGCTGTAGACTGGTGATCTTTTGAATTTTTGGTTTTGGGGTACATTCCCAAAGTGGGTGTCACACGAGTCCCTGACGGATTCTTGTCTTTGACTGAGCCGAGTGCTAGGACACACTAAAGAAAGGAGGCTAGTTTTTGAAATTCAATTGGATTATGTGAGTGGACGGAGAACCTCTGCTTAGGAGAAGCCCCCAGCAAACTGATGAGAACATGACAGTGTCGTGATAGGAATGACGGTGCTTTTTGACTTTGTGTCGATGTGGGTGGTTGTGCCATCGTTGAAAGGCTGCCTACGTATTCACGTGCAGTGAAATCAAACCAAGCCGTAGTTCAGTGGATTGGAAAATATGTTATGGTGCCTAGTTTATTAGGGCTTTATGTGTAACTAGCCACAACGATGGTGTAGGCTAGGTGCGTTCCCAATAATGTCTTGATCAAAGGGCTAGAATAGTTAGGATGTTGATCCTGTGACTGTGAGCGTTCTCCGGGGTAGCCCCCAGAGGTGGTGTTAACTATTTGGGCATGTTCTATGCCGACCGCAGGTTGAGTTCCCGTGTTTGGGGTTGGTAACTGGTTTGGATGTTTTTGGAAATGTGGAGCTAGGTCGCAAGTGGCTTTGATGACTCGAAATCTGGAGCTCGATTATGTGGAGCTAAGGCTTCGAGGGTAAGGTATTGCAATGTGGTAGGAAAGGGGGAAGTCGAGTAAAAATGACTCGAACTTCGATCAGGATAAGTTTGATAATGTGGGATCTGATTTCCATGTCTGGCCCTAATGGTTAGGGTGTATCCTATGGAGCTTGGATCCTCAAAATTCCGGGCTATCTCTTAGCCTAGGTCTCGGGAAGGTCTTGAGGGTTGCAATGTGGGAAGGCTAAGTGTGGTGTTAGCTGACCAGCTTGATTGTCTCTCCCTTATTTGACAGTTTTCACTACAGTCATGGGTTCTTGAATATTTTTTGGCTGACCTTTTAGCCCCGGTCATGGGTTTTGATGATGTTTTTGAATTGACCGTTCCCGGTCAAGGGACTTTCACTTGAGTTGACCGTTGACTATGGTCGTGGGTATTTGAATTTTTTGTTTTTGTTTTTTTTTTGTTGACCTCTTAGCCCCGGTCGTGGGATTGACCGTATCTGGTCGGGGGATGCTGAGAGTTCTTTTTTTTGATGGCCAGCTCTTTTGTTTTGGGCCTTTTGCTTTTTTTTTTTCACGGCTATCTCTCTCTTTGATGTTGTGGGTGGATATGGGGGTGGGCCCATCGGTTGGATTAGGCTTGTGGAGCTAAACCTTTGTAAGGTGTAAGCCTAGTTGGTGTTTGTGTGAGTGCAACTCGCGGTGGAGTACTCTATGGTAAGCATGGTGATTTGGATCTCGGTATTGTCATCATAATTCCGAGCAGGCTTAGTGGGAGCATCGTCCCGAGTTGGGTATTTTTGGCATCAAGTCAGACTAACGCCTTAGATAGGGATTGGTTAGTCTTATTGGAGGGGTGCTTATTGTGGGAAATGGGCTTGCCTCCCGTCCTTAACCCAAACTAGGAGACTACCTAGATTTGTCATAGGATTCGATACCGCTCCTGCTAAGGGTAGTTATGTGGCTTTCTATACCAGACATGGAACAGGTAAAGAAAAACACGGGCCTCAGTTCCTGCAGTCATTATAGATGTGCCTATAATAGTCACGTGCATGTGCTCACAGTGTATGATGGTGTTCATCATGTTCTCGGAAACACAAAAGGGAAGCATATATGAGAGACTGAAAAAAAAGCTGATTTTATTAAATTGAAAAGAGAGGACAGAATACAGTTGACTCTGACTCTGACTTTGAAATTGAAAGAGATAGAACATCCTAGACTCGGACTCAGACTCGGACCCAAATCAAATCTGGACTTCTGGATGGGGTTGTCAGTAGTCTTCGGCTTCTAAGGACTCAAGTGGATGTCCAGTATACCCTTCGGTAGAAGCTTCACCCAAATCTTTGTTATGTCGAAGATCGTCTTCAATCCTAGTGCCCATTTCGGTAAGCACAGCAAAGTTTGAGATGCCGGCATACCTAAGATGGACGCGGTAGGAAGGTAGGAGGTTGTTGATGAATGCATCCACTAGTGTCTTCTCGCTGGGCTTGTCCACCAGCTTAACACTCTCAGCCCGCCAACGTTGAAGGTATTTGGTGAAACCCTCTGTTGGATCTTGGGCCATGACTTCTAAAGTCCGCATGGTAGTCTGAAGTTCAGTATTATCAGAATAGTTTTTAGCGAACTCGGTAGCCACATCTTCCCAAGTGAGGAACCTTTTTGCATTAAGCCTATAGAACCAGGCTTTTGGATATTTCCCGAGGGATGGGCCGAACAAATTGATGAACATGTCGGCCTTGACCCCCTTGATCGCCATAAATGCTTTGAAGGCTCGGAGGTGTAGTAATGGATCCTCCGTCCCTTCGAATATGGGTAACCCCTCTAAGTTGAGATCTGTTGGTAGTTTCTCACTGATGGGTGTATAGTCTCGGGAGTTCTCAATATGAATGTTATTCCCTTGAAGCGCGTGGAACTGTTGTTCGAGCTCACGCACCGTGCTGATCAGTTTGGCAAATGACCCAGTATTTACCGATTCAGAATTGAAGTCTTGCCGTTCAATGACAGTTAAACGAGCATTCATGGCCTCTTGGTTGGTTTTCAGGAACCCTATATGGGTTTCGGTTATGGCCTGCCTACTAACCATTGTTTCCAGCGAAGCCTTTATTTCATTGATTGTGTTTTCCATGTCCCTATTCCCGGTTGTGGGTGCCATACTCTGCGAGAATACCCACGTAATCAGAAATGTTGTTTCGGAACCCAAACACGCCAATGCATAGGAAATTGCGCGGGAGGAAAGACAACTCGGGTTTGACTCGGGTTTGACTCTCCTAAAAAAAAGCAAGGTGCGATTCTCGAAGCGACTGTGGTTAATCGCCCCGTCGGAGAATAGCCCCCAAGTGAGATTAAGGACTCTTATAGGACTCAGATGATGTGGCATCTAAGTGACTCAAAAGTGGGGTACGTGAGACAACACGTGTAAGACATGACCCTCAGAGCAACCGTGATTGATCGCTCTCCTAAAGGGTAGCCCCCCGAGTGAGATTGTAGGTTTTGCTAAAACTCGAGTGATGGACGAGTGACCCTTAGATGTAAGGATCACGAACCTTTTGCTACAGGGCTATGCCTTGTAAAAGGTTGACTCGGCCTCGAGGAAAGGCAGACGAGGTAAGGGAAGAAACTTGCGATGTAAGATCGGCAGAGTTTCGACGCTAGAGACCCTTGACTCGACTTGAATAAGGATAGACTCTGTGATTAGGGTAGACACTTAAGTTAAAGGATTTTTGAATTGGGATGGCTCAACTAACGGGCAAAATTCCCTTAGGAAAGGTCGTGGGGACCGTCCTGTCGGAGGGAAAATTGCGTGTGACTTTCTAGTTAGGACTCGAGTGTTTATGAACCTTCCATTTACGAGTGTATGACTCGTGTTGGTCGGTTGTGCCTTTAGAAAAAGGCGGACTAGGATGGGGAGGAAACCCGTGATGTAGGATCGACGGAGTTTCGACGCTAACGACCTTCGACAAATCATAAAAAGACCCGACACACGGATTACGGTAGGTCCTATAATCGGAAGGTTTTGAAAAATGATTGAATTTTGAAAATTGAGAGGACGATCCTGAAATTGGTAGTGGGCCAATAGGACCGGGCATTTTGAAATGTTGGAATGGTTGCGAGTAATTTCGCGTTTTGAAAAATTGGGAGACGGTCTCGTTTTTTTGAAATTGGCAGCATGCCGACAAGACCGGTTTTTTGAAAAGTTGAATTTTTAGAATTTTGAAAATTTGAATATCGAAAATAAATTTCCGAAAATTTGAAAATTGAAGATGAGATCCGTAAGATTTGAAAATCGAAAACGACATCTCGGAGATTTGAAAATCGAGAATGGAATCTCGAGGATTTGAAAATCGCAAATGGCATCACGAAGATTTGAAAATTGAATTTTGAAAATTCGAAAATCGAATGGTGGATCGGAAATTCGAATTGAAATGGATAGCATGCCGGCTAAAAAAATGGCTTGTTTTGAGTCAAATCGTAAGTCTAATTTTCGGCAGCATTCCGAGTTTTTGAATATTGGATATTTTGAAAAGACGGGTCCCGAAACGGACAGTATTTCGGGTTTTTTTGAAATTTGGTATTTTGGAAAGATGCAATTTTGAAATGACGGTTTTTGAAAAATGACACGGAAACCACATAGCATGTAGTCAAACAAGCATTATGACGACGCTCATGTATGCTTTACGCTAAGTCTCGGTCGGTCAAAATAGGGTCTATACCAACAACGATGGCTTTCTCGTGTGATGGACGGACTCCCTAAGCCGAGTTGGTCTTAGGACATGCCGCGAAACCGAGACGAGTTCCACCATCGATGTCTTTAGCGCACCCATGTAGGAATGCACCGTGGTATAGTGGGACGTCGGTCACAAGTAACCGGCCCGGGCAAATTTGGGTTATGCATGAATCATTAAACTAATGCGCGCACACTATTCTACGAACGATTTCTCTTCGAGTCTCACCCTGGGAACCCCGATGACATGTGGTACATCAGGTATCCCCAGCGGAGTCGCCAAATTGTGGACATGACGTAGGTCCACCCCGATGCGGCGAAGCGCGGGTTTGGGTAGGCGAATGAATCTCGTGGTAAGATTGTTCTCGGGTTCGAAATTTAAGTCAAAATGGAGTCGCCACCGAATTTTGTGGTTATTCGGAACCATACGAGCCCACTCTATGTCGTCATGGGCTATACACAAAGTAAGTCCACTCCGATTTCAGAGTTTATGGGGCTCGTCCCTTTGCATTGCGATACCGATACCATCTACACCGGTAATCGTGTAAAGAATGACTCTCGTGCGCCAAGGGTTTCGGACATCCGGAAACCAAAGGTTCTGAGTAAGGGGTGAGGGTACGTGTTGGGAAGCCCACTAAGGACACCCAACCCCGCCCGCACATGGCGGCCTCTACTAAGACATCGTTCGTGTTCGTGATACGCGCGCTAGTAAAATAATTAAATGATATGCAAACAGCGTTTTGTCTAAGCATGCGAATTTTGCGTTAACTACGTCATTTAAGGCATCTTATTATTTGTCGAAATGATTTAGCATGCGAGGTTCATTTATAAAGCGTAAAAGCAATTAAATAAACAAAGCTCGCAAGTAAATAAAAATAACGTACAAATTACACGGGCGGAAATACAACCCGGAGTTCACAATACAACAATACGTAAAAGTAATAAACAAAATAATGCAAAATAAAGATAGAAACGGACCCGTATATAAACTAGACCGCGAAATATGTAGATGGACTAACCCCGCTTAAATGCGCATTATGTCGCGTATTAAACGAAGGACGAGAACATGAGACTGTGGCATATTGCTAGCCTAATCTCACGTCCCGTACTCTTGTCCCGACTTATCACGTCAAAGTGGTCAAAGTCGTTCTACGTGTCGTGATGTGTATAGTTTTGAAAGATAGGAAGGTCGGATGATGGTCTAAAGTCGATAAAGAATGGGGCTCGAAATATGTGTCCAAGCCCTCGGTATTGCGGGTTATGAGACCCACTCGATCGAGTCATTGACTGACTCGGTCGAGTGTGTCATTAGCGTGGCTACTGACCACTTTTTGGGGTGCTACTCGATCGAGTGGCCTATGGCACTCGATCGAGTGCCCCCTGTACGAGAGGTGGCTCGCTCGGTTTTATGACTTGAAATCGATAGTCGGCCTAACCAAATACGAATATTGCGCGATTCATACTTAGCTCGACCTCCGGTATTATAATCGTGTATGAACGAATATAATACCGTCATCGGGATTTTAGGAAAACGTTTACGTTAGATTAGGAAATTTTGAATTGGTGACGAAATGTATCCCTCTACGTCACGACATCGGGACTAACCCTTTCGGGTTACGTGATGTCGATTTTCGTGTCAACGGGTTTCGCACCAATTGTGGAAAGGGGATTAAATCCGTTCAACTACGACGGATCACGATCTCGTCACGCCCTTGAGTACATTGGGGCGGGGCTCCTCGAAAGGGCTCCACCTCCGTCGTTGCTCGTAAAGGGATTAGACGGACCAAAAGTGATCATCGTAGTTGAACGTTTTAAAACCGATTTTGATACTAGTTTTATATATACGCGGTATTATCAATATAATGATGGTAAAACGATATAAAACGAAAATATAAAAGATGCAAAAAAATGTTAGTGTTAGCGTCGGTGTTACTACGATACAATAATGCAAAAATGTACATAAAATGATATAGAAAAGAGATAGAAAAGGGGTTTAGGACACCCTCAACATACATGCTAGTATAGACCTCGGAAATGGACTCGTGAATAGCGACAAAGCTTGGGAGTATCGAGGATGTATGCGAGTTATGGTGTGTATAGGTGCGTGTGTTGCGTCGGTTTATCGAGGGACGAAAGCTCGGTTTTTGTGTGTTTTTGCTTAGGATTTCTAAGGCTTTGATGTGTGATGAAGTAAGTTTGAAGTAGGGTAGAATGTAGGTTAAAATGTAGGGTGAAAGTGATTGTCAAGTTCTGAAATGTATGGGAGGGGGGTGAAGCGGTATTTATAGACCTCACCCTCGACATAGGGGCACTCGATCGAGTGGCCCTAGTGCACTCGATCGAGTGCCTTCGCAAACGGGCCACACCCGGGTTTTGACGCTCCACTCGACCGAGTGGGTCAATCCACTCGATCGAGTGGGTCAAGCAAATCGAGAGAAATAAGGAAAGATTTGATTTTGTTGGTTTTGATTGCTTTTTTGAATTCTGATTTGTGCGCCAAATGAACTTGGCTGATTTATGAGACGGTTTCGCCTTTGACCGGGTTTTGACCCGGTCGCCAAAAGACGGGAAATATTTTTGGTGTCGGTTTTGGCCCAAATTAGTCTTATTTGACTCGGGACGACCCACTGGGCCTGAATTTGAGGTCTGTTTTGTGAGATTTTACTCCGCTAAAAAGTCCATGTCGGATATTATGAATTCCGAGCCCAAATCCGAGTATACTAAGTCACGTTGATGTCCAATCATCATCGGGTGTTTTTCGGAGACTACCATAGACACGTGGCAGTCAAAATGCGGGTGTCTACATTATGCAGTTTGATATTACATGTCTCATAAGGAGTACTACTCTCAACCTAAAGAAAACTGATCATGAATGTCATCAGTTTAAGGCTCTAATTCCTTACAAATCTGAGTAATTTGCCAACAATGAGTCAAGTTTATTTGTTCAGTACCGTTAATCAAAGATGCAAGAATGCCACATGTAATTATATACAAAAATTCTAACGGCGCACTAGCACAAGCAACTAAATGAAGACATAGAAGCATTATCATCATCGCTACATAGCATTCCGACTCAACTAAGACTCGACTAAATGCAAAAACATATTTTTGATTTTTTTGAATTTTTTATGCATGCGGAAATGCAAGAAATATGCAGATGGATGAAAACAACAGATGCATACCCTCCCCAAACCAAATCGCACAATGCCCTCATTGTGTACAACAAACAATAAGAGGCAACAATAAATACGGGGAAGGAATGCGAAACGATGGAAGTGCAAAAAGAAAAAGAAGAACTACTTACAAGATATATACAAATGGAGACCTCCCCAAACCGTCCTAATCAGAGCTCTCGTCACCGCTCTCCTCTTGATCACCACTTCCACTATCCTCATCTCCATCATCGTCATCTCCCTCCTCGTCATCTCTCTGCTCATTCCCGGCAGTGTTACCATAGCCTCCCTCGGGGTAGGTGTAGTAAGTCGGATGCCAACCCGTAGGAGAGATCCGGCCGATCTGCACTCCATTGTTGTAACATGGAAAGTCGGCAAGTGCCTGATTTAGCTGTACCGTTGCCATCCGGTGGCACAACTCATTAAGCATTCCAGGGACCGCCGCTTGGTCGAGGACCGCGGGTGTAACATATGGCGGAGGAGGCACACAGTGGGCAGGATATGCAGGCACATCAGAATAATCAGTATATGGATATGCATAAGGAGGCCATGGTGGGACCGAAGGTCCAGCCACAAAAGATGGTGTATGTGATGCATGGCTAGTCGATCGGCCACCCCCTCGAGATTTTCGAGGAGGTCGGGACGGTCCACCCGTCTCGGGTGCGAAGTGTGTCGGGGTCTGAAGATCCCTTCTAAATGGTAGCAAATAGGAGGGATACGGTGGGGGGTCCCTATCAGGACCAAAGGGGAGATGGGGGAAGGGGGTAAGAGGTGGTAGATTGTAAGGAAGTGTAACCGATTCATCCTTAGCTATGCGCCAACGCAAACCGGGACCCATCCAACGAAGACTCCTAAGGACAGAAAAGTTCAAAAGGCGACTTTCAAGTCGCGTGGCAGATGGAAGATCGTGTCCTATAGGTTCCTCCCCGTACGGGAAGTCCGGAAATAGCCTATGACCGATGTGGGAAACGAGACCCCCACAATGAATCACAGAAATAAGCTCATTTCCGATATGTTGAAAATGGTGGGCAACAAGGGCGGCCACATTCATGACATATGGCCGCTCGCTATCGATGTTTAGATAGCCCGCTAGACTCTCTAACTCATCAGCATTAACATTGTTCGGCTCAGTACGTCCGTAAATGGTGCACCCTATCAAACGAAGCCAGTATCGGATGGCCGGGT
The DNA here is from genome assembly GCA_958450325.1 of Agrostemma githago. Classification (NCBI taxonomy): domain Eukaryota; kingdom Viridiplantae; phylum Streptophyta; class Magnoliopsida; order Caryophyllales; family Caryophyllaceae; genus Agrostemma; species Agrostemma githago. Next base: position 53,011,694 of record OY288258.1, on the reverse strand, counting down.
AATGGACTTCGTTGCCCCGCTTACGACCCGTATTACGATCAGTAATGCAAGACCAGATCTCATTGGCTAGACGGCGAGGGGGATGTATTGAGTCCCCTTCGCTAGTGACACCTAAAAGCTGACCGAACTCGCGAACAGTCCTAGAAAAACTCGTGTTAAAGAGTCTAAAAAATATGCATGGTGTGTCCCAGTCCATGTCACTAAAGAAATTGAAACTACTAAAAAACTCAAGAGTAAGACCCTTATACGTGAATTCTAGCATATAAATTAGCCCACTCATACCCGTACCATTAAGTAAGTCAACAACAGGCTGATAAATGCCTAACCTGCCCAAGAGCTCACGGTCTAGAAACCGTGTCGGGGTTACCTTAAGAGCTGCCAACTGGACAAAACGCTCCCTCTGATCAGCTGAGGCAAACTGAATGTTTGGATATTCCGGTATGCTCTCCTCGGGAAATGGAACGAGGTCCTGAGTTGGCGCTGACTCTCGGCTAATGTCGACCCGACGCCTTGTGCTCCCCCGGCGTTGTCTTTTTACATCCATTTTGACCTGAAATAGCAAAAATCAGAATAGTGTACTACTCACACAAAAACCCCCAAATCAATTGAAATCAAAACCCTAATTTCGTAACTGAAATTTGGGTAAAAACACTATAATGTGGATGAAATCAACAAATTTGGGTAAATAATATGAGTAATAGCATAAATCCCAGAAAAACCAGGTTGAAAACTGAAATTCAAGCCTGAAAACAGATTCGAAAAAGTCGTGACAGAGCTCCGGACTATCGCCTGAAAGTTGCGATTGTCGCTCGACAAAAACAATAGTCGTCCGACTATTATGATGGTCGGCGACTCCTCCGGCGAACAGCAGGTAAAACAGACGGGGGAAAAATCAAGGAGAAACTTACTTGAATGAGGAAACTTACTTGAATAGTCGGAAATTAGTAGCAATCTTCAATAAAGACAAGAACTATAGCAAGGATGAAAAGATTAGGGAAGAAAAATGGATGGAGAGAAGGAGATGGGTAGGGATTTGGGAATGAAGATGGAGGTTTGAAATGGAGAAGATGAAGGTAAGGATATAGGTAGGTGGGAGGAGTAAGAAAATAGGGTTTAGGAGTTTTTTTTCAAATTAAAAGTAACTGAAGTAGAGTAAAGAGAGAAAAAAAACTTATTTGACGGAAATTGTCATCCAAGGTACGCGACTTTTGCGAGAATAGTCGGCCGACTATATAAATAGTCGTCCGACTATTAGAATAGTCGGCCGACTATAAAAATAGTCGGTCGACTATTGTTGACCAGTTCCAGTTTTCCGTCAGCAGCCTGTTCTCTGCAAAACTCAATTCAAACCTTTAGACCCTCGTTCTCACCCTCACAAAATCTATAATGCAGAAAATTAAATATGCTCTAATTAACTAAATGTAGGTACAAATGTTTTACAACCCGGGTTGCCTCCCGGTCAGCGCTGGTTTAAGGTCCCGCACGACCGTAGTCACTTGCTCAGTTGGTGACTGTTTCGAGGTACAAAACCTCGACTTCCCCTCCTGTCTCACTTTTCTCGTGGTAGTGCTTTATTTGGTGACCATTGACCTTAAAGCGATTTCCCGTTGAAGAATTTTCAAGCTCGACCGACCCAAATTTAGAAACCGAAATTACCGTATAAGGGCCGGACCATCTGGATTTTAATTTTCCAGGAAAAAGACGAAGACGAGAATTAAACAATAATACCTTTTCGCCCGCTTTAAATTCTCTCGGAATGATACGCTTATCGTGCCACCTTTTTGTCTTTTCTTTGTAGATACGGGCACTATTGTAGGCATTCATCCTGAACTCCTCGAGCTCATCTAGCTGTAGAAGTCTATTTTCGCCACACAATTTCGGGTCAAAATTTAGTTCTTTAACGGCCCACCAAGCTTTATGCTCCAATTCTACGGGTAAGTGACAGGACTTCCCATAAACCAACCGATAAGGCGATGTACCAATCGGTGTCTTATAGGCGGTCCTATATGCCCATAGAGTGTCATCTAGTTTCAGGCTCCAATCTTTTCTTGACTTCGAGACAACTTTTGCCAAAATATCCTTAAGCTCCCGGTTGGAAACTTCAACCTGTCCACTAGTTTGGGGGTGATACCCCAAACCTCTACGATGCATAACACCATATTTAGATAATAAGGCAATAAGTTGTTTTTCCTTAAAGTGCATACCTCCATCACTAATGACGACTCGGGGGACGCCAAAACATGGAAATATAATCTTCTTGAAAAGTTGGATGACGGTCTTAGCGTCACAATGGACCGAGGCAACGGCTTCCACCCACTTAGATACGTAGTCCACAACTACTAAAATGTACCTATTACCTTGACTTGTCGGGAAGGGACCTTGATAGTCGATGCCCCAAACATCGAAAATCTCTACCTCCAAAATACCGACCTGAGGCATCTCATGCCTCCGGGAGATATTTCCCGTCCTCTGACAAGCATCACATCCTGAAACAAATGACTTGGCATCAGAAAACAAAGATGGCCAATAAAAACCTGATTGAAGTACCTTAGCCACGGTCCTAGCGGGACCGTGGTGACCACCATAAGATGAGGAATGACAGGCTTCCAAGATGGCATTGGTTTCCCATTGCGGTATGCATCGCCTAAAAAGTCCGTCGGCACACTCCTTGAAAAGATAAGGATCGTCCCAAAAATATTGCCGAATATCATGTAGGAACCGCTTCTTTTGTTGATATGTCAAATCAGGCGGCATTATTTTACGTACAAGAAAATTAGCATAGTCAGCATACCACGGAGTATCTATTATTCCAATAGCCATCAAAATATCATCAGGAAAAGAATCATCTATCGGTAAAGTATCGCCTCCGTCCTGCAATGGAAATCTAGAAAGGTGGTCCGCCACAGAATTTGCAGCGCCCTTCTTGTCCTTTATCTCCAAGTCGAATTCCTGAAGTAGAAGGATCCATCGTAGCAGTCTCGGTTTGGCTTCCTGCTTCGCGAGGAGGTACTTCAAAGCCGCATGGTCCGTATAAATTATGACCTTCGATCCTATTAAATAAGATCGAAATTTCTCTAATGCATAGACCACAGCTAGAAGCTCCTTCTCCGTCGTAGTATACTTCACCTGAGCCTCATCCAGAGTTCGGCTCGCATAATAGATGGCATTCACTGCTTTTTCCTTCCTTTGACCCAGCACCGCTCCGACCGCATAATCACTAGCATCGCACATAACTTCAAACGGTAACTCCCAATCCGGGGCTTGAATAATAGGTGTTGTGACCAAAGCCTGCTTCAACCTGTTAAAAGCAGATAAACATTCATCAGAAAAAATGAATGGGGCATCATTAAGGAGCAATTGTGTAAGTGGTTTAGCAATTTTAGAGAAATCTTTGATAAACCGGCGATAAAATCCGGCGTGTCCAAGAAAACTTCTAACCCCCTTCACGTTAACGGGAGGAGGCAATTGCTCGACCACTTGCACCTTTGCTTTATCTACTTGGATGCCTCGATCTGAAACTAAGTGCCCAAGGACAACTCCCTCGTTGACCATAAAATGGCACTTCTCCCAATTCAGCACTAGATTGACCTCAATACATCGCTGCATCACTTTATCAAGGTTAGTAAGACAATCGGTGAAATTACTACCGTAGACACTGAAATCATCCATAAATACCTCCATAATAGACTCGATATACTCAGAAAATATCCCCATCATGCACTTTTGAAAGGTGGCAGGGGCATTACACAACCCGAAGGGCATCCTGCGATAAGCAAAAACACCATGGGGACAAGTAAAGGTAGTCTTTTCCTGATCATCAGGATGGATCGGGATCTGAAAGAACCCTGAATAGCCATCTAAATAACAGAAAAACTTATGTGAGGCTAACCTTTCTACCAATTGATCGATAAATGGAAGAGGGAAGTGATCCTTTTTTGTGGCGGCATTTAATTGTCTATAGTCAATGCACATCCGCCATCCCGTTACAATTCTAGTAGGTATTAATTCATTTTTATCGTTTTTTACCACGGTCGTCCCGCCTTTCTTCGGGACGACCTGAACAGGACTCACCCATTTAGAGTGACCGACAGAATAAATTATACCTGCATCTAACAACTTCATTACTTCTTTCATTACCACTTCCTGCATTTTCGGGTTCAACTTACGTTGACCCTGTCTAACAGGTTGGCGATCCTCTTCCAATTCAATTCGATGCATGCAAATATCGGGACTAATTCCCTTAAGGTCATCTAGACTGTAACCTAATGCATTCTTGTTCTTTTTAAGAACGACCAACAAAGCAGAAAGTTGATTCTCATCTAATTTACTACTTACGATGACGGGATAAGACTCAGAATCGTCTAGAAATACATACTTAAGATGAGACGGAAGAGGTTTCAGGTCGGGTTTGGTTACCTCTACAGCATAAGAAGTATCTACCAACCTATTTACCACTTCTCCGTCGATGCTCGTCAGTTTCTGTGTATCTCCTAAAATATCCCACACAGCATCATCGTTAGTTGTATTACCTGCACAAGTGTCTAAACATGTCAAAGCCTCGAGCGGGTCCCTACTCAGGGAACCCGTACAAACATCAAGAATAACTTCATCAATGATATCTAGTGCATAACAAGTATCCTCGATCACAGGCTTAGCTAATGTATTGGCCAAATTAAAGGTCACTTTATCGTCCCCCACTTCTAGAGTCAAGCGTCCGTGCTTGACATCTATAATAACCCCTGCAGTATGTAGAAATGGCCTACCTAAAATTATAGGAATCTGGGTATCCTCAGCCATATCTAAAACAATGAAATCAACAGGTATAAAGAATTTACCTATCCTAACAGGGACATCTTCTAAAACTCCTAGGGGACGTTTGACTGACCTATCAGCCATCTGAAGAGTCACACTTGTGACTTTAAGCTGACCCATATTCAGTTTCTCGCAAAATGAATAGGGCATGACACTGACACTTGCACCCAAATCACATAAAGCTTTATCGATTACATGGGTGCCTATGGTGCATGGTATGGAAAAACTACCCGGGTCTTTCAGTTTGGGTGGAGACTTACTTTGAATTAAAGCACTACACTCAGCAGTAAAAGCAATAGTCTCATGTTCATTAAAGTTCCTCTTACGAGTCAGAATATCTTTCATAAATTTTGCGTAAGAGGGTACCTGGGTAATTAATTCCGTGAAGGGAACGGTTACCTGGAGATTTCTGTTATTGTGGATATACTTCTTCTCTTTAGGCTTTTCCTTAGACTTCTCCATACTTTTACTCCTTCTCCTTAGACTTTTATTTAGATCTCTTCTCCTTATTCTTTAGAATTATTTCTAGTTTAGTTTCTTCCTCTAAGAACTCGGTTATTGTAAGAATTTCGGATTCGAATCGCCTTCGTTCCCTTTGGTAATTTTATTAATCTTCCTTCCTTCTTCTTTGTTCTTGATTGTTTTCTTTTTCCTATTTAATCATTCTTAATCATTGTTTTATGTTTGTCGTAAATTTATTATTATTCGTCATGTTTAATCTAGTAGATTCTTTTATTAATCTTGTTGTTCTTAATTTAATTATGAGTAGCTAATTTCCCTCGCTAGGATTTAGGGAATCTGCGAATTGAATGTGGTCGCTAAATAATTTATAGATCTGTCACTATTATTTATAGTCGGTCGACTATCAGGGATAGCCGGTCGACTATTTTCCTCCTCAGCTGCAGTTTCTGTTAATCTGTCAATGATAGTCGACCGACTATCTGGGATAGTCGGTCGACTATTATTGACCAGTTCGTCATTCACAGCAGTTTCAGCAGTTTTTAATGATACATCATCATCTATTACATCATCCACAATAACAGAATTATGGTAACTAGGCATCTTGGGCTCGTCATAAGTAAGGCCGCTACGAAGCTGAATCGCGTTGACCGTATCGTGCGATTTTTTTGGCTGTGACGGTAGTGTGCCCGGTTGCCTAACAGACTGATTTGTTGCAAGTTGCGCCACCTGTGTCTCCAACATCTTGATCTGTGCATCTTTAAATTGGTCACTTTTCTGCATCTGGATCATGAGAGATTGCATCATACTCTTCAATTCCTGATATTCACTAGGAACTGGAGCCGGAGTCACGGGCGGTGGAGGAAGAATAGCAAGAGGTTGAGTCGGCGGTGGAAGAGCTAGAGGCTTTTGGAAGCCTTGTTGTTGTCCGCGATGAGGCGGAACATAAGCTTGTTGCTTCGGCTGAGGAACTGGGTTCAACACATTCTGACTCGTCCAACTGAAGTTCGGATGCTCCCTAGTCCTCTCATTGTAGTAGTTAGAATAGGGATTACCTTGCTTGAAGTGTTGAAAAGCTAGAACTTGTTCCATCCCGGTCATACATTCCCCCGCGCTATGGCCTTCGATACCACATCGCTCGCACATTGCCTCCTGTTTGATCATGGCATGGACAGTTTGCTGATTCGACTCGTTCCTATGAGGTGGATTCTGAATTTTATCGAGATGGGCATGAAGATGATCAAATTGAGCCATAATCTCACTGGTTTCCGCTGCGGCTACCCGAACACTACCCCTCGGATTTCCATATTCGGCTCGATGCGTGGCCATCTCCTCGATCAATTTCCAACCCTTGTCATCATCAACGTTGTTTTGGAAACGTCTGTTAGCTGCACCATCAAGAATAGCACGATTATCATCAAATAAACCGTTATGAAATTGATTACATAAAAACCATGGTTCAAATCCTTGGTGAGGAATAGAACGGACTAGATCCTTAAATCTAGTCCATGTTTCGTTAAGATCTTCCAATGGTCCTTGCTTAAAACTGGTTATCTGACTCCGTATCTGATTAGTGCGCTGAGGAGGGTAGTAATGCTTATAAAAAGCAAGCGCCAACGAGTTCCAGTCATTAATATTGGCTGCTGCTTTATCCAAGTATCGATACCATCTACGGGCTGGACCTGCAAGAGAAAATGGAAATAAGGCCTCCATTACTTGTTCTTGTGTTACCTCGGGAGTAATTGGAATCGAACAACAGTAATCAGTAAATATTTCCATGTGTTGTCCGGGGTCTTCGTTTTTATTGCCCGAGAAGGTATTTCGCTCCACTAAATTGATATAAGCGGGACGAATCTCGAAAGAGCCAGTGGTAGGAGTAGGTAACTTCCATCCTTTCGGAATGTTAGCCTGAGTTGGCTCGGAGTGAGTGGAAAGCTTCGGCGGCATGATCGTAATTGAGATATCTGACTCCGCGTCTGATTTGGTACTTGCGTCGTCCTCTTCGTGAGACGAATATTCCACTTCTAGGTTAGTGGAAACTGGATCAAGCGAATTAGATTTCTCCGCTTGACGTATTTCCCTCCAAAAACTTCGTCTAGCTCGTAAAGTCTTTTCGGGTTCGGGATCAAAAGGATGAATCTCGGACCTGTTAGACCTGGGCATACACAGAACTAAGAAGGAAAATATGAGAACCGTCTCAAGGAACGAAAGTTCCCTGAGACAAAAGATAAACTAAAAAGACAAGTAAAATTAACCGTCTCCCCGGCAACGGCGCCAAAATTTGATAAGCTAGTCGTGTACCTTTCAAAAATAACCAACTAGGTCTAACTAAAAATATAGCTAGGGAAGTCGGGATCGATTTCACAGGGAGACAAATAAATCCTACTCGCAATTAAAGTCTATCTAAGTAACCAAATTGGGGAGTTTGTAATTGGGTTAACTAAACTAAAGTAGTGAAGGAAAGAGAATTAAAAGAGAAGAAACAACTAAAATAAGATAAGACGAATAAAGATGAATAAATATATGGAGAGAAGACTAGGATTGTCGGTTCACTACGAATCTCATATGGTCACGGTCTAAGTCACAGGTCTGTCGCAGATATTGGTCTAAGGGGTATTGAAAAGGTCCTTCCGGTCCGCTATTCACCCTAGCATGCGTCTAAAGGCTTCCGATCTTATTAAGGCAAACTAATGTGTTGTAGCAGGTCTAACTTTTAACAGGCTTCCGATCTTAGGTTCAAGTTTACCGAATTCAATTAATCAATTACGTCGACTTAATCAATTAATCTCAATTAAATGCTACAATTGACAACTCAGACACAATATTATTGATAGATCTATAAATTATTTAGCGACCACATTCAATTCGCAGATCCCCTAAATCCTAGCGAGGGAAATTAGCTACTCATAATTAAATTAAGAACAACAAGATTAATAAAAGAATCTACTAGATTAAACATGACGAATAATAATAAATTTACGACAAACATAAAACAATGATTAAATAGGAAGAAGAAAACAATCAAGAACAAAGAAGAAGGAAGGAAGATTAATAAAATTACCAAAGGGAACGAAGGCGATTCGAATCCGAAAATCTTACAATAACCGAGTTCTTAGAGGAAGAAACTAAACTAGGAGTAGTCTTTAAGAGAATGAGAAAAGAGATAAAAGTAGAGAAGAATAAGGTTGAGAAGTAGTGTAGAAGTTAATTCTAATGTGGCTGAAAAGCCCTATTTATACAAATTAAATGAGTTAAAAACTGTTTAGGAAACTCCTTTGTGTTTAGGAAATTTCTTGCTGACCACGAAACCTTCCCGCGGTCCAGGGAATAGTCGGCCGACTATTGTAATAGTCGGTCGACTAATCATTTATCAACTTGATCTCTGCAGCTCCAGAATAGTTGGCCGACTATCGTAATAGTCGGTCGACTATCATCATGGTCGGCCGACTATCTTAATAGTCGGTCGACTATCGCTCGTTTCAGCGAACAGCTCCTTCCAGCTTCGTTTTGGCCCGGTTTTGGTTCGTTTTAGCTCCTTTGTCTTCCGTTTCTGCAAAATGACAATACAACCACAAAGTAGCCAATTCGGGGCAAAATAATAGTTTTCACTATTCAATAAACACGAGAATGGCGCGTATAAAAGGTATAAAAAGTGTATATAAAATACGCGCATCACTTACCCCAACATAACTTTCCCTCCAAAAATTTTACACTAAATTTTTACCACCAACTTTAAAACTTTTCATTTCCCTCTCAACAACCTTTATTTATATCACCCTTTCACCCCACAATTCATTTCACCCTTTTACCCACCATAACATCATTAAACCACCTTCCATACTACATTTAAACCTCCATCCATAGTTTCATTTCCATACTTGGTGATTATCTATTTGGGTTTTTGAAGAAAGAAAAGCAAAAGTTTTGGGATTTTTCTTACAAATTATTATCATGGAGACAAGAGCTCAACAAGCCGCGCGTAAACAAGGTATAGCCTCGACCTCTAATCCTTCTAAGCATTCATCTTCTAGTAAGTCTTCTAGGCCTAGACTTTCACCTTGTCCAAATTCGCCCCTTGCTCAAACCTTCTCTGAAAAGATCTTTCAGAGTACTAAGTGGCCCTGTCCATTCACAATGGAAATCCTAGGTATAGAAGAGGATATGAGAGAGTTATCGTCGAGAACAAGAACTAGTGGACTTTTAAATTTCGTGCATTCTACCTTCAAAGACCTTACATGCGAATTTCTAGGTAGTTTCACAATTGACAACCCGACCACACCTAAGGAATTCAAATTTAATTTATTCGGTAAAACCCATTGCTTTAATATTTCCAAATTCGGTCTAACTCTAGGTCTACCCACATCGGGTACCGGAATTCGTGAGCCTTTGAGGGGTGTGCAAGCTAGTACGACTAGGACAGATTTGTGGAGGTGCATAGCGCCTGAACAACGTGATTTTGAACACCATTCTAATTTTACCGCTGAAATCCGTAACCCTTCTATTCGATACTTTGCTGAAATGCTTTCTCATTGCTTGATACTGTCTGCCGACAATATCGTTAACCTTAATGTGTGTGTCTTACAATTGATTAGTGACTCTTTACTTGGTAACCCTTACCCCCTTGACCTACCACTCGTTGTAGCGTTACACTTTCATCAAATTATTATTGACCAACGCCCTACCGTAGACTGTGGTGGTCTTGTGACTTTAATAGCGAAAAATTTGGGTTATTCGACCGACTACCTTAAACCGATTGACGGTCGTGTTTGGCTAGACGAGGCGTACCTCCCTACTTGGATCTTTAATGTTGCTGACCATCGCCTCGTCTCCATTTGCCATAACCGAGCCTTACTTGTCCCCAACATTTACCGAATCAATATTTATAACCGTCACAATTGGGACCTACCTTTAGGTCCAGGTGAATTCCGACTGAACGAATCGGGGGATGTAGGAGTATGGGAGTATGCCGGTGATGGAACTCCGACAGCTTCTTTTGCGTCAAATGACTATTCGACCTAGACACCCCTACAAGAGTCGGTAGATTATATGGTTTGTATGTGTTGTGGGTATATATGTGTGGAGTCGGTGAGTCTTAATCATCTACAACTATATATCTTTGCATTGATGTTGTTCCTTATACCTTGTTCCATCATTATAACCATTGTGATTGTTTTATCTTGAACAAAATTGCAAGTTGTCCCACCGTCCCATTTAATGATTTGCGGCCGTCGCGGCCTTGGTAATGCTCCCGGTCTCTTGGCGATGTGATTACACCATTGACCCTTTGAAAATCCAAATTTCTAATCAATTTTCTCAATTTTTCTTAATCCGGGATAGGTGACGTGATTACACCTACGCCCAATTTTTCACCCTTTTCGTTTTATTTTCTTTCATTTTCATTTTCTTAGCCACTTGGCTAGGGTCTAGGTAATGTGATTGCACCTAGGCCCGCCACTATTTTACCGCTTTCCTTATTTTATTTTCTTTTCTCTTCTAAAATTTTTGAAAAATCCAAAAATTATAAAAATTATAAAACCCAAAAACATTCGAAAAATCATAAAAGTCCAAAAAGATTTTCTATTTTTCTTTTCCGTCTTTTTCGATCTTCCCCTACTTGTCCATTGAGGACAATGTACAGTTTTAGTGTGGGGGAGGAATCTACTATCTTTTTTTTTTCAAAATTTTTTCAAAAATCCAATTTTTTTTGAAAAACTCGAAAAATCAAAAACATTTTCTTTTCTTTTCTCGTTTCTCGTTATGTTTCGTGTCCCGTGTATGGTCTTGTTCTCCACTCTTACAGGTAACCACCACCTTAATAGCGCGATTTGAAGAGATTATGAAAGCACCCGCTTGGTAATTCCCTTACTTTTTTCTTCTTTAATTTTGTAGAGGAGTTAGGTTGTTGCTATTTGGAGGCTCTCGAAGTGAGCATTTTGGTGTTGTCGTTGATTTTGTGCTTATATGATAATGGAGTATGGAGTACTTGACCTTACTTGTGTTTTCTTTTATTCGCCTTTTCATTTTCATATGTTTCTTTTGCTTTTGTATAGTGTGTCTAGGATTAAAAAATTCCGAAAACCCGATTAGAAATCTTCTACAAGAGTTTACATTCCATTGTAGATAATCCATTGTAGATTTTGGACCTTAATCTAGTAGAATGACTCTTAGGCAATGAATTTGTTGATCATTTAGCTTTGAGTCCACCTTTTCTACTAGAGGTTTACTTCGGGGTTTGCATTTGACCACCTTGACCACCCATGGAGGAGTTAGGCCTTGGTTCCCGCATCCCGTTTTCTAGGTGACCTTGCTCGAATGACCATTGCACCTTTAGTCCAAATTTCTTCCATCTTTTATGGGTTATCCGGGAATGGCGCGCGTTCTCGATTACCTATTTTTCTTCCACCTATACATCATCACAATAAGTTTACACCAAAATAGCCTCCAAGGGCAAACCAAAGCAAGAGAAAAAGGGCACACAAATATAAAAAACAAAGAAAAACAAAGGAGAAGAAAAGGAGCTTCAAATGAAAATCAAATTGTCAAAAACGTCTCCTTCAAAAAAAAAAGCCCTTTGATCGATTCGTCGCCGTGAAGTGCCAACTAGAGGACCGAGTCCCGAGGCCGGAAGATAGCGGTGATGAGTCGATCCACCTCAATAATTGTAAACATTCCACTTTCTTATTTGGGTTAATTTAGGAAATTCGAGTTTGGAACGACCCTCTTGGCTTAGCAAAAGAGAGCGGGACTGCACTTACCTACAGTGTCGAACGAATCCATGGTTCACTTTTTCCACTCCGTTATACGCCCCGTAGTACCCCTTTAGAAGATTAGGCGGACCTAGGCTAAGTTATCAACATCTATATTGCTTAATTGTCATAGTATTAGGCTTTGATCCTTGTTTACGTGGGTGATTTATCTTGGAAGTTTATTGTTGTTTTAGGTAAGTAATCGATGTCTTTCCCCGCCGTCTCGATGAGGGATTCGGTGTTTTATTTTTGCTTTGGATGCGTCTATTCTTTCGTGTTATGTGTTTTTGTGTGTTTAGTTGCATCCACCATTTTGAGCAAGCCCTAACTTGCCTTGCATGGGAGTACATTACCTCATAAGTATTTTGATGTGAGTTGAAGGGACGGAGCGGGCCCGTTAATTGCCCCATATCGGCTTAGCATAGTCTAGCTAGTAGTAGTAGTTTGTAATTTCTTTTTGGGTCTTTGCTCGAGGACGAGCAACGATTTAGTGTGGGGGAATTGTTGTGTGCTAAATTTAGACCGTTTTCCCTCCATTTAGACCCGTTTTCCCTATTTTTGCGAGTCTTGAGTGCGATTATCGCCATATTTTGCGTATTTTTTGCATTAGCGTCCCTCTTGTGCGTTTTACGTGTTTTTGGTAGTTTTTCTATCATTTTTTGATAGAATTTGGCACCGAAATCATGATTGAGCTTTCACGAGCACAAGAGAAGGGAAAACCGTCCAAAGAGCAAAGCACACAATTTAAAGTTTAAAGTCATCCAATCAATCGACGAAGAATGAGACAAGAAAAAGGCCAAGAAATGACCGGGCGAAATTTCACCCGGTGAGACACCACCGGGCGAAATTTCACCCGATGGTAAAAATGCCTCCCGAAGATTTTCCGAGACCTCCCCACCGGGCGAAATTTCGCCCACCGGGTAAAATTTCGCCCGATGGGAAGAAGTGCAAAAAACGCCAAAAAAAGAAGAAAATCTCACCGGGCAAAATTTTCACCCGGTGGAATTATCGTCAAGTCCGCTGGGCAAAGTTTCACCCCATGAAGATGCAAGGGGAGATTGTCTCACTAATGGAGCATAAAGTTTTTCAACAATTCTAGTAGTTTACATAGTAATTAGTAGTAGGTCTACTTAGTTTCTATCAACAATTCTCTAGATTACAAGTTTGTAGAAGATTATTTTGAAGATTTGTTGAGTTTATTGAAGAATTAAGTGACAAGTTCTTCATCTTTTTCATCAAAGATTCAAGATTATTATTCTAGTTTTATTTGAAGATTTGTTGGGTTTATTTGGAGGATTAGTGACAAGTTCTCCATTTTATTCATCAAAGATTTAATCTTTATTCATGCTACATTATTATTTCTTATAGATCTTCATAGTTGATATATTTCTCTTCCACTCTCTAATCTCTAGTTTAGTTTTAATGTTATTTCCTTATTATTGTCTTGTTTAGATCTAGTTATTATACATGTTGTAGTGATTTTCTCCTTAGTTAGTGTTTTATTGTCTTCCAATATGATTAGTGAGTAGATTTCTTGTTGGGGAGTTTAGGGATGAGGACTTGGATTATTTGAATATAGGGATGTTGGTGGGTTGCTTGCATGTTGGTTTATCATGTTTATGGTTGTTATGTCATTGTTGTTTTAGTCCCGCCAACTAGACCGACCTTGACTAGTTTCTATCAATATGGGGAAACTCGGGGTAGAAATTACCATAGCTAGAGACTTACCCTTATTCGCCGCGAAAGCGGGTTTTTAGGTGAGTTAGGTGAAGAAACCGAAAGGTGGCATTCTTCTTTATCAATGTTGCAACAAAAACTCGATTCCGACCTTCTTAGACTCCAAGTACCGAATCGCGACTTCCCCCTAACACCTTTCCCTAGATTGATTACCCCTAGCTATCATCGTAGACATTCCTCTAGTATAGACTCGATCCTTAGAAAACCCCCATCTAGACATCAAACACGACACTTTAAGCTTTACAAACACACTCCGTTCCCTGTGGACCGACCTCGACTTACCACGATTACTCTAGTAGTTTTTGTGTTATTCCGAGTCTATAAATATCGTTTGATCCCCCTTCCTTCGTTAACGACCGATCCGATTAGGAGGCAATCAGACGGTTGTCGAAGGAGAAAAGGGTGAGTCAATTTCCACTAGGACCATTACCGGTTTGCGCATGTGTATAGATTATCGAAAATTGAACACGGCCACCATAAATGATCATTTTCCCCTTCCCTTTATTGATCAAATGCTTGAAAAATTGGCGCATCATTCTTATTTTTGTTTCCTCGATGGTCATTCCGGATTTCTTCAAATTCCCATTCATCTCGATGACCAAGAGAAAACCACTTTTACATGTCTCTGTGGCACCTATGCTTATAGAAGGATGCCCTTTGGATTGTGTAATGCGCCGGGAACGTTTCAAAGATGTATGATGGCTATTTTCTCCGATTTTATTGAAAAAATCCATGGAAGTTTTTATGGATGATTTTAGTGTCCATGGTACATCTTTTGATTCTTGCCTTGAAAATCTTGATCAAGTGTTGGCTCGATGTGAAGAGTATAGACTTGTTTTAAATTGGGAAAAATGTCATTTTATGGTTGAACAAGGTGTTGTCCTAGGTCATATTGTTTCTAATAGAGGAGTTGAAGTCGATAAGGCGAAAGTCTCCGTGATTGAGAACTTGCCACCACCTACAAATGTCAAAGGGGTGAGGAGTTTTCTAGGTCACGCCGGTTTTTATAGACGATTTATTAAAGACTTTTCTAAGATTGCCAAGCCTTTGACTTCTTTGCTTATGAAAGATGCACCTTTTGTTTTTGATGACTCGTGTCTTGAGGCCTTTCGCAGGATAAAGACCGCTCTCACTACCACACCAATTATCAAAGCTCCCGATTGGAATCTTCCATTTGAGATCATGTGCGATGCATCCGATTTTGCCGTTGGTGGCGTTCTAGGACAACGGGTTGAGAAGAAGCTACATGTGATTTATTATGCAAGCAAGACCTTAGACGAAGCCCAATCGAGATACACCACAAGCGAAAAAGAGATGCTTGCCGTTGTCTATGCCATGGAGAAATTTCGAAATTATGTTACCGGTTCCAAAGTCATTATTCATACCGATCATGCGGCAATTCGTTACATAATGTCCAAAAAGGAGACAAAGTCCCGACTCTTTCGGTGGGTGCTCCTTTTGCAAGAATTTGATATTGAGATTAAACACAAAGCCGGATCGGAGAACTTGGTAGCGGATCATCTTAGTAGGCTAACGGTTTGTAAAGAAAGCAACGAAGAAGATGGTATTCCCATCAATGAAGCTATGAGAGATGAGGCCTTGATGGCCGTTGAAACTATTACACCTTGGTATACCGATATCGTCAATTTCTTAGTGTCTCATTTTATTCCGGACGACTATTCCAAGCAAGAGAGGAAGAAACTACGTTATGAAGCCCGACGCTATTATTGGGACGAGCCCTATTTATTTCGCCGATGTGTAGATGAAATTTACCGACGATGTGTTACGGCCGAAGAAGGATATAATATTGTGAAGCACCTTCACTCGACATCTTATGGTGGACACTTGGCCAACCAAAAGACAATTGCCAAGGTTCTCCAAAGCGGGTTTTGGTGGCCTTCCATGTTCAAGGACATGCGAGCTTTCATTCTCACATGCGATGCATGCCAAAGAAGTGGCAATATTACAAGAAGAAATGAGATGTCCCTCCAACCTATCTTGGGGATTGAATTGTTCGATGTTTGGGGCATTGATTTCATGGGTCCATTCACATCCTCTTTTGGTAACAAGTACATTCTAGTTGCGGTTGATAATTATGTCTCAAAATGGATCGAGGCCGTAGCTTCACCCACCAATGACTCCAAGGTTGTAATCAAGCTTTTCAAGAATGTAATTTTCCCGAGATTCGGTATGCCTAGAGCCATAATTAGTGACGGAGGCTCTCATTTTAGGAAAGATACCTTTGAACACCTTCTTAAGAAGTATGGTATCACTTACAAGATGTCCTTAGCCCACCACCCTCAATCAAATGGGCAAGCCGAGATCTCCAACCGTCAAATCAAGGGAATTTTAGAAAAAGTTATTAATACACACCGAAAGGATTGGTCATTAAAGTTAAATGACGCCCTTTGGGCATTGATGACGGCTTACAAAGCGGCGATTGGAACCACTCCTTATCGTCAAGTGTATGGTAAAGCTTGTTATTTACAGGTGGAATTAGAACACAAAGCCAAATGGGCAATCAAAGAGCTAAACTTCGATGAGAGTGTTGTAGGAGATAATCGCCTTCTCCAACTACAAGAATTGGATGAACTAAGACTTGAAGCTTACAAGAATTCGAAGATCTACAAAGAACGAACTCGCCAATGGCACGATTCTCGAATTCTTCGTAAGGACTTCTCCGTTGGTGATAGGGTATTACTCTTCAACTCTCGCTTTAAGCTCTTCCCCGGTAAGTTGAAATCAAAATGGTCGGGTCCATTCGAAGTGACCAAGGTGCAACCATATGGTTCGATAGAAATATCTAGCCCGGAAACCGGGAAATTTATGGTTAATGGGCAACGTTTGAAGATTTATCATCCCGGTCACGTTCGTGAGACCTTTGCTACCATGAAGTTTGGTGAGCTCCCATTGGGGAGCTTTATTTAACCCCCTCTCGCAATTGAAGTAGGTTTGGTGGTATCATCAACAACCACCTTGTATATATGTATCATATTTCTTTGAGTTTATTAGTTTTGTTAGCTTGAGAAGGATGGTTGAAATTGGATTTCACAATGGAGCATAAATTTGGATGAAGATCAAGCTTTTGGAGAAGTTATGGAGCTTATTTGAAGACCACAAGCATGTTTGTGGGAGATATTGATTATGTAATGTGAGTCGAGTCATATATTTGAATCTCTAGGTGATTATTGAAGGGCCATGAAATGGCAAGGCGGAAAAACGCAGCAAAGAAGACCGTCGGGCGAAGTCGCCTGGTGAGACTCGACCGGGCGAAACTTCGCCCTAGGGAAAAGTTGCCAGAATTGCCGAAATTGAAGAAGATACCACCGGGCGAAACTTCGGCCGATGAGATTTTCACCGGGTGAAATTTCACCCGGTGGAAAAAAGTTGGGAAAAATGATTTTCACGACGAAAAACTGTCGGGTGAAATTTCACCCGATGGTGCCCGACCGGGTGAAATTTCACCCGGCGGCGTGACTTGGCCGGATCACCTACACTTTTATTTACTCACTACATTTTCATTTCCCTCCTTCATACTTACCCCAACATAACTTTCCCTCCAAACATTTTACACCAAATTTTTACCAATCACTTTAAAACTTTTCATTTCCCTCTCATCCACTCTTATTAATATCACATTTCTCACCTCACTCTTCATTTCACCCTTTCACCCACCATAACATCATTAAACCACTTTCCATACACTCCAACATCCATTCATAACTTCATTTCCAACTTGGTGATTTATTTTGGGTTTTTTGAAGAAGAGGAAGAAAGTTTTGGGATCTTTCTTGCAAGCACATTATTATGGAGACAAGAGCTCAATGAGCCGCGCGTAATCAAGGTATGGCTTCGATTTCTAATTCTTCTAAACGTTTATCTTCTAGTAAATCTTCTAAGCCAAAACTTTTACCTTGCCCTAATAAGCCCCTTGCTCGAACCTTCTCTGAAAAGAACTTTCAGAGTACTAGGTGGCCCTGTCCATTCACAATGGAAATCCTAGGTATTGAAGACGATATGAGAGAGTTATCGTCAAGAACAAGAACTAGTGGACTTCTAAGTTACGTGAATTGCACTTACAAAGACCTTACATGCGAATTTCTAGGTAGCTTTACAATTGATAACCCGACCACACCTAAAGAGTTCAAATTTAATTTGTTCGGTAGAACCCATTGCTTGACTATTTCCAAATTCTGCCTAGCTCTAGGTCTACCCACATCGGGTACCGGAATTCGTGAGCCTTTAATGGATGTACAAGCTAGTTCAACTAGGAAAGACTTGTGGAGATGCATAGCTAGTGGCCAACGTGATTTTGAACCCAATTCAAATTTTACCGCTGAAATCCGTAACCCCGCTATTCGTTATTTCTCTGAAATGCTTTCCCATTGCTTGATACCGTCTGCCGACAATATTATTAACCTTAATGTGTGTGTCTTATAATTGATTAGTGACTCTTTACTCGGTAGCCCTTACCCCCTTGACCTACCTATTGTCGTGGCGTTACACTTTCATCAAATTATTATTGACCAACGCCCTATCGTAGACTGTGGTGGTCTTGTGACTTTAATCGCGAGAAACTTGGGTTATGCGACTGACCACCTTAAACCGTTTGACGGTCGTATCTGGCTAAATGTGGCCTACCTCCCTACTTGGATTTTTAATGTACCTGACCATCGCCTCGTCTCCATTTGCCATGACCGCGCTTTGATAGTCCCCAACATCTACCGAACCAATATTTATAACTATCATAATTGGGACCTACCTTTAGGTCCCGGTGAATTCCGACTGAACGAATCGAGGGGAGTAGGAGTATGGGAGTACGCCGGTGAGTTGGAACCCTCCGAGAGCACTCCGACGGCTTCTTTTGCGTCAAATGACTACTCGAATTAGACCCCCCCTCCCCACAAGAGTCGGTAGATAATGTGGTTTGTATGTGTTGTAGGTATATATGTGTGGATTGTGTCAGTGAGTCTTAATCATCTACAATTGTATGTCCTTGAACTAATCTTGTTCCTTGTACCTTGTTCCACCATTATAATCATTGTGATTACTTTATCTTGAACCAAAATTGCAAGTTGTCCCACCGTCCCATCGATTTTTGCGGCCGTCGCGGCCTTGGTATTGCTCTCGGTCTTTAGGCGATATGATTACGCCATTGACCCTTTGAAAAATCCAATTTTTTTATCAAGTTTTCTCAATTTTTCTTAATCCGGGCTAGGTGACGTGATTACACCTACGCCCAATTTTTCACCCTTTCATTTTATTTTCTTACATTTTCATTTTCTTAGCCACTTGGCTAGGGTCTAGGTGATGTGATTGCACCTAGGCCCGCCACTATTTTACCGCTTTCCTTATTTTATTTTCCTTTTTCTTTTCTCAAAATTTTTGAAAAATCCAAAAACATTCAAAAAAATTATAAAACCCAAAAACATTTGAAAATCATAAAAATCCAAAAAGATTTTTCTTCTTTTTCTTTTCCATTTTTTTCGATCTTCCCCTACTTGTCCATTGAGGACAATGTACAGTTTTAGTGTGGGGGAGGAGTCTACTATCTTTTATTTTTCAAAAAATCTTTTTTTAAAAAAAAATCCATAAAAATTGGAAAAATTCGAAAAATCAAAAACATTTTCTTTTCGCTTCTTGTTTCTTGTTATGTTTTCGTGTCCCGTATACGGTCTTGTTCTCTACAATTACAGGTAACCACCACCTTAAATAGCGCGATTTGAAGAGATTATGGAATCAACCGCTTGGTAACTCCCTTTCTTCTTTCTTCTTTATTTTTGTAGAGGAGTTAGGTTGTTGCTATTTGGAGGCTCTCGAAGTGAGCATTTTGGGTGTTGTGGTTGATTGTGCTTGAATGTTGATGGAGTACGGAGTACTTGACCTTACTTGTGTTTTCTTTTATTTGCTTTTTCATTTTCGTGTGTTCCGTTTTGTTTTGCTTTTGTATAGCGTGTCTAGGATTTAAACTTTTCGAAAACCCGATTACAAATCTTTTACAAGAGTTTACATTCCATTGTGGATAACCCATTGTAGATTTTGGACCTTCGTCTAGTAGAATGACTCTTAGGCAATGAATTTGTTGATCCTTTAGCTTTGAGTCAACCTTTTCTACTAGAGGTTTACTTCGGGGTTTGCATTTGATCACCTTCACCACCCGTGGAGGACTTAGGCCTTGGTTCCCGCATCCCGTTTTCTAGGTGACCTTGCTCGAATGACCATTGCA
The DNA here is from genome assembly GCA_958450325.1 of Agrostemma githago. Classification (NCBI taxonomy): domain Eukaryota; kingdom Viridiplantae; phylum Streptophyta; class Magnoliopsida; order Caryophyllales; family Caryophyllaceae; genus Agrostemma; species Agrostemma githago. The sequence goes on along the minus strand of OY288258.1, from coordinate 52,991,714 downwards.
CCTTTAGTCTAAATTCTTTCCGCCTTTTTGTGGGTTATCCGGGAATGGCGCGCGTTCTCGATTACCTATTTTTCCTCCACCTATACATCATCACAAAAAGTTTACACAAAAATAACCTCCAAGCTTGGTTACAAACCACATCAAAAAGCCAAAAAGGGCAAACCAAAGCAAGAGAAAAAGGGCACAAAAACATGAAAAAGAAAAACAAAGGAGAAGAAAAGTAGCTTCAAATGAAAATCGTATTATCAAAAACGTCTCCTTCAAAAAAAAAATATAGCCCTTTGATCGATTCGTCGCCGTGAAGTGCCAACTAGAGGACCGAGTCCCGAGGTAGGAAGATAGCGGTGATTAGTCGATCAACCCAATAATTGTAAACACTCCACCTTTTTGTTTGGGCTAATTTAGGAAATTCGAGTTTGGAACGACCCTCTTGGTTTAGCCAAAGAGAGTAGGACTGCACCTACCTACAGTGTCGAACGAATCCATGGTTCACTTTTTACACTCCATTATACGCCCCGTAGTACCCCTTTAGAAGATTAGGAGGACCTAGGCTAAGTTATCAACATCTATACTGCTTAATTGTCATAGTATTAGGCTTTGGTTCTTGTTTACGTGGGTGATTTATCTTGGAAGTTTATTATTGTTCTAGGTAAGTAATCGGTGTCTTCCCCGCCGTCTCGATGAGAGATTCGGTGTTTTATTTTTGCTTTGGATGCGTCTATTCTTTCGTGTTATGTGTTTCTGTGTGTTTAGTCGCATCCACCATTTTGAGCAAGCCCCAACTTGCCTTGCATGGAAGTACTCTACCTCATGGGTATTCCGATGTGAGTTGAAGGAACAGAGCGGGCCCGTTAATTGCCCCGTATCGGCTTAGCATAGTCTAGCTAGTAGTAGTAGTTTGTAATTTCTTTTTGGGTCTTTGCTCGAGGACGAGCAACGGTTTAGTGTGGGGGAATTGTTGTGTGCTAAATTTAGACCATTTTTTCTCCCATTTAGACCCATTTTTCCCTCGTTTTGCAAGTCTTGAGTGCGATTATCGCCATATTTTGCGTACTTCTCGCATTAGCGTCCCTCTTGTGCGTTTTACGTGTTTTTGGTAGTTTTTCTATCATTTTTTGATAGGATTTGGTACCGATTGAGCTTTCAGGAGCACAAGAGAAGGGAATACCGTCCAAAGAGCAAAGCACACAACTTAAAGTTTAAAGCCATCCAATCGTACGACGAAGAATGAGACAAGAAAGAGGCCATAAAAATGATCGGGCGAAATTTCACCCGGTGAGACACCACCGGGCGAAATTTCACCCGACGGTAAATATGCCTCCATGAAGATTTTCCGAGACTCCCCACCGGGCGAAATTGACCGGGCGAAATTTCGCCCACCGGGTGAAATTTCACCCGATGGAAAGAAACGCCAAAAACGCAAAAAAAATGAAGAAAATTTGACCGGGTGAAATTTCACCCGGTGGGATTTATCGTCAAGTCCGCAGGGAGAAGTTTCACCCCATGAAGATGCAAAGGGTGATTGTCTCATTAATGGAGCAGAAAGTTGGATTTGGGTTTTATGTTAAATACCCATTAAGGCTTTACTATATATATGTTACCCTAGTTTTTTGCCCAAGCTACCATCAATCATTAGAGTAGTTACACCATTTCACCACCATATTACACCATCTCTTTAGTACTCCCTCCAACCTACTATGATTTACCCACTTATTATTTTAATCCCTCACATTTGAATAAAAGTGGGTAAATCATTGTGGGGGCGGAGAGAGTAGTAGTTTAGTAGTATTCTAGTACTAATCCTCCATAATTCTAGTAGTTCACATAGTGATTTAGTAGTAGATATACTTAGTTTCCATCAACAATTCTCTAGTTTTACATTCAAGTTTGTAGAAGATTATCATTTCAAGTTTTATTTTGAAGATTTGTTGGGTTTATTGAAGAATTAGTGACAAGTTCTTCATTTTATTCATCAAATATTCAATCTTTATTTATGCAATCTTATTATTTCTTCTAGATCTTCATAGTTCGTATATTTCTTTTCCACTCTCTAATCTCTAGTTTAGATTTATTTTATTGTTCTTTCATTATTGTCTTATTTAGATCATTTTTATTTATGTTGTTTTAGATTGTTGTTTTTATGTTTAGTTTTGTTGATTGTTGTTTTGATCATCTTAGTGTTGTTAGTTTCTCTAGATTTTATTTATGATATTCTAGATTATTCTCTAGTTTATTTTGTTAGATCTTGTTTCTTCCATAGTTTAGTGGGTAATTGTTAGATCATAGTTTTCTTATTGTTTTGTTGTTAGTTTCTTTAGATCTAGTTAATATGCATGTTGTAGTGATTTTCTCCTTAGTTAATGTTTATTTGTCCTCCATTATGATTAGTGAGTAGATTTCTTGTTGGGGAGTTTAGGGATGAGGACTTGGATTATTTGAATATAGGGATGTTGGTGGGTTGCTTGCTTGTTGATTTATCTTGTTTATGGTTGTTATGTCATTGTTGTTTTAGTCCGGCCAACTAAGACCGACCTTGACTAATTTCTATCAATATGGGGAAACTCGGGGTAGAAATTACCATAGCTAGAGACTTACCCTTATTCGCCGCGAAAGCGGGTTTTTAGGTGAGTTAGGTGAAGAAACCGAAAGGTGGCATTCTCCTTTATCAATGTTGTAACAAAAACTCGATTCCGACCTTCTTAGACTCCAAGTACCGAATCCCGACTTCCCCCTAACACCTTTTCCTAGATTGATTATCACCCCTAGCTATTTCTCTAGTTATTTCCCTAGTATAGACTCGACCCTTAGAAAACCCCCTCTAGACATCAAACACACCGCTTTAAACTTGATTGTCAACACACCGTTCCTTGTGGACCGACCTCGACTTACCACGATTACTTGTCTGTCTTTGTGTTATTCTGAGTCTATAAATATTGTTTGATCCCCCGTCCTTCGCTAAACGACCGATCCGATTGGGGCGCGATCATGTGTACATGTACTGAGCTACTGTCTGTTCTTCAGACTTTCAGTCACAAAACAAAAGTACCGTAATTGTAATGTACTGAGTTACCTTCTGTTTTAACAAATTCCGAATTCATACAAATCTCATACCTTCTGTTACCTTCATGGTTTTTGGTTTAGATTGGACCCCTTTCTATGGTATCACAAAAGAGTAAGGTACATATTCTCAAGGATAAAGACGTCCTAGCTGACTTCATTTCTAAAAAGAAAAAGAAGCGTCCAATAGAAACAAAAGATGAGGCGACCGGAAAGCCTTCCAAGAAATGGTCGAAATCATTCGTCACAATCAAAACAGATGGTGGGGCATTAGCAAAACCACCACAATTGTAAGTTTTTTATTTTTATCGTTTCTTATTTCAAGGCATTACTATAATTATGTGTTAGCTGATGTTAGTTATTCCAAGGTATTACTGTAGTTATTCCAAGGTGTAAATGTAGCTATTCCAAGTCGTTAGAGTAGTTATTTCAACCTCAGTTACTCCAACGTTTTAGTATAACTATTCCAATTCAGTAAAATAGTTATGTTGTCTAACATGGTCTGATGTTTGCATGCCGTAGTCAATGATTGTGAAGTGTCGGCCTCATGGTCTTGTGGACCTGATAAGTAAACTTGGCCATCGTCAGTTGTCCGATGTTCGTGAGATTGGGTTTGGGGGGTTACTCGATCTAAAGGTTTCCGCACTCCCATTAGACATAGTGCCATCTTTGGTGAGACAGTTCAACGCTGCTGGCCACATGTTTGAGGCTTCAAGTATCATATTTTTGCTCACAAAAGATGATGTCCATGACATCTTTGGGTTGCCAAGGGGTGGCCATGAAGTAGAATTAGCGCCAAATGGGCCTGACATCTTATCGACTCAAGACACGTTGAAGCGCCAATGGAGGGAACTATTTGGCATAAACAACAACAAGGATGGTATCAAGCTGCACCAACTGACTGAAGCTATGCTTGAGCACAAAGATAAAGGTGGAGATCAATTCAAGCGTATGTTTGTCTTGTATGCTATGTCATCCGTTCTTGCACCCACGACAAACCACACTGTTGATTTCTCCCTTCTAAAAGTGGTCAAAGATGTAGGAAGGATATGTGAGTACGATTGGTGCTCATATATTTTCAGCAGCTAGTCCAGGGAGTGAGTTTGGTTAGGTCCGGAAAGGGCAAAAATTTGCGGGGCTGTATACTTGTCTTGTTACTTTCATATTTTCATCGAGTAGAGTTCTGTGGAGAGGCTGCCCCAAGGGATATACCACTGATGAAACATTGGTCAGACAAGAGTTTAGAGCAGAGGGCAAGGGCGGAACTTAGCACCGGTCGGCTAGGAACCGGTAACTTAATCGAGGGTGTTTACCCTATTTGCAAGCAGCCAACCAGTAAGAATGGTATAATTATTCTATTAATGTTCTTCCATTACCCATGCAATCAAGGAACTTCTCAAACACCCATTTGAAAGACACTTCATCCTCATGTGCAAGCAACGCAGAGGCAAAAGTCACTGACTTTTTGTGATGGTTTACCCCTGTGAAAGAAGTAAACACCATAAAATACTTGTTGGTACCATAAGTGGCGTCGTAAGTTACAACGTCTCCGAACATAAAGTAATTCATTCTCGCCTGCCCATCTGCCCAAAATGCTCTGGAGAAATGATTGTCTTCATCGCCATGGTAAGCAAAGTAGAAGTTATCATTGGTTTTCTTCTGGGTTTCAAGATAGTCAATGAACAAATCCGCATCGCGGTCACCAATGTAGAGCTTGATGTCTTTTAGAAAGTTCTTAAAATCTATAAGAGATGCTCCAACATTTTCATACCCATTCGCATTGACGCTCATCAATCTAAATGTTTTTGTAGCACCTATGTTCAATTTTGCATTGTTAACAATCGTTTGCTTATGATAAAGCGTCAGGTTTCTTAAAAGCTTTTGGAATTCTCTATCCTTCATCGGGCAAAGCATATGGTTATGTGCTTCAACAAATTGATCAATCTTGTATCCATTTTCAAAAGCTACTAACTGTATCTTTGCCTTACAACCAATTCGATCAACCCTTCGCTTTTGTGGTGAACTAGTTTTGGTCTGAGAGTTGCTCTTCTTTTCTTTTCTTTTTTCTTTTTTTGCTTTTTCAAAATAGGGTTGGACAATTGTTCGTCTTGAACCTTTTCAACAACAGATTCTGCAGAAACCATTTTTTGAGATACTTTTGTAGTCTTTTTTCGATCTTCTTTAAAACCTTGTAGGTTACACACTACAGTCTTCCTATATATTTTTGTACCACCACGAAACCATACTTGCGTATGCAACCTAAGATCAAAACCACACCTAAGGGAATACATCTTATAAAAATTGATCCCTTCCTCAAGACTTCGGAAACATCTCCCTATCTTAGGTGCGAGCTCATCTTCTACCGTCCTTGTCCAACTATCGCTACCACCCGGAGTGTAAGTCAGGCTTAGAGAATTGGTGCTATTTTCAATAGTTGGTGTTGTCATAATGAGACCATTGTTGCTAACTTGAGTATGATTGCTATCAATGGATTGGGTTTCTTCTGCAAACATATTCAAGTACTCCAATATTCAAATTCAATTACTCCAACACATATATTCAACTATTCCAACACATATATTCAATTCTGAGTTATACATGTTCAGCTATTCCATTCTAGAATCACAGTTACTCTAATGCTCATATTTAGCTATTCCAATATTAGACATCAGTTACTCCAGGTTCGTGTTCAGTTATTCCAACATATACTCAAGTATTCCAATTACTCCAACATATATACTCAGTTACTCCAACACATATATTCAACTATTCCAACACATATACTCAACTATTCCAACACATATACTCAAGTACTCCAATTACTCCAACACATATATTCAACTATTCCAACACATATACTCAAGTACTCCAATTACTCCAACATATATACTTAGTTACTCCAACACATGTATTCAATTACTTCAACACATATATTCAACTATTCCAACACATAAATTCAACTATTCCAACACATATACTCAAGTACTCCAATTACTCCAACACATATATTCAATTACTCCAACACATATATTCAATTATTCCAACATATATATTCAACTATTCCAACACATATATTCAAGTACTCTATAAATTCTGAGATTACCTTCAAGTTGATTCATGTTTTCTATGTTGAAATCGATATTCATCATAAAGAATTCTGGAGGAAATAAAAAACCAATAGTTAAAAACGAATCCATGCTCAAAAACCGGATAAATTAACTTAAAAAACGAATACCTATTCAAAAACGAATAGGTATTGAATTATAACGACATTAACTTCATGTTCATCAACAATAGGTTCATGCTTGGTGGAATCAATGCTCATCAAAATGGAATTTCTGAAAATTGAACGAATTGAATTGAATTTCTGAAAATTGAATTGAATTGAACGAATTGTATACGACTTGAACGAATTCCGTATACAATTGAGCAAATTTTCGAGATAGAACGAATTAGGATGATAGGATGAACGAATTTCTGGTAAATTAGGATGATGAATTTTTGAGATGAAATTTGGGGGTTTTTGGGAGGAAAATTGAAGTAACCCTAAACAGAAGAGAGAGAAAGAGATGAGAGAGAAAGAAAGGCAGATTGTGTGGTTTTTTGGAGGTTTTGTTATCTTTTGACGATTAATCTCAACCGTTGATCAAGATTAGATCAACGGTTCAGATTGTTAGGATATTTACACTAAAATTGGTGTTTACACCAGATCCCACTTGTGAGTATATATATATATATATATATATATATATATATATATATATATATATATATATATATAGGGTTATTTCATGACAATAATACCAACTATAAGGGGACTTCTTAGAATAATCTCAACTATACGTAATCTCGTTTTAATATGAACTATGCCTTCATTAATCTCATTTTGTTATGGACAAAATTATGACCTACTATAGCCGGTAATAGTGACCAGTTGTGACTTTCTAGGGTCCTTGATTGTTCCATCGTCGTTCATGAAAGTCAAAACAACAAGAAAATTAAAGCATTTTTTTTCATGGCTTCTACAATACTAATCAGAAAAAAAAATGCAAGATGAATTTTGGGAAGATTCAAATTTTTTTTAACCAACAGCCGAAACTAAAGAGGAAGGTTCAACCGGTTTTCCAGGTAACCGGTCACCTATATCAATGAGAGATTAATGAAGGCATAGTTCATATTAAAACCAGATTACGTTTAGTTGGGATTAATCTAAGAAGCTGCCGTATAGTTGGTATTATTGTCATGAAATAACCCATATATATATATATATATATATATATATATATATATATATATATATATATATATATATATATATATATATATATATATATATATATATAGAGAGAGAGAGAGAGAGAGAGAGAGAGTAAGGCTCTTATGAGTCCTTCTCTATATATGAGTCCATGAGTCCTCATCTCATCCGTTGGATGAGATGAGGATGGATGGACAAGATGCGTTGCATTAAAAAAAAATAAGGGAAGATTTACGTTCCTAAAATAACTCACAAGAATTTAGGAAACAATAACTTCATATCATTCACGTTCATAATCACAAATTTCATTCACGTTCATTCACACCTAAAAAAAAAAACTCAGATTCATTCACGCTCATTCATCGATTTTGAACTCGAAATTCTGCTACCATGGATTCAATGACCGCATCATCGTCTTCAACGGTTGATATGCAACTAATCGAGTATAACAATGGTGAGTTTCAGTTTTTCATTCACGTTTTTATTCGTTTTTTTCTTCATGGATTTCAATAGTCAGATGGCGCTTTCAATTTGCGTTTTCATATCATTGTTTTATTGCGTCGAATTGCGTTTTTTTTTTACGTCGATCTTCATGTTTATAGTGCTTCAATTGTCATTCTGTATCACAGTTCGTATCAATTTGCGTTGTTTTGATGTCATTGCGTTTTGATATCACAGTTTCGTATCAATGGTATTTTGATATCTCGATCTTTATAGATTACAGTTCTTTATGCTTTTTATTAATATTTTCCCTGATATCCATTGATTCTATTTTTTTGATTTCAGTTAACGCAGATTCGTCGTTGAAGTAACATGTCTTCTGAGTTAAAGTAACACTTCATTGCAATCACAGTAACACAACTGAACGTTCAGGAAAAGGGTTTTTTGATATGCTAGAGTAACGTATTGTACATGTTAGGGTAACACCACTTATGAATTACAGTAACACATTATTTGCATTGATGTAACGCTGTTTGATTTTGTGCAGGTAGTTGCGCCAGAAATGCGAACGCACAAGACAACACTGGAAAAGGTGGAATTTAATTCGTTTGATTAATTATGGATTAATATTATGGTTCATTGATATTATTGTTTCACCGACATTATTGTTTTGCTTTATGTTGAAGCATACATGGCGTTGAAGTAACACAAGTAATGAATTACAGTAATACCTAATTTTAATTAGAGTAACACAAAAATGTAACACTAAAAAAGGGCTTTTGGCGCTGACGTTGGAGTAACATCTTTTTAGAGTTAAAGTAACGCAACTTAGGAGTTACAGTAACACTTATGCCCATGGGCCTGACATTTCTTAATTTTTGGCAGGAAACATTGGTAAAGAGCCGAATGCACAGGAATGGTGCAGAGATGTGGGTGAGGTTTTCACTCCGTACTGAAGAAGACATAGAGGAAGACGAGGATGAACAAGTGTTTTGATAATACTCGTGTTCTTTGACATTACAAGAATTTTTCTTTTTTCCTGGTTTACACGAAAAACTAATGTTGTACACATTTTTACAATTAACACTATATTTATTTAATAAATGTGTTTTTGGTTAGAGTAACATCTCATGTGCGTTGAAGTAACACTATTAATTTGTTACAGTAACAGAAAAAAATGCATTGTAGTAACTGAGGACAGCAGTGTTGTTCATTCATTGAAAGAGTACCAATATTGGTGATTGCAATATCATTGTACTAACGGCATTAATCACTTAAAGTAACATAATTTGTTCATCAAAGTAACACACACAGTGCTTCGGTGTAACACACAGAATGTAAGACCAAAGAAAATTGTGTTAATTTCAATAATCCCCATAGGAACACCAACAGTGAATTAGAGTAACAGGTGCAGCTGGTCATTGTAACAGAGTTTCACAGCTTCAATGTATTGGTGATAGTCAAAGTACCAATGTAATTAGACAGGTAACTAAAGAATAGAGACCATTAAATCGTAGTTACAAAAGAGATGACATGATTCAGTAAACACGCTATTTTTTTCGGCCCTTTGTTGGCTTGCTCTTGGGACCGTCGATGATTTTTTGTCTAGTGTTCTCATACTTGGCTACGTTTTCCAACAATTGCGATCGCACAGTGTTCCTGTCTGCCAATAGAAGTGTGGAGTAACATAAGAAGCAGATTAGAGTAACAAATGTACACAATTGAGGGTTTACAAGGATTCGAAGTATCACGAAGATGAGAGTTAAAGTAACACCTCTTATGCATTACAGTAACACATGGTTGTCTTTGAAATAACATCGTACATCAAACACAGTAACGAAGCACCCCTTACACTAACACATCAAGTTTATTACAGTAACAGCGTATGTGCATTAAAGTAACATTCGATATATGTTCGTCTGTAGTTGAATTCAATTACACGAAACAGATGAAAACCCAGATAGCAAAACAGTCTTCAGTGAAAAAAATTAATTATATGGCACAGACGCAGCAAAATTAATGAATCAATAATTAGCGAAAGAGGTAATGAAATATAATACAGATGTAAACAAAACCTAGATCTTCAGTAAAATAATAACCTTGCTCGAGTTGAGGACAGCGATTGAATTGAGTTGAGCGACAGAGTTCAGTTGAGCGAGTGCTCGAGAATCCTAGAGTTGAGCGAGCGATTGAGTTGAGTTGAAGGATTGAGTGCGAGTTGAAGGATTGAGTGCTCGGGTATGCCTGAGTTGAGCGCAAAAGTTGAAGTTGAGCGATTGAGTTTGAGTTGAGCGTTTGAGTGTAAGGCTGTGCTTGAGTTGAGCGAAAAAATTGAGCGAGATGAGAGAAAAGATGAAGATGAAGGGTTTCTTAAGCGGGCGTTTGAATGCAAAAAAAAATAAATGAGATGAGAGAGAAGCTTGCAGTTGGCACTAATCTAGGGAGGAAGAAGATTTTTTTATTTTTTTTCCAAAATTTGGTAGTTGCGACCTTAATTAGCATATGCAATCTCAATCATTCATCTTGTTTAGATCAATGGCTAAGAATAGGACTCACGGACTCAAAAAAGAAAAAGGGACTCACTTGATCCTTCCTCTATATATATATATATATATATATATATATATATATATATATATATATATATATATATATATATATATATATATATATATAGAAGTGGGATCAGGTGAGTCCACTTATATATGTTGAGTCCGTGAGTCCCCATCTTAGCCCTTGATTCAAGGTTAGATTAATGGACAAGATTTGATCTCATAATTAAGGAAATAACTAACAAATCTGGTAAATATATCATTTTTCTCTCTCCTCCTTAATTATCTCAATGCAAATCTTTTCTCTCTTTTATCAATCTTTTTAAATGTCTTTTTCTCTCACACAACAAGTTTTTTCAAAATTAAGTTTTTTCCATTTTCACCAAAAAATCATCATTTTCCTACTGCCATTGTACGTATGTTACTATGTTACTGCCATAATCCATAAATTATGTTACTTTAACTCATATAACGTGTTACTTTAATTCATGAACTGTGTTACTTTAACTCATAAAATCTGTTACGTTGTTTAATATATTCTCTTGCAAAAACTATTACTCTAACTCATACAATGTGTTACTCTAATTCATGAACTGTGTTACTTTAACTCATAAAACCTGTTATGTTGCATAGTCTCTTGCAAAAACTGTTACTCTAACTCATACAATGTGTTACTTTAATTCATGAACTGTGTTACTTTAACTCATAAAATCAGTTACGTTGCATAGTAGTCTCTTGCAAAAACAGGAGTTCCAATTAACAAAAAGAATAATGATTGTTTTTATTAAGATACTCCAAAACAAAAAGTGGTACAAGATTCCAACTAAATCAACTCCATTACAATTCCAATGTTTCACAATTGTTACTCATAATGTCCTACTTATAATTATGCTTCTTCTTCATCCTTCTCGTTCTCTCCGTCTTCTTCTTTTTCATATTCTTCATCATCATCATCTCAGAAGCTTTGATTTAATCTCACCACCGCACAATGGAGGAAACTCTCACCCACATCCCTACATCATTCATGTGGATTAAAATAACAGATAACAAGAGTTAAAGTAACAAATGAAGTGCATTGAAGTAACGTTGAATTAAATTAACTGAGTATGCTTATACACCAGGTATAAAGTAACAGAGGTCAGACATTAAAGTAACAGATAGTATGAATTAAAGTAACATATAATGTTCATTAAAATAACACCAGATATAAGTTAGTGTAAAAAATTCATATAATGATAAAAAATGATAGTATGATGCAGTATCTTACTCTTTGATATTGTTTTGTTTTCTATTTTGAAGTCATCATGTCCCATAATTATAGGAAGTAGTATTTTTTTTTCTTTTTTTTTATATGGCGTTACTCTTTGATATTGTTTCCTATTTTGGTGGCAATCACGTCCCATTATTATTAGGAAACAATATTATTTTTTTATTATTTTTTAGTATGGCAGTTTCCTAAATTCTTAGGACACTACAATGCACTACAATAACAGATGAAAAACACTAAAGTAACAACTGGAGTGTATTAAAGTAACACGACATATAAAGTAACAGATGGTAGACATTAAAGTAATAGATGCTCTACACTAAAGTAACGCAGTATATGAACTACAATAACTCAATATATTATAAACGTAAAAACTAATAATTGAGTAGCATCTTAATGACTTCCATGGCGATTCCAGTATAAATTACAAAACATATATACTCACCGTTTGTGTGTTTTACGATTTGCATATGAATCTATGATGAATAACACGACCATGAAAACAATATCAACATGAAAATTGATGCAAAATATGAATGACACGACCATGAAAACAACATCAACATGAAAATTGACGTAAAACATGAACACAAATTGACGCAAATTAATCAAGATAATGAATAAAAATTGACGCAAAACATGAAAGTAATATCGAAACTCACCATTGTTATACTCGATGAATTGCTTATCAACCGTTAATGAAGATGTCGCGATCATTGAATTCATAGTAACGGAATTTCGAGCACATATTTGATTGAATGAATGAACGTGATGATCGATGAGAGCGTTTTTTTTTTAAAGGTTTTGATGAACCTGTGAATGAACGTGAATGAATGAATGAATGAGGAATGATTGTGATTATGGGAGTTATTGTTTCCTAAAATCATGGGAGTTATTTTAGGATACTAAATCTTCCTCTTTTTTTTTTAAATACAAAATATTAGGATGCATCTTGTCCATCCATCCTCATCCCATCCAACGGATGGGATGAGGACTTAGGGACTCAACATATATAAGGGGACTCATTAGAACCCATCCCCCCCCCCCCTCTCTCTCTCTCTCTCTCTCTCTCTCTCTCTCTCTCTCTCTCTCTCTCTCTCTCTCTTTATATATATATATATATATATATATATATATATATATATATATATATATATATAGGTGGGATCAGATGACTCCACTTATATATGTTGAGTCCGTGAGTCCCCATCTTAGCCCTTGATTCAATGTTGGATTAATGGACAAGATTTGATCTCATAATTAAGAAAATAACTAACAAATCTGGTAAATCTATCATTTCTCTCTCTCCTCCTTAATTATCTCAATGCAAATCTTTTCTCTCTTATTTTAAATGTCTCTCTCACACACAACAAGTTTTTTCAAAATTAAGTTTTTTTCATCTTCACCAAAAAATCATCATTTTCCTACTGCCATTGTACGAATGTTACTATGTTACTGTCATAATCCATAAACTATGTTACTTTAACTCATATAACGTGTTACTTTAATTCATGAACTGTGTTACTTTAACTCATAAAATCTGTTACGTTGTTTAATATATTCTCCTGCAAAAACTATTATTCTAACTCATACAATGTGTTACTCTAATTCATAAACTGCGTTACTTTAACTCATAAAATCTATTATGTTACATAATAATCTTTTGCAAAAACAAGACTTTCAATCAACCAAAAGAATAATGTATGTTTCTATTAAGGATACTCCAAAACAAAAATTATAAAACTTCATTATAATTCCAATGTTTCACACCTATAACTATAAGATCTGGATATTTGAAATCAAATTATAATCATAAACTGTATTACTGTAACTCATTAAAACTGTGTTACTGTAACTCATTAAGTATGTTACTCTAACACATAATGTGTGTTATTCTAACTCATTTTACTCCAATCAAGGATGTTACTCTAACAATATATTGTCCTACTCAGAATTGTGCTTCTTCATCTTCTTCTTCTCCCGATTCTTCTTCATTGTCAGACGATGATTTACATGACATTTCCTTCTTCTTCTTCTTCTCATCTACATCTTTGAAGATCTGCCCTATGTATGGAGGAAATTCTCACCCACATCCCCACATCATTCACGTGCTTTTGCGTCTACTGAAAAAACAATAACAGTGCCAATAAACGTGGCGAAAAAAACAATCAAAACTTGAAATATGGATTAAAGTAACAGATAACAAGAATTAAAGTAACAGATGAAGTGCATTGAAGTTACATTGATTTAATTTTTACAGAGTATTCTTATACACCAGGTATAAAGTAACAGAGGTCAGACATTAAAGTAACAGATAGTATGAATTAAAGTAACAGATAATATTCATTAAAATAACACCAGATATAAGTTAGTGCAAAAAATTCATATAATGATAAAAAAAGAGTATGACGCAGTATCTTACTCTTTGATATTGTTTCCTATTTTGAACCCATCAAGTCCCATAATTATGGGAAGCAGTTTTTTTATTTCTTTTTTTTATATGGCGTTACTCTTTGATATTGTTTCCTATTTTGGTGGCAATCACGTCCAATTATTATAGGAAACAATATCTTTTTTTTTAATATGGCAGTTTCCTAAATTCTTAGGACACTCCAATGCACTACAATAACAGATGAAAAGCACTAAAGTAACGACTGAAGTGTATTAAAATAACACGACATATAAAGTAACAGATGGTAGACATTAAAGTAACAGATGCTCTACACTAAAGTAACGCAGTATATGAACTACAATAACTCAATATATTGTGTGTGCGCAAATTTCATATGATGAATCAGACATTTAACAGTATGCAATTTCCCATATTGTAAACGTAAAAACTAATAATTGAGTAGCATCTTAATGACTTCCATGGCGATTCCAGTATAAATTACAAAGCATATACTCACCGTTTGTGTGTTATACGATTTGCATATGAAGCTATGATGAATGACACGACCATGAAAGCAATATCAACATGAAAATTGACGCAAAACATGAACGCAAATTAATCAAGATGATGAATAAAAATTGACACAAAACATGAAAGCAATATCGAAACTCACCATTGTTATACTCGATGAACTGCATATCAACAGTTAATGAAGATTTCGCGATCATTGAATTCAAAGTAACAGAATTTCGAGCACAGATTTGATTGAATGAATGAATGAATGTGATGATCGACGAGAGCGTTTTTTTTTAAGTTTTGATGAACGTGAATGAATGAATGAAGAATGAAAGTGATTATGTGAGTAGTTATTGTTTCCTAAAATCATGGGAGTTAGTTTAGGATACTAAATTTTTTTTTTAATACAAAATATTAGAATGCATCTTCTCCATCCATCCTCATCCCATCCAACGAGGACTTAGGGACTCAATAAAGATGAGGGACTTATATATATATATATATATATATATATATATATATATATATATATATATATATATATATATATATATATATATATATATATATATATATATATATATATATATATATATATATATATATATATATATATATATATATATGCATGGTTGTTGTCAATTCATTCAATAACCACTACCTAATACAAACCATTACTCCTAATTAACTAGCTAACATCTTCCGTCCTTTGAAAATATGGCCCAAGCATGCGCATCATCCCCATAATGTAACCATAAGCAATCGTACGTAATTCAGCAGTTCGAGCCGTACGGTAGCCAGGCACGCTCCACCTTCAAGTTCATAGTCTATACTCGAGAAAGTGTGGACATGACATAGGTCCACGTCCGGCGCGGTCAGGCGCGGGTTTTGGTAGGCGGATGTTATCATGTGAGATTGTTCTCGAATGGAAATATAAATCATAATGGAGTCACCACCGAACTTTATGGGAGTTCGGACCCGTTCGAACCCACTCTGTACTTTGACGTACCGCGCACCAAGCACGGTTTGCCTTAGTAATAGAGCTTGTGGCGGTTCGTCCTTTTGCATCACGATACCGATGTCAAATATATCGAATATCATATCGTATATCGAATGACTCTCGTGACCAATAGTTTCAGGCATCCAAAAACCGAAGATTCTGAGTAAGGGGTGAAGGTACGTGTTGGGAAGCTCATCAATTTTCGGGATCTCAATTTGATTGTATGACAAATTAATTTAATTTTTTGTAATTATTTGAGATCTTTTAGCTCAAGCTCATGGATATAAATGAGAGTCTTACATTAATCGTACTTCCTACGTAAAAATTGAAATTAGGAATGGTAAGTAACAATTAACGTAAGTAAATTGTTTGGACTACTTAAATAATTAAATACGACAAAAAAATTGAATTATTTTGACAAAATAATGAATTGAATCTATTCTTTACATACGAGGAGGTGTGTAACGATAAGAGCTAGTTCGTAAAGCTACGAAATCGATTCGGTCATAGCCTGATCGAGCTTGGTCAATAATAATCTCAAGAGATCGTTACAATTTAAGCCGATCCTGAGCACAACAATGTTAGACTCCGGAAGTTCATCTGGACTCGTTTTTAGCTTTTTATATATGTATTTTAGTACTCCTCATGTCTCGTACCGGCCGGCCAGTCTTGTGTATTTTCAACTTATATAAAAGTGCAATTGGGGTATATAGAAGTGTAACTGAGTTCCTTACAAGTCTAACTAGTTGGTTTCACGGGAACCTGATTCTATAGTAAATACGGGCATTTCGATAACCTAACTCGTTCTTACTTTTATTATCCCGTACGAGAGCTCATGCCCAGATCTACTCGTTATACCCCTACATACGAACCTAAGAGAAAGCATAGAAAAAAAAATTGTGCTAGTTCGCGCTGTGTACCCGTGTTTTCGTGTTGAGTACATGATTTTTGCCTCAAAACTAATTATATTTAACTTTTGCAGAATCCTAATGCAAAAAAAAAAAAATTACTTCTTTTATACTCCGTAGATAAAATGGTCTTACAAGCTAAATATCATTTTTAAAATATAATCGAAGAATACTATGTATATTTCGTATTTAATTTTATATCAACAACATAACATTTTATGATTATCATCAGGCTGACATATGTAAATAATTGATATTATAAATGATAGGTTGTTGTAATAAACTTTAATATGGATAAATAGAAGAATTAACTTTCACGATTAAAATTAGTCAGATTAGTCAATAACAAAAAAAATACTTCGTACAATAATTTTTTGGTTTAGACTATTAAAAGGGACAATAATGTTTGAGTAAATAATTTATATACTGTTTGCATAATTTTTTACATATAAACATAAGAGTGAACCTAAGAAAAATACTAAAGTTTAATTTTTAAGGAAAAAAGCGAGAGATATTAAAACGTTAAAATAATATTAAAATTGGTAAAATGGCTTTACAAAGACTCGAACCCAGGCACAACCTATACACATACCAATTATTCACTTTAAAAAGACCATTGTACCAAGTACAATGATGGTAGGAGTTTGTCGTCTATCCTACCGATCAAAATAATCAACGAACCTAAGCTAAGTAGTTAGGGTAAGTCGAGTCGATCCTCAGGGACGGGAGTTCCAAACTAAAGGGTGCTACGGTCTAAGAGTAGGTTCAAGACGAACTAAAGTAATTGATTGTAGTTGGTGACTAATCTAGAAACAACTATAAAACTAAGGCAAAGAAAACTAAGACGATAATGAAAATGGGGATCAACAATAGAGGAAAGAAGTTAGAGTTAGGTCGGGTTCGAGGGTGTCTAGGAGGCCAAGAAGGAGTAAGGGTGTCAGTGTAATCCACTAGCCTTGGTTACACCCGGGCTCTCGCACTTAGACGACCAAAGGGGTCTCTACAATACGCTCGCGCTAATAATGATGATATACAACAAACCAACATGCAACAACATACAAGAGAACACAAGGAAACATGAGTTTCTCAATCTCAAGTCTACTAGGCATTTTATCAAACATGTTATGTGCATAATGATAGGAGGCACCAAACACCAATAATTCCACCCTAATCACCCATAATCAACACACAATCCCCCTACTAACCCTAGCAAGAAACTACTCACTATTCATTCTAAAACAATCCACATTCGCATTCAACATCAACATAACAATGACATTCATATTGAAGAAATGAAGAATACTTAGCATAAACAATGAAGAAAACTAAGAAAACCAGATTAAACTAGAGATAGATAAGGGAGAAGAGAAAAAATACCAAACAAGATGAATAGAGGAGGAAAAGAAAGGATCTTTGATTAAATCCAACCCAAAGAAATGGAATTCAATGTTGTCAATAGAGAAATCCCCCAATAGGCCTTCAATAATACAAAAATCAAACTAGGATTAAACTAGAATTAAAGAAAGATTGAAGGATTAGGCTAATCTACACTAATTAAAGCGAATCTAACCTAAAGTAGATCTAGGGTTTCGTGCATGTCTAAATATTACAAGAGAGGGTATATATAGAGTTACACAAATAAGAGAAGTGAATCAATGAAGCGTGAGAGAAGCGGAGGCCTCACGGCCGTGTTTCATGCCTCCTGGCCGTGAGCCAGGCCCGTCCCGGCCGTGATGGGGGTGCTCACGGTTGTGAGCCTCTACTGGTGTTATTTTTCTTCTCGTCTTTACTTTAGGTGTCGAGTTTTTATTCCCGATCGGGAATGCAGGTGACATGGCCGTATAGCTTCCCGGGTCGACTCCTTCTTGCTTTTCCTTGGCTCTATCAATAACTCGTGACTCAGAATAGGTCCTTACGACGTAGAAATGGGCTCCAAAAGCCGCGTTCTTGCCATACGAACCTAGAAACACAAAATATCTCTTGAGAAGACATTAGTAGTACAAAAACCGCTTCTAAAGGCGATTAAACTAAGGAACAACACGTAAAGCAAAAAGGAAAGACGGTGTAAATCTAGCATATCATATAAATCCATGCTTAAAAGTGTGATACAAATGTATATATAATATGCATAAACTTGTTGTAGGGTGGTTTGACTTCGTTGGCAAAAAGAAATGCCTAACCAATCCTTACAATTAAGCTAGATTTTTTTGTAATATTCTTTCAATTATTCTTTTTTTTTTTAAAAAAAAATTATATAATTATAACTTATTTTATAAGTGAAAGACCCCACGTTGATTGAATATGTCTTATTTATGAGCTTAAATGACTAGTGCTTAAAATGATTGAAAGTACTACTCATATCAACAAAGTGCACTTTCTTTTCTGGTCATCCATACAAAAGAACTCCACAGTTAAGCTTGTTTGAGTGGGTGTAATCTTAGGATGGGTGACCTCCTACGAAGGTTTCCAGGATGCGCATGAGTGAGGTCAAAATACGTTGGAAAGGACTCGTGTTGGTATGTGGGATCAGTACAAAGCCTGGTAAGCTACCGCGGTTAACATTTCCGGTCCTAGGATTGGGTTGGGTGTTACGAATGGTATCGGAGAAACCCTGCGGCCGTGTATTTGGCACCTAGCCGGGGTGGATTCTGGGTCAACGGTTATGCTGCCAGGTGCAACAAGGACGTTGTGTTCTTCAAGTGGGAGTAATTGGAACACCCCATGTTGATTGAAGATGTCCAATTTATGAGTTTTGCTTAAAGGGATTTGAAGGTACTACTCATATCAACAACAAAGTGCACTTTCTTTTCTGTTTGCCCATGATAAGAACTCCGCAGTTAAGCGTGCTTGGCTGGGAGTAGTCTTAGGATGGGTGACCACAAACTCCCGGGATGTGCATGAGTGAGAACAAAATGCGCTGGAAAGAACTTGTATTGGTCTGTGGGACCAGTACAACGCCTGGCAAGCTATCACGGTTAACATTTTCGGTCCTAGGATTGGAAGAACTACTCATATCAACCAGTTAAGCGTGCTAGTGGGAGTAATCTTGGCATGAGTGACCTCCTGAGAAGGTCTCCAGGATGAAAATCTTGGGTTGGTGTGTGGGACG
This sequence comes from Agrostemma githago, assembly GCA_958450325.1. Taxonomy (NCBI): domain Eukaryota; kingdom Viridiplantae; phylum Streptophyta; class Magnoliopsida; order Caryophyllales; family Caryophyllaceae; genus Agrostemma; species Agrostemma githago. The sequence goes on along the minus strand of OY288258.1, from coordinate 52,972,217 downwards.
TGGAATTCCGAATTTACTCTTTACAACTAACTCATTTTGAATCAATTTTTAAAGGAGATAAATAAAATAATTCTAGTCAATTAGTAAAATATCCTCGGTGTCGCACAATTGTAAATTTGGCGCCACCCGATGACCCCATCTCATTTTTCTTGTAAACCTTCAAGATAGTGTAAATTATTACGGAGTACTTCCTCCTAATCCACTCAATGCTGATTTCATCACTTTTAAGAAAAGTGGTAAAATTAAGGGTATTATTGGTAATCAAATGGTTTTATGGGTCTACTAAACTTAAAGTAAGGAAAAAGTAGTGACATTTTATATAAATAGATTAAAGATATGAGGATTATAAGATAAACTATTTTGCGCTCCCCTCCCTCTCCAATCCCTAAAAAAAATCCTCCCTCGGGGCTGCCATTTACCAATTTCGGTAGTGGTAAGCCCCAAAGTTTAATCTTTATCGTTATATTTGTAGTTTCTTTAAATTATAATAACTCTTGCATCTCTTTTTTGGAGATTTGTCCCATCAATTGATGAGTTTGTTCCCATATTTTTTGTGGGTTTGTTCTCTCTTTTGGAGAGGTCCAAGAATTACGTGCAAGATCATGAGAGCAATGAAATTTCTATGTATGGTGATACAATTGAGGTCAGATCTCGGTCTACTATTTGTCAAAATAGAAAAAATACATTCTTTTGAAAACTATATCATCAGATCCATAGACTTCTTCGCGAAAGGCTGTGTCAATCAACAGCGATATATAGAAGACTATGCAGAAGCGTGTTATTCTAATAGTGATCTCTGTCTCAAGGATGTTCTTTATTTATTTTTTACAAATTTGTATTCAGTTCAATTTGATATCATTTGTAAATGTCATATGGTTTATTATTAATGAAATTGATTTGCACTTAAACAAAAGATAAACTGTTTTATCAAAAGAGGAAGGTGAAAAATTGATTGAATTATCCATTAACAAGGATAAAGAATTGAATGGAGGAGAGTATAAGAGTACAAAACATGATGATGAGCATTACGCCACCCAAATCCAAAAAAAAAAGGTACTCCCTCCCCCACCACAATGATCTTCTCATTTCATAATGGCACATAGATTAAGAAATGGGTAATGAAAGGTGGTAAATGGTTGGGTGGGGTTCAAGATGTCAAATCACAAAAAATAACCAATAGAAAGAGAGTATAATGAATGAATAAAGAAAGTTTTGAAGTGGGAAAATCTTAGTGGAATTTTCTTTTTAAGGAAAGTGGGAAAATCTTAGTGGTGGGGAGGAAGTAGAAAACATCATGGAACGTTACCCGCTCCCTCCCTGGCGCCATCATATCATACATATTCCGTACTACTTACATCCCCTCTACTTATTCACTTCCTCTTTTTTCCATTTTCATTCCTTTCTTTTCTTTTCTCTTCAAATTCATTTCCTTCTCTACTTTCTTCTCAATCAAGCTGATTCAAGCAAGCTCCGCCATACCAATGGGCAATTGCTTCACCAAGACGAGGAGGAGGAAGAAGAAGAAAGCCAGCGCCTCAGACTTGTCCCTGAAGAAACCTGTTGCCTACCTCCACGGCGACTCCTCCAACCCCGTCACTCACTACCTCCGTTTCGCTCTCCATTACAAACCCCTCACCCTCCGTTTCGTCCCATCATCCGAAACCTCCTTCACCCTGCGGTTCGACTCCCCGCCCGGCGATGCGGTTACCGGATCGGCCGAGACGGTGCTCCGGTTCGCGGAGTCGAAATTCCCCCGGTCGGAGACAGCGAGAAAGGAAACGACGGCGTTGGAGAGGATGGTGGAGCTGCAGCACAGGAGCGTGGGGTGGCACGTGGAGAGGGTGGTGAGGTGGGGGGAGGATATGGCGAGACGCAGAGGAGGAAGGGAGGCGGTTGATCCTCGGGTGGGGACGCCGAGGATGGAGGTGATGAAGCTAGGGAAGAGCTATGAAAAGTTGTTGGAGGTCATGGTGGAACATGCTCAAATGGAGGAGCGCATTCTTTTTCCCCTTTTGGAGGCCGCTGATCCAGGTTCTTATTTCATCCCTTATTATTACTATTCTTCTTCTTCTTCTAAATAATACTACTTCCGTTTCTTTGAAATTGCAACACTTTTTAAGCTATGTGAGGAGTATTTTAATTTAAATGTTGCGATTCCAGAGAATCGACGAGAGGATTGGAGTAGCGTGTCTAGACCGTGTCACTTTGTCGCGTGGGCACGACACGGTGGTTCACTTCCATCTCTAATCATTATTCTTCGTACCTAAACTAGTAATTGATAATAAGTGAGACTGTGGGGGTAACTGGGTAAGGTTGTTATACTTGTGATTTATGGCATCAGATTCAGACATGGCTAGTAAATTTTAAGTGTTGGTTAATGATGTCCAAATAAACTTAAAACCGGGAAAGTAGTGATTGGGAGCAAAGTAGAGGGTCTCAATCACTGCTTTCCCGCTCAAGAATCAGTCAGTCATGATCATAATACTCCGTATTGTATTGTATTGTATTGTATAGGACGGTGATGCATGATCACCTGAATTTTACTCAGTATGTATTTGTTCACTGCAATTTTCTATTATCCAACTGGACCCAGATCGATTTTAACCCCTATTTTATTGGATTTGCTCATCACCTGGTAGTATAGTATAGCCCTTAATGATACTTGATTTATACTCCGTAATAATTACTTTTACATTAGCTATGACAAAGGTAAACAAATGACTGAAACGGACGGATTACTATATACTCCGTAGCCAGCCTTAAACGTTAACACAATAGATTAAGCAGCAAGCATTGTCTTTGAATCTATCTTCTACTTTTAGATGATACTCGAGGCTTAAACTTGTGTTGCCCCAGATGCACGTTTTAATCAAAACTGTAAAAAAACGCACTGTACTGTACGATGGGAAATTTTGTTCCCCTTTTCTGAATGTACGTTTAATTTCTACTAAGATTCATTGAAACATGTTAATGGTTGCTTTTGCATTTGGGGAATTAATGGCCTAGTTGTTTTTTGTCTTGGTGAAGATTTGACATCAACTAACTTGGGTGATAACGTAAGAGGAATTGGAGGCATTGCCTTAAATCCTTGTTTCAAGTACATAATAAACTTGTATGCAAGGCTAGTTCCTCTTCTTTTTTATTTTCCGTGTGGCATGGAACCTCAGTAAGAAGTTACTATTTCGCGGATCTCAGATGACAGAGTACAGGGGCTGTCATTTAGCTTTCGAAAAGCATAGGTGCAATGTCAGTATCTAAGATCCATCAAATCCTGTGTACCCGGTCTGTTTAACTTGTTTTTCTTTGTAAAAGCTGGTAAAATTCATGAGAAACAAACCTTCGTAGATGTAAAACTTTCAAGTGATGCAGATACAAATATGCAATATTAAAATGCAAATTCGTGATGAATAAGAATAGAAAGTACATGTGAAATTAATTGAATGATTTGCTGTATATTGGAGTCGGGTAACATAAAATACGAATCATGCTAATTTGTTTCATTTTTATGTACATCGCTCTCACTTTTCTTTCACAAATTTGAGCACCGATATTAATAGTGACCCTTGCGCAAAAATCATTTAGAGTAAACTTCTGTGTAACTCTTTCCTCTTGGTGCAAGCCTTGAGTGGATTTGATATGATTCAATTATGCTGTTAGTATGGGTGATTTCATATCGTGTATAGCTGTGATATTTTGATAGTGGTATTTGACTGCAAACTAATTTCACTGCTGACCTTGAACCTGAAATAACCCAGATACTGGCGCAGAATTTTAGTGATCCATGACATATGAAATGTGTAATGAAGTAGAATTCGACTGGAATTTCGATACCTTACACCACAGGCTACTGGGAGGTTTACATCCTTATGCTGAGCAACTGATTCTATATACACTGTTATTATTCTATGGACGGAGCCAGAAACTGTAATGCAAGCTAAACTGTTGCATTATGCCAGATTCACTGTAGAGATTAAGCTAAACATAACTAAGATAGTATGGGAATTATAATACAAATGAAAAATTAATGCAGGACTGTGTAGGTGTGTGAACGAGGAACATGCAAGGGACTTGCCTATAATGAATGGAATCAAAGAGGATATCAAGTCCATAGGAGTCATGGTTACTGGTACATCAACCCATCAAGAGGCCTTGTGTAGCCTTTCTTCCCGTTTGAACACTTTGCAGGTAATTTATCTCTAAGGTCTTGTATATGTTAGCTAAGCTATGGCTAGCTAGACCTTTCAGATAGCATCCGTATCAGGTGGACCTATGTGACTTCCAGTAGCCGAAAAATATGTTCCCACGTTTTATTTTCGTACCACTTCTGCTAAAAGATTAAATACTTTTATTATTATTTTGTACTGTTTTTGATCTATTAGTCCATTTAAGTTTAGATTGTGTCAGGTCAACAGTGGAAAAGCTGGTTGGATCGGATTTTGAAAGGTCTAGCTCTTACATACTGATTCCAGAACATGCTTCAGATGTCATTGCTTATAGATTTCCTACTCTTGACAGGATAGTTGTAGAGATCACTTTAATGAAGAAGAGAGAAATGTGTTCCCATTGTTGGAAGCAACTGAACTGACCATGGAGAAACAGAGGGAAATTGTGGAGCAATGCATCTATGTGATGCAGGCAACCCATTCTCATTTTTTCTTGTTTTTCATCGAAGGACTACTTCCTCATGAGGCCATTGAGTACTTGGACTTGATCATGACCTGTGTGGACAAAGAAAGGGTCTCTTCTATGCTTCACTTGCTTATAGATCAGTGAGTTCCTATTCTTGAGCTTCTATTTTAATCTCAAGTTTTTTTTGTTTGAGGTGCATCCGTGTTTGTGCTTGAGTGGCCTTGTGTTGATCAAAGATCTGCAAGTTGGAAGGATTATTTACTCGATCTTCATTCTTTAACCTAATACTCTTCATTTCATGTATAGCCTACACGAGTTGAAATTTGAGCTTCTTATCATGCATCCTCTTGATTCACAGCTGAAGATGAAATAAAAGGGTGTGAACCTTCGGATAGAACTACATATCAGGGAGAATAGCGAAGATGGAAACGTCATTTCATTCACAAATTCGGGATTACAATTCAGTTTTGCATCATCAAATTCTATTACTGTACATATAAGTGAAGATTGAGCGATGGTCATTTCCCGAGCTCAAATATGGCCTTTGCGAGTGTGAATATCTGTATGTTGCTCTGAGGGAAACTGGCCTGGAAAACAGAAAGAGGCAAAGTTTCTTCACTGTATCAGAGGAACGTACTTATTGCTCAGACAACTCATAATGTGTGAACTGTACAGATTCCGCTTGCCAAAAAAAAAGAACTATACACCATACAGATATGTGAACTACAGCTGATTCAAAATTTGTGGGAAAATTAATGTTATGATACAGTCTTATATTATGATAGTGTTGACCCATAACAATAATAGACAAGAATCAATTCCTGTGAAAACTATCCCTATTAAGTTGATTTCATCTTCTATTATAGGATGGTCTTATAAGAAAGTTTTCCTTGTATTATATCCGTCACAAGCTTACGACGAACCAAATAACACTCATATTGGTGGGGTAAAGGTAATTCATTTGCTTTTCTCAAGTATTCCACTTTTTGTCATGTCTCTCATGTATGACTCGTCACAAGTTTGTGACGGATATCACCGTTGTAAATAAGAATTGGTGTTTGAGAAATGACTAGAGCACCGTCTACTTTGTGAACTTAAGTGCATTTTGCGTAAGTATATTTTGCTTTTGTCACTCGTCAATTCAACGATCTTGTGGTGTTATCTATTAACCATATTGACCCAAATAAAGCAAATATCAATACACACATCCCTTCACAATCATCATATCAATCCTCTCCCTCAATCAAGGTGCAATGATTGTGTTTACATTGTAAAATAGAATAATTAGTGATTATGTTTACATTGTAATTAGAGTAATAATTTCATCCTACTTCACTATAAATATGTACTCTCTTTCATTGGTAAAATATAACTCATTAACAGTACAATAACCTCTCTTATATGGTATCACGAAGTCTTAATCGATCCGCAATCAATTTACGACCCAGGCGCCCTGCATTCAAACGCCAAGCATCTCTGCTTCCGCAACCCCCATTCACCATGACCAACACCGACAACAACATCGACACCATGGTCCCAAATCCACATGAAACCTTCAAACCACTAACATCCTTGAACTTGAACCACTGTGTCAAATTGAATTCGTCGAACTATATGGCTTGGCATTTTCAATTGACGCATATCTTGGTCGGATTTAGTCTTCTCGGATTCTTAGACGGATTCAAGAGTCCACCACCCAAAAACCTTGTCGACAATGACAAGAATGAAACACCAAATCCCGCCTACCTCTCTTGGCTCAAGCAAGACGGGTTGATACTCGGAACCCTTATGAGAATGATATCATCCGCTCTGCAGTCCCCGATCGTTAGAGCTAAATCGGCTAAAGAGGCGTGGGATATTCTCGCTCACACATACGCCAACCCCTCACGAGCACATATTTAATTTACAAATTAAAGAACGACTTGATTCCATCGTAAAATCGACGGATCAAACAATCACCGATTACATGAACCAAATAAAAGCAAGTGTCGACCAACTCGCCCTTATGGGCAAGATTTTAGACTCCGAAGATGTCATCTCCAAAGTCCTTAAAGGCTTAGACTACGAGTTCTACAAACCGGTAATTGACACCGTTAGAGCTCGCGACAACCCTATCACCTTTGAGGCTCTTCATGAGAAACTCCTACAACATGAGCTTCTCATGAAACACCAACCCACTTCCAACCACTCCACTCCATCTGGCAATCCGGCTTATCGCAACCACAACCACAACCACAATCATGGTCCCTACCGACACCACAACCAGCCTGCATCTCACCAACCCTATACTGTCAACAACAACCAAAATCAGCCTACATCCAACCCAAACCCGAAACCATTCAAAGGACGATGCCAATGGTGTCGTCAAACCCGTCATGTAATAGCAAACTGTCCCCTATTCAGGAAACTCTTTCCAAGTATAGTGTTTCTTGAACCACCGTCCTACCGCCACCATCAAGGTGCACCACAAGCTCACATCACCACCCATGGAAGCCCTCAACCGAACCTCAATTTCCTTCTGGACAGTGGGGTGTCACACCACCTGACTCATGACTTGGCTGGACACCTTGGCTTTCCATTCTTCCTATGACGGCCTTGACGACTTGATCATAGGCGACGGCTCCACCCTCCCCATTGCCAACACAGGTTCATTTACAATTCATAATCTCAAATTTAATAATGTTCTACATGTTCCAAAAATTTCCCGTAATATTCTGTCAATTTCGCAACTTTGTCGTGATAACAGCGCTTATGTACTCTTCTCACATGACTCATTTTTTGTAAAGGCAATTCAGATGGAAAACCCTACTCCAGGGTCGTGCTAACCAAAGAATATATGAATGATGCTCTCCGAAACCGATCGCTCTAGCTGCCGTCAAAGGAACACCACCATTATCGTGGCATCATAAGTTAGGACATCCATCTTATGATGTAATAAAACTTATTAATAAAACTTTATCATCTCCAATTATGGATTATGAACATTGTCATTCGTGTAGTATTTCAAAGAGGAAAAAGCTCCCCTTTTTTGTTTCATCACTGTCTTCAAACGCACCACTCGACCTTCTTTTTTCGGATCTATGGACAAGTCCGGTTCTATCCCGAGACCACTACAAATACTATGTCATCTTTGTAGATCATTTTACCAAGTATATTTGGCTTTACCCATTAAAACGTAAATCCGAAACCACTACCATATTTACGCAATTTAAAGCTCTTGTCGAAAAATATTTTCAAAAACCCATTCGACGATTTTTCTCCGATAATGGTGGTGAATACACCAAATTAAATCAAAATCTTCTAAACGACGGTATAAATCACAATCCATCACCTCCACATACACAGGAACACAGTGGTTACGCTGAAAGACGACATCGTCACATTGTTGAGACTGGCCTTGCCTTACTAAATTATGCAGGTCTTCCTACAAGTTATTGGCCCTTTGCCTTTTGTACAACAACCTATCTTATAAATCGATTGCCTACAAAAACGTTAAATGGTAGCTCACCTTATTTTAAACTACATAATACTGCACCCCATTACTCCAAGCTCCATAATTTTGGATGTCTTTGTTATCCATGGTTGAGACCATACACTAAACACAAATTAGAAGACCGATCCATCGCTTGCATTTTTGTTGGTTATTGAAATGCTCAAAGTGCTTACCATTGTCTCGACCCCAAAACACATCGCGTTTATACATCGCGACATGTAAAATTCGTTGACAATGAATTTCTCTTTCGACAATCAAACCCGTCTACAACAACACCTCCTCCCATTCCACCCGTGATGATTGGTGCTCACTCCACATACCACTCCTCCCACCTCCTGTCACACCATCGCCATCATCTAAACCTTCCATTGCACCACCTCAACGCAACCAAAAACCCATCACCATTGTCTACTCTAGGCGACCCCCTACCTCCGCTTCGTCACCTTCCACGTCTGTCCTCGACTCGTCTTCCTCCGTTGAACCGAGAACTTCCAACACACCTACTGACCAACCTCCTTCTTCCTCCACTGCCACAACTATTCCCGAGCTCTCTTCCCCTACCCCTGCTCCACGGCAAACACGTACCAAACCAAATCTACTACCTCCAGATAAAACAATCACAACTCGACTCAACAACAACATTCGAAAACCTAACCCTCGATATGCCAATCTCGCTCTAATAAATTCAACCATTGACAACCTTCCTAATACCGTTAAGCAAGCACTTGTCCCCCCCCCCCCCCCCCGACTGGCGTGAGGCTATGCAAGACGAGTTCCAAGCTCTTGAAAGAAACACCACTTGGTCCCTTGTTCCGCGCACTTTATCCCAAAATGTTATAGGTTGTAAGTGAGTCTTTCGGAACAAATATAACCCGGATGACACTCTTAAATAACACAAGGTACGCCTTGTTGCAAAGGGGTTCCATCAAAGACCAGGTATTAACTATACCGAAACCTTTAGTCCAGTAATAAAACCCACAACCGTTCGTCTAATCTTAGCTTTGGTCGTCACCAAGTCATGGTCACTGCGGCAAGTAGACGTCAATAATGCGTTTCTCCAAGGAAATTTAACTGATGAAGTATTTATGGTCCAGCTGTGGACATGACATAGGTCCACCCCGACGCGGCCACGCGCGGGTTTGGGGAGGCGAATGAATCTCCATATGAGATGGGTCGAATTGAAATTTAAATCGAAATGAAGTCGCCACCGAACTTTGTGGGAGTTCGGGCCCGTTCGAACTCACTCTATATCTTAGTGGGCCATGCACAAAGTATGGCCCATTCAGATGTCAGAGTTTATTGGGCTCGTCCCTTTGCATTTGATACCGATACCGACATTATCGGATACCGTGTATTGAATGACTCTCGTGTGCCAATGGATTCGGATATCCGGAAACCATGGTTTTGAGTAAGGGGTGAGGGTACGTGTTGGGAAGTTCACAAAGAACACCCAACCCTGCCCGCACATTAGCGGCCTCTACTAAGATATCGTTTGACTCTCGAATACGCGCGTTAGTAATACGATGAAATGATATGCAAACAACGTTTTGACTAAACATGCGAAAATTAGAATAAGTTGCTACGTCGATTTAATGCATCTAAAATTAACGTCAAAGTTATATTTAGCATGCGAGATTCTTTTAGCACAATAAAAGAAATAACGAAAATAAATCGACAAAAATAGAAACAAACTTGTTAGTAACGATGATAACGATAATAACAGTTTACAAAGAATATGGAATGCTATAGAATAATGCAAACAACATGATGCATGCTTTTGAAAAATAGTTCGACACGTGATTGACTTGTCACGTGTTGACCGAAGTCATAGAAAAATATTAGCGAGACTTGAAAGACGTGGGACTCACGGTTTTGACGTGATAAAGGATACTCGATCGAGTCATTGAGAGACTTGACCGAGTGGACCTCGGAAAAAGTTTATATCCCGGATTTGAGGTGTCACTCGACCGAGTCATTGAGGGACTCGACCGAGTGTGCAGCCACTCGATCGAGTCATTGCGAGACTCGGCCGAGTGGTTCTCAAAGAACCTTCTGCCCCAGTTTTTAGGATGCCACTCGATCGAGTGGGCTAGGCACTCGATCGAGTGCCCCCTGTACGAACTAGGGTTCGCTTCGCAATTTGTTATAGGTTGCCTTTTGATTTTGGTAAATCGCTAATTTTGTCAAATCGGGCAGAAATATTGTATGATTTGTGCTCGATTCGGATTTTGGTACTCGTCGTATCTGATATTTGATTATGGAATCAATATCGAATACTTAGAGCGATATCTAAAAAAAATATGTTGTAAGTCGTTTTAAATCGAACTAATACGAAATAAATTATCTCCGCGTTTATAGTGTCGTAATTAATTCTTTCGAATTATGTGACAGCTATTTTAGCATCAACGAATTTGTATTAGTTAAACTTGACTAATTCGTTTAGATACGACGTCCAACTATCGAGTTGGTATCGAATCTAAAGAACGACACACTATATTTGCTTGAATTAAAAAAAGACTTGATTCCCTCCGCATCTCGACATCGTAATGAATCCTTGCGGATTATGTGATGTCGGATCCGCATCAACGGGTTTCGACTCGACTTAAATAAAAACGCGTGATTTGAAATAATTTTAGGATCGACGAATATGCGTAGTTGACGATGATGACGATAACGACGCGACAAAAATAAAATAAAAAAAGACGATCTTTTTGACGTTGACTCGCTTCAACAATCAAATACTCGGAGTGTCGGGATAAGCGACCGTCAACATCGGGTGGAATACCCTCGTATATTCGGATTTCCTTATCCCGTCATCCTTCGTATTCGACACGAATTAGCGAGTATTTTAATGCTTTAATACTAGTAATACTATCGATATTATGTACGAAAAGAAAAATAAAAAAAAAACGAGAAGAATGAAGAGAAGAGGACGACGCGAGAGAGAGGAGAAGAGAAGAGAGAAAAGGGAAGAAATCGGGTTTGTATGCACCCTCAACCTACATGTTTCGTATTCTCGGTATGTAACTCGTCTAGTTGTGGCTTGAGCACGGGAGTATCAAGATTTATGTAGATGGAGTTAGGGTGGTTTATGGTTTGAGGTTTCCTAGATGCTAGGGTTTAGGTTGAAAAAGTATGTATTGTGTATGAACAGTTAGGGTTTGCAAAAAGTTGTGAATTGTGTGTGTAGAGAGGGGTATTTATAAGAAATCTCCCATCACCCGACCTAGGGTTACTCGATCGAGTGCCCTGATGGACTCGATCGAGTGGCCCAGCTGAAAGGAGATAGCGGGCCTGTTGGAGGCCCACTCGATCGAGTGGGAGGACACTCGATCGAGTGGATGAGGTGGGCTGGATATTTTGATGAATTTTGAAATGGCTGTTTTGTGTCTCGGAAATGGCTTTGACCGGGGTTTGACCCGATCGCTAAAAGTCGGTTTTATTTTCGGTGTCGGTTTTGACCCAAAGTAGTCTTATTTTATTGGAAATGACCCGCTGGGCCTGAATTTGAGATTGATTTTGTGAGATTTGTACTCCGTAAAAAGCCCAAGCCAGAAACTAATGGTTTCGAGCCCATATCAGAGCGTGTGGAAGCATGTTTGCTTCCGATCATCATCGGGTGTTTTTTGGAAACTGCTATAGACACCTAGCGGCCAAATGTGGGTGTCTACAGAGCCCCCACTCTGATTGAGGCTTGGACAAGACGAAAGTCAGAGTAGCTACCAGGCCAATCGAGGATTAAGACCTGGCAGACTTCCGGTCGGGTCGTTTATAGTCCATTAGACTTGCGTGAAAGGGCCCGCCAGCCATAAGATAGAAATCATACCTGAGTTCTGTTGTCGGGAGTAGCTCCGTGGGACTTGTTTTTTAAGCCCTGGGTGTATCTTTATGCGGATACATCCCGTCTTGGAGCTGCGCGGGAGCTTGCCTAAGAAGCTCTGGGTGTGTCCGTTTGCAGACACATCCCGATCCGAAATTACGCGCGAAAACGGACTTGTTGTATAAGTCCTGGGTGCGCCTATATATGGGCCCATCCCGTGCTATTTCGGGAAAATGCCGCCTTGGGCTTTCCGCTGGGGAGATATGTGAGTTGCGCAGGCACTGGGGAATAAAAAACTTGATGTTCCTTTCGGAAGCTAAGCTGGTACCTGAAATGTTAGATATACATGCAGAAATAGCAAATATAGCAGATAGCAAGATAACATACAGGAAATGCAGTTAGCATCTATAGACTGACTTGCGCTGGGGAAAATGATTTTTTGCTTCATTTTGAAATCGAAGTCCTAAAAGCAACTCACGTGATAGGTTTTCAAAATTGAAAAGGGTAGAAAAGAAATTTGCAGTTTAAATAGGCTGAAATTTGACCTTGTCGAAAAGGATTTTCTCAAATAGCTAAATTTTGCAAATTTTAAAGCGAGAATTCGAGGAGAGAGGTGTACCGACAGACTCGACTCTGGACGTAACAGGACGAGTTGACAGACACGACTGGACTCTCGAGGGGTTGGACCGTGACTCAGTAGGGGGTGGGCCACCTAACAAGACTCTTAAGTTACGCTATTCCGTAGCCTATGCGAGTGGCAACACGGTCGAACATCGAAATGGGATAGATATGCTAAAGGGGGATTGCAGTAGTCCGTAATGAGACTGTTGTAGTCTAGTGCTCTTCTGGATTTTTGATTTTAGGGTACATTACCAAAGTGGGTATTACTTCGAGTCCTGACAGATTCTCGTCTTCAACTAAGCCGAGTACTATGACACACTGTAGAAAGGTGGCTATATTTTGAAAGTATTTGGATTATGTGAATGGATGAAGAACTTCTGTCTAGGAGAAGCCCCCAGGACAACAAAGCTAGCTGTTGAGAACATGACGGTGTCGTGCCCGGAATGATGGTGCTTTTTTAATGTGTGTCAATGTGGATGGTTGTGCCTCCGTTGAAGGGCTGCCTACGTATTCACGTGTAGTGAAATCAAACCAAGCCTTAGTTCAGTGGATTGAATGATATATTATGGTGCCTAGTCTAATAGGACTTTGTGTGTAACTAGCCATATTGACGGTGTAGGCTAGGTGCATTCCCAATGATGTCTTGATCAAAGGGCTAGAATGGTTAGGATGTTGATCCTGTGATTGTGAACGTTCTCCGGGATAGCCTCCAGAGGTGGTGTGACCTATTTGGGTATGTTCTATGCCGACTGCAAGTTGAATTCCCATGTTTAGGGATGGTAACTGCTTTGGATGTTTTTGGAAATGTGGTGCTAGGTCGTAAATGGTTTTGATGTTTTGACATCTGGAGCTCGATTTTGTGGAGCTAAGGCTTTGAGGGTAAGGTATTGCAATGTGGTAGGAAAGAGGAAAGTCGAGTAAAAATGACTCGGACTTCGATTGGGGTAGGTGTAGACACCCACATTTTGACTGCCAGGTGTCTATAGCAGTTTCCAAAAAATACCCGATGATGATCGGACGCTAACGTGTTTCTACGCGCTAGGATATGGACTCGAAACCATTAGTTTTTGGCTTAAGCACTTACAGAGTACAAGTCTCACAAAACAAAGCCCCAAATTCAGGCCCAGTGGGTCGTTTTCAATCAAACAAGACTAATTTGAGCCAAAACCGACACCGGAAATAAAACCGACTTTTAGCGATTGGGTCGACCCCGGTCTAAGTCATTTCCGAGACACATAAAAACAGCCACATAGACATCAAAAGTCTAACCCAAATACAAAGCCCACAAAATACGCAACTCACGGTCCAAAATACCGAACCCTTGCGCTCCAGCTGACCCACTCGATCGAGTGTCAGCCCCACTCGATCGAGTGGGCTCTCAAACAGGCCCGACTGCGATTGATTGGGCCACTCGACCGAGTCAAGGGGCTACTCGGTCGAGTAACCCTAGACGGGGTGCATAGCCAATGCCTATATAAGCACCTCCTTGCATGCAAAATTTACCAACTTTTACCACCCTAATCAAACCCTAATCTCACACTTGCAAACCCTAACCCTAGTATCTAGGAATCAAAACCCTAACCACCATAACTTAGCCTACATAATCTCGATACTCACGTGCAAGCCACAATTAACGAGTCCCATTCGAGAACACAAAACATGTAGGTTGAGGGTGCAAAAATCCCGTTCTTTTCCCTTCTCTTCTTTCTCGCGTCGTCCATCTCGTCATCTTCATCCTTTTTTTTTCTTATTCTATCATCAATATCGCATACATCGATTTCTAAAACCTTTTTTTTATTATTAATTCGCGTTTTTTTATTTCAAGTTGAGTCGAGACCTTTTGATGCGGATCCGACATCAAACAATTCGCAAGAATTAATTATGATGTCGGGATGCGGAGGGAATCAAGTCGAGTTTTTTTAATTCAAGTGTCGATCTATTAGATTCGATACCAATTCAATAATTGGATGTCGAATCTAACGATTTAGTCAAGTAATTTAATTAACACGGTTTTTCGTTGACGCTAAAATAGTTGTCATATAATTCGTTAGAATTACGACACTATAAACGCGGAGGAAATCCATACCGTCTTAGTTAATTCAAAACGACTTATATTATTTTCTTCAAGTTTTCGCTCTAATATTTCATATCGATTCAATAATCGAATATGAGATATGACGAGTATCCAAATTAGAATCGAGTATAAACCCCATAATATTTATACCCGATTCAACAAGTTAACGATTTATCAAAATCCGAATCGAGCATAAATTATACAATATTTATGCCCGATTCGGCAGAATCAATGATTTATTCAAAATCGAAAAGCAATCTCGCAATCAATAACAAATTACGAGGCGAACCCTAGTTCGTACAGGGGGCACTCGATCGAGTGTCTAGCACACTCGGTCGAGTGGCACCCCAAAAACTGAGACAGAAGGGTTCTTCGACCTCCACTCGGTCGAGTCTCACAATAACTCGGTCGAGTGGCAGCGTACTCGGTCGAGTTCGTCAATAACTCGATCGAGTAGGGTCTAAAATACGGGACAGAAGCCTCTTCCGAGGACCACTCGGTCAAGCCCTCATATGACTCGATCGAGTGGCCTCATCACGTCAAAACCGTGAGTCCCACACCGCCTTTCTAGTCTCGGTAATACTTTTTTTTTATGACTTAGGTCAACACGTGTCAAATCAATCACGTGTGCTACTACTTTTTCAAAAACCATGCATCATGTTACATTATTCGATATCATTCTACATTATTCTATAATTCGCAAACGGTTATTATTGTTATACCGTTACTAACATGTTTGTTTCCATCTTTGTCGATTTATTTACATTGTTTATTTTATTGTGCTAAAATGAACCCACATGCTAAATTTAACTTTGACGTTAGAATTTGTTGCATTAAATCGATCTAGAAACCCGTTCAATTTCTCACATGCTTAGGGAAAACACCGTTTGCTGCATATCATTTAACCGAACTACTAACGCGCGTATTAGAAAATCATTCGATATCCTAGCAGAGGCCGATAAGTGCGGGCGGGGTTGGGTGTTCTTAGTGAACTTCCCAACACGTACCCTCACCCCTTACTCAGAACCTCGGTTTCCGGATGCCCGAAACCGTTGGCGCACGAGAGTCATTCAATACACGATATCCGATAATGTCGGTATCGGTATCAAATGCAAAGGGACGAGCCCAATAAACTCTGACAACGGAAATGGACCATACTTTGTGCATGGCCCACTACGACATAGAGTGGGTTCGAATGGGCCCGAACTCCCACAAAGTTCGGTGGCGACTCCACTTCGATTTAAATTTAAATTCGATCCATTCTCATATGGAGATTCATTCGCCTCCACAAACCCGCGCGTGGCTGCGTCGGGGTGGACCTATGTCATGTCCACAATTTGGCGACTCCGCTGGGGATTAGTTGATGCGTGACTTACCATCGGCATCCTCAGGGTGAGACTCGAATAGAAATCGTTTGACTAGTACAATACGCGTTTTAGTTTTACGGTTCATGCATAGCCCTATCTTTTCCCGGGCCGGTACTCGCGACCGACGTCCCACTATACCGTGATGTACTCCAATATGGATATGTCAAAGGTGTCCATAGTCGATTCGAGTGGGTTTCGCGGCATGTTCTAAGCTCAACTCGACTTAGAAAGTCCGTCCTGATCAACGTTTAGACTATGTGCACTAGTATAGATCCTTTATAGACCGACCAAGACTTAGTGTAAAGCATACATGGCGTCGTTATTATGCTTGCGTGACTATGTGCTACTTGGTTTCCGTGTCGTTTTCAAAAACCATCATTTCAAAAAGTGTATCTTTCCAAAAATATTCAAATTTTCAAAAACCCGGATGCTATTGAAATTAGGACTTACGATTTGACTCAAAGTGGCCTATTTTTAGCTGGTATTCTATCCATTTAAAAAAAATCAAAAAATTCCCGACTTTTCAAAAAATTCGGACCTGACGGCATTTTCGCCGATTTTAAAAGTCGGGATCCTGCTTTCGATTTTCAAATTATCGGAAATTGCTTTTTGATATTCAAAATTCCGAAATTCCAAAAGTGCATCTTTTCAAAAAATATCCAAAACTCGGAAAGCTGCCGAAATTTAGGACTTATGACTTTACTCAAAATAGCCTATTTTCTAGCCGGCATGTTGTTCATTTCCATATTAAAATTCTCGATCCGGGAAGCATATCGAATTTAGGACTTTTGATTTTACTCAAAATAGCCTATTTCTAGCCGGTATTCTGCCCATTTCAAAACCCGGGACGTATACCGAATTTAGGACTTATGATTTTACTCAAAACATCCTATTTCTAGCCAGTATTCTGCCCATTTCAAAACTCGAAAATACTTTCGAACTTTCAAAACCGTGACCCGATATCTTTTCCGATTTTTTCGAAAATTCGGGCTCCTCCACCATTTTCGGATTCTTTTTTTTTTTTTAAAAAAAAATCCTTTTCAAAACCTTCCTCTTCTTAGGACTTACCGTATTTAGCATGTGTCGGGTCGTGTCTTAAGTCGTCAAAGTCTCTAGCGTCGAAACTCTGTCGATCTTACATCGCGAGTTTCTTCCCTATCCCAGTCTTCCTTATTAGACTAAGGCAAGGCCCACCTACGTAGGACATACTCCTACAAAGGAAGGCCTGTTTACACACTCGAGTCTAAAAGTCTTGTAATGTCTCACATGGACCTTCCTTCGAACAGGACTCGGCCCACATGCCGAATTCTAAGGGAGGCCCACCTTTCACAAGCCACCCGTCTAGGTGTCTTTTCCGAGTCAACCTTTTACAAGGCATAGCTCTATAAAAAAAGGTTCGTGGTCCTTACGTCTAAGGGTCACTCGTCCAACACTCGAGTATTAACAAATCTTCAATCCCACTCGGGGGCTACCCTTCAGCAGAGCGATCAATCACGGTTGCTCTAATGGTCATGTCTTACACGTGTCTCACGCACCCCACTTTAGAGTCACTTAGATGTCACACCATCTAAGTCCTATCTAAGTCCTTAGTCTCACTTGGGGGCTATTCTTTGACGGAGCGATTAATCACGGTCACTCCGAGAATCGTACCCTACACATTTGCCTTAGAAGAGTCTAACCCGAGTCAAACTGGAGTCGTCTCTCCTCTCGCGCTATTTCCTATGCCTTGGTGTATTTGAGTTCCGAAGCAACTTTTCTGATTACGCGGTGTTCTTACAGACAGGCCACCCATAACCAGAAGCCCATGCAAGATGCAAGAAACCTTGGACCAACTGACCGCCTTACTGGCTAAGATGGAGGCCCAACTGACAGCCATCAGGACCGACCAAACCGCCATTGCCACCCGTTTGAGTGGCATGGAGCAAGAGACTCCTGTTGCTGGATCTGAGCCCACTGGGCCCATAGCTGAACTAATCAGCGTTGTTCGCAAGCTTGAAGAACATATCCATTTGTCAACAAGCAACTCTATCCATACGGAAAATGCCCGTGCCTATTCACCTCTGAATGACGAGCTACCCGCCAACCTCAACCTTACGGGCATACCGATGTTTGAGGGTACTGAAGACCCGGTTCATCACATTCGGGCTTTCAAAGAATTCATGGCTATCAAGGGGGTGAAATCCACCATCTTCAAGCACTTGTTCGCTTCCTCCCTCGAGAAGCACCCGAAAGCCTGGTACTATAGGCTCGATTCCAAGAAATACCCAACTTGGGATGACGTGGCAACAGAGTTTCTCGGAATTATGCTGATAATACCGAGATCCAGAATACGATGCGTACTCTGGAGGTTATGGCCCAAGAGCCCAAAGAAGGTTTCACCAACTACCTTCAAAGGTGGAGGGCCGAAAGTGTGAAGTTGGTAGACAAGCCCAACGAGAAGACACTAGTGGAGGCATTCATCAACATCCTCCTACCTTCCTACCGCGTCCATCTTAGGTATGCCGACATTTCAAACTTTGCGGTGCTTACCGAAATGGGCATTAGGATTGAAGACGATCTTCGACATAATGAAGATCTGGGTGAAGCTTCTACTGAAGGCTATACTGGACATCAACTTGAGTCCTTAGAAGCCGACGACTAATGACAACGTCATCCGAGAGTCCGGTTTTGGTTTAAGTCCGACTCTGAGTCCGAGTCTAGCTAGGATGTGATATTTCTTCCAAAGTCAAAGTCAGAGTCAGAGTCAGTTGTATTCTGTCCTCTTTTTCGAAATTCAATAAAATCAGCTTTTCTATTTCTCATATATACTTTCCTTATGTGTTTCCGAGAACATGATGAACACCATCATACACTGTGAGCACATGCACGTGACTATTATAGGCACATCTATAATAATTGCAGGATATTGAGACCCGTGTTTTCCCTTTACCTGTTCCATGTCTGACATAGAAAGTCACAAAACTACACTTAGCAGGAGCGGTATCGAATCCTATAACAAATCTAAGTAGTCTCCTAGTTTGGGTTCAAGACAGGAGGAAAGCCCATTTCCCACAATAAACACCCCTCCAATAAGACTGACCATCCCTACCTTAGGTGTTAGTCTGACCAACGGAAAAAAGAGAAAAAAAGCCGGACAAGAAAAAAAAACAACAAAAGTCCAAGGAAAAGTAGAAGGCCCAAAACAAAAGAGTTGGCCATGATCAAAAAGAACTTCCAAAAACCCATGACCGTGGTCAATGGTCAACCCAAGTGAAAACCCTGTGACCAAGGTACGGTCAATTCAAAATTTATCAATACTATCCGATAGGGGAGAGATAATCAAGTTGGTCAGCTAACACCGCATCTAGCCTTCCCACATTACAACCCTCAAGACCTGCTCGAGACCTAGGCTAGAGACAGCCCAGAATATTGAGGACTCAAGCTCCATAGGATACCCCTAACCATTAGGACCAGACATGGAAACCAGATCCCGCATTATCAACTTACCCCGATCGAAGTTCGAGTCATTTTGTACTCGACTTCCCCCTTTCCTGCCACATTACAATACCTTACCCTCGAAGCCTTAGCTCCATAAATCAAGCTCCAGATGAAAAAACATCAAAGCCACTTACAACCTAGCACCACATTTCCAAAAGCATCCAAACCAGTTACCAGCCCCGAACACGGGAACTCAACCTGCGGTCGGCATAGAACATGCCCAAATAGTTCACACCACCTCTGGGGGGGCTATCCCGGAGAACGCTCACAGTCACAGGATCAATATCCTAAACATTCTAGCCCTTTGATCAAGACATCACTGGGAATGCACCTAGCCTACACCATCGCTATGGCTAGTTACATACAAAGTCCTATTAGACTAGGCACCATAATATATCTTTCAATCTACTAAACTACGGCTTGGTTTGATTTCACTACGCGTGAATACGTAGGCCGCCTTTCAAAAGAGGCACAACCACCCACATTCAAAAAGTACCGTCATTCCGGTCACGACACTGTCACGTTCTCAACAGCTAGCTTTGTCGTCCTGGGGGCTTCTCTTAGGCAGAAAACCTCCATCCACTCACAAAATCCAGATAAATTCAAAAAAATCTAGCCTCCTTTCTATAGCGTGTCCTAGTACTCGGCTCAGTCAAAGACAAGAATCTGTCGGGACTCGAGGTCCCACCTTGGGAATATACTCCAAAACCAAAAATCCAGAAGAGCACTAGACTACAATAGTCTCATTACAGACTGTTACACATCTTTCCCATCCTGAAGTTCGACCGTGTTACCACTCGCCTAGGCTACAGAATAGCGCAACTTAAGAGGCTTGTTAGGTGGCCCACCCCCCTACCGAGTCACGGTCCAACCCCTCGAGAGTCCGGTCGTGTCTGTCAACTCGTCCTGTTATGTCCAGAGTCGAGTCTGTCGATATACCTCTCTCTTCAAATTCTTGCTTTGAAATCTGCAAAACTAGCCATTTGAGAAAATCCTTTTCGACAAGGTCAAATCTCAATTTTGAAAACCTATCTCCTAGCACGTAAGTTGCTTTCAGGACTTCGATTTCAAAATGGAGCAAAAATCATTTTCCCCAGCGCGAGTCATATTTTTTTTACCTACGTGTTGCATGCAAAATTTTATGTAACTTATACAGGTACGATTCAAGACCGCGCAGCTCACATATCTCCCCTGCAGAAAGCCCAAGACGACATCTTCTCTCGAATCAACACGGGATGGGCCCATATACAGGCGCACCCGGGACTTATGCGACAAGTCCGATTCCCCAGCAGATAGCCCGAGGCGGCATTTTCCCTGGAATAGCACGGGATGGGCCCACGTACAGGCTTGTCCCAGGACTTACACGACAAGTCATAATTCCCCACGGAGTTACTATCATCAGCTCAGGTATGACTTCTATCTTATGGCTGGCGAGCCCTTCACGCAAGTCTAATGGATTATAAACGGCCCGACCGGAAGTCTGCCAGGTCTTAATCCTCGATTGGCCTGGTAGCTACTCTGACTTTCGCCTTGTCCAAGCCTCAGTCAGAGTGGGGGCTCTGTAGACACCCACATTTTGACCGCCAGGTGTCTATAGCAGTTTTCAAAAAATACTCGATGATGATCGGACGCTAACGTGTTTCTACGCGCTCGGATATGGGCTCGAAACCATTAGTTGTTGGCTTAAGCACTTACATAGTACAAATCTCACAAAACCAGCCCCAAATTCAGGCCCAGTGGGTCGTTTTCAATCAAACAAGACTAATTTGAGCCAAAACCGACACCGGAAATAAAATCGACTTTTAGCGATTGGGTCGACCCCGGTCAAAGTCGTTTCCGAGACACATAAAAACAGCCACATAGACATCAAAAGTCTAACCCAAATACAAAGCCCACAAAATACGCAACTCACGGTCCAAAATATCGGACCCTTGCGCTCCAGCTAACCCACTCGATCGAGTGTCAGCCCCACTCGATCGAGTGGGCTCTCAAACAGGCCCGACTGCGATTGATTGGGCCACTCGACCGAGTCAAGAGGATACTCGGTCGAGTAACTCTAGACGGGGTGCATAGCCAATGCCTATATAAGCACCTCCTTGCATGCAAAATTTACCAACTTTTACCACCCTAATCAAACCCTAATCTCACACTTGCAAACCCTAACCCTAGTATCTAGGAATTAAAACCCTAACCACCATAACTTAGCCTACATAATCTCGATACTCACGTGCAAGCCACAATTAACGAGTCACATCCGAGAACACGAAACATGTAGGTTGAGGGTGCGAAAATCCCGTTCTTTTCCCTTCTCTTCTTTCTCGCGTCGTCCATCTCGTCATCTTCATCCTTTTTTTTTTGTTTTTTTCATTTTTTTAGTTTTCTTATTCTATCATCAATATCGCATACATCGATTTCTTAAACCTTTTTTTTATTATTAATTCGCGTTTTTTTATTTCAAGTTGAGTCGAGACCTTTTGATGCGGATCCGACATCAAACAATTCGCAAGAATCAAGTCGAGTTTTTTTAATTCAAGTGTCGATCTATTAGATTCGATACCAATTCAATAATTGGATGTCGAATCTAACGATTTAGTCAAGTAATTTAATTAACACGGTTTTTCGTTGACGCTAAAATAGTTGTCATATAATTCGTTAGAATTACGACACTATAAACGCGGAGGAAATCCATACCGTCTTAGTTAATTCAAAACGACTTATATTATTTTCTTCAAGTTTTCGCTCTAATATTCCATATCAATTCAATAATCGAATATGGGATATGACAAGTATCCAAATTAGAATCGAGTATAAATCCCATAATATTTATACCCGATTCAACAAATTAACGATTTATCAAAATCCGAATCGAGCATAAATTATACAATATTTATGCCCGATTCGGCAGAATCAATGATTTATTCAAAATCGAAAAGCAATCTCGCAATCAATAACAAATTACGAGGCGAACCCTAGTTCGTACAGGGGGCACTCGATCGAGTGTCTAGCACACTCGGTCGAGTGGCACCCCAAAAACTGAGACAGAAGGGTTCTTCGACCTCCACTCGGTCGAGTCTCGCAATAACTCGGTCGAGTGGCAGCGTACTCGGTCGAGTTCGTCAATAACTCGATCGAGTAGGGTCTAAAATACGGGACAAAAGCCTCTTCCGAGGACCACTCGGTCAAGCCCTCATATAACTCGATCGAGTGGCCTCATCACGTCAAAACCGTGAGTCCCACACCGCCTTTCTAGTCTCGGTAATACTTTTTTTTATGACTTAGGTCAACACGTGTGCTACTACTTTTTCAAAAACCATGCATCACGTTACATTATTCGATATCATTGTACATTATTCTATAATTCGCAAACCGTTATTATCGTTATACCGTTACTAACATGTTTGTTTCCATCTTTGTCGATTTATTTACGTTGTTTATTTATTGTACTAAAATGAACCCACATGCTAAATTTAACTTTGACATTAGAATTTGTTGCATTAAATCGATCTAGAAACCCATTCAATTTCTCACATGCTTAGGGAAAACACCGTTTGCATATCATTTAACCGAACTACTAACGCGCGTATTAGAAAATCATTCGATATCCTAGTAGAGGCCGCTAAGTGCGGGCGGGGTTGGGTGTTCTTAGTGAACTTCCCAACACGTACCCTCACCCTTACTCAGAACCTCGGTTTTCGGATGCCCGAAACCGTTGGCGCACGAGAGTCATTCAATACACGATATCCGCTAATGTCGGTATCGGTATCAAATGCAAAGGGACGAGCCCAATAAACTCTGACATCGGAAATGGGCAATACTTTGTGCATGACCCACTACGACAAAGAGTGGGTTCGAATCGGCCCGAACTCCCACAAAGTTCGGTGGCGACTCCACTTTGATTTAAATTTCAATTCGATCCATTCTCATATGGAGATTCATTCGCCTCTCCCCAAACCCACGCGTGGCCGCGTCGGGGTGGACCTAGGTCATGTCCATAGTAGGTTTGATAATGTGGGATCTAATTTCCATGTCTGGCCCTAATGGTTAGGGTGTATCCTATGGAGCTTGAATCCTCAAAATTCCGGGCTGTCTCTTAGCCTAGGTCTCGAGAAGGTCTTGAGGGTTGTAATGTGAGAAGGTTAAGTGTGGTGTTAGCTGACCAATTTGATTATCTCTTCCCTATCGGATAGTATGGGCATTGATAATTTTTTAATTGACCGTACCCCGGTCAAAGGATTTTCACTTGGGTTGACCGTAGACCACGGTCATGGGTTTTTGAATTCTTTTGGTTGACCTCTTAGCCCCGGTCTAGTTGACCGTTTAACCTTAGTCATGGAGGCCTCTTTTTTGATGATGGCCTGCTTTTTTGTTTTGGCTTTTGCTTTTTTTCTCTTTGACTTTTGATTTTTTTTGTCCATCTATTTTTCTCTTTTTCCTGTCGGTCAGACTAACACCTAAGGTAGGGATTGGTTAATCTTATTGGATGGGTGTTTATTGTGGGAAATTGGCTTGCCTCCCGTCTTGAACCCAAACTAGGAGACCACCTAGATTTGTCGTAGGATTCGATGCCGTTCCCTACGGGTAGTTATGTGGCTTTCTATGTCAGACATGGAACAGGTAAAGGAAAACACGGGTCTCAATTTCCTGTAGTCGTTATAGATGTGCCTATAATAGTCACGTGCATGTGCTCACAGTGTATGATGATGTTCATCATGTTCTCGGAAACAAATAAGGAAAGTATATATGAGAAATAGAAAAGCTGATTTTATTGAATTAGAAAAAAGAGGACAGAATACACCTGACTTTGACTTTGACTTTGACTTTGACTTTGACTTTGACTTTGACTTTGAAAGAAATAGTACATCCTAGACTCGGTCTCAGACTCGGACTTAAACCAAATCTAGACTCTCGGATGACATTGTAAATTCAGCATCTAAGGACCCAAGTTGATGTCCAGTATAGCCTCCAATAGACGCTTCAGCCAGATCTTCATTATGTCGAAGATCATCTTCAATCCTAGTGCCCATTTCAGTTAAAGTGGCGAAATTGGGTATGATAGCATACCGGAGATGGACCCAGTGGAAGGGAGAAGGTTCTTGACAAAGGCCTCCACTAGCACTTTTTCGTTGGGCTTATCGACCAACTTCACACTTTCGGCCCTCCACCTTTGAAGGTACTTGGTGAAACCTTCTTTGGGCTCTTGGGCCATAACCTCCAGAGTACGCATCGTAGTCTAGATCTCGGTATTATCAGCGTAATTCCGAGCGAACTCTGTTGCCACATCATCCCAAGTCTTGGACTTCTTGAAATCGAGCCTGTAGTACCAGGCTTTCGGGTGCTTCTCGAGGGAAGAAGCAAACAAGTGCTTAAACATGGTGGACTTCGCCCCCTTGACAGCCATGAACTCCTTGAAAGCCCGAATGTGATGAACTGGGTCTTCAGTACCCTCAAACATCGGTATGCCCGTAAGGTTGAGGTTGGCGGGTAGCTCAACATTCATAGGCGAATAGGAACGAGCGTTTTCCGTATGGATCGAGTTATTCGTTGACAAATGGACCTGTTCTTCAAGTCTGCGAACAGTGCTGACCAGTTCAGCTATGGGCCCAGTGGTTTCATTCCCGACCTTAGGAGTCCCTTGCTCCACGGCACTCAAACGGGTGGCAATGGCGGTTTAGTCGTTCCCGATGGCCGTCAATTGGGTCTCGATCTTGGCTAGTGCGGCGGTCAATTGATCCAAAGTTTCCTGCATCTTCTGGCGTCTTGTTATCGGTGGCCTGTCTGTAAGAATACCGCGTAATCAGAAAAGTTGCTTCGGAACTCAAATTCACCAAGGCATAGGAAATAGCGCGGGAGGAGAGACAACTCCATTTTGACTCAGGTTAGACTCTCCTAAGACAAATGTGTAGGGTACGATTCTCGGAGTGACCGTGATTAATCGCTCCGTCGGAGAATAGCCCTCAGGTGAGACTAAGGACTCTGATAGGAGTCAAATGGTGTGACATCTAAGTGACTCGAAAGTGAGGTACGTGAGACGACACGTGTAGGACATGACCCATAGAGCAACCGTGATTGATCACTATGCTGAAGGGTAGCCCCGAGTGGGATCGAAGGTTGTTAAGACTCAAGTGTTGGACGAGTGACCCTTAGACGTAAGGATCACAAACCTTTTGTTATAGGGCTATGCCTTGTAAAAGGTTGACTCGGCCTTGAGGAAAGGCAGACGGGGTAAGGGAAGAAACTTGCAATGTAAGATCGGCAGAGTTTCGACGCTAGAGACCCTCGACTTGACTCAAATAAGGATGACCCTGGGATTAGGGTAGACCCTTAAGTTACAGGACTTTTGAGTTAGGATGACTCGACTAACGGATTGAAAGACGGGCGAAATTCCCTTAGGAAAGGTCGTGGGGACCGTCCTGCTGGAGGGAAAGATCGCGTGAGACTTTCTAGTTTGGACTCGAGTGTGTAAACGGGCTTTACTTGGTAGGGGTATGCCCTACATTGGTTAGCCTGGCCTTAGTCAAATAAGGCGGACTGGGATAGGGAGGAAACCTGTGACGTAAGATCGACAGAGTTTCGACGCTAAAGACCTTCGACGACTTATGACAAGGCCCGACAATGCTAAATACGGGAAGTCCTAAGAAGAGGAAAGTTTTGAAAAGGAAGTTAGAATTCCGAGAAAGTCGGTGGAGGGCCCGACTTTTGAAACCGGCAAATTGCCGTCGGGCCGCAATTTTGAAGTTTGAAAAGATTTTGGGTTTTGAAATGGGTAGCATACCGGCTAAAATAGGCTATTTTGAGTAAAATCATAAGTCCTAAATTCGGTAGCTTCTCGGGTTTTGAAAAATGATTGAACTTTTGAAAATTGAGAAGATGGTCCTGAAATTGGCAGTGGGCCAATAGGGCCGGGTTTTTGAAAAGTTGAATATTTGAAATTTTGAAAGTCTGAATATCGAAAAAAATAATTTCCGATAATTTGAAAATCGAAGATGAGAACCCGAAGATTTGAAAATCGAAAACGGCATCTCGGAGATTTGAAAATTGCTATGGAACCTCGAAGATTTGAAAATTAAAATAGAATTTTTGAAAATTCGAAAATCGAATGAGGATTGGAAATTCGGATATTGAAATGGATAGCATGCCGGCTAGAAAATAGGCTTATTTTGAGTCAAATCTTAAGTTTAAATTTCGGCAGCTTTCCGAGTTTTTGAAAATTGAATATTTTTGAAAAAATGCATTTTTTGGAATAAATGTTTTTGAAGACGACACGGAAACCAAGTAGCACATAGTCACGCAAGCATTATAACGACACCATGTATGCTTTACACTAAGTCTCGGTCGGTCTAAATACGGTCTATACCAGTGCACATAGCCTATCCGAGAATCGGGACGGACTTCCTAAGTCGAGTTGAGCTTAGAACATGGCGCGAAACCCATACGAATCGACTATGAACACCTTTGACATATCCATGTTGGAGTATATCACGGTATAGTGGGACGTCGGTCACCAGTACCGGCCCGGAAAAAAATAGGGTTATGCATGAATCGTAAAACTAAAACGCGTATTGTACTAGTCAAACGATTTCTGTTCGACTCTCACCCTGAGGATGTCCATGGTAAGTCACGCATCAGTTAATCCCCGGTGGAGTCGCCAAATTGTGGACTTGACAAAGGTCCACCCCGACGCGGCAACGCGCGGGTTTGGGGAGGCGAATGAATCTCCATATGAGATGGGTCGAATTGAAATTTAAATCGAAATGGAGTCGCCACCGAACTTTGTGGGAGTTCGGGCCCGTTCGAACCCACTCTATATCTTAGTGGGCCATGCACAAAGTATGGCCCATTCAGATGTCAGAGTTTATTGGGCTCGTCCCTTTGCATTTGATACCGATACCGACATTATCGGATACCGTGTATTGAATGACTCTCGTGTGCTAATGGATTTGGATATCCGGAAACCATGGTTTTGAGTAAGGGGTGAGGGTACGTGTTGGGAAGTTCACAAAGAACACCCAACCCTGCCCGCACATTAGCGGCCTCTACTAAGATATCGTTTGACTCTCGAATACGCGTGTTAGTAATACGATGAAAGGATATGCAAACAACTTTTTGACTAAACATTCGAAAATTAGAATAAGTTGCTACGTCGATTTAATGCATCTAAAATTAACGTCAAATTTATATTTAGCATGCGAGATTCTTTTAGTACAATAAAAGAAATAACGAAAATAAATCGACAAAAATAGAAACAAACGTGTTAGTAACGATGATAACGATAATAACGGTTTGCAAAGAATATGGAATGCTATAGAATAATGCAAACAACATGATGCATGGTTTTGAAAAATAGTTCGACACGTGATTGACTTGTCACGTGTTGACCGAAGTCATAGAAAAATATTAGCGAGACTCGAAAGACGTGGGACTCATGGTTTTGACGTGATAAAGGCCACTCGATCGAGTCATTGAGAGACTCGACCGAGTGGACCTCGGAAAAAGTTTTTGTCCCGGCTTTGAGGTGTCACTCGACCGGGTCATTGAGGGACTCGACCGAGTGAGCAGCCACTCGATCGAGTCATTGCGAGACTCGGCCGAGTGGTTCTCAAAGAACCTTCTGCCCCGGTGTTTGGGATGCCACTCGATCGAGTGGGCTAGGCACTCGATCGAGTGCCCCATGTACCTATGAACTAGGGTTCGCTTCGCAATTTGTTATAGATTGCCTTTTGATTTTGGTAAATCGCTAATTTTGTCAAATCGGGCAGAAATATTGTATGATTTGTGCTCGATTTGGATTTTGGTACTCGTCGTATCTGATATTTGATTATGGAATCAATATCGAATACTTAGAGCGATATCTAAAAAAAAATGTTGTAAGTCGTTTTAAATCGAACTAATACAAAATAAATTATCTCCGCGTTTATAGTGTCGTAATTAATTCTTTCGAATTATGTGACAGCTATTTTAGCATAAACGAATTTGTATTAGTTAAACTTGTTGACTAATTCGTTTAGATACGACGTCAAACTATTGAGTTGGTATCGAATCTAAAGAACGACACTCTATATTTGCTTTAATTAAAAAAAGACTTGATTCCCTCCGCATCTCGACATCGTAATGAATCCTTGCGGATTATGTGATGTCGGATCCGCATCAACGGGTTTCGACTCGACTTAAATAAAAACGCGTGATTTGAAATAATTTTAGGATCCACGAATATGCGTAGTTGACGATGATGACGATAATGACGCGACAAAAATAAAATAAAAAAAGACGATCTTGTTGACGTTGACTCGCTTCAACAATCAAATACTCGGGGTGTCGAGATAAGCGACCGTCAACATCGGGTGCAATACCCTCGTATATTCGGATTTCCTTATCCCGTCATCCTTCGTATTCAACATGAATTAGCGAGTATTTTAATGCTTTAATACTAGTAATACTATCGATATTAGGTACGAAAAGAAAAATAAAAAAACGAGAAGAAGAGAAAAGGACGACGCGAGAGAGAGGAGAAGAGAAGAGAGAAAAGGGAAGAAATCGGGTTTGTATGCACCCTCAACCTACATGTTTCGTATTCTCGATATGTAACTCGTCTAGTTGTGGCTTGAGCACGGGAGTATCGAGATTTATGTAGATGGAGTTAGGGTGGTTTAGGGTTTGAGGTTTCCTGAGTGCTATGGTTTAGGACGAAAAAGTATGTATTATTTATGAACAGTTAGGGTTTGCAAAAAGTTGTGAATTGTGTGTGTAGAGAGAGGTATTTATAAGAAATCCCCCATCACCCGACCTAGGGTTACTCGATCGAGTGCCCTGATGGACTCGATCGAATGGCCCAGCTGAAAGGAGACAGCGGGCCTGTTGGAGGCCCACTCGATCGAGTGGGAGGACACTCGATCGAGTGGATAAGGTTGGCCGGATATTTTGATGAATTTTGAAATGGCTGTTTTGTGTCTCGGAAACGGCTTTGACCGGGGTTTGACCCGATCGCTAAAAGTCGGTTTTATTTCCGGTGTCGGTTTTGACCCAAATTAGTCTTATTTTTTTGGAAACGACCCGCTGGGCCTGAATTTGAGAAAGGTTTTGTGAGATTTGTACTCTGTAAAAAGCCCAAGCCAGAAACTAATGGTTTCGAACCCATATCCGAGCGTGTGGAATCATGTTTGCGTCCGATCATCATCGGGTGTTTTTTGGAAACTGCTATAGAAACCTAGCGGTCAAATGTGGGTGTCTACACCAACCACCCGGTTTTGTTGATCAAACAAAATCAAATTATGTTTGTAAATTAAATAAAGTAATATACGGCTTAAAACAAGCACCTCGAGCTTGGTACACTGAATTAAAAACCTATCTCCTTACCTACGGCTTTAAACAATCTATTTCCGACTCGTCCTTATTATTCACCTTACATACTAAAACTACAAGCATATATATGCTCATTTATGTTGACGATATTATTGTCACTGGACCGCATCCTACACAATTGCATTACTTCATTAACAAACTATCACAAAGTTTTTCACTAAAAGACCTTGGACCACTATCATATTTTTTAGGTATAGAAGTGACACCAAATACACTTGGCCTACACCTAAATCAATCTAAATATATTTACGACCTCCTCACCAAATACAAAATGATCGATGTCAAACCAAACACTACTCCTATGGCTACTTCTCCTTCACTCGCTCGTGAATATCATCAACTCATTCACGATCAATCCACTTATCGAGCCATAGTTGGCAGTTTACAATATCTATCCCTAACTAGGCCCGATATTGCCTTTGCTATAAACCGTCTTGCCCAATTTCTGCATCATCCCACCACCACCCATTGGTTTGCCTTAAAACGTCTTCTTCGCTACCTGCAAGGGACTCAAACCTTTGGCATACATTTGTATCACAACTCACCATCCTCTCTTCATGCTTTTTGTGATGCAGATCATGCCGCCGACAAAGACAACTATGTCTCTACGACAGGCTACATCATTTATCTAGGTCGAAATCCTATCTCCTGGTCCTCCAAAAAGCAATGCGGTCTCGCCCTCTCCACCAATGAAGCAAAATTCTGTGCCATAGCATCTGTCACAACTGAAACTTTCTGGGTCCGCAATCTCCTAACCGAACTTCACATCAACGTTACAAAACCTCCAGCCATTTTCTGTGACAACATCTCTGCCACTCTATATGCCAAGAACCCAGTGTTTCACTCCCGAATGAAGCACATGGCTCTCTCCTTCCACTTTGTCAAATAACAGCTGCAACATGGTCAAGTTCGCATTCAACATCTCGCAAGCAAAGACCAACTAGCTGACATCCTCACTAAGCCGCTACACAAGACCCAATATCTCGAATTGAGAAACAAGATTGGACTAACCCATCGAACGTCCATCTTGCGGGGGCATATTAACCATATTGACCCAAATAAAGCAATATCAATACCCACATCAATTGACAATCATCATATCAATCCTCTCCCTCAATCAAGGTGCAATGATTGTGTTTACATTGTAAAATAGAATAATTAGTGATTATGTTTACATTGTAATTAGAGTAATAATTTCATCCTACTTCACTATAAATATGTACTCCCTTTCATTGGTAAAATATAACTCATTAACAGTACAATAACCTCTCTTATATTATTAGCCTCGATGATATTGTGATGGTTGATGCTCGTGCCTATTCTACTGTTCTACAACATGCGTTGGTTTATCGACAATATTCTCCCCTCCTATTTAGGTCTTTATTAGCTTATCTTTTGGTTGTAACGTACTATGTAATCTCTCGATCCCTTTACAATATTGAAGATAAGACTTTGATTGTATTTTCTTATCTTGTATTAAGCTAGAGATAAAGTTTTGGTAGCTTAGTCTCGTTAATATTGTAACATTGTTAGCTTTCCTTGTTAGCTAGACTTCTTAGACGCTAGAGAGTCCTGAACATAACGTATCCCTAGGTTGTATAATTATCAATGTTATCGTTAATGAGAATTCACAATTAATTCCATATACATTCTTTACATGGTATCAGAGCATACCGATCCCTCACAAAATTAAACGTTCTTTTCTTCCTCTCCTCAAAAGCGGCGGATCCCCCTAGCACCGTCACCCTTCACAAAATTTTCACCATGACCGGAACTGCAACTATTTTCACAAATCCTAATGATTCCACCACTCCCTTCATTGTCGTTAACTTATCTAACGTCATTGAACTAACTCCCTCTACATATCGTAGTCAAGTGTCCGATCTTCTTTTCGGATTTGATCTCTTTAACTATCTGGATGGCACATATCCATGTCCCTCCAAAACCATTGAAGATGATACCAAAAAGGAGATTCTCAATCTGCTTATGCTACCTGGCTCCGTCAAGAGTTCAAGACAAGCTACTCAGTGCTGCCCTTCGAGGATCTATCTCCTCAAGTATCTCACCATTCTTGAATTCCTGCAAGACGTGCGCTGAAATTTGAACCCATCTCAAGTCCACCCATGCTAATCATCTCGAGGACATATCCTCCAAATCAAGAATTGACTTAATAATATTTTTAAAAATAACTTATATGTTACTGATTATATGTAGGTTGTGCGTTCGCGTGTAGATGAACTTACCAATTTAGGCAAACCAATGGATGATGAAGATATCGTTGCTAGGGTGCTCCATGGCTCGATTATGAGGTTTATGACACACTAATTGAGGCTGTCAAACACTGAGATACCAATATTTCCTTTGATGCTCTTAGCGAGTGACTTATTCCATTTGACCTATCCCGTCAACATACCACCAACTCATCGATCATCACCCACGGCCCCGCATCCGCCCACATTGCCTATCATCGCACCTCCGCCTCACGCCAATCAAACCGCCCACAACCCAACTCCACTGTTCTTCTCCCCACGCCAGCCACCATCCAAACCGACTCCACGGCTAAAAGGAAGTGTCAGTGGTATCATGTTCCCGCACACTACCTCGGAACTTGTGTCATCTTCAAGTCACTTTACCCTCATATTATTGTACCCACCCGCCCCCACCACCCAGGGGCAAATCCAGGATTGTAAGTCTAGGGTAGCGGATTTTTTTTCGTGATTGTTTAAAATTTTTGAAAATCGCAACTTAATGAAACGCAATATTAATCAAATCTATAAATTCAAAATAAATAATTTAACGAAGAATGCAATTATTTTACTTTCGTTATAATTCACACTAAAATTGTGTGAGACATGTTTCAAATGCACTAAAACTCATCTAATAAAAATATAAAATATAAAATCAATTAAAATAACCAAGCATATGAGAGGTCTCACAATATCATGTTCGCCTCACAATCCTTAATAGGTTCGCCCCTGCCACCTCCAAATTAGCCTCGTCGCACCAACCCTCGAGTCAATAGCGTCTCCTCCACCAATCCTCATGTCCCTTATGGCGGGAACAATGATCTTCTTCTCGGCGATGACTCTCCCCTTTCTATAACTCATATTGGTTCATTTACTGTATCTACCTCTTCCTCAATTATTAATTTTTCTCATGTCTTGCTTGCTCCCACGATTTCTCGTAAAATAATTTCCACCTCAAAATTTTGTGCTGAGAATAACGCAATTGCTAACTTTAATGTTGATTCATGTGTTTTATAGGACCAGTCGATGGGGCGAGTGCTTCTTCAAGGCCAACTTAAAGACGGTCTCTATGAATGGTCACCCTTGGGACGCATGCACCTCTATCTCACCCACTCCACCACCTCACTAACGTGGCATCACCGACTTGGTCATCCATCCTCCTCCACTACTACTACTACTACTACTATTAGAATTATTATTTTCGGATGTTTGGACCTCACCCGTCTCCTCTATTGATGGGTTTAAATATTATGTTATTTTTGTTGATCATTTTACTCATTATATATGGCTATATCCTCTTAAGAAAAAGTTCGACACTTTCTTGATTTTTAAATCGTTTCCGTGCTCTCGTAGAAAAATATTTTAATCGTCAAATTATTCCAAAAAATTCTGATAACGGGGGTGAATACTTAAAACTCACCCCACATTAATTCTGATGGTATAACCCATCTCACCTCCCCTCCTCACACTCCTCGGTGGACTTTGTAGTCACAAACCCATTTATGGGCTTATGAGTGAAATTGACTCAATTTGTCTTTTTTTTCGGGTTTAATGATCCAAATAAACCAATTTGTAATTCAGATTGACCCATATTTTCATTTATTCGGGGCAAAATAATTAAATTGAGTTAAAATTTCGTATTAACTCAGAATAATTAATTAATTTAATTTAGGAAAAATTGATAAGAATGGTACCACCTTTGTAACATCTTCCACAAATGATACCACCTTTCAATAATCCCAAAATGATATCACCTTTCTACATTATCTTCTTAAAACAGTTCTCCTATAAAAACTTGTAATAGCAGGTAACATAACTTGCATGTTAATATGAATGTCGAATTTCATGGACGGTAATTTTATCATCTTAATACCATTACAACAAACTACTACCCATTTCTATTGTAAGTCATTGCACAAAAAAATATTTTTTTTGTAAGTAAAAATTTACCGTATCACAAGCAAAACTATATAACTATACTTATTTGTAAACTACTCCTAAAAAATTACGAAGTACTCCGTATAATTTATACTCCTATACGCGATATATTAACGATTGTCCGTCGTATTCCCAAAAAGACCAAATGATAGTCTCGTACATTTCCGACGGGCTATCAATTTAAGTCGACGACTTGTCGAAATTCAAACGACAATCCGTTGTTTTCCTACGTCGGCACATCAATGGCCTTTTTCGGCCCATAAATGACAGTATCGGGTCACCGGGTCAGCTACGACTCCGACAATAACGTAGACCCAGACCCATTTTTTCTAAATGAGATCCGTACCTGACTCAAACTCATCGGGTTTGGAAAAAATAAGACCCAAACCCAACTCATTATTTAGGGGTTTGGACCATCAAGATAGAACCAGACACATACCGGTCCGGTCTCTGGGTGCCGAAAATATTAACCACCGGTCTTCGATCAATTCATACTTTTAAAAAAAAAATTACGGCTCTGTCTGATCCAACCCCGACCTTAAGGAGTCTGGTCCGGTCTAGGTCCCCTTCTAACCAGTTCGGTCTCCGGGTTTGGATTTTTTTGGGATGATCGATCTTCGGGTCTATCCGGTCTAGTCTGGTCTGGGTTTGGACCGTAAACACCCATAAACCCATTTAGGCCCGACCCGCTGGGTGTTGGTCCGATCCTAGACCCACTGTCATTTTGGATAATATTTCGGGTCCGATCCTAGAAATATTAGTTTAGAAAAATTATTGGTAGGAAAATTGGGTATGAAAATGAGTAATAACTCATTAAAGTGTAGGTTTAGTAATTTCTTAACCTGCTGAGCAGGTAACATGTTTTTGGTACTACTTAAAAATAAGGGTTATTTAGCAACAATAATACCAACCATAGGGTGTGTTCCCAAAATAATATCAATTTTAATAAATCTTAGAATAATACGTATTATTGGAGTAGCTAAATCATAGTAGTATAGGTGACCGATTACCTGTAGAACTCTTTCACCTTCCTTTTTCACCTTTAATTTTATTTAACGGCAATAATACTAACTATAGAGCGTCTTCTGAAAATAATTCCAATTTTAATAAATCAGATAATAATACGTATTTTTGGAGTAGTTAAACCAAAATAGTATAGATTATCAGTTAGCGATAGAACCCGTTCACCTTTCTTTTTCGCCTTTAATTTATTTCATATTACTTCACTCTTTTTCACTTACTCAGTGCACGGGGCATTAACATCATTATTGTCCTTCGTCTTCCTCTTCCTTCAAGTCTTCAACCTCACCAAATATAGCTAACAACACAATCCTACATCAAAATCAACACGTTCATCTAAACAAAACGTATAGAAAAAAAACTGAAAAAGGATGAAGGGTAATGGACAGAGAAAGGATGAAGAAGAGAAGTAAGGAGGAGTAGACCTGTCAAATGTGACCCGACCCGATTAAGCCAAACCGAACCCGACCCGACACACAAATTGAAGACCTGATTTTGACCCGAAATCCAAATTGACCCGAACTAACCCGAAACTGACCCGACAATTATTATATAAAACGAGTTGATATCCCTAAAAAAGTTGAAAACAGCAAACCCGAGAATGACCCGAACCCGAAATTATCCGACCCGACCCGAAGTCAACCCGATTATTATAACCCGAAAGTGGCCTGACCCGAAGCTGACCGAACATGGTTCACCCGTTATCCAGGTCTAAGAAGGAGGATGAAGGATAAGTAACAGGTTAAATATGAATTAGGTGACCTGATGTAGCAGGTTATAAAGTCACTTATACTACTCTTGTTTAACTAATCCAATAATAAGTATTATTCTCAGATTTATTGAAATTGGTATTATTTTGGGAAGACACCCTATAAGGTATTATTATTGTCGTTAAATAACCCTAAAAACAATGGTGTTAAAAGGTGATACCACCGTTTGGGGCATCTTTTCGTTTCAACGGCTTCTTCCTCTGGAACGAGTGCGGGTAGACTGGGAATTTCTTTCTGTCTCTTTAGAGGAGAGGAAGTTGACTAGCTCACTGCATATTCATACAAGACCCGAGTAGGCGGGTCGAGCATTTTGTGATTATTGAAAGGTGATATCATTTGTGGAAGATGTTATAAAGGTGATATAATTCTTATCAATTTTATTCGTCACTTTAACAAAATTTTAGTACCTACACGGAGGGAGTAGTATTTTAAGTTTTTTTCTTAGTACTTGTGCAAAAGTGAAACGTACCGATTGGATACGAACGAAAGGAGTATGTAATAGTAGTCTCGAAAGCTTTCCAGTTCTAGTAGTCCCCTCCATGATTTTTTCTTCCTCTTCAGTTTTATCTCCATGATGCATGATAATACACATAATCGATTACTTGGCAGAATCAAACAAATAGCGTGATTATTTGTAAATGTAATTGGCTTCGTACTTACTATTTTGGCCGTTGTTTTATCTGACGTACTGAGGAGCATAACTTGTTTGTTAATCATAGGTTGTTTTCTATTCTTGAATAATAATATCATTATGTTTTACTTTAAAGCTAACAACTTCATATCTATCGAGCTATGTTTGAGTTTACGATAGGTACTAACATAACGAACATAATAAGACAAAAAAATTACTCGCAAGGTAGGGTGGGTGATCTGGTGGTAGTAGTGACAATATGAATACAGTTGTTAAATACTCCTTCCGTTCGCTATCTTTTGCCCAATTTCATTAAAATAATTCTCTCAAATATTGATGAAATAGGGTAAAAGATAATGAACGAATGGAGTATTTTCTAACATGATACTTACTCCGTACTACTCAAAGTAAATTCGGATAAGCAAAAAATTAAGTAAACATTGAGGCTTAGAGTTTACTTGTGAGGTTGGACACTAATTGGGTAGCTGTGATTTTGTTCTATGGAATCTTATTTAGTTTGAGTAATCAAGGTAATCCTAAATATAATAGATACAGAGTAGATGATTAGATTGTTCTGTATACCGAGTAATTCCCCAAAACACATCTTCTTTGATGAATCGTCATGGACATATGTCTAACAAATGAAAAACATATTTTATCCAGTGAAGTAGTCTAAATCTTAATCATGTAAGGTGCATTATACTAACATACGGAGTACATTAAGAGAAGGTTGCGTGTACATGTGTGCAACCAAAAAGTTAAGTGGAAATACTAATAATAATGTAGTTGAACCAATTTTAAGAAGAAAAACAAACTCAGATGATCTTACATTTTAAAAAGAATGATGGCGGTTTTGAGTCAAGCTTGACAATTTGGAACATCGATTGTTTGAGCCGAGATTCGAGGCCAACAAACGTCGTGTGTTGTTCATTGTAGAAGTCGGTTTGCGCTTTAAGGCACTATAAATTGTTTCATTTTCTCCTTTCATTTTCTTCTTTTGTCAAACAAAGTCAATGTGCAAATAGATGAAAGAAAGGGAGTGTTGTCACGTGTCACTCATAAGAAGCTCGTAAAGAACTTGTTGGGATGTCTTTTCATTTATATATATATATATATATATATATATATATATATATATATATACATATATATATATATATATATATACACGCAGGACAATGGTGAAAGAAGGTGTGGATAAAAGTAGAAAAAGTTAGTGTGGATTTAAATAAAATAGGTTATGAATAAAGAATAGAGGATTTTTCTATGCGGTAACTCTCTACTCTCCTAGTACTTAGAAATATGACTCTTAAGTTTACTTTAGTCAATTTGGTTTGCAAAGGGGTAAAGTGGGCATTTGAAAATAGTATTTGTACATCGTTTTTCTGCTTTCTTCACTTGATTTGATCCAAAATTTAAAAAAGAGCATTTAAAATGGTTAATCGAGAGATTAGTTTTTAAATCGATTTTTCTAACGTGTGCCCACTGGGCAGACGTTAATAAGTTAAATAAAGCAAAATTAAAATGGATATTGTCCAAGTATGGTAAATAGAGCTTAATATTTCCATTTCTAATGATAATATCTTTGTAAAGCTTACTTTATTTAGCATATTAACGTGTGCCAAGTGGGCATACGTTAGAAAATCCATTTTTAAATTTGCATTTGTGTTGAGTAGAATTACCGTGTAGGAATAGACGAACATAAGTAACCCTCGTGGAAAACTCATAATGTACTCCTAACCAAAGTCGCTTCAATGCTTAATCATCGTTTAATCAATTATTTAGTGGACAAATTTAACATAACTGAAGTTAAGAGTCATGTCTTAGAGTATTAAGAAAGTAGAGAGTTACCGCACGTATTTTCAAGAAAGTAGAGGGTTATCGCATGTGTTTTGTAAAAATGAGGGTTACCACGTAGAATTTCAAAAAATATGGGTTACCACATAGAAAAACCTAAAGAATACACAATAATACGGATTACTTTTTCTCTACTTCATTGAAAGCTTCTATTTTTCCTTTTTCGTAAATTTCTTTCATAGCTTTCACTCTCTTACCTGACCCACTTACTTTACTTCCTCCCTACTTTTGAATATTTATTTTTAAAAAATGTACTCCCTCCTTTTTCTGCAATGGGGCTAACCCAAAAAAATATCCAAAAAAAAATATGGGGCTTATTCAAGAAGGTGGAGGGAGTACATTTTTTAGGTGGTAGCTATCATTGAAATGGAGGAGGTATAATATAGGTTGGACGTTGGTGAGGAGACAGAGAGATAAACATATTCTTAATAAGGCGTTGCAAATTATTCTATATGTAACAACCCGGATTTTCCAGACTTTATAAATAAGTCTATAATAGGAAACAGCGGAAGACATAATACATATCTGAGTCATTACTATTCTCAACTAACTAGATTACTTCATAATAATTATGAAAGTACTTAAATATTACGTTAAAATTATAACAATTTTATGAAGAATAGAAATACATTTGTGACCCATCTTGAGCTATCTCCAATCTTGCCCGTCTGAGGAGTGGTCAGTCTCCCTTAATCTGACGATTATAAAATTTTAAAAGAATTTCATAGAAAAATAAATCGTCAGGTGGGTAAATTATCAAAATTTAATATGAATAAAATATTAAATCAGACATAGATCAAATAACAGTACATAAATGCACAACCGATAATACATAACTTTAGAAATCATAAGAAATGTTTTAAGTGCCGTATTATTTTAGAAAAGTTTTATCACGATATACCGGTCAATTATTGTACAAGTTCCGAATAAGTTTTGTATTTGATACTTGTACAATAATAATATACCGCCAATCACACCGATACCAGGGGGCTTACATTATTACCCCAGTTTACCGTGGTGACATAAATACGTTTAAAACAAAATTCGTCCTCTCATCTCCAGGGTCGAATGCCGGATATATGGGGTTGTTACCCGCATCATGGACTACTCAACACCCGGCTGGTTATCCTCGCAGCCACGCTCCAATCGTCGACTCACGGAAACCCGGGTGCGATCCACCTAACACGTACAGGACTGATCAGGTCCCCACCTAAAGTATGGTCACACTCCCGCCTACTCTCGAGTCAATGACAAGGGCAGCCAAAGACCCTTCGTACACTACGAACGTTTTTATACGGTTAAGCTAAGCGCTATTCATCCAAGTCATCTCGTACACAATAGAGACAACCTGCTTTTCCGCTCAAAGAGATTTCGAATTAAGTCCTAAAAATGCCCAATAAACCCTAAAATATACAATAATTTGAAATACATTTCGAAAACATTATGTGTTATCCAACTCGAATTCCATAAAAAATTCATTTTTTTTAAAATTAGATACGGAGTAACAATATCATAGCCAAGTAGCACGTAGTCAAATAAAGGTCTCCTTACGGGGTTGTCCCTATTTGTAGGTCGGGATTTGGCTAACGAAGTTGGTTAATAAGTTAAATGATTATTATGACCATTTAACGGAGTTTAGCCAAGTTTTTAATCAATTAACTAAGGGATGATTTTCAATCCCCTGAGTAGTAAATTGATCAACATTGCCTCTAGTTCAGTTTGGTTAACTACACCTTATATTTTCAAAATATTGTGATTAAACTGAATAAAGTTGATCATATTCAGAAAGAGTAATATTGACTCGAAAATCCATAATTTAAAAGAACAAGTATTGAAAGCTTACTACTAAATATAAGTGTGGACATGACGTAGGTCCACCCCGACGCGGCCACACGCGGGATTGGGTAAGCGAATGAACCTCGTGGTAAGATTGTTCTCGGGTTCGAAATTTAAGTCAAAGTTGGAGTCGCCACCGAATTTATGGGAATTCGGACCCATTCGAACCCACTCTATGTCGTCATGGACCGTACACAAAGTATGGCCCATTTCGATTTCAGAGCTTATGGAGCTCGTCCCTTTGCATTACAATACTGATACCATCTGCACCGGTTATCGTGTATAGAATGACTCTCGTGCGCCAACGGTTTCGGACATCCGGAAACCGAGGTTCTGAGTAAGGGGTGAGGGTACGTGTTGGGAAGCCCACTAAGGACACCCAACCCCGCCCGCATTTAGCGGCCTCTACTAAGACATCGTTCGTGTTCGTGTACGCGCGCTAGTAAAATGACTAAATGATATGCAAATAGCGTTTTCGGCTAAACATGCGAATTTCGTGTGAACTACGTCATTTTAATGCATCTTGATTCACGTCAAAGTGATTTAGCAAGTGATGTTCATTTAAATAAATAAATGGCGAACATCGAAAATAGAAAACTCGTAAATAAATTACAAATTACACGGGCGGATTACAACCCGGAATTCACAATACAACGAGCGATAAAATAGAATAATCGAATTAAAAGCGGCAAATACTAAATAGAAACGGACCCGTATATAATAAATATAAACTAGACCGTAAGTTAAGTAAATGGACGAACTTCAATTAAATACACATTATATTGTGTATTAAACGGAGGACGAAGATATGGGACCTAGGCGTGGTGCTAGTCCGATCCCAAATCTCGATGCCTTGTCCCGACTTATCACATCGAAAAATTGGCGTCTAAATTAGTCATGCGTCGGATACGACTAAAGAGTCGTCGACACAAAACTAATTTGTGAAAGACATCGATCAAAGTCGTAGAAGTGAATTAAAATGCATGAGTTTTGAAAAAGGAGATCACGTGATTGACTTTGCACGCGACGACCTAAGTCGTAAAAAAAAGACGAGGCTCGAATAATGCTTGAGGCTCTCGGTTTGTTTGAACAAAGGGACTCACTCGATCGAGTCATGGCAAAGACTCGATCGAGTGAGCCTTTGAAGGACCTACTGCCCGGTTTTTGGGGTGCTACTCGATATAGTGGCCCATGACTAGACCTGTCAAACGGGTCGGGCGGTCGGGTTTCGGGTTCGGTCATTTCGGGTTCGGGTAAAATACGGGTCGGGTGTATTTCGGGTTTGAAAAATACGGATTTTATACGGGTCGGGTTTATACAGGTTTCGGGTCGGGTTCGGGTCAAATACGGGTTATTAACGCACTTTAAAAACATTAATTTTCTTTCCTTTTTTTTAATCATAAATACAATTTTATTCTTAATTTTCTTACTCATCTCATTTAATATATAATATTAGTGGGAATAAACATGTTTTATTTAATATATCTTTTAATTTACATTGATATTTTATTTCTATAGGAAGTACGAATATATATGACGAACTTTGACTCGATTTATTGATTTTTTTCTCATTATAATAATCATGTGATAAAAATATGATTTTAAAGATGTATATATAAATATTATATCTTAAAATTTTGAGGAAAAAAAAAATATTTCTTAGTGTTTTTGAAAAACTTTATTGTATAATAGTAATATTTTTTTAATTTATCTATTTTCGGGCGGGTAACGGGTTCGGGCGGGTTTTGATCCAATATATTCGGGTTATTATCGGGTCGGGTCACTTCGGGTTTCGGTCATTTTCGGGCGGGTTTTTTCGGGTTTTTTTCGGGCGGTTTCGTGTCGGGTTTTCGGGTCGGGTCAGTTTTTGACAGGTCTACCCATGACACTCGGTCGAGTGCCCCCTGTACGAGTCATGGCTCGTTTCGTTTTTATTTATTTAAAATCGAT
Source organism: Agrostemma githago (assembly GCA_958450325.1). Lineage (NCBI taxonomy): Eukaryota > Viridiplantae > Streptophyta > Magnoliopsida > Caryophyllales > Caryophyllaceae > Agrostemma > Agrostemma githago. The sequence continues at coordinate 52,930,132 of OY288258.1, read as the reverse complement.
GGTTGACCGAGTTAAATAAAAATATTGCATGATTTAAATTTAACTCGGCTTCCGGTGCAATAATCGCGTACTATACGATTATAATACCGTCATCGAAATTTTGTGAAAAGTGTCATTTTGGGATTGAAAAGTTTGATTAGTGACGAAATTGTAGCCCTCCGCGTCACGACATCGATACTAATCCTAAAGGATTATGTGATGTCGGTTTTCGCATCAACAGATCTCGTACTAATCTTAAAAATGGAGTCCTACGCGTTCAACTATGAGGGACCACGATCTCGTTACGCCCTTGAGTACATTGGGGCGGCGCTCCTCGAAAGGGTGCCACCTCCGTCGTTGCTCGTAAAGGGATTAAACGGACTTTGGATGGTCGTCATAGTCAAACACGGGTTAGGATCCGTATTTTAGTACTAGTATGTACATATACACGGTATATAAATGTTAGTAACGAAAGGATAAAAGTTAGTAAATGATAAAATTAAATGTTAACGTTAGTGTTAGTGTTAGTATACTAATACGATTATAATATAAAATACGAAAATGTATGTAAAATGAATCGAGATAGTAAAGATTGAGACAAGGTTTATGACACCCTCAACATACATCCTTAGGAAGACCTCGGCAATGGACTCGTAATAGCGACGAGAACGCGGGAGTATCGAGGATGTATGCAAGTTATGGTGTGTGTGTGTGTGGATGATTTTATCGGTTTTTCGAGGGATAAATGACTCGGTTTTTTGATTGGTATGGCTTAGGATTGTAGTGTAGATGTAAGTGTAGGACTTAGGGTAGAAATGTAGGGTGTTTTAAGCTTTGGCAAAACTTGAAATGAAGTGCACGAGGAGGGGTATTTATAGAGTTTACCCCTCGACCTAGGGTCACTCGATCGAGTGGCCCTAGTGCACTCGACCGAGTGCCTTTGAAAACGGGTCTGTTCCGGATTTTGAGGCTTCACTCGACCGAGTGGGTCAATCCACTCGATCGAGTGGATAAGGGTGGCGAGTCATTTTAGGAAATGGTTGACTTTTTTGATTTTTTGAATATTGTGTTGGGCGCCAGTTTCTAGAAGCTCTCTAGGCTGATTTTGAGGACGGATTCGTCTTTGACCGGATTTTGACCCGGTCGCCAAAAGACGGTTTTTATTTTTGGTGTCGGTTTTGGCCCAAATTAGTCTTATTTTACTCAGAACGACCCACTGGGCCTGAATTTGAGGTCGTTTTTGAGAGATTTGTACTCCGCTAAATGTCCACGTCGGATATTATTGATTCTGAGTCCGTATTCGAGTATACTAAGTCACGTTTGCGTCCGATCATCATCGGGTGTTTTGTCGGGAACTGCTATAGACACTAGCAGGCAAAATGCGGGTGTCTACAATAAGTCTTTGATAAACTGTCCCCTTTCTGAAATAATGTAATTGACGGTTTGATGAAATCCTTCGATGAAGGAGTTTTGGACAACGTTCATTCCTTTTTAGACTTGTCATAACCTCAAAATAATATTTTAAGTTTCTAGAATATGATAAATCATTGGATATAAGAAATATGTGGAACAAGCGATATCGTGAGTCAGGCCTAGACGCTTGCCATAGTCCTAAATTATAACCTATTTATAAGAAAAATAAGCTAGATCTGTAAATATTACTCATTTTTAGGGTCGTTAGTCAGGTCCCGTAATTAATAATTAAATTAAGTATAGAGTAGAAAAGTAACAAACGAGAATATATAAAATAATTTCCATGTTATACACAATTATAATAGCAATATTAGGTAAAAATAAAATAGGTCCTACTAATATATTTTCTTTTAAACTTCTTTAAGACAAGAATAGTAAAAATAGTCTAATAAGTTATTCTTATGAAATTTCTTAAGACGCTAGAAACGGTTTCGGGATAGGTCCCGAGACTCACATGTTACACCATCACCATATGTATTCAAGTGAATTTATTTTGTCCTGAAAATACAATATACGGAGTATTTACTTATTTATTTATTCATAAGATGATCTTATTACCGTCCCGAATAATAGCTAACGTTAATCAATTATTTATTACAATAAACTTGTGTAGTGGTGGATACACCACATAACACTTACTCACAACAGTAACTCTTTAAGAATTTTTGAGAAAACGTAATTAAGATAAGTACTATGGATTAATACTTAAAATTTATAATCATGACCAATTTTTTGAAGTTGGTCGAAACTTTTCACCAAAATCCCTGACCCTCTCAATCTTCCCTATATAGCCAATAATAACTCTTACTAACTTTTTTTATGGTATCATTTTTAATATAGCCAATATCTCTAATATAACCAATCCTAAGGTATCATTTTTCATCCTTATATATTAGTTACTAGTTCGACCGATAGAAATACTAACCCATTGTAGTTAGAAAGACTGATTAAAGTACCTCACACACAAATACATTTTCAATTACATATTCGTACCAATATTCATTTCTTACATTTGTAGAAATTTTCGATGTTCTTAAGAACTCTTTTTATAACTCAAAAGATTTCTGTTCTTATATCTAAAGACGAACGATTACTTTTATTTACATAATAGAATTTCATTAACTTCTCGATGTGGGATCATCTTACCTCAATATCTAACCTTAAGCTAAGAGTTGTTATAAGACTCAATTTTTTTTTTTATTATTATCTAAAAACTAACGATTTCTCTTATTTATGATATAAAATTTCTCAACTCATCATAATTTTTCAATTTTGGATAATTCAACTTAGATTTATACTCCGTAGTACTCTTCAAAACTCTTTTTAGAACTCAATCAAAAGATTTTATGTTGAAATCTAAAGACGAATGAAAACTCTTAATTATATACGGATGAATAGAATTCCATCAACTTATTACCTCGTATTATTTTTTGATGCGGGATATTTTTATTTAATTTATAGTCTTAAGAGCTGTTATGGGCTTAGAAGTTTTTTTGGTTAATATCTAAAAATGAATGATTTCTCTTATGTATGAAATAGAATCTCATCACCTCATCATAATTTTTTTATGTGTGAGATAATTTTACTTAAATTTATAGTCTTAAAATCTTAAAAACTATTTTTAGGATCCAAAAGATTCCAGGTTCATAACTAAAGACAAATGATTCCTCTTAATGATATAATAGAACTTCATCAACTTATTATAATTTTTCGATGTGTGATATTTCTACTTAAATTTATTGTTTTAAGAACTTTTTAGGACTCAAAAGATGTTTGGTTGATTTATAAGAATGAATGATTACTTTTATTTATAGAAAAATGATAAATACAGCCCTTAGGATTGTATCTAAGAGTGTAAATGAAGAAGCAAATTCTTAATAGTTGTATTAATTGCATCGATATATGTGTAATTTATTCTTTAATTTCTAACTTCATACCAAATTGGGAAGATATTGAAGGCTTAAAAACAATAACCCCTATTTATATAGTAGAATTTCATCCCCTCAATAAAATTTCTCGATATGGGATAATCTTGCTTAAACTTAAATTTATAGCCTTAAGAGCCGTTATAAGACTCAATTTTTTTGGTTAATATCCAAAAACGAATGTTATCTCTTATTTATGATATGGAATTTCATCGCCACATCATAATTTTTCGGTGTAAAATAATTATACTTAAGTTTATAGTAATCTTTAGAGCTCAAAAGATTTCATATTAATATCTAAAAACGAATTATTACTCTTAATTATATACTCACTAATAGAATTCCATCAACTATTATTATTTTCCGATGCGAGATATTTCTACTTAAATTTATAGCCTTAAAAGCTGTTATAAGACTCAACAGAATTTTGGTTATTATCAAAAACCAAATTATTTCTCTTATTTAATTAAGATATACTACGTAGAATTTATCACCTCATCATCATTTTTCAAAGTGAGATAATTCTACTTAAGTTTATAACTTTAAAAAAAAAAATTGGACTATTAAGACAAACAATATAATGGAACGAAAGGAGTATAACATCTCAACTTGAATGATTTTTGGTTTTTTCAATTTCTTTTTGATTTTAGTACTCGAATGAAAAACCGAATGCTTTTTTAGTTTGCCTTAATATATGGAAAAATTCAATATAACTCATTATATTGAAAAATTCAAAGATTTTTGGTTAATATCTCAACTCGAATAATTTCTCTTATTTATGAGGTAGAATTTCATCACCTCATCATAATTTTCGATGCAGGATAAATCTACTTAAGTTTATAACCTAAAGAACGCTTTTTAGAACTAAATTTTTTTCTGATTGATATCTAAATACAAATGATTACTTTTATTTTATATAATAGAATTTCATCAATTTACTACGGAGTATTATAATTTTTCGATGTGAGATAATTTTACTTTGTAGTCTTAATAACTCTTTTTAGGACTCAAATTTTTTTGGTTAATATCTAAACACGAATGATTACTTTTATATATATAATAAATTTTCATCACCTCATTACAGTTTATGTGAGATAATTTTAGTCTCACTTCTGTTTTTGAAGTTATTCACAAATAAAGAAAATCTTTAATATTATTGACAATCTATAAGAGGGAATATAGTCACGTGAGATATTGTGTGTTTAGTCGTTATGAATATATATATTATAAATATCAAACTTTTATATTTTTTGTCAATGTATATTTGATATTGATGGTGCAAAACGCGTCTCGACAAATGTAAAAAAGTAGATGGGAGCATTGGACATGAATGAATAGAGGGAAAATGTAATAGTTTCACCGTTTACATTATTTTTTGGATGTGGGAGAAAAACACATTACATTTTTTCGAGCAAAAAATTCAATACTTAAGAGACTCAATTTTTTTAAAAAATTTACCTAATGATCAATGATGCCTCTTATTTATTATAATCACGCCTCGTTATTCTAATTTTTCAACGTAAGATAATTTTTACCGTTTTATATACATGTAAACAACAAAATTATCGTAATTTTATATTTTTAGAGTTTCTAAATTGATTATAAGGTGAATAAATGAATACTCGTAAATATTTAAAAATTCGTCAAATAGAACTAACTACACGTTCCACGCGGTTTCTGTTAAATTTTTATAGTATTTTGAGGTGATAATTGATTGTTTATATAGTTGTAATTTTTTTAATCCTAGGTATAGTAGAATTGTTTTTTCCTATACGAATCTAATATCGCTTAAATCTGAGGTGGCGTAAGATTATCCTATACAAATTCCTATATTCTTATTTAAATTAAAAAATATATTAAAACTTTTAATTAAATAATTTTTAAAAACTCTGACCAATCATATCGCTCGAAAAGTTCTTGCTTTATTAATATATATTGATTGATTTAGGTGAAAATTTTCTATAATACCAATGCAACACATGCAAACCATACTATACAAATTAACACATATCATCGACATGCAATTCAATTAATTTTTTTTTTTTTTTATGATAAAATGATATTTTTCGGAAAAAGGTAAGACGATTTACCCAACCTAATTAAAAGTGTTTCCATCAGTGGAAAATTGGAATTTGGGTTGGTTCGATTGAGCTGAGATGCTCCGTCCTGTCCACGCCGATTTCGTCCTTGCCGGCAAAAATTCTCATCATCAATCAAATAAGAATTTTAATTATATAACTCAACAAAATTCTGAAGAATTTAATTTGAAGTATGAGTTTTTTTAAATTTTAGATCTAGCTTGAAATTGACATGCATGTGGATATTTAAATTTAAAATAAATTACAACTATGAAATATGATTAATATCTTAATATGGATATAGGATCAAGATTGAGGAAAGTGGAACACCTTTAATTTCATACTTTTGAAATTTGGATTGAACTTACTTTTCTTTTTAAAAAAAATAAGGAGTTGATGGGTTGGAATTTGGAGATGAACAACGACAATGGAGGGAGATTAGTGGGAATTTGAGGGAGTTAATGATTTTTGTTTTCTTAAAAATAAAGTTGAGGGAATTGAGGGAAGTTGGCCGAGACATCATAAGTGAGGAGGAGTGATTAGTGATTTTGGGTGATTAAGGGAATAAAAAGAAGAGGTGTAAGGTAGGTGCAGGTAAAAAAACCCTAGTTTTTCCTCCCCTTCTCCCCAAAAAACCCTACTTTTCCTCCTCGATCTGGGGCCTCCATCGATGATTAATCGATGGTAAGCCCCAAAAATTGTTTAAATCTCAATTACTAGTTATCAAATCTTATTCAATAAAAGTTTCTCTTTTATGAGAGTTGTTTCGTTCTTTTTTTTGAAGGTTTTTTCCTTTATTTCGAGGTTTCAGTTCTTTACATCAGTATATGGCTTAGATTTCAAGAATTATGTGCAAGATCATGAAAGCAATGGAATCCCTACGTACGGCGATACAATTGAGGTCAGATCTCGGTCTACTATTTGTCAAAATAGAGGAAGTTCATCATCTTGGAGGCTATTTCAGCAGATCTATATATTCCTTCGCGAAAGGCTGTGTCAATAAACAGCGATATATAGAAGGCTATGCAGAAGCGCATTATTCTAATAGTGATCTTTGTCTGTTCTTTATTTATTTTTCACAAATTTGTATTATGTTCAATTTGACATCGTTTGTAGATGTCGGATGGCTTATTATTAATGTTATTGATCTTCACTTTAAAAAAAAGGTAGGTGTAGGTTTATGTTAAATGAAAATATCTAATTAGTTTAAAATGAAAAATAAAACACGACGAGTGATAGCGTAATACATAACTTGAACTCGTTTTAAGAAAAGACGTACTAGTAACGGATCATAAAATTATCTCTTCTAATAATGTATAATAATGCATTCAAATAAGATAAGATGATACCCGAGGAGATCCCTTACGTTTTCCTGATAAATTTTCTTTTGGTATTTAAGTATGAAAATATTTACCTTAATTAGAAAATACTTGTAACTTATTAATGACCCTCGATCCTTTTAGCTAAATGTTTGTCTAATAGTTGTTTTAATTTGTCTCTGACTTCTTCTACAAGGTTGTAGTACCCACTATTTTCTTCAAAACGTGTATTAGGGTGTGCGAGTATGAGAATTAATGAAAGAGTTAAGGTCGACTTAAGTTGTTTTAAGCTGAGTTGAATATACGATTCATATCTAAATAATAAAATGTAACATGTAAAAAATTATTTTATCTTATTTTAAAAAGAAGTGTTAAAAATTTAAGAGGAATAAAAATATGAAAAATTTGACCATCCCACGGGAGGGGGTCTGATAGTTTCCAAAACGTAACGTAAAAGAGAAAGAATTTATAAAAGATTTGTTAAAATACGGGGTACACCGTATATATCAATATCAATGAATATTGGAGAAGCCCTATTGATTGGGTTGTATTCCGTTGTAGAGGGGGTTTGGATGGGAGAATGGAGAGATGGGTAGTAGACATATCCGTATGGAGGCCTTCACCCTCACACTTGTCCCGCGCTATTGCAGTCCTACCCCCGCACGAGCATCCCTCCATCACCCGGTCTGTACTTCCTTTTCTTCTATTCATCCATCCACCTCCACCATCCATGCGTGCTTGGTTATTCATTTGAATTGACGATTTGGTTGATATTATTATTATTAGGTATGTGAAAATGGAAGACCGGAAGCGAGCATTTGTGAGCAGGCTGCTCCAGTATGCCGTGGTGCATCTCACCTTCCGCATCCCCTTCCACCACATCCTCATCCTCAGAACCTCCGAGGGGAAGCCTTATGTCTCCCAACCCTCCAACCTCAACCTCAACTTCAACTTCAACTTCAGCGTCACCCATCACGCCCATTTCGTTGCCATTGCATCCCAGCCCTTTTGCCTCGTGGGTTTGGATATGCTCTCTCTTCATGCCCTTCCTCCTATCAACAACAACATCACTGACTTCATCCACACTTTTTCATCCTACTTCTCCCCCCTCGAGTGGTCCAACATCACGAACGCCCCCACTCCTGATCATAGCCTCAGGCTGCTCCTCGCATACTGGACTCTTAAGGAATCATTCCTTAAAGCAATCGGGACTGGACTCGCATATCCTTTGAATGCCCTAGAGTTCCATCACACTAACTGGGCCCATATTTATGTGAATATACATAACAAACAAGCCAGCCGCTGCAACTTTTCGCATTTTCAACTAAAGGACGGCCTCTTTGTAAGTGTATCATCCCTATCCCTAGCTCATTCCCTCCCTCGCGTATTTTCAACAAAGTAGCAGCTGATAATGGTATGGTGGAATGCTGTGTGTGAATAGGTCTCCGTTGCTCGGGGGTCTCCGTGTATGGCAACTGAGTGCTACAAAAAAGTGGTTGGACACACAAATTTGGATGAAGCAGATGAATGCAAGTTATGGCTAAATCTTCCAAATCCAAGCTTTTTGTGGAAAACAGTTGAGGAACTCATGCCCAACTATCTGCTGCTTCCACAAACAAACCAAACTTGAGCTGAGGATGCTAGCTCCAACTACCTGAAACCAAAATGCAACTGTCTCACTACTATCTTATGCTTTTAGAATGTGATGATGAGCAGGCTGTCAATGTAATAGCATCAGCTTAAAATCTGTGCCTGTGCCAAATGTTGATAGGATAGCATCAATATGTTCAACATTCTTCAACTCTTTTGAGGCTTCATACCATTTGTTCCATTTACAAAAAAGAGAAACAATGATAGGAGGAAGAAAATGATATACTAGTATAAATGAAGACTGTGATTTGTTACAGGTGGGAGGACACTATTAAATCACATATAACAAATTATAAAGGTATCTATCTTCTAAGCCTAAGTATACAAAAAGAATGGGCTTAATTTACAAGTGGATAAATTATACAGCCGGAGTGGAGCGGAGTGGCTTACTCCCTCCCAGTCCCGGCAGTTAAACACTACCAACTTACTAAATTTGTACACAAATGTATTTATCCTCAAAGAAGCATGTTGAGATCAGAAAGATCATCCATGGGTATTTGAAGTCCCCCAAACCCGTCATCATCTTGCAAACCCTCAACCTCATCAAAATTTAACCAACTACTCAAATCTTGATGCCCTTCCAATTCATTCCCCACATTTAGATCTTCAATTGAGTCTAGCTCGGTCAACGGCAGGCCACTAAGGTCCATAGCGTCGTTGCTTTCTTTCGATGATGAATCAGGGATGCTTCTTGGGGACTTTTGGCCTTCTCGTCTCCTGTCACCGGAGCTGGAAATGAAATTCGCACGTTGCACCGGATGTGTCGTTGACAACTGTGACACCTTTTGCTTCGGTTTTGCTTTCGTTTTCCTTTCACCCTTTGAGTTAGATAGTGACGGTCGACCTGCCTTTGGCCCCAAATCTCTGTCACTTCTCTTTCCCTTTGCCCCACCCAGAAGTGATGATGTTGCTCTTAATGAAGTATTGCCACCAACATCATCGAGCAGGACTTCCTTCTTCTTACCTCTATTCAATATAGGTCCATTCTTCGCAAAAGCATGGTCCGATTGGGAAAGAGGCTCAAAACTATCCAGCTGGCACCTTTCGGATTTATCATTTTGGAGATTATTAAGCTGCTCTGGGTAGCGACCTAAACAGAAGAGAGACAACAAGAAGGAATGCTATGTAAAATAAGCTAACAGATATAAGCAACTAGCAGTAGCATGTTACGGAATACTAGCCAAGTTTTAAATCGAGTCCTAGAACTCCCCACTTTTGTTCAGAAATCAGAAGCCATCAACATCAAACCCAATCGTAGCCTACGTCAACAGCCGTCATGAAAAATGCATATGCTGTACTTGAATGTCAGATGTGAGAGGAACAACTCTACTAGTCTACAAAAATCTTATTTAGATTACTACCCTTTCTTAGAAACCTGCACACATAAGAAAGGGTCTTGGAAACAGAACTACGCAAAAGATGATAATTTTCCTACTTCCATGTTACTAGCATAAGGGGCCTATATCAATCAAAGACTGCAATAGATTTATCATTCGACCAAATTGTTAGAAACCAAGAAAACCAATGCTTAAATAATTCACTAGTCATGATTAACAAAAGAATTACTCTCTACAACTTAATTCTAATTCACCAACATACTCCAAAACATTAGCATATATATTTTGTACTTCTTAAACATACCCGGCCAAGCAAGAAAAAACCAGTGCATATACTTACAATTACAGTGGTTTATTTAAATCCTCACCTGAAGCTCTAGCTTCCAATATCTTATCTGCATGGATACTGGCAGCAGCTCTTGTATTATTGCTGGGGGCAGCAAGAAGTATATCTCGAACTGCAGGTTCACTGAAACAACTTTTTCCTACTTCGTATCTCCGATATCTTGCTAAGGTTCTTTTAATAAAGGCCATGGCAACATGTCTGGAGACCTTACTGATCCCAATTTTAACAGCATAGTTTCCACGAGTTGCCTGATATATGAACATAGCTCATTATCTCACTCATTGTTTCTGACCCCCATGTCAGATACTCACATTACACTACACAGGTAATACAATTTTGAGAAAATGAACAATACACGACATTCAAAACTAACTAAAGTTAGTGAACCATATATGTAAGTGAATAATCAATCAACAAAGAATAGAACCCTATCTACTAAACTATTCGATTCATGTGAAATCTTTCTTGAGGCCTTACTGAAGTTATGATCCCAAAACGACAAATATTCTCTATGCATATGCAGAGAATATACTTATGTTTTTTGACGTGCTACTTTTGATCAAAACGAATTTTCTTAATAACCCATTAGGGGTAACTGGCTCCGAGTCGTTCCTATTTGATCGGAGTTAAAATGAAATGTAGTACTAGCAGATGCATCATCGGATCCTAGTGCAATAACTTTCATCTCCTGCTTTTCAAGCAGGGCATGCAAATTGCAAAAGCACTAACATGCAACCCAAAAGTTTAAAATGGCAAATAAGTTTACAATGAATTCATAAGCAAAATGCTTGGCATTACTTGCATCTACGTGCTATTCATCTTCTTTCATCTGATTTTGACATGGACAATCTTCTTTTGAACTCTACCCTCCCAACCTCGAAAAATGAACTTCACTCCTTGTGCCAAAAGGTGTAATGTGTAGAAAGTGTTGCCAAACAATATTCAACAATCCGCCCCAACAAAGTAACAAACTAAATATATGATCATCATTCGGCAGCACATCCATAGAAATAGAGTGCATGCACCAAAGAATCGAGCAAGAGTCAAAAAATGCCCATGAAATCAAGAATTAGGTTTTTTTCTACTCTAGGAAAAGGATAGTACCAGAAGCTTTTTGAATGCTAGTTCCATCAACCTATCTATTGCCACTTTCTCAAGGTCCCTGCAAATCAGTTTTATACTACATCAGTATTGAAAAAATGGTTCAGATTAGCTCAAGTAGATTAAAATTCGAAGATGGTGACACTGATAACCACACACTAACCGTCCGAGATCCCTATATTGAATGGCTTGATGTACTCTTTTCAAGTAAGCCTTCTTTTTACCAACCTACACAATTACAAGAGTAACTGATGTTAGTTAGAGCAGATAGGGGAGCCCTCATAATCAGCTAGGCATCCTGTCAGTTGTCTCATGTACTCCTCTCTGTGACACGCAGCCTTAGATGGTAAAGTTTACCGTGGGATGCCTCCAAATACCTTCACTAACTACTAGTTTCTTCAATATTACATCTTAAAATTCTGTTTCATTATGATCCGCCAAAAGAAACAGCTGAGATGAAAAAAGTTGCATAAATCATGAAGGCTCTTGTAATTATGTCTTCTAATGGCTCACCATTGGCTACAAAGGATTATATCAATCCACAAAGGCAACTTCAAGTCTAAAGCATTAATTGCATATGACATTTAAAACTTGGCAATCACCTGCTCGGAAAGTTGCTTTTCAAGTTGAGTAATGTCCTCATTGATCAACTCATCCTCCCCATCAGCTAAACCCGGCTGATAGATGAAAAAGCATACACTAAGTTCAGAAATGCATACAAGATTCAAAAATCATCATAATACAGTAGTTATACACAACACCAGCATGCATCAAACATAACCGCAGAAACGATGATAACATAAGAAGAAATATTAGAGCAAAAACAAATTTGGAGTCAACTAATACCAATCACCATTTGTAACCCCAGAGTGAAATGAGTAAAAAAAAAAAAGGAAAGAACAACGCTTTAAGAAATAGTCAGCATAATAATAAAGGTAAAACACCTTTACTTAAAACGGGAATTGTGAATTTCAGAAAGGATTGTAGTGCTCGATTTTTACAAATTTGTATTCTGCCAATTTGAGATGTTTTATAGATGTTGTATAACCTTTTGTTGATGAATGGCAGTTTCACTACAAAAAAATTAAAGGAAATATAGAATAAAAAAAGTAATTCAATATACATGCAATGATGACTAAAAAGGAAATTGGTGGGGGAAATGAAAACAAAGAAAATACAAGTATAAGTAATAAAACAACAGATTCAGACTTCGTCATTCCAATTTACAAAAAGAATAACAAATATACATACCATTCTTTTTAGCAGATAACAAAAGGGTTCATAAACTTCTACACTCAATGAAGACTGAAGACATACCACCGTGTCTGGATATAATCCAATGCTTTGTAGCTCAAGGAGCACTTTATCATCCACGCACATCTGATCGTATTCACAATCAAGCGAAGAGTTACATGGAGCATCAATACCAATGGGAAGTGATCCGTTCACTTCATTTTGGTATGTTCCGGGGCCTCCAAGACCATCTGAATGTTCTAAATTATAACTGTCTTCATCGATTTCCTCGTAAGTAGAAAAATGGATGCTGGAGAACCTGCTTTGACTAGCATTGCCATTGCAATAAATTCTATCTTCTCCGCAATAGTCATTCATAATGACTGTAGAAGGTGAATCGCTTAAAAAATTGGTATCTTTGGGCTCTTCAAAGTCATCTTCAACAATCAGGGCAGAAAGGACTCTATGATATAAGGGAGTTACAGTGTCAGGGCTTTTTTCAGAGTCCGATCCTCGATATGAATTATTATGGTCCTGAAACTGACTAATGAGGCCTCCTGTCTTTATTGATTCGGTTAATCTGTTATCTAAAATGCATGTTCTGCTTTCCGCAGGATAAGAACTTCCAGGCCAAGATTTTTCTGTTTGAGATATATGATTCTGCAAAAAAAAAAAAAAAAAAAAAAAAAAAAAAAAAAAAAACGACACGGCTTAGTTCCCAAAATGACTTGGTTTATCAAAAACAAGGAAAAAAACAGACAGGCTTGTTTCCATCAAAAGCAATAAAATAAATCACTATCAGTGTAAAGTTTTTTTCAATAACTACTTCAAACTTTTGTTGATCAAAACCCGGGAACTTCTCTTAAAACACTTCAAATTCTACCAATCTGCAGCTTTATACTAGAAACATTACCTACGCTCTCCCTCTTTATTCAAGTTGAAAAGACCTAACACAATCATCCACATAACACGCGTTTTAACAAACCACTACTACAAAGTCAACTAGCAGAGAGACGATTAAAAAATAACATAATCTATAGTATTCTATACTATAGACTGGTGAAAATATTTATATTCTTTTGTTATCATCATCTTATACTACAAATATGATAAGGCAGTAAGTTAGCATGAATACATGTTTTCCAGAACCCTTGTAAAATAAAGAATGGAACATGTTAAGTTAGCTCTTCCATAACTAAGCTCATTTCAGTTTCAAGAATCTTTCCGATACACAGAATGAAATACGCTGTGCTATCTTTAATTATTAGAATATAAATATATTAGTTCGACTTCAACCATCACCTTAAGGTTTTGGTTGAGATGGTTCATCTAACACGGTATCAAAGCTTTTGTTAATAGAATATAAAAGAATTTGGGAGCTAACATATTACGTACAAAACTGCAGTACTCACAAGTCACAACTAAAAGAAATCTAGTACTCTCAATGTGAAGAACTAGCGTAGCATTGCTTAAACAATCATATACAAGTAGAGGTGGCAAATAGGTCAATCCAGTCGGGTCTTCGGGTCTTCTGTACATTTCAGGTTGGGTTGGGTCAATCGGCTCGGTCATTTTCTGGTATGGATCATTTTCAGTCGGGACATTTTCGGGTATCGTTAATACACTTTAATTAGTACTAATTTGACTAACAGAGAGTATAAAAAATTATTTAATCTATGAAAGGTTGTAACCAATGAATCCTTTGTTTTGATGTATATATTAATATGAGTTAATACCAGCCGTTTCGGGTCATACGGGCCAGGTTGACTTGGGACGGATAGTCTCAGGTGGGTAAACAGTTGGGTCTGGTCAGGTCAAGCAATTTCAGGTCTCGAGTCAGTCAGTCTTTATCAGGTCGGGTCTATATACAATGCTTCGAAGCATTGTTATTGATAGAGTGAATAATTAACAGCACTAAATATGCATACCACCATGTTATCATTCAGGAGAGGCATGCGACTTGAATTTGATTGATGATTGTCCATAGATACGAGCTGATCATAGGCCAAAAGAAAAAACTCAATTACAAAAAAAAAAAGAATAAAAAGACAAATGAGTACTGCAACTTCATGTGTATATTTATCTATCAAAAAGCATTATCCTTTACCTGTTCTTCCAAAAAGGTTTTATCCTCTACTCGAAGATAGAAAACTGGCTCCAATCTTTTCCAGAATGACGAAGAACAACCATTATCTAAAAATAAAAGGGTTCCTTGATGTCAAACCAAATTTAGATCAGAATACGAGATTAAGAAATCATGAACTTAATTAAACTTACAGCTAGCATTGCAAGCAAACACAGCCGCTGCTAAAATTTCGTCACGGTCATCATCTGATTCAGCTAAAACGACACACAGAAACCAAGTAAGTTAAACAATCTAAATGTTATTATGTATAACCAGACAAAGCGTCCTTGGTCAAGCTAATAACAGGGATACTTAAAGACATCAAATCCAGTACATCATGTCATTGATCACCGAGATCTGGAGTTTTCTAGCTTTTTCTGTTTGGATTATGTTTTCTTCACAGAATTTTTTATAAGTGCTTGTTGCTCGGGGGCCCTTTAAAGCTTGTCAACTTGTTCCTACTATTTGCCTTGTATATCTTATCCAACTATGTAAGAAATATAGTAGGATATTCATACCAAAACGACAAGACTAATACACTCAGGAAACACCCAAGTGGAACGTAATTTCAACTTAAGCAATACTTACAAAAAAAGGAAAAAGAAAAAGAGTTGCTATAGATTTCCGCTTAAGCCCAGGCTCAGTATGTCACATCATCACAAGACAAAACACCTCGATGTGCCTTAAGTGCGCCATGTAGATAAGGTGCAGCTCGTGAGACACTCTACCATATGAGTTCCTTATCTTTTCCCACTATATGGTTTATTATTCCTCTTCGCCGTAACATTCATATCTTTTCCTTCACATATTAGCCTTCTTTATAAAATAGGTAATTTTGCACAAAACAAATTTTAAAATTTAAATTTGCTTGCAAAACATTACATCGTTAATGAGGTGTGTGTCTCCGTCTCACACTTTGCGCCTTGTTACTATGATCCCCTATCACCAGTGCACCTCACGCCTTTTAAAACTATAGGTAATTTTGCAAAAAACCAAATTTCAGAAATTTAAATTTTCTTGCAAAACGCTACTCCATACATCTTTATATGAGGTGTGTGTGTCTCTGTCTCACGTTGTGCCTTGTAACTACAATCCCCTATCACCAATGCACCTCACGCCTTTAAAAACTATAGCTTTTACAGCTTGGAAATCCTTGAGTAAATGTTCAAATCATTATCTCCAACTACCACTCAGCACGACAGACACGAAAGATCAAACGTTAGGACACGGCGCTGATGATTTCACTGAAATAATCCAAAAACTCGCAAACCTGACAATCTGTCTCTTGTAAATGTAGACCTTAATGGAGCAGATGTATCGCCAAAAAACATTAATGCCAACATCGATTAGTAAGATACCTGTAAAATCTGGAGAGCTACTATTCAAGACTGATCCAGGACGTCTAAAACCCTTTCGTTCGGTATGCTTCTTAAGAGGAGGACGACCTGACTTACTGAAACAAAGGGGGTGAAAATCATATTAGTACGAAAAATTATAAAATACAACCAAAAAGACATCAGTCAAGAGCTTGATGGTAATTTAATACACCTTCCATTCTTTTCAGAACCAGGTCTAGTACTTCGAGCAGGTTTAGCTACAGCTTGACCCTCAGGCTTCTCCCTCAAAGGAGATACGCTTCCCTTTGGAAATGAAGGTCCCCTCCCACTACGGCTTTGTCTACGTACACTATCGCCAATTTCATCCTTCACAAGCAATTTGCTCTTCTTTGTAAATAATCCAGAAGGACTGCCATTTTGATGATCAATCATACCTTTATCATCAATGTCAACGCCACCAGGCACTTTATCCTTCAGCCTGTTTTCAGCACCGCTCAGTTCCTCATTTTCAGATAATCTTGCTGGAGACTGTGCAGTTTCAAGTTTTGCTTTAAGCTGCTGCGAGCTACTCATTATATTCCTAACAGGAACAGAGCCATTCATTCCACCAGATATTCTAGTGCCAAGGTCAGGCGTATTGCAACCTTCACCTGGAATCTGCACCTCATCAGGATTCGATGTAGGAGATACGATATTCGTTCTACGATTACGGGAGATCTTCTGGGGTCTCTGACCAACCCATTGAGCCATCGGAGGGGATGCTGAATCTATGGGTAGAGGACGTTTGCGATTGTTAACTCCAGCTAATGAATGGACCTTATTCACATTCAGGGGTTGTTCCCAATCTTCAGGTGTCCCAGATACACGTGAGAAGTTGGGAGAGGAATTCCCTACAGATCCAGGGCCATTTCTGTGAGCTCGTGAAGCCTTGCCTTTTGTTATGGAACTAGGATTAAACAAATGAGTCTCTTCACGTATATTTAACCTACATGAAATTTTACGACAGACCGTGAATATCAGCATGACATCTAACTTACCAAGATAAGAAATGTTGAAGAGCTCCCACACAATAAGTGTCACATGTGAGAGTTGCACATTGATGAAAGAGGGACCATTGAGCACATAATAAACTAAGTAGTCTCTTTTTCTAATCGTCTATGGGACTTCTTTGCACTTATGGAGTGGACTTTCAGCTCATTGTGAGTATGTCTATGGGTCTCTCTTATGTACTACGTATTTCACAAGAACAGATATGATAATTATAATAGAATAATTAACAAGTAACCGGTTATCTTGAATTCTTGATAAAATCAGTGCAGCTTCACATAAACATCTAGAGCTATCACATACTTTATATTTCCTTTCTGGAGTACTCTTTCCTTGTTGATTCCAGAAGGTTCCCGGGGTAGGGAAGTTTTTTCTGGTTCATTTTTTGGCGTCATGCGGCCACTCAAACTAGCAGAGGATGTAGATCCATCTACCTTATTACTGCCATTAGGAACGATTGGTGACACTGATCTGCAAGATGGAAACATAAAGTGTACTTTAGTGAACACAGAAGAATACTAAGCAATTTTCGAGGGTAGAGTTCATCATCTGTATACCCCCTTAGTTGCGAGCGCTACACCTTAGAATAAGAAAGGGAAATTATCAGATGTCATCATAACAAACATTAACTACTGATACATACTCCAAGAGTGCCTTCACGGCCTTGTTAATGACTGTAGTAATATTTATTATCCCAGAATACCTTGTTCATGACTGCTTAAGTCCTCATAACAAAATATGAAATCCATCTTATGCATGTGTACTAGACCTATCAAACAAATAACATGCATCTAAAGGCATAAGGTTGGTCAACTGTTAAGGCAAAGTCATTTTGATGTGAAGTCTGAGGGATTGAGACTTCTGATAGTGACCCATTTGTTCATTTCTCAAATTGATTTGGGTTGATCAGCAGAACAAGAGTAACTTTTTACCCCTAAGGTAAGGAATTCGCAGCAACTACACTTCTATGAATGGAAAAGTTGAGATAATGCCATATGCTATTACTAGATATGCCTGGTACACTTCTGCATATTATGCTAGTTTGAGCAATTGTTATACTTTTTAATCATCATACAGATACTGAATACCTATGATAATAAAATAATGAAAGAACTGGAAACAGTACAAGCTACTTAATACCTTAACCCAAAGGCCAAAACGGAGCGGATCAAGGTTTGACAAATTTTTACCACATCAGAAAATCAAACTTGGGTTTAAAATACAAAATACGAAATTCGAAACACCATACTCAATGAGTAGATTATACAACCAATTGTACATAGCTTTATGTACAACTGGTTTTATGATTTGAGCTTTATCACAAAGTTTTCGAGTTTTTTTGTAAGCTTTCTGAACTTTAGTGTAAAGTTGTCGAGCTAAATGTATTGCCTTTAACGATTTAATGCATTAATTCCCTTTGGGATTTCTCAAAAAAAAAAAAAGTTGTCGAGCTAAATCACATAAATATGTAAACTCAAAAACTTACAACTCAACTCAGAAACTTGTATAAGCTTAGTAAGTATATACAAAAGCTCAACAACTTTGGGTCAGGTGTATAATTCTATTTTCTATACTTTTTCTATGGAGTAGTATATGTCAAATATCCAAAGGGAACCCCAAAGTAAACAATTGATAGTTAAATTTTGAAGATATTTAATGTCACCCGAATAAGAAACAATCCTTAGGAATTTAGATGCAAATTTGATAAAAAAAAAACTTGAAGCTAGTTGTGCACTCATTGATTTCTTCTTCAACTCATCACCTTCAATATAGTCTTCATGCTCATCCATCTCAAGTGATTTGAGATTGTAACGGGTATTATAAACGAAAACCCTATTGTGCATCTTTTCTTGTGCTTTTATTTCTCGTGCCTTCCACCCCACCACCCTCCACGGTAGCAAAATCCGAATAATAGTTGCCCAAAACAACAAGATCATCACGAGCACCCATAAGAATCGAATTAAAAAGAAATTATATTGATAATTCTCATCATATAACGTCTTATCAATGTATTTATCAATTGGTGATTGATACGGTTCCTTAATTTGAGAATCCAAATTAACGTCGTCGTCCAAACACTCCTCATCCAAGATTGGCATAAGATTAAGATTATCTTGTTCTATGTGAAATTCATCGTCAAATATAATCGGTAAGTTAGGATCAAATAACGAAGTATCTTATACGTAGGATTCCTCCTTGAAAGAAAATAATTCATCTTCAATCACATATTCTTCTTGATTACTTTTACCTGATGAATCAACAAAAATCTCGTCTCCCTCCTTTGATTCATCATTATGCCCCACGTCTTCTAAATGTTTCACGTCTTCTTCTTCTTCTTCTTCGTGGGTGACATCAAAGACTCAATCTTTGTCTCTTGTTTCTTTATTTCACAAGATTCTAGCTCAAGTTCCTCCAACTTCTTTAATGCACGATTGAGTTTCTTTAAACCCATGGTTATGAATTAACTCTTCCCCAAGATAAACATGTTAAGAAACAAATTAGAACGCACCTCCAATACCACTTCGATGTACAACGGACCCACAAATCTTTAGTGGAAATAAAGATTGGATCTTTAACCGTTTCTTGAACTTAAAATAACGCTTTCTTTGATGTGAAAGAACAACTTTTGTGGAGTTGAAATGGATAGTATGTATTCTTGCAAGAATACGGTTATGAAAACTCTCAGCCTCGCAAGAAATAAAGAACGCGGGGTTTGTGAACTATCAACCTCACAAGAAATCAAGAACTCGGTTTTCAACCTCGCAAGGAAGAAAAATATTATTTCTATCTCACAAGAAAGAAATAAAAAAAACTTCAAACTCACAAAATTTTAAGCACACAATAAGTAAAATACTTTATTGACCTTTTGCATTTGACCTCTAAAAATAATGAATTTAACTCCCTATTTATAGTTAAACTAGACTCGAAACTAGGAAATAAACAACTAATCAAACTAGAATTAACTAACTCGTAACAAACTAGGAATAACAAACTAGTACGGAGTAACTAGGAAAAGTAAATAACTAACTAGACTCAACTTAGGAATCTAATGCTTTTGCATTAGTAAGTCCCAAAATCAAGCGGCCAAGCCACATTAAGAAGTATTCCCTTCTCGAAATCCACTTGACCCAATGACATTTCCTAAAATGACATAAAAGTAAAAACAAACCAGAATCCAGCACTCTCGGGTGATACAGTGATTCAACGTAAATAAACCCCAAATAATGCCCAACAATGTTGTATTAAACCTGAACCGGCTTCAAACACAAAAACAAAAAAAACAATTTGTATCCATGTTTACAAAGGGATTAATCAAGGAGAAGTTAGACTAAATCCCTCGACTCAGAGGACATACAGGCACATGGAACTGCAGACACAGTGATGGAATCACCCCTTACAGTGGCACATAATCTTACACAAGCAAGCAAAATTTGATTCCCTTACATCTGTCATTGGTCCACACATAGGACTTAACAACTTTTGCACCGTACCTAACTCGGTAATGCACCCAATTTTTTTGAAGTGAATTGCTTCTACTCTACTGGTAAATTTTGGTATCTATGTTCACTATTCATGCAAAGCAGATACATTTCATGAGTACGCAAGTCAGAGAACTCTCTACTCTTTTAAATACGATTGAAATCACCAAAAGCATTAAGAGTGCTGACCTGAAGCCATGACCATCCAAAGTCTGAACGTTAGAATCATTGCCAAGCCTTCCATGCATTATCCTTTTCAGCTCCCCATCACTGTCAAGAGGCCGAGAACGTTTCTTTTTTATTTTTTTATCCCATCCCTCACCAACAGCTGGTAATCTGCGAATTTTTTCGTCACCAGCTTCAAAGCTGCCCTCTTTTGCTGAATCTTTATCTTTTCCTAACACAAGATGTTGCCTAGGGGAACCATTAATGCGCCCCTCTGCCTGAAAATACAATTAAAACAGCAGTATGATAAAAAAAACCAACATGAAGCAACCCATACAGAACATACGCAACTCGGATGTGAGAGACTGAAAAAGGAGAACATTTAAACTGGATTTTGCCTGGTACTCAAACTAAGATTGTCTGAGTTGTCAATCTTCTATCAAACCGCATTGTTACTCAAAACTGCGATGAATCAAAAAACTTGAGAACTCAAAATCAGAAACTTATAGTAGACATCTCCATGAACAATAGTACTACCAGAACTGTTTAGGAGAATGATATTACTCCGACTTCTCCAGAAGTAATTAGCATGTGTTGGTAGTTTGGTATCGTTCTGCGATATGGACAAGAAGGCTTCAAAGACAGTTATGTCATAGGTATATTCTACGGCCAAAGGGAGCCAGGGAGATCTCAAAAAAGATTTCTGAATCGGACTTTGTGATTGTACTATCAAGCAATGACATGGTACTTCAACCTCCTCCTAGGGAGCACGACAAAATTGAACTACCCATCCTTGGTTTCTTTGTACTTTCGCAAAACCAATAATCTCTAGGCACATGTGTTGGGAACTTGGGACTAGGGAATAGGGAATCTTAAGAAAATCACAAGCGCCATGAACTTCGCAGTCATTCATCTTCACATATACTACATTAATAATTGGTCTTATAAACTTTATAGAGGATAACTCCGATCACTGTAACTGGATCAACCATCAAGGAATAAGACCATCTAATACAGAATGATCTATCTCAGTGGGATGGGGTAAGTAAAAAATCATTACCACAACTAAAGGTCTAAAGCCCAAGCAGCCACCTCGAATGTTTAGATCATCAAAATGGAGCACCCAATTTTTTCTTCTACATGTTCAGGCAAAGAAAGTTTTCAGACTGATGACTTGTGAGAAGATATTGTAAGGCTACAAGCACTAAGAATTAACATGTGGACAATGGCAAAGACCAGGAACTCGGTTTCTTGATAGACATAGGAAAAAGAAATTTGAGTATTAACAGAAAAAAATAATGTCATCCAGATACTAACCCGCAGATCTCCTACAGGTGTGCGGGCACGCTTATTGAGAGCAATATTCTTATTCCTATCATCTAATTTTTGAGCTGCAAGGTCTGGAGAAATTCGATGAGATTGACCTCCCATTTTGAGCAAGTTTGACCCACCAGATCTCTCATTTGTATGTTGCTTCTTTGAGTTACCAACTTCGTAATACTTGTTCAATTTGTTCAACAATTCATCAAATCTTTTCACCCTACTCCTGCAGTTAGATTTTAATTCCTACTAATCAGCAATAAATCAAAACCCTTAACCGGATCATAGATCTTTCCACTTGAAAAGTATAAAGACCATTTTTATAACTAGAGTAAATAGATTAAAAGACACAAACAAAATCTCATACTGTGAATATTTCTCCTGCCATATAGTTTCCAAAAAAGTAACTTAGACAATTGGTGTCCACTTGACACATAGTCCCTTAACATCCTAGCTTAGATATGTACCTGCCCTTTAGAGATCCTTCCAGTACAGAAGATCTAAAGCGCCTGACTTCATCTGTGCTCAACTTAGTAGGAGGTCTTGATTGAGCACCTGCAAAGGAGTTATCTTCCGAGACATTCCCAAGGTTTAAAATTTCTAATGCCCTTCTTAATTCACCAAATCTTATAGTCTTTGGATCACCCATTGTAATTGGATCCAAATTTAGATGTGGCAAATCTGCTACTGCTGAAGCATTTGACTTGGATGTGCCAGGTCCAGAACTAAAGCTCCTACCATCACTTACCTCACGAAAGCTACCAGACCTGTCTAGACTAGGACCTGAATAGCTAACTCGTTGGCCATTTGGGTAACCCCCCAAAAACCTTGAATCATCTGGACTGACCGAACTCACTTCATATTTCGTATTTCCCGCCATTAGCTCCAACTGGTAAAGCTAAATCACGTCCAGCAAAACTTCCACCTCATACTACTAAACTATCTTCACCACCAATCCAACAAGGATCCTAATAGCCGGGGGGGGGGGGGGGGGGGCAAACAAAGAACGGAAGCCACTGCCTGGTATGTGAATTTCGCGCTTGCACCAGACTTGAGCTGAAATCTGCCAGATACAGAAACTAATGAAACTAAAAAAAATCACATAAAACGAATGAATTTGCCCGACTAAAAGTCGATAATCACACACTTCAGTACCTTAAGTTTGACTAACCATTAACTATTCCTAAGTAAAAAAAACAAGTAACCACCACAATTAGCAAGTTTACAGTGGTGTGTGATCAACCAACATTCCCAACAAAATACTTAAGCAGCAGCTTGTAATAAACTTGAACAATCAAAAATAGAATACTTCCAATTCACCAAATTCAGAAACAATATGAAGCAACAAATAAAAACTAAATTCAAAAGCAGAAAACCCCAAATTAATAAAATTAAGCTACTAATACACTACTAAAACAAACCCAATCAACTAAAAATGAAGAAAAAAAGGAAAATTACACAGAAATTCAAAACCCTATCTGTTGAAAAAATAAAATTAGGGCTTTTAACAAGGATTGAAAATTGAGCTACCTGGAATCAACAAGAATCAAAATTGAATGATACAGAGCTCAAATTAATAGGGGAATTTGATTGTAATAAGGCAGCATTTTGTCGATCGGAGGAGAGAGAAACCGAAAGGGAGGATCGTAACACAATTTGTCAAGAAAGAGGAACAATTTAGTACGAGTAAAAATGGTGGCTGATTTTTTTTTTTATTTTTTTTATTTTTTTTTTTCTTTCTGTCTTTATTTATTTATTTTTTCTTTATTTATTTATTTATTTTTTTTTGTAATGAGACTCAACTCAACTCAAGGGAATGTTATTAGTAGAGAGGGAGGAGTATATTTTTGTTGGGAGGAAGATGTCGACGTGGAGTGGAGGTGGATTGAGAGAGAGAGAGAGAGAGCAGAAGCAGGTGCAGGTCCCATCCCGCTAAATTTTGGGTATTTATTTTAGGAAATTTTACAAGGAGAATAATCTCAAGTTCTCAACACTGTCTGAATTTTTTGGGGGAAAGTTTGTCTCATTTTATCCCCATCTTTTTTTTGTCCAACTTAATCTTTCTTCATTTCAAATTTTCTTTTTTAGTTCTCCATTTCACAAACTTCATGCTTACCACTCTTGTACATTTAATGCTATACTACTTGCGTAGCCGCGCGCGGAACCGAGTTAGCGGAATCGCGAGATTGGAGTATATTTTTCACGCATGTGAAACGTTTAGGTATAACGCGTTCTGCCGATTAGGTTTATGTTTCTTAATGTGTGCTTCTATCGTAATTGGGTGGGGGTAGGTTTCTTGTACTATATTGGAAGATTCTTTTTTGTATTTTTAAATTTACAAGAAGTGTGTTCGTTTCTTATATTTCTTATTTCGTTTTCTATCGTTTCGCATTCCTAGCTGTACTAAAGTGTAAGTGAAGGTAAATACTTCGTCCTATTAAAGTAAACAGTTGGGCTTGTTAGTTGCTCCAATGCGGAATTTTGAAGAGAGAAGAATAACGAAAGTTGATTTAAGCACGAAAGAGCGTAGCTTTCTCGTTACAGAAAAACCATCGTCGGCTACAGAAGAAAAGGATGCGAGGAAAGGCAAGTCATTAAACATGGGCATTTAAAAACTAAACTACCATACAAGTATTCACAAAACATAAGTGTTATAATGATATTTGTATTAGAAAATATTACTCGAGCATTCACAATTCATCTCCGTCAAGCAACATTTTGGCTGTTATATATACCGTTGTCATTTCTTCATCTGGAACTGCGTCGTCATTTTCTTCAGGAGTGCACTTAGTGATGTCCAGGTTCGGGCTATTGTAGTAGTGTCCTAGTATGCATGTTATCAGTCAGATAGCACCGACATCTCCGTGAAACTTCTTTAGAGCCCAAGTGGACGTCATTCCATTACGGTGCACTGGTCGTAGCGAACGCAGCAAAAAAAATTGAGCCCACTTCTTGCAAACAACCGAAACATTAGCCTTCCCAGTGTTAGAGGGGAGTTTGTCAAATATCTTTTCAATGCAATCTTCGTTGCACAGAACCTTGATCACCGAAAGCGTTTACCATATGTCGTTACTTCATAGGATTGGTTGTAAATGAAAGACAGACGTGACAGATCGACGTTGCCTGCTTATAGTTATTGTTGCTACTCTATCTTCTGCTTCATTGTTCTTCACCCAACCTTTGCATACATACTTCACCGTGTTAATATTCCCGAAGAGAAAATACATAGGAGACATGAACAATGAGCATCAAGAACGAAATCAAATAACAGCAGCAGATAGTGGAAAGCAACCACGAACAACACCAGTAAAGAACGGGAATGGAAAGAGCAAGTACAAAGTGCAACCACATCAACGACAGAGCTTTGTACAAGTGAAAACACGTGTGTGGACATGACGTAGGTCCACCCCGACGCGGCCACGCGCGGGTTTGGGTAGGCGAATGCACCTCCATATGAGAATGGATCGAATTGAAATTTAAGTCGAAATGGAGTCGCCACCGAATTTTATGGTTATTCGGAACCGTTCGAGCCCACTCTATATCGCTATGGACCATGCACAAAGTATGGCCCATTTCGGTTTTAGAGTTTATTGGGCTCGTCCCTTTGCATTGCGATACCGATACCATCTATACCGGTAATCGTGTAAAGAATGACTCTCGTGCGCCAACGGTTTCGGGCATCCGGAAACCGAGGTTCTGAGTAAGGGGTGAGGGTACGTGTTGGGAAGCCCACTAAGGACACCCAACCCCGCCCGCACTTAGCGGCCTCTACTAAGACATCGTTTGACTTTCTAATATGCGCGTTAGTGATTCGGTGAAATGATATGCAAACAGCGTTTTAGCTAAGCATGCGAATTAAATGTGAGCTACGTCATTTTAATGCATCTAATTTATTGTCGAAGCGATTTAGCATGCGAGGGTTCATTTATAAATGGTAAAACGTAAATAAATAAAGCAAAGCAATAATAAATCGGTTACAAATTACACAGGCGGAATACAACCCGGAATTCACATTACGACGAACAATAATATAGAATAATCGAAATATATAATCGAAATGACGAGCAATAAATAGAAACGGACTCGTGTATAAACTAGACCGTGAATCATGTAAATGGACGAACTTCAATTAAATACATATTATTTTATGTATTAATCGAAGGACGGAGATATAGGACCTAGGCGTGGTGCTAGCCCGATCCCAAATCCCGATGCCTTGTCCCAACTTATCATATCGAGAAATTGGAGTCTAAATTAATCATACGTCGGATACAACTAAGGAGTTGTCAACGCGTGATTAAAAGTGAGACCGTCGATCAAAGTTGTTTAAGTGAAGTGATATGTGCGAGTTTTGAAGAAAGGAGAGTCACGTGATTGTCTTTACACATGATGACTAGAGTCATAAAAAGACGAGGCTCGAAATGTGTGTCGAGGCTCTCGGTTTTCTGGGTTACAGGACCCACTCGACCGAGTCGTGGGCTGACTTGGTCGAGTGCGTCCTAGAAGACGCTACTGCCCAGTTTTGTGGGTGCTACTCGATCGAGTAGCCTATGTACTCGGTCGAGTAGCCCCTGTACGAGTAGTGACTCATTTGTTTTTTTGGTTTAAAATCGATGATTTGCCAAACCAAATACAAATATCGCATGATTTGTATTTAACTTGGTTTCTGGTACTATAATCGTGTATGCATACGATTATAATACCGTTATCGGAATTTTATAAAAAACATCGTTAGTTTGAAAATTTTAATTAGTGACGAAATTGTGTCCCTCTACGTCACGACATCGAAACTAATCCTTACGGATTATGAGATGTCGATTTTCATGTCAACGGGTTCCGTACTAATCTTAGAAATGGATGTATACGCGTTCAACTACGAATGGTCGTGATCGTGTTAATAAACGAACCATAAAAATGACCATCGTAATTAAACGTGTTTGGATTCGAGTTTTAAAATTATTGCATATAGAAATATATATATATACATACACGATACATAATATTATGATAAAATGTACATAACGATAATTAAAATGCGAGAAGTAAAATGTTAGCGTTAGATGTTAGATGCAAGAAATAAATGTTAGATGTTAGTAGTCATGTCGTTACTATCGACTAAATATAATACTATAAGCATAAATGATAAATGTACATATGAATATATACATAAAAGACGAGAGAAAGAAGGGAAGAAGGAGAAGTCGGTGATAAATGTTACACCCTCAACCTACATGCTCTTGCTTCTCGGGATACGGTTCGTCAAATGGCGGCAATGGCGCGGGAACGTCGAGATATGTAGGAGGAGTTGATGGTGTGTATGTATGAGGTTTGTGTGTATCGTGATGGTGCTTAAAGGTAGAGTTATGGCTGAAAATATGTATAGTAGAAGTTGTGTAAGTGCTCTTGGAAAAGTTGTAGGTGTTCAAAAAGTGTGTTGAATGCTTAGGATTGACGGGTATTTATAGGGAACCCGTGACATAGGGTCACTCGACCGAGTGACCCTAATGCACTCGGTCGAGTGCCCTCGTGGATGAACCTAGACCGGTTCTATGAGGCTCCACTCGATCGAGTGACCAATCCACTCGACCGAGTGGATCAATTTGGCCGCATAATTTTAGGCTTGATTAGCCTTGATTTGATTTTAATTGATTTTGATTGATTTGGATTGATTTGGCTGATTTTGGCTGATTTTTGAATCTGGCGCAAGTTTTGAGAATGCATCCGGTCGTTTTTTGTGTCGGGTTTGTCTTGAACGGGTTTTGACCCGGTCGCTAAAAGACGGGAATTATTTTTGGTGTCGGTTTTGACCCAAATTAGTCTTATTTTGCTCGGAACGACCCACTGGGCCTGAATTTGAGGTTGGTTTTGTGAGATTTGTATCCCGTTAAAAGCCCATGCTGAACATTACTGATTTCGAGCCCGTATCCGAGCGCGTTAGAGCACGTTAGCGTCCGATCATCATCGGGTGTTTTTTGGAAACTACCATAGACACCTGGCAGTCAAAATGCGGGTGTCTACAGAGCCCCCACTCTGACTGAGGCTTGGACAGGGCGAAAGTCAGAGTAGCTACCAAGTCAATTAAGACCTGGTAGACTTCCGGTCGGGTCGTTTATAGTCCATTAGACTCGCATGGAGGGCTCGCCAGCCATAAGTTAGAAATCATACCTGAGCTGATGATGATAACTCCGTGGGGAATCGGACTTGTCGCGTAAGTCCTGGTTGCGCCTATATGTGGGCTCATCCCGTACCATTTCGGGGAAAATGCCGCCTCGGGCTTCCGCTGGGGAGATTTAGAGGGTTGCATGTCCCTGTTTGAGTCGTACCTGTATAAGTCTGTAGACACCCACATTTTGACCGCCAGGTGTCTATAGCAGTTTCCGATAAACACCCGATGATGATCGGACGCAAACGTGCTTTAAATACTCAGAAACGGGCTCAAAATCATTGGCATTTGGCTTGGACTCATTATAGAGTACATATCTCACAAAACCAACCTCAAAATCAGGCCTAGTGGGTCGTTTCGAGTCAAATAAGACTAATTTGGGTCGATTCCGACACCAGAGGTAAAACCGTCTTTTAACGACCGAGTCAAAACCCGTCAAAAATATTCCCGAGGTACGTGAGTCAGCCGTGACACCTCACACGGCTGATTCGAACTCTAATCCTACGAAAAATCAGCTTCATAAAATATTAAACAAATCCGTTTAAGGATGGAATTCGATCTCAAGTAGGAATCCTATCCGAAAACCGATTCAAACACCCGACCGAGTGCAAACACTCGGCCGAGCAGCCCTCTACCAGCCGGCTCCCTTTCTTCCTTCACAAGAAAGCGGAATCCTCATTCCTTTCGAACTCTTACGTTTCCTATCTTAAACGGTAGTTCAAACTCTTCTAGCCAAGGTCGGGAACTCCCTATAAATAGCCCCTTGCACACACACTTTTCAAGGACATCTACATTCATCAGAAATCAGAAAAATATCATATCATATCACAACTCGAATCAACACAATATCATCAACACTTAGCATCGATACACCGACATTACAAACCCGAAGGAAACCGGCCCGATACCCGACACCCTTCACACGTCACGCCCAAACCGAGACACCACCAACTCACCGACATCCACTCGACGCTCTTGTGCCCAAGCCACGTCCGGACGAGCCCCGATCCGAGTAAACAGAAGCATGTAGGTTGAGGGTGTAACAAAACCCGATTTCTCCTTCTTCTTCTCTTCTCCTCCTCGTCCGTCTTATTTTTTTATGGGTCGGTCGTCGCTTTATTTTCTAATATCGATACTATTAAAAACTATTTTCATATATCGAACATTCTTAAAAATATGATATCGATTCTCTATAATCGAATAATGTATCACAAAAAATTATATTAAAATCTCGACGATGTTAAAAATCGTTACATCTTTTTTCGTTCAAACTTCTTTTTACAAAACCTTTTTTTTAATTCATTCCGAATACTCGATATCGATTTCATAATCGAATATCGGGTACGACGAATATCGAAAACATAAATCGAATACAAATTAATTCATATTTTGTACGCGATTTATCAAAATTAGCAATTTCGAACAAAAAAATAAAATCGGACAGACCCGCACGCGAGTCGCGCCACACCCAGGCGACTCGCGCACGGGCCTGAAACCCGGGTCTTTTTTTAGGTTTTTCGTTCGTTTTATTTTATTCTACGAAACGATTTCAAAATTTATATCTTTTCTAAAACTATTCGAAGTATTTGATATTGATTTCGTAGTCAATTATCAAACATAACGAATATCGAAAATATTAGATCGAGTACAAATTATGCAATATTTGTACGTGATTTAATAAAAGCGTCGAACTTTCAAAAAATCAGTCCCGAAAACACGCGATTTATCAAAATTAGCAATTTCGAACAAAAAAATAAAATCGGACAGACCCGCACGCGAGTCGCGCCACACCCAGGCGACTCGCGCACGGGCCTGAAACCCGGGTCTTTTTTTAGGTTTTTCGTTCGTTTTATTTTATTCTACGAAACGATTTCAAAATTTATATCTTTTCTAAAACTATTCGAAGTATTTGATATTGATTTCGTAGTCAATTATCAAATATAACGAATATCGAAAATATTAGATCGAGTACAAATTATGCAATATTTGTACGTGATTTAATAAAAGCGTCGAACTTTCAAAAAATCAGTCCTGAAAACAGACCGGGACGCGAGTCGCGCGCGTCCCGGGCGAGCCGCGCGACCGACTGAAAATGCGGCTCGTTTCTCGTTTTTTTATTATTTTTCGAACTTCGTTTTTTATACAAAACAGCGTTTTTAGCAATATTTTTCGGATTTCGATTAATATTTATTTTCTCGATCTCGTATATTTATTTTATTTGCTATATTATTATTTACAAATCGATACTAACTCGTTTGTTCATCTTTTGTAGCAAATTCATATCTTTTTCATCGTTTGTTTTATTATACTAAAACGAATCTCACATGCTAAATTCAACTTTGACGTTAACTTTTTCATGCATTAAACCGACTTAGCAACCCATTCAATTCCTCGCATGTTTAGGAAAACAATGTTTGCATATCATTCATCGTATTACTAACGCGCGTATTAAAAAATCATTCGATATCCTAGTAGAGGCCGCTAATGTGCGAGCGGGGTTGGGTGTTCTTAGTGAACTTCCCAACACGTACCCTCACCCCTTACTCAGAACCGTGGTTTCCGGATGTCCGAAACCATTGGCAACGAGAGTCATTCAATATACGATTAACCGCTCAAGTCGGCATCGGTATCGATATGCAAAGGGACGAGCCCAATAAACTCTGACATCGGAAATGGGCCGTATTTTGTATACGGCCCACTACGACATAGAGTGGGCTCGAACGGTTCCGAATAACCATAAAATTCGGTGGCGACTCCAACTTCGATTTAAATTTCAATTTGACCATCTCATATGGAGATTCATTCGCCTCCCCAAACCCGCGCGTGGCCGCGTCGGGGTGGACCTATGTCATGTCCACAGTTTGGCGACTCCGCTGGGGATTAGCTGATATGTTACTGACCTTCAGCATCCTCAGGGTGAGACTCGAATAGAAATCGTTTGACTAGTACAATACGCGTTTTAGTTTTATGGTTCATGCATAACCCCATATTTTCCCGGGCCGGTACTGGTGACCGACGTCCCACTATACTATCGATGTAGTCCAAATTGGATATGTCGAAGGTGTTCATTAGCCGATTCGTATGGGTTTTACGGCATGTTCTAAGCTCAACTCGACTTAGGAAGTCCGCCCCGATTCTCGATAGGCTGTGTACACTGGTATAGACCCTTTCTGACTGACCGAGACTTAGAATTAGAGCATACATGGCGTCGTTATACTGTTTCCATGGCTACGTGCTACCTGATTTACAAGTCTTTTTTTTTTCAAAAACCGTCATTTTCAAAATTGCATCCTTTTCAAAATATCCAATTTTCAAAACCCGGGACATATACCGAATTTATGATCCACGATTTTACTCAAAATAGCCTATTTTTAGCCGGTATTATGCCCATTTCAAAACTCGAAAATATTTTCGAACTTTCAAACCCGCTCCCCGGTCCGCCTTTCCGTTTTCTTTTTCGAAAAAAAAGGGGCCGGGCTCCTCTCCCCGATTTTACTCGGGCTTTCAAAAATCGATTTCAAAACCTTCCTCTTTTTAGGACTTCCTGTATTTAGCAGTGTCGGGTCGTGTCATAAATCGTCAAGGTCTTCTAGCGTCGAAACTCCGTCGATCTTATATCACGGATTTCCTCCCTATCCCAGTCCGCCTTATTAGACTAAGGCAAGGCCCACCTACGTAGGACATACTCCTAAAAGGGTCGGCCCGTCTACACAATCGAGTCTAGAAGTCTGGGGAATGTCTCACGTGGACCTCCTTTCGTACAAGGCCCAGCCCACACGGTTGGATCCTAAAGGAGGCCCACCTTTCACAAGTCACCCGTCTAGGTGTCTTTTGCGAGTCAACCTTTTACATGGCGTAGCCTCATAACAAAAGGTTCGTGATCCTTACATCCAAGGGTCACTCGTCCGACACTCGAGTCTTAACAAAGTCTTCAGTCCCACTCGGGGGCTACCCTTCAGCAGAGCGATCAATCACGGTTGCTCTAAGGATCAGGTCTTACACGTGTTGTCTCACGTACCCCACTTTCGAGCCACTTAGATGCCACACCATCTGAGTCCGAGTCCTTAGCCTCACTTGGGGGCTATTCTCCGACGAAGCGATTAATCACGGTCACCCCGAGAATCGCACCCTACACATTTGTCTTAGGAGAGTCTAACCCGAGTCAAACATGGTCGCCCCATTTTTGGACTCACCCTCGTGCAGCTTGAGTCTCATCGTCAAGTCCAAGCCAGGGTCATTACCTCGTCCAGGTCAACGTTCGAGTATCCCGGTCCATGAATCTTAGTCATTCCCGTCACCCCGGGTCGTGTCTAGTTTGACTCCCTCTCTTGCATTTGCGCAAAACCGAGTTTAGGCGAGTCGTGGCACCTGTCGAAGACCTTACCAAAAAAAAAAACAACCAACCGAGCATCCGAAAGTCCGAATTTGATTCGAGTCTAAGTCTGAGTCCGAGTCTAGGATACCGTACATCCTCATTTCCAAATCAGAGTCATAGTCTTTTGCATTCTGTCATCTTTTTCAAAATTCAATAAAATCAGCTTTCAATGTTCTATTGCTCATGTATACTTTCCTTATGTATTTCCGAGAACATGATGAACACCGTCATACACTGTGAGCACATGCACGTGATTATAGGCACATCTATAATGACTGCAGGAAATCGAGACCCGTGTTTTCCTTTACCTGTTCCATGTCTGACATAGGAAGCCACAAAACTACACTTAGCAGGAGCGGTATCGAATCCAATGACGAATCTAGGTAGTCTCCTAGTTTGGGTTCAAGACGGGAGGTAAGCCCATTTCCCACAATAAACACCCCTCCGACAAGATCAACCATACCTACCTACGGTGTTGGTCTGACCAACAGGAAAAACAAAAAAAGCTGGACAAAAAAAAAATCAAAAGTCCAAGGAAAAAAAAAGCAAAAGGCCAAAACAACAAAGCAGGCCATCATAAAAAAAGAGCATCCACGACCAGAACGGTCAACACAAATGAAGATCCCATGACCGGGGCTAAGAGGTCAACCGACAAAATATTCAAATGTCCATGACCGTGGTCAACGGTCCACTCAAGATCAATACTCATACCATCCAATAAGGGAGAAACAATCAAGCTCGTCAACTAGCACCACATTTAGCCTTCCCACATTACAACCCTCAAGACCTTCCCGAGACCCAGGCTAAAGACAGCCCGGAATTTTGAGGATTCAAGCTCCATAGGATACCCCTAACCATTAGGGCCAGACATGGAAACCAGATCCCGCATCATCAAACATATCCCGATCAAAGTTCGAGCCATTTTACTCGGCTTCCCCTTTACATAACAAAATTCACAATCACCATATGCAAACCCGAGATCAAAACTCGTCAAAGACCCGAGATCAAAACTCGTCAAAGACCCGAGAGCAAAACTCGTCAAATCCCTTACCTAATCATACACAATCCTGAGAGCAAAACTCGTCAAATCCCCGAGAGCAAAACTCGTTAAAATCTCCGAGAGCAAAACTCGTTAAAATCACATCCCAATTCTTCTCATTCAAACCAGTTACCAACCCCAAACACGGGAATTTAACTTGCAGTCGGCATAGAACATGCCCATATAGTGCACACCACCTCTGGGGGCTATCCCGGAGAATGCTCACAGTCACAGGATCAATATCCTAACCATTCTAGCCCTTTGATCAAGACATCATTGGGAATGAACCTAGCCTACACCATTGCTATGGCTAGTTACACACAAAGTCCTATTAGACTAGGCATCATAATATATCTTCCGACACTGAACTACGACATGGTTTGATTTCACTACACGTGAATACGTAGGCAGCCTTTCAACAGAGGCACAACCACCCACATTGACACACATTCAAAAAGCGACATCATTCCGGTCACGACACCGTCATGTTCTCAACAGCTAGCTTTGTCGTCCTGGGGGCTTCTCTTAGGCAGAAAACCTCCATCCACTCACAAAATCCATATAAATTCAAAAAATCTAGCCTCCTTTCTGTAGTGTGTCATAGTACTCGGCTCAGTCGAAGACAAGAATCTGTCAGGACTCGAGGCAATACCCACTTTGGAAATGTACCCTAAAATCAAAAATTCAGGAGAGCACTAGACTACAACAGTCTCATTACAGACTATTGCAATCCCCCCATAGCACATCCTTCCCATTCCGAGGATTCGACCATGTTGCCACTCGCCTAGGCTACGAAATAGCGCAACTTAAGAGTCTTGTTAGGTGGCTCACCCCCCTACCGAGTCACGGTCCAACCCCTCGAGAGTCCAGTCGTGTATGTCAACTCGTCCGGTCACGCCCAGCGTCGAGTCTGTCGATAGGTCTCTCTCTTCAAATTCTCATTTTTTAAAATCTGCAAAACTTAGCCATTTGTGAAAACCCTTTTCGACAAGGTCAAATTTCGGTCTATTTAAATTGCAAATTTCTTTTCTACCCATTTCAGTTTTGAAAGCCTATTTCCTAGCACGTAAGCTGTTTTCAGAAAATTCGATTTCAAAACTAAGCAAAAATCATTTTTATTCCCCGGCGCGAGTCATATTTGTTTCACCTACATGTTGCATGCAAAATTTTATGTAACTTATACAGGTACAATTCAAGACCGCGCAATTCACATAACTCCCCAGCGGCATAGACTTATACGACAAGTCCGATTCCCCACGGAGTTATCATCATCAGCTCAGGTACATTTCTAGTCTCCGGCCGGCGGGCCCTTTACGCAGGTCTAATGGACCTTAAACGACCCGACCAGAAGTCTGCCAGGTTTTAATCTTTGATTGACCTGGTAGCTACTCTGACTTTCGCCTTGTCCAAGCCTCAGTCAGAGTGGGGGCTCTGTAGACACCCACATTTTGACCGCCAGGTGTCTATAGCAGTTTCCGATAAACACCCGATGATGATCGGACGCAAACGTGCTTTAAATACTCAGAAACGGGCTCAAAATCATTGGCATTTGGCTTGGGCTCATTATAGAGTACATATCTCACGAAACCAACCTCAAAATCAGGCCCAGTGGGTCGTTTCGAGTCAAATAAGACTAATTTGGGTCGATTCCGACACCAGAGGTAAAACCGTCTTTTAACGACCGAGTCAAAACCCGTCAAAAATATTCCCGAGGTACGTGAGTCAGCCGTGACACCTCACACGGCTGATTCGAACTCTAATCCTACGAAAAATCAGCTTCATAAAATATTAAACAAATCCGTTTAAGGATGGAATTCGATCTCAAGTAGGAATCCTATCCGAAAACCGATTCAAACACCCGACCGAGTGCAAACACTCGGCCGAGCAGCCCTCTACCAGCCGGCTCCCTTTCTTCCTTCACAAGAAAGCGGAATCCTCATTTCTTTCGAACTCTTACGTTTCCTATCTTAAACGGTAGTTCAAGCTCTCCTAGCCAAGGTCGGGAACTCCCTATAAATAGCCCCTTGCACACACACTTTTCAAGGACATCTACATTCATCAGAAATCAGAAAAATATCATATCATATCACAACTCGAATCAACACAATATCATCAACACTTAGCATCGATACACCGACATTACAAACCCGAAGGAAACCGGCACGATACCCGACACCCTTCACACGTCACGCCCAAACCGAGACACCACCAACTCACCGACATCCACTCGACGCTCTTGTGCCCAAGCCACGTCCCGAGGAGCCCCGATCCGAGTAAACAGAAGCATGTAGGTTGAGGGTGTAACAAAACCCGATTTCTCCTTCTTCTCTTCTCCTCCTCGTCCGTCTTATTTTTTTATGGGTCGGTCGTCGCTTTATTTTCTAATATCGATACTATTAAAAACTATTTTCATATATCGAACATTCTTAAAAATATGATATCGATTCTCTATAATCGAATATTGTATCACAAAAAATTATATTAAAATCTCGACGATGTAAAAAATCGTTACATCTTTTTTCGTTCAAACTTCTTTTTACAAAACCTTTTTTTTAATTCATTCCGAATACTCGATATCGATTTCATAATCGAATATCGGGTACGACGAATATCGAAAACATAAATCGAATACAAATTAATTCATATTTTGTACGCGATTTATCAAAATTAGCAATTTCGAACAAAAAAATAAAATCGGACAGACCCGCACGCGAGTCGCGCCACACCCAGGCGACTCGCGCACGGGCCTGAAACCCGGGTCTTTTTTTAGGTTTTTCGTTCGTTTTATTTTATTCTACGAAACGATTTCAAAATTTATATCTTTTCTAAAACTATTCGAAGTATTTGATATTGATTTCGTAGTCAATTATCAAATATAACGAATATCGAAAATATTAGATCGAGTACAAATTATGCAATATTTGTACGTGATTTAATAAAAGCGTCGAACTTTCAAAAAATCAGTCCCGAAAACAGACCGGGACGCGAGTCGCGCGCGTCCCGGGCGAGCCGCGCGACCGACTGAAAATGCGGCTCGTTTCTCGTTTTTTTATTATTTTTCGAACTTCGTTTTTTATACAAAACAGCGTTTTTAGCAATATTTTTCGGATTTCGATTAATATTTATTTTCTCGATCTCGTATATTTATTTTATTTGCTATATTATTATTTACAAATCGATACTAACTCGTTTGTTCATCTTTTGTAGCAAATTCATATCTTTTTCATCGTTTGTTTTATTATACTAAAACGAATCTCACATGCTAAATTCAACTTTGACGTTAACTTTTTCATGCATTAAACCGACTTAGCAACCCATTCAATTCCTCGCATGTTTAGGAAAACAATGTTTGCATATCATTCATCGTATTACTAACGCGCGTATTAAAAAATCATTCGATATCCTAGTAGAGGCCGCTAATGTGCGGGCGGGGTTGGGTGTTCTTAGTGAACTTCCCAACACGTACCCTCACCCCTTACTCAGAACCGTGGTTTCCGGATGTCCGAAACCATTGGCAACGAGAGTCATTCAATATACGATTAACCGCTCAAGTCGGCATCGGTATCGATATGCAAAGGGACGAGCCCAATAAACTCTGACATCGGAAATGGGCTGTATTTTGTATACGGCCCACTACGACATAGAGTGGGCTCGAACGGTTCCGAATAACCATAAAATTCGGTGGCGACTCCAACTTCGATTTAAATTTCAATTTGACCATCTCATATGGAGATTCATTCGCCTCCCCAAACCCGCGCGTGGCCGCGTCGGGGTGGACCTATGTCATGTCCACAGTTTGGCGACTCCGCTGGGGATTAGCTGATATGTTACTGACCTTCAGCATCCTCAGGGTGAGACTCGAATAGAAATCGTTTGACTAGTACAATACGCGTTTTAGTTTTATGGTTCATGCATAACCCCATATTTTCCCGGGCCGGTACTGGTGACCGACGTCCCACTATACTATCGATGTAGTCCAAATTGGATATGTCGAAGGTGTTCATTAGCCGATTCGTATGGGTTTTACGGCATGTTCTAAGCTCAACTCGACTTAGGAAGTCCGCCCCGATTCTCGATAGGCTGTGTACACTGGTATAGACCCTTTCTGACTGACCGAGACTTAGAATTAGAGCATAAATGGCGTCGTTATACTGTTTCCATGGCTACGTGCTACCTGATTTACAAGTCTTTTTTTTTTCAAAAACCGTCATTTTCAAAATTGCATCCTTTTCAAAATATCCAATTTTTAAAACCCGGGACATATACCGAATTTATGATCCACGATTTTACTCAAAATAGCCTATTTTTAGCCGGTATTATGCCCATTTCAAAACTCGAAAATATTTTCGAACTTTCAAACCCGCTCCCCGGTCCGCCTTTCCGTTTTCTTTTTCGAAAAAAAAGGGGCCGGGCTCCTCTCCCCGATTTTACTCGGGCTTTCAAAAATCGATTTCAAAACCTTCCTCTTTTTAGGACTTCCTGTATTTAGCAGTGTCGGGTCGTGTCATAAATCGTCAAGGTCTTCTAGCGTCGAAACTCCGTCGATCTTATATCACGGATTTCCTCCCTATCCCAGTCCGCCTTATTAGACTAAGGCAAGGCCCACCTACGTAGGACATACTCCTAAAAGGGTCGGCCCGTCTACACAATCGAGTCTAGAAGTCTGGGGAATGTCTCACGTGGACCTCCTTTCGAACAAGGCCCAGCCCACACGGCTGGATCCTAAAGGAGGCCCACCTTTCACAAGTCACCCGTCTAGGTGTCTTTTGCGAGTCAACCTTTTACAAGGCGTAGCCTCATAACAAAAGGTTCGTGATCCTTACATCCAAGGGTCACTCGTCCGACACTCGAGTCTTAACAAAGTCTTCAGTCCCACTCGGGGGCTACCCTTCAGCTGAGCGATCAATCACGGTTGCTCTAAGGATCAGGTCTTACACGTGTTGTCTCACGTACCCCACTTTCGAGCCACTTAGATGCCACACCATCTGAGTCCGAGTCCTTAGCCTCACTTGGGGGCTATTCTCCGACGGAGCGATTAATCACGGTCACCCCGAGAATCGCACCCTACACATTTGTCTTAGGAGAGTCTAACCCGAGTCAAACATGGTCGCCCCATTTTTGGACTCACCCTCGTGCAGCTTGAGTCTCATCGTCAAGTCCAAGCCAGGGTCGTTACCTCGTCCAGGTCAACGTTCGAGTATCCCGGTCCATGAATCTTAGTCATTCCCGTCACCCCGGGTCGTGTCTAGTTTGACTCCCTCTCTTGCATTTGCGCAAAACCGAGTTTAGGCGAGTCGTGGCACCTGTCGAAGACCTTACCAAAAAAAAAAACAACCAACCGAGCATCCGAAAGTCCGAATTTGATTCGAGTCTAAGTCTGAGTCCGAGTCTAGGATACCCTACATCCTCATTTCCAAATCAGAGTCATAGTCTTTTGCATTCTGTCATCTTTTTCAAAATTCAATAAAATCAGCTTTCAATGTTCTATTGCTCATATATACTTTCCTTATGTATTTCCGAGAACATGATGAACACCGTCATACACTGTGAGCACATGCACGTGACTATAGGCACATCTATAATGACTGCAGGAAATCGAGACCCGTGTTTTCCTTTACCTGTTCCATGTCTGACATAGGAAGCCACAAAACTACACTTAGCAGGAGCGGTATCGAATCCAATGACGAATCTAGGTAGTCTCCTAGTTTGGGTTCAAGACGGGAGGTAAGCCCATTTCCCACAATAAACACCCCTCCGACAAGATCAACCATACCTACCTACGGTGTTGGTCTGACCAACAGGAAAAACAAAAAAAGCTGGACAAAAAAAAAATCAAAAGTCCAAGGAAAAAAAAGCAAAAGGTCAAAACAACAAAGCAGGCCATCATAAAAAAAGAGCATCCACGACCAGAACGGTAAACACAAACGAAGATCCCATGACCGGGGCTAAGAGGTCAACCAACAAAATATTCAAATGTCCATGACCGTGGTCAACGGTCCACTCAAGATCAATACTCATACCATCCACTAAGGGAGAAACAATCAAGCTGGTCAACTAGCACCACATTTAGCCTTCCCACATTACAACCCTCAAGACCTTCCCGAGACCCAGGCTAAAGACAGCCCGGAATTTTGAGGATTCAAGCTCCATAGGATACCCCTAACCATTAGGGCCAGACATGGAAACCAGATCCCGCATCATCAAACATATCCCGATCAAAGTTCGAGCCATTTTACTCGGCTTCCCCTTTACATAACAAAATTCACAATCACCATATGCAAACCCGAGATCAAAACACGTCAAAGACCCGAGATCAAAACTCGTCAAAGACCCGAG
The DNA here is from genome assembly GCA_958450325.1 of Agrostemma githago. Classification (NCBI taxonomy): domain Eukaryota; kingdom Viridiplantae; phylum Streptophyta; class Magnoliopsida; order Caryophyllales; family Caryophyllaceae; genus Agrostemma; species Agrostemma githago. The sequence continues at coordinate 52,890,305 of OY288258.1, read as the reverse complement.
ATCAAAACTCGACCCGAGAGCAAAACTCATCAAATCCCTTACCTAATCATACACAATCCCGAGAGCAAAACTCGTCAAATCCCCGAGAGCAAAACTCGTTAAAATCCCCGAGAGCAAAACTCGTTAAAATCCCCGAGAGCAAAACTCGTTAAAATCCCATCCCAATTCTTCTCATTCAAACCAGTTACCAACCCCAAACACGGGAATTTAACTTGCAGTCGGCATAGAACATGCCCAAATAGTGCACACCACCTCTGGGGGCTATCCCAGAGAATGCTCACAGTCACAGGATCAATATCCTAACCATTCTAGCCCTTTGATCAAGACATCATTGGGAATGCACCTAGCCTACACCATTGCTATGGCTAGTTACACACAAAGTCCTATTAGACTAGGCATCATAATATATCTTCCGACACTGAACTACGGCATGGTTTGATTTCACTATACGTGAATACGTAGGCAGCCTTTCAACAGAGGCACAACCACCCACATTGACACACATTCAAAAAGCGACATCATTTCGGTCACGACACCGTCATGTTCTCAACAGCTAGCTTTGTCGTCCTGGGGGCTTCTCTTAGGCAGAAAACCTCCATCCATTCACGAAATCCATATAAATTCAAAAAAGCTAGCCTCATTTCTGTAGTGTGTCATAGTACTCGGCTCAGTCGAAGACAAGAATCTGTCAGGACTCGAGGCAATACCCACTTTGGAAATGTACCCTAAAATCAAAAATTCAGGAGAGCACTAGACTACAACAGTCTCATTACAGACTATTGCAATCCCCCCATAGCACATCCTTCCCATTCCGAGGATTCGACCATGTTGCCACTCGCCTAGGCTACGAAATAGCGCAACTTAAGAGTCTTGTTAGGTGGCCCACCCCCCTACCGAGTCACGGTCCAACCCCTCGAGAGTCCAGTCGTGTCTGTCAACTCGTCCGGTCACGCCCAGCGTCGAGTCTGTCGATAGGTCTCTCTCTTCAAATTCTCATTTTTTAAAATCTGCAAAACTTAGCCATTTGTGAAAACCCTTTTCGACAAGGTCAAATTTCGGTCTATTTAAATTGCAAATTTCTTTTCTACCCATTTCAGTTTTGAAAGCCTATTTCCTAGCACGTAAGCTGTTTTCAGAAACTTCGATTTTAAAACTAAGCAAAAATCATTTTTATTCCCCGGCGCGAGTCATATTTGTTTCACCTACATGTTGCATGCAAAATTTTATGTAACTTATACAGGTACAATTCAAGACCGCGCAATTCACATAACTCCCCAGCGGCATAGACTTATACGACAAGTCCGATTCTCCACAGAGTTATCATCATCAGCTCAAGTACATTTCTAGTCTCCGGCCGGCGGGCCCTTTACGCAGGTCTAATGGACCTTAAACGACCCGACCAGAAGTCTGCCAGGTTTTAATCTTTGATTGACCTGGTAGCTACTCTGACTTTCGCCTTGTCCAAGCCTCAGTCAGAGTGGGGGCTCTGTAGACACCCACATTTTGACCGCCAGGTGTCTATAGCAGTTTCCGATAAACACCCGATGATGATCGGACGCAAACGTGCTTTAAATACTCAGAAACGGGCTCAAAATCATTGGCATTTGGCTTGGGCTCATTATAGAGTACATATCTCATAAACCAACCTCAAAATCAGACCCAGTGGGTCGTTTCGAGTCAAATAAGACTAATTTGGGTCAATTCCGACACCAGAGGTAAAACCGTCTTTTAACGACCGAGTCAAAACCCGTCAAAAATATTCCCGAGGTACGTGAGTCAGCCGTGACACCTCACACGGCTGATTCGAACTCTAATCCTACGAAAAATCAGCTTCATAAAATATTAAACAAATCCGTTTAAGGATGGAATTCGATCTCAAGTAGGAATCCTATCCGAAAACCGATTCAAACACCCGACCGAGTGCAAACACTCGGCCGCGCAGCCCTCTACCAGCCGGCTCCCTTTCTTCCTTCACAAGAAAGTGGAATCCTCATTCCTTTCGAACTCTTACGTTTCCTATCTTAAACGGTAGTTCAAACTCTCCTAGCCAAGGTCGGGAACTCCCTATAAATAGCCCCTTGCACACACACTTTTCAAGGACATCTACATTCATCAAAAATCAGAAAAATATCATATCATATCACAACTCGAATCAACACAATATCATCAACACTTAGCATCGATACACCGACATTACAAACCCGAAGGAAACCGGCCCGATACCCGACACCCTTCACACGTCACGCCCAAACCGAGACACCACCAACTCACCGACATCCACTCGACGCTCTTGTGCCCAAGCCACGTCCGGACGAGCCCCGATCCGAGTAAACAGAAGCATGTAGGTTGAGGGTGTAACAAAACCCGATTTCTCCTTCTTCTTCTCTTCTCCTCCTCGTCCGTCTTATTTTTTTATGGGTCGGTCGTCGCTTTATTTTCTAATATCGGTACTGTTAAAAACTATTTTCATATATCTAACATTCTTAAAAATATGATATCGATTCTCTATAATCGAATAATGTATCACAAAAAATTATATTAAAATCTCGACGATGTTAAAAATCGTTACATCTTTTTTCGTTCAAACTTCTTTTTACAAAACCTTTTTTTTAATTCATTCCGAATACTCGATATCGATTTCATAATCGAATATCGGGTACGACGAATATCGAAAACATAAATCGAATACAAATTAATTCATATTTTGTACGCGATTTATCAAAATTAGCAATTTCGAACAAAAAAATAAAATCGGACAGACCCGCACGCGAGTCGCGCCACACCCAGGCGACTCGCGCACGGGCCTGAAACCCGGGTCTTTTTTTAGGTTTTTCGTTCGTTTTATTTTATCCTAGTATATGCCGCTAATGTGCGGGCGGGGTTGGGTGTTCTTAGTGAACTTCCCAACACGTACCCTCACCCCTTACTCAGAATCGTGGTTTCCGGATGTCCGAAACCATTGGCAACGAGAGTCATTCAATATACGATTAACCGCTGAAGTCGGCATCGGTATCGATATGCAAAGGGACGAGCCCAATAAACTCTGACATCGGAAATGGGCCGTATTTTGTATACGGCCCACTACGACATAGAGTGGGCTCGAACGGTTCCGAATAACCATAAAATTCGGTGGCGACTCCAACTTGGATTTAAATTTCAATTTGACCATCTCATATGGAGATTCATTCGCCTCCCCAAACCCGCGCGTGGCCACGTCGGGGTGGACCTATGTCATGTCCACAATTTGGCGACTCCGCTGGGGATTAGCTGATATGTTACTGACCTTCAGCATCCTCAGGGTGAGACTCGAATAGAAATCGTTTGACTAGTACAATACGCGTTTTAGTTTTATGGTTCATGCATAACCCCATATTTTCCCGGGCCGGTACTGGTGACCGACGTCCCACTATACTATCGATGTAGTCCAAGTTGGATATGTCGAAGGTGTTCATTAGCCGATTCGTATGGGTTACGGCATGTTCTAAGCTCAACTCGACTTAGGAAGTCCGCCCCGATTCTCGATAGGCTGTGTACACTGGTATAGACCCTTTCTGACTGACCGAGACTTAGAATTAGAGCATACATGGAGTCGTTATACTGTTTCCATGGCTACGTGCTACCTGATTTACAAGTCTTTTTTTTTCAAAAACCGTCATTTTCAAAATTGCATCCTTTTCAAAATATCCAATTTTCAAAACCCGGGACATATACCGAATTTATGATCCACGATTTTACTCAAAATAGCCTATTTTTAGCCGGTATTATGCCCATTTCAAAACTCGAAAATATTTTCGAACTTTCAAACCCGCTCCCTGGTCCGCCTTTCCGTTTTCTTTTTCGAAAAAAAAGGGGCCGGGCTCCTCTCCCCGATTTTACTCGGGCTTTCAAAAATCGATTTCAAAACCTTCCTCTTTTTAGGACTTCCTGTATTTAGCAGTGTCGGGTCGTGTCATAAATCGTCAAGGTCTTCTAGCGTCGAAACTCCGTCGATCTTATATCACGGATTTCATAATCGAATATCGGGTACGACGAATATCGAAAACATAAATCGAATACAAATTAATTCATATTTTGTACGCGATTTATCAAAATTAGCAATTTCGAACAAAAAAATAAAATCGGACAGACCCGCACGCGAGTCGCGCCACACCCAGGCGACTCGCGCACGGGCCTGAAACCCGGGTCTTTTTTTAGGTTTTTCGTTCGTTTTATTTTATTCTACGAAACGATTTCAAAATTTATATCTTTTCTAAAACTATTCGAAGTATTTGATATTATTTCGTAGTCAATTATCAAATATAACGAATATCGAAAATATTAGATCGAGTACAAATTATGCAATATTTGTACGTGATTTAATAAAAGCGTCGAACTTTCAAAAAATCAGTCCCGAAAACAGACCGGGACGCGAGTCGCGCGCGTCCCAGGCGAGCCGCGCGACCGACTGAAAATGCGGCTCGTTTCTCGTTTTTTTATTATTTTTCGAACTTCGTTTTTTATACAAAACACCGTTTTTAGCAATATTTTTCGGATTTCGATTAATATTTATTTTCTCGATCTCGTATATTTATTTTATTTGCTATATTATTATTTACAAATCAATACTAACTCGTTTGTTCATCTTTTGTAGCAAATTCATATCTTTTTCATCGTTTGTTTTATTATACTAAAACGAATCTCACATGCTAAATTCAACTTTGACGTTAAACTTTTTCATGCATTAAACCGACTTAGCAACCCATTCAATTCCTCGCATGTTTAGGAAAACAATGTTTGCATATCATTCATCGTATTACTAACGCGCGTATTAAAAAATCATTCGATATCCTAGTAGAGGCCGCTAATGTGCGGGCGGGGTTGGGTGTTCTTAGTGAACTTCCCAACACGTACCCTCACCCCTTACTCAGAACCGTGGTTTCCGGATGTCCGAAACCATTGGCAACGAGAGTCATTCAATATACGATTAACCGCTCAAGTCGGCATCGGTATCGATATGCAAAGGGACGAGCCCAATAAACTCTGACATCGGAAATGGGCCGTATTTTGTATACGGCCCACTACGACATAGAGTGGGCTCGAACGGTTCCGAATAACCATAAAATTCGGTGGCGACTCCAACTTCGATTTAAATTTCAATTTGACCATCTCATATGGAGATTCATTCGCCTCCCCAAACCCGCGCGTGGCCGCGTCGGGGTGGACCTATGTCATGTCCACAAAGTCACATAAAATGTATGCAACACGTAGGTAGTAAAAATGACTCGCGCTGGGGAATAAAAATTTGGATGACTGAAAATTTTTGAAAAATTTTAGAATGTGTATTGAATTTTTTTGGATTTTGACAGACTGCTCGGGATGACTAAATTCCTGTGTCTGTGGGGAAGTGTTATGAGTCGGGCTTGTATGCCTAGGCCCGCTTGGGCCAAGGAGGCACAGTTGTAGGAGGGTGCACCGGGGTTTTGATGTTATAAATACATCACCCTGGCTCCTTTCTTTGTCACAACTCTCAAAAGCTTCCCCTTCTCCTCAAAAGAAAACTTTATCTCTCTCAAGAAATTTTATCATGGCCATCGACCGTCTGATCAACATGATGCAAGATTGGGCCCACCGTTTTAGGGATGCGAGCAAGGTAGCTTTAAGGCAGTCAGGCATATTCCAATTGTTCACGTTCCGTCAGATGCACGTGGACCGTCATTTCCTCGATGCCTGTCTGATCTTTTGGGATGACACTTACCACGTTTTCGCCTTCCCTCGGTGCGAGATCTGTCCTCTCCTTGAGGAAATTGCTGCTATAGGAGGGTGGAACCCACTGCTCCGTCCTGCTGCCCCTTCCTCAGTTCGGGATCCCAGGAGGAAATTACGGGAGTTTTTGGGGCTCTCCCACGCTGAAGTATCCCGCATGCTTGAAGGGGATACCGTTTCTCTGCTTGCCTTAGCTGAGAAATTCATGAACCCGTATGACATCCGGGTTACGCCCATTCATAGCCGTAGGACGTTCGCCTTCTGTATGTTGCACGTATGCCTTCGAAGGCCATATGGACCTGCTGTCTTGCATGGGTAGCGTTCGTCTTCTCGTCATTGCTGACCTTATGGAGACGGAGTGTAGTCCCGCATCGTTGATCACGGGGGAAATTATTCAGGGCATGGACAACCGAAAGAGGGATGAGTCAGCCCGTTTCACTGGGAGCACCCGTCTGCTGCAGGTATATCACTTTTTTCTTTTTTTTTCGATTTATTTTCGATTTTTTTTTTTGATTTCACGATATGCTGCTACAGGGGGCACTCGACCGAGTCACCCTGGCACTCGATCGAGTGCCCTCGTGAAGGGGTCTACTGCCTCGTTTTAGGGGTGTCACTCGATCGAGTGACCCCGGCACTCGATCGAGTGCCTTCTGGCGAACCTCCGAATTGTTCTGATGAATGTTGTGTTCTTTTCAGCTTTGGCTATTTGAGAGGTTGTCAAAGATCGAGCCTCCTCCCAACCCGAGTCAATATTGGTTCAACCAGGTGATGACAAGGAGACGGCCTACCGACTCATCCTGCCTGACTACCCAGAAATATTGGGAGGAAGAATTAACATTCCATCGTGGTCCATTGATACGATGGGTGGTTCCATGGTGGCCTATTTATGCTTGGACGGGTCTGGCGTCTGGAGACAAGGCACGCTACCTGGTGATTCTATCCTTTAGCCATACAGTTCACCTCTATCCTGACCGCATACTCAGGCAGTATGGGTGGACTCAGCGCATCCCGGAGAACGAGGCAGTTGTGAGTGCACCTACCCAGCTGACCGACATTATGTGTGACACCTGGATTCAGAGATGGTATACTCGAACTACTTGGTCCGTTCCCAAGTCGCTTCATTCTACCTGGGTGTCTTATTCTTATGAAAGGTGGACCAAAGCCGAGATTGTCGAAGCTCGTGCTGCTCTGAAGGTCGACGAGACCTTCGACCTGCTTCGACGAGAGAAGGTCAAGGATAACATAGACTTTTTTGCTGAAGGGGAAATTCAAGCTCCGATAGTCCGTCTGAGGCCAAGTCAGAGGAGAGAAGCTAGGACTCGAGCTAGGGGGTCCGATGCTAGAGGTGCACGGGGGGGAGTGAGCCCCCAGACAAATTTGGAGAGGAGACCAGGGGCCAGGCCTTTAGTCCAGGACCGACTTGGTCCTAAGGACAGGCTGCCAGAGCATATACGGGCTCGGCTTGGGCCCGTGACAATAGCTGAAGATCCTCTGTCGAAGAAGAGGACTCGAGCCAAGGAGGTTCCCGTGGTTATTCGGGAACAATCTTCTCCACCCCGGCGACCTCGGGCTCCACAAGACCCGAAGGACAAGGGCAAGGGCAAGATGCCTGGATACTAGCCTCCTGCTATTATTATTTAGATATTATTACTATTTTTGCTGTGTTTGTTGTTTTTTTTTTCGTGGCTTTTGTAATTTTGAATTACCGAGTTTATCGATTTTTTTTTGGAATAATAAAAGTACTATATTAGTGAAACCGTTTCTGTCTTTTTCGTTATTGCGGTGATTGTGCCCTTTTGAGGGGCTGCCTACGTATCCACAATTAGTGGAATCAAACCAAACGTAGTTCGGGCGTAGATTTTTTTTGCAATTTCGAAATACATCAAGACCATGAGTTCGAGATGTGCGACAATAGGATAAATAATCCTAACTTATTGACTTGCTTATAAATTTTGAAAAAGATGTTTTTCAAATGATTTTCGCAAATGACATTTGAGATAAGGTTTAGGGGTAGTAGCGCTTCAGCTGGTCTAGGTTGGTTGGGTTGACAAATTCATTCCCGTCCAGGTCCGTCAGCATTACGGCTCCTCCTGATAGAACCTTTTTGACTAGGTATGGCCCAGCCCAATTGGGTTTGAATTTTCCTCTTGGGTCAACCGGTAGTAAGGCACGAACCGATTTTAGGACCAAATCCCCTTCCTTGATGTTCCTGGGCCTGACTCTCTTGTTAAAGGCCCGCTTGATTCTTTTTTGATATATTTGGATGTTATTGAGAGCCCGCGACCGTCGTTCGTCCAAGAGAATTAACGAGTCATATTGAGCTTGAACCCAATCCGCTTCGGGCACTTGGCTTTCTAGTAGAATTCTGAGAGACAGTATCTCCAACTCGACTGGCTGGACCGCTTCCATGCCATATGTTAAATAATATGGGGTTGCCCCGGTTGCAGTTCGGATCGACGTCCGGTACCCCCATAGGGCAAAGGGTATTTTGTCGGGCCAGTCCCGATAATTATCAGCCATCTTTTTAAGTATGGTGACAATTGTCTTATTAGCAGCTTCTACCGCTCCATTTGTTTGGGGACGGTATGGCGAAGATGTATGCCTCTGGATTTTGTATTTCGCTAGCAAAGTAGCGGTTTCGACTTGGAAGTGGGTCCCGTGATCACTGATAAACTCATGTGGGATCCCATATCGGCACATTATTTTATTTTGAATAAATTTGGCCACGTGCTTGGCGTTCAAGACACGGTATGATTCAGCTTCGACCCATTTGGTGAAATAGTTGATAGCCACCAGAATAAAACAGTGACCTCCCGTCCCGGAAGGGTTTACTTTCCCAACTATGTCAATCCCCCATGTCGAAAATGGCCATGGCGAGGTCATGGTGTACAGTAAGGACGATGGCATGTGTTGAACATTACCAAAAATTTGACAATTATGGCAGTGTTTGACATATGATTGCCAGTCGGCCTCCATACTGTTCCAGTAGTATCCGAGCCTCATGATTTTTCGGGCTAACATATGGGCGTTCATATGCGGACCATTTTCACCGTCGTGTACTTCGGCCATCACTTTTTCGGCTTGTGTTTTGTCGATGCATAGGAGTAAAGCCCCCTGTGCCGTCTTTTTGTATAACTGACCGTCGTCCGTACGAATGAATTGGGTGGCCAGTCTTCGCAGGGCTTTCTTGGCCCGATTTTCAGTTCCCGGGGGATATTCTCCCGTTGTCAAATAAATTAGGACAGCCTGATACCAAGGTTCTGGATCGGTGATCTCAATATCTTGAATGGCGTTGACATACGCCGGCTCGGACCGTCTTTCGACACAGATTGGCATACTGGGCATATGTTCCGGGATATTTAGTAAGGATGCCAATTTGGAAAGTGCGTCCGCGAACTGGTTTTCTTCACGTGGGAGATAGATATATTCTACCTTCTGGAATTGTTTCTCTAGAACCCTTACTCGTGCTTGGTAAGCCACGAGATTGGCGTTCCGAGTTTTCCATTTTTGAAGGGCTTGATTGATGACCAGGTACGAGTCCCCGTGAACCCGGAGATTTGTAATTCCCAAATCAGCAGCCGCTTGCAACCCGTGGATGCATGCTTCATACTTGGCCGCATTGTTTGTCACATCAAAGTCTAATTTGATGGATAACGGTGTGTGCTCCCCTTGTGGTGATATAAGGAGAATACCGACTCCGAACCCTCGAAAGTTGGATGCTCCATCGAAATACAGGTCCCAAGTTTCGGTGTCAGTATGGAATATGTCTTCGTCAGGAAAGGCCCAAGTATCGGCTACCACCCGGCCTTTGATGGATTTTAGTGGTACAAACTTGAGGTCAAACTCAGCTAGCATTAAAGTCCATCTGGACATTCTTCCATTAAGAATGGGCTTCTCGAATAGGTATTTGATTGGATCCATTTTGGACAGGACATGTACCTCGTGACTGAGCATGTAGTGTCGTAGCTTTTTAGTGGCCCAAACCAGAGCTAGGCATGTTTTCTCGAGCATTGTATACTTTTATTCATATTCTAGGAACTTTTTACTGATGTAGTCAATAGCCCGTTCTTCTGAATCGACTGTCTGGGCCAGCATAGCCCCCATGGCTGTCTCAGTCGTTGTTAGGTATAACGACAGAGGCAAACCGGGTTGAGGTGGCATTAATACCGGCGGAGCAGACAGGATCTCCTTGATTCTGTCAAAAGCCGTTTGACATTTATCGTCCCATAGTACCCGTTCCCCTATCTTCAGTTTCTTGAAAATGGGTTCACACACCATGGTTAGCTTTGAGATAAACCGGCTGATGTATTGAACTTTCCCGAGAAACCCCCTTATTTCTTTCTCGGTCTTGGGTGGTTGCATCTCGGTGATGGCCTTGATTTTAGCTGGGTCGACCTCGATGCCGCGTTGGCTAACGATATGGCCCAGTAATTTGCCTGATGTTACCCCGAAACTGCACTTTTGAGGGTTCAACCTCATGTTGTACTTACGTAAACGGGTAAAGAACTTTCTTAGGGCAGCAACATGCCCATCTCGGTTTTTAGAGTTAACAATCATGTCATCGACATAGACCTCCACTTCCTTATGCATCATGTCATGTAACAGGGTCGTGGCTGTTCGTTGATAAGTGGCCCCGGCATTAATGAGCCCAAACGGCATGACGGTATAACAATAAGTACCCCATGGTGTAGTGAAAGTGGTTTTACCCATATCTTCTTCTGCCATCTTGATTTGGTTGTACCCGGCATACCCGTCCATAAATGATAGAAGGTCATGATCAGCCGTGTTGTCCACCAGTATGTCGATGTGTGGCAACGGAAAATCGTCTTTTGGGCTGGCCTTGTTAAGGTCCCGGAAATCCACACATACCCGCACCTTGCTGTCCTTCTTGGGTATCGGCACGATGTTCGCAACCCAGTCTGGATATTCAGACACTTGTATAAAGCATGCTTTGAATTGTTTGTCTACTTCTTCCTTGACTTTGAGAGACCACTCGGGCTTCATTCTTCGAAGCTTCTGTTTTACTGGTTTACACCCATCTTTGATGGGTATGCGGTGTTCAGCTATTTCCCGATCTATCCCCGGCATGTCCTTGTAGGACCATGCGAAGACATCTTTGAACTCTTGGAGGAGGTTTGTGAGTAGTTGTCTCTCCTCTGGATCTAAGGATAACCCTAACTTAAGCATCTGGGGCTCTAAGGTTGTTCCCACATTGATAGACTCGGTTTCTTCGATTATCGGATCTCGGGATTCCCTCTGTTCTAGTTGCTCGATCAGATGCGGCGGTAAGGATACCTGTTCATCGGGTTTCTCAATGTCATTGCAGAAAATATTTTTGAAATTGAAAGTATTTTGAAAATAAGACAAGTCATAAGCGGAACGATTTTCGTTATTATTGATGATAAATTTGGAAAACAGCTCAAAGAGAGCAGCCATCTGATCATTGGTCAGAGGCGGGATTGGGAGTGCTTTCGGGACAGACCCCGAGGCTCCAGTGGCAGTGACTATAGGGAGGGGGGTTACAGTTTGGACTCTAGCACCAGACCCCTTAGACTCGAATACAGACTCAGACTCAGACTCAGACTCAGACTCAGACTCGGAATCAGTGTCCGGCATGTTTCCTTCCCCGGTGGTCAGCTTGTAGACTCGACCCTGGCCGTCGGTCCACTTAATGGTCTTCCTCCAGGCTCTTTTCCCAGTATCAGCACCGACCTCCGAGATCAGCTTTGAAGGGTCGAACCTGTTGCTTCGAAGGATCAGGTTCACCAGATCTTCCTTGGGGTTCGGAATAGCTTTGTCTTCCCCAAATAAGAGCCCCAGCACGGGCTCGACATTGTCAGTACCCTCCTTGGATTCAGATTGGATGAGGGCAAATATGTCATCCGGAATATAGTTGCATTCCCGAGCTAGTTTAGTCTCGGGATATGTGATGGTTGGTTGATATAGGCCAACTTGAATAGCCCCGAATACCGGTGTGACGAAATAGTCAGCCAACCTTGGGCTATAAGGGCCCAAGTAGGTACCCTTGATGATGTTGCAAGCTTTCTCAATGCCTGCTCGGACCACATTCCCCGGGGTTATAGCATACCCTAAACCAAAGTGAGATTCCCCGTCATTTAGGACTTCAATAATCTTCCCAGCTGGAAGATATGGCCTCGAGGTAGCCCCCGGTAAATACCCCAAATTTTGCAGCATTGCGTCGATGCTTGTGGTGAAATAGGGCCTGAAAAGGTATTCTTCTTCAATCATCCCTACAAAATCGAATCCCCATAGGTCGGTGCGGTCCGTGGCGTTACAGCTAGCCACAGTCATAGGGGTTGCTTCTAGAGTAATAATACCGTCTTGCAAGGACATCTTGATCTTTCGGTGAAGAGTAGAAGATACTGCCTTTACAGTATGAATCCAAGGCCTTCCTAGGAGTAGATTGAAAGAGGAGGTGACATCGATCACCTAGAATTCCAGCTCTTTTTCAATTGGACCCGTTGTAATTGCTAATTTAACGGCCCCAAAAAACACTTTTGGGCTTCCATCGAAAGCTTGGATAGTGTGGGCGGTTGGTATGTAGTCGGCCTCGGTGATACCGAGGGCTTTGGCAGTCGTTAGAGGGAGGACATTCACAGCAGACCCGTCGTCGACTAGGGTCATTGGTAGGTACTTACCCCGGCAAATTACCGTGATATATAGGGCCAGATTGTGAGAGGCCCCAAATGGTGGTAAGTCGGCATCTGAGAAGGTGACTACTGGGCCTTCTTCTTTGGACTTGCCCTTGAGGTAGGGCAGGATAGTGGATACCATTTCAGTAGGGGTAACCTGGGAGTCGACCTTGATCTGATCGAGAGCCTTAGTAAGTGCCTCTCGGTGTTCTTGTGAGCTAACCAAGAGTTGCCATATAGTGAGGTCAACTCGGGTTCTCTTCAATTGTTTGACAAGAGCTGTATCGGTACTTGGCTCTTCAATGGCCTCTTCCGTCCTGGCAAGTTCAGTGACGGTTGCCGGGACTGAGGTGTCCTTAGAGCTAGTGGCTGAATAAGGACGACTGGCGGCGGCGAGGTGGTTACTGGCTAAGGCCTTGGACTTAGCCTTCCGGATTTCTTCGGGAGTGATAGGGACAGTTTCCCCTTTGGTGAGGTACACATCTTCCTCATCATCGAACCAGATTCCATTGATTTGTGGGATGAAAGGAGAGATAAGGCGAGAACAGTCGATCGCTTCGCCGGTGAAGATAGCATGAGAGCTAAAGGGGTTGTCCTTGTTGCTTGGTTTGTCCCCGAGTAACGGTATTTTCCCGCTCTCAATTAAATCCTGAGTCAGATGCTTCAGCTTCCAATATTTCTCGGTATCATGCCCATTTCCCCGATGATATTGGCAATAGGCTTGGGCATTGTAGCCTTTGGAGCGTTTTTCAACTGGGACTTCAGGAGTTGGGCCTATCGGTTGGACCAGGCCCTTGGAAGATAGCCTTTGTAAGGCATATGTATAGGTAGTCCCTATATCAGTGAATACCCTAGCAGGGGTATTTCTTTTGGATGAGGCATCCAAGAGGTTAACCGTGTCAAAGTTGCTTCGGGTTGCGGCCGGAGGCTTGGTAGTGGATGAGGAGGCCCCTTGATATCCCTTGCTAGGGGCCTTAGTCAGGCTATCTAGTCTTAGATCGTCTTCAATTCTCATGCCCATTTCAGTAAGAGTGGTGAAATTGGGTACGACTGCATACCGGAGGTGGACTCGGTAGGAAGGGAGGAGGTTCTTGACGAAGGCCTCCACCAAAGTCTTCTCACTGGGCTTATCGACCAGTTTCACACTTTCGGCCCTCCAACGTTGGAGGTATTTTGTAAAGCCCTCCTTAGGTTCTTGGGCCATAACCTCTAGAGACCGCATTGTGGTCTGGATCTCGGTATTGTCAGTATAGTTCCGAGCAAATTCCGTAGCCACATCATCCCATGTCGAGAACTTCTTGGGATCTAGCCTGTAGTACCAGGCCTTTGGGTGTTTCTCCAGAGATGCAGCAAAGAGGTTTTTGAACATAGAAGAGTCCACTCCCTTAATAGCCATGAACTCCTTGAAGGCCCGTACATGTCTTCAGTCTCTTCGAACATGGGTAAGCCCGTGAGATTCAGGTTTGTGGGCAGTTTGTCACTTACTGGCGAGTACTCCCGACTGTTTTCCCGGTGAATATTGTTACTTCCAGTTAGGTGGACTTGTTCTTCCAATCGGCGAACCGAGCTAACTAGTTCAGCTAGTGGTTCTGTGACCCCGGTATTTGGAGTCCTGTGCTCCACTGCAGCTAAGCGAGCAACGATAGCCACTTGACCGGCCCTCATTTCTGTCAATTGGGCCTCAATGTCGGCCTGTTTGTCGACCATGGTGTCCACCAAGGTCTTCAGACTGTTCAAAGTAGCTTCCATTCTGCGGGTGTGTCTGGTTGCCGGTGGCCTGTCTGTAAGAACACCGCGTAATCAGAAACTGAACCCAGACCCTGGAACCAGAATAGTACATCTCGAGCAGGGAAAAGACTAAAACGACTTGCAAGAGACTCTTAGATGGGTGACTCATGGATGACGGGCTTTCCTTAGGATTCGACGGGTGGGCCGAATCCTGTTTTGAAGGAAGGTCAATGTGAGACATCCCCAGACTTTGGACTCAAATGTGTAGACGAGCCCTTCTTTGTAGGAGTATGTCCTACGTAGGTGGGCCTTGCCTTAGTCTAATAAGGCGGACTGGGGTAGGGAGGAAAATCGCGATGTAAGATCGACAGAGTTTCGACGCTAAAGACCTTGACTACCTATGACAAGACCCGACACTGCTAAATACGGGAAGTCCTAAGGAGGAGGAAAGTTTTGAAAATGATCATTTTTGGAAAGTCCGAGAAAGCTCGGGGAAAGGCCCGATTTTTTTCAAGAAAATCGGAAAGTACATCGGGCCTCGATTTTGAAAGTTCGAAAATACTTTCGAGTTTTGAATTGGGCAGCATACCGACTAGAAAGTGGGCTATTTTGAGTAAAATCATAAGTCCTAAATTCGGTATGTGTCCGGGTTTTGAAATTTGAATATATTTTGAAAAGATGCATTTTTGAAAATGACGGTTTTTGAAAATCGACACGGAAACCAAGTAGCACATAGTCACGCAAGCATAATAACGACGCCATGTACGCTTTACACTAAGTCTCGGTCGGTCTATAGAGGGTCTATACCAGTGTTCATAGTCTAGACGAGAAACGGGACGGACTTCCTAAGTCGAGTTGAGCTTAGAACATGCCGCAAAGTCCATACGAATCGACTATGAACACCTTTAACGTATCCGAGGCGGAATACATCGTGGTATAGTGGGACGTCGGTCACCAGTACCGGCCCGGGAAAATATGGGGTTATGCATGAACCGTAAAACTAAAACGCATATTGTATTTGTCAAACGATTTCTATTCGAGTCTCACCCTGAGAATGCCGATGGTTAGGCACTCATCGGTTAATCCCCAGCGGAGTCGCCAAATTGTGGACATGACGTAGGTCCACCCCGACGCGGCCACGCACGGGTTTGGGTAGGCGAATGCACCTCCATATGAGAATGGATCGAATTGAAATTTAAGTCGAAACGGAACCTTTCGAGCCCACTCTATATCGCTATGGACCATGCACAAAGTATGGCCCATTTCGGTTTTAGAGTTTATTGGGCTCGTCCCTTTGCATTGCGATACCGATACCATCTATACCGGTAATCGTGTAAAGAATGACTCTCGTGCGCCAACGGTTTCGGGCATCCGGAAACCGAGGTTCTGAGTAAGGGGTGAGGGTACGTGTTGGGAAGCCCACTAAGGACACCCAACCCCGCCCGCACTTAGCAGCCTCTACTAAGACATCGTTTGACTTTCTAATATGCGCGTTAGTGATTCGGTGAAATGATATGCAAACAGCGTTTTAGCTAAGCATGCGAATTAAATGTGAGCTACGTCATTTTAATGCATCTAATTTATTGTCGAAGCGATTTAGCATGCGAGGGTTCATTTATAAACGGTAAAACGTAAATAAATAAAGCAAAGCAATAATAAATCGGTTACAAATTACACGGGCGGAATACAACCCGGAATTCACAATACGACGAACAATAATATAGAATAATCGAAATATATAGTCGAAATGACGAGCAATAAATAGAAACGGACCCGTGTATAAACTAGACCGTGAATCGTGTAAATGGACGAACTTCAATTAAATACATATTATTTTATGTATTAATCGAAGGACAGAGATATAGGACCTAGGCGTGGTGCTAGCCCGATCCCAAATCCCGATGCCTTGTCCCAACTTATCATATCAAGAAATTGGAGTCTAAATTAATCATACGTCGGATACAACTAAGGAGTTGTCAACGCGTGATTAAAAGTGAGACCGTCGATCAAAGTTGTTTAAGTGAAGTGATATGTGCGAGTTTTGAAGAAAGGAGAGTCACGTGATTGTCTTTACACGTGATGACTAGAGTCATAAAAAGACGAGGCTCGAAATGTGTGTCGAGGCTCTCGGTTTTCTGGGTTACAGGACCCACTAGACCGAGTCGTGGGCTGACTTGGTCGAGTGCGTCCTAGAAGACGCTACTGCCCAGTTTTGTGGGTGCTACTCGATCGAGTAGCCCCTGTACGAGTAGTGACTCATTTGTTTTTTTGGTTTAAAATCGATGATTTGCGATCGCATGATTTGTATTTAACTTGGTTTCCGGTACTATAATCGTGTATGCATACGATTATAATACCGTTATCGGAATTTTATAAAAAACATCGTTAGTTTGAAAATTTTAATTAGTGACGAAATTGTGTCCCTCTACGTCACGACATCGAAACTAATCCTTACGGATTATGAGATGTCGATTTTCGTGTCAACGGGTTCCGTACTAATCTTAGAAATGGATGTATACGCGTTCAACTACGAATGGTCGTGATCGTGTTAATAAACGAACCATAAAAATGACCATCGTAATTAAACGTGTTTGGATCCGAGTTTTGAAATTATTGCATATAGAAATATATATATATACATACACGATACATAATATTATGATAGAATGTACATAACGATAATTAAAATGCGAGAAGTAAAATGTTAGCGTTAGATGTTAGATGCAAGAAATAAATGTTAGATGTTAGTAGTCATGTCGTTACTATCGACTAAATATAATACTATAAGCATAAATGATAAATGTACATATGAATATATACATAAAAGACGAGAGAAAGAAGGGAAGAAGGAGAAGTCGGTGATAAATGTTACACCCTCAACCTACATGCTCTTGCTTCTCGGGATACGGTTCGTCAAATGGCGGCAATGGCGCGGGAACGTCGAGATATGTAGGAGGAGTTGATGGTGTGTATGTATGAGGTTTGTGTGTATCGTGATGGTGCTTAAAGGCAGAGTTATGGCTGAAAATATGTATAGTAGAAGTTGTGTAAGTGCTCTTGGAAAAGTTGTAGGTGTTCAAAAAGTGTGTTGAATGCTTAGGATTGACGGGTATTTATAGGGAACCCGTGACATAGGGTCACTCGACCGAGTGGCCCTAATGCACTCGGTCGAGTGCCCTCGTGGATGAACCTGGACCGGTTCTATGAGGCTCCACTCGATCGAGTGGCCAATCCACTCGACCGAGTGGATCAATTTGGCCGCATAATTTTAGGCTTGATTAGCCTTGATTTGATTTTAATTGATTTTGATTGATTTGGATTGATTTGGCTGATTTTGGCTGATTTTTGAATCTGGCGCAAGTTTTGAGAATGCATCCGGTCGTTTTTTGTGTCGGGTTTGTCTTGACCGGGTTTTGACCCGGTCGCTAAAAGACGGGAATTATTTTTGGTGTCGGTTTTGACCCAAATTAGTCTTATTTTGCTCGGAACGACCCACTAGGCCTGAATTTGAGGTTGGTTTTGTGAGATTTGTATCCCGTTAAAAGCCCATGCCGAACATTACTGATTTCGAGCCCGTATCCGAGCGCGTTAGAGCACGTTAGCGTCCGATCATCATCGGGTGTTTTTTGGAAACTACCATAGACACCTGGCAGTCAAAATGCGGGTGTCTACAACGTGAAACGAGATCCCAAGAATAAAGAAATGGAGCAGAGAACAGGCTCGTGGTAATTAAAAAATGTAGCAGGAAACGGCAAGAACAAACAGAAACAATGCGAAGAGCAAGAGCGTAAACAGCGAAGAGCGACAATAACATGGCACAACAGCAGCAAAGAAACGAACACCGTGATGACGTATTTAAGTCAATTGCAACAGAAGTGAGGCATACAAGGAAAAGAATGAAGAAGTATCACAACTCAGTAGTCGCTGCAGCATACACCCATTATACAGATACACATGCAGTGGACTACACTAATCTTGCAAGACGTAGATGCAGAGGCTGCCAAAAGCGGACATATGCTTGCCAAATTACCAATACTCAAACAATGAGTGTAATAATTCTTCACCCGATGATAGCTGTAAGTGGATTCTTTTAGTGGGTGGGGAGCAGCTAGCACCGAGAACTTATCAAGAACATGGGCAGCGGAAGAATAAACTATGCTATACTTATCCCTCCAACCCTATCGGCTCTGTTATAAGGTCACTATATTATGTGTAAACTATCAACGACTGTCATGCTACTGATATCTCTGAAAATGGGAAACGAAAGAGATCTCAATTGATATACAGTCTCTAGACTTGGCACAAACAATGTGTTATAAGATTCTTAGGGTTCGCAGTCCACCCACCTTTTCCATATCCCATTCTCCTTCCTCATTGTCTCATTTTTTTTCCCACCTCTTCCCATCCTCATCATAGATTCATCCTTAAATATGAATTTCTTTTTATCGTCTAGTTCACAGAGCGGCTTGTCCTTTTAACTCCTTTCATCCCTTTTCCTTCTTCCCCCTTAATGTCCGTTATCTTCATGTTTTTCCTTCCACGTCTACTAAGATCAATTTTCCTCCTCCACTTTATCTCATGCTTCTCCTTCTCCCTCCCATTTGTCTTCTTCTCCTCGTCATCATATAAAATTCATCCTTAAATATGATTCGTTATTGTCATCTAGCTCAGTATTGGTGTCACTCTTCACCTTCTTCTACCCCTTCTCTCGCACCCCCCTTTCTCCTCCACCCCCTCTACCTTAATGCTCTCTCGTCAGATCCTGGAGAACAAATCAGATTAGTCTTCCACATTCACATGTTTCACATCCCTAAATACCAGCATTCCACCCCTCCTCCTCTTCCTCATCACCTAAGATCAATACTTAAATATGCCTCAACCGGAACCCATGAGTTTCCTTCAGGTTCGGTTCATTTCTAAGTGTCATGCATTAGAAAGTGTACATATGATAACAGATTTTGAGGTTAATTTAATAAATATATTATTTGTGTAGGGGTCGTGTTTAAAGAGCTCAACCCAAAATGACACAATTAAATCTCATGTCATGTTTGTGTCCCTTCATTTAACCCAAACTGACATAATTTCACGATTAGAAACATTTCACGATTAGAAAGCGGAATCATAATAAAGACCAGTTAACATAAATTCAACACCTCCACCACATTCTCTTCTCCTTCATTTTTCTCCTGCACCACTTCCACCTCATTCTCTTCTCCTTCCTCTTTTTCCCATTCTCCTCATCTCTTTAGATCAATACTTAAATATGACTTCTTTGCATCTTATTTAATAAGAGTGTCTCCTTTCACTTTCTTTTACCCCTATCATTTTCACCCCTCCTTTAATCTCGAACTCGCCCTTCTTCTCTCCCCCTCCTCTTTGACTCCTTCTCCCCATCATATTATAAAATTCATTCTTAACTATAAGTTGTTTTTGTCATCTAGTTCAGTAAGGGTGTCGGCCCTTCAACTTCTTCTACCGCTTCTCTCACACTCCCCATTTCTCCTCCATCCTTGTACCTTAATGCCCTATCTTTAAGATCCTACTTGTCGATCTACTATGATTAGTCTTTCACATTCAACAAGATGATCTTCCCATACATTGTTCAGGCTCTTTGATTAGTTTTTGTCATCATTGAGGTCTTCCAATTCAAGCTCACATAAAATCGCAAGAGTTGATACTAAATCACGATACTCACCTGAATCTACTAAGCTTCCAAGTTCAAATCACGACAACATCAAAATAATTCAAATATCGATCAAATCCATGAATTGAAGGTCACATAAAATCACGATACTCATCCAAATGTACTAAGCATCCAAGTTCAAATCACGACAACATCAAAATGATTCAAATATCGATCAAACTCCTAAAATTCAAGCTCACATAAAATCACGATATTCATCCCTTCTCTTCCACCCCCCATCTACCACTCTTTATCTTCCCGATCCTACTTGTCCATCTTCTAAGATTAGTATTCCATATTCACATGTTTCACATCCTCATGCTTCTCCTTCCCTCTCCCATTTGTCTTCTTCTCCTCGTCATCTTATAAAATTCATTCTTAAATATGATTTGTTACTGTCATCTAGTTCAGTATGAGCGTCACTCTTCACCTTCTTCCACCCCTTCTCTCGCACTCCCCTTTCTCCTCCACCCCCTCTACCTTAATGCTCTCTCTTCAGATCCTACTTGTCAAGCTACTAAGATTAGTCTTCCACATTCACATGTTTCACATCCCTATGTCGTTCCCCTTCACCTCCTTATTTTGACATCCTCATCATCATTATCTAGAATAAATAATTACATATAACTTGCTTTTGTTATTTAGTTTAGCGAATGTGTTGCCCCTTTAGCTCATTCACCCTCTCCTCTTCTTCTTTCCCTATCTCCCTCAATATTCCTCTTTATCCTTTCTTCGTCCCCTTCTTTCACCCGTTTTCGTCCTTAAATATGACTTGCTTCAGATCATACTTGTCAATCTACTATAATTAGTCTTCCATAATCACATGCTTCATATCGGTGTCATTTCCTTAACTCCTTTTACTCCTCCCACCACTCTTCACTTTTGTCGGCCTACAATCACATTTCTTTCCCCTGCTCGCACCCTCACACCCTTCTCCTCCATCTCCCTCTACCTTAATGGTCTTTCTCTTCCTGATCCTAATCGTCAATCTACTAAGCTTAATTTTCCAGATCCACATGTTTCACATCACCATGTCCTTCCCTTTTCCCTCATTCTTCTCAGCATCCGCATCGTCATTATCTAGATTCAATCACTACATCACCATGTACTTCCTCCAACTTTCTATCTTGCTTCTTCCCACTTACAATTTTTATCCAACTTTCTATCTTCTTCTCATTTCAGTTATTTCATTATTTGTCCATACTTTTTTATTATTTTAATCCATTTACACGCTAACTTTATTATTTTTTATTACTTTTCATTATTAACCCATACTTCCTTATTATTTTTTCATTATTTTAATCCAACCAAAAAACTTTATGCCATTTTGGGTGGGAAGAGCATTAAAAGTTGGACATATATAATTTTGTGGGCATGTTGTCTTTATAGCTCATTTACCCTCTCCTCTTCCTTTTTCCCTATCTCCCTCCGATATTCCTCTTTATCATTTTCCCTTCCCCTTCATCTCCCACTTTTCGTCCTTAAATATAACTTGCTTCTGTCATCTAGTTTAGTGAGGGTATCATCCTCCTCTACCTCCCCTCACATACATTTGTCAGCCTATCTTAACCACAATCTTCTCCCTGCACTGCTCGTACCCCCCACCCCCTCGATTCCTGTTCATACCTACCCCCAAACTTCTACTATTGACGAGAAAGCGACGAGAAATTGAGCTATTGATCAGGAAAAAAAAAGGTTATGTTCACGTATTAGCAAAGGTAAGAGGTCTAATTGTTCCAATCAAGAGTTAAGGGGTTTGATTTCACAATTGAGCAAAATGAAGAGGTTCAATCACTACTTTCCCGCTTAAATAATGATAAAACCTTTACTCCCTCCGTCCCAATGAATTGTTTGCCTATTCAACAATATTTGGGCGTCTCAATGAATTGTTTGTCTTTCTATTTTAGAAATGCATTTTATATGTAATTTGACCCTTCTCGTGAGTTTTTCTCCACATGTCACTTCCTCATTGGATCCCTTACCCTTGGTGCCAAAAGGAAAGGCAAACAATTCATTGGAACGGAGAGAATATTATATTAGACAGTCAAATGGCACGGATCAGATGATTGAGAGAAGAGATAGTCCGCACTGCAAAATGTTTCTTCCACGATTTTTATGTTTTTTTTTTTGGTAAAGGGTAAGTATATATATATGTGAGAATGTCCAATATACAGGATTTGACTACAACAGATTATGTAGCCATAAGCTATCTCTAGCACTGATAGGGTATTTGATCTTACAACTGATACGACTTCTAACATCCAATTTAATCAAATTAGCAACACAAACAGGTTGCTGAACAACCCCCTCTAATTTGCAGATATTCCGCTGCCTCCAAATATGATAAATCGTTGCGTTAATCATAGCACTGAGAATATTGCACTGAAGCTTGGTCCCTCTTTTCTTAGTAGCCCACTCTAGACCCCCCTGAACTAGGGATTCGTTTCCTCACCCAAGCACCCAGAATGCCTATAACTCTTGAGCTCCAACAACACCCAAAAAATAGATGTTCAAAAGTTTCAGCCCGTGAGTCACAAAAATAGCAAAGGTCAGAATCAGAGATCTCAATCCTCAAAAGTTTCACTCTAGTGTTTAAAGCCCCTTTGAACACAAGCCACGAAATGAAACTGTGTCTCGGGAAACTCCAAACATTCCAGACGAGCCCGCCCCATGAGACTTTCGGGTGATGAGTCCGTAAAGCCTCATAGGCCTTCGAAATAGAGTATAACATCGAAGACCCATGCCATAACCCGTCAATAAATAAATGCTTAGTCTTCTCTTTAGCCTGACAGATCTTCTTCCACGCCCACGTAACATCAGCATGAGGCTGATAATCCCGCCAAGCCACGCCTCTCAGATAGATGCTATTGACCCAACGCACCCATAAACTGTCCGGCTGATCAAACACCCAAGAAGCCAATTTTGCAACCGCAGCCTCATTCCACAGGTATAGGTCACGCAATCCCAGACCACCCTCCCCTTTAGGCCGACAGATAAAATCCCAACTCACTAAAGCTCGTTTCGTACCCTCCACACCACCATCCCACAGAAAGTTGCGACAAAGGGACACAATCCGAGCCATAACATATTTCGGAATAATAAAAACCATGGCCCAGTAATTGTGCAACTGAGATAGCACAGTCTGGACCAGAGTCAGTCTACCTGCATAAGAGAGTTTCGAGCACCAATGCTAGTAATCCTAGACACAATCCGGCCTAAGAGCCTCTCACAATCAGTCTTACCCAAATGAGTGCTCTGAATAGGTAATCCTAGATATCTGAAAGGCATAGTACCCTCCACACATCCAGAAAACCGCAAGATGGCTTCCTTCCGATCATTATCAACTCCAGCAAAGTATGCATGGGATTTACCCACACTGATACACAACCCCGAGGCTCTGCTAAAGGTAGTGAAAGCCTTCCAAAGCAGCTCCATAGACTCAGTTTCTCCTTTACAGAAAAGGAGCAAATCATCCGCAAAAAGTAAATGACTCAGCTTAAGCGGACCACATTTAGGGTGATACTTAAAGTTCCTCTCCATCATTTCATAAGTCATAATGCGAGAGAAATATTCCATACAAATAGTGAAAAGGAGAGGAGACATCGGGTCTCCCTGCCTCAATCCTCTCTTCCCACGAAAAAAACCAAAACTATCCCCATTAGCACAAATAGAATTTGTGACCGATTGAACACACTCCATTATCAAAGCTTTGAAGTGAGTAGGAAAATCTAAAGCATGCAGCATCTGATCCACAAAATTCCATTCCACACTGTCATAAGCTTTATGTATATCCACTTTGAACAGGCATCTAGGCGAAACACGACCCCTCCCATACATACGGACCAAATCCTGGCAAATCAGAACATTTTCCACTATACTCCTCCCTTCAATGAAACCCCCTTGAACCGGGGATATTATTTGAGTTAAAACCCGTGCAAGTCTCGTACAAATAATTTTAGAAATACATTTGTACAAGACATTACAGCAAGCTATCGGCCTGAAGTCTTTCACAGACTGAGGCCTATTCAGTTTAGGAATAAGGACAACATTAGTACAGTTCAGCTGTTTCAGAAGCTTACCTGTAGCGAAGAAATCCTTAATTGCTCTTGTAATCTCATCACCCACAATATCCCACGAATCAATGAAGAACTGACTCGTGAAACCATCCGGGCCCGGAGCTTTATCTCGTGGAATGGAAAACAAAGCACGCTTGACTTCATCCTTAGAGACACTCGCCGACAGGTAACGTTTCTGTTCTTCAGAACAATCGCTCCCCGCCTCACTAATCCAACATTAATCGGTTCCGTATCAAGTGACTCTCCCAGGAGCTTGGAATAGTAGCTAAGGAAAGCATTTTCAATGGCCTCTTTATTGTCACAGAAATTACCCGATTCATCAAATATTCCCACCACGGCATTACGGGCTCGACGCGCCCTTAGAATACCATGGAAAAAGGCAGAATTTACATCACCATCACGAACCCATCTCTGCTTCGACTTCTGAGACCAGAAATCAGCTCGAGCTGCTTGAAGTGCACGGACCTGCTTGTTCAAAAACGCCTCCTGCTGCAAGGCCGAAACAGAGGAGTCCGTACGAATGGCGACCTGCAGCAATTCTAGCTTCCTCTCCGCCTGCTCACAACGATTCTCGATATCCGAGAAGCACTCCGAATTCAAGTTTTTCAGTGGTCTTTTCAACTCTCGAAGTTTGCTCACGACTCGGAACATTAAATTGCCCCTGATCGGCTTATCCCAAGAATCTCTCACACAATTTTTAAAACTCGGAGCCCGACTCCACATATTCATGTATTTGAAGCTTCGATTCCTTCTTACCGGTGGAAGTTCTAACTGAACAATGCATGGGCAATGATCAAAGGTACCCTCCGGCATAAAATTGGCGAAACCATTAGGAAATAAAGCCATCATGTCCGCGTTCACCAAACATCTATCAATTCGACTGTACACTCTAGTCTCTGCCACCTTATGTTTATTATTCCAAGTGAACCAAGATCCACTCGCCTTGAGATCACAAACATCACAATTTGCTAAGCAATCCCGGAATTGGGCCATCTCCTCGTCCGACGAAACACCCCCAGGCCGTTCACTAGCATCAATCACACAATTAAAGTCCCCCAAAATCATCCAAGGACCCCCAAATGCATAAGCCTCAAGTCTCCGCCACAGTTCGAGCCTGTCAGCAGCTGAGTTAAAGGCATAAACAAAAGTGAGTAGATAATCCTTACCAGAACTCAAAGACACTCTAGCATGGATACTCTAATTACTGTAACCCAAAATCGACAGGTTGACCTTCTCGTGTTTCCACAAAAGCCAAACCCGACCCCCATCGTAACAATGATTATTCGTGGTTATGCTCCATTCATTGAAAACATTTCGCTGAACCTTCGCATAAGCTTTATTCTTTACTTTAGTCTCTAGTAAACCAAAAACATCTACTTGTTGCTTCCTAATAAACTCACAGATAGTGCGCTGCTTATTTATATTACACATGCCTCGCACGTTCCAAAAACCAATATTATGTGTCACCATGAATAACCAACTCAAGACCAACCCCTTCCTTTTCAAACACCACCCCCTTGCTCGGCGAACCTTTGACTATCTCTGCAAAAGAAATACCCGGATTCAGGACCGGGTCTTTCCTCGACAAAAAACGATTGATAGGCTGATCATTCTGTTTCGGCGGAGCAGCCTTCGAGACAGGGACAGCCTTCGAGACAGGCATAGCAGTCTTCACAGGCTGTTTACGAACTGCCTCAACTTCCCTCTTCTTCGCCTCCATCCTCTCCTTCCTCAATTCCTCCTTCCTACACTCACTCATTTCATGTCCATAACCTTTGCATTTGGAACACCATATTGGTTTCCATTCGTACTTAACTGGGATTTCAACAACATATCCATGTTCATCCATGAACCGAACTGAGGACTTAAATTTATGCCCCAATTTAACAAGCACCATAGTTCTTGCATAACCTAGCCTAGTACGCTCCTCTGTAGCTAAGTCAGACTTAATATACGACCCAATAAGAGACGCGATCCTAGGCAAACACCGGCCCCAAAACTTCAAAGGAAGGTCATGTAATTGTACCCACACCGGTACTTCTTGCACATCCTCCTTATCAAGTTTAGCGTCCGCAGTCCATTCCTTAACAATTAACGGTTTATTATCAAACATATAGAATCCATGATTAAGAACTTGTACCTTTGCATCTTTCTCCTTAAACCTCACGATGAAGATCCTGTTCGGGAGAAAAGAGATTTTGTCAATCGCGTGAGCCTTCCAAATGCGTTTCACAAACCCTTCCACCACCTCCCATGGAGGGTTCGCTCCCATGATGAAGCAGTACACAGCGTTTCTCCAATACTCAACCTCTTCCTCCACATCCTCCTCGGAAAATTGCAGCAAATCCTCTTCTTCTTCCACATCCACTACGCGTTTGCCGTCTCTCTGTTTCCATCCAATTTCCCGGATAATCTCAGTTTCAAGCGCAGGGTTTGTCTCGGGAACAAACGAGGATGCCCCGTCATCATCTGAATCAAAGTCGAAATTCAAACCGGGGATGTCATTTAACTTAGTGTTCGCAGTCGCAACATCCTCCAATTGAGAATTCAGAATCACAATCTCCTTCAATCCTGTTTTCGCACTCGTAGCCTTCTTACGTAACAATTCACCTTTAGACGATCTGGTCATCGGCTTGGGGCCAGTAACACCAATTCGTTCCTTCTTCCTCATAGCAGCAAACGTCGGAGAAGACGCCGGACAGGGCCGACGCCGTCAACAGAAAACGATTTTTATGTTGGTTTTCCTAAATTTTAGAAAATTTGATCAATGAACCTAATTATCTACGTACTCCACTAAATCTCAACTATTCTCTACTCCTTATATTATTATCATTATCATACTAATACTATACTTAACGGAGTAATTAACAATCAAACAAATCATTTTCAAATTAATATATTTACATGAGTAAATCTTGTCTCACATTAATTAAATTAAGATAACACATACTCCTATTACATTTAATTTACTTAAATTAATTTGGTAATTATCCCATTACATGAGACGTCTTTTATAAACGTTATTAGGAAATGTTTTTATTTTTAACAATTTTCCGTGTTTTAAAACTTTTACCGTATCACAATAGTAATGTACGGGTAAGAGAGATTGTATTGGAAACGACACTAAAAACGCGTAAGTGCAAATGTTCAACGACCTCATCACTTGACCTTTGAAAAATCATGCTTCTACTTTTCCAACAACAGTTTAAAACATGGAACTCCCAATTATAAAAGGTGCATTTTTTTTTGCCTGAAGACGGTCAATATAAAGTACGGTTTCTGGAGTACATTTTACTTTATCCTCAGTAAATCTCACTATACACCCTCTTAAACTTAAAACATTGTCACTATATATAGCGTAAAATAAAATGACCATACAACACAAAAACTGTCTCAAATTACTCCTAAATAGTTACATTGGATCTTCATGTGCTTGACTGTAGCTAAAAATCCTCCTTATCTACCTTGTAAGCACGACTTGATGTGCTTGATCTTCAGACACTTTCATGCCTCCAAATATGACCTGTGAAGTCCAATGTCGAAATCTTGTATGACCATGCTGAGTCCAAATAGTGTCTCATCGTCACTCACATCATACGCCAGTATATATCACAAAGTATCATACGTATGCCTTATTTTCCTTCACCCTGTATGACTCACAAGAGAGCAACAAAACAAACTAAATAAAACGTTGTTGCCTTGTTGGTACGCGAAAACATAAGATAAAGCAAAATGGAAATCGAAAGTTTGACGGTTTCTTATTTTTTATATGGAGCCGCATACCTAGTGCAGCAGGGTAGAGTACTCTATGGAGTATTATAAGACCATCCGCAATGAAATTTCATCTTCTTCTTTTCATCTTACATTCTCTCCTCATTTCAATCATCCACCTCATTTTTCCACTCACCATCTTCTTTTTCATCTTACCAAAAAATATCCCACATTCATTTCATCTTCTACTTTCATTCTCTCTCCTATTTTATTATACCCCACACATGGGGTACTTTTTACCGTCGGCGTTAATTACGTAAAAAGACGGTTTTGTCCTTCACTAATATTTGTTTTTTGGTTTGTGTCTTTAATATTTTCGATTAACGAAGTCGAAAATATTTACGATTTTTAATTTGAAAGACGTCTTCCCCAAATCGAACTTTTTAAAAACCGTTTATTAATTGACAAGTATTACGCCATTTTATTAGTTTGGTTCATATATATTTTGGAAAAGCGTGTTTATAAATTTATTATTTTGGAACTCGACTCGAATGGCTCGATTTTTGAATATCGAGTTTTAAGGATTGGTGTTGAATCCACGTAACCCCCCTTCCCCCTTGACATGTTTTTGAAAGTCCCCCTTTCCCCAATTCCCCATTTCCCTCGTTTCACTCCAACACCATTTCTCCAACCCCATTTCCATTCACTTGTTTACTCTTCACATCCATTTCCCCAATTTCATTTCCTCGTTTCACATCCATTCACCTCGTTTCATTATTAATTCATTTCTGGAGCATCTTTATTAGCACAAAGATGGGGCACGCGCGGGATTTTCATTCACTTGAAGCGGTTTTTTGAATATTGAGTTTCTTATCTCGACGAAGCTTGAAGAGAGGGTATTTCAATTCCACTATCGGGTTGCGTTAATCGATTTATCGTGCTACTATTGGAGGTATTCTTTTATTTGATTTGAAACAAACGAGAACTGGGTAAAATCAGTAGGTGAAACAAATGAGATCGTTTAATTAATTACGAAACAACAGTACGCAAAATAGGCAAGAACTGGGTAAAAACGCCAAGAGAAGGAGCAGAGTCGAAAAAAATTGTCGACATGCCGATGGGGGAGTCGACGGATTTTTTCGACTTGCCGATCCGCAAGTCGAAAAAATCCGTCGACTCCCCCATCGGCATTTCGACGATTTTTTTCGACTCTGCCCTTTTTCTTGCTGATTTTACCCAGTTCAAGCCTATTTTGCCTATTCTCGTTAAAATCAAAGGACCGCTGCTCTTGTTCGTGGGAAATAATAAAATCGGGACAATTTTGAAATACAAGAAAACGTAAATTAGGTCATAGAATCGAAAAGTTAGTTAAGTAATTAAAGTACAAATAACATTACTCCGAAGTGTAAAGGCGGTCCACTATTGGCCATATTCGTAACCCCGGCACCGAATACTAGACGAAAATGATCGAAAAGGACAAAAAAATTGGTATTAGGAGAGATAAAAAAAAACTGAGATGTGAGGGTAAGTTTTTTTTTACCACAAAAAACCGACTTTTATAGAAAATCGAGTTTCGTATAGTACGAACTTCGAAAATAAAAAAAAATCAGTAACGAGTTTTGTTAAGCGGATAATCAATAAAATGTAATTAACATAAAAAAATGTCATTTCCCGTCAATCCGATTACGAACTAATCGAAAAAAGGTAATATTACGATAATC
This sequence comes from Agrostemma githago, assembly GCA_958450325.1. Classification (NCBI taxonomy): domain Eukaryota; kingdom Viridiplantae; phylum Streptophyta; class Magnoliopsida; order Caryophyllales; family Caryophyllaceae; genus Agrostemma; species Agrostemma githago. The sequence continues at coordinate 52,860,991 of OY288258.1, read as the reverse complement.
GAAAAAAATGGTTTTTTTACCGAGTTATTCATTAAACGAAAATGTCATAGTGCTATTAATTACATAATTAATAGGAAGGGCAAAACCGTCAGTTAACGTAATTAACGCTGACGGTAAGAAGTAAAGCGCCGACGGTAAAAAGTAGTTGCGAAATATTTACTCATCAAATTTTACTTTAACCCAATAATTTATTTTCATACTTTTTATAATATTTACTCTTATTTTTGTTTACGATTTTTATAATATTATTGTTTCTAAAAATTTTTGATGAATTGTTATTATTATTATTATTACAACTCATAATTATAAATAATATTTAAATATATAAATATAAATGTGAGAATGAGTAGGGAAGAGTTGTGTGAAATGAGGTAAATATTGGAGTATATTTATAGAGGTGGCAATCGGGTCACCTGGGCCGGGTTGGATCATATTGTGTTCGTGCCGTAAGTATCGAGCGATTTAGATCGGGTTCATGTTAATGATAACTTTTTAATAAAAAAAGTTAAACAATAATTATACGTTCGGAAATATAGTCGTCGAGAAGGAGTAAATTGGACTTTGGAACCGAAATAAATTAAGAAAACAAAAAATAATTAAAAGGGCATCACTATGTCGTTGTCCTTTCTCAGCAAATGAAAACAAAAGGCAATTAAAATGCCCGACACACCTCCCCTCTCTCTTCCATTTCAACTTTTCAACATCTTCAAATCCCTTCAACATTTCAACTTCATCTTCCATTATTTCAACAAATAAACCCACATTTTCATCTTCCTCTTCATCTTTCTCTCTACAATTGTAATTTCATCTTCATTTATTTCATCCATTGCGCATGGTCTAAGTATTAAACAATGGTGAGTATAATAGGGTAAAGTACTCTATTATACATAAGAGTATTGAACAATGAAGAGTGCAGCAAATTGGAGTACTCTATTATATTAAATAATGGAGAATAATGAAGTGTGCAGTAAGTGGAGTGCTCTACTATATAAAATAACAGCAATTATTGTGTGCAACCGTTGTACCATGCGATAATAGTAAAAGTTTGCAACTTATGATAAAAAGTGATCATTTTAGGTTAGTTAGTTACCACTTTCAGATAAATAGTTACTACTTTTTCATATGAAAACGTGGTCACTATTTAACTTAGGGTTATTTCATGACAATAATACCAACTATAAGGGGACTTCTTAGAATAATCTCAACTATACGTAATCTCGTTTTAATATGAACTATGCCTTCATTAATCTCATTTTGTTATGGACAAAATTATGACCTGCTATAGCCGGTAATAGTGACCGGTTGTGACTTTCTATGGTCCTTGAGTGTTCCGTCGTCGTTCATGAAAGTCAAAACAACAAGAAAATTAAAGCATTTTTTTCATGGCTTCTACAATACTAATCAGAAAAAAAAATGCAAGATGAATTTTGGGAAGATTCAAATTTTTTTAAACCAACAGCCGAAACTAAAGAGGAAGGTTCAACCGGTTTTCCAGGTAACCGGTCACCTATATCAATGAGAGATTAAAGAAGGCATAGTTCATATTAAAACGAGATTACGTTTAGTTGGGATTAATCTAAGAAGCTGCCGTATAGTTGGTATTATTGTCATGAAATAACCCTTTAACTTAAAGTGGTCACTAATTAACATAAAGTGGTAACTTTTTACCATAAATTAGGCCGTAGTATGGTACAACGATTGTATACTATAATTTGTGATAAAATAATAGGGTGTGCAGCAGGTAGAGTACTCTATTATATTTCCTCTTCTACATTCTGACAAGATACTAGTTGGTACTTTTGCAGGTGAATCAACTTCAGGTTCCGCCTTTTTCTTACACGCTTCTAGTGCTCCTCTAAAAGAATTCACATCGTTCTTTTCCTGTTCGATATCAAAGGCACTCAAATCTGCAATCAGAAGGTGAGGTTGTAACACCTCCATTTATCCAAGAGCCTTATCAAGACATTCCCTAATAAATAAAGGTGTTACCATCTCAGTTTCCCGAGGTAGTAGCTCATTACAATACAACAGGGAATGCCAAAGCGATCAATTGATTTAAACATTACAACTCATTAACTATTACAACTCTAGTTACACAACGGAAGCTATACAATCTATATAAACAGGAATGCCTATGCATTAACCCGTACTACGATCAGGATCATTATCGCGTTCACCCCAATCCCGTACAAGCATCCCAGCATCCAAACACATCACAATATACATAGCCTGCATAATAGACTGCTCCCCAATTGATCAGAAATATCAATTGGATCATCACAGGCCCCCAATAAAATAGGGTGACAATATAGACAGAGAAAACGGTTAGAACATGCTAACATTATAACACAGGTACGTAATATAAAACATCCAGTTTCAATCGTCTCAGTACCATTATGGTACTAATCAATAATCTCATCTCAACATTCAGTACCATCACGGCACCATATCAATATTCTCATCTCAAACTCTTCTGGCAGGCCCTTTCATTAAGAGTGTGCACACCCCCCGCAGGTTCAACAACCCGCGAGGAGAAATCAGGGAGGGGACCGTGATCAAGGGTCCCGGCTAGGTCTAAAGCTAGCCTCACCAACTCCAATATATAAATATTCATCAATCATTCTCCCATCATTATTCATCATTATTCTCATTAGCACGATATCACATCGTACTCATAACTCATACAAGCATAATGCATAATAATATTAACGTATTCTAAGCAAGGAAAACCTTACCTAATTAGCAAGTCACCACCGCGTCGGTAGTACTGATCACCACGGAGTTTCTACGAAGTTCGGTCCTAATAAAATATTATATAATTAAATTAATATCGATCCTAATATAATTAGATTATAAAATGAGACCGACCCGACAACCAGAAGTGACGTGACTCGGCTGGTCACGATACCACGCAATACCAACCCTTACAGCAATAATAATAATAATAATAATAATAATGATAATAATAATAATAATAAGCATATGCTTCTTCGTACTATACCACAAGGAAACCAACCATAATAATAATAATAATAATAATAATAATAATAATAGGTTAGTATGGAGTCCATTAACAGAAGCATAACCACAACTACGAAGTGACCACAACGACTACGGAATGACGACGACACAAGGCACGCACATCCCTGACCACACAATCCCGACCATCACTATTTCGACCTTAAGACTCCACTAACAATGCCAAAACAGAAAGACACTGTAAACGTACCTATAGATGCGTGTACGATGCGATCTATGGCCCGACTCGATTACCCCTTACCCCGTGGATGGATTATCCGTGAGGATTGCGGCTGATTGGATTGCTCGTGTATAATGGTATGCATATGTAGGTGGAATGGCTGCTAAGGGAATAAAGGTATGGGATGATGCAAGATGGAGGCAACCGAGTGACAAGTGCGGCTAATCTTGTGCCCAATTCATCATATATGACTTTCTAAGGGTTTAATTATTATCATCCTTTAAGCTGGGCTCGACTCTATAAGTTGGGCTCGGAGTAATTATTCAACCATTACATAAGACGGAATACTAGGTTATATACCAACCGCGGTTATAAGAAAATTTGGTTATATGCAACACATATAGGTATTGTATTAGGATTAGGAATAGGTTAAACAAACTATGTCGAGAAATGGGATATATATTATATGGGTATTAGAAGTGATTTAACAAGATGGGTTAAACTGAAAGAGTTAACCAATTACTCTGTATATTACTACCCATAACGAGACCCAAATTATATAGGAAATACGAGTAATACACGACAGGTATTACAATAACAAATACTACTACCCATAAAAGAGACCCGAGCTAACGTAACATACGAGGTATTACAGAGGTCATCAAAAAAGTGCCGGAATAGTTGACACTTTTCTTCACCATTCACCCCAAAAATCCAAAAAAACAGCAAAAAAAAATATTGCATTATAACAACAATTCAAACTGATTAAAGAAAAACAAAACAATGAATCTACATAAATAAAAACAAATCAAAGATGCAGAATAGTTACATGCCAGATATGTAGACACTTCCACCGACATTAGAACATTCCTACCGTGCCTCAAGAGCTCCCACATACTCAAAATGCAGGTAACGGGGTCGGATGCACACACTTCCAGTGCATGTATATAAGCACCACTTCACTACGAATCAAATTCGATCGAAAGTATTAAGAATGGGGTGTCAGAAATGGAAATCAACATAAATAGACCTAATAATTTACTCAGTTGGTCGGATCAAATAACGACCCATGTGGTTAGATGGGAGAAGCATTTCGCTAACCCCTATACATTTTGTTATGTCGGATTCCTACTATTTGACCCGTTATCATTTCTTCCCTAAAAAGCATACAACATCAACTAAAATGGCAGAATTAATTCAAAATACTACAACTTTGATACGAGTACAAAATTCTACATACCTGAAAGAAAGAAAGGATCTTTGAGGCTTTGAGCGCAAATGGACATACCCCTGCCAATAATGTTCCATCATGAATTGTCAAGCCTTCTCGATTTTTGCTAACATTGAAGAAGCCCCAGCCTTGCACCTCTCTGTAAATTTGTGCTTCATGTGTTGAATACAAGCAACAAGTGAGGACGTGGATGATTCATATAAATAGGCTTAGCAAGAGTGAGGGAGAAATTGCTGAAACATGCCTTATATATTACGACAAAAATTGAGTAATGATGATTCTAATCTTAACTGTTCTAAATAATGCCCCTCAACAAACGTATCAAACCCGAGAACATGTGCAGCATAAAATTGTACTCCATAATAAATTTCAATTACCAGTATGAAATCGATCGCATATTCACCATTGATTGAATCAACAATCCAATTTGAATTCCATATTCACAAAAAAAACCTAATTAATGAAACCCTGATGAAAAGTTACCGAAGCCCAGATCTTGTAAAAAAAAGTTGTTTGTCGTTCAATTTGTTCGAATCTAGCTGGTAACCATCATAAACTTGTTCGGATCTGCTTGGAAAAAAGCTCAAACTGATGAGATTAAACTCAGGAAACTGTTACACAGTTCAAATTAGGTAAAGATTAGCAAGCAAATACCCAGAAAATCCAACACACAAATTTATCCAAAAAAGGTTAATCGACATGAAACTCACATTAAAAGGAGCCTTGTATCCTCCATCCCGCACCCCCCCCCCCCTCTAATGTCATAGATGATGATGGATCATCGACCACGTCCAGTGTAAACCATGGGTCATTGACCATCTGCGATCAAAACGAAACATGAGGACAATAATGAAACAATCACATCTGCCAAAAAAAATGAAACAAATTGCAGACTAAAAATGAACACGAAAAATAGATCTAACCCTAAAAAATAATGAAATTACGAGGCACGAATGATGATGATTTGAGCGTATTGCTTGTAAATCAGATTGACCCTTTCCATCTCGGTAATCTCCTCTTCAACAGCAACAATATCCATCATAAGCCCTTGAATCTAAGGCAACAATGAACAACTATACTAAAGATTATTGGCTTGGCTTCATCAGCTAACTGCTGTTTTTCGAGCAGTTCTTTTGTCGAAAGCAAGAATCCATGTCAACGAACTAAAAAGAAATGATTGATTGATCAAGGAAATAAACACAAACCACAGCTACAACTGGACAAAAAAAACAGATGTAAACAAATCAAAACAGAAATTAAATCAACACTTTCCAGCTCACTTACTTGTTCACGGTTCATCACTTAGCAAAATCCAGGTAGCTCGTCAAATTGAAACACAAATGAATGGCAGTACTCGTTATAAGCTGAAACCACATCAAACCTCAGCATAAACCACATCATACGCAACTACAGAAGAACAAACACAAATTCACCTTTTATGATTTTCTTTCTTATTTACCTTACCATAATAATAAGGGTTATTTTATGACAATAATACCAACTATAAAGGGGTTTCTTAGAATAATCCGAACTATACGTAATCTCGTTTTAATATGAACTATGCCTTCATTAATCTCATTTCGCTATGGACAAAATTATGACCTGCTATTACCGGTAATAGTGACCAGTTGTGACTTTCTAGGGTCCTTGAGTGTTCCGTCGTCGTTAATGAAAGTCAAAACAACAAGAAAATTAAAGCATTTTTTTCACGGCTTCTATAATACTAATCATAAGAAAAAAAATGCAAGATGAATTTTGGGAAGATTCAAAAAAAATTAACCAATAGCCGAAACTGAAGAGGAAGGTTCAACCGGTTTTCTAGGTAACCGGTCACCTATATCAATGAGAGATTAATGAAAGCATAGTTCATATTAAAACGAGATTACGTATAGTTGGGATTAATCTAAGAAGCTCCCTTATAGTTGGTATTATTGTCATGAAATAACCCTAATAATAACTTAAACATACATTTCAAAAACGGGACTAAGATCAGTCGTAATAATTGTAACACCCCGTATTTTTCAACTAAAGTTGAAATTTTAAACTTTTATTTGAAGTAAGTTTAACGTTTGAAAATTTATTTTCGTGAATAAAATATTTTATTTCGTTAAATTAAAAATTATTTCGTATTAAAAACATGAGCATTTATTTATTGAATTATTAAAAAATTTATCTTTCGTTAAATAAAGTTTATTACATGAAAATATTTTTAATATTGACCTATCGTTTTGGCGTTTTCTCGTCTCGTAAAAATTTAATAATTTATCGAATTCTTAAAATACTTATTTCTTATAACTTTTGGTCTCATAATACTATTTACCGTCTATTTTACTTACCGTCTTACAAATTCGTTTTTAAAAATATATTTTACGATTTCCATTATTTTAATTCTGTAATCTTATATTTCAACTTTTTAAGAAAGAAATAAAAACGTTTTACGAGAAACGGACCGAAACTGGGGCTTGTGATGAAGTCCCACGTAAAATCCCATACATGCATGCATCGAAGTCTTTTTGGTAAAGATTGGGATTATAATAGTTTTTACTCGTAAAAGATAAACTACTTGAAAGGAGTTGAACACGGGTCTATTGCATGAAATAATAACAGCTTGACCATCCCAACAACCTCAAAGTTTTGATAAAGTTGAGAAAGTTGAGACTTAAATGTATTTAACCCATTCTATAAGTCGCCGGTTTGAATTGTAATTATGTTCTATAGGTAATTTATGCATAAGTAATTTCGTAATTTTTTATTTTACTCCGTAATATTTTTGGTAGATTAGTAATGTAATTACTTTAATAAAACCGTCATTAGTTTTCAAGGATATTAGAGTTAGAAAAAATGATAACATAAAATAATACTACCTCTGTCACACTAAGATTGACACGTTTTATTAAAATACTCATCAGATATACGAGTAATAGTGAAAATGGGTGGAATATAACTATATAAATATATAACAACTCGCGGAATTCGGAAAAAAAATAGTGTCCTCCTCAGTCAAAAATCCTGCGTCCGCCACTGACCTAACCCCCATACTCGTACCCTACTTAGTACTCCCTTTTCTATATCTCTATATATACTCCATTATGGAGTACTAATATTACGATTATTACGGAGTACCGTATACTACGAGTACTACATACTACTTATTAATATTACATATATTACGTACTACCCCGTACTACTTACTATACTATACTATATACTCCGTACTACATACTATATTTACTCTCTCGTCCTTTTCTATAATTGGAGCATTGAGAATGAAGAGCTGCCCAGTATTTGGCGGAACCATTTTAGTGGAACTGTATTTGGGTCAAATCAATTTCGATCGAAAACTTCTTTAAAAGGGGGAGGAGACGACTTTTCTTACGTAGACGACATTATTGACCCCGTCGACCTATAATTCTTAATAACGTTAATAAATACTTCGTAATAGCTATTAAGGTAACCAAACTTTTCTTCTAACAATATTTCTTATATATAAGTATATTATGTTAGTAATTTAATAAATTGCTTATTTAAATATTTAGGCTTATTTGTATGACTAAATTACTTATATATATAAAAATGTTACGTGACATTTTATTTATATTTTGTTTATGACTAAATTCAACCTAATTAAATTATCACCTAATTCAATTATGTAATAAGTGATAGGACTTCTATATATCACTTGGCCAATTTATACTAATTTGTAATTATAAAAATTGTATGAGAAAATGAATAAAAGAACTTAAAATGATAAAATTTACTTATATCATTTTATTTATTTATTTAATTCTGTTTGCTATGTATATTTATTCTATGTACTTTATATTTTGTATGTATTTTATATAATTGTAATTTTAGTCATATTGTTAATTTTCTTTAGTACTTTTACATTTGTTTATATATTATAATAATAGAGTGAATTAGTAACTTGCAAAATGTTTTATTTTAAAATAAAACTTCACTTATTATTTTTATATAGGTAAAGATTTATAAATTTTATTTTCTAAAAGAAATGAATTTATTTTACTCCAAAAATTTTACAAAACATTTATAAATATTTTAAAAAATGATTTTACGTCAAATTTTATAAATATTATAAATATTGGAGGATTTGACTGTTTCAAATGAGTCCGACCAATTATTAAAGGTCACCAAATAAAGAACTACTTGTTCACGGGCGACTTTTATATAAGGTTTACGATGCGAGTCTGGGACGAATAGCTTGTGTTGAATTCTACCATATGTGGTGTTTCGACTGCACTTGTAATGAAAAGTAGACTTGGAGGCTGCGTGCGGTCCGAGAGTCGACTTAGTGTTTAAGGTAGTCGTCCTACGGCAGTGAGAGCTGCTGAGCTGCGGTTCAAGAGTCTGTGTAGGGTATGTGCGCATGTATAGACAAGTACTTGATCAGTATTAACACCTAGGTAGCGGGGGCAGAACAGGATTATGAAAACTGCGGGTTTCCTCTTGGTGATGTAGAGAATGTAATCATCAGCTTTCATTATTTCGCCCAGAGTCCCGTTTGAATAAACGTATAATATAATAGAAGTTCGGGCCCAATTGAGCCTTATGGTGAGATGTAAAGCTCATGAGATCGGTTCGGTCTACGAGTCGGAACAAGGTTACTTCTATTGGTGAGATGCAAGCCAATAGAGTGTAGCGGTGATACTAGGAGCCACGACTCGTGTGTTTATTCTCTGTTTACATGAAAAATGATTTTTAAAATCAAATGGCTGCCAATGTTCCATCTTCTAAACTTTATCGTTTTCATCACCTCATATGTTGGTTAATTGAATTAAAGAAAACTATCTATTACGTGATATCCTTTAATATTTTTATAAGCATATTATTTGTTATTCACATGGTTGCCTTATGTGTATGAGGTGATGTTAGATAAACGACTTGGTTGATGTCCCGCTCAGCGTCCACTGTTTTATTTTTTTTGCAGGTCTAAGACGTTGGGGAATCGAGCGAGAGAGATTTAATAATATGTTCGTATGAATACAATCTATATTCTATACTAAGTGAATCAAGACTATGCAATTAATAGTCGTTTGTTGTAAGGATCCGTAGCGATCCAGATTTATTTACACTCTGATAAAATTTTAATTAAATGACTTAGATAACTTTCCGCATTATCTATAAATTTAAGTCATCGAAAATCTGGGTTGTTACAATAATATTCGTTGAATAACTCGGAAGTAAAATGTAGTCTGGCAAACGCGTAGATAGAAAGACTGCGATGATAATTTTACCTCCTCAAGACGATTTAACATTCTAATCAAGGGGGATGAGGTTTAGAAGGTTGTAAGATATTGGTGGCGCATATCGAGCAACCATCCTGTCAAAAGAAACCAACACAAACATGTCGACGAGCTCAATTGCTATTAAGGATGTTCATATTTCTAAAGATCGACACTGGAAAAATTGACTTACGGCTACAGATAATTAGAACAAACACACAAGCAAATTCCTAAAACTTTCATCACAATATGATCATAATTTATCTTAACCGAGCCTTAGTCCTCTCATCATTTCCCGGTCACGAGCAAGTTGTAGATTCAATCTGTAGAGTCGGCGCTTGTGGGCATCATACAGCCTATATACAACATACCCATTTCCCACTACTCCTAATGTTACAAAAACATTCTTCTCGTGCCTTCTCCAAAAGCCTCTTCTCAGAAAAAATACGATCCAATTCATTTTTTTTTGCAATCAAATCATACGGTAATCAAGATTTCAAGAGTACATACTAACTACATAACACCAAACTCAGTCTCGTTTAACTTAGGTTACACATAGTGATAAAGAGAATATGCACTAAATCCCAGCTGCGCAGCGATAATTAATGAGAGAATTACTGAGAGTATAATATGCAGTAATTTAACCCAATTAGCATAAACATCAAGACCAAAGAAACAAGACAAAAAGTAGTCCTAGAAGATACCAATTAGAGAAAACCAACAATAAAGTAAGAAAACACGATATAATACTACAATTACAGCAAAAACAATAAGTAAGAACTAACCTCAAAGAAATTATCGTTATAATACTATCGAGATTGATAGGTCATTTTAAGCTTTCAAGCCCTGGAAATCCTAAGGAATTCAAACAAATACGCGCCGAAAAAACAAAGCTCTCTTACGCCAAAACAAATTAGAGCAAGCACTGATCGTAGTGGTTAGTTTGTTGTAAGATTCTTAAGATTATGATACACAAATTCATGACTAAAACAACCATCATTCTTCCTACATATAAATGAATGTGTGGAGTAGCAAATGAGATATTAACAGAAAAGGAGAACCAAGAACGGAGTAGCAAATATAATGACATAGAGTTCTTGGGTTTTCACAGAGACACCTGCATGAACTCTTCTTCTTGTTCTAGGGTATAAGTGAGTGTGTTAAGCAAGGAATTGAATAGAGTAAGAAATGTTGTCATCGAAGCTCCATCACCTCATCCATTATTTCTGGCATTAACTTCTGCCCACCAAATCCAGGCTCGATAGTCGTAACAAGAACCATTTGAATTGGATTACTCCCTCCACCTAGAAGTACATATGAACAAACAAAATGAAGACATTAGGTTTATTGCAGTGTACACAAAAACAAAAAGCAAAAAAAATTAGAAGATGGAACCTGTCGCTGATTCTGGGTTCTTACGACAAAAAAAATCAATCAAATTAATATTGTTTTGCCTAAACCCTAAAATTTTATGAAATCCTACAAATTACCCAGAAAGTTCAAATCTTCCATCTCCAAAAACAAGAACAACCCAAATCAAATTAGAGTCATAAACAACAACTAAGTGAAAAAAAGGGATTGAATTTACCTAGATGGATGATCAATTTACTTGAAATTGATTAAACAAACGGCAAAAACCCAAATGAAATTCCTGTAAAATAAACCAAACCCATGTTTTAGATCAGCCATAAACTAATTAATCAAATTGATCAAAAACCACGATCAATTGAAAATATCAGAACATAAAAGGGTCACTTTTCCAAAAACAAGAAGAACCCAGATCAAATTCTGGTCATAAACAATAACTAAGTTGGAAAAAGAAGATTTAATTTACCCAGATCGAGGATCAATCCACTTGAAACAGATTAAACAAACTGCAAAAATCCAAATGAAATACCCGAATTGATGAAGTTACTTGAATCAATCATGGTTACCTGAAACGAAAGGGCAAAACAGAAACATCAAAATGGGAGAAAAAAAAAGATGAAGACGAAGAACAAAGAGTAGAGAGAGAAGCAAATAGGAGGAACAGAGAGAAAGAGAGGCTAAAATATGGAGGAAGAGAGAATGGGAAAGCATGTGATGGAAGTCAGGAGTTACTATTCCAGGACTATAGCAACACTGTAGCTAAGCTACAGTGCGCCCAACCTCTCTTTTTAACATGTAGAGGATTCGTTGCATCGTTATAACGAATCGAATAATAATAAAACATCGTTGTTCCAAAAGTCATCTATTTTTATCATTTTCTATCTAAATGGTTAATATTTGACCCTATGAAAGATATCTTCGTTACAAATATCGTTGTGGTCATCGCCTCAAGGGTCTTAGGTTCAAGTCCCTGCAAGAACGATTTTATGGGAGTTGTATGACTTGAGGTTATGCCTTCTAGATTTCGAGTATGTCGCCTTAAGGTTGGCTTACCAGCAAAAAACTTTCTACTCCATAGGTTTTTCTTATCGAACGGGTTCGTTGGTAAGACTTTCCTATATTTATGTAGGAAGTCACTTTCATGTGAAGTTTCACTTCCTTCATTTGTGCAAATCTGAGGCAACCAAACAACCTCATTTAAGGCAACCGAACAACCCTGATATTTAAAAAAAATGGGTCAAGGGATTCGGAAGGAGAGGCTCCATTTTCCTCCTCCAAAGCAAAATATTTCCCCTCCAAAATAGGCCAAATTTGGAGGGAAAATGGTTCATCTTCATTCTTTCCCCCTCCCTTCCTTCCCTTTCTCTTCCCTCCTTTCCCGTCCCATCCCTTTCCCTCACATTTTGCTATCCAAACAACCCTAATAAAAATAGTTAAATAGTATTATACCACAAGTTGTATGTACAACTACCTCAAAGTTGTTGAATTTTTGTGTATACTTTACTGAGTTTATACAAGTTTCTGAGTTAAGTTGTAAGTTTTTTTGAGCTTAAACATTTATGTGATTTAACTCGACAATTTTACACTAAAACTCAAAAAATTTACGACAAGACTCGAAAACTTTTTTATAACACTCAATATCATAAAACCAATTGTACATAGAACTATATACAACTAGTTGTATAATCTACTCATTGGTAGTAAAGGGAGGCAAACTGACGCAAAATCAACAATAAGTAGATTGGTATCAACAATGATTGAAGCATGATATTACCCTTGTATTTGGGATGTGTGGAAGGCTCTCTATCTTTTAGATATTTGGGGGTACCTATAAATCCTTCAAAACTCAATGCTCAAGATTGCATGCCTCTTATTGACAAGGTGGTGGATATAATCAGAACGCTTGGAACCAGGAAACTCTCCTATGCTAGATGATTGCTAATCATTATGGCAGTTCTCAAAACTCTTCACAACTATTGGTCATCTATTTTTATTTTCCCATCTGTTGTTAAAAAGAATATTGAAGCTCTGTGTAGAAATTTTTTATGGGAGGGGGGTACTGAATACAAAAGAACCTAACTAGTGGTTTGGGATAAGGCATGTAGGCCACTAAAAGAAGGAGGATTGGGCATTAAAAATGACTATATCTAAAACAAACCAGTTGTTGGTAAGATGGTCTGGTGGATTCACAATAAGGTTGATTGACTATGGGTTCAATGGGTCAATCACATATACATCAAAGATGCGGACTGAAAAGTATAATGTGACTAAGGGTTATGCTTGGCTCCAAGGGACACATGAAAAGATGAGTTGGCATACTTATACTTGGAACAAGTACTTACTCCCTAAGTATAGGTTCATCAATTGGCTGAGCATCCAGACCCGATTATTTACTGGAGATAAACTTTTTCGATTTGGATATGTGGGTGTATAGGATTGCTTCCTGTGTGGGCAGCAACCTGAAACAGGTGCCCTTCTTTTTTTTGCTTGCTCATACTCGAGATAGTTGGTGGATATGGCGAGTGTTTGGCTGGGTTTCCATGTTCAATTTCCCTACATTGAGGCTATTGCTAGATGGAAACACCCATATCTATTGATTAAGAAAGTTGTCCAGGCATTCTATGTTGGGATTGTATATCAGATTTGGATGATCAGGAACATATGCCGAGTAGATAGCTATGTGCGCATACCTGCAGTTATGTTTCGTGGGATTCAAACTGATGTGAAGAACCATATTCAGCTAGAGTGTAAGACGAAAAATAGTAAAGGGAGAGGCTAGGTAGAAAAGATATGTACTTCAGGTTGATGGTGTATTGTTTTTTCATTATAGCGTCAAGATAGATATAAGTCTAACCGTAACTTATATGGTGCAAATGCTTATTTGATATATATAATATTCACATTTCACCAAAATAAAAGATGCAAACTGGTTATCTTATAACCCTCCTTTAGACTCACCATGGACATGGAAAAAAAAATATGCAAAGTGATAGAGGAACTCAAACCTGCCTTTATATCTCAGGTATGGCACAACAGCATTGGCAATTCCTATTTTATTAGCAAAGGTTATGTCTGGTTGAGTGGTGAGACCTTAATTAAAAATCACTTGGTATCAACTGGTATTGAATGAATGGACTACCCCTGAGCATAAGATCATTAACCGGCTATATCAACATGAAGCTTTAAACATTATTAAGACCAAGCTCATGAGATTTGAAGTGGTGTGGGATGACAGTTGTTGCATTTGTGCAGCAAATTCAGAAACTTTGGAGCACTTATTTTTCAAGTGTGCATACAGCACACAGCTGGTGCACTTACTATCCAGTTGGGTTTGAATTCAAATTCCTGCAGGAGATAATCCTAGGTGGAGACTGGCAAGGATGGGGACTAAACTAAAACGAGGCATACTAAATGGACTACTGAATTCTTTAATATATCATATATGGATGCAGACAAATAAATAAAGAATGCAACAGACTATTCTTAGACCATCTGTAGTGTTTAAGTGTAGTATTGAAACCGAATTTAAAAGTAAGATTACTCATAGTAAAGGCACACTCTCTGTTAGATATAAGGTCTGGATTGATACTCTCATGTAATAAAGGTCATGTTTTGACTTTCTAAGTTTGGATACCTTCTTTAATATATTTACCCTTTACAAAAAAAAACAATGAGTAGATTATACAATCACCTGTACATAGCTCTATGTACAACTGTTTTTTCTTATTTTGGATGTTATCGCAATTTTTTTGAGTTTTGTTGTAAATTTTATGATCTTTAATGTAAAGTTTTCGAGCTAAATCACATAAATGTTTTGCTCAAAAACTTATAACTCAATTCATAAGCTCGCTAAGTATGCATACAAGTTCAACAACTTTGAGACGGTTATACATATAACTGGTGATATAAAAAAAAATTGCCAACAAAGAAAGAAAGAGGACACTAAAGGCTAAAGCCGAAGACCCATGGCCCATGTGCTTCTTTGTTTAGTGCCCTGACACATACAAAACAGAGATACAATGAAAATAAGAAAAGACAAAAAGAGAAGTTCTCCAATGATCGAAAGATAGTATGTAGGTGATGACTCCGAGCCTTTGTAAACCTGCAAAACCAGTTGTAGGCAGTCTGAGAATAAAGCAATGTGAAGAAACTTCAAGTTACTAGCCCATAAGGTTGCTTCATAGAGAGCTAAGGCTCTAGCTTGGAATAATGGTGAGGCAGCCATAATCTTCATTTTTCCACGACCAAGGCATAAACCATTTGGGGTGAGAGCCACCTATCCTGCCGCAGCTTTATTGTAATCTTTCCAGGCAACATCAACAAAGATATTAATTTTTGAACCGTAATCGTGAGACCCAAAGATCGTTAATATTTGCCCCCTTTTAATTCCCGACAAAAGGGAGTGATCACCCTCAGCCACAGAAGTAAGATCAATGTCATTCTACATTCGTGTGAATAGTGTGAGTTGCGACCCCATTAGGTTCATAGTGGCTTGACCATTGGCCGGGGTGCCATGAAATTTTGATGAATTCCTTATAATCCATAACACCCACAAAACTGTGATAAAGACGAGGATTCGTGATTGATCTTGATCAGATTTGGCAAAGTAATTTATCCAGTCAACCAGTCAGTCTTTAAAATTCACATGGGAGTTGACAGAGGTTCGGATGCCCAGGTCACATCCGCTCCAAATTTTTGATGAGAAAGGGCGATCCCGAAAGATGTGACCAATACTTTCAATACAGCTATCATCCTTGCATAATGAACATGAGATGTTTTCCGAAAGACCTCGCTTATAAAATTCAGATCCAGCCGACTGAGCATCATAGACAATTTTCCATATGAAGGTTCTGAGCTTGGTCGCCTCCTTTAACTTCCAAAGTTTTTTCCTACAAAAGTCTTTAATCTTCACATTAGGCAAATGATTTGGGGTCCATTTAGAATAAGCGAGTCAAAAGCCAGTTTGTTATATCCAATATCCTCGGAAATGCAAATCCAAATAATTATGACATTTTGCCTTCTTCAGTTTACTAAAAAGAAAATGCAGGGCATCTTTGTGGGTTAGCATTTTTAGTCATACTCGTACCAAAAGAACTTGGAGCACAAGGCATATGAACTACAAATTCTGAACATTAAGGGAAAGTGGAACATCTTTGCAAATTTCCGTACTGGCCTACTAGGAAAATGTAGAACATCTTTGTAAACGGGATGAAGTAGTGATAAGCAAATCGTATACCTATCAAAGATAACCGACTAAGGTCCAACTAAAATATAGCTAGGGAAGTCGGGATCGATTCCACAGGGAGACAACAGATTCTACTCATATTAAAGTCTATCTACGTAACCAAATCGGGGGTTTGTAAATGGGTCTTGTCTAAACTAAAGTAGTGAAGAAAGAGAATTAAAGGAAAAGAAATAACTAGAATAAATAAGACGAATTTATAAGGAGAAAAGAGTAGGATTGTCGGTTCACTGTGAATTTCCTATCGTCACAGTCTAGGTCACAGATATAGCGCAGAAATTGGTCTAAGGGGGGGAGTGAAAAGATCCTTCCGGTCCGCTATTCACCCTAGCATGCACCTAAAGGTTTCCGATCTTATTAGGGCAAACCAATATGTTGTAGCAGTCTAACTCTTACAAGGCTTCCGATCTTAGGTTCGAGTTACCAATTCAATCGATCAATTACGTCGACTTAATCAATCAATCTCAATTAAAAGCTACAATTAACAACTCAGACGCAATATCATTGACAGGTCTATAAACTAATTAACGACCATATTCAAATCACAGATCCCCTAAATCCTAGCGAGGGAAATTAGCTACTCATAGTTAATTCAAGAACAACAATAATAATAAACGAATTTACTAGATTAAACATAATGAATAATAATAATAAGATTGAAACAAGCATAAACGATATAAAGAGATTAAGAATAATTAAGAACAAAGAAGAAAGAGGGAAGGAGGAATAAAGATAAAATTACCAAAGGGAAAAGGAAGAGATTCAAAGGATTCAATTGTACGTAAAACCGAGTTCAAGGGGAGAGAAAACTAAAACCTAAAGTTTAGAGAAAGTATTAAGAGAGTAAAAGGTGTGTAGAGTCAAGAGAGAATCTCCTAAATCCTCCTAAACACTGCTTAAATACAATATTAAGCTAAGGATTAAATTAGGCAAGCTGGCGTGTCATCTGCTCTTCGCCTCGTAAATAGTCGGCCGACTATTTCAATTGTTGGTCGACTATTCTTGATATAACTTCACAAATAGTCGGCCGACTATTAGGACAGTCGATCGACTATTCAGATAATCGGCCAACTATTATAATAGTCGGTCGACTATTCTTGACTCGTTACAACAGTTAACTTGTTCCAGGTTCGTTTTGGCCTGGATTTGACTTCTTTCAGCTCCTATGGCTCTCATTCCTGCAGAAGGACAAAGTACACCGCTCTCATTCCTGTAGAAGGACAAAGTACACCGCAAAGTAGCCAATTCGGGGTAACTAGTACTCCCTCCGTCCCAATGAATTGTTTGCCTATTCCTTATTGGAGTGTCTCAATTAATGTTTGTCTTTCTATATTAGGAATGTTTTTTATATGCAATTTGACCATTCTTATGAGTTTTGCTCCACATGTCACTTTCTCATTAGATCCCTTACCCTTGGTGTCAAAAAAAATGGCAAACAATTCATTGGAACGGAGGGAGTAGCTTATTACTCAATAGATACTGAAATGCGTGCATAAATGACATAATAAGTGTATATAAAATACACGCAACAAGCAGGCCGTCCCAAGGGCAGCGCAGTAGGCGCAATGGAACCGGGCCTCCAATTTTTTGGGGCCTCAATCCAATTATGATTTGTTTTATAACTTTAATATAAAAACCTGACATAAAGAGACATTGAATCATTATTGTTGGAGTGGTAGTATCATTGACCTATGTTAGGTACATCTTGGGCTTGAAACCCGATGGACGATTTTTTCTCATTTTTTTTATTATTTCCCTATTTTTATAAATTTTGTCTACGTTAGTGCTCTTATATTTCGATTTTCGTACAAGTTAATTTAAAATAAACTAAAGATAATAAAGCTCAAACTTAAGTCACTTTCATAAATCTCGGTAACATTATTAAAGAAATTGAAGTCATAAATCTCTAAACTTTTTTTTTTTTCACTCTTTCCGTCTCGGTCATTCGTTATCCTTTGATTAAATTACTCCTCACAAATAATATAAAAGGACAACAAATGACCGAGATGGAGGGAGTTTAATTTTTTAATGTTTACTCTTTCATTTCCGAGAAAAGATCGTTGTCGTTAGTTTGTTGTGTTCCTTTATAATTTCGGTATAAAAAATCCGACCACTTGTAACAAAAGGGCCAAATTTTTTATTTTCGCTCCAGGTCTCTCTTATAACGGCCCTAGCAACAAGTACTTGTAACTTGTCACAGCTGACAATGATGATGCTTATGCTCCAATGATGGAGGAAGTAACAGGTAAGCAATGCAGTGGAACGGAACTTCATCTGACAAGGTAAACTCGAGTAAGTAGCTGATCGGAAATGGAAGAAAAGAGCATAGTCAGTCAGTCACTCACTCACTCACTGATGCATGTGCAACATTGTACAAAACTCAACAAGACATCAGCACACACTGTTAACTGTTTAAGTGAGCCTCTCAAATTGGTTAACCAGCATGATTTATCATTTGAAGCTGTTGACAGTGAATTGAACAATGTAACAAAAAAAGATGACAGATCAAAAAGAGAAAATATAAAACCTCGACATAAAAATAATCCAGTTGAATAACGTAAATAACGTGTAAATACATAATTGAATGAAAGCAGGCAATTCAAAATGGCATGAATCTGTTATCTGTGTTTAATCCCTATTTAAGTATTACAGTAAAATAAATATAAAAAATCTCCTTGCGAAATTCTAATTTGTAAATCTGTAATGTTAGTTACTCCCTCTGATTCTTTAGAACTGCTACATTTGATTAAAATATAGTCTTCACAAATCTTAAAAATGTAGCGAATCCAAAGAATCAGAGGTAGTAGAATGTTAGATGGTACTAGTATAAGAGATCGAGTGGTTTTGCAGTGTGATGCGAAAGGAAAGGAAAGATGGTCAGTTGTGAGGAAGCAGAGATCTGAGAACAGCTTCAGGGAGGCCGTTGGAAAGTGGAAACATGTGACCCCCTCCAGGTACCTCGTGGTACTTGACCCAAGGTAGTTGTTGGCCTATGTACCTCTGTAGTGCGACCGGAACAAGATGATCATTGTCGCCCTGCCAAAGATGGACTACTGCCTCTTTCTTGTCCGGGAATGGGTTTGTGAGCTCCAAGGGGCTGAAATCCCACACTCCCCATCCCATCATCATGTCCATATGGAGGGACACGTACACACCTTGCTTCTGTGGCTGAATCTGCAACAACATACGAAAATTCACTTGTTCCTCCGATCCACTCTTCCTAGAGTAACCGTCACCTTTCATGTAGGTAGTTCTGAACTATGACGGAATCCTCTAGAAATAGCATCTCAATGTTGGAAGGTTGAATACCTCACCTCTTACCATCCTTACCCCACAGGAACCCCTCTATTAGGGTGATGCCATTGTATTTTATACATAGTAACTCACAGTGGCAATACCATTTTATTCTCATTCTGAGTAAACAAACTGAACTGAGATGCATGGGTTTGATAGGAATAGAATAATCTATCCGGTTTGAAGGGACAACTACAGAACCTCCTCTTGCAACCTAATAAATGAGGCGAAGTCAAAAGTAACTGATCATTTTGGGGCCATTACAGATTTAGTTTTACAGTTTAATCATTGCTTAAGACACAAAAATGACAAAAGTATAATAACCACGGCCTGTGAAGAAATAAAATATAACTAAGACGACGCAGGACTCACGGCAAGCATAATTTCTTTATCATGTTTTGTTTCAACCAACATAATGAGCAATTTTATACTACCTCCATTAGATTGATATTGTTCTTTTTTGGATTTGGATTTGTCAAATAATGGCATCAGACCATTGATTAACTTCTCCAAATATTTTCAATCAAAATATAAATTTATTTTTGTTTGACCGAGCGAAACAAATAATTTCATATCATCATTTGTAAGAAGCTGTATCTAGTGAATGTATTGTGAGGATCAAAGTTCAAATGATTTGACCACCAAACATCGAAGGACGGCAATGCAAACAGAATGGATTGAATATATATTAAGCTTGTCCGACAATGATGTTTTGAATGAACTTACCCTGTGTTATGCATTACGCGAAACAATACAGAGAATTTGAAATATACCTGGGTACTATATGCAGCGACACTTGAACTTGGGAAGTACTTTTGAGTGTTCCACCAATAAGTTAGCCAAGGAAAATAATGAGAAACTCTCTGCGCCCACTGATCCTCTGGGAGCTGGTTCTCAAACGCTTCTTTTAGTAACTTTTCTGGAAATCCATTCCACCAGTAATTCATCGCTGGAGCTAAAAGTACTGCTCCTGCTAGCCTACGAAATCACATCCCCATCTTAGTTTACGATCATATATTCTTTGGTTTGCTTATCAAACAGAAAATTCATGACCTCATACTCCTACCGGTAACATCTCATGGTGTAATTACACATTTTGCAGTTTGATTTACTAGGGATAATCTATACTAAGAATGTTCCAAAATCCAAATAATGTACCAAGATAAGTGTAGGGTGGATTCCAAAGTACAAAAACTAATAATTAAATGTGCTGTTTTTAACATCTTACTTATTGTGCTTGAATAAGTATAAACTCTAGTGGAGCTCAAAAATACGCTTTCCCAATAACTGAGGCTATCTTCATAGTATACACCAACATCACCTTAGTTGCTCAAGAGATCCTGTACATGGCAAGATAATGGGGTCGATTGTATGTAGCCTTACCTAGTTGTTATGAATGTTAATAGCATAGAGAGGGACTGTTTCCAGTTGACCGACAATGAAAATTGCTTGAGATTTACATCAGATGCTAGTTCATAATGAAAAAAGAAAAAGAAAAACGAGTGCAGCGTTTTGCTTGCACTTAATTCTATCTATGTGTGTTTGGGGTGTTGAAACCCCCACAAATTCCAGAGAAATGATGTTTTACCTTGCCAAATCTGACTTATTTTGAGATAACATTACTGCACAAGGCCCCATCATAAAAGGGAACAGACAACAAGTTGTAATAATAAGAAAATTAAACCCATAGTCCTGAAATTTTGGGCTTCACCCCTGTTTTCATTATAATTTAGAGCTAAAAAGTACAGTAGTCTTCACTGATGTTATGCTCATAAAATATGAACGCACTAACATTGTAACAATTACTAGCATAGCAAGGAACTTGAGAAATCAACATTAGAGTCTTCTTATTATTCTAAAACAAGATATTACCTATGGGGAATGTATTTTAAGGAGCCCCAAACAATCTGACCACCCAAGGAGAATCCGGCCAGATAAAACTTGTCGTCAAGCTCTAACTGATCGGCAAGCTCTTCAATGTCCATAATCATGCTCTTTAGTGTTCTGTTTGGATCAGGATCGCTATCTCCATATCCTGGCCTATCATAAGAAATTATGCACACTCCCAACTCTTCAAAAAATGCCTGAAGTTTAACAACAAACCCGCATCTCAACAACGCCAACATAGCAAGCAAAAAGTGTGTTTTGTGCCACCATGTGATAATTTTAGTAACACCATATAGTTTTTGTTTTTTTATTTTTTTTGGTGAAATGTAAGGATTTCAAATATCAATAATGCACATCATTTACAGTGTCAGCTGATAGCAAAGCACAACAGCAAAGAAAACATAAAGCACAACAGCTGATAGCAAAGTGTGACCACATCAAATTCCTTCTAGTCCAATTCTCATCCCTCTTGTTGAGAGGGTAAATAGATAAAGTGGATATGGACATAGAGTATATAAATATATCAGGACCATCTTTGATGGTGATCATGTCAGTCGAGCACTAGACGTAATATTTTGCACAGGTTTACCATAATTACCCAGATGGCGGCCCTGATAGATATATCGTATCAGGGTCATACTGTATTCATATAGCTTGCCATGCTGATGTTGACTTCACTACAACCGAGTGGCACAAATTCAGTTCTCAAAAGGAAAAGGGTTTTGCATGCCCGCAGAGATACCTGAGGCAATCTATCAGCAATGACGACATCCTCCCTAGAATTACCAAAGCCATGAACAAATATGATCTTATGTGTTGCATTCTCTCTTGATACCCCAATTTGTTTGTAAGCCATATATCTTCCATCCCTTAGCTGCAGCCTGGGTACCGTGATTGGCACAGCACTAGGAAAACCACATAATCGTGGTAGTGGCGGTAGGCTGGCCAGATATATCCAAGTTCCAACTATAGCTGCACACAGCAATACTCCTACTTTTCTCACGCGTGGCCTCATTTACTTTTTACAGCAATACACTGCAATGTAATCAAAGCATGTTTTTCATGTCAGATTGTCAGTACTCCCAACTTCAACAGGTATAACAGATTAACAGATGAGCTGAACTCAAGAGCGACAAGAACAGCTCGAATAAAACCGCCCACATTGGCTTGTGAGCCAACTACATAGCAACACCTGTTAGAATACATCAACACACACTAATACAGGAATACATTGTTGCTCTTTTTGCACATTCCTACAAAGTAGGATATCTCCTAGATCGACTCCTAGTGCGCCACATTTATTTCCGATACTATGTAGTACATTTAAGATCAGTGAAAATAGATTCAGTGACTTTCCCTTGATATGATTAATACTGTACTTAATTAATACAGTACCCAATTCGTTACTCTTTCAGTATACTCAATTTTTACTTGTGGCATGTGGAATAGAGCCGAAATTGCGGGATTTCCTTCTAATCTAGCTTACTTCATTAATAACTACGGAGTAGCACCCAAACAATTTGGCCCTCAGAACTTTAGATCATGGCTCCGCCACTGCCAGAGAGATAGATACCTTAGCTTAATCAAGTACTGTAATTAAGTCTCCAGCAAAGATGCATAACATTAGTAAACAGCTAGCAGCAGGTGAGATTATCCACAAATCACAGATGTAAATCATGTAATCATCATCATCATGATCATGATATTGATGGGAGCACATGTCATGTCACAAGTGTGAGCAAGCAAGGTATAACTGAATCAACAATTTTATACTAGTACTAAATCATCATCATAGGAGCAAAAAAAAGAAAAGTAGATGAGTTGGGAACAAAAGCAGAGAGAGAGTATGAATATCACCCTCAAATGCTGAATATATTTCGTACTTATTGAACCAATCATCTTCAAGCCTTGAAGATATACTAATCTTGTTGATCCTCCAATTTAGGCAATTAGTTGGTATAATTTGAATACATATTTGATAAGTCTTATCAATCCTATAAACCAATATACTCGTACAGCCAAGGAATTTGATTACTTGAAGTGATCAAGTAGGATAAACGAGGGCGCGGGTGCTTGGGCACTCAAGGGCGCTTGGGCGCATGGGCTTAAATCGAGACCCGGGCCCCGGCCCGCATCGGGACCGTGGGCGAGCCGGGCGCATGTCGGTCGCGCACCTTGGGCTAGCCCACCTTCCTCTAAGGCAAGTTATCTCGTTTAGTAGTAATGCTAGCAATTCACGCGGGCATGAATTAATAACATGTCCCTATCAAGTTTAGTAAATCCTGTCTATGTCATTAAAGTTACGAGTTTATAACCCATTTTTATAATTATTGATGATTATATGATACACGAGGATATAGTAGTAAACTACGAAATATCAAGCGGAGAGTTCTGCCGTGCTACTGTTTATCTCTATGCAACTGCTCAAAAGATCCTGTTCAGCAAAATAGGTTAGTTACATCATATATGTACCAAAACATAATATATACTGTATCAAATTCCTTGGCTATATGATACAATTTTATATGAAGTCTTATCAATCCTAAAACCCTTGAAGATATACTATGTTGATCAAAGATGAAGTTATAAACCAATATACTAATCTTGTTGATCCAACTTTTTCATAAATACTACCAAACGTATTTCGTAGTTTAATATTCCTCGTAAATGTCTCGTATTACACATAATGCGGATGTGTAACCATATAATCAACCAAGCAAGTAGTATTTCAATGGATAAACAAATGTGTTTTTTTATTGCATATATCACCAAACAGCAGTAGTACGGCAATCCCTACCCATACTAGTACTAAATCATCATCATAGGAGCAAAAAAAAGAAAAGTAGATGAGTTGGGAACAAAAGCAGAGAGAGAGAGAGAGAGAGAGAGAGAGAGAGAGAGAGAGAGAGAGAGAGAGAGAGAGAGAAATCAGACCTGAGAAAAGGTGATTGGGTAAATGTGGGAAGAAATTAGAGGAAATGAAGAAGTAAGTTGAATTGGTGAATGGGCTCAAGTTTGGTGCTTAGAATGTGACATAAACATGGTGGAATCATCGGGGTATTAGTATTAGTAGAGTATATCATATGCAAATATGTAGACGTGATTAAACGCCACACGGAAAATAAGGAAGGTCAACGCCATACCAAATTAACAACTACTCGTACGGAGTAATGTCTAGTGTACTGGGTAAGGGTAAACCCAAATTCTCCTTTCTAACCGAAATATCGATCTTAAACGTATAACAGGTCAAATATTTAGGATAAAACAAACTCGATGTACCTATGTTGTAGGGAAAGTTGTTTGGTATTTCTTTCCTAGATGGATATATTTGACCTGTTTTAACATTATGATGGATATATCCGTCGCAAGTAAGATCAACCGGTTGGTAAAATAGTTGATGGATGTTTGCTTGTTTTAGTTGTTTGGTATTGCATTCATGCCGGTTGGTACTTGCTTCCATCTTACTCCAACAGTCTCGGTCAACAGTTTACATTTTTTTTTTTTGGGTGTGTCGGTAAATAGTTTACGTTTTTCTTTTTGCGTAAATTTTACCCTCGACTTTTTGCTTTTAATAAACTACCAAAAAAAAATCTCTCACTACCTTTATTACCTTAATCTATGTGTATCTACCTATCGAGACAGAGGGAGTACATGATTACACTTTACTTAATGTTTACTCTTTTACTGTTTTGTTTTAAGGAGTGTTTATTGATTTATTTATTTTCCCAATTGTAAAAACAGTGGATTTAGAGTGTTGTGCTCGATACGCTAGCCTGTGAGCACTTTTATTTAAAGTCCTAGGGATGTAATTAAGAGAGAAACAATGAAAATCTTTTTGGCAAGTGGAAAATGTCATGAATGATTCGTCCAATGTCGTTCATGTGTTCTCGTTGATAAAAAATAATGGTTAGGAACGCCAAATAGTCGCTTGAGAGCAGTATGTGTCGATAACCTTTATGGAGCGCCCATTTCATTGCTTTGACAATTCTCCTCAGCGGGGGGTAGCCTGGTAAGGGTCCGCTGTATCTTCATTGATTCAGTCCTTGCTAGGGCCGAGAATCAACCCCGCGGTAGCCTTCTGATCACTTGTCCATGAGGCATCAACACAAAGGCTCGAAGGTGAACAAGATGATTGCAGCAGGGGCTGGTACAAGTGCTTATTTAGATTTGGGACTTGGTAAGAACATACATGGAATGAGAGTGAATTAGGGGTGCTTCGAATGGGTCTAATTGTCAAATTAGGGCTTAATTTCCTTAAGCCTCTTTTAGTACCCTAAAATACACTTAATCACCTACAAATAAGTCCTAGACATGCTTGCTTAAAACTCAACCCACTCGTCATAAAACCCACACCAATTAGCCATGGTCCGAGAGAAGTTCGACTTGACCAATGATGCTTTAAGAGGGGCTAGTTTTCAGCTCGGTTCGTATTTTCATGAAAATCTAATTGTATCTGAAACTAGACTCAATCTACTATATAAACGTCTAGGGTCGCTTTTGCTGAATCCTAAAAGACATAGGAGAAAATCGTGCTAAAATTCAGGTGTGTACAAATCAGGTTGAGCAAAAGGAAGGTGCGAAAAGAGAAATGTCCAATGGGCGTGGACCACAATGACAACAACAAAAGTACTTTTCCTCCTTTGTCATCAGCTCTTAATGGTTGTCTACAGGTCACTTGGGAGTCCTACTCATCCTTGGAGCCCAAGTAACAAGTAAAGACAATTACAATTAAAGAGAAACATGCTCAAGGGGGGCCCAATTTGATTTGTACTAGTTTTCCTTTGTCTTAATTTTATTTTATGTAACTAGTATCCTTTAGGACGTGTATTAGCTTTCTAAGAGGCCTGTATAAGGCATCCCATATCCATTGTAATAGTTAGTTGATGTTGAGTGAAAAAAATTGAGTTAAGAGTTTAAAAACTCTCTCTACAAACCCTTACACAAAATCAGAGTTTTGTGTAAGGTTAGGGTCTAGTTAGCCTTGTAGGGGCTAGATTATTCACCTATTCGCGTAACTGGTCATAGGAAGACCTAACCTAGCCTCGTGGGTGCGCGTTGGACCGTCGTTGCTCGGGTCTAGGGACGGTTCAAGGCTCACAAAACCCAACTCGATTCATTTTGACCTTGGAGGGTCCGGGTGGATCATTTATACCTCTTAGCTCCCTTGTTGAGAGTGTTACACCCCCTAGTCTATGCTCCAATAATGCATCCCCGTTCATGGAGATAGATTTTCCAAATTTTAGCTTAATGATCTCCCTTGTCTTCAAAGGATAATGTGAATCCAAGTGACAAGGGTTTTCCTTTGAATTATAAGTGGCGAGCCCTTCTTCGTGGACCTGCAAATTTATCATATTCATAGCAGCTTCATAAGACCAGGGAATATCTTCATATTTAGCTTTGTTTCTTAGATGCCAAACGGTCCATAGAGTTCCTATGAAGATAGCTATAAGCCTTTTATTGTCATGTTGCTTGTGTAGGCAATTGATTTCGTTGATGATCCGGAGTTTTGTCTCTATTTGTGGGGAGTTGTGATTGTTGATTCCCAAGTCACCTCCTTTCCAAAGTTGATCTACTATTGTGCAATATTTGTAAAGATTATCAATTGTTTCTTTACAATTTTGGTTTTCGCAAGGGAAACAACCATCAGATGTCTTTATACTACGACGATTGAATTCATGATTGAGTGGGAGGGTGTCGTTAAGTAGTTTCCATAGGAATATCCTCCATTTAATAGGGACATTGATTCGCCAGAGGAAGCGTTTGACAGAGAGAGTCATTGCCGGATCCTTGAGATCACGATCTCTCGGTCCAAAAGCGAAGTATTTTTCTTCAATGGCAGTTCGATAACCACTCTTAGATGTGTAGTTTCCGTTAGCGGTTTAAGGTCAGTAATGCCAAATGTGGTTACAGTAAACCGGGGGGGGGGGGGGGGGGGGTGGGCATCAATTCCTATTTTTGGGTATAAGAATCATGCCTTGGATTATCCCTATTTTTGGGTACATGAATCATGCCTTGGATCAAATTTTTTATCAACGTGAGTTTCCAAATCACCAAGCTAGACCGGCTCCATTTAATTCTTTCCTATTTCCATGAAGGTCTATTATGAGTTTTCATAAGGCAATCTTTTATATTCGAGGTCGAGCATTTATATTTCGCTCTGAAGGTTTGCCTAATTAGAGAATTGACTTTAGAGATAAATTTTCAGGAGGCTTTTGCTAGTACGACCTGATTATGACAACTGGTTTCTGATGCCGAACCCACCTTCATTTTTAGGTAAGATAAGAAAATCCTTATAACAACCACAATGGGTGGTTCTTCACCTTGGGTTTGTAATAAGAATTTTATTTTACCAAGTTTGTCCATTGTGGGAAAAAAGTTTGTCCAACGTTTGACAAATTTGGTTCTTATTTAAGAATCAAGTTTGTCCTCATCCCAAAAAAATTTGACCAATTGACCTGCACCCTAGAGGAGTAAGAGTCCTAGGCATTTTTTACTACTTTTCTATATTCATTTTTATTTACATGCAATGACTTTATTTTGCACACTATTTTGCATGCAATATCTATATTTCCAACAACATGCTACATTTATATTTCCAACAACATGGCACACTATTCTTGGAAATTCACTATCTATTTTTTTGCATGCAAAAGCAATAACTATATTGAGTTTTTTATTTATATTTTATGTAACTAATTTCTCTTTATAAATAGTCATAATATTTTATGTACAAATTACATCTTCATATCAATTAATCTTTTATACTAATATTCAAAAAATTTAGAAAATTTCTCCAAACTTATTCATTTTGATTATGGGAGAAAATATAAGAGGTAATATAAAGTTAAATGTACCCACCCCTAATATTTCACAAAATTTTAGTAGTCCCAACTCGCAAAATTTCCATTTTTAAAATGCACAAAAGTATCCCAAATTTTTAGAATTTGGGATACTTTAACTTACCAAATACTCAATCTCCGACATTAAATTCTAGTAACCAAAATACATTCAGTTCATCACAAATGTCAATGTGTAGACACCCACATTTTGACCGCCAGGTGTCTATAGTAGGTCCCACCAAACACCCGATGATGATAGGACGCAAACGTGCTTTAATGGACTCGGATATGGGCTCAAAATCATGGACATTTGGTTTAGGCTTACTACGGAGTACAAATCTCACAAAACGAACCTCAAATCCAGGCCCAGTGGGTCGTTTCGAGTCAAATGAGACTAATTTGGGTCGATTCTGACACCGGGGGTAAAACCGTCTTTTAGCGACCGAGTCAAACTCGGTCAAAGATATTTTTTCCCGAATCACACGATCTGGCCGTGTCATTACACGTCCAATTCGGACTCAATCACTACAAAAATCAGCCTTCAATAATATTAAACAAATCCGTTTAAGGATGGAATTCGATCTCAAGTAGGAATTCTATCCGGAAACCGAAACAAAGTATCACCCGAGCTCAGATACTCGGCTGAAACAGCCGAGATACCTCCCCACCAGCCGAGATTCTTGGCTTATTCACCAAGAAACGAGAAGTTTATTCCCTTAAGAACTCTCGTGTTTCCTATCCAAACCGGTGTTTCTTGTCACACAAGCAAGACCACCTCGTTTCCTATAAATAGGACCTCATATTCAACACAAAAAACACGATTCATTCATACAGAAAAATATCGATCAAGTCACAAATTTTCAGCAGCCAAACGACATCCAAAATCCCGACGTAATTTCACAAAAAACCGAAAAGCACATACATTCCCGAAGTTGATCCGGAACCCCGACGAAACCGTCCCACCCGGCCGAATCCACGCCTCACACACACACAAAAACGCTCCAAAAACCGACACCTTAACTCACCCGCATCATCTCGACGCTTCTGCGCCTAAGCCACCGTTCGACGAGCCTTATACCGAGAAACTAAAGCATGTAGGTTGAGGGTGTAAATCAAACCCGATTCTTCCCTTTTCTCTCCCTCTTTCTCACGTTTTTTTTTATTATTATTTTCGTCGGTCGTTTCGTATTTAATACGGGTCGTTCGTCGCATATTTTTATTTATTTCTAATAATCGATATTACAATTTTTTTTTTTTTAACGTTCTTAAAATACGATACCGATTCTCTAATCGAATATCGTATCTACAAGAACTAAATTAATTTATTCTCGTTGATGCTAACAAAATCATTACATCTTTTTTTAAAAAAAAATTCGATGATTTTAAACGCGGAGAGAATTAACATATTTTTCGTTCAAAATTCTTTTTTTACGTTTTCGTTCAAAACTAACTTTTTTTCAAAACTTTTTCTAAAATTATTCTAACTATTCGATATTGATTTCATAATCACTTATCGAATACGACGAATATCGAAAATATGAATCGGGCATAAATTAATCTATATTTGTACGCGATTTATAAGAATTAACGGTTTTCAAACAAAATAAAAAAAAACCCGGCAGACCACCACGCGGGTCGCGCGCCTGCCTGGTTCGCCCGACCTCCTTTTTTTTTTTTTTTTTTTTTTTTTTTTCGTTTCTTCGGTTTTCTATTTTTAATTCCTTTCGAACATTATATTAAAATGCGACTTTCGCGACATATTTCAATAAATACTTTTTTCGACCTCGGTCAACACGTGCTAATCAATCACGTGTCATAAATCTTTTCCAAAATCATGCATATTATTTATTTACGTCTTTTTCAATTTATTCATCGTTACTAACTCGTTTTCTCGTGTTTGTAGCTTTTTATTTGTTTTTATCGTTTTATTAGACTAAAACGAACTCACATGCTAAAATAACTTTGACGTTATTAGTTTAAACATGCATTAAACGACTTAGCAACCCATTTTATTTTTCTCGCATGCTTAGGAAAATAATGTTTGCATATCATTCAACCGTCGAACTAACCCGTGTACACCAAAAACGAACGATATCTTAGTAAAGGCCGCTAAGTGCGGGCGGGGTTGGGTGTTCTTAGTGAACTTCCCAACACGTACCCTCACCCCTTACTCAGAACCGTGGTTTCCGGATGTCCGAAACCATTGGCAACGAGAGTCATTCAATATACGATTAACCGCCCAGTCGGCATCGGTATCGATATGCAAAGGGACGAGCCCAATAAACTCTGACATCGGAAATGGGCCGTATTTTGTATACGGCCCACTACGACATAGAGTGGGCTCGAACGGTTCCGAATAACCATAAAATTCGGTGGCGACTCCTACTTCGATTTAAATTTCAATTTGACCATCTCATATGGAGATTCATTCGCCTCCCCAAACCCGCGCGTGGCCGCGTCGGGGTGGACCTATGTCATGTCCACAATTTGGCGACTCCGCTGGGGATTAACTGATGAGTCACTTACCATCGGCATCCCTAGGGTGAGACTCGAAAAGAAATCGTTCGAATAGTAATGTACACGTTTTAGTTCAATGGGTCATGCATAACCCAATCTTTCCCGGGCCGGTTACTTGTGACCGACGTCCCACTATACCACGGTGCGTTCCTACTTGGACCCACTAAAGACATCGATGGTGGAACTCGTTTAGGTTTTGCGGCATGTCCTAAGACCCACTCGGCTTAGGGAGTCCGTCCTCAGTACGAGAAAGCCATCGTTGTTGGTATAGACCCTATTAGACCGACCGAGACTTAGACTAAGAGCATACATGGCGTCGTTATACTGTTTCTGTGACTACATGCTACTTGGTCCGTGTCTCATCCATTTTTTTTCAAAAAAAACGTGTTTTCAAAAAAAAAACTTGCATCTTTTTTTTTTTCGAAAACCATCCATCTTTCAAAACCCGGAAAGCTACCGAATTTAGGACTTATGATTTTGACTCAAAATAGCCTATTTTTAGCCGGTATGCTGTCCAAACCTTTTCAAAAACTCAAAACTCGGCCCGATAAACCTTTTTTCCGATTTTCAAAAAAAAAGATTGGGCCGTCCAACCCGACTTTGCTCGGTTTTCAAAATTCAAATCCTCTTTTCAAACCTTCTTCTTCTTAGGACTTCCCGTATTTAGCAGTGTCGGGTCTTGTCATAAGTAGTAAGAGTCTATAGCGTCGAAACTCCGTCGATCTTACATCACGGGTTTCCACCCCATCCCAAGTCCGCCTTATTAATCAAGGCACGGCCCACCTACGTAGGACAAACTCCTACAAGGGGAAGCCCACTTACACAATCGAGTCCAAAGTCTGGGGATTAGCTCACACGTAGGTCTTTCTTCGAACAGGACTAGGCCCACTCTGCCGAAATCCTAAAGAAAGCCCACCGTTCATGAGTCACCCGTCTAGGAGTCGGTTTTTAGTTCGTTTCCGAGTCTAGTCGTTTTCTCGGGATGCACCTTTCGATCTGGGTCCGATTCTGATTACACGGTGTTCTTACAGACAGGCCGCCTCACACTCGAACCATGACTAAGGACTCAATTGATCAACTGAACACCGCCTTGGCCAAGATCCAAGAGCAACTCGACCGAATTAGGGGTGATCAGATCGCCATTGTTACCCGGGTTAGCGCCATCGAACAGGATAAGCCCAAGGACGGAGATGAAGCTCATGGGCCATTAGCTGAACTGACTAGCGCAGTCCTCAAACTGCAAGAGCAGGTCCATTTGTCGACCCACAACTTGATCCATACGGAGAATGCTCGAAGTTACTCTCCCTTGACCGACCAATTGCCCGCCAACCTTAACTTAACGGGCCTCCCGATGTTCGACGGAACAGAAGACCCGGTATTACATATCCGGGCCATCAAAGAGTTTATGGCCCTAAAAGGAGTCAAGTCAGACATGTTCAAGCATCTGTTTGCCTCCTCGCTAGAGAAGCACCCGAGAGCCTGGTTCTATAGGCTCGATTCCAAGAAATACAAGTCTTGGGACGACGTAGCAACGAAATTCGCCCGGAACTACGCCGACAATACGGAGATCCAAACCACCATGCGCACCCTGGAAGTAATGGCCCAGGAACCAAAGGAAGGGTTTACGAAGTACCTTCAATGCTGAAGGGCTGAAAGTGTCAAACTGGTCGACAAGCCCAGTGAAAAAGTCCTAGTTGAAGCCTTTGTCAAGAATCTCCTGCCCGCCTACCGGATCCATCTCCGGTACGCCATCATACCTAGCTTCGCGGTCCTAACTGAAATGGGAACGAGAATCGAGGATGATTTAAGGATGGAAAGCCTCACTAAGGCCTCCACCAAAGGATACCAAGGGGCCAGCTCATCAACAAGCAAGCCCGCATCCACCGCTGCCACTCGTAGCATTTTTGACGAGGTAAATCTACTTGATAACCCGTCCAAGAAGAATACGCCACCCCGAGTATTCACCGACATAGGTACTACCTATGCGAATGCCTTACAAAGGCTTTCATCAAAAGGCCTCATCGCCCCGATAGGCCCAACACCTGATCCTCCAATTGAACGTCGCTCCAAATCCTACGATGCTCAAGCCTACTACAAATATCATCAGGGTAAGGGACACGATACTGAGAAATGCTGGAGACTGAAGCATCTTATCCAGGATCTCATCGAAAGCGGGAAAATCCCTTTACCCGGAGGTAAGCCCAACAACAAAGACAACCCGTTGGCCACCCACGCTATCTTCCCCGGAGAGGTTATAGACTGCTCACACCTCATTTCCCCGTTTACCCCACAAATCAACGGGATCTGGTGTGACGATGAAGACGACGTCTATCTCACTAAAGGAGAAGCAGTCCCTATCACATCTGAGGAGATCCAGAAGGTTAAGTCCAAAGCCTTAACCAGCAGTCAAGCCCTCATCATCGCCGAACCACCGCCCAAAACGGAGGTTGTCCCGGAAGAGCCGCCAACTACTGAAAAGGCTCTGGTAAAGCAGCTGAGCAAGACTCGAGTTGACCTCTCCATATGGCAACTCCTAGTTAGCTCTCAGGAACATCGAGAGGTACTCACTAAGGCCCTCGATCAAGTCAAGATCGACTCTATGGCTACTCCAGCTGAAATGGTAGCCACGGTTCTGCCCCACCTAAAGGGGAAAGCAAAAGAAGAAGGCCCGCTCATCACCTTCTCCAATGCTGATCTACCATCATTTGGGCCAGCCCACAACATGGCTCTCTACATCACGGTAATCTGCCGTGGAAAATATCTGCCCATGACCCTTATTGACGATGGGTCCGCAGTCAACGTCCTTCCTTTAAGGACCGCCAAAGCCCTCGGTATCACCGAGGCCGACTACATTCCTACAACCCAAACTATCCAGGCTTTCGACGGGAGTCCAAAGTCCGTAGCCGGGGCCGTAAAACTCACTATCATAACGGGCCCGATAGAGAAAGAGCTGGAGTTTCAAGTGATTGACGTAACCTCTAACTTTAACCTTCTTTTAGGAAGACCCTGGATCCACTCGACCAGGGCTGTGTCCTCTACTCTGCATCGGAAGATCAAGCTACCCTTGCACGATACCGTCATCACTCTAGAAGCCACGCCTATGACTGTGGCCAACTGCAACACCTCGGGCCGCACCGATCTTTGGGGGTTCGACTTCATAGGGGCCATCGAAGAAGAATACCTTTTCCGACCCTACTTTACTGTTATCATGGACCGGATGTTATAAAATCTGGGCTTTTTACCAGGGGTCACATCAAGGTCCGATCTCCCTGTAGGAAAAATCCTTGAAGTCCTTGACAACGGGAGAGTTCAAACCGGTCTGGGCTACACTTTGACCCCGGAAAATATGGGCCAAACTGGAACCGGTAAAGTCATCTTCGTCACGCCGGTGTTCGAGTCCGTCCAAACAGGCCTATATCGGCCTCCAACCACACGCCCTGGGACCCACTTGGCCCAGGTTTGCAACTACATACCCGACGACATCTTCGCCCTCGTCCAGTCCGAAGATGCTAAGAATGCTGAGCCCGCGCTGGGGCTACTTTTCGGGGAGGAGCTCGCAACCCCGATGCCAAAGGAGGAGCTAGTCAGCCTCATTCTCCGCAGCCGCACATTCGATCCATCCAAACTGATCTCGGATGTTGGATCCGGGACAGGTAAGAGAGCCTGGAGAAAGACTGTCAAGTGGACTGACAGTCAAGGAAGGACTTTCAAGCTTATCACAGGGGAAGGAGAAATGCCAGAATCTGAGTCTGAGTCAGAGTCAGAATCTGAGTCAGAGTCTGAGATTGAGTCTAGTGAGTCCGGTGCTAGGGTCAGTCCTGTAACTCCCCCTCTTCTTTTAGTTTTTCCTGGTGCTTCGGGGTCTGTCCCGGACACCCTACCTATCCCGCCACTGACTAGCGGTCAGATGGCAACTCTTTTCGAGCTTTTCTCTCAATTTATGAATAATAACAACCGTTCTGCTTACGACTTGTCTCATTTTCAAAAATTCCTAAATTTTCAAGACATTTTATGCAATGACATTGAGAAACCCGACGAACAGGTATCCTTACCTCCACATCTGATCGAGCAACTAGAGCAGAGGGAATCCCGCAATCCGGTAATCGAAGAAACCGAATCTATCAACGTGGGAACAACCTTAGAACCTCAAATGCTTAAGATAGGGTTATCTCTAGATCCCGGGGAGAAACAACAATTCATTGATCTCCTTCAAGAGTTCAAAGACGTCTTCGCATGGTCCTACAAGGACATGCCGGGGATAGACCGCGAAATAGCCGAGCACCATATACCGATCAAGGAAGGGTTCAAACCGGTTAAGCAGAAACTCCGACGCATGAGGCCCGAGTGGTCCCTCAAAGTCAAGGAGGAAGTCGACAAACAATTCAAGGCTGGGTTCATACGAGTCTCCGAGTATCCAGACTGGGTTGCAAACATCGTACCGGTCCCTAAAAAAGACGGTAAAGTACGTGTCTGCGTGGACTTTCGGGATCTTAACAAGGCGAGCCCGAAAGACGATTTCCCGTTGCCACACATCGATATACTAGTGGACAACACAGCTGATCATGCCCTTCTATCATTCATGGACGGTTATGCCGGGTACAATCAAATAAAAATGACAGAGGAAGATATGGATAAGACCACCTTCATTACACCTTGGGGTACTTATTGCTATACCGTCATGCCATTTGGTCTCATTAATGCTGGGGCCACCTATCAACGTACCGCCACGACTTTACTACATGACATGATGCATAAGGAAGTGGAAGTTTACGTAGACGATATGATCGTCAAATCCAAGGACAGGGACGGTCACATCACCGCCCTGAGAAGATTTTTCACCCGATTACGCAAATACAACATGAGACTAAACCCTCAGAAATGCAGTTTCGGGGTAACTTCTGGCAAATTACTGGGTCACATCGTCAGCCAACGCGGTATCGAAGTCGATCCAGCTAAGATCAAGGCCATCACCGAGATGCGGCCTCTTAAGACCGAAAAGGAGATAAGAGGTTTTCTCGGAAAGGTCCAATACATCAGCAGGTTCATTTCAAAACTAACCATGGTGTGTGAACCGATCTTCAAGAAGCTGAAAATAGGGGAACGGTTACTATGGGACGACAAGTGTCAAGCAGCCTTCGACAGAATCAAGGAAATCTTGTCTTCACCGCCGGTCCTGATGCCACCTCAGCACGGTTTACCTTTGTCGTTGTACCTAACCACGACGGAGACAGCCATGGGGGCTATGTTAGCTCAAACGGTCAACTCCGAAGAACGAGCAATATACTACATCAGCAAAAAGTTTTTAGAGTACGAGTGTAAGTACACCATGCTCGAAAAGACATGTTTAGCACTGGTCTGGGCCACTAAAAAGCTCCGACATTACATGCTCAGCCATGAGGTACAAGTACTGTCAAGGATGGATCCGATCAAATATCTTTTCGAAAAGCCCATTCTCAACGGCAGAATATCAAGATGGACCCTGATGTTGGCAGAATTCGATCTAAAATTCGTACCACTGAAAGCCATCAAGGGCCGAGTAGTAGCCGAATTTCTCGCTGACAGTCCCGTAACCGAAGAAGGACACACCGACACTTGGTCCTTCCCGGATGAAGATATTTTCCATACTGACATTGAAACGTGGGATTTATACTTCGATGGGGCATCCAACTTCCGAGGATTTGGGGTCGGAATCCTCCTAATCTCGCCAAGAGGGGAACATACTCCCGTGTCTATCAAACTGGACTTTGACGTCACCAATAACGCCGCTGAGTATGAAGCATGCATCCACAGGCTACGAGCCGCCGCCGATTTAGGGGTCACAAACCTCCGAGTACACGACGATTCATCATTGGTCATTAACCAAGCGCTCCAAAAATGGAAAACCCGAAACGCCAATCTCGTGGCCTACCAAGCACGAGTAAGGGATCTCGAGAAACAATTCCAAAAGGTAGAATACATATACCTGCCTGGGGAAGAAAATCAGTTCGCAGGCGCACTTTCAAAACTGGCGTCCTTACTAAATATTCCCGATCATATGACCAGCATGCCGATTTGCGTCGAAAGACGATCCGAGCCAGCATATATCCATGACATCGAGGATATCGAGATACCCGGTCCCGAGCCATGGTATAAAGCAATCCAGACATATTTGGCAACCGGAGAGTATCCACCCGGGACCGACAATCGAGCCAAAAAGGCCTTGCGTAGGCTAGCAACCCAGTTCGTCCGTACCGACGATGGGCAACTTTACAAAAAGACACCACAAGGGGCTCTCCTTTTATGTGTCGACAAGGGCAATGCTGAAAAGGTCATGGCCGAAGTACATGACGGCGAGTGTGGTCCTCACATGAATGCCCAGATGCTAGTCCAGAAGATCATGAGACTTGGATATTACTGGAACGGCATGGAAACCGATTGCCAACTATATGTCAGACATTGCCATAATTGCCAGATTTTCGCTAATGTACAGCACATGCCACCATCCCTGCTGTATACCATGACATCACCCTGGCCATTTTCAACATGGGTAATCGATATAATCGGAAAGATAAACCCCTCGGGAACCGGAGGACACTGTTTCATTTTGGTAGCAATCGACTATTTCACCAAATGGGTCGAAGCGGAATCCTACCGTATTCTCAACGCCAGCCACGTTGCCCAATTTATCCAAAACAAGATAATATGCCGATATGGGATCCCTCATGAATTCATCAGTGACCACGGGACCCACTTTCAGGCCGAGACGGCAGCCTTGTTAGCCAAATACAAGATCCAAAGACATACGTCTTCACCTTACCAACCCCAAACCAATGGAGCGGTAGAAGCAGCTAACAAAACCATTGTCACCATACTCAAAAAGATGGCTGACAATTATCGGGACTGGCCCGATAAGATACCATTTGCCCTTTGGGGATATCGAACCTCGATTCGTACTGCGACCGGGGCAACACCGTATTACCTTACATACGGGATGGAAGCGGTCCAACCTGTCAAGCTAGAGGTACCGTCGCTCAGAATCCTACTTGAAAGTCAAGTACCAGAAGCCGATTGGGTTCGAGCACGATATGACTCGTTAGTACTTCTAGACGAACGATGATCTCGGGCCCTCAATAACATACAGATCTACCAGAAAAGAATCCAACGGGCTTTCAACAAAAGGGTAAGGCCCAGGAACATCAAAGAGGGAGATCTGGTTCTCAAGTCCGTACGAGCTTTGTTACCAGTAGACCCAAGGAGAAAATTCAAACCTAACTGGGCTGGGCCTTATTTGGTAAAGAAGATTCTATCGGGCGGAGCGGTAATGCTAACAGATCTGGACGGGAATGAGTTTGTCAACCCGACTAACCTGGACCAGCTGAAACGTTATTACCCTTAAACCCGTTTCTCTCAATGTCATTCGCAAAAGTTTATTAAAAACATCTTTTCAAAATAAACTTTTTAAGACAAGTCAAAAGCTAGAATTACTTATTCTACTGTTATAAACATCATGAACCAATAGTCTTGATGTATTTCGAAATTGCAATTTAAAGTCTGAACTACGTTTGGTTTGATTCCGCTATTTGTGGATACGTAGGCAGCCCCTCAAAAGGGTACAACCACTGCAATCGAAAAGAAACAGGAACGGTTTCTAATAAACTTTCTTTATTTATCTCAAAAAAAATTCAATTACAAAAAAATCCAAAAAAAAACAAACACACAAATAGTACTAATATTAAATAATAAAAATCTAAGGCATTTTTTCCTTTCCCTTATTCTTAGTCTCTTTTTCGACCCACTGACGTCGACGTGGAGGCGAACGCTCCCGAACCACCAAGGGAATCTCCTTAACCCGGGCTCGTTTCATCGAACTTGATTCCCCGGTCACCTCAGTCGGTCCTAGCCGGACCCGTGCCCTCTCAGGTATCCTTTCCCGCGGCCCAAGCCTGTCTCGGACCGCTAGCTTAGGTCCGAGCCTTCTCTCTAAGTCACTAGCACCGGTCTCTTTAGCTCGAGTTTTAGTCTTTGATTTAGAACCTGACTCCGGCCCGACAAGGGTAGTTGGAGTTTCTTCTTCAAAGAACCACCTATTATCCTTCACCGATTCTCTACGGGCTAAGTCAAAAGCCTCATCGGTCTTTAAAGCTTCACGGGCCTCTTTAGATTCTTCAGAAGCCCATTTAAGATATGATTCAGAAACCCAAGCGGTCTGACAAGGGCGAGGTATGGTCCACATGGCCCGGGTAAACCAGCGTTGTAACCACGTGTCACACATAGCGTCCGTCAATTGGACCGAAACGCTAATAATTGCTTCAGTTTCGGGAATCTGCTGAAATGAACCAAATTGCCTTAGAAGACGATCTGGGTAAATATGGACGGTCCAGTCCAAGGACAAAATCACCAGGTAACGGGCTTTATCTCTTTTAGCTAGGCCCGTCATCTTCGAAAGGAACCACCAGATCACGTTCCACCTAATCAAGGGCCCGCCATGGAATTTTAGCTCCTCATCCCAGTACTTCCGATTTATGTGATGATTGGAGCTGATTCGTCGAGACCGTGAGCCTATCTGACAGCTTCGATACCTGGATATGCTCGTCGGGGGCTCTATAATTGATAGGCGCTCGGATAACCAAATCTGCAAAGATTTTCGAAAAGTCAAAAACTCTCGAAAAATCAAAAAAAAAAATTACGAAAAAATTCAAAAAAATTTTTTTCGAAAAATAAAAATTTCGAAAGTTCAAAAAAAAAAAAAGAAAAAAATCGGAAATTCGAAAAAGAAAAAAAATCGGAAATTCGAAAAATCAAAAATTTCGGAAATTCGAAAAAAAAAAATCAAATTTTTTTTTTTCGGAAATTAAAATAAAATTTTCGGAAAAATTTTCGAAAGAAAAAGGGGTCAAATACCTGCAGAAGACGAATGCCGCCCGTTAATTGCCGATCTGGATCAAGTCTCCTCGCATCAAGGCCCATAATAATCTCCCCAGTTATCAGCCAGGCTGGGCTATAACCTGCCTCCATTTGATCCACTATGCTAATTAGCCTGATCTCGCCTAAACATGAGTCAGCATCCATCCGGCCTTCGAAAGCGTATCGATGCAGCATACAGAAGGCAAAGGCCCTACGCCTGTGGATAGGAGAAATTCTGGGACCATTTGGATCCATAAATTTATCAGCTAGGTCGAGCAGGGAAACAGAATTTCCCTTCACCATACGGGAAGTCTCAGCATGAGACAACCCAAGAAAGTCTCTCAGCCTCTTCCTTGGATCAGGTAAAAAGGAGGAATAGCAGGATGAGCATTAGGGCACCAACCCCCTACAGCAGCAATCTCTTCGGGCAGGGGACATATTTCTCCCCGGGGAAAAGCGAAAACATGATGGGTAGTATCCCAAAAGGTCAAGCAAGCATCCAAGAAATGGGTATCCACCTTAAGTCGCTGAAGCGGGAACAAAGCTACAATTCTCATCTGAGTTAGTTGGACCTTATCTCCATCTCGAAAATCTTGGGCCCACGCGTGAAGCATCGCGGTCAGATGTTCGATTCCCATAGCATAAAGTTTTTATTTTATCTAAAAAGTCTAAAGGGATTTTCTTAAGATGAGAAGGAAATATTTCAGGTTGGAATATGAGAAGATTAAGGGCAAGAACTCTCTATTAGGGAAATCTCCTCTCCTAGTCACTCCTGGAATAGGGATTTTTGCAGTATTCCCTGCTTCACTTAGGCATACAGGCCTAACCAGATTTTTTTAGGAATCCGTGTCAGAATCTGATCAGGAATCAAGTCATCCCAAACATTCCTTTTCTTCCAAAAAATTTCAAAAAAAATTTCCGCCGTTTTTTTCAAATTTTTTTTTTCGATTTTTTTAAAAAAAATCGGCCAAAAATCATTTTTCTCCCCCAGCACGAGTCGACGTTTTATCTGTATGTTGCATGCAAAACACACAGGTATCCCAAGACTCCCGGAAGATTCTCAAAGTTCTCAGTGAAAATTCAAGCAACATTTTCGCTAAGGAATCGGATGTATCAGTAAGCGGTACATCCGCAGCTTCTAATAGGAGCTCCCGTGCAATCTCAAGATGGAAATTGTCTGCAACCAGACAAATCCAAGACTTTTTTAGTAGAAAGTCCCCGCGCCGTTATCGACATCTATCCAGGTATGATTTCTATCCTATGGCTGGCGAGCCCTTCACGCAAGTCTAATGGACTCTAAATGACCCGATCGGAAGTCTGCCAGGTCTTAATCCTCGATTGGCCTGGTAGCTACTCTGACTGTCGCCTTGTCCAAGCCTCAGTCAGAGTGGGGGCTCTGTAGACACCCACATTTTGACCGCCAGGTGTCTATAGTAGGTCCCACCAAACACCCGATGATGATAGGACGCAAACGTGCTTTAATGGACTCGGATATGGGCTCGAAATCATGGACATTTGGTTTAGGCTTACTACGGAGTACAAATCTCACAAAACAGACCTCAAATCCAGCCCCAGTGGGTCGTTTCGAGTCAAATGAGACTAATTTGGGTCGATTCTGACACCGGGGGTAAAACCGTCTTTTAGCGACCGAGTCAAACCCGGTCAAAGATATTTTTTCCCGAATCACACGATCTGGCCGTGTCATTACACGTCCAATTCGGACTCAATCACTACAAAAATCAGCCTTCAATAATATTAAACAAATCCGTTTAAGGATAGAATTCGATCTCAAGTAGGAATTCTATCCGGAAACCGAAACAAAGTATCACCCGAGCTCAGATACTCGGCTGAAACAGCCGAGATACCTCCCCACCAGCCGAGATTCTTGGCTTATTCACCAAGAAACGAGAAGTTTATTCCCTTACGAACTCTCGTGTTTCCTATCCAAACCGGTGTTTCTTGTCACACAAGCAAGACCACCTCGTTTCCTATAAATAGGACCTCATATTCAACACAAAAAACACGATTCATTCATACAGAAAAATATCGATCAAGTCACAAATTTTCAGCAGCCAAACGACATCCAAAATCCCGACGTAATTTCACAAAAAACCGAAAAGCACATACATTCCCGAAGTTGATCCGGAACCCCGACGAAATCGTCCCACCCGGCCGAATCCACGCCTCACACACACACAAAAACGCTCCAAAAACCGACACCTTAACTCACCCGCATCATCTCGACGCTCCTGCGCCTAAGCCACCGTTCGACGAGCCTTATAACGAGAAACTAAAGCATGTAGGTTGAGGGTGTAAATCAAACCCGATTCTTCCCTTTTCTCTCCTTCTTTCTCACGTTTATTATTATTATTATTATTATTATTATTTTCGTCGGTCGTTTCGTATTTAATACGGGTCGTTCGTCGCATATTTTTATTTATTTCTAATAATCGATATTACAAAAACTTTTTTTTAACGTTCTTAAAATACGATACCGATTCTCTAATCGAATATCTTATCTACAAGAACTAAATTAATTTATTCTCGTTGATGCTAACAAAATCATTACATCTTTTTTTAAAACAAAATTCGATGATTTTAAACGCGGAGAGAATTAACATATTTTTCGTTCAAAATTCTTTTTTTACGTTTTCGTTCACAACTAACTTTTTTTCAAAACTTTTTCTAAAATTATTCTAACTATTCGATATTGATTTCATAATCACTTATCGAATACGACGAATATCGAAAATATGAATC
Organism: Agrostemma githago; assembly: GCA_958450325.1. Lineage (NCBI taxonomy): Eukaryota > Viridiplantae > Streptophyta > Magnoliopsida > Caryophyllales > Caryophyllaceae > Agrostemma > Agrostemma githago. The sequence goes on along the minus strand of OY288258.1, from coordinate 52,818,531 downwards.
GGGCATAAATTAATCTATATTTGTACGCGATTTATAAGAATTAACGGTTTTCAAACAAAATAAAAAAAAACCCGGCAGACCACCACGCGGGTCGCGCGCCTGCCTGGTTCGCCCGACCTCCTTTTTTTTTTTTTTTTTTTTCGTTTCTTCGCTTTTCTATTTTTATTTCCTTTCGAACATTATATTAAAATGCGACTTTCGCGACATATTTCAATAAATACTTTTTTCGACCTCGGTCAACACGTGCTAATCAATCACGTGTCATAAATCTTTTCCAAAATCATGCATATTATTTATTTACGTCTTTTTCAATTTATTCATCGTTACTAACTCGTTTTCTCGTGTTTGTAGCTTTTTATTTGTTTTTATCGTTTTATTAGACTAAAACGAACTCACATGCTAAAATAACTTTGACGTTATTAGTTTAAACATGCATTAAACGACTTAGCAACCCATTTTATTTTTCTCGCATGCTTAGGAAAATAATGTTTGCATATCATTCAACCGTCGAACTAACCCGTGTACACCAAAAACGAACGATATCTTAGTAAAGGCCGCTAAGTGCGGGCGGGGTTGGGTGTTCTTAGTGAACTTCCCAACACGTACCCTCACCCCTTACTCAGAACCGTGGTTTCCGGATGTCCGAAACCATTGGCAACGAGAGTCATTCAATATACGATTAACCGCCCAGTCGGCATCGGTATCGATATGCAAAGGGACGAGCCCAATAAACTCTGACATCGGAAATGGGCCGTATTTTGTATACGGCCCACTACGACATAGAGTGGGCTCGAACGGTTCCGAATAACCATAAAATTCGGTGGCGACTCCTACTTCGATTTAAATTTCAATTTGACCATCTCATATGGAGATTCATTCGCCTCCCCAAACCCGCGCGTGGCCGCGTCGGGGTGGACCTATGTCATGTCCACACAATGTTTAATGTTGGTGAGTTGTATGGTATGATCAGATACGCTAATCCGACTATTACTAGTCCACGTCCGAGTCCTTATAACCAAATATGTCGTTTAGCACCCCAACATCATGTATGTGTTCCAATCTCCGATATGATTCTTCTCCCTCCTCTCATATAAATTTAACTCAAAATGTCTTAAATAAAGCTGTTATTAGTGATCAATCAAGTGGTGATGGCAAAAGACTTCAATGGTTATGGAAGACGATGAAAATCTAGCAAGAGCTTGGGTGATGATCTCCAGGGCTAGTAGAATCGAAAAAAAATAAAAAAGATGGTCAATTTTTGAAGAGAATTGTCGATTATTACAACCAACATAATGAAATTGGGAGTGTGAGCTCGGTTGAGCAAGCCAATGCCCATTGGCATAGATGTGGTGGTGATCTCAACGAGTTTAATGAGATTTACATATAGATTCACAATGAGTATCATAGTGGATGGTCAGAAGAAGCAACAATAGAAGAGTGGCGTAAAGTCAAGAAACATAAATTCCAATAAATGCATATATGGAGTATATACTCGACGAGCATTCTAAGTGGAATGCGGCAAAGAAGAAGAAGAACATTCTGTTTCTAAGAGATCATCATCTAGTATGGAGGGACAGTCATCCGCTACTTGCCCTATATGTAATAAAGCCACAAAAGCTAGAAAGAAAGATAAGGAAAAAGAGGAGCCTAATCAATTTGAAGCTAAATTAAGTGAGAACTAGTCGCTATACGTGTGCACCGCACTTAGCTCTCTCTTTCTCTCTCTCTCTCTAGAGAGAGGGAGGGGGGAGGAAAGGGAGAGAGAGGTTCACATAAGGACAACCCTCCCTATAAGTACATAAGTCCACATTTGAGACTCTGGATGGAGTGAGGATGGAGGGCCGAGATTTATTTAATCATAATTAAGGCACTTAGTACCCCAAAGCAATTAACACACTCATCAGCAAATACCAAGACAACCCAATTTAATATACTCTCTCCAATCCAATTTAATACACTCTTTCTCCAACTCTCATTGTATTTTTCTCTTTAATTGAAGTTTTTTTAGGAATCTGAGTTGGAATTAGTAGTCCTTTTGAAGGGGATATGTGTTTCGAGTTCGATGTTGATTATCTACTAGATGAAAGTAGAGTAGTTTGAGTATTTAGCATGAATAAGCATATTTGAATGTTTTCATCTGAATTTTAGTATTTGATGTTTGGAGTTTTTATATTCGAATTATAGCATAAATCAATTGTAGTTGACAATTTTTATATTCAATTATAGCATAAATCAATTGTATTCTCCATATTTGATGTTTTGAGTTATAAACCCGCGAGATGTACAAATATTAATTGAGATGAATTAAAGTTACAAAATATATGAACTAAAGTTACGAAAATATATGAACTGATTCGAAATAAAGTTACAAAACATGACTGGAGTTTCAATATATGATCTGAAGTTATAAAATATATGAACTTAAGTTACATGATATATAAACTGAATCAGGTGAGTCCACCTCTTAAAATTGAGTCCGTAAGTCCTCACAACATCTCCTGGATTAGAGAGATGGATGATTGTGATTTGTTTGGATGATTAAAGCAACTGACTATATTTGGTAAATATATCTCATTTACACACTCTCTCCTTAATTTACTCATCATTTAATTTCTCCCCTACAAAAAAAAATTACCGTCTCTCTTCTCACACACACGATACTTCACAATCATGATTTTCATTCCAAAAAAATTGAATTGTTATTATATAGAACTAAAAAGAAAAAATTACCGCATCTCTTCTTCTCTCCTTAATTTATTTCGTGTTACTCTTATTATATAGAACTGTTACTCTGGCTAAAGTGTGTTGTTACTCTAACGAACATCATGCAAATATGTTTACATTGATTTCAGAGTTATATGCTCCCAGCTCAGAACATAATTATTATAACTCAACATATGAATAATGTTACTCCAACATTACAAACGTGTTACTCTAATAGATACTTTGTGTTACTCCAACGTTACAAACGTTTACTCTAATAGATATTTTGTGTTACTCCAACGTTACAAACGTTTACTCTAATAGATATTTTGTGTCAAACGTTACAAACTTGTTACTCTAATAGATACTTTGTGTTACTCCAATGTTACAAACGTGTTACTCTAATAGATACACCTTACACATGAATATTGAATACTGATTGTGTTTACTCTAATAGATACGCCTTACACATGAATATTGAATACTAATTGTGTTTCCTATTTTGTTGGATGTTATGCTCCTTCAAATTAGGAAACAATATTTTTTTATTAAAAAATCTCAATACATCTCATCCATCCGTTGTATTACCATCCAATGGATGGTATGAGGACTTATGGACTCAAATAGAATGAAGGGACTCGTAAGAGTCTTAGGGAGGGAGGGAGGGAGGGAGGGAAGAGATCAAATAAGTTCACCATATGTGTAGACACCCGCATTTTGCCTACTACTGTGTATAGCAGTTCCCGACAAAACACCCGATGATGATCGGACGTCAACGTGACTTAATACGCTCGAATACGGACTCGGAATCAATAGTATCCGACGTGGGCTTTTAGCGGAGTGCAAATCTCTCAAAACCGACCTCAAATCCAGGCCCAGTGGGTCGTTCCCAATAAAATGAGACTAATTTGGGCAAAACCGACACCGGAAATAAAACCGTCTTTTGGCGACCGGGTCAAAACCCGGTCAAAGATGAATCCGACACAAAAATCAGCCAAATTCAGTTTCTAGAAGCTTGCGCCAAGTCTAAATTCAAATAAAAACAAACAAATCAACAAAGTCAACCTCTTCCTAAAATAGCTCGATTTGCTTGATCCACTCGATCGAGTGGATAGACCCACTCGGTCGAGTGGAGCGCCAAAAACCGGGTTTGGCCCGTTTGCAAGGGCACTCGATCGAGTGCACTAGGGCCACTCGATCGAGTGACCCTAGGTCGTGGGGTTCTCCTATAAATACCCCATCAACCCATCACATTAGAAAAAAACTTTTGACATCACAATTTCAGCCATCTTTTCATCACATTTACATAACATTCAACCCTACATTTCTACTATATTCAACCTATACACTCACATCCTCTCTACACACACATACATACAATCAAACTCGAGATCAAAACTCGCCAAAGACCCGAGAGCATCCTCTCCCTAACCAAACACACCCTAACTCACCCTACATATCTCGACACTCCCGCGCACACGCCACTACTACGAGTCCGTTTCCGAAGCCATTAAGCATGTAGGTTGAGGGTGTAATTTAAATCCCGACATCTCTTTCTCCCTTCTTCTTTTTTTGTTTCTTTTATATATATATATATTTTGTATTATTATTATTATTATTATTATTATTATTATTATTATTATTACTACTACTACTACTAACCGCTAACACTAACCTTTAATTTTGTGCATACTAACTTTTTATTTATTTTGTATACTAACATTTTATTTATGTATCCTAACACTAACTTTTATTTTTTGTATACTAACACTTTAATTCCGTATTCTAACATCTAACATTATTATACCGTGTATATATACATACTAATATCAAAATCTCGGTTTCGAATACGTTTGACTATGACGATCGCCTAAAGTACATCTAATTCCTTTACGAGTAATTAACGACGGAGGTGGCGCCTTTTCGAGGAGCGCCGCCCCAATGTACTCAAGGACATGATGTGATCGTGATCGGTCCTAGTTGAACGTATTTGATCCCATTTCGATGATTAGCACGGAACCCGTTGACACGAAAATCGACATCACATAATCCGAAAGGATTAGTTTCGATGTCGTGACGTAGAGGGATGCAATTTCGTCACTAATCCAACTTTTCAATCACATAATAGCATATTTCATAAAATCCCGATAACGGTCTCATGATCGTATAATACACGTTTATGACATCGAGAACCGAGTTGAATTTAAATAATGCAATATTTTTATTTAACTCGGTCAATTATCGAATTCAAACAAATAAAAATGAAACGAGCCATGCCTCGTACAAGGGGCACTCGATCGAGTGCCATGGGCCACTCGATCGAGTAGCACCCAAAAATCTGGACAGTAGCTACTTTAAAGACACACTCGACCGAGTCAGACCATGACTCGATCGAGTGGGTCCTGTAGCCCAGAAATTCGAGAGCTTCAATGCAACATTTGAGCCTCGTCATTTTTTTACGACTTTTAGTCGACACGTGCATAATCAATCACGTAATTCTAATTTTCAAAACTCATGCATATCACGATACCTAAAACGATTTTGATCGACGGTCTCGCACTATTAATTTTATGTCGACGACTCTTTAGTCGTATCCGACACATAATTAATTTAGGCTCCATTTCTCGAGGTGATAAGTCGGGACAAGGCAATTAATTAAGGTTCGTCCGTCTACCTAATTCACGATCTAGTGTGCATTTATTATATACGGGTCTTTGACGGGTCGTGTATTTATTTATCACTCTTCTTATTTTATTCGATTATTCTATTTTATTGCTCGTTGTATTGTGAATTCCGGGTTGTATTCCGCCCGTGTAATTTGTAATTTATTTACGAGTTTTCTATTTTCGATGTTTGCCATTTATTTATTTAAATGAACGTCACATGCTAAATCACTTTGACGTGAATCAAGATGCATTAAATGACGTAGCAAACCAATAATTCACATGCTTAGCCCGAAAACGCTGTTTGCATATCATTTAATTATTTTACTAGCGCGCGTACACGAACACGAACGATGTCTTAGTAGAGGCCGCCATGTGCGGGCGGGGTTGGGTGTCCTTAGTGGGCTTCCCAACACGTACCCTCACCCCTTACTCAGAACCTTTGGTTTCCGGATGTCCGAAACCCTTGGCGCACGAGAATCATTTTATATACGAAAGCCGGTGTAAACGGTATCGATATAACAATGCAAAGGGACGAGCCCCATAAACTCTGAAATCGAAGTGGGCTTACTTTGTGTGTAGCCCATGACGACATAGAGTGGGCTCGTATGGTTCCGAATAACCACAAAATTCGGTGGCGACTCCATTTTTTACTTAAATTTCGAACCCGAGAACAATCTTACCACGAGATTCATTCGCCTACCCAAACCCGCGCGTGGCCGCGTCGGGGTGGACCTACGTCATGTCCACAATTTGGCGACTCCGCTGGGGACACCTGATGTACCACATGTCATCGGGGTTCCTAGGGTGAGACTCGAAGAGAAATCGTTCGTAGATTAGTGTGCGCGCGTTAGTTTAATGATTCATGCATAACCCAAATTTTGCCCGGATCGGTTACTTGTGACCGACGTCCCACTATACCACGGTGCATTCCTATATGGGTGCGCTAAAGACATCGATGGTGGAACTCGTCTGGGTTTTGCGGCATGTCCTAAGTCCAACTCGGCTTAGGGAGTCCGTCCTAAACACGAGAAAGCCATCGTTGTTGGTATAGACCCTATTTTGACCGACCGAGACTTAGCGTAATGCATACATAAGCGTCGTCATAATGCTTGTTTGACTACGTGCTACTTGGTTTCCGTGTCATTTTTCAAAAATCGTCATTTCAAAAATGCATCTTTTCAAAATAGCCAATTTCAAAAAAACTCGGAATGCTGCCGAAAATTAGACTTACGATTTGACTCAAAACAAGTCTTTTTTTAGCCGGCATGCTATCCATTTTAATTCGAATTTCCGATCCACCATTCGATTTTCGAATTTTCAAAATTCAATTTCCATTTTCAAATCTTCGTGATGCCATTCGCGATTTTCAAATCCTCGAGATTCCATTCTCGATTTTCAAATCTTCGAGATGCCGTTTCCAATCCTCGGGATCTTATTTTTGATTTTCAAATTTCCGAAAATTTATTTTCGATATTCAAAATCTCAAAAAATTCAACTTTTCAAAAAACCGGTCCTGTCGGCATGCTGCCAATTTCAAAAAAACGGGACCGTCTCCCAATTTTTCAAAACGCGAAATTACTCGCAACCATTCAAACATTTCAAAATGCCCGGTCCTATTGGCCCACTACCAATTTCAGGATCGTCCTCTCAAAATACAATCATTTTTCAAAAACCTTCCTCATTATAGGACCTACCGTAATCTGTGTGTCGGGTCTTTTCATAATTTGTCGAAGGTCTATAGCGTCGAAACTCCGTCGATCCTACATCACGGGTTTCTTCCCCATTCTAGTCCGCCTTTTTCTAAAGGCACAACCGACCAACACGAGTCATACACTCGTAAATGGAAGGTTCGTAAACACTCGAGTCCTAACTAGAAAGTCACACGCAATTTTTCCCTCCAACAGGACGGTCCCCACGACCTTTCCTAAGGGAATTTTGCCCGTCTTTCAATCCGTTAGTCGAGTCATCCCAATTCAAAAATCCTTTAACTTAAGGGTCTACCCTAATCACAGGGTCATCCTTATTCAAGTCAAGTCAAGGGTCTCTAGCGTCGAAACTCTACCGATCTTACATCGCAAGTTTCTTCCCTTACCCCGCCTGCCTTTCCTCGAGGCCGAGTCGACCTTGTACAAGGCATAGCCCTGTAGCTAAAGGTTCGTGATCCTTACATCTAAGGGTCACTCGTCCGACACTCGAGTTTTAGCAAAACCTACAATCTCACTCGGGGGGCTACCCTTTAGGAGAGCGATCAATCACGGTTGCTCTAAGGGTCATGTCTTACACGTGTTGTCTCACGTACCCCACTTTTGAGTCACTTAGATACCACACCATCTGAGTCCTATAAGAGTCCTTAGTCTCACTTGGGGGCTATTCTCCGACGGAGTGATTAATCACAGTCGCTTCGAGAATCGCACCTTACACTTTTTTAGGAGAGTCTAACCCGAGTCAAACCCGAGTTGTCTTTCCTCCCGCACTATTTCCTATGCCTTGGCGTATTCAAGTTCCGAAGCAACATTTCTGATTACGTGGGTATTCTCGCAGAGTATGGCATCCACAACCGGGAATAGGGACATGGAAAACACAATTAAGGAACTGAAGGCTTTGCTAGAAACAATGGTTAGTAGGCAGGCCATAACCGAAACTCATATAGGGTTCCTGAAAACCAACCAAGAGGCCATGAATGCTCGTTTAACTGTCATCAAACGGCAAGACCTCGACTCTGGATCGGTCAATACTGGGCCATTTGCCAAATTGATCAGCACGGTGCGTGAGCTCGAACAACAGTGCCATGCCTCCCGAGGGAACAACATTTATATTGAAAACTCCCGAGACTATACACCCATCAGTGAGAAACTACCAACAGATCTCAACTTAGAGGGGTTACCCATATTCGAAGGGACGGAGGATCCATTACTACACCTCCGAGCCTTCAAAGCATTTATGGCGATCAAGGGGGTCAAAGCCGACATGTTCATCAATTTGTTCGGCGCATCCCTCGGGAAATATCCAAAAGCCTGGTTCTATAGGCTTAATGCAAAAAGATTCCCCACTTGGGAAGATGTGGCTACCGAGTTCGCTAAGAACTATTCTGATAATGCTGAACTTCAGACTACCATGCGGATTTTAGAAGTCATGGCCCAAGATCCAACAGAGGGTTTCACCAAATACCTTCAACGTTGGCGGGCTGAGAGTGTTAAGCTGGTAGACAAGCCCAGCGAGAAGACACTAGTGGATGCATTCATCAACAACCTCCTACCCTCCTACCGCGTCCATCTTAGGTATGCCGGCATCTCAAACTTTGTTGTGCTTACCGAAATGGGCACTAGGATTGAAGACGATCTTCGACATAACGAAGATTTGGGTGAAGCTTCTACCGAAGGCTATACTGGACATCCACTTGAGTCCTTAGAAGCCGAAGACTACTGACAACCTCATCCAGGAGTCCAGATTTGATTTGAGTCTGAGTCTGAGTCCGAGTCTAGGATGCTCTATCTCCTCATTTCAAAGTCAGAGTCAGAGTCAACTGTATTCTATCCTCTCTTCGTATTCCAATAAAATAAGCTTTTTCAGTTTCTTATATATACTTCCCTTATGTGTTTCCGAGAACATGATGAACACCATCATACACTGTGGGCACATGCACGTGACTGTTACAGGCACATCTATAATGACTGTAGGAACTAAGACTCGTGTTTTCCCTTACCTGTTCCATGTCTGGTATAGAAAGCCACAAAACTACCCTTAGCAGAAGCGGTATCGAATCCTATGACAAATCTAGGTAGTCTCCTAGTTTGGGTTCAAGACGGAAGGCAAGCCCATTTCCCACAATAAACACCCCTCCAGTAAGACTAACCAATCCCTATCTTAGGCGTTAGTCTGACTTGATGCCAAAAATACCCAACTCGGGACGATGCTCCCACTAAGCCTGCTCGGAATTATGATGACAATACCGAGATCCAAATCACCATGCTTACCGTAGAGTACTCCATCCGAGTTGCACTCACATAAACACCAACTAGGCTTACACCTTACAAAGGTTTAGCTCCACAAGCCTAATCCAACCGATGGGCCCACCCCCATATCCACCCACAACACCATAGGAGGGGATTACCGTGAAGAATAAAAAAAGAAAAAAAGAAAAAAAAAAAAAGAGTTGACAAAAAAATCAAAAGTCCAAGGAAAAAAAAGCAAAAGGCCCAAAACAAAAGAGCTGGCCATGATAAAAAAAGAACTCCCAAACATCCCTCGACCAGATACGGTCAATCCCTTGACCGGGGCACGGTCAACTCAAATGAAGAAACCCACGACCGGGGCTAAGAGGTCAACCCAAAAACACAAAATTCAAATGCCCATGACCGTGGTCAATGGTCAACTCAAGTGAAAGTCCCTTGACCGGAGTACGGTCAATTCAAAATTATCGATGCCCATACCATCAAATAGAGGAGAAACAACCAAGCTGGTCAGCTAACACCACACTTAGCCTTCCCACATTACAACCCTCAAGACCTTCCCGAGACCTAGGCTAAGAGACAGCCCGGAATTTTGAGGATCCAAGCTCCATAGGATACACCCTAACCATTAGGGCCAGACATGGAGATCAGATCCAGCATTATCAAACCTACCCCAATCGAAGTTCGAGTTATTTTTACTCGACTTCCCTCTTTCCTACCACATTACAATACCTTACCCTCGAAGCCTTAGCTCCACAAAATCGAGCTCCAGATGTCAAAACAGTGAAGCCACTTACGACCTAGCTCCACATTTCCAAAAACATCCAAACCAGTTACCAGCCCCAAACACGGGAACTCAACCTGCGATCAGCATAGAACATGCCCAAATAGTTCACACCACCTCTGGGGGCTACCCCGGAGAACGCTCACAGTCACAGGATCAACATCCTAACTATTCCAGCCCTTTGATCAAGACATCATTGGGAACACACCTAGCCTACACCAACGCTATGGCTAGCTACACACAAAATAAACTAGGCACAATAACATATCTTCCAATCCACTGAACTACGGCTTGGTTTGATTTCACTACACGTGAATACGTAGGCAGCCTTTCAACAAAGGCACAACCACCCACACTGACACAAATTCAAATGCACCGTCATTCCGGTCACGACACTGTCATGTTCTCAACAGTTAGCTTTGTCGTCCTGGGGGCTTCTCCTAGGCAGAATTTCTCCATCCACTCACATAATCCAAAGACTTTCAAAAACTAGTCTCCTTTCTATAGTGTGTCCTAGTACTCGGCTCAGTCAAAGACGAGAATCCGTCAGGGACTCGAAGCGATACCCAACTTTGGGAATGCATCCCAAAACAAAACAAAATTAAAGAGCACTAGACTACAACATTGCTACTGATAAGTCCTGTTCTGCAAAAACAGTCTCATTACAGACTACTGCGATTCCCCTGTACCGAATCCTTCCCAGTTTGAAGTTTGACTGTGTTGCCACTCGCCTAGGCTACGGAATAACGCAACTTGAGAGTCTTGCCATCTTAGGTGGCCCACCCCCCTACCGAGTCACAGTCCAACCCCTCGAGAGTCCAGTCATGTCTGTCATCTCGTCTTGTCGCATCCAGAGTCGAGTCTGTCGGTAGATCTCTCTCCTCAAATTCTCATTTTAAAATTTGCAAAACTTAGCCATTTGAGAAAATCCTTTTCGACAAGGTCAAATTTCAGTCTATTTAAACTGCTAATTTCTTTTCTACCCCTTTCAATTTTGAAAACCTATCTCCTAGCACGTGAGTTGCTTTCAGGACTTCGATTTCAAAACTAAGCAAAAACCAGTTTCCCCAACACAAGTCAGTCTATAGATGCTAACTGCATTTCCTATGTGCTATCTTGTTATATACTATGTCTGCTATTTCTGCCTATGTATCTAACATTTCAGGTACCAGCTAGTGCTTCCCAATGGAACAACAAAGGCGGTGTTTCTCCTGGAATGCTACATCCAAGATGTGATGTGTCGGCATACCGGTACACCCAAGACTTCAGAAGCAAGTCCCTGCGCAGCTACTTTACTCCCAAACATGAGTCGGTGTTTCTCCTGGAATGCTACATCCAAGATGTGATGTGTCGGTATACGGGTACACCTATGACTTCAAAGGCAAGTTCGACTCCCCACGGAGCTATCATCATCAAGACAGGTATGACCCTTTTCTTATGGCTGGCGAGCCCTTCACGCGAGTCTAATGGACTATAAACGACTCGACCGGAAGGCTGCCAGGTCGTAATCCTCGATTGGCCTGGTAGCTACTCTGACTTTCGCCTTGTCCAAGCCTCATTTAGAGTGAGGGCTCTGTAGACACCCGCATTTTGCCTGCTAGTGTCTATAGCAGTTCCCGACAAAACACCCGATGATGATCGGACGTCAACGTGACTTAATACGCTCGAATACAGACTCGGAATCAATAGTATCCAACGTGGGCTTTTAGCGGAGTGCAAATCTCTCAAAACCGACCTCAAATCCAGGCCCAGTGGGTCGTTCCCAATAAAATGAGACTAATTTGGGCCAAAACCGACACCGGAAATAAAACTGTCTTTTGGCGACCGGGTCAAAACTCGGTCAAAGATGAATCCGACACAAAAATCAGCCAAATTCAGTTTCTAGAAGCTGGCGCCAAGTCTAAATTCAAATAAAAACAAACAAATCAACAAAGTCAACCTCTTCCTAAAATAGCTCGATTTGCTTGATCCACTCGATCGAGTGGATAGACCCACTCGGTCGAGTGGAGCGCCAAAAACCGGGTTTGGCCCGTTTGCAAGGGCACTCGATCGAGTGCACTAGGGCCACTCAATCGAGTGACCCTAGGTCGTGGGGTTCTCCTATAAATACCCCATCAACCCATCACATTAGAAAAAAACTTTTGACATCACAATTTCAGCCATCTTTTCATCACATTTACATAACATTCAACCCTACATTTCTACTATATTCAACCTATACACTCACATCCTCTCTACACACACATACATACAATCAAACTCGAGATCAAAACTCGCCAAAGACCCGAGAGTATCCTCTCCCTAACCAAACACACCCTAACTCACCCTACATATCTCGACACTCTCGCGCACACGCCGCTACTACGAGTCCGTTTCCGAGGCCATTAAGCATGTAGGTTGAGGGTGTAATTCAAATCCCGACATCTCTTTCTCCCTTCTTCTTTTTTTGTTTCTTATATATATATATATATATATATATATATATATATATATATATATATTATTATTATTATTATTATTATTTTTATTATTATTATTATTATTACTACTACTACTAACCGCTAACACTAACCTTTAATTTTGTGCATACTAACTTTTTATTTATTTTGTATACTAACATTTTATTTATGTATCCTAACACTAACTTTTATTTTTTGTATACTAACACTTTAATTCCGTATTCTAACATCTAACAATATTATACCGTGTATATATACATACTAATATCAAAATCTCGGTTTCGAATACGTTTGACTATGACGATCGCCTAAAGTCCATCTAATTCCTTTACGAGTAACGACGGAGGTGGCGCCTTTTCGAGGAGCGTCGCCCCAATGTACTCAAGGACATGATGTGATCGTGATCGGTCCTAGTTGAACGTATTTGATCCCATTTCGATGATTAGCACGGAACCCGTTGACACTAAAATCGACATCACATAATCCGAAAGGATTAGTTTCGATGTCGTGACGTAGAGGGATGCAATTTCGTCACTAATCAAACTTTTCAATCACATAATAGCATATTTCATAAAATCCCGATAACGGTCTCATAATCGTATAATACATGTTTATGACATCGAGAACCGAGTTGAATTTAAATAATGCAATATTTTTATTTAACTCGGTCAATTATCGAATTCAAACAAATAAAAATGAAACGAGCCATGCCTCGTACAGGGGGTACTCGATCGAGTGCCATGGGCTACTCGATCGAGTAGCACCCAAAAATCTGGACAGTAGCTACTTTAAAGACACACTCGACCGAGTCAGACCATGACTCGATCGAGTGGGTCCTGTAGCCCAGAAATTCGAGAGCTTCAATGCAACATTTGAGCCTCGTCATTTTTTTACGACTTTTAGTCGACACGTGCATAATCAATCACGTAATTCTAATTTTCAAAACTCATGCATATCACGATACCTAAAACGATTTTGATCGACGGTCTCGCACTATTAATTTTATGTCGACGACTCTTTAGTCGTATCCGACACATAATTAATTTAGGCTCCATTTCTCGAGGTGATAAGTCGGGACAAGGCATCGAGGTTCGAGATCGGGTTAGCACCACGCCTAAGTCTCGAACCTCCGTCCTTTGATTAATATGCAATACAATGCGTAATTAATTAAGGTTCGTCCGTCTACCTAATTCACGATCTAGTGTGCATTTATTATATACGGGTCTTTGACGGGTCGTGTATTTATTTATCACTCTTCTTATTTTATTCGATTATTCTATTTTATTGCTCGTTGTATTGTGAATTCCGGGTTGTATTCCGCCCGTGTAATTTGTAATTTATTTACGAGTTTTCTATTTTCGATGTTTGCCATTTATTTATTTAAATGAACGTCACATGCTAAATCACTTTGACGGGAATCAAGATGCATTAAATGACGTAGCAAACCAATAATTCACATGCTTAGCCCGAAAACGCTGTTTGCATATCATTTAATTATTTTACTAGCGCGCGTACACGAACACGAACGATGTCTTAGTAGAGGCCGCCATGTGCGGGCGGGGTTGGGTGTCCTTAGTGGGCTTCCCAACACGTACCCTCACCCCTTACTCAGAACCTTTGGTTTCCGGATGTCCGAAACCCTTGGCGCACGAGAGTCATTTTATATACGAAAGCCGGTGTAAACGGTATCGATATAACAATGCAAAGGGACGAGCCCCATAAACTCTGAAATCGAAGTGGGCTTACTTTGTGTGTAGTCCATGACGACATAGAGTGGGCTCGTATGGTTCCGAATAACCACAAAATTCGGTGGCGACTCCATTTTGACTTAAATTTCGAACCCGAGAACAATCTTACCACGAGATTTATTCGCCTACCCAAACCCGCGCGTGGCCGCGTCGGGGTGGACCTACGTCATGTCCACAATATGTAATTAAATTTATAGTAAAGTTACAAATGACATACAATAAAGTTGTATTTTTTCAGAATTGATATGTAACTATAACATTCAGTTCTTTTATCACTTCAAGTGATAAAGTGCAACTTTACCACTCATCTCGTGTAACTTTAAGCACTTTTTGTGTAACTTTAACACAAGTCTAGAACTTATGAACTTATAATAATTCATGTCCTTATGTGAACCCCCCCCCCCCCCCCGTCTATATATATATATATATATATATATATATATATATATATATATATATATATATATATATATATATATATATAGAGAGAGAGAGAGAGAGAGAGAGAGAGAGAGAGGGAGAGGGAGAGGGAGAGGGAGAGAGGATCTGGTACATTTGTCAAATTTTGTCCAATTTACCTTTTAATTGTGGTCATTGGATCTCACATGATCAAGAGTTAAGATTAAAACTCTCTAAATCCTCGAAGCAATTTTTTCTCAGATTTTTATAGTTATTTTGATGTACAAACACGATTATTTTAATGAAGAAACATAGTTATTTTATAGTTAACTACTCAATTGTTTACTGAGAATAATGTTATCAGATTATACGTAGTTATTCAATTGAAGAATAATGTTTCGTTGTAACTATATCTGGTACGTAGTTATTTTATAGTTATTTCAATGTAGATACGTAGTGATTTCAATGTAGAAAGTCAGTTATTGTGCTGAATAACTTGTGTTATTGTATTGAGATGAAATTCAAATATAATAAATTTTATAATAATGTTATCTGATGTTACGTAGTTATTCTAATGTAGAAACTCAGTTATTATAATAAATAACTTGTGTTATTGTATGTATTGAGATGAAATTCAAATATAATTAACTTTATAGTAATGTTATCTGATTTTACATAGTTAGTCCAATGTAGAAACTCAGTTATTGTAATAAATAATTCATGTTATTGTATTGGGATGAAACATATTGCATATCATTGAGGGTGCACCCAGCAAAAGAAACTTCAATTCACTAAAAGACAAAAACAAAGAGGGGGGTTAGTTACAATAAAAATAAATAAAACTGAAGTACACTAATCACATATGTGCGATAGAATGACTATAAAAACACTATAAAATAACCCTGGTTATAAAACATAGTAACTAATATAATGAAATAACAATTTCAAGAATAATATAGAATAACTATAGGACGATATCTTACGATATCTTGCCATAAGTCGGATATTTCCATATCGTAATATCTTAATTGTATCATATCTTTGTTATTATTGTGTAAATTATTTACATACCTAACTTACGAAGGATACCTACTTGTATTTAAGCTATGATGTATTCTTATTTTTATGATTAAGGAATATACAAAAATCTTCCCCAAGTTTCTCTGTTTCCAATTCTTTATGGTATCAGAGCAATTTGACCCTTGAACAAACACCAATATTTTTCTTTGAAACATGGTAGGAGGCGGAGACAAGAAAATCGAGCAAATTGCTCAATCCTCGCCATTGTATCTTCACCCGTCTGATAGCCCGAGTTTGGTGTTAACTCAAACCAAATTCGATGGTGAAAATTATGAGCTATGGCAGATGCGGTAAAGAATGGTCTCGACGCCAAAAATAAATTGGGGTTCGTCGAGGGAACCGTAAAGAAACCGGTTGCTGTGAATGGGGAAGAAGATGATCTCACGAGTGTAGCATGGCGACAATGTAACGCCATGATAAAGTCTTGGCTACGCACTGTTATCGAGCCAAGACTACACCCGAGCATTATGTTCTCGGGCACAGTGGCTGAGATTTGGAAAGAATTGAAGGAGCGATTTTCGACTAGTAATGCTCCACGTATCCATCAATTAAAAAGCGAACTGAATGATTGCAAACAAAGCAAAAATCAATCAGTCGTAGAATATTATACCCAACTAAAGGCTATATGGGACGAGTTGGGAAATTATAGCCACGCTCCCCAGTGCACTTGTGGTGCAGCCGCTGCACTAACTAAAGAACGGGAAGAAGAAAAAGTCCATCAGTTTCTCATGGGACTTGACTCGACTTTATATGGTCACATCCGCTCGAACCTACTTATGGAAGATAATATTACTTCTTTAAGTAGGACATATGCCTTGGTACTACGTGAAGAACAACATAAAGTCGTGACAAAAGGGAACGAAGAAATCCAGGATGCGGCCATGGCCGTGAAAACGACCATGGGAGTAGATAAAGGACGCGGTTCAGGCTCGACCCAAGATCACGAAGAGGAAGATCCGATTCGATGCACGTATTGCAAAAAATATTATCACACAGAAGAAAATTGCTATGTAAAACATGGATATCCCAATAGAGGCCGAGGTCGGGGCCGCGGAAGAAGAGGAGGCCGTGGATACGGACGAGGGGGCCGAGGGACCGGAAACACGTTCCAAGTGGCCAATGCTGCATCAACAAGTGAGACGGAATCCCAAAAGTTGGATCTCACAATGGAAGAAGTAGAGCAACTTCGGAATCTCTTGATAAACAAATCCGACGGTGCTTCAAAATTGACAGGTATGGAAAATAATTGTGTTGGTAATTGGTTGCTCGATAGTGGTGCTTCTCATCACATGACGGGACGACGAGAATTGCTTCAAAATACGTGGAAGGGAAAACCCTCCACCGTCGGACTCCCAAATGGAACACACATTGTGGCCGAGGAACATGGACGGGTCGTCCTCAACGATACGTTTGCCCTAAAAGATGTTTTATATGTTCCGTCGTTGAATTGTGATTTAATTTCTATTCAACAATTAATCGAGGAAAATAATTGCGTTGTGACATTCCATCCTAACTATTGTATTATACAGGACCAATCTACGATGAAGCGGATTGGGGAAGGTGAGCATAAAGATGGGGTTTATTTCTTGAAGAATGGTCGAGAACTCGTGGCAAGGACAACAAGCAGTAACGATGTACTTCTTTGGCATAGAAGACTTGGTCACCCATCAAATAGTATTTTATCTTCTTTTTCTTCATTGGTTGGAAGTGATTTACTTTGGAATTCTCGAGATGTTTGTGATTCATGTTGTCGTGCTAAACAAACACGGTCTAGTTTTTCGCTTAATAATAAGAGAAGTAGTGATTTAAATTATTTGCCTTAATCCATTGTGATATTTGGGGACCATATAAAACAAGTAGTTTGTCCGGAGCACACTATTTTCTTACTATCGTAGAAGACCGTAGTAGAAGTGTGTGGGTGCATCTCATGAGAGATAAAGGGGAAGTGAGTCAATTAATGAAGAATTTTTGTAACATGATTCTTACGCAATTTGGGAAGCACATTAAGGTCGTCCAAAGTGATAATGGAACGGAATTTCTTTCCGGAACCATGAAAGAGTACTATAATGAACATGGAATAATTTGTCAAACAAGTAATGTCGACACCCCACAACAAAACGGAAGAGTGGAACGAAAACATAGACATATTTTGGAGAAAGCTAGAGCTCTTCGTTTTCAAGCTGACCTACCTCTTGAGTTTTGGGGGGAATGTGTACTCACGGCCGCTTATTTGATTAATCGGACTCCTACCTGTGTTCTTGATGGATTAACTCCCTATGAAATTTTATATGGTGAAAAACAGTGTTTTGACAACGTTAGGACTTTCGGTTGTCTTTGTTATGGACACAACAAGGATAAACCAAAGGATAAATTTAATGAAAGGGGCAAACGATGTGTTTTTATCGGATATCCGCAAGGAAAGAAAGGGTGGAAATTATATGACCTCAAAAAGAAAAGCATTTTTGTTTCCAGGGACGTTATTTTTTATGAACATGTTTTTCCCTTTGCGGATGCTAACACCATTGATATCATTCCCGAAAATATTACGAGTGTTGAAGATACACTTGTTATCGATCCACAAATGGCCTGGAACTTTGGACCGGATGCGAACCCGACAAATGAAATCATCGAGGATAGGGGGAGTGATGCCAATGGGGATGCCGAGCAAGTTGAAACCGAGACCGAAACCGAAACTAGCCCGGGTGTAGTCACGACAGAGGCACCCATGGGACGAGGTGCTCGAGACAAGTTTGAACCTCATTGGAAGAAGGACTACATTTGCAAATCCTCTCGAATTATAAACCCCACGAAGAATGCTCACCCGACCCAATCTACTTCGAAAAACAAAGGTACCCGTTATCCAATAGCTAACTATGTCACTACGAATTGTTTTTCTACATCTTACAGGAGCTATTTGGCAACCATTGATGTCATCAAGGAGCCAAGATATTACGACCAGGCAGTCAAGAAGGAGGAATGGAGACAAGCTATGGCACAAGAAATTAATGCCTTGGAGAAAAACGGCACCTGGAAAGTTGTCGACTTGCCGTCCGGAAAACGACCTATTGGGTGCAAATGGGTTTACAAGGTGAAATATAAAGCCGACGGGACAATAGAACGGTATAAGGCAAGACTCGTAGCACAAGGATTTACCCAAATCTAGGGAGTCGATTATCACGAGACTTTTGCACCCGTTGCCCAGATGACGAGCCTGAGATACCTATTGGCCGTAGCTGTTATCAAAGGTTGGTCGATAACTCAACTCGACGTGAACAATGCTTTCCTTCATGGCGAATTGAGTGAAGAGGTATATATGAAATTGCCACAAGGTTTCGAGGTTACAGGACAAAATAAGGTATGCAAGTTACTAAAATCGTTATATGGGTTAAAGCAAGCTTCGAGAGATTGGTTCGCAAAATTGACCGAATCATTGAAACGGTACGGGTTCGTTCAATCTCTTGCAGATTATTCATTATTTACGTTTAATAGACACAGAGTATTCCTTGGTGTGCTAATATATGTCGACGACATGATTATTGTGAGCAATAATGACCAGGCGAGCTCGAATCTTAAATTTTTTCTTGACAAAAGTTTTGGCATCAAGGATATTGGACGTCTCAAGTATTTCTTGGGCATTGAAGTCGCCACGGGTCCCAAGGGCTTATTTCTCAGTCAACGTAAATATGCTATTGAGATCGTCACGGAAGCTGGAATGGCAGGTGCCAAACCGATACACACCCCCATCGAGTCGAATCATAAGCTCGCATTAGCTAATGGGTACATACTCAGAGATCCTATAAAGTACCGTAGATTGGTTGGTCGCCTTATATATTTGACAATTACTCGGCCCGATTTGGTGTATGCTGTGCACATTTTATCTAAGTTTGTTCATGCACCAAGAAAAGAACACATGGATGCAGTTATGAGAGTACTACGCTACATCAAGGGCACTCCGAGCAAAGGTATTATAATGGGTAAAGACTCGGTCTTGCACTTATATGGTTTCTCTGATTCCGATTGGGCAAGTTGTCCATTATCTAGACGATCCTTGACCGGATATCTCGTGTCCTTGGGCGACACACCCATTTCATGGAAGGCACGAAAACAGACCACGGTGGCACGGTCCACCGCAGAAGCCGAATATCGAGCTATGGCGGCTGTAACAAGCGAGTTAATTTGGTTAAAATCCTTCTTACAGTCTCTCGGATTTCATCACGAGAAGCCAATGCAAATTTATTGCGATAACCAAGCAGCACTTCATATAGCCAAGAACCCTGTTTTTCATGATCGTACCAAGCATATAGAAATCGATTGTCATTTTATTCGTCACCATTTACTCAACGGGACAATCTCGACGTCACATATACGGAGTAAGGAGCAAATTGCGGACCTCTTCACCAAAGCTCTTGGGCGAAGTGCTTTCGAGTTTCTACAGTACAAGTTGGGCATCAGTTTACCCCGAGCTCCAACTTGAGGGGGAGTATAGGACGATATCTTACGATATCTTGCCATAAGTTGGATATTTCCATATCGTAATATCTTAATTGTATCATATCTATGTTATTATTTGTAGATTATTTACATACCTAACTTACGAAGGATACCTACTTGTATTTAAGCTATGATGTATTCTTATTTTTATGATTAAGGAATATACAAAAATCTTCCCCAAGTTTCTCTGTTTCCAATTCTTTACCGCAATAATAATATAGAATAATTGGAATAACACAATAAAATAATTAGGTATTTCATAGTAATAATAATGTATCAAAACTAAAAAATCATGCTATGAAATAATATGTAGTTATTTCAATGTTCATATTCAAGTATTTTATTGTTCATCTTCAAATATTACAATATTCATAATTTTAATTTTTAATATTGTAATAAAAATTCTAGAAATTACTCCAATAATGTATCAAACCATGTAGAATAACACACAAAACTGAGTCAAAAACAGAGTACGGAATTGAATCACAATCAGAATTAAACACAAAATCAAAGCACTAAACGAAATAAGCGATATTCAGTACACGTAATCATCAAACAGTAATATTTCGTAAAATTGATAACGACGATTCATCTCGATATTTTTTTTTACCAGAATTATCTCGATATTTACCCCGAAACCCTAGAATAAAAAACAATAATTGTTCATAGTTACAACAAAAAGAAACACGACTAGATGTAATTACCTACAATTTAAGTTGGAAGACGAAATTGATAGCAAATCTGCGTAATTGATTTCAATCTGAAGAAGATTTTGATTTGGTGAGAAAATTTGACTGAGAGGGTTTTGGTTTTACGTATACTGTTTGGGGAGGGGTTTGATGCTTACTTTTTTTTTATTTCAAGTTTCAATCTAGGCTTTCATATAATTTTCCGCATTATCTATTAAATTAAGTCATCAAAAATCTGAGTTGTTACACCTATGGCGTACGCATAACCTATCGAATTATAATGCGATCGCGGTGATTCATTATCGAGCGTATTCGATGTCATTTTCAAAATATCGCTCTAAAGGCCCGATGTCGATGCTGTAATCGAATGTCACGCGTAAAAGAGCTATTGACAATTGAATTAGCATGAAACCCGATGACGTCGAACCGATCGTCGTATGGTCCATGAGACCCGGCAACGACATCGCGACGCGGAGGAATTTGATATTCATTCTAGTTCGATTATTCTCGATTCCATAAACGTCGCTCTAAAACATTCGATACCGATTCCATAATCGAGTGTCGGATATGAAGAGTCATCGAGAATAGGTTTAATGCAAAACCTAATGACGTGAACTGATCGTCATATGGTCCATAAGACCCGACAACGACGTCGCGACATAGAAGGGCTCGATATTTGTATTAGATCGACCATTTCTCGATTTAGATCACAAATTCATAAAATGGGAACGTTTTAGAAGCACACACCACCCGTAACAGAGGGCACTCGATCGAGTGCCTAAGGGCCACTCGATCGAGTGACCCCCTCAAAAATGGGCAGAGATTTCTCGTCAAAGGACACTCGACCGAGTCCCCATGATGACTCGATCGAGTGGTTGTAATACCCCGAGTTTAAAGAGTATATATTGTATATGGTGCTCAGAGGAGCGTGTATTGGATATGGTTTAAGAGGCTCGGATGAGTGCTTAAAGGGATTGGTAGTACTACCCATGTAAAAAAAGTACACTTTCTTTTTTGGCCGTCCATGCAAAAAAAACTTCGCAGTTAAGCGTGCTTGGCTGGGAGCAATCTTAGGATGAGTGACCTCCTATTTTTCAACCCGGCCACGGTCATCAACCTAGCTGGGGTGGATCCTGGGGCTTGGCTGCGGTCAGCTTCTAGGAGCAACGAGGACGTTGCTTTCTTAAGTGGGGGGTGATTGTAATACCCCGAGTTTAAAGAGTATATATATTGGATATGGTGCTCAGAGGAGCGTGTATTGGATATGGTTTAAGAGGCTCGGATGAGTGCTTAAAGGGATTGATAGTACTACTCATGTCAACAAAGTGCACTTTCTTTTCTGGCCGTCCATGCAAAAGATGCAGAAGAACTCCGCAGTTAAACGTGCTTGGCTGGGAGCAATCTTAGGAAAGGTGAACTCCTGGGAAGGTTTCCAGGATGCGCATGAGTGAGGTCAAAATGCGCTGGAAAAGACTTGTGTTGATCTGTGGGACCAGTACACAACCTGTTGAGTGCCATAAGTGATATCACAATCCACAAGTGGTGGCTGTGGTGTTACAGTGGCCCCCCTGCAAGCCTCCAACGAGGATCAAAAGACGATATAAAGTTCCGTCAAGTCATATTTACGACTCTAAGTCGATACGTGCTAAATCAATCACGTATTCGTCTTCCAAAACCCACATATCATATCATTTCTAATTTATCGTTGTTCCGTTTCTTTACGACTTTGAGTGATGTCTCATATGACTAACCTTACATCGACAACCTTACATCGAAGACTCTTTAGTCGTGTCCGATATATGATTGGTCGAGACAATTCCATTTCGCTAGGATAAGTCGGGACAAGACCCCAAGGTCCGAAATCGAGCTAGCATTACGCTCCGGTCCCATGCGCTAATGCGTGTTAAGGCCTTCGTCCTCCGGTCAATACACAATATAATGTGTAAATGATCAGAGTTCGTCCAATTATTCGATTTACGGTTCAATTTACGTTTTCTATTTACGGGTCCGTTTATAGATAACATTTACCGTTGCTAATCCGTTTATTATAATCGCTTTGTCCAAGTATTGTGAATTCCGGGTTGTATTCCACCCGTATAATTTGTAGTTTATTTTTAAGTTGTTTATTTTGATTGCATGACATTTACCGTTTTCTAAATGAACCCACATGCTAAAACAACTTTGACATATTTAAGATGCATTAAACGACGTAGCTAAACACGTATTTCGCATGCGTAGCTCAAAACAATGTTTACATATCATTTCACCATCTTACTAATACGCGTACACGAACACCGATCGATATCCTAGTAGAGGTCGCTAAGTGCGGGCGGGGTTGGGTGTCCTTCGTGGGCTTCCCAACACGTAACCCCACCCCTTATTCAGAACCTTTGGTTTCCGGATGCCCGAAATTATTGGCGAACGAGAGTCATTTGATATACGATATTCGATAATTCGACATCGATATCGTTATGCAAAGGGACGAACCTCCATAAGCTCAGTACTCAAGCAGGCCGTGCTTTGTGCGCGATACACCCAAGTATAGAGTGGGTTCGAACAGGCCCGAACTCCCATAAAGTTCGGCGGCGACTCCAACTTCGATTTAAATTTCGGCCCGAGAACAATCTTACAACGAGATTCATTCGCCTACATAAAAAGTTAATTTGTTGCCAAAACTTGACAGGAAAAAAGGTTTAGGGGTACCAATAAAGATAATAATAAAGTTTAGGGCACCAAAGAACGCAGTCGGCAAATACCGACCAACAACGCAGTCGGTAACTAAATTGCTCAGTCGGTAAAATCGAACACCAACCGACACTGGCGGTCGGAAATAAGAGTCGGGCGGTCGGTAACAAATGTTGGTCAGTCGGTAAATGTAAATAATCGGTCGGTATAATGGTCGTTTACTAAAAATGATAGGAGTAGCAGGTAGAAAAGCAAAAAAGTTCAGGGGTACCACGTAGAAAATCCCCAACTTTATTTATCTACTGGTCATCGTTTACTAAAATAGGCATAATTCTTCGTCTTCCTATCCTATTGGTAAGTTAAATAAATACTCACTTGAAAGCACTCAAGCATCATTGGTCGTTTGTAGCACTCGTAAGTCGTAAGGGGTCTCAAGATTTCATCTTGGCTAGTGGCTATTCGAATGTCATCCCGTAACAATTACACTTTCCAAAAAAGACGTTAGGATTGTGTTTGGATACTCAAAATTGATTTGAATATCATGAATTCAATTCTTATATTTGAAATTCTAGAATTCAATTCCAAATCCAAAATTGTGTTTGGGTACCCTTGGATTTGGAATTAGAATTCGGGTGGGTGGAGTCGAGTCAAGGTCACCAACTTTTATTTTTATTTTTGAAAAAATTTCATTAGAAAAATGTAAATTTTCATATACGTGAAAAAAATAAAGAAAAAATAAATTACAACAAGATTATGCGGAAAAAAAAATGATAAGTGAAGGAATTGAAATGACTACCTATATATTAAGAATTTGAGAGAGCCAAATTTGAACTAGATTGGAATTGGTCTCAATTTCAATTCCAAATTTCAATGTTCCCAAACGCTTCAAATATTTAAAATCCAAAATTCAAGTTCCCAAACATGCCATAGGGAATTTTGGTGTCAATATGATAGTATGATACAAATATGTTCAAATAAAAATGATAGCAAGTCCATACATGTACTTTTTCATAGGAGAGATGATGATTCCAAATCCTGCGCTGTGAAAATGTAATGAACGCAGGAATTATATAAAGCAGTTTGAGTCACTAGGCTGCCTTCGGAAGATGAGCAGTTTGATGGCGTTTTAGCAAATAATTAACCAGAAAAGAGTCCAGGATTATCTGTATGATGATATAAATTTAGCATAAGCTTCTGCATCAAAATTAGAACTGCAACAGTTAAGACGTGAGAGTCAACTTGTAAGTAACCTGATTTAGATGTGCAGCCACACAAGGGAGCACCAATAGACCAGATGCACCCATTGCACCACCAAGCTGATCAACCACAGCGACTGTGACGGGTAATGTTTTCTGCAAATCATAAAAGCACCCCAGTAGTCTTAGTATTCCTACAAACTTCAACTGGGGGTGATAATGTGATGAAACTCCAGGTATTTTGAGAAGTTTCTTTGTTTTGGCTTGAAATGAAGTGTTCAAGTGTTCTACAATCTACACTCATGTCTGAATGTCAGTTATTCGACACGAATATGCGGGGTTATGCAGACTGTCAGAGTAATATTAGCATATAAGTCATCATGGTCACATTAGAAAATCAATTTTCTGCTGCAACCAGTATAACCTTAACTTGAACTAGGGAAGCCATGGAGCACTGGGGTGATATTGCGCCGACATCAGATATCAGATGACACACCATCATGACCAATTTATTAAGGCTTTGAAGCTTTACCTTGACGCATTTGTAGCCGGCTAAGATCCGATTCCAAAATATAAGAATAAAATGGATGTTTGATATCATGGTTTTTGTAGGCGTGCCTTATTTTCAGTCAATATGAAAGTTGGGCACCAAGGGACTCACCTGGCTAGCAACTAGAAGGAGAGCAATGGCATTTTGTGGGTTGGAGAAGACCGATTTTTTGCCCCCAGAGAGCAACGATAAAGTCTTAATAGCTAGGGCATTGAAAGCCAACAGACCAATATGCAGGAGACTGCACCATAATGAGTACATAATCAGCTAGTCCGTATGGGAAGTAAAATAGTTAAAAGACTGGAAACTAGCTGTTTTAACTTACGCGCCCAAGCCAATAGCTAGAAGGAATCCCGTAGGGTTAACCATCATAAGCAACGACCTTGATTTGCTCACTTGTATCCATGGAACCTGTGCCCATTTACGGAGAATGATCAGATATATAAAGTATAAACACACAGCAACGTCGAAATCAAACTCCGTTCTACTATGTACTTGAATAAACTGAGAAGCTGCAAAGGTGTACAGACCTACAACCGAAAGTCTTCAACCAAAATTAGAAGTCAAAAGCATTTTATGTCTTAGAATCTTATCATACAGCATGTGATATTGTCTTTGATTGATTTTGTTGGTTTGAAGTTGAAAATTTTCTACTATTAGAAATATGGTTCTTTGAGGAAATTTTCCAGGATAAAATACCAGGTTTTACACTTACAACTTACAAGGCTAAGAAATACAGCATTCATTATCGACAGAAATTGGCGATTATTATCAGCAAATTTCCCCACGCCTGCAAATGACACAAACATAACAATGAGTCTAAAAGCCAATATTCATTCAAGTTGGATAGAAAAGTGGGAAGGTACGTAGAGGATGGATAAAAACAAATAGACACAGGCATAAAGAAGGCTCGCATCTACAAAAAGATTAAAGCACTCACCATCAATGGCTTCACGAAGGACCTGTAGATAAAATCCAACACTATTTCAGCTAATTGTATGAGTACATGACAATGTACCAGCTAAATGCAAAAGACAGACCAAACCCAACCTTCAAAAAGAAGAGACAAGTTAACAAAGACTGCGGCACCACGCACCTTCCCCAAGATAAGCGGAATCAATAAAGTGATGACCAGGCTTTTCAAAAGCTGCTCAGTAGGAATGGATATGCCAACACCAGCAGCTACAAACTTTGAGACGGTAAATGGAATCTGAAAAAAAAGGAAAATATATTTTTGTGCATCACACTGAAAAGAGCAGTTTCAGTAGCAGAAAGATTACCATATAAATGGATGCTTATAAGTGATAACTATAAAGCATGGTGTGAACATGGGAATTTATAAACCCCCATATGCTCTAGTAGCATGACAAGAACTGCATTTATGAATTTCTTAATATGCATTTAGTCAGGAGATAAGGACGGGCACATATAGGAGAATCTTTGCATGTGAAATTCTATTAAGACAAAGAACAACTTATTAAGCTTAAAACAACATTGACATCCTCCATTAAGAAGTGGTTGATGCTACCTGGTACCAGATCTAAATGGTAGTATGTTTTAAGGGATGAATATTTTATTTTATTTTTGGTTTGGAGGATAACTGGATAAGGGACGCAGCTACATTACCAGCAGCAAATATATGATTCATCAAAGACCCCTGCGACAGAAATGAAGACCTAAAAGTAAGTAGTCTCTTGTAATGATTAAGAGCTCGTGTAACTTACAACAAGAATTCCCAGCAAGTTAGATATCACAGTCATTGCCAGAGCTAATGCAAAATTTCCCTTTGCTAGCTGTATTTAACCAAAGCAAGTCAAAATTAGAGTATAAGAAAGGAAAATCCACATGACTCCCGTAAATTTTAATGTTCATACTTGTGTTAGTGAGACACCACTTGACAAGGAAGTTGGCATGCATGTGAAGATGGCAAGTCCTGTAGAAAACAGTTAATAGCGAAGCATCTTGCAAATAGACAATAATATATTTTAGATAAACTCAAAGCATGAGCACACAACACACATACTTAAGATCAATCTATAACTATATATGTTCATTATCATAAATATCAACAAAACCAAGTTTTACTGAGTTCACAAAGCACTGAGCATACTGCAATCAAGGCTAGGGGTCTATTACACCCTTACTGCCCACATAAATTCAAATAAAACATAATGTTCGGCTTCAAACTTCACAAATAACCCATTACTTCACAGGCAACAAGTCATATGCACCATCAAAAGTCAAATATCATTCCACTTTGCCATACTTGAATTTTCTTGTTGGCCCATTTCAGGCTGAGATGCTGAATAATGCTCATAAACATTAATCTCACCGATAAAATACTCTTCAGTTGCCAAAGATTTGAGATACAATATTTCATCCTGAGATTTATCAGTTTTTATATTTCACTTTGATGTCAAGAAAGAACAAGATATGCTAAATACAGGATTTTAAATTTCTAAACCTGTATAAACAAAGATATGCTAAATACAGTTACAAATATTCATAAACTAGCTTTGCTACAATACCTGTCACAAATTCTTGAGGCTGAAAATTAAGTTGTAAGATCAACCTTGAGAACACAGGGGTCAACAACAGTATAGAAGTCTGGAAAAAAAATCGGAGAAAGATATTGTCAAAATATTGCATACTGAAGAAGTATGCTCACCAAGCTAATTACAGTAACATCTAAATTAGAAACAGAGCAAAATGGTAATCAAGTGAATATTATATAACGGAAGTAAGGATCAAAGTGCAATTTTGAGTGACTAACCGTGTAGTTTACACATAGATTAGTCCCCAGTTTCTGCCCCGTTTTTTAAGCTGTTTCTCACTTTGTCTGAAAAATGTATCTGAGTATGATATTTTTGTGTAATTTTGGGTGCTCGGATTCATATAAGAACATACTGAATTATAAGCATTGCTTGATAAAGATGTATAAACATATATTAACTTCCTCCCCCCATCTACCTCATATAATATAAGAATATTACTGACCCTTTATTTGCCTTGCTCCTATTCTCAGCACCTGTTAGATAATACAGGACACCCCTTATATGCGGAATATATCGTCGTCCCGTTTACTGCCCTCCTAACCCAGATACCATCGCAATTAGAGTCCCGGTAATATCAATGTCCTAAGTCCTAAAGCTTATTAGGATGGTCACATATGCCAACTTAACCCTAGTAAGTCAGTCTACAAGACCATCTTTAGGCTTTAGCTAGTCTATTCATACGCTCTTGGCCTATAGGACCAAGTCTAGCATGCCATTTAATAGATTCAAAATATTATTAAAATGAGAAACGAAAGCATAAGATGAATTATCATAAATGTCATCCAAGTCAAGTACAAAGAAACCATTTTTCGAAATACCATGGCAAAACACATCACCATGATACAAAAAGTCCAAACTACTAGCATGAAAAATGAAAACAAATCCTAATTTCAATAAACTAAGGGTCGTGCTTTTTCCTAACTAGCCTTTACTCAATCCTAACGAATTTTCCTAAACTTTTCCCATTATACCCTTATACTCCGTATATACTTTCCTTTGACATTGAAATTAATTACACTTATTTCATTTTGCTTTATCAATTTAGAAAATCAATCACTGACGATTTCAATTATGAAATCTATAATTCAATTAACTGTGATGTAAAATCGTTCATTTATTTACAAAAATATTTTTTTAATTGTATTATTGTTGTTTGATTAATTGTTTAGAGTTAATTGAATTTAAAAGTTTCAACTAAAATAATATATATAAAAGTTTATCTTAACACCAAAGAAAAAAATGAAAAACAAAGAATAACAAATAAAAAAGAAAAACAGCAATTAACAAATAAAAAAGAGAAAAACAGCAATTAACATATAAAAAGGGAGAAATTTTAAAAAAAAAAAATTAATTTTTAAAAAAAATCCCCACCAACGACCCCCTCCCTGACCCCACCCCACCACCCACCGCACCACCCAACCATCTCACCCACCAAACCCTCACCGTTGACCACCCTCACCACCTGACCCGACCCCAACCTCTGACCACCCTCACCCACCCGACCCGACTCCCACCACGCAGCCCACCCGCCTACCACCTACCACCCACCACCCACCCCCCAACCACCGGCTCCGATCCGGTCGACCCCGCCGACCAGATCTCAACCACCAACTCCAGCCATCAACCCCGTACGGTCCCGATATTCGTGATGGTTCATGGCGAGTTTATGGGTGCTTGCCGACCGGGTCTCAACCACCAACTCCAGCCATCAACCCCGTACGGTCCCGATATTCGTGATGGTTCATGGCGAGTTTATGGGTGCTTGAAATTTATTTAGAGAGAAAACTAAAGACTTGATTTTTTGATGCGGTGAAATGAGAGGGTAAAACGGTAAAATGTCGTTAGGATTGAGTAAAGGCTCGTTAGGAAAAAATAATTTCATAAACTAATTACTGAAACTAAGCCACACCGCAATCCCAATGCATAGAGGGCATCATGTAGAAGCAATGTACTGCCTCCACAGAACTTTATTTGATAGGTTTCGGTTCCAAGGACATCTTCCTCACTACCGTTCCCAAGCATGACAGTTTGTGGACAAACGTGAATAGGTGGTTCGAGTGCCTTTTGACGCTCCACGCCATCTCCACATGTTTAGCAAGTTCAATGAAAGTTGATATTTACACTGTGAGACGTGAAAAGTTTGAAATTTTTCCACTCGGTAAAGGAAGAGAGCGAATCACATTCACAATTTGTTTCTCATCGGGCACATCTCGTTCAACAGTTTTAAAATCACGTATCATGGCACTCATGACACGTACATGATCGATCATATTGTGTTTAGGATCAATCGAATAATCCATCACTTCAGGTTCATGATCGATCACGTCCATACATGGTGCCATGGGTGGAACTCGGCTCAGACAAAGGAGACACATGATTATAAGTTTATAGCTGCTAGAAAAGGGTTTTTTAATCTACATGTAACATCCCGTTATTTTTCGAGTCATTTATAAGACGTTATTTTTCTATAGTATTTAAATCGAGTTTTAAGTTCGGAAAATATTTTCCATGTCATTATAAATATCATAGTATTTTTGGCCTTGTTATAATAAATCAATTTTGGTTTTTAAAAGTGAAGTTTTAATTATAGACTGACTTGGTATCGAGTTGGAATTTGGGCCAAACACAAAGAAGAAGAAGGATTCCAAACACAAAGAAGAAGATTTCATTATAGACTGACTTGGTATCGAGTTGGAATTTGGGCCAAACACAAAGAAGAAGAAGAAGAAGAAGAAGAAGAAGAAGAAGAAGAAGAAGAAGAACCATTTAAATATGTTGTACTCCCTCCGTTCCATTTGGTTGTTTGTGTTTGCTTTTTGAGTACTATTAATAGTTGAGTGAAATCGTCAATGTAACTTCTAATATATAAGATAAAATATAATCATGTGGAATCTTGTTTAAATTGTCTAATCGAGTACGTTATAAATATCAAATTTTTATAATTTTTAGAAATACGTAAGTAAAGATATAGACAAAAGAAAATGTGCATTGGCAAGTGTGAAAAAGTAAATGCAAACAATCAAATGGAACGGAGGGAGTATAAGTGTTTCGGGATTGAATAAGAGTGATTCAATTGTGTTACATGGTTCTACAAAATTCCACTTTCGACACAGACTATTCTACCTATCCACAAATTATTGAATGGGGCTTGGGGTGTCGAGCCACAGTTTAAAATAAGTATAACCATCGGTTCTATGTTTAAATAACTTACTCTTATTACTTTACATACACCCTAATTTTGACTTTAGATATGTTTCATTGAACTTAAATTAGGTAATCATTGTAAAATGAAAATATGAACATCAGATTTTATATAAAAAACAAATTTAAAATAAACAATTGTTGGCCACAAAATTGGACCATTTAGAAGGTTCACCAGTTAGGAAGGATAAGAGGGGTGGATGTTGAAGAAATCACGTCTTCACTAGACTAATGACAAAAATATGGCGTATTTAAGGTAGACGATGAGGATACGCTTGTTGGCCACGAAACTAAACCATTTAAAAGTTCGACCGGAAAGAGAGTGCAGGGGAGACGGTGAAGAATAAATGAGGTAGAATGAGTTTAAGGAACCACGCTCTCACTATAAGTACATGACAACAGCACGTCATATTTAAGATAGAACTTAGATGATGAAGAGATTGAACGGAATGAAGAAGGAGAAGGGAATATAGGGAGTCGATTTTCTTATCTTAGTAAATGAAGGAGGAACACAAAGATGTGGGACATCAAGGGAAGAAAGGGTAATAAGGAGTGAGAAAGGAGTAGGAATAAAAGGAGGGACATTATGGAGAGAGGGAGAGAAGAAGAGGGATAGAGAATGGAAGGGTAAAAGGAATTGAAGGGATGACACCATTACTGAACTAGATGACAAAGAAAGTCTTATTTAAGGACGGATTTTAGATGATAAGGACAAAAAGGAGAGGAATGATGAAAGGGAAGGGGATAAGGGAAAAGGAGGGTGGTATCTTAGTAGAAAAGGAAAAAGGAATATGAAGAAATTAAGCCGAAACTTTCGTTCCCAACAAAGTATTGTGTATGAATGATCAACGGTGATTAGAAGGAGGTGACGAAAAGAAGTTTGGGATAGGAAGGGATGAAGGAAGACGAGGGTGAAGGTAGGAAGAGGAAGAAGAAGAAGAGGAAGAGGACAAATGATTGAAGGTTGAAAGTATTTTCGCAAATGTCATTGCTTCTGTTTAGACATATAACAACATCATCGCGAAAAACCCATACACATTCAATCAAATGTTGCTCGTTCGAATCAACTACACCGATCGCTTCGAACACCCTTACCGGAAACATACGCGTGCGGTCTCGCAACTAGTGTAGAGAAAAACCAGAAATGAAAATAATGAAAGCATCACCAACAGTATAACACGACTTAACCCCATTACCATATATATTCTTTGTCTTCATTTTGTCCTAAACAAAGCCATAATTCCTTCAATCTTCAGTTTATCCTAGTTGGTTTACGTATTCCTCAACCCCATATGATTCCTTTAATTAACCAATCTTTCTAACTAGTCCGTTTTTTTCCTTCTCTTTCCGATACAACGAGTAGACTGAACTCCTGTTTTCTTTCTAGCTATATCATTCCTCATAATTCACAATCATGAAAATTGAGATATTTAGTAACGATTTACAGCATATTTAGTGAAAAATGTACGGAGCACCTGTTTTTAGAATCGTGCCATCAAATGAGCTAATTACAGGTACCTAGGGTCAATTAAGTACATTTATGATGTAATCATGAATTAAACCATCAATCAAAGGCTCTTTTGCTAGACTGTAAGTTATCAGCAGACGGGTCCCAAAAGCAGTTTACTTTTTAAGTGTGACATAATAGTGATATGTAGATACGACCAGAACCCATGGAGGGAGTAAGGGTGATGAAAGCAATACCAGACCAAATAAGCCAACAGGCCAGGCATCTGTTGCTGCTCCAATTTCTTGACTCCGTAACGTCAAACCTATAACAACCCCCAAAAAACTTGAGAAAATCCATGCAAAATTGACATAATTCTCGCTGGAGAAGTTAGAAGCATGGCGGGGTTTTCACCTGAAATGATAAATATGCAAAAGGTGCTCACTTTTGACAATGAATATTGATCAGCCAAGCAGCCAAGTCCTGGATTTGCAAACCCAAGAGCAACACCACCAACAAGAGCTGTGCATAACAAACATGATTGCGAACCAATGATTACAAATTTACAAGTCCAACAAAGTAAAATCATCCACAAAGAAAACCATTTAATCCCACTTCAAAAGTACTAGTAATTAGAAAATGGAAAAGACAAACTCCAGATGCTTATTATTACAATACTTTCTGTAGATCACATAGACTGAAATGGGATTAAAATACAGTACTTCCTCCGGGTCTTTGGAATTGCAACATTTACTTTACGTCCGAGAAATAAAAAGTTGCGAGTGTGGATGGTGGATCTCACTAATAAAGTAAAGGGAAAGTAAAACAAACCCACTAACAAAAATGTACCCATTATAGAAATGTGGCAATTCTAATAAAACTACTAATATGTTGCAATTCCAAAGAACCGAAGGGAAGGGAGTATGATTTAACAATGCCATGAGGTTCAATAGATAGAAAAGGAAAGAAAACCTAGATTAAAATAAGAAATGACCTAATGGCAGGAAATTGTTCGTGGCAAACGCAAGAAGTGGGTATGCCAATTTCAACACATTCCCAGAATTGGTGTTGGTGTTTCCTTCATCATCAACCTTCAACAAAAGCGCAAGTTTAGTTAGGAACATAAATAGAGAAAACGGAAATCAAATCAAATAAAAAGCAATGTAAGGTAAAAATAGAGTGGTACGAAGTTAGATGATGAAGATGCACTGATATGGGATAAAGACAATCTGGGACGTAAATGAAGGATTGAAGGGTTCTTGATTGCATTGGTTGGAAAAATTGATTTGGGGAAACGGGTTTTGGAGTGAATTGGGGAAGCAAAAGAAGAGGTGGGTGCGAGAGGGAAGGAGGCTCTCAAGTTGAGAGCTTTGAATGTTCCCGCCATTAAAGGACTGATGGGAGCTTGAGCTTGGATTTGAAAGGGGGTGTTGTACTTGTGACATGTGTAGGTGGGGGTGGGTGGATGAAGAAGACAGGGAATGTGCGACTCACATTTAGGTACGGTTCAAGATGGACTCGTCAGACTGGTCGGGTCGAGTTAGGGGTTGGTTTAGAATATGGGTCCGGTCGAGTTGGAGTCAAAATACTATAATTTTTTAGGGTTATTTAATGACAATAATACCAATAGAACGTCTTACTAAAATAATATCAATTTCAATAAATCTGAGAATAATACGTATTATTGGAGTAGTTAAATAAGACCAGTATAAGTGATTTTATAACATGTTGCATCAGGTCACTAAACTAATATTTAACCTGTTATTTATCCTCCATCCTCCTCCTGATAACGGGTGAACCGTGTTGGGTCAGCTTCGGATCGGGTCGGATAATTTCGGTTTCAGGTTATTCTCGAGTTTGTTGTTTTCAATTTTTTTAGTGATATCAACTCGTTCATAATAATAGTCGGATCAGTTTTGGGTTAGCTCAACTCAATTCGAATTATGGGTCAAAATCGGGTCTTCAATTCGAGTGTCGGGTCAGTTTTGCCGGGTCTACTCCTCCTTACTCCTCTCCTTCATCCTCTCTCTCCATTACCCTTCAGTCTTTGTCAGTTTTTTTATATACGTTTCGTTTAGATTAACGTGTTGATTTTGGTGTAGGACTGTGTTGTTAGCTAGATTTGGTAAGGTTGAAGACTTGAAGGAAGAGAAAGATGGAGGACATGAATGACGTTTAATGCCCCGTACAATGAGTAAGTGAAAAGAAGTGAAGTAATATGAAATAAATTAAAGACAAAAAATAACGGTGACTGGGTTCTACCGTTAACTGGTCATATATACTATTATGGTTTAACTACTCCAAAAATATGTATTGTTCTCTGATTTATTAAAGTTGGAATTATTTTTGGAAGATGCTCTATAATTGGTATTATTGCCGTTAAATAAAATTATAAGTGAAAAAGGAGGGTGGAAGGGTTCTACAGGTAACCGGTCACCTATACTATTCTGGTTTAACTACTCCAATAATACGTATTATTCTCAGATTAATTAAAATTGATATTGTTAGACGAGATTCGAGTAAATATTAGACGAGATTCGAGTAAATATCGTTTATCAAATATGACTATATTCAGTTATGTTCTTTTAGCTTCCCGTCATTATGTATCACCATTTAGTGTGGCCGTTTGGTACGAGGTATTCAGGAAAGGGAAAGAGAATCAAAGTTCACGATTCCCTTTGTTTGTGTTTGGTGAGCCAAATCAATCATTCTCTTTCCCCCTTCCTTTCCCCAAACTCCTCTACCTTCTTACCCCACCCCCTAAGGTAATGAGATTTCTTTTCCCCACTCACCAACCTAGTCATCACATCACCATCACCAACAACCGCCACCATCACCACCACCACCAAAGTCCACCCACCACCACTATGATCACCACCACCAAGGCCCACCTACTACAACAAAACCCTTACTTTTTGGACACTTCAATATTGACGCTTTTATAAGCGTCCACCCTCTTTTATACTTTACAACTGTTCTTGACACCTTTATGTGTTGAAATTCACATAACTATATATTTTTATTGTTAATTATTCATTAATTACTCATTAATCTACTAAACTACCATTAAATAAATTTAATTCACATAAATAGTATAATATAATTAAATTCTAATTCTAATTCTAATTCACATAAAATAGATCTGGCGCCTAACATTGCATTCTTAATTTTCATATTGCGCCTCTCTAATTGCCTTTCCACTTCTACTACTAAAAACCTAATTTTTTATTCCATCATCGCTCGCCTCCTCCAACACTATTATGACTGTTCCATTGAAACAAACCCTATTTTATTGGATTCCGTCGCTCGCCTCTTCAACTCTTCTTCTTCTTCACTGTTCCATCACGCGTCTGTTATACATTCGTGTTCGTTGTGGTTGATTATCACTGATCCTCCTGTTTGTTTGTTTTTCCATTCCAGTCTCAATTTGTTTGTTCTGTTCATTCGATGTAGCCCCTGATTTAAGGTATGTTGCTTGATCGAATTTAGTTTATCGATTTTTAATGTTGCTTGATTCGAGTACATGGATATTCAGTCAAGATAATTGCTTTATGATACTTGTTTGATATCAGTTTATTGAGATTTACAGTTTTATTCATTTATGTTTGTTATCACTGTGTTCAATCGTTAATTTTGCAAAAAAATCGATGAAGAACATTCGTTCTTGTTAATTTCCATTTTGATACTACTGCAAAAGTATGATTATTGATTACGATTGCTCTTGTTAATTCGTTGATACTTATTGATATTTCGTTTTGATACTGACAAGAAAGCAAAATGTATACTCATGCCTGCCCTACTCAAGAAGGTCCTGCTTATTTTTCTACTTCAATTCCCCCTGAAAGTATATGACAAAATTTGCAACAATGACTTTAATGAGAAGATTGCGAAATGTTACCGAACACATATTTGCAACAATATGGTGGGGGTTTGGAGTTTGGACTCAATCTCGTAGCCTACTTAATAGCATATCAGGTAAGTAAGTAAGTATGTCTTTCATTATTTTCCTTTCAGCATTCAACCATGTCTAAAATTGTATGCATTAATCATGTAAATAGTAAGACATACATTCAGATGGTTGGAGGGTGTTGGCCTGGTATGTTCTTGCAATGTAACGGGTTGTAGCATGCCTTTCTCCAGTGATCATGTTAAAAATATACGGTATTAGCCTATGTCACTCATCATTTCCTCGCTCATCCTACCCTGACATCAGGTATCT
Organism: Agrostemma githago; assembly: GCA_958450325.1. Classification (NCBI taxonomy): domain Eukaryota; kingdom Viridiplantae; phylum Streptophyta; class Magnoliopsida; order Caryophyllales; family Caryophyllaceae; genus Agrostemma; species Agrostemma githago. The sequence continues at coordinate 52,781,709 of OY288258.1, read as the reverse complement.
CTTTTCGCTCATTGCCTTTTCTGCTATCACTATCTTTAACTACTTTGCTCAAGTCAAGTTAAAAGTTTCATCTACTTAAATTTATATGTAAGTTGGAAAGAGATGGGTGTTATTATCGTGTATCGGCCATAACGTACCATGTAAATAATTTAAAAGAACCTAAGCTAAGATGCTATTTGGATAAAAAAGAATGTCGGCAAGATTGAGGGGAGACTTAGTCATCCTGTATCAATAGTTCAACTTCTTTTCTCAAGGATGACATCACTTGAAGTTCTTTGCAATGTGCTCTGATCTTTGTGGAAACTTGGTAACTTGTTTTTGATTCTGTCTGCTGCTAAGCTTTAGGGGTGATTTGGCTTCTTTGTTGCATCAAGTTGATCTGGTGTCGTATGTAAATGATGCTTTCCAAGAAGGAATTGATGTTCTCACTTCCGACTTGATAAAATCTATTGCTGCTTTTACTTTCATTTTGTAGAACTTGTTTTAATTCCAATACAAGGGAAACACTGTTAAATCCTTTAAACATGTCATAAGATCCTTAATTCATGATTTTTTTGTTCATCAGAAAAATTAAGACCGCTAAAGTATCACGAAGTTGGGTAATCTGCTTCGCTTATGATTATACAAAATTCATGTTAGATCTCTTGTTTTTTTGTTTTTTTTTTTTTTTTGAAAATTGTTAGATCTCTTGTTATTACTATTATACTCGTATCAATCTCCCTTCATTCTAGGTAGCTTAGAGATTGTTGATTTATGTTGTTTTACTTTCATTTATGCAAGATAGACAATGCAAATTGCCCGACTCATTTGTATACCCTATTAATGTCAGGTAATAGCTCGACTCTTTCCATTGTCTTTAGTTTTAGCTGAATAATTTAGTACTCCATAGCAAAGAACCAAGTGAATAGACTTTACCAATAATTTTTTACAAACAACTCATTTTTACCAACTCAACTCTTTCCTTTATTATCTACCGTAATTAAGTGTGGATATATGCATTAGCTTTATCTCTCTATTATCCACCAAATAATAAATATTTTCTTGGATTCTATTGTCCTATGCTTAACTAAATCTCGTCCCGTCACACTGATGGACCGTTGATAAATTCTAATTAATTTACTTATGATTTCGCTTTTGTATTTACTTGTTAATAATTAAAGTATTATATTGTTTTGTTTTGTAGGTATAAGATTTTGGAAGTGGTTTCCGTGCTTCTAAATGACAGGATGTTTTACTTGTATTTTTCCACGAGGTTTTATGGTCTCTTCATGTGTGAACGATTTGTCGTAGAATGAAGAAAGCTTAATTATCTTCAACAAGAACGAAGACATGCTATAATTTTTTTCCATTTTAAGAGCTTAATTGTTACGAAGTAGTTTTTATACTCCGTATTTGATAAAACGAGAAAACAATTGTAATCTGATTTTTAGTTACATTTATTTTAGGTGTAAATGCATAATTATTATGAATTTATATATATACAAAAGAGGGTTCTTTTTCGGCTTATCTTTATTATTATTCTTAATATCTTTAAGAATGATTTTAGATTTATAGTTCACATTATCGACATGTTGTGGTTTAATCCCTTCATATATTTATATCAGCTCTTGACCATTAATTCTTATTGACGTATTCAATGGGCTGGGTTTCATTCGTCTGCATAGGTATTATTGACGCTTTTAAGTGTCATGAGTTGGCGCTATGTTATATTATTGATGCTTTTAAGTGTCATGAACATACACTATGTTAAATTATTGACGGTTTTAAGTGTCATGAACTAACAATATATTATATTATTGACGCTTTATTGTGTAATAAACTACTATCAACATAGGAGATGGTGGCGCAAAAACTACATAAAACGTCGAGAATATTTACCTGTGACGCATGAAAATGTCGAGAATACTTAGGATGAAATACATTTCGCAAAGATTTTCAATGAAAACAAGCGTCAATAATGAATGCTCGACGTTAAAATGTGACGAAGCTTGTGACATTAAAAAGCGTCGTTAAATACTGACGGCCCAAATACTGACACTTTTACCAAGCGTCGAGAAATGATTTCATGACGCTTTTTTCCGTCAATAAACACTTAAAAAAGCGTCATAAAAACACGGATTTTGTTGTAGTGAGCTACCACCATTACGAACACCACCACACTTTCGGGTCAGGTCAAATATGAGTCGAAGTTGGGTCAAAATAATTTTTGATGCCTTAATTTATCAATTAAAAAGAAAACGCATTTTTTAAAATTTATCGTATTGTAGTAATTACTACTTCGTATATTTACCATATTTACAATTAAAAAAGTGTGAAAATAATACTACTTATATTACAGGTATTTTAGTATTAAAAGATACTACAAAAATTATTTTTTATTATTTTTATAATTTAGATATTAATTTATTTATTTTATAATTTTTTTTATTTTACATAAGTATAAATAATATGATGACACACCGCTAATGTTCAGTTTGAGTGAAGGTTGGGTGAAACTCATTCTCTTTCATTGAAACCAAACAACAACCTAAATTTGGGGTAATTCCATTTCTTTCCCTCTGTTCCCTTTGTTGATTTCATTCCTTTTCCCTTTGATGAACCAAACGCCCCCAGTAGGATGTAATTATGTATCACCTTTTAGCTTCCTACTTCTAACTGGTATTTATACCGAATCTTGTTATTGGAAATGGCAAGCAAAACATAATTCTGATAATCACAACTTATCATGGTATCAAAGCCAAAACAACAAAAATAATCCTTAAATTTCTGCTTCAATCCATTGTGCGTAGCAGCCATGATGGGTGGTGCCGACTCCGCTATTGACGGAGGTAAAATTCTGACCCCCTATTCATTGTTTAACAATGATAATCCGGGTATCTCTATTACCCAGGTTCTGTTTTCCGGAGATAACTATGACGAATGGTCAAGGGCATTTCAAATTTTGCTCCGGGGCAAGAATAAACTCGGGTTCATTAATGGACAGATCCCCGAACCCGCTGAAAGCTCTCTATTACAATGCATGGATTGTTGTAAACGCGATGATCATATCGTGGATCCGCAATTCCGTTGAAAAAGATTTTCGAAAAAATATTTCCAATAGAGACGTTGCCAAAGACCTATGGGAGGACATGAAACAACAGTTTTCAGTCGGTAATGGAGCCCGAATTTACCAACTAAAATCGGCCATTAACGATTGCAAACAACAATCCAATGAGTCAGTTATGGCATACTTCGGGCGCATCAAGAAATTATAGGAAGAGCTAGCAGAATGTGACACATTACCGAGTTGTACGTGCAAAGGTTGCAAATGTGACATCAACAAAGTTCTCACAGACCGACGTAATGATGATAGGGCTCGTGACTTTCTTTGGGTCTCGACTCGTCCTATTCCACAATCCGCTCAAATATCCTCGGTATAGAAACTCTTCCTGGTTTAAATCGGATTTACAATATAATTTTTCAGGAGGAAGGAATTCGGTCCTTCACCCAAATTAGGGCCAATTCTCGACCCGAACCACTTGCTTTTGCTGTGTGATTGCGGGGTGAAAATTGCGGTTCAGGGGGGGGCTCGGCGTAACTCGTCCTTGCGAGACTCGTCCTCTGAATCCACGGAGACTGGTCGGGTTTTTTTGGCCTGTAAGAGTCAAGGTCACCTTGTCCGGAACTGTTTTCGGGTCACAGGTCGTTTCCCTCCTTGGTGGGGTGAACGTTCCCGGGAACGAATTGTTTGGCCTCCCTCTTCCGGGCACGATGGGACCACATCTTCGGCTAGTCGTGTCTCCTCGGGTCCTCATGGTGGTCCTCCTGCTCATGCAAACATGGCTACCAATGGTGCCTCTTCCTCTCGTGGCGCTCAATTAACCGATAATGATCGTCTTGATTTACAGCATCTTTCTCCGACTGAATTAGATGAGCTGACTCAAATGTGTAATTCTCGCAAAAGCACTGATGATCGTCTTAATGGTAATATCTTTTCTCAATCTTGGATTATTGACACCGGCGCGTCTCATCATATGTCGGGTAATATTGATTATTTTACGAATATTGTTGACATCCCTCCGAGTCCAGTTGGTTTACCGGATGGAGCCGTAGCTATGGCCACGAAAAGTGGCGATATCCAATTTGGCCCTCATTTTGTTCTCAAGAATGCTTTATTTGCTCCTAATTTGCATTGTAACTTGATTAGGGTCTCTCATCTTTTGACAAATATTTCTCTTACGATACATTTCACTCATAAGTTGTGTGTTATTCAGGACCGTACCTCGAAGATGGTGATTGGTGTGGGTGAGCAACGCGAGGGATTGTACTATCTAAGAGGTGTTCGTAGTTCGGGTTTTCGTGCCTACTCGACGTCCGTTACCAATAATAATGAGCTATGGCATCGACGATTGGGACATCCGTCCTTCACTATTATTAATTCCTTGCCTTTTTTGAATAATGGGTCTAAACATTCCTTTGATAGTACCACCTGTGATGTGTGCTTACGGGCCAAACAAACACGTGACCCATTTCATTCAAGTACTAATAAAGCTGCTGGTATTTTTGATTTAATTCATTGCGATTTATGGGGACCTTATTCCGAAAATGGGGTATGTGGGGCACGATATTTTTTAACTCTTGTCGATGATTATCCTCGGTCGGTTTGGGTCTACTTGCTTCGAACCAAAGGTGAAGCTCCTCAAAAACTCAGAAATTTCATTACCATGATTTCTCGTCAATTGGAGAAAACTATTAAAATTATTTGGAGTGATAATGGAACAGAATTTACTTGTCTTACACCTTATTTTGAGGAACATGGCATTTTACATCACACCTCTAATGTCGATACACCGCAACAAAATGGTCGTGTCGAGAGAAAACACCGGCACATCTTGAACATAGCTCGGGCCTTACTATTTCAGGCCCATCTTCCAATTCTCTTCTGGGGAGAGAGTGTTCTCACAGCGGTCCATCTCATAAATCGCACACCATCTCCTCTCCTCAGGGGCAAGACACCGTATGAGTTACTTTTTTCTCGACCCCCGCCAATGGATCATTTACGTACGTTTGGATGTGCCTGTTATGTCAAAACATTAAATAGATCTCATGATAAATTTGTCGATCGTAGTCGTAAGTGCATTTTTATTGGTTACCCGTTTGGTAAGAAAGGATGGCGAGTATACGATCTTAATACCGACACCTATTTTGCATCTCGTGATATCAAGTTCATTGAGACAGAATTTCCTTACGCTCACATGAATATTTCCGACGAGACTCACAAGGAAGCTACGTCTTTGGATGCTCATGATGACCTGGTCTCAGAAGTTATGCCCGCCCAACTTGTCCCTGCACCTGTGCCTGCTGAAAATCTTTTACCATCTCAGCCTGTCACGGCCTCGACTGATTCCTCGGACTTGGGTCGCGGTCTTCGTACCAAAACACCAAACGTTCGATTACAAGGTTATGTTCGGAGTACTTCACTTCTTAGTCCCTCGCCCGCACCCACACCCGCCTCTTCGACAGGTACGCGTTTTCCTATCTCCAATTATATTAATTGTGATAAGTTTTCCGTGCGTCATCGGGCCTTCTTAACAGCAGTCACGAATGGTCACGAGCCTACTTTGTTTAGCGATGCTATGAAATATGAGCATTGGCATATGGCTATGCAGGTAGAGGTCGATGCTCTAGAATCCAAGGGTACATGGACGGTTACTTCTTTAGCTCCCAACAAGAAAGCCATTGGTTGTAAATGGGTTTATAAAATCAAGTATCATGCCGATGGCACTATTGAGTGCTATAAGGCTCGACTCGTGGTTCTAGGTAATCGACGAATTGAAGGGCTTGATTATCACGAGACTTTCGCTCCTACGGTCAAAATTGTGACGGTTCGTACTCTTCTTGCCGTTGCCGCCACTAAAGCATTGGAGCTACACCAAATGGACGTTCACAACGCCTTCCTTCACGACGATTTACATGAAGAGGTATATATGAAGTTTCCTCCCAGGTTTGAACATTCCACTCCTGGTCAGGTATGTCGCTTACGTAAGTCACTTTATGGTTTACGTCAAGCCCCGAGGTGTTGGTACGCCAAACTTGCCGCATCTCTTGTCACTTATGGATGTCGTCAAAGTGCTTACGATCACTCTTTTTTTGACAACATCGAGCTTCATTTGCTTGTTTATGTCGATGATATTGTCATTACAGGCAATGACCATGCTGCTATTACCAAATTCAAAGCTTATTTGAGTTCTTGCTTCCATATGAAAGACCTTGGTACTCTTAAGTATTTTCTTGGAATCGAGTTTGCTCGCAATGAGTCGGGAATTTTTCTCTCGCAACGCAAATATGCTCTTGATATTCTTACCGAAACAGGCCTTTTGGGTGCTAAACCCGTCCTGGTACCCATGGAACCGGGTCATCGGTTAGCCCTGGCAGATAGTGAGGTCTTACATGACCCGCTCCTTATCGTCGCCTTGTGGGACGTCTTGTATATCTCACCATTACGCGCCCGGATTTGTGTTATTCGGTCCACATTTTAGCCCAGTTCATGCAAGCTCCTCGAGTGGACCATTGGAATGCCGCTCTCCAAGTTGTTCGATATCTCAAACAGAACCCGGGTCAAGGTTTGCTGTTCAATTCTATATCGGACTTGCAACTACGTGCTTATTGTGATTCCTCTTACGCGAGTTGTCCTCTCACACAACGCTCCATCAGTGCCTACGTCATCTTTCTTGGATCCTATCCCATCTCTTGGAAAACCAAGAAACAGACCACTGTTTCTTTGTCTTCCACTGAGGCCGAGTATCATGCCATGGCGTATACTACGTGTGAAATAAAATGGCTTCGTGGACTATTGTCCACGCTTGGTGTGTCTATTTCTGCTTCCGCCATCTCTTTTGTGACAACCAATCCGCTTTACATATTGCCCGAAATCCGGTTTTTCATGAACGCACGAAGCACATTGTGGACATGACATGGGTCCACCCCGACGCGGCCACGCGCGGGTTTGGGGAGGCGAATGAATCTCCATATGAGATGGTCAAATTGAAATTTAAATCGAAGTAGGAGTCGCCACCGAATTTTGTGGTTATTCGGAACCATTCGAGCCCACTCTATGTCGTAGTGGGCCGTATACAAACTACGGCCCATTTCCGATGTCAGAGTTTATTGGGCTCGTCCCTTTGCATTACGATACCGATACCGACATTATCGGATACCGTGTATTGAATGACTCTCTTTGCCAATGGATTCGGACATCCGGAAACCATGGTTCTGAGTAAGGGGTGAGGGTACGTGTTGGGAAGTTCACTAAGAACACCCAACCCCGCCCGCACTTAGCGGCCTTTACTAAGATATCGTTCGTTTTTGGTGTACATGGGTTAGTTCGACGGTTGAATGCTATGCAAACATTATTTTCCTAAGCATGTGAGAAAAATAAATGGCTTGCTAAGTCGTTTAATGCATGTTAAACTAATAACGTCAAAGTTATTTTAGCATGTGAGGTTTGTTTTAGTCTAATAAAACAATAAAATAGATAAATTGCTACAAACACGAGAAAATGAGTTAGTAACGTTTGAATAAATCGAATAAAGACGTAAATAAATAATATGCATGATTTTTAGAAAAGATTTATGACACGTGATGGATTAACACGCGTTGACCGAGGTCAAAAAAAAGTATTTATTGAAATATGTCGCAAAAGTCGCTTTTTATGTAAGATCCGAAAAGAATAAAAAATAGAAAAGCGAGGAAACGAAAAAAGAAGACTCGGCGAACCAGGCCACCGCGCGAGTCGCCTGACAGGCGCGCGACTCGCGTGGCGGTCTGTCCGTTTTTTTTATTTGTCGAAAACCGTCAATTTTTATGAATCGCGTACAAATATGGATCAATTCATACTCGATTTATATTTTCGACATTCGTCGTATTCGATATTCGATTATGAGATCGATATCGAATAATTGGAATGATTTTAGAAAAGGTTTTAAAAAAACCTCGTTTTGAACGAAAAGAGAAAAAAAAGATTTGAACGAAAAAGATGTTAATTCTCTCCGCGTATAAAATCGTCGAATTTTGTTTAAAAAAAGATGTAACGATTTTATTAGCATCAATGAGAATTAATTAATTTAGTTTTTGTTAGATACGATATTCGATTAGAGAATCGATATCGTATTTTAAGAACATTTTACGTAAAAATAGTTTTTTTTGTAGTATCGATTATTAGAAATAATGAAAAATATGCGACGAACGACCCATATTAAAATACGACCGACGACACGACCGAAAAGAGGAAAAAAAACGTGGAGAAGGAAGAGAAAAGGGAAAGAGTCGGGTTTGATTTACACCCTCAACCTACATGCTTTGTTTTCTCGGTATAGAGCTCGTCGGAAAGTGGCTTAGGCACGGGAGCGTCGAGATGATGCGGGATGAGTTAAGGTGTCGGTTTGGTCGTGTGATGTGGCGGGTTTCGGCCGGCGTGTGGGTCGGATTTGTCTGGTTGATCTTGACGGTATTTCGGTGCTTTTTGGATGTATGTCGGAGTTGATGAATAATTGTAGATTAATTCTGAATTTTTGATGATTGGTAATGGGTAGATAATGAATGTAGATAATGGATGTCGAATGTGTGTCGCGAGGGTCCTATTTATAGGAGTGGAGGTAGCCTTGCTTGTACGACAAGAAATACCGATTAGGATAGAAAACGTAAGAAGTCGAGAGGAACATAAATTCCGTTGCTTGGTGAAGAAGCAATGAATCTCGGCTGGTTGGTGGAGTGTTTCGGCTGTTTTGGACAGCTCGGCCGAGTGTTTGAGCTCGGTCGGTGAATTATTTTGGTTATCGGATAGAATTCCTACTTGAGATCGAATTCTATCCTTGAATGGATTTGTTTAATATTTTCGAAGCTGATTTTTGTGGTGTCAGGGACCGCGTCAGCCGCGTGAGGTGTCACGGCTGACTCGCGTGTCTCGAGAATATTTTTGACCGGGATTTGACTCGGTCGCAAAAAGACGGTTTTATCCCTGGTGTCGGAATCGACCCAAATTAGTCTCATTTGACTCGAAACGACCCACTGGGCCTGAATTTGAGGTTGGTTTTATAAGATTTGTACTCCGTAGTAAGCCTAAACCAAATGTCCATGATTTCGAGCCCATATCCGAGTCCATTAAAGCATGTTCGCGTCCTATCATCATCGGGTGTTTGGTGGGACCTATTATAGACACATGGCGGTCAAAATGTGGGTGTCTACAGAGCCCCCACTCTGACTGAGGCTTGGACAAGGCGAAAGTCAGAGTAGCTACCAGGCCAATCAAGGATTAAGACCTGGCAGACTTCCGATCGGGTCGTTTAGAGTCCATTAGACTTGCGTGAAGGGCTCGCCAGCCATAAGATAGAGATCATACCTGGATAGATGTCAATAATGTCGCGGGGACTTTCTTCTAAAAAAGTCTTGGGTGTGTCTGTTTACAGACACATCCCATCTTGGAATTGCGCGGGAGCTTGCCTTGGCAGCTATGGATGTGTCTGTTTACAGACACATCCCATCTTAGAATTACGTGGGAGCCTGCATTGGAGGCTACGGGTGTACCTGTTTACAGATACATCCAAAAATGTCGCTTGTGTTTTTTCCACTGGAGAATTCCTCGGGAGCTGGGATATCTGTCTGTAAATTGCATGTAATATTCAGATAAAATACCGACTCACGCTGGGGAAGGAAATGATTTTTTGACTGATTGATTTTTGGAGAAAGATTTTTTTGAAAATTTAGAAAATGCCGAAAATTTTGAAAAAATTTCGAAATAGGAATGCTTGGGATGACTTGATTCTTGATCAGATTCTGATATGGACTGCCAAAATCTTCTGGTTAGGTCTTTATGCCTAGATGAAGTAGGGAACATTATAAAAATTCCTACTCCAGGGGTGACTAGGAAAAGGGATTTTCTCAAATGGCTAAGTTTTGCAAATTTTAAAATGAGAATTTGAAGAGAGAGGCCTACCGACAGACTCGACTCTGGACGCGACAAGACGAGTTGACAGACACGACTTTGACTCTCTAAGGGTTAGACCGTGGCTCGGTAGGGGGTGGGCCACCTAAGATGACAAGTCTCTCAAGTTGCGCTTATTCCGTAACCTAGGCGAGTGGCAACATGGTCGAATCCTCGTTATGAGACTATTTCCGTACGACAGGGCTTTGTAGTAGCAATGCTGTAGACTGGTGTTCTTCTGATTTTTTTGGTTTCGGGGTATATTCCCAAAGTAGGTGTTGTCTCGAATCTCTGACAGATTCTTGTCTTCGACTGGGCCGAGTACTAGGACACACTATAGAAAGGAAGCTAGTGTTTGAAAAGTATTTGGATTTTTGTGAGTGGAAGGAAAACTTCTCCCTAAGAGAAGCCCCCAGAATGACAAAGCTAACTGTTGAGAACATGACAGTGTCGTGACCGGAATGATGATGCTTTTTGAATTTGTGTCAATGTGGGTGGTTGTACCTCTGTTGAAAGGCTGCCTACGTATTCACGTGTACTGAAATCAAACCAAGCCGTAGTTCAGTGGATTGGAAGATATATTATGGTGCCTAGTTTATTAGGGCTTTGTGTGTAACTAGCCATTGCGATAGTGTAGGCTAGGTGCATTCCCAATGATGTCTTGATCAAAGGGCTAGAATGGTTAGGATGTTGATCCTGTGACTGTGAGCATTCTCCGGGGTAGCCCCCCCCAGAGGTGGTGTGAACTATTTGGGCATGTTCTATGCCGACTGCAAGTTGAGTTCCCGTGTTTGGGGTTGGTAACTGGTTTGAATGAGAAGAATTGGGATGGGATTTTAACGAGTTTTGCTCTCGGGGATTTTAACGAGTTTTGCTCTCGGGGATTTTAACGAGTTTTGCTCTCAGGGATTTTAACGAGTTTTGCTCTCAGGGATTTTAACGAGTTTTGCTCTCGGGGATTTTAACGAGTTTTGCTCTCGGGTTTGCGTATGGTGATTGTGAATTCTGTTACGTAAAGGGGAAGTTGAGTAAAATGACTCGAACTTTGATTGGGATAGGTTTTGATAATGCGGGATCTGGTTTCCATGTCTGGCCCTAATGGTTAGGGGTATCCTATGGAGCTTGAATCCTCAAAATTCCGGGCTGTCTCTGGCCTGGGTCTCGGGAAGATCTTGAAGGTTGTATTGTGGGAAGGCTGAGTGTGGTGTTAGCTGACCAGCTTGATTTTTGCTCCCCTATTTGACGATAAGGGTTTTGATAATTTTTGAATTGACCGTACCTAGTCAAGGGACTTTCACTCGAGTTGACCGTTGACCACGATCATGGGTTTTTTGAATTTTTTTTGTTGGTTGACCTTTTAGCCCTGGTCATGGGATTTTTTGAATGTTGGTTGACCTCTTAGCCCCGGTCATGGATTTTTGATTTGGATTGACCGCTTATCCTCGGTCATGGGTGCCTCTCTTTTTTTGATAACGGCCTGTTTTTTTTTGTTTTGGCCTTTTGCTTCTTTCCTGGACTTTTGATTTCTTTTCGTCCATTTTTTTTTTTTTGTCAAACTAACACCTGAGGTAGGGATTGATTGATCTTGTTGGATGAATGTTTATTGTGGGAAATGGGCTTGCCTCCCATCTTGAACCGAAACTAGGAGACTACCTAGATTTGTCATAGGATTCGATATCGCTCCTGCTACGGGTAGTCATGTGGCTATTCTATACCGGACATGGAATAAGTAAAAGGAAAACATGGGCTCGGTTTCCTGCAGTCGTTATAGATGTGCCTATAGTCACGTGCATGTGCTCACAGTGTATGACGGTGTTCATCATGTTCTCGGAAACACATAAGGAAAGTATATAAGAGAAAATAGAAAAGCTGATTTTATTGAATTTTGGAAAGATGACAGAATACAATTGACTCTGACTCTGACTTTGGAATAATATATCCTAGACTCGGACTCAGACTCGGACTTAAATCAAATTCGGACTCATGGATGCATGCTTGATTGGTTGTTGCTTTTTTGGTAAGGTCTTTGATTGGAGAGAACGACAGGTGCCACGACTCGCCTAAACTCGGCTTTGTGTAAATGCAAGAGAGGGAGTCAAACTAGACACGGCCCGGGGTGACGGGATGACAAAGACTCTTGGATCGGGATACCTGAACGTTGACCTAGACAAGGTAATGACCCTGGCTTGGACTCGAATATGAGACTCAAGCTGTACGAGGATAAGTCCGAAAATGGGGCGACCGTGTTTGACCGTGTTGCGTGCTTGGCCCAACCGTGGTGACCTAACCCTAGGTGACTCGAGTGTTCGTAGCATAGGTACGACTCGAAGAAGGCATCATAAGGACGCCGGTGCAGGATGAACGTAGGGTACCCCTTAAGGTGACCGTGGTTGACTGCTCGGGTGGAGGACAGCCCCCGAGTGAGACTAAAGACTCTGCTAAGACTCAGATGGTGTGACATCTAAGTGGCTCGAAAGTGGGATACGTGAGACATCACGTGTAAGACAAGACCCTTAGAGCAATTGTGATTGACCGCTCTGATGAAGGGTAGCCCCCGAGTGGGACTAAAGACTGACTCCTGGACGGGTGACTCGTGGATGGTGGGCCTTCCTTAGAATTTGGCAAAGTGGGCCGAGTCTTGTTCGAAGGAAGGTCCACGTGAGATACTCCCTAGACTTTGGACTTGAATGTGTAAACGGGCTTCCCTTTGTAGGGGTTCATCGTATGTAGGTGGGCCGTGCCTTAACAAAAAAGGCTGACTGGGATGGGGTAGAAACTCGTGATGTAAGATCGACGGAGCTTCGACGCTATAGACTCTAACAACTTATGACAAGACCCGACACTGCTAAATACGGGAAGTCCTAAGAAGAAGAAAGCTTTGAAAAGAGGATTTGGATTTAAAAAACCCGAGCAAAGTCGGATTGGAAGGCCCGATTTTTTTTGAAAATCGAAAAAAAAGGTTTATCGGGCCGAGATTTTGAATTTTTTTGAAAAGTTTGGACAGCATACCGGCTAGAAAATAGGCTATTTTGAGTCAAAATCGTAAGTCCTAAATTCGGTAGCTTTCCGGGTTTGAAAAATGGATAGTTTTCGAAAAAGATGCAAGTTTTTTTGAAAACGACGGTTTTTGAAAAAGAGGACCAAAGAAAATCAAGTAGCACGTAGTCATGGAAACAGTATAATGACACCATGTATGCTCTTAGTCTAAGTCTCGGTCGGTCGAATAGGGTCTATACCAATGACGATAGCTTTCTCGCAAATCAGGACGGTCTTCCTAAGCCGAGTTGGTCTTAGAACCTGCCGTAAAACCCATGCGAGTTCCGCCATAGAAGTCTTTAGTGCACCCATTTAGGACTGCACCGTGGTATAGTGGGACGTCGGTCACAAGTAACCGGCCCGGGAAAGATTGGGTTATGCATGAACCATTGAACTAAAACGTGTACATTACTATTCGAACGATTTCTTTTCGAGTCTCACCCTAGGGATGCCGATGGTAAGTGACTCATCAGTTGATCCCCAGCGGAGTCGCCAAATTGTGGACATGACATAGGTCCACCCCGACGCGGCCATGCGCGGGTTTGGGGAGGCGAATGAATCTCCATATGAGATGGTCAAATTGAAATTTAAATCGAAGTAGGAGTCGCCACCGAATTTTGTGGTTATTCGGAACCATTCGAGCCCACTCTATGTCGTAGTGGGCCGTATACAAAATACGGCCCATTTCCGATGTCAGAGTTTATTGGGCTCGTCCCTTTGCATTACGATACCGATACCGACATTATCGGATACCGTGTATTGAATGACTCTCGTTGCCAATAGATTCGGACATCCGGAAACCATGGTTCTGAGTAAGGGGTGAGGGTACGTGTTGGGAAGTTCACTAAGAACACCCAACCCCGCCCGCACTTAGCGGCCTTTACTAAGATATCGTTCGTTTTTGGTGTACACGGGTTAGTTCGACGGTTGAATGATATGCAAACATTATTTTCCTAAACATGTGAGAAAAATAAATGGCTTGCTAAGTCGTTTAATGCATGTTAAACTAATAACGTCAAAGTTATTTTAGCATGTGAGGTTTGTTTTAGTCTAATAAAACAATAAAATAGATAAATTGCTACAAACACGAGAAAACGAGTTAGTAACGTTTGAATAAATCGAATAAAGACGTAAATAAATAATATGCATGATTTTTAGAAAATATTTATGACACGTGATGGATTAACACGCGTTGACCGAGATCGAAAAAAAAGTATTTATTGAAATATGTCGCAAAAGTCGCTTTTTATGTAAGATCCGAAAAGAATAAAAAATAGAAAAGCGAGGAAACGAAAAAAGAAGACTCGGCGAACCAGGCCACCGCGCGAGTCGCCTGACAGGCGCGCGACTCGCGTGGCGGTCTGTCCGTTTTTTTATTTGTCGAAAACCGTCAATTTTTATGAATCGCGTACAAATATGGATCAATTCATACTCGATTTATATTTTCGACATTCGTCGTATTCGATATTCGATTATGAGATCGATATCGAATAATTAGAATGATTTTAGAAAAGGTTTTAAAAAAAAATCGTTTTAAACGAAAAGAGAAAAAAAAGATTTGAACGAAAAAGATGTTAATTCTCTCCGCGTATGATGCGTGCCGTTCCTATTCGATTTTTCACCTATTTTGGCACGCATTTCTGTGTCGCTTTATTATTTTAGGAGTCGGATTACGCTATTTTCTCCCATATGTGCTTCTCGGGTATTCTTTTGTTGTTTTGCAGATAGTCGAGACCGAGTAGTTAAAAGAGCTAAAAATTGCATCCAAAATATTAAAGCTCTGAAACCGATTCATTGTAGACCAAGAAGAAGGAAGCAAGTCTATAGACTAGACTGTGAGTCTATAGACTGAGAAGAAGGAAGTAAGAAAGCTGTAGACTAAAGCACAAGTCTATAGACTGGGAAACAAGTCTATAGACTGAGAAAGTGCAGCAGACAGTCCGTAGACTGAGGAGAAGTCCGTTGGAAGCCAAGATTGAACTCAGTCTGCAGACTTGGATCTCAAGTCTACAAGCCTAAAATCCAAGTCTGCAGGATGGGATACCACTCCAATACTAATTCAGTTGACGTTACCCACTACTCCCCCTATTACGCTCTTCAGTTCTTCCCACTACCTAGTTAATGGGATTGAAGATAGCAGGAAAGAAAGGACAGTTATTGAGGGCTTAAGCAGTTTAAATACAGCTTTAATTTGATGATATGATCTATCTTTTTCTCATTCAATCATTCACACAGATTAGTTTTAGTTTAGTTTCCTGTAAATATTTAGCTTTTATTTTTATCAAGTTTATTTATCAGAATTCCTGTATTCATATTCTCGATCGTTTTTTTTTTTATTATTCTAATTCTCCGTCTCTGTTCTTTTATTTATTCCAATCCGGTACTTTCTTCCTCTTCCCTAATCTTCTCCTCCTTCCTGTTTATTACTGTTATTTCTTCTCCTTATTTTCTCTTTATTTTCATTCATCCTATTATTTCATCATGATTCAATCTGTTAGTATTATTATCATCGTAAATATGCTTAGCTAATTTTTCGTCACTAGAGTTTTAGGTGAATTACGGATTGAAACAGATTTATTTATGATGACTAAATAATCGACCCTCATGAGTTAAATCGCTCTTGCAACATTATAATGGCGAATAATTAATTATAGGCCGTAATTGATTGTTTGTATCTCGTAATCCCGACCTACGTAGCGAAAGCCCGGGAAAGGATAAGACTCGTTGTAATCGATAGAATTTGCTAATACGTAGCGAGAGCCCGTTAGGCGACTTCTAGGATGACTAGTGATCCGAGAGGACCGTCCCGGGAAAGGATAAGACTCGTTGTAATCGATAGAATTTCCTAATACGTAGCGAGAGCCCGTTAGGCGACTTCTAGGATGACTAGTGATCCGAGAGGACCGTGTCGATATTCTTTAACTCATGTTAACTGATTATTTGGAAATCGCATGTTTACTTGTTTTAATCGTAGTGATCCGACGACTCTGGTGATTTTCTTAATTTATACTTTTATTACTTCTGTGTTACAGTCAGCTCATCTCAAATCATTAAAATCGTGACCCGTTAAGTTAATTGACTAGCATATAATTTTCAACCTGCCTCCCTGTGGAATCGACCCTACTTACCGCTAGCTATCCGTTAGTAGTAATCTAGGATTATTTTGATTACGGTGACGCGACTAACCCGTATTAGCGTATAAAATCGTCGAATTTTGTTTAAAAAAAGATGTAACGATTTTATTAGCATCAATGAGAATTAATTAATTTAGTTCTTGTTAGATACGATATTCGATTAGAGAATCAATATATAATTTTAAGAACGTTTTACGTAAAAATAGTTTTTTTTGTAGTATTGATTATTAGAAATAATGAAAAATATGAGACGAATGACCCATATTAAAATACGACCGACGACACGACCGAAAAGAGGAAAAAAAACGTGGAGAAGGAAGAGAAATGGGAAAAAGTCGGGTTTGATTTACACCCTCAACCTACATGCTTTGTTTTCTCGGTATAGAGCTCGTCGGAAAGTGGCTTAGGCACGGGAGCGTCGAGATGATGCGGGATGAGTTAAGGTGTCGGTTTGGTCGTGTGATGTGGCGGGTTTCGGCCGGCGTGTGGGTCGGATTTGTCGGGTTGATCTTGACGGTATTTCGGTGCTTTTTGGATGTATGTCGGGGTTGATGAATAATTGTAGATTAATTCTGAATTTTTGATGATTGGTAATGGGTAGATAATGAATGTAGATAATGGATGTTGAATGTGTGTCGCGAGGGTCCTATTTATAGGAGTGGAGGTAGCCTTGCTTGTACGACAAGAAATACCGATTAGGATAGAAAACGTAAGAAGTCGAGAGGAACGTAAATTCCGTTGCTTGGTGAAGAAGCAATGAATCTCGGCTGGTTGGTGGAGTATTTCGGGTGTTTTGGACATCTCGGCCGAGTGTTTGAGCTCGGTCGGTGAATTATTTTGGTTTTCGGATAGAATTCCTACTTGAGATCGAATTCTATCCTTGAATGGATTTGTTTAATATTTTTGAAGCTGATTTTTGTGGTGTTGGAGACCGAATCAGCCGCGTGAGGTGTCACAGCTGACTCGCGTGTCTCGAGAATATTTTTGACCGGGTTTTGACTCGGTCGCAAAAAGACGGTTTTACCTATGGTGTCGGAATCGACCCAAATTAGTCTCATTTGACTCGAAACGACCCACTGGGCATGAATTTGAGGTTGGTTTTATAAGATTTGTACTCTGTATTAAGCCTAAACCAAATGTCCATGATTTCGAGCCCATATCCGAGTCCATTAAAGCATGTTCGCGTCCTATCATCATCGGGTGTTTGGTGGGACCTACTATAGACACCTGGCGGTCAAAATGTGGGTGTCTACACACATTGAGGTCGATTGTCTTTTCATTCGCGATGAGATTTTACGAGGTGCTGTTACTCCAAGTTATATTCATACAAAAGATCAGCTCGCTGACCTTTTGACCGAAGCTCTTGGTCGCGTCGCTTTTGAATATCTTCTCTCCAAGTTGGGCATTTCCACGTTGCATGCTCCAACTTGAGGGGGGCTGTTAGACGAGATTCGAGTAAATATTAGACGAGATTCGAGTAAATATCGTTTATCGAATATGACTATATTCGGTTATGTTCTTTTAGCTTCCCGTCATTATGTATCACCATTTAGTGTATTTAGTAGGATGTAATTATGTATCACCTTTTAGCTTCCTACTTGTAACCGACATTTATACCGAATCTTGTTATTGGAAATGGCAAGCAAAATATAATTCTGATAATCACAACTTATCAGATATTATTTTGGGAAGACGCCCTATAGTTGGTATTATTGTGGTTAAATAACCCAATTTTTTTAACCTTTTTTAAGTCAAGAAAAATATTTTTAATATTAAATTTTTATTTATTTTACTAGTATTATAATTATACTCTTTAATTATAATGTTTATATTTTTAAAAAATATCAAAATTAAATTTTAAGACCTTTTAATATTCTTTTATTATTAAATGATAAAAAAATTGTACTAAATTGATTGTTTATTGTAGACATCCGCATTTGACCTGCTCGTGTCTATAGCAATTTCCCACCAAACACCCGATGATGATCGGACAATAAAATGCTTATGAACGCTCGAATAAGGGCTCATAATCAATGGTATCCGGCTCGGGCACATTACAGAGTACAAAACCCAGGAAAAAAAGACTTCAAAATCAAACTCAGTGAGTCATTTCCAATAAAACAAAGCTATTCTAAGTCAGAACCACCTTCGGGGGCAAAACCGTCTTTTATCGACCAAGTCAAACTCAGTCAAAGCCGAAAACCCGGAAATATCTAAAATAAAAAAACAAGTCCAAATTCAAGAATCATACGCGATCAAATCATAGCAAATATGCACGGATATCCAATCATGTAATTCAAGCAACTTCCAAACAGCACGCGCTTGACAGCGCGCAACCATGCGTCCCAAAACTAGGACGCCCCATCTCCCGTACTTGAATCCAGAGCGCACGACCGCATGCGCCACTGCTCTGATTTCAGAAACTAGGTTTCGACGCTCAAACACATTTTCAAACCCTCCAAAATCCTATATATACAATAATACAAAGCCTCGATCACCATTTCAAGGGATCGAAAAATCACCATTTTGCACACCCTTTACCCATACTACATCAAACCTCTAAAAGCACCTTAATTCACCTACGTATCGAAGGCCTCTCCGTATCCACGTCAATACCGTTGTGAGTCTGAACTCGAAGCTTAAACATGTAGCTTGAGGGTTTTCAAACCTCGTTTTTAATCTCTACCCTTTTTCTTTATCGTATTTTACTTTACGCATCTAACTCCTAACATTTACTTTACGTATCTAACTCCTAACATTTTCATTTCCCATTATTTGCTTTTCTAAGTGAACTAAATCACGTAAACTCGACTTGTACGTTCGCATAAAGCGCGATCACGTAAGTACATAATTCAAATCTTAAATACATCTCTAAATCAAATGAACCCATCTCCTTCTACCACATACAACCTTCTCGATAAAATTATTTTCAAAACGAACGCATTCGATAAACAATTTTGTCCAAAGTTCGAACATAAGCCAATTCGAGCGCTGCACTGAGGCGCCTGGTCGTGTATGTGTTCCTTGGTCTGAGCGCCTCATGGCGTGCGTCCCTGCCTAGGGCTACTCGCGATCGCCAGTTGTTTAACGCATGTCTTTGGCGTGTGTTTCTGATTGTCGATAAAACGTTTGATCTCGATTTTGTATTCGAGGGTCGAAGGGTTAAGGCTAATCAAAACACAAGTCTTTCGTTCAAAGCGAATCAATCCTCATAAAATTCATACAAGTGCATCGACGACGACATTTTAATTAAATTGTACATTTCGATAGTTTAGTTTTATTTTACGTTGTTTTCATTTTATTTTTCTCAAAGCAATTTCGCGCGCATGTCCGATGACGCCACGTCGAGTGTCATATATTTTCATAGTCACATGACGACACCGACATGCGTAGGATTTAGTATGCGCAATGACGAGTCTTTTTTTCTGGTAAAATGTGAAAATATATATCAAAACCAAAAATTCAGTCATTTGTACAAAGATGCCCTGTTAGTAGAAACCAAATAATAACAAAAACAGACCATTCAATCTCTATTACTCCACCCGGTCACTATTTTTCTCCCCATTACCTTAGTATTGTGAGGAGTATTTTAATGAAATGGGACAAAAAATAGTGACTGGAGGGAGTACAAAACATATCCAGCCTGAATTATCATATTATTCCCCAAGTTTTCAGCAAGGCTTCATCAGTTCTATGCTTCCTGAACTTCAGTTTTGCAGTAGCTCTTCTCTTCGCCTGGTCCTATCAAAGCAACAAGCTTTGTGGGCATCAACAAGCTCAAATTGATCCTTGCATTATTCCTCTGCTGCCATATGAAGTAATGACAAGTAGTCCAGATCAGGGTATGCATCTTGTATATTTCAGAGTTTGTGAAGTAATGACGAGTCTATATTGATTTAACGAAGATGTCCAATGACGCCCAATCGGGCATCGTAGGCTCCCGTAACCAAACAACGATTCCAATGTGCAAAGGGCTTTAACGTTCCTAACGTTGAATCAATATAATGTACAAGTGAATGTCCAATGATGCCAATCTGAGCATTGTAGGTCTTAACGGTCGAACAACGATGTTGGTAGCGCGAAGGATGTAACGTTTGCATCTATGAGCCATAAACTAAGACGCTTTAGGACAATCACCCATTGACGTGAAACGTAACATCATAGGCTTTTAACGCCAATAAAAAAGATGTCCAAAATGCTGAGGGACTAATATTTGTGACATGTCGTCGCCCTGTTTCAAGTTTGCTTCGATTTCTCACTTTCTCCCCTTTTTCCTACCATATAAATACTCACCTCTCTCTTTTACCCCATTTTAAGCACGAAACCCTAGATAGAATTAGCATAATCTAACTTAATTTTTTCCCTAATTTTCTTTAATCTTTCCTTAATCTTAGTTAATACTTGTTTTTTTTTGCCAGCTAAGACAGAATTAAGTACGTTTAAGACCCATACGAGCCAGCATATGGGCCTCAGTGTTGCAGTTTCTAGGTACATAAGATATAGAAAGGCAATGAAAAGACGATGCGAGACATTCTATGCTATCTAAAATTCTTCTGACAGGGGGCCTCGTAGGGATTGATCAACACATTTTATATCTATTTATTTCGTCCCCCGACCGTTGATTTATCACGTTTTCTTCTCCTGATTATGCCTTAACTGTCGATATTTTCTAGAAAGTCGATACTGCCGTATCTCGGGTTATTTTGCAGGATATGTGTGCTTTTGGATGCATTTACGTCTTGACGAACTGAAAAGACTAAGCCGAGGACGAGAATAGGAATCGAGAAGGAACAAAGAAGGAAACAAATGCAAATTGAGAAGAAAGAATGATCGCCTACACAAGGGTCAACTTCAAACGTCCATATCTTGAGTTCTACAACTCCAATCAGGGTGATTTTTGTGGCGTTGGCTTTCTCTTAGCTTTCGAACGGTATATTGGACGTCTAATTTGAACAAGTAACGAAGAAATGGCAGCCGTTTGAAGTCGAGCGCGCGATGCTGTGACCTACAGCGATACTCGATCGAGTGCCCCCACTGCACTCGATCGAGTGCCACTTCGTGAAGCTCCTGCCAATATTTTGGGGGGTCACTCGATAGAGTGCCATCAGGCACTCGATCGAGTGCACCCAATCCGGCCCACGCGTCAATTCTATTTCAACTTAGAATTTGGGCCTGTTTTCGAGCCCAACTGATTTTCTTTAAATCAGTTGTCCTGACTTCATTGTCAGACACTTTTTCTTTTACACAATTTAGAACTCCTTTTATTTTTCTTAGCATTAAAGTTTACGTAGTTTAGTTTACTTGGGAAGATACATTGAACCTTGCTCTTTATTCTTAGATCTGGAATTCTTCGGTATTGCAATTCTTAATTTCAATTTCAATTTCAGTTTCTACTTTAATTTCCGTCTTAATTCATGCTTCATATTGCTTTATCGTTTTCTAGTATAGATTTATTATTGCTTTCCGTAGATTAATTCGATTCACCTCCGTTATGTTTAATTGCAGTGCGTATTTCGTTAATTTGATTATGCTTAATATGAGTAGCTAGATTTCATCTAGGGTTTAGAGGGATCGATGCGTATTATTAGGGTTATAGTCAATTGACCTGTTTCTAATCGTATGAACTATCGCCTGATTATCGTTTTAATTCTGATTAATTGTTTGATGCATAATTCAATTAATTAGTATCGCAAATTAGGACTTTTCGCCGACCGGGTTAAGAACTAATTAGGCCACGATAGTTTGGGTAGACTGACTTAATGCTAGCGAGCGCAGGTTAAGTTTAGATCTAAGGGTTGTAGTGTACTGACCGGACCTTTACCTTAGGTAGTTCGATTATTGACCTGTTAGTTGACTCCCTAACCCGAGTAATATTCATTGTGAATCTGAGACCCTAGACTTTTTCCTTATTGATTTATCTTTCAGTAATTAGTTATTAGTTTACCAAACCAACCAAAACTGTGACTTATAATCTAGAATCTAATTCTTAGGATAAATAATTGAATTCTCATCTCCTTGTGGTTCGACCCCTGACTTCGCTATCTACATTAGTTAGTGACCTTAACGTATCTTTGATTAGGGATACGACTAACCCCTGTCAAATTTTGGCGCCGTTGCCGGGGAGACGGTGTTATTTAGTTGTTTATCTTTTTTAGGTTCTAGGTTATTTTTTTGTATATAATTTTTTTATTTTGTATATATATATATATATATATATTTTTTATCATTCACCATTATGACCAATTTTTACTTCCCACAATTCAATCATGAGTCACTACATAATTATTGGGATAGACTTGAGTCTTTCATTATTCAAAATGGCTTTAATGTTGATATACGGGATATGTGTCATATGATATATAATGGTGTTAATGATGAGTCACGGGCTAGAATCGAGGAAAATTGCGGAGGGATGTTTAATTATATCTCTTACGAGGAACGATTGGAAATCCTTAAATATTTAGCCCGTAATAGTGCTGAATTAGAGGTGAGGCGGAATAATGACAAGGCGGAAATCAAGGCTTTATTGCTACAATTCATGCAAGCTCGACAAAAGCAAGATACTCAAATAGGCCAATTGCTAGATCATTATGAAATCTTGAACAATCAAATTGCCCAATTAGCAAGTCAAGAGCAACAAAGTCAACCGGGTACGCCTATAGAAGTAGTGAAGAACCTCCAGGTAAGTGTTCCATCTCCATCTCTTGTGAACATAATTGATGATGACGATGACGATGGGTATAATGTTCAATCTATTCAAGATCACCAAACCGCCATGAATGACTGTGAGCTAGAATGTGTGTTTTTTGAGGAAAACGTGTGTTTGGATGCTCTGAATGATGCTATTTTAATTGAGGATAACATTACGGATTTTGATTTGTGTGATTTTGAGAGAGTGTCATTTGTTGTTAATTATGAGGTTTTGGAGACAGAATTGAACAAAAGAGAGGATCCTGAGCTTGAGAGGAAAAATCAAAAGGAAGAGAAGATTACACTTTTTGACGATTCCTTGAGTGGAAGAAGTGTGGCTACATGGGATAGCGAGAATGATTTCTTTGAAACACCAATTTTAGAGAAATTTAAGTTTTTCCCTTATATTGAGGACGAATCACTTCCACCTATTGATTGTCTTAATTACATTTCTCTTGAGCCTTTGTTTGAGCTTATGATTAGTGGGGAGGATTGTGATAATTCTTTCACGGAGATCGGTAAGATTGATCCTTTGAGTGATCTTGAGAGTTCTAACTCTTCTTTTATGCAAATTATACCCGATGATAAGCCGTGGGTCGAATTTGAGATATTTGGTGTCTACGTCTTGCCTTACGAGCCGCCTATTAACATTCTTACTCTTCTTATGCACTATGACCACCATGCTGAGGATTGGTCTAGCTCGTCTGATAGGCTAAGACGATCATTGACTTTGTCTCTGTTTGTCTTCTTTATATCATGGGGCTACTTATGCTTTTGTGTAGCACATGCGCAGATGTTTGATCGACTCTTGAGAGCTTTAAGCTGTTTTGATCACAGTCATCTGTGGACAACTGTTGTATAAGACGAACCCCCACTTTGCAGCTGGTTTGGGGGAGCTACCCTTTGTATACGGTAATTTCTTTCCTTTTTATTTTTGTTTTTCATGTTTTCTTAGATTTTTTTTCTTCCCCTTAGGTCATGTTGTCCCTATGATTGACTGTGGATTTCCTGTTTTTATCTGCTGTAGAGTCACATTGAGGACACTGTGACATTTAGGTTTGGGGGAGAGTTTGTGTGCTTTTGTGTGTTTTATTTTATGTCGTGTGTTTTACCGCTTTAAAAAAAATTATAAAAATCCAAAAAATTGAAAAATCAGAACAAATCCAAAAATATTTTGATTTTTGTGTGTTTTTGTGTGGTGTGTCTGATGTAGAAGCATGCAAAATGACAATGATGATAATGCACTTAACATGATTTCTCCTAATTTTCAGCTTAATTTGTGTCTGAAAATACGTTTTGCTTTGAGATATGACTATGTTGATATGAATGCCTATTTGAACATTTAATAATGAGTAGATTTGACCACTTGTCGGCAAGCCACAAAATTATGAGGATTTAGAGCTTCCTAGGCCAGTAACATCCATAACTGGTCTCATTATAATTAGGAATTGAGTGGTTTCTCCTTGTGGAATGTGTAACATCAATTTGCATAAATATGACGTCCGTCTCTTGATATTGAATACGTGTTTGGTTTGAGGAGGAGGTACATGAGGAAAGGCATTTCTGTTTTTGATGAGCTCCACATAGCAAAAAATGACCCATTTTTACTACCTTGTAGATTTAGGTCATTTTCCTTTGTTAGCCCATTTCAGTTGTTGTAAGCTGCTTTTCGTTGCCTATATTAATTAGCCACAATCCAGAATAGCCTACCCTGTCGGGACAGTCGCAGTGAACTTAATTGGAATTATTCACTAACTGGTCATATTTCGAGATTTCGACATCTTTTGGACTTTAGTGTGTAAGATCGTCGATGCGACTTTGTAATCGCCTTCCCCCTATTCAAAATTTGAAAAAATAGAAGCATGAAAGAAAAGAATGAAGAAAAAAAAAGAAAAAAAAAAGAAAAAAAAAGAGAAAAAAATGAAATATATGCTTCTTGTAATATTTCGGGAATGGTCGAAAAGATTGAAACTAGAGATCAATTGTGAGGATGAACAAAATTCCCTCTTACACCTAATCTTGAATTTATATCTCTAGTTGGTGGTTCGACGTTATATATTCGGGATTTTTGATGGATAGTTTTTATTGTGTAGCTGCGACTGGGCCCGGTTTTAGCTCCACATTCCCATACGTGCTTAGGCACAATCCATTTTCTTCCCTTACCCATTTAGCCACCCTTTGTAAGTCCTTGGCATGTACTATGGTCCTAATTGGTGGAACACGTATTTGATCGGGGAGATTGATTTCATATTCGATTGCATGCATGTTTCATAAGTCGAGTGAGTGTTCTTATTCCTTTTTATCTTCTCATTTATATACTCACCCGTTCTTATGAGTGTTGAGCGATAACCGCGAGGAAGTCCGACATTGTTGGTCTCGCAAGATTGAAAGTTTGGCAAGCGATCGTTTATTCATGGCATGATTATTGATTTAGTTTTATTCTTTGACATCCCGTGTTTTCTAGCCGGTTTAAGATGATTTTTAGGGAGCATGATTGTAAGTTTGCTTTGAGTCGTGCTTCGCATCACTTGTCCTCTCTTGTATTATATGTTTGGTTTGCTTGAGGACAAGCAAAGAGCCGGTTTGGGGGAGTTTGATCAACACATTTTATATCTATTTATTTCGTCCCCCGACCGTTGATTTATCACGTTTTCTTCTCCTGATTATGCCTTAACTGTCGATATTTTCTAGAAAGTCGATACTGCCGTATCTCGGGTTATTTTGCAGGATATGTGTGCTTTTGGATGCATTTACGTCTTGACGAACTGAAAAGACTAAGCCGAGGACGAGAATAGGAATCGAGAAGGAACAAAGAAGGAAACAAATGCAAATTGAGAAGAAAGAATGATCGCCTACACAAGGGTCAACTTCAAACGTCCATATCTTGAGTTCTACAACTCCAATCAGAGTGATTTTTGTGGAGTTGGAAAGCTATTTCTCTTAGCTTTCGAACGGTATATTGGACGACTAATTTGAACAAGTAACGAAGAAATAGCAGCCGTTTGAAGTCGAGCGCGCGATGCTGTGACCTACAGCGATACTCGATCGAGTGCCCCCACTGCACTCGATCGAGTGCCACTTCGTGAAGCTCCTGCCAATATTTTGGGGGGTCACTCGATAGAGTGCCATCAGGCACTCGATCGAGTGCACCCAATCCGGCCCACGCGTCAATTCTATTTCAACTTAGAATTTGGGCCTGTTTTCGAGCCCAACTGATTTTCTTTAAATCAGTTGTCCTGACTTCATTGTCAGACACTTTTTCTTTTACACAATTTAGAACTCCTTTTATTTTTCTTAGCATTAAAGTTTACGTAGTTTAGTTTACTTGGGAAGATACATTGAACCTTGCTCTTTATTCTTAGATCTGGAATTCTTCGGTATTGCAATTCTTAATTTCAATTTCAATTTCAGTTTCTACTTTAATTTCCGTCTTAATTCATTCTTCATATTGCTTTATCGTTTTCTAGTATAGATTTATTATTGCTTTCCGTAGATTAATTCGATTCACCTCCGTTATGTTTAATTGCAGTTCGTATTTCGTTAATTTGATTATGCTTAATATGAGTAGCTAGATTTCATCTAGGGTTTAGAGGGATCGATGCGTATTATTAGGGTTATAGTCAATTGACCTGTTTCTAATCGTATGAACTATCGCCTGATTATCGTTTTAATTCTGATTAATTGTTTGATGCATAATTCAATTAATTAGTATCGCAAATTAGGACTTTTCGCCGACCGGGTTAAGAACTAATTAGGCCACGATAGTTTGGGTAGACTGACTTAATGCTAGCGACCGCAGGTTAAGTTTAGATCTAAGGGTTGTAGTGTACCGACCGGACCTGCACCTTAGGTAGTTCGATTATTGACCTGTTAGTTGACTCCCTAACCCGAGTAATATTCATTGTGAATCTGAGACCCTAGACTTTTTCCTTATTGATTTATCTTTCAGTAATTAGTTATTAGTTTACCAAACCAACCAAAACTGTGACTTATAATCTAGAATCTAATTCTTAGGATAAATAATTGAATTCTCATCTCCTTGTGGTTCGACCCCTGACTTCGCTATCTACATTAGTTAGTGACCTTAGGGTATCTTTGATTAGGGATACGACTAACCCCTGTCAAATTTTGGCGCCGTTGCCGGGGAGACGATGTTATTTAGTTGTTTATCTTTTTTAGGTTCTAGGTTATTTTTTTGTATATAATTTTTTTATTTTGTATATATATATATATATATATATATTTTTTTTTATCATTCACCATTATGACCAATTTTTACTTCCCACAATTCAATCATGAGTCACTACATAATTATTGGGATAGACTTGAGTCTTTCATTATTCAAAATGGCTTTAATGTTGATATACGGGATATGTGTCATATGATATATAATGGTGTTAATGATGAGTCACGGGCTAGAATTGAGGAAAATTGCGGAGGGATGTTTAATTATATCTCTTACGAGGAACGATTGGAAATCCTTAAATATTTAGCCCGTAATAGTGCTGAATTAGAGTTGAGGCGGAATAATGACAAGGCGGAAATCAAGGCTTTATTGCTACAATTCATGCAAGCTCGACAAAAGCAAGATACTCAAATAGGCCAATTGCTAGATCATTATGAAATCTTGAACAATCAAATTGCCCAATTAGCAAGTCAAGAGCAACAAAGTCAACCGGGTACGCCTATAGAAGTAGTGAAGAACCTCCAGGTAAGTATTCCATCTCCATCTCTTGTGAACATAATTGATGATGACGATGACGATGGGTATAATGTTCAATCTATTCAAGATCACCAACCGCCATGAATGACTGTGAGCTAGAATGTGTGTTTTTTGAGGAAACGTGTGTTTGGATGCTCTGAATGATGCTCTTTTAATTGAGGATAACATTACGGATTTTGATTTGTGTGATTTTGAGAGAGTGTCATTTGTTGTTAATTATGAGGTTTTGGAGACAGAATTGAACAAAAGAGAGGATCCTGAGCTTGAGAGGAAAAATCAAAAGGAAGAGAAGATTACACTTTTTGACGATTCCTTGAGTGGAAGAAGTGTGGCTACATGGGATAGCGAGAATGATTTCTTTGAAACACCAATTTTAGAGAAATTTGAGTTTTTCCCTTATATTGAGGACGAATCACTTCCACCTATTGATTGTCTTAATTACATTTCTCTTGAGCCTTTGTTTGAGCTTATGATTAGTGGGGAGGATTGTGATAATTCTTTCACGGAGATCGGTAAGATTGATCCTTTGAGTGGTCTTGAGAGTTCTAACTCTTCTTTTATGCAAATTATACCCGATGATAAGCCGTGGGTCGAATTTGAGATATTTGGTGTCTACGTCTTGCCTTACGAGCCGCCTATTAACATTCTTACTCTTCTTATGCACTATGACCACCATGCTGAGGATTGGTCTAGCTCGTCTGATAGGCTAAGACGATCATTGACTTTGTCTCTGTTTGTCTTCTTTATATCATGGTGCTACTTATGCTTTTGTGTAGCACATGCGCAGATGTTTGATCGACTCTTGAGAGCTTTAAGCTGTTTTGATCACAGTCATCTGTGGACAACTATTGTATAAGACGAACCCCCACTTTGCAGCTGGTTTGGGGGAGCTACCCTTTGTATACGGTAATTTCTTTCCTTTTTATTTTTGTTTTTCATGTTTTCTTAGATTTTTTTTCTTCCCCTTAGGTCACGTTGTCCCTATGATTGACTGTGGATTTCCTGTTTTTATCTGCTGTAGAGTCACATTGAGGACACTGTGACATTTAGGTTTGGGGGAGAGTTTGTGTGCTTTTGTGTGTTTTATTTTATGTCGTGTGTTTTACCGCTTTAAAAAAATTTATAAAAATCCAAAAAATTGAAAAATCAGAACAAATCCAAAAATATTTTGATTTTTGTGTGTTTTTGTGTGGTGTGTCTGATGTAGAAGCATGCAAAATGACAATGATGATAATGCACTTAACATGATTTCTCCTAATTTTCAGCTTAATTTGTGTCTGAAAATACGTTTTGCTTTGAGATATGACTATGTTGATATGAATGCCTATTTGAACATTTAATAATGAGTAGATTTGACCACTTGTCGGCAAGCCACAAAATTATGAGGATTTAGAGCTTCCTAGGCCAGTAACATCCATAACTGGTCTCATTATAATTAGGAATTGAGTGGTTTCTCCTTGTGGAATGTGTAACATCAATTTGCATAAATATGACGTCCGTCTCTTGATATTGAATACGTGTTTGGTTTGAGGAGGAGGTACATGAGGAAAGGCATTTCTGTTTTTGATGAGCTCCACATAGCAAAAAATGACCCATTTTTACTACCTTGTAGATTTAGGTCATTTTCCTTTGTTAGCCCATTTCAGTTGTTGTAAGCTGCTTTTCGTTGCCTATATTAATTAGCCACAATCCAGAATAGCCTACCCTGTCGGGACAGTCGCAGTGAACTTAATTGGAATTATTCACTAATTGGTCATATTTCGAGATTTCGACATCTTTTGGACTTTAGTGTGTAAGATCGTCGATGCGACTTTGTAATCGCCTTCCCCCTATTCAAAATTTGAAAAAATAGAAGCATGAAAGAAAAGAATGAAGAAAAAAAAAAGAAAAAAAAAAAAAAAAAGAGAAAAAAATGAAAAATGAAATATATGCTTCTTGTAATATTTCGGGAATGGTCGAAAAGATTGAAACTAGAGATCAATTGTGAGGATGAACAAAATTCCCTCTTACACCTAATCTTGAATTTATATAATCTTGAATTTATATCAGTAGTTGGTGGTTCGACGTTATATATTCGGGATTTTTGATGGATAGTTTTTATTGTGTAGCTGCGACTGGGCCCGGTTTTAGCTCCACATTCCCATACGTGCTTAGGCACAATCCATTTTCTTCCCTTACCCATTTAGCCACCCTTTGTAAGTCCTGGGCATGTACTATGGTCCTAATTGATGGAACACGTATTTGATCGGGGAGATTGATTTCATATTCGATTGCATGCATGTTTCATAAGTCGAGTGAGTGTTCTTATTCCTTCTTATCTTCACATTTATATACTCACCCGTTCTTATGAGTGTTGAGCGATAACCGCGAGGAAGTCCGACATTGTTGGTCTCGCAAGATTGAAAGTTTGGCAAGCGATCGTTTATTCATGGCATGATTATTGATTTAGTTTTATTCTTTGACATCCCGTGTTTTCTAGCCGGTTTAAGATGATTTTTAGGGAGCATGATTGTAAGTTTGCTTTGAGTCATGCTTCGCATCACTTGTCCTCTCTTGTATTATATGTTTGGTTTGCTTGAGGACAAGCAAAGAGCCGGTTTGGGGGAGTTTGATCAACACATTTTATATCTATTTATTTCGTCCCCCGACCGTTGATTTATCACGTTTTCTTCTCCTGATTATGCCTTAACTGTCGATATTTTCTAGAAAGTCGATACTGCCGTATCTCGGGTTATTTTGCAGGATATGTGTGCTTTTGGATGCATTTACGTCTTGACGAACTGAAAAGACTAAGCCGAGGACGAGAATAGGAATCGAGAAGGAACAAAGAAGGAAACAAATGCAAATTGAGAAGAAAGAATGATCGCCTACACAAGGGTCAACTTCAAACGTCCATATCTTGAGTTCTACAACTCCAATCAGAGTGATTTTTGTGGCGTTGGAAAGCTATTTCTCTTAGCTTTTGAACGGTATATTGGACGACTAATTTGAACAAGTAACGAAGAAATAGCAGCCGTTTGAAGTCGAGCGCGCGATGCTGTGACCTACAGCGATACTCGATCGAGTGCCCCCACTGCACTCGATCGAGTGCCACTTCGTGAAGCTCCTGCCAATATTTTGGGGGGTCACTCGATAGAGTGCCATCAGGCACTCGATCGAGTGCACCCAATCCGGCCCACGCGTCAATTCTATTTCAACTTAGAATTTGGGCCTGTTTTCGAGCCCAACTGATTTTCTTTAAATCAGTTGTCCTGACTTCATTGTCAGACACTTTTTCTTTTACACAATTTAGAACTCCTTTTATTTTTCTTAGCATTAAAGTTTACGTAGTTTAGTTTACTTGGGAAGATACATTGAACCTTGCTCTTTATTCTTAGATCTGGAATTCTTCGGTATTGCAATTCTTAATTTCAATTTCAATTTCAGTTTCTACTTTAATTTCCGTCTTAATTCATTCTTCATATTGCTTTATCGTTTTCTAGTATAGATTTATTATTGCTTTCCGTAGATTAATTCGATTCACCTCCGTTATGTTTAATTGCAGTTCGTATTTCGTTAATTTGATTATGCTTAATATGAGTAGCTAGATTTCATCTAGGGTTTAGAGGGATCGATGCGTATTATTAGGGTTATAGTCAATTGACCTGTTTCTAATCGTATGAACTATCGCCTGATTATCGTTTTAATTCTGATTAATTGTTTGATGCATAATTCAATTAATTAGTATCGCAAATTAGGACTTTTCGCCGACCGGGTTAAGAACTAATTAGGCCACGATAGTTTGGGTAGACTGACTTAATGCTAGCGACCGCAGGTTAAGTTTAGATCTAAGGGTTGTAGTGTACCGACCGGACCTGCACCTTAGGTAGTTCGATTATTGACCTGTTAGTTGACTCCCTAACCCGAGTAATATTCATTGTGAATCTGAGACCTTAGACTTTTTCCTTATTGATTTATCTTTCAGTAATTAGTTATTAGTTTACCAAACCAACCAAAACTGTGACTTATAATCTAGAATCTAATTCTTAGGATAAATAATTGAATTCTCATCTCCTTGTGGTTCGACCCCTGACTTCGCTATCTACATTAGTTAGTGACCTTAGGGTATCTTTGATTAGGGATACGACTAACCCCTGTCAAATTTTGGCGCCGTTGCCGGGGAGACGATGTTATTTAGTTGTTTATCTTTTTTAGGTTCTAGGTTATTTTTTTGTATATAATTTTTTTATTTTGTATATATATATATATTTTTTTTTATCATTCACCATTATGACCAATTTTTACTTCCCACAATTCAATCATGAGTCACTACATAATTATTGGGATAGACTTGAGTCTTTCATTATTCAAAATGGCTTTAATGTTGATATACGGGATATGTGTCATATGATATATAATGGTGTTAATGATGAGTCACGGGCTAGAATTGAGGAAAATTGCGGAGGGATGTTTAATTATATCTCTTACGAGGAACGATTGGAAATCCTTAAATATTTAGCCCGTAATAGTGCTGAATTAGAGGTGAGGCGGAATAATGACAAGGCGGAAATCAAGGCTTTATTGCTACAATTCATGCAAGCTCGACAAAAGCAAGATACTCAAATAGGCCAATTGCTAGATCATTATGAAATCTTGAACAATCAAATTGCCCAATTAGCAAGTCAAGAGCAACAAAGTCAACCGGGTACGCCTATAGAAGTAGTGAAGAACCTCCAGGTAAGTATTCCATCTCCATCTCTTGTGAACATAATTGATGATGACGATGACGATGGGTATAATGTTCAATCTATTCAAGATCACCAACCGCCATGAATGACTGTGAGCTAGAATGTGTGTTTTTTGAGGAAACGTGTGTTTGGATGCTCTGAATGATGCTCTTTTAATTGAGGATAACATTACGGATTTTGATTTGTGTGATTTTGAGAGAGTGTCATTTGTTGTTAATTATGAGGTTTTGGAGACAGAATTGAACAAAAGAGAGGATCCTGAGCTTGAGAGGAAAAATCAAAAGGAAGAGAAGATTACACTTTTTGACGATTCCTTGAGTGGAAGAAGTGTGGTTACATGGGATAGCGAGAATGATTTCTTTGAAACACCAATTTTAGAGAAATTTGAGTTTTTCCCTTATATTGAGGACGAATCACTTCCACCTATTGATTGTCTTAATTACATTTCTCTTGAGCCTTTGTTTGAGCTTATGATTAGTGGGGAGGATTGTGATAATTCTTTCACGGAGATCGGTAAGATTGATCCTTTGAGTGGTCTTGAGAGTTCTAACTCTTCTTTTATGCAAATTATACCCGATGATAAGCCGTGGGTCGAATTTGAGATATTTGGTGTCTACGTCTTGCCTTACGAGCCGCCTATTAACATTCTTACTCTTCTTATGCACTATGACCACCATGCTGAGGATTGGTCTAGCTCGTCTGATAGGCTAAGACGATCATTGACTTTGTCTCTGTTTGTCTTCTTTATATCATGGTGCTACTTATGCTTTTGTGTAGCACATGCGCAGATGTTTGATCGACTCTTGAGAGCTTTAAGCTGTTTTGATCACAGTCATCTGTGGACAACTGTTGTATAAGACGAACCCCCACTTTGCAGCTGGTTTGGGGGAGCTACCCTTTGTATACGGTAATTTCTTTCCTTTTTATTTCTGTTTTTCATGTTTTCTTAGATTTTTTTTCTTCCCCTTAGGTCACGTTGTCCCTATGATTGACTGTGGATTTCCTGTTTTTATCTGCTGTAGAGTCACATTGAGTACACTGTGACATTTAGGTTTGGGGGAGAGTTTGTGTGCTTTTGTGTGTTTTATTTTATGTCGTGTGTTTTACCGCTTTAAAAAAAATTATAAAAATCCAAAAAATTGAAAAATCAGAACAAATCCAAAAATATTTTGATTTTTGTGTGTTTTTGTGTGGTGTGTCTGATGTAGAAGCATGCAAAATGACAATGATGATAATGCACTTAACATGATTTCTCCTAATTTTCAGCTTAATTTGTGTCTGAAAATACGTTTTGCTTTGAGATATGACTATGTTGATATGAATGCCTATTTGAACATTTAATAATGAGTAGATTTGACCACTTGTCGGCAAGCCACAAAATTATGAGGATTTAGAGCTTCCTAGGCCAGTAACATCCATAACTGGTCTCATTATAATTAGGAATTGAGTGGTTTCTCCTTGTGGAATGTGTAACATCAATTTGCATAAATATGACGTCCGTCTCTTGATATTGAATACGTGTTTGGTTTGAGGAGGAGGTACATGAGGAAAGGCATTTCTGTTTTTGATGAGCTCCACATAGCAAAAAATGACCCATTTTTACTACCTTGTAGATTTAGGTCATTTTCCTTTGTTAGCCCATTTCAGTTGTTGTAAGCTGCTTTTCGTTGCCTATATTAATTAGCCACAATCCAGAATAGCCTACCCTGTCGGGACAGTCGCAGTGAACTTAATTGGAATTATTCACTAATTGGTCATATTTCGAGATTTCGACATCTTTTGGACTTTAGTGTGTAAGATCGTCGATGCGACTTTGTAATCGCCTTCCCCCTATTCAAAATTTGAAAAAATAGAAGCATGAAAGAAAAGAATGAAGAAAAAAAAAAGAAAAAAAAAAAAAAAAGAGAAAAAAATGAAAAATGAAATATATGCTTCTTGTAATATTTCGGGAATGGTCGAAAAGATTGAAACTAGAGATCAATTGTGAGGATGAACAAAATTCCCTCTTACACCTAATCTTGAATTTATATAATCTTGAATTTATATCTCTAGTTGGTGGTTCGACGTTATATATTCGGGATTTTTGATGGATAGTTTTTATTGTGTAGCTGCGACTGGGCCCGGTTTTAGCTCCACATTCCCATACGTGCTTAGGCACAATCCATTTTCTTCCCTTACCCATTTAGCCACCCTTTGTAAGTCCTGGGCATGTACTATGGTCCTAATTGATGGAACACGTATTTGATCGGGGAGATTGATTTCATATTCGATTGCATGCATGTTTCATAAGTCGAGTGAGTGTTCTTATTCCTTCTTATCTTCACATTTATATACTCACCCGTTCTTATGAGTGTTGAGCGATAACCGCGAGGAAGTCCGACATTGTTGGTCTCGCAAGATTGAAAGTTTGGCAAGCGATCGTTTATTCATGGCATGATTATTGATTTAGTTTTATTCTTTGACATCCCGTGTTTTCTAGCCGGTTTAAGATGATTTTTAGGGAGCATGATTGTAAGTTTGCTTTGAGTCGTGCTTCGCATCACTTGTCCTCTCTTGTATTATATGTTTGGTTTGCTTGAGGACAAGCAAAGAGCCGGTTTGGGGGAGTTTGATCAACACATTTTATATCTATTTATTTCGTCCCCCGACCGTTGATTTATCACGTTTTCTTCTCCTGATTATGCCTTAACTGTCGATATTTTCTAGAAAGTCGATACTGCCGTATCTCGGGTTATTTTGCAGGATATGTGTGCTTTTGGATGCATTTACGTCTTGACGAACTGAAAAGACTAAGCCGAGGACGAGAATAGGAATCGAGAAGGAACAAAGAAGGAAACAAATGCAAATTGAGAAGAAAGAATGATCGCCTACACAAGGGTCAACTTCAAACGTCCATATCTTGAGTTCTACAACTCCAATCAGAGTGATTTTTGTGGAGTTGGAAAGCTATTTCTCTTAGCTTTCGAACAGTATATTGGACGACTAATTTGAACAAGTAACGAAGAAATAGCAGCCGTTTGAAGTCGAGCGCGCGATGCTGTGACCTACAGCGATACTCGATCGAGTGCCCCCACTGCACTCGATCGAGTGCCACTTCGTGAAGCTCCTGCCAATATTTTGGGGGGTCACTCGATAGAGTGCCATCAGGCACTCGATCGAGTGCACCCAATCCGGCCCACGCGTCAATTCTATTTCAACTTAGAATTTGGGCCTGTTTTCGAGCCCAACTGATTTTCTTTAAATCAGTTGTCCTGACTTCATTGTCAGACACTTTTTCTTTTACACAATTTAGAACTCCTTTTATTTTTCTTAGCATTAAAGTTTACGTAGTTTAGTTTACTTGGGAAGATACATTGAACCTTGCTCTTTATTCTTAGATCTGGAATTCTTCGGTATTGCAATTCTTAATTTCAATTTCAATTTCAGTTTCTACTTTAATTTCCGTCTTAATTCATGCTTCATATTGCTTTATCGTTTTCTAGTATAGATTTATTATTGCTTTCCGTAGATTAATTCGATTCACCTCCGTTATGTTTAATTGCAGTGCGTATTTCGTTAATTTGATTATGCTTAATATGAGTAGCTAGATTTCATCTAGGGTTTAGAGGGATCGATGCGTATTATTAGGGTTATAGTCAATTGACCTGTTT
The DNA here is from genome assembly GCA_958450325.1 of Agrostemma githago. Classification (NCBI taxonomy): domain Eukaryota; kingdom Viridiplantae; phylum Streptophyta; class Magnoliopsida; order Caryophyllales; family Caryophyllaceae; genus Agrostemma; species Agrostemma githago. The sequence goes on along the minus strand of OY288258.1, from coordinate 52,745,791 downwards.
CTAATCGTATGAACTATCGCCTGATTATCGTTTTAATTCTGATTAATTGTTTGATGCATAATTCAATTAATTAGTATCGCAAATTAGGACTTTTCGCCGACCGGGTTAAGAACTAATTAGGCCACGATAGTTTGGGTAGACTGACTTAATGCTAGCGACCGCAGGTTAAGTTTAGATCTAAGGGTTGTAGTGTACCGACCGGACCTGCACCTTAGGTAGTTCGATTATTGACCTGTTAGTTGACTCCCTAACCCGAGTAATATTCATTGTGAATCTGAGACCCTAGACTTTTTCCTTATTGATTTATCTTTCAGTAATTAGTTATTAGTTTACCAAACCAACCAAAACTGTGACTTATAATCTAGAATCTAATTCTTAGGATAAATAATTGAATTCTCATCTCCTTGTGGTTCGACCCCTGACTTCGCTATCTACATTAGTTAGTGACCTTAGGGTATCTTTGATTAGGGATACGACTAACCCCTGTCAAATTTTGGCGCCGTTGCCGGGGAGACGATGTTATTTAGTTGTTTATCTTTTTTAGGTTCTAGGTTATTTTTTTGTATATAATTTTTTTATTTTGTATATATATATATATTTTTTTTATCATTCACCATTATGACCAATTTTTACTTCCCACAATTCAATCATGAGTAACTACATAATTATTGGGATAGACTTGAGTCTTTCATTATTCAAAATGGCTTTAATGTTGATATACGGGATATGTGTCTTATGATATATAATGGTGTTAATGATGAGTCACGGGCTAGAATTGAGGAAAATTGCGGAGGGATGTTTAATTATATCTCTTACGAGGAACGATTGGAAATCCTTAAATATTTAGCCCGTAATAGTGCTGAATTAGAGTTGAGGCGGAATAATGACAAGGCGGAAATCAAGGCTTTATTGCTACAATTCATGCAAGCTCGACAAAAGCAAGATACTCAAATAGGCCAATTGCTAGATCATTATGAAATCTTGAACAATCAAATTGCCCAATTAGCAAGTCAAGAGCAACAAAGTCAACCGGGTACGCCTATAGAAGTAGTGAAGAACCTCCAGGTAAGTGTTCCATCTCCATCTCTTGTGAACATAATTGATGATGACGATGACGATGGGTATAATGTTCAATCTATTCAAGATCACCAAACCGCCATGAATGACTGTGAGCTAGAATGTGTGTTTTTTTGAGGAAAACGTGTGTTTGGATGCTCTGAATGATGCTCTTTTAATTGAGGATAACATTACGGATTTTGATTTGTGTGATTTTGAGAGAGTGTCATTTGTTGTTAATTATGAGGTTTTGGAGACAGAATTGAACAAAAGAGAGGATCCTGAGCTTGAGAGGAAAAATCAAAAGGAAGAGAAGATTACACTTTTTGACGATTCCTTGAGTGGAAGAAGTGTGGCTACATGGGATAGCGAGAATGATTTCTTTGAAACACCAATTTTAGAGAAATTTGAGTTTTTCCCTTATATTGAGGACGAATCACTTCCACCTATTGATTGTCTTAATTACATTTCTCTTGAGCCTTTGTTTGAGCTTATGATTAGTGGGTAGGATTGTGATAATTCTTTCACGGAGATCGGTAAGATTGATCCTTTGAGTGGTCTTGAGAGTTCTAACTCTTCTTTTATGCAAATTATACCCGATGATAAGCCGTGGGTCGAATTTGAGATATTTGGTGTCTACGTCTTGCCTTACGAGCCGCCTATTAACATTCTTACTCTTCTTATGCACTATGACCACCATGCTGAGGATTGGTCTAGCTCGTCTGATAGGCTAAGACGATCATTGACTTTGTCTCTGTTTGTCTTCTTTATATCATGGTGCTACTTATGCTTTTGTGTAGCACATGCGCAGATGTTTGATCGACTCTTGAGAGCTTTAAGCTGTTTTGATCACAGTCATCTGTGGACAACTGTTGTATAAGACGAACCCCCACTTTGCAGCTGGTTTGGGGGAGATACCCTTTGTATACGGTAATTTCTTTCCTTTTTATTTTTGTTTTTCATGTTTTCTTAGATTTTTTTTCTTCCCCTTAGGTCACGTTGTCCCTATGATTGACTGTGGATTTCCTGTTTTTATCTGCTGTAGAGTCACATTGAGGACACTGTGACATTTAGGTTTGGGGGAGAGTTTGTGTGCTTTTGTGTGTTTTATTTTATGTCGTGTGTTTTACCGCTTTAAAAAAAATTATAAAAATCCAAAAAATTGAAAAATCAGAACAAATCCAAAAATATTTTGATTTTTGTGTGTTTTTGTGTGGTGTGTCTGATGTAGAAGCATGCAAAATGACAATGATGATAATGCACTTAACATGATTTCTCCTAATTTTCAGCTTAATTTGTGTCTGAAAATACGTTTTGCTTTGAGATATGACTATGTTGATATGAATGCCTATTTGAACATTTAATAATGAGTAGATTTGACCACTTGTCGGCAAGCCACAAAATTATGAGGATTTAGAGCTTCCTAGGCCAGTAACATCCATAACTGGTCTCATTATAATTAGGAATTGAGTGGTTTCTCCTTGTGGAATGTGTAACATCAATTTGCATAAATATGACGTCCGTCTCTTGATATTGAATACGTGTTTGGTTTGAGGAGGAGGTACATGAGGAAAGGCATTTCTGTTTTTGATGAGCTCCACATAGCAAAAAATGACCCATTTTTACTACCTTGTAGATTTAGGTCATTTTCCTTTGTTAGCCCATTTCAGTTGTTGTAAGCTGCTTTTCGTTGCCTATATTAATTAGCCACAATCCAGAATAGCCTACCCTGTCGGGACAGTCGCAGTGAACTTAATTGGAATTATTCACTAATTGGTCATATTTCGAGATTTCGACATCTTTTGGACTTTAGTGTGTAAGATCGTCGATGCGACTTTGTAATCGCCTTCCCCCTATTCAAAATTTGAAAAAATAGAAGCATGAAAGAAAAGAATGAAGAACAAAAAAGAAAAACAAAAAAAAAAAAAGAGAAAAAAATGAAAAATGAAATATATGCTTCTTGTAATATTTCGGGAATGGTCGAAAAGATTGAAACTAGAGATCAATTGTGAGGATGAACAAAATTCCCTCTTACACCTAATCTTGAATTTATATAGTCTTGAATTTATATCTCTAGTTGGTGGTTCGACGTTATATATTCGGGATTTTTGATGGATAGTTTTTATTGTGTAGCTGCGACTGGGCCCGGTTTTAGCTCCACATTCCCATACGTGCTTAGGCACAATCCATTTTCTTCCCTTACCCATTTAGCCACCCTTTGTAAGTCCTTGGCATGTACTATGGTCCTAATTGGTGGAACACGTATTTGATCGGGGAGATTGATTTCATATTCGATTGCATGCATGTTTCATAAGTCGAGTGAGTGTTCTTATTCCTTCTTATCTTCACATTTATATACTCACCCGTTCTTATGAGTGTTGAGCGATAACCGCGAGGAAGTCCGACATTGTTGGTCTCGCAAGATTGAAAGTTTGGCAAGCGATCGTTTATTCATGGCATGATTATTGATTTAGTTTTATTCTTTGACATCCCGTGTTTTCTAGCCGGTTTAAGATGATTTTTAGGGAGCATGATTGTAAGTTTGCTTTGAGTCGTGCTTCGCATCACTTGTCCTCTCTTGTATTATATGTTTGGTTTGCTTGAGGACAAGCAAAGAGCCGGTTTGGGGGAGTTTGATCAACACATTTTATATCTATTTATTTCGTCCCCCGACCGTTGATTTATCACGTTTTCTTCTCCTGATTATGCCTTAACTGTCGATATTTTCTATAAAGTCGATACTGCCGTATCTCGGGTTATTTTGCAGGATATGTGTGCTTTTGGATGCATTTACGTCTTGACGAACTGAAAAGACTAAGCCGAGGACGAGAATAGGAATCGAGAAGGAACAAAGAAGGAAACAAATGCAAATTGAGAAGAAAGAATGATCGCCTACACAAGGGTCAACTTCAAACGTCCATATCTTGAGTTCTACAACTCCAATCAGAGTGATTTTTGTGGAGTTGGAAAGCTATTTCTCTTAGCTTTCGAACGGTATATTGGACGACTAATTTGAACAAGTAACGAAGAAATAGCAGCCGTTTGAAGTCGAGCGCGCGATGCTGTGACCTACAGCGATACTCGATCGAGTGCCCCCACTGCACTCGATCGAGTGCCACTTCGTGAAGCTCCTGCCAATATTTTGGGGGGTCACTCGATAGAGTGCCATCAGGCACTCGATCGAGTGCACCCAATCCGGCCCGCGCGTCAATTCTATTTCAACTTAGAATTTGGGCCTGTTTTCGAGCCCAACTGATTTTCTTTAAATCAGTTGTCATGACTTCATTGTCAGACACTTTTTCTTTTACACAATTTAGAACTCCTTTTATTTTTCTTAGCATTAAAGTTTACGTAGTTTAGTTTACTTGGGAAGATACATTGAACCTTGCTCTTTATTCTTAGATCTGGAATTCTTTGGTATTGCAATTCTTAATTTCAATTTCAATTTCAGTTTCTACTTTAATTTCCGTCTTAATTCATTCTTCATATTGCTTTATCGTTTTCTAGTATAGATTTATTATTGCTTTCCGTAGATTAATTCGATTCACCTCCGTTATGTTTAATTGCAGTTCGTATTTCGTTAATTTGATTATGCTTAATATGAGTAGCTAGATTTCATCTAGGGTTTAGAGGGATCGATGCGTATTATTAGGGTTATAGTCAATTGACCTGTTTCTAATCGTATGAACTATCGCCTGATTATCGTTTTAATTCTGATTAATTGTTTGATGCATAATTCAATTAATTAGTATCGCAAATTAGGACTTTTCGCCGACCGGGTTAAGAACTAATTAGGCCACGATAGTTTGGGTAGACTGACTTAATGCTAGCGACCGCAGGTTAAGTTTAGATCTAAGGGTTGTAGTGTACCGACCGGACCTGCACCTTAGGTAGTTCGATTATTGACCTGTTAGTTGACTCCCTAACCCGAGTAATATTCATTGTGAATCTGAGACCCTAGACTTTTTCCTTATTGATTTATCTTTCAGTAATTAGTTATTAGTTTACCAAACCAACCAAAACTGTGACTTATAATCTAGAATCTAATTCTTAGGATAAATAATTGAATTCTCATCTCCTTGTGGTTCGACCCCTGACTTCGCTATCTACATTAGTTAGTGACCTTAGGGTATCTTTGATTAGGGATACGACTAAACCCTGTCAAATTTTGGCGCCGTTGCCGGGGAGACGATGTTATTTAGTTGTTTATCTTTTTTAGGTTCTAGGTTATTTTTTTGTATATAATTTTTTTATTTTGTATATATATATATATTTTTTTTTATCATTCACCATTATGACCAATTTTTACTTCCCACAATTCAATCATGAGTCACTACATAATTATTGGGATAGACTTGAGTCTTTCATTATTCAAAATGGCTTTAATGTTGATATACGGGATATGTGTCATATGATATATAATGGTGTTAATGATGAGTCACGGGCTAGAATTGAGGAAAATTGCGGAGGGATGTTTAATTATATCTCTTACGAGGAACGATTGGAAATCCTTAAATATTTAGCCCGTAATAGTGCTGAATTAGAGTTGAGGCGGAATAATGACAAGGCGGAAATCAAGGCTTTATTGCTACAATTCATGCAAGCTCGACAAAAGCAAGATACTCAAATAGGCCAATTGCTAGATCATTATGAAATCTTGAACAATCAAATTGCCCAATTAGCAAGTCAAGAGCAACAAAGTCAACCGGGTACGCCTATAGAAGTAGTGAAGAACCTCCAGGTAAGTATTCCATCTCCATCTCTTGTGAACATAATTGACGATGACGATGACGATGGGTATAATGTTCAATCTATTCAAGATCACCAACCGCCATGAATGACTGTGAGCTAGAATGTGTGTTTTTTGAGGAAACGTGTGTTTGGATGCTCTGAATGATGCTCTTTTAATTGAGGATAACATTACGGATTTTGATTTGTGTGATTTTGAGAGAGTGTCATTTGTTGTTAATTATGAGGTTTTGGAGACAGAATTGAACAAAAGAGAGGATCCTGAGCTTGAGAGGAAAAATCAAAAGGAAGAGAAGATTACACTTTTTGACGATTCCTTGAGTGGAAGAAGTGTGGCTACATGGGATAGCGAGAATGATTTCTTTGAAACACCAATTTTAGAGAAATTTGAGTTTTTCCCTTATATTGAGGACGAATCACTTCCACCTATTGATTGTCTTAATTACATTTCTCTTGAGCCTTTGTTTGAGCTTATGATTAGTGGGGAGGATTGTGATAATTCTTTCACGGAGATCGGTAAGATTGATCCTTTGAGTGGTCTTGAGAGTTCTAACTCTTCTTTTATGCAAATTATACCCGATGATAAGCCGTGGGTCGAATTTGAGATATTTGGTGTCTACGTCTTGCCTTACGAGCCGCCTATTAACATTCTTACTCTTCTTATGCACTATGACCACCATGCTGAGGATTGGTCTAGCTCGTCTGATAGGCTAAGACGATCATTGACTTTGTCTCTGTTTGTCTTCTTTATATCATGGTGCTACTTATGCTTTTGTGTAGCACATGCGCAGATGTTTGATCGACTCTTGAGAGCTTTAAGCTGTTTTGATCACAGTCATCTGTGGACAACTGTTGTATAAGACGAACCCCCACTTTGCAGCTGGTTTGGGGGAGCTACCCTTTGTATACGGTAATTTCTTTCCTTTTTATTTTTGTTTTTCATGTTTTCTTAGATTTTTTTTCTTCCCCTTAGGTCACGTTGTCCCTATGATTGACTGTGGATTTCCTGTTTTTATCTGCTGTAGAGTCACATTGAGGACACTGTGACATTTAGGTTTGGGGGAGAGTTTGTGTGCTTTTGTGTGTTTTATTTTATGTCGTGTGTTTTACCGCTTTAAAAAAAATTATAAAAATCCAAAAAATTGAAAAATCAGAACAAATCCAAAAATATTTTGATTTTTGTGTGTTTTTGTGTGGTGTGTCTGATGTAGAAGCATGCAAAATGACAATGATGATAATGCACTTAACATGATTTCTCCTAATTTTCAGCTTAATTTGTGTCTGAAAATACGTTTTGCTTTGAGATATGACTATGTTGATATGAATGCCTATTTGAACATTTAATAATGAGTAGATTTGACCACTTGTCGGCAAGCCACAAAATTATGAGGATTTAGAGCTTCCTAGGCCAGTAACATCCATAACTGGTCTAATTATAATTAGGAATTGAGTGGTTTCTCCTTGTGGAATGTGTAACATCAATTTGCATAAATATGACGTCCGTCTCTTGATATTGAATACGTGTTTGGTTTGAGGAGGAGGTACATGAGGAAAGGCATTTCTGTTTTTGATGAGCTCCACATAGCCAAAAATGACCCATTTTTACTACCTTGTAGATTTAGGTCATTTTCCTTTGTTAGCCCATTTCAGTTGTTGTAAGCTGCTTTTCGTTGCCTATATTAATTAGCCACAATCCAGAATAGCCTACCCTGTCGGGACAGTCGCAGTGAACTTAATTGGAATTATTCACTAATTGGTCATATTTCGAGATTTCGACATCTTTTGGACTTTAGTGTGTAAGATCGTCGATGCGACTTTGTAATCGCCTTCCCCCTATTCAAAATTTGAAAAAATAGAAGCATGAAAGAAAAGAATGAAGAAAAAAAAAGAAAAAAAAAAGAAAAAAAAAGAGAAAAAAATGAAAAATGAAATATATGCTTCTTGTAATATTTCGGGAATGGTCGAAAAGATTGAAACTAGAGATCAATTGTGAGGATTAACAAAATTCCCTCTTACACCTAATCTTGAATTTATATAATCTTGAATTTATATCTCTAGTTGGTGGTTCGACGTTATATATTCGGGATTTTTGATGGATAGTTTTTATAGTGTAGCTGCGACTGGGCCCGGTTTTAGCTCCACATTCCCATACGTGCTTAGGCACAATCCATTTTCTTCCCTTACCCATTTAGCCACCCTTTGTAAGTCCTTGGCATGTACTATGGTCCTAATTGGTGGAACACGTATTTGATCGGGGAGATTGATTTCATATTCGATTGCATGCATGTTTAATAAGTCGAGTGAGTGTTCTTATTCCTTCTTATCTTCACATTTATATACTCACCCGTTCTTATGAGTGTTGAGCGATAACCGCGAGGAAGTCCGACATTGTTGGTCTCGCAAGATTGAAAGTTTGGCAAGCGATCGTTTATTCATGGCATGATTATTGATTTAGTTTTATTCTTTGACATCCCGTGTTTTCTAGCCGGTTTAAGATGATTTTTAGGGAGCATGATTGTAAGTTTGCTTTGAGTCGTGCTTCGCATCACTTGTCCTCTCTTGTATTATATGTTTGGTTTGCTTGAGGACAAGCAAAGAGCCGGTTTGGGGGAGTTTGATCAACACATTTTATATCTATTTATTTCGTCCCCCGACCGTTGATTTATCACGTTTTCTTCTCCTGATTATGCCTTAACTGTCGATATTTTCTAGAAAGTCGATACTGCCGTATCTCGGGTTATTTTGCAGGATATGTGTGCTTTTGGATGCATTTACGTCTTGACGAACTGAAAAGACTAAGCCGAGGACGAGAATAGGAATCGAGAAGGAACAAAGAAGGAAACAAATGCAAATTGAGAAGAAAGAATGATCGCCTACACAAGGGTCAACTTCAAACGTCCATATCTTGAGTTCTACAACTCCAATCAGAGTGATTTTTGTGGAGTTGGAAAGCTATTTCTCTTAGCTTTCGAACAGTATATTGGACGACTAATTTGAACAAGTAACGAAGAAATAGCAGCCGTTTGAAGTCGAGTGCGCGATGCTGTGACCTACAGCGATACTCGATCGAGTGCCCCCACTGCACTCGATCGAGTGCCACTTCGTGAAGCTCCTGCCAATATTTTGGGGGGTCACTCGATAGAGTGCCATCAGGCACTCGATCGAGTGCACCCAATCCGGCCCACGCGTCAATTCTATTTCAACTTAGAATTTGGGCCTGTTTTCGAGCCCAACTGATTTTCTTTAAATCAGTTGTCCTGACTTCATTGTCAGACACTTTTTCTTTTACACAATTTAGAACTCCTTTTATTTTTCTTAGCATTAAAGTTTACGTAGTTTAGTTTACTTGGGAAGATACATTGAACCTTGCTCTTTATTCTTAGATCTGGAATTCTTCGGTATTGCAATTCTTAATTTCAATTTCAATTTCAGTTTCTACTTTAATTTCCGTCTTAATTCATTCTTCATATTGCTTTATCGTTTTCTAGTATAGATTTATTATTGCTTTCCGTAGATTAATTCGATTCACCTCCGTTATGTTTAATTGCAGTTCGTATTTCGTTAATTTGATTATGCTTAATATGAGTAGCTAGATTTCATCTAGGGTTTAGAGGGATCGATGCGTATTATTAGGGTTATAGTCAATTGACCTGTTTCTAATCGTATGAACTATCGCCTGATTAACGTTTTAATTCTGATTAATTGTTTGATGCATAATTCAATTAATTAGTATCGCAAATTAGGACTTTTCGCCGACCGGGTTAAGAACTAATTAGGCCACGATAGTTTGGGTAGACTGACTTAATGCTAGCGACCGCAGGTTAAGTTTAGATCTAAGGGTTGTAGTGTACCGACCGGACCTGCACCTTAGGTAGTTCGATTATTGACCTGTTAGTTGACTCCCTAACCCGAGTAATATTCATTGTGAATCTGAGACCCTAGACTTTTTCCTTATTGATTTATCTTTCAGTAATTAGTTATTAGTTTACCAAACCAACCAAAACTGTGACTTATAATCTAGAATCTAATTCTTAGGATAAATAATTGAATTCTCATCTCCTTGTGGTTCGACCCCTGACTTCGCTATCTACATTAGTTAGTGACCTTAGGGTATCTTTGATTAGGGATACGACTAACCCCTGTCAAATTTTGGCGCCGTTGCCGGGGAGACGATGTTATTTAGTTGTTTATCTTTTTTAGGTTCTAGGTTATTTTTTTGTATATAATTTTTTTATTTTGTATATATATATATATATTTTTTTTTTATCATTCACCATTATGACCAATTTTTACTTCCCACAATTCAATCATGAGTCACTACATAATTATTGGGATAGACTTGAGTCTTTCATTATTCAAAATGGCTTTAATGTTGATATACGGGATATGTGTCATATGATATATAATGGTGTTAATGATGAGTCACGGGCTAGAATTGAGGAAAATTGCGGAGGGATGTTTAATTATATCTCTTACGAGGAACGATTGGAAATCCTTAAATATTTAGCCCGTAATAGTGCTGAATTAGAGTTGAGGCGGAATAATGACAAGGCGGAAATCAAGGCTTTATTGCTACAATTCATGCAAGCTCGACAAAAGCAAGATACTCAAATAGGCCAATTGCTAGATCATTATGAAATCTTGAACAATCAAATTGCCCAATTAGCAAGTCAAGAGCAACAAAGTCAACCGGGTACGCCTATAGAAGTAGTGAAGAACCTCCAGGTAAGTGTTCCATCTCCATCTCTTGTGAACATAATTGATGATGACGATGACGATGGGTATAATGTTCAATCTATTCAAGATCACCAAACCGCCATGAATGACTGTGAGCTAGAATGTGTGTTTTTTTGAGGAAAACGTGTGTTTGGATGCTCTGAATGATGCTCTTTTAATTGAGGATAACATTACGGATTTTGATTTGTGTGATTTTGAGAGAGTGTCATTTGTTGTTAATTATGAGGTTTTGGAGACAGAATTGAACAAAAGAGAGGATCCTGAGCTTGAGAGGAAAAATCAAAAGGAAGAGAAGATTACACTTTTTGACGATTCCTTGAGTGGAAGAAGTGTGGCTACATGGGATAGCGAGAATGATTTCTTTGAAACACCAATTTTAGAGAAATTTGAGTTTTTCCCTTATATTGAGGACGAATCACTTCCACCTATTGATTGTCTTAATTACATTTCTCTTGAGCCTTTGTTTGAGCTTATGATTAGTGGGTAGGATTGTGATAATTCTTTCACGGAGATCGGTAAGATTGATCCTTTGAGTGGTCTTGAGAGTTCTAACTCTTCTTTTATGCAAATTATACCCGATGATAAGCCGTGGGTCGAATTTGAGATATTTGGTGTCTACGTCTTGCCTTACGAGCCGCCTATTAACATTCTTACTCTTCTTATGCACTATGACCACCATGCTGAGGATTGGTCTAGCTCGTCTGATAGGCTAAGACGATCATTGACTTTGTCTCTGTTTGTCTTCTTTATATCATGGTGCTACTTATGCTTTTGTGTAGCACATGCGCAGATGTTTGATCGACTCTTGAGAGCTTTAAGCTGTTTTGATCACAGTCATCTGTGGACAACTGTTGTATAAGACGAACCCCCACTTTGCAGCTGGTTTGGGGGAGCTACCCTTTGTATACGGTAATTTCTTTCCTTTTTATTTTTGTTTTTCATGTTTTCTTAGATTTTTTTTCTTCCCCTTAGGTCACGTTGTCCCTATGATTGACTGTGGATTTCCTGTTTTTATCTGCTGTAGAGTCACATTGAGGACACTGTGACATTTAGGTTTGGGGGAGAGTTTGTGTGCTTTTGTGTGTTTTATTTTATGTCGTGTGTTTTACCGCTTTAAAAAAAATTATAAAAATCCAAAAAATTGAAAAATCAGAACAAATCCAAAAATATTTTGATTTTTGTGTGTTTTTGTGTGGTGTGTCTGATGTAGAAGCATGCAAAATGACAATGATGATAATGCACTTAACATGATTTCTCCTAATTTTCAGCTTAATTTGTGTCTGAAAATACGTTTTGCTTTGAGATATGACTATGTTGATATGAATGCCTATTTGAACATTTAATAATGAGTAGATTTGACCACTTGTCGGCAAGCCACAAAATTATGAGGATTTAGAGCTTCCTAGGCCAGTAACATCCATAACTGGTCTCATTATAATTAGGAATTGAGTGGTTTCTCCTTGTGGAATGTGTAACATCAATTTGCATAAATATGACGTCCGTCTCTTGATATTGAATACGTGTTTGGTTTGAGGAGGAGGTACATGAGGAAAGGCATTTCTGTTTTTGATGAGCTCCACATAGCAAAAAATGACCCATTTTTACTACCTTGTAGATTTAGGTCATTTTCCTTTGTTAGCCCATTTCAGTTGTTGTAAGCTGCTTTTCGTTGCCTATATTAATTAGCCACAATCCAGAATAGCCTACCCTGTCGGGACAGTCGCAGTGAACTTAATTGGAATTATTCACTAATTGGTCATATTTCGAGATTTCGACATCTTTTGGACTTTAGTGTGTAAGATCGTCGATGCGACTTTGTAATCGCCTTCCCCCTATTCAAAATTTGAAAAAATAGAAGCATGAAAGAAAAGAATGAAGAAAAAAAAAAGAAAAAAAAAAAGAAAAAAAAAGAGAAAAAAATGAAATATATGCTTCTTGTAATATTTCGGGAATGGTCGAAAAGATTGAAACTAGAGATCAATTGTGAGGATGAACAAAATTCCCTCTTACACCTAATCTTGAATTTATATCTCTAGTTGGTGGTTCGACGTTATATATTCGGGATTTTTGATGGATAGTTTTTATTGTGTAGCTGCGACTGGGCCCGGTTTTAGCTCCACATTCCCATACGTGCTTAGGCACAATCCATTTTCTTCCCTTACCCATTTAGACACCCTTTGTAAGTCCTTGGCATGTACTATGGTCCTAATTGGTGGAACACGTATTTGATCGGGGAAATTGATTTCATATTCGATTGCATGCATGTTTCATAAGTCGAGTGAGTGTTCTCATTCCTTCTTATCTTCACATTTATATACTCACCCGTTCTTATGAGTGTTGAGCGATAACCGCGAGGAAGTCCGACATTGATGGTCTCGCAAGATTGAAAGTTTGGCAAGCGATCATTTATTCATGGCATGATTATTGATTTAGTTTTATTCTTTGACATCCCATGTTTTCTAACCGGTTTAAGATGATTTTTAGGGAGCATGATTGTAAGTTTGCTTTGAGTCGTGCTTCGCATCACTTGTCCTCTCTTGTATTATATGTTTGGTTTGCTTGAGGACAAGCAAAGAGCCGGTTTGGGGGAGTTTGATCAACACATTTTATATCTATTTATTTCGTCCCCCGACCGTTGATTTATCACGTTTTCTTCTCCTGATTAACTGTCGATATTTTCTAGAAAGTCGATACTGCCGTATCTCGGGTTATTTTGCAGGATATGTGTGCTTTTGGATGCATTTACGTCTTGACGAACTGAAAAGACTAAGCCGAGGACGAGAATAGGAATCGAGAAGGAACAAAAAAGGAAACAAATGCAAATTGAGAAGAAAGAATGATCGCCTACACAAGGGTCAACTTCAAACGTCCATATCTTGAGTTCTACAACTCCAATCAGAGTGATTTTTGTGGAGTTGGAAAGCTATTTCTCTTAGCTTTCGAACAGTATATTGGACGACTAATTTGAACAAGTAACGAAGAAATAGCAGCCGTTTGAAGTCGAGCGCGCGATGTTGTGACCTACAGCGATACTCGATCGAGTGCCCCCACTGCACTCGATCGAGTGCCACTTCGTGAAGCTCCTGCCAATATTTTGGGGGGTCACTCGATAGAGTGCCATCAGGCACTCGATCGAGTGCACCCAATCCGGCCCACGCGTCAATTCTATTTCAACTTAGAATTTGGGCCTGTTTTCGAGCCCAACTGATTTTCTTTAAATCAGTTGTCCTGACTTCATTGTCAGACACTTTTTCTTTTACACAATTTAGAACTCCTTTTATTTTTCTTAGCATTAAAGTTTACGTAGTTTAGTTTACTTGGGAAGATACATTGAACCTTGCTCTTTATTCTTAGATCTGGAATTCTTCGGTATTGCAATTCTTAATTTCAATTTCAATTTCAGTTTCTACTTTAATTTCCGTCTTAATTCATTCTTCATATTGCTTTATCGTTTTCTAGTATAGATTTATTATTGCTTTCCGTAGATTAATTCGATTCACCTCCGTTATGTTTAATTGCAGTTCGTATTTCGTTAATTTGATTATGCTTAATATGAGTAGCTAGATTTCATCTAGGGTTTAGAGGGATCGATGCGTATTATTAGGGTTATAGTCAATTGACCTGTTTCTAATCGTATGAACTATCGCCTGATTATCGTTTTAATTCTGATTAATTGTTTGATGCATAATTCAATTAATTAGTATCGCAAATTAGGACTTTTCGCCGACCGGGTTAAGAACTAATTAGGCCACGATAGTTTGGGTAGACTGACTTAATGCTAGCGACCGCAGGTTAAGTTTAGATCTAAGGGTTGTAGTGTACCGACCGGACCTGCACCTTAGGTAGTTCGATTATTGACCTGTTAGTTGACTCCCTAACCCGAGTAATATTCATTGTGAATCTGAGACCCTAGACTTTTTCCTTATTGATTTATCTTTCAGTAATTAGTTATTAGTTTACCAAACCAACCAAAACTGTGACTTATAATCTAGAATCTAATTCTTAGGATAAATAATTGAATTCTCATCTCCTTGTGGTTCGACCCCTGACTTCGCTATCTACATTAGTTAGTGACCTTAGGGTATCTTTGATTAGGGATACGACTAACCCCTGTCAAATTTTGGCGCCGTTGCCGGGGAGACGATGTTATTTAGTTGTTTATCTTTTTTAGGTTCTAGGTTATTTTTTTGTATATAATTTTTTTATTTTGTATATATATATATATATTTTTTTTTTATCATTCACCATTATGACCAATTTTTACTTCCCACAATTCAATCATGAGTCACTACATAATTATTGGGATAGACTTGAGTCTTTCATTATTCAAAATGGCTTTAATGTTGATATACGGGATATGTGTCATATGATATATAATGGTGTTAATGATGAGTCACGGGCTAGAATTGAGGAAAATTGCGGAGGGATGTTTAATTATATCTCTTACGAGGAACGATTGGAAATCCTTAAATATTTAGCCCGTAATAGTGCTGAATTAGAGTTGAGGCGGAATAATGACAAGGCGGAAATCAAGGCTTTATTGCTACAATTCATGCAAGCTCGACAAAAGCAAGATACTCAAATAGGCCAATTGCTAGATCATTATGAAATCTTGAACAATCAAATTGCCCAATTAGCAAGTCAAGAGCAACAAAGTCAACCGGGTACGCCTATAGAAGTAGTGAAGAACCTCCAGGTAAGTGTTCCATCTCCATCTCTTGTGAACATAATTGATGATGACGATGACGATGGGTATAATGTTCAATCTATTCAAGATCACCAAACCGCCATGAATGACTGTGAGCTAGAATGTGTGTTTTTTTGAGGAAAACGTGTGTTTGGATGCTCTGAATGATGCTCTTTTAATTGAGGATAACATTACGGATTTTGATTTGTGTGATTTTGAGAGAGTGTCATTTGTTGTTAATTATGAGGTTTTGGAGACAGAATTGAACAAAAGAGAGGATCCTGAGCTTGAGAGGAAAAATCAAAAGGAAGAGAAGATTACACTTTTTGACGATTCCTTGAGTGGAAGAAGTGTGGCTACATGGGATAGCGAGAATGATTTCTTTGAAACACCAATTTTAGAGAAATTTGAGTTTTTCCCTTATATTGAGGACGAATCACTTCCACCTATTGATTGTCTTAATTACATTTCTCTTGAGCCTTTGTTTGAGCTTATGATTAGTGGGTAGGATTGTGATAATTCTTTCACGGAGATCGGTAAGATTGATCCTTTGAGTGGTCTTGAGAGTTCTAACTCTTCTTTTATGCAAATTATACCCGATGATAAGCCGTGGGTCGAATTTGAGATATTTGGTGTCTACGTCTTGCCTTACGAGCCGCCTATTAACATTCTTACTCTTCTTATGCACTATGACCACCATGCTGAGGATTGGTCTAGCTCGTCTGATAGGCTAAGACGATCATTGACTTTGTCTCTGTTTGTCTTCTTTATATCATGGTGCTACTTATGCTTTTGTGTAGCACATGCGCAGATGTTTGATCGACTCTTGAGAGCTTTAAGCTGTTTTGATCACAGTCATCTGTGGACAACTGTTGTATAAGACGAACCCCCACTTTGCAGCTGGTTTGGGGGAGATACCCTTTGTATACGGTAATTTCTTTCCTTTTTATTTTTGTTTTTCATGTTTTCTTAGATTTTTTTTCTTCCCCTTAGGTCACGTTGTCCCTATGATTGACTGTGGATTTCCTGTTTTTATCTGCTGTAGAGTCACATTGAGGACACTGTGACATTTAGGTTTGGGGGAGAGTTTGTGTGCTTTTGTGTGTTTTATTTTATGTCGTGTGTTTTACCGCTTTAAAAAAAATTATAAAAATCCAAAAAATTGAAAAATCAGAACAAATCCAAAAATATTTTGATTTTTGTGTGTTTTTGTGTGGTGTGTCTGATGTAGAAGCATGCAAAATGACAATGATGATAATGCACTTAACATGATTTCTCCTAATTTTCAGCTTAATTTGTGTCTGAAAATACGTTTTGCTTTGAGATATGACTATGTTGATATGAATGCCTATTTGAACATTTAATAATGAGTAGATTTGACCACTTGTCGGCAAGCCACAAAATTATGAGGATTTAGAGCTTCCTAGGCCAGTAACATCCATAACTGGTCTCATTATAATTAGGAATTGAGTGGTTTCTCCTTGTGGAATGTGTAACATCAATTTGCATAAATATGACGTCCGTCTCTTGATATTGAATACGTGTTTGGTTTGAGGAGGAGGTACATGAGGAAAGGCATTTCTGTTTTTGATGAGCTCCACATAGCAAAAAATGACCCATTTTTACTACCTTGTAGATTTAGGTCATTTTCCTTTGTTAGCCCATTTCAGTTGTTGTAAGCTGCTTTTCGTTGCCTATATTAATTAGCCACAATCCAGAATAGCCTACCCTGTCGGGACAGTCGCAGTGAACTTAATTGGAATTATTCACTAATTGGTCATATTTCGAGATTTCGACATCTTTTGGACTTTAGTGTGTAAGATCGTCGATGCGACTTTGTAATCGCCTTCCCCCTATTCAAAATTTGAAAAAATAGAAGCATGAAAGAAAAGAATGAAGAACAAAAAAGAAAAACAAAAAAAAAAAAAGAGAAAAAAATGAAAAATGAAATATATGCTTCTTGTAATATTTCGGGAATGGTCGAAAAGATTGAAACTAGAGATCAATTGTGAGGATGAACAAAATTCCCTCTTACACCTAATCTTGAATTTATATAGTCTTGAATTTATATCTCTAGTTGGTGGTTCGACGTTATATATTCGGGATTTTTGATGGATAGTTTTTATTGTGTAGCTGCGACTGGGCCCGGTTTTAGCTCCACATTCCCATACGTGCTTAGGCACAATCCATTTTCTTCCCTTACCCATTTAGCCACCCTTTGTAAGTCCTTGGCATGTACTATGGTCCTAATTGGTGGAACACGTATTTGATCGGGGAGATTGATTTCATATTCGATTGCATGCATGTTTCATAAGTCGAGTGAGTGTTCTTATTCCTTCTTATCTTCACATTTATATACTCACCCGTTCTTATGAGTGTTGAGCGATAACCGCGAGGAAGTCCGACATTGTTGGTCTCGCAAGATTGAAAGTTTGGCAAGCGATCGTTTATTCATGGCATGATTATTGATTTAGTTTTATTCTTTGACATCCCGTGTTTTCTAGCCGGTTTAAGATGATTTTTAGGGAGCATGATTGTAAGTTTGCTTTGAGTCGTGCTTCGCATCACTTGTCCTCTCTTGTATTATATGTTTGGTTTGCTTGAGGACAAGCAAAGAGCCGGTTTGGGGGAGTTTGATCAACACATTTTATATCTATTTATTTCGTCCCCCGACCGTTGATTTATCACGTTTTCTTCTCCTGATTATGCCTTAACTGTCGATATTTTCTATAAAGTCGATACTGCCGTATCTCGGGTTATTTTGCAGGATATGTGTGCTTTTGGATGCATTTACGTCTTGACGAACTGAAAAGACTAAGCCGAGGACGAGAATAGGAATCGAGAAGGAACAAAGAAGGAAACAAATGCAAATTGAGAAGAAAGAATGATCGCCTACACAAGGGTCAACTTCAAACGTCCATATCTTGAGTTCTACAACTCCAATCAGAGTGATTTTTGTGGAGTTGGAAAGCTATTTCTCTTAGCTTTCGAACGGTATATTGGACGACTAATTTGAACAAGTAACGAAGAAATAGCAGCCGTTTGAAGTCGAGCGCGCGATGCTGTGACCTACAGCGATACTCGATCGAGTGCCCCCACTGCACTCGATCGAGTGCCACTTCGTGAAGCTCCTGCCAATATTTTGGGGGGTCACTCGATAGAGTGCCATCAGGCACTCGATCGAGTGCACCCAATCCGGCCCGCGCGTCAATTCTATTTCAACTTAGAATTTGGGCCTGTTTTCGAGCCCAACTGATTTTCTTTAAATCAGTTGTCATGACTTCATTGTCAGACACTTTTTCTTTTACACAATTTAGAACTCCTTTTATTTTTCTTAGCATTAAAGTTTACGTAGTTTAGTTTACTTGGGAAGATACATTGAACCTTGCTCTTTATTCTTAGATCTGGAATTCTTTGGTATTGCAATTCTTAATTTCAATTTCAATTTCAGTTTCTACTTTAATTTCCGTCTTAATTCATTCTTCATATTGCTTTATCGTTTTCTAGTATAGATTTATTATTGCTTTCCGTAGATTAATTCGATTCACCTCCGTTATGTTTAATTGCAGTTCGTATTTCGTTAATTTGATTATGCTTAATATGAGTAGCTAGATTTCATCTAGGGTTTAGAGGGATCGATGCGTATTATTAGGGTTATAGTCAATTGACCTGTTTCTAATCGTATGAACTATCGCCTGATTATCGTTTTAATTCTGATTAATTGTTTGATGCATAATTCAATTAATTAGTATCGCAAATTAGGACTTTTCGCCGACCGGGTTAAGAACTAATTAGGCCACGATAGTTTGGGTAGACTGACTTAATGCTAGCGACCGCAGGTTAAGTTTAGATCTAAGGGTTGTAGTGTACCGACCGGACCTGCACCTTAGGTAGTTCGATTATTGACCTGTTAGTTGACTCCCTAACCCGAGTAATATTCATTGTGAATCTGAGACCCTAGACTTTTTCCTTATTGATTTATCTTTCAGTAATTAGTTATTAGTTTACCAAACCAACCAAAACTGTGACTTATAATCTAGAATCTAATTCTTAGGATAAATAATTGAATTCTCATCTCCTTGTGGTTCGACCCCTGACTTCGCTATCTACATTAGTTAGTGACCTTAGGGTATCTTTGATTAGGGATACGACTAAACCCTGTCAAATTTTGGCGCCGTTGCCGGGGAGACGATGTTATTTAGTTGTTTATCTTTTTTAGGTTCTAGGTTATTTTTTTGTATATAATTTTTTTATTTTGTATATATATATATATTTTTTTTTATCATTCACCATTATGACCAATTTTTACTTCCCACAATTCAATCATGAGTCACTACATAATTATTGGGATAGACTTGAGTCTTTCATTATTCAAAATGGCTTTAATGTTGATATACGGGATATGTGTCATATGATATATAATGGTGTTAATGATGAGTCACGGGCTAGAATTGAGGAAAATTGCGGAGGGATGTTTAATTATATCTCTTACGAGGAACGATTGGAAATCCTTAAATATTTAGCCCGTAATAGTGCTGAATTAGAGTTGAGGCGGAATAATGACAAGGCGGAAATCAAGGCTTTATTGCTACAATTCATGCAAGCTCGACAAAAGCAAGATACTCAAATAGGCCAATTGCTAGATCATTATGAAATCTTGAACAATCAAATTGCCCAATTAGCAAGTCAAGAGCAACAAAGTCAACCGGGTACGCCTATAGAAGTAGTGAAGAACCTCCAGGTAAGTATTCCATCTCCATCTCTTGTGAACATAATTGACGATGACGATGACGATGGGTATAATGTTCAATCTATTCAAGATCACCAACCGCCATGAATGACTGTGAGCTAGAATGTGTGTTTTTTGAGGAAACGTGTGTTTGGATGCTCTGAATGATGCTCTTTTAATTGAGGATAACATTACGGATTTTGATTTGTGTGATTTTGAGAGAGTGTCATTTGTTGTTAATTATGAGGTTTTGGAGACAGAATTGAACAAAAGAGAGGATCCTGAGCTTGAGAGGAAAAATCAAAAGGAAGAGAAGATTACACTTTTTGACGATTCCTTGAGTGGAAGAAGTGTGGCTACATGGGATAGCGAGAATGATTTCTTTGAAACACCAATTTTAGAGAAATTTGAGTTTTTCCCTTATATTGAGGACGAATCACTTCCACCTATTGATTGTCTTAATTACATTTCTCTTGAGCCTTTGTTTGAGCTTATGATTAGTGGGGAGGATTGTGATAATTCTTTCACGGAGATCGGTAAGATTGATCCTTTGAGTGGTCTTGAGAGTTCTAACTCTTCTTTTATGCAAATTATACCCGATGATAAGCCGTGGGTCGAATTTGAGATATTTGGTGTCTACGTCTTGCCTTACGAGCCGCCTATTAACATTCTTACTCTTCTTATGCACTATGACCACCATGCTGAGGATTGGTCTAGCTCGTCTGATAGGCTAAGACGATCATTGACTTTGTCTCTGTTTGTCTTCTTTATATCATGGTGCTACTTATGCTTTTGTGTAGCACATGCGCAGATGTTTGATCGACTCTTGAGAGCTTTAAGCTGTTTTGATCACAGTCATCTGTGGACAACTGTTGTATAAGACGAACCCCCACTTTGCAGCTGGTTTGGGGGAGCTACCCTTTGTATACGGTAATTTCTTTCCTTTTTATTTTTGTTTTTCATGTTTTCTTAGATTTTTTTTCTTCCCCTTAGGTCACGTTGTCCCTATGATTGACTGTGGATTTCCTGTTTTTATCTGCTGTAGAGTCACATTGAGGACACTGTGACATTTAGGTTTGGGGGAGAGTTTGTGTGCTTTTGTGTGTTTTATTTTATGTCGTGTGTTTTACCGCTTTAAAAAAAATTATAAAAATCCAAAAAATTGAAAAATCAGAACAAATCCAAAAATATTTTGATTTTTGTGTGTTTTTGTGTGGTGTGTCTGATGTAGAAGCATGCAAAATGACAATGATGATAATGCACTTAACATGATTTCTCCTAATTTTCAGCTTAATTTGTGTCTGAAAATACGTTTTGCTTTGAGATATGACTATGTTGATATGAATGCCTATTTGAACATTTAATAATGAGTAGATTTGACCACTTGTCGGCAAGCCACAAAATTATGAGGATTTAGAGCTTCCTAGGCCAGTAACATCCATAACTGGTCTCATTATAATTAGGAATTGAGTGGTTTCTCCTTGTGGAATGTGTAACATCAATTTGCATAAATATGACGTCCGTCTCTTGATATTGAATACGTGTTTGGTTTGAGGAGGAGGTACATGAGGAAAGGCATTTCTGTTTTTGATGAGCTCCACATAGCCAAAAATGACCCATTTTTACTACCTTGTAGATTTAGGTCATTTTCCTTTGTTAGCCCATTTCAGTTGTTGTAAGCTGCTTTTCGTTGCCTATATTAATTAGCCACAATCCAGAATAGCCTACCCTGTCGGGACAGTCGCAGTGAACTTAATTGGAATTATTCACTAATTGGTCATATTTCGAGATTTCGACATCTTTTGGACTTTAGTGTGTAAGATCGTCGATGCGACTTTGTAATCGCCTTCCCCCTATTCAAAATTTGAAAAAATAGAAGCATGAAAGAAAAGAATGAAGAAAAAAAAAGAAAAAAAAAAGAAAAAAAAAGAGAAAAAAATGAAAAATGAAATATATGCTTCTTGTAATATTTCGGGAATGGTCGAAAAGATTGAAACTAGAGATCAATTGTGAGGATTAACAAAATTCCCTCTTACACCTAATCTTGAATTTATATAATCTTGAATTTATATCTCTAGTTGGTGGTTCGACGTTATATATTCGGGATTTTTGATGGATAGTTTTTATAGTGTAGCTGCGACTGGGCCCGGTTTTAGCTCCACATTCCCATACGTGCTTAGGCACAATCCATTTTCTTCCCTTACCCATTTAGCCACCCTTTGTAAGTCCTTGGCATGTACTATGGTCCTAATTGGTGGAACACGTATTTGATCGGGGAGATTGATTTCATATTCGATTGCATGCATGTTTAATAAGTCGAGTGAGTGTTCTTATTCCTTCTTATCTTCACATTTATATACTCACCCGTTCTTATGAGTGTTGAGCGATAACCGCGAGGAAGTCCGACATTGTTGGTCTCGCAAGATTGAAAGTTTGGCAAGCGATCGTTTATTCATGGCATGATTATTGATTTAGTTTTATTCTTTGACATCCCGTGTTTTCTAGCCGGTTTAAGATGATTTTTAGGGAGCATGATTGTAAGTTTGCTTTGAGTCGTGCTTCGCATCACTTGTCCTCTCTTGTATTATATGTTTGGTTTGCTTGAGGACAAGCAAAGAGCCGGTTTGGGGGAGTTTGATCAACACATTTTATATCTATTTATTTCGTCCCCCGACCGTTGATTTATCACGTTTTCTTCTCCTGATTATGCCTTAACTGTCGATATTTTCTAGAAAGTCGATACTGCCGTATCTCGGGTTATTTTGCAGGATATGTGTGCTTTTGGATGCATTTACGTCTTGACGAACTGAAAAGACTAAGCCGAGGACGAGAATAGGAATCGAGAAGGAACAAAGAAGGAAACAAATGCAAATTGAGAAGAAAGAATGATCGCCTACACAAGGGTCAACTTCAAACGTCCATATCTTGAGTTCTACAACTCCAATCAGAGTGATTTTTGTGGAGTTGGAAAGCTATTTCTCTTAGCTTTCGAACAGTATATTGGACGACTAATTTGAACAAGTAACGAAGAAATAGCAGCCGTTTGAAGTCGAGTGCGCGATGCTGTGACCTACAGCGATACTCGATCGAGTGCCCCCACTGCACTCGATCGAGTGCCACTTCGTGAAGCTCCTGCCAATATTTTGGGGGGTCACTCGATAGAGTGCCATCAGGCACTCGATCGAGTGCACCCAATCCGGCCCACGCGTCAATTCTATTTCAACTTAGAATTTGGGCCTGTTTTCGAGCCCAACTGATTTTCTTTAAATCAGTTGTCCTGACTTCATTGTCAGACACTTTTTCTTTTACACAATTTAGAACTCCTTTTATTTTTCTTAGCATTAAAGTTTACGTAGTTTAGTTTACTTGGGAAGATACATTGAACCTTGCTCTTTATTCTTAGATCTGGAATTCTTCGGTATTGCAATTCTTAATTTCAATTTCAATTTCAGTTTCTACTTTAATTTCCGTCTTAATTCATTCTTCATATTGCTTTATCGTTTTCTAGTATAGATTTATTATTGCTTTCCGTAGATTAATTCGATTCACCTCCGTTATGTTTAATTGCAGTTCGTATTTCGTTAATTTGATTATGCTTAATATGAGTAGCTAGATTTCATCTAGGGTTTAGAGGGATCGATGCGTATTATTAGGGTTATAGTCAATTGACCTGTTTCTAATCGTATGAACTATCGCCTGATTAACGTTTTAATTCTGATTAATTGTTTGATGCATAATTCAATTAATTAGTATCGCAAATTAGGACTTTTCGCCGACCGGGTTAAGAACTAATTAGGCCACGATAGTTTGGGTAGACTGACTTAATGCTAGCGACCGCAGGTTAAGTTTAGATCTAAGGGTTGTAGTGTACCGACCGGACCTGCACCTTAGGTAGTTCGATTATTGACCTGTTAGTTGACTCCCTAACCCGAGTAATATTCATTGTGAATCTGAGACCCTAGACTTTTTCCTTATTGATTTATCTTTCAGTAATTAGTTATTAGTTTACCAAACCAACCAAAACTGTGACTTATAATCTAGAATCTAATTCTTAGGATAAATAATTGAATTCTCATCTCCTTGTGGTTCGACCCCTGACTTCGCTATCTACATTAGTTAGTGACCTTAGGGTATCTTTGATTAGGGATACGACTAACCCCTGTCAAATTTTGGCGCCGTTGCCGGGGAGACGATGTTATTTAGTTGTTTATCTTTTTTAGGTTCTAGGTTATTTTTTTGTATATAATTTTTTTATTTTGTATATATATATATATATATATATTTTTTTATCATTCACCATTATGACCAATTTTTACTTCCCACAATTCAATCATGAGTCACTACATAATTATTGGGATAGACTTGAGTCTTTCATTATTCAAAATGGCTTTAATGTTGATATACGGGATATGTGTCATATGATATATAATGGTGTTAATGATGAGTCACGGGCTAGAATTGAGGAAAATTGCGGAGGGATGTTTAATTATATCTCTTACGAGGAACGATTGGAAATCCTTAAATATTTAGCCCGTAATAGTGCTGAATTAGAGTTGAGGCGGAATAATGACAAGGCGGAAATCAAGGCTTTATTGCTACAATTCATGCAAGCTCGACAAAAGCAAGATACTCAAATAGGCCAATTGCTAGATCATTATGAAATCTTGAACAATCAAATTGCCCAATTAGCAAGTCAAGAGCAACAAAGTCAACCGGGTACGCCTATAGAAGTAGTGAAGAACCTCCAGGTAAGTGTTCCATCTCCATCTCTTGTGAACATAATTGATGATGACGATGACGATGGGTATAATGTTCAATCTATTCAAGATCACCAAACCGCCATGAATGACTGTGAGCTAGAATGTGTGTTTTTTTGAGGAAAACGTGTGTTTGGATGCTCTGAATGATGCTCTTTTAATTGAGGATAACATTACGGATTTTGATTTGTGTGATTTTGAGAGAGTGTCATTTGTTGTTAATTATGAGGTTTTGGAGACAGAATTGAACAAAAGAGAGGATCCTGAGCTTGAGAGGAAAAATCAAAAGGAAGAGAAGATTACACTTTTTGACGATTCCTTGAGTGGAAGAAGTGTGGCTACATGGGATAGCGAGAATGATTTCTTTGAAACACCAATTTTAGAGAAATTTGAGTTTTTCCCTTATATTGAGGACGAATCACTTCCACCTATTGATTGTCTTAATTACATTTCTCTTGAGCCTTTGTTTGAGCTTATGATTAGTGGGTAGGATTGTGATAATTCTTTCACGGAGATCGGTAAGATTGATCCTTTGAGTGGTCTTGAGAGTTCTAACTCTTCTTTTATGCAAATTATACCCGATGATAAGCCGTGGGTCGAATTTGAGATATTTGGTGTCTACGTCTTGCCTTACGAGCCGCCTATTAACATTCTTACTCTTCTTATGCACTATGACCACCATGCTGAGGATTGGTCTAGCTCGTCTGATAGGCTAAGACGATCATTGACTTTGTCTCTGTTTGTCTTCTTTATATCATGGTGCTACTTATGCTTTTGTGTAGCACATGCGCAGATGTTTGATCGACTCTTGAGAGCTTTAAGCTGTTTTGATCACAGTCATCTGTGGACAACTGTTGTATAAGACGAACCCCCACTTTGCAGCTGGTTTGGGGGAGCTACCCTTTGTATACGGTAATTTCTTTCCTTTTTATTTTTGTTTTTCATGTTTTCTTAGATTTTTTTTCTTCCCCTTAGGTCACGTTGTCCCTATGATTGACTGTGGATTTCCTGTTTTTATCTGCTGTAGAGTCACATTGAGGACACTGTGACATTTAGGTTTGGGGGAGAGTTTGTGTGCTTTTGTGTGTTTTATTTTATGTCGTGTGTTTTACCGCTTTAAAAAAATTTATAAAAATCCAAAAAATTGAAAAATCAGAACAAATCCAAAAATATTTTGATTTTTGTGTGTTTTTGTGTGGTGTGTCTGATGTAGAAGCATGCAAAATGACAATGATGATAATGCACTTAACATGATTTCTCCTAATTTTCAGCTTAATTTGTGTCTGAAAATACGTTTTGCTTTGAGATATGACTATGTTGATATGAATGCCTATTTGAACATTTAATAATGAGTAGATTTGACCACTTGTCGGCAAGCCACAAAATTATGAGGATTTAGAGCTTCCTAGGCCAGTAACATCCATAACTGGTCTCATTATAATTAGGAATTGAGTGGTTTCTCCTTGTGGAATGTGTAACATCAATTTGCATAAATATGACGTCCGTCTCTTGATATTGAATACGTGTTTGGTTTGAGGAGGAGGTACATGAGGAAAGGCATTTCTGTTTTTGATGAGCTCCACATAGCAAAAAATGACCCATTTTTACTACCTTGTAGATTTAGGTCATTTTCCTTTGTTAGCCCATTTCAGTTGTTGTAAGCTGCTTTTCGTTGCCTATATTAATTAGCCACAATCCAGAATAGCCTACCCTGTCGGGACAGTCGCAGTGAACTTAATTGGAATTATTCACTAATTGGTCATATTTCGAGATTTCGACATCTTTTGGACTTTAGTGTGTAAGATCGTCGATGCGACTTTGTAATCGCCTTCCCCCTATTCAAAATTTGAAAAAATAGAAGCATGAAAGAAAAGAATGAAGAAAAAAAAAAGAAAAAAAAAAAGAAAAAAAAAGAGAAAAAAATGAAATATATGCTTCTTGTAATATTTCGGGAATGGTCGAAAAGATTGAAACTAGAGATCAATTGTGAGGATGAACAAAATTCCCTCTTACACCTAATCTTGAATTTATATCTCTAGTTGGTGGTTCGACGTTATATATTCGGGATTTTTGATGGATAGTTTTTATTGTGTAGCTGCGACTGGGCCCGGTTTTAGCTCCACATTCCCATACGTGCTTAGGCACAATCCATTTTCTTCCCTTACCCATTTAGACACCCTTTGTAAGTCCTTGGCATGTACTATGGTCCTAATTGGTGGAACACGTATTTGATCGGGGAAATTG
The DNA here is from genome assembly GCA_958450325.1 of Agrostemma githago. Taxonomy (NCBI): domain Eukaryota; kingdom Viridiplantae; phylum Streptophyta; class Magnoliopsida; order Caryophyllales; family Caryophyllaceae; genus Agrostemma; species Agrostemma githago. Next base: position 52,718,832 of record OY288258.1, on the reverse strand, counting down.
ATTTCATATTCGATTGCATGCATGTTTCATAAGTCGAGTGAGTGTTCTCATTCCTTCTTATCTTCACATTTATATACTCACCCGTTCTTATGAGTGTTGAGCGATAACCGCGAGGAAGTCCGACATTGATGGTCTCGCAAGATTGAAAGTTTGGCAAGCGATCATTTATTCATGGCATGATTATTGATTTAGTTTTATTCTTTGACATCCCATGTTTTCTAACCGGTTTAAGATGATTTTTAGGGAGCATGATTGTAAGTTTGCTTTGAGTCGTGCTTCGCATCACTTGTCCTCTCTTGTATTATATGTTTGGTTTGCTTGAGGACAAGCAAAGAGCCGGTTTGGGGGAGTTTGATCAACACATTTTATATCTATTTATTTCGTCCCCCGACCGTTGATTTATCACGTTTTCTTCTCCTGATTAACTGTCGATATTTTCTAGAAAGTCGATACTGCCGTATCTCGGGTTATTTTGCAGGATATGTGTGCTTTTGGATGCATTTACGTCTTGACGAACTGAAAAGACTAAGCCGAGGACGAGAATAGGAATCGAGAAGGAACAAAAAAGGAAACAAATGCAAATTGAGAAGAAAGAATGATCGCCTACACAAGGGTCAACTTCAAACGTCCATATCTTGAGTTCTACAACTCCAATCAGAGTGATTTTTGTGGAGTTGGAAAGCTATTTCTCTTAGCTTTCGAACAGTATATTGGACGACTAATTTGAACAAGTAACGAAGAAATAGCAGCCGTTTGAAGTCGAGCGCGCGATGTTGTGACCTACAGCGATACTCGATCGAGTGCCCCCACTGCACTCGATCGAGTGCCACTTCGTGAAGCTCCTGCCAATATTTTGGGGGGTCACTCGATAGAGTGCCATCAGGCACTCGATCGAGTGCACCCAATCCGGCCCACGCGTCAATTCTATTTCAACTTAGAATTTGGGCCTGTTTTCGAGCCCAACTGATTTTCTTTAAATCAGTTGTCCTGACTTCATTGTCAGACACTTTTTCTTTTACACAATTTAGAACTCCTTTTATTTTTCTTAGCATTAAAGTTTACGTAGTTTAGTTTACTTGGGAAGATACATTGAACCTTGCTCTTTATTCTTAGATCTGGAATTCTTCGGTATTGCAATTCTTAATTTCAATTTCAATTTCAGTTTCTACTTTAATTTCCGTCTTAATTCATTCTTCATATTGCTTTATCGTTTTCTAGTATAGATTTATTATTGCTTTCCGTAGATTAATTCGATTCACCTCCGTTATGTTTAATTGCAGTTCGTATTTCGTTAATTTGATTATGCTTAATATGAGTAGCTAGATTTCATCTAGGGTTTAGAGGGATCGATGCGTATTATTAGGGTTATAGTCAATTGACCTGTTTCTAATCGTATGAACTATCGCCTGATTATCGTTTTAATTCTGATTAATTGTTTGATGCATAATTCAATTAATTAGTATCGCAAATTAGGACTTTTCGCCGACCGGGTTAAGAACTAATTAGGCCACGATAGTTTGGGTAGACTGACTTAATGCTAGCGACCGCAGGTTAAGTTTAGATCTAAGGGTTGTAGTGTACCGACCGGACCTGCACCTTAGGTAGTTCGATTATTGACCTGTTAGTTGACTCCCTAACCCGAGTAATATTCATTGTGAATCTGAGACCCTAGACTTTTTCCTTATTGATTTATCTTTCAGTAATTAGTTATTAGTTTACCAAACCAACCAAAACTGTGACTTATAATCTAGAATCTAATTCTTAGGATAAATAATTGAATTCTCATCTCCTTGTGGTTCGACCCCTGACTTCGCTATCTACATTAGTTAGTGACCTTAGGGTATCTTTGATTAGGGATACGACTAACCCCTGTCAAATTTTGGCGCCGTTGCCGGGGAGACGATGTTATTTAGTTGTTTATCTTTTTTAGGTTCTAGGTTATTTTTTTGTATATAATTTTTTTATTTTGTATATATATATATATATATTTTTTTTATCATTCACCATTATGACCAATTTTTACTTCCCACAATTCAATCATGAGTCACTACATAATTATTGGGATAGACTTGAGTCTTTCATTATTCAAAATGGCTTTAATGTTGATATACGGGATATGTGTCATATGATATATAATGGTGTTAATGATGAGTCACGGGCTAGAATTGAGGAAAATTGCGGAGGGATGTTTAATTATATCTCTTACGAGGAACGATTGGAAATCCTTAAATATTTAGCCCGTAATAGTGCTGAATTAGAGTTGAGGCGGAATAATGACAAGGCGGAAATCAAGGCTTTATTGCTACAATTCATGCAAGCTCGACAAAAGCAAGATACTCAAATAGGCCAATTGCTAGATCATTATGAAATCTTGAACAATCAAATTGCCCAATTAGCAAGTCAAGAGCAACAAAGTCAACCGGGTACGCCTATAGAAGTAGTGAAGAACCTCCAGGTAAGTGTTCCATCTCCATCTCTTGTGAACATAATTGATGATGACGATGACGATGGGTATAATGTTCAATCTATTCAAGATCACCAAACCGCCATGAATGACTGTGAGCTAGAATGTGTGTTTTTTTGAGGAAAACGTGTGTTTGGATGCTCTGAATGATGCTCTTTTAATTGAGGATAACATTACGGATTTTGATTTGTGTGATTTTGAGAGAGTGTCATTTGTTGTTAATTATGAGGTTTTGGAGACAGAATTGAACAAAAGAGAGGATCCTGAGCTTGAGAGGAAAAATCAAAAGGAAGAGAAGATTACACTTTTTGACGATTCCTTGAGTGGAAGAAGTGTGGCTACATGGGATAGCGAGAATGATTTCTTTGAAACACCAATTTTAGAGAAATTTGAGTTTTTCCCTTATATTGAGGACGAATCACTTCCACCTATTGATTGTCTTAATTACATTTCTCTTGAGCCTTTGTTTGAGCTTATGATTAGTGGGTAGGATTGTGATAATTCTTTCACGGAGATCGGTAAGATTGATCCTTTGAGTGGTCTTGAGAGTTCTAACTCTTCTTTTATGCAAATTATACCCGATGATAAGCCGTGGGTCGAATTTGAGATATTTGGTGTCTACGTCTTGCCTTACGAGCCGCCTATTAACATTCTTACTCTTCTTATGCACTATGACCACCATGCTGAGGATTGGTCTAGCTCGTCTGATAGGCTAAGACGATCATTGACTTTGTCTCTGTTTGTCTTCTTTATATCATGGTGCTACTTATGCTTTTGTGTAGCACATGCGCAGATGTTTGATCGACTCTTGAGAGCTTTAAGCTGTTTTGATCACAGTCATCTGTGGACAACTGTTGTATAAGACGAACCCCCACTTTGCAGCTGGTTTGGGGGAGCTACCCTTTGTATACGGTAATTTCTTTCCTTTTTATTTTTGTTTTTCATGTTTTCTTAGATTTTTTTTCTTCCCCTTAGGTCACGTTGTCCCTATGATTGACTGTGGATTTCCTGTTTTTATCTGCTGTAGAGTCACATTGAGGACACTGTGACATTTAGGTTTGGGGGAGAGTTTGTGTGCTTTTGTGTGTTTTATTTTATGTCGTGTGTTTTACCGCTTTAAAAAAAATTATAAAAATCCAAAAAATTGAAAAATCAGAACAAATCCAAAAATATTTTGATTTTTGTGTGTTTTTGTGTGGTGTGTCTGATGTAGAAGCATGCAAAATGACAATGATGATAATGCACTTAACATGATTTCTCCTAATTTTCAGCTTAATTTGTGTCTGAAAATACGTTTTGCTTTGAGATATGACTATGTTGATATGAATGCCTATTTGAACATTTAATAATGAGTAGATTTGACCACTTGTCGGCAAGCCACAAAATTATGAGGATTTAGAGCTTCCTAGGCCAGTAACATCCATAACTGGTCTCATTATAATTAGGAATTGAGTGGTTTCTCCTTGTGGAATGTGTAACATCAATTTGCATAAATATGACGTCCGTCTCTTGATATTGAATACGTGTTTGGTTTGAGGAGGAGGTACATGAGGAAAGGCATTTCTGTTTTTGATGAGCTCCACATAGCAAAAAATGACCCATTTTTACTACCTTGTAGATTTAGGTCATTTTCCTTTGTTAGCCCATTTCAGTTGTTGTAAGCTGCTTTTCGTTGCCTATATTAATTAGCCACAATCCAGAATAGCCTACCCTGTCGGGACAGTCGCAGTGAACTTAATTGGAATTATTCACTAATTGGTCATATTTCGAGATTTCGACATCTTTTGGACTTTAGTGTTTAAGATCGTCGATGCGACTTTGTAATCGCCTTCCCCCTATTCAAAATTTGAAAAAATAGAAGCATGAAAGAAAAGAATGAAGAAAAAAAAAAGAAAAAAAAAAGAAAAAAAAAGAGAAAAAAATGAAATATATGCTTCTTGTAATATTTCGGGAATGGTCGAAAAGATTGAAACTAGAGATCAATTGTGAGGATGAACAAAATTCCCTCTTACACCTAATCTTGAATTTATATCTCTAGTTGGTGGTTCGACGTTATATATTCGGGATTTTTGATGGATAGTTTTTATTGTGTAGCTGCGACTGGGCCCGGTTTTAGCTCCACATTCCCATACGTGCTTAGGCACAATCCATTTTCTTCCCTTACCCATTTAGCCACCCTTTGTAAGTCCTTGGCATGTACTATGGTCCTAATTGGTGGAACACGTATTTGATTGGGGAGATTGATTTCATATTCGATTGCATGCATGTTTCATAAGTCGAGTGAGTGTTCTTATTCCTTCTTATCTTCACATTTATATACTCACCCGTTCTTATGAGTGTTGAGCGATAACCGCGAGGAAGTCCGACATTGTTGGTCTCGCAAGATTGAAAGTTTGGCAAGCGATCGTTTATTCATGGCATGATTATTGATTTAGTTTTATTCTTTGACATCCCGTGTTTTCTAGCCGGTTTAAGATGATTTTTAGGGAGCATGATTGTAAGTTTGCTTTGAGTCGTGCTTCGCATCATTTGTCCTCTCTTGTATTATATGTTTGGTTTGCTTGAGGACAAGCAAAGAGCCGGTTTGGGGGAGTTTGATCAACACATTTTATATCTATTTATTTCGTCCCCCGACCGTTGATTTATCACGTTTTCTTCTCCTGATTATGCCTTAACTGTCGATATTTTCTAGAAAGTCGATACTGCCGTATCTCGGGTTATTTTGCAGGATATGTGTGCTTTTGGATGCATTTACGTCTTGACGAACTGAAAAGACTAAGCCGAGGACGAGAATAGGAATCGAGAAGGAACAAAAAAGGAAACAAATGCAAATTGAGAAGAAAGAATGATCGCCTACACAAGGGTCAACTTCAAACGTCCATATCTTGAGTTCTACAACTCCAATCAGAGTGATTTTTGTGGAGTTGGAAAGCTATTTCTCTTAGCTTTCGAACAGTATATTGGACGACTAATTTGAACAAGTAACGAAGAAATAGCAGCCGTTTGAAGTCGAGCGCGCGATGCTGTGACCTACAGCGATACTCGATCGAGTGCCCCCACTGCACTCGATCGAGTGCCACTTCGTGAAGCTCCTGTCAATATTTTGGGGGGTCACTCGATAGAGTGCCATCAGGCACTCGATCGAGTGCACCCAATCCGGCCCGCGCGTCAATTCTATTTCAACTTAGAATTTGGGCCTGTTTTCGAGCCCAACTGATTTTCTTTAAATCAGTTGTCCTGACTTCATTGTCAGACACTTTTTCTTTTACACAATTTAGAACTCCTTTTATTTTTCTTAGCATTAAAGTTTACGTAGTTTAGTTTACTTGGGAAGATACATTGAACCTTGCTCTTTATTCTTAGATCTGGAATTCTTCGGTATTGCAATTCTTAATTTCAATTTCAATTTCAGTTTCTACTTTAATTTCCGTCTTAATTCATTCTTCATATTGCTTTATCGTTTTCTAGTATAGATTTATTATTGCTTTCCGTAGATTAATTCGATTCACCTCCGTTATGTTTAATTGCAGTTCGTATTTCGTTAATTTGATTATGCTTAATATGAGTAGCTAGATTTCATCTAGGGTTTAGAGGGATCGATGCGTATTATTAGGGTTATAGTCAATTGACCTGTTTCTAATCGTATGAACTATCGCCTGATTATCGTTTTAATTCTGATTAATTGTTTGATGCATAATTCAATTAATTAGTATCGCAAATTAGGACTTTTCGCCGACCGGGTTAAGAACTAATTAGGCCACGATAGTTTGGGTAGACTGACTTAATGCTAGCGACCGCAGGTTAAGTTTAGATCTAAGGGTTGTAGTGTACCGACCGGACCTGCACCTTAGGTAGTTCGATTATTGACCTGTTAGTTGACTCCCTAACCCGAGTAATATTCATTGTGAATCTGAGACCCTAGACTTTTTCCTTATTGATTTATCTTTCAGTAATTAGTTATTAGTTTACCAAACCAACCAAAACTGTGACTTATAATCTAGAATCTAATTCTTAGGATAAATAATTGAATTCTCATCTCCTTGTGGTTCGACCCCTGACTTCGCTATCTACATTAGTTAGTGACCTTAGGGTATCTTTGATTAGGGATACGACTAACCCCTGTCAAATTTTGGCGCCGTTGCCGGGGAGACGATGTTATTTAGTTGTTTATCTTTTTTAGGTTCTAGGTTATTTTTTTGTATATAATTTTTTTATTTTGTATATATATATATTTTTTTTTATCATTCACCATTATGACCAATTTTTACTTCCCACAATTCAATCATGAGTCACTACATAATTATTGGGATAGACTTGAGTCTTTCATTATTCAAAATGGCTTTAATGTTGATATACGGGATATGTGTCATATGATATATAATGGTGTTAATGATGAGTCACGGGCTAGAATTGAGGAAAATTGCGGAGGGATGTTTAATTATATCTCTTACGAGGAACGATTGGAAATCCTTAAATATTTAGCCCGTAATAGTGCTGAATTAGAGTTGAGGCGGAATAATGACAAGGCGGAAATCAAGGCTTTATTGCTACAATTCATGCAAGCTCGACAAAAGCAAGATACTCAAATAGGCCAATTGCTAGATCATTATGAAATCTTGAACAATCAAATTGCCCAATTAGCAAGTCAAGAGCAACAAAGTCAACCGGGTACGCCTATAGAAGTAGTGAAGAACCTCCAGGTAAGTATTCCATCTCCATCTCTTGTGAACATAATTGATGATGACGATGACGATGAGTATAATGTTCAATCTATTCAAGATCACCAACCGCCATGAATGACTGTGAGCTAGAATGTGTGTTTTTTGAGGAAACGTGTGTTTGGATGCTCTGAATGATGCTCTTTTAATTGAGGATAACATTACGGATTTTGATTTGTGTGATTTTGAGAGAGTGTCATTTGTTGTTAATTATGAGGTTTTGGAGACAGAATTGAACAAAAGAGAGGATCCTGAGCTTGAGAGGAAAAATCAAAAGGAAGAGAAGATTACACTTTTTGACGATTCCTTGAGTGGAAGAAGTGTGGCTACATGGGATAGCGAGAATGATTTCTTTGAAACACCAATTTTAGAGAAATTTGAGTTTTTCCCTTATATTGAGGACGAATCACTTCCACCTATTGATTGTCTTAATTACATTTCTCTTGAGCCTTTGTTTGAGCTTATGATTAGTGGGGAGGATTGTGATAATTCTTTCACGGAGATCGGTAAGATTGATCCTTTGAGTGGTCTTGAGAGTTCTAACTCTTCTTTTATGCAAATTATACCCGATGATAAGCCGTGGGTCGAATTTGAGATATTTGGTGTCTACGTCTTGCCTTACGAGCCGCCTATTAACATTCTTACTCTTCTTATGCACTATGACCACCATGCTGAGGATTGGTCTAGCTCGTCTGATAGGCTAAGACGATCATTGACTTTGTCTCTGTTTGTCTTCTTTATATCATGGTGCTACTTATGCTTTTGTGTAGCACATGCGCAGATGTTTGATCGACTCTTGAGAGCTTTAAGCTGTTTTGATCACAGTCATCTGTGGACAACTGTTGTATAAGACGAACCCCCACTTTGCAGCTGGTTTGGGGGAGCTACCCTTTGTATACGGTAATTTCTTTCCTTTTTATTTTTGTTTTTCATGTTTTCTTAGATTTTTTTTCTTCCCCTAAGGTCACGTTGTCCCTATGATTGACTGTGGATTTCCTGTTTTTATCTGCTGTAGAGTCACATTGAGGACACTGTGACATTTAGGTTTGGGGGAGAGTTTGTGTGCTTTTGTGTGTTTTATTTTATGTCGTGTGTTTTACCGCTTTAAAAAAAAGTATAAAAATCCAAAAAATTGAAAAATCAGAACAAATCCAAAAATATTTTGATTTTTGTGTGTTTTTGTGTGGTGTGTCTGATGTAGAAGCATGCAAAATGACAATGATGATAATGCACTTAACATGATTTCTCCTAATTTTCAGCTTAATTTGTGTCTGAAAATACGTTTTGCTTTGAGATATGACTATGTTGATATGAATGCCTATTTGAACATTTAATAATGAGTAGATTTGACCACTTGTCGGCAAGCCACAAAATTATGAGGATTTAGAGCTTCCTAGGCCAGTAACATCCATAACTGGTCTCATTATAATTAGGAATTGAGTGGTTTCTCCTTGTGGAATGTGTAACATCAATTTGCATAAATATGACGTCCGTCTCTTGATATTGAATACGTGTTTGGTTTGAGGAGGAGGTACATGAGGAAAGGCATTTCTGTTTTTGATGAGCTCCACATAGCAAAAAATGACCCATTTTTACTACCTTGTAGATTTAGGTCATTTTCCTTTGTTAGCCCATTTCAGTTGTTGTAAGCTGCTTTTCGTTGCCTATATTAATTAGCCACAATCCAGAATAGCCTACCCTGTCGGGACAGTCGCAGTGAACTTAATTGGAATTATTCACTAATTGGTCATATTTCGAGATTTCGACATCTTTTGGACTTTAGTGTGTAAGATCGTCGATGCGACTTTGTAATCGCCTTCCCCCTATTCAAAATTTGAAAAAATAGAAGCATGAAAGAAAAGAATGAAGAAAAAAAAAGAAAAAAAAAAGAAAAAAAAAAGAGAAAAAAATGAAATATATGCTTCTTGTAATATTTCGGGAATGGTCGAAAAGATTGAAACTAGAGATCAATTGTGAGGATGAACAAAATTCCCTCTTACACCTAATCTTGAATTTATATCTCTAGTTGGTGGTTCGACGTTATATATTCGGGATTTTTGATGGATAGTTTTTATTGTGTAGCTGCGACTGGGCCCGGTTTTAGCTCCACATTCCCATACGTGCTTAGGCACAATCCATTTTCTTCCCTTACCCATTTAGCCACCCTTTGTAAGTCCTTGGCATGTACTATGGTCCTAATTGGTGGAACACGTATTTGATTGGGGAGATTGATTTCATATTCGATTGCATGCATGTTTCATAAGTCGAGTGAGTGTTCTTATTCCTTCTTATCTTCACATTTATATACTCACCCGTTCTTATGAGTGTTGAGCGATAACCGCGAGGAAGTCCGACATTGTTGGTCTCGCAAGATTGAAAGTTTGGCAAGCGATCGTTTATTCATGGCATGATTATTGATTTAGTTTTATTCTTTGACATCCCGTGTTTTCTAGCCGGTTTAAGATGATTTTTAGGGAGCATGATTGTAAGTTTGCTTTGAGTCGTGCTTCGCATCACTTGTCCTCTCTTGTATTATATGTTTTGTTTGCTTGAGGACAAGCAAAGAGCCGGTTTGGGGGAGTTTGATCAACACATTTTATATCTATTTATTTCGTCCCCCGACCGTTGATTTATCACGTTTTCTTCTCCTGATTATGCCTTAACTGTCGATATTTTCTAGAAAGTCGATACTGCCGTATCTCGGGTTATTTTGCAGGATATGTGTGCTTTTGGATGCATTTACGTCTTGACGAACTGAAAAGACTAAGCCGAGGACGAGAATAGGAATCGAGAAGGAACAAAAAAGGAAACAAATGCAAATTGAGAAGAAAGAATGATCGCCTACACAAGGGTCAACTTCAAACGTCCATATATTGAGTTCTACAACTCCAATCAGAGTGATTTTTGTGGAGTTGGAAAGCTATTTCTCTTAGCTTTCGAACGGTATATTGGACGACTAATTTGAACAAGTAACGAAGAAATGGCAGCCGTTTAAAGTCGAGCGCGCGATGATGTGACCTACAACGATACTCGATCGAGTGCCCCCACTGCACTCGATCGAGTGCCACTTCGTGAAGCTCCTGTCAATATTTTGGGGGGTCACTCGATAGAGTGCCATCAGGCACTCGATCGAGTGCACCCAATCCGGCCCGCGCGTCAATTCTATTTCAACTTAGAATTTGGGCCTGTTTTCGAGCCCAACTGATTTTCTTTAAATCAGTTGTCCTGACTTCATTGTCAGACACTTTTTCTTTTACACAATTTAGAACTCCTTTTATTTTTCTTAGCATTAAAGTTTACGTAGTTTAGTTTACTTGGGAAGATACATTGAACCTTGCTCTTTATTCTTAGATCTGGAATTCTTCGGTATTGAAATTCTTAATTTCAATTTCAATTTCAGTTTCTACTTTAATTTCCGTCTTAATTCATTCTTCATATTGCTTTATCGTTTTCTAGTATAGATTTATTATTGCTTTCCGTAGATTAATTCGATTCACCTCCGTTATGTTTAATTGCAGTTCGTATTTCGTTAATTTGATTATGCTTAATATGAGTAGCTAGATTTCATCTAGGGTTTAGAGGGATCGATGCGTATTATTAGGGTTATAGTCAATTGACCTGTTTCTAATCGTATGAACTATCGCCTGATTATCGTTTTAATTCTGATTAATTGTTTGATGCATAATTCAATTAATTAGTATCGCAAATTAGGACTTTTCGTCGACCGGGTTAAGAACTAATTAGGCCACGATAGTTTGGGTAGATTGACTTAATGCTAGCGACCGCAGGTTAAGTTTAGATCTAAGGGTTGTAGTGTACCGACCGGACCTGCACCTTAGGTAGTTCGATTATTGACCTGTTAGTTGACTCCCTAACCCGAGTAATATTCATTGTGAATCTGAGACCCTAGACTTTTTCCTTATTGATTTATCTTTCAGTAATTAGTTATTAGTTTACCAAACCAACCAAAACTGTGACTTATAATCTAGAATCTAATTCCTAGGATAAATAATTGAATTCTCATTTCCTTGTGGTTCGACCCCTGACTTCGCTATCTACATTAGTTAGTGACCTTAGGGTATCTTTAATTAGGGATACGACTAACCCCTGTCAAATTTTGGCGCCGTTGCCGGGGAGACGGTGTTATTTAGTTGTTTATCTTTTTTAGGTTCTAGGTTATTTTTTTGTATATAATTTTTTTATTTTGTATATATATATATATATATATATATATATATATATATATATATTTATCATTCACCATTATGACCAATTTTTACTTCCCACAATTCAATCATGAGTCACTACATAATTATTGGGATAGACTTGAGTCTTTCATTATTCAAAATGGCTTTAATCTTAATATACGGGATATGTGTCATATGATATATAATGGTGTTAATGATGAGTCACGGGCTAGAATTGAGGAAAATTGCGGAGGGATGTTTAATTATATCTCTTACGAGGAACGATTGGAAATCCTTAAATATTTAGCCCGTAATAGTGCTGAATTAGAGTTGAGACGGAATAATGACAAGGCGGAAATCAAGGCTTTATTGCTACAATTCATGCAAGCTCGACAAAAGCAAGATACTCAAATATGCCAATTGCTAGATCATTATGAAATCTTGAACAATCAAATTGCCCAATTAGCAAGTCAAGAGCAACAAAGTCAACCGGGTACGCCTATAGAAGTAGTGAAGAACCTCCAGGTAAGTGTTCCATCTCCATCTCTTGTGAACATAATTGATGATGACGATGACGATGGGTATAATGTTCAATCTATTCAAGATCACCAAACCGCCATGAATGACTGTGAGCTAGAATGTGTGTTTTTTGAGGAAAACGTGTGTTTGGATGCTCTGAATGATGCTCTTTTAATTGAGGATAACATTACGGATTTTGATTTGTGTGATTTTGAGAGAGTGTCATTTGTTGTTAATTATGAGGTTTTGGAGACAGAATTGAACAAAAGAGAGGATCCTGAGCTTGAGAGGAAAAATCAAAAGGAAGAGAAGATTACACTTTTTGACGATTCCTTGAGTGGAAGAAGTGTGGCTACATGGGATAGCGAGAATGATTTCTTTGAAACACCAATTTTAGAGAAATTTGAGTTTTTCCCTTATATTAAGGACGAATCACTTCCACCTATTGATTGTCTTAATTACATTTCTCTTGAGCCTTTGTTTGAGCTTATGATTAGTGGGGAGGATTGTGATAATTCTTTCACGGAGATCGGTAAGATTGATCCTTTGAGTGGTCTTGAGAGTTCTAACTCTTCTTTTATGCAAATTATACCCGATGATAAGCCGTGGATCGAATTTGAGATATTTGGTGTCTACGTCTTGCCTTACGAGCCGCCTATTAACATTCTTACTCTTCTTATGCACTATGACCACCATGCTGAGGATTGGTCTAGCTCGTCTGATAGGCTAAGATGATCATTGACTTTGTCTCTGTTTGTCTTCTTTATATCATGGGGCTACTTATGCTTTTGTGTAGCACATGCGCAGATGTTTGATCGACTCTTGAGAGCTTTAAGCTGTTTTGATCACTGTCATCTGTGGACAACTGTTGTATAAGACGAACCCCCACTTTGCAGCTGGTTTGGGGGAGATACCCTTTGTATACGGTAATTTCTTTCCTTTTTATTTTTGTTTTTCATGTTTTCTTAGATTTTTTTTCTTCCCCTTAGGTCACGTTGTCCCTATGATTGACTGTGGATTTCCTGTTTTTATCTGCTGTAGAGTCACATTGAGGACACTGTGACATTTAGGTTTGGGGGAGAGTTTGTGTGCTTTTGTGTGTTTTATTTTATGTCGTGTGTTTTACCGCTTTAAAAAAAATTATAAAAATCCAAAAAATTGAAAAATCAGAACAAATCCAAAAATATTTTGATTTTTGTGTGTTTTTGTGTGGTGTGTCTGATGTAGAAGCATGCAAAATGACAATGATGATAATGCACTTAACATGATTTCTCCTAATTTTCAGCTTAATTTGTGTCTGAAAATACGTTTTGCTTTGAGATATGACTATGTTGATATGAATGCCTATTTGAACATTTAATAATGAGTAGATTTGACCACTTGTCGGCAAGCCACAAAATTATGAGGATTTAGAGCTTCCTAGGCCAGTAACATCCATAACTGGTCTCATTATAATTAGGAATTGAGTGGTTTCTCCTTGTGGAATGTGTAACATCAATTTGCATAAATATGACGTCCGTCTCTTGATATTGAATACGTGTTTGGTTTGAGGAGGAGGTACATGAGGAAAGGCATTTCTGTTTTTGATGAGCTCCACATAGCAAAAAATGACCCATTTTTACTACCTTGTAGATTTAGGTCATTTTCCTTTGTTAGCCCATTTCAGTTGTTGTAAGCTGCTTTTCGTTGCCTATATTAATTAGCCACAATCCAGAATAGCCTACCCTGTCGGGACAGTCGCAGTGAACTTAATTGGAATTATTCACTAATTGGTCATATTTCGAGATTTCGACATCTTTTGGACTTTAGTGTGTAAGATCGTCGATGCGACTTTGTAATCGCCTTCCCCCTATTCAAAATTTGAAAAAATAGAAGCATGAAAGAAAAGAATGAAGAAAAAAAAAGAAAAAAAAAAGAAAAAAAAAAGAGAAAAAAATGAAATATATGCTTCTTGTAATATTTCGGGAATGGTCGAAAAGATTGAAACTAGAGATCAATTGTGAGGATGAACAAAATTCCCTCTTACACCTAATCTTGAATTTATATCTCTAGTTGGTGGTTCGACGTTATATATTCGGGATTTTTGATGGATAGTTTTTATTGTGTAGCTGCGACTGGGCCCGGTTTTAGCTCCACATTCCCATACGTGCTTAGGCACAATCCATTTTCTTCCCTTACCCATTTAGCCACCCTTTGTAAGTCCTTGGCATGTACTATGGTCCTAATTGGTGGAACACGTATTTGATTGGGGAGATTGATTTCATATTCGATTGCATGCATGTTTCATAAGTCGAGTGAGTGTTCTTATTCCTTCTTATCTTCACATTTATATACTCACCCGTTCTTATGAGTGTTGAGCGATAACCGCGAGGAAGTCCGACATTGTTGGTCTCGCAAGATTGAAAGTTTGGCAAGCGATCGTTTATTCATGGCATGATTATTGATTTAGTTTTATTCTTTGACATCCCGTGTTTTCTAGCCGGTTTAAGATGATTTTTAGGGAGCATGATTGTAAGTTTGCTTTGAGTCGTGCTTCGCATCACTTGTCCTCTCTTGTATTATATGTTTTGTTTGCTTGAGGACAAGCAAAGAGCCGGTTTGGGGGAGTTTGATCAACACATTTTATATCTATTTATTTCGTCCCCCGACCGTTGATTTATCACGTTTTCTTCTCCTGATTATGCCTTAACTGTCGATATTTTCTAGAAAGTCGATACTGCCGTATCTCGGGTTATTTTGCAGGATATGTGTGCTTTTGGATGCATTTACGTCTTGACGAACTGAAAAGACTAAGCCGAGGACGAGAATAGGAATCGAGAAGGAACAAAAAAGGAAACAAATGCAAATTGAGAAGAAAGAATGATCGCCTACACAAGGGTCAACTTCAAACGTCCATATATTGAGTTCTACAACTCCAATCAGAGTGATTTTTGTGGCGTTGGAAAGCTATTTCTCTTAGCTTTCGAACGGTATATTGGACGACTAATTTGAACAAGTAACGAAGAAATGGCAGCCGTTTAAAGTCGAGCGCGCGATGATGTGACCTACAACGATACTCGATCGAGTGCCCCCACTGCACTCGATCGAGTGCCACTTCGTGAAGCTCCTGTCAATATTTTGGGGGGTCACTCGATAGAGTGCCATCAGGCACTCGATCGAGTGCACCCAATCCGGCCCGCGCGTCAATTCTATTTCAACTTAGAATTTGGGCCTGTTTTCGAGCCCAACTGATTTTCTTTAAATCAGTTGTCCTGACTTCATTGTCAGACACTTTTTCTTTTACACAATTTAGAACTCCTTTTATTTTTCTTAGCATTAAAGTTTACGTAGTTTAGTTTACTTGGGAAGATACATTGAACCTTGCTCTTTATTCTTAGATCTGGAATTCTTCGGTATTGAAATTCTTAATTTCAATTTCAATTTCAGTTTCTACTTTAATTTCCGTCTTAATTCATTCTTCATATTGCTTTATCGTTTTCTAGTATAGATTTATTATTGCTTTCCGTAGATTAATTCGATTCACCTCCGTTATGTTTAATTGCAGTTCGTATTTCGTTAATTTGATTATGCTTAATATGAGTAGCTAGATTTCATCTAGGGTTTAGAGGGATCGATGCGTATTATTAGGGTTATAGTCAATTGACCTGTTTCTAATCGTATGAACTATCGCCTGATTATCGTTTTAATTCTGATTAATTGTTTGATGCATAATTCAATTAATTAGTATCGCAAATTAGGACTTTTCGTCGACCGGGTTAAGAACTAATTAGGCCACGATAGTTTGGGTAGATTGACTTAATGCTAGCGACCGCAGGTTAAGTTTAGATCTAAGGGTTGTAGTGTACCGACCGGACCTGCACCTTAGGTAGTTCGATTATTGACCTGTTAGTTGACTCCCTAACCCGAGTAATATTCATTGTGAATCTGAGACCCTAGACTTTTTCCTTATTGATTTATCTTTCAGTAATTAGTTATTAGTTTACCAAACCAACCAAAACTGTGACTTATAATCTAGAATCTAATTCCTAGGATAAATAATTGAATTCTCATTTCCTTGTGGTTCGACCCCTGACTTCGCTATCTACATTAGTTAGTGACCTTAGGGTATCTTTAATTAGGGATACGACTAACCCCTGTCAAATTTTGGCGCCGTTGCCGGGGAGACGGTGTTATTTAGTTGTTTATCTTTTTTAGGTTCTAGGTTATTTTTTTGTATATAATTTTTTTATTTTGTATATATATATATATATATATATATATATATATATATATATTTATCATTCACCATTATGACCAATTTTTACTTCCCACAATTCAATCATGAGTCACTACATAATTATTGGGATAGACTTGAGTCTTTCATTATTCAAAATGGCTTTAATCTTGATATACGGGATATGTGTCATATGATATATAATGGTGTTAATGATGAGTCACGGGCTAGAATTGAGGAAAATTGCGGAGGGATGTTTAATTATATCTCTTACGAGGAACGATTGGAAATCCTTAAATATTTAGCCCGTAATAGTGCTGAATTAGAGTTGAGACGGAATAATGACAAGGCGGAAATCAAGGCTTTATTGCTACAATTCATGCAAGCTCGACAAAAGCAAGATACTCAAATATGCCAATTGCTAGATCATTATGAAATCTTGAACAATCAAATTGCCCAATTAGCAAGTCAAGAGCAACAAAGTCAACCGGGTACGCCTATAGAAGTAGTGAAGAACCTCCAGGTAAGTGTTCCATCTCCATCTCTTGTGAACATAATTGATGATGACGATGACGATGGGTATAATGTTCAATCTATTCAAGATCACCAAACCGCCATGAATGACTGTGAGCTAGAATGTGTGTTTTTTGAGGAAAACGTGTGTTTGGATGCTCTGAATGATGCTCTTTTAATTGAGGATAACATTACGGATTTTGATTTGTGTGATTTTGAGAGAGTGTCATTTGTTGTTAATTATGAGGTTTTGGAGACAGAATTGAACAAAAGAGAGGATCCTGAGCTTGAGAGGAAAAATCAAAAGGAAGAGAAGATTACACTTTTTGACGATTCCTTGAGTGGAAGAAGTGTGGCTACATGGGATAGCGAGAATGATTTCTTTGAAACACCAATTTTAGAGAAATTTGAGTTTTTCCCTTATATTAAGGACGAATCACTTCCACCTATTGATTGTCTTAATTACATTTCTCTTGAGCCTTTGTTTGAGCTTATGATTAGTGGGGAGGATTGTGATAATTCTTTCACGGAGATCGGTAAGATTGATCCTTTGAGTGGTCTTGAGAGTTCTAACTCTTCTTTTATGCAAATTATACCCGATGATAAGCCGTGGATCGAATTTGAGATATTTGGTGTCTACGTCTTGCCTTACGAGCCGCCTATTAACATTCTTACTCTTCTTATGCACTATGACCACCATGCTGAGGATTGGTCTAGCTCGTCTGATAGGCTAAGATGATCATTGACTTTGTCTCTGTTTGTCTTCTTTATATCATGGGGCTACTTATGCTTTTGTGTAGCACATGCGCAGATGTTTGATCGACTCTTGAGAGCTTTAAGCTGTTTTGATCACTGTCATCTGTGGACAACTGTTGTATAAGACGAACCCCCACTTTGCAGCTGGTTTGGGGGAGATACCCTTTGTATACGGTAATTTCTTTCCTTTTTATTTTTGTTTTTCATGTTTTCTTAGATTTTTTTTCTTCCCCTTAGGTCACGTTGTCCCTATGATTGACTGTGGATTTCCTGTTTTTATCTGCTGTAGAGTCACATTGAGGACACTGTGACATTTAGGTTTGGGGGAGAGTTTGTGTGCTTTTGTGTGTTTTATTTTATGTCGTGTGTTTTACCGCTTTAAAAAAAATTATAAAAATCCAAAAAATTGAAAAATCAGAACAAATCCAAAAATA
Source organism: Agrostemma githago (assembly GCA_958450325.1). NCBI lineage: Eukaryota > Viridiplantae > Streptophyta > Magnoliopsida > Caryophyllales > Caryophyllaceae > Agrostemma > Agrostemma githago. The sequence continues at coordinate 52,701,028 of OY288258.1, read as the reverse complement.
TTTTGATTTTTGTGTGTTTTTGTGTGGTGTGTCTGATGTAGAAGCATGCAAAATGACAATGATGATAATGCACTTAACATGATTTCTCCTAATTTTCAGCTTAATTTGTGTCTGAAAATACGTTTTGCTTTGAGATATGACTATGTTGATATGAATGCCTATTTGAACATTTAATAATGAGTAGATTTGACCACTTGTCGGCAAGCCACAAAATTATGAGGATTTAGAGCTTCCTAGGCCAGTAACATCCATAACTGGTCTCATTATAATTAGGAATTGAGTGGTTTCTCCTTGTGGAATGTGTAACATCAATTTGCATAAATATGACGTCCGTCTCTTGATATTGAATACGTGTTTGGTTTGAGGAGGAGGTACATGAGGAAAGGCATTTCTGTTTTTGATGAGCTCCACATAGCAAAAAATGACCCATTTTTACTACCTTGTAGATTTAGGTCATTTTCCTTTGTTAGCCCATTTCAGTTGTTGTAAGCTGCTTTTCGTTGCCTATATTAATTAGCCACAATCCAGAATAGCCTACCCTGTCGGGACAGTCGCAGTGAACTTAATTGGAATTATTCACTAATTGGTCATATTTCGAGATTTCGACATCTTTTGGACTTTAGTGTGTAAGATCGTCGATGCGACTTTGTAATCGCCTTCCCCCTATTCAAAATTTGAAAAAATAGAAGCATGAAAGAAAAGAATGAAGAAAAAAAAAGAAAAAAAAAGAAAAAAAAAGAGAAAAAAATGAAATATATGCTTCTTGTAATATTTCGGGAATGGTCGAAAAGATTGAAACTAGAGATCAATTGTGAGGATGAACAAAATTCCCTCTTACACCTAATCTTGAATTTATATCTCTAGTTGGTGGTTCGACGTTATATATTCGGGATTTTTGATGGATAGTTTTTATTGTGTAGCTGCGACTGGGCCCGGTTTTAGCTCCACATTCCCATACGTGCTTAGGCACAATCCATTTTCTTCCCTTACCCATTTAGCCACCCTTTGTAAGTCCTTGGCATGTACTATGGTCCTAATTGGTGGAACACGTATTTGATTGGGGAGATTGATTTCATATTCGATTGCATGCATGTTTCATAAGTCGAGTGAGTGTTCTTATTCCTTCTTATCTTCACATTTATATACTCACCCGTTCTTATGAGTGTTGAGCGATAACCGCGAGGAAGTCCGACATTGTTGGTCTCGCAAGATTGAAAGTTTGGCAAGCGATCGTTTATTCATGGCATGATTATTGATTTAGTTTTATTCTTTGACATCCCGTGTTTTCTAGCCGGTTTAAGATGATTTTTAGGGAGCATGATTGTAAGTTTGCTTTGAGTCGTGCTTCGCATCACTTGTCCTCTCTTGTATTATATGTTTTGTTTGCTTGAGGACAAGCAAAGAGCCGGTTTGGGGGAGTTTGATCAACACATTTTATATCTATTTATTTCGTCCCCCGACCGTTGATTTATCACGTTTTCTTCTCCTGATTATGCCTTAACTGTCGATATTTTCTAGAAAGTCGATACTGCCGTATCTCGGGTTATTTTGCAGGATATGTGTGCTTTTGGATGCATTTACGTCTTGACGAACTGAAAAGACTAAGCCGAGGACGAGAATAGGAATCGAGAAGGAACAAAAAAGGAAACAAATGCAAATTGAGAAGAAAGAATGATCGCCTACACAAGGGTCAACTTCAAACGTCCATATATTGAGTTCTACAACTCCAATCAGAGTGATTTTTGTGGCGTTGGAAAGCTATTTCTCTTAGCTTTCGAACGGTATATTGGACGACTAATTTGAACAAGTAACGAAGAAATGGCAGCCGTTTAAAGTCGAGCGCGCGATGATGTGACCTACAACGATACTCGATCGAGTGCCCCCACTGCACTCGATCGAGTGCCACTTCGTGAAGCTCCTGTCAATAACCCAATCCGGCCCGCGCGTCAATTCTATTTCAACTTAGAATTTGGGCCTGTTTTCGAGCCCAACTGATTTTCTTTAAATCAGTTGTCCTGACTTCATTGTCAGACACTTTTTCTTTTACACAATTTAGAACTCCTTTTATTTTTCTTAGCATTAAAGTTTACGTAGTTTAGTTTACTTGGGAAGATACATTGAACCTTGCTCTTTATTCTTAGATCTGGAATTCTTCGGTATTGAAATTCTTAATTTCAATTTCAATTTCAGTTTCTACTTTAATTTCCGTCTTAATTCATTCTTCATATTGCTTTATCGTTTTCTAGTATAGATTTATTATTGCTTTCCGTAGATTAATTCGATTCACCTCCGTTATGTTTAATTGCAGTTCGTATTTCGTTAATTTGATTATGCTTAATATGAGTAGCTAGATTTCATCTAGGGTTTAGAGGGATCGATGCGTATTATTAGGGTTATAGTCAATTGACCTGTTTCTAATCGTATGAACTATCGCCTGATTATCGTTTTAATTCTGATTAATTGTTTGATGCATAATTCAATTAATTAGTATCGCAAATTAGGACTTTTCGTCGACCGGGTTAAGAACTAATTAGGCCACGATAGTTTGGGTAGATTGACTTAATGCTAGCGACCGCAGGTTAAGTTTAGATCTAAGGGTTGTAGTGTACCGACCGGACCTGCACCTTAGGTAGTTCGATTATTGACCTGTTAGTTGACTCCCTAACCCGAGTAATATTCATTGTGAATCTGAGACCCTAGACTTTTTCCTTATTGATTTATCTTTCAGTAATTAGTTATTAGTTTACCAAACCAACCAAAACTGTGACTTATAATCTAGAATCTAATTCCTAGGATAAATAATTGAATTCTCATTTCCTTGTGGTTCGACCCCTGACTTCGCTATCTACATTAGTTAGTGACCTTAGGGTATCTTTAATTAGGGATACGACTAACCCCTGTCAAATTTTGGCGCCGTTGCCGGGGAGACGGTGTTATTTAGTTGTTTATCTTTTTTAGGTTCTAGGTTATTTTTTTGTATATAATTTTTTTATTTTGTATATATATATATATATATATATATATATATATATATATATATATATATATATATTTATCATTCACCATTATGACCAATTTTTACTTCCCACAATTCAATCATGAGTCACTACATAATTATTGGGATAGACTTGAGTCTTTCATTATTCAAAATGGCTTTAATCTTGATATACGGGATATGTGTCATATGATATATAATGGTGTTAATGATGAGTCACGGGCTAGAATTGAGGAAAATTGCGGAGGGATGTTTAATTATATCTCTTACGAGGAACGATTGGAAATCCTTAAATATTTAGCCCGTAATAGTGCTGAATTAGAGTTGAGACGGAATAATGACAAGGCGGAAATCAAGGCTTTATTGCTACAATTCATGCAAGCTCGACAAAAGCAAGATACTCAAATATGCCAATTGCTAGATCATTATGAAATCTTGAACAATCAAATTGCCCAATTAGCAAGTCAAGAGCAACAAAGTCAACCGGGTACGCCTATAGAAGTAGTGAAGAACCTCCAGGTAAGTGTTCCATCTCCATCTCTTGTGAACATAATTGATGATGACGATGACGATGGGTATAATGTTCAATCTATTCAAGATCACCAAACCGCCATGAATGACTGTGAGCTAGAATGTGTGTTTTTTTGAGGAAAACGTGTGTTTGGATGCTCTGAATGATGCTCTTTTAATTGAGGATAACATTACGGATTTTGATTTGTGTGATTTTGAGAGAGTGTCATTTGTTGTTAATTATGAGGTTTTGGAGACAGAATTGAACAAAAGAGAGGATCCTGAGCTTGAGAGGAAAAATCAAAAGGAAGAGAAGATTACACTTTTTGACGATTCCTTGAGTGGAAGAAGTGTGGCTACATGGGATAGCGAGAATGATTTCTTTGAAACACCAATTTTAGAGAAATTTGAGTTTTTCCCTTATATTAAGGACGAATCACTTCCACCTATTGATTGTCTTAATTACATTTCTCTTGAGCCTTTGTTTGAGCTTATGATTAGTGGGGAGGATTGTGATAATTCTTTCACGGAGATCGGTAAGATTGATCCTTTGAGTGGTCTTGAGAGTTCTAACTCTTCTTTTATGCAAATTATACCCGATGATAAGCCGTGGATCGAATTTGAGATATTTGGTGTCTACGTCTTGCCTTACGAGCCGCCTATTAACATTCTTACTCTTCTTATGCACTATGACCACCATGCTGAGGATTGGTCTAGCTCGTCTGATAGGCTAAGATGATCATTGACTTTGTCTCTGTTTGTCTTCTTTATATCATGGGGCTACTTATGCTTTTGTGTAGCACATGCGCAGATGTTTGATCGACTCTTGAGAGCTTTAAGCTGTTTTGATCACAGTCATCTGTGGACAACTGTTGTATAAGACGAACCCCCACTTTGCAGCTGGTTTGGGGGAGATACCCTTTGTATACGGTAATTTCTTTCCTTTTTATTTTTGTTTTTCATGTTTTCTTAGATTTTTTTTCTTCCCCTTAGGTCACGTTGTCCCTATGATTGACTGTGGATTTCCTGTTTTTATCTGCTGTAGAGTCACATTGAGGACACTGTGACATTTAGGTTTGGGGGAGAGTTTGTGTGCTTTTGTGTGTTTTATTTTATGTCGTGTGTTTTACCGCTTTAAAAAAAATTATAAAAATCCAAAAAATTGAAAAATCAGAACAAATCCAAAAATATTTTGATTTTTGTGTGTTTTTGTGTGGTGTGTCTGATGTAGAAGCATGCAAAATGACAATGATGATAATGCACTTAACATGATTTCTCCTAATTTTCAGCTTAATTTGTGTCTGAAAATACGTTTTGCTTTGAGATATGACTATGTTGATATGAATGCCTATTTGAACATTTAATAATGAGTAGATTTGACCACTTGTCGGCAAGCCACAAAATTATGAGGATTTAGAGCTTCCTAGGCCAGTAACATCCATAACTGGTCTCATTATAATTAGGAATTGAGTGGTTTCTCCTTGTGGAATGTGTAACATCAATTTGCATAAATATGACGTCCGTCTCTTGATATTGAATACGTGTTTGGTTTGAGGAGGAGGTACATGAGGAAAGGCATTTCTGTTTTTGATGAGCTCCACATAGCAAAAAATGACCCATTTTTACTACCTTGTAGATTTAGGTCATTTTCCTTTGTTAGCCCATTTCAGTTGTTGTAAGCTGCTTTTCGTTGCCTATATTAATTAGCCACAATCCAGAATAGCCTACCCTGTCGGGACAGTCGCAGTGAACTTAATTGGAATTATTCACTAATTGGTCATATTTCGAGATTTCGACATCTTTTGGACTTTAGTGTGTAAGATCGTCGATGCGACTTTGTAATCGCCTTCCCCCTATTCAAAATTTGAAAAAATAGAAGCATGAAAGAAAAGAATGAAGAAAAAAAAAGAAAAAAAAAAGAAAAAAAAAGAGAAAAAAATGAAATATATGCTTCTTGTAATATTTCGGGAATGGTCGAAAAGATTGAAACTAGAGATCAATTGTGAGGATGAACAAAATTCCCTCTTACACCTAATCTTGAATTTATATCTCTAGTTGGTGGTTCGACGTTATATATTCGGGATTTTTGATGGATAGTTTTTATTGTGTAGCTGCGACTGGGCCCGATTTTAGCTCCACATTCCCATACGTGCTTAGGCACAATCCATTTTCTTCCCTTACCCATTTAGCCACCCTTTGTAAGTCCTTGGCATGTACTATGGTCCTAATTGGTGGAACACGTATTTGATTGGGGAGATTGATTTCATATTCGATTGCATGCATGTTTCATAAGTCGAGTGAGTGTTCTTATTCCTTCTTATCTTCACATTTATATACTCACCCGTTCTTATGAGTGTTGAGCGATAACCGCGAGGAAGTCCGACATTGTTGGTCTCGCAAGATTGAAAGTTTGGCAAGCGATCGTTTATTCATGGCATGATTATTGATTTAGTTTTATTCTTTGACATCCCGTGTTTTCTAGCCGGTTTAAGATGATTTTTAGGGAGCATGATTGTAAGTTTGCTTTGAGTCGTGCTTCGCATCACTTGTCCTCTCTTGTATTATATGTTTTGTTTGCTTGAGGACAAGCAAAGAGCCGGTTTGGGGGAGTTTGATCAACACATTTTATATCTATTTATTTCGTCCCCCGACCGTTGATTTATCACGTTTTCTTCTCCTGATTATGCCTTAACTGTCGATATTTTCTAGAAAGTCGATACTGCCGTATCTCGGGTTATTTTGCAGGATATGTGTGCTTTTGGATGCATTTACGTCTTGACGAACTGAAAAGACTAAGCCGAGGACGAGAATAGGAATCGAGAAGGAACAAAAAAGGAAACAAATGCAAATTGAGAAGAAAGAATGATCGCCTACACAAGGGTCAACTTCAAACGTCCATATATTGAGTTCTACAACTCCAATCAGAGTGATTTATGTGGCGTTGGAAAGCTATTTCTCTTAGCTTTCGAACGGTATATTGGACGACTAATTTGAACAAGTAACGAAGAAATGGCAGCCGTTTGAAGTCGAGCGCGCGATGATGTGACCTACAACGATACTCGATCGAGTGCCCCCACTGCACTCGATCGAGTGCCACTTCGTGAAGCTCCTGTCAATATTTTGGGGGGTCACTCGATAGAGTGCCATCAGGCACTCGATCGAGTGCACCCAATCCGGCCCGCGCGTCAATTCTATTTCAACTTAGAATTTGGGCCTGTTTTCGAGCCCAACTGATTTTCTTTAAATCAGTTGTCCTGACTTCATTGTCAGACACTTTTTCTTTTACACAATTTAGAACTCCTTTTATTTTTCTTAGCATTAAAGTTTACGTAGTTTAGTTTACTTGGGAAGATACATTGAACCTTGCTCTTTATTCTTAGATCTGGAATTCTTCGGTATTGAAATTCTTAATTTCAATTTCAATTTCAGTTTCTACTTTAATTTCTGTCTTAATTCATTCTTCATATTGCTTTATCGTTTTCTAGTATAGATTTATTATTGCTTTCCGTAGATTAATTCGATTCACCTCCGTTATGTTTAATTGCAGTTCGTATTTCGTTAATTTGATTATGCTTAATATGAGTAGCTAGATTTCATCTAGGGTTTAGAGGGATCGATGCGTATTATTAGGGTTATAGTCAATTGACCTGTTTCTAATCGTATGAACTATCGCCTGATTATCGTTTTAATTCTGATTAATTGTTTGATGCATAATTCAATTAATTAGTATCGCAAATTAGGACTTTTCGTCGACCGGGTTAAGAACTAATTAGGCCACGATAGTTTGGGTAGATTGACTTAATGCTAGCGACCGCAGGTTAAGTTTAGATCTAAGGGTTGTAGTGTACCGACCGGACCTGCACCTTAGGTAGTTCGATTATTGACCTGTTAGTTGACTCCCTAACCCGAGTAATATTCATTGTGAATCTGAGACCCTAGACTTTTTCCTTATTGATTTATCTTTCAGTAATTAGTTATTAGTTTACCAAACCAACCAAAACTGTGACTTATAATCTAGAATCTAATTCTTAGGATAAATAATTGAATTCTCATTTCCTTGTGGTTCGACCCCTGACTTCGCTATCTACATTAGTTAGTGACCTTAGGGTATCTTTAATTAGGGATACGACTAACCCCTGTCAAATTTTGGCGCCGTTGCCGGGGAGACGGTGTTATTTAGTTGTTTATCTTTTTTAGGTTCTAGGTTATTTTTTTGTATATAATTTTTTTATTTTGTATATATATATATATTTTTTTTTATCATTCACCATTATGACCAATTTTTACTTCCCACAATTCAATCATGAGTCACTACATAATTATTGGGATAGACTTGAGTCTTTCATTATTCAAAATGGCTTTAATCTTGATATACGGGATATGTGTCATATGATATATAATGGTGTTAATGATGAGTCACGGGCTAGAATTGAGGAAAATTGCGGAGGGATGTTTAATTATATCTCTTACGAGGAACGATTGGAAATCCTTAAATATTTAGCCCGTAATAGTGCTGAATTAGAGTTGAGACGGAATAATGACAAGGCGGAAATCAAGGCTTTATTGCTACAATTCATGCAAGCTCGACAAAAGCAGGATACTCAAATATGCCAATTGCTAGATCATTATGAAATCTTGAACAATCAAATTGCCCAATTAGCAAGTCAAGAGCAACAAAGTCAACCGGGTACGCCTATAGAAGTAGTGAAGAACCTCCAGGTAAGTGTTCCATCTCCATCTCTTGTGAACATAATTGATGATGACGATGACGATGGGTATAATGTTCAATCTATTCAAGATCACCAAACCGCCATGAATGACTGTGAGCTAGAATGTGTGTTTTTTGAGGAAAACGTGTGTTTGGATGCTCTGAATGATGCTCTTTTAATTGAGGATAACATTACGGATTTTGATTTGTGTGATTTTGAGAGAGTGTCATTTGTTGTTAATTATGAGGTTTTGGAGACAGAATTGAACAAAAGAGAGGATCCTGAGCTTGAGAGGAAAAATCAAAAGGAAGAGAAGATTACACTTTTTGACGATTCCTTGAGTGGAAGAAGTGTGGCTACATGGGATAGCGAGAATGATTTCTTTGAAACACCAATTTTAGAGAAATTTGAGTTTTTCCCTTATATTAAGGACGAATCACTTCCACCTATTGATTGTCTTAATTACATTTCTCTTGAGCCTTTGTTTGAGCTTATGATTAGTGGGGAGGATTGTGATAATTCTTTCACGGAGATCGGTAAGATTGATCCTTTGAGTGGTCTTGAGAGTTCTAACTCTTCTTTTATGCAAATTATACCCGATGATAAGCCGTGGATCGAATTTGAGATATTTGGTGTCTACGTCTTGCCTTACGAGCCGCCTATTAACATTCTTACTCTTCTTATGCACTATGACCACCATGCTGAGGATTGGTCTAGCTCATCTGATAGGATAAGATGATCATTGACTTTGTCTCTGTTTGTCTTCTTTATATCATGGGGCTACTTATGCTTTTGTGTAGCACATGCGCAGATGTTTGATCGACTCTTGAGAGCTTTAAGCTGTTTTGATCACAGTCATCTGTGGACAACTGTTGTATAAGACGAACCCCCACTTTGCAGCTGGTTTGGGGGAGATACCCTTTGTATACGGTAATTTCTTTCCTTTTTATTTTTGTTTTTCATGTTTTCTTAGATTTTTTTTCTTCCCCTTAGGTCACGTTGTCCCTATGATTGACTGTGGATTTCCTGTTTTTATCTGCTGTAGAGTCACATTGAGGACACTGTGACATTTAGGTTTGGGGGAGAGTTTGTGTGCTTTTGTGTGTTTTATTTTATGTCGTGTGTTTTACCGCTTTAAAAAAAATTATAAAAATCCAAAAAATTGAAAAATCAGAACAAATCCAAAAATATTTTGATTTTTGTGTGTTTTTGTGTGGTGTGTCTGATGTAGAAGCATGCAAAATGACAATGATGATAATGCACTTAACATGATTTCTCCTAATTTTCAGCTTAATTTGTGTCTGAAAATACGTTTTGCTTTGAGATATGACTATGTTGATATGAATGCCTATTTGAACATTTAATAATGAGTAGATTTGACCACTTGTCGGCAAGCCACAAAATTATGAGGATTTAGAGCTTCCTAGGCCAGTAACATCCATAACTGGTCTCATTATAATTAGGAATTGAGTGGTTTCTCCTTGTGGAATGTGTAACATCAATTTGCATAAATATGACGTCCGTCTCTTGATATTGAATACGTGTTTGGTTTGAGGAGGAGGTACATGAGGAAAGGCATTTCTGTTTTTGATGAGCTCCACATAGCAAAAAATGACCCATTTTTACTACCTTGTAGATTTAGGTCATTTTCCTTTGTTAGCCCATTTCAGTTGTTGTAAGCTGCTTTTCGTTGCCTATATTAATTAGCCACAATCCAGAATAGCCTACCCTGTCGGGACAGTCGCAGTGAACTTAATTGGAATTATTCACTAATTGGTCATATTTCGAGATTTCGACATCTTTTGGACTTTAGTGTGTAAGATCGTCGATGCGACTTTGTAATCGCCTTCCCCCTATTCAAAATTTGAAAAAATAGAAGCATGAAAGAAAAGAATGAAGAAAAAAAAAGAAAAAAAAAAGAAAAAAAAAGAGAAAAAAATGAAATATATGCTTCTTGTAATATTTCGGGAATGGTCGAAAAGATTGATGTTGGGGTTTTAATTACCTCGCAAGCGCACGATATAATCGTTGCACTAGAAAGGGTTGGTCCACAAGGAGTGTGGTGATTCCTAGTCGTTTCAATTCTAATTGTTTATCTAAGTCGATAAAGATTGGTGATAGGGGACTAAAGCTAGGTGAATGAATATTAACTAAGACGAGATACTACTAAAAAGAAGATGAAACTAAATTAAGGAAAAATGATAACTAGTGGAATAACGATTAATCAAGAATAAAAGGGACTAGGGAACTATGTCGCTTCAATCCACCTAAATCGCACCAAAGTACATCGAGTATCGAAGGAATCGGGATTAAGGGCAAAGTTGTATCGTCTAGGTCGGCCACCTCCCTCCCGGGTTCGTGTCCGGCTTAATTTCCCGTTTACCTCCCTCCCGGGTTCGTAAAGCGGAATCCCTAAGTCAAATTCGAGGGTCACTCCCGTGATAAATCCCAAACCGACTCAAGTCAAAAAGGCACGCATACTAGTGTGTAGGATACCACGCTAGACACCACTCCCGTGTTCGATCTAGTACGGTAAGGCAAGATATAGGGTCAAACCGGTTACCCATCCTAATCGACTCTCCCATCGATGACCAAGGGATCGGGACCGTCTCAAACTCCTAAACCAAGGCAATCCAAAATCCTCCACACCACTTTATCCAATTACCCAATTCAATCGATACAAAACATACAAGAGGCGTAATTTAGGCGAATTTAGGCTTCATTGACCCCTAGTGGGTGACTACTCACTAATCATGGCTAAATTGGTGGAATTAAGCATAAAGATGGAGTCTTTAACTATGAACATTGTTGTAAATTGAATTATACTACCAATTATGTGAAAATGGTCAAATTGGAGGAATCTAATTGGGGATTTCTAATACTAACATGAAATTCATAAATATGAACAAAGTGAGAGAAAACTAAACTAATTGCAAACTAGAGTAACAAACAAAGAAAAGAGAAGACTAAGATGAACTAACAAGAACTAACAAATAAAACTAAGAAATTGGGGAAAAGAAGAAGAAAAACAAAACTAGAGTAAAGATTAGAGATTACCAAAGATGGAGAGACAAAGGAGATAATAATAAAAGAAAATAATATATAAAGCTTGAATCTTGAATAAGGAAGATGAAGATCTTCAAAGACTACAAACTCTCTCAAAAACCCCAAATAATTCAAAATATGGAACTAATGTGTTATGGAAGCTTGGGAGGCAAAATAAGGATTTGAGTATTTATACTTCTAATTAGGTTACATAGAAAACCGGTCGAAAAACAAAATGAAATGGCAAAACCGGAGTAACGCACGAAACATGCGTTACGCACGGTGAGAATCGCACGGTGTGAACCTCCTGATCTGCGTTTCGCACGGTCCACCGTGCTATTCTCTTCCTATGCCCATTTTCCCGTTTCTTGTCTTCTATGCGCTTGTTTAGGCTCGAACTCGGTCCATGTACCTCCTTTTACCCGGGCATGCTCAAGTTTCATCGTTCTCGTCACGGAAATGCCTAAAAACGAACAACAAACGCAAAAACCCGTGTAATACAAAATATAGGCGAAATGAGCCGGAATGCCAAAGAAAATACGATTAATCGAGGCTAAATAAACGTCAAAAGGGTGTAGAAAAGCGGTCAATAACGGAGTTATCAACCTCCCCACACTAGACATTTACTCGTCCTCGAGTAAGCACGACAAAGGCAAAGACAAGCACCTAGACTACAAAGAGTGAATGCACAATATAAGCATCCCTCGACCACTCACTTAACTATTACTAACCGCATGAGTATTAGCGCACTCAACGCCCCTTCAACTCAAAACGACATACCATACGGATATGTATCCCGTTGCAAGGCAAGTTGGGTCTTGCACAAAACTTTTGACACAAACAATCAATTAAGCCCACAAATACAAGACATGTTTGCATCACAAAAAGGAAAACACCGTCACCCTCATCAAGACGGCGGGAAAAACACTAATCATCCACCTATTATGAAAACTAACATTCTCAAACTAGTTAACCTACAAGACATGGACAAAAATCTAATACTATAGCTATAAATTACTATGAACATCGATAATCTAGCAAATTTCCTCCCAACCTTCCAAATAAATTACAAGAGGGCGTAAGATGGCGTGGAAAGGTAGAACCGTGGTGTTATAAAACACTGTAGGTAAGTGTGCCTCGACCTCTTTATGAAATAAAGAGAAGGATCGTCCCAAAACTCAATATGACTAAATAATCCAAGTAAAAAAAAAAAGAAATAGAGAAGTGATAATTCTAATGACCGGTTTACCACCGCTATCTTCCTTCCTCAGGAACTCGGTCCCTCGGTAGGCCCTTCACGATGGCTCCCCAAATCAACGGAAAATTTATTTATTTTCATGTGTGGTGATCTTTTTTTCGATTTTCATAGTTTTTTCACTTCTTTCTCCCCTTGATTTCTGTCTTCTTCTTCTTTTCTTTCTTTTTCGATTTTTGTTTCGATTTTTTTTTTTTTTTTTCCGATTTTGAAGTGGGGGAAGCATCATGTAATAGAATCACCAAAAACAAAAGGCAAAAATTATTGTGGAAGATATTCGTGGTATTTGATAGGTAAACTTGGATTATATAAACGGTCATAAGAGTAAAGGTCACCTAGGAACACGAGACACGGTAACCAAGGAGTTTTCACACCACGGGGGATCAAAATGGTCAAATGCAAACCCCCGAGTAATCTATTTGGTAGGGAGGGTGGACCTAAGCTAGAATGTCGATAAGCCTAGTATTTTAAAGCTATTCTACTAGATTCAAGTCCTACATCAAGGTAAGTAAAACTAATAAGAGAATGTAAGTTCCAAAAATAAGCTTCAAGACTAGGTTTTCGAAAAGTTTTACACTACTTTAAGACACACTAAACTAGACACTAATCACACAAAAATAAAGAAAACAAATAAAACAAAACACAAATGAATCAATTTCCACAAGCAAGCAAACAACCAACAACCCAAATGTTCATCCAAGAACCTCCAATACAATCAAAATCCCATCCTCCTTCAACAAATGCAAGGAAAAAAAAGGAATAAGGTGGAAAGAATATACCGGGGCGGTCTTCATCCATCTACCTCGGATTTTGATTTTTGGCGTCCGACGGGTTGTTTACCTACACAAGGGAAAAAGAGGAAACAACACAAAAACAAATATATGTACACAAGCTACACTAAATCAAACTAGACACACTAAAAAAAAACTAGAAAACAAAATCTTTTTGGATTTTTGAGATTTCTGAAATTTTTATGGTTTTTTAATTTTTTTTTTTTTTTTTTTTTTTTTGAAGAGAGCAAAAATAAGACTCCTCCCCACACTTGAACCTTGCATTGTCCTCAATGCAAAACTCAAGATGGAAAGTAGAAAGGAAGTAAAAAAAAAACTAGGAAAGAAAAAAAAACTAAGGAAAGATTAAAAGAGACTAAGAAAATCTAAGAAAAAAAAAGTTGAAAGAAAGTAAAATAAAAAAAAAAAAAAATTTGGATTTTCAAGTGGTGCTTTAGTGTAATCAAGTCACTAAAGCACCGGGAGCAAAACATTTGGATTTTTCAAAGGATTTTCGGTGTAATCACGTCACCGAAAATCCGGGAGCAATAATTTTGGATTTTTCGAAAATGGGAATTCGGTGTAATCACATCACCGAATTTCCGGGAGCAATAGTCGTACTCTCATCATTCATCACTAGCAAATATACCAAGTATAACTTCATCAAATCTATCCATCACAAAATTTCTCCAAATCAAGAATTACCACTCAAAGTTCCACTAATCCTCAAGTATAAACTCGCATCCAACTATCACCAAACTCACCCTCCAATTCACACCACCTATATACTCCACTCCTCACCATACAACACAACCACTCAACTCCTCAACGATCACCAACACAACCGAAAGCTACCTCCCCACACTTAATTGAAATCATGAAGTTCATTGGGGAGGGGGGAAGCGAGAGTAGAAACTATCAAAGAAAGAATTTACCGAATTTTCAATTCGGTGGATAGATCCCATCGCTTCTTCGTGTTGTTGTTGGGATAATGTTCGGACTTCCTCGATGGACCGACGATTCTCCTCATGGTTAGAGGTCACAAGGTCCGAGAGTGTGTTGATTTGGGTAGTAATAGCGGACATATCCCAAGGTGTGTAGCCCGGTTGGGGAAATCCTTGTCCGTACCCAAATGGTGGTTGTTGACTATACCCATGTCCATATTGTGAACCTTGCCCATACCCAAATTGTGGACCGGTGTTGAAAGAAGAGGGACCGGGTTGGTGCATAGATGAGCGGGAGGATCAAGAGGACGACCTTGTTCCTCCTCCTCATTCTCATCCTCAAACTCGTCCTCATACACGATGCGGGAAGGGTCATGGCCATAATTGGCGTAGTTCCAAGGGGAGTAGATGTCCTTACGGACAAATTCATTCATTCTCAAAGGCATACCCCAATTTTCCCGGTTTGAGATTGTAACATGAGGCTTGTCCGGTAGTATCATGGAGCGAAGGGAGGTGATGTAAAATAGGAGTCGGGCGACCCCATCCATTGTGGTGATACAAATTGAATTTTCAAGGTAGTCGGTGTCAATGTAGGTACCACCGGAGGCTCTAGGTTCCGGTTCTGTAATCATTCCCAACCCTTGGGCAATCAATGTCACTAGACCCCCACCCACTATTACTTTAGGTGTGACCACAGTCATCGAATGAAGATGTGCGACCACGGCCTTGGTGAAGTCGATTGTTAGAGGCCGGTTATATAACACTTCCATGAGTGATTGAAGTGCTACCGCGCTCATCCGATGTTGGGTTTCATAAGAACCGATAAGGATTTCCGAAAATAGGCGCAAAACATAACGGAGGACGGGGTTGCGTATCTCACTAAGAGCGGTTGTCCTAGCCTCATACGGTTCATTGGACCTAGCAATTTCCCTCCAAAACTCCTCTCTCTCCTTGACTACCTCCGCCTTTTTAGAGGCTTTTTCCTTAGCTTGGTGAATGAAGTTTATACCGAGGATTCGGGCCAACCTTTCTAAGCTCAAGGTAAATCCATTACCTAGTAATTGGAATGAAATGGATGGATTGTGGCTCGAGGTGTCGGTGGTGAGAGTTGCAAGAAATTCACAAGTCAATGACTTAAAACTATAAGCATGCATGAAAGCAATCGGGCAATTTAACCGCTCTAGTAGGACATCTAGATCATCAACTATGCCCATTGCTATCGTAGTCTCTCGGTGAAAAAACCGAGTCGGTTTAAATCCCGCTTTCATAAGTTGTTTATACTTAGCACGCTGTTTTTCTAAAGTAAAGCCTACATTATCAGACTTGTATTTAAATAAGCTCACCCTTTGCTTAGTAAGAACGGGTTCGGAGGAGGAAGAAGCTTCCGTACCTATTATTGGTCTTTTTGGTGCCATGAGTAGATGTGGACCAATGAGGTATGCTGTAGAAGTTGTCTCCGACCCGTATCAAAACCGTCACCAACCCGGATTTTTTTTTTCAGCCCGGAATCGCCTCAAAGTAGTCTCAAAAGAACCGCGGCGCTTCAAATAACCGTCCTTCAAAAGATGAGTCAATTTGAAGGAGAGTAAAAAGGCTAAAAATTAGATCTAGGAATTTTTGTGATGGTGAACTTTGTTGTTTATGGTGGATTTGTGTAGTGTAGAGTGAAGAGGGAGTAGTAAGGGAGAGAATGGTGCAAAAACTAGGTGATTTGGATTTGTTTTGAGGATTTTATGGGGAAAAATAGGTTGAAGGTGGATGGAGGTTTAATGGAGATATGAAGATGGATGTTGGGGAAGATGAAGATGTGAAGGAAAGGTATGAAGGTTATTATTATGTGGTTTATTAGGTGGATAGGTGGTAGTGTAGTATAATGATAGAAGTAATAATAATAATAATAATAATAATAATAATAATAATAATAGTAATGTGATAGGAGGGAAGGGGGGGTCGGGTATTAGGATTAGTGATTTTTTTTTCGTTTTTTTTTTTTTTAGAATTGCGCACGGTGACATAGGTTACGCACGGTGTGAACCTCCTGATCTGCGTTTCGCACGGTCTGCCGTGCGTTACTCTTGCTATCCCCATTTTCCCAATTTTTTTTTCTAAGCTCTCCAAATCGAACCCAATATGCTCCAAACCCTTAATAAAGCTCCAAAAACGATATAAATCGTCACAAAAGTGCTCCTCCAAGAAAATCCAATGAGAAGAAAAGGTAGAAAAGTGTCAAGTATCGGGGTTGCCTCCCTCGAAGCGCCTTTGTTTAAGGTCGTTGGCTCGACCGAATGAAGTAGATGAGAATATACAATAATGATATCCTTAATGAATGAGATTACTTTAACTTGAGTGAAGCAATTTCCCTTTGAATTGGTTGGCCGACAAAATAGTGCTTGAGTCGGCTACCATTAACCTTGAATGTTTCTTCATTCCCTTTGATCTCCACTGAGCCATAAGGGAATACTCTTACAACCTTGAACGGTCCCGACCATCTTGACTTGAGCTTCCCCGGGAATAACTTCAATCTTGAATTGAAGAGGAGAACTAACTCGCCTTCCTTGAATTCCCTCCGTACCAAGTTCTTGTCATGGAACTTTTTAGTCTTCTCCTTGTAGATCTTTGCATTTTCATATATATGTAGACGGAATTCATCAAGCTCATTTAGGTCGAGT
Source organism: Agrostemma githago (assembly GCA_958450325.1). Classification (NCBI taxonomy): domain Eukaryota; kingdom Viridiplantae; phylum Streptophyta; class Magnoliopsida; order Caryophyllales; family Caryophyllaceae; genus Agrostemma; species Agrostemma githago. The sequence goes on along the minus strand of OY288258.1, from coordinate 52,684,131 downwards.
AGTCTCTTTTCCCCCGCTTTCTTCACATCCAAGTTGAGATGCTTTATCGCCCAATATGCCTTGTGTTCCATTTCAACGGGAAGATGACAAGCTTTCCCGTATATGAGACAGAATGGGGAAGTTCCGATGGGGGTCTTGAAGGCCGTGCGATACGCCCATAGAGCTTCATCAATTTTCAATGCCCAATCCTTCCTCGACCGGTTGACCGTTTTCTCAAGAATCGCCTTGATTTCACGATTGGAAATTTCCGCTTGTCCATTTGTTTGCGGATGATATGCAAGACTCTTCTTGTGTTGAATCCCATATTTCTTGAGCATGGTGGCCAATGTTCTCTCAAGGAAGTGAGTACCCCGATCACTAATCAAGACCCTCGGGACTCCAAATCTAGGGAATATAATCTTGGTCAAGAGTTTCATCACCGATTTCGCATCACAAGTTTTAGTGGGGATTGCCTCAACCCACTTACTCACATAGTCCACCGCCACTAGGATATACTCGTTCCCACAAGAGGAGGGGAAAGGACCTTGATAATCTATTCCCCATACATCGAAAATCTCGACCTCGAGCATATATTGTAGTGGCATCTCATGGCGCCTTGATATGTTCCCGCTCCTTTGACATTTGTCACAACTCTTGACGTAGGCGGCTACGTCATGGTAAATGGTGGGCCAATAAAATCCGCATTGTAGGATCTTAGCGGATGTCTTCATCGAGCTTGCGTGGCCGCCACAAGGCATGTCATGACAATGCATTATAATAGACTTGGCTTCATCATAGGGTACACATCTTCGGAATAAACCGTCGGCACATGATTTGTATAGGTTTGGATCGTCCCAATGAAATTGCTTAACATCATGGAAGAACTTCTTCTTTTTGTGGGAGTCATAGTCTTGAGGCACGATCCCCGACACAATATAATTCACAAAATCGGCATACCATGGGGCTTCTACCATTGACAGGGCTAATAGATGATCATCTCGAAGAGAGTCGTCGATAGGAACTTCCGGATCATGATCATCAAGCACTAGACGAGATAAATGGTCGGCGACCACATTTTCCGTTCCCTTCTTGTCCCGGACTTCAATATCGAACTCTTGGAGGAGTAAAACCCAACGGAGTAAACGAGCCTTGGAATCTTTCTTGGCCATGAGATACTTTAGAGCCGAATGGTCGGTGTGGACAATAACCTTCGATCCTACAAGATAAGACCGGAATTTCTCCATGGAGTACACCACCGCTAGAAGCTCCTTCTCGGTAGTGGTGTAGTTTGCTTGTGCGGAGTCTAATGTTTTGCTCGCATAATGTATAGCATGGAGTTTGCCTTCTTTCCTTTGTCCCAAAACCGCTCCAATGGCAAAATCGCTTGCATCGCACATGAGCTCGAAAGGGATACTCCAATCCGGTGGTTGGATTATAGGGGCCGAAATGAGAGCATTCTTCAACCTATCAAAAGCATCAAGACAAGCATTAGTCATGATAAAAGGAGCATCTTTGGCGAGGAGTTCCGTTAAGGGTCTAGCTATCTTGGAAAAATCTTTAATGAAGCGGCGGTAAAACCCCGCATGACCAAGAAAGCTACGAATCCCCTTAACGTTACTAGGTGGAGGCAACTTTTCAATAGCCTCGACCTTCGCCCTATCAACTTCTATTCCCCTATTAGACACTACATGGCCTAGGACTATCCCCTCCGTCACCATAAAGTGACATTTTTCCCAATTTAGTGTAAGTCCGGTTTCCTTACACCGTTGTAGGATCTTATCAAGGTTTTCCAAACAATTTTCAAAAGAAAACCCTACAACGGAGAAATCATCCATAAATACTTCAAGGGTCTTTTCCACAAAATCGGAAAAAATAGACATCATGCAACGTTGGAACGTGCTCGGCGCATTACATAACCCAAAGGGCATACGACGGTAGGCGTATACCCCGTAAGTGCAAGTGAAAGTAGTCTTCTCTTGATCATCGGGATGGATCGGGATTTGGAAAAATCCCGAAAATCCATCCAAATAACAAAAGTAAGAATGTTTGGCCAAGCGTTCCAACATTTGGTCTATAAAGGGGAGGGGGAAATGGTCTTTCCGGGTGGCTTTGTTGAGTTGACGGTAATCTATAACCATGCGCCACCCGGTAATTGGCCTAGTAGACACTAATTCTCCTTTATCATTCTTGACAACCGTCGTCCCACCTTTCTTAGGGACGACATGAACGGGACTCACCCACTTACTATCCGAGATTGGATAAATGATATTAGCATCAAGGAGTTTTAGCACCTCCTTCCTCACCACCTCGGCCATGGCCGGATTGAGACGTCTTTGACGCTCAATGGATGAGGTGCTCTCATCTTCCAAGAGTATACGATGAGAGCATAAGGCGGGACTAATACCACGAATATCATCAATAGTGTACCCAATGACTTCTTTATATTTCCTCAAAACTTCCAACAAGTCATGTACTTGATGGTCATTAAGTGCACTATTGACAATAACGGGGTATGATTCATTAGGACCTAAGAAGGCATATTTAAGAGATGAAGGAAGAGGTTTCAACTCCACTTGAGGAGGCGTAGATCTCTCCTCATATAAACCTTCCTCGGCCAAACTTTCTAGTGACCTTGTGGTGCATTGCTTGAAGATTGAGTCCATAGCTAGAGTATATTCCATCGCATCCATTTCCGAATTCCCGACAATGGACTCCTCAAGGGCATAATGATCATCTTGCTCCAGGTAGACTCTTCAAGCATTTGTACTTGGTAGCATGATCCAACATTTGAAGGCTCTTTCATGGCTTTCTCAAGTGAAAATTCCATCTTGTCATCCCCGACTTGAAGTGAGAGCTTACAATTCTTGACATCAATAAGAGCTCCCCCGGTGGCTAGGCATGGACGACCAAGTATAATGGGAATCTTGGTGTCTTCGGGAATGTCCATGATGTAAAAGTCACACGGGATGATTAAGTTCCCGACTTTGATCGGCACATCCTCGGCTACCCCCATCGGATATTTAACGGAACGATCCGCTAATTGAAGGGACACTCTCGTGGGAGCTAGCTCAAAGCCTTCAAGCTTGTTAAAGATGGAAAGGAGCATAAGACTTACACTTGCTCCTAGATCACAAAATGCCTTCTCAATATTGATAGAGCCAATTGAGCATGGAATAGTAAAGCTCCCGGGGTCTTCCAATTTTTGTGGCAATTTATTCAAGAGAACGGCACTACACTCCTTTGAGAGGCTCACCGATAATTGCTCACCATATGCCTTCTTAGAAATGACATCCTTCAAGAACTTGCCATAGGAGGGGATGTCTCTAATGACCTCAAGGAAAGGAAGTGTGATATGCATACTCTTCATCATCTCCAAGAACTTCCCATACTTTTGCTCAAGCTTGGCTCTAGCTAACCTTTGAGGAAATGGAATCGGTGGCACATATGCTTTGACTTCACTAGTCGCCTTTGGGGTTTCTTGTACAATTTGATCTTCAACAATAGGTGGTTTATCAACAACCACTTCATTTGAACCCTCTTTTTCACCATTTGCTTCCTCACTTACTTCATCCACAACATTGGTCTTCCTCTTCTTGTTAACCACAACTTCATCCAATATGCGCCCATTCCTTAATTGAATGGCATTCAATTCGCCGTTACCCTTAGGATTTGCCTTAATGCCACCCGAAAATGTCCCACTTGACACAGTCAACTCGTTGACTTGATTCGCGAGTTGTTGTATTTGATGATCGGTGATTCTTTGGGCATTTTGGACTTGACTCTTCAATTGAGAAATAGAAGATGTAGTCTCTTCATGGCGTTGGTCTTGGCGTTGAATGAAACTATTTTGAGTGCTCATCATTTGCTCCATAAGTATCTCCAAATTGGACTTTGGTGGTGGAGCTTGTTGTGGCACAACTTGTTGTTGTTGTGGGACTTGTGGTATAGGAGTAGTGAAGGGTGTAGGAGTTCGGAATGGAACTTGAAATTGACTTTGGAGAGGGGTTTGAAATGGAGTGGTGTTGAATGTTGGTCTTGCTTGGAAATTTCTTGCTTGAAAACCCGATGTATCTTGTGCTTGGAAGTTGAACCCTTGATTAAAGCCTTGATTCGGTCTTTGGAAGTTTTGATTGAAAGTTCCCTTTTGTTGATTGAATGGAGTTTGGAAGTTCTTGTTCCCATAAGATAGAAACGCTCTTTGCCCGGGACGGTATTGGTTGTTGTTGAATGCTTGTCTTGCGTTTGTTTCCCATATACCATTAGCTTGCTCCATGGTAGTGACAACACAACACTCCGCGGCATCATGACTTGAACTTCCACACAACTCACAATAGAACTCATCGGTCTCCTTAGAAGAACTTGATCCCCCTTGCTTGAATTGAGAAAGTTGTTTTGTCAAATTGTCGATCTTTGCATTAAGAGCATTCAAAGTCTCACTATTGTCTTGCTTCTTCAACTTCCTTCTATCCCCACCCCAATGATGATTGTTGGAGGCCATCTTTTCAATAAATCCCATGGCCGCGGTATGGTGAACTAAGTCAATGGCACCACCGGCCGCCGCGTCCAACCCTAATTGATATTCGGATCGAACGCCATTGTAGAAAGTAAGGATGACCACGTGGGGGGCTATACCATGGTGGGGGCATTGCCTTAATAGCTCTTTAAACCTTTCCCATGCCTCGTAGAGCGACTCATGATCTTCTTGGACAAAGTTTGTTATATCGTTACAGTATTTTGCCGTCTTACCCGGCGGAAAGAATTTCAAGAGGAAAGCTTTAGAGAGTTTATCCCAAGTGTCAAAGGAGCCGGCCGTTTGGGACCTCAACCACTCCTTGGCTCTTCCCGTTAGCGAGTACGGGAAAAGTCTTAAGCGAATGGCCTCCTCCGACGCTCCGTTGATTTTTACGTTGTCGCATGCTTCTAGGAACACATTGATATGCTCATTGGGATTGTCGAGGGGTAATCCGGAGAATTGGTTTTGTTGTACGAATTGGATGAGAGCGGGCTTGATCTCAAAGTTGTTAGCTCCGACTGCGGGCCTTGTAATACTCGATTGTGACACCACTTGGGGTGTCGACTCTTCCCTTATAGTAGCCATATGAGGAGGCGGAGAAGGGGGTCTCGGAGAATTAACCTCTTCGTCGGACTCAATTGTGTCTTCGGATCTAATCTCTTCTTCGGATTCGGAAGTAATGGGAGGTGAAGGCGGTTGCACTTGATGTCTTCTTCTTTCGGCGTTGTACCGCCTTGCCGTAGCTTCGATCTCGGGGTTCAACAAGTGGATTGGTGAAAGCCCAAGGATCCGCCTACTCATGCAAAGCAATACAAAAACTAAAAGGTAGAAGTTAGAACACGGGCAAGGGCACACCGAAGTGTGCAAAACAAGTAATGACTTAGTCTAAACTTAAGAAACAAAACTACTAGTACCGCTAACACTCCCCGGCAGCGGCGCCAAAAACTTGTTGGGGTTTTAATTACCTCGCAAGCGCACGATATAATCGTTGCACTAGAAAGGGTCGGTCCACAAGGAGTGTGGTGATTCCTAGTCGTTTCAATTCTAATTGTTTATCTAAGTCGATAAAGATTGGTGATAGGGGACTAAAGCTAGGTGAATGAATATTAACTAAGACGAGATACTACTAAAAAGAAGATGAAACTAAATTAAGGAAAAATGATAACTAGTGGAATAACGATTAATCAAGAATAAAAGGGACTAGGGAACGATGTCGCTTCAATCCACCTAAATCGCACCAAAGTACATCGAGTATTGAAGGAATCGGGATTAAGGGCAAAGTTGTATCGTCTAGGTCGGCCACCTCCCTCCCGGGTTCGTGTCCGGCTTAATTTCCCGTTTACCTCCCTCCCGGGTTCGTAAAGCGGAATCCCTAAGTCAAATTCGAGGGTCACTCCCGTGATAAATCCCAAACCGACTCAAGTCAAAAAGGCACGCATACTAGTGTGTAGGATACCACGCTAGACACCACTCCCGTGTTCGATCTAGTACGGTAAGGCAAGATATAGGGTCAAACCGGTTACCCATCCTAATCGACTCCCATCGATGAACAAGGGATCGGGACCGTCTCAAACTCCTAAACCAAGGCAATCCAAAATCCTCCACACCACTTTATCCAATTACCCAATTCAATCGATACAAAACATACAAGAGGCGCAATTTAGGCGAATTTAGGCTTCATTGACCCCTAGTGGGTGACTAGTCACTAATCATGGCTAAATTGGTGGAATTAAGCATAAAGATGGAGTCTTCAACTATGAACATTGTTGTAAATTGAATTATACTACCAATTATGTGAAAATGGTCAAATTGGAGGAATCTAATTGGGGATTTCTAATACTAACATGAAATTCATAAATATGAACAAAGTGAGAGAAAACTAAACTAATTGCAAACTAGAGTAACAAACAAAGAAAAGAGAAGACTAAGATGAACTAACAAGAACTAACAAATAAAACTAAGAAATTGGGGAAAAGAAGAAGAAAAACAAAACTAGAGTAAAGATTAGAGATTACCAAAGATGGAGAGACAAAGGAGATAATAATAAAAGAAAATAATATATAAAGCTTGAATCTTGAATAAGGAAGATGAAGATCTTCAAAGACTACAAACTCTCTCAAAAACCCCAAATAATTCAAAATATGGAAGCTTGGGATGCAAAATAAGGATTTTAGTATTTATACTTCTAATTAGGTTACATAGAAAACCGGTCGAAAAACGAAGTGAAATGGCAAAACCGGAGTAACGCACGAAACATGCGTTACGCACGGTGAGAATCGCACGGTGTGAACCTCCTGATCTGCGTTTCGCACGGTCCACCGTGCTATTCTCTTCCTATGCCCATTTTCCCGTTTCTTGTCTTCTATGCGCTTATTTAGGCTCGAACTCGGTCCATGTACCTCCTTTTACCCGGGCATGCTCAAGTTTCATCGTTCTCGTCACGGAAATGCCTAAAAACGAACAACAAACGCAAAAACCCGTGTAATACAAAATATAGGCGAAATGAGCCGGAATGCCAAAGAAAATACGATTAATCAAGGCTAAATAAACGTCAAAAGGGTGTAGAAAAGCGGTCAATAACGGAGTTATCAATTGAAACTAGAGATCAATTGTGAGGATGAACAAAATTCCCTCTTACACCTAATCTTGAATTTATATCTCTAGTTGGTGGTTCGACGTTATATATTCGGGATTTTTGATGGATAGTTTTTATTTTGTAGCTGCGACTGGGCCCGGTTTTAGCTCCACATTCCCATACGTGCTTAGGCACAATCCATTTTCTTCCCTTACCCATTTAGCCACCCTTTGTAAGTCCTTGGCATGTACTATGGTCCTAATTGGTGGAACACGTATTTGATTGGGGAGATTGATTTCATATTCGATTGCATGCATGTTTCATAAGTCGAGTGAGTGTTCTTATTCCTTCTTATCTTCACATTTATATACTCACCCGTTCTTATGAGTGTTGAGCGATAACCGCGAGGAAGTCCGACATTGATGGTCTCGCAAGATTGAAAGTTTGGCAAGCGATCGTTTATTCATGGCATGATTATTGATTTAGTTTTATTCTTTGACATCCCGTGTTTTCTAGCCAGTTTAAGATGATTTTTAGGGAGCATGATTGTAAGTTTGCTTTGAGTCGTGCTTCGCATCACTTGTCCTCTCTTGTATTATATGTTTGGTTTGCTTGAGGACAAGCAAAGAGCCGGTTTGGGGGAGTTTGATCAACACATTTTATATCTATTTATTTCGTCCCCCGACCGTTGATTTATCACGTTTTCTTCTCCTGATTATGCCTTAACTGTCGATATTTTCTAGAAAGTCGATACTGCCGTATCTCGGGTTATTTTGCAGGATATGTGTGCTTTTGGATGCATTTACGTCATGACGAACTGAAAAGACTAAGCCGAGGACGAGAATAGGAATCGAGAAGGAACAAAGACGGAAACAAATGCAAATTGAGAAGAAAGAATGATCGCCTACACAAGGGTCAACTTCAAACGTCCATATCTTGAGTTCTACAACTCCAATCAGGGTGATGTTTATGGCGTTGGAAAGCTCTTTCTCTTAGCTTTCGAACGGTATATTGGACGTCTAATTTGAACAAGTAACGAAGAAATGGCAGCCAATCAGTTGTCCTGATTTCATTGTCAGACACTTTTTCTTTTACACAATTTAGAACTCCTTTTATTTTTCTTAGCATTAAAGTTTACGTAGTTTAGTTTACTTGGGAAGATACATTGAACCTTGCTCTTTATTCTTAGATCTGGAATTCTTCGGTATTGCAATTCTTAATTTCAATTTCAATTTCAGTTTCTACTTTAATTTCCGTCTTAATTCATTCTTCATATTGCTTTATCGTTTTCTAGTATAGATTTATTATTGCTTTTCGTAGATTAATTCGATTCACCTCCGTTATGTTTAATTGCAGTTCGTATTTCGTTAATTTGATTATGCTTAATATGAGTAGCTAGATTTCATCTAGGGTTTAGAGGGATCGATGCGTATTATTAGGGTTATAGTCAATTGACCTGTTTCTAATCGTATGAACTATCGCCTGATTATCGTTTTAATTCTGATTAATTGTTTGATGCATAATTCAATTAATTAGTATCGCAAATTAGGACTTTTCGCCGACCGGGTTAAGAACTAATTAGGCCACGATAGTTTGGGTAGACTGACTTAATGCTAGCGACCGCAGGTTAAGTTTAGATCTAAGGGTTGTAGTGTACCGACCGGACCTGCACCTTAGGTAGTTCGATTATTGACCTGTTAGTTGACTCCCTAACCCGAGTAATATTCATTGTGAATCTGAGACCCTAGACTTTTTCCTTATTGATTTATCTTTCAGTAATTAGTTATTAGTTTACCAAACCAACCAAAACTGTGACTTATAATCTAGAATCTAATTCTTAGGATAAATAATTGAATTCTCATCTCCTTGTGGTTCGACCCCTGACTTCGCTATCTACATTAGTTAGTGACCTTAGGGTATCTTTGATTAGGGATACGACTAACCCCTGTCAAATTTTGGCGCCGTTGCCGGGGAGACGATGTTATTTAGTTGTTTATCTTTTTTAGGTTCTAGGTTATTTTTTTGTATATAATTTTTTTATTTTGTATATATATATATATTTTTTTTTTATCATTCACCATTATGACCAATTTTTACTTCCCACAATTCAATCATGAGTCACTACATAATTATTGGGATAGACTTGAGTCTTTCATTATTCAAAATGGCTTTAATTTTGATATACGGGATATGTGTCATATGATATATAATGGTGTTAATGATGAGTCACGGGCTAGAATTGAGGAAAATTGCGGAGGGATGTTTAATTATATCTCTTACGAGGAACGATTGGAAATCCTTAAATATTTAGCCCGTAATAGTGCTGAATTAGAGTTGAGGCGGAATAATGACAAGGCGGAAATCAAGGCTTTATTGCTACAATTCATGCAAGCTCGACAAAAGCAAGATACTCAAATAGGCCAATAGCTAGATCATTATGAAATCTTGAACAATCAAATTGCCCAATTAGCAAGTCAAGAGCAACAAAGTCAACCGGGTACGCCTATAGAAGTAGTGAAGAACCTCCAGGTAAGTGTTCCATCTCCATCTCTTGTGAACATAATTGATGATGACGATGACGATGGGTATAATGTTCAATCTATTCAAGATCACCAAACCGCCATGAATGACTGTGAGCTAGAATGTGTGTTTTTTTGAGGAAAACGTGTGTTTGGATGCTCTGAATGATGCTCTTTTAATTGAGGATAACATTACGGATTTTGATTTGTGTGATTTTGAGAGAGTGTCATTTGTTGTTAATTATGAGGTTTTGGAGACAGAATTGAACAAAAGAGAGGATCCTGAGCTTGAGAGGAAAAATCAAAAGGAAGAGAAGATTACACTTTTTGACGATTCCTTGAGTGGAAGAAGTGTGGCTACATGGGATAGCGAGAATGATTTCTTTGAAACACCAATTTTAGAGAAATTTGAGTTTTTCCCTTATATTGAGGACGAATCACTTCCACCTATTGATTGTCTTAATTACATTTCTCTTGAGCCTTTGTTTGAGCTTATGATTAGTGGGGAGGATTGTGATAATTCTTTCACGGAGATCGGTAAGATTGATCCTTTGAGTGGTCTTGAGAGTTCTAACTCTTCTTTTATGCAAATTATACCCGATGATAAGCCGTGGGTCGAATTTGAGATATTTGGTGTCTACGTCTTGCCTTACGAGCCGCCTATTAACATTCTTACTCTTCTTATGCACTATGACCACCATGCTGAGGATTGGTCTAGCTCGTCTGATAGGCTAAGACGATCATTGACTTTGTCTCTGTTTGTCTTCTTTATATCATGGTGCTACTTATGCTTTTGTGTAGCACATGCGCAGATGTTTGATCGACTCTTGAGAGCTTTAAGCTGTTTTGATCACAGTCATCTGTGGACAACTGTTGTATAAGACGAACCCCCACTTTGCAGCTGGTTTGGGGGAGCTACCCTTTGTATACGGTAATTTCTTTCCTTTTTATTTTTGTTTTTCATGTTTTCTTAGATTTTTTTTCTTCCCCTTAGGTCACGTTGTCCCTATGATTGACTGTGGATTTCCTGTTTTTATCTGCTGTAGAGTCACATTGAGGACACTGTGACATTTAGGTTTGGGGGAGAGTTTGTGTGCTTTTGTGTGTTTTATTTTATGTCGTGTGTTTTACCGCTTTAAAAAAAATTATAAAAATCCAAAAAATTGAAAAATCAGAACAAATCCAAAAATATTTTGATTTTTGTGTGTTTTTGTGTGGTGTGTCTGATGTAGAAGCATGCAAAACGACAATGATGATAATGCACTTAACATGATTTCTCCTAATTTTCAGCTTAATTTGTGTCTGAAAATACGTTTTGCTTTGAGATATGACTATGTTGATATGAATGCCTATTTGAACGTTTAATAATGAGTAGATTTGACCACTTGTCGGCAAGCCACAAAATTATGAGGATTTAGAGCTTCCTAGGCCAGTAACATCCATAACTGGTCTCATTATAATTAGGAATTGAGTGGTTTCTCCTTGTGGAATGTGTAACATCAATTTGCATAAATATGACGTCCGTCTCTTGATATTGAATACGTGTTTGGTTTGAGGAGGAGGTACATGAGGATAGGCATTTCTGTTTTTGATGAGCTCCACATAGCCAAAAATGACCCATTTTTACTACCTTGTAGATTTAGGTCATTTTCCTTTGTTAGCCCATTTCAGTTGTTGTAAGCTGCTTTTCGTTGCCTATATTAATTAGCCACAATCCAGAATAGCCTACCCTGTCGGGACAGTCGCAGTGAACTTAATTGGAATTATTCACTAATTGGTCATATTTCGAGATTTCGACATCTTTTGGACTTTAGTGTGTAAGATCGTCGATGCGACTTTGTAATCGCCTTCCCCCTATTCAAAATTTGAAAAAATAGAAGCATGAAAGAAAAGAATGAAGAAAAAAAAGAAAAAAAAAAGAGAAAAAAATGAAAAATGAAATATATGCTTCTTGTAATATTTCGGGAATGGTCGAAAAGATTGAAACTAGAGATCAATTGTGAGGATGAACAAAATTCCCTCTTACACCTAAACTTGAATTTATATCTCTAGTTGGTGGTTCGACGTTATATATTCGGGATTTTTGATGGATAGTTTTTATTGTGTAGCTGCGACTGGGCCCGGTTTTAGCTCCACATTCCCATACGTGCTTAGGTACAATCCATTTTCTTCCCTTACCCATTTAGCCACCCTTTGTAAGTCCTTGGCATGTACTATGGTCCTAATTGGTGGAACACGTATTTGATTGGGGAGATTGATTTCATATTCGATTGCATGCATGTTTCATAAGTCGAGTGAGTGTTCTTATTCCTTCTTATCTTCACATTTATATACTCACCCGTTCTTATGAGTGTTGAGCGATAACCGCGAGGAAGTCCGACATTGATGGTCTCGCAAGATTGAAAGTTTGGCAAGCGATCGTTTATTCATGGCATGATTATTGATTTAGTTTTATTCTTTGACATCCCGTGTTTTCTAGCCGGTTTAAGATGATTTTTAGGGAGCATGATTGTAAGTTTGCTTTGAGTCGTGCTTCGCATCACTTGTCCTCTCTTGTATTATATGTTTGGTTTGCTTGAGGACAAGCAAAGAGCCGGTTTGGGGGAGTTTGATCAACACATTTTATATCTATTTATTTCGTCCCCCGACCGTTGATTTATCACGTTTTCTTCTCCTGATTATGCATTAACTGTCGATATTTTCTAGAAAGTCGATACTGCCGTATCTCGGGTTATTTTGCAGGATATGTGTGCTTTTGGATGCATTTACGTCTTGACGAACTGAAAAGACTAAGCCGAGGACGAGAATAGGAATCGAGAAGGAACAAAGAAGGAAACAAATGCAAATTGAGAAGAAAGAATGATCGCCTACACAAGGGTCAACTTCAAACGTCCATATCTTGAGTTATACAACTCCAATCAGGGTGATTTTTGTGGCTTTGGAAATCTCTTTATCTTAGCTTTCGAACGGTATATTGGACGTCTAATTTGAACAAGTAACGAAGAAATGGCAGCCGTTTGAAGTCGAGCGCGCGATGCTGTGACCTACAGCGATACTCGATCGAGTGCCCCCACTGCACTCGATCGAGTGCCACTTCGTGAAGCTCCTGCCAATATTTTGGGGGGTCACTCGATAGAGTGCCATCAGGCACTCGATCGAGTGCACCCAATCCGGCCCGCGCGTCAATTCTATTTCAACTTAGAATTTGGGCCTGTTTTCGAGCCCAACTGATTTTCTTTAAATCAGTTGTCCTGACTTCATTGTCAGACACTTTTTCTTTTACACAATTTAGAACTCCTTTTTTTTTCTTAGCATTAAAGTTTACGTAGTTTAGTTTACTTGGGAAGATACATTGAACCTTGCTCTTTATTCTTAGATCTGGAATTCTTCGGTATTGCAATTCTTAATTTCTATTTCAATTTCAATTTCAGTTTCTACTTTAATTTTCGTCTTAATTCATTCTTCATATTGCTTTATCGTTTTCTAGTATAGATTTATTATTGCTTTCCGTAGATTAATTCGATTCACCTCCGTTATGTTTAATTGCAGTTCGTATTTCGTTAATTTGATTATGCTTAATATGAGTAGCTAGATTTCATCTAGGGTTTAGAGGGATCGATGCGTATTATTAGGGTTATAATCAATTGACCTGTTTCTAATCGTATGAACTATCGCCTGATTATTGTTTTAATTCTGATTAATTGTTTGATGCATAATTCAATTAATTAGTATCGCAAATTAGGACTTTTCGCCGACCGGGTTAAGAACTAATTAGGCCGCGATAGTTTGGGTAGACTGACTTAATGCTAGCGACCGCAGGTTAAGTTTAGATCTAAGGGTTGTAGTGTACCGACCGGACCTGCACCTTAGGTAGTTCGATTATTGACCTGTTAGTTGACTCCCTAACCCGAGTAATATTCATTGTGAATCTGAGACCCTAGACTTTTTCCTTATTGATTTATCTTTCAGTAATTAGTTATTAGTTTACCAAACCAACCAAAACTGTGACTTATAATCTAGAATCTAATTCTTAGGATAAATAATTGAATTCTCATCTCCTTGTGGTTCGACCCCTGACTTCGCTATCTACATTAGTTAGTGACCTTAGGGTATCTTTAATTAGGGATACGACTAACCCCTGTCAGGGATCACATTTCCAATCATCAAAACAATCTGCTGACAATCAGAGTGAATCACGATGTGTAAGAAACCCATCGTAAGAGCCCAATCTAAAGCAGCAAGAATTACCAGGGCCTCAGCTTGGATAGCAGAAGAAGCCATGAGGCGTGAGTTCATACGTTCAATGTCCTGTCCCAAGGGATCCCGCGCCAGCCATCCTCCAGAAGCATGAGAGCTACATATCCAGGAAGCATCGACATGAATTTTGACCTGTGAGCATAGAATAATCCCACCAATAAGAAATATAGGCTTACCCATCTTGATATCACAGTCGTCCTTATGTTGGCTCAACTGAGGGGTATCATCCTCCTCCTTTGTAAAAAAACCTCCAAATTGATATTGAAATAATGTGATTGCAAGTTTAGCATTTGGGCATATATTTTGAAATTTGACCCTTTTCTTAAAAGCCATATAACCCAGAGGACATTAACAAAGGCTAGAACTCCAAAAGTTCCTTGTACATAAGAGGAGAGATAATTGAGCCAATCAATAATCCATATCTTAATATCAATATGTGAGTTAACGTTAGCTCGAATACCTAAGCTGCAACCAAACCAGAGTCTTTCAGAGAAGCAACAGTCCCTGGAAAGATGCCCCAGGGTTTCCATCGCCTCAGTTTGATTGCAAAGGCAGCAGGCAGTGTCAACACTTAGAGAACGTCTATCAAATTCAGCCCCAATGGGGAGGGTATCATTAAGAATTTTCCAAAGAAAAGTTTTTAACTTTCCAGGAATTTTCATCCTCCATAACCTTTTACCACAAAAATTAAGAATCTTACCATTTGGTATTTGGTGTGCTATTTGAGGACGAAACTTGGTATGAAAGGCAAGTCTATATACCCACTTTTGGAATTATAGTCTCCCGACGGGGTAAGAGACCAGTAGCAATAATCCTCACAACAATCTCGGGGCAAGTAGCAGCAAAGAATACATTGTGTCCAGTCCTCATCATGATAGGATCTTATCTTATCGACATCCCAATTCCCGAAAGAATTGAGGAGATCACTAATGGATGTGGGGTACTCCAGGGATTGGGCGTCATCCTTAATAATAGGCTTTTGTCCATTGACCCACCGAACCTTGCTAATATCAATCTTAGAAGGGTTACCCGGTAACCATGCAAGACCATCATATATAAGGTCAAAACCCCAACCAAATACCTTTCCATCCCCAAGAGCTGCTATTATAATTAGGAGAGGTACTAGATCCAATGTTATGGGACGGGTTGGAGTATTTCGCAATTAAGATTTTGCTTAACAGTGAGGATGGTTGTGTAAGGATTTTCCAACCAATCTTCCCAAGAAGAGCCTGCTTAACACATTGAATATTCCGAATCCCAATGCCACCTTCAATTTTGGGGAGAGATAGATAAAGTGCACTTCTCTAGTGAATGGTCCTGCATTTCCTTGTTCCCGCCCACCAGAAATGGGCAAACAACTTTTGAATTCTATTTGCCACACTTACCGGAATTTTAAAGACCGATAGGAGATGAACAGATAGTGAAGCAAGAACAGAGGAGATGAGAGTAAGTCTACCCGCAGGAGAGAGTAGGGTCCCATTCCAGGAAGAGATACGCTTAATCACCATATCATAAAAATTGTTGAAGAAGGCTTTACTGTTACGATTAACATCAAGCGGTACTCCCAGATAATTACCCAAAGAAGCATGTGAGGATAATCCAAAAGTTTTGTAGCACGACTGTGCTAACGCCAAAGTAGTGTTAGGACTGAAAATGATGGATGACTTACCAAAATTAATCAGTTTTCCTGAGGCCTCACAATATTCCAGAAGCATGTAGTGTAAATTCTCAATGCTCGTGTTATTCCCTTCAGTGAAGAAGAGAGCATCGTCTGCAAAAAGAAGATACGAGATGGGAGGTGCATTCCGAGCGAGCTTAATACCCCGTAAAGCATCCATAGATTGCATTTTCCTGAGATTAGAGGAGAGGACTTCCGTGCATAGGACAAAAAGGAAGGGGGAAAGGGGATCACCCTGCCTTAGCCCACGATTAGGAATGATCCTAATTTTGGTCGCACCATTAATGAGCAGATCATAAGTTACAGAGGTAACACAATTAAGGATGAGTTTTATCAAATGAACTGGAAACCCCATAGTCTCAAGCATGAGTCGCAAGAAATTCCAATTTATACGATCAAAAGCCTTACTGAAATCAATTTTTATAGCAATTTTGCTTTTATGACTCGAAGTGTTGCAGTTCTTAAGGTGGTGCATTACCTCATGGGTAATCAGAATATTATCATTTATAGATCGACCTAGTACAAAAGCATTTTGATACTCACTGACCAGCTTTCCAATGACTCTCTTGATTCTGTTAGCAATGCATTTCGTAGTTATTCTCATAACCACGTTGCAAAGACTAATGGGCCGCAACTGGTCAGCACTTTCGAGACTGGTGACCTTTGGGATGAGAGCAACAAAGGTTCTGTTCATTTCTTTAAGGACCATACCAGAATTAAGAGTGGAGCAAACAGCCATAGTGAGATCATCTTTGACAATAGACCAATATTTTTGGAAGAAAAGAGCAGGAAATCCATCTGGACCCGTAGATTTCATGCCCCCTAACTGGAAAACAGCCGCACGGACTTCCTTAGCTGTGAAAGGTTTCCCCAGGTGAATTTTATCCATTTCATCCAGTCTTTCAACACAATCGAACATGTAGCCAAACTGCGTTTTGTAATGTTCATAGGTAAGGGTAGAGGCATCATCACCATGACCGTATTGGTAGATTTTCATAAAATGGGATTTAATGATGCTGCAAATTTCATTAGGGCTAGTACACCAAGTTCCAATATCATCTTTGAGACCCGTGATGAAGTTTCTCGCAGCACGGCCTTTAACGCAGTTAAAAAAGAATCGGGAACAAGTGTCACCTTCAGTGGCCCATTTAAGCTTTGCCCGTTGTTTCCAAAAGGTAGTCATTGCAGTTGCAAATTCTTTGAGATTAGCATGGGCTTCCTCATATTTTTCGTCCGATTCTCCCGCAAGAATGGAGTCAATCCCATCATTAAGTTTGTCATCAAAGTCAGTCCACTTTTTATTCCAAGAATCTTTCTTGTCAAGCGCCCATTTTTTTGACAATAGCTCGAGTGCGTCCAAGCTTGCGCAATAGGCGAAAGGCAGGTGAACCACAAATCTTTTAGTTCGAATTCCAGTGCTGTTGGATTAGATCTTTGCATTCCTCATAATCAAGGCACCAAGCTTTAATTTTATAAGGTTTACTAGCCCGATCGCGTACCAGATTAAGGTTAAGCTCAATCATTGCATGATCCGATAGTTGAATCGGAAAGTGAGTAACCCCTGTGTTTGGATATAATCCAAGCCAATTTGCAGAGGCATAAGCCTTATCTAGTCTCTCATAGATCTTTTTTCTGCCCTTTCGGTTGTTACACCAAGTAAACTGTTGTCCTTTGTAGGGAATATCCAAGAGTTGGTGATCAATTTTCCATTGAACAAAGTCATCCAAGCCCTTAATATATCCTTCTTTATAACTTTGCTTATCTTCGGCCAAATCAACCTGATTGAAATCACCAATTAGAATGAAAGGGAGATCAAAAGAGTCAAGTCAAGTTCCGAGATGATCCCAGACCTCATTTCTTTTTTCTACTTTTGGATGACCATAGATACAACACAAATACCAAACCGCACCATTCAAAGTGGCTTTTAATATAATAAAATGAGGATTGGAGTACATAACATCAAAACTAGCGGTTGCTTTCCATCCAAACCAAAGACCTCCACTAAGGCCAACCGCTTCAACACCAACCCCATAAGGGTAACCAAGAGACCGACCCATAATAGAAGCTAAAGAAGCATTACATTTGGTTTCCATTAAAAAAGATGAAGTCATACTTATTATTATCTCCTACTACCGTTCCAAGTTTTCCCATTGTAGGGGCGAGCGGATCATTCATTCCCCTACAATTCCATGAAAGTCCAATCATGGCTCCCGTGGAGGTTGTTTTGGGTCAACCTCCCTAACCTCATCACAATTTTCCAAGCCGTCATCCTCAAAATCAAGCTGTAAATCCGCAACATTCATTCGAAATCCAGATGATGTAGAAGAGCATTCGATTTTGCTTTCTTGTTCACTTCTTGGTTGAGATCTGTGATATAATCAATAGCACCTTGAACCGAATTAAGAGCATCACTGGGTACCAAGACCAAAGTAGGATCCGAGAAGGTCTTACGTTTCTTGTAAGGCACACGAGCATCATCAGAATTAGCACTGTCAGAGTAGGAAATATCACCAGCAAAAGGCTGACCAGTCGGAGTAAATTGGGTTGGATTCTCTAATTCCCAGTCTGGAGTTTGCCTAACAGAGTGGGCAGTAAGATTTGGTCTACCGGGCTCAGCACTCCTCCTGGCCACAAAGGCTCCATGGGCTTTAGCTAAATCCAAATTATCAAAGTTTACATACAAGGATGCATTCCTAGGGCCCAAAGTAGGTTGATCAGCCAAGCTCTGAGAATCAGACACTTGCATGTTAACATCAACAGACTGCATGAAGCCCGAAAGAGAAAGGCCCAAATCAGTATAGCCCGGTTATTGGTAACAGTAGGTTGATCCTGAGGAGAAGGAACAAAAACAGTGTTAGAAGGCAAAAGAGTAATGGTGGTCGAAACAGCAGTATTTTCATCAGTTGTCTCCTCGAATTGCGCCTCCAAATCTTTTGTCACATTGGCAGCAACATCAGCAAGATCGTGGGAGCCAATGTCACTTTTATTAGCATCATACTCTTTGTCACTTGAAGCCTCATCTTCATCAGCATCAAAATCTAACGGCCCGCCACACGACCATTCAGGGGCGGAGTATAGCGAAGAATCAGATTCCGACCAAGTTAATACTTGTTGATACTTTGTATTATTGAAGACCTATTTGAGGATTTCTCTATTGAAAACATTGAATTCTATTTGTTTAGATTGATTTAATCAAAGATTCTTTGATTTATTTTCCTTTTATTTTCCATTTGTTGGTATATTTCTCTTCTTTCATATCTTTCCCTAGGTTAATCAAGTTTCTATTAGTTCTAATTAGGGATGACAACGGACCGGATCTGGACCAGATCCGCATGGATCCATATCCAGATCCGCATCTGTATCAGTGGATCCAGATCCGACGGATCCCAAATGTGCAGATCCATATCCAGATCCGTCGGATCCGGACTGGATCTGGATAATCCGCGGATCCAATTTCCAATTTAATTAAAATTTCAGATTTGATCAAAAGGCATCAAAATTGACACAAAGGGAGAGAATCCAGATACATAAATCATCTAGTAAATCATTCACAACCCATTTAGGACATAATCGTTTTTTAATATCCTGATAAAATACTAAAGAATCAATCACCTACATTCTGCCATTGTTACACACTTCCTCACAATTAACTTCACTCCATTTAACTCCTTGTGTACATGGCAAAGTCCACCCCGATGCAACCACGCGCGAGTTTGAGTAGGCAAATGAATCTCGTGTTAAGATTGTTCTCGAATCCAAAATTTAAATGATAATGGAGTCGCCACCGATTTTTATGGGAATTCGAACCCGCTCTATACTTAGGCGTATCGCGCACAAAGCACAACTTGCCTTATAGTATTAGAGTTTGTGTGGTTCGTCCCTTTGCATACCGATACCGATGTCGAATTATCGAGTATCGTATATTGAATGACTCTCGTTGCCAATGGCTTCGGACGTCCGCAAACTGAAGGTTTTGAGTAATGGGTGAATGTACGTGTTGGGAAGCCCACGAAGGACACCCACAACTCCGCCCGCACATAGCGACCTCTACTAAGATTTCGATTGGTGTTTAAGTAAGCGCGTTAGTAAGACGATGAAGGTGTATGATAACCATTGTTTTAGGCTATACATGTGAAACATGTGTTTGCTACGTCATTTAATGCATCTTTAGAGTTTTGCCAGAATTGAATTTAGCATGTGGGTTCATTTTAAAGCTATAAATGCCACACAATGAATTAAATAACTTGGAAATAGAAATTACAAGTTACACGAGCGGCTCATTATGTCGCGCATTATGTTGTGTTCCGATCGGAGGACGGAGGCTCGCGCGCGAGAGCTCATGCGACCTGGAAGTCAGGCGCAAGGAACTCGGCGTCCCAGCTTTCAGGCCCGAGCACTAGGGCACCCAAACCGGCCACGTACGGAACCAAAGTGTGATGTTAGCTTGATCCCGAGGCCTCAAAGTCTAATCCCGACTTATCCTAGAGAAGTCTGATTGCCTTTATTTATCAAATGTCGTGTCCGACTAAATAGTCATCGACATAGGATTAATATTGCGAGGCATTCACTCAAAGTCGTAATGGAATGAAAATGAATATGAAATGTGGGTTTTAAAAGGAGACACGTGATAGATTAGCACGTGTTGACTAACATCGCAAGTGTAATTCCCTAGGCGAAACTCGTATCGTTGTTGACTACATTAAAAGTCTACGATACCTTGTTTCGACCTTAATTGGGTACTTGTCCTTGATCGTCCCGGTTTATGACCTAAATCGAATATATCGACTTAACACGAACATCGGAGCCTTCCGTATCGCAGCGTTGTTGTCGGGTCTCGTGGACCATACGACTCTGGGATTGACATCATTAGGTTTCGCGTTAGCTTGATTTTTGATGACTGTTTATGCATGACGTTCGATTATAGAACCGACATCAAACATTTAGGAGTGAATATTTTTAATGACGTTGAAAACATAAGACGAAGGATTCTACGATCGCGTCATAACCTGAGGGTCAGGCGCCTGCCTTGGGACGCTCTAATCCTCAAACGCATGGAGTGGCGTGGCTCAATTGTGAGGCGCCACCACCCTAGCGCTCTGTCTCGTGGTTATGCAAACTTTGGGCAGATTCGATTATTTAATGCGTTTGATTGAAAGGATCGATTCGTCACGGCGAATGTTAAATCCTTTGCACTATTGAAATCGTCGTTTGGCCATTAGGCCTACGGCGTTCAAATGGCGTCATTGGATACTCGCTCGAAAACGATAACGACTCGTCATCGCAAACATTAGGTGCTTTGCATTTCGGCATCGTAGTTTGGCCATTAGGGCCTACGATGCTCGATTTAGCGTCATCGAACGTCTGCTCGAGTCGTGTTTTTGAAAATAGTTTATTATATAATACACGGTATTAATAACAAAAGCGTAAAAACATTTTAGCAGTTGACTCGCCTTAAACAACCAAATACGCGGGGTCACGAGATAAGCGACCGGCGACTCGAGTACGGTACTCTTGTGTTCGTGTTTCCTTATTTCATCCCCCTTAGTACTCGATACGTAAAAGAACGAGTATTTTATCGTCGGAAAGTTAGTAGTTAGATGTTAGGAACGAAAAATAAATGTTAGATGCGAGAATTAAATGTTAGTGTACGATAATGAAAAGGTAGTATTGTTAGAATGCGATAAATAAACGGGTTTAGAGACAAAGGCGTCTTAAAACCACTGGAGGCCCTGTGCTCCGCATAAAATTGAGGCCCTAAATATTACTTTAAATTCAAATTTCATACAGTAAAAAAAAATATCTACATCTACTCCGGACATGACTTTATTGTATTTGTTAAACAAATAAAATTAAAGATTTAAATTTTGAAAATATTTCAACTAAATTTCAACTTTTAAACATTTCTAATTTCTTCTTATTTTTATTTGAAATGTATCCTCCTTCAACTTCTTTTCAAACAAAAATGTCTATCAAAATTTCCTATGGAGTAGCTAATTAAATTGAAATAAAACATTCAAAAAAATTGTGCAATTTAAGAGACAAATCAATACGGGAGTAACAATTAAACACCCACCTAATTTACCAATTGACCTACATCAAAACTTGATTAGTTAGGGAAAAGACCAACAAATTAAAGCAATACTCCGTATCTATTAAGAACTCAAACTCAATAAATTATCAAAATCAGAAACCAAATAAGTAATGAAAATCTACTTACCCACATATAAATATATAATAAACAAACAAGAAGGGAAGGAAAAGTTGTAGAAGAAGTTAAGATCCTAGGTGAAAATCAAACCAACGTAGAAATTTATGGTGCAAAGTTGACAAGGGGTTGAACCTGGCCAAGTAGTTCATGAGACAATTGATAATAAACATGTAGAAATTAGAAAAATAATCAGATTTAATCATTGAGATGGATATTTAATACTTGATTAGTATGGTTTTGGGAATTGCAAATTCTTTGGAAAGGAGAAAGTTTTTCTTGACAAATGAAACGTTCACCTCGGCGGTTACAGCAGTAATTTTTTTAATGAATTTGGGCCCCAAATTTGGAGGCCCGGTTCCTATGCGCGGACTGAATTGGGCCTTAGCCAACCCTGTTTAGAGATAAAAATGGGTTTTGAACACCCTCAACTTACATGTCAAATGTTTCGAAATACGGGCTCGCAGAGTATCGTCGTAGACACGGGGAGCGGTTCGAAGTATGTAGGAGGAGTTAGGGCATGTTTATGTGTGTATGTGGGAATGGTGGAGCTCTCGTACTTCTGGTTTTTGAGCTCGGAAAATGAATGTTGTGACCCGCGAAATGGTGAACATAAGGGTGTATTTATAGAGCTTTGCGAAATGCTCTGATTTCGAAATTCAGGCGCCTGGAGGCTAGCACCCTGACATTGGGACGCCTCACCTGAGGCGCTTGGGTGCAGGCGGTTGAAATCGCGCGTATCAGAAGTTACTCAAAATATGATATACGGGTTATTCGAGGTATGATTTCATTCCGTTTGACTTTGATTGATTGTGAATTTGGACGCCATTGTGGCTCATTTGGTTTTTGGGTTTCGACGTTGACCGGATTTGACTCGGTCGACAAAGACGGTTTTTGCCCCCGATGGCGGTTTTGGCTCAAAGTAGCTTTATTTTATTGGAAATGACCCACAAAGTCTGGATTTGAGGTTGGTTTTGAGATATTTGTACTCCACTAAGTGCCCACGTCGGATACTATTGATTCTGAGTCTGTATTTGAGCGTATTGATGCATGTTAGCGTCTAATCATCATCTGGTGTTTTGTTTGAGACTGCTACAGACACGAGTAGACAAAATGCGGGTGCCTACACTCCCAGCAATGACGCTCAATCTCCGCCAAAAACAAACAAGTAATTCTATTGTCCACCATCTCATTTTCAACTACATTCAATCAACATCACCATCACCATCAATATATCATCAAATACATTAATTTCAAGCTAATTTTACCTAATGCAACCTAATCGCGGCAATTATTATGCTGAACCTAAATCAGCCAGTAAACGCAATAACAAGAATAGCGAACGAAGAGATCTACAAGATCTTAATCTACGACAAATCATCACAAGACATTCTCTCTCCTCTAATCCATGTCAAAGACCTACGTAAGCACGGTATCACCCTCTTTTTCCTCATTGATAAACCTAGAAAACTTATACCCGATGTTCCCATTGTTTACTTCATTCGCCCCACGCCTGAAAACCTTCAGCACATCATTTTGGATGAATTGAAGTGTCGGGAATCTGGGTCAAATTTGGGTACGACTATGAGACGAATTAAAGTGAGGAGATTGTGAGAGTGATGCTTGAAAAATTGATGAAGATGAATCAGAGGCAGCAAGCGCTAGGTGGGACTAAGGGTGCTAGGTTAGATTTTAGGGAGGAGAGGAGAGTATGAAACTGTGAATTGGGTTTGTTGCTCTATTTTACTACGACCCAACAATATGTATCCCTTTTTTTTTAAAACGGATTTGTGGATTGGATCCGGATCTGTTTAACAAGATCCAGATCCGTTTAAAAATAGCAGATCCGGATCCAATCCATATCCAACGAATCTGAAATTTTAAGATTCATATCTGATCCATGCGGACCGGATCTTGTGGATTTGGACCGGATCCAAGATCCGTTGCCATCCCTAGTTCTAATCATTGTTTATGCTAAGTTCTCTTCCTTCTTTCAATATGAATCCATTTGTGATGTTGTTTGCGTTGATTGTGAATGTGGATAGCCTTGGGATGAGTATTGAGTACTCCCTCCACATTTATTTGTTCCTCCCATATTCCGTTCTAGGACACATTTTTTTGTTCCTCCCATTAATATTTCCATATTTGGTAAAACTTTACATTATTTTAATCATTAACTACCAAACTTACTCTTACTTTTACACTATTTTAATCAATTAATATCACTTGTCACTACTTTACCATATTACCTACCCCATCTCTCTCTTCTACTAAGAGGATATAAAGTGCTTAGGTGTCACCCTCTCATGCACTTTTTTCCCTCCAAACCTCCAAAAACAAAACACTACCATTTCAATAAGGAAACAAATAAACTACAAATAATCAGTTCAAGTGGTTAGAATTTTTTTTTTTCTCATTATATTTGAAGTATATGTTACGGAGTATCTTCTAATTTGTTAACAAAATTTCTAATGATTTGAATAATCCCCTTATATATGTTGAGTCCCTAAGTTCTCATCCCATCCGTTGGATGGGATGAGGATGGATGGACAAGATGTATCCTAATATTTTGTATTTAAAAAAAAAAAAAAGATTTAGTATCCTAAAATAACTCCCATGATTTTAGGAAACAATAACTCCCATAATCATAATCATTCCTCATTCATTCATTCATTCATTCATTCACGTTACAGGTTCATCAAAAGCTTAAAAATAAAAAAAACGCTCCCATCGATCATCATGTTCATTCATTCATTCAATCAAATTTGTGCTCGAAATTCCGTTACTATGAATTCAATGATCGCGACATCTTCATTAACTGTTGATAAGCAATTCATCGAGTATAACAATGGTGAGTTTCGATATTGCTTTCATGTTTTGCGTCAATTTTTATTCATTATCTTGATTAATTTGCGTCAATTTGTGTTCATGTTTTGCGTCAATTTTCATGTTGATATTGC
The DNA here is from genome assembly GCA_958450325.1 of Agrostemma githago. Taxonomy (NCBI): domain Eukaryota; kingdom Viridiplantae; phylum Streptophyta; class Magnoliopsida; order Caryophyllales; family Caryophyllaceae; genus Agrostemma; species Agrostemma githago. The sequence goes on along the minus strand of OY288258.1, from coordinate 52,659,445 downwards.
TTTCATGGTCGTGTCATTCATGTTTTGCGTCAATTTTCATGTTGATATTGTTTTCATGGTCGTGTTATACATCATATAGATTCATATGCAAATCGTAGAACACACAAACGGTGAGTATATATGTTTTGTAATTTGTACTGGAATCGCCATGGAAGTCATTCAGATGCTACTCAATTATTAGTTTTTACGTTTACAATATATTGAGTTATTGTAGTTCATATACTGCGTTACTTTAGTGTAGAGCATCTGTTACTTTAATATCTACCATCTGTTACTTTATATGTCGTGTTACTTTAATACACTCCAGTTGTTACTTTAGTGTTTTTCATCTGTTATTGTAGTACATTGTAGTGTCCTAAGAATTTAAGAAACTGCCATATTAAAAAAAAAAGATATTGTTTCCTATAATAATGGGACGTGATTGCCACCAAAATAGGAAACAATATCAAAGAGTAACGCCATATAAAAAAAAGAAAAAAAAAATATTACTTCCTATAATTATGGGACGTGATGATTTCAAAATAGGAAACAATATCAAAGAGTAAGATACTGCGTCATACTCTCATTTTTATCATTATATGAATTTTTTGCACTAACTTATACCTGGTGTTATTTTAATTAACATTATCTGTTACTTTAATTCATACTATCTGTTACTTTAATGTCTGACCTCTGTTACTTTATACCTGGTGTATAAGTATACCTTGTTAATTTAATTCAATGTTACTTCAATGCACTTCATCTGTTACTTTAACTCTTGTAATCTGTTACTTTAATCCACATGAATGATGTAGGGATGTGGGTGAGAGTTTCCTCCATTGTGCGGTGGTGAGATTAAATTAAAGCTTCTGAGATGATGACGATGAAGAAGATGAAAAAGAAGAAGACGGAGAGAACGAGAAGGATGAAGAAGAAGTAGAATTATAAGTAGGACATTATGAGTAACAAGTGTGAAACATTGGAATTGTAATAGAGTTGATTTAGTTGGAATCTTGTACCACTTTTTGTTTTGAAGTATCTTAATAAAAACAAACATTGTTCTTTTTGTTAATTGGAACTCCTATTTTTGCAAGAGACTACTATGCAACGTAACTGACTGATTTTATAAGTTAAAGTAACATAGTTCATGAATTAAAGTAACACATTGTATGAGTTAGAGTAACAGTTTTTCCAAGAGACTATGCAACGTAACACATTTTATGAGTTAAAGTAACACAGTTCATGAATTAGAGTAACACAACGTATGAGTTACAGTAACATAGTTTATGGATTATGGCAGTAACATGGTAACATACGTACAATGGCAGTAGGGAACGAATGATTTTTTTGCTGAAGATGAAAAAAAACTTAATTTTAAATAAACTTGTGTGAGAGAAAGAGGCAATTAAAAATTTGATAGGAAAGAGAGAATTTGTACCGAGATAATTAAGGAAGAGAGAGAAAGAAAATATATTTTGATAGATATTATAGTTATTTCCTTAATTATGAGATCAAATCTTGTCCATTAATCTAACATTGAATCAAGGGCTAAGATGGGGACTCACGGACAAAAACATATATAAGTGGACTCACCTGATCCCACTTCTATATATATATATATATATATATATATATATATATATATATATAGAAATAGGATCTGGTGTAAATACACCAATTTGGTGTAAACACCCTAACAATCTGGACCGTTGATCTTAATCTTGATCAACGGCTCAGATTAGATCTCACAAACCCAACAAAAGCCTCCTCATTCCTCACGTACGTGCGTCATTTTGATTTTTGTCTTTTTCTCTCTTCATTTTCATTTTATTGTCTCTCTCTACCGTCTCCCTTTTCTTTCTTCATCAAGCAATTCATTCTCCCTTTCGTCTTCATCATCATCGTTCAATTTCTTCAATTCCTTCTACAGTTTTGCCCTTATTTCATCAGTTTTAATGTTTAAAGCTTTTTGTGCGGTTGATTAGCTCAAGAACTTATGGTAATTTTGCTGATTTTCACTTTAATTTCTCGTAATGTTACGTTTTTTTTGCTGATTTATTGATTTTTCAGGTGATTTTACTGAGTCAAATCATGTCCTTAACCAGCTATCAACGATAGAAAATCAGCATCTTCGTTTAAGTATTCGACATCCTCCTCGATCTTCTTCTTCTTTTTTGTCTTTTTTCTTGATTGAGAGCTTAATTGTGAATTGTTTTACTTGCACATAAGGTGTTTGTCGAAATGCTTCAGTGACATTTTATGATTGTTGCCTTTTTTAATGCATCGATTTTGACTACTGCTGGTTTTGCATGAGTTGATTGAATGTAGTACTGATTCTAATGGTTTTATGTTTGATTTTTGATACTGTATTGTGCAACGTACATAGTGTTATCATTCAACTGAAAATTTACGAGTTTTACACTCCTATGAACATGAGATGGAAAGTAGTAAAAATTTGAATCTGCTTCAGAATTTCGAGTAGGTTGGTTAGATACGAAAATGCGATTGCTGTTAATGTACTGATCAATAGAATTTCGAGCAGGTGATCTATGTAAATGTGATTGCTATTAATTCGGAAATATGGAATGCATAGGATGTTTTGAATGCTGAAAAATAGAATTTCGAGCAGTTTAGCTACGTGGCCATGTAAATGTAATTACTGTTAATACGGAATACATAGGATAGGATGTTTGAAACGCTGATTTCTATAGAATTTCGAGCAATTTAGGTATGCAAATATAGTTGCTGTAATTCGGAATGCATAGGATGTTTGAAACGCTGATTTCAATAGAATTTCGAGGAATTTAGGTATGCGAATGTATTGCTGTTGATTCAGAATGCATAGGATAGGATGTTTGAAACGCTGATGAAAAGAATTACGAGCACGTTAACTGCAAATGAGACGGTGTTATACTGTTATTTCAGAATGCATATTTCCTACGCGACTGTTTATTCTGCAGCGGGTGGTCCATGACTTGTCTTTTCATATTGCATTTCGGTTTCATGTGACTGTTTCATACCAAATTAGTTTTCTTCCGTGTTTTCGTCCAGGTGATGTATGATAAATACTCTGGTCGAAGTAGAAGGTTTGCCTTTGCTACAATGAAGACGGTTGAGGACGCAAATGCAGTCGTCGAGAAATTGAACGACACAGTAAGCATTTCATCCCGTATTTCTAACAAAAAAACTAATCTGGTATGAAACAGTCACATGAAACCGAGTTTTGTATCCTAAAAAACGTGCAGGAAATTGGCGGAAGGAAGATCAAGGTGAACATTACGGAGAAACCGTTAGGAGGAGCAGGATTCAGTGTATCGCTTCCACCAGGAGAGGAAATGCAGTTGTCGACAGTCCACATAAAGTTTACGTTGGAAATCTTGCAAAGACGGTGACAACGGAGATGTTGAAAGAGTTTTTCTCCGACAAGGGGACAGTTCTTAGTGCTAAGGTGCAACGGACACCCAGGACGTCGAAGTCTAGTGGATTTGGTTTCGTTTGTTTCTCTTCTGATGACGAGGTCGAGGCTGCCATCACTGCTTTGAACAATGCCGTAAGTTTGGCTAAGACATCGAGTTGTGTCTGGTTCGGGTCTAGACCTGGCAAACGGGTCAACTAGGTCGGGCCGGGCCAAAACATTTTGAACTGGGTCATTTTCATCTTCAATTACTTTAATGTTGTTATTCCAATGTTTATAATCAGTTATTCTTATTTTGGACAGCAGTTATTCCAACATTTACTAATTATTTATTGAATCAATCAATTCTTTCTTTTCAATTACTCTAATATTGTTGTTATATTCCAATGCATATAATCAATTATACTTATATTGGACAATAATTACTCCAATATTTACTCATTATTAATTGAATCAATCAATTCTTGTTCTTCAATTATACTCTTTACTCTAATGTTGTTGTTACTTCAATGCGTATAATTGGTTATTCTTATATTGGATAACAGTTACTCCAACATTTGATTTGAGTTACTCTAACATTTTACACCAAGATATAAGGTACCAAGTATTTCAAGCTATAATACCAAGTATTCCAAGATGTAACACAAAGTAATCCAACTATTATTAACTATCATATTATAAACATCGTATGCTTTCATGGTCTGAGTTGTATACTTGTATGAATGTCTTCAACGTCATATTGTCCCATCCTTTTGACTTAGTCGTCAAGATTTCCGAGTGGGTCCTGCATATATATCATATTTATTAATCAACTACTCTAATATTTAGTGACTCCAACATATATATTCAAGTATTCTAAAAAAATATTTAGTTATACATGTTCAGCTATTCCAGTCCAGAATCACAGTTACTCTAATGCTCATGTTCATCTATTCCAACATTAGACATCAGTTATTCTATGTTCATGTTCAGTTATTCCAACACATACTCAAGTACTCCAATTACTCCAACACGTATATACTCAGTTACTCCAACACATATATTCAGTTACTCCAACATATATACTCAGCTACTCCAACACATATACTCAGTTACTCCAACACATATACTCAGTGACTCCAACACATATATTCAACTATTCCAACACATATACTCAATTACTCCAACATATATACTCAGTTACTCCAACACATATATTCAATTACTCCAACACATACTCAAGTACTCCAATTACTCCAACACATATACTCAGTTACTCCAACATATATATATTCAACTATTCCAACACATATATTCAACTATTCCAACACACATACTCAAGTATTCCAATTACTCCAACATATATACTCAGTTACTCCAACACATATATTCAACTATTCCAACACATATACTCAATTACTCCAACATATATACTCAGTTACTCCAACACATATATTCAATTACTCCAACACATACTCAAGTACTCCAATTACTCCAACACATATACTCAGTTACTCCAACATATATATATTCAACTATTCCAACACATATATTCAACTATTCCAACACATATACTCAAATACTCCAATTACTCCAACACATATATTCAACTATTCTAACATATATATTCATGTAATCTATAAAATTCTGAGATTACCTTCAAGTTGATTCATGTTTTCAGTGTTGAAATCGATATTCATCATAAAGAATTCTGGAGGAAATAAAAAACCAATAGTTAAAAACGAATCCATGCTCAAAAACCAGATAACTTTACTTAAAAAACGAATACTTATTCAAAAACGAATAGGTATTGAATTATAACGACATTACCTTCATGTTCATCAACAATAGGTTCATGCTCGGTGGAATCCATGCTCATCAAAAACGAATTTCTGAAAATTGAACGAATTGAATTGAATTTCTGATAATTGAATTGAATTTCTGAAAATTACTTTGGTTTACGATGGAATCCATGCTCCATGCTCCATGCTCCATGCTCATCATGCTCCAGTCTGGTAACTCTTCTGCAGGTCCTACGTATCTTGCGCAGCATCAATTATTTGACCAGGCAGCATGTCCTCTACTAAATATAATGAATTGAATTTCTGAAAATTGAATTGAATTGAATGAATTGTATATGAATTGAACGAATTGTATACGAATTGAACGAATTTCGTATACAATTGATCAAATTTTCGAGGTAGAACGAATTAGGATGATAGGATGATGAATTTTTGAGAGGAAATTTGGGGGTTTTTGGGAGGAAAATTGATGTAACCCTAGATAGAAAAGAGAGAAAGAGAGGAGAGAGAAAGAGAGGTAGGTTGTGAGGTTTTTTTTGGGGTTTTGTTATCTTCTGATGATTAATCTCAACCGTTGATCAAGATTAAGATCAACGGTTCAGAATGTTAGGATGTTTACACCAAATCCCACCTGTATATATATATATATATATATATATATATATATAAATAGGATCTGGTGTAAACACACCAATTTGGTGTAAACATCCTAACAATCTGGACCGTTGATCTAATATTTGATCAACGACTCAGATTTAATCTTCAAAAGAGAACAAAACCTTCCCAAAGTCCCTCCCTTACCTCTCTTTTCTCTCTCCTCTCTTTCTTTTATACTCATGTAACCAAATTTTTCTCTACAAATTTTGCTCTCAAAATTGAAATGCTTAATTTTTTCGGATAAATGCTCAATTATAAGTTCCTATTGCTAATCGTAATCTTAGATTGTAGATTATTTCAATTAATTCGTTATAATTTTCCAGAAATTTATTCAATTCATTCAATTTTTTTGATTGAAATTACAATTTTTGTAAAAAATTCGTTCCTATTGCTCGATTTCCGAAAAATTGCTCAATTATAAGTTCTTGTTGCTTAATCGTAAGATTAGATTGTAGATTACTTCATTGAATTCGTTTTAATTTTCCAGAAATTCGTTCAATTTTATGCAAAATATATGCATTTATTAGAATACTTGAATATATGCCTTGAAATACTTGAATATATAAGCTGGAATACTTGAATATATACTCAGTTATTCCAACACATATATTCAAGTATTCCAACACATATATTCAAGTATTCCAACATATATATTCAATTACTCTAACATATAAACTCAGTTACTCCAACACATATATTCAAGTATTCCAACATACATATTCAAGTATTCCAACATACATATTCAATTTTTTTCACCGACTAATACTGTTTTACAGCAGTCGATGATGAAGAAACAATGCAAGAACACAAGTTCAGAGATATCAAAACATCTACCGTGTCGGAATATCAGAAAGACGCATTTCAAAATGGTCGAACTTGCCGTATTTTAATTGTCGTATCCCATATGTAATTACACGTATGGAATTAAGCAGTTACTCCAACATGTTTTGTTGATTATTCCAACAATCATTCAAATTATTTATTGAATCAATCAATTATTCATCCTCAATTACTTTAATGTCGTTATTTCAATGTTACAAGCAGTTATTCCTATGTTCGACAATAGGTATTCAAACATTTACCAATTGCTGATGGAATCAATCAATTTTTAAATCTTCAATTACTCTAATGTCATTGTTATTCCAATGCTTACAAGCAGTTATTCCTATGTTCGACGACAGTTACTCCAACATTTTACTAGTTGATTGAATCAATAAATTTTTAATCTTCAATTACTCTAATGTCGTTGTTATTCTAATGCATATAAGCAGTTATTCCTATGTTCGACAACAACTACTCCAACATTAATTGTTGATTGAAACCACATGTAAAGAAATACATCTTATAAAAACTATTCTATTCTTCATGAGTTTTGAAACATCTCTCTATCTTAGGCATGAGCTCATCTTCTACCGTCCTTATCCAATTGTCGTTGGCACCCGGAGTCCAAGTCAAGCTTAGAGAATTCGTACTATTTTCAATAGTTGGTGTTGAGCATTGTTGTGAACTTTGTATTGTTGCTATCAACTGATTGAATGTCTGCAAACATATACAGGTACTCCAATATTCAAATTCAAGTACACTAATGCATATTCTCAAGTACTCTAATGCATATATTCAAGATTATGCAAAAACATACATTCAAGCACTCTAAAATTCCGTAGATTCAAATACCTATTTTAACCTTCCAATTCAGTTATTCCAACATACATGTTTAAGTACTCCAACATATATAAATTAAAGTATTCTAAATCATATAGTCAAGTACTCCAATGTATACGTATACTCAAGTATTTCAATTACTCCAAGACATATACTCAGTTACTCCAACATAAATATTCAAATATCCAACACATATATTTAATTACTCTATTAAATTTTGAGATTCATATACTCAAGTACTCCAACTACTTTAAGACATATATTCAGTTATTCCAACATATATATTCAAGTATTCCAACATATATGTTCAAGTATTCCAACATATATATTCAAGTACTTACTCCAACATGTATACTCAGTTACTCCAACACATATATTCAACTATTCTAACACATATATTCAATTATTCTAACATATATATTCAAGTACTCTATAAAATTCTGAGATTACCTTCAAGTTGATTCATTTTTCTATGTTGAAATCGATATTTATCATAAAGAATTCTGGAAGAATTCAAAAACCAATAGTTAATCAAAAACGAATATACGTGATAAATTAAATTAAAAAACGAATAGGTATTAAATTATAGCGACATTACCTTCATGTTCATCAACAATAGGTTCATGCTCGGTGGAATCCATGCTCATCAAAAATGAATTTCGTATAAAAATTCTTGAAACCCTAATCAAATCAATCAACCTACGCGACATCCTCTAAACCACCGACATCGACGACAAATCTTCGTCATTATCAGCGCCGGAGCTTGAACGAATCGCGAGTGCAATCCTAAAGAATTATGGAAAATCCATCAAAAACAAATTGCAATTAAATCAAAAAATTGAACGAATTTCTGAAAAATTAAAACGATTTGAATGAATAATCTACAATCTAATCTTACGATTGAGCAATAGGAACATACAATTGAGCAATTTTCTGATTAATTAAGAGTTTCAATTTGGAAGATAACATGAATTTTTGAGAGCAAATTTGGGGGTTTTGTGCAAGAAAATTGACATAACCCTAGACAGAAGAGAAAGAAAGAGAGGAGAGAGAAAGAGAGGCAGGCTGAGAGGGTTTTTGGGAGGGTTTTGTTATCTTCTGACGATTAATCTCAACCGTTGATCAAAGATTAGATCAACGGTCCAAATTATTAGGATATTTACACCAAAATTGGTGTTTACACCAAATCCCACCTGTATATATATATATATATATATATATATATATATAATAGGGTCGGGATTCGGTGCGAACCTTAGTTCGGTCCGAACCGTCCGAACTATATAATAACCAAAAAAACGCTCAACCATTATTCATCTCAATCAATCTTGTTCATCTCATTCTTCCCCAATTCAAAATTTGATTTTTCTCATCTGCAATTTTCTCAACGCACCAACTCAAGCAATAAATTAATCGTTTACTGGTTAATCCTACAATCAATCCTCATTCGCGATTCCTATTTTTGATTTTTGATTTTTTTTACTCTAATTTTCGATTTTTGTCCTTCAATCAATTAATCGCCAGGTATTCAACAATCATAGTCCCTGATTGTCACTTTTCGTTGTTGTAATTCGTAGTAATCTTCTTCTTCTTCCCTATTTCGTTCCTTTGTTGTTTTGTCGTTACCGATGTGTTACGGACCTATTGTTGGTGCGTCACTTCTATTGCTGTTGTTACGTGTTTCTGCCGCTATTATGTTATTATTGTTGCATCTATTGTTATTGTTGTTAGGGGTGAGCAAAAATATACGATACGGTTTTATTATACGTATACGATACGGTATACGCTTTCAATTATACGAATTTTCGGATATCCGATACGAATAACCGTATATACGATACGGTTTTCCTTAAAACCATAGCGGATACGTATCGGGGAAAATTGAAACCGGATATCCGGTTTCCGATCCGGTTTTTTAAAAACAATAAAAAATATGAAAAATATAATCCTAATATGCATTATACAATAAAGAATTCAAAACTTACCAATTATTCTCAAAGGTAAAAAACAAAACTATTAGTGAATTTATGATTTTAGGTGATGAAACGTCATATTTTTTTGGAACAATGGTACCGCAAGTCATACATACTTTTTTTTAGGTATTTTTGTTATATCAATTTATATAAAACGTAACGTTGCTTAAAAACAATTAACTACTCTTAATTAAAAATGAAAAATTGTTTAAAAAAAAAAAGAAAAATTGGAAAAAAAATATAAAACCGGATACCGGATATCCGAAAACCGGATATCCGAAAAAACCGGATATCCGGAAACTGGATATCTGGAAAAAACCGGATCGGATACGGATCGCAAAATTTTAAGTTTTTAAAACCGGATATCCGATACGGTTTGCAAAATCGGATCGGATATCCGGTTTTGCTCACCCTTAATTGTTGTTACTGCCGTTAATTGCTTTCGATTAGAATTAGCTGTTGTTGGTCGTTTATTAGTTATCTTCTTCCCTCTTCTTCATTCCCTTTTCTTTCCTTCTTTTGATGTTATTCCTTTAATTAATGCCACTGCTGCTATTGTCGTCTGCGCTGTCACTATCGTATTGTTAATGCTACGTTTTGCTACTGCTCGTTTTTCTCCTCTAACTGGCAATCATTGATTCTGCATTTTTGTTCTTTTTCTGCCTGTTTGTCAATTGAATTGGAATGCTGCTTATGCTTATGCTGTTTTAGTTAGTCATGCTAGTGATTTGTAGTGGATGTTGTGGAATGTCATCCGCTGTGATTTTGATGGTGTGTTTGGGTTATAGACTTATAGCTGCTTGATGGATAACTGAAATTGATGGGGGTAAGCATAGCTATTGTTGTCTGAGTTACCAGATTTGTTCAACTCCTTGCTGATCGCGCATAACACGAATTTAATCCATCACCGCACTCACTCAAAATGTATACTCCGATAGATTAGTAGAGTTGGCATGTCATGTTTTGTATGGTTAAATTTAAATTGGTCATAATTATAAACTTTGTTTAGGCATTTCCTCATACTACATAATTGTTTACCAATTAAACTACGGAGTATTAATTTTAGTTTTAATTGTCTTAGGGTTACACTTGGTCTATTTTTTGTGAAGATGGTAAGCATTACAACTAATTCTTCATCTTCCGGTATTAATTCTTCATTTGGTTTATCAAAGATATTGATCTTTCACGTGATCTTTTAAAATGAAATTGTCTCATTCTTGTAGGTTACACTTTTAAAGGCTCCACTTACACTTTTTAATGCTCCACCTACACTTTTTAAGAATTGTAAGTATAGACTAAAAGATGTGTAAGTAGAGACCATGAAAGTGTAATTGTCTCATTCTTGTAGGTTACACTTTTAAAGGCTCCACTTACACTTTTAAAGAAGTGTATGTAGAGATTAAAAGAAGTGTAAGTAGAGATTATAGAAGTGTAAGTAGAGGCTATAGAAGTGTAATTATCTCATTTTCTTGTAGGTTACACTTTTTCTATAGAAGATGCGAGTAGAATTTTTGTGAGATGGGTGGTTCGATTAAGCCCAATGTAAGTATCCATCAATCTAAAATTCTGAAATTAATTTATTTTCGGTAACATAACCGATTAACCAATGTAAGCCCAATGTCATTTGTCACAGGTTTATGCATATTTCAGCTATCAAGAAGAGTTTGATTGATTACTTGGAACAACTACGGCATTTATTAGGGAGGATTTTGTCACGGGATTATAATTGGACTATGCTTAATTTCAGTTTATGTTTGACTTCGATTGAGTTCATTTTTGTTGGCCACTTTTGTTGGTTTGATATTATATTAGACTGAAATTTCTCTTTACGCATTGGAAACAAAATTTGATTGTTAGTATATGATGGAAGTTTTTTTTAATCAAATGATGTATTTGTTTTTGTGTAAAGAAATAAGGAAGGGAGAAATGGACCGATCGCATGAAGTTGAACGATGAATGTTAGTAATGCTTCTCGCAATGTGGCGTATACATTAGTTCTCTAGTAACTACATACACTTCCCTAGTCGCTACATACACTTCCTAGCAACCACTTACACTTCTCTAGTAACTACTTACATTTCTCAAAGCAGCCACATACACTTCTCAAAGCGGCCACTTACACTTCTCAACAAGGCCACTTACACTTACACTTCTCAAAGCGGCCACATACACTTCTCAAAGCGACCACTTACACTTCTCAACACGGCTACATACACTTCTCAACACAGACACATACACTTCTCAACACGGACACTTACACTTCTCAAAGCGGCCACTTACACTTCTCAACACGGCTACGTACACTTCTTAAAACAGCTACATACACTCCTCAACACGGCTACATTCTCAACACGGCCACATACACTTCTCCAAACGGCTACATACACTTCTGAACACGGCTACATACCCTTCTCTAACGGCAGCCACATACACTTATCTAAAGTGGAAAAACACTAAAGTTAGTGTCAAATATACTAGAAACCAATCTTCAAGACGAGCAAAAGCGGCTACCCTTGTTCCTAATTCATAACGAATAAAACTTTCACAATTATTGTCGCTTAGTAATGTCGTTGCCAAATTCTTCCTTGGGTATTTACATAGAATCTAATGATAAATAATTACAACCGACAAAAAGTAATTACAAAGGTGTATCTATGGTAAATAATTACATTTTAATGCAACCGACAAAAATGATTACAATCGATGATAGTGTGCTGAACATTCCTGTAATAGGCCTCTTTGCTTATGCTTAACTGATGTGTCGTGTTTACATAACTTTATTCCCTCGATTCCGTTGTCTTTTCCGGTCGGAACGCGCTCTTTAGAGCCGTTTCTTCTAACATTTTGCTTTGAGTGAGTGTTTTTGTAGATTCTACACGATTTCAGGTCTTTATGTGCATTTACACTCATATCTGGTTAGAAGAACGATCCCGAGACAAAACCCGTGCTTCAAGACGTTTAGGCGAAGAAGAAATGAGAAGTGTCGATTCGTTGGGCCAAGGAAAGCGGCCCAATACTTGTTTTTAGTAGTGTTGTGCGCGCCAGCCTGCATGTGGCAGGCGGCCTGCTGGCAGGCCGGCATGACACAAGGGCAATTTTAGCTTCAATTTTAGGTGTGCGTCGGCCCCTGCATGTGGCAGGCGGCCTGCCAGCCAGCCGAGGCGCACAGCCAGTTCAATTCCGCCTATTTTGTATAACTTAGGAGTTGTATTATTCCCTAAGGATGACTTTTCATAATTAGTTTTATTTTTACTTGAGAAGCTCGTGACTCTTAGAATCCTAGCACTCGGTTTTCACTCATACTCGAATTCGGTAATCTTGTTTATGCAATTTTAGTTTGATATTTTCAATCTTTATCGTAATTACTCAGTTCGTCGTAATTTTCTCTATTTTGCATTTCGTTGCTCCGTTTACTTCGCTAGATTTTCATTTGATTATCGCTAGATTTGTTTGCTTCGCTTTCAATCATGAATTCCATGTATGCGTATTGTTGTTCCGTAATTATCATGTGTAGCTAATTTTCTCGCTAGGGTCGAGGGGGATCGATGGATTATTATACGCGTATGCTACTTTGATACTAAATGTATAATTATGCTAGTACCATTTTCGCGTGCTTTATTTGTCGATTAATTTGTTAAAGGCCACAACATGTTAATCTGTTTGGGAAATTCTAGTTCTCGTGCAAAAGCCGAATTAGGATTAGATCACGCGCGATTTGGTAGGGAGTCTAATAAGTTGCGAGAGCCCGTTAGATCCTTCCAAGGTTGACACGGTTCGAGAGAACGTGTTATAGCCGACTAGCATGTTTATGTGTTTATTATTATTGTCGCATAATTGTTGAACATCTATCGTGAACCCGTGACCTTAGTTTTCATCTCATTGTTAGATTCGATTTTTATTATCATCTTTTAGTAGTCTTTTATATATTTTCAATCAATCAACCGTTTAGAGCATTTTAGAGACGCCATAGCTAATAGACGAAAATTGACTGTTTCCCTGTGGATTCGATACCTTGCTTGCCGCTATCTTCTTGTTAGTAGCATTAGGTTTATCTTGATTGGGTGAGACGACTTAACCCATATCAAATTTGGCGCCGTTGCCGGGGAAACGGTTTTTCTTATTTTTTAGCTTGTTTCTTTTATGCTCTCTTTCGTCTCAAGGAATTAAAACTCCTTGAGGTTGATTTCACTTTCCTACTTGTAGTTTTGCTTATGCCCAGGTCTTTCCGGTCATCAGAGCTTACTCCGTTCGATCCTGAACCCGAGAAAACCTTTCGTAGGCGACGACAGTTTTGGAGAGAGATTTCTGCAGCTCCCGATCTTGCGACTTTGGAAGCTATTCATACTGAATTTGTAGCTGAGAATCAGTCCTTTGAAGAGGAACATCAATCTCAGTCCGAGATCATTTTACCACCTCCTCCTATCATAAAAATGTCGAAGCTTTCTAGTCATTCGGAGCCCGAGCAAACTGCTCTTCCTAAGTTGGTTAAACGACCAATTGCCACTCAAGGTACATTTGAGATTCGACCCGCCTTTATCACCTTGGTGGAGAAGAATCAATTTGGTGGTGACCCTAAGGAGGATCCTCACAAGCATATGAGGATTTTTACTGATTATTGCTCCATGATTCCGCTTCCGACCGGGGTAACTCAAGAAGAAGTCATGGAGATGCTCTTCATGTTCTCATTACGGGATTCCGCTAGGGAGTGGATAACCGATCTTGATAAAGTCACCGAGGGGATCACCGATTGGAATTCTCTTGCTCTTGCCGTCTACAAGCACTATTACCCTCCACAAAAGACGAACATGCTCCGGAGTCAAATCACCAATTTTCGTCAAACTCCGAACGAGAATATTCATGAAGCGTGGGAGCGGTTCAAGAAGCTTGTGAAGGAATGCCCGCACCATGGTTTTCAGGTTTGGTTTCTTTGTAACCAATTTTATAACGGGTTGTATGATGATTGCAGGAGTACACTTGATTCGGCATGCAATGGGCGTTTCCAATGTAATGTGGATGATGATAAGGCTCGGCAAACAATAGAAGAGATGGCATCTCACCACTCCCGATGGGGTAATCCACATGGTAATACTCGATCAAATTGCGGTGAAAGTGGGTCCTCTAATGCCGTCGCCGTTCAATTAGCCGCTCTGGCTAAGAGATTTGATGCATTTGAAGTGTCGAATTCTCAAGGGGGAGGAGGCATGCATCAAGTACATGTCATGCAAGAGAATGCATGTATGCGTTGTGGTGCCGCAGACCACCAAGCTCAGAATTGCCTAGGCTCCATAGAACAGGTGAATGCGTTCCATTCTATGCGCCCACGTTATCCGTATATGAACCAACCAGGCTATGATGCATCTCTTTTGTCTTACAGGAGTACTAATGTCTTGAACCCGCCTATTACACCAGTTTATGTACCCCCACCAAAGCAGCATCTCCTGAATCAGCAGAATTTCCAGAATCAAGGAAATTTTCAGAACCAGCAGCAATTCCATAATCAAGGGAATTTTCAGAACCAGCAGAACCAGCAGATTTTCGGTAATCAAAAGAATTTCCAAAATCAGGGAAATTTTCAGCAGCGACCTCACTCGGGTCAACTTCAACAAAATTTTGGCAATACTAATCAGAACTTCGGGAATTCTCACCAGAATTTCGGTACTAGTCAGCAGAATTTTGGCCAATCCTCAGCACAAGCTCAAGGTAATTCTTCTTCTTCTTCGAGTTCTAATGAAATGGCTGAGCTTCGTAGTATGATGCAGATGATGGCCAAGACCCAGGACTCTATGATGGCACAAATGCAAAAGAATGATCAAGCTAAGGATAATGCCATCAAGAATTTGGAGAACCAAGTGGGACACCTTGCCGCGTCACAAGCAACGCGTCAACAAGGTAAACTCCCTTCTCAAGGTGATCAACAGCATGATACGGCTAATGCAATCACTCTTCGTAGTGGCACACACTATGAGAGTCCGTCGATGCCTAAAGATGATACACCGGCCGAGAAGGAGGAGGTTCTAGTGGAAGATGTCAATGAGGACGTTATTGTGGAAACTCCAAGTGAAGATCAAGTTCCACCACCCACTACTCCCGTTCCCACCCCGACTAGTCCAACAATTCAAGTACCATTCCCGGGTCGATTGAAGAATCGGAAGGAGGCTACCCAATTTGGCAAGTTCATGGAGGTTGTGAAGAATTTGCAGGTTACGGTCCCATTTACCGAGCTCATTATGCAGGTCCCGTCTTACACCAAGTTTATGAAGGACATCTTGACTCGGAAGAGAAGCATTGGTGAGGTCGAAACCGTCGCTCTTACTGCAGAGTGTAGTGCATTTTTACAGAACAAGGCCCCACCAAAGCTAAAGGACCCCGGTAGTTTTTCGATTCCTTGCACTATTGGCACCTTATCGATTGATAAGGCTTTATGTGATTTAGGTGCTAGTGTAAGTGTCATGCCTTATTCCGTTTGTGAAAAACTTAATATGGGTCCTCTTAAGTGTACTAGTGTCACTTTGCAGATGGCGGATCGTTCCATAAAACGCCCTTTGGGAGTTTTAGAAGACGTGCCCGTTAGAGTTGGAAATTTTTTTATCCCGGTTGATTTTATCGTCCTTGACATGGCCGAGGACACCCAAATTCCCATAATTTTGGGAAGGCCATTTTTGCACACCGCCGGCGCGGTGATTGATGTCAAGAACGGTAAATTGACCTTAGAAGTGGGTAGAGACACCATTGTTTTCTGCTTAGATAGTACACTTAAGAACCCGATGGTAACGGATTCTTGTTGCATGATTGATGTTGTGGATGTCTTAGTTCATGATTCTATGGAGGCGTCCCTTATACAGGACCCCTTAGAGGCTTTGATATGTTCGGAAGCGTGTGCAGGTGATGCTTCCGTTGACTCTGCTGTTGTTGATGCCTTGGAAGCTGCTTTGGAAGGAAGGATGCTCACGGAGGAGCAAGGTGTCGATGTAACCAACATCGTACACACCTCATTTGCTATTGACATATCCGTTCTGGAGCGTAAGCCACTTCCGTCTCACCTAAAATATGCCTTTTTAGACGATACCGAGAGCTTCCCCGTGATTGTAAGTGCTGATTTAACTGAGCAACAACTTTCTGATTTGTTAGTTGTTTTGAAGAAAAATAGGAAAGCTTTGGGGTATAGTCTTGATGAGTTGAAGGGAATTAGGCCCGATTTTTGTATGCATAGAATTAATCTTGAGGAAGGTCATTGTCCTTGTGTCCAGGGTCAACGTAAGTTGAACCCGAATATGCAAGAGGTTGTTAAAAAGGAAGTTATGAAATTGTTGGATGCGGGAATTATTTATGCGGTTCCCGATTCAAGATGGGTGAGTCCGGTACAAGTTGTACCTAAGAAGGGAGGGACTATTGTGGTCCGAATGAGAAGAATGAGTTAATCCCTACACGAATTGTGACGGGATGGAGAATGTGCATAGACTATAGAAATTTGAACACCGCTACACTTAAAGACCATTTTCCATTGCCCTTTATCGATCAAATGCTTGAGAGACTAGCATCTCACAAGTATTTTTGCTATTTGGATGGATATTCGGGATTTTTCCAAATCCCGATACACCCCGCCGACCAAGAAAAGATCACGTTTACTTGTCCCTATGGCACTTTCGCATATCGCAGGATGCCATTCGGGCTATGTAACGCACCCGTCACCTTTCAAAGATGCATGGTGAGCATCTTTTCCGACTACATCGAGTCCATTATGGAAGTGTTTATGGACGACTTTAGTGTGTATGGTATGAGTTTTTCAGCTTGTTTAGCTAACTTGGATACCATTTTAAACCGATGTGTCGAGGTCAGTTTGGTCTTGAATTGGGAAAAGTGCCATTTTATGGTCACTGAGGGTGTAGTTTTGGGTCATGTGGTCTCCGAAAAGGGCATTCAGGTGGATAAAGCAAAAGTGCAAGTGATTGAGCAATTGCCCTTGCCGGTTAATGTGAAGGGAGTGAGGAGTTTCCTTGGTCATGCGGGATTTTATCGCCGCTTTATCAAGGAATTTTTCAAAATTTCTAAGCCACTCACACAATTGCTCCTAAAGGATGCCCCTTTCGATTTTACTGATGAGTGTGTTGAAGCTTGCAGGCCCTCATTTCTGCTCCGATTATTCAGTCACCGGATTGGAATTTGTCATTCGAGATAATGTGTGATGCGAGTGATTATGCTGTGGGAGCGGTTTTGGGCCAAAGGAAGGACAAAGTCTTGCATGCTATATACTATGCTAGTAAAACACTTGATAATGCTCAAGTTAACTATGCAACTACCGAGAAGGAATTGCTAGCTATAGTGTATGCTTTGGAAAAGTTCAGAACCTACTTGGTTGGATCGGAAGTCATTGTTTTCACCGATCATACGGATCTCAAGTACCTCCTTGCTAAGAAAGAAGCAAAGCCCCGATTACTTCGATGGATCCTCCTCTTCCAAGAGTTTGATTTATCGATACGGGATAAGAAGGGAGCGGAAAATGCCGTTGCAGATCATTTATCGAGGCTTAGAGTTGAGGAGGAAGGAGTTGTCATCCCCATAGATGACTCTTTTCCCGATGATTATCTCATGGCCTTAACTACCGGTGAAAGCGAAGGACCTTGGTATGCGTATTATGCCAATTATTTAGTTGGCAAGGTATTACCCTCTGATCTCTCTTATCAACAAAAGAAAAAATTTCTACATGATGTTCGACAATTTTTCTGGGATGACCCTTATTTATTTAAGGAGTGTGCCGATGGTATTTTCCGTCGATGTGTCCCTCAGTGGGAAGTTCAAGGAGTTCTAGAGAGTTGTCATTCATCACCATATGGTGGCCATCATGGACCGAGCCGAACCACGGCTAAGGTCCTCCAGTCGGGTTTTTATTGGCCAACTTTATTCCGGGATGCCCAAGCTTTTATTATGTCCTGCGACGCATGTCAAAGGACCGGTAATATTTCTAGGAGGCATGAGATGCCTCAAAATGGGATTCTCGAGGTAGAAATTTTTGATGTCTGGGGTATAGACTATCAAGGCCCGTTCCCGTCATCCAAGGGCAACCGATATATTTTGGTTGCGGTTGATTATGTCTCCAAGTGGGTGGAGGCGGTAGCATCTCCTGCTAATGATGCTAGAACGGTAATATCTCTGTTTAAAAAGACCATTTTTCCCCGCTTTGGTGTTCCAAGGGCGATTATTAGTGATGGTGGAAGCCATTTTCATGAGAAGCGACTTGATGCTTTACTTGCTAAGTACGGTGTCTCTCACCGTACCGGTCTTGCCCACCACCCTCAAACGAGTGGGCAAGTTGAGGTTTCCAATAGGGAAATCAAGTCTATTCTCCAAAAGGTCGTGTCAGAAGCTCGGAAGGATTGGAGCTCTAAGCTAGATGATACACTATGGGCTTATCGGACCGCCTTTAAAACGCCTATTGGTACTTCACCGTACCGATTGGTCTATGGCAAGTCATGCCATTTACCGGTCGAGCTTGAGTACAAGGCTGGGTGGGCGATCAAGGAGCTTAATTTGGATCCACATTTAAGTGGGGAGAAGAGACTCATGCAATTGAATAAGTTAGAAGAATTCCGTCTTGGTGCCTATGATAGTGCTCGGGTTTATAAGGAGCGCACCAAGCGGTGGCATGACAAGCATATCCTTCACCGTGAGTTCAATGTGGGGGATAAGGTATTATTGTTTAATTCTAGACTCCGGTTGTTTCCCGGAAAGTTGAAATCTCGTTGGTCCGGACCTTTTTCCGTCACCCATGTGGGTAAATTTGGCTTGATTGAAGTCGAGAGTGATTCGGGTGAACGATTCATGGTGAATGGTCAACGATTGAAGTTATATCATGAAGGTGATCAAGTTGGAGCGATTGAAGTTATACGACTTCATCCCGTTCCCTCATTCCACTAAATCTTGAAACTCATCAAGTCGTGCGGGACTCTAAACCAGCGCTACCGGGAGGCAGCCCGAGTATGTAAATAATTTTCCTCATTCTCGTTTTTTATTTTTTTATTTTAGATTTTTTAGTGAGGACGAGAGGAGGGACTAATGTTTTTGGAGATGCGCAGAATCCTCTGAATGACGTGAATTGAAGATATTAAAAAAAAAAAAAAAAAAAAAAAAAAGAGGAAAATTCACCGTGCTTGTGATAATATAGCAGGTCACCTCAGCCTAGGCCTAGGGGGCTTGTCAAATTTATGGGCCGAGGTACGAGATGAATTTGAGTTCTAATAGGGTGATTTGTGTGTCTCAGCCTGCCCCTAGGCCCCCTATTGACTTCAGGGGCCGAGGTACATGGGAAGTTAGAGGATATTGGAGCAAAAATCTCGAAAAAATGAAGGAATAGGGCGGTCAGGCCGGCCAGCCGGGGGCCGGTACCTGCCGGGTGTTTGTGACAGAGGAAATTCGAATTAAATAAATCGAAAATAAGGAAAAGAGGGTCAGGCCGGCTAGCAGGCCGCCGGTCCTGACCGGTTGAGCTATGAGAGAAATATTTGATTTAAATAATCGAAAATAGAGAGGATGTACGTCAGGCCAGCCAGCCGGCCGCCGGTCCAGACCGGCCGGGGCACACCACATACCCCCAAACCTTGTTTCCCCCGTCATTTTCTTCATTCATTCTTTTCTCTCGCCTCTCTCTTCTCTCTCTCATCCCCCCAAAACCCCAATTTCCCATTTCCCAGCATTCATCTTCCCCTTCTTCACTATCACTCCTCCAATTTTCCCCATATTTTCCCAAAAACTACTACTTTCAGCTGATTTGCAATGCCTCCTCGGAACAAGCGCACCAGAAACGACCATGCTCAACCCGACATTGAGCCCGACCCAGTTTTTCCAGGTGTAATTTTTACCACTATTGACCAAAAGGTACGGTTTCAAAATTTGAGAAAGCGGTATATTGTTCCAACTCGTTTTATCGATCGTGATGCTATGCAAACTTTAGGCTTAGATTCTGCTTTGGAACTATTGTTTAAGGGTGTTGGTATGGGTACATTTTTTACGATGCGTCGTAATACGTATACCCAGCTTACGTTGGAGTTTCTGAGTTCATTTGAGGTACATAAGAATAGATGGTCTGGTGATATTTCTGTTGAGTTCCGTTTACTGAATACTAGTTTTGCGCTGAGCCTGAAGCAGTTTGGGAATTGTTTTGACCTTAAGGATTATGATGACCGTACACCACCCGAGCATGCTAATTTTAGGGTGGGTGATTTTTGGGAATGTATCGCTGATGCCCCGTACACTACCGCGGGGCATATGAGTTCAAACAATATTCATAATCCTGTTATTAAGGTTTGGCAGAGGTTTATGGGATGGACGATTTTTGCTAGGAAGGAGCCACATAATGTGTGCACCGAGGAGGTATATATTTTGGGCTCGTATTTGCGGCGTAAGCCGAAGGTGTGGCATATTAATATTGCCTATCACCTCGTCCTTCAGTTTAGGAGAATAGCTACGGCCGCTGCCGATGTTCTTATTTATATAGGCGGGTTAGTCACGCAATTAGCTCTTCGGTTGACCGCTTTTAACGAAGCGGATCATGATCCGGTCCAGGGCGAGATTACCCTTAGCCTCCGATATTTGGCTTCTCTTAACTTGATTTCTTCTAGGCATCAGAATCGTTGGGCTTGGCTTATTCATGAGCAGGCGACCATTATTTTGCAACCCGGGTCGGTTTTGTCACTTGAGGCTGATCAGCCTAATTATTTCTTACCCGTCGCTGCCCCTAGCACTCTTCCTTCGTCGGATGCTGTTACCTATACTCGTCGCCCGACGAGCGAGCCTAGTACTTCCCAGCCCGCCTCTGAGCCCGGTCCATCTCAGCCTGCTTCTGAGCCCACCACCACTACTGCTTTTGAGCAGCCTCCTCCACCACCCCAGTATGCTCCCCTCCATCCCGATCTGATTTCTTGGATGGAGCGCATGGAGTTGAGTGCCGGTTCGTCCCGTTCTGATTTGGATACTCTTCGCACGGAGACTCGTGCCGACACCGCTGCTACTCACGCTCGTCTAGACAGGTTATATGCTGATCAGTGCCTCGGGATGTATCCCATATATGATGACTATGCTAGGCGTGCGGCTGTGCCACCACAGGGCCCTTACCCCTCGTACTTTTCGTGGCCCGAGGGTGGTTATACTGATCCTTCGATTCATGGTGGCTTCCATCTTCACACTGACTATTTCAGTGCCCCGACGGGCCCTGCTTTTGGAGCCGCTAGTGATTTTCAGGGAGGTGGTTGGTATACGGGTGGTGCATCTGGCTCCGGGACTGCTGCAGATGATGATATGGAGGATGATGATTTCGGTGATGATGACGATGATGATGATCAGTAGCGGATTGCTGATTCCGCTACCTCTCCGTGTATATATTTGGTATGTCTTTTCTCTATCCTCGGTTTTTATTTGTGTCCCCCCCACCAATTTTGAGTTTGTATGATATGGACATTGGGGACAATGTTGAGTCTAGCGTGAGGGGGTTTTTAGTATTTCTAGTTTTATTTCCTTGAGTCTTAGTGTTGTCTATGATACCGATTATGCAGCAATGACGATAATTTGCACTCTTTAGGCTACCTACTCGTTCCTAATTGGCATTCATTTGACTTTTGTTATGTGGAATAATAATTAATCGACAAGTATGCAACCAACTGAGCTATAATTTGTGATTCCCATTTAGACCAACCCTGCATTTAGGCTTTAGCTACAAAATTGGTGAGATTTAGAGCCTTCTGTAGCCAGTACATTCACACCTGGCTACCACTTAGGTTGTGTGTGTAGGTCTCCTCGTGGAATATGCTATGTCGATACGCATAAGTATGGTGTTTGCCCCTTTATTTTGACTAACTTGCCTAGTGATCATTTTTGGGACATTTTCATTTTTCATCTATTTCTATTCATTTTCTCATTGGCTAAAATGTAAAAGAATTCACAAAATGAACTACAAAATCAAATTTGCCTACCTAGCCAAGCTTGATGAAGTAGGTCACCTAGTGCGTTCTATGCTCGTTATTGTGTGAATATGGAGATTTCTGATGGATGTTTGGATATGGTTGAATCTGTTTCAAGGGAGTATGTAGATCTTGTCCGAGTCAATTTTGGTTATTGTATATATTTGCTTCTAATTTCATCAAGCTTTGAAAAAATCAAAAAAAGAAAAAAAAGAAAAAGAAAGCAAAAAGAAAGCAAAAAGAAAAAAAATCGAAAAAGAAGAAAAAAAAGGAAAAAATCAAAACAACAAAAAAATATGTTATTCTCGTTACTTTTATTTTCCGTTTACTTGATGAAATTTGAGCGCCCTCTTTTGACCCCGGACTCGTTCTCGTTGGTTGGTGATTTATATGTTTTGTTTATGGAAGTGGAAGAATTTTTGAGTTGAGCATTATCGCACTAGTTAGTTCACTAGCTTGGCTTTAACCTCACATGACCATATCGATTTCCACCTTCTACCTTGTTATCACCATCCTTGCCTCCCTTTGTGATCTTAGCATGTTTTGTAAAAATTTAGAGGTCGATACCACACTAGATTGCGGGCATATTTCCATGAGTTGGAGTAGTTGAGCGTTTTCACATATATATTTCACATATACACACCCTTCCTAATTGAGCGATGAGTGCCTCCGTGAGTTGCCTATGTAAGGGTTTTGGTTGAAAATGTGGTTTCTACATATTATGCTTGATGAAGTTGTGCATTTGTTGATGGATTATTTTTCCAATTTCCCGTCTTGGAATCCGTTTCTTAGACTTGGTTCGATGTTCGCTATGACGGACTTGAGTATTTGGTTGCCTATTATTTGCTTTGAGCTGTTTCGGTATTATATTAGTTATTTTCTTACGGGTCTTGCTTGAGGACAAGCAAGGGTTCGGTTCGGGGGAGTTTGATGTGTCGTGTTTATATAACTTTATTCCCTCGATTCCGTTGTCTTTTCCGGTCGGATTGCGCTCTTTAGAGCCGTTTCTTCTAACATTTTGCTTTGAGTCAATGTTTTTGTAGATTCTACACGATTTTCGGTCTTTATGTGCATTTACACTCATATCTGGTTAGAAGAACGATCCCGAGACAAAAACCCGTGCTTCAAGACGTTTAGGCGAAGAAGAAATGAGAAGTGTCGATTCGTTGGGCCAAGGAAAGCGGCTCAATACTTTTTTTTAGTAGTGTTGTGCGCGCCAGCCTGCATGTGGCAGGCGGCCTGCTGGCCGGCCTGCATGACACAAGGGCAATTTTAGCTTCAATTTTAAGTGTGCGTCGGCCCCTGCATGTGGCAGGCGGCCTGCCAGCCGGCCGAGGCGCACAGCCAGTTCAATTCCGCCTATTTTGTATAACTTAGGAGTTGTATTATTCCCTAAGGATGAGTTTTCATACTTAGTTTTATTTTTACCTGAGAAGCTCGTGACTCTTAGAATTCAAGCACTCGGTTTTCACTCATACTCGAATTCGGTAATCTCGTTTATGCAATTTTAGTTTGATATTTTCAATCCTTATCGTAATTACTTAGTTTGTCGTAATTTTCTCTATTTTGCATTTCGTTGCTCCGTTTACTTCGCTAGATTTTCGTTTGATTATCGCTAGATTTGTTTGCTTCACTTTCAATCATGAATCCCATGTATGCGTATTGTTGTTCCGTAATTATCATGTGTAGCTAATTTTCTCGCTAGGGTCGAGGGGGATCGATGGATTATTATACGCGTATGCTACTTTGATACTAAATGTATAATTATGCTAGTACCATTTTCGCGTGCTTTATTTGTCGATTAATTTGTTAAAGGCCACAACATGTTAATCTGTTTGGGAAATTCTAATTCTCGTGCGAAAGCCAAATTAGGATTAGATCACGCGCGATTTGGTAGGGAGTCTAATAAGTTGCGAGAGCCCGTTAGATCCTTCCTAGGTTGACACGGTTCGAGAGAACGTGTTATAGCCGACTAGCATGTTTATGTGTTTATTATTATTGTCGCATAATTGTTGAACATCTATCGTGAACCCGTGACCTCAGTTTTCATCTCATTGTTAGATTCGATTTTTATTATCATCTTTTAGTAGTCTTTTATATATTTTCAATCAATCAACCGTTTAGAGCATTTTAGAGACGCCATAGCTAATAGACGAAAATTGACTGTTTCTCTGTGGATTCGATACATTGCTTGCCGCTATCTTCTTGTTACTAGCATTAGGTTTATCTTGATTGGGTGAGACGACTTAACCCATATCATTAATGCAACCTAAGGAAAGATATGCATGAAAACAAATACAATGAGAGTCACAAGGAGCTTAGGAATGTAATTAGAAGGCAAAGAAGTGTACCAAAAAAGGTAAAGAACAAGTAACTGATTACCAAATATTACCTTTCTTATATTCCTCTCCCACTTTAATATCTAAGCATGATAATTTGTCGATAGGTTTGGAAATATCGAGCATCAAAGTTCCTAGTGTTCGTCCATAACCAATACAATGAAAATGAGAACACATGAGATCAACTTTCATGTGTTCTCAAGGTACGTACGGTTTCAATTAAATATTTCGCCTTAATCCGACGTTACTTGAAAGATTGTCGAATGTGTTTTAAATGTGTTTATTTAATTGAAACCGTACATACCTTTCATTACATCGAGACATTGTATGAAATAGTTATTGTTTATGTGTACTCTATGGCTCTACCCTTCCCATTGAAGCAAAAAAGTTCAATAGTGGTTCGATTCAAGAAATGACGGAATAAAATCAAATGGTTCCTAAAGACTTATCCAATATTCATCCCCTCAACTCCAATACTCTGCCCTATAACCATGAAAGAATGTCAAACAAACAACGAAACTGAAAACGCGCGCGGACAGTAGACATAATTAGAGCACTCTCAATGGGTACTTAAACCAACGACAGAAAACCAACGAACACGAACCCTTTACAGTGTAATATCGCAATCCCTATTAAAGTAGCAAAAGGGGTCTGAAGACAAACGTTGGCCCTCTTAATGAAACACAGAGATGTCGTTGGAGACCAAAGATATGCCCAAAGCTACACTGCCTAACTGTAACTTCAAAGAATAGAATCGTAGGTTCACTACATTGTTCGTCTATTCAGGCTTTTTTTTTGCAGAAATTAATACTAACATAGCAACTCCAGCTCATAAAAAAGACTTTAACACGATATATCTGCTGCAAACATTCCTATTGACACAGAACCCTAACCCAATACGGTAATCAACGTAAACAAAACACACGAACTAATCACTAGTAACATAAAATGGCCAATCTAAATGCATAACTTATCATCATACAGTTGATGTTCATATACGGATTACTATTCTAGGGTTAATTCTCTTCACTGCACTTCCAATTGTGGTTTTTTGATCAATTATGAGCCTAATTTAGTGAAGGATACTATTCTATGAATTGATTGAAAATATTGATTGAACAATGGAAGAAGAATAAAAAACTTACCGGCAATAGTTGATTGAACAATTGAAAAATTGATGAATTGAGGATTGATTGAATTGAGGAATCGCGTTTGATTGATGAAGGATCACGTTTGAGTTGAGGAAAAAAAGAAGCTGTTGATTGAAGGGGTTAGGGAATTGGGGAAATGTAACGTGTTTAGGGCAATAGCGATGGTAGGAACTTTATACCAAATTTTTTGTTGCCACATCAACATATTTTTCTACATATGAAACTTCTATATTTTGAGCTCAATGGTTGAAGTTTCATACTATCTTTTTAGTGGGACCAAATGTTTTTTGATAATTATTTTATTTAATTACCAATAAATCTAACTTTAAATATCTAAACATTAATTAAATAATTATAGTTGTATAAAAATAAACTCAATAACATTTTTATAGATTTTGGTTACTTGAATAAAATACGGATTACATAAATAACTACGGAGTAATAAATAGTGCATATTATAAAAATAATAATTAAAAATTAAAGACGTACATAAATAAGCAAATGGAAGGTAATTGTTGGATCGACCCATCATCTATTGATCAAAGAAAACAAGTTAATTAGTCGGAATCTTCATAATTTTGTCCACAACGTTGCCAAATATGATCGACCAAGTCACCTCGAAGTCGATGGTGAATTTCACGATCACGAAGATTTACCCCTCTTTCAATTGATGTTCTGAATTAATGAATTGACCCACGGTTTGCAGGGATTGAGGAATTTGAACCCTCACCAACATAATTCATTACATCTTCTCCTTCCTCCTCCACAATCATGTTATGTAATTGTGGACATGACATAGGTCCACCCCGACGCAGCCACGCGCGGGTTTGGGGAGGCGAATGAATCTCCATATGAGAATGGATCGAATTGAAATTTAAATCGAAGTTGGAGTCGTCACCGAACTTTGTGGGAGTTCGGGCCCGTTCGAACCCACTCTATGTCGTAGTGGGTCGTGTACAAAATACGGCCCATTCTGATTTCAGAGTTTATTGGGTTCGTCCCTTTGCATTTGATACCGATACCGACTTGATTGGATACCGTGTATTTAATGACTCTCGTTGCCAATGGTTTCGGACATCCGGAAACCGAGGTTCTGAGTAAGGGGTGAGGGTACGTGTTGGGAAGTTCACAAAGAACACTCAACCCCGCCCGCACATTAGCGGCCTCTACTAAGATATCGTTTGATTTTAAAATACGTGCGTTAGTAGAACGATGAATGATATGCAAACATTGTTTTCCCTAAACATGCGAGGAATTGAATGGGTTGCTAAGTCGGTTTAATGCATGAAAATTAACGTCAAAGTTGAATTTAGCATGTGAGATTCGTTTTAGTATAATAAAACAAAAGATAAAAAGAGAAGTTGTTAAAAAGATGAACAAACGTGTTAGTAATGATTGAATAATAAAAATGAATGCAATGAATATGCATGATGTTGACTCGTGTTTGAGCGAGGTTAAGAAAATATTTGTCGAAATCTGAAATATTGCTAAAGAGACGATGTTTTGTCTAAAAAACGATGTTCTAAAAGATAATAAAAAGCAAAAAAAAAATGTGTCGCGTTCCAGCCAGCCGCGCGACTCGCCCGAGCAGGCTGCTCGCCCGGGACGCGCGCGACTCGCGTCCCGGCCTGTTTTCGAAATTGACTTTTTTAAAAAAATTAATGATTTTATTAAATCGCGTGCGAATATTGCATAATTTGCACCCGACTTAATACTTTCTATATTCGATATTCGATTATGTAATCGATATCAAATATTCGGAATAGTTTTAGAAAAGATGTAAAATAGTTTTGTAGAATTTTAAAAAAACGATGTTAAGAAGGAATGGAGAAAGCGAAAAAAAGGGCCGCGGATTTAAGGATCCCGCGCGAGTCGCCTAGGAGGGACGCGACTCGCGTGAGGGTCTGTCCCGGCTCGTTTGTTTTTCGAAAATCATTAATTTCGATAAATCGCGTACAAATATGAATTAATTTATACTCGATTATATTTTCGATATTCGTCGTATTCGATATTCGATTATGAAATCGATATCGAATATTCTGAATGATTTTTAGAAAAAGTTTTATAAAATTGTTTTGAAAAGAAATTGAACGAAAAGAAAAGAATGTTAATTCTCTCCGCGTTAAAATCGTCGTATTTTGTAAAAAGATGTAACGATTTTTTAGCATCAACGAGATTTAATTTAATTCTTTTAATACGATATTCAACTATAGAGTTGATATTGTATTTTTAAGAATGTTTGTTATATGAAAATAGTTTTAGTAATATCGATATTAGAAATAATAAAAAGCGATGAACGACCCATAATAAAAAAATGACGACCGACGACCCGTAAGAAAAAGCGACGGTCGACGAGAAGAGAAGAAAAAAAACGAGAGGGAGAAGAGAGAAAAGAGAAAAATCGGGTTTGATTTTACACCCTCAACCTACATGCTTTTGTTTACTCGGATCGGGGCTCGTCGGAACGTGGCTTAGGCACGGGAGCATCGAGTGGATGTCGGTGAGTTATGGTGGTTCGGTTTGGACGTGAGAGGCGGCCGGTTTTGTGTCGGCGTGGTCTCAGGTTGTATCGGTTATTTGATGCTAAATGTATAATTACTTATGAATGTCGATGTGTATGAATAAAAGAGTTGATGAATGATTATGAATGAATGTCGATGTGTATGAATAAGAGAGTTGATGAATGATTATGAATGAATGTATTGTATCGTATCGTGAGGGTCCTATTTATAGGAGAGGTCCTCGATTGAAGCTAGGAAAGGTATATCGTTTAGGTGATGAGAAATACCGGTTTGGATAGAAAATGTAAGAAGCTGAAAGGAACGAGAAGTCCGTTACTTGGGGAGGAAGCAAAGAAATCTCGGTTGAAAGGGGCTGCTCGGCCGAGTATTTTGATGCTCGGTCGAGTGTTTGATTCGGTATTCGGATAGAATTCCTACTTGCGATCGAATTCCATCTTAAAACGGATTTGTTTAAAATTTTGCGTAGCTGATTTTTTGTAGTGTTGGAGTTCAAATCAGCCACGTGAGGCGTCACGGCTGGTCCGTGTGTCTCGAAAATATCTTTGACCGGGTTTTGACTCGGTCGCTAAAAGACGGTTTTGCCCCTGGTGTCGGATTCGACCCAAATTAGCCTTATCTGACTCGAAACGACCCACTGGGCCTGATTTTGAGGTTGGTTTTGTGAGATATGTACTCCATAAAAACAACCAAGCCAAATGCCAATGATTTTGAGCCCGTTTCCAAGTATATTAAAGCACGTTTGCGTCCGATCATCATCGGGTGTTTGTCGGAAACAGCTATAGACACCTGGCAGTAAAATGTGGGTGTCTACAGTAATATAATGCATGCGTACATGATATCCTTCAAAGTTTTTTTGTGCCACGCTCGGGCCGCATTTTGCATAATAGCCCATCGTGCTTGAAGAACGCCAAATGCACGCTCAACGTCTTTTCGTGCGGACTCTTTTTTTTTGCAAACAATTTTCTCTTTGGATCCATAGGTTGTCGGAAGCTCTTAACGAATGCTGCCCACTCGGGGTATATACCATCAACGAGATAATACCCCCTAGTATATGTAGTACCATTAACCATAAAATTAACATCGGGAGCATACCCGTTCACTACGTCATTGAACAAATGAGATTGACATAGGACATTTATGTCGTTGTTAGATCCCGATTTCCCAAAAAAAGCATGCCATATCCATAAGTCGAAAGACGCAACCGCTTCAAGCATTACTGTAGGATGACCATGATCACCCCGGGTATACTGACCTTGCCAAGCAGATGGATAACTTCTCCATTCATGCATACAATCAAGGCTACCGAGCATGCCGGGGAAGCCATGACGATCCAAATGCATTTGAAGTAGGCGTTGAACATCTGCATTATTAGGCCTTCTTAAATATTGGCGCCCATATACTTCACATACATCTTCACAAAACCGGTGTAGTGTCTCCCTTCCCGTTGTTTCTCCAAGTCTAATGGAATCATCGTAGGAGTCGGCTGATGTTCCATATGCAAGTTGTTTAATGACGATAGCACATTTTTGGAGATGTGAACCAACAACACTACCAGTGGCATCATGCCTTAACTGAAAATAATCATCATGATTTCCCAATGCTTGCATAATACGAATAAATAATGTTTTATTCATTCGAAACCTCCGTCTGAAGTACTTCTCTGGATATACGGGATTTTCGGCGAAATAATCATTGAAGAGACGATCATGGCCACTTGGACGATCTCGTGGAACAACAGTTCTTGAAATCACTTGGTGTTGATTGAGTTCTCGACGCCTTTGCTCCATTATCATCATCATAAATTGTTCATCGGAATCATCTGCCAATTCTTCGATTAAGAATTGTCGAACTCGTTGTCTATTAACACTAAGGTTATTGCGAGTATTAGTTGAGTTGTTACGATTTTGAGACATTATTAGAGATAAAGAGTATTGTGAGAAGCTAAAGTGCATTCAACATATGTATATATAAAAGAGTTTACAACGGCTAGTTTTTAACGGCTAATTTTAAAACGGCTAGTTTTTAACGGCTAGTTTTAAAACGACTAGTTTTTAACGGCTAATTTTTTAACTGTTAATTTTGCAATCGAGCTCGTCAAATGATATTTAGTTGTCCCGTGTTAAATATTTTTTTGAGACCTTCATTCCCTAAACAACTTCTCTCATATTTTTTACAAATAGAGGCGTCGGATATTTCATTATTTTTTACAACTTCTCGTATGATATTTCATTATTTCTTACAAATAGAGGCGTCGGAAATTAAAGGAGGAAAAAATAAGCAACAAAAAAAATTTAATGGCCTACATAAGGGTTCAAACTCTAAACCTCAACACATGAAGAGCCTTATGGTAATGCATGTTACCACTATGCTAATATAGATATTACTGATATTCCTCATTACCATAAACATTTTATACTTGTTATTGTTAACCTGATGACCATGTAGTGCCTTTTTGCAATAACTAATTTTAAGGGCCAGTTTTATAATGGCTACCTCTACATCGACTAATTTTTCTAAGTACTTAGAACGGATAAATATAATTATAATAAAGATAAGAATTACGAAGTACATAAATAGATTCGACTAGCCTAGATTATATTTTGACTTGATTAAGTCACACATCTGTTGATGAGTTTCTCTTGTCATTTCGTTCATATTGCTTGTATCCAAATTAAGCACCTCCAAGTCTTCCGTCATCGAAGTTCCTTTGATATCTTTAGCCATATTGGTCATCAACTCAAATTTTTTTGCTTGCATTTCTTTAAAATCTGCCCACATTTTTTGAGATAGACTATCATCTCCGGTTGCTTTTTTCTTACTTTTCTTTTTTATTTCTTTCGATGCCTTTTGACCCAATGGATTAGGCTCAGAATCTCTAGATCTTTTTGAGCTAGAAGAATCATCTTTCCCACTACAAAGTTTCTCACCTTTGAACAATATCACCCACATGTGATAAGCTTTAAATTGCCTCTCATTTTTCATTGCGGCGAACTGCTCCATGGCAGCTTGTCTCTTTTGATCGTCATCCCACCCACTTTGGTATTGATTATGAACATTAATATATAATTCATTAAACAAATTAATATCACCACTAGACCTAAAATATCGACTCTTAAGCTTCTCCCAAGTCCTATGTTTGAGACCCTTATTATTGTGGGTGTTGTACAATTTTGCAATTCTTTGCCAAAATTTTGTATCTTTTTGCTTATTACCTGTTGCTCCGCAAGTTGATATATCGAGATAAGCTTGAGCTAACGATTTTTCTTCTTCAATTGTCCACCTATCTCGAGTCTTAGATGAATCGGGAGTTTCATGCTCATCTATGTCGATCTTATCTAAGCCTTCTTGAGTTGAGAACACGGGAATGACCACGTTTTCTGCCGAGTCAACCGGTGTTGGTTTTTTTTCGGTTCCGTATGCACGATCTTGTTCCAACACCGGTCTGGATGGAGTACTCATCATCCCGGGATTAACAATCGAGAAATGATAGTTGGGATACTGATACATGGGTAATTGTGTTGCATTTTGGGGATATTGGTAGGGAAAATTTTGAAATTGTTGAGAAATTTGACTATTTATTTGGTTTGGATTAAGCGGTACTTGAATATAATTTTGAGCATATGGATTAAATGGAATATGTTGAACATTTTGGTTATTAGGAGAATTAGAAGAATTAAGTAGATCCATAAAACTATTTTTATTATTTCCTTCCATAATTATTAAATAAGTGTTAAGATAGTTTTTTTTACTAAAAACTAACTAATTTACTTAGTTTTATGGAATAATATTTAAATTGGAAATATGCATATAATTGAATTGTATTTGAATGAAATGAAATAAGCTATTTATAGTCAATAGTTTGAATGTTTTTTTTTTCAAAAAAATTATATAATAAAAAATTTATACTGATATTAATTTTTTTATATTTTTTTTTATCAAAAGCATAAAATAGTATAAACATGCCAAGAAGAAACAATTGAATGAAAAAACAAAAAACAAAGGAAACACACAAACAAAAAGAGACGTTGAAAAGAAAAAGAAATAAAATTTGGAGAGAGAAAAAATATAACAACTTTCAAAGCATATCTTCAACCTGCAAAAAAAATCTTCATCTTTTACAGGAGTGCAATACACCCCCAATCCCATAACTGTTTCGTTCTCACTCTCCATTTTTTTCTCTCTCCTCCAAAGTATGAAACTGGTTTTTAATATAAGAAATCAACTCCTTAATAAGGAGTTCCTTATGCTTACAACAATGGGTAAGAAGTTTTATTGTATGTGGAACTTCTTATTATCCCCCATTGCTTTTGCCCTTACCGTAACGGGGTTGATTGTGTTAATGTAGCGTGTTTTTTCTTTTTCTTTCCTATTATATATAGTTCGGACGGTTCGGATCGAACTTATGGTTCGGACCGGATCCTAAATATATATATATATATATATATATATATATATATATATATATATATATATATATATATATATATATATATATATATATATATATATATAAATCAACTAATCAGGCAAAAATTATGTTATTATTAGGTTTGTAAAAAAATATTCATCAAAATATTACTAATAGATATGGAGTATTAAACGAGATTGCTCGATTACTTTTATTATTATTGAAGTTTTAATTTTTAATCACATAACCAGGTAAAAATTATAAAATGTTATTATTAGGTTTGTAAAAAAATATTCATTAAAATATTACTAATAGATACGGAGTATTAAATGAGATTGCTCGATTACCTTAAAATTTTAATTTTTTTTGTCAAATCAAAATGTAAATAGGATTAAAAATGTGAAAATCTTATCAATTATATATTTTTCAATAATCACTAATATAAAAATTCTAAATACACTGTGCATTATTACACGTGATTGATTAAAAATCCGAAAAGTTAATACGGAGTAGGTTATCAATTAGATACGTATGAGTATTTATAAAATATTATGGAGTAAAGTGATGTATTCTGTGAGTATTTAGTTTCGTGATATAAAAGAACTTTTATTTAACTATCATGGAGAAACTTAGGAAAAATATAATCAGCTCAATTCACACTTGGTGTGAGTTGCAGAATTCCGTGAACCATCGAGGTTTTAGTACGGAGAAATTTTACAATTGATGTGCATTATTGCACTGAACTATACTAGTTTGTCATTATTTTAACTATTTTAGGGGGTATTTAGTTGGAGATTTAGGAATGGATTGGAGTGGATTCAATCCATTCTGATGTTTGGTTGGAGTATATTTAGGAATGGAGTTGAAACCTCAAGGGGTTGTAAATCCACTCCAAACCCTTGGAATCACAACCCCTACCCCAACCTCAAGTTTCCAATTCCATTCCACCTTAATACAATTATAATACATTTCACCTTCGAACCAAACAACCGTAAACAAGTATGGGTATCTCATTCCAATCTTTCATAGAATCACACTCCGTTGCAATCCATTCTAATGCTTCGAACCAAACGCCCCCTTAATGAGCTTTCTTGGTTATTATGCCAAATAGAAATGGGAGGAAAGTGATATGGAGGCAGTAGTTTCTTGCTAGGGTTAATAGAGGGATTGGGTGTTGATTATGGGTGATTCGGGTGGAATTAGCTAGTGGTGTTTGGTGTCATTTACTTTGCCTCCTATCATTGTGCACTTAAAATGTTCGATGAAACGCCTAATAGACTTGTGATTGAGAAATAGATGTTTCCTTACTTTCTCTTGTGTGTTATTGCATAATGTTTTGTTGGTTATCTTCGTTATAAGGGAGAGCGTAGTGTAGAGACTCCTTTGGCCCTCTAAGTTGCGAGAGCCCGGGCGTAGCCAAGGCTAGTGGATTGCGTCAACACCCTTGTTCTTCCTCGATCTTCTAGACACCTTTGAACCCGACCTAACCCTAGTTGTGGCTAGTTCCCTTCTTATATCATCTAGCTCGTGTTTTAGTT
The DNA here is from genome assembly GCA_958450325.1 of Agrostemma githago. NCBI lineage: Eukaryota > Viridiplantae > Streptophyta > Magnoliopsida > Caryophyllales > Caryophyllaceae > Agrostemma > Agrostemma githago. The sequence continues at coordinate 52,625,073 of OY288258.1, read as the reverse complement.
GCTCATTTTTTTCTTGCTTGTCTTAGCTTCAACCTTAGATCGTAGTTTAGTTAATCGTTTAATCATAATCATTAATCATTGTGTGACTCAAACCTAGTCTAGGATCTTTGCACGCTCTAGTCCGACTTATACCGTCCCTAGGGAATCGACCCGACTCACCCTATACTACCCAAGCTAGGATTAGTTGGTTTATTTGATTGGTTAATATTCACGACAAATCCCTCCATCAACATTGAAGAAAATTAAAAATCAATTGGAATGTATTTGATAACGATTTTTGAACTTTTCATAATAAGTTCATAATTCCCATGAATTAAGACAATTAACAAATAGCTAGAATTCTTATGATTCATAATTCGAGAATTCAGAACAATTAGAACACGCGGCCATTATTTTCAGAGTAGGTCTTCTGAGAGACGGTCTCTCATTAACTTTATTGAGAGACTAAGTACAAATGGAACTAATAGTGATACCAAACCTAATATAAGTAGTTACGATTAACATAAAAGAGTATACAAATATAAAGAGGGTACGTTTCTTATAAAAACAGGTACAAAACAAAGGGTACGAATAAGACATAGAGTGGTACTGAAGAGTGGTCTCTCGATAAGTTATTGAGAGACCGTCTCTTCCAAGATTTTGTGTTATTTTCAAGGTCTTTTTCATAAGTCGAGATCCTATCTTGACTAGTTAAAGCTAAAGCCATTCATTACGTTCATCCTACTCAAGTTGATTCATTATTACTTGGTTGTTACTTAATCCAATTCTTTCAATACAATTCCATAAGGGTCTTCAATTACCCATTTCGATTTTGTTAGACGAGTTGATTTCTAATTCACCAAACTAACACGCACACAAGCTTTTCCAGACGATGTGTGCAACTCGAGCTCGTGCTTGATACCCGTTGGCGTGCATGTGTGACCGACCCCCTAAACCGAACTGTCAATTTACGTAAAGTCCACGACTTTATCCCATAATCAAAACGTTAAATCCGAGTAGTCATTACTAAAATCGTTCTTTATCATCTACACATCGCTTTTTATCCTTTTCATATATAATCTGAGGGTGTAATGCTCCTCTAATTGATTTACTTATGTTCCCGTGTATTTTATCGCTTTTAATCACATGTTTTATTATTTCTAGGACGAAATTGCATGTTAAAACACTAACAGAATACGTAAAACGTAAATAACGACCACATCTGTAACTATAACGAGTACAAAAACTCGTGCTCGGTTTGGTTCTCCTTGGAGAGAAACGCCTTGATGAGGCATCTCAACTCAAGGTCGTCTCACCTAAGGCGCTTGTGTTTATGTCAATTCCTGTTTCAAGCGACGACCAGAAAAAGGAAAACGAAATCAGGACAATCAGTTGTCAGACGTGCTTTAGCCAGAACGCCCAGAGTCAGGCATTCCAGTATTGAAGTGCGCCACACCCTGCGACTCAATACTGAGGTGACACCAGGCGTAGTTATTAATGAGTTACAGACGCACTTCAAACAAATTAGCGGATGGGTTAAGACGACTAATTCGACTAATATTTGTAATATCACGTTAAGCCTGTTTTTTGGATTTGCATATTATGCTTAATAACCATATTCTCTTTCAACGTGAAATTTTCGATGTTCTCATTGTTACGTGTTATTCGCAAATGACATGTAATGAACATTAAACCTGACTTAAACATTAAGTTTATTTGTACCTAAATAAACCGACATAGTCAAGTGTATAGTAAGGGCAAAACAGTTGTTTGCTAATTTTCTTCTCCTATTTAAGAATGATAGACACCAGACATCGATTGAATAGTAGGAACCGCTATTTTGAGGTGATTGGTGAGACTGGGCGTTGATGTTCCTAACGTTGGCTTTTCAACGCGTACCCCTTACTCAAATCTCTAGATAGTGGATGACGTAGTCCATGAGGGTAATTCTAGACATGAAATGCTTAAGGGTAAAAATATTTATCTTTAGGTCACATGTTATATGAATTTGGCCCTGACTAAGGATCAAATTTGACTCAGATGGAACACCCCGCAATTGTTCGACGAAGAACTCCAACATCACTTGCGAATTCGGATCACTAAACGGGTTACCTAACCAAAAGATCCGACATTTAAATATTTACCATCATATACCGAAACGAAAAATGCGAATACACTGTTTATTCGCAGAGTACAAAAAAAAGGCCTGAGACACCTTCCCAAACATGGGATCCGTATGTCGATTCAATCGTGTGTGGGTCCCACGATGACGCGGGTGGCAGCGTCCAAACTACAGTGAAGGTGGCCGCCGTGGTGACATTGTTGACAGCGTTCACAACTAATACGGAGTAGTTTGGATTAATTTCAGGAAATAACTCTTTTTGAAACAATTAGTTAAACGTACACCATGTACTCGTTACATCTATGTTAATAGAGTTTTTTGTCATAAACTATCTTTTATTTAGGATGTTTTGTGAGCAACTACCTTTTATTTAATTTTTGACATTCAACTACCTTTTATTTAATTTTTGGAATTCAACTACCTTCTATTTTCATTTCTGGTTAAAACTACCTAAATCTAATGTCCGATGACACGAAGTCAAGTTTCAAGTACTGACTAAACATAAAACTTTTTTGTTTTCTAGGAAAGTACCTTTTATTTTTATTTTTTTTGTGGACAACTACTTTATTTTTAAACAAACTTTTAATGCAAAAATTAAAATTAAAGATAAATTATCATATCAAATATCAAATTATATTAAAGTACATCTAAGAAATATTCTTGTTTTTTTTTCATTAATTCTCCAATTTAAATCTTAGTTTTTTTTTTTTTTAAAACAAAGTAATGTCACCTATTAACCTCTTAATTTTTTTCATTAATCCATGTTGTTATCACGATCTATCATAACACTTCTTAATCAATTGTCTACCAAATCCTCATTAAAATAATAGGTTATCTATAAAAATTTATGTGTATCTACAAATATTTAGAAATCGGAAGTAGAGGTGGCAATCGAGTCACTCGGGTCACTCGAGTCGGATTCGGGTCGTAACGAGTAAATGATTTGTTCCGCAAAAGTTGCATAAATAAATGATTTTCTACTCATTTCACTTGTATGATTTGTAGGACAATTAAGAAAAGATGAATTCATATTTTGGGATCAAGATATATTGGTAGGAGTGATGTACCACAATGTTAGTTTGAATGTTCATGCTTGATTGAATTTTTGCAAGCTTTGTTTGAAAAAGGTAGTAGCCCACAAAAAAATTAAAAAAAAAAAATAGTTTCTCACAAAACAAAAAGCTTTATGTTTAGTCAATGTCAAAAAATTGACTTTGGATCATCAAAAATTAGATTTAGGTAACTTTTAACAAAAAAATAAGAACAAAAGATAATTGAATGCCAAAAAATAAATAAAAGGTAGTTGCTCGTAAAACACCCCAAGTAAAAGGTACCCCCTTCATTCAACTCCACTCTTCACATTTGTTTTTTTAAAGTATTCACACTGTGGAGAATCTTCGATATTCTCGACAATCTATAAGTGAGAATATAATCCTGTGGAATTTTATTTGATTCGTCTTTTATGAGTACATTGAGAATATCAATTTTTTATAATTTTTGCTAATGTAAAATGAAACATATCGCTAGTGTAAAACACACCTCGGCAAATATGCAAAAATTAATAGTGACAAGTGGAGTTGAAAGGAGGGACTAGTTTCTAACAAAAAAAAAAACTCATGTTAATAATAATTCCCAAAGTGGAGTCATTGGTTGAAGTGTTCGACACTTGATAATGTCTACCAAGACCAAGAATAGTCATTTCTTTTGGGGTTTAGCAGCAGTCCAATTATGGATGTAATGTTTTAAATCACCATCATAGTATCATACCCACCGGCCTACACACCAATATAGCCCCTCGACTTTGTCCACTTGGCTGAGCGCCACCACGACACAATACCCCCTCCCTCCGCCACCAAAAAGATGTGTATGGAAGAGGAGAGCAACAACGTTTTACTGTAAATGTTACTGCAGTTGCTAGCATGAATTGAACCTTAGATCTTAATTAAACAGTCAAACACTGGTACATTTCCCTTATTAGGTATATTAACCATTCAAAGCTCACTCTACTACTACTCTAGTCTAGTTTAAAAAGGCATTATACATTAGTAGAATGTTACATACTCCGTAGTTTTTTTAAAAAGGCTGGAAAAGGGCAACAACATCTGAGATGCCAAGAAGATACTCCGTATATGACGAACGTTTGATAAATGTGACTAAAGACTGACTGCTTTAAACGAAAAAACACTACAAAATTATCCAACAGGAGGAGTAAATAGAGAGATTCATTTTGTTGAAATAATTATCATCAAGAGTACATGACAGAAACTGAAAAGGAGCAGAACCGTATTTACAATCCACCCCAAAAGGAATTCAAGAAAGATAGAGGTAAATTCAGAAACTTACTAATCAACGGCTAATTTTCTGTCGATGCTAGAAAATGTCTCGTAAAATGATTTGAAATGTTTATAGGCAAAGTCTACATCTTCCTTCCCACATATCTCCCTCACACTGCATTTTCAGCAACATACATATACATATATCACCACTACATCACTGCTTCCTTAAAGGCTAAAGCTGATGCCTTATTAGTATTCCATTATAGTACACAACACACCTTCATCATCCGGCATTAGAAGAAGAGTTATCTCTACATTAGATGAGCTTGTTGTAAATTGCTAGTTGGTCTATTTGTTTGAATTCACTCCACTTTCCTTTTGTCATTACATTTATATTCTTCTATGAAAGAAATACTCTAGGGGTCCCATTCTACTCTAAAATACTTTCCGTCACCTAACCTTTTGTGTCATAAAGGAAAAAACATTTTAATACCTGTGCATTGAAAGCTGGGCAATGCCGCAATCAACAGTACGAATCCCCACACCGGTAGCGAGTATTGGGCCAATGGTAGATCCACAGCCCATGTCGTTTCTCACCACAAATTCCTAAGGAGAAGACGAGCATTAACTTTCACCAATGCTTGACTACGAAAAAGATACAAAATTTAGAGAACAGACAGCAGGCAGTTCATCTTCATATATTATTTGTTCTTCAGTATCCACAACCATCAGCAAGATGATAAGGAATAACAAAATCAGAATAGAGCTTAAGACCAATTGTTACCAGATAAAACTTTCAATTAAGAATAGATACCTATAACCACAGTACTCCTATTAGATAGTGTTCCAACTTCCAACCTTGATCTAAGCATCAACCATGAGCAATTAAATGCGGTCATGATAAGTTAAACAGCCATTATCAATAAATAGGACACTAGTGGGTGACATTCTTACAAAAAAGGGTAAATAGGTCAATCCATCTTATTACAATAGTTCTTTTTACGGAAATGAGATTAAGGAATCGATTACGAATAATCAGGATAGGTAGGTATAAGTTTTAAAAAAATTATTTGGGGCATAAAATTTGAAAAGAGTGTTGAGATACTGTATAAAATATCAATTTACCCTCAAAAAATCACCCTTGTGCATAGAAAAGAGTGCACAACCAGCTCCCAAATAAGAAGGGGGAAAATACCTGGGTAGGTAAGTTGTGGAGTTTTGCAATTTCTTTAAAAAGAAAAGATGTCACTCCACTGGTAGCATAACGCTGATTGGCGTTGTGTTTGATTACGAGCCCTTTCTGCAATTTCGGCCGATGGTTTTCTTCATGTTTGTCCATGAAATTCGGGTGAACCCCATGAGCCATGTCAGCAGAAACTGATGCAAGAATTCGAATATACTTTCAAGTCAACGTCAACGTATTGAAGATGAATACAGGCGAATTAAAATTTGCGTGGAGAATATCTGAATTATTGACATGTACTTTCAGCTGTTCAACAGTCTTAGAGCTCACTTCTCGTGAGAAAGAACAAAGAGAGAAATGACATCTAATGGGAACTTTCACATTTATCTCAGAAGTAATTTATGTTTTTGGGTAACTGATGAGCTTCTCTTTACATTCAGCCTTTTGTGTTCATGAATTTATCTAAAAAAAGAGTTGTCAACAAAAAATGGCAAGGCAGTTAAATATATGTTACATGCCATAATGTACCTAAAAATGATTGCCGAATTACTCGTTCCACAGTTCCTTCACCAGCATTATCATCTGCCAAGCAGCTAATTATGCGTCTTATAGCTTGGAATATGGTTGGTGCACCAGCACCTTGAATTGAGTTTGACCCAACCTGAAAGTAGTAAAATAAAAGTTTCAGATTTATACACACAACGACCTAGATACTTCTAAATTACTAACAAAAATAGGTAGTAAAACTTTATAAGGAAAATACAAATTAAATGCAATGGGTTTACAAAAAGAAGAGCAAATCAAAACATATCTTCCATAATAACGAAAGCCACATTAGTCAAAATTAGATGGAACTGCCTACATCGTTAAAGCTGTGAATTCCTTTTCATGATGGCATACATTAGCAAAAGCAGATAGAAGCATCACAATCCTTTCTCCATATAATGGTATTGTTTCTCCATCTTCATATAATATGTTATGCTCATGAATGGATTAAATGATAAGTGAACCCTTCTCAGTACATAGAAAGAAGCATGCCAGTAGATAAATTAGTACCTCTTCATTGTCGAATAAAGCAACCATTCGTATAGTATCTTCATCCAATAAATCTTCAGGAGATGAAGAACAATCAACAAGTGCTCGTAATGCACAAAAACTAGAGGCAAGATTGTCTAATCTCCCTGAAAAAATAAACTCATTATTTATGCCACCCAGACAGCTAGGTTGTGTATCGCAAACATTAAGCTCAAGGGTGATTATGTCATCAATGCAGCAACCCAGCTCATCGGATAGAACCTGCAAAGCCAAATTTTATAGGCATGAATGGGCACATAGAAAATTAAAATGTATATATATGCGAGCACGCGCGCACACACACACACATTGGTACACATACATATACATATTTTACAACAAATTACTTATCTGTGATTGATGGCTAATTATTCAAACATATTTGTCACAATCAAATATGTCGAGGGTTGAAAGATTCTTACACCCGTTTTATACCAAAAGAGGCGACTTTAGCATTGCTAAAACAGTGTGTTTTTAAGGCAGTATTATTGACATAATAACCACAATTTTTATTTAATGACCCTAATAAAATTATCTCACGGTTATAGGGGGGTCCCCAGAGCCACTTTTCAACTCATTTGATAATTTTATGAAGAGCACAGAACAATGCAGCTGGCCAACTGGTAAAGTCGGTAGTTACCTTGAGAAGCTCTGGATGGTGCCAGGCTTTTGGAAGCGCTTTAGAATCTTTGTCGATTGACTCTGATTGTAAATCCTCGAATCTTGTGGACAGCAGTGGCACAAGTTGTGTTTCTAAATTAGGCTTGAAGCCATCTTGATTCACTGTTCTAAAAAATAAAGAGGATGAAAAATAGAAAACCTTTAGAAATATTCAATGGAAAAGATTCCAAAAGCAACATAATCCAAGGATGTGGGGAGTCAATTTAAGATTCTAGAGAAACGTAATGTCTTCACACATTTGTTTGATTAGAGATGAAGGGTCTTTGAGAAGAGCACAAAATCAGACAGCATTCACAAAATAAGGGACTCCCTTCGTCCATTGATAAGCTTCATACTTGAAATCTTTCAGTTTTAGAATATTAGTTGTGGTCATTATAGTTTCAGACCCACATCTTTCACCAAATTCAACTTCCATACACATTCTTATGTTCCTTAATTTATAGGAAACAAGGTGGGAAGTTTATCTATGAACAGAGTGATTATTATGTAATATACATAGCAGTGAAGTTAGTCAGAGTAGGACTAGACCGGTCAAGATGGATGGCCAATGTAGGTACACGCAACAAAGGTCTCATAACTTTCACAAGTCGCTGACTAAAGGAACCATCATCACTCCTCAGTATAACCCTTCCCGCTACACTTAGGTCTCTGTCAAACCAAGTATGCCACAAACCACCTCCATAAGTCTGCACATTAACCATTTGATAGCCTGCCTTTGATGATGCTGATATCGGTTTTAGTTTCAAACAAGGGCTATCAGTATGGGCTGCAATAATATGAAATCCATTGCCTGACTTGTATCTGCAAAAATAAAACTGAGGCATTTAGTTTAGAGTTGGTTTTGCATTTTTGTTTAACCTGTCATACATAGTAAAAGGTTAAGATAAGTTGACCATCAGATATTTAGCGTATTTTCCTTTCATTTGGTATTTTATTTGCCATCAGCGGTTTCATATGATGATTCATTTTAGCTGTTAGCCAATTTCATATCAATATGGGATAGGATCTATTGTTGCTGCCGTATTCACAGTAAGAAACTGTTAACAATAAAGTATGGAGGTCTTTGCGGATGTGCCTATGAGCACGAAATAGGTCATTGTTCTAGTACCAATGATGACATGGACAGCTAACATCGTACAAATAATCAAGAAAGTGAAAGGAAAAAAGCATCATTAAAAAAAGGAAAAAAAGACTGGCACAGGAATACACTACTCGCACAAATAGTCACGATCGGAGAAATGGACAACAGAACCAAAGCAATGAGTATATCAACTGTTGGGGCTAAGTGAGCTGAATTAAACTAAACTAAGCTGAATTGAGTTGAAATTAATTGACTGAAAACCTTAATAATACTAACAATGATAGTGATAATAGTGAAATAATGATAACAACAATAAAATTAATAAGCACGATAATGTAGATCATAATAACAATGAAATTCAGTCGAGCTAAACTTAATAGAGCTAAAGTGAAGTGAGTTGAAGTGAACTGAATAGAGCTGAAGTGAACCTGAAGTAGGAGCCTAAAAGACCAAACTTTTTTTACAAAAATACAAAATACCACTAACACCTTTATACTTGAGATACCTAAGTTTCTCTTAAAACTCCCTCCTCCCTCTTATCGAACATGGTTGTGCTTGTTCTAGCTTCCATCAGGCTAGAGAGCTTTTGGCCGAGTTGGATTTTAACCAGCGTACAGACATATTGCCAACGAGTTTAAAGTGTGTCACCATTAACCGCTCGGGCATCGACCCAGGAAGAATCTATTCAATTTTAGGTTTATTGATTAGGCCTCTTGATAATCTATGATGAACTGGGGTGGGGTGGGGTGGGGTGGGGTATTTCCGGTTTGTTTGGAATGAACTCAGAAATGCTTGACTCTAGGAATCACGTGGTAGAGTGGCGTCTATTATAAGACTCGCCTTTCTCAGGTGGAACTAAACAAAGGAGTTTGAGCTCTTTTGGCTTACTTTTTTGGGGCGGTTTCGTCCTAAACAGCCATGCAAAAAACAGTATTAATACACCTATACGAACTACAAATTACCACAAGTAGTTATGTATGCACATCAGCCAATTGATGATAAAGGAACACTACTGAAACTTACTTTTGACCTACAGCGAAAGCAACCAAAGAAGACATATTTCTTGTGAAGAAATATCGAGCACCGGGCTTTAGGTCCCATTTTTCACTCTCATCCAGCAGGTGGAAGCCAGCCGAAAGCAGTTGCCTCTTTGCTTCAGCTGCAAGAATTCAGACTTAAAATCACATTGCACAAAAAGATACGGGTACAACATTTCATTTTTAGAAGAAGATCAGAGGTCCATCAACATTGGCAATTAAAGCGCAGAAATAGGAAAGGAAATTGAGAAGTACCAGTAGCATGAAATTGAGTCCATGATTCGTTAAGATAATCCAGTAAATCCCCAACAATGGAGCCACTTGATGCATTGTTTTGCTGCAAACACACACACACACACATGCCACCAAAACCCAGGAATGGAATTGATTAGAGGATTATGCAATAATTGATGGAGAGGAGAGGAGGGATACCTTACCTGGTTCTGGTTCAATCGAGGAGAGTTAGAAAGAGATGGGAATGATGAGAGTTTACGAGAGTTGGAGAAGATGAAGGGATGAGAGAGAATGTGAGGGGGTTTAAGGAGGAGCATCTGCATAGGTTTTGCTTGCCACTGCCACTGCACCCCTACCCCTACCCCTTGTAATCTCGCCATTTTTGAGAAACTAGTCTCCACTACTCCCACTCTTCAGGATTACGGATTCCCATATGATTTATGAATGGTACGGACGGTCTACGGAGTATCATTATTCTTATTCGAATCTATATAATAATATTAAAAGTCAAGATGAGCATCTCTTGAGCGCCACATGGCACAAGCTAACAATTCCACAATCACTATTTGCTTCTCTTATAAGCTAGGAAATGAATTCATGCATTCTTAATGTTACTCAATCTTAATGTTACTCAATGAATGGATTTTGTTAAAAATCCAAATGATTTAATTTACTTTGTTAAAATTTAGTCACAATTTTTTTTTATCTTCCCCTCATAAATTTGGGTGGGTATGAGCTTTATATGACTCACAACAACTCGGATATTTATATGTCTCCATTTTTTCCATTTTAATTTCTTTGGTGCATGCTTTATTCAAGACAAATTTGATGGTTACAGTAAATGATTCAGGTTAGCCGACCACAAATCATTTTGTGACTATATTTGGACTGAGTATTAAAAAATGACAGGCTAAAGTCGTATGCCTCAAATTACTAATTTATAATCACTTATAACCAACTAACTAAAACAATAGTATAATGGAAATAAGGGTCGAACCCACAGAGAATCGGACTAATTATAACTGTGTACTGATGTAGAACGAAAAAATAACTAATTAATTAAACACTAAGAAAGGGGGGTTTTGAATAATTGTCTAACAACTAAAACTAATAAAGATGACAACTTTAATTAAATCAAATGATTAAAAGGTCTCGGTCAAGAACAAATCCACAACTTAATCACAATTGATCATCGAAATCCGGTTCAAATTATTACTCTTGATTACTTTATCGTGAATCGTAGATTCTAATCCTCCTTATGAATAACTAATTAAAACGTATCCCGTTCTTAATTAGTCCTAACTGTTAAACAACCTAAACAATCCAGTTCTAGATTTAATTCAATAGCAGCATTAATAAATAGAGAATTCAATAAAGAGATAAATAAACGCATACAATCCAGTTGTGCTATAAATCTATGATAATTGCTCCTAAGTCTTAATATCAACGAATCCCGTTCAATAATTAAGTCTTAGATGTTACTCAGGTCAAGTTAATCAACAAATCCTATTCAATTAACAAAACTAACAATAGAACGATGAAATTGGAAAACTAGTTGATCAGTCTAGAAATCAATAACAACATTCATATAATTAAACTGAGCAATTCATCAATAATCAAGAATAAAGATAAGAACTTTCAAACTCACAACTGATAATTAAGCGTTTCAATGTCTTGAACCGAGATGAGATAATTAGTTACACATAGAACTAGGGTTCATCCCTAATGAACGTACAACTCTAAAGATGAATATGAATCATGGAATAATTAATTAACTGATTCTAATAATCTATATACTAAATAGTAGTCTAATACTAGTAAATAATTAAGGTAAGTCCATTACTTACCAAACTCTAGTAATAAAATAAGATAAAATAAAATAATAATAATAATAATAATAATAATATATTAATTAATAAGCTACCACGGAATCTAAGGCGACTTAAATTCCGTCTTCAATTTCCGAGCTGTGCGAGACGGTCGGTTCTTCGGCTTCGGTTGGGCTTTTTCTTCTAGATCTTTGTCTTGGCCAAATCAACTAAAAATCATGTCGTACTCCAAAATCCTCAAATTAGCTCATATAATAATCCCACGGACATTACACAAATACGACAGAATAACACCAAATTAGTCAACCAAATTACACCTAAATCATCGTTATAACCATGACTAAATATGGCCCATCAAATATCCCCACGCTTGAACCTTTATTCGTCCTCGAGTAAAACTCGAAGATCACAATAAAAACAACCATCACTAGTCCAAATGTGCGGGAAAAACATTACACTCACGGCCCTTGTCCACCTTCCTTCAAACTCCCTCATGTAACAACATAAGTCACCAATATATGTCACCGACAAAATATCATCAACTCTAGAATTATCATCACGACAACAGGACATCATAAATCAATAGAAGCTAATATCAAACTCTAACGCCCCTTATCGCTCCAATCCTAACACAGATTCACACGGTTTCAAATAATCACAAAAATACATCAATAATGATCACAACCAATACAACACCAAACCATGTGAATTACCTAATCGCCTCTAATCGCCAAATCAAAACAATTACACCCAATCGCATAAATAAGGTGCAATCACTTCACTCCGCACCGCGATTCTTCTCACCTTTACCACTAATCCTACCCGACCGACCTTCTATGTCACCCTTCTTATGACGCCAACACCAAGAACGGATAAAGTAATTGTGAGTTTTTTTTTTTTTTTCTAATTCCCTCATTTTGCCTAGAGTGCCCGCTCTTGCGGATTTTCACTCTACCTTTTCATTTTTTTTTTCAACTCACACTACTCTCGTGGCACGCATCTCGATTTTTCTTTTTACCCGGAGCGCCCTTTCGGGTTTTCACTCCGTCCTCGGCCACTTTCCCATTCTTGCCTAGGCGCCCTTTCGGGTTTTCACCTAGCCGGGTTTATTTCTTTTTATTTTATTTTTTTTTCTTTCATTTTTTTTTTCTTTTCAAAAATCAACTCAAAGACGATTACAACATCAAGACAAATAGATTTCCCTTCCCCACGCTTATTCCGAGCATTGTCCTCAATGTGAGACCAAGGACAAACACAAAAACAAGAAACGGGGAAAAAGACCTTCAAAATCGAGAAACAACTCATTGTAATCACTCGTCTCACAAATACTCACTAATGACATTCTCCAACAGCTATCCGGACAAACAGAACCAATCACTTAGAATAAGTAAAACAAGAGCCTCGTCCTCAAACCGCAGGAAGAGTAGTGTACAAGATCCATCAATGTTATGTAAACCTTGGCTATATCACATCGCCTACATTCACTTCCCCTGTCACACTCCAAACAATATTGAACATCGGCTATTCAAAAAGACCAACGACGGAACCGACAACAACTCCAATTGAACCAACCGGACCAACCACAACACATACAGCGACACAATTAACACCAATCTGCCACCAACATCCACACGACCAAACTCGCCCAAAACTATAATCAACAAAAATCGAGTTGAACTCGGGGGCAGATTCAAACCAAATCAACAAAACAGGCTGAATATTCTTACCCAATTCCAGAATTATGCTCGAAAACACTGAAGCTGACTAGCTCCCCAACCACGGCAGAACACCGGTCGACCCAACAGTACCATAAGAGCAATTAAGTTTGCAGACCAATACCTGGTCATTCCAATTGATCATGACCCGAAACACGATCCCGTGAGCTGACTGGCAGGCTGACACAGATTGAGACGAACCAAACTGACAGACACACACCACGCGCACGAAGGTTGACAGACACAGACCATGCGACCAGCAATAGTGAACGGACCCACTCGAGACCGGCGACCGGACTGACACCATTCACGAAATATGTCCCTCCGACTAGCTGTTGTCACCACGACCCCCACCAGCTCTCAAATTCGTATGTCAGCAGCCCAGTTCCGACCATAAAGCTCCGACTCGAGGACCATAACACTTCAATTGACGAAATCCTCACATGGAACCGTCAATCGAAACATATCGATTCACCTCCAATTTCTAGGGTATGGAAGGAAGGTGAGTGATATGGAAGGGATAGATTTATAGTGGGTAGGAGAATAGAAGGATTGGATGAAATTTATTTGGGTTAGGAAGGAAGAGAAGAAGAGATGAGGGTGAGATTTGAGAAAGTAAAAGGATGGAGATGAAGGGAGGAAGAAGATGGAGAAAGGGGTCTGTGTGTTTGATTTTTTTGATTTTTTAATTTTTTTAATTTTTTTTTTTTTAATAATAAACAACTGACCTGCTACAGTAGAGGGAGTGCGCGCCTCGCCTAGGGTCCGCGCGACTCGCGCGGATGCCTGAAAATCCGTCCCTTTTTCTTCAATTTTCTTCGATTTTTGGTCTTCCGTCATGCTAGTCGCCCCATCTTCATGCTAGTTGCACGGATTCCTAAAAAAAATCCAACTTTCTCGTTCCTACAAGTACTAAAAATTAGGAAAATACTTAAAATTAAAATTAAAAATATAAATATAAACGACTCATTCTACGAAAAATATGAAAATGATTATTAATCTAATATTATGAAAAATGAACCATAATAAAATTTGGAAAAAAATAAAAAAAATAAAATAAAACACACCAGACACGGGTTGCCTCCCGGAAGCGCTTTTGTTTATTGTCGTTCGCTCGACTTCTTGCGAGAAACTGACCCGAATTAAAATATTACTAAATTACTTACCTCAACCGACAATGGAGCAATCGAGTGAAGTGAATGTTACATTAGGCGCGGAACAACTCAACGTCCTTAACAATTGATCAAAAACACTCGCACATAGATTAGAATAGTGACGATAAGAGATAAAAATCAATTGACACCACCTATAAATAAGCACGTCATAATAATCTTGCAATGAACGTCTTTCTGACCCTATATGCTCAAAAAATGAATTCATATCAATGTACTCCTCTTTATAAGATGGGTTTTTCATAGGTACAGTCAAATAGGCTCGAGGATGAACATAAAACTTTCCCGGAATTAACACCAATGAAGACTCGAGAGGAATCGGTGGTGATTTTTCCTTGTGAATATAAGATTTAGTAAATATACCTTCCGTTTCTCCCACCATCTCATCATTGTCGTTCATGCTAACTAATTCACTTCTCTTAGGGAAATCGTCTTTTGCCTCATCAAAAACAACTATATCTTCTTCTCCTACTCTAACTTCCGTTGTCTCTTCAGTGGTCACACTTGTATCCTCTTGCTCATTCTCAACCATCATAACTAGAGAATCCTCCAAGATAGAAATATCACTCGTATCATTGTGACTTAAGGAACTTTCCAAAACGTGTGTTTCGTTAGTGCAAGAGGGATCAATATGTGTAGAAACTGTGCAAGAGGATGGGGAGTATATCGAATCATCATAATCATCTTCCTCGTCATCCCAAAAACCATCATCACTATCAACATCACACTCTTTATAAGAGTGATATACCAAATCGGGTTCAAGGGGGAGAGTGTCATCAAACTCTATGTTCTCAATAACTCCAGACTCCTTAAAATTAAGAGAAAACTCATCATTTGGCTCAAGTCTATCATTAGATTCCGTTATTTGCACTAAATGACTCTCAAGGTTCTCGATACTACCATTGTTCTCTTGCCCGAATTGAGCCATACTAGCTTGAAGGGTCATTTGAGCAGTAATCAGGTCTCTAATCATGTCTTCTGTGGATATACGAGAATTATGTTGGGTGTTCAAATTGTTATTGAGACTCATTGAAGGTGTCCTAGAGCGTGAGTTTTCCAACTCCCATTCTTCAGTGTCGTGAGCCAAGTATATGAAAAGATCCCACTTCTCCTCATAACTAAGTCCATCAACGAATCTCCCTTCACTTAAAGAATCAACATGCATCAAAGTTTCATCATTTAACCCATTGTATACCACATGACAGAGTTCCCAAATTTGATATCGATGACGACATCTAGAGACATACTCACTCAATCTATCAAAGTATTTATAAAACAGTTCATGCTCATATTGAGGGAAATATTTAGTTGCCATCTATCAGATAAACTAAGACTCACTAAAAACACTCAACAAAAAAAAATAAAACTAACTAAGACTCTAAAAAAACTACACTAACACACAAAAATAATTAATGCCAATTCCCCGGCAACGGCGCCAAAATTTGACAGGCTAAAGTCGTATGCCTCAAATTACTAATTTATAATCACTTATAACCAACTAACTAAAACAATAGTATAATGGAAATAAGGGTCGAACCCACAGAGAATCGGACTAATTATAACTGTGTACTGATGTAGAACGAAAAAATAACTAATTAATTAAACACTAAGAAAGGGGGTTTTGAATAATTGTCTAACAACTAAAACTAATAAAGATGACAACTTTAATTAAATCAAATGATTAAAAGGTCTCGGTCAAGAACAAATCCACAACTTAATCACAATTGATCATCGAAATCCGGTCCAAATTATTACTCTTGATTACTTTATCGTGAATCGTAGATTCTAATCCTCCTTATGAATAACTAATTAAAACGTATCCCGTTCTTAATTAGTCCTAACTGTTAAACAACCTAAACAATCCAGTTCTAGATTTAATTCAATAGCAGCATTAATAAATAGAGAATTCAATAAAGAGATAAATAAACGCATACAATCCAGTTGTGCTATAAATCTATGATAATTGCTCCTAAGTCTTAATATCAACGAATCCCGTTCAATAATTAAGTCTTAGATGTTACTCAGGTCAAGTTAATCAACAAATCCTGTTCAATTAACAAAACTAACAATAGAACGATGAAATTGGAAAACTAGTTGATCAGTCTAGAAATCAATAACAACATTCATATAATTAAACTGAGCAATTCATCAATAATCAAGAATAAAGATAAGAACTTTCAAACTCACAACTGATAATTAAGCGTTTCAATGTCTTGAACCGAGATGAGATAATTAGTTACACATAGAACTAGGGTTCATCCCTAATGAACGTACAACTCTAAAGATGAATATGAATCATGGAATAATTAATTAACTGATTCTAATAATCTATATACTAAATAGTAGTCTAATACTAGTAAATAATTAAGGTAAGTCCATTACTTACCAAACTCTAGTAATAAAATAAGATAAAATAATAATAATAATAATAATAATAATAATATATTAATTAATAAGCTACCACGGAATCTAAGGCGACTTAAATTCCGTCTTCAATTTCCGAGCTGTGCGAGACGGTCGGTTCTTCGGCTTCGGTTGGGCTTTTTCTTCTAGATCTTTGTCTTGGCCAAATCAACTAAAAATCATGTCGTACTCCAAAATCCTCAAATTAGCTCATATAATAATCCCACGGACATTACACAAATACGACAGAATAACACCAAATTACACCTAAATCATCGTTATAACCATGACTAAATATGGCCCATCAAAAAAATAATTCATTTTGTTTTGCGTTGGAAGGTGATTTGCTATTGATCTTTAATGAAAATGATAAGTACTAAGCAAGTTGAGTTTTATAAGGTCGGAATAATAATATTTACATAATCATTAATCTTCGTATGCTTTGAACTTTAAGGTGATTTATTTTGAAATACGTAATCTATGTAAATTAAACTTTTAAAATAGAAGTAAACAACTATATATGTGTATATAATTTGTGAGTTTTAGATAACTCACATCTTATCAACTATGATGATCAATATTCATTTGCATGGAGGTGTACACAACTTTTAAAAGATTAAATAAAATGTTGTCTCTGATGTCTTTTTTAGACAATTTGTTTTAATGGAATTTGTGTTTTTTTTATCATTGTCTTTATTTGTTTTTGCCAAAATAAATTTAATTGTTTAGTTATCTCTAACAAACTACTCTAGATGACCACCTCAGTAATTTTATATTATGTTAAAAAAATTATCGATAATCGTACCAATACTCCATGCACCAGTCATCCACCCTACCCATGTCATATTCGACTATTATTATTATATACCTTAATAATCACTCCGTTTAATTTATTTATTTAACTTTTATATTTTTTATAGTTTTAATGAGTGATGATGAAATGACTTTTTTGTTAAAGAGAAAATACAACATAATATTTAAACAACTCCGCGAATATCGATAAAAGAACATTAAAAATTGAGTCATTTAGTAATTAGGAAGTGTTTTTTAATCCCGGAATTTTTCTTTTGTTTGAGGTGAATTCAAAATAGTTCGAATTGTGTAATCATCAGTTATTGGTATTGGTAAACGACCCAGAGCAATTTGATTATAATTTAATTCATGACGATCATAAGTAGAAAGCTCATATTCTTCAGTCATTGATAAACAATTTGTTGGACAATACTCAACACAATTACCACAAAATATACAGATTCCAAAATCAATGCTGTAATTAAGCAATCGTTTTTTTCGAATATCCATTTCCAATTTCATTGCTAAATCATAAACGGATTTTACTCCGTTGTACACAATTTCTCATTTATTTTTCCATTTTTACCCTTGACTTAAAAAATCATTGTCAACTCTTTCTATAATCTTTAACAAATTAAGAAAAAAAAAATTAGGATTATGTTGAGAATTGACTCCTAAACCCAAATAATCACATGTGTCCCACGTTGAAGGATGAGAGAAAGATGTACCACCTTATAAAACAAGGATTACTCCCTCGGTAGCTAATTGGTTTTAGAGTGGAACTCTCTTGTGTTGTGAGTGGACTCTTCCCGTCTCGGGTGTGGCCCAGACCCGTTATGTAATTTCACAGATTATCTAATTTAATTTGCACAAACTTGAGTTTTCTTAATTTTCTCTTTAATTTATTATTAGTATTTGTATTAGAGAAAATTCCATAGTACTGCTTTGTTTGTTAGTCGTGAGATTGACGGAGAAGGGTGGCCGACGTAAGGTGGTCAATTTGTCGAGTTTCGATTGTTCAAAACTTATAAAGAGAACGACACAAACCAACTGGAAATTAACATTGTCAAAAATTTCAGGCCAACGAACCACAAATCGATTAATATCTAAAGAAGAACATTTGATTTGATCTCAACCAAATGCTTGAATATACATTCTAATAATTTATCCAGTTCTTCAATTGCAACTCCAATGGCACTTTTGACGGGTTGCCGACAGTGAGGAGAGAGGTGAACGGTGATCGTCCGCATGAGATAAGAGATGGTAAAGAGAGGGCCGCCGACGAAGGGTGACAGTGGAAATGGCCGGTGTTATACGTTGAGGAGGGTGGGGTTCGTGGGATTGTGGGAATAGGGTGATTTTATTTAGTTTTTTCTTTTATTTTCTCTAAGTGGAATTGGGGAATGTGAAAAATGGGAAGGGTAAATACGAAAATTACGTGTATAAAGTAATAATTTTCGTGTATGATTTAGCACGTCCCTTATTATTTCATCCCAGCACTATGATTATGATTATGATTA
This sequence comes from Agrostemma githago, assembly GCA_958450325.1. Lineage (NCBI taxonomy): Eukaryota > Viridiplantae > Streptophyta > Magnoliopsida > Caryophyllales > Caryophyllaceae > Agrostemma > Agrostemma githago. Next base: position 52,605,975 of record OY288258.1, on the reverse strand, counting down.
ATTGATTAATCCAATTAAAGATGACAATAGGTTAAACCTTCTCCCTCCAAAAAAAATATTTCGCCAAAAAAAATTGGGGGTGGTAAGCCCAATTTTATAATTATATCGTTTTAATATTAGTATCTAGTATTCTAGTTATAATAAATTATCTACTTTTAGAGTGTTTCGTCCTCATCGATCGATGGTTTTGCTATCTTTTTTAGAAGAGATGTTTAATCTATGATAGCGGAGAGGACGTAGAAGATCAGTACCACAATCGTTCATTATATGGTATCTCAATTTAGGTCAAAGTGACGGCTACAATCTATCAGATGAAATCAATTCTCTTCAAAACCTTGGAAGATACGAAGACCCTCTTGTGAAAAGTTGTATCATTAAACAACGATATGTTGAAGGAGGATGTGCAGAAGCGGAGATTAAAATACTCAAATTTTATAGTATTGTATCTATTCAATTTCGATATAAGTTGTAAATGTCATATGACTTTGTATTAGAGAAATGATCTATTCGCTAAAAAAGGATTATGCACACCATCCAACAGCCTTAGAAAAACAGAGAATCTTTGGATCTGTTTGAGCAAGACAGTTCCATCAGGCTCGGACACTCCTAGCAACGAGAACAAGACTGGTGGAAAACCATATCCCCGCGTCCTGCAAAGATCTCGATATTTGGCACATTTGCGTCAAGCAACATTAACAACTACCCGCCCTAGCTCAAAATCAGTCTGAGTCAAAGGAGAGGACCCAACTAGGTCGACGCCGACATCGCACCCTTTAGAGCAATAGATTGACAGGTTGTAAGGGATATCGTTTCCATCTCAGAGACCAATGTTCACTTCTTTGCCCGCAAAGATCCCGGTCTGGAAGCAAATATCCTCATGGGCCTATAGGCTGTGCCGTTGTTTAGTCCCCACGGAGCCAGCACACGACATTGTGTGATCACCAAAATATCCTCATTGAAGACCCGGGAGCAGGCAGAACAGGGCCTAGGTAGCGTTGTAGCGGGAACAATGGGATCAGACTCCCAAACGATAACTAAACACACTACGTACAATACATCCGTCCATTCATGGTTTGCCTTAAATTGTAATAGGACAACAGATCACCCTGCTGAGACTTCCACAAGGCTACTTGCCGAGAAGTTAAGGAGAAATATGATTATGCTGCTGTTGCAACACTCCTAAAATGAGTCCCCAAGTCCTTAGATGGTAATATAATGGATGAACGAGTGATGTGCGCTAAATTTAGCTCATTTTTCCTTCCATTTAGACTCGTTTTCCACCGTTTTTGTGGGATTAGAATGCGATTATCACTCTATTCTTAGTATTTCTCGCATTAGCATCTCTCTTGTGCATTTCACGTGTTTTTGGGTAGTTTTCCTATTTATTTTAATAGGATTTGTCTCCAAGAGCATGTCTAAATTTCCGCGAGCACAAGAGAGTGGAATATCGTCCAGAAGCATGTCACAAATCCAAAAAGTCCAAACAACAAGGAGCGAAGCAAGAAAAGAGGCCAAAGGGTCCATCGGGTGAAATTTCACCCGATGAGATCTCATCGGGCGAAGTTTCGCCCGACGACATATCCGCCTCTCCGAAGATCTTCAGGAAAGTGAAACCACCGGGCGAAATGACCGAGCAAAACTTTTACCCACCGGATGAAGTTTCACCCGACGTAAATGTCTCGTGAAGCTTAGAAATCCGCAGGCCGAAGTTTCACCCTTTGAAGATCCACAGGGCAAAAGTTACTATATATCATAGCGGCCATATCATTGTTTTCATTATCTCTTCGTGGAGGCATTGTTACTATATATATATATAAAAACAATCCCTTATTCACTAAAACAAAAATCAAGGGGCAAGAGAGTCATTTTAACTTTCCCGCCTAAATGTTTCTTATAATTATGGAAAGTCGGTTTTCTAATCAAACAATTTCATTTCAACTTAAAGGCTCAATTAAATGAATCATAAAACAATTAAATTAAAATAATTACCATATCTTATCATTAAATGGTATAAAAATTATACTCCTTTAGTTACAATATTTTATAATTATTTTTGTAATTTACAATATTAACATTATAAATTTTTAGTAATTATTTTAATAATTATTTTTTAATGACACGTCATCAAATTAACGTGTCAACCCGGGTTTTGATCCTAAATTAACGGATCATTTCAGGTTTAAGCGAAATGGATCGTGAGTCAAAGTTTTAGGGTCCTGACCTTAAAAAGATGCGACAGGTTTATGAGTCAAGTCAAAATTTGACATGACTATTTTCTAATCCAAAATTCTTTTTAATTTGTATGATTACCCGATCTAATTAGCATTTTTGTCGTTCCTATCCCAATTAAAGAATCAGTGATCATTATAATCCCCTAATTTAGAAGTAAATTAATTTTTGAAATAGTCTACTAAACAGAGAGGTAAACTGCTGACGGACGCACTAAAAAAAAGGCGTAAGCCATTGGCTTAGACGGAGGGAATATAATTTTATCACGTCACTAAACTCTTTCAGAAACAAAATTAATTAAAAAACCGTGCGTAGGCACGGGTTTTGAACTAGTATTCTATTAAGTCCAAACATAAGAAGGTTCAATCAAAAATATTAATGTAAATAACATTCACCTCTATCACAGTTCAACTAGGTAATCATAGTAACAGTAATAAACCATGACAACTATAAATATAAATTAGATAATTCATGCGTATGCAATGCACCCAATGCACCAAACACTCTCTGTTTTGAAAAGTTTTTTTTAAACCATTTCAAATTTTGCAAAACATTTCGTAAAGACCTTTTGCTCCGATACCAACTGTAACAACCCTAAATTTTTGCGATCAAAATAGAAGAATAAAAACGAAAAACTCAAAGTCGTTACTCCGCACTTAGCTCACAAGGCCAAGTGCACGGCAAAAGAATAGTATAAGAATTAAAAGAAATATAAATCCGATAGATAATTAAATGAAAATGTTGCAGCGGAAGACTTAAGTCCTACAAAATACAAAACGGTTTCAAACAACTTTAAACCAAAATCCAACATAAATATAAATAGTTCGGAGGTAGTGTTAAATAATAAAATTCTTCCTCGCTCAACATCCCAAAACCATAATGCACCCCATACAACATATCAAGTGCACCTATCCACTGCACCCAAAAACACAAATAAGTACAGGTTCTAGTGGGGGGAACGACCAAAACAAAAGGACGTCAGCAAAACTGAGAAAAATATATTATAATGAAACGTCACAAAATAATTATAATTTAGTAAATAAAAATCAGAGTTAAATGTCATCATCTCGATACCAAATCACAATACTGTAAAAACGGTCGTCAAAACCAAAACCAACCAAAATATATTGTCACCACCTGTATGCCAAGATCCTACCCTTTTGCACGGTCTAGAGGTACCACCTATGCTTAGCTAGACTTATCATAGTGCGCACTACTCATATTTGGGAAGTCAGTAGAATGAGGCTGCCAAAACATAAAGTCTAACTACCTAGCAAGTTAAGTGGAGGCCGAAAAACTCCACTTAACACAACTCGGGCCAGGAGTTCACTTTTTGGACAAAATCCCAGAAATGTCTCAGACGCAACTTAAACCTCATAGATCAACAGAGCTCCCAAAGTCTGTTATAACCCCAAAAAAATTATACCAAAACAACACCAATATCTGACTTGTGTCACAAAGTTCCAATATCCAAAATATCACAAGAGTATCATAAAAATTCACCATTGACAAAATAATTCACAAAACCGTTATAAAAATATAATTTAAACCGAACATGCTCTTTACTTAAAGGTGAAAAGGTTAAAATGTTCTTACCTTTTGAGACGATAAATCCAAACTAATATTAATCCAAAAACTGTTTCTCCTCGAACCCACAAGCTACAAATAATATAAATGATGATTCAATATCCAACCAATTAATATTAAGACGGCCCAAACTTACACACCAACTTATTACTATAACTAGTCCAAATTCTCATCCCATAAGTAACCCACCTTATATATATAACTGACTTTAAATGACCCAAAACTTGTCTCTCAAATATATAGAAGAACTCTAAATTACTAATTGTCCAATATTGCTCATATAATTCCCACGTAGAATCACCAGTGTGCCAAACAAGTTTGAAAATCAATGTCCATAAGCTCCTCTGTTCACGCACTTACTATTTATCAATCTAGTATTCATCAACTATCTACAAGTTATGAACAAAGGATAAACCAAATCCAAAAATAACGACAATATTGGTGACATGGGAAAAATCTAGCAAACCCGACATCGGAACCAAAATATCTGCCCAAACGTTACATACTCACAAAATCGTTAATTTATGTCGAGGAAACGGTTTTTAACCAAAATAAACAAAAGAAAACGATAGAACTTGAAGATATTTAGAATACTTCATATTTGATCCCTATTTATGAAAACAAATAGGAGAAATTAGTTAAAAGACTTACATAGTAAAATTTGCTACCTTAGAAATAGTACTAATAACGGAGGACGAGGGGTGACCAAGTTTGTGGTGCCAAAGGGGAGAAGAGACGGTGGACGTAAGGCACGCCATGGGTGGAGAACTCGGTTTCAGCCACTCGTATAGACCGTTGATTTAAGCCGTCCTCGCAAAAGCTCCTTGCCCGTCAATCGTTCCTGCAAGACACAAGTATTGTGGGAAAAATTAGCCACAACATCCTTATCGAGACAAAACTGAGAAACGAAGATTATATTTTTAGAGATAGATTGATAAGTGTGTTTTGTAGTGCTTATTTGTTGTGTTTGGTCCCGGTTTCTCTTGTGAAATCGCTCTTTGGAGCGATTTTGAGGCTACTTACACTTCTTATAGTTTGTTTTAGGCTCCTAAGACAAATCTTGGAGAGGTGGAACGATTCCGACTTGTTTCCGACACATTTGAAGCCAACGAAGAGAAGCGACGATCACTCGGTGGCTTAGACTCGATCTCGAGACCTTGGGACCCATTCCCGAGCCCCTTAGACTCGATCCCGAGCACCGAGAATTGATAAGAAGCCCATGAGAAGCAAGTAGGGACCTTTGAGATCATATTTGAGGCCTACAAGACCCATCCCGGTCGGGATTGCATCCATCACGACCGGGATGAAGGGACAAGCAAAGACGAGCTACTGGACAGCCTTCCCGACCGAGAAGGAGGCCTTCCCGGCCGGGATGGGTCCCTTCCCGACCGGGATCATCCCTTCCCGGCCGGGATGGGCCACCTGCAGCCCCGCGTCACTTCTTTTCTTCTCCTTTGCTCGTGAACCCTTATAAATACCCTCCCTTTATATTGTTTAAGCACGATACACTATCTTAAGAAACACTAGACATTCTTTAGCCTAGATTAGCTTAGATTAGTGTAGATTAGTCCTTAGTTAATCCTTAATCTTAGTTTAATCCTTGTATTAAGGGAATTCTTGAAGAATCCAACCAAGATTGACAACCTTGGTTGATGTATTTGGGTTTTCTTATTACTACAAGTTTCAATCTTTCCTCCTTACTAGTTCGGTATAATTTCTCTTCTCCTTTCCTTTAATCCTTGTTTTATTATTCAAGTTTTCATCTTTATCTTTAATCATTGTTCATCATTGTTGTTCTTCAATATGAATGTTGTGATGCTTGTGTTGTTTTCCTTTCTTTGAGTTAGTATTAGTTTGAACATGTGTGAGTAGACTTATTATGAGGTTAATAGGGGGATTAAGTGTTGATTATGGATGATTAGGGTTTGATTGTGGGTAAAGGTGAATTCTTTGTTACTAGTCACATGTTATGCATACCATGTGTTTGATGAATTGCTTGTTAGAGTAGTAGTTGCAAATACTTCTCTTGCTTGTCTTCCTCTTCTCATTGTGTGATTGATTTTTGGTTGAATCCTTGTGTATTGAGTAACATCTTGCATAAGTATTCGGGTTTTGTCTTTGACACGAGAGTGCAGACATTGTTTTTTACGCGAGAGCGCTGACCAACCTTAGTAACTAGGTGAACCTTGCACTATCGATCTCCCAACTATCCTACTACACTTATGAACCCGACCTAACCCTACTCTTTCCTTGTTTGATTTCTTCATCATCTTAGTCATTGTTCCGTTAGTTAGTTGAATCCTTTAGCCTTAGTTGTTATACTTAGTTCGTTCCTAGTCATAGTTTATTCCCTTCTTATCGTTCTAGTTTAGTTTAGCCTTGAGACTTAGTCAAGTCTTTAGGTGAAACTTAGTCGAAACCCTCTTTACCGTCCCCGTGGACTCGACCCCACTTACCCTATCTACGTGTTAGGATTAGTTGGTTATTATTTGTTGGTAGGGATCCACGGCAAATCCCTCCCATCAATTAAGCGCCGTTGCCGGGGACGGTGCTAGTTTAGACTTTGTTTGCCTATTTACTTAACTTTGTCTTTATTTTTTTTTTGTGTTTTTCTTTGTGTTCCTTTGCTTCTTGTGTGTGTGAAGTTTATTTCCTTCTTGTCTAGTGCCCAAAAAGCAGTAGACTTCTCACGTTTGCTCCTAGTCTACAGTTTTTGCCTAGAGGTGGTGATCATCCTATTCTTTACAACTCAAAGCCGCATAAACGGACGGTTGATAGATTGAGAGGTTCCCAACCGGGTACGAGCTGCGATTTTCGAGCAAAACTTGAGAATTGATCTAAACTCCCCACCCATAGATGCCACCATGAGCTACTCCTCTCCCTCTATGAATCAAGAATGTGATATGATGTCCTCCTACTACTACCAAGCTTCATCGGGTAATCAAGAAACCCGTGGGTATGAGCTTCAAGGATATGGAAGTGGCTTCCATCAAGTGAGTGCTTATCAACCTTGTGATCGTGGTGGTTATTACTCAAATTACCATCGCGAACCCACCATGCCCCATCATATTTCTCTCTATGGAAGCCAATTTCTCCAAAACCCACCATATTACCAATCACCTCAACCTCACTACCAACAATATGATGCCCCACCCCTTGGGCATCATCAAGGTTTACAAGTAGCACTCCAAAACCCCAATAACCACCAATTGCCCAACTTGGAGTTAAATCAATCGATTCTTCAATTGCAAAAGAGCCAACAAGAAATGGCCATCCAAATGCAAAAGAACCAAGATGAATTCATGGCCCAATATCAAAGGGAAAACGAGGCGATGGATGCTCGATTAAATGCGTTAGCGGTTAAACCGTAATGTTTTTAACCCGAACGTCACAACTAGATGAAGGGTGCTCACTTGAGCAAGGGGAGCAACCTAATCACGAAGCCGCCGATGAAGTTCCTTTTGGAAGCGAAACTTGCTTTGAAGAACCTCAATCGTCTACCCAAGAAGAGACGAATGAGGAGATAATCCTTGATGAAGGTGTTTTTGGTGAAGAATTGGGTGAGGATAGTGGGAATTTGAAGAGTTTCATTGATGAAAACACAGATATAATAGAGGAAATTCAAGAGTCTAGCCCCTCTATACTTGTTGAACCTTCAATCCCCTCCGCTTGCCCTCCTCTTGAGCTTCATGCCGCTTCTTATGAGCCTATTGTTGAGGATATAGAACTTTGGGATGAGTTGAGTGAGGTGATAGGCGTTCTGAAGTCATGGGATATGAATGATGAAATCAAGTCGCCCATATGTGAAAATCCATATAAATATTGTGAACCCCTTGTGTGTAATTTGGATCTTGGTTTAGAGGAGGTTGAAACCGCTTGTATGAGTTTTAAATCTCTTCTTATTGATGATGTGGGGAAGAACGATGTTTTGGGATTGGGAGATATTGGGCCGGAACTTGTTGATGACTTGGGTTTGCTTGATGAAAAGAAGAGGGTTAAACTCCCTTTTGACCCTTGTGTTAGAAATTCAAGCCTTGGTTGTGCTAGGAGACAGTGCTTAGGGAGGAAGAGGTCGGTAAAGCTTGTAGGATGGATAGACCCCGGAGAAAACATGAAAGATGACGTTGGGTCTTTGGATGACTACTTCTCGCTTCCGGCTTGGAGGCTTTGGAGGATAGCTTGGCTCGGGTACTCAATGAGCCCTCATTATGATGTGGCTCGAGCATTTGACTTGCTCCTCCGAGCCCTTGATGGCTATGGATAAGAAGGAGGAGTCCACCATTCTCGGTTTGACGGAGTTCCTCAAGAACCGTCATGTTGTATATTCCTCTTTCCCCCTTCTTTTGAGTTTTTGTGTTTGTAATTGTGTGTTTGTTTGTTTGGTCTCTAGGTTTGATTTGTTTTGTGGAATTCTTGTAATTTGGTATTTTGATGAGCGATGTGAGAGAGGGATCTTTGATGGATGTCTTTGAGTTCATTTGATAGGTCATAGTGAAGATGAAGTTTTGAGAGAAGTAGTTGATGATAGAAGCTTGGATCTTGGGCGAGGAAGTCGGTTTTTGAGCTTTTCGTAAGCTTTTGGGGACGGGAGGTTTGGATCTCGAGGTTGTATGTGTCTTGTGGGTGGAGCTAGTATTGAAGGAAGGCTCCAAGGCTCGGGAAAGGTGTCATCCCGATCGAGATGGGTGTCATCACGACCGGGATGAAGTGAGCATGGAAACAGGAGCTACTGATGGTCCTTCCCAACCGAGATGAGAACCATCCCGACCAAGAAGGGCTCCTGCAGCCTCCTTTGCCTTGGTTTCGTCATTTAAACCCCACCCCACCACTTTATACCCCCCTCCCAACCTCCCTACTCACCCTTGCCACTATCATTTCACCCTTACACCTCATTTATACACCTTCATCTCATCTCCTATTCACTACAGACCGAGTTTACCCTCAAATTTAAACCTCATTACACCTTTACAAGCCCGATACTCGTACTTGGAGCTGCATCTAGGAAGAGGAGGAATATCTATGATGAAGACAAGCAAAGTTCTGATAATGACCATTGAGACGATGGAGATTATTAAGTTGCTAACCTTTGGTAAGGCGACTCTCATTTCTTTTCCGTCTTTTATTTACTTAGTCTTCCCTTATTCCCCTTCCTTTTACCTTTTGGTATCGTGGTGGCCCTCGGGGCCTTGGTAGTCATTGCTCCCGATTCTCAATGACGTGACTACATCGAGAGTCATTTCAAAATCCAAATTTACAAGTCCTTTCATTTTTTCCTTTAATTTTACTTTCTTTTGGTAGAATTTAATCGGATTTAGGTGGAATCCGGGCTAGGTGACTTGATTACACTTAGTCCTCCCCTCCCATTTCCTTTTATTTTCTTCTTTTTATTTCTTACCCCATCCATAACTTTTCTCGTCTCGGCCCTTGGTGACTTGATTACACCCCGGCCGGACACATTCTATCCTTTCTTCGCCTTTATTTTTGATTTTTAGATTTATTTTCATAGTTTCCCTTCTTTTTAGTGTCTCCACACACTACCGATCGAGCATGAGGACATTGCTTGGTTTAAGTGTGGGGGAGCGATATCCTAGTATAGTTTAGTTTTATTTTCGTAGTTTTTTCAAAAAATCTTTAAAAACCCCTAAAAATTTGAAATTTTTTATAAAAATCAAAAAGATTTTCTTTTGTGTCTTTTCCTTTTGTGTCGTTGTGTCGTATTTTTGTTGTATTGTGTGTTTTGCCTCCCCATTTCCTTGTAGGTTCCTTGATTGCCGTAATTTTCGGAAAGCTCAAGACATCCGGTAACATCATTCTATCCCTTTTCCTCTTTGTCTCTTGTGGAGTTTGGAGGAGATTTTGTGATGATGTGTGCTCGGATGGAGCTTGTTGAAGGTTGTGGTTGTCGTGGCGGCTTGTTTGGAAGTTTTGGGGTGGTGTTTGTTTTCTTTGTGTGTTTGCTTTCCTTTCTTTCGTTTTGTTTTGTTTTGTTGTCTTTGTCTCATTTTCTTTCGTTTTTGCCGTGTCTTTGTTTTGTGATGTGTATTTTGTGTCTAGTGTAGAAAAGATTTTCGAAAACCCGGTTTTGAGGCTAGTGCGCAAGTGTTTACTTTCCCTTCCTAGTGATGTGAATCGAGTCTTGGACTTTAGTCTAGTAGAATGACCCTAAATCAATAGTTTCGTTGGTCCTTTACCTTGAGTCCACCTAGTCTACTAGGGATTTACTACGGGATTTGCATTTTGATCACTATGACCACCCACGGTGTGAAAAGGCCTTGGTTCCCGAGTCCCGTCTCTTAGGTAACCATGTTCCAAATTGTTTGATTAGTCCAAGTTTTCCACCTTTTTGTGGGTTGGAAGGGAAGGCGCCGTCCCGACAATCCCATTTCCCTACCTTCTACACATTTTTCCACAAATAAGTTGCAACTTGTTGAAAGTTTCTTATTTGGTTGCAAGAAATGCCTACAAAGCAAAATTATCCAAAAGGCAAGTTAAGTCAAAAGAAAGAAAAAAGAAGAAAAAGAAAGAAAGAAAGAAAGAAAAGAAAGAAGAAAAAGAAAAGGCACAACAAATCAAAAACAAAATACAAAAGAAGAAAAAGAAATGACATAGCAACTCAAAAGCCAAATGAAAAAGAAAAAAATGCCAAAAGAAAACCGTCTCACAAAAAGATTCTCACCCTCTCAAAAATAAGCCCTTTTTCCGATCGTTACCGTGAAGAGCCTACCAAAGGACCGAGTCCCTAGGAAGGATGATAGCGGTAATGATCGGTCTTCCCTAATTTTGCAACCATATCCACCTTTTTACTTGGACTAGTTGGGCGATTTTTGAGCATGGGACGACCCTCTTGGCCCATCGCTAAAGGGGGCGGGGTTTCACTTACCTATAGTGTCGACTAACTCCGTGGTTCATCCTTTTTTCATCCCGCCTATCGTCCCGTAGTACGTTCTTAGAAGGTTAGGAGGAACTAGGTAGTTAACAACGTTTTTATTGCTTTGTTGTCATACTATTAGGGTTTAGTTCATATCGGTTTGTATTATTAGTTTGGGAATGTTGTCACTTGCCTTGAGTCCTTAACCGGTGCTTCTTTCACCGGTTTTTTAGAGGGAAGCGGTATTTATTTCTTCTTGGGTTCAACCGTCTGTCTGTTTGTCTGTTCGATTGTTTATGTGTTTATGTATTTTCGTGTTCGGTTGCATCCGCAGTTTTGTCGCAAGACCTCACTTGCCTTGCGGAGAGCACTTTTCCCCTAAGTTTTCTCGCGTGAGTTGAAAGGGCGTAGGGTGCGCTAACACCCGCTCGGTTAGTAGTCTAGTTTCCTTTAGTTTTTAGTTAGTTTGTGCTTACTCGAGGGCGAGTAAGGGTTAAGTGTGGGGGAGTTGATAAGTGTGTTTTGTAGTGCTTATTTGATGTGTTTGTGTGGACATGACATAGGTCCACCCCGACGCGGCCACTCGCGGGTTTGGGGAGGCGAATGAATCTCCATATGAGAATGGATCGAATTGAAATTTAAATCGAAGTGGAGTCGCCACCGAACTTTGTGGGAGTTCGGGCCCGTTCGAAACCCACTCTATATCTTAGTGGGCCATGCACAAAGTATGGCCCATTCTGATGTCAGAGTTTATTGGGCTCGTCCCTTTGCATTTGATACCGATACCGACACTATCGGATACCGTATATTGAATGACTCTCGTGCGCCAATGGTTTTGGACATCCGAAAACCGAGGTTCTAAGTAAGGGGTGAGGGTACGTGTTGGGAAGTTTACAAAGAACACCTAACCCCGCCCGCACATTAGCGGCCTCTACTAAGATATCGAATGACGTTTTAATACACGTGTTAGTAAAACGATGAAATAATATGCAAACATTGTTTTCTCTAAACATGTGAAAAAATTGAATGGGTTGCTATGTCGATTTAATGCATCTAACTCTAACGTCAAAGTTATATTTAGCATGCAAGGTTTATTTTAGTATAATTAAATAAACAACGAAAATAAATCAACAAGAAAAATAACAAACTTGTTAGTAACGATAAATAACGATAGTAACGGTTTGCAAAGATATAGAATGATGTAGAATAATGTAGATGACTCGATGCATGGTTTGAAAAGGTAGTACGGCACGTGATTGATTTGACACGTATTGACCTAAGTCATATAAAAAAAAGAAAGTATTATCGAGATTCAAATGGCATTGTAGGACTCACGGTTTGACGTGATAAAGGGGCCACTCGACCGAGTCATTGAGGGACTCGACCGAGTGGGTCTCTGAAAAGCTTCTGTCCCGGATTTCGTGACGTCACTCGACCGAGTTATGAGGGAACTCGACCGAGTGCACGACCACTCGATCGAGTCATTGCGAGACTCGACCGAGTGGTTGCCGAAATAACCTTCTGTCTCGTTTTTGGGGTGCCACTCGACCGAGTGGACTAGGCACTCGATCGAGTGCCCCTGTACGAACTAGGGTTCGCTTTGCAGTTCTTATTGATTTCGAGATTGCTTTTCGATTTTGGTAAATCGTTGATTTTGTTGAATCGGACATAAATATTACATAATTTATGCTCGATTCGAACTTTGATACTCGTCATATCCGATATTCGATTATTGAATCGATATCGAATTTTAGAGCGAAACTTGAAAAAGATGCTATAAGTCGTTTAAATTAACTAAGACGATATAGATTTTCTCCGCGTTTATAGTGTCGTAATTAATTCTTATCGAATTAGATGACAACTATTTTAGCATCAACGAAAATCGTGTTAGTTAAATTATTTGACTAAATCGTTTAGATTCGACATCCAACTATTGAGTTGGCATCGAATCTAAAGAATGACTCTTTACTTGAATTGAAAGACTTGACTTGATTCCCTCGACTTCCCGACATCGTAAATAATCCTTGCGGATTGTGTTATGTCGGATCCGCGTCAATGGGTTTCGACCTTAACTAAAAAACAATGTTTGATTCGAAAAATCGATGAAATATGCGATGAACGACGACGCGAACAAAAATAAAAAAAAACTATTGTTTATGTTGACTTGCTTCAACAATCAAGCGCTAAGGGGTGTCGGGATAAGCGACCGGCAACGTCGGGTGAAACACCCTTGTATATTCGGATTTTCTTATCCCGTCATCATTCGCACTCGACACGAATCCGCAAGTATTTTAATGTATTATGCTAATAATTATTATCGATATTATAGACTCGATGATAAAATAACAAAAAATAAAAATAAAAAAACGACGACAACGGACGAACGACGCGAGGAGAGAAGGGAGAAGAGAGAAGAACGAGATTTTGCACCCTCAACCTACATGTTTCTTAATCTCGGATAGAACTCGTTAGTTGTGGCCTAGGCACGGGAGTATCGAGGTTTACGTAAGTTGAGTTATGGTGGTTTAGGGTTTGTAAGTTGCTAGGGTTTAAGGATGAAGATGAGTGATTAGGGTTTTTTGAATGTTGTAGGATTGATTAGGGTTGCAAAAAGATGAGTACAAAAAGTGTTTGAATTGTACGTGTGCAGTAGGGGTGTATATATAGGCCAAGCTCATCTAACCCGTCTAGGGTTACTCGACCGAGTAACCTACTGACTTGCTCGAGTGGCCCAGAGCGACTGCAGTCGGGCTTGTTTAAGGGCCCACTCGATCGAGTGGGCTGACACTCGATCGAGTGGGTCAGCTGGAGCGTGTGGTCCGGGTTTTTTCGACCTTGGGTTGGATATTTTGTGGATCTTGTATTTGGGTTGGACTTTTGATGTTTGCACGGCTGTTTTTTTGTGTCTCGGAAACGGCTTTGACCTGGGTTTGACCCAATTGCTAAAAGTCGGTTTTATTTCCGGTGTCGATTTTGACCCAAATTAGTCTTATTTGATTGGAAACGACCCACTGGGCCTGAATTTGAGGTCAAATTTGTGAGATTTGTACTACGTAAAAAGCCCAAGCCAGCAACTAATGGTTTCGAGCCTATATCCGAGCGCGTAGAAACACGTTTGCGTCCGATCATCATCGGGTATTTTTTGGGAACCGCTATAGACACCTAGCGGCCAAATGTGGGTGTCTACAGTTTGGTCCCGTTTTCTCTTGTGAAATCGCTCTTTGGAGCGGTTTCGAGGCTACTTATGCTTCTTCTAGTTTGTTTTAGGCTCCTTAGACTAATCTTGGAGAAGTGAAACGATTCCGACTCGTTTCCGACACATTTGGAGCCAACGAAGAGAAGCGACGATCACTCGGTGGCTTAGACTCGATCCCGAGACCTTGGGACCATTCCCGAACCCCTTAGACTCGATCCCGAGCGCTGAGAATCGATGAGAAGCCCATGAGAAGCAAGTAGGGACCTTTGAGATCATACTTGAGGCCTACAAGACCCATCCCGGTCGGGATTACATCCATCACGACCGGGATGAAGAGACAAGCAAAGACGAGCTACTGGACAGCCTTCCCGACCGAGAAGGAGGCCTTCCCGGCCTGGATGGGTCCCTTCCCGACCGGGATCATCCCTTCCCGACCGGGATGCCTGCAGCCCCGCGTCATTTCTTTTCTTCTCCTTTACCCGTGAACCCTTATAAATACCCTCCCTTTGTATTGTTTAAGCACCATACACTATCTTAAGAAACCCTAGACATTCTTTAGCCTAGATTAGCTTAGATTAGTCCTTAGTTAATCCTTAATCTTAGTTTAATCCTTGTATTAAGGGAATTCTTGAAGAATCCAACCAAAATTGACAACCTTGGTTGATGTATTTGGGTTTTCTTTAATCTTTGTTTTATCATTCAAGTTTTCATCTTTATCTTTAATCATTGTTCATCATTGTTGTTCTTCAATATGAATGTTGTGATGCTTGTGTTGTTTTCCTTTCTTTGAGTTAGTATTAGTTTGAACATGTGTGAGTAGACTTATTGTGGGGTTAGTAAGGGGATTAAGTGTTGATTATGGATGATTAGGGTTTGATTATGGGTAAAGGTGAATTCTTTGTTACTAGTCACATGTTATGCATACCATGTGTTTGTTGAATTGCTTGTTAGAGTAGTAGTTGCAAATACTTGTCTTGCTTGTCTTCCTCTTCTCATTGTGTGATTGATTTGTGGTTGAATCCTTGTGTATTGAGTAACATCTTGCATAAGTATTCGGGTTTTGTCTTTGACACGAGAGTGCGGACATTGTTTTTGACGCGAGAGTGCGGACCAACCTTAGTAACTAGGTGAACCTTGCACCATCAATCTCCCAATTATCCTACTACACTTATGAACCCGACCTAACCCTACTCTTTCCTTGTTTGATTTCTTCATCATCTTAGTCATTGTTCCGTTAGTTAGTTGAATCCTTTAGCCGTAGTTGTTATACTTAGTTCGTTCCTAGTCATAGTTTATTCCCTTCTTATCGTTATAGTTTAGTTTAGCCTTGAGACTTAGTCAAGTCTTTAGGTGAAACTTAGTCGAAACCCTCTTTACCATCCCCGTGGACTCGACCAGACTTACCCTATCTACGTGTTAGGATTAGTTGGTTATTATTTTTTGGTAGGGATCCACGGCAAATCCCTCCCATCATAGATGGAGCGTGAAGACCTTTGTTAAATTTAAGAATAGAGTTAGAAATAGAAATAGAAAAAGAACCGATATTGTTTATGTTAAGAGGGGAACCATCGCCAATGAGAAGATCATCGATCCCGTCATACGGAGCATGAAGGGCAAGGGTACTTAGGTCATTGGTGATGTGGTGGGTGGCTCCGCTGTCAATAAACCACGGAGCAGGTTCGGTGGCAGGTTGTGCAGTAATGAGATTGGCACGGGGCGGATTACGTGGGTTCGAAGGGCGGGGAGGCACAGTGATAGTGTTGTGAAGGTGTGGACATGACATAGGTCCACCCCGACGAGGCCACGCGCGGGTTTGGGGAGGCGAATGAATCTCCATATGAGAATGAATCGAATTGAAATTTAAATCGAAGTGGAGTCGCCACCGAACTTTGTGGGAGTTAGGGCCCGTTCGAACCCACTCTATGTCGTAGTGGGCCATGCACAAAGTATGGCCCATTTCCGATGTCAGAGTTTATTGGGCTCGTCCCTTTGCATTTGATACCGATACCGACATTATCGGATATCGTGTATGGAATGACTCTCGTGCGCCAACGATTTCGGGCATCCGGAAACCGAGGTTCTGAGTAAGGGGTGAGGGTACGTGTTGGGAAGCCCACAAAGGACACCCAACCCCGCTCGCACTTAGCGGCCTCTACTAAGATATCGAATGATTTTTGAATACGCGCGTTAGTTGAACGATGAAAATGCTTATGCAAACATTGTTTTCCCTAAGCATGTGAGAAATTGAAAAGGGTTTCTATGTCGATTTAATGCAATTAATTCCAACGTCGAAGTTGAATTTTAGCATGTGGGTTCATTTTAGTACTATAAAATAAACAACCAAAAATTGACAAGAAAACAAACGGTCAGTAACGGTGTAACGAATAATAACGGTTTGCAAAGATGAATGATATGTAAACGTGATGCA
Source organism: Agrostemma githago (assembly GCA_958450325.1). Lineage (NCBI taxonomy): Eukaryota > Viridiplantae > Streptophyta > Magnoliopsida > Caryophyllales > Caryophyllaceae > Agrostemma > Agrostemma githago. The sequence goes on along the minus strand of OY288258.1, from coordinate 52,589,667 downwards.
TGGCTTTGAAAAAGACGGTAGTACACGTGATTAATTAGGCACGTGTTGACCTAAGTCATAAAAATATTATCGAAATTAGAAAGAAGGATGTACGACTCACGGTATTAGTCGTGATGAGGTCACTCGATCGAGTCATTGACGGACTCGATTGAGTGGACCTCTGAAAAAGTTTCTGTCTCGCGTTTTTAGACCTTACTCGGTCGAGTTATTGACCAACTCGACCGAGTACGTTGCCACTCGATCAAGTCACTGTGGGACTCGACCGAGTAGAGGTCGAAAATATATTTTGTTCCGATTTTTGGGGTGCCACTCGACCGAGTGGGCTAGGCACTCGGTCGAGTGCCCCCTGTACGAACTGTGGTTCGTTTCGTAATTTCTGTATTGACTTCGTCTTAAATTAACTATCGCGATATGATTAGATTTCCTCCGCGTTTAATAATGTTGTGATTCTAACGAATCGTATGACAATTATTTTAGCATCAACGAAAAATCGCATTAGTTAATTTATTTGACTTAGATCGTTAGATTCGACATCCAATTATGGAATTGGTATCGAATCTAAAAGATCGACGCTTTGCTTGAATTGAAAGATTTGATTCCCTCGGCTTTTCCGACATCATAATGAATCCCTAGGGATTATGTGATGTCGGATCCGCGTCAACGGGTTTCGACCCTTATTAAATAAAATACTCGCTTTGAAAATAGTTTATAGGAAATCGATGAAGTATGTAATTAATGATAACGACGCGGATAAAATAAAAATTATTGTTTAAATTGACTTGTTTCAATAATCAAGTGATCGGGGTGATGGGATAAGCGACCGGCAACGCTGTGTGCAGTACACTTGTATATTCGGGTTTCCTTATCCCACCATCACTTACACTCGACACAGATTCACAAGTATTTTAATGTTTTATACTAGTGATATTAACGATATTATGACAAAAACGATAGGAAAAGAAGAAATAAATAAAAAAAACGACACTACGACGAATGACGCGAGAAAGACGAGAAAGGAGAAGAAAAGGGGTTTTTGCACCCTCAACCTACATGTTTCTTATGCTCGGACGGGACTCGTAGTGGCGGCTTGCACGGGAGTTTCGAGTATGTAGGCTAAGTTGTGGTGGTTTAGGGTTTCGAATTCCTAAAGCTAGGTTTAGGGTTTGCTTAGTGTACTATTAGGGTTTGAATGTATGTAGACTAGTGTAGACTAGGGTTGAATTAGGGTTTCAAAAAGATGTGTAAAAAGTTCCTCTAGGGTTGTGTGCATGGGGTGTTTATATAGGCAAGGCCTAGGTACCCCGTCTAGGGTTACTCGACCGAGTAACCAGCTGACTCGGTCGAGTGGCCCGGTGTGCCTGCAGTCGGGCCTGAATAAGGCCCACTCGATCGAGTGGGTTGGGCACTCGATCGAGTGGCCCAACTGGGTCGCGCGGGTCCGTTGTCTTGGGCCCTGACTTGGATGTCTTGTGGGTTTGTGTTTGAATTGGACTTTTTGTGTTTGGGTGGCTGTTTTGTATGTTTCGGAAATGACTTTGATCGGGGTTGACTCAATCGCAAAAAAGTCGGTTTTATTTCCGGTGTCGGTTTTGACCCAAATTAGTCTTGTTTGACTGGAAACGATCCACTGGGCCTGGATTTGAGGTCGGTTTTGTGAGATTTGTACTCCGTAAGTGCATTAGGCAGCAACTAATGGTTTTGAGTCATATCCGAGCGCGTGGAAACACGTTAGCGTCCGATCATCATCGGGTGTTTTTTGGAAACTGCCATAGACACCTGGCAGTCAAAATGCGGGTGTCTACAGAGCCCCCACTCTGACTGAGGCTTGGACAAGGCGAAAGTCAGAGTAGCTACCAGGTCAATCGAGGATTGAGACCTGGCAGACTTCCGGTTGGGTCGTTTATAGTCCATTAGACTTGCGTGAAGGGCTCGCCAGCCATAAGTCAGAAATCATACCTGAGCTGATGATAATACCTTTGTAGGGAATTTGGACTTGTCGCGTAAGTCCCGGGTGCGCTGTGTGTGGGCCCATCCCGTGAAAATGCTGGAGAAAAGTGCCGCCTCGGGCTATCTACTGGGGAATTGGACTTGTCGTATAAGTCCAGGGTGCGCCTGTATATGGGCCCATCCCGTGTTATTCCGGGGAAAATGCCGCCTGGGGCTTTCCGTTGGGGAGATACAGTGGGTTGCATGTCCCTGCTTGTGTCGTACCTGTATAAGTCACATAAAATTTGCATGCAACACGTAGGTAGTAAAATGACTCGCGCTGGGGAAAATGATTTTTGAATTTTTTGAAATTTTTGAAATTGAAATCCTGAAAGCACTCACGGGCTAGGTTTTCAAAATGGAAAAGGAGTAGAAAAGAAATTTGCAGTTAAATAGACCGAAATTTGACCTTGCCGAAAAGGATTTTTTTTTTCAAATGGCTAAATTTTGCAAATTTCAAAGTGGAATTTGAAGAGAGAGGTCTACCGACAGACTCGACTCTAGACGTGACCGGACTCGTTGACTGACACGACTGGGTTCTCGAGGGGTTGGACCGTGACTCGGTAGGGGGGTGGGCCACCTAACAAGGCTCTTGAGTTGCGCTATTCTGTAGCGTAGGCGAGTGGCAACATGGTCGAAGTCAAAATAGGAATGATCTGTTATAGGGGAATGACAATAGTCTGTAATGAGACTGTTTTAGTCTGGTGCCCTTCTGGATTTCTGATTTTAGGGTATAGTCCAAAATGGGTATTGCTTCGAGTCCTGACAGATTCCCGTCTTCGACTGAGCCGAGTATTAGGACACACTGCAGAAAGGAGGCTAGATTTTGAAAGTATTTGGATTATGTGAGTGGATGGAGAACTTCTGCCTAGGAGAAGCCCCCGGGACGACAAAGCTGGCTGTTGAGAACATGACAGTGTCGTGACCGGAATGATGGCGCTTTTTGAAGGTGTATCAATGTGGGTGGTTGTGCGTCTGTCAAAAGGCTGCCTACGTATTCACGTGTAGTGAAATCAAACCATGCCGTAGTTCAGTGTCGGAAGATATATTATTGGTGCCTAGTCTAATAGGACTTTGTGTGTTACTAGCCATAACGATGGTGTAGGCTAGGTGCATTCCCAATGATGTCTTGATCAAAGGGCTAGAATGGTTAGGATGTTGATCCTGTGACTGTGAGCGTTCTCTGGGGTAGCCCCCAGAGGTGGTGTCAGCTATTTGGGCATGTTCTATGCCGACCGCAAGTTGAGTTCCCGTGTTTGGGGTTGGTTACTGGTTTGGATGTTTTTGGAAGTGTGGTGCTAGGTAGTAAGTGGCCTTGATGATTCGAAATCTGGAGCTCGATTTTGTGGAGCTAAGGCTTCGAGGATAAGGTATTGCAAAGAGGTAAGAAAGGGGGAAGTCGAGTAATGATGACTCGGACTTCGATTGGGCTGGCTTGATAATGCGGGATCTGTTTTCCATGTCTGGCCCTACTGGTTAGGGGTATCCTATGGAGCTTGAATCCTCAAAATTTCGGGCTGTCTCTAGCCTAGGTCTCGGGAAGGTCTTGAGGGTTGTAATGTGGGAAGGCTGAGTGTGGTGTTAGCTGACCAGCTTGATTGTTTCTCTCTTGCTTGAGCGGACCGTTGACCACGGTCATGGGTTTATTTGAATTTTTTGTTGGTTGACCTCTTAGCCCCGGTCATGGGATCTTGAATATTTTTTGGTTGACCTCTCAGCCCCGGTCATGGGTTTTTTTGAAATTTTTGTTGGTTGACCTCTTAGCCCCGGTCCTGGGTTTTTTGAATGTTGGTTGACCTCTTAGCCCCGGTCATGAGTTTTTTGAATGTTGGTTGACCTCTTAGCCCCGGTCATGGGTTTTTTGAATGTTGGTTGACCTCTCAGCCCCGTTCATGGGTTTTTTGAATGTTGGTTGACCTCTCAGCCCCGGTCATGGGTTTTTTGAGTGCTGGTTGACCTCTTAGCCCCGGTCATGGATTTTTTGAGTGTTGGTTGACCTCTTAGCCCCGGTCATGGGTTTTTTTAGTGTTGGTTGACCTCTCAGCCCCGGTTATGGGTTTTTTTGAATGTTGGTTGTTCTCTTAGCCCCGGTCATGGGTTTTTTGAGTGTTGGTTGACCTCTTAGCCCCGGTCATAGGTTTTTTGAATTTTTTGTTGGTCAGACTAACACTTAAGGTAGGGATTGGTCAGTCTTATTGGAGGGGTGTTTTACTGTGGGAAATGGGCTTGCCTCCCGTCCTTAACCCAAACTAGGAGACTACCTAGATTTGTCATAGGATTTGATACGCCCCTGCTAAGGGTAGTTATGTTGCTCTCTATGTCAGACATGGAACAGGTAAAGGAAAAACACAGGTCTCAAATTCCCGCAGTCATTATAGATGTGCCTATAATAGGCAGGTGCGTGTGTTCACAGTGTATGATGGAGTTCATCATGTTCTCGGGAACATATAAAGAAAGTATCTATGAGAAATAGAAAAGCTGATGTTATTGAATTTTGAAAAGGAGGACAGAATACAAATGACTCTGACTCTGATCTGGAAATTAGGATGTAGGGTACCCTAGACTCGGACTCAGACTTAGACTCGAATCAAATCCAGACTAAAGGATGCTCGTTTTTTTTTTGGTAAATTCCTTAATTGGAGAGAACGACAAGTGACACGACTCGCCTAAACTCGGCTTTGCGCAAATGCAAGAGAGGGAGTCAAACTAGACACGACCCGGGGTGACGGGTCGACAAAGACTCTCGGACCGGGATACTTGAATGTTGACCTAGACGAGGTAACAACCGCAAATTAGACTCGGGCTGCAGAAGGGTGAGTCCGAAAATGGGGCGACCATCTTTGACTCGGGTTAGACCCTCCTAAGACAAATGTGTAGGGTGCGATTCTCAGAGTGACTGTGATTAATCGCTCCGTCGGAGAATAGCCCCCAAGTGAGGCCAAGGACTCAGATAGGACTCAGATGGTGTGACATCTAAGTGACTCAAAGTTGGGGTACGTGAGACACGTGTAAGACGTGACCCTTAGAGCAACCGTGATTGATCGCCCTGCTGAAGGGTGGCCCCGAGTGGGATTGAAGATTTTGTTAATACTCGAGTGTCGGATGAGTGACCCTTAGACGTAAGGACCAGGAACCTTTTGTTATAGGGCTATGCCTTGTAAAAGGTTGACTTGGAAAAGACATCTAGACGGGTGACTTGTGAAAGGTGGGCCGAGTCCTGTTCGAAGGAAGGTCCATGTGAGATATTACCAGACTTTTAGACTCGAGTGTGTAGATGGGCCCTCTTTTGTAGGAGTATGTCCTACATAGGCGGGCCATGCCTTAGTCAAATAAGGCGGACGGGGATAGGGAAGAAACTCGTGATGTAAGATCGACATAGTTTCGACGCTAAAGACTTCGACGACTTAAGACACGACCCGACACTGCTAAATACGGGAAGTCCTAAGGAGAGGAAAGTTTTGGAAATGGATTGATTTTGGAAAGTCCGAGAAAACTCGGGGAAGGGGCCCGACTTTTTCGAGAAAATCGGAAAGTGTACCGGGCCTCGGTTTTGAAAGTTCGAAAGTATTTTTCGAGTTTTGAAATGGGCAGAATACCGGCTAGAAATAGGATGTTTTGAGTAAAATCATAAGTCCTAAATTCAGTATACGTCCCGGGTTTTGAAATTGGATAGTTTGAAAAAGATGCAATCTTTTGAAAAAAAGACAGTTTTTGAAAATGACTTGGAAACCAAGTAGCACATAGTCACGCAAGCATTATAACGACGCTATGTATGCTTTACACTAAGTCTCGGTCGGTCTATAGAGGGTCTATACCGGTATACATAGTCTAGACGTTGATCGGGACGGACTTCCTAAGTCGAGTTGATCTTAGAACATGCCGCGAAACCCACTCGAATCGACTATGGACACCTTTTTACATATCCATATTGGAGTACATCAACGGTATAGTGGGACGTCGGTCAAGAGTACCGGCCCAGGAAAATATGGGTTATGCATGAAGCGTAAAACTAAAACGCGTATTGTACTAGTCAAACGATTTCTATTCGAGTCTCACCCTGAGGATGCCGATGGTAAGTCACGCATCAGTTAATCCCCAGCGGAGTCGCCAAATTGTGGACATGACATAGGTCCACCCCGACGCGGCCACACGCGGGTTTGGGGAGGCGAATGAATCTTCATATGAGAATGGATCGAATTGAAATTTAAATCGAAGTAGAGTCGCCACCGAACATTGTGGCAGTTCGGGCCCGTTCGAACCCACTCTATGTCGTAGTGGGCCATGCCCAAAGTATGGCCCATTTCCGATGTCAGAGTTTATTGGGCTCGTCCCTTTGCATTTGATACCGATACCGACATTATCGGATATCGTGTATTGAATGACTCTGGTGCGCCAACGGTTTCGGGCATCCGGAAACCGAGGTTCTGAGTAAGGGGTGAGGGTACGTGTTGGGAAGCCTACAAATGACACCCAACCCCGCCCGCACTTAGCGGTCTCTACTAAGATATCAAATGATTTTTGAATACGCGCGTTAGTTGAACGATGAAAATGCTTATGCAAACATTGTTTTCCCTAAGCATGTGAGAAATTGAAAAGGGTTTCTATGTCGATTTAATGCAATTAATTCCAACGTCGAAGTTGAATTTTAGCATGTGGGTTCATTTTAGTACAATAAAATAAACAACCAAAAATTGACAAGAAAACAAACGGTCAGTAACGGTGTAACGAATAATAACGGTTTGCAAAGATGAATGATATGTAAACGTGATGCATGGCTTTGAAAAAGACGGTAGTACACGTGATTAATTAGGCACGTGTTGACCTAAGTCATAAAAATATTATCGAAATTAGAAAGAAGGATGTACGACTCACGGTATTAGTCGTGATGAGGTCACTCGATCGAGTCATTGACGGACTCGATTGAGTGGACCTCTGAAAAAGTTTCTGTCTCGCGTTTTTAGACCTTACTCGGTCGAGTTATTGACCAACTCGACCGAGTACGTTGCCACTCGATCGTGTCACTGTGGGACTCGACCGAGTAGAGGTCGAAAATATATTTTGTTCCGATTTTTGGGGTGCCACTCGACCGAGTGGGCTAGGCACTCGGTCGAGTGCTCCCTGTACGAACTGTGGTTCATTTTGTAATTTCTGTATTGACTTCGAAATTGCTTTTAGTCGTCTTAAATTAACTATCGCGATATGATTAGATTTACTCCGCGTTTAATAATGTCGTGATTCTAACGAATCGTATGACAATTATTTTAGCATCAACGAAAAATCGCATTAGTTAAGTTATTTGACTTAGATCGTTAGATTCGACATCCAATTATGGAATTGGTATCGAATCTAAAAGATCGACGCTTTGCTTGAATTGAAAGATTTGATTCCCTCGGCTTTTCCGACATCATAATGAATCCCTAGGGATTATGTGATGTCGGATCCGCGTCAACGGGTTTCGACCCTTATTAAATAAAATACTCGCTTTGAAAATAGTTTATAGGAAATCGATGAAGTATGTAATTAATGATAACGACGCGGATAAAATAAAAATTATTGTTTAAATTGACTTGTTTCAATAATCAAGTGATCGGGGTGATAGGATAAGCGACCGGCAACGCTGTGTGCAGTACACTTGTATATTCGGGTTTCCTTATCCCACCATCACTTACACTCGACACAGATTCACAAGTATTTTAATGTTTTATACTAGTGATATTAACGATATTATGACAAAAACGATAGGAAAAGAAAAAAAAAAACGACACTACGACGAATGACGTGAGGAAGACGAGAAAGGAGAAGAAAAGGGGTTTTTGCACCCTCAACCTACATGTTTCTTATGCTCGGACGAGACTCGTAGTGGCGGCTTGCACGGGAGTTTCGAGTATGTAGGCTAAGTTGTGGTGATTTAGGGTTTCGAATTCCTAAAGCTAGGTTTAGGGTTTGCTTAGTGTAGTATTAGGGTTTGAATGTATGTAGACTAGTGTAGACTAGGGTTGAATTAGGGTTTCAAAAAGATGTGTAAAAGTTCCTCTAGGGTTGTGTGCATGGGGTGTTTATATAGGCAAGGCCTAGGTACCCCGTCTAGGGTTACTCGACCGAGTAACCAGCTGACTCGCTCGAGTGGCCCGGTGTGCCTGCAGTCGGGCCTGAATAAGGCCCACTCGATCGAGTGGGTTGGGCACTCGATCGAGTGGCCCAACTGGGTCGCGCGGGTCCGTTGTCTTAGGCCCTGACTTGGATGTCTTGTGGGTTTGTGTTTGAATTGGACTTTTTGTGTTTGGGTGGCTGTTTGGTATGTTTCGGAAACGAATTTGACCGGGGTTGACCCAATCGCAAAAAAGTCGGTTTTATTTCCGGTGTCGGTTTTGACCCAAATTAGTCTTGTTTGACTGGAAACGATCTACTGGGCCTGGATTGAGGCCGGTTTTGTGAGATTTGTACTCCGTAAGTGCATAAGCCAGCAACTAATGGTTTTGAGCCCATATCCGAGCGCGTAGAAACACGTTAGCGTCCGATCATCATCGGGTGTTTTTTGGAAACTGCCATAGACACCTGGCAGTCAAAATGCGGGTGTCTACAGAAGGGACCTGAATATACCACAATTTCGGAGATAGTGACCAGTAGTGTGACACCACAGTCACTTCCCCTTAAAAGGTGTGAGGTTTGTTTCATTGGGTGTTGGGAGGAGGGCCGGTTCAAGGACAAATCGCGGACGCGAGGTTGACGGTTTATGGGTATATAGCGTGAGTATAGGCAGGGAGGGAGATGGATTTCGTTGAGTAGGTAAGGGATAGGTCAAATTGAATCAACCTCTCGTGAAGGGCATCAAACGAAATAACTGTGTCCCGATGCTTAACAGCTTCAATAAGCGATGAATATTTAGAGTACTTGTGCCCACAGAGGACCTTAGCAACGACATCTTCGTCATCCATGGTTTTCCCAAGTTGGGCCAATTCATCCACACATGACTGAATAGCTTGCATATACTCAGTGGCGGTAAGACCGTCTTTAGAGATGGAGTCAAGACGGTCTTTTATCTGCATGATATAGCCCCGGGACGGGTTAGCATATGTCTAAGCGAGGAGAGACAATATCTCGGCTGAAGTAGTACATTTGTTCAGCATGGGGCAATAGCGGAAGTCACTGATCCACGCAATGCAGCCTTGAGAAGTGAGTCTTGACGGAGCCAGGTCGCATACGCCGGATTGGGAGAGGTGCCGATTTTTTCAGATTTTTCAGCAGATTTTTCATCTTTGTCAACGGAGATGACGGTTCACTACAAAAAACTGATCGAATTGCGGCGGACTAATTGCGGCGGCCGAATATTCCGACGTATGAAAGATGGTTGCGTCGGACTGCGTCTGACAGACCGACGCATTCGTATTTGCGTCGGGGTAGCCGACGCACAGTCGACGGAAGATGCGGCGCGTTGGTAAAATTTAGCGCCAAAGAAGTTTGCGGTGGCATACGACGGAATGGGCGTCCCAAATTATGTGCATGTGGCGGACATTCCGACGCATCGTCTATCAAAAGCCGACGCGTTTAAGAGCCTCAAGTTCAGAAGTTCGACAAAAGTTGCGTCGGACTATGTGAGGGATAGTCCGACGCATAGACTTTTAAAAAAAATCGAAATTTTAACCCAGCACTTAGTCAGTTACCCGACCCCAAACCCCTTCATTCTTCATTACCCTTCACCCCAAACCCCTAAATTTAACCCTAACCCCCAATTTCAAACCCAACCTCCACCCGCCACCTGTCGCCGGCGACGTCACCGGCGTTCGTCCCAACCGCCGCTCGCGCTACCCTCTGTTCTCTTCCGTCCTCCTACCGGCGCGTCGTTCCACCTTCGTCCTCCTGTTCCTTCGTCCTCCTGCCGGCGCTCCGGCGGGTTTCACTGTCGTTCTCCGACATTTTCCGGCCTGCTAATGTATGTACTACTGTTTTAGTATTGTTATTGTTATTGATGTATGATTCATTTAGGGTTAATTAGTTTTACTAGTTTTGGGTTAATTTTGGTTATTGATTATTGATTATTGATTATTGATTATTGATTATTGATTATTGAGTATTGAGTATTGATTATTGATTATTGAGTATTGAGTATTGAGTATTGAGAATGGGAAATATGATGAATGTTACATCCTTCAACTAGTTGTTACTACCCATTATTACAACTTATAGTCAAATTAGAACAAATATACGTGTACTTAGCTAGGCTCTTTTATGTAGACTTCGTTACAATGTATGTGTCAAATTGAGAAGTGATAGATGAGAATTGTTAGCTAGTAAGGCGTGTGTATTTATAGGAGATGGGAGGCATCTAGTAGCTTCTGAAGAGTATGTATATATAGCAGGGGGGTGAGCCGTTAGTGGAATGATAGTTGGTAATGGTGTGGCGAGGAGTGATTGATCATCACTGCATGCCATCATTATATTGGTATGTAGAGCATAGTGGAGTAGACTCCAACTCCATCCATTCTATTGATTAGCTTTGTTGTTACTTTGTTGTTATAGGATGAACTTACATACATATTTGGTCAGTAGAATGTTACATCCTTCAACTAGTTTTCGCAGAACTCCTGCCAAACTGAATGATCATTGCCTTGCCTTTGAAAACATAGCCGTTCACCAGATTCTGTATCCACAAACATAGCAGTTACTACTCCCTAATAAATACAAATACGGCGTACTCCATAAAGGGATTGGAGGTGGTAGCCTGGTACAAGTAGAAGTAGGAGTAGGAGTAAGAGGGAGGGCAGCTACCTGTGGTTCCGCTGCAAATACGCTGACTCCTATTAAATCCCCTTATTATTACGGACTACTCCCTGTTACTCCCACACTATTACTACTACTAATACTACTTAAATACTACTAATCTACTATTACTACTACTAATACTACTTAAATACTACTAATCTACTATTACTACTACTAATCTACTATTACTACTACTAATAATACTACTTAAATACTACTAATAATACTACTAATCTACTAGTACTACTACTAATCTACTACTACTACTAATAATACTACTATTCTACTATTACTACTAATCTACTACTACCACTACTACTCATTTACTACTACTTCTACTACTTAACTACTACTTAAATACTACTAATCTACTATTACTACTACTAATACTACTAATAATACTACTAATCTACTATTACTAATACTACTTAAATACTACTAATCTACTATTACTACTACTAATACTACTAATCTACTACTACAACTACTAACTACTACCACTACTACGTAACTACTATTAATAATATTACTCATTACTCATAAAAATTAATTCGTTGGGTGGTGATACATTATGGTTGTTTTTAGTTTTTGTTACGTTCAAGAATTACTCATTAGGAATGGTTCCAATGACGATAGTCCTAAATTTTTATGACATGTAGTTGAATTCATTGTTTATGTGTGCTTCATGTTGTCGTACCTCTTGTACTGACTCTTTGATTTTGTTTAAAAAATTCCCCACGCTGATTATAATATATCTATGTACATGGTATAATATGTACATGTACATATGTAGAATGAAGAGAGTAGAAAGGAAGTGGATGTACGAGAGATTAGATGAGCGAAAGAAGGCAAAGAGGGAATATAGAGACGGTGTGGAGGAGTTTTTACGGTTCGCCTTAGATAATAATCCCCTCTACACGAGAGAAGAACTTAGGTGTCCATGTAAGAAATGCAAAAATTTTGCCGCAATCCATGTAGACGATGTGAGAGACCATCTTTACAATTACGGGTTTCCTGCGGACTACTATGTCTGGACGTATCACGGTGAGAATATTGGTTCTGCTGCCCAAGGTGGGGTGAGCCAGAACCCATACCGGGAGTTCGTGGAGGACGCATTACGACCCAGAGTAGAAGACATAATGGAGGAGGAGCGTAACCCGGACGGTATAAGCGATGAAGAAGTTCAGCATGAACCCAACCCAGAAGTCACTTCTTTTTTCAAAATGCTGAAATCCGCTGAGCTCCCTGTTTATGAAGGATGTGACATGAGTTTGCTAGAAACTGCTTCGAGGATACTGACGTTGAAGTGCGAGAGTAACATGAATCTACGATGTCTAGATGGATGGATAGCTTTGATTGCTGACCTCCTCCGTGGAAAAGCGAATGTCATGTCTCGTAACTTCTACGAGGTGAAAGACGTTTTGAAGGGCCTTCAACTACCTCATCAGAAGATCGATTCATGTCCTAATGGGTGCATGTTGTTTTGGAAGGCAGAGTCCGACCTAGACAAGTGCACGAAATGTGGTAGCGAGAGATACAAAAGTGCGACGACTAATACGAGGGGAAAGAGAGTAGCAAGTAAGGCGTTGACCTATTTCCCGCTAGGGCCCAGACTACAACGACTGTACGCGACAAGGAAATTAGCGGAACAGATGAGTTGGCACCACGAAAACTCTAGAGTAAGGGCAACTGGTACCATGGCACACCCAAGTGACGGTGAGGCTTGGAAATCGTTCGACCGTAAACATCCTGAGTTCTCTAAAGAGCCGCGCAACGTTAGACTGGGTTTGTGCACCGACGGGTTTTCCCCGTATGGTCAGTTCGGAAAATCTTACTCATGTTGGCCAGTGATACTGACCCCCTACAACCTTCCACCGTGGTTGTGTAACAAGAGACAGTTCATGTTGCTGTCTCTGATCATACCTGGACCTAAGAATCCAAAGTCCAATATGGACGTGTACCTCCAACCATTGATTGAGGAATTAAAAAGTCTGTGGGATGCTGGTGTTTACACGTACGACGTGTCAAAGAAGAAGAGCTTCAATCTAAGGGCAGCACTAATGTGGACCATCAATGACTTCCCCGCGTACGGGATGCTCTCGGGTTGGAGTACAACTGGTTACCGTGCATGCCCGTACTGTCGTTCAAAGGACACATGTTCTTTTTGGTTGAATAATAGTGGTAAGGTGTGTTGGTATGACTGTCACAGACAATTTCTTCCTTCCGATCATCAATTCAGAAGCAACTGTAGACATTTTCTAAAGAAGAGACTCAATGTGACCAACACTGCCGCCAACCGTTTATCTGGGGTTGAGGTATGGGAAGAAGTAAAAAAATTTCCTACAATCGTGAACGTTGGCCCCCACGAGTTGAAGAAACTGAAAGATAAGAAAGAGGGTTGGTGGAAACAAAGTATATTTTGGGAACTTCCGTACTGGAAAACATTGCTGATTAGACACAATCTCGATGTCATGCACATTGAGAAGAATTTTTTTGAGCAGCTTATAAACACTATCATGGATGTACCTAACAAGACATCCTTCGGGCCCAAAGGCAAAGCTGATGTCAAACAACTGTGTTTTAGTCGACCTAAATCATTGGAGTTCGTTCTAGATAAATCAAAGAAGAAGGCTTTATGTGACTGGGTATCTGGTTTGAAGTTTCCGGATGGTTATGCGTCCGACTTGTCTAGGTGTGTAGACCACTCCAAATTAATATTGCATGGCATGAAAAGTCACGACTGCCATGTATTCATGGAGCGGTTGTTGCCAATAGCATTAAAGGAGCTTGTCCCTACGAACACATGGAATGCAATTACGGAGGTTAGCCAATTCTTCCGCGACTTGTGTTCGTATACCATTACGGTTGACTCCATGAACCGTCTGGAAAATAACATCGCTGAAATCATATGCAAGTTGGAGAGAATATTTCCTCCCTCATTCTTCAATTCAATGGAACATTTACCAGTGCACCTGCCTTACGAAGCAAAGGTCGGGGGTCCAGTCCAATATCGTTGGATGTACCCATTCGAAAGGTACAATCACAACAATCATGAATTATCAAAGTTAAATAGTAGACATAATTATCCAAACACATACTGTTTTGCAGGTTCCTTAATCATTTGAAGAAAAAAATTGGGAATAAAGCAAGAGTTGAAGGATCAATATGCAATGCGTACTTGTTAGAGGAGACGTCAAACTTCTGCTCCTTTTACTTTGAGGATCATATCGACACTAAAACCAAGGATCTTGATGTTGCTGTGTCTGAAAATCAAGAAAGTAATAAGAATCTAGAACCTTTTCAGAATGACCTAGGCAGTACCACAGGTAAATGCAAGGAGAGATGGCTAACTGAGATTGAGTACAATCAAGCGCACACCTACGTTCTTAGAAACTGTGGCGATATCATCAAGCCGTATGAGGAGTAAGCGATTGCTAGTCCCTCACGTTCTTGAAATTCTATTTCTAAAGAATAATGCTATATTACTAAAACTCGTTCCTAATTTAGTAAATTCGAGGCGCACATCATGAAGGAACACGCAAAAGTACTCACAAGTGACGCCGTATGGAGCAGATATGAGTCCTTGTTCTGCGTTTGGCTACGGGAACAAGTACGGTGAAATTTCTTTTTCCTGTACCAAAATATCGAATTTTCTTCCATTAATATTCTGTTGTATTAATTTGTTCTATTAATATGTAAGCCTGAAGCGTTGATAGATCCCCTCGTCAAAACTCTAGTGACTGGCCCTTCCTCACGAGTGAGGACTTGGAAGCGATATTCAATTAATGGGTACAAGTTTCGAGCTTTCAAGGAGATTGTCGACGTTCAGAAGACAACAATAAGTAATGGCGTCTGCGTGAGTTCAACCGATGGGTCTGATTATTATGGGACCCTAGATGAGGTGATAGAGCTGAACTACTTTGACAGCCAGACTTGTTGTAAGGCCATATTATTCAAATGTGATTGGGTTGACAACTCCGCGGCTGCCGTCAATGTTCATAAGTTATACAAACTAGTGGATGTGGATCGGTCAAAAAAATTGCGAGGTCACAATCCTTTTGTGCTTGCATACCAAGTTGATCAAGTATGCTACGCCCCTTACCCAAATGGAAAAAAGACTAGCAGTAGGTCGGCGGTGTTTAAGATCAAAGCGAGGTCAATGGTCGATGCTCCAATCAATGACGAAATTGTGTACCAGGAAGACGTAGCTACTACTAGTCAGCCAATCTCATCTTGTGTTGTGATTGAAGACACTAATGTCGGTGGAGAAGAAGCAGGAGTGAATGTTGATGTGGACGATGAGGACTCGGAATTTGAGGATTGGATTGCCCCTGAAGGAGATGTCGAGGAAGAGGTTTTCGCTGAAGAACCGGGTTGTGAAGAGGTTGATATTGACTCAGATGACGATGACGATGATGATGAAGAGGGCTTCATTGACGAAGACACAAATGGAGAAGATGAAACTGATGATGATTAGTTACGTAGCACATTTTATTTTCTTTGTAGTTTCAAACAATTTATGTAATCATGAATTATTTAATTTAATTTTAATGTACGGTTCCTAGCTACGAACAATTTATACCACTCATTCTTTTGTCTCTCGTAGAGCACTTGTAATGGCAGGTAACCAGGAACATGTAGAGGAGATTATCGAAGAGATGGAGGTGGAAAATGAACATGATGGAAACGCTATTGTAGGTGGGAACGCAGGTGTAGGTGGGAACGCAGGTGTAGGTGGGGACGCAGGCGGAGTGCAGAGGACATACTTGTCTCGGCTTCCCGGAGGTGTATGGTAAGTAATTTTGGCAACTGAATTATAGTATCCTACTTTAAGATCTAGAGTTGCTTAAATGTGACATTGTTAATATAGGTGGGATCATAAGTCGATTTCAAACGCCTTACGTGATTCAGTTGTTGGCACCTACATGGCCGCCACCGGCACCTACCGGAGTTGGACTGAGGCACCCCAGCGAGACAGGGACGCTATGTACGCGCACTTTGAGGTAAAGTGTAAATCCAACTCCCAAATCCACGGTTTTTACTATTGACTTTGTAATTTCTAACTACATGATTTCTCTGTGTCAGGGCAAAGTCATGATTGACGCCGGGTATGATCTACGGACTCAGTACGAGAAGAGAATCAAGAAACGTGTTAGCGATATCTTCTACAATGCCTTGAAATCTACTAACAGGCCGTTGTGGATACCGGTGGGTAAGTGGACGGAGTTACAAAGGAGGAGAAGTGATCCGGAATTCATGAAGAAGTCCGAAGTGAAGAAAGCGAACCGGCGATGCGGAGATAAGGACGGTGTCGCGAAACCGACGAGCTGCCTCGGGAGTAAGAGCGCAGTTGCCCATTACAGAGAGATGGTATGTCTTTTCAAGTTAAATTATTAAATGATCATTTGTTTTCGAATAAATTAATCCACTCAACTAAAGGAATTTTGCATGTTCTAATTAAGGGGCCGGACGCTACCCCAATCCAGGTGTTTGAAAAGACAAAGAAGACGAAGAAGGGAACCTACATTGAACCGAGGGCGGGGGTGGTGCATGTGAGTCATCTTACCATATAATCGTATTAGCACGTTATGGTTGTTATCTAAGTACATTTCTGAGGTTTGTTGTTTCCCTAATAATATATTTTCTTATTGTAGGCCAATTATGACAAAGCGAAGGAGGAGGCTTTGGCTGCAAATCCAGAGGAAATTGATGAGGCTGAGCTGTACCACAAGGCCACAGGCGGGTACGACGCGAAGAAACGAGTTTACGGAATAGGCAGCCTAGCTAGGGAGCTGTTCCGCCCATGCACCGGCAAGAGCAGTGCCGCCGTCGAGGAGGACCCGTACATGCCTACTCTCGCCACACAGCAGCGTGTGAAGACCGACAACCTGACCAAGAAGCTGGAGACATTAGCGGAACATCAGCAGCTGGCGGACAAGAAAATAGAGGAACAGCAGAAGACGATAGAGATGCTGCAAGAGAGGTTGGCCATGGCAGAGGAAGGCTGTAACATGGGACATCGTTCACAGCGTCGGGACGACAATGCTGATGACGGTCATGGTTTCGGCTCTAGAACTGTTGAGCCACTGTCTTAGGTAGGTTTATGTTGTCATGACAATCTTAACTCCCTACTCATCCAACTACTAAACCAAACAAATTGCTCTCTTATTGTAATATAATCTAACTACCTACTAATCCAACTTCTAAAACAACCTACTCTCTTCTTGTAATATAATTTTATTTTCTCTGAAAATCACGTTTATCTTCTACGGGAAGCGGAAATGGAATGCGGAGTATGATGTACGTTGTCTTGCACGAGATGTGCTTTTGTAATGCTGCTGGTTGGTTTGTTGATGTGTTTCTTTGAGCGTATTTGGGGAAGTAGCAGAAGGGGAAATTGGTGGAAAAAACAGACCTGTATGTGGCGGACATTCCGTCGCAAATTCCGACACATACGTCCTGTATGCGTTGACCCTTCCGACGTAAAAGTCGTCGTAAAACTCAACCATGCGTCGGACATGCCGACGCATAGCAAGCTCGATTTAAGATTTAACCGCCAACTTAGGCGTCGGCTCATCCCACGCGCCATCCGACGCAAATGTGTATGCGTCGGACTCGGCGCCACATACAGGGCCATTTGCGACGAATATTCGCGGGGGACTCATTTCGTCGGCCTGTCCGACGCAAACGTCAATTTGCGTCGGTTTTCTGAGTATTTGCGGCGGAATTGTCCGACGCAATTCGACCTGTTTTTTTGTAGTGGTTTTGGGTGGACAAGGGTACGACTCGTCAAGGTATTTGATTAGGTCAAAGCCAAAGAGAAGGTCGGAAATAGTGTTTGACCATCCTCGGTATGTTAAAGGTGTAAGTTTGTCGATTCCTTTAAGGTCGATCGACACAAAGGGTGTGGTAGTATCGTGAGGATTGGTGAAGATGGTTGCCGAGTCAGTCATGGTGGCAAAAAGTGGCTGATTATGGTGGTTTGGGAGGGTATTTTAGGTTTAGGTGGAGCGTTATTTAATGCTCTGATACCATGTAGAAGAATATGCTTGAATGATAATTATATTGATTAAAGAGCAGATATAAATACATGAGAGAAACAGTACGCTACAGTATTGAGAGCCATAACCTAGTATCTTGCGTATCTAGAGTTACTAACTATATACAGAGATTACACAAGATATTGTTATCTAAATACTAGGATTTACTGATTTAGTATCTACAATTTAGGCTAGAGTATAATCACTATCGTTTAGTATCTTTATCCTTAACAAATTCATGTGGAATAAAGGTATAGGCGGGTAGGGGTGAGCAAAACCGGATATCCGATCCGGTTTTGCAAACCGTATCGGATATCCGGTTTTAAAAACTTAAAATTTTGCGATCCGTATCCGATCCGGTTTTTTCCGGATATCCGGTTTCCGGATATCCGGTTTTTTCGGATATCCGGTTTTCGGATATCCGGTATCCGATTTTATATTTTTTTTCCAATTTTTCTTTTTTTTTTAAAACAATTTTTCATTTTTAATTAAGAGTAGTTAATTGTTTTTAAGCAACGTTACGTTTTATATAAATTGATATAACAAAAATACCTAAAAAAAAGTATGTATGACTTGCGGTACCATTGTTCCAAAAAAATATGACGTTTCATCACCTAAAATCATAAATTCACTAATAATTTTGTTTTTTACCTTTGAGAATAATTGGTAAGTTTTGAATTCTTTATTGTATAATGCATATTAGGATTATAATTTTCATATTTTTTATTGTTTTTAAAAAACCGGATCGGAAACCGGATATCCGGTTTCAATTTTCCCCGATACGTATCCGCTACGGTTTTAAGGAAAACCGTATCGTATATACGGTTATTCGTATCGGATATCCGAAAATTCGTATAATTGAAAGCGTATACCGTATCGTATACGTATAATAAAACCGTATCGTATATTTTTGTTCACCCCTGTAGGCGGGGACTTCATCTTTTCAAATAATACTAAATTTTGGGGGAAAAGACCTGGAAACGTTTAGGTCGTTTTGATCGTCGTGATGCCGTGGCCCAGCATTTATCTGTTAGTTGTTTTAAGCTAGATGAACCTGGACTTTTTTTTTCTAATTAGACATCACCAAAAAAATTGAAATTCATGTTCAAAGGATCAGGGAACAGACGAACATGCTCTGAATTACACATTAGAAAAAAGAATTTTGTTTGGTTGACAGTCAGTCATACGCCGTATATTTTTATACTATAGCTTCTAGCTGCCACTCCTCGTGGTAGACTTAGCAAACGGGCCAACTGAGTCGTGTTTGGGTCGGGTTGGCTTCGGGTCAGGTCACGTTTGGGTTATTAAAATCGGGTTTATTTTGGATCAGACCGGATTATTTCAGCCTTTCGGGTTCGTGTCATTTTCGAGTTTGGTATTTTCAATTTTTTTTTTTAGGGATATCAGCTTGTTTTCTATGATAACATTCCGATTAGTTTCGGGTTAGACCGAGCCAATATTACGGGTCAAACTCGGATTTTCAGTTCGGGTGTTGGGTCGAGTTCGGGTTAGGTCATTCGGGTCGGGTCAGTTTTATCAGGTATACTCGTGACTAATAAACATAAACTGAAAGCATGCATTTTAATGTTTTTAAAGTCAGCAAAAGACAAAAGGAGGGTGGTATGGGTGCGGGGACGTCGTGAGCGGTGGGTGTGGGGCGTGGATTTTACCGGTACGGTGGTTAGGGAGCTGGGCCTATTGACTAGTGTGAGGCATCATCTATCAACCGTACGTGGTCAGTCATGGATTGCATTATGTTTGTTTCCTAGTAACTAGTACATACTGGCTGACTGGTGATTTATCACTACTGTACGTACTGCACGTCTTTTTCTCTTTCAAATTTGATGTGGGACTGTGGGAGGGTAGAAAGTGAGATATTCCGTATGGTAAATGGTGTGTATGGTACAACTTGAACATTCATTCAATTCGATCTACCTGTATAACAATCATCATCATATAATTGTATTCTTTTTCGAATTTGTATAGATTAAACCTAACTAGCTAGCTAATTAAGATACAGGAGTATGTTGGCAATTTTGAGGTACAAAGTACAAAAGCCATTCATTAGTATCGTATAAGAAGTTGAAGTTCTTCTGTTGAAATGCTCCGAGAATGCAAAAATCGTTGTCGTCTTCGGTGGACACGACTGCCATGCAAAACCCACCATTGTTCTCAAGCGGTTCAAACATATTATCACCACCCAAATTCATATCTATTTCCCCGGAATGCCCTCTTAATAAAAAATGGAGAGTCACCGACGGATAATAATTGGGATACGATGAGTAACAAAGATTAACGGATCGCTCTGCTGGTGGGCGCCAACCGTAACGATCACCAAAGTACATACTTAACCACTTCTTTTTTCAGCGCATTATATTGTACGCGGTTTTTACTAGGATAGTATTAGGTGCTCCGGTGTCGATGAAGAATCCTGTTTCTTCTCTTCCATCATCAGGCTGCCAGATAGATGGATCAATAGATAGTCGATTCCCATCAAAACTAATACCCAGCAAGTATAGCTACTGGTAGTGAGGAGATTGACCATGGATCGAAATTACTCTGACTTCCCTTGTAGCATCCCCACTTATTTGAGCATCATCTCCAAAGTGAATAGTCGATTCCGTTGTTCTGGTTGGATGATACGAAGGTATACAATAAGAAAATCGGCCTTTGGTTTGAACATTAAGTTGCCAGGTGCAAGCCCGTGTATTCCTGCTATAACGTTATGAGCTCCGATCCATTGTTATCGTCGAAATTAAATTTTTTGTTCTGTAGCCCACACCCGAATGCTAAATCAGAGTAGACATCGAACTTGCCAGTCCTAGAGTACGTTTATGAAATAAAACTTATCTGTTCCCACAAATCCAGTTGTTTTTGGGCCCCCGAATTTCATAGTATAGCCACATGAGCCGTCCTAAGAAAAGGTCGGTGAGTGTGACGACGACGACGTGCATAAGGGATCATCTATACTCATTCTTCTAAAATCAGTATGTGGAATCTTTGTAGGGAAAGTTATATTTGGCATCTAACTCAAACTCAATGCAAGGATTGCAACCTTGGCATTGAATAAACGTCTCGTCGCTACCCGTGTCGAGAAGCACATACGCAGTGTGCACATCTCCACCAATATTCCCCAAAACAAGTAGATCAGAGTTACATAGTAATTAGATTCAAGTGCATGTAATTGTAATTGTGACTGTATTTTATTAATGATACGGCCTCGTCCTACGGCTTCTTCCCCTTCATTTCTATAATTCAGATCAGAGCTCGGGATATTGATATATTGGCTAGGATTTGGAATCGTTCCTCAACAGTAAGACTACTCGGAATAATGTTTAGATGGTGCGAGTCTATAGGGATCATTTTCATGGATAATCCATATCCATTGCTTCTATAGATGATGAAGGATATAGCAGTGATAAAGCTCAAGAATAATGTAAGGTGTAATAAGTTGGACATTATATTGTGTACTGTATGTATATGATGATTTGTTTTTTTTTTTCGAAATTACTTTTTCCTAACGAAGCTTTACTCAATCCTAACGAATTTATCGTAACTTTTCCAATTTTAGCCTTCTCATAATTTACCATCCTAATTATCTCTCTAACTCTTTAATTCCTTTCCAAAAAATTCAATAATCAACCAAACTCCGGCGATTTCGATTTCGATTTCGATTTTGATTACAGATTCTAATTTGATTATCAAGATGATCTTAATCTACTTAACTATTTAACATATTTATTGAGTTTGATGATTAATTAAACTTTTAAATAGGGTTTTGGTCTTTTGGGGATGAGGCGTTGTGGTGGCTGGTGGTCGAGCGTGGTGGTCCGTGGGGTGGTTTGACTGTGGGTCCTGACGCCATATAGTAACGGCGGGTATGGTACAGGTAGCTCCGGCGGACGGCGGCGCGTCAATGATTCTCGATTGATGAACTTGCCGGAGCTGCGCGTATGTGCTCGGATGAAGTGGGTGATAGTGAAAATCAAACGTCGGAATCAGGGCCGAGATAGGTTGCCGATTGAATCTGGAATTTGATTTGAAATGGGCATGGATATACATGTTCAGGGGGATTGGTGAAGATGGTGGGTACTGGGGATGCTGGTTGGGAGTTTGAGACATGGGGCTCTGATTAATGGTGGAGAGTGATGGAGAAATGACGGGGACATAATGGTAATAACTCGTTAGGATTGAGTAAAGTCTCGTTAGGAAAAAGCATTACTTTTTTTTACTCCGGAATATAATATGTGCTGAGTTTATAACAGAGAGGATCATCTAAAATGGGTAGATAATCATCATGATTCCACACCATAACTAAAGAAGTAATCAATAGTGATGTTATTGATGTGGAAGTGTTAAATTTAATCACTTTTAAACATATTAGACTCAATAAGTAATGTATTATTTAGACTTCATCAAGATCAAACAATAAAATAGATTTAGACTACATTCCTGGTAAACGTACATGTCTTATACCGTGTTATTAATTATTTGGGTCATTTTTCATGCTTATAATGCCGGTTTTAAATTGGGAGATTTCAATGTTATATTCCGGATTTAATTTGTCGTAACTATCGAGTTTTAGACTTGTTTTGTGATTATTATGAATGGGAGCGGGTCGTAGTGCCATTCCTCAGAAGTTCAGGTCATAAGGTGAGTGGGATATCGGAAGAAGAAGAAAAAGAATAATCCAAAGGTCTATGCATGTTTCGGTTATTTCTACCTAAACTCGAAATCCCATTTCCTTTTCTAAGTCGATGGGCCTATCATTGTCTAAATGCAAGGTCTAGCAGCGGGTTACGCTTGAATGTATATTGACGGGCTAAAGTCGTATGCCTCAAATTACAATTTATAATCACTTAAATCTAAATACTAAAACGTAGTAAAGTAGAAATAAGGGTCGAACCCAAGGGAATCAGATTAATCTAATTATGCTAACTAAAGTGTAGATGAAATCGACCTCTAACGTAATTAAAGACCGTAGTAACCAGGGGGGGGGGGTTTGGATGATTTTCTAACAATTAAAATTGATAAAGATTAAAACTTTAACTAAATCAAATGATGAGAAAGAACTTAGACAGAAGCACAAATCCACACTCAATAGCGGTTGATCATCGTAAGACGGTTTCAATTAATAACCTTGACTACTCTATCGTGAATATGAAATTCCAATTCTCTTAAGAATAGTTAACTAAAACGAATCCCGTTCTTAATTAACCCTAACCGTAAAACAACCTAAACAATCCAGTTCTAGGTTCAATTAGACGGAAGCAATATAGATCTGAGAATTCGATAGAGAATAAATAGTGCGTACAATCCAGTTGCACCTTAGATATTTATGTGAATTGCTTCTAAGTACTAATATCAACGTATCCCGTTCAATATTAATTCCTAGTTGTTACTAATGTAAAGTTAATCAGTAAATCCTACTCAATTAACGATACTAACGATAGAACGAAGAAATCAAGTACTAGTTGCGCACCTAGCAATCAATAACAATCATTCATAAATTTAATAACAAAGCAATTCACAATAATCAAGATTAATAATTAAAACATTCAAACTCACAAACGATTATCAAGTGCTTCAAAGGCTTGAATCTAAGTAAAGGAAATTAGTTACACATACTTGCGATGGAAAATTAGGGTTCTTCAAAGTTCTCCATTTTCTTCTCCAATCTTCCGTTAAACTAGATGTGAATGATATTAATCATAAAACTAAGGCTAAACTTAACCTAATAAAAGTTTACTAATAATAAAATAATAATAAAAATATTCTAAGGTAATAATAAAGTTTCCTAATTAAAATCCAAGTCTTAAAACGTAATAAATTAAAACAAAATAAGCCGGAATGCATAGTACGTTACAGACCACCGTGCGACCCGCACAGCTCTCGCGCGACTCGCATGGGTGCGCGACTCGCCTGGAGTCTGGGCGACTCGCGTGGCAGGCAGGAGTGGTTTCGTGCCATTCTTCGATTCTGTCGTTCCGGGTCTTCAAGTGGGCTTTCTTCTTCTTCATGAGTCATTCATTCTTGGCCCAACTAACGATCGAGATTAGAATCCTCCAAAACGCTTGTGTTACACTCGTACCAAAATAACACAAATGCACTACAAAACACACGATTAAGCTCACAAAACTACACAAAAACCGTCGTAATAACTACGACTAAATCCGGCCCATCAAATATCCCCACGCTTGAACCTTTACTCGTCCTCGAGTAAAACTCAAGGAACACAATAAACACAACCATCACCGGTCCAACGTATGCGGGAATAACATTACACACCGGTCCTCACTCGTCTTCCACCAAACTCCCTCATTTTGAGATAATGCACCTTCTAATAACATTCTCATGAAACTCAACTCAAAGGCTCATGACTTAACACCCAATATCAAACTATTATCATTGACCCAATTCATCAAAACAAGGCACATTAGCAAATAAATATAAGCTAAAATTCACATGTAACGCCCCTTATTTCTCCAATCCTAGAACGGATCACATGTGCTACAAATGTCACCGGTGGTACAAGACATATACCACAATATTCCACAACCCACACATGCAATCAATCCTAAACGCCTCTAATAGTTCAATATACTAAACAAAACATCACCAATCGCATAGAATTTAGTGCTACGACTACACCGCACCGCGATTCTTCTCACCTTAGCCAACTAATCCTACCCTTCCGACCTTCTATGTCACCCTTCTTATGACGCCAGCACCAAAAACGGAGAAAGTAGTAGTGATTTTTTCCTAATTCCCTCATTTTGCCTAGAGCGTCCGCCCTTGCGGATTTTCACCTACCCGGGTTTATTTATTTCTTTTTTGTTTTTTTTTTCATTTTTTCTCTTTTTTTTTGTTTTTTTTTTCTTTTTTTGAAATTAAAAGACGTAAAACAAGCTAACTACTATATACAACGAGATAATTCCTCTCCCCACGCTTGAATAACACATCGTCCTCGAATGTGTGAACTAAGGACAATTAAAAGAAATGGGGAGAGAAATACCTCGGGCTCAAGAGTGAGAAGAGGAGCCGACGTAACGTGACTTAGCCTCACGTGCCGCCCTCCTAGATGATCTTGCTTGCTCACGGGATGCAAGCTCTTCATAAAACTCGGGAGATGGTTCCGAGTAGTCATTAGGGTGCAACTTCAACTGCAACCGATTCATACACCGACCGAACTCAGCGGCCAACCTACTATTATCAATTGATTCTTCGACTCGATCTTCTATTGATTTGCGCCAATCTCTCCAACGATCGAAATCAGACGTACCCTCGGGCTCCTCCACAACCGGAGCACTAGGCTCAGTAGTCGGTCTAGGAAATTCCTCATCATGTTCAATGTAAAACTCAGCCGCAGTAGGCCCCAATTGTAACGGTTTCCCATCCGGACGAGGTAAAATCAAGAAATGCTGGTGGGACGTGCCGAGCGTCCAGATTAGGTGGTGTTTAGCAATCGGTCGCGAAATCATAGAACAACTCTCCATAAACTTAATACTAATGGTAGTATCACCTACGACAGGAGAATCCGTCATCTGGGGTAGTCCAAGATACCGAGCTAAAAGAGTAATCATACCTCCCATCGGAATGTTCCCCGAGACCGCCTTCTGGTGCTTCTCACAACGAGTCAAGAATATATCGACCCAATCCGGGGTTCCTAAACATTCGGGCATCATAGCCCACAAATACATCAAATCCGCCCTAGGTAGATGGGTCGGTTCACCTTTACAAAGAAATGTGGAGTTCAAAAGTCGGTGAACATAACGAAGGGCGGGGTGATGAATATCAACATTCTTAGCTCCTACGTTACCATATGCATGGCCGGCAATTTTCAACCAAAACGCATTCATCATTCGAGAAGTAGGGGTCAAAAACTCCGCCCCCCCTCTCGGTGCTATACCCAACGCCTCCCTCAATTCCGTGAAATCTACATTTCGTTCTGAATCTCCGAGATGAAAAGTAATGTGAGGGGGGTCGTCATCACGATGGACTTCTAAAGTGGACAAGAATTCAAGTGTATAGCGCTTATACGTGTCTGCGTGCATATCGTAAAAGCTTGCCAACCCAATACGAGTCAATAACGTATACACCTCATCAATTATCCCAAGCAACCTCAATGCCAAATTGTCGACAAACTTAGTCGACATAACAACTCGATCAAATAGTTGGCGCCATACCGCTTTCTGTTTCGCACTCAAATTCTTACACCCCATATAATCAACCGCGGTCGTTTTTTGTTTCTTTGGGGCCATGACTACACAGACTTAGACAACCAAATCTAACCTGAGACAGAACCACTACCCAAAATTGACCAACTAGACAAAGATATGGAGATTGACTAAGACTCGAATCAACTACCAACAACTCACAGCACACAACTTGATGACTTACGAACAACAACTCACCACTGCGTACCAAACCGACGAATCACCCTCCGACAGTGATATAGCAGCCTATGCTACAACATTTCAATAGGTAATCACACAGAAACTACATAAAAGAGTGAGAGGATGGGTTTGTGAACTTACTAACCGACTACGATAAGGCTGACTACATCTGAAAAACCGAACTGAAGACCGACGACGACGCACACCGACGACAGAACACGAACCGACCCACGACGCGACGCGAGTCGCCTGAACAACACGCAGCTCGCCTGAACACGGACGCAGCAGTGGACAACCGACGAACTGACGGCGACGACCACGGCTGACACACGACCGTCAACACCGACGACGCACGAATTGACGCAGAAACCGACAGCTTGAATTGAAATTTAAAGTGAGGAGGAAGGATTGGTGGTAATGGTGAAGGATTTGAATTTGATTTAGGGAAGAAGGAGATTGAAATTGATTTGGGGGAAAATGGAAATTAGGAATTGGGGGAAATTAGAATAGGAAAAGGGGAAGAGGGATGGGGGTCGGGTCTGATGTTTCAATTTTTTTTTTTTTTTTTTAATTAAATAATAATAAAAAAACAGACCTGTGAGAGGAGGGTCCGCGCGAGTCGCATAGGTTCCGCGCGACTCGCGCGGATGCCTGGAAATCCGTCCTTTTCTTCAATTTTCGCTCAGATTTCGAGGGATCTCCATGCTAGTCGCCCCATCTCCTGGAAAATCGACACTTTTCTCCTAATAAAACATCAAAAGTTAGTAATAAAAACTAAATTAAAGAAAAACAACGATTAAGAAAAACAACGAAATTAATACTACGACCTATGACCCGTAAAATAAAATTTTACAATAAAAGTCTACAAAGCGGGTTGCCTCCCGGAAGCGCTTTTGTTTAAAGTCGTTCGCTCGACTGAGACGGAGGTTAGGTAGAAATCATCATGTCCGGGAGCTTGCTTCTCCCGACACCCGATCCGTCACTCCTTTCACTAGTCGGCTTGAGCCTTATGCCGACTAAATCTTTTACTTTTCCATTTTGAAATTGTAAAACCGTTGGACGCTTGCTTGAGCTCTTTCGAACCATCCATTGATTGAACCACGACCTCGTTGTACCTTTATTTAGTTCCGCGTCCTTACGCGACTCCCAAAGAATGACACACTTGGATCCCTTAGAAGGAGATTCCTGCACATGCTCACGAAACAAAAATTCCTTGCTAGAAGGGGTAAACGAAATCGGTTTAGGAACCGATTTCACCACTTCTTCTTGTGAGTTAGGAGATGAATGATCAAAAATATCAACACGACACAAGGTATTGTCTTTCGGGGGGTGGGAACTAGGCTTACTTATATCGAATTTAACGACTCTACCCTCAAATTCCATGCTAAGGAAACCATTAGGGACATCGATTTTTGTTCCTGCGGTCTTTAAGAACGGCCGTCCTAGAATGATAGGGTTGCACTATAGTCATGTTCCATATCCAAAACATAAAAATCGGCCGGAAAGACCAACTTATCAACTTTAACTAGAACATTCTCTACAACTCCCTTAGGATAGACACTCGATCGATCCGCTAATTGCACTACTTTTTCGGTTCTCTTCATAGGACCAAGTCTAAGAGATTCATAGATAGAAAGAGGGATGACATTAATCGAGGCTCCCAAATCTAACATAGACTTGTCAAACAAGGTATCTCCTATGGTGCAAGGTATAGTAAACATGTCCGGGTCGCCACACTTAGGGGGTAATTTCTTTTGATATATAGCCGACACATATTCACTAACCTTCCCTTTCTTAGTACCCTTAGATTTGTTATTCCTTTTAATAGTACATAATTCTTTTAAGAATTTAGCATATTTAGGAATACTCTTTAAAAGATTAAGAAGGGGAATGTTTACCTCGCATTTTTCAAATACCTCGTAGATATCCTTGTCATGCTCATAACGACGGGTCCTCTTGAGTGCCTCGGGAAAAGGAACATCCGGTTCTGCCACCGGTGTGGTAGGAGTAATTAACTCCTTCCCTTGCACATTCGGAGTTTCCTCACCTTCCTCGATCACTAGCTCCTCTTCTTGAACCATAGCTTCTTTGACCTTCCTCTTTGCCTTGTCGGCCTCCACCAATTGTCTCCCATTCCTTAGAGATACCGCACTCACGTTTTCCTTCGAAAGAATGGTTTGACTAGGTAATTTCCCCGAATCTCGAGCCTCCAACCTACCAATGGCGGTCGCCATTTGGCCCATTTGGATTTCCAGATTTTGAATGCTAGCTTTGTTCTCCGTGTGGTTTTGAAGAACCGTAGCTTGGAGATTAGACATTTGACTCGTAACTGTGGCTTGATTAGCAACTAAGGCACGTATCATATCCTCGGTGGACATTTGACTATTAGGTGGAGGTTGAGTAGGAACCGTGTTTGCAACTTGTTGCTTAGCAAAGAATTGTTGCTTTGATTGACCAAATTGATTACCTTGATTAATTTCTTGGTCACCTTCCCGATTCCTCCACCTCATGTTCGGATGATGTCTCCATCCGGGATTGAAGGTATTAGAGTAAGGATCCCACACTCCATTCACCTCCTCTTGACCTTCTTCATACATTTGAGGGCAACGGTCACTCGGGTGTCCCTCGGTAGAACAAATCCCGCACATCATAACTTGATTCGTTTTCCCCGACATCATATTTTGGACAAGAGACGTTAAGCTATCAACTTTATGTTCAAGACTCGAGGATGATGAATTACCTATGGCATGCACTCCCCATTTAGGGAACTTACGAGAGAAATCCCGAGAGCTTTCAGCTAGTTCCTGGATAACCTCGATAGCAGCATCCGGGCTTTTATTCACGATCGACCCTCCACATGCCGCATTCACAGTGTGAGCATCTTCCACACAAAGACCTCCACAAAAAATACATAACATGGTCTTGAGGATTGTAACCATGATAGGGGCATGTAGCACACAACTTCTTGAAACGTTCCCAATACTCGTACATCGTCTCGCCATCTCGTTGATCCGCATTACTAATCTGCTTCTTCAACTGGGAGGCTCGAGATGCCGGAAAGTACTTCTCAAGGAAAGCCTTCTTCATATTCACCCATGTATTAATACTTGCCGGTGGCAAGTAATACAACCAATCCCTAGCAGCATCCTTCAACGAGAAAGGAAAGGCCCTTAGCTTAAGCTGCTCATCAGTGACGGAAGCCGGCTTCATACTCAAGCAAACAATATGAAAATCCGACAAGTGCTTGTTAGGGTCCTCGTCGCTTAAGTCATGGAATGTGGGTAATTGATGGATCAAACCCGACTTCAATTCGAAAGTGGCATTCGCACCCAATGGTGGGTACGTGATGCATAAAGGTTGTTGTGCGAGATCGGGTGCTGTCAGCTGCTTAATCGTGTTGGACATGGTATACGACTCGTCTTCGGATTCGGAAGAAACTTCATTCACCTCTGGAATAACAAGAATATCGTTATTAAACTCTAGATCCTCGAATTCCTGTGTTCCGATCACTATTGCTCCCTCTCCGATTCTTCGTGACCTGTGAAGAGTGCGTTCAATCTCTGAGTCGAAAGGCTCGAGGTTCAAGTTAGAAGAACGGGTATTATACATAAACTACACAAAAAAATAAAATAAAATAGAATAAAATTAGCTATAATAAATAAAATAAAAATAAAAACTACACTAGAAAACACAAAAATAATTAATAGCGATTCCCCGGCAACGGCGCCAAAATTTGACGGGCTAAAGTCGTATGCCTCAATTACAATTTATAATCACTTAAATCTAAATACTAAAACGTAGTAAAGTAGAAATAAGGGTCGAACCCAAGGGAATCAGATTAATCTAATTATGCTAACTAAAGTGTAGATGAAATCAACCTCTAACGTAATTAAAGACCGTAGTAACCAAAGGGGGGGGGGGGGGGTTGGATGATTTTCTAACAATTAAAATTGATAAAGATTGAAACTTTAACTAAATCAAATGATGAGAAAGAACTTAGACACAAGCACAAATCCACACTCAATAGCGGTTGATCATCGTAAGACGGTTTCAATTAATAACCTTGACTACTCTATCGTGAATATGAAATTCCAATTCTCTTAAGAATAGTTAACTAAAATGAATCCCGTTCTTAATTAACCCTAACCGTAAAACAACCTAAACAATCCAGTTCTAGGTTCAATTAGACGGAAGCAATATAGATCTGAGAATTCGATAGAGAATAAATAGCGCGTACAATCCAGTCGCACCTTAGATATTTATGTGAATTGCTTCTAAGTACTAATATCAACGTATCCCGTTCAATATTAATTCCTAGTTGTTACTAATGTAAAGTTAATCAGTAAATCCTACTCAATTAACGATACTAACGATAGAACGAAGAAATCAAGTACTAGTTGCGCACCTAGCAATCAATAACAATCATTCAAAATTTAATAACAAAGCAATTCACAATAATCAAGATTAATAATTAAAACATTCAAACTCACAAACGATTATCAAGTGCTTCAAAGGCTTGAATCTAAGTAAAGGAAATTAGTTACACATACTTGCGATGGAAAATTAGGGTTCTTCAAAGTTCTCCCTTTTCTTCTCCAATCTTCCATTAAACTAGATGTGAATGATATTAATCATAAAACTAAGGCTAAACTTAACCTAATAAAAGTTTACTAATAATAAAATAATAATAAAAATATTCTAAGGTAATAATAAAGTTTCCTAATTAAAATCTAAGTCTTAAAACGTAATAAATTAAAACAAAATAAGCCGGAATGCATAGTACGTTACAGACCACCGTGCGACCTGCACAGCTCTCGCGCGACTCGCATGGGCGCGCGACTCGCGTGGCAGGCTGGAGTGGTTTCATGCCATTCTTCGATTCTGTCGTTCCGGGTCTTCAAGTGGGCTTTCTTCTTCTTCATGAGTCATTCATTCTTGGCCCAACTAACGATAAAGATTAGAATCCTCCAAAACGCTTGTTTTACACTCGTACCAAATTAACACAAATGCACTACAAAACACACGATTAAGCTCACAAAACTACACAAAAACCGTCGTAATAACTACGACTAAATCCGGCCCATCATATACACTTCTATATGAGGGTACATGATGGCATGCTGTAACGATTTGCTAAACATCAGGCTGTGTGTAATATGCATGCATCAATACAGTTAGGAGCATTTTTGGGTACCTTCTTCATGAATCAGCTAGGTTGTGTAATCATTATGGATTCAAGATGCATTGACCGGTGAATCCACAAATGCAGGCTAGGCGGCATAGCACCGGGCGGGTTCTGAACAAGTGATGAAGGCTTCTTGTATACGCAACGTAGGCTGCAACATCACGTTGCATGTTGGCCTGATAATTGTTGAGTCCGTGTCAAGCTGCATTATTAATTCTAGGTCCATCTGCGCTACTAGTACATCAGGTCTTGTAAAGAGCAAGGTAGAGAAGGTCTTACAATAAGAAAAGTACATTCACACACATGAGCTAGAAGAAAAGGATCCTAGAAGTAATCCTAGAAACCAAACAAATGATTAGACTTTTAATTACTAGAGTCCAATTTAGACTTGATATTTAGCATTGTCCTTTGGACAATAGTATGCTCGCTGCTGCTAGTCATTGTTCAGTTGCTATGTTCCCTTATGTAGTAGAGCATTGCACTTTTTGTAAATTAATTCAATTAACAAAATACATTTTCAGAAACTTATTCAACCTCAACTACTTGCTGTCCTCTCTTCATCAATGTCTTCTACTTCCACACAAACATTAATTACATGAAACTCATCATGGTATCAGAGCCATAAGGAAGAGGAGACTGATATCCAACTTGAGTTAAGTATCATTTAATTTGAGCAGCAGTAGCAGTTCAACTGCATTAAATCCGTTGCCTATTAATAGAACATTTCTAGAGCTGCTGAAAACACAAGTTACTTCACACAGCAAGCCCAAACACAGTTATGTCTAACAAAGTAGAAAATCCCTCCCCAAATAACACAAACACTGAAACACCAATATCAAAAACACCCACTCTCATGGAACCAACTGATCCTCTTTACTTGCACCCTGCAGAAAGTGCACACCCCCTGGTAGTTGACACCAAATTATCGGGCACTGAAAACTATCTGGAATGGAAAAGGCAAATGGAGATAGTCTTATGTTCCAAAAGAAAGCTTGGGTTCTTGACTGGTGTGGTCAAGAGACCCACTGAAGATCTGCTAAAGCAAGATGCCTGGGATACTTGCAACAGTCTACTCATCTCTTGGATACTGTACAATGTGGAGAAGCCAATTAGGAAGTCTGTGTTTGTGGACATGACATAGGTCCACCCCAACGCGGCCACGCGCGGGTTTGGGAAGGCGAATGAATCTCCATATGAGAATGGATCGAATTGAAATTTAAATCGAAGTGGAGTCGCCACCGAACTTTGTGGGAGTTTTGGCCCGTTCGAACCCACTCTATGTCGTAGTGGGCCATGCACAAACTATGACCCATTTCCGATGTCAGAGTTTATTGGGCTCGTCCCTTTGCATTTGATACCGATACCGACATTATCGGATATCGTGTATTGAATGACTCTCGTGCGCCAATGGTTTCGGGCATCCGGAAACCGAGGTTCTGAGTAAGGGGTGAGGGTACGTACGTGTTGGGAAGCCCACTAAGGACATCCAACCCCGCCCGCACATTAGCGGCCTCTACTAAGATATCGAATGATTTTCTAATACGCGCGTTAGTAGTTCGGTTAAATGATATGCAAACGTTGTTTTCCCTAAGCATATGAGAAATTGAACGGGTTTCTAGGTCGATTTAATGCAACTAATTCTAACGTCAAAGTTAAATTTAGCATGTGGGTTCATTTTAGTGCAATAAAATAAATACAATAAATCGATAAGAAAAATAACAAACTTGTTAGTAACGGTATAACGATAATAACGGTTTGCGAATTATAGAATAATGTAGAATGATATCAAATAATGTAAACGTGATGCATGTTTTTTGAAAAGGTAGTTGTACACGTGATTGATTTGACACGTGTTGACCTAAGTCATAAAAAAAGTATTATCGAGACTAGAAAGGCGATGTGGGACTCACGATATTTGTCGTGATGAGGCCACTCGATCGAGTGTGCTAGGCACTCGATCGAGTGCCCCCTGTACGAACTAGCGTTCGTTTGCAATTTTATTATCGATTTCACAATTGCTTTTGATTTTTGCTAATTCGATGATTATGCCGAATCGGGCATAAATATTGTATAATTTATGCTCGATTCGGATTTTGATAAATCGTTGATTGTGTTGAATCGGACATAAATATTGTATAATTTATGCTCGATTCGTGTGTATGATACTTGTCGTATCCAACGTGCGATTATTGAATCGACATCAGATATTAGAACGAGATAAAAAAAAGAATTGTTATAAGTCATTTTAAATTAAACAAAACGATATAAATTCCCTCCGCGTTTATAGTGTCGTATTAATTCTTGCGAATTGTTTGACATCTATTTTAGCATCAACGAGAAATCGCGTTAGTTAATTTATTTGACTAAATCGTTAGATTCGACATCCAATTATTGAATTGGTATCGAATCTAAAAGATCGACACTTGAATAATAAAAAAACTCGACTTGATTCCCTCCGCATCCCGACATCATAATTAATTCTTGCGAATTGTTTGATGTCGGATCCGCATCAAAAGGTCTCGACTCAAATTGAATAAAAAAAAATACATGAATCTTAAAAAAAAAAGGTTTTTTTAGAATTTGATGTATGCGATATTGATGATGACGCAACGAAAATAAAAGAACGATTTTATTGATGTTGACTCGCTTCAACAATCAAAACTTTGGGGTGTCGGGATAAGCAACCGGCAACGCTGGGTGCAATACCCTTGTATATTCGGGTTTTCTTATCCCGTCATCCCTCGTATTCGACACGAATTGGCGAGTATTTTAGTGTTTTATATTAACGATATTAGCGATATTATAGACGCGAGAATAACATAAAAAAACGACTATGACGATGGACGACGCGTAGAAGGACGACGCAAGGAAGAGAAGGAGAAGAGAGAAAAGCGGGATTTGGCACCCTCAACCTACATGTTCTTGTTCTCGGACGGGACTCGTTAGATGTGGCTTGCACGGGAGTATCGAGATGTAGGCTAAGTTGTGGTGGTTGGGGTTTTGATTACTAGATGCTAGGGTTAGGGTTTGCAAGTGTGAGATTAGGGTTTGATTAGGTTGAATTAGGGTTGAAAAAGATGTAAAAAGGATGTCTTGAAGTGTGTGCATGGAGGTGTTTATATAGGCATAGCTATGCTCCTTCGGCTAGGGTTACTCGACTGAGTAGCCCCTTGACTCGGTCGAGTGGCCCAACCGTCTGCAGCCAGGCTTGAATGAGGGCCCACTCGATCAAGTGGGCTGAGCACTCGATCGAGTGGCTCAGCTGGGTCGCGCGAGTCCATTGTTTTGGACCTTGAGTTGGATGTTTTGTGGATTTTGTGTTTGAATTGGACTTTTGATGTTTATGTGGCTGTTTTTATGTATCTCGGAAACGGCTTTGACCGGGGTTGACCCAATCGCTAAAAGTCGGTTTTATTTCCGGTGTCGGTTTTGGCCCAAATTAGCCTTATTTGATTGGAAACGACCCACTGGGCCTGAATTTGAGGTTGATTTTGTGAGATTTGTACTCCGAAAGTGCTTAAGCCAACAACTAATGGTTTTGAGCCCATATCCGAGCGCGTAGAAACACGTTTGCGTCCGATCATCATCGGGTATTTTTTGGAAACTGCTATAGACACCTGGCAGTCAAAATGTGGGTGTCTACAGTGTTGTACACCAAGACAGCAAAGGAGATTTGGGATTATCTCCAAAAACAGTTCTCGGTGAGCAATGGTGCAAGGAAGTTCAGGATAAACAAGGAGTTGGAGGAGCTTGAACAAGGAAACAAACAGTCTGTGAGTATTTCACTGAGCTCATGACTCTCTGGCAAAATCTTGAAATCATGTCAAATTGGCCACCCATAACTCAAGTAACACGTGAGACAAATGCCTGGATGGACACATACCACAGAGAGCAAGAAGAAAGAAAGTTGTTTCAATTCCTTAATGGCTTAAATCCATCATACACAACCATGAGGTCAAATATTCTCATGATGTCTCCCTTACCATCTGTGGAGGAAGTTGCAGCCATCTTTCAGCAAGAAGAAGCCCAAAGGAGGAACTATAGAAGCAGTGTGAAGGTGGAACCTGATAATGCAGCCTTCTTTGCTGGCCAAAAGGAGAGTGACAACTCTCCTTTCTGCAATGTATGCAACAAGAAAGGGCATACAAAAGATAAATGTTGGAGGGTGGTAGGATATCCAGCAGATCATCCAATATCAAAGAAATTTCCAGAGAAATCTCAGGAAAACAAGGTTAAAGAGGGACATCAAGGATCAGGATCCAAAGGATATAGGGCTGGTATGAGCAGAGGCAGAGGAAACTCAGGACAAACCAGGCATGGTAGGGTGGCTGCTAATGCCATGGTTAGAGAAGAACAAGGTGACACTGGAGGCTGTATCACTCTAACCACTCAGCAATTTGCTCAGCTTATGAGCAATCAAAAGGGTAAGAAAATCAACTACTCTGAATTGGAAGAAGAGATGGAGGCAAACTTTGCAGGTATGGCTTACCTAAATTGCAACTATGCTTCTAACACATCACATGAATGGATCATTGACTCAGGAGCTTCTAATCATATGGTTTTTGATCTATCTATACTGGATGACATTAAGGAATTAGCCAATAAACCTAAAATCAATTTACCTACTGGAGATACTACTGTGGTTTCACATGTAGGAACCTATAAGTTTTTCAATAGGATAATCTTGAGGAATGTTCTATATGTACTTGTATTCAGACATAATTTGATGTCAGTGCAGAAACTTACCAGGGATGAGAACTATCAAATAACTTTTTCTGCCCAAACATGTGTTATACAGGACTCTCACACCAGGACTAGTAAGTGTATTGGAAGAGAAAACAAGGATGTATATTACTTACAAAATAAAGCTACTAAGCAACACCCTATGTTAGAGTATGTTGATGCCTGTAATGCTAATGTATCATGTAGTGTCTCTAGTAAAGAGAATGAATCAAGTAATGTAAGCCTAAGTAATAGCTATGCACCTGTTAATGGATGTAAGGAGCTGGAAATTTTCAATGACAATGAAACTAACATCTGGCATTTAAGGCTGGGTCACGCCTCTTATGGTAAACTGCAACATATCCCACACATTGCACAAAACCTGCACCCTAATTCTAAAAGAGTCTGTATGATCTGCTTTATGGCCAAACAGACAAAGACACCCTTCCAACTTAGAACTCGGACAGCTGGAGCCATCTTTGAGCTTGTTCATGTGGATGTATAGGGGCCATATAAGAAAGAAACAACAGAGATATTTTCTAACCTTAGTGGATGATCATAGCAGGGTAACATGGGTCTACCTTATGGCTCTTAAGTCTGAGGTGGCCAATTTACTGGTTCGCTTCTACAACTTTGTCAAAAATCAATTCAAAACTACCATCAAAGTCCTAAGATCAGACAATGCACTAGAGATAACAGAAGGGGAAAGCAAGAAGTTTCTGTAAGACAAGGGAATATGGCATCAAACTAGTTGCGTGGACAGACCACAACAAAATGGGGTAGTGGAGAGAAAACATAGGCACCTTCTTGAGATAAGCAGGGCCTTAAGGTTCAGTTCAGGACTGCGTCTTACCTTCTGGGGTGATTGTGTTCTAGCAGCTGCCTTCATCATTAACATGTTACCTACTCCCCTTGTTAAAAACAAGACACCATATGAAGTCCTCTTCCAAAAACCTCCTAACTATGACAGAATGAAGGTCTTTGGTTGCTTAACTATGGCCTATAACCCAAGTAGAGTCAAAGACAAGTTCAAACCAAGAGGTATACCATGTATTTTCCTAGGATATCCATTAACTCAGAAGGGATACAAGATGTATGATATTGTCAAGAAAACTGTATTTGTGTCTAGGGATGTTAAGTTCTTTGAACGATTTTTTCCCTGTAAAATTAAGAACTTTTCCCAGCACATACCCACTCTACACTCAGGGCATGAAGAGATGCTTTCCCACACTATGAGGGATACAAGTGAATTCCTTGACATAACAAATAGAGTACCTGTTCTATCTGAGATTGAGGCATCTGAGGATACCCAACTAAATGAACCAGAGGAACCTGTGACCCCAGAATGCTCACCCACTCAGCTTTAGGAAAGACCAAGGAGAGAAAGAAGAGCCCCTGAGTGGGCAAAGGATTTTGTTGTCTCTAATCCTGTAATGGCACCTCCCTCAAGTATTGCTAATGTAGTTCAACTGCACCTGGATATACCTTTTGCAGGCCAGGTCACAGTCACATCAGGTACTTCAGACCCCAAGACCTTTCAAGAAGCAATCAAGGATCCTAAGTGGATCCAAGCCATGAATCTAGAACTCCAAGCCTTACATGACAACAACACTTGGGTTCTATCTGAGTTGCCCAAGGGAAGGAAAGCTATAGGGTGTAAGTGGATCTACAAGACCAAATTTAACCCTGATGGCTCCATTGAAAGACACAAAGCTAGGCTGGTTGTTCAGGGATTTAGACAAAGATATGGGGTGGATTTTGATGAAACGTTTGCACCTGTAGACAGTACGGGCACTCCTTTCTGTTATAGCCATCAACAATTGGGAAACCTGTCAAATGAACGTGGAAAATGCCTTTCTTCATGGGGACCTAATAGAAGATGTGTATATGAAATTGCCTTTAGGTTACTGTGATGGAACACTGAAGGGATTTGGACATGGGGAGCAAGAAAACCAAACTGGGAAAGTCTGCAAGTTACTCAAATCTCTCTATGGATTAAAGCAGGCACCTAGGCAGTGGTTCTCAAAATTGTCTCAAGCTCTTATCAATTGTGGTTTCAGGCAGTCCCACGCAGATCACTCACTGTTCATTAATCAACAAAATGGGAATACCACAGTTGTGTTGATATATGTTGATGACATGGTGATTGCAGGTGATAATCCTCAAGACATCAACGTTCTCAAGACACAACTTAACTCTTTATTCCACATGAAGGATCTGGGGGAACTCACATACTTTCTAGGAGTAGAAGTGACCAGAAACAATGCTGGGATATTCATCTCTCAGCAAAAATATACCCTAGACCTTCTTAAGGATTTCGGAATGGATAGGTCTAGAACAATTCATCTTCCTGTGAACCCAGTTCTCAAACTTGAACCTGGGAAGGGAACACCTTTGCCACATCTAGATCACTACAGAAAACTCGTGGGTAAACTGATATACTTTACTATTTCTAGACCAGATATAGCATTCTCTGTGCAACTTTTGAGTCAGTTCCTGCAGCATCAAACCTCGGACCATATGCAGGCAGCCAGGAGAGTGCTCAGATACCTCAAGATCAATCCAGGCCAGGGCATCCTATTTGCAAGCAACTCAGCGGCACAACTTACAGCCTACTGTGACTCAGATTGGGCGTCTTGCCCATACATTAGAAGATCTACCACAGGGTACTGCATTCTTTTAGGTGACTCACCTATCTCATGGAAGTCTAAAAAGCAGTTGGTTGTGTCAAGATCCTCGGCTGAGGCTGAGTATAGGGCCATGGCAATGACGACATGTGAAGTAACTTGGCTGTTTCAACTCCTACAAGATCTAGGCCTAAAACATATAGGGCCTGCACATCTTAAGTGTGACAATCAAGCGGCTCTAGCCATTGCAGCTAACCCAGTTTATCACGAACGAACGAAGCACATTGAAGTAGATTGTCACTTTATTAGAGAGAAAATTCAGCAAGGTCTACTCACTACGTCATATGTTAATACTAAAGAGCAGGTGGCAGATGTCTTCACTAAGTCCTGTCCAATTTCTCAACATCACTATTTGCTATCCAAGATGAGAGTTACATCAAAACTTCACTCTCATCTCGAGGGGGAGTGTAAAGAGGAAGGTAGAGAAGGTACTACAATAAGAAGAGTATATTCACACACAAGAGCTAGAAGAAAAGGATCCTAGAAGTAATCCTAGAAACCAAACAAATGATAAGACTTTTAATTACTAGAGTCCAATTTAGACTTGACATTTAGCATTGTCCTTTAGACAATAGTACGCTGCTGCTAGTCATTGTTCAGTTGCTATGTTCCCTTATGTAGTAGAGCATTGCACTCTTTGTAAATTAATTCAATTAACAAAATACATTCTCAGAAACTTATTCAACCTCAACTACTTGTTGTCATCTCTTTATCAATGTCTTCTACTTCCACACAAACATTAATTACATGAAACTCATCAGGTCTTGGTCCGAGTTTGGCTGGGAAATCAAAGACCCATGCATATATTCTTTCTTGTGAGTTGATGCATGCATAGGCTGTTGTTTCATGTTGCATCAATCCCATATAAGTGCTATATATGACAATTTGTTACTCCCTCCATTCAAATCCAAACTACACATTTCTTTTTTTTTTGACACTATTCACAACTAAAGAGAATTTTCTATATTCTCGACAATCTGTAAGACAAAATATAGTCATGTGGGATCTTATTTGATTCATCTTTACGAGTAGGTCAAGAATATCAAATTTTTATAATTTTTGCTAATGTAAAATGAAAGATGTCGATGGTGCAAAACGCATCTCGACAAATGTACAAAAGAAAAATGTGTAGTTTGGATTTGAATGGAGGGAGTAGATCATTTGAGCTTCCTTTCATTCATCACAATAGGTCAAGATATATATTAAATAAGATGGGAGACCATTTGGATAGTGCAACACAAAATCTATCATTCTGATTCTTGGCGCTGCATTCTTAGAATACGTGACTAACTGATTCAAAAATTTGGTAGTGCAGGAGCAGCTATTGTAATAATGCTTCAGGAATGTGTTCAAAGTGATCGGTTCTTGCTGAAACACGCATATGAATTGTTTAGACATAAGTATGAGGTTATTATTAGGGGGCTCAACTGATTTGGCATGCTACTATTATGCCTTGTCATTCCTTTATCTCAGCGCTAGCTATTCATAGGAAACTCGCGACAGTAGACAACATTCAGCAGCGGGGTTACTCTTTAGCTAATTGCTGCTTGTTGTGTATGGAAGATGCTGATACTCACACTCATCTATTCTTCAAATGTAAATTCTCCGGGGATATTTGGCGGCACCTCCTGAATTGGATGAAAGTCAGAGGGTGTACAAATAGCTATTGGGAGGAACTTGGATGGATTGCAAATACAAAAAAAAAGCACTGGAAGTTCTCATGGTTTTTGTGTACCATCATGGCAGCGGTTCACAATATATGGAGAGAAAGGAATGCTCATGTTTTTGCTAGGCCTACTATGACAACTACTCAATTAGTCCGGTCCATCAAAATTCAAGTTTGTGCACGAAGGTTAATTAAGCACTCTCATGATATATAGATCATACTCCATCCATCCCATTATGATGTTCTTACTTATATTCCAAAGTGAGGAATATAATAATCAAATGGGAACATCTCTTTGGGATTGAGGGAGTAGCT
Organism: Agrostemma githago; assembly: GCA_958450325.1. NCBI lineage: Eukaryota > Viridiplantae > Streptophyta > Magnoliopsida > Caryophyllales > Caryophyllaceae > Agrostemma > Agrostemma githago. The sequence continues at coordinate 52,548,910 of OY288258.1, read as the reverse complement.
CATTTACATTGATCTCTCATTGTATCTAGGTTGGAGTTATAGGTTACCACCCTAGTGGCTATCAAGATCTCATCCTTTTTACATCAATATAAAGGTAACTCTTCTTGCAATAAAAAGATATTGGAGTTATACTAACGTAACTACTACCCTAAAGTCAAGGTTTAATTGCTTAATTAAAGAGTATTAAACCAGCTACTAATTGCTTAATTAAAGAGTATTATAATATCGTAATACCCCCTTAAGTTGGAGCATAATGGGGATTCACCGTGTCTAACTTGGACAATAGCTTAGAACTCAAAATTGGCACTCCCATGGCCTTGGTAAATATATCGGCTAATTGTCGGTCAGTGGGAACATGAGACACAGAAATCAAGCCTTCTTGAAAGGCATCATGAAGACATGAATAGACAAAGTGACAATCCACTTCGATGTGTTTAGTGCGCTCATGGAATAAAGAGTTTTGTGCAATATACAATGTCGACTTGTGACACATGGAAGTTGTCTTGGGATGTTCAATACCGAGACTAAGGAGAATGCTCCGTAGCCATTTCAATTCACACGTGAGCACTGTCATGCATGGCCCGATACTCAGCTTCCGTGGAGGACCAAGAAATATTTTGTTGTTTATTTGTTTTCTACGAGATATGAATCTTCTAGAAAAACCACCCAACCCATAGGAGAATGACGGGTCAAGGGACATGCAACATGGTTAGAGTCACACAAACCGGACAAGAGTAAGTTACATTCAGAACGCAAGTAAATACCTTAATTGACCGAGAGTCCTTTTGAGGTATCGAATAACACAAAGTACCGCGTTCCAATGATCGTCTCGTGGTAAATGCATGAATTGAGATAAAATTTGAACCGAGTAAGACAAATCCGGATGGGTGACGGCCAAATATAGAATACGACCCACGCAAGCCTCCCGTATGGCTCGGGATTGACGAGAGCTAACGAATGTCCCTGCATCATAGACGAAGGGGCTGGCTCGAAGCCCAAAAATCTCGCTACTAATTGATAAATATCGTAATAATATATCACATTGTATCAGGCTACATCAACGACATGTGTCATATGTTCGAGAGACACATTTTTGGATTATTTCTAGTGTGTTTTAGAACTGAATCATGCATGCAACATACCGACCAATTTCCCGCCTAACTACATATGGGCCGACAATAGATGTGTTTCGGCCCATTTAATCTAATAATAAGATCGACAGCCCAACAAAAAATACTTTATATAAAATCCATTTAAATGTATGTGAAGAGCTAATTGTAATTGTAATCCTTATTCCCTACATGATATTAGTGTAATCACGGCAAATATGATCATTCATTCAAAATATTATTATTGCAATCAAATCTTTTAATTATAGTATGATTCTTCATATTTCAATCAAATTAAAATTACAAAAATCTCCCTAAAATAGAAGCACTTTATTCTTCTACATGATCCAATCAAGGTTTTAATCCATTTAAAAGAAATAGCTAGTTTCCCGTGAGATCGTCTCACGATAACTTATCATGAGATGTACTAGAAATAAAATATTAAATAAATTTATTGTGAGACCGTCTTATAAAAGAATTTGTGTAAAGAAAATTCTCTTCCTAAAATATAGAAATCTCTTTCGTTACAAGATCTCTAATCCAGGGAAATAATATTTCCCTAAAATAATATATAGTCTACATAAAATCTATTATTGCATGATCAATGACTTGATTATCAATATATTTTGAGTGAATAATTATATCTTAGGTTAATTGTACGATTAGACGTAATTGTACAGAATATATGTCAAGCGCAAAATCAAACATAAAAAAGGATTAGCATAAAATAATTATGGAAATAGAGTATTTTAAAGGTAATAATTATTAGTGTTAAAAAATTACTAAAAAAATTATGGAATGATTATGAAATAATTATGTAAGGATATAAACTACATGATATTATTGTAATTGTTATTTCTTGCATGTTATAATTGTAAGCACGGACAATATGATCATTTAAAATATTATTGCAACAAATCTTTTACTATACCAATTATGAAATAGCATGATAAAATTTACCCGGATTTACAAGATTCTAAAGTAATTCCAACTGCAAGATTATGAAATACCATGATAATAATTATCAAAAAAAATTAATTCCGTAAAACAAGATTCTAACCGAAGTTACAATAGTCATGGATGTATTACGAATGGTCTCATAATCCATCTTAACACAAATTGTTTGGGATTGCAGAAGTTTGGTATTTATGAACGTAAATATATAATAACGGTAAAACCCGATATAATAAATATCTTCTATATACTAATTGGGAAACAGATAAAAAAAGAAGAGAACATGTATCACGATGTGATGAATTTTTTTTCCAACCTAAAAATATTTGTCTCTATTAGCTTCGAACCTTCATTTGGCCCAAAACATGAATAACTAGCAATCGGCTCAGAAAGTATGTGCAAAACATATATTCATTGTACAAATTGTATAATACAATAGTTTTTTGTTAAGGTTTGAAAACGCCGTGGATAAATTAAATTAAATTGAGATGTAATAAAAAAATGTATTCACTATTGGAGAGTGTCAATTGAAATTTTATTTAACACATGATCGACATTATAATTATCTCTGATAACTATGAAATTTAACATAAATTGATACGTCAATTTAATTAAAATCTGTTTTTTTTAGTTTATTTACTAATAAATTTACTTCTAATAATCACATTAGTTACGAGTAATTATATTGATAACAATACAGTAGTCGTGGGCTAGGTTGCACGGACACTCCTCCAAACCGTCGTGTCGTGTCGGACACCCGTGTCGGACACCGACACACGTCGGACACACGAAAATACGTCTCGGACACCTGAAAAACCGTGTTCGGTTTTTTTTATTTATTTAGAGACGTGTCGGACACATTTCATGTTATTTTGAGACGTGTCGGCCACGATTCATACTATTTGGAGAATCATCGAACACACTTAACGTAGTTTATGAATTTGTGGACTTTAATAAAACAATTATATCTATATATAAAGTTAAAAGACTTCCATCAACATTAAATTTTTTGCCACGTGGCGTCATAATGACATGATTTGTTAAAAATTCAATTTATTTAATTTATAAAATTATAATTTTTTCCATTAAAAAATTTTCATTTGTCTTCATTATTTGGTCTATTAAATTTTATTTTAATTTTATAAATTTCATTTGTCTTTATTATTAAATATTTTATTTATTAAATTTCATCAAAATCTTTTCATTTGCCTTTATTAAATACATAACATATTATTAAATTGATTGTTTTACTTTATTTTTTTATCAAAAAAATTTAAAATTTTCATTTTCCTTTATTTAAATAACGGAGTATTATTAAATTGTTTTCTAGATTTTATTTTTATTAATTAAATTATTAATCTATGTACATAGGAGTATCTAATTAAAAAGGTACTTTAGCGTTCAAGTTTTTACCACATGGCATATTTATTAAAAAAATTTCTTAAATTTTGTAATTATAAAAAATTATTTTTATAAATGTTTTATTATTAAACTTATATTTTTTTTACAAAATTTTCATTCACCTTTATTTTAGAATTTATTCTTAATTAATTAAATAAATCATTAATTGTTTGCTGGAAAACTTTTCATCTACCTTTATGATTAACTTTAATTAATAAAATTATTAATTATTCATCAAAATAATATTTATTACACTTTATTAAAATAATATTTTGTTAAATGGTTTATTAAAAAAAAAACTAAATTAAAATTTATCAACTTATTAATTTTTTTTGTCTAAAACTTTTCGTTTGCCATTTGTAAAAATTACATTATTACAAAAAAAAATATTTACATGGTTTATTTAAAAAGAATTACTATGTTTTCGATTTAATCGTTGACATGTTGCATATTTATTAAAATTTATACTCCTTATTAAACAGTATTTCCTTTGTCTTTCTATGTTCTACCCATTTGAATTATTTTATACCACCTAAATGAATATGTAATGGGTTAAAATTTATTTTTATTAATTAATAATGAGTAATTACATTAAGTATCATTAAGTTCTTAATATTATTGTAACTGAAAAATTGGTGAATGAAGAGTCACATGTCAATAATATAAATAGTTAAATACATACATAATTGGGACTTGCAAGAATTGCACAAATATTTTGAAAATTACATGTAAATTTTTTAATTTTATCAACACTATCTCCACTAAAAAAAAACAAAAAAAAAAAAAAAAAAAAAAAAAAAAAAACTAATCAAAGTTGAACCTTACTTGGTAGCTCTGGCGAAAATAGATCTGGTGAGAATGAGGAAGTAATCCAACCTTACATTGCTACGGACTCAAGATTCAATTTCATTTTTTTTTCTATGGACTCACTTACTCAAACAGTGCGGCTAGAATGATAGATTTTTTTTTCGGTTCAACGAAGAGCGAACTTAGTCGCATTACAATATAGGGGGAGCGGCTAGAATGATAGATGATAAGCATTACTTGGGTTTTTGTGTTCTTTTTTTTATTTTGTATCACACCACTTTTTTTTTAGATATGGTGTTTTAATTTAGTTGCTCTGATAATTACCGACTTTGAGTTTTGACACGATCTTACGTAAAAATGTTATACACTACGTAATACGGAGTATATTTATCGAGTACGGAGTACGAAGTAAAATACAATTATTTGTCCTATATTTCGTGAGAAGAAGACTTCTACGAAGAAATTTATAATACTAGTAACATATGTTATTCTAATCACATACTTCGTAATCTTGTATGAAAAACCGTTGAAACTTAAAAGTATATTTAAATATCGTAAACGGAACGTATTTTATATACTGTAGAGACATCGTTGAATCTTAATATTCATTTGAGAGAATATTAAATAATCAAGTGGAAAGATGTTAGAAAGTTAGAGAAAGTAATACTTCGTATAATAGACTCTATGGCTATCAGAAAAGTTAAATATGATAGTACAAAGTAGTGACATACTAGTATAATTTATGTTATATTATTTTTTATACATAAATTATGACTAATTCTAAAATACGGGTAACATACTATTTACAATAATTTTCATTTAATTAATTGTCTCCATGTAGACAACTTTATAAGCACTTTTTAACTTAATGTGACTTGTTGGTGCCAAATGACCAACCTTTTTTTAACTATTTTAGTTTATATATTTGCTGATTGTTATTAGGATTAAGATTGTACTATGATAGTTAATATATAAAATAAGTGAGATTAGATCCTTATACAAACTAAATGTATAAATTCTAATATTTATTTCACTAAAATCCTATAAAATACGCTATCTGATAGGAGGGACTAGTATGTCAAATAGTTTAATGTTCTAGCGTAATTGTTTGTCTTAAATTTCGTGAAAATAAGACTTCGGGAGTTCGGGTTAACGTTCCCATCACCTTATATATATTACGTATATTATATATTGTTTACGTATATTCGTGAAAATCAGTTGTTTACGTATATTATATATTGTGGAGATAATGTTGAATGTTAACAATGTACGACAAACTCTCCGAATATCGGTAAAGTGAATACGAATATACAATATCATTTACGTTACTTACGTTACAATATATACTCCTCCGTTCACTATCTTTTGTCAGTTTCATTAAAAGAGCCCTCACAAATAATTATGAAATGGACAAAAGATTATAAACGGAGGGAGTATAATTTAAGATTATTTCTAAAATACGAGGTAATATATATCATACGGATTTACAATATTACATTTCAATTAATCAGTTGTTTCCATAAAGATTATAAACTATACTCTTAAGTCTTAACTTAAGCTGACTTATTGGTTGTCACGTGATCGACTTGTTCGAATATTATACTTCGTACTACAGTTTATAGTGTATAAATTAGTCGGTATTGTAAGTATGTAACGTAAACATTGATTGACTTCGAACATGGATAGGAGTAGATGTGTGGCTGCGATTTGAGGTGGGTCACTGGGTGTGAGGATTGATGACGTGGGTTGATTCATTGTTGGCGGGAAACGGAAATCTGTGAAGGGGGTAAGGGCAAATGGCCAAATGGTGAAATGGGCAACGAGCCAATGTCAGGATCAAATGTTTTTTGAATGTTTCCTTCACTGCTTGGCGCTTCCCATCCTTTCTTGTTGACTTGTTGACTTGTTGTTGAGGTGTTGCCTTGTTGAATTGGTGGGTCTCACTCTTTCATGTATCTAAATAATCTAACACTCAAAATTAAAAATTAATATTTAATAACAACTCAATTTGAATTCAACACATCGACCTGATTCATTATTTTTACCCGAATTCACTCGACTTGCTGTCTTACCCGAATTGACTTGATTTATTATCTTACATTAACCGACCAGATATATTGTATGACCCGAATTGACCCGATTATTTTCAAAACTAGACACGAAAATACACAAATGTGACTCAACTGACCCATGGAATACCCGACGATTGAACCGAATAGACCCGATTAGATAACCGACCCGAACCAGAACCGACCATTGACCCGATATAACCCGATTTATCAGATAATCGACCCGAACCAGAACCAACCCGTTAAGATTTTTAACCCGAGTAAACCCGACCCGTAAGCGACTCGACTCGAACCCGACCCGACCCGTCCAAGTATACTGACCCGCTTAAACCCGAACCCGAGATGACCCGATCTGTCACAACCCGACCCATAACCGACCCGAGTGACCCGATTGCCACCTCTACATGTTTGTAGTGAGCATAGTCCTTAGCCTCCCCCAAGTACGTTCCAACATAACGACACGAGATGGGCACCATACGGTAGTCCGTGTCCGTCGAGAGGTACTTCTCATCCTCCCACGACGCAACCCAGCAATGTGGTCCGGCTTGATGATCCCACTGGTCGACCATTGCTTCCTTGGTCATCTCGAAATCTTCGAACGCTCTTTGAAGCTTGAACGCCTTGAAGTAGTTTGGTAATCTAGGACCGAACTCAACTACAACCGCCCTTTCGTAATCAAGGTTTGGCGATATACAAGGGTATATTCTAACCACATCATACCCCAAGTATATTAGCCTCATATTCAAAATGTGCATGTTTTAGTAGATATACCAACCGTCTTGCACATCGTACGGCATGTTCGCAAGGATGCACTTCGGCGGCCACATCAACTGTCTGTACATTGTCGTTTGATTAGCAACAATTCGACGCAGTGAGGTTTTTCCTTCCTTGATTTATAGATTTTAAATGTTGAGTAAAGTTAAGTGGTTTACCCTTGGTAAATGAAAAGATGGAGTTGAATGTGGTTAGATGACACTAATTTTAAAGGTGAAGGTAAATGTGGGTAGATATTACGGAGGTATATGCAGTCGGAGTTCCGTAATTTTTTTTAAGTGTAGGTGTAATCATGAGTATCAACATGTAACGCAATTACGGAGTATAACGTAGTACAGGTTAACACACATAACTACCAGGACGAGGTTTTCCGATTGTCGACCATACTACTAACACCGTCCCGTCATTTTACTACGACACGTTTTTAACGGTATAATTTCCCGTCACAAATTACGGTACCTTCAATTACATGTCACTGTGCGTTACTCGATGTCGATTATTACGCATGCTGGACCACTGTTGCAAATTCTGTCATCCAAATATACTTTTCTTCCAGCTTCTCCTTGGCCCAAACGACCTTCGAACTGCAACTGTCAACCGAGTTTACATTGGCAGTTGGCCCATCTCAAATTTGGATGACTCATTCTTTTCTGCAGCCCAAAATAGAAGAGGATCAGCAAAGGTGTACGCATTACTACCCAGCCCACCCAACTATTAACGTTGTCATCTCATTAACGTTGCATGAAAAATGTTAAGCACCTCCAATTTTGTAATCGGGCTAACATCGAGATAGATAAATAAAGACACGATAAATGGTATTTTTGTAAAAAGTCGTTCTATTTAATTGTAAGTTACAACAAACAAACCTCCCGGACGAACTTGAAATTATAAGAATCCCGAACGATATCAGTATTCACCTGAGCGAAATAAACTTTGTACAGCTAATCAGATATCGTGTTCTCTGTTAACGCTTAGGATGATGTTTGATTCTAGAATCTCCGGAGTAGTTATGATGTAGGACTTTCTGACATCTCACCATGCGTTCATATACTGACCTCTTTTCTAATGAATCGGTTAAAACACTTTCAGCGGGGAGTAGAAAGTGCAAGATCAAAGCTTCTCGAAGAGATTGCGTGATACTTACTAAATGTTGTTCATGTTTTCGTTTACCTAATAACACCTAAAGTAACTTATAGTCTCTTAACGAATAATCTAATTTGAGTTGTTACTTCATTCAAATCTCTATATAAATACAACCGAACAACTCGTGAAATTTTTCACGGGTAACACATCAGTTTATATTATAAATCTAATAACCTCTTTAACGTAACATTATTATCTCACATTCTTTTCCTAAATTGTCTCCATCAATTAAATCAAACACTAATCATCCCCTATATACTAAGAGGATAATACATGCTTATGTGTCATCCTCTCATGAGTTTTTTTCCCTCCAAAAGCCAAAACACAATTTCAATAAGAAAACAAAGCAATATAAATACAATCACAAGATTTTTTTTCAATAAATACAATCGAATTAAAGTATTGACGTAGACCAGTATAAAACATCCCCTATATACTAAGAGGATAATACATGCTTATGTGTCATCCTCTCATGAGTTTTTTTCCCTCGAAAAGCCAAAACACAATTTCAATAAGGAAACAAAGCAATATAAATACAATCACAAGATTTTTTTTCAATAAATACAATCGAATTAAAGTATTGACGTACACCAGTATAAAATATTTGTTCATCAGAAAAACTATATGGAAAATCCAATACACAACAATAAAACTCTTTCAAATTTTTTAATATATGTGGACATGACATAGGTCCACCCCGACGCGGCCACGCGCGGGTTTGGGTAGGCGAATGAATCTCCATATGAGAAGGATCGAATTGAAATTTAGGTCTATGTGGAGTCGCCACCGAATTTTATGGTTATTCGGAACCGTTCGAGCCCACTCTATGTCGTAGTGGGCCGTATACAAAATACGGCCCATTTCCGATGTCAGAGTTTATTGGGCTCGTCCCTTTGCATATCGATATAGATGCCGACTTGAGCGGTTAATCGTATATTGAATGACTCTCGTTTGCCAACGGTTTCGGGCATCCGGAAACCGAGGTTCTGAGTAAGGGGTGAGGGTACGTGTTGGGAAGCCCACAAAGGACACCCAACCCCGCCCGCACATTAGCGGCCTCTACTAAGAACTCGAATGACTTTCTAATACGCGTGCTAGTAAAACGGGAAAATGATATGCAAAGATTTATTTTCCCTAAACATGCGAATGTAATTGAAAGGGTTTCTAAGTCAATTTAATGCAACTAAAATTAACGTCCAAGTTGTATTTTAGCATGCGGGTTCATTTAGTACAATAAACGAATAATAATTAAATTGACAAAAGAAATAGAAAACGCGTTAGTAACGATATAGCGATATAACGAATAATAACGGTCTGCAAATATTGAATTGAATTGAAAAGATGCAAATATGAGGATGCATGATTTGAAAAGATAGTATACATGTGATTAATTATGCACGTGTTGACCTAAGTCGAGAAATACTATCGGGTTTTGAAAATAGAACAATGTAAGACTCGTAATTTGAGTCGTTATGAGGTCACTCGATCGAGTGGTCGATGGACTCGATCGAGTAGACCCTAAAAAATTGATTCTGTTTTGCGTCAAAGACCGTACTCGGCCGAGTTATTGACCAACTCGGTCGAGTACATAGCCACTCGACCGAGTCACTGTGAGACTCGATCGAGTGGTGATCGTGATTAGCATACTGACTTGATTTTGAGGTGCCACTCGACCGAGTGGGCTAGGCACTCGGTCGAGTGCCCTCTGTACGAATTAAGATTCGTTTGTAAAACCGTGTTTTATGTCGAAAATCGCTTTAAATTGATTATTGAGATGTGATTAAATTTTCTCCGCGTTAATATGTCATAATTCTAAAGAATTGTTTTGACAATTATTTAGCATCAACGAAAATTGCCCTAAGTTGATTTAATGCGATTTAGAAAGATTGACTCTTTGATTAAATAATAAAAAGAACTTGATTCCCTCGACTTCTCCGACATCGATAAATCCCTAGAGATCGTGATGTCGGATCCGTGTCAACGGGTTTCGACCCTTATTAAAATTGGTTTTAGAAAATTCGATGAATGCAATACTAAAGATGATAATGACGAGAAATAAAGACGAATTCTTGTTTAAGTTGACTCATCTTAATAATCAAATAATCGGGGTACCGGGATAAGCGACCGTCAACGCTGTGTGCAGTACACTTGTATATTCGTGTTTTCTTATCCCGATATCCTTCTTACTTGACACAAATCAATGAGTATTTTAATATTTTGAGACTAACGATATTACCGATATTATGATGCAATAATGATAACGAGGTAAATAATAATAATAATAATAATAATAATAATAATAATAATCGTAATAATGATAATAATAATAGACGTAATAATAATAATAATAATAATAATAATAATAATAATAAGCGTAATAATAATAATAATAATAATAATAATAATAATAATAATAATAATAATAATAATAATAATAATAATAACGTAATAATAATAATAATAATAATAAACGAAAAAAAAAGAATAAATAAAAAAAAAACAAAAAAAAGGAGATGGACGACGAGAGAAAAGAGAAAGGAGAACGAGGTTTGTCACCCTCAACCTACATGTTCTTGTCTCGGAAAAAGGCTCGTAAACGCGGCTACAACACGAGAGTCTTCGAGGTGTATGGAGGCTAAGTTGTGGTGGCTCGGGTTGAATTCCTAGAAACTAGGTTTAGGGTTCGCTATTGTCGGTTTTCCTAGGGTTTGTCTAGGGTTTGTAAATGATGTAGTATAGGATTGCTCTTAGGATGTATTAGGGTTGTAAAGGTTGTGCAAAAAGTGTTGAAGATGTGTGCATGGGGGTTGCTTATATAGGAAAAGCTAGGGCATCGATTTAGGGCTACTCGAACGAGTAGGAGGCCAACTCGGTCGAGTGGCCCGTTATGCCAGCCGCCGGGCTCAAAGTCGGCCCACTCGATCGAGTGGATAGGTCACTCGATCGAGTGGCCTAGATGGGTCGCACGGGTCTTGTTTTGGACCTTGACCTCGATTGCTTGATGGGTTTTGTGTTTGACTTGGACTTTTGATGGTTGTATGGTTGTTTTGTGTGTCTCGGAAATGACTTTGACCGGGGTTGACCCAATCGTGAAAAGTCGGTTTTATTTCCAGTGTCGATTTTGGCCCAAATTAGTCTTGTTTGACTCGGAATGGTCCGCTGGGCCTGGATTCGAGGTTGATTTTGTGATATTTGTACTTTGTAAGTGTGTTAGCCAGCGATTAATGGATTTGAGCCCGTATCCGAGCGCGTAGAAACATGTTAGCGTCCGATCATCATCGGGTGATTTTTGGAAACTACCATAGACACCTGACAGTCAAAATGCGGGTGTCTACAGAGTCCCCACTCTGACTGAGGCTTGGACAGGGCGAAAGTCAGAGTAGCTACCAAGCCTGTTAAGACCTGGTAGACTTCCGGTCGGGTCGTTTATAGTCCATTAGACTTGCGTGAAGGGCTCGCCAGCCATAAGGCAGAAATCATACCTGTGCTTGATGATAGTGTTCCCGTGGGGAATTTGGACCTGTAGCGTAAGTCCTGGGTGCGCCTGTGTGTTGGCCCATCCCGTGTCATGCTGCTGGGGAGATTTGATTGGCTTGCATGCCTTGCTGGAGTCGTACCTGTATAAGTTACACAAAATGCATGCAACACGTAGGTAGTAAAAATGACTCGTGTTGGGGAAAATGACCTTTTGAATTTTTGAAAATTTGACATTTTGATATTTTGAAATTTTGAAATTTTTGAAATTGACTCTAAAGAAATTAGGAAAGTTCGGGATGACTATTTCCACACTAGTATCGAGACTAGGCTTGTGGCTCGATTCCGTTTGCAAATCTCGGCATTCGATTTGGGTTTCAGACTCATATACCAAGTGGACTAAAGCAGGTGATGCTAAAGCCCGAGCTGCTTTGAAGGTGGATGAAGCCTTTGACCTGCTGAGGAGAGAACAGGCTAAAGACAACAGGGGGTTCTTTGATGAGGAAGACACTCCAGCTACCCTAGTTCGTCTAATGTCAGGGCAAAAGAAGAAGGCTAAGACTCAAGCTAAAGGGTCTGGTGCTAAAGGTGCTCGGGGGAAAGTGAGCCCGCACAGACTTGGAAAGGAGACTGGGCCCTAGACTAGCCGTGCAGGACCGACTTGGCCCACGGGATAGACTACCCGAGCATGTCCGGGCCCGACTTGGGCCAAAGACTGTGATTGAAGACCCGTCGTCAAAGAAGCGGGCCCGTGCTAGGGAGGTTCCCCTTGTGATTAGGGAACGCTCATCCCCACCTCGACGACCTCGGGCTCCACACGACCCGAAGGACAAGGGAAAGGGGAAGATGCCCGGATATTAGTCTCCGTATTTTATTATTTGAATATTATTATACTCCCTCCGGACACTATTTTTCACCCCACTAGCTCAATATATGTGAGGAGTATTTTAATGAAGTGGGGCAAAAAATAGTGTCCGGAGGGAGTAATTTTTTTGTATATGCCGTGTTTGGCGTTTTTTTTTTTTTTTTTTTTTTAATTCCCGAGTTTATCGAGATATTAATAAAAGACATATTATTTGAATACCGTTCCCGTCTTTTCGTTTATTGCAGTGGTTGTACCCTTTTGAGGGGTTGCCTACGTATCCACAATTAGCGGAATCAAACCAAACGTAGTTCAAAATTTGATTGATTTGATTTTTTTTGCAATTTTCGAAATACATCAAGATCATTGATTCGAGATGTGCGACGGTAGAATAATTAATTCTAACTTATTGACTTGTCTATAATTTTGAAAATTTATAAAAAGACAAAGTTTTATGAATTTTTTACAAATGACATTGAGACAGGGGTTTATGGGTAGTAGCGCTTCAGCTGGTCCAAGTTTGTCGGGTTGACGAACTCGTTGCCATCCAGGTCCGTTAGCATCACCGCTCCTCCTGATAGGATTTTCTTGACTAAATATGGCCCAGCCCAATTGGGTTTGAACTTTCCCCTTGGGTCCACCGGTAGTAAGGCACGAACCGATTTTAGGACCAAATCACCTTCTTTGATTTTCCTGGGCCTAATTCTTTTGTTGAAGGCCCGCTGGATTCTCTTTTGATATACTTGAATATTGTTGAGGGCCCGGGACCGTCGTTCGTCCAAGAGGACTAGCGAATCGTATCGGGCTTGGACCCAATCTGCTTCTGGTACTTGGCTTTCAAGTAGAATCCTTAGGGATGGTACTTCTAACTCAACCGGTTGGACTGCTTCCGTTCCATATGTCAGGTAATATGGAGTTGCTCCGGTTGCAGTGCGGATTGAAGTTCGGTATCCCCATAAGGCAAAAGGTATCTTGTCGGGCCAGTCCCGATAATTCTCAGCCATCTTTTTAAGTATGGTGACAATTGTTTTGTTGGCCGCTTCTACCGCTCCGTTTGTTTGGGGTCGGTAAGGTGAGGATGTATGCCTTTGAATTTTGTATTTTGCCAGTAATGCAGTAGTTTCAGCTTGGAAGTGGGTCCCGTGATCGCTGATAAATTCGTGTGGGATCCCGTATCGGCATATAATCTTATTTTGGATAAATTTGGCCACGTGCTTGGCGTTCAAGACACGGTATGACTCGGCTTCTACCCATTTGGTGAAGTAGTCGATGGCCACCAAAATGAAGCAATGTCCTCCCGTCCCGGAAGGATGTATTTTGCCAATTATGTCTATACCCCATGTCGAAAATGGCCATGGTGATGTCATGGTATATAATAAGGAAGATGGCATATGCTGTACATTACCGAAGATCTGACAGTTATGGCAGTGCTTGACGTATAGCTGGCAGTCTGTCTCCATGGTGTTCCAGTAATACCCGAGCCTCATGATTTTACGGGATAGCATATGGGCGTTCATATGCGGGCCGTTTTCACCGTCGTGGACCTCGGCCATGACTTTTTCGGCTTGTATTTTGTCGATGCATAGGAGGAGATCCCCCTGTGCCGTCTTTTTATACAATTGCCCGTCATTAGTACGAACAAATTGGGTTGCTAATCTTCGTAGGGCCTTTTTGGCCCGATTTTCAGCTCCCGCGGGGTACTCCCCCGTTGTCAGGTATTTTAAGACGGTTTGATACCAAGGTTCTGGGTCAGTTATCTCGATATCTTGAATGGCATGGATGTAGGCCGGCTCTGACCGCCTTTCAACACAGATTGACATGCTGGTCATGTGATCCGGGATGTTCAGTAAAGATGCTAATTTAGAAAGTGCATCTGCAAACTGATTTTCTTCTCGGGGCAAGTAGATATACTCTACATTTTGGAATTGTTTCTCTAGAACCCGTACTCGTGCTTGGTAAGCCACGAGATTGGCGTTCCGAGTTTTCCATTTTTGGAGCGCTTGATTGATGACCAATGATGAATCACCGTGGACCCGAAGGTTTGTTACCCCTAAATCAGCGGCGGCTTGCAACCCGTGAATGCATGCTTCGTATTCAGCTGCGTTGTTGGTCACGTCGAAATCCAATTTGATGGATAAGGGAGTGTGTTCCCCTCGGGGTGAGATTAATAGAATTTCGACCCCAAATCCTCGGAAGTTGGATGCTCCATCGAAATACAGATCCCATGTCTCGGTATCGGTATGGAATATGTCTTCATCAGGAAAGGCCCATGTGTCAGTGTGGCCCTCTTCGGATATTGGGCTGTCAACGAGGAACTCGGCAACTATCCGGCCTTTGATGGCTTTTAATGGTACAAACTTGAGGTCGAACTCAGATAACATTAAAGTCCATCTTGACATCCTGCCGTTGAGGATGGGCTTCTCGAATAAGTACTTGATTGGATCCATTTTGGATAAAACCTGTACCTCGTGGCTAAGCATGTAATGTCGGAGCTTTTTAGTGGCCCAAACCAATGCTAAACACATCTTTTCGAGCATTGTGTATTTGCACTCGTACTCGAGGAACTTTTTACTGATGTAGTAAATAGCCCGTTCTTCTGAATCAACTGTCTGGGCCAGCATAGCCCCCATGGCTGTCTCAGTCGTTGTTAGGTATAACGACAAAGGCAAACCGTGTTGAGGTGGCATTAGTACTGGCGGAGCAGACAGGATCTCCTTGATTTTGTCAAAAGCCATTTGACATTTGTCGTCCCATGGTACCCGTTCTCCGATTTTTAACTTTTTGAAGATGGGCTCACATACCATGGTTAACTTCGAAATGAAACGGCTGATGTATTGGACTTTCCCGAGAAACCCCCTTATTTCCTTTTCGGTCTTGGGTGGCTGCATCTCGGTGATGGCTTTGATTTTAGCTGGGTCGACCTCGATGCCGCGTTGGCTAACGATATGGCAACAGTAATTTGCCTGACGTTACCCCAAAGCTGCATTTTTGTGGGTTTAGTCTCATGTTGTACTTACGTAGTCTGGTAAAGAACTTTCTTAGGGTCGTGATGTGCCCGCTTCGGTCTTTAGACTTAACGATCATATCGTCCACATAGACCTCCACTTCCTTATGCATCATGTCGTGCAATAAGGTGGTAGCGGTCCGTTGATAAGTGGCTCCTGCATTAATCAGCCCAAATGGCATGACGGTGTAACAGTAAGTACCCCAAGGTGTGATGAAGGTAGTCTTACTCATATCCTCTTCTGCCATTTTAATCTGATTGTATCCGGCATACCTGTCCATGAATGATAGAAGGGCATGATCGGCCGTATTATCCACCAAAATGTCGATGTGTGGTAACGGAAAATCATCTTTTGGGCTGGCCTTGTTTAGGTCCCGGAAGTCCACGCATACCCGCACCTTGCCGTCCTTCTTGGGTACCGGCACGATGTTTGCAACCCAGTCTGGATATTCAGACACTTGTATAAAGCCTGCTTTGAATTGTTTATCGACCTCTTCTTTGACTTTAAGAGACCATTTGGGCTTCATTCTTCTGAGTTTTTGTTTAACCGGTTTGCACCCATCTTTGATGGGTATTCGGTGTTCTGCTATTTCTCGATCTATTCCCGGCATGTCCTTGTAGGACCATGCAAAGACGTCTTTAAATTCTAGGAGGAGGTCCGTGAACTGTTGTCTCTCCTCTGGATCTAAAGATTGGCCCAACTTAAGCATCTGGGGCTCTAAAGTGGTTCCCACGTTGATGGACTCGGTTTCTTCGATTACCGGATCTCGGGATTCCCTTTGCTCGAGCTGCTCGACCAGATGTTGTGGTAGAGGTACCTGTTCGTCGGGTTTCTCAATGTCATTGCATATAAAATTTTTGAAATTGAGAAAATTTTGGAAATAAGACAAGTCGTAAGCAGAACGGTGTTCGTTATTATTATTAATGGTGAATTTTGAAAATAGCTCGAATAGAGATGCCATCTGGTCGTTGGTCAGTGGCGGGATAGGGAGAGGTCTTGGGACAGACCCCGAGACCTCGGTGGCTAAGGGAAGAGGGATTACAGACTCGACTCCAGTACCAGACCCTCTAAACCTGGACTCAGACTCCGACTCTGACTCAGACTCAGACTCGGACTCAGACTCGGTATCCGGCATGTCTCCTTCGCCGGCGGTTAGCTTGTAGACCCGTCCTTGACTGTCGGTCCACTTTATAGTCTTCTTCCAAGCCCTCGTCTCGGTGTTGGCACCGACCTCGGTAATGAGCTTGGTTGGGTCGAACCGATCGCTGCGGAGGATCAAGTTGACCAAGTCATCTTTCGGAGCAGGGACGGTCTTGTCTTCTCCAAAGAAGAGCCCCAGCACGGGCTCAGAGTCGCTTTCCCTTTTCTCGGACTCATCTTGGATAACGGTGAATATGTCATCGGGGATGTAGTTGCATTCCCGAGCCGTTTTGGTCTCGGGATATGTGATGGTGGGTCGGTATAGGCCCACTTGGATGGCTCCGAAGACCGGAGTGACTTCAATCCAAGTCGGGATTCTGCATTGTCTAGGACTTCAATGATCTTCCCCGCCGGAAGATATGGTCTTGAGGTAGCTCCGGGTAGGTAACCCAGATTTTGTAGCATCGTGTCGATGCTAGGGGCGAAGTAGGGCTTGAAAAGATATTCTTCTTCAATCATACCCACGAAATCGAAACCTCGTGGTTCGGCCCGGTCTGTGGCGTTGCAGCTCGCCACGGTCATCGATGTTGCCTCCAGTGTTATGATACCGTCTTGAAGTGGCATCTTGACTTTGCGATGGAGGGTAGATGTCACGGCCTTGACTGTGTGAATCCAAGGCCTTCCTAGCAAGAGGTTGAATGATGAGGTGACATCTATCACCTGGAATTCTAACTCTTTTTCGATTGGGCCTGTTATGATCTTAAGTTTAACGGCCCCAGCTACTGGTTTTGGGCTTCCATCGAAAGCCTGAATAGTTTGTGCTGTCAGGAGATAGTCGGCATCAGTGATGCCAAGGGCCCGGGCGGTCCTTAGTGGTAGGACGTTCACGGCTGATCCATCGTCGATAAGGGTCATCGGAAGGTACTTACCCTTGCAGATGACCGTGATGTATAGGGCCAGATTATGATTGGGCCCAAATGGAGGTAGATCAGCTTCAGAGAAGGTTATTAGTGGGCCTTCTTCTTTGGATTTGCCCTTAAGGTAGGGCATGATGGTGGCTACCATTTCAGCGGGGGTAGCTTCTGAGTCGACCTTGATTTCATCGAGAGCCTTAGTCAGTGCTTCCCGATGAGCCTGTGAGCTAACCAGTAGTTGCCATATGGTTAAGTCAGCTCGAACCCTCTTCATTTGTTGGACCAAGGCCGCGTCATTGCTTGGTTCTTCGGGGGTGGATTCCGTCCTGGTAGGTTCAGTGACGGGTGCAGGAGTGGCGCGCCCAGCAGTGGCGAGGTGGTTGGTGGCTAAAGCCTTGGATTTGGCTTTTCGGACCTCTTCGAGGGTAATGGGGACAACCTCCCCTTTGGCTAGATACACGTCATCCTCGTCATCGAACCATATCCCATTAATTTGTGGGATAAAAGGAGAAATGAGGTGAGAACAATCGATTACCTCCCCCGTGAATATGGCGTGAGCACTGAACGGGTTGTCTTTGTTGCTCGGCTTGTCTCCGGGCAACGGGATTTTCCCGCTCTCAATAAGATCTTGGATTAAATGCTTTAACTTCCAACATTTTTCAGTATCATGTCCGTTGCCCCGGTGATACTGACAGTAGGCTTGAGCATTGTAGTACTTGGGCCTCTTCTCTGCTGGAGGCTCTGGAGTTGGGCCTATTGGTTGAATCAGACCCTTTGAAGATAGCCTTTGTAAGGCATAAGTATAGGTAGTCCCTATATCTGTGAATACCCGATTTGGTGTATTCTTTTTGGATAAGGTGTCGAGCAGATTTACCTCATCAAAGATGCTGCGGGTCGCAGCTGCAGGTGTGAGCTTGTTTGTGGATGAACTAGTCCCTTGATAGCCCTTGGTAGAGGCCTTAGTCAGGCTCTCCAACCTCAAATCATCTTCGATCCTTGTGCCCATTTCAGTAAGGACAACAAAGTTTGGGATAATAGCATACCGGAGATGGACCCGGTAGGATGGGAGTAGATTCTTGACGAAGGCTTCTACTAGGGCCTTTTCGCTGGGCTTGTCGACCAGCTTCACACTTTCGGCCCTCCATCTTTGCAGATATTTTGTGAACCCTTCTTTGGGCTCCTGGGCCATTACCTCCAGAGTACGCATTGTAGTCTGGATTTCAGTGTTATCGGCGTAATTCCGAGCAAACTCGGTCGCCACATCGTCCCAAGTCTTGTATTTCTTGGGGTCGAGCCTGTAGAACCAGGCCTTGGGGTGTTTCTCCAGAGAGGAGGGGAATAGGTGCTTGAACATTGTTGACTTCACCCCCTTGACTGCCATGAAGTCTTTGAAAGCCCGAATGTGGTGGACCAGGTCTTCAGTACCCTCAAACATAGGAAGTCCCGTTAAGTTGAGGTTAGCAGGTAGCTCGTTATCCAAAGGCGAATAAATACGAGCATTCTCGGTGTGGATCGAGTTGTTCGTTGATAGGTGAACTTGTTCCTCGAGCCTACGAACGATACTGACCAATTCGACCATGGGCCCATTGGGCTCAGCTCCTTCGACTGGGGCCGCTTTTTCCACGGCACTTAGGCGGGTGACTATCGTTGCTTGGTTAGCCTGGATGGAGGTTAGTTGACTCTTGAGCTTAGCTAGTGCGTCCTTCAACTCGTCCATCTTGCGTTGGTGTCGGGTTACGGGTGGCCTGTCTGTAAGAACACCACGTAATTAGAAACTAGCCCAAAATCCCAAAGTAGAAATTGCATCCCGAACAAGACTAAAAGAGGAAAATGACTCGGAAAAGACACCTAGACGGGCGACTTGTGAAATGTGGGCCTTCCTTAGGATTCGGCGGGTGGGCCTAGTCCTGTTCGAAGGAAGGTTCACGTGAGACATCCCCAGACTTTGGACTCGATTGTGCTGACGGGCCCTCCTTTGTAGGGGTTTGTCCTACGTCGGTGGGCCTTGCCTTAGTCTAATAAGGCGAACTGGGAAGGGGAAGAAACTCGTGATGTAAGATTGACGGAGTTTCGACGCTATAGACTTTGACAACTTAAGACACGACCCGACACTGCTAAATACGGGAAGTCCTAGAAGTGGAAGGTTTTGAAAATTGATGTTTTGTTTTTGAAAAAGTCCAAGAAAACTCGGTTTGAGGGCCCAATTTCCGAAAAAAATGAAAAGTTATTGGGCCGCTTGTTTTGAAAGTTCGAAAGTATTTTCGAGTTTTGAATTGGGCAGCATACCGTCTAGAAAATAGGCTATTTTGAGTAAAATCATAAGTCCTAAATTCGGTATGTGTCCCGGGTTTTGAAATTGAGTAGTTTGAAAAGGATGCAATTTTGAAAAATTGACGGTTTTTGAAAACGACTCGGAAACCAAGTAGCACGTAGTCACACAAGCATTATAACGACGCCATGTATGCTCTATACTAAGTCTCGGTCGGTCTATAAGAGGTCTATACCAGTGTACATAATCTAGACGTTGATCGGGACGGACTTCCTAAGTTGAGTTGATCTTAGAACATGCCGCGAAACCCACTCGAATCGACTATGGACACCTTTTGACATATCCATATTGGAGTAAATCAACGGTATAGTGGGACGTCGGTCGCGAGTACCGGCCCGGGAAAATATGGGTTATGCATGAACCGTAGAACTAAAACGCGTATTGTATTTGTCAGACGATTTCAATTCGAGTCTCACCCTGAGGATGCCGATGGTAAGTCACGCATCAGTTAATCCCCAGCGGAGTCGCCAAATTTTGGACATGACATAGGTCCACCCTGACCAACCTTTTTTTAACTATTTTAGTTTATATATTTGCTGACTGTTATTAGGATTAAGATTGTACTATGATAGTTAATATATAAAATAAGTGAGATTAGATCCTTATACAAACTAAATGTATAAATTCTAATATTTATTTCACTAAAATCCTATAAAATACGCTATCTGATAGGAGGGACTAGTATGTCAAATAGTTTAATGTTCTAGCGTAATTGTTTGTCTTAAATTTCGTGAAAATAAGACTCCGGGAGTTCGGGTTAACGTTCCCATCACCTTATATATATTACGTATATTATATATTGTTTACGTATATTCGTGAAAATCAGTTGTTTACGTATATTATATATTGTGGAGATAATGTTGAATGTTAACAATGTACGACAAACTCTCCGAATATCGGTAAAGTGAATACGAATATACAATATCATTTACGTTACTTACGTTACAATATATACTCCTCCGTTCACTATCTTTTGTCAGTTTCATTAAAAGAGCCCTCACAAATAATTATGAAATGGACAAAAGATTATAAACGGAGGGAGTATAATTTAAGATTATTTCTAAAATACGAGGTAATATATATCATACGGATTTACAATATTACATTTCAATTAATCAGTTGTTTCCATAAAGATTATAAACTATACTCTTAAGTCTTAACTTAAGCTGACTTATTGGTTGTCACGTGATCGACTTGTTCGAATATTATACTTCGTACTACAGTTTATAGTGTATAAATTAGTCGGTATTGTAAGTATGTAACGTAAACATTGATTGACTTCGAACATGGATAGGAGTAGATGTGTGGCTGCGATTTGAGGTGGGTCACTGGGTGTGAGGATTGATGACGTGGGTTGATTCATTGTTGGCGGGAAACGGAAATCTGTGAAGGGGGTAGGGGCAAATGGCCAAATGGTGAAATGGGCAACGAGCCAATGTCAGGATCAATTTTTTTTTGAATGTTTCCTTCACTGCTTGGCGCTTCCCATCCTTTCTTGTTGACTTGTTGACTTGTTGTTGAGGTGTTGCCTTGTTGAATTGGTGGGTCTCACTCTTTCATGTACCTAAATAATCTAACACTCAAAATTAAAAATTAATATTTAATAACAACTCAATTTGAATTCAACACATCGACCTGATTCATTATTTTTACCCGAATTCACTCGACTTGCTGTCTTACCCGAATTGACTTGATTTATTATCTTACATTAACCGACCAGATATATTGTATGACCCGAATTGACCCGATTATTTTCAAAACTAGACACGAAAATACACAAATGTGACTCAACTGACCCATGGAATACCCGACGATTGAACCGAATAGACCCGATTAGATAACCGACCCGAACCAGAACCGACCATTGACCCGATATAACCCGATTTATCAGATAATCGACCCGAACCAGAACCAACCCGTTAAGATTTTTAACCCGAGTAAACCCGACCCGTAAGCGACTCGACTCGAACCCGACCCGACCCGTCCAAGTATACTGACCCGCTTAAACCCGAACCCGAGATGACCCGATCTGTCACAACCCGACCCATAACCGACCCGAGTGACCCGATTGCCACCTCTACATGTTTGTAGTGAGCATAGTCCTCAGCCTCCCCCAAGTACGTTCCAACATAACGACACGAGATGGGCACCATACGGTAGTCCGTGTCCGTCGAGAGGTACTTCTCATCCTCCCACGACGCAACCCAACAATGTGGTCCGGCTTGATGATCCCACTGGTCGACCATTGCTTCCTTGGTCATCTCGAAATCTTCGAACGCTCTTTGAAGCTTGAACGCCTTGAAGTAGTTTGGTAATCTAGGACCGAACTCAACTACAACCGCCCTTTCGTAATCAAGGTTTGGCGATATACAAGGGTATATTCTAACCACATCATACCCCAAGTATATTAGCCTCATCTTCAAAATGTGCATGTTTTAGTAGATATACCAACGGTCTTGCACATCGTACGGCATGTTCGCAAGGATGCACTTCGGCGGCCACATCAACTGTCTGTACATTGTCGTTTGATTAGCAACAATTCGACGCAGTGAGGTTTTTCCTTCCTTGATTTATAGATTTTAAATGTTGAGTAAAGTTAAGTGGTTTACCCTTGGTAAATGAAAAGATGGAGTTGAATGTGGTTAGATGACACTAATTTTAAAGGTGAAGGTAAATGTGGGTAGATATTACGGAGGTATATGCAGTCGGAGTTCCGTAATTTTTTTTAAGTGTAGGTGTAATCATGAGTATCAACATGTAACGCAATTACGGAGTATAACGTAGTACAGGTTAACACACATAACTACCAGGACGAGGTTTTCCGATTGTCGACCATACTACTAACACCGTCCCGTCATTTTACTACGACACGTTTTTAACGGTATAATTTCCCGTCACAAATTACGGTACCTTCAATTACATGTCACTGTGCGTTACTCGATGTCGATTATTACGCATGCTGGACCACTGTTGCAAATTCTGTCATCCAAATATACTTTTCTTCCAGCTTCTCCTTGGCCCAAACGACCTTCGAACTGCAACTGTCAACCGAGTTTACATTGGCAGTTGGCCCATCTCAAATTTGGATGACTCATTCTTTTCTGCAGCCCAAAATAGAAGAGGATCAGCAAAGGTGTACGCATTACTACCCAGCCCACCCAACTATTAACGTTGTCATCTCATTAACGTTGCATGAAAAATGTTAAGCACCTCCAATTTTGTAATCGGGCTAACATCGAGATAGATAAATAAAAACACGATAAATGGTATTTTTGTAAAAAGTCGTTCTATTTAATTGTAAGTTACAACAAACAAACCTCCCGGACGAACTTGAAATTATAAGAATCCCGAACGATATCAGTATTCACCTGAGCGAAATAAACTTTGTACAGCTAATCAGATATCGTGTTCTCTGTTAACGCTTAGGATGATGTTTGATTCTAGAATCTCCGGAGTAGTTATGATGTAGGACTTTCTGACATCTCACCATGCGTTCATATACTGACCTCTTTTCTAATGAATCGGTTAAAACACTTTCAGCGGGGAGTAGAAAGTGCAAGATCAAAGCTTCTCGAAGAGATTGCGTGATACTTACTAAATGTTGTTCATGTTTTCGTTTACCTAATAACACTTAAAGTAACTTATAGTCTCTTAACGAATAATCTAATTTGAGTTGTTACTTCATTCAAATCTCTATATAAATACAACCGAACAACTCGTGAAATTTTTCACGGGTAACACATCAGTTTATATTATAAATCTAATAACCTCTTTAACGTAACATTATTATCTCACATTCTTTTCCTAAATTGTCTCCATCAATTAAATCAAACACTAATCATCCCCTATATACTAAGAGGATAATACATGCTTATGTGTCATCCTCTCATGAGTTTTTTTCCCTCCAAAAGCCAAAACACAATTTCAATAAGAAAACAAAGCAATATAAATACAATCACAATATTTTTTTTCAATAAATACAATCGAATTAAAGTATTGACGTAGACCAGTATAAAACATCCCCTATATACTAAGAGGATAATACATGCTTATGTGTCATCCTCTCATGAGTTTTTTTCCCTCCAAAAGCCAAAACATAATTTCAATAAGGAAACAAAGCAATATAAATACAATCACAAGATTTTTTTCAATAAATACAATCGAATTAAAGTATTGACGTACACCAGTATAAAATATTTGTTCATCAGAAAAACTATATGGAAAATCCAATACACAACAATAAAACTCTTTCAAATTTTTTAATATATGTGGACATGACATAGGTCCACCCCGACGCGGCCACGCGCGGGTTTGGGTAGGCGAATGAATCTCCATATGAGAAGGATCGAATTGAAATTTAGGTCTATGTGGAGTCGCCACCGAATTTTATGGTTATTCGGAACCGTTCGAGCCCACTCTATGTCGTAGTGGGCCGTATACAAAATACGGCCCATTTCCGATGTCAGAGTTTATTGGGCTTGTCCCTTTGCATATCGATATAGATGCCGACTTGAGCGGTTAATCGTATATTGAATGACTCTCGTTTGCCAACGGTTTCGGGCATCCGGAAACCGAGGTTCTGAGTAAGGGGTGAGGGTACGTGTTGGGAAGCCCACAAAGGACACCCAACCCCGCCCGCACATTAGCGGCCTCTACTAAGAACTCGAATGACTTTCTAATACGTGTGCTAGTAAAACGGGAAAATGATATGCAAAGATTTATTTTCCCTAAACATGCGAATGTAATTGAAAGGGTTTCTAAGTCAATTTAATGCAACTAAAATTAACGTCCAAGTTGTATTTTAGCATGCGGGTTCATTTAGTACAATAAACGAATAATAATTAAATTGACAAAAGAAACAGAAAACGCGTTAGTAACGATATAGCGATATAACGAATAATAACGGTCTGCAAATATTGAATTGAATTGAAAAGATGCAAATATGAGGATGCATGATTTGAAAAGATAGTATACATGTGATTAATTATGCACGTGTTGACCTAAGTCGAGAAATACTATCGGGTTTTGAAAATAGAACAATGTAAGACTCGTAATTTGAGTCGTTATGAGGTCACTCGATCGAGTGGTCGATGGACTCAATCGAGTAGACCCTAAAAAATTGATTCTGTTTTGCGTCAAAGACCGTACTCGGCCGAGTTATTGACCAACTCGGTCGAGTACATAGCCACTCGACCGAGTCACTGTGAGACTCGATCGAGTGGTGATCGTGATTAGCATACTGACTTGATTTTGAGGTGCCACTCGACCGAGTGGGCTAGGCACTCGGTCGAGTGCCCTCTGTACGAATTAAGATTCGTTTGTAAAACCGTGTTTTATGTCGAAAATCGCTTTAAATTGATTATTGAGATGTGATTAAATTTTCTCCGCGTTAATATGTCATAATTCTAAAGAATTGTTTTGACAATTATTTAGCATCAACGAAAATTGCCCTAAGTTGATTTAATGCGATTTAGAAAGATTGACTCTTTGATTAAATAATAAAAAGAACTTGATTCCCTCGACTTCTCCGACATCGATAAATCCCTAGAGATCGTGATGTCGGATCCGTGTCAACGGGTTTTCGACCCTTATTAAAATTGGTTTTAGAAAATTCGATGAATGCAATACTAAAGATGATAATGACGAGAAATAAAGACGAATTCTTGTTTAAGTTGACTCATCTCAATAATCAAATAATCGGGGTACCGGGATAAGCGACCGTCAACGCTGTGTGCAGTACACTTGTATATTCGTGTTTTCTTATCCCGATATCCTTCTTACTTGACACAAATCAATGAGTATTTTAATATTTTGAGACTAACGATATTACCGATATTATGATGCAATAATGATAACGAGGTAATAATAATAATAATAATAATAATAATAGACGTAATAATAATAATAATAATAAGCGTAATAATAATAATAATAATAATAATAATAATAATAACGTAATAATAATAATAATAATAATAATAATAACGTAATAATAATAATAATAATAATAATAATAATAATAATAATAATAATAATAATAATAATAATAATAATAATAATAATAATAATAATAATAATAATAATAATAATAATAATAATAATAATAATAATAATAATAATAATAATAATAATAATAATAATAATAATAATAATAATAATAATAATAATAATAATAATAATAATAATAATAATAATAATAATAATAATAATAATAATAATAATAATAATAATAATAATAATAATAATAATAATAATAATAATAATAATAATAATAATAATAATAATAATAATAATAATAATAATAATAATAATAAACGAATAAAAAAAATGAATAAAAAAAACAAAAAAAAAAAGAGATGGACGACGAGAGAAAAGAGAAAGGAGAACGAGGTTTGTCACCCTCAACCTACATGTTCTTGTCTCGGAAAGAGGCTCGTAAACGCGGCTACAACACGAGAGTCTTCGAGGTGTATGGAGGCTAAGTTGTGGTGGCTCGGGTTGAATTCCTAGAAACTAGGTTTAGGGTTCGCTATTGTCGGTTTTCCTAGGGTTTTTCTAGGGTTTGTAAAGGATGTAGTATAGGATTGCTCTTAGGATGTATTAGGGTTGTAAAGGTTGTGCAAAAAGTGTTGAAAATGTGTGCATGGGGAATGCTTAAATAGGAAAAGCTAGGGCATCGATTTAGCGCTACTCGACCGAGTAGGAGGCCAACTCGGTCGAGTGGCCCGTTATGCCAGCCGCCGGGCTCAAAGTCGGCCCACTCGATCGAGTGGATAGGTCACTCGATCGAGTGGCCTAGATGGGCCGCACGGTTCTTGTTTTGGACCTTGACCTCGATTGCTTGATGGGTTTTGTGTTTGACTTGGACTTTTGATGGTTGTATGGTTGTTTTGTGTGTCTCGGAAATGATTTTGACCGGGGTTGACCCAATCGTGAAAAGTTGGTTTTATTTCCAGTGTCGGTTTTGGCCCAAATTAGTCTTGTTTGACTCGGAATGGTCCGCTGGGCCTGGATTCGAGGTTGATTTTGTGATATTTGTACTCTGTAAGTGTGTTAGCCAGCGATTAATGGATTTGAGCCCGTATCCGAGCGCGTAGAAACATGTTAGCGTCCGATCATCATCGGGTGATTTTTGGAAACTACTATAGACACCTGGCAGTCAAAATTCGGGTGTCTACAATATATAAATAAAATAATTTTTTATCTAATATTATTTGGAATATATTATGTTATCTTCTAAATTGTTGAACAAATTTTTAATAATCTGAATATATAAGCGAATGTATTTTGATTCGTGACTATTGGTTTTAAGATAAATAAATTATAAATTATTATTATTAGGTCTGTAAAAAAATATTTTCATTAAAATATTAGAATATACATTAAATCAGATTGTTTGATTATTTGATTATCTTTAGAATTTTAATTTTTTTCTCAAATCAAAATGAAAATAAGATTAAAAAAAACTAATAGGTTACTGAGTAGTACTATATATTTATAAATAATCACCAAAAATAAAATGTTAAATATACCGCGCATTATTGTGCGAGATCTATACTAGTTTTTTCATTAATTGTTCAATTTGTGAATCTATTTGAAATCGACGGAGAATTTTGTAAGTACCTTTTTCTTTCAATTTTTTTGTGTAGTTAGATTTTTAATTTCAGATTTTTTAAATTTATGATGTTCTTCAATAATTTCTACTATTCTAAATTGTATAATCATATGAATTTTAACGTATTACAGAATTATCCAATAATTTCTAAATTATTTCTAATGTTTTCATTGTAATTAGTTTTGCTTTCAATTATATATTAGATGATACTTAATTCCGAAATTGAAAACAATTTATAAGTTTCAGTTCAGTTCAATTCAGTTCAGTTTGTGTAAAAGGGATACATATGGGCCTAGTATAAACAAAGAGAAAAGAAAACATGTGACAGTGGGATTGGTGAGCTGTGAAATATAAGGCTCAACCACTCCTGTCCTATTGATTTTTGTCCTTTTATGTACATGTCTTTAGGGTATTTGCACCTCTAGTATTTAAGGTTGTAAGATACTCTGAATTGGCAGAAAAATATGAAGAGAAAGAGCACTGCAGCCGCAATGGACTGACAGTAGCTTTTCCCATAAAACTTTCACTAAAACAGTAAAAGCACCAAGCTTTCATGGCCTATGTTCATCAAAATCTTCATCGTATCAGAGCCTAAAGCCCATGATAGCCTAGTGTTTGTTGTGTGTAAGTTCTTTTTCTTATCTCTGAATATTTACTGTGCTTTTTACTAAGAAAAGGTTGAGTCTTTAAGTTTGTCATCATGCCTGATAGCGAAACAAATACACCAGTAATAGACATAACCGATCCTCTGTATTTGCATCCATCTGAGGGAACACAAACCCTTAAGGTTACTCCTGAACTTACTGGGGCAGAAAATTTTGCACCTTGGAAAAGGCAGATGGAGTTAGCTTTATCTGCAAAGAGGAAACTAGGATATGTTACTGGTAAGGTGGGTAGGCATGCTTCTGATTCTACTAAACAAGAGGCTTGGGATACATCTAACAATCTTGTTATCTCATGGATACTTCAAAATGTTAGTGAACGGATTAGAAGGCTGGTTATGTACACTCAGTCTGCTGCAGAGATATGGTCTGTTCTTGAGAAGAGGTATACTGTGGCGAATGGAGCACGAAAATTTAAACTTAACAAAGAGTCCTATGAGATTTCACAAGGCAACAGGCCTATTGAAGAGTACTATACTCAACTGCAGATTGTTTGGGATGAGTTGGAAAACATGAACAATTATCCTTCCATCACCAACAAAACTGCAGAAATTATGGCTTACATTGATGTTGTAAACCAGCAAACAGAAGAAAAGCATCTCTTCCAGTTTCTCAACGGGCTCGATATGGAGTATGGGATGCTGAGGAGTAATATTCTGATGATGAGTCCTCTGCCATCTGTTGATACAGCTGTGTCTATGATGCTTCAGGAAGAGGCCCAATCTAAGAATATATCAGGAAGGAATGATCAAGAAATGAGTGCCTTGATGGGTAAAAGAGAAAACGAAAAGGAGAAATGTCCACACTGTGGAAGAATCAATCACAAACCTGAGGATTGTTGGGAAGTGGTAGGATTCCCCGTTGGACACCCTAGGAACAGGACTGCAAATCAAAAGGGACCTTACAAGGCACAAGGAGGAAGGACTCAAAAATCATCTCAAGGAGGAGGCTCACAGCAAGGAGGGAACAGAAAATACACTGGATCTGGAAATTCTGGTCAGAAAAACAAAGGAAAAGTTGCTGCATCAGCGAAGACCGAAACACCAGATCTTGCCCTGGCCATTGAAGCAGCTTCTCATCAATTGGAGAGTCTTCTCAAGCTTGTTCCAATGAGCAACAGTGGCACAGGGACAGGGGGAGACACTGATGATGAGCTAGAATGCAATTTTGCAGGTATTTTGAACTGTAGAAAGGCGAATTCATCCAAAGATGTTTGGATTGTTGACTCTGGGGGCTTCCGACCATATGACTGCTTATCTATCTTTGCTCACCAAGGTTCAGCCTTTAAGTGTCAAACCTAAGATTAATCTCCCTAATGGGGAGGTTGTTCATGTGACACATAAAGGAGACATCACTTTAAAGTGTGGGCTCATTCTTAAAAATGTCTTGGTGGTTCCTGAATTTAGACAGAACTTGCTGTCAGTTCAGAAATTAACCAAAGATAATGTGTGTTTTATTACCTTCTTTAACACTCATTGCGTTGTGCAGGATTGTGTTAGCAAAGAAGTTAAAGAGAAGGGCTATGCAACAGGTGGTCTATACTATCTTGTCAATAACAAAGAACAAAGTACAACACAGCTACAAGAAAACCAATCACATACAAAGCCAGCCTCCACATCTACATCTACAAGTGTCTTTATTTCAAGTTCTTGTACTCCTAAGGCTAGTCAGTTGACTCAAAAGCCATTAGTAGATTCTAAACTTTCCTTTAATCAAAATTCTATCATGAATGAAAAAGTAAGCATTTGTGATTATTCTACTTGGCATCACAGGCTTGGTCATGCTCCTTTGACCAAGCTGAAGTATATACCATATATTCAGTTGAAACAGAAAACCAAATCTGACTCTATCTGCATTTCATGTCCCATGGCTAAATTTACTAAACTTCCTTACCCTGTTAGTACCACATCTGTTGCACAGCCCTTTAATTTGATACATATTGACATATGCGGACCCTATAGGGTGACCTATAAAGGAAAATATAAATATTTCCTGACAATTGTTGATGACTTCTCTAAAGGAACTTGGATTTATCTGCTGGCTCAGAAATCTGATGCTTTTGAAAACATATCAGCCTTTTATGAGTATGTGAATACACAATTTGATAAGAAAATTAAAATTGTGAGATCAGACAATGCCTTGGAGTTTGATGATGACAGGTGTAAGAAGTTTTTTGAAAAGAAAGGCATGGTTCACCAAACCAGCATTGTAGATCGGCCACAAGAATGGTATAGTGGAAAAGAAACACAGGCACTTACTTGAAATTAGTAGGGCCTTGAGGTTTCACTCTGGTCTTGATTTGAGCTATTGGGGTGACTGTGTCATGACCGCAGCTTATCTAATCAATAGGCTTCCATCCTCCTCAAATAAAAATCAAATACCTTATGAAGTAATGCATGGAAGACCTCCTGATTATGATTACTTGAAGACATTTGGATGCCTTGTGTTTGCTTATAATCCAGAGAGACATAAGGATAAGTTCCAACCCATGGGGATACCATGTGTGTTCCTTGGATATGCATCGAATCAAAAAGGGTATAGAATTCAGGGATTGGTGAACAAAAGGAGATTTGTTACTCGAGATATTGTGTTTCATGAGAAGATATTTCCGTTCAACAAACATGCTACAGGAAACTATTTGAATCCTACTCCATTGTGGATACCTCAGGCTCAAGATAAGGTAATTTATGCTACTCCAACTGAGGAAGTGGAGACTCATGAACATGAAGGAGAGTATACTACAGAAAATGAAGCAGCTTGAGATTCATCTGAGCAACCTGAGGAGCCTGAAGAGCCCTTCTTAATTCTATTCCTGAGAGACCTACCAGAGACAGGAGGCCTCCAGGATGGTTGCAGGGATTTGTGACTGGTTCCTCCAGGAGATCTGCTCTGACAGTTGCTAAGATCGCTGACACCAACATTGAGCAATCTTTTGCAAATCTTGTGTGCAAGATAATTGATTATAAGGAGCCATACTTCTTTAGTGAGGCAGTCCAAGATCCTAAATGGGTTTCTGCTATGAATGATGAGCTTGATGCTTTGGAAATTAATGATACTTGGGAGGTGACAGAGTTACCACCAGGACGAAAAGCCATTGGTTGTAGGTGGCTCTATAAACTGAAGTTTAAATCTGATGGGAGCTTGGAGAGTTACAAGGCCAGGTTAGTTATTCAAGGCTGTAAACAAAGGGCAGGTCTGGATTACACAGACACCTTTGCACCAGTGGCAAAAATGACAACTGTGAGGGCCTTGTTTGCTATTATTGCTATGGAAAAGTGGTACACATGTCAGATGGATGTGAGCAATGCCTTCCTTCATGGTGATTTGAGGGAGAATGTTTATATGCAACTACCCCTTAGGCATCAGCAAAGAGGGGACAGAATTACCATTGATCAGATAGGTCAAATGAGAACCAGAAATGATAAGGTGTGTAGGCTCAAGAAATCTTTGTATGGGTTGAAGCAGGCACCTAGACAATGGTTTGCAAAACTGTCCAATACTTTGATTAGTGCAGGATTCAAACAATCTGCATCCGATCACTCCTTTTTTGTTAAAACTGATAACAAAGGCATTACCACCGTGTTGGTCTATGTAGACGATATGGTGATAGCAGGCAACTCTGAAGATGAAATACGTGCTTTGAAAGGGGCATTGAATGCAGAATTTCATATGAAAGATTTGGGTAGTTTGTCTTACTTTCTAGGATTGGAAGTAGCTCACACTCAACATGGGATGTTTGTATCTCAAAAGAAGTATACTACTGACATGATTAAGGAGTTTGGAGTTGGAAAAGAGAGACCTCTTAAGATACCCTTGGACTCACATGCTAAGCTTGAGCCCGATAAAGGGACACCTCTTCCAAAACCTGATGTGTATAGGAGGCTAGTAGGGAAGCTGATTTATCTCACCCTTTCCCGGCCCGATATAGCTTATTCTGTGCATCTGTTGAGTCAATTCATGCAGGCTCCGACTTCAGATCACTGGCAGGCTGCAAAAAGGGTATTGAGATACCTGAAGCACACCACAACTCAAGGTATACTCTTTGCTCATTCCTCCAAGGCAAGACTAACAGCTTATTGTGACTCCGACTGGGCGTCCTGCCCCTTCTCGAGGAAATCAACAACAGGCTTCTGCATACTCTTGGGGGATTCTCCAGTGTCATGGAAAGCTAAGAAACAAGGCGTCGTTGCCAGGTCCTCTGCTGAAGCGGAATACAAGGCAATGGCGCTTACTGCTTGTGAAGTAACATGGTTGATGTCTCTTTTAAAGGACCTAGGTATCAAGAATCTGCCGCCTACTATTCTTAAATGTGACAATCAAGCAGCATTGAGCATCGCTGCAAATCCTGTTTATCACGAAAGAACCAAACACATTGAAGTGGATTGCCACTTCATAAGGGAAAAGGCAACTCAAGGTGTCATTCGTCCTACTTATGTATCTTCTCAGAACCAAGTAGCAGATGTCTTGACAAAGCCATTGTCCATGTCTCAACACAAGAAACTTCTATGCAAGATGGGAGTTCGAACTTCAGCTCACTCACCTCTTGAGGGGGAGTGTAAAAGGGATACATATGGGCCTAGTATAAACAAATAGAAAAGAAAACATGTGACAGTGGGATTGGTGAGCTGCGAAATATAAGGCTCAACCACTCCTGTCCTATTGATTTTTGTCCTTTTATGTACATGTCTTTAGGGTATTTGCACCTCTAGTATTTAAGGTTGTAAGATACTCTGAATTGGCAGAAAAATATGAAGAGAAAGAGCACTGCAGCCGCAATGGACTGACAGTAGCTTTTCCCATAAAACTTTCACTAAAACAGTAAAAGCACCAAGCTTTCATGGCCTATGTTCATCAAAATCTTCAGTTTGGTTCAGTTCGATTCAGTTCCATTCCGTTCCATTCAGTAATTTAATTTTAGAATTGGAGAACTTAAAAATTGACTAATTGTTATATTTACGTTTTCAGTGACACGTATCTCATGGTTCCAGCAACAAGTGCGTCAAACATCAAGCGGGTAAAACACGTTAAACGGGTAAATGTAAAACGTATTAAACGGGTCAAAATGAGAAAAAATAGAATGATAAAAGAAAATATTGGGAAAAAGATGAGTGAGTAAGAGAGGAGTCACGTGATACGGATTTGGCTTTTTTTTAATGAAAGGTGTCATTTTCTGATTGGTGGTACATGGAGTGGTATATACTTGTGGTGCAGGAGATCCGCTCCGCTCTTTTATCCACCTTCCTCACAATTCAATTCCCTTCTTTCATGACTTCTGCCGCACACCATCTCCTACCTTCTTCCCCTTGTTTCCTGTTCCGATTCCAACCTTTTTCGTCGTCGTAAAGTCGGTCTTTGATCTTTGTCTATACCAACACGTTTTACCTCATTCATCTATATTCAGAAATTAATTTGTTGTAGGTAGATTTTTATTTTTTTTTAATTCTAATTTTATCTTTTGGTTTGTTATTATTCAGAGAATATATATGCAATGTCAATCAACAAGTTTGCAATTACTCAATTTTAAGGTATAATATCATGTTTTTATTCCGTTTTACTTCAATTATGTTTGTATAACATTTTAGTAACCTTAAAGTTA
The DNA here is from genome assembly GCA_958450325.1 of Agrostemma githago. NCBI lineage: Eukaryota > Viridiplantae > Streptophyta > Magnoliopsida > Caryophyllales > Caryophyllaceae > Agrostemma > Agrostemma githago. Next base: position 52,515,056 of record OY288258.1, on the reverse strand, counting down.
TTTACAAGAGTTAAATTTTATTCAGGTGAAGAATTAAGTAATTAATAACATATGATTGAGAAAAAATGGCGTCATTTTGAATGTTCTTCAAAGTGACATACAATAGATTATACACCGTATATATTTAACATTTGAATCCTAAAGTAGGTGTTTATGAAAATAGGAAACGTCAACATAATAACAAATAAATAAAGTACGAAAAAGTATAAATTAAAAAGATAAAATTGAACAAATGAAGCTTAAACAAACATCTGAATTTTTCGAGGAATAAAGAATGATAGTTCATTCTTGATTTAAAAAAGTTTAAACCATTTTATTAGTTATGCAAATGTCAATATATTTTTTAATATCACCAAATAGCTTAGACAATGAAATTATTTTAATATACGTAGTTAAACGTAAACCTAAAAATAGTCCCGTGATTTTCATTGGATTAGAAACCTAATGATTTTTCCAATAAATTTATGTGCTACGGAGTATAATATTCTTCCATCAACATTAAATTTTTTGCCACGTGGCGTCATAATTACATGATTCGTTAAAATTTCAATTTATTTAAATTATAAAATTATAATTTTTTTTCATAAAAACCTTTTCATTTGTCTTCATTATTTGGTCCATTAAATTTTATTTTAATTTTATAAATTTCATTTGTCTTTATTATTGAACTTTTTATTGATTAAATTTCATCAAAATCTTTTCATTTGCCTTTATTAAATACGTAACTTATTATTAAATTGATTGTTTTACTTTATTTTTTATCAAAAAAATTAAAATTTTCATTTTCCTTTGTTTAAATAACGGAGTATTATTAAATGGTTTTCTTGATTTTATTTTTGTTAATTAAATTATTAATCTATCTACATAGGAGTGTCTAATTAAAACGGTACTTTAGCATTTAAGTTTTTGCCACATGACATATTTATTAAAAAAATTCCTTAAATTTTGTAATTTATAAAAATTTATTTTATATATTTTTGATTATTAAACTTATATTTTTTTACAAAATGTTCATTTACCTTTATTTTAGAATTTATTCTTAATTAATTAAATAAATCATTAATTGTTTGCTGAAAAACTTTTCATCTACCTTTATGATTAATTTTAATTAATAAAATTATTAATTATTCAAATAAATAAAATATTTATTACACTTTATTAAAACAATATTTTGTTATATGGTTTATTAAAAAAAGTTAAATTAAAATTTATCAATTTATTAAGTTTTTTTTTGTCTAATACTTTTCTATTGTTATTTGTAAAACTTACATTATTACAAAATAAAATATTTACATGGTTTATTTAAAAAAAATTACTATGTTTTCGATTTAATCGTTGACATGTTGCATATTTATTAAAATTTATACTCCTTATTAAACAGTACTTCCTTCGCCTTTCTATGTTCTACCCATTTGAATTATTTTATACCACCTAAATGAATATGTAATGGGTTAAAATTTATTTTTATTAATTAATAATTTGTAATTACATTAAGAATCATTAAGTTCTTAATATTATTGTAACTGAAAAATTGGTGAATGAAGAGTCACATGTCAATAATATAAATAGTTAAATACATATATAATTGGGACTTGCAAGAATTGCACAAATATTTTGAAAATTACATGTAAACTTTTTTATCTTATCAACATTATATCCGTTTCTTTTCAGAAATTAATTTGTTGTATGTAGATTTTAATTTTTTTTAATTCTAATTTTATCTTTTGGGTTGTTATATATTCAGAGAATATATATGCAATGTCAATGAACAAGTTGCACTTACTCAATTTTAAGGTATAATATCATGTTTTACATCAATTATTTAGTAAAACATTTTTAGTAACCTTAAAGTTATTTACAAAAGTTAACTTTTATTTTGGTGAAGAATTAAGTAATTAATAACATATGATTGAGAAAAAATGGCGCCATTTTGAATGTTCTTCAAAGTGACATACAATAGATTATACTCCGTATATATTTAACATTTGAATCCTAAAATAGGCGTTTATGAAAATAGGAAATGTAAACATAATAACAAATAAATAAAGTACAGAAAAGTATAAATTAAAAAGATAAAATTGAACAAATGAAACGTAAACAGACATCTGAGTTTTCGAGGAATAAAGAATGATAGTTCATTCTTGATTTAAAAAAGTTTAAACCATTTTATTAGTTATGCAAATGTCAATATATTTTTAATATCACCAAATAGACAATGAAATTATTTTAATATACGTAGTTTGACATAAACCTAAAAATAGTCCCGTGATTTTCATTGGATTAGAAACCTAATGATTTTTTCAATAAATATATGTGCTACGAAGTATAATATTCACAGTGATCACTTTTATGTATTTATATATTCTAAAATTGACGCAATACTTGATCGAAAATATATTAACATTACATTCGCTTTATTTTTTGAATATTTTCTTCAATTTTGTAAGATACGAAGTATGAATTAACTACTTGCTTTCTACGAATTTTGTAAGCTCACCCATGACAAGATTTTAGTTGAATTAGTTGACAACACTTAGTCAGAATATATTAACAATACAATAAAAAAGTTAAAACAGATAATCCCGTGAATTTCACGGACCACATACCTAGTTATATGTTTATAGGGGATACTTGATACTTAAACGTTCTACTTAAGACTAAATAAATAATTAATTACTCCGTATTATATTACAGTTAAGATTTGATTTTAACTTTGAGTATATAAGAGTTCAATTTTTATTTTGTTATTTTACGATAATTGTGATAGTTTAAGTAACCAAACTCATATTTTAGATATAAAAATCTTCAAATTTTCTTTATTTAAACATGTATATTGATTTTCTTTTTCTACCGTGTCCGTGTCCTATAAATTTTCGAACGCCGTATCCCGTGTCAGATAACAAAGTTTAGAGGCGGTAATAGACACACAAGTGACACTAGCAGTAGCCCTGTCCTTTGCAATTTGCATGCACATGAACAGACAAAATTTGTGATCAACCCAATCAATCAATCAATCTTGGGTACAACTCTCGTCATATGAAGTATAACAGAAGCAGATGACACCAAACCCAACGAACCCAATTTCATGCATATGTCAAGCTTGGCCATGCATTAACCACGAGGATCCGCACAAACTTTCACATAAAACATTAAACAGCCCTACCCCCAATCCCGGTCTTCTCCGATCCTCTCTTACTTACATTAGTGACTAGTCCATTATTTAACCTCATTTTTGGTATTATTATTATTGACCTTTCCTAGAGTGGCCTGCGTCAAACCCAATTTGTACATTGCATTATTTAAATTCTGGATATTACATGATTTATGCATATCCCCATTTCATGCAGATCTCATAATAATACTCTTTTCATCTTTGGTGATTCGTTGCGTTTTTGCTTAAAATACTTGTCACAAATAATATAAAAAAATAACAAATAATGGAGACCGAAGGAAGGAAAGGAAGAGGTAGTGTAATTATTGTGTGTGAGAGAGAGAGGGAAAGTGGTGGCCCAGCCCCCATTAAGTAACATTGGTGGAGGCCGACTAGAGTGAGTGAGTGTATGCCACTTTAACTGTATTAAGGCTAAGTTTAAAGGGGTCTGAGTGTGAGTCTGAGTATGAGTCTGAGACTCAGATTTGTTGAGTCTGAGACTCATACCTGCATAATGTGGTTGGTACGAGTCTGAGTCTCAGACGGATCTAAGTTTAAAGGGAGTCTGAAGTTGAGTCTGAACAAAAGTCTGAGACTCAGATTCTTTGAGTCTGAGACTCATACCTGGTTAAAGTGGTTGAGACGGTCTGAGACTCGGATAAGTCTGAAGTTGAGTCTTGGATTTCAAACACTCAATCTCAGACTCGTTCATTCAGTTCAGTTCAGTTCAGTTCCGTTCAGTTCAGTTCAAATAAGTTGTTATTATTATTATTATTATTATTATTATTAAATATTATTAAATATTATTATTATTATTAATATTATTAATTATTATTATTATTATTATTAAATATTAAAATTAATGACATTTTTATAATAATTAATATTAATATAATAATAAAAATTAATATTTTTTTATTGTTATTAATATTATTACTATTAAATATTAATATTAATTATTAATATTAATATTAATTATTAATATTAATATTAATTATAAATATTAATATTATTATTATTATAATATTATTATTAATTAATTATTATTATTACTATTGTTACAATAATTATTATTATTATTATTATTATTATTATTATTATTATTATTATAAAATATTTTTATTAATAATATTTTTATTAAAATTAAAATTAATATAATAATAATTAATATTTTTTGATACAATAATTAACATTATTTGTTGTTGTTATTATTATTATTATTATTATTATTATTATTATTATTATTATTATTATTATTATTATTATTATTATTATTATTATTATTTGTTGTTGTTTAAATAGTAATTAATATTTTTTTGTAACAAGTAAACTTGTTATTGTTATTATTGTTGTTGTTATTATTATTATTATTATTATTATTATTATTATTATTATTATTATTATTATTATTATTATTATTATTATTATTATTATTATTTTTTATAAAACTGGAACTTGCATTAAAAACAAAACAAATTACAAGAAGTTAGTGGGTAGCTGAGATACTATCTGGGCACCCACTCCCTTAGAGATAGAAAAACTAAGACGAGTAAAAATAAAAGCAGCTGCTCGAGCTCCCGCGTTCTGAGAGATAGAGAATTTCTGAATCCGCTTGAGTAAAGCAGCTGCCTCCGCGTCAAGCTCCCCTAGAGAAGAGAAAGAGAAAGGTAGGAACCCGTACCCAGTCTTGGTGCACAAATCTCCATACTTGGCGCACTTGCGCTGAGCAGCATCAGCGACCGCGCGGCCAGGCAGAAAATCAGACATCGCAGACTGAGTCAAAGGGGACGACCCTGTCAGATCGACACACACATCGCGCCCCCTATCCCAGGAATACAGAAGTAAATCCGCCGTGCGAAGGGGCTTGTCGTGCCCATCAATCAAACCGATATCCACCTCCTTACCGGCCGAAATACCAGATCGGAAGCAGATATCCAAAAGGGTGTCGCGAACCAGGTTATGTCTATGCTTAATGCCAATGGTACCAGCACACGACACAACATGGTCCCCAAAAATGTCCCCAACACAAACCCGGGAGCAGGCAGAGCAAGGCTTAGGTACCGGGAACAAAGGGACACCCAACCGATAGCTAAGGACAGAGCGGTAGGTCCTCCCATTCATGGTCTGCCCCAGCTCAGAGATGGGTACAGCGCACAACCAGTCAGACGTGTAGGCACCCTGCAGAGACTTCCACAATACCACCTGTCGCCGAGTCAAGGAGAAAACCGATTCTACCGAAGCAGCAACCTTCGTGAAATATATATCTGCCAATTTCTTCATGAGTTTGGAGGCAGCGATCTCACTAGGATTACGGAAAAGGTCGGAACCGGTGGTCTCGCTAAACAGAGCCAAGGCCGCATCAAAGGTCGGCCCGAAAATAGAGACGGCTGAAGGCCGAAGGAGCAAAGCCTGCAACTCAGAGGACTGGAGGCGAGATGCCAAAAAGGCATAGTGCCGGACATCCCCGGCGCTGTAAACACCCAACCCTCCGAAATTAAATGGCAGTGTGGAAAGACGCCACTGCCAATCCCCGAACCCGGGGCCAGACACGGTGACAATGCGTTCCAGGCTAGACCGCAAAGCCGCGTCAAAGGTCTGAGCCGAGTCGAAGACCGAAGGGGGACAGGTACGCAGAGAGAAAGAAAGCTTAGAAATACCGGCACAAGCACGAAGTAACAACAGCTCGCACTGAGGGACCTCAATCCTGGCAACCGAATCCATAAGCTCAATGGCTCTCGAAACTCTCTTCCCCACAAGCTCACTGCTAAAAGCCCGGCAGACACTGACAGGGCCACCAAGAACTTTGACACCACGCAGCGGTCGAGAAATATCATGAGGGAAAACACCCGGTAGTCGACTCCTAGGGTCTTCCTTAGGCCAAAAAACCTCAGTTTTCCCGACATTAAGGTGAAGGCCCAAGCGAAGACCATCCTCCATAATCAGCTCCAAAACCTTCCCCACGACCAAGGTATCCCCAACAATGGTGCCATCGTCCAAGTACCAAGCCTGCAAGCTCAAGGGAAAAGAGTCCCGGATCTTGCAAATCAAGGGATGCAAGACCAAAGCGAAAAGAAGAGGGCCCAAAGGGTCACCCTGCTGAACCCCCTGACAAGACCAAAGGCTGTGCTCCCCGTAGAAAAGCCTGGCAGGCCGAGAGTAGCAAAACTCGACCCAGCGGGAAAGAACAGGGCAACAACGGCGAACCTCGCGCAACATGACCTCCCGGTCGACCAAATTAAAAGCATTCTGGAAGTCAACCAAAAGCATGGAAAGGCCCACGTCCCCACCACGATCCTCAATAATTAAACCGGTTCAAGGTGTGCAAAATGGCCTCTCCCCCACCCGAAACCCCGACTCCAAACTGGAGGTCCTCAAAATACCCGCAAAGCGACGGACCAACCAGAACAGCCTCAACCTTGGAGACAAGGCGTCTCCAAACCGTGCCCACAGCAATAGGACGGACCCCACCACCTTGATTATTATTATTATTATTATTATTATTATTATTATTATTATTATTTCTGTATTTCAGGCTACTTTAGTTCAGCTCAGCTCAGCTTAGTTCAGTTCAGTTCAACTCATTCCATTTTATCTCATTTCACTTTAGCTCATTTCACTTCCGTACAAAAGAACATGACCAAAATAATTTGTATTAGATGATATAGTTGTATAGATGATAAAAACCAAATTCATATAATAAATGATAAATAACACGGCACGTAGTAATAATAACGGATAATGAATCGATGGTTATACCCGACCAAACCAAACAAAACCTAGTTCAACCTGAACATGACCAAACCCGACCCGAACCAACGATCTGACCCGGAAAATGATCCGCATCTGACCCATACCCGACAACTAGACATGGCAAAACTGGCTCGACCCGATCGGACCCGAATAAGCCAACCCGAACCCGATCTAATATCCAAACTAAAGATTCGAGGTTGACTAGTAACCTGGATTGACCTGAGCTAACCCAAAATTGACCCGACTATTATTATAAAAAAACGAGTCGATATCCTTAAAAAAATATGAAAATAGCAAACCCGAAATGATATGGTCCGACTTAAAGTCAACGCAAAAGTCACCTGACCCAAACCCGACCCGGTTGACTTGTTTGTTAGGTCTACCGACAACCCAACCCGAACTCGATCCACCCGGCCGATTGTCATCTTTAATAAGGACCACTTGGATGTAAAATTATTCGTATGTCACAATATTTATTTAATAGTTAATTATTTAATTGTAATTATTCGAGTTATAAAATAAACGTAGATATTGAGGTAAATAAAAAAATAAAATAAGGTAGGTAGATTTGAGGTGAAATGAGGTAAATATAAAAATAATAAAATAAAATAAGGTAGGTAAAAAGTTGAGGTGAAATGAATGAAAAAATAATATAAAATAAGGTATGTGAGCTGAGAAAGTTTGAGATGAGTCTTTGAATAAAGTGTACTTTTGTAATGAGTCTGAGTCTGAGTCTGAAGAATGAAAAGTGGGTGGAAAGCTGAGATGGTCGAATCTGAGAAAAAAAAAAAAGAATTTGTAGATAAACATAGTCTAATTACTCTCATCTCCATACCCAAACAAGCACAAACTATTCATACCCATATTCATTCAGAAACAACATTCACATCCAGCCCCCATTCCATTACAGCAGGAGAAAAAAGAGGCGAAGAATAAGCAAATATAGAAAGAAAGAAAGAAAGAAAGGCGGAATCATATCTGGGCCCAGCGTTTTGGATAAATTCAAAATCAAATCTCCCATTCAAAGTACGTAGACAACGTAGTCCGTATTATAGTAGGTATGTAATGTAATGTAGGGGCCGGGTTGCACTTGCACTCATGTTTTCTACTCCTTCCTACTCTACTCTACTCTACTACACTAATATATATATGAGTCTGATCTATAGTTGTGCTGTTTCCTTTTCTTTCATTTTTTCTGAGGCACGCACTGATCAGCTAGTAATGTTTTTTTCCTCTTTCAAATGACTGTAGAGTGTGACAGTCTGAGTTTTGATGCATGCTTGTAGGCTGTAGCATAGATAGAGAGAGTTTTAACTTGTTAATAGATGATTAAAGTAATGGAGTACTGCTTCTGCTTCACCAAGTAGAGGGTAGGGTAGGGTAGGGTAGTTCCTTCATAATCCCTGTACTGTGTGTTAAAATTAATTAATACGGAGTACTCCGTAGTAGTAAATTATACGATCGAGTAAATCACATACCCTTGTTTTAGTTGCCCCATAAAACAATATTATCAGTACATACATACATACCCTTGTTTTAGTACTCGTAGTTGGCATACATACTCTAAGCCCACTCTCTGTGTGCACGTGCCTTAACACTTGAAATGCAACTACTACTAGTAGTAGTAGTAGTACAATATTGGAGTATGATGATCTAATCAAGCTTGTATTTTTGGCTCTTCTGTAGTGTTATTGGAAAAGAGAACAGTCATTCCACAAGTCTGCATATTCATTCATTCTTCTTTACTGAAAAGGGTGGACGACGACACTATATTTCCAGGTTGGGAGGGAGAAACAACCATGTCTGTGCCTTTATCATGGATTGTCTCTCTTACCATCGAGGCAACTGAATCATCGTCAATTTTCACTGGAAGGCCAAGGATGATTTGTTTTAAGAGACAACCTAGGTGGAATACTTGGTCCTTGAATGAGGAGAAACAAGGAAGGAGAGGAGGATTTCTCGTGCCATCCAGCGTAGTAGCAAATCCGACAGCAGAGGATGTGACCGTCGTTATGTCGTCCGAGCAAAGGGTGTATGATGTTGTCTTGAAACAGGCAGCCTTGGTAAATAGGGAGTTGAGATCAAGGGATGTTCTTCATCTTCATCTTCATCTTGATATTAAGCCGGATATACCTCTTCCCGGGGCTCTAAGCTTGCTTGGACAGGCTTATGATCGGTGTGGTGAAGTTTGTTCTGAGTATGCTAAGACATTTTACTTGGGTACTTATTCTTTCTCTGTCTTCGTTCATCACTTGTTTCTAGGCTACCTCATAATTGTATTCTACAACGCAATGATCTCGAAACAACCAACTTCTGTGACTTTAACGCAAGGACAAGTTGAGACTATATATATATATATATATAAGGTTATGTTGTTGGAAGAACATTGATAGATGATGTTATCTGAAATAAGAAGCGGTTTCATGTAGCCTAACATACACCCTGATCTTTGTTAGCATTTATGACACAATTACAGGAACTCTACTTATGACCCCTGAGAAGCGACGTGCTATTTGGGCAATCTACGGTAAGCAAATTCCATGTTTTCCCTATGTTATCTTCTGCAAATCCACTTGTGTGACTGTAAATGTTCCTTACATCCAACCCATCTACGACTCTACCTCTGAGGCATTATTGTAGTTGTCAACTTGAAGCATTTACGTTATGTTATGTTTGCTAGTATATTTTGTGAAGGAAAATGTTTCATCCATCATGCAGTGTGGTGTAGGAGGACGGATGAACTTGTAGATGGGCCTAATGCTTCACATATTACACCTACTGCTTTGGATAGGTGGGAATCACGGCTGGAAAATCTTTTTAGAGGTTGTCCATTTGATATGCTTGATGCCGCCTTGTCCGACACTGTCTCCAAGTTTCCCATTGATATTCAGGTTATCGATTTAACTCAATACATTTATGCTGTTATGTTTAAGTTAATCTGATTCCGTGTGTCTTATGCTGACAGCCATTTAAAGATATGATCGACGGAATGAGGATGGATCTCAGAAAATCGAGATACAAGAGTTTTGATGAATTGTACTTGTATTGTTATTACGTTGCTGGTACGGTTGGGTTGATCAGCGTTCCTGTAATGGGGATAGCACCCGACTCAAAGGCAACAACAGAAAGTGTGTACAACGCTGCATTAGCTCTAGGGATCGCAAATCAGCTTACTAACATCCTGAGAGATGTTGGAGAAGAGTGAGTACTTATTTCCTTTTCCCCGTTTTCCTAGTAGATAAATTTATCAAAATCGTCTTTTATTATAATCAATTGTTTGTAAAATTGTGAGCACTTATTTTATTTGTTGTTTAGTGCCAAGAGAGGAAGAGTATATCTGCCGCAAGATGAGTTGGCACAGGCAGGGCTTTCCGATGAAGACATATTTATCGGAAGGGTTACAGATAAATGGAGAAATTTCATGAAGAAACAGATCAAGCGAGCTAGGACATTTTTTGATGAAGCCGAAAGAGGAGTTGCAGAGCTCAGTCCAGCAAGCCGATGGCCAGTAAGTTTCATCGACTCCAATTCTAACCATTGATATAACTCCATTCATAGTTACTTCAAATCGTAACTTCCAATTCTTCACAGACATTCTCATTCGTTAGTAAGGATCCCTGAGATGGTCTTATGTTGCAGGTTTGGGCTTCATTGCTTCTTTATCGGCAGATATTGGACGAGATTGAAGCAAATGACTACAACAATTTTACGAAGAGAGCTTATGTTAGTAAAGCCAAGAAATGGCTAGCATTGCCAATTGCGTATGCCATGTCCATGATGCATTTGAGAACACCTTCTAGTATTGCCAAGGCATAGAGCTCTAACTAACTTAGCTTCACCAAATGGATCATATTTGTCAATCGGAACATCTGTATATATGTACTAAAAAAAATACATATATTCTTAATGCAGTTAAGCATTCATTAGATTCCATGATGAGATACCTAAATGTTTTTATTCTTAATCGGAACAACTAACGAGAAGTTGTGGAGAACATTCTTAGTGGCAGCAAAATGAGAGTAAAGAAAAGTTTTTGGATGGATTGGATTATCATTGTCACGGCGAAAAGATGACACTGTTGAGTAGCGAATTGTAAGGCAAATTTGTGTCGGGGTGTGGGCCATGGTTTACACACGATTACAGTGCAAGTCATAATCCTCGTCTCAAATTTTTGTAGTGTCTAACCCTTGTTGATTACAGTGAAAGATAATGTCTTCTTGATCCAATATGGCTATGATGAGTGTTAGTTCCATGCTTTATCTTTAGGGGAAAAAAGTTTCAAGGCTTGATTGGTCTGAATGCATATTTACCCATGTGAAACGGTCGGTCGATTGATTTTCATCAAGGACAGATGGAGATGAACCTTCACTGGAAAAATACAGATAGAAGGAATACACATTACGTGGGAAGTGTATGTAGTTGATGTAGGAAGTGTGATTCCACCCAGCCCTATTGGGTAACCAAACAAGCTTACAAAACACTCCATTCCGTAGCAATTCATGATTCATGAGATTTTTCGAATTCCCAGGAATTCTAGAGGCAACCCAAACATTGTAGGGGGTGCTGTGAAGATGTTGCTTTAACAATTAAGACCAGACAAATCTAGATCTTAGGCTACTTAGATGGATCACTAGAGAGTAGCGACTAAACAGGCAAGAGGATATAGAGTAACAACCCTAGTTATTGGACAACACGGCCAAAGGGCAAAGGCGAGCACTCCTGATGCCCAAAGCCATGCATACATACATTACATACAGCCAAACACATGTCTACTAATGTTAAAAACTCAACAGTAGCCAGTTGACAAGGTCATATTTTTGAGAATTGACTCCTAAACCCATATAGTCACATGTGATATAGGAGAAAAAAATATATTCTACTTTATAAGTCGAGGGGCTACTCCCTCGGTTGCCAATTGGTTTTAGAGTGGACAAACCCTCTTGTCTCAGGCTCGTTACATTCAAAAGAAATCTTTGATGGAAATGAGTTATGAGTTCAAGTAATAGAATTTGATGATCAGAAGAATCGCAAATTGCTACTGACAAGCTCAACATTTATGTCGCAAAGACCGAAGATGTCTTAACCTAATGATTAGGACTGAGTGCTCTGAGACAGTAAGATTCGAATACCTCTCCCTATATTGTAATGCGACTAAGTGGACTTTTCGTTGAAAAAAAAAAAAAAAAAAAAAAAAAACATTTATGTCGCAAATCAATCAGCAGATCTATAACATCACCCATTGGCAACATATAACTAACATGAGTTAGAATAAAAAAACCGTCTTCCTGGCAGCCTGAGTCATCTTATTTTTATTCAAAGAATCCTCTTTTCTGGGTCTCACAACCAATGTTTTACTGTATATAAGAAGAAATATGTAAGCTACCTTAAACAAAACAGTAATCAATCAATTGGAAGTCTTGTGTTCATCCAAATTCTTGAATTTCTGCTGGAAAGATTCTTGCTTTTGTAACCACATCATATGACCCTACAAGTGCACACCCACAAAAAACAATTTACTTATCACACCACCATCAATTTATTCATTCATCTCTGAAAACTATCAAAGCAGTACGTACTATTAGGATCAATTGAACATGATTAATAGTAGTAACCTAACCTGAAGGGCAGCTGCCCACGCAATCAAGACGGAAGCAAACCAAAATTTCTTGTGTTTAAGCACTTCCATTGCTTCCATTTTCGATTTTGCAACAGACTTGACTTGTGTTCGGGTTTCAATAGGCTAATTGTTTTACCAGATGAAGCAGCAGAAACCCCGATCTGATTCTCTTCTACAACTCCATATTATTCATTCCGTAAAATTACCCACTACATTACAACCTTATAAAAAGCACTTCTTTTTTTCAATTAGAAACTTATAAAAAAAAATTCAACGATTACAACATAATAAAACACTTTCTATTTACGGGGACTACTTTTTACCGTCGTCGCTTTACTTCTTACCGTCGACGTTAATAATGTAAAATGACGACTTTGTCCTTGCTATTTATTCTCAAAATAATATTACTTTTACATTTTATAGATTATCGATTTATTAAAACTCGATAATAAAACCGTCTTTTTCGATTATCGTAATAAACCAAAACCGAATTCCTATATAGTTAATATATGGAATTACGCAAAATGACGAGTTCTTCTTTACAATTAATGCTCGAAATATTATCACATTTACATTTTATAGAGTATCGGTTTATTAGAACTCGATAATAAAACCGTTTTTTCGATTATTGTTACGCCTCTGATTTTAAAAAGTTAATTAGATTAATTAACGACTTAATACAATTTAATAAACATAATTAACAAATACGAGTAATATGCAAATTAAATCCTAATTAATCTACGACAAGTCGACAATCAAGATTTATTATACAGATCGATGCAAATTAAAATAAAAAAAATCCGGAAATGGGTTAGGTCAAGTGGGTTTTTCGACCCACCTAAAGGTCGTATTATTTTCTCTATAATACTTGAAAGTTCTGAGAAATAATTTAAGTATAATGTAAATCTTCCAATGTTATGAGACATGAAGTATAAGGTGGTGAAATTGGTTACATTGATAACATTTCATACAAATGACTCAGGTTCGAATCCTCTTGTTCACGCATTTGTCACTGATATTTCAAATGGTTGAAAACTATCTTAAAAAAGGAAAAAAAAAACCCGGAAAATGGCTTGGTCGGAAAAAACCGTCGACTCGCGGATGGGCTAGCGTTATTTTGTAAATTTTAATTATTTTTTTCAAAAAGCAAATGTGTGAACAAGAGGATTCGAACCCGAGGCATTTGTATGAAATGTTATCAATGTAACAAATTTCATCACCTTATACTTCATGTCTCATAACATTGGAAGATTTATATTATACTTAAACTATTTATCAAAACTTTCAAGTATTATAGAGAAAATAATACGACCCTTAGGTGGGTCGAAAAACCCACTTGACCTGACCCATTTCCGGATTTTTTTATTTTAATTTGCATCGATCTGTATAATAAATTTTGATTGTCGACTTGTCGTAGATTAATTAGGATTTAATTTGCATAATACTCATATTTGTTAATTACGTTTATTAAATTGTATTAAGTCGTTAATTAATCTAATTAACTGTTTAAAATCGGAGGTGTAACAATAATCGAAAAAACGGTTTTATTATCGAGTTCTAATAAACCGATACTCTATAAAATGTAAATGTGATAACATTTCGAGAATTAACTACAAAGAAGAACTCGTCATTTTGTGTAATTAACTACTCGTATATAGGAAGTCGGTTTTGGTTTATTACGATAATCGAAAAAGACGGTTTTGTTATCGAGTTTTAATAAATCGATAATCTATAAAATGTAAAAGTAATATTATTTTGAGAATAAATAGTAAGGACAAAGTCGTCGTTTCACGTAATTAACGCCAACGGTAAAAAGTAAAGCGCCGACGGTAAAAAGTAGTTGCGCTATTTACTTATGCTACCTTAAGTGAGCTCCGGTGGATTATTAAGTTGATATCTGTCCAAAATTACATTTTGTCTAATTACGTGACCATTTTGCCCCTGCATCTATTTATTGAGTCTATACACCCTTTCATCAACTTTATCACTCTTATTGTTTTTCAATTTCTATCCGGCTGTTCTTCAATTTCTTCACTCTCCTTTACTGTTCTACCCCTCCATTATTTTTGATCTAGTTAGCTAACATTTAATCTAATTAAAACAAATTTGAGAAACCCTAAATTGCAATTACAGTAAACAATAGACTTAATTCATGTAAGAAAAACTAAATTTAAATGCAAATCTGGATTTTATTGTAAGAATCGATTGAAAACCCTAGATTAACGATTGAATCGATTGAAATCTTACATGTAGATTTGTTGTTTTCTTCAATTGCAAATCTAGGTTTCAATTTTGTACGGAATATTGTTGGATTTGTCAGATTAATTAGGGCTAGAGGATGATTTGGTGGGGGAGACGTACAGAGTGGGTAGAAGAGCTTTAAGGGGTTTAATGAGGGCCAATGAAGTGAAAACGGTTTTCTTAACCGAGGGGTATTTTGGTCTGTTCAATACTTTCGAAACACAATCAGCTTACTAATCCACCGGAGTTCATTTAAGGTAGCAAAAACAAATGAAAAGTGCTTTATTAGGTAGTAATTGTTGAATTTCTTTTATAAGTCTGTAATTGAAAAAAATGATTTTTATAAGACTGTAATATATAATTTTCGCTATTCATTGAATTATTTACGTAGGTTCATCATTTCTCCTCACAAATATGAAATCTGCGTAAAGAATGGAATGGTTGATGTATTGTTAAAAAAATACTCCGTATGTTTTGTTATGTGGAAGGAATGTTTTATTCACCAAACAAGAAGCTATTAGTAATTAGCATTACAAAATACTCTCCCCATTCTTTGGAAACCTACCATTTTTCTTTTTCGTCTCATTCCTTCAATTACTATCATTTCTGAAAGTGGTAACAATAAACCAAAAAAAGATTTTTTATCCTCATCATATTACCAACTACCGACACATAGGTGAGAGGAGAGGGTATTTTGTAAACATCTACTTTTGTACCATCATTCTTAATAACGGACACATTTGTAAATGGTAGGTTCCCGTAGAATGAGAGGGAGTAATAGATTTCACACCTAATTAGCCGCAAAGGAATAACAGTAAAAATATATTAAACTCCCTAAAGAGTAGAACTTTCAAAATACAACTGTAGGACTTAGCTTAACAGAAATACTGGAAAGAGACTAAACACTACAAAAAAACCAGCCCCGGGAGTCCACCCAGTGGCTTCCGTCAACGGACGTATACGGGGATAGGCATCCGCAAACAGACGCCAAAAAGTGGAAGCCACGATCGATCGCCCAGTTTTAAACCGGGCGTCCACTGTTGGTTGCCAAAAAAACGGGCGTCCGACAGTGAACGCCAAATGTGGCGTCCGACTGTGCTCGCCATGTGACCCTGGCTGGCGTCCACTGTCAGACGCCATCTTCTGTTGCTTGGCGTCCGACTGTGGACGTCATCCAGGGTCACCTGGCGAGCACAGTCGGACGCCATATCCCTGAATATCTGACATTTTTGGCTTCCTTTGGCGTCTGGCATGACGTCCGTTATTGGACGCCATATATGTTGTTGCATGGCCGTAAATATGGGTTCGATGTCTAGCCAAAACCTTCAAAATAAACCACATCCACAACTCTCAACCAACCACAACTGTCGACCATCCACAATACCTCAACTTCATTCACTCTCAATCAACCAAAACACTTCATCTCTCGACACATTTATGCTGAAAAAACATTCATATAAAAAAGTTTTAACATACGGTTTTAAGGTACATAAATCTAAACTAGTTCCAAGATACCTAATCCATAAATCCAGTTACAACAACAAAAAAAAAAAAAAAAAAACAATCAGCTAAGTGTGAAGCTAGCTGCAGCACCAGAGTTACCACCACCATCAGTAAATGGGTCTCTGTCGTCTGGAGGGAATGGGGGACGACCTTGGTTGCATTTGTTAAACATGGCCTGAAACATGGCAATTTGTTCCTGCATTTTCTTTATTTGCTCCTGCTGTTCCTTCATTTGCTGCTGCTGCTGTGTCATCTGTTCCTTCATTTGCTCCTTTTCCGGGTCGGGCTGCTAAGATCCTGCCGGCGTGTATTCCATTTGTGTAGAGGTGCCGAGACGCGGTGGGGGAGGTGTCAAGTAGATATCGTGTGCATTTCCAAAACCGTACACACTTCCTTTCTTGTACCCCGAGACGACCTTGAAAAAAGTCTTATTCGGGTTGACTTCGGTAGCATCAGGAGCAGTCTCGAGTTTCGCTTGCTCATTTTGGTAGGCATCCTGCGTACACAACAACGATTTCAATTCAAGTTATTATTAGATAAAATCATTAAAGATAGTTATCTACCACCTAAAGTATAGACAAAGTTGATTTATTTGAAATAGTTAGTACTCACCCAGATTGCCTGATCTTTCCTCGTCATAAAACTAGTCCCTTCATCATCGCTCTTTCTATGCATGTCCAGGAATAGCTCGGGCGCGGTTGACATCCTCCCGAGTTCAGCTTCTAGCTATTAAAGGAGTACGAAGGTTAGGCGAATATATATTATGCGAACATATTTATGATTATTCAAGTAAGAGTACGATATTAATAGAAATCATACCCTCTTGGCACGACGCAACGAAGACTGAGAACCCCGATGATGTGTCGGTTTTGCCTTCCCCTCATGTTCATTCACAGTTCGTCATTTTGTTTTTCTGTGCCCTCTCCGACCTGACCTTGAATTCCGCGCTGTCATGGTACGTAACCCACCTCTCCAACGCTTCCCCTGAAATATGACGACACTAATATATTAGTTAATACAGTAAAAGATTGAAGTTAGATTGTTTGTTAAAATTGAGTACTACAAAAAACTACACCTTTAAGGTCTTTGAGCGCAGTCCCCCGCGTGTGGCGTTTGTTCATTACGAAAGCGAAACGTCGTGTGCAGGTCTCGTTATATCGATCTCACACCCTTCCTTCTAACTCCTTATCCCAAGCGAACTTCAACTACACAATCAAGGCAGATTATTAATTAGTAGCGAAAATATTTACAAAGTCTACATTATAAAATAAAACCTCGGTAACAAAAACAATCCACGTACCCGGAAATTTTTGAACCACCACTGCCTTACGTCCATCGACACCCGAGACCATCAAGCATACCCCTGCCCTTTGTCGGTCATGTAGCTGGCAGTACAGCCTGCGGTGACCTCCCCATGCAGAAACCTGCACCGAGTCGAGAAGCACATATATGTACGAAATCTTACAAGATATAGTCGAAGAATTCAGATGTTACAAAAGAATCGACATGTTAGATTATATTACCAAACGCGACCAGAGTAGATAATCACCCGACCGTTCTCGTCCCTCTCCAGCTCCTGCTGCTGCCCCTGCTACTGCTCATCGTTTTGCTCCGATCCCGTTTCGGGGACCCGTTCCTCCTCCTCCTGCTGCGTGGTGGATGTTTGAACAGACCTACTTCCCCCACCATGTTTCCTGGTCGATCTACCGCCTGCCATCTTAACCTTGCAACAAATTAAACAATGTCAACAACAATTAGCAATTACAATCTAACTTGATTAAAATAATGTACCAAATAAGTAACACAATGATCAATATAACCTACTACAACAACTCTAGTAGTCATCTTCGCTGTCGTTATTGTCTTCAGCCTCATCCTCCTCAGTCTGATCCTCCTCCTCCGTCTCCTCGCCCTCCACTTGATCGTCCTCCAAATTCTCTTCATCGTGTCTGTCATCCTCCTCAAGGATCTCCCGAACATCCGTAACCATGTAAGCTCGTAGTCCATCGATATCGTCATCATCCTCTAAATCTTCTTCTGCCCCTTCATTTTGATCTTCACTGGAGAATATGGTCTCTTCACTTGGAGATAAGCGTGTACCACTTGAAGCCGCATCTTCCTGGAACAGAGAACTGTCTATTTGCCCCCGTGGTTTAGTCGTAAAGACTGCCCACCATTGACTTTGATTTCTGTCATTTTTCATGTAAGGAGAAGAAGCAAAGTAGACTTGTTTCGCCTGATGCGCGAGTATGAACAGATCGTACGTAGGATATTTCCTGGTGTGATTAACTTCCACAAACTTGTAACGTTGATGCACTCGGGTCCCGTTCACGGAGCTGTCTTTCCACTCACATTTGAATATCACAGCTCTATACCCCCGTTCTTTGCCAGCATAACACAACTCGAAAATATCCTCCAAAATACCATAGTAGTCATCACCATCAAGAGATGACACACTCACACCAAAATTGCATCTAGCCTTGTTCTTCCCGTAGTTGAATGTGTGAAATTTGAACCCATTCACCGAGTACCGGTTTCAACATTTAACCGCTCGCACTGGACCGTATGTCAAACTTCTAACCAAATCATCATGTATGTTTAAGGCAACTACGTGGGAATTAAATGGGTACATCCTAGCCTTGTTGCCAAATATGCATTACAAATAGAACCCTCTACTGTCAAATATGCATTATAAATAGAACCCTCTACCCTAGCCTTGTTACCAATTTTCTTCTTCAAATGACCGAGGAACCTAAATACACAAGTTATGTATTTCAATTAATAAAAATTAGCTATGTTTAAATTAAATTTATAAATGAAGTTACTAAAATGTATGTACCTTTCAAATGAGTACATCCATCTATACTGGACAGGTCCTCCAACCTTAGCTTTATAGGGCAAGTGGACAGGTAGATGCTCCATGGAATTAAAGAACGATGGTGGGAAGATCATCTCAAGTTTGCATAGTATCTGTGAAATTTCATCCTCCAGCCGAGTCATGTCCTCAATTGATATTGTAGAAGAACACAAATCTCGGAAAAACTGAGATATCTCAGTTATAGAATTCCACACCGTCGGTGGCAAAAGTTGCTTTAGTGCTACCGGAAGTAACCTCTCCATGAAGACGTGGCAGTCATGACTCTTTAACCCTTGCAGCTTTAGGTTTTTAAGATCAACACAGTGTTTGAAGTCGGAGGCGTACCCATCAGGGAACTTCAACTTCTCTACCCTCTCCAACAACGCCTTTCTCTAAGCCTTGTCAAGGGTAAACAAGGCTCTCGGTTTGGATCCATCCCGTTTTATGTGCAGTTGAGGACGGTCACAAAAATTCTTTACATCTCGCCGGGAGCCTGTAGTGTCACAACTCTTTCCCTCCACATCCATCATAGTGTGAATCAACTGCTCAAAGAAGTTTTTCTCTATGTGCATCACATCTAAATTGTGACGAAGTAACAAAGTCCTCCAATATGGTAGGTAAAAAAATATGCTACGTTTAAACCAACCATTTTTCAACTTTTTGAGGTCTTTGAACTCCTGCTCGGTTCCGTCAACAGTGGACGGGTAATCGGAAATCAACTCCCATATTCCATCTCTTGTGAGTCGATCAGGTGCGTCGTCAAGCACAACCTCACCCTTCTTGAATGCCTTCTTATTCTTTCTATATGGGTGACCTTCTGGTAGGAACTGCCTATGACAGTCAAACCAACTTATTTTACTAGAATTTGGAAGATAAAAAGCTTTGCTCTCATCCATACAACACGGACATGCTTTCTGACCCGCAGTAGACCACCCCGAGAGCATACCGTACGCGGGAAAGTCGTTTATAGTCCACAACAGAGCTGCTTTCAACTGAAAGTTTTGTCTCAAAGAGACATCATAAGTTTCCACCCTTACCTCCCACAGTTGTTTCAATTCCTCAATAACAGGTTGCAAGTAAACATCCAAATGATTTTTTGGGTTTTTGGGTCCAGGCACAATAAGAGATAGGAAGATGAAAGATTGCTTCAAACACAACCAAACGGTTGGTTATAAGGTGTGATCATCACAGGCCAGCAAGAGTACGACACACCAAATTGGCCGAAAGGTGCAAATCCATCAGTACACAACCCAAGCCTTATATTTCGGGGTTCTAACGCAAAGTGGGGATGTAGTCTATCGAAATGATTCCACTCCTCACCGTCGCTCGGATGACACATCTTCCCTGGTACCCTAATGTCCCCCTTGTGCCACCTCATTTGCTCCGCTATGGTTTTTGTGGCATACAATTTTTGAAGCCTAGGTGCAATAGGGAAGTACGTAAGCTGACTGATTGGGATCGGTTTCTTACCCCTAACACCGCTTTTCCCTTTTCTACCTCTCAAAAAAATATCTCCCTCAACTGTCTTATACCTACCCTTACCACATCTCCTACATTCATCAAGCATCGTATCGTCCTTCCAAAATAACATGCATCCATCTGGACAAGCATCAATCTTTTCATGCGGGAGTTGAAGGCCCTTCACAACCTTTTTGGTTGTGTAGAAAGTTCGGGTCATGATATTGTCTTTTGGGATAACTCTCTCAAGCAAGGCAGCAATACCATCGACACAAGCAAAGGATAGGTTGAACTCACATTTAAGACTAACTACCATAGATGCGACTTCTAACAAAGTCACATCGCACCCTCCGCGTATAACGGTTTCTCCGAAGCGTTCAACATGTCAAAAAACGCCTTTGCTCGTGGGTTAGGCTCTTGTGTGTTAGGTGAGTCTTGTGGGTTGGGTGAGTCTCGTGGGTTAGGTGAGTCGTCATTCTTATATGTGTTATCGTTATTGAACAAGTTGCACTCCACAATGTCAACTATCATACCTCTCAACCCCCCTCATTTTGTTGGTTTTCGAGTTCCTCAGACTGAGATGGCTCACCATGACAAATCCAATTATAATAATCGGGTGAAAAACCATTATAGATGACATGTTCCTTAACCACAACGATCTCAAAAAATTTTAGGTTCTTGCATTTAGTACACGGACACCTAACCTCTCCCCTCGATGCACAGTCTAGTGACTTTTTAGCGACCTCGACAAATGATTCAACACCCCTCAAAAACTCGATGGTGAGACGTCTCTTCTTATCAAGTCTTCCCTCATACATCCATTTCTGTTCAATTCTCTTCATTTTCTATGTTAAAAAAATATATATAACAAATTAAAGTTTAATTTCCCTAACTTAATTTAGGACTTACTAAACGAAAATTTAATCACCATTTAACTTAAACTTAATTTCTCTACCTTAATTTTTATAACTGAGTTTCCTCAATTTAATCACAAATACATCAAAGTAAACCCAAATCCCCCTTTCCACTAACCAAATAACAATTCTCCAATATTTTCCCGCCTAATGTCATATGGGCCTACCAAATGGGCCTACTTTTGGGTTATTTAATATACATTGGTCGACCTTATATCTAAATTACCCGTGCATATTAATTGTGATCATATGCTATAGGTTTAAAAGATGCTACCATAAAATAGTATAATTAACCGAGTAGAAATATTTTTGTTATTTGAGTCTTTACTAGAAGATATTATTATAATTATTTCTATATATTGTTATGATATGTCATACTATTATGATATGCACAATCTTATTCCATATATCATATACAATCTTATCTTATTCTATGTATTATACTAATTAATCGATAAGAAAATAATCCGTTTCTAACGGGATTAAATTATTAATTTACCAAAATGTAACCAAATTATCCACTGCTAATCAATCCTCAAATTAGAATATTTTTATTTAAAACTTCACTATATGAACCGCAAGATTGATTTTCATATTATAAATAATCATCAAGATTTCACCTTAAAATAAGACGATATCAAGTCATATTTGATTGATATTAGAATATAAGATTGTAATTAGGGTCTATATTAGGGATATATACGAGATTGTAGTATATATCCCTAATATACTACGCAAGAGATTAACACTCACCGATAATTTTTCGATCTATTTTTTTTTTTGAAAATTCATTGATTCTCATTCAATAAAAATCCAAAAAGATGCATACAAACAATTTCCCCACCAATTGTCTTCGCTACTTTGGTTATGTACTGCTGAAATTTAGTTAACTTGATATGGTCAAAGACACTACTAATTAACCAAAATAACCAAAGTATTAATCATTTGTGCAAATTAGATTGTTTTATTATAAATGAAAGACAACCATAATTTAGGAATGATTGACTAAATTAACGTGCAAATTGGAATATTCAAGTATAAATGAAAGACAATCATAGTTTAGGAATGAAATATGCATGAAAATGACTAAATTAACGTCTGAATGTAGTCTCATGACTGATATGTTAAGTATATTTTACAATCTCTATGATTTGCGTCAGTGTATACTAAATACCGAGAGTTTATATATACCAACGGAAATACATTTTATTTTTGTAATAATCATGACTGATATTAGATTGTAATTAAATATTGTAATCCTCTATTAGCTAAGAGAATAAAAATTCTCAAAACTTTTTCCCGAATAAATTTAAGCACTTAATGTGGATAAAATCAATATAACAAATAAGAAAAGAATCACACTCAATTATCAATCATATCATATAAATAATACTTATAGGTTAAATATTTAAAAACTAATAATGGGTGTATCAATGAAAATAAATTGTAGAAATATAGTTGCTTAAATCTCGAACAACAATTATGAACTTTATGAACAAATGATATATACTGAGATCATAGAGAATAACTACTCTCTTCGTTCCATTCATTTGTTTGTCTTTTATATTTATTGTGAGGAGTATTTTAATTAAAGCCAATACTCTATTTTAAAATAAATTTAAGGGTTTTTCTACATGACGTCCCTGAACTTTTCACTTTTCTACGTGGTACCCCTGCTCTTTCTATGTGTATACATGGTACCCTTGAACTTTACTATTAATTTAATTGGTATCCCTTAAAGGTTTTTTTCATCATGTTTTGTCGTTAAATTGTGTTTGTAGCTTAAATAAAGACTTCAATACCATTTAACTTAAATAATTAACAAGTAATTGAGCTTAAATTAAGTGTTATCAGTTGATTTGGCAATATAACACCAAAAATATACTCATTTTAGATTTGGTGCATAACTGCGAAAACATACAAGAATGTTAGTTTAAGTTCAATTTTAGATTAATTAGGCATGTTAAATGACGTTTAAGTTTTTATTTTGAACAAAAAAAGGTAGTTTAGTGCCAAAGTTTGACGGAAGAAAAAGTTTAAGGGTACCAATAAGGTAATAATAAAGTCTAGGGGTACAAGCGATGTTTATAATAAAGTACAAGGGTACCATGTAGACATGTAAAAATGGTAGGGGTACCAAGTAGAAAAGTGAAAAGTTCAGGGGTACCGTGTAGAAAAACCCTAAATTTAAAGTGAATATACATTTCACAATTTATTCATATATTATAATAAAAAATATTTAAACAACAAAATGATTGTCTCGAGAAATATGAATGACAAATAAAATATAGAGGTAATAATTTTTGGACTACATATCTCATGATATTAGTCGAGGTCATTATCTTGATTAATTATGCAATTTCAAATTATTTTATTATATTTAAAAGCAAAGATAAAAGAAATGGAAAATTATCGGATTGTTAATTAAAATTCATTTTGTATAAATAATAAATAATTAACTACAAATATATAAATTTCTATAAATACCGTGCATACACGGGGTCTATACTAGTGTCTTATTAATTAAGAATTGACCTTACGAAAATTAATCACCGAATTTAATCACAAATGTAATCACAATTTAATCCCAATTTACGAAAACCCTAATTTATCAATTTAATCCCAATTTAACCGAACAAAACACAAAAATCCATGGCTTAGGTCAGACAGAAACAACTTAAACAGGTCAACTAAGGTCAAATTCTCGGATAGAGATATCAAAACTCCGAAAGCACCGCTAACACCTATTTACGACCCCGATCACGATGGAAGTGATTTCGGGAAAATCCGGCATTATTACGACACCTTTTGGTCTGTCCTAAGTCACACAAAACCTCACAGAAGGCCCTAGAGGTCATTCTAGCTCAATTCAACCAAATTCATCATATCCTAATCAAAATTGAGATGGACAAAACTAATCTACCTAATCGAATTTGGGCTAAACTAATCTACCTAATCGAAATTCGGACCTAAACAATATTAACTAGCAAACTACCAATAAAAAACGATAAAAATAAAAAATAAGAACTAATTATAATGAATAAGAACTAAGTAAAGTAAGAAAACATACTAAAAATAACGAAGAAGTATGGAAAATGGAGGAGAGGAAGGGCGAATTAGGTCGGCGAGTAGAGTACAAAGAGTTTAGAGAGTAAAAAAAAATTACGAATGAAGAGGGAGAGGGGGCTGGGCGTGTATTTGAAGCGTGGCTGGCGAACGGGCGTCCAATATCGGACGCCACATTCAACCAAACGGGCATCCGACTGTGGACGCCATATCCCACTACATGGCGTCTGACAGTGGACGCCATTTAGTGGAATATGGCGTCCGCCTGTGGACGCCCGTCAACCTGAATTTCTTCCTTCCCAGCTTCAGTCGGATGTCAAGTTTGGCGTCTGACGGTGGACGCCCGTTTGTATTTTCAGACGCCATGTAGGCGTCCATATGACCAGGACGCCCACCAGGTGGACGCCCGAGGCTGATTTTCTTGTAGTGAAAACTAACTCAAACAAACTAACATCTAACATTCCCTCCCTTCTGCTAACAACGGTTTTAGCTTATATCGGCAATATCAGTTACCCCAAGCATGCTACGAAGCTTTTTAAACTGCTCCATCTTCATTGGTTTCGTCATAATCTCTGCAATTTGACTTTCAGAAATGCAGTAACTCAACTTAACGACTCCGCCATTTACCAAATCCCTGAGAAAGTGAAACCTCACATTTATATGTTTGTTCTTACCATGAAATATTGGATTCTTGGACAATTGTATAATAGAGTTGTTATCCCAGTCTCACCCTTCTCTTCAACCTTGATACACTTTACAATTCGTCTCAGTCAAATACATTGACATGCACACAAGACAACTGTTATGTATTCCATTTCAGTGGTTGAGAGTGTAACCTGGGTTGCAGAGACACGGACAAGGACACGGACACAGAGACGTATCCGACACGGGACACGGCGTTCGAAAATTTATAGGACACGGACACGCCAAAAAAATAAATCAATATACATATTTAAACAAATAAAATTTGAAGATTTTTATACCTAAAATATAGGTTTAGTTACTTAAATTATCGCAATTATTATCGTAAAATAACAAAACAAATTAAAGTCTTATAAACTCAAAGTTAAAATCAAATCTTTAAAAGCTCAAATAGTTATACTACTGTAATATAATCCCCTTTTCCACTAAAAGAATAACTCTACTCCAATTTTTCCCGCCTAAAGTTATCCACCATTAGAAATAAAAAAAATATATAGAAAAGTAGTGAAACAAGCTATATGCGAATTAAACCCTTGACCTTAGATATGTAGTACTTATTTTCTACCACTACACTCTAATATCTCATTGATTCAATCATCAATAATTAACCTAAAGCTATACACTCAAATAATTTAATTAAGGAAAATTAAGAAAATAATCTGTTTCTAACGGTATTAAATTATTAATTAACCAAAATGTAACTAAATTATCCACTATTAATCAATCCTCAAATTAGAATATTTTTGTTTAAAGCTTGACTATATGAACTAAAATTGATTTTCATATTATAATAATCATGACCATAATAAATTACAAGATTCCATCTTAAAATAAGACAATATCAATTCATATTTGATTGAGATTAGGATATATAAGATTAGTATATAAGATTGTAATTACTAATTAGAGTCTATATTAAGTATTTATACGAGATTGTAGTGTGTGTGTGTCTCTCTCTCTCTAATATACTAAGAGATTCACACCCCATATAATTTTTCCGCCTATTCATATCGGTCCTTTACTGCTTTCGTTATGTATTACTGAAATTTAATTAACTTGACATGGCCAGACACACTACTAATTAACCAACAAAAACCAAACTATTAATCATTTGTGTAAATTAGAATTTTTTATTATAAATGAAAGACATTTATAATTTAGGAATGATTGACTAAATTAAAGTACAAATTAGAATATTTAAGTATAAATGAAAGATAGTCATAAGTTAGGAATGATATATGAACGAAAATGACTAAATTAACGTCTAAATGTAGTCTCATGACTGATATGTTAAATATATTTTACAATCTCTATAATTTGCGTTAGTGTATACTAAATACCGAAAGTTTATATTCCAATGAAAATACATTTTATTTTTATAATAATCATGACTAATATAAGATTGTAATTAAATATTGTAATCCTCTATTAGATAAGAGAATAAAAATTCTCAAAACTTTTTTCCCATAAATTTTAAGCACTTAATTTGGATAAAATCAATATAACAAATAAGGAAAGAATCACACTCAATTATCAATCATATCATATAAAGAATATTTACAGGTTAAATATTTAAAAACTAATAATGAGTGTATCGATGAAAATAAATTGTAGAAATACAGTTGCATAAATTTCGCACAATAATTATGAATAGTTTTTATGAACAAATGATATATACTGAGATTATAGAGAATTACTACTCCCTCTATTATATTCATTTGTTTGTTTTTTATATTTATTGTGAGAAATATTTTAATTAAAGACAAACAACTGAATGAGAAGGATGAGGTACATCTAAACATCAAGAGTATAAAATTATATACTCTGTTTGAAAATAATTCAAAGTAAATATACATTTCACAATTTATTCATATATAATATACTAAAAAAATATTTAAAAGAGAATTGATTATCTCGAGAAATATGAATGTCAAATAAAACACAGAGGTAATAATTTTTTGGACTACATATTTCATGATATTAGTTGAGATCGTTATCTTGATTAATTATGTAATTTCAAATTATTTTATTATATCCAAAAACAAAGATAAAAATAATGAAAAATTATTGGGTTGCTAATTAAAATCTATTTTGTATAATAATTAACTAAAAATGAATAAATTTTTATAAATACCGTACATGTGCACGGAGTCTATACTAGTAATTAATTAATTATTTAGTCTTAACTAAAACGTTTATAGTATCAAGTAACTCCTATAAACATATAATATTGTTGTTTTATTAAAGAGCACAAATTCATAAACAACGATCAGACCGATGAGTCTCCAAATAGTATGAATCGTAGCCGACACGTCTCAAAATAACATGAAACGTGTCCGACATGTCTCTAAATAAATTAAAAAAATTGGACACGATTTTTTAGATGTCCCCGACGTGTGTTGATGTCCGACACGACACGACGGTTTGGAGGAGTGTCCGTGCAACCTACAGTGTAAGTACCGACTGCTTCATTGAGGCCCAAGATATAGCACTAGACCCCAACATGAATGTAAACCCCGAAGTGTTCCTTCGGTCATTTAAGTCACCTGCGTAATTCCTGTCAGTGAATCCCATCAGCTCTAAATTTTTCTTCCCTTTCTATAGAAAATCTCAAGAATAGTGGTACCTTTTAGGTACCTTAAAAATCTTTTTTGCTGCAAGCCAAATGAGACAGAGTAGGATTAGCCACGAACCTACTTATATAAAATTAAAGTATTTTGGATCTTCTTATAATAAATCGATTTTGACTTTTTTTTTTAAAAGTTGAACATTATTTTACAAACCGACTTTGTATCGGATTCGATTTTGAGACAAACACAATAAGAAAAAAAACGGAAACCTAAACTATATATATTAAACCCTCAGCCACCTCTTTTATCGGAGCGGATCTCCTGTACCACAAGTGTGTACCATACATGTACCACCAATCACAAATTGACACCTTTCATTGAAAAAAAAGAGGAAAAAAAAAAAGAAAAGCCAAATCCCCATCACGTGACTCCTACAGTCCTACTCCAATTTATTAACCTAACAAGCTAATTAATAACCTAATCTATATATTATATTAAATAGAAAACAAAACATTCTCCATTCTCTATACGACCAATACTCAATTCAAAGGTAACACACTTGGCATAATGTGATTGGGTAGAAATTGAAAAGGAGGGAGTTGAATACATAATCAATGCCAAATTCGGTTATTATTAGTTAGAACCCTTCAACTTCTTCCTTGTTGATTATGTAGAATCCAAAGTGAAGAACCCATCAACTTCTTCCTCATTAGAACCCTTCAACTTCTTCCTCATTGATTATGTAGAATCCAAAGTGAATAACCCATCAACTTCTTCCTCGTTGATTATGTAGAATCCAAAGTGAAGAACCCATCAACTTCTTCCTCATTGATTATGTAGAATCCAAAGTGAAGCAATAAATTTCAACCACCTCTAATTCTCTTCATCTTCCTCCCTTATAATCCATCACCTATAACAATGGGGGTTTGCCTTTCCCATTATACCATCCAAGTGTACAACGAAATCGAGCTGATTCTCGCCGCCAAACGTCATCTTACTGTTGTCGTTAGATGCAGACGATCCTGATTTTTTCCACCGCCCAGACTAACTCGGTATATGCGTGGCTATCAATTCGTTCCTGCTTCATTGGGTTCATGCTTGCATTAGACTCATCTTAATGCTACTCATTTTTAGTAGGAGTCAATCGATACAACCTCATTCTCACATAATTGACATAGTATTGTTATTGTAATAATAAGTTGATCGATGAGTTGATGTAGTATCATATCAACACGTCGATCATAGATTTAGAGGCATCTCTACATCAATCATAATCTAATACACAACTAATAATGGAAAATAATAGAAGAACACTAACACAGACAACAACAGATGTGAAACATCAAAATTAGAAACAGGCACAACAAAGCAAGGGTAAGAGCAATAATAGATTGTTAAGTGTGTTGGACTTTGTTTCGAGCTTGCTATATAGTGGTACTATGTATTAAAGCGCTAAAACTGCTATCCCATGTATATGTCACCTTTTGCCTATGATATAATAATACCTCACATTTTACCAAAAAAGGGTAAGAGCAACAAACTCAACAATGTAGACGAGAGAAAACAAAGGAGAAACTAGCACAAGATCGAACAATAAAATACGATATCTCACTATTTGCAAGAGCACTATCTTATCTATTTATTAATTTATTAAAATTCAAACAAACCATCATCATCCATCATTTATCTAAGGGCAATAGCAGCAATAGTTGTTGTTCCATACACCATACTTTCTTTGTCATCAAGGTACATCAAACCATGTTTGAAACTTTCTATTTCACCGATCAATGGTAAAAGTTTCATATATTTATTGCGGATCCCCTTTTTTCTCTCATTTACATGTATGAAATCGATTCCTTACTTTAGAAACCGATTTCATATAAGGAACTTTATTCTCTAACTCAATGACATAAAACCCCTTATATGTTATCATTGTTATTGCCCTAATACTATCTTATACTCCCTCTGTTCATAATCTTTTGCCCTATTTCATCATTATTTGTGAGAGTATTTTAATGAAACGGAGCAAAAGATAGTGAAAGGAGGGAGTAATAAAGTCACGTGTTCTGCTCTGTTTGGGCCAAGCAACTAAACCAACCGACAAATAAAATTAATAAACGAGGGAGTCTGTTAAAAAACAAAGACAATCAATTAACAAAATTTTTAATTAAAAAAACCAAATCAATAAAGAAAGAAGAGAGAAAAGAGGAAAAACTTATCAACTCCACCTCGCTTCATCATCCTCTTCCATTCATCTTCCCCTTCCATAGTTCATAACTGTATTATCACCTACAACAATGGATACAAAAGTTAATATAGAGCATGAACCTCAATATGTCACCCAAGTGTACAACCAAAGCGACCCGATTAGACCTACAACAAAACCTCAATCTGAACCTCAGTGTACCACCCAAATAGAATTAGAGTTTCACGGTAAACACCAATTAAAAAGGAGAAGAGAAGGCTAGACAAGAGGTAAGCGAACAATTATTATGTACATCAACTACCAGCACTTCATAATACATTGCTTATATTTTAAGAACAAAACTAACACACCCAATGTGATATAGGTCTGAAGTGGTAATAAAAGAAGCATCCGTAACAATAGAAACCATAGAAGAAAAGAGGCCAAGATTAGATTTGAAAATCTCAACTAAAGACGCGAGGAAAAACTAAGAAATATCAAAGCCATAATTCAAGAGGATTAAGTTCTCCAATAAAAGTTAAAAAATGAATTATTAGTTACGCATTACATCTTATAGCGTTATATCTCATTTTCGCCAATAATCACTTGCTTACGTTTTTACAAACACACTTTCAGTTTAATTCACCTAGCTACACTTGTGGTGACATGTTTGACGTATGTTTCGACACTTTTACTCCCCTTTTTTCCCTACCATTCATTTAACATACATGTCATATATATTTCTGTAACTTGAATCGTTCAATCTCTCTAACCTCCGTCTTATTCAGAATTTAGGAATGTCTTTGGAAGTAACTAAAATTACAAAGACATGAAATCAAAACAAAAAATGCATAAATTAATAATAAAATAAATATTGGACAATGAAGCAAAAAGACAGAATTGCGATTTTTTAAGGCCATAAAACAATATATTTCCTGTGCGGTGCACGGGTATGGTGACTAGTTTATGTTATAAATCTAATAACCTCTTTAACGTAACATTATTATCTCACATTCTTTTCCTAAATTATCTCCATCAATTAAATCAAACACTAATCATCCCCTATATACTAAGAGGATAACGCATGCTTATGTGTCATCCTCTCATGAGTGGCGATAGTATTACTTATTAATTACAACTTCATACTATTTATTACTACCCCAAAACATAATGTTTAAGTTCCTAATTACTAATTTAACCCGTAACGTTTGATCGTATTCTATTTAGACTATCGACACCATGACAAAGTTGCAGAACCTTGAATTGTAGATTCGTGATCAACCTGAAGTACTGACCAACATACGCACTACTAAGCCTAAAATTCACAAGCAGATTTTTTACCAACACCGTAAATAAAATGGCAGATTACCGAGTACCAAATTCGTGACATGCAAGCCAGTTACATTCCAAAACTATTTACCAACCAACAATTTACATAGCAATTGAATCGAAAATAACTTACAACCCGTCCCTATGCAGTTAATTGTCGTAGAAGTGCGGGTAGATTTTGTTCAAAGCGTCAATAACATGTTCATAGTGAGCATTTCCATAACTAATTACAAACATTCAATATATAGAGCAACTTAATCAAGATTAACTTACGTCCGTTCCTATGCACTTAATCGTCGTAGAAGTCCGGGTAGATTTCGTTCAAAGCGTTGATAACATGTTTGTAGAGCTGGCAAAAGCTGAACCGACCCGCGAAACCGATGCGACCCACCCGAAACCCGACCTGATAGAACCCAAACTTTTGATGAACCGAAACTGACCCGACTCGACCCAATGACAAACCGATAACCGATACAACCCGAAACACTATGAACCGAACCCGACCTGACCCGACCCAAAGGCTAATCGCGAACCCAATAGCACCCGAAATGGCATGGCCCGAACCGACTTGTGACCCGACCCGATTTGACCCGTAACCCGATTCAACCCGACCCGAGTTGACCCGTAACCCGATTCAACCCGACCGAGTTGACCCGAAAATTCATAAATTCATGGCTCGATTCAACCTGAACTGACATGAAATACATAATTTCTAAGCAAATTGATGAAAACATATTTTAACATGACCCATTTTAACCCGGCCCAATTAACCAAAAATAGGAACTAATTGAACAAATGATCAATCATCAATTGATCATCACTCCGTATTTCCATTATTACACAAATTAACATCAATATATGAATGAAAATTTAAAAAAAATAGCAACAAGATAGCTTGTCTACATCTAGTCTTCTAGCCTTAGGCCTTAGCTTGTTCAAGCCTTTGATTAAGAGTCTCTTCCTTAACAGTTGCCCAGACCATGTTTATCAAACAAAAACAAAAACAAAAAAAAAACAGCAGCCTCAACCAAATCCATCTCGATCAACTTCAAAACTCTACAAAGTTCAGTCACCATTCTATAATATTGTCCAAGGATAACAAAGTTACAAATTGTACTCCACTTGGCAATGTATTTTCACATCTTGTAAATCGTAGAGTATTCTTAGCAACTATAAGGCTAAAATTAGGGATAAGCAACCACACCACCATAAAAAGACATCAGAATTAGCGGTTACAAAGTCAGAATTCAAAAAGAGGTGACAATTGCTGTACAAAATATGACACTAGTTGCTATACAAAATACGTCGACAACGACACTAGTGTTGTCAAAAAAGCCTCTTAATGGCAAGGTCAACGTGTCAGCATTTACACACTCCACATTGAGTATTAATCTTCATCATCGGAATCGGCATCACCAACTACGACTCCAAGCTTCTCCAAGTCTATACAATTCGGAAAAAAATGAACGTTATTAAATTAAACACGGTGGTAAACTTAGTACGTTATAAAATTAACATACTCCGTATATTTTTAATTAGAACAATACCTTCGTATCCAAACAACCAATTACGAGTAGTAACCAAGGCTTCCACGTTTTTTGATAAGAGAGAACTCCTCCACTTACTTAAGATTCTTCCCCCCATACTAAATGTAGATTTGGAAGCAACATTCGTAATTGGTATGGCCAATATGTCTCTTGCCATGGAGGAAAGGACGGGAAAATTCTCCACCTTTCTACCCCAATAACCTAAAACATCTAATGCATTTTTTTGAGGCTTGTAGACACCCACATTTTGACCGCCAGGTGTCTATAGTAGTTTCCGCCAAACACCCGATGATGATCGGACGCAAACATGCTTTAATGGACTCGGATATGGGCTTGAAATCATGGACATTTGCTTTAGGCTTTTTATGGAGTACAAATCTCACAAAACCAACCTCAAATCCAGGCCCAGTAGGTCGTTACGAGTCAAATAAGACTAATTTGGGTCGAATCTGGCACCAGGGGCAAAACCGTCTTTTATCTACCGGGTCAAACCCGGTCGAAGTTTTTTTTTCGAGATACACGGACCAGCCGTGTCACCTCACAAGTTCGGCCTAGGCTTGAATACTACAAAAAATCAGCTACGATCAATATTAAATAATTCCATTTAAGGATAGAATTGGATCTCAAGTAGGAATTCTATCCGGATACTGAATCGAACACTCGACCGAGCATCAAATACTCGGCCGAGCAGCCTCGTACCAGCCAAAAACCGTGACATCCCCACCAACCAAGCGGAAGTCACGTCCCCCTCAAATTGTTTGTTATTCCTATCCTTAGACGGAATCCCACCTCGTTTCAACCGGTGACTTTCTTCCTTTGCAAGTTAGTCATTCCCTATAAATAGGACCCTCCCATCACACAAAAGAAGGACATCTACAGAATTCATTCATACATCATCAACATCTAATGAAACAATTCAGAACAAATCCCGACATACAGCAACTTTGTAACGTCAAACATAGCATCGAAATACCGATAATATAACCCAACGAATCCAACCAAAAAATCGACCAAACCCGTCACCTTACACGACCAAAATCACCACCCTAACTCACCCACATCATCTCGACGCTCCCGTGCCTAAGCCATCTTCCGACGAGCCTTATTCCGAGAAAACAAAGCATGTAGGTTGAGGGTGTAAAATTAAACCTGATTCTTCCTTTCTCTCTTCCTTTCTCTCTTCCTTTCTCTCGTCCTTTTCTTTTCTTTTTCATCGGTCGGTCCGTTTTTTTTATATCGTTCGTTGTCGCATTTTTTTATTTTCTAATAACAATATTACAAAATTATTTTCATAAAACAAAACATTCTTAACGATATGATACCGACTCTCTAGTCGAATATCGTATTAAAAGAATAACATTAAACCTGTTGATGCTAGAAAGTCGTTATACGGTCTTAAAAACATAATACAACGATTTTTAACGCGGAGGGAGTCAAGCATCGTTTTTTAGTTTAAACTTCACAAAACGATTTTCAAAGTTTTTATCCTTTCTAAAATTTCATTCCGAACATTCGATATCGATTTCATAATCGAATATCGAATACGACGAATATCGAAAATATAAATCGAGTATGAATTAACCCATATTTGTACGCGATTTATTAAAATTAACGATTTTCGAAAAACCCGAGCCAAGACAGCTGCCCACGCGAGTCGCGCCCCTCCCAGGCGACTCGCGCGGGAGCCTTGAACCGCGACCCGTTTTTTTTTTGTTTTTTTCGTTTCTCCTTTCTATTTTACGTCGTTTCTTACATAAAATAGCGACTTTCGCGGCATATTTTCAGATTTCGATAAATACTTTTTCGACCTCGGTCAACACGTGCTAATCCATCACGTGTCATAAACCTTTTTCAATTATGCATATTACCGTCTTCATCTTTATTATTGAATCGTTACTAACTTGTTTGCTCGTGTTTGTAGCGATTTATTTTCATCTTTTGTTTTATTAGACTAAAACGAATTTCACATGTTAAATATAACTTTGACGTTATTAGTTTAATATGCATTAAACGACTTAGCAACCCATTTAATTTTTCTCACATGCTTAGGGAAAACAATGTTTGCATATCATTCAATCGTCGAACTAACGCGTGTACACCAAAAACGAACGATATCTTAGTAAAGGCCGCTACGTGCGGGCGGGGTTGGGTGTTCTTAGTGAACTTCCCAACACGTACCCTCACCCCTTACTCAGAACCATGGTTTCCGGATGTCCGAATCCATTGGCAACGAGAGTCATTCAATACACGATATCCGATAATGTCGGTATCGGTATCATAATGCAAAGGGACGAACCCAATAAGCTCTGACACCGGAAATGGGCCGTACTTTGTGCACGGCCCACTACGACATAGAGTGAGTTCGAACGGGCCCGAACTCCCACAAAGTTCGGTGGCGACTCCTACTTCGATTTAAATTTCAATTTAACCATCTCATATGGAGATTCATTCGCCTCCCCAAACCCGCGCGTGGCCGCGTCGGGGTGGACCTATGTCATGTCCACAATTTGGCAACTCCGCTGGGGATTAACTGATGTGTCACTTACCATCGGCATCCTCAGGGTGAGACTTAAAAAGAAATCGTTCGAATAGTAATGTACACATTTTAGTCCAATGGTTCATGCATAACCCAATTCTTTCCCGGGCCGGTTACTTGTGACCGACGTCCCACTATACCACGATGCATTCCTAAATGGGTGCACTAAAGACTTCGATGGCGGAACTCGCATGGGTTTTACGGCAGGTTCTAAGACCAACTCGGCTTAGGAAGACCGTCCTGATTTGCGAGAAAGCTATCGTCGTTGGTATAGACCCTATTCGACCGACCGAGACTTAGATTAAGAGCATACATGGTGTCTTTATACTGTTTCCATGACTACGTGCTACTTGGTTTTCTTTGGTCCTCTTTTTCAAAAACCGTCGTTTTCAAAAATTTGCATCCTTTTCAAAAATATCCAATTTCAAAATCCGGAAAGCTACCGAATTTAGAACTTATGATTTTGACTAAAAATAGCCTATTTTTAGCCGGTATGCTGTCCAGACCTTTTCAAAATTCCGAAATCTCGGCCCGATAACATATATTTTTTTTTTCGATTTTCAAAAAAAATCGGGCCATCTTATTCCGGCTTTGTTCGGTTTTCAAATCCAAATTCTCCTTTCAAAACTTTCTTCTTCTTAGGACTTCCCGTATTTAGTAGTGTCGGGTCTTGTCATAAGTTGTAAGAATCTCTAGCGTCGAAACTCCGTCGATCCTACATCACGAGTTTCTACCCCATCCAAGTCCGCCTTATTTGTCACGGCACGGCCCACCTACGTAGGACAAACTCCTACAAACGGAAGCCCATTTACACTTTAAGGTCCAAAGTCTGGGGAAATAGCTCACACGTAGGTCTTTCTTCACACAAGACTAGGCCCATTTTGCCAAAATCCTAAGGAAAGCCCACCGTCCATGAGTCACCCGTCTAGGAGTCGGTTTTCAGTCCTTTTCTAAGTCTAGTCTTTCCTTGCACGGGATGCACTATCTGGGTCCGTTTCTGATTACACGGTGTTCTTACAGACAAGCCACCCTTCACCCGAACCATGACGCAACAAGCCATAGATGCGCTGACCGCCTCTTTGACCAAGCTAGAGGAACAACAGAGGAAAATGAGGGAAGACCAGATCGCTATCCTTACTCGTGTGAGGGCTGTTGAGCAGGGTACGCCAAGTGGCGGGGTCGAAACTGATGGGCCACTAGCCGAATTAACAAGCGCAGTCCTCAAACTGCAAGAACAGGTCCACCTGTCGACCCACAACTCGATCCATACGGAGAATGCTCGAACCTATTCACCCCTGACCGACCAACTGCCTGCCAATCTCAACTTGACAGGCCTCCCGATGTTCGACGGAACTGAAGACCCGGTATTACATATCCGGGCTTTCAAGGAATTTATGGCCCTTAAGGGAGTCAAGTCAGACATGTTCAAGCATTTGTTTGCCTCTTCCCTCGAGAAGCACCCGAGAGCCTGGTTCTATAGGCTCGATTCCAAGAAGTACAAGTCTTGGGATGACGTGGCGACGGAATTCGCTCGGAACTACGCCGACAACACGGAAATCCAGACCACAATGTGCACCCTAGAGGTAATGGCCCAGGAACCAAAGGAAGGATTTACAAAATACCTTCAACGCTTGAGGGCTGAAAGCGTCAAACTGGTCAATAAGCCCAGCGAGAAAGTGTTGGTAGAAGCCTTCGTGAAGAACCTCCTTCCCGCCTACCGGGACCATCTCCGGTACGCCATCATACCCAGTTTCGCGGCCCTAACAGAAATGGGGACGAGAATTGAAGATGACCTAAGATTGGAGAGCCTCACTAAGGCCTCTGCCAAGGGTTACCAAGGGGCCAGCTCATCCACAAGCAAGCCCACATCTGCTACTGCTGCTCGTAACATTTTTGACGAGGTTAATCTACTTGATACCCCGTCCAAAAAGAATACCACACCTCGGGTATTCACCGACATAGGTACCACCTATGCAAATGCCTTACAAAGGCTCTCATCAAAAGGCCTCATCAACCTGATAGGCCCAACACCTGAAATCCCGGTCGAGCGTCGCTCCAAGGCCTACGACATCCAGGCCTACTGCCAGTACCATCGTGGCAAGGGACACGATACCGAGAAATGCTGGAAGCTAAAGCATCTTATCCAGGATCTCATCGAAAGTGGAAAGATCCCTTTACCTGGAGGCAAGCCCAGCAACAAGGATAATCCGTTGGCCACTCACGCCATCTTCTCCGGGGAAATAGTTGATTGCTCACATCTCATTTCCCCATTTATCTCGCAAATAAACGGGATCTGGTGCGACGACGAAGATGAGGTCTATCTTACAAAAGGGGAAACTGTCCCCATCACGTCCGAGGAGATCCAAAAGGTTAAGTCCAAGGTCCTAGCCAGTAATCACGCCCTTATCATCGCCGAGCCATCTAGGCCGGAGGCCGCCCCGGAAGAGCCAACCACCGAAAAGGCTCTCGTGAAACAGCTGAACAAAACTCGAGTTGACCTCTCCATATGGCAACTCCTAGTCAGCTCACAAGAACATCGAGAGGCACTCACTAAGGCCCTCGATCAAGTCAAAATCGACTCTACGGCTACCCCAGCCGAAATGGTAGCCACGGTTCTGCCCCACCTAAAGGGGAAGGCCAAGGAAGAATGCCCACTTATTACCTTCTCCAAAGCTGATCTGCCACCATTCGGGCCTACCCACAACATGGCCCTCTACATCACGGTGATCTGCCGTGGAAAGTACCTTCCCATGACCCTGATCGATGATGGGTCCGCAGTTAATGTCCTCCCTTTGAGGACCGCTAAAGCCCTCGGCATCACCGAGGCCGACTACATTCCTACAGCTCAAACCATTCAGGCCTTCGACGGAAGTCCAAAGTCAGTAGCCGGGGCCATAAAACTTACTATCATAACAGGCCCAATAGAGAAGGAGCTGGAATTTCAAGTGATCGACGTGACTTCTTCCTTTAACCTTCTTTTAGGAAGACCTTGGATCCGTGCGACCAGGGCAGTATCCTCCACTCTGCATCGAAAAATCAAGCTGCCTCTGCACGATACCGTCATCACTTTAGAAGCCACGCCTATGACTGTGGCTAACTGCAACACCTCAGGCCGCACAGATCTCTGGGGGTTCAACTTCATAGGGGAAATCGAGGGAGTATATTTTCCGACCATACTTCACGGTTAGCATTGACTGGATCCTGTAGAATCTGGGCTATCTACCGGGGGCTACATCAAGGCCCAATCTCCCCGCAGGGAAAATCGTCGATGTTCTAGATAACGGGAGGACTCAAGCTGGTCTGGGTTACACCATAACCCCGGAAAATATGGGCCAAACCGGAGCCAGCAAAGTCACCTTTGTCACTCCAGTATTCGAGCCCGTCCAAACAGGCCTATATCGGCCCGAAACCACACGCCATAGAACCCACTTGGCCCAGAATTGCAACTTCATACCGGACGACATCTTCGCTCTCATCCAGTCTGAAGATACTAAGAATGCTGAGCCCGCGCTGGGACTACTTTTTGGAGAGGAACTCACGGCCCCGGCGCCGAAGGAAGAGCTGGTCAGACTCATTCTCCGCAGCCGCAACTTTGATCCATCTAAGCTAATCTAGGATGTCGGACCCGGGACAAGAAAGAGAGCCTGGAGGAAGATTGTCAAGTCGACTGACAGTCAAGGAAGGGCTTACAAGCTGATCACAGGGGAAGGAGAAATGCCTGAGTCTGAGTCTGAGTCCGAGTCGGAGTCAGAGTCTGAGATTGAGTCTAGTGAGTCCGGTGCTAGGGTCATTCCTGTAACTCCCCCTCTCCCTTTAGCTACTCCTAGTGCCTCAGGGTCTGTCCCGGGCACTTTACCTATCCCGCCACTGACTAGCAATTAGATGGCAGCTCTTTTCGAGCTATTTTCTCAATTTATGAGCAATAATAACAACCGTTCTGCTTATGACTTGTCTCATTTTCAAAATTTTCTTAATTTCAAAAATATTCTGTGCAATGACATTGAGAAACCCGGCGAACAGGTATCCTTGCCTCCACATCTGATCGAGCATCTAGAACAAAGGGAATCCCGCAATCCGGTAATCGAAGAAACCGAATCCATCAACGTGGGAACAACCTTAGAGCCTCAACTTCTTAAGATAGGGTTATCTTTAGGTCCCGAGGAGAAACAACAATTCATGAATCTCCTTCAAGAATTCAAAGATGCCGGGGATAGATCGCGAAATAGCCGAGCACCATATACCGATCAAGGAAGAGTTCAAGCCAGTTAAGCAGAAACTCCGACGCATGAGGCCCGAATGGTCCCTTAAGGTCAAAGAGGAAGTCGACAAACAGTTCAAAGCCGGTTTCATACAGGTTTCCAAATATCCAGATTGGGTTGCGAACGTCGTGCCGGTTCGTAAAAAAGACGGTAAGGTGCGTGTCTGTGTAGACTTTCGGGATCTTAACAAGGCAAGCCGGAAAGACGATTTTCCATTACCACACATCGACATACTGGTGGATAACACAGCTGATCATGCCCTTCTATCATTTATGGATGGATATGCTGGGTATAACCAGATAAAAATGGCAGAAGAAGATATGGATAAGACCACCTTCATTACACCTTGGGGTACTTATTGCTATACTGTTATGTCGTTTGGTTTCATCAATGCCGGGGCCACCTATCAACGAACCGCCACAACTTTATTACATGACATGATGCATAAAGAAGTGGAAGTTTACGTGGACGATATGATCGTCAAATCTAAAGACAGGAACGGTCACATCACCGCCCTGAGAAAGTTCTTCACCCGATTACGCAAATAAAACATGAGGTTGAACCCTCAGAAATGCAGTTTCGGGGTAACATCTGGCAAATTACTGGGTCATATCGTGAGCCAACGTGGTATCGAAGTAGATCCAGCCAAAATCAAGGCCATCACCGAGATGCAACCCCCTAAAACCGAAAAGGAGATAAGAGGGTTTCTCGGAAAAGTCCAATACATCAGCAGGTTCATTTTAAAGCTAACCATGGTGTGTGAACCGATCTTCAAGAAGCTGAAAATAGGGGAACGGTTACTATGGGACGACAAGTGTCAAGCGGCCTTTGATAGAATCAAAGAAATCTTGTCTTCACCGCTAGTCCTGATGCCACCTCAATCCGGTTTGCCTTTGTCACTATACCTAACCACGACAGAGACAGCCATGGGGGCTATGCTAGCTCAGACGGTTAACTCCGAAGAACGGGCTATATACTACATCAGCAAAAAAATTTTAGAGTACGAGTGTAAATACACCATGCTCGAAAAGACGTGCTTAGCCTTGGTCTGGGCCACTAAGAAGCTCCGACATTACATGCTCAGCTATGAGGTACAAGTCCTATCAAGGATGGATCCAATCAAGTACCTTTTCGAGAAGCCCATCCTCAACGGTAGGATATCAAGATGGACCCTAATTTTGGCAGAGTTCGATCTAAAATTTGTACCGTTGAAAGCCATCAAAGGCCGAATAGTAGCCGAGTTTCTCGCCGACAGTCCCATAACCGAAGAAGGACACACCGACACTTGGTCCTTCACGGATGAAGATATTTTCCATACCGACACCGAAACATGGGACTTATACTTTGACGGGGCATCCAATTTCCGAGGATTTGGAGTCGGGATTCTCCTAATCTCGCCAAGAGAGGAACATACTCCCGTGTCCATCAAACTAGACTTTGACGTCACTAATAATGCCGCTGAGTATGAAGCATGTATCCACGGGCTGCAAGCCGCCGCCGATTTAAGGGTCACAAACCTCCGAGTACACGGCAACTCATCTCTGGTCATTAACCAAGCGCTCCAAAAATGGAAAACCCGAAATGCTAATCTAGTGGCCTACCAGGCACGAGTAAGGGATCTCGAGAAACAATTCCGAAAGGTAGAGTATATATACCTACCTCGGGAATAAAATCAGTTCGCAGATGCACTTTCAAAACTGGCATCTTTACTAAACATTCCCGACCATGTGACCAGCATGCCAATCTGCGTCGAGAGACGATCCGAGCCAGCATATATCCACGACATCGAAGATATCGAGATACCTGATCCCGAGCCGTGGTATAAAGCGATCCAAGCATACTTAACGACCGGGGAGTATCCACCCGGGGCCGACAATCGAGCCAAAAAGACCTTGCGTAGGCTGGCAACCCAGTTCATCCGTACCGACGACGGAAAACTCTACAAGAAGACACCGCAGGAGGCTCTCCTTTTATGTGTTGATAAGGGTAACGCCGAAAAGGTCATGGCCGAAGTGCACGACGGCGAGTGCGGTCTGCACATGAACGCCCAAATGCTAGTCCGGAAGATCATGAGACTCGGATACTACTGGAATAACATGGAAACCGATTGCCAGCTATATGTTAAACATTGCCACAACTGTCAGATTTTCGCTAATGTGCAGCATATGCCGCCATCCCTGCTGTACACTATAACGTCACCTTAGCCGTTTTCAACATGGGGAATCGATATAATCGGAAAGATAAACCCCTCGGGAACCGGAGGACACTGCTTCATTTTGGTAGCAATCGACTATTTCACCAAATGGGTAGAAGCTGAGTCTTATCGTATTCTCAACGCCAGTCATGTCGCCAAATTTATCCAAAATAGGATAATATGACGGTATGGGATCCCTCATGAATTCATCAGTGACCACGGGACCCATTTTCAAGCCGAGACGGCAGCCTTATTGACTAAGTACAAAATTCAAAGGCATACATCTTCACCCTACCGACCCCAAACCAATGGAGCGGTAGAAGCGGCTAATAAAACAATTGTCACCATACTTAAAAAGATGGCTGATAATTACCGGGACTGACCCGACAAGATACCATTTGCACTTTGGGGATATCGGACCTCGATCCGTACTGCGACCGGGGCAACACCGTATTACCTTAAATACGGGATGGAAGCGGTCCAACCCGTTGAGTTAGAGGTGCCGTCCCTCGGAATCTTACTCGAAAGTCAGGTACCCGAAGCTGATTGGGTTCGAGCACGATATGACTCGCTAGTCCTGTTAGACGAACGACGATCTCGTGCCCTCAATAATATACAAATATATCAGAAGAGGATCCAACGGGCCTTCAACAAAAGAGTAAGGCCCAGGAACATTAAAGAAGGAGATTTGGTTCTCAAGTCTGTTCGAGCTTTATTACCAGTAGACCCAAGGGGAAAATTCAAACCTAATTGGGCCAGGCCATATCTGGTAAAGAAGATTCTATCAGGCGGAGCAGTGATGCTAACAGACCTGGACGGGAATGAGTTTGTCAACCCAACTAACCTGGACCAGCTAAAGCGTTACTACCCTTAAACCCTTTCTCAATGTCATTTGCAAAAAGTTTATTAAAACCATCTTTTCAAAATAAACTTTTAAAGACAAGTCAAAAGCTAGAATTACTTATTCTACTGTTATAAACATCTTGAACCAATAGTCTTGCTGTATTTCGAAATCGCAATCTAATCTGAACTACGTTTGGTTTGATTCCGCTAATTGTGGATACGTAGGCAGCCCCTCAAAAGGGCACAACCGCTGCAATCAAAGAAAAAAAACAGGAACGGTTTAAATAATAAACTTCCTTTATTTATTTCAAAAAAATAAATTCCGATAAACTCGGGAAATTACAAAAATTCCAAAAAAAAAGCACACATAAATAGTACTAATACTTAAATAATAAAA
Organism: Agrostemma githago; assembly: GCA_958450325.1. Classification (NCBI taxonomy): domain Eukaryota; kingdom Viridiplantae; phylum Streptophyta; class Magnoliopsida; order Caryophyllales; family Caryophyllaceae; genus Agrostemma; species Agrostemma githago. The sequence goes on along the minus strand of OY288258.1, from coordinate 52,471,937 downwards.
ACTAAGGCATCTTCCCCTTTCCTTTGTCCTTAGCTTCTTTCTCCGTCCACTGGCGACGGCGTGGAGGTGAGCGCTCCCGAATCACCAAGGGAACCTCTTTAGCCCGGGCTCGTTTCTTCAAACTTGATTCCCCGGTCACCTCAGTCGGTCCTAGTCGGGCCCTCACCCTCTCGGGTAACCGGTCACGCGGGCCCAGCCTGTCTCGGACCGCTAATTTTGGTCCGAGCCTTCTCTCCAAGTCACTAGCACCGGTCTCTTTGGCTCGAGTCTTAGTTTTTGACTTAAAACCCGACTCCAGTCGGACAAGGATAGCAGGAGTTTCCCCTTCATCAAAGAACCACCTGTTATCTTTCAGTGTCTCCTTGCGAACCAAATCAAAGGCCTCATCAGTCTTCAAGGCTTTACGGGCCTCCTTAGATTCTTCAGAAATCCATTTACGATATGTTTCTGAGACCCAAACAGATTGGCAGGGGCGAGGTATAGTCCATATAACACGGGTAAACCAACGTTGTAGCCACGTGTCACACATAGCGTCCGTCAATTGGAGCGAAACGCTAATGATTGCTTCAGTCTCGGGGATCTGCTGAAACAAACCGAACTGCCTCAAAATACGGTCCGGATAGATATGGGCGGTCCAATCCAAGGACAGGATCACCAGATAGCGGACTTTATCTCTTTTAGCTAACCCCGTCAATTTTGAGAGGAACCACCAGATGACAGTCCATCTAATCAAAGGGCCCACCATGGAATTTTAGCTCTTCATCCCAATAATTCCGATTTATGTGATGACTCGAGCTTATCCGTCGTGACCGTGAACCAATCTGACAGCTACGATATCTGGATATGCTCACCGGGGGCTCTATGATCGACAGGCGCTCGGATAGCCAGATCTGTCAAAAAAAAAAAGAGGTCAAAAAATCAGAAAATTCGAAAAATAAAAAAACTCAAAAAAAAATTTCGGAAACTTTTCGCAAAAAATTCAAAAAAAAATAATTCGGAAAAATCGGCAAAAATTTTCGGAAAATTTTTCGAAAAAGGGAAAAAAAAAGGAAATTCGAGGAAAACGTGGTCCAATACCTGCAAAAGACGAATGCTTCCCATTAATTGCCGATCTGAATCAAGTCTTCTAGCATCAAGGCCCATAATAATCTCCCCAGTTATCAGCCAAGCTGGGCTGTGACCTGTCTCCATCTGGTCCACTATGCTAATTAGCCTGATTTCGCCTAAGCACGAGTCAGCATCCATCCGACCTTCAAAGGCATATCGATGCAGCATACAAAAGGCGAAAGCCCTACGCCTATGAGTAGAAGTAATTCTTGCGCCGTTTGGATTCATGAATTTGTCAGCTAGGTCAAACAGGGAGACAGAATTCCCCTTTACCATACGAGCTGTCTCAGCATGAGACAAACCAAGAAAATCCCTTAGTCTCCTCCTTGGGTCAGGATAAAAAGGAGGAATAGCAGGACGAGCATTAGGGCACCAACCCCCTACGGCTGCAATCTCTTCAGGAAGGGGACATATTTCTCCCCGAGGAAAGGCAAAAACGTGGTGGGTAGTATCCCAAAAGGATAGGCAAGCGTCCAAAAAGTGTGAATCCACGCTGAGTCGTTGAAGCGGGAATAAAGCGACAATTCCCATTTGAGTTAGCTGAACTTTATCTTCGCCTCGAAAATTTTGAGCCCATGCCTGAAGCATCGTGGTCAGATGTTCAATACCCATGGCAGTAATCGTTTTTTTGTCTTAAAAGTCTAAGAGATTTTAAGATAGAAGACAAGATTTCGGTTGGAATATGAAGAATAAAGAGCAAGAACTCTCTATTTATAATGGAGAAGATCCTTTTCCTACTCACCACGGGAATAGGAATTTTTATCATATTCCCTACCTCATCTAGGCATACAGGCCTAACCTGAGATTTTTAGGAATCCGTGTCAGAATCTGATCAGGAATCAAGTCATCCCAAGTATTCCCATTTCAAAACAAAATTTCAAAATTTTTCAGCATCTTGCATCAATCAAAAAATCATTTCTTCCCCAGCGTGAGTCGGTGTTTCGCCTAAATGTTACATACAAATTGTTATGTATCAGCATACAGGTACACCCAAGACTCCCGAAAGAAATCTCAAAAAAACTCCCCAGCAGAAGGCCTATGCAGCATTTCTACTGGAAACAAGGGATGTGTCTGCAAACAGACACACCCAAGACTTTTTAGGCGAAGTCCCCACAGAATTATCAGCATCTATCCAGGTATGATTTCTATCTTATGGCTGGCGAGCCCTGTTACGCAGGTCTAATGGACTATAAACGACCCGATCGGAAGTCTGCCAGGTCTTAATCCTCGATTGGCCTGTTAGCTACTCTGACTTTTGCCTTGTCCAAGCCTCAGTCAGAGTGGGGGCTCTGTAGACACCCACATTTTGACCGCCAGGTGTCTATAGTAGTTTCCGCCAAACACCCGATGATGATCGGACGCAAACATGCTTTAATGGACTCGGATATGGGCTCGAAATCATGGACATTTGGTTTAGGCTTTTTATGGAGTACAAATCTCACAAAACCAACCTCAAATCCAGGCCCAGTAGGTCGTTTCGAGTCAAATAAGACTAATTTGGGTCGAATCTGGCACCAGGGGCAAAACCGTCTGTTATCGACCGGGTCAAACCCGGTCGAAGATTTTTTTTCGAGATACACGGACCAGCCGTGTCACCTCACAAGTTCGGCCTAGGCTTGAATACTACAAAAAATCAGCTACGATCAATATTAAACAAATCCATTTAAGGATAGAATTCGATCTCAAGTAGGAATTCTATCCGGATACCGAATCGAACACTCGACCGAGCATCAAATACTCGGCCGAGCAGCCTCGTACCAGCCAAAAACCGTGACTTCCCCACCAAGCAAGCGGAAGTCACGTCCCCCTCAAATTGTTTGTTATTCCTATCCTTAGACGGAATCCCACCTCGTTTCAACCGGTGACTTTCTTCCTTTGCAAGTTAGTCATTCCCTATAAATAGGACCCTCCCATCACACAAAAGAAGGACATCTACAGAATTCATTCATACATCATCAACATCTAACGAAATAATTCAGAACAAATCCCGACATACAGCAACTTTGTAACGTCAAACATAGCATCGAAATACCGATAATATAACCCGACGAATCCAACCAAAAAATCGACCAAACCCATCACCTTACACGACCCAAATCACCACCCTAACTCACCCACATCATCTCGACGCTCCCGTGCCTAAGCCACCTTCCGACGAGCCTTATTCCGAGAAAACAAAGCATGTAGGTTGAGGGTGTAAAATTAAACCCGATTCTTCCTTTCTCTCTTCCTTTCTCTCGTCCTTTTCTTTTCTTTTTCATCGGTCGGTCCGTTTTTTTTATATCGGTCGTTGTCGCATTTTTTTTTTCTAATAACGATATTACAAAATTATTTTCATAAAACAAAACATTCCTAACGATATGATACCGACTCTCTACTCGAATATCGTATTAAAAGAATAACATTAAACCTGTTGATGCTAGAAAGTCGTTATACGGTCTTAAAAACATAATAAAACGATTTTTAACGCGGAGGGAGTCAAGCATCGTTTTTTAGTTTAAACTTCACAAAACGATTTTCAAAGTTTTTATCCTTTCTAAAATTTCATTCCGAACATTCGATATCGATTTCATAATCGAATATCGAATACGACGAATATCGAAAATATAAATCGAGTATGAATTAACCCATATTTGTACGCGATTTATTAAAATTAACGATTTTCGAAAAACCCGAGCCGAGACAGCTGCCTACGCGAGTCGCGCCCCTCCCAGGCGACTCGCACGGGAGCCTGGAACCGCGACCCATTTTTTTTTTCTTTTTTTCGTTTCTCCTTTCTATTTTACGTCGTTTCTTACATAAAACAGCGACTTTCGCGGCATATTTTTAGATTTCGATAAATACTTTTTTGACCTCGGTCAACACGTGCTAATCCATCACGTGTCATAAACCTTTTTCAATTATGCATATTACCGTCTTCATCTTTATTATTCAATCGTTACTAACTTGTTTGCTCATGTTTGTAGCGATTTATTTTCATCTTTTGTTTTATTAGACTAAAACGAATTTCACATGCTAAATATAACTTTGACGTTATTAGTTTAATATGCATTAAACGACTTAGCAACCCATTTAATTTTTCTCACATGCTTAGGGAAAACAATGTTTGCATATCATTCAATCGTCGAACTAACGCGTGTACACCAAAAACGAACGATATCTTAGTAAAGGCCGCTAAGTGCGGGCGGGGTTGGGTGTTCTTAGTGAACTTCTCAACACGTACCCTCACCCCTTACTCAGAACCATGGTTTTCGGATGTCTGAATCCATTGGCAACGAGAGTCATTCAATACACGATATCCGATAATATCGGTATCGGTATCATAATGCAAAGGGACGAACCCAATAAGCTCTGACACCGGAAATGGGCCGTACTTTGTGCACGGCCCACTACGACATAGAGTGGGTTCGAACGGGCCCGAACTCCCACAAAGTTTGGTGGCGACTCCTACTTCGATTTAAATTTCAATTTGATCATCTCATATGGAGATTCATTCGCCTCCCCAAACCCGCGTGTGGCCGCATCGAGGTGGACCTATGTCATGTCCACAAGGCTCTTCGTCATCCTTAAGATAAAACTCAAATTCATTTTCACCATCTCTACTCAAGGAACCATAAGTTGCATCAAACGCCTATGTTTAGGGAAAAATAAATCGAACATATGTTATTAGCCAACAAATAAAGTATATATATATATATATATATATATATATATATATATATATATATATATACTACTACCTCCGTATCTATATGTTCGTTCACTTATAATATAATACTCCACCCATATATTAAATAAAGTGGACGAACATATAGATACGGAGGGAGTAATATTAATGCTACAAAATAATCGTTCATAATAAATACCTCTATCCTGCTCCGCTTGTCTCTAGTGTTGGAGTTGGAAGTGGAGTTGGTATCAACATAAGTAGAATTAGAAGTAGGAGTAGAAGCACCTGATGAACTATGACGATGTCGATGTTTACTTTGATATTCCTTAAACAACTCTTGAAATTGAATATAAACCTCATTGGCAAGTCTTGCACCGTGCTCATCACCATGCAACTCATTTAAAGCAAATTTGACAAAATCAAACTTGTAACGAGGGTCGAGAATAACACCAAAACACATGACTAAAGAATAATCATGCCAATACTTGTCAAACTTTACGTGCATCTTCTTTGCCATTGCTTTAATATCATGATCCATATCATCTTTTGTCAAAAGTAGAAGACACTCAATATCCCAAATATTGTAAAAAATACAAGTTTGATGTCGGATAATCGGAACCCGAAAAGAGAGTTGTAATTTCATAAAACGGCTCCAACAACTCACAAATATTTTCCACCTTCTTCCATTCCATTAATGTGAAATTATGTTGGAAAGAAGCCTCCTGGGAAGCATAAAGGTCAATACATCTTTTATAATATATAGCTTTCTTAAGCATCAAGTAGGTCGAGTTCCATCTCGTGGAAACATCTAACCACAACTTGGTATTACAAGCAAGAGCACATTGATGAGCACATTTATAGAAGGTGATGATTCTACCCTCCGAAGCATCAATATATCTCACAGTGTCACGGACTTTCCGAACAGATTCCTTAATGACACATCTAACCCTTCCTTAACAACAAGATTCAAAATATGAGCCGCACATCGAACATGAAAAAATTTACTATCACATGGCAAATTTTCCAATAATGTTGATTTTAAATGTCCAATCATGTTGTCCATATTAGATGCATTATCACAAGTCATGGCTAAAATTTTGTCTGTTAAACCCCACTCCCTTATTTTGTCATACAAACCTTGTATATCTCATAGCCTGTATGAGGAGAAGCAAAATGGAAAAAATTCAGCACTTTAGAGCGCAAAGTCCAACCATCATCTACGTAATGTGCCGTAAGAGTAAGATAAGAGCGAGAAGTGCATGCAGTCCAAATATCACAAGTGAGAGACACCTTACCAGGTAGTTTAGCAAACATTTCTTTGAGTACACCTTTGAATTCAAGATGTTTTGAGATGCACACTTTCTTGATGGTATTTCTCGAAACATTTCACACATTCTCATTTAAGTACTTGAAAACTCTTCTCATGCCTTTATGTTCAACAACTGAAAATGGATACCCATGCATCATAATCGCCTCAGCCAACAATTCACAAAAAACTTTCTGATCAAATTGTTGGACCTTGTTACTAGTTGGTGGAACAATCTTCTTTTTTAATTGTTCACATACTTCAATATGTCTCTTAGCATTAGAAGTACCATTCCTAGCTTCAGCCTGATATACAACATCTTTACAATGACAACAAATAAGGAACAATTTACCTTGTGCATCTTTATAGAACTTATAATCCTTCCAAACCGCAGAATTTCGCTTTCTCTTACCGAACATATCCTCAAACAGAACCGGAAATAATTGTTGCTTAGTCATTGGATGTACTCATGTACCACAGGCTGGTCAGCCTCTTGCAGAGGCACCCCATCATTTGGCGTAATAGGTTCAGACACGATGGAATTTGGCAGAACAAAAGACGTAGATGTTTCTGATTGTTGCTCCCTTAGTTGCGAAGTGCTCGTAGAATCTTGATGTGAAGCAACTGAAATATGGATCATTAAGGCAAGTGTTAATCACAATATTACCACCTAAGTTGACATTTATAGCCAAGTATATATAATGACTAATGCACTTCAAAAAAAATATAATGACTAATGAAATAGACCGCCTACCATTTTCGTAAGTATCCATTATTGAAAATGCCCACAAAACCTGTTCATTGTAAAAAAAATAATATGTTTCTACATTTACACTTAAAAAAAGCCTAAGAAGCATTAAAAAAACCATTTTGTAACTCATCAACATAACTTGAGTAGTTCATATCGATTTACACAAATTATAACCAGACTTGGAGCAAAATTCTTTCCATATGAGAAAGTGATGAGAAGTGATGAGAAAGATACAGAAGAAATATCACAATAATTTTTTTACTTTTAAAGAACATGGAATCCGATTGAACTTAGCTAGCAGCCCAGCAGAAACATGTAAGTCAGAGAACTTAGTTTATTATAAGTATAATATTTAAATAATTATAAAATCTGCACTTATACAACCTTATTTCTATAATTTAACCAACTTTATCTCGACAGTTGAGTCCTTTTTAAAGGAACAAGAATCATGAAACCATAATATGTATCTAATTAAATCAAAATACGTAATTAGAAGGTTCATTGCATCAAAAATTTACATAAAATTTAAACTGATAAAAAGAAGTACATGAATATTAAAACGGAGTTACTCTTCGCAGTACGCATTTTACTCGACGCAGTACTTTTTATCCATATTTTTCCATTGCATACCCTTATGAGAAAACAAACATAATTCCATTCTCTCCCACCCTCTCTACCCTAACCCTAAAAACCATTTTTTTTCAATTATCATTGAATACCTCCAAATCTAACTACACATTCATTCAATTTATTAAATTTAATAGATCATGGATACGATTTTGATTGAGGAACAGGTATCAATCATTAATCATTAATTATCATTAATTATTGAAATTAGGGTTCAAAGTTCAATTAGGGTTCAAACTTTAATTATTAGTTTTGTTTCAAAGTTCAAAATAATCGGTTTTTTTGTTTATTGTTATTGAAATTAGGGCTCTAGCAAACACTATACTTTCAATTTTTTTGGTTTAGAAACTCAATTCTTGTATTTAATACTTTAATATTGGGTATTGCATTGGAAGTATGCAATCGGATAGTGTAGTACAGTAATGAACTGAGTATATACCGAGTGTTAGAAAGCAAATTTCGGTAGTCTTGAAGGGTTACTTTTTCATTGTTTTGTACAGAGACTTGTGTACTGTGATTTTTTTTTCTTATTTCTGTACTGCGTCAAAATTGAAAATAAACATGTTTATTCCGTGATAAAAAAACGTACTGTGTTGATAAAGTAAAAAAAAATACTTTATATCAAAGATTAAAGTAAATGTATTGCATGAAATTTTAAAATAAATGTGCCGCAAAAAATGTACTGCGTAAAAGTAAAAAAAATAAATGTACTGCGTAAAAGTAAAAAAAATAATGTACTGTGTTGAGTAAAGTAAATATGGAGAAGAGAAAAACAAAAAAGAGGAAAAACAAAAAAGATGAATTTGAGGAAGAGGAAGTGAGAGGGGCAAAATCGAAAAAACGGTACCGCGTCGAGTAAAATGCGTACTGCGAAGAGCAACACCCATATTAAAATAATCAGAATAAAATTGATTAATAGTCCTTTGTGAATCTGGAATGAAGAGTTGTTTCCCCAAAAGAAAAACACATAATATATACTCCCTTCGATTTTTTATTATCTTCCCTATTTCTTTATTGGGCTGAAACACTCTTTCTTCCCTATTTCCATTTTGGGCCATCAACATGTGGTCTAGAATCACTCTTACATTTTTCTCTCTTCCTTCTTTTATTTTGAACCACACATTCCCACTCTCTTATTTTCTTTCCCAAAACCAAAGGGGAAGATAATTAAAAATCGGAGAGAGTATATCTTAAGGAGGTGAAATTGGTTACATTAATAACGCTGTTAGCAAATGACCTATTGATTAGGAGGCAAATGACCAAACCACTGCACCACCATCAACAAACTAATATTTCAAATGGTTGAAAACTATCTTAAAAGAGAAAAACAAACCCGAAAAAATGGCTTAGTCGAAGAAAACCGTCGACTCGCGGATGGGGTAGTCGACGGTTTTTTTCGACTCTCGGATGGGCTAGTCAAAGAAATTTGTCGTTTGTCGACAACCCCATCCTAGAGTCGAAAAAAACCGTCGACTACCCCATCCACGAGTCGACGGTTTTCTTCGACTAAGCAATTTTTCCGGGTTTTTTTTCTCTTTTAAGATAGTTTTCAACCATTTGAAATACCAGTTTGTTGATGGTGGTGCAGTGGTTTGATCATTTGTCTCCTAATCAATAGGTCAGGGGTTCGAGCCTTGCTAACAGATGTAACCAATTTCACCACCTTATACTTCATGTCTCATAACATTGGTATTATAGAGAAAATACTTAGGTGGGTCGAAAAACTCACTTGACCTGACCCATTTCTGGATTTTCGACTTGTCGTAGATTAATTAGGATTTAATTTGCATATTACTCGTATTTGTTAATTACGTTTATTAAATTGTATTAAGTCGTTAATTTAACTGTTTAAAATCGGAGGCGTAACAATAATCGAAAAAATGGTTTTATTATCGAGTTCTAATAAACCGATACACTATAAAATGTAAATGTGATAATATTTTGAGAACTAACTGCAAAGGAGAACTCGTCATTTTGCGTAATTAAGTATATAGGAAGTCGGTTTTTGATTTATTACGATTATCGAAAAAGACGGTTTTGTTATCGAGTTTTAATAAATCGATAATCTATTAAATGTAAAAGTAATATTATTTTGAGAATAAATAGCAAGGACAAAGTCGTCATTTCACGTAATTAACGTCAACGGTAAAAAGTAGTCCTCCATTCAAGCTACTACATTTAAGCCAGTTACTTGATTACAATAGCTAATATAATCACCAACATCATACAAGCAAACAATTTTGAATAAAACTTGATGACCCTAATTAACTTCATCTTCTCCTTCTGCAACCCTAAAATCTCCTCCTTTAAACCCAAAAGTTGCTCACTAATCAATTCTTCAGTTGATGCATCATCAACTTAAGTTTCAGATTTAAAATTTAGAGATTTTTTTGACTTCTTATGAGATTCATTAACCCACATGACAAACTGATTGCAATCTAAGCATCTGAAATTACGTCACTCTGGATTGTTGACTGACCCGAAAATCTTGATGATAACATTTTTTCTCATAATGATTGCAAGCTTGATTCTTCAATTGAATACCGTCAATCCTTGACAATGAAGATGACGACATCAGAACATATAAAAAGAAAAGGGAAGATGTATGGAAGATGAACAAAGTAGAGTGAAATGACTAAGAGCTTCATGTATAAAATGGGGTACTTAATGGAATGGAGGGAAAATTTGGGGAAAGTGGAGGGATAATGAGTAAAGTCAACCCCTTGTCATGTCACTCTCCAGTCAGCGGCCAAGTCAACTATTTAACGGACCACTTAGACCGAGGATAACTAATAATCGAGATAGAGGGTATGCAAGGGATGTGATATTCTATCTAATTTTAACGATTTCTTCATTTTTTTGGTTTTAATTATACGGAATACATTATATGCCACCGGTCACTATTCTCATCCAATCCAAGTTTTACCTTGAAATTTGATAATTTTTAAGAAAATGAATAAAAAATAATATATTATTGATAAATCAAATAGTTTTATGACTGCTAATGATGTTTATGTTAGGGTTATGAAGGATATTAGTGCGAATTTTGCAAATAAGAGGGATCTGCGATAGAAAACTGGTGATATATAGTACTCCCTCCATCCAAATTTAAACTTCATGGGGGAGTAGGCACAAAATTTAAGGGTGGAGTGTAGTGTGTGGTGGAAAATGAAAGTTGAGAGAAAATGTGGGGTCAGAAATGATATGAACCACAAAAATCAACCAAAAAAAGAAATATTGTAAGTAGGAAGTTTAAATATGGACAATCCAAAAAGGAAAGTAGGAAGATTAAAAGTGGATAGAGGGAGTAGTAAAAAAGGGAACGAGAAGTAGAGAAGGATTCAAAAAGAAAAAAAAGACGTGGAGAAGAGAAAAGAAGAGAAGAGGCAATCAATCTGATCTGCGATAGTTGAGACTTGACAGTTAGAGTTGGAGTTGGAGTTGGAGTTGAGTTGGTGAGGGGTGTAAAAATGGGAGGTGTATGCTCGTGCTTGGAGGGCGAAAGCAAGGAGGAGAGACGCGAGCAGGATCGTTTGGCCTACGCCGAAGCTGCCCAACGCAGGTTTCTTCTTCTTCAATTCAATTCAATTAGGGTTTTGCCAATTAGTTCCCCCCTTTTCTGTTGTTTATTTGATCTGATGGACTGCATGCAGGCCCGTCTAATGGATTTAAGTGGCCCTGTTCTACGATCAAAGATGAGGCCCTCGTTACAAAGGAAAATCAAATTAAATAATAAAGTAATCGCAAAATTCTATCATATTTTATTTGAAACAAAATTAATTTGATAAATAATACCAGAGTATTCTTCTCAATTTTAATCTTTACAAAATAAAGTTGTTTGCCTTTCATTCACCGAGGCATATAAGAAAACGTTCTCAATTGAAATCAATGCTAAACCATTATCTTTTAAATCAATGCTCTAAGAAATTGATGCTGTGATGCAGTGTATAATCGGAAGATGAAATTCACTTTCTGGACTCCGTGAAAACCATTCCGATAAATGCCCGAAAACGGCCCGCCTTCAAACAAATTAAAATCAGACCCAATTAGAAAGCTTAAGTAAAAAATAATCAGCCTTTAAATCAATTAATTTTCAAAATAAATAAATAAAAACAATAATTAGAACTAACAACTCACGATCTATTTGAAAATTGAGATAGAGTGACAGTGCTGTTATGAATACTGATCAAATTTTAGGGAAAATTATTTAGACGAAAATAAGAGAAATTTAATCAAAAGGACTGAAGAAAGTTGAGATTACTGATACTCTGATTACAACTTAGAAGATGCGAAGTAATCAGATGTGAAGGACTAAATGTGACTATAAGAGTATTCTTATAATAATAATCTGATGAAGTGATGGAAGATAAAGAAATAAAAATTAAACTTAATAATTATTAATTAATGAGTTTTGAGAATTGGAATTGGAGAACTTATCGGTTTCCAACAAGAGTAATTATTCCAAGGTTTCATTGATAAAGGAGAACTGGAGAAGAATGAACCAGTTTCCCACAATATACGTTATTGTATTTTTTTTTTTAAAATCTGAAAACAAGTGATATTGGGCCCTAATATTTTTGGGCCCATGTTCCCAGAACAGTCTGAACAGCCTGTTAGACGGGCCTGACTGCATGATTGAGATTGAGGACTGGAGACTGAGGAGTTGGTCGGTGGGGTGGGGAACAGTGATTGCTTGGCCTATGCTATGTCTTAGTCTACACCATGACCATGCATGCTCTCTACTCTCTTCCAGCAGGGTGTGGCCGTGTGGGTGTGGGTGTGGGTGTGGGTGTGGGTGTGGGTGTCTCCATTCCCATTGCATCCTCAAGTCTATAGTCTATATCCTCAAATCAACCCCCCTACCTCACCTCAACAGTCAACACTATATCTCATACTACTAGTACTACTGTTATATTCCGACTCTCATGCCTATCTTAATCATCCTAATGCCATGCCTCTTACCCCTTTCATGCTTCTCCCTAGTTAAGATACCTCTCTATGTCCTCTTCTGCCTTATTTTTGTTACAGGCAAGACGAATTCGATAAGTCTGCTGCAGGGAGATCAGAGCTGTGCGTGCCCAAGTTGCAAAGGAAAAACAACAAACTGCTACCCATAATAGAGGCGAACCAGGCCTCAAGGTATAAACTTAAATAAATCTTCACTTCCTTGTGCAGATTTTTCTTCTTTATTACTCCTACTACTTATTTATCTGATTTCTCCTCCTGCTTTGTGATGCAGTGGCAAATGGGATAGCTCGCTCTTTTCTTTTTTAGCAAATCAATGTAAGTCCCTTCTCTTTTATCTGCCGCAAGTATTTCTTTTTCTGTCATTGTGTTTTAATCGATGATTTAGATGGCCTAGAACTTAATTACCCACACAGGCCACAGGGACTTCCAAGCGGATTCACTTGTCACTTGGTTTGTATGATTATCTAAGTGCCTTGCTTCTAACTTAGCAATTACCATCAATCATGTTATTCATGTATATAAACTCCATGCTCAATAGTTTATTTCTATCCGCATAATTGTGAAGTCTAACAAATGTAGCGTGTTCTAAAAACGATGAGAGGTACTATTGACAGCTAGCATAACTGACCTTGTATTTATTGATAATTTGATATGCTTACTGTCACTTACTGGGCACTTTAGCATTTTGATACATCAAAGCAAGTTAATGTGTAGTAATGAGGATGCATGCTTTGATTGTGATTTATGTGGCATGAGAGCATTAACTTTGCTATGAAGATGGCTGCAGAATTTATTGATTTGACTAACATTCATCTGTACTTTGCACTCGATGAAATTGAGGATTTGAAATTATTGCATGAACTTCATTTATGTGGCCTGAAAATGTGGTTGCACTGCTATTAAAATTTTGTAACTTGGTTCTAAATTGTAAGTTGGGTGGGGTGGCCTAAAAGCTCATGCAATAATATCACACAGCTTTATTTTTGTAAATTTTCCCAAGTTGCTTGGCAACGGTGATAGACGGTGGTAGCTTTGACATTGGTAATGATAAATCACAATATGAAGAAGGATCAACAGAGGGTAGATAGATATTTTGAAAAACAAACTCGAACAAACCAGCTTTGCTTATCCTTATCGACATCCTGAGCTTTGAATCTTTGATTATTTATAGTAAAATAGTAAAATAGCCAATAATACGGGTGTAATACAAACTAATATACTCTTCCATGGAAATTACAAGTGTATTATCAGAATAGGTACAAGACTACGAGAGGATCTTTCAGTCATAATGATATTATGGCCTCCCATAACATTTCTTATCCATTGTTGGTAAGGTCGGAGGAAAGGGACATTATGTCGTTTATATAATTACTGCCTAATTAAGTTTTTTGGCCATAAATGCAACTGTTGCTGCCTCAAAAGGAGATCGGGACAGGGCAACCTTTGAAACCTTAAGCAGCGTTCAGTCATGATGTACTGTCACTGTTGATAGTAATGCGATGTCAATATGATGTACTCCCTTTAATCTATAAGTAGGATTAAGAAGTATGAGTAAAATTATCTGTGTGTTTTTGCTATTTTCTTACACCTTAAGGACGAGTATTGGTATTTCTATCCCTTCTACTTCAATTATTGTACGTGTAGAGAACTGACCCTCATTTTGAGCCAGTATTGACTTACCTGGCTAAGGTTATCACGATTTTCTCAAACTGAGATTTTGCTTGCATTACACTTTTTTACTACCCTAAATTATGCTATGGAAACCCTTTACAATTGGAAATAGTAGCTTCACTAGCTTGATTCTTGCCACTGATGCTAGTAGGCAGTATCTCTCTTATGGCATGTAGTATAAAATAGCCACCCTTGATCATTGTTCGTTTTCAATTTTTTAAGTACTAATGCAAAATGTACAGTATATATCTGCTGTGCACTAATTTCGTTGTCAATGTTTTCTGCTCAATGGACAGATTTTCCACAGAAGAAGTTCCGTTTGGGTATATATATATATAGAGTGAGGATCCGGTGAGTCTTCCTCATTAAATGAATCCGTCCCGTAATTTAGGGCCATTAGATCTAATGAGATCAACGGCTTACAGTAATAAACCAAATCAAATCAAAATATAATAATCAATCAATTCAAACGACAAACCTATTAACGATTAACCTAATCGGTTCGACTCGATCATCATCAAATGAAACAATCATGCTTCAATTCAGAAATTGAAAAAATCATACTTCAAATCAGAAAATGAAACAATCAATCCATTCAGACGACAAATCTATTAACGATCAACCTAATCGGTTCAGTTCAATCATCAAAAACAAATGAAACAATCAATCCGTCACCTCAAGAACTCAATCAGCTCAAGTCTCAAAAGATACAAAAACATTAGTTCTTCTCTAATAATCATACTTCCGATTTCCGAATGAAACAATCAGCAACGAAAACACTTCGATTTCAATCAATGAATACAGCTATATAATTCAGAAAATGTAAACAACAGATATGAAACTGAGAAAACAGGAATCAAATTGAGAAACAATTGATCGAAAATACAACCAACAATTTCGAAATGCATACCAAATTGGGTAAAATTCTGGTTCGGGGCTTTGGCTGAGTTGTTCTTTTCAGGTATGGATTGGGTTAATCTGGGTTGCATCATCTTTTCAAGGTCGACTAGTCATGAACTCTAAAAGCTTCTATAAGTCGGTAACAGACAGTAGAAAAGGCTTTCTTTCAAGCCTAAAGATGTGTGCTAGGAGTTGATCTCATTACTATGCTGAATCCATGATGTTACAGTAATATGATTACTGTATCAGTATTATATAATTATACTTGTGTTACTGTAATAGTGTGACAGTGTCACAGTAAGATATTTGTGTTACTGTAATAGTGTTCTGTTACTGTAACATTATTACTGTGACATTATTATTGTAATTCCTTATTACTGTGATAGTGTCACAGTAAGATAGTTGTGTTACTGTAATAGTGTTCTGTTACTGTAACAGTAAGATTATATACGATGAAGATGACGCTGAATCTCAGCCATTCATGTGATTTGATCATGTGGCTGTGATTCGCGGGACGGACTCATTTAAGATAGAGAGACTCACAAGATGCAATTCCTATATATATATATATATATATATATATATATATATATATATATATATATATATATATACTAGTCTCTTTGTCGCGCGCGATGCGCGCGGATGGTTAGGTACGATTCGTGTATGTATTTTGATGACGCATATTGTTGTCATTGATTGTCGAATTGTTGGCATAATTCGAACTATTGTTTGAGACTTTTTTCTTTTTGTCATACGTTTATAGTTCTAAGATGAAACTATCTACTAATCTAGGAAGTACGCGTTGTAATATCATCTTGCGCAAAACAGGCTACTGTAATACAAAAAATGGAAATATTGGCTTTTTCCCGCCATTCAAAGCAAGGTATGAAAAAAGGACCGTAGTTGTAGGTACACTAAACAAAACCACACAATTAAGTGCGTTATTATACAAATTCATAAGAACATATTAGCGGGCCGGGTCACCCCGATATGTTTACCTCTTAGCAACGCTGAAGCTATCATATATGCCCTTTGTATCTCCTTAATTAGGCGGAAGTTCATCGAAGTTATATGGAAATTCTTGTGATGCATTTTTGTTGATGTGTACCATTGTAGTCAAGGAAAGCTAGTAAAAAATGCACACATTTTATAAAGGCCGATTAAAAATTCACTCCGTATTTCATAAATAAGCTAACGAAATTGAACAAACTTGTACTCATAATTGTAGTACCTCCAATATATTTCCTTGTTAGGTTTTACCAATTTTATAAAGGGTTATTTCATGACAATAATACCAACTATAAGGGGGTTTCTTAAAATAATCTCAACTATACGTAATCTCATTATAATATGAACTATGCATTCATTCATCTCATTTCGCTATGGACAAACTTATGACATGCTATTACCGGTAATAGTGACCGGTTGTGACTTTCTAGGGTCCTTGAGTGTTCCGTCGTCGTTCATAAAAGTCAAAACAACAAGAAAATTAAATCATTTTTTTCATGGCTTCTATAATACTAACCGGGAAAAAAAATGTAAAATGAAATTTGGAAAGATTCAAAAAAAAACATAACAAATAGTCGAAACTGAAGATGAAGGTTCAACCAGTTTTCCAGGTAACCGGTCACCTATATCAATGAGAGATTAATGAAGACATAATTTATATTAAAACGAGATTACGTATAGTTGGGATTAATCTAAGAAACCCCCTTATAGTTGGTATTATTGTCATGAAATAACCCTTTTATAAATTCAATTCAATCGGTTTTTGCCTCAACTAACTATACACTCTCAAGAGACCGATTTTTACAAAAGAGCTAGTCTCTTAGACATTAATTGACTACAAAAGAAATAGCATTACAAAATTTGGAAACAATAAAATTATAAATAAGAAATTATAATTACCGAAAATGTTACAACATCAAATTACATTATTACCATCAAGTTATCGAAAATAGGTGCATGTTAATGTAATGGATCACCATAACCAACTATGAGAGTGATTACTCTTATTTGTATAATAGAATTTTATCATCTTATTATAATTTTTCGATCTGTGATAATCTTACGGACGTTCTCAAGCCATTTTTTAAGACTCAAAAGACTTTTGATTGATATCTAAGAACGAATGATTAATCTCATTTACAATATAGAATTTAATCACCTCAATTTTTCACTTAAGTTTAGACATAGTCTCAATAACTTTTGGGATACTTTTACTTATGTTATAGTCTTAAAATATTTTTAAGACTTAATAGAGTTTTCGTAGTATAAATGATTTGAGAAGAAGTGAGTATTTCCATTAAGTTAGAGAGTAATTTATACGTACAAGTTACATCCTACGTATACAAGACAATTATTCTAGTCAATATGTAACTAAAGCAACATATACAAAAATGATCAAGATTGATTACAAGTGATCAATTAGAATCAATGATTGAAAGATTAAGTTGTCATAGGATAATTATGTATCGGGACGAGATGTATCCGGACTAGTATTGTTAATACGTAGATGTCTAACAAAGAATAATTAGTCATATTTATGATATAAATTTCACCTCATCACGAGTTTTTTATGTGAGATAATTTTACTTAAGTTTATGGTCTTAAGAACTCTTTTTAAGACTCAAAAGTATTTTGGTTGATATCTAATAATGAATGATTACTTTTATTTATAATATAGAACTAGTTGCGATGTCCGTGCGATGCACGGGTGTAACAATAACGTTACTAAATCAACTTTAATACCTTCTTTTATAATTATTGACTGCAATGGAATGATTACGATTATTTCAAATAATTACCATTTTAGAGAATTAGCACTCCACGTTTGCATGTATTTTATACGAAAAGTAGCAGACCCGGGCTATGATGCTATACTTAGACGGTTAGACCTGTCAAATTTGACTCGACCCATAAACCCGACCCTAATTTAATACATACTATTTTTTTTTTACTTTAATGCCGTAACAAATTAGACGTTTGAAATTATTTCTGAGCATGACCCGTTGTGGGCATGACATAGGTCGACGCGGCCACGCGCGGGTTTGGGGAGGCGAATGAATCTCCATATGAGAATGGATCGAATTGAAATCTAAATCGAAGTTGGAGTCGCCACCGAACTTTGCGGGAGTTCGGGCCCGTTCGAACCCACTCTATGTCGTAGTGGGCCGGTGTACAAAATACGACCCATTTCCGATGTTAGAGTTTATTGGGTTCGTCCCTTTGCATTACGATACTGATACCGACATTATCGGATACCGTGTATTGAATGACTCTCGTTGCCAATGGATTCGGACATCCGGAAACCATGGTTCTGAGTAAGGGGTGAGAGTACGTGTTGGGAAGTTCACTAAGAACACCCAACCCCGACCGCACTTAGCGGCCTTTACTAAGATATCGTTCGTTTTTGGTGTACACGCGTTAGTTCGATAGTTGAATGATATGCAAAGAGCGTTTTGACTAAACATGTGGAATATGTTTGACTAAGTCGTTTAATGCATCTAAACTAATAACGTCAAAGTTGTATTTACCATGCGAGGTTCATTTTAGTATAATAAAACAAAAGAAAAGAAATCGCTACAAACATGAGCAAACAAGTTAGTAACAGTTGTAAATCGAATAAAAATATGAATATGATAATATGCACGGTTTTGAAAAGATAATTCGCGTGATGGATTAAACACGCGTTGACCGAGGTCAAGAAAAATAAAATGCGTCGAGAAAACCCGTTGTTTTGTTGAAGAAACGATACTGAAAAAGAAAAAGAAAAAAAAACATGACGCGGATTTCAGGGGTCCGCGCGGGAAGGGGACGACACGCCCGGGAGGGCGCCTCGCCCGGGACGCGTACGGCTCGCGTCTCGGGCTGCTCTCGGGTTTGATTTTTCGAAAATCGTTAATTTTAATAAATCACGTACAAATATGGATTAATTCACACTCGACTTATATTTTCGATATTCGTCTTATTCGATATTCGATTATGGAATCGATATCAAATATTCGGAATGATTTTTGTAAAAGAAAAGTGTTTTGAAAATGGTTTTGAAAAGAATTGAAGGAAAATGTTAATTCTCTCTGCGTTAAAATCGTCATATTTTGTTGTTTAAATTATGTGACGATTTTTTAGCATCAACGAGATTAATTTAGTTCTTGTTAGATACGATATTTGACTAGAGAGTCGATATCGTATTTTAAGAACGTTGTTTTATATGAAAATAGTTTTGTAATATCGTTATTATAGAAAAATAGAATGACGACGACCCTTAAAAAAAATGACTGACAACGACGAAAACGAAGAAAAAGACGGGAGAAAGAGAAAGAGAAAGGAGAGAACATGATTGATTTTACACCCTCAACCTACAAGCTTTGTTTTCTCGGAACGGGGCTCGTCGGAATGTGGCTTAGACACGAGAGCGTCGAGATAATGTCGGTGAGTTATGGTGGTGTTTTGGTCGTGTAAGGTGGCGGCTGGTGGCCGGTTTTCTTTGGATCTTGGGTTACACTATCGGTCTTTCGATGCTACGTGTATTGTATTTGATGTCTGAAGGTTGGATGTTATGAGTTGTAGATGTCGGGAATTGTAGTTGTTTCAAAGTATGATCGATGTACTAAGTGTGTAAAAGTTGATGTCAAAAGTTGATGATAATTGTGTGTGCAAGGGGCCTATTTATAGGAGAATTCCGACCTTGGCTACGAGAGGTAGTTGGATGACAACTACCGCTTTGAATAGAAAAAGTAAGAAGTCGAGAGGAATGAAAATTCCATTTCTTGGTGAAGAAGTCATGGAACTCGGCTGAAATTAGGCTGCCCGGCCGAGTATCTCATGCTCGGTCGAGTGTTTGATCAAGTGTTCGGATAGGATTCCTACTGGAGATCGAATTCTATCTTTAACGACTTTGTTTAATATTTTTTGTAGCTGATTTTTTGTAGTGTTCGAGCTTGAACCGGACTCATGGGGCTGACACGGCTGGTCTCGGAAAATATCATTGACCGGGTTTTGACTCGGTCGCTAAAAGACGGTTTTGCCCCTGGTGTCGGATTCGACCAAAATTAGTCTTATCTGACTCGAAATGACACACTGGGCCTGAATTTGAGGTTGGTTTTGTGAGATTTGTACTCCGTAAAAAGCCCAAGCCAAATGCCAATGATTTCGAGCCCATATTCGAGTACGTTAAAGCACGTTTGCGTCCGATCATCATCGGGTGTTTTTCGGAAACTGCTATAGACACTTGGCGGTCAAAATGTGGGTGTCTACAGAGCCCCCACTCTGACTGAGGCTTGGACAAGGTGAAAGTCAGAGTAGCTACCAGGCAAATAGCAGATTAAGACCTGATAGACTTCCGATCGGGTCGTTTATAGTCCATTAGACTTGCGTAAAAGGGCTCGCCAGCCATAAGATAAAAACCATACCTGAGTGGATGCTACTAGCTCAGTGGTAACTTGCCTAAGTAGCCTTGGGTGTGCCCGTTTGCTGTCACATCCTATCTTGGAGCTGCGCGGGAGCTTGCATAGGAAGCTATGGATGTGTCCGTTTGCAGACATATCCCGATTCAGAATTACGCGGGAGCTTGCATAGGAAGCTATGGATGTGCCCGTTCGCAGACACATCCCGATCCTTTAGTAGAAATGTCGCCTGGTCTTTCCACTGGGGAGTTTTTGCGAGGAGACTTCCTTCTCGAGTCTGGGTGTACCAGTATGATGCCGACACATAGCAATTCGTATGTAACATTTAGGCGAAACACCGATTCACGTTGGGGAAGTAAAAACTTGATGTTCCTTTGGGAAGCACAAGCTGGTTCCTGAAATGTTAGATATACAGGCAGGAATAACAAACATAGCAGGTAGCAAGATAGCATATAGGAAATGCAGTTAGCATCTATAGACTGACTTGCGCTGGGAAAAATGATTTTTGCTTCATTTTGAAATCGAAGTCCTGAAAGCAACTCACGTGCTAGGAGATAGGTTTTCAAAATTGAAAGGGGTAGAAAAGAAATTTGCAGTTTAAATAGACTGAAATTTGACCTTGTCAAAAAAGGATTTTCTCAAATGGCAAAGTTTTGCAAATTGTAAAACGGGAATTTGAAGAGAGACATACCGACAGACTTGACTCTGGACGCGACAAGACGAGTTGACAGACACGAACTAGACTCTCTAAGAGTTAGACCGTGACTCGGCAGGGTAGTGAGCCACCTGAGATGACAAGACTCTTAAGTTGCGATATTCCATAGCCTAGGCGAGTGACAACACGGTTGAACTTCAGAATGGGATAGGTATGCTATAAGGGGGATTACAGAAGTCTGTAATAAGACTGTAACGACAGGACTCAGTAGTAACAATGCTGTAGTCTAGCGTTCTTCCGGATCTTTTTTTTTGGTTTTTAGGTATACTCCCAAAGTGGGTGTTGTTCGAGTCCCTGACGAATTCTCGTCTTCGACTGAGCCGTGTAACGCGTGTGCGACTCATAAGAGTCATAAGCTTCCTTTTCCTATTAACACTTTAGGATCTACTAAACCGCTAGAATTGCTCTACTCGGATATCTGGACATCCCCTATTTACTCTATTGATGGTTTTAAGTACTACGTTGTGTTTGTCGATCACTTTACTCTCTATACCTAGATATATCCTCTACGTAAAAAATCTGACACCCTTGAGATTTTTACACGATTTTGTGCCCTTGTTGATTTTTTTTTTTTTTTTTTAATTTACCCATTATATTATTCAAATTTACTTGGACAACGTTGGAGAATATCTCAAACTCACACCCAATACGTCCGACGGTATTACTCATCTTACGTCTCCACCTCATACCCCTGAACACAATGGTCTCGCGGAACGACGTCATCGTCATATTGTCGAGACTGGTCTCGCCCATCTCACTTATGCCCATATGCCCACCACATACTTGTCATACGCGTTTACCACAACGGTCTATCTCATTAACTGCATGCCCACTTCCAATCTTAAAAATCTTTCACCTTTTACTAAACTTTTAGGACATAGTCCGAACTACACTAAACTCAGGAGCTTTGGGTGCCTTTGCAACCCTTGGCTCTGACCCTACACTAAACATAAGCTTGAACCCAAGTCCAAACCATGTATTTTTATTGGCTCTATACTCTCCCACTCAGAGTGCTTATCACTGTCTTGACCGCACAACTAAACGCATATATACCTCTCGGCATGTATATTTCGTTGAAGACTCCTTCCCCTTTTCCTCTGACACTTCGGTCGAACTTCACCCCACCCCTACCGAATGGTGTTCGGTTCCATTAGTGGTTCTCCCCCTCCCTCCCAGGCTCCTGTAACCGAACCCACCCCGCCTCCCCTTCGGGTTTACTCCCGACGTACCAGACCTACACCAGCTAACTCCACTGCCACTGAGACCGTTAACCTTGACCCGCGTACCTCTGGCAACCCTCCTCCCATCACCGAACCCTCCGACCTGACTCCCCCCTCCCCTCCCTCTACTGTAACTCCTATCAATCAGCCCCCTCCCTCATCCCGTCCTGTCACGCGTCTTATGAACAAGATCAAAGTCCCTAACCCCAAATATGCAGCCCTTACTCACGCTTCCTCTGGTCTACTACTCACCCAGACTAAATACATTCACGACATACTTACTCGTGCCTCTATGCTTGACTGTAAGCCAGCCACTACACCCATGGCCCTCTACCCGCCCCTTCTTCTCACCTCTGGCTCGCCTATTTCCAATCCCACCGACTATTGCACCTTAATTGGTAGCTTACAATATTTGTCCCTAACCCGTCCTGATGTTGCTTTCAGTGTAAATAGGCTAGCACAGTTTATGCAGGATCCTCAAGAGTCTTACTAGCAGGCCTTAAAACGACTTCTACGTTATCTCAAGGGTACTCTCCAAGTTGGTATCAATTTGTTTCATTCTTCCCCCCTTTCTCTTCACGTGTTTTGTGATGCTTCTTTGGCAGATAACAAAGATACATATGTCTCAACTACTGGGTTCATTGTCTACCTTGGTCGGAACCCAATCTCTTGGTCGTCTCGTAAACAGCAAGTTGTTGCTCTCTCCTCAACTGAAGCCGAATTCTGTGTTGTAGCTACTGTCACCATGGAACTCATTTGGCTCCATTCTCTCCTCACCGAACTTCAGTTCAGCATATCCTCTTCTCCTGTTATATACTGTGATAACTTGGGTGCAATCATTATGCTGCTAACCCAGTTTTTCATTCAAAAATGAAACATGTTGCCTTGTCTTTCTACTTTGTCAGGGAGCATGTTCACAATGGTCGTCTACGTGTACAACATATTTCAGCCAATGATCAGTTAGCTGATGCCCTAACGAAACCTCTGTCCCGGCCTCATCTTGAGCCTCTGTTACGCAAGATCGGACTCTCTCTTGGATCGTCCTTGATAACTCCGTTATTGACCGCTTTTCTACACCATTTTGACGTTTATTTAGCCTCGATTAATCGTATTTTCTTTGGCATTTTGACTCATTTCGTCCATCTTTTGTATTACACGGGTTTTTGCGTTTGTTGTTCGTTTTTAGGTATTTCCGTGCCGAAAACGATGAAACTCGAGCATGTCCGAGTAAAAGGAGGTATATGGACCGAGTTCGAGCCTAGACAAACGCATAGAAGAGCGAAAACGGGAAAATGTGGATAGAATGAGTTACGCACGTCTCACCGTGCGTAACCCCTGCAGGCAAGGCGTGGCCGTGCGTTTCCGACCGTGCGCAACCCACCGACTGTGCGCAATTCCAATTTTATATTTTCTCCGTTTTCGACCCGGTTTTTGATGTAACCTAATTAGAAGTATAAATACTCTAATTTTTCATTTGCCTCCAAGCTTTCATTACACTAGTTTCATATTTTGAATTCTTGGGGTTTTAGAGAGACATTGTAGCTCTTTGAAGATCTTCATCTTCCTTATTGTTCAAAGATTGAAGCTTTTATGATTATTATTATTTATTCTTCTTAATCTCTCCATCCTCTTTAAGTGGGTAATTTTTACTTCTCCTTTAGCTTTAATTTCTTTTTGTTATTTCTTCAATTCCTTAGTTTTCCTTAGTTCATCTTCATTTGTTACTCTAGTTTTGTTTTTCTTCATTGTTTCTTCAAATTCTTAGTCTTTACTTGTTGGTTGTTGTTAATTTATCTTAGTTATCCTCTTTCTTGTTTGTTATCTTAGTTTCCTATCAATTTAGTTTTCTCTTGCTCACATCCTTCTTCCATCTTGTTCATGTTTGTGGATTTCTTCATTATAGAATTAGAATCCCCAAATTAGAATTCCCCAATTTGACCACTTTTACATAATTACTAGTAAAATTCAATTTTTAACAATGTTCATAGTTAAAGATTCCACCTTTATGCTTAATTCCACCAATTTAGCCATGATTAGTGAGTAGTCACCCACTAGGGGTCGATGAAGCCTAAATTCGCCTAAATTGTGCCTCTTGTATGTTTTGTATTGATTGAATTGGGTAATTGGGTGAAGTGGTGTTGAGGATTTTGGATTGCCTTGGTTTAGGAGTTTGAGACGGTCCCAATCCCTTGGTCATCGATGGGAGTCGATTAGGATGGGTAACCGGTTTGACCTTCTATCTTGCCTTACCGTACTAGATCGAACACGGGAGTGGTGTCTAGCGTGGTATCCTTCACACTAGTATGCGTACCTTTTTGACTTGAGTCGGTTTGGGATTTATCACGGGAGTGACCCTCGGATTTGACTTAGGGATTCCGCTTTACGAACCCGGGAGGGAGGTAAACGGGGAATTAAGCCGGACACGAACCCGGGAGGGAGGTGGCCGACCTAGATACATGCAACTTCGCCCTTAATCCCGATTCCTTCGATACTCGATACACTTTGGTGCGATTTAGGTGGATTGAAGCGACATCGTTCCCTAGTCCTTTTTATTCTTGATTAATCGTTATTTCCCTAGTTATCATCTTTTCTTATTTTAGTTTCATTTTCTTTTTAGTCATTCCTTATCTTAGTTATCATATATTCATCTAGTTTTAGTCCACCATCAATCATCTCTATCGACTTAGATAAACAATTAGAATTGAAACGACTAGGAATCGCCACACTCCTTGTGGACCGACCCTTTTTAGTGCAACGATTATACCGTGCGCTTGCGAGGTAATTAAAACCCCAACAAGTTTTTGGCGCCGTTGCCGGGGAGTGTTAGCGGTACTAGTAGTTTTTATTCTTACGTTTAGACTAAGTCATTACTTATTTTGCACACTTCGGTGTGCCCTTGCTCGTGATCTAACTTCTACTTTTTAGTTTTTGTATTGTTTTGCATGAGTAGGCGAATTCTTGGGCTCTTACCAATCCATTTGTTGAATCCCGAGATTGAAGCTACGACAAGGCGATATAACGCCGAAAGAAGAAGAAATCAAGGGCAACCACCTTCACCTCCTATTATTTCCGAATCCGAAGAAGAGATTAGATCCGAAGACACAATTGAGTCCGAAGAAGAGGTTTATTCTCCGAGACCCCCTTCTCCGCCTCCTTATATGGCTTCTATACGAGAGGAATCGACACCCCAAGTGGTGTCGCGATCGAGTATTACGAGGCCCGCAATCGGAGCAAATAACTTTGAGATCAAGCCCGCTCTCATTCCATTCGTGCAACAAAACCAATTCTCCGGGTTACCTCTTGATAATCCCAATGAGCATATCAATGTATTTTTAGAAGCGTGCGACAACGTCAAGATCAACGGAGCGTCGGAGGAAGCCATTCGCCTAAGACTTTTCCCGTACTCATTAACGGGGAGAGCCAAGGAGTGGCTAAGGTCCCAACCGGCCGGCTCTTTTGATAGTTGGGATAAACTATCTAAAGCTTTCCTTTTGAAGTTCTTTCCGTCGGACAAGACGGCGAAATAACGTAACGATATAACAAACTTTGTCCAAGAGGATCACGAGTCTCTCTACGAGGCATGGGAGAGGTTCAAAGAGTTATTAAGACAATGCCCTTACCATGGAATAGCCCCCCATGTGGTCATCCTTACCTTCTACAATGGCGTACGTCCCGAATATCAATTGGGGTTGAACGCGGCGGCCGGTGGTGCCATTGACCTAGTGCACCACACCGCGGCCATGGGTTTTATTGAGAAGATGGCCTCCAACAATCATCATTGGGGTGGGGATAGAAGAAAGTTGATGAAGCAAGACAATAGTGAGACTTTGAATGCTCTTAATGCAAAGATCGATAATTTGACAAAACAACTTTCTCAATTCAAGCAAGGGGGATCAAGTTCCTCTAAGGAGACCAATGAGTTCTCTTGTGAGCTATGTGGAAGTCCAAGTCATGATGCCGCGGAGTGTTGTGTTATTACTACCATGGAGCAAGTCAATGGTATATGAGAAACAAATGCAAGACAAGCATTCAACAACAACCAATACCATCCCGGGCAAAGAGCGTTCTTATCTTATGGGAACAAGAACTTCCAAACTCCACTCAATCAACAAAAGACCACATTCGATCAAAATTTCCAAAAGGCCAAATCAAGGCTTTAATCAAGGGTTCAACTTCCAAGCACAAGATACATCGGGTTT
The DNA here is from genome assembly GCA_958450325.1 of Agrostemma githago. Classification (NCBI taxonomy): domain Eukaryota; kingdom Viridiplantae; phylum Streptophyta; class Magnoliopsida; order Caryophyllales; family Caryophyllaceae; genus Agrostemma; species Agrostemma githago. The sequence goes on along the minus strand of OY288258.1, from coordinate 52,445,392 downwards.
TCAAGCAAGAAACTTCCAAGCAAGACCAACATTCAACACCACTCCATTTCAAACCCCCCTCCAAAATCAATTTCAAGTTCCATTTCAAACTCCTACACCCTTCACTACTCCTATACCACAAGTCCAACAACAACTTGCACAAGTCCCACAACAACAACAAGATGTGCAACAACAAGCTCCACCACCAAAGTCCAATTTGGAGATACTTGTAACAACCCTAAATTTTCGCGACCAAAACAGAAGAACAAAATAGGAAAATTTAAAGTCGTTACTCCGCATTTAGCTCACAAGGCCAAATGCAAGGCAAAAGAATATTATAAGAATTAAAAAGAAATATAAATCCGATAAATAATTAAAAGAAAACGTTGCAGCGGAAGACTTAAGTCCCACAAAATCCAAAACGGTTTAAAAACAACTTCAATCCAAAATTCAACATAAATATAAATAGTTTGGAGGTAAACGTTAAATAATAAAATCCTTCCTCGCTCAGCATCCCGAACCAAATGCACCCATGCAGCATATTAATTGTACCTATCAACTGTACCCAAAACACAAATAGGTACAGGTTCCAGCGGGGGAACGACCCAAAACAAAAGGACGTCAGCAAAGCTGAGTAAAATATATTATATGGAAAACGTAAAACAATAATTATAATTTGTAGTAAACTGAAATCAGAGTTAAATATCATTGTCTCAATACCAAACCAAAAGTACTGTGAAAACAGTAGTCAAAGCCAAAATCAACCACAATATATTGTCTCCACCTGTGTGCCAAGGTCCTACCCTTTTAGCACGGTCTAGAGGTACCACCTATGCTTAGCTAGACTTACTATAGTGCGCACTACTCACATTTGGGCAGTCAGTAGGATGAGGCTGCCAAAGGAGGAAGTCTAACTACCTAGCAAGTGGGGGGCCGGAAAAACCCCACTTAACACAACTCGGGCCAGGAGTTAAGTTTCGGGACGAAATCCCAGGGACGTCTCAGACGCACCTTAACCTCATAGACCAACAGAGCTCCCAGAGAGTCTGTTATAACCACCAAAATTGTACCAAAATAATTCCAATATATATGACTTGTCACAAAGTTTCAATATCCAAAATATTAAAAGAGTATCATAAAAAAAATTCATCGTTGACAAAATAATTATAAAATCGTTTCACAAATATAATTTAAACCGAACATGCTCTTTACTTAAAGGTGAAAAGGTCAAAACGTCCTTACCTCTCAAGACGATCAATCTGAGCTATAATTAATCCAAAAATTCCTTCTCCTCGAACCCACAAGCTACAAATAATGTAAACGGTTCAATAACTTCTCCTCAAACTCACAAGCTACAAATAAGGTAGGCGGTTCAATAACTAACACCACTAGGTGTCTCTCCAAACTTTTATACTCGTAATACTAATTACATTAATAATCTCACTCTCGTGGTTGTCCTTATACGTAATGTAATTGATAAGCATATATCTAGTAGCCTGTAAATAAGTTATAACACCTTAAATCAATTAATTAATGCCCTTAAAAGCCAAACCTTGCATCTACTCACCAAATTCATCGTAAACACCCCCACACCCACACTTTATTTAATCACCCACCGATATGACAAAGCCTAAAGAAAAACCAACACCACGCTTTACGAAATCCTCAGCTAAAATCGGAAAAGTATCCATCGAGACCACAATAACTAATTAAATAGCAGAATTTACCCGAAACCATACAAAAGTAGAGTACCCCGACGACCGATTTATGACAACAAAACACCGAATGACAACACAAACTAACCCTTGGTATTTTAATATCTTTAAACACTAGACTTGCTATGACGACATAGATGAACAGACCATGATCATTATGGGAGAGTTACTAAATTTACAAATCCTAAAACATAAAAGGAAGTTTAATTACCTTAATGGAAGAAGGTGATGACGGACTATAGTATACGGAGTAAGGTTGGGCAACGAAAGACAAGAGCTTGAAAAACTCGGGGAAAGAACGATCTAACGACGGGCACAAGATTTTCTTGTTTGAGCGGCTACCGAACGATGATGTTTTGTGTATGTGTGAGGGAGGGGTGTTTGGGACGCATGTGTGTGTATATATATAAGTGAAGGAAGGGGATAATTATTTGTAGGGTTACGTAGGGAGTATGCATTGTATTGACTTTCTCTTTCTTTTTTCTTCTTTGAGTTTGACCCAAAATCCAACCCGATATCGAGTTGGTAATTAAATAACGTTTCACTTTAAGAAAATTAAAACCGATTTATTATAAGATGACCCAAAATACTTTTATATTTAAAACGACATTAAAATTATTTAACCAACTTAAAAACCCGATTTAAATAAAATAGAAAAGTAACGCCTTATAATTGACTCGGAAAATAACGGGGTGTTACAATACTTATGGAGCAAATGATGAGCACCAAAAATAGTTTCATTCAACGCCAAGACCAACGCCATGAGGAGACTACATCCTCTATTTCTCAATTGAAGAGTCAAGTCCAAAATGCCCAAAGAATCACCGATCATCAAATACAACAACTCGCGAATCAAGTCAACGAGTTGACCGTGTCAAGTGGGACATTTCCGGGTGGCATTAAGGCAAATCCTAAGGGTAAAGGTGAATTGAATTCTATTCAATTAAGGAATGGGCGCATACTGGATGAAGTTGCGCTTAACAAGAAGAGAAAAACAAATGTTGTAGATGAAGTAAGTGAGGAAGCAAGTGGTGAAAAAGAGGGTTCAAGTGAAGTGGTTGTTGATAAACCACTTATCATTGAAGATCTTGATGCAAAAGAAACCCCAAAGGTTACTAATGAAGTCAAAGCATATGTGCCACCAATTCCATTCCATCAAAGATTAGCTAGAGTCAAGGTTGAGCAAAAGTATGGTAAGTTCTTGGAGATGATGAAGAGTATGCATATCACACTCCCTTTTCTTGAGGTTATTAGGGACATCCCCTCCTATGGCAAGTTCTTGAAGGACATCATTTCAAAGAAGTCATATGGTGAGCAATTGTCGGTAAGCCTCTCAATGGAGTGTAGTGCCGTTCTCTTAAACAAGCTACCACAAAAATTGGAAGATCCCGGAAGCTTTACTATTCCTTGCTCAATTGGTTCTATCAATATTGAGAAGGCATTTTGTGATCTAGGGGCAAGTGTAAGCCTTATGCCCCTTTCCTTTTTCAACAAGCTTGAAGGCTTTGAGCTAGCTCCCACAAGAGTGTCCCTTCAATTAGCGGATCGTTCCGTTAAGTATCCGATGGGGGTAGCCGAGGATGTGCCAATCAAGGTCGGGAACTTAATCATCCCGTGTGACTTCTATATTATGGACATCCTCGAAGACACCAAGATTCCCATTATACTTGGTCGTCCATGCCTAGCCACCGGGGGAGCTCTTATTGATGTCAAGAATGGCAAACTCTCCCTCCAAGTCGGGGATGACAAGATGGAGTTCTCACTTGAGAAAGCCATGAAGGAACCTTCAAATCTTGGATCATGCTACCAAGTCCAAATGCTTGAAGAGTCTACCATCGAGCAAGATGCTCATTATGCCCTTGAGGAGTCTATTGTCGGGAATTCGGAAATGGATGCAATGGAATATGCTCTAGCTATGGACTCTGTAACACCCCCATTTACCCAAGAGCCTTATCAAGACATTCCCGAGTAAATAAAGGTGTTACCATCTCGGTTCCCGAGGTAATAGCTCATTACAATACAACATGGAATGTCAAACTGTCCATCTAATTTAAACATTACAACCCATTATCTAATACAACTCTGGTTACACAGTGGAAGCTATACAATCTATAAAAATGGGAAGGCCTACGCATTCACCCGTACTACGTCCAGGCTCGTAATCGCGTTAACCCCAATCCCGTACATGCATCCCATCATCCGAACACATCACAACATACATAACCTGCATCATAGACTGCTCCCCAATTGACCAAAAATATCAATTGGATCACCACAGGTCCCCAGAAAATTGGGTGACAAGTTGAACATAATAAACAAGGTCAGCCATGCACACTGAGTAAAGAATAATCATACAGTTCAATAAATTAATAATTGAGCATCGATAGACCATTCTGATACCAATACACAATCACGATAACACAATCATACCGTAACCAAGATCTCCATGATCTCACTCTCAATTCCAATCTCAATCCCAAATCTGATCTCAATCTCAATCTCAGTTTCCACACTAGAAACCACAACAGTACCAGGGGTCCCGTATTCATTAATGTGCACATTCCTCCTAAGGCCGACCCAAAGGAGGCGAATAACAAGGCAGGTTCGAGATCAACCGAACCTAGGTTACTTTTCTAGGTAACCTTCACATTCCATGCGTGGGTCTGCAGACACCAACGCGGCCGTAGCCTCTCATATTAAACTCTGTATCAGAATCTCATCCCGATAAATAATACTCAGCATCGGAATCTCAATAATTCCAATTCATCACAATGTCTCACCATAATAACTATCATAATGCATACATGTTATCACGATGTCATTCATATACCCATGCTCAATATATCATTCAACCAAAATATAAATATAATATTATAACAATAAGGTTAAACCTTACCTAATCAGGAACTCACACAACTCATCCGGTAGCACGGTTTACCACGGAAACTCTACGAAGTCCGATCCTAATAAAATATTATATACTTAAATCAATATCGACCCTAACGTAATTAAATTATAGAATAACATCTATATCGTTCTAATCACATTACAAAGTGGAACCGACACCGACTCATCTAAATTATGAAAGTGATATCGACCCGACTGAAGTACATCTTAAAGGTGGAACTGACCCGAACTAATTAGATTATAAATGGAGACCGACCCGACAGTCAGCCCCAACACCGCAATCCCAAGTCGAACACCAAAACTAGCCGACAATAACAACATTACCCCGTCGAGAATTCTATACTGACCATGACAACAACAGCAACATAATTACTACACCGACATCACCCTTCACCAACAACGAACCGAAATGGCTAGAGTACAACGACAACCACACGCAACAACAAACCGTAACAACAACACTGAATTGAGAGCAATCCGACAAAAACAACGACGAGACCACGACACAACAGTAACAACACCAACAAGAAGACAACCATACCTCAATTACGACGGAGCTCGGTGATGGTGATGGCAAAACCATAGCCGGTAGTGGTTTGTGGGTTAATGGTGGTGGTTTTATAAGTGACGGATCTTGATGCGGACTTGGTGATGGTGGAACGGCGTGCGAGGGGTTTGTAGCAGGCGAACGAAAAGGAGGCGTTGAAGTTAAAAGAAATGGAGGTGGGGGTTATAATACGTAACCTACTCCACCTTCTATTATTATTACTATTATTATATTACTATAACTATTATTATTTATTATTATTATACAATGTTAATCAACCTCTTCCTTGATATTATTAACTTATTATTATCAAATTATGATTATTGTTATCGAGGATCGCACTAGTTTGGCTCGGGAATGGGTTTAGTTGGACAAAAATATAGAACGAGACACTCGGTTTAACTTGACTTGACTCGGGTTGACTCGAGTTTGACTTCAATATAAATCACGGGTATTACAATCTACTCTCCTTATAAGGAACTTCGTCCCGAAGTTCACGTCCACTACGTGTGGACATGACATAGGTCCACCCCGACGCGGCCACGCGCGGGTTTGGGTAGGCGAATGAATCTCCATATGAGAAGGATCGAATTGAAATTTAGGTCTATGTGGAGTCGCCACCGAATTTTATGGTTATTCGGAACCGTTCGAGCCCACTCTATGTCGTAGTGGGCCGTATACAAAATACGGTCCATTTCCGATGTCAGAGTTTATCGGGCTCGTCCCTTTGCATATCGATATAGATGCCGACTTGAGCGGTTAATCGTATATTGAATGACTCTCGTGCGCCAACGGTTTCGGGCATCCGGAAACCGAGGTTCTGAGTAAGGGGTGAGGGTACGTGTTGGGAAGCCCACAAAGGACACCCAACCCCGCCCGCACTTTAGCGGCCTCTACTAAGAACTCGAATGACTTTCTAATACGCGTGGTAGTAAAACGGGAAAATGATATGCAAAGATTTATTTTCCCTAAACATGCGAATGTAATTGAAAGGGTTTCTAAGTCGATTTAATGCAACTAAAATTAACGTCAAAGTTGTATTTTAGCATGCGGGTTCATTTAGTACAATAAACGAATAATAATTAAATTGACAAAAGAAACAGAAAACGCGTTAGTAACGATATAGCGATATAACGAATAATAACGGTTTGCAAAAATTGAATTGAAAAGATGCAGATATGAAGATGCATGATTTGAAAAGATAGTATACACGTGATTAATTAGGCACGTGTTGACCTAAGTCGTAAAATACTATCGAGTTTGAAAAATAGAATAATGTACGACTCGCGTTTTAGTCGTTATGAGGCTACTCGATCGAGTGGTCGATGGACTCGATCGAGTAGACCTATAAAAACTGATTCTGTTTGCGTTACAGACCATACTCGGCCGAGTCATTGGCCGACTCGGTCGAGTACGTGGCCACTCGACCGAGTCACTGTGAGACTCGATCGAGTGGTGGTCATATTTAGCATTCTGTCTCGATTTTAGGGTGTCACTCGATCGAGTGACTGAAGCACTCGGTCGAGTGGCACCTGTTCGAGACCGATTTGCTTGCCAAAATCGTGTTTATAACGAAAATCGTTTTGTTGTGATTAAATTTCCTCCGCATTAATAATGTCATAATTCTAACGAATTGTTTTGACAATTATTTTAGCATCAACGAAAATTGCCTTAAATTGATTTAATGCGATTTGGAAAGATTGACTCTTTGATTAAATAAATAAAAAGACTTGATTCCCTCGACTTCTCCAACATCGATAAATCCCTAGAGATTGTGATGTCGGATCCGTGTCAACGGGTTTCGACCCTTATTAATAATTGCTTGAAAAAGATGAATGCGCGATAACTAAGATGCAATAATAATAATAATAATAATAATAATAATAATAATAATAATAATAATACGTAATAATAATAATAATAATAATAATAATAATAATAATACGTAAAAAAACGAAAGAAAGGAGAAAGGAGAGAAGATGGAGGTTTGTCACCCTCAACCTACATGTTTCAGTCTCGGACTAAGGCTCGTTATCGTGGTTATGGCACGGGAGTCTTCGAGGTGTATGGAGGCTAAGTTGTGGTGGCTCGGGTTGGATTCCTAAAGCTAGGTTTAGGGTTTTTTGATGTCGATTTGCTAGGGTTTTGCCTAGGGTTTGTCTAGGGTTGTAGATTGCTAAGGTTGTAAAGAGGTGTAAGAGATTAGGGTTTTTTAGATGATGTTTAGATGTGTTGATGGTGTGCATGGGAGGGTGTTTATATAGAAAAGATTAGGGCACCCGGGCTAGGGCACTCGACCGAGTAAGTAGCGAACTCGGTCGAGTGGCCCGTTACACCAGCCGCCGGGCTCAACGCAGGCCCACTCGATCGAGTGGATGGGTCACTCGATCGAGTGGCCTAGATGGGTCGCGCGGGTCTTGTTTGGACCTTGACCTTGATGGGTTTTGTGTTTGACTTGGACTATTGATGATTTATGGGTTGTTTTTGTGTGTCTCGGAAACGACTTTGACCGGGGTCGACCCAATCGTGAAAAGTCGGTTTTAATTCCGGTTTCGGTTTTGGCCCAAATTAGTCTTGTTTGACTCGTAATGGTCCACTGGGCCTGGAATTGAGGTTTGTGTGTTAACCACCGATTAATGGATTTGAGCCCGTATCCGAGCGCGTAGAAACATGTTAGCGTCCATTCATCATCGGGTGATTTTTGGAAACTACCATAGACACCTGGCAGTCAAAATGCGGGTGTCTACACTACGGAACAACTAACTATACCAACTTGACCGACAACTAATCCATAACTGACCAATCATCCATAACTGACCAATCATCCCATCACCAAACTAACATAGGTAACGTAACTGGATAAAAGCAGCAGAGTATTACAGACTCAATCTTGAAGCAATGCACCACAAGGTCACTAGAAAGCTTGGCCGAGGAAGGGTTATATGAGGAGAGATCTACGCCTCCTCAAGTGGAGTTGAAACCTCTTCCTTCATCTCTTAAATATGCTTTCTTAGGTCCTAATGAGTCATATCCCGTTATTGTCAATAGTGCACTTAATGACCATCAAGTACATGACTTGTTGAAAGTTTTGAGAAAATATAGAGAAGTCATTGGGTAATAATAATAATAATAATAATAATAATAATAATACGTAATAATAATAATAATAATAATAATAATACGTAAAAAAACGAAAGAAAGGAGAAAGGAGAGAAGATGGAGGTTTGTCACCCTCAACCTACATGTTTCAGTCTCGGACTAAGGCTCGTTATCGTGGTTATGGCACGGGAGTCTTCGAGGTGTATGGAGGCTAAGTTGTGGTGGCTCGGGTTGGATTCCTAAAGCTAGGTTTAGGGTTTTTTGATGTCGATTTGCTAGGGTTTTGCCTAGGGTTTGTCTAGGGTTTGTCTAGGGTTGTAGATTGCTAAGGTTGTAAAGAGGTGTAAGAGATTAGGGTTTTTTAGATGATGTGTAGATGTGTTGATGGTGTGCATGGGAGGGTGTTTATATAGAAAAGATTAGGGCACCCGGGTTAGGACACTCGACCGAGTAAGTAGCCAACTCGGTCGAGTGGCCCGTTACACCAGCCGCCGGGCTCAACGCAGGCCCACTCGATCGAGTGGATGGGTCACTCGATCGAGTGGCCTAGATGGGTCGCGCGGGTCTTGTTTGGACCTTGACCTTGATGGGTTTTGTGTTTGACTTGGACTTTTGATGATTGATGGGTTGTTTTTGTGTGTCTCGGAAACGACTTTGACCGGGGTCGACCCAATCGTGAAAAGCCGGTTTTAATTCCGGTGTCGGTTTTGGCCCAAATTAGTCTTGTTTGACTCGGAATGGTCCACTGGGCCTGGAATTGAGGTCTGTTTGGTGAGATTTGTATTCCGTAAGTGTGTTAACCAGCGATTAATGGATTTGAGCCCGTATCCGAGCGCGTAGAAACATGTTAGCGTCCGATCATCATCGGGTGATTTTTGGAAACTACCATAGACACCTGGCAGTGAAAATGCGGGTGTCTACAGAGCCCCCACTCTGACTGAGGCTTGGACAGGGCGAAAGTCAGAGTAGCTACCAAATCCGTTAAGACCTGGTAGACTTCCGCTCGGGTCGTTTATAGTCCGTTAGACTCGCGTGAAGGGCTCGCCAGCCATATGGCGGAGATCATACCTGCGCTCCGTGGGGACTTTGGGCTTGTCACGTAAGCCCTGGGTGTGCCTGTGTGTTGGCCCATCCCGTGCTATCCTGGAAAATGCTGCTGGGGAGACTTGATGACTTGCCTGCCTTGCTTGAGTCGTACCTGTATAAGCTACATAAAATGTATGCAACACGTAGGTAGTAAAATGACTCGTGCTGGGGAAAATGATTTTTGAAGTTTTTGAAATTTTGAATTTGAAATCCTGAAAGCAATCACGAGCTAGGTTTTCAAAATGGAAAGGGATATAAAAGAAATTCGCAGTTTAAATAGACTGAAATCTGACCTTGTTGAAAAAGATCTTTTTTTCAAATGACTAAATTTTGCAAATCTCAAAGTGGAATTTGAAGAGAGGGGCCTATCGACAGACTCGACTCTGGACACGACAGGACGAGTTGACTGACACAGACTGGACTCTCTAAGGATTGGACCGTGATTCGGTAGGGTATTGGGCCGCCTAACAAAACTCTTAAGTCGCGCTATCCTGTAGCCTAGGCGAGTGGCAACACGGTCGCACATCGAAATGGGATAGATATGCTATAGGGGACTGGCAGTAGTCCGTAATGAGACTGTTTTAGTCTGGTGTCCTTCTGGATTTCCTATTTTATGATACATTTCCAAAGTGGGTATTGCCTCGAGTCCTGACAGATTCTTGTCTTCGACTGAGCCGAGTACTAGGACACACTACAGAAAGGAGGCTAGATTTTTTGTTGGATTCAACTGGATTTTGTGAGTGGAAGGAGGTCTTCTGTCTAAGAGAAGCCCCCGGGACAACAAAGCTAGCTATTGAGAACACGATGGTGTCGTGACCGGAATAATGACGCTTTTTGAATGTGTGTCAACGTGGGTGGTTGTGCCTCTGTTGAAAGGCTGCCTACGTATTCACGTGTGGTGAAATCAAACCAAGCCGTAGTTCAGTGGATTGAAAGATATATATGGTGCCTAGTCTAATAGGACTTTGTGTGTAACTAGCCATAATGACAGTGTAGGCTAGGTGCATTCCCAGTGATGTCTTGATCAAAGGGCTTGAATGGTTAGGATATTAATCCTGTGACTGTGAGCGTTCTCCGGGGTAGCCCCCAGAGGTGGTGTGAACTATTTGGGCATGTTCTATGCCGACTGCAAGTTGAGTTCCCGTGTTTGGGGTTGGTAACTGGTTTGGATGGGAAGAATTGGGACGGGGTTTTAACGAGTTTTGCTCTCGGGGATTTTAACGAGGTTTGCTCTCGAGGATTTTAACGAGTTTTGCTCTCGGGGATTTGACGAGTTTTGCTCTCGGAGATTTGACGAGTTTTGCTCTCGGGTCTTTGACGAGTTTTGCTCTCGGGTCTTTGACGAGTTTTGCTCTCGGGGATTTGACGAGTTTTGCTCTCGGGTCTCGATGTATTTGGGGATGTGGTGCTAGGAAGTAAATGGCCTTGACGACTCGAAATCTGGAGCTCGGTTCTGTGGAGCTAAGGCTTCGAGAGCCGGTTTGATAATGAAGTAAACGGCCTTGACGACTCGAAATCTGGAGTTCGGTTCTGTGGAGCTAAGGCTTCGAGAGCCGGTTTGATAATGAAGTAAACGGCCTTGACGACTCGAAATCTGGAGCTCGGTTCTGTGGAGCTAAGGCTTCGAGAGCCGGTTTGGTGATGCGGGATCTGGTTTCGATGTCTGGCCCTAATTGTTAGGGGTATCCTATGGAGCTTGAATCCTCAAAATTCCGGGCTGTCTCTGGCCTGGGTCTCGGGGAGGTCTTGAGGGTTGTAATGTGGGAAGGCTGAGTGTGGTGTTAGCTGACCAGCTTGGTTGTCACTCCCCTTTTGGATGGCATGGATAATTTTGAATTTGACCGTACCCCGATCAAAGGATTTTCAGTTGAGTATTTGATTATTTGATTTTTTGATTGACCTTGCGGTCATGGGGTTTTGATAATTTTGACCGTACCCTGGTCATGGGGTTTTCACTTGAATTGACCGTTGACCACGGTCATGGGTATTCTGAATTTTTGATGATGGCCTGCTTTTTTTTGTTTTGGCCTTTTGCTTTTCTTTTTTTTTTTCATGGACTTTCGATTTTTTTTTTTTGTGTCCAGTTTTCTTTTTTTTGATGGCCTTCTTTTTGCTTTGGCCCTTTCTTTTTTTTTTTTTTTTTGACTTTTGATTTTTTTTGTCCTGTGTTCTTTCGTTTTCTTTTTTGCCGGTCAAACTAACACCTAAGGTAGGGATTGGTTAGTCTTGTTGGAGGGGTGTTTTATTGTGGGAAATGGGCTTGCCTCCCGTCTTGAACCCAAACTAGGAGATTACCTAGATTTGTCATAGGATTCGATACCGTTCCTGCTACGGGTAGTTGTGTGGTTTTTTCTATACCAGACATGGAATAAGTAAATAGAAAACATGGGCTCGGTTTCCTGCAGTCATTATAGATGTGCCTATAATAGTCACGTGCGTGTGCTCACAGTGTATGATGGTGTTCATCATGTTCTCGGAAACACGTAAGGAAAGTATATTTGAGAAATAGGAAAGCTGATTTTATTGGATTTTGAAAGGGAGGACAGAATACAATTGACTCTGACTCTGACTTTGACTTTGACTTCGACTTCGAAGGGAATAGTACATCCTAGACTCGGATTCAGACTCGGACTCAAATCAGATCCGGACTCTCGGATAATGTTGTCATTAGTCGTCGGCTTCTAAGGACTCGAGTTGATGTCCAGTATAGCCCAGATCTTCATTGTGTCGAAGATCGTCTTCAATCCTAATGCCCATTTCGGTAAGTACGGCAAAGTTTGAAATGCCGGCATACCTAAGATGGATGCGGTAAGAAGGTAGGAGGTTGTTGATGAAGGTCTCCACTAGTGTCTTCTCGTTGGGCTTGTTTACCAACTTTACACTCTCGGCCCTCCATCTTTGAAGATATGTGGTGAACCCTTCTTTGCGCTCTTGGGCCATGACTTCCAGAGTACGCATTGTAGTCTGGATCTCGATATTATCGGCGTAGTTCCGAGCGAACTCCGTTGCCACGTCATCCCAAGTCGGGTATTTCTTGGAATCGAGCCTGTAGTACCAGGCTTTGGGGTGTTTCTCCAGGGAAGAAGGGAACAAGTGCTTGAACATAGTTGACTTCACCCCATTCACCGCCATGAAGTCTTTGAAAGCCCGGATGTGGTGGACCGGGCCTTCGGTACCCTCAAACATAGGAAGTCCCGTTAAGTTGAGGTTATCAGGAAGCTCGTTATCCAAAGGTGAATAAATACGAGCATTCTCGGTGTGGATCGAGTTGTTCGTTGATAGGTGAACTTGTTCCTCGAGCCTACGAACGATACTGACCAATTCGGCCATGGGCCCATTGGGCTCAGCTCCTTCGACTGGGGCCGCTTTTTCCACGGCACTTAGGCGGGTGACTATCGTTGCTTGGTTAGCCTGGATGGCGGCCAGTTGAGTCTCGATCTTGGCCAGAGCATTTTTCAAATCGTCCATTTTGCGTTGGTATCTGGTTTCGGGTGGCCTGTCTGTAAGAACACCACGCAATCAGAAAAGTTGCTTCGGAACTCCAACTCACCAAGGCATAGGAAATAGCGCAGGAGGAGAGACGACTCTAGTTTGACTCGGGTTAGACTCCCCTAAGACAAATGTGTAGGGTACGATTCTCGGAGTGACTGTGATTAGTCACTCCGTCGGAGAATAGCCCCCGATGTGAGACTAAGGACTTAGATGGTGTGGCATCTTAAGTGACTCGAAAGTGGGGTACGTGAGACACGTGTAAGACATGACCCTTAGAGCAATCGTGATTGATCGCTCTGCTAAGGGGTAGCCCCCAAGTGGGATCGATAATTTTGTTAAGACTCGAGTGTCGGACGAGTGACCCTTAGACGTAAGGACCCCGAACCTTTTGTCATAGGGCTATGCCTTGTAAAAGGTTGACTCGGAAAAAAAAAACCTGGATGGGTGACTTGTGCAAGATGGGCCTTCCTTAGGATTCGGCTACGTGGGCCTAGTCCTGTCCGAAGGAAGGTTGACTCGATTGTGTAAACGGGCCTTCCTTTGTAGGAGTATGTCCTACGTAGGTGGGCCTTGCCTTAGTCTAATAAGGCGGACCGGGATAGGGAAAAAACTCGTGATGTAAGATCGACGGAGTTTCGACGCTAAAGACCTTGACAACTTAAGACGCGACCCGACACTGCTAAATACGGGAGGTCCTAGAAGTGGAAGGTTTTGAAAATTGATGATTTTTGCAAAAAAGGACCGAGTAAACTCGGTGGATGGCCCAAATTTCCGAAAAAGGACGAAAAGTCATTGGGCCACGGGTTTTGAAAGTTCGAGTTTTGATTTGGGCAGCATACCGGCTAGAAAATAGGCTATTTTGAGTAAAAATCATAGGTCCTAAATTCGATATGTGTCCCGGGTTTTGAAATCGAATAGTTTGAAAAGGATGCAATTTTGAAAAGTTGACGGTTTTTTGAAAACGACTCGGAAACCAAGTAGCACGTAGTCACACAAGCATTATAACGACGCCATGTATGCTCTATACTAAGTCTCGGTCGGTCTATAAGGGGTCTATACCAGTGTACATAGTCTAGACGTTGATCGGGACGGACTTCCTAAGTCGAGTTGATCTTAGAACATGCCGCGAAACCCACTCGAATCGACTATGGACACCTTTCAACATATCCGTGTTGGAGTACATCGACGGTATAGTGGGACGTCGGTCGCGAGTACCGGCCCGGGAAAATATGGGTTATGCATGAACCGTAAAACTAACACGCGTATTGTATTCGTCAAACGATTTCTATTCGAGTCTCACCCTGAGGATGCCGATGGTAAGTCACGCATCAGTTAATCCCCAGCAGAGTCGCCAAATTGTGGACATGACATAGGTCCACCCCGACGCGGCCACGCGCGGGTTTGGGTAGGCGAATGAATCTCCATATGAGAAGGATCGAATTGAAATTTAGGTCTATGTGGAGTCGCCACCGAATTTTATGGTTATTCGGAACCGTTCGAGCCCACTCTATGTCGTAGTGGGCCGTATACAAAATACGGCCCATTTCCGATGTCAGAGTTTATCGGGCTCGTCCCTTTGCATATCGATATAGATGCCGACTTGAGCGGTTAATCGTATATTGAATGACTCTCGTGCGCCAACGGTTTCGGGCATCCGGAAACCGAGGTTCTGAGTAAGGGGTGAGGGTACGTGTTGGGAAGCCCACAAAGGACACCCAACCCCGCCCGCACTTTAGCGGCCTCTACTAAGAACTCGAATGACTTTCTAATACGCGTGGTAGTAAAACGGGAAAATGATATGCAAAGATTTATTTTCCCTAAACATGCGAATGTAATTGAAAGGGTTTCTAAGTCGATTTAATGCAACTAAAATTAACGTCAAAGTTGTATTTTAGCATGCGGGTTCATTTAGTACAATAAACGAATAATAATTAAATTGACAAAAGAAACAGAAAACGCGTTAGTAACGATATAGCGATATAACGAATAATAACGGTTTGCAAAAATTGAATTGAAAAGATGCAGATATGAAGATGCATGATTTGAAAAGATAGTATACACGTGATTAATTAGGCACGTGTTGACCTAAGTCGTAAAATATTATCGAGTTTGAAAAATAGAATAATGTACGACTCGCGTTTTAGTCGTTATGAGGCTACTCGATCGAGTGGTCGATGGACTCGATCGAGTAGACCTATAAAAACTGATTCTGTTTGCGTTACAGACCATACTCGGCCGAGTCATTGGCCGACTCGGTCGAGTACGTGGCCACTCGACCGAGTCACTGTGAGACTCGATCGAGTGGTGGTCATATTTAGCATTCTGTCTCGATTTTAGGGTGTCACTCGATCGAGTGACTGAAGCACTCGGTCGAGTGGCACCTGTTCGAGACCGATTTGCTTGCCAAAATCGTGTTTATAACAAAAATCGTTTTGTTGTGATTAAATTTCCTCCGCATTAATAATGTCATAATTCTAACGAATTGTTTTGACAATTATTTTAGCATCAACGAAAATTGCCTTAAATTGATTTAATGCGATTTGGAAAGATTGACTCTTTGATTAAATAAATAAAAAGACTTGATTCCCTCGACTTCTCCAACATCGATAAATCCCTAGAGATTGTGATGTCGGATCCGTGTCAACGGGTTTCGACCCTTATTAATAATTGCTTGAAAAAGATGAATGCGCGATAACTAAGATGCAATAATAATAATAATAATAATAATAATAATAATAATAATAATAATAATAATAATAATAATAATAATACGTAATAATAATAATAATAATAATAATAATAATAATAATAATAATAATAATAATAATAATAATAATAATAATAATAATAATAATACGTAAAAAAACGAAAGAAAGGAGAAAGGAGAGAAGATGGAGGTTTGTCACCCTCAACCTACATGTTTCAGTCTCGGACTAAGGCTCGTTATCGTGGTTATGGCACGGGAGTCTTCGAGGTGTATGGAGGCTAAGTTGTGGTGGCTCGGGTTGGATTCCTAAAGCTAGGTTTAGGGTTTTTTGATGTCGATTTGCTAGGGTTTTGCCTAGGGTTTGTCTAGGGTTTGTCTAGGGTTGTAGATTGCTAAGGTTGTAAAGAGGTGTAAGAGATTAGGGTTTTTTAGATGATGTGTAGATGTGTTGATGGTGTGCATGGGAGGGTGTTTATATAGAAAAGATTAGGGCACCCGGGTTAGGACACTCGACCGAGTAAGTAGCCAACTCGGTCGAGTGGCCCGTTACACCAGCCGCCGGGCTCAACGCAGGCCCACTCGATCGAGTGGATGGGTCACTCGATCGAGTGGCCTAGATGGGTCGCGCGGGTCTTGTTTGGACCTTGACCTTGATGGGTTTTGTGTTTGACTTGGACTTTTGATGATTGATGGGTTGTTTTTGTGTGTCTCGGAAACGACTTTGACCGGGGTCGACCAATCGTGAAAAGCCGGTTTTAATTCCGGTGTCGGTTTTGGCCCAAATTAGTCTTGTTTGACTCGGAATGGTCCACTGGGCCTGGAATTGAGGTCTGTGTGTTAACCAGCGATTAATGGATTTGAGCCCGTATCCGAGCGCGTAGAAACATGTTAGCGTCCGATCATCATCGGGTGATTTTTGGAAACTACCATAGACACCTGGCAGTCAAAATGCGGGTGTCTACACTACGGAACAACTAACTATACCAACTTGACCGACAACTAATCCATAACTGACCAATCATCCATAACTGACCAATCATCCCATCACCAAACTAACATAGGTAACGTAACTGGATAAAAGCAGCAGAGTATTACAGACTCAATCTTGAAGCAATGCACCACAAGGTCACTAGAAAGCTTGGCCGAGGAAGGGTTATATGAGGAGAGATCTACGCCTCCTCAAGTGGAGTTGAAACCTCTTCCTTCATCTCTTAAATATGCTTTCTTAGGTCCTAATGAGTCATATCCCGTTATTGTCAATAGTGCACTTAATGACCATCAAGTACATGACTTGTTGAAAGTTTTGAGAAAATATAGAGAAGTCATTGGGTACACTATTGAGGATATTCGTGGTATTAGTCCCGCTTTATGCTCTCATCGTATACTCTTGGAAGATGAGAGCACCTCATCCATTGAGCGTCAAAGACGTCTCAATCCGGCCATGGCCGAGGTGGTAAGGAAGGAGGTGCTAAAACTCCTCGATGCTAATATCATTTATCCATAGTAAGTGGGTTAGTCCCGTTCATGTCGTCCCTAAGAAAGGTGGGACGACGGTTGTCAAAAATGATAAGGGTGAGTTAGTATCCACTAGACCGGTTACCGGGTGGCGCATGGTCATAGACTATCGTCAACTTAACAAAGCCACCCAGAAAGATCATTTCCCCCTCCCTTTCATAGACCAAATGTTGGAACGCTTGGCCAAACATTCTTACTTTTGTTATTTGGATGGATTTTCGGGATTTTTCCAAATCTCGATCCATCCCGATGATCAAGAGAAGATAACATTCACTTGTACCTATGGGGTATACGCCTACCGTCGTATGCCCTTTGGGTTATGTAATGCGTCAAGTACGTTCCAACGTTGCATGATGTCTATTTTCTCCGAATTTGTGGAAAAGACCCTTGAAGTATTCATGGACGATTTCTCCATTGTAGGGTTTTCATTTGAAAATTGCTTAGAAAACCTTGACAAGATCCTACAACGGTGTAAGGAAACCGGTCTAACACTAAATTGGAAAAAGTGTCACTTTATGGTGACGAAGGGGATTGTTTTAGGTCATGTGGTGTCAAACCGGGGAATAGAAGTTGATAGGGCGAAGGTCGAGGCCATTGAAAAATTGCCTCCACCGAGTAATGTTAAGGGAATTCGTAGCTTTCTTGGTAATGCAGGGTTTTACCGCCGTTTCATTAAAGATTTTTCCAAGATAGCTAGGCCCTTAACGGAACTCCTCACCAAGGATGCTCCTTTTATCATGACTAATGCTTGCCTTGATGCTTTTGATATAGGTTGAAAAATGCTCTCATTTCGGCTCCCATAATCCAACCACCGGATTGGAGTATCCCCTTCGAGCTCATGTGCGATGCAAGCGATTTTGCCATTGGAGCGGTTTTGGGACAAAGGAAAGAAGGCAAACTCCATGCTATACATTATGCGAGCAAAACATTAGACTCCGCTCAAGCAAACTACACCACCACCGAGAAGGAGCTTCTAGCGGCGGTGTATTCCATGGAGAAATTTCGATCTTATCTTGTTGGATCGAGGGTTATTGTCCACACCGACCATTCGGCCTTAAAGTATCTCATGGCCAAGAAGGATTCCAAAGCTCGTCTACTTCGGTGGGTTCTACTTCTCCAAGAGTTCGATTGAGGTCCGAGACAAGAAGGGGACGGAAAACGTGGTCGCCGACCATTTATCTCGTCTAGTGCTCGATGACCGTGATCCGGAAATTCCTATCGACGATTCTCTTCGAGATGATCATCTACTAGCTCTATCAATGGTGGAAGACCCATGGTATGCCGATTTTGTGAACTATATTGTGTCGGGGATTGTGCCTCAAGACTATGACTCCCACAAAAAGAAGAAGTTCTTCCATGATGTTAAACAATTCCATTGGGATGATCCCAACTTATACAAATCATGTGCCGACGGTTTATTCCGGAGATGTGTACCCTATGATGAAGCCAAGTCCATTATAATGCATTGTCAGGACATGCCTTGTGGCGGCCACGCAAGCTCGATGAAGACATCCGCTAAGATCCTACAATGCGGATTTTATTGGCCCACTATCTACCATGACGTAGCCGCTTATGTCAAGAGTTGTGACAAGTGCCAAAGGAGCGGGAACATATCAAGACGCCATGATATGCCACTACAATATATGCTCGAGGTCGAGATTTTCGATGTGTGGGGAATAGATTATCAAGGTCATTTCCCCTCCTCTTGTGGGAACGAGTATATCTTAGTGGCGGTGGATTATGTGTGCAAGTGGGTGGAGGCAATCCCCACTAAAACTTGTGATACGAAATCGGTGATGAAACTCTTGACCAAGATTATATTCCCTAGATTTGGAGTCCCGAGGGTCTTGATTAGTGATCGGGGTACTCACTTCCTTGAGAGAACATTGACCACCATGCTCAAGAAATATGGGATTCAACACAAGAAGAGTCTTGCATATCATCCGCAACAAATGGACAAACGGAAATTTCCAATCGTGAAATCAAGGCGATTCTTGAGAAAATGGTCAACCGGTCGAGGAAGGATTGGGCATTGAAAATTGATGAAGCCTTATGGGCATATCGCACGGCCTTCAAGACTCCGATCGGAACTTCCCCATTCCGTCTCATATACGGGAAAGCTTGTCATCTTCCCGTTGAGATGAAACACAAAGCATATTGGGCGATCAAGCATCTCAACTTGGATATGAAGAAAGCGGGCGAAAAGAGGCTACTCGACCTAAATGAGCTTGATGAATTCCGTCTCCATGCATATGAAAATGCAAAGATTTACAAAGAGAAGACAAAATAAATTCATGACAAGAACTTGGTAAGGAGGGAATTCAAAGAAGGCGAGTTAGTTCTCCTCTTCAATTCAAGATTGAGATTATTCCCGGGGAAGCTTAAG
This sequence comes from Agrostemma githago, assembly GCA_958450325.1. Taxonomy (NCBI): domain Eukaryota; kingdom Viridiplantae; phylum Streptophyta; class Magnoliopsida; order Caryophyllales; family Caryophyllaceae; genus Agrostemma; species Agrostemma githago. The sequence goes on along the minus strand of OY288258.1, from coordinate 52,425,959 downwards.
TCAAGGTGGTCGGGACCGTTCAAGGTTGTAAGAGTATTCTCTTATGGCTCGGTGGAGATTAAAGGGAATGAAGAAACATTCAAGGTCAATGGTAGCCGACTCAAGCATTATTTTGTCGACCAACCAATTCAAAGAGAAATTGCTTCACTCAAATTCAACTAATCCCATTCATTAAGGATATTATTATTGTATATTCTCTTCGACTTCATTCGGTCGAGCCAGCGACCTTAAACAAAGGCGCTTCAAGGGAGGCAACCCCGATTCTTGATACTTTTCTACTTCTTCTTTTTTATTGGATTTTCTTGGAGGAGCACTTTTGTGACGATTTATTTCGTCTTTGGAGCTTGATTAAGGGTTTGGTGCATCTTGGGATGGATTTGAAGAGCTTAAATTCAGAAAAATGGGAAAATATGGTTAGAATGAGTTACGCACGATCCACCGTGCGTAACTCCTTCAGGCAAGGCACTCCCGTGCGCAATGGACCGTGCGTAACTCAGGGACCGTGCGTAAAAATAATAATAATAATAATAATAATAATAATAATAATAATAACACACGGCTACATACCCGCCCCCTATCATACTACTCACCCTTCATTATTATTATTATTATTATTATTATTATTATTATTATTATTATTATTATTATTATTATCAACCCCCTCACAACATAACACCTTCTTCCCTTCAACCAATCTTCATCTTCCCCAACATCTATCTTCACACCTTCAACCCATCTCCATTAAACCCCCATTATACCTTCACCCTAATTTTTCCATAAATCCTTCAAAATCAACCCAAATCCCCTAATTTTTGCACCATTCTCCTCCTTATTACTTCCTCTTCACTCCACACTATACAAAACCCAACATAAACAACAAAATTTCACCACCACAAAATTCTTAGATCTGTTTTTTTAGCCATTTCTACACCTTCAAATCGTCTCATCTTTTGAAGGATGGCTATTTGAACCGTGCTGATTCTATTGAGACCTTTTTTGATTAATTCCGGGCAGAAAAAAAAAATTCCAGGTTGGACACGGATTGAAGACGGGTTAGAAACGAATTTCTTTGACTACACATCGGGTTAGCATCCATCCATGGCCCCAAAAAGACCATCTTCATCAGGTATGGATGCTCCTTCTTCTTCTTCTAATCCCGTCCTTGTTAGACAAAATGTGAATCAATATAGGTATAAGCATGAAAATGTGAGTTTCCCTTCTGAAAAAAACTGGGCCAAATACAAGGCGCTTCTCAAATTACCATTTGACCCCACTCGGTTTTTCCACCGAGAAACCACTGTAGCTATGGGAATTGATGGTGAGTTAGAAGTCTTGCTTGCTAGGTTTAGTTGTCCGATTGGGTTTATGCATGCTTATTCCTATCAATCCTTAACTTGTGAATTCCTTGCTACACTTACTACCGAGACCTCGGGTCCAAATCCTTCCATATCATTCCAACTCTTAGGTAACCAACTTACCTTGAGTTTAGATCGATTGGCCCAATTTCTCGGCATAAATTTCATCCATCTTGCCCCGGGAAAGGCCTCCCGAAAATCCGCCGTGCTTAAGGAAAGGGAAGAGTTTTGGGAGGAGATATCTAGGACCGGTAAAGCCTATGAGGCTAGGTCAACAACCCTTAGTGAGGTGAAAAACCCCGTTTTCCGATACGTCTTGCGCCTTTTCTCGAATATCCTCATAAGCCCGTATGAATCCCACCACCGGGTTAGTGTCATAGCATGTCAATCGCTCATGGAGGTCTTGACCCATCGGCCCCTATCCGTGGATTTTACTAAGGCCGTCGTCATGCACCTTTACTCCATGACCCTAAGCAACCCTCCAACGGTAGTGGGTGGAGGCCTAGTGACTTTGATAGCCCAAGGGTTTGGCATGAACCGAGAACCGGAACCTCGAGCTATGGGTGAGACCTACATTAACATTTTTTACCTTATGTCTCCACTCCGTCCCGTCGCAATTAAGGGGATACCCCGAATTCAATTCTACATAACCCCACTTCGATCCATCATGCTCCCGGATCCACCTCATGTCACAATTCATAAAAGGGAAAATTGGGGAATGCCTCTTAGAATGAATGAACACACTCGTAAAGACATTCACTCCGATTGGGACCCGGCCAACTACGGCCACGACCCCTCCCGCATTATTTACGAGGCCGAGGACGGTGGGGAGGAAGATGAGGGTCGAATTCTAGAGCCACCTCGCCCATCTTTGCATCAACTCGGCCCATCTTCGTCGAGTGCCGGTCAACAATTCGGCTATGGCCAACCACCACCATTTGGGTTTGGGCAAGGTTACCAACAACCGGGCTATGCCCCTTGGGACATGTCCGCCTTTAGTGCTCAAATCTCCTCACTCTCGGACCTTGTGACCTCCAACCACGAGGAAACCCGTAGGTCCATCGAGGAACTCCGCACAACATCCCGACAACAACATGAGGAAGCAATGGGATCAATTGACCGAATTGAGAATTCGGTCAATTCCGTTTTCGATAGCTTCTATTCTCGTTACCCCCCTCCCCAATGAACTTCATGAATAGGTTTAAGTGTGGGGAGGTGGATTTCGGTTGTGTTGGTGGTCGTTGAGGAGTAAAGTGGTTGTTTTGTATGGTAAGAGGTGGGTGAGAGTGGTGATGTGAATGGGAGGGTGAGCTTAGTGATGTTGGGTGAGAGTTTATGCTAGAGGATGTGGTGGATTTTTGTGTGGTGAAATTTTGTGTGTTGGAATCTTGGTACTTTGATAGTGAGGAATGTTGAGGGTAAGACTATTGCTCCCGTAAATTCGATGATGTGATTACACCGAATTTACATTTTCGAAAAATCCAAAACTATTGCTCCCGGATTTTTGGTGACGTGATTACACCGAAAATCCTTTGAAAAATCCAAAGTGTTTTGCTCCCGATGCTTTAGTGACTTGATTACACTAAAGCACCACTTGAAAATCCAAATTTTTACCTATTTATTTTACTTTCTTTCATTTTCTCTTAGATTTTCTTAGTTTATTTTTAATTTTTAATTTTTCCTTAGCCTTTTCCTAATTTTTTTTTTACTCCCTAGCTACTTCCCATCTTGAATTTTGCATTGAGGACAATGCAAGGTTCAAGTGTGGGGAGGAATCTTATTTTAGTTCTTTTCAAAAAAAATTAAAAACCATAAAAATTTCAAAATTCTCAAAAATCCAAAAATATTTTGTTTCTAGTTTATTTTAGTGTAGATACTTAATTTTAGTGTAGTTTGTGTACATATATTTGTTTTTGTGTTGTTTCCTCTTTTTCCCTTGTGTAGGTAAACAACCTGTCGGACGCCAAAAATCAAAGTCCAAGGTAGATGGATGAAGACCGCTTCGGTATATTCTTTCCACCTTATTCTCTTTTCTTTCGTTTGTTGAAGGAGGATGGGAATTGTATTGGAGGTTCTTGATGAACATTTGGGTTGATGGTTGTTTGCTCACTTGTGGAAATTGGCTCTTATGTGTTTTGTTTTCTTTGTTTTCTTTATTTTTGTGTGATTAGTGTCTAGTTTAGTGTGTCTTAGAGTAGTGTAAAATTTTTCGAAAACCTAGTCTTGAAGCTTATTTTTGGAGCCTACATTCTCTTATTAGTTTTACTTACCTTGATGTAGGACTTGAATCTAGTAGAATAGCTTTAAAATACTAGGCTTATCGACATTCTAGCTTAGGTCCACCCTTCCTACCAAATAGATTACTCGGGGGTTTGCATTTGACCATTTTGATCCCCCGTGGTGTGAAAACTCATTGGTTACCGTGTCTCGTGTACCTAGGTGACCGTTACTCTTTATGGTCGTTTATATAATCCAAGTTTACCTATCAAATACCACAAATATCTTCCACAATAATTTTTGCCTTTAGCTTTTGGTGATTCTATTACATGATGCTTCCCCACTTCTTCAAAAAAAAAAAAAAGGAAACGAAAAACGAAAAAAAAAATCGAAAAAAAAAAAAAAAAATTGAAAAGAAAACAAGGGGAGAAAGAAATGAAAAACTATGAAAATCGAAAAAAGATCACCACACATCAAAATAAATAAATTTTCCGTTGATTTGGGGAGCCATCGTGAAGGTCCTACCGAGGGACCGAGTTCCTAAGGAAGGAAGATAGCGGTGGTGAACCGGTCATTGGAACTATCACTTTTCTATTTCCATTTTTACTTGGATTATTTGGTCATATTGAGTTTTGGGACGATCCTTCTCTTTATTTTATAAAGAGGTCGAGGCACACTTACCTACAGTGTTTTATAACGCCACGGTTCTACCTTTCCACGCCATCTTACGCCCTCTTTGTAGTTTATTTAGAAGGTTGGGAGGAAATTCGCTAGATTATCGATGTTCATAGTAATTTATAGCTATAGTATTAGATTTTTGTCCATGTCTTGTAGGTTAACTAGTTTGAGAATGTTAGTTTTCATAATAGGTGGATGATTAGTGTTTTTCCCGCCGTCTTGATGAGGGTGACGGTGTTTTCCTTTTTGTGATGCAAACATGTCTTGTATTTATGTGCTTAATTGATTGTTTGCGTCAAAAGTTTTGTGCAAGACTCAAGTTGCCTTGCAACGGGATACCTATCCTCATGGTATGGCGTTGTGAGTTGAAGGGGCGTTGAGTGCGCTAATACTCATGCGGTTAGTAATAGTTTAGTGGTCGAGGGATGCTTATATTGTGCATTCACTCCTTGTAGTCTAGGTGCTTGTCTTTGCCTTTGTCGCGCTTACTCGAGGACGAGTAAATGTCTAGTGTGGGGAGGTTGATAACTCCGTTATTGACCGCTTTTCTACACCCTTTTGACGTTTATTTAGCCTCGATTAATCGTATTTTCTTTGGCATTTTGACTCATTTCGTCCATCTTTTGTATTACACGGGTTTTTGCGTTTGTTGTTCGTTTTTAGGTATTTCCGTGCCGAAAACGATGAAACTCGAGCATGTCCGAGTAAAAGGAGGTATATGGACCGAGTTCGAGCCTAGACAAACGCATAGAAGACCGAAAACGGGAAAATGTGGATAGAATGAGTTACGCACGTCTCACCGTGCGTAACCCCTGCAGGCAAGGCGTGGCCGTGCGTTTCCGACCGTGCGCAACCCACCGACCGTGCGCAACTCCAATTTTATATTTTCTCCGTTTTCGACCCGGTTTTTGATGTAACCTAATTAGAAGTATAAATACTCTAATTTTTCATTTGCCTCCAAGCTTTCATTACACTAGTTTCATATTTTGAATTCTTGGGGTTTTAGAGAGACATTGTAGCTCTTTGAAGATCTTCATCTTCCTTATTGTTCAAAGATTGAAGCTTTTATGATTATTATTATTTATTCTTCTTAATCTCTCCATCCTCTTTAAGTGGGTAATTTTTACTTCTCCTTTAGCTTTAATTTCTTTTTGTTATTTCTTCAATTCCTTAGTTTTTCTTAGTTCATCTTCATTTGTTACTCTAGTTTTGTTTTTCTTCATTGTTTCTTCAAATTCTTAGTCTTTACTTGTCGGTTGTTGTTAATTTATCTTAGTTATCCTCTTTCTTGTTTGTTATCTTAGTTTCCTATCAATTTAGTTTTCTCTTGCTCACATCCTTCTTCCATCTTGTTCATGTTTGTGGATTTCTTCATGTTAGAATTAGAATCCCCAAATTAGAATTTCCCGATTTGACCACTTTTACATAATTACTAGTAAAATTCAATTTTTAACAATGTTCATAGTTAAAGATTCCACCTTTATGCTTAATTCCACCAATTTAGCCATGATTAGTGAGTAGTCACCCACTAGGGGTCGATGAAGCCTAAATTCGCCTAAATTGTGCCTCTTGTATGTTTTGTATTGATTGAATTGGGTAATTGGGTGAAGTGGTGTTGAGGATTTTGGATTGCCTTGGTTTAGGAGTTTGAGACGGTCCCAATCCCTTGGTCATCGATGGGAGTCGATTAGGATGGGTAACCGTTTTGACCCTCTATCTTGCCTTACCGTACTAGATCGAACACGGGAGTGGTGTCTAGCGTGGTATCCTTCACACTAGTATGCGTACTTTTTGACTTGAGTCGGTTTGGGATTTATCACGGGAGTGACCCTCGGATTTGACTTAGGGATTCCGCTTTACGAACCCGGGAGGGAGGTAAACGAGGAATTAAGCCGGACACGAACCCGGGAGGGAGGTGGCCGACCTAGATACATGCAACTTCGCCCTTAATCCCGATTCCTTCGATACTCGATATACTTTGGTGCGATTTAGGTGGATTGAAGCGACATCGTTCCTTAGTCATTTTTATTCTTGATTAATCGTTATTTCCCTAGTTATCATCTTTTCTTATTTTAGTTTCATTTTCTTTTTAGTCAATCCTTATCTTAGTTATCATATATTCATCTAGTTTTAGTCCACCATCAATCATCTCTATCGACTTAGATAAACAATTAGAATTGAAACGACTAGGAATCACCACAATCCTTGTGGACCGACCCTTTTTAGTGCAACGATTATATCGTGCGCTTGCAAGGTAATTAAAACCCCAACAGTCCTCCTTGAGGGAGCATGTTAAGGATAAAGATACTAAACGATAGTGATTATACTCTAGCCTAAATTGTAGATACAAAATCCTAGTATTTAGGTAACAATACCTTGTGTAATCTCTGTATAGTTAATAACTCTAGATACGCGAGATACTAGGTTACGACTCTCAATACTGTAGCGTACTGTTTCCCTCTTGTATTTATATCTGCTCTTTAATCAATATAATTATCATTCAAACATATTCTTCTACAGAATTAACGGATAATCTTTCCTATTTGGAGGAGGCAGGATAAACCCATATTGAAAGGAGATATCAAGCAGTTAGCTTAACCCCATTAACGGTTGGCGCAGTGCCTCTGGTGTTGACAACATATGCAATGTACTCTCCATAGTGCATTGTAATTGCTGAGCTCTGGTATCGAGTCAACCGAATGCTCTTCCGCAGAGATTCTGTAATGATGCCATTAAAACCAGCTTTACGTACAAGTGAGTCAATGGCCTCAAGTTGGGTCCATCCTAAAATTATCAGAAATACTATGAAATTAGACTTGAGAGTTTGCCTGAACTGAAATCCAAATCATATTTAGCTCAAAAAAATTTAACAAATAGACACCATTCAAGAGTTTGAGGGCAAAGCAAGACATCTACATATGTTGTTGTGGGGACCCAATTTCATTTCATTCAGAAGAGGAAAAATACCTCTAATGAGCCTAGTCTTAAGTCATGCAAGCGACAGAAGTGTGGTATTTGCAGTTTACATATTACTATGTCCAGGTCCGTGCTCCTCAATTTTGAAAACTTAAAGTATCCAAAGAAGTTCATATATTATTTCTAAGTCGGTAAGCAACACAACGCACCTCCATGCTCAGCAACTTTAGGTAAGTATGTGGCATTTCCACTAACATTATGGTCAGGATCAATAGAATCAATTATAATGCCATGCTTTCCCACCTGCCACAAGATTAATCGGAAGTCCCAGTTACATGTTACTCAATTAACCAAATAAAATAACTGTTATCTTAAAAACGCTAAGCATCATGATCCTACACTTTTTTATATTATAATAAACCACATTGGCATCCATCATCACATCTACATACAGAGGGGAATCTAGCTAGTAGCAAAGGGTAGCACTCGCTACCCCAAACTTACATAAAATGATTAAAACTATCGACTTTTGCTACCCCAAATTTCATAAAGTTGAGACATTTTCATATATTATGAGCAAATATAATGAACTCGCTACCTCAAAATTTTAAGTTTGGATTCGCCGCTGTCTACATACATTGTTAAGCTAACACGAACAAATGCAATCACTCTATCTATAATCCTTCAATAAACACAATAGAGGCATGGAGGCTTTAATCCTGATGATGAGTTTCAATGTTTGCTGCCTTTCTAACATTTCCCTCCGCAAAACATACATTTGCAAACCATTACTTCTTGTGGTTAAAGGAAAATTTCCATTCCCTAACATAACACATCAATCTGAAAGATGGAACTGCCACAATGCCACTTGAAAACTTAGATACACTGTCCATAAAATGAGACACCTTAAGTGCTGTAAATGATCAATTATTATAAGAACGGACTCTTTTATGTATTTATTATACTGATGACTTTCAAGAGGACAATTCATTTACTCCCTCCTATTATCCTTGATCTTCCCTTTTTCCTTTTTGGGCCTAGTACACTCACCCCCTCTTTCCATTTTTGGGTTGTACTCTAATAATTTATTTATTCTTTCTTTAATTTTTTATTCTTTTCTTTACTCACAAACCCCACCACATTCCATTTTATATCCCACTTTTTTCTTACTTAAATCAATTCTTTATTGAAAAATTTGATAACAACAATACCACCTAACATCTTCCACAAATGTTATCACCTTTCAATAATCCCAAAATGATACTACCTTTCTACACTATCTTCTTAAAATAGTTTCAACAAATGATATCACCTTTCAATAATCCAAAAATGATACTGCCTTTCTACACTATCTTCTTAAAACAGTACCCTATAAAATTGACTTGTAATAGAAGGTAACGTAACTTGGATTTTCAATATGAATGTCGAATTTCATAGACGATAATTTTACGGAATTACTTTTTCATACTTGCGCGTTACTCAATCATCCTTTAAATTTCCTAAACTTTCCAATATTACCCTTTCTTTATGTAAGTAACCTTCATTGTTTTTATTCTATTCTAGATCAATTTTTTCTTCAATTTTTTTACTTAAACCTCATCAATTGTATTTATCGATCAATCATCATTTGCGAATTCACTATGTATCATAGTTTGATAATTGATATTTTATCATATACGGAGTAGTAATTTTAATTGAAAATCAGGATTAATTGATTGAAAATCAGGTTTAATCAATGTTAATTAATTATCTACGGTTCTTGTCATCATTTTCTGATCTCAATTTCTATTTGTATAATCGGCTAATTGCAAATTAGGACTTTTTCGAATGACCCTAATTGGTGCAATTGATCTGAAATTCATCGCAAGCTAGGACTTTTCCGGGTACCCTAATTGAACTTCCAGAAATTGATCTGAAATACATCGCAAATAGGACTTTCCGGAAGAACCCTAATTGGTGCAATTGATTTGAAATTCTTGACCTCGATTTTTACTCGCTTCCTCACAAATTAGGACTTTTTCAAAGAACCCTAATTAGTGCAATTGAATTTGAAATCTACGACCTCAATTTGTACTTGAATCATCGCAAATTAGAACTTTTTGAAAAACCCTAATTGTTGCAATTGATTTTGGTTTTTTTTTTTTCTCTAAAAACTTAGGTGGGAGGGGGAAATGAGAGGGGTAGGGTAGTAATTTTGAGGTATGATTGAGTAATGTTAATGTATAAAAAAGTACCACCCTAATTTTATCAACTTAATACCTTTACAATTTATAACAAACAACTACTCGGTTTTTTGTAAGTCACTGCAACAAAAAATAATTTTTTTCGTAAGTCAAAAGGTGTCTTATCACAAGAAAAACTATATAACTGTACTTATTGCTAGACAATTCCTATAAATAACGAAGTACTTCGTATAATTTGTACTCCTATACGTGATATTGTAACAACGTGGACGTGGACTGTTAAAAGACATGGACAACCCGTCGAAATTCAAATGATAATCCGATCCGTTGTTTTCCTTTGTCGGCCCATCAATGACTTTTTTCGACCAATAAATGACAGTATCAGGTCTACCGGTCAGCTACGACTCCGACAATAACGCAGACCCATACCTATATCCGTTTTTTTAAATGAGATCCGTACCTGACCGAAAGTCATCGGGTTGGGAAAAAATGAGACCCAAACCCAATTCATTTAAGGGTGCTCAAAAAAAAGTGGTCCGGACAGGTAAATTGTACTAACCTGGACCGTCGAGATAGAACCAGATGCACATCGGTCTCCGCGTGCCCAAAATATTGGCGATCGGTCTCTGTTCCAGTCCATACTTTAAAAGAAAATAATCTATTTTTTCGACCCCGTCCGGTCCAACCCGGACCTAAAGGGGTCTGATCCGGTCTGGGTCCCTTCTAACTAGTTCAGTCTCCAGGTTTGTATTTTTTTGGATGACCGAACTTCGGTCTATCCGGTCTTGTCTAGTCCAGGTTTGGACTGTGAACACCCATAGACCCATTTACGCCCGACCCGTTGGGTATTGGTCTAGTCCTAGACCCACTGTTATCCTTAGTAGAAATATTAGTCTAAAAAAATTGGTAAGAAAATTGAGTATGAAAATGAGCAATAACTAATTAAAGTGTGGGTTTAACAATTTATTAACCTGTTGAGCAGGTAACAGGTATTTGGTTCTACTTAAAAAATATGGTGTTAAAAGATGATATCATTTTGGATTATGGAAAGGTAATATTATTTGTGGAAGATGTTGTAAATGTGGTATCTAATAGATTATACGTATACAGTATATAGATTATATGTACCTCTCTTCCTTGTTCATTGTATTTCTCTCTAGATATCCGTAGCATTAGTTAATGTATCCAAGTTAATGAGATGTTTCTAGATTAGTAGGACTTGTATATAAATAGGTGTACTCACTGCTGATAAGACTCAAGGAAATATAACATCTTTTATGGTATCAGAGCATACCTATCAAAATATCATTCTTTTCTTTCTTCTTCTTTTCTATTTTGCAGGTTCACGTACCTCTTCTCTTCTATTTTTGCAGGTAATTCATCCCTGACATTTTTGCTTCAAGGCCCGATCGATGCTCACTTTGGAAGAAACCCGGCAGGCCCAGTCTAGCCCGAACTAGACAACTGCCTTAGCCGCCACCATTGACAGTGACGACCCGGGTTCCACCACACCTCGCTCCTCCGAACGCCAGTAGCAGCGCGACAGATCTGGTGGGTTTTTTAGCCAAGGACGCTCCGGCAACTCCTATCGTGGCCGTAACCCCGGAGCGCGACCACCCCAGCAACGCGCCTCCGGCCGCCCTCCCACGCCGCCATCTGCTCCTGCCTCCCACGCCGCCGGCCATTGGGCTTGGATTCCGGCCAGTTCGTGGGCCTGGATTCCGGCCAGTTCGTGGACCTGGATTCCGGCCAGTTCGTGGGTCCCTCCATCCCCTCCCGCATCATTTCACGCTCCCCCTGCCCTTACCCGACACAGGGCTGGGCGCCTCCGGCCGTTGGCGCTGGCGTGCTCGGTCCCCTGCAATCCTACCAGGCTTTTGTCGCTCAGACTCCACCTTCAATCTACTCTCCTCCCTCTGCTCAGCAACCAAATTTTTACCCAACTGAGTTAACAACAACTATTGATTCTGTAACCCTACAAGAACCCGATTCAAATTAGTATAGGATACGGGAGCGTCCGCTCATATGACCGCTAACTCAGGTACTCTCGTCTCATATTTTAATTTGAGTTCTCCTCGTCATATTATTGCTGGTAACGCTCACCAAGTTCCAATTAAAGGTCACAGAAACACGATTTTTTTCCCGACCCCATCACCTCTTAAATTAAATCACGTTCTTCATGCACCCAACTTAGTCAAAAATCTCGTATCCGTTCGTAAACTTACAATTGACAGTTATGTTTCTGTGGAATTTGACCATTTTGGTTTTCTGTGAAGGACCTCCGAACGGGGAACCATATCATGAAATGCAATAGCCGCGGTGACCTTTATCCGGTCTCATCTACCCCAACCGTCCCTCCTAGCTCGTTTCTTTCTCTTTCCGCCCTTACTCCAACCACCTGGCACTCTCGTCTCGGTCATCCGGGACCTCAAATTTTTAATTTACTTAGACCTATTCTTGCTTGTAATGAATTGCCTAGCACACAATTATATCATGCTTGTGAATTAGGCAAACACACTCGCCTTCCCTTTTCTAATTCTATTTCTCGCTCTTTACTTCCTTTCGATATTATTCATAGCGACTTGTGGACATCTCCCGTAGTGCGCAATTTAGGTCATCGATACTACCTTCTGTTTCTCGACGACAATAGTAATTTTCTTTGGACTTTTCCAATCAAAATTAAAAGTCAAGTCTTCTCTCTCTTCTCTCAATTTCACTCTCTCGTCTATACCCAACTTAATATAAAAATTAAGAATTTTCAATGTGATAACGGACGTGAATTTCAAAACACTCTGTATCAAAATTTCTTTCACGAACATGGCATTCAATTCTGATTGTCTTGCCCCCACACCTCTAGTCAAGATGGAAAAGCCGAACGTAAAATTCGTACCATAAACAATATCATCCGCACCCTTCTCGTTCATTCTCACACCTCCCCCGAACCTTTGGCCTTACGCTCTCGCTATGGCCACGTATCTCCACAACATTATTTCGAGCAAAGCCAATAATCTCATCTCTCCCACCTAACACCTCTACCACAAATATCCCTCTTACTCTCATCTCCGTGTGTTTGGATGCTTATGCTACCCTCACCCTCTATTAACAAACTTGACCCGAGATCCACTCCTTGCGTTTTCCTCGGTTATCCCTCGGCTCACCGTGGTTACTTGTGTCTCGACTTATCCTCCCAGAAAGTTCTCATTAATCGTCAAGTCACTTTTCACGAAACCGTCTTTCCTTTTCACGATAAAATTTTCCCTCCCCTTACCTCATACACTTTTCTGAATACTACTCCTTCCCCTTTCACCCAACACTTATTGGCCCAACAAAATCCAACCCCCCCCCCCCCCCCTCTTCAAGTATATTCTCGCAAATCCAAACAGGCCGAACATTCTCCCACAAGTCAGGCCCAATCTGACCCTCCCTCCTCCCCTTAAAAATCAAGCCCTCTTCCTCCCTTTCGGCTCAACAGGCCTCTCCCTTACACCAACCCCGGTCCACTCCTCACTCCTCCCATCCGGCCCAACCAGATCCCCATACTAAACAACCCCTTACCTCTCAGCCCATCTCACCTTCCGCACCCTCTACCGAGCCCAATCCATCTTCCACTCAATAACATCCTATCTAACCTTCCACACCAGCCCAACCCCTCTTCCACCCCACAACAGCCTAACCCCACAAAAGCCCTCTCATCTCATCCCATGACCACCCGTAGCAAACACGGGATCATCAAACCCCGTCTCCTACCCTCCCTTCTCGCCACCACCTCCCCCTCCTCCATTCCCCGAGACCCTACATCTGCCCTCCGTGACCCTTATTGGCGACAAGCACGACAAGTATGATGCACTTATTAAAAATGATACGTGGGTCCTCGTCCCGTAGCCATCTGATGCTAACGTTACCCGTTGTATATGGCTCTTTAAGCACAAATTTAAATCTAACGGAGATTTAGAACGATACAAAACCATCTTATTGTTAATGGCAAGTCCCAACATATCGGAATAGATTGTGAGGAGCCATATAGCCTAGTCGTCAAGCCCGCCACCATCCGTATTGTCGTCCTCAGCATTCTTGTGTCCCGCCACTGGTCCATTCACCAACTTGACGTGAATAATGCCTTCCTTCACTGCCACTTATCTAAGACCGTTTATATGCACCAACCACCCGGTTTTCGCAATCAGGCTCATCCCGATCACGTCTGTCTGCTCAAAAATTCTTTATATGGTCTTAAACAAGCTCCTCGGGCATGGTACCAACGATTCACGGATTTTGTCCAGTTCATTGGTTTTTGTCACAGCCGTGTAGATCACTCACTCTTCATTCTCCGCTCTTTTCATCACACAGCCTTTATTCTCCTTTATTTGGATGACATTGTTCTAATCTCATCCTCCGATTCTCTTCGAGACTCCATTATTCGAAGCTTTCAAGACAGAATTTGCTATGACTAACCTTGGTCCTCTCAGCTATTTTTTGTGTATTTCTGTCGATCATCGCAATAACGGCCTATTTCTCTCTCAGTCAACCTATGCCAAAGAGATCTTAACCCGTGCTCACATGTCTAATTACAAACCCATCAGCACCCCTGTCGACACTAGCTCAAAACTGAGTTCTGCCACCGGACCTCCCATCGCCGATCCAACTTTATATCGCAGTCTGGCAGGTGCCCTCCAATACTTAACTTTTACCCGTGCAGATATTGCTTTCGCGATCCAACAGATTGGTTTATACATGCATGATCCTCGTGAACCGCACATGACCGCTCTAAAACGTATTCTTTGCTACCTCCGTGGGATAATTTCCCTCGGCATCACCATTTGTCCATCCTTTACGGGTTCCCTTACTGCTTACTCCGATGCTGACTGGGGCGGCTGCCTCGACACTCGCCGCTCCACTTCTGGTTATTGTGTTTATCTTGGCGACAACATTATATCTTGGTCTTCCAAAAGACAACCCACATTGTCCCGATCAAGCACGGAAGTCGAATATTATGGGGTCGCTAATACTGTCGCCGAAACTTGCTGGATTCGGAATCTCCCTCTTGAGCTTTAATGTCCTCTCACTAAGGCTACTATTATATATTGGGATAATGTGAGTACTATCTACCTCGCTGGCAACCCAGTTAATCCCCAACGAACCAAACACATTGAAATGGATATCCATTTCGTCCGTGAAAAGGTTGCCCTCGGGGAAATCAAGGTCCTACATGTCCCCTCCCGTTATCAGTTTACCGACATCTTTACAAAAGTGCTCCCACTGACCCTTTTGGATGATTTCAGGTCCAGCCTCAACGTCCACTCTTCTCCCATTTTGACTGCGGGGGCGTAATAGATTATATGTATCTAGTATATAGATTATATGTACCTACCTCTCTTCCTTGTTCATTCTATTTCACTCTAGTTATCTGTAGCATTAGTTAATGTATCCTAGTTAATGAGATGTTTCTAGATTAGTAGGACTTGTATATAAATAGGTGTACTCACTGTTGATAAGACTCAAGGAAATATAACATCATTTAGTATCATTCTTATCAATTTTTCCTTCTTTATTCTCTTCATAATTTCTGTGCCAAAAAAAGAGAGGGAAGATCATGGGTAATAGGAGGGAGTATGTATCATGATGAATTTTTATAAGAAAGGACACTCTTATGTATTCATTGTGAATTATGACATAACAGAGTGAGATGACTTACGTTGGAAATTCATCTACAATGCTCAGATGTCGATTCTCTAACATGCAATACTTCTTTTTTGAGTAAGCAATCATGCAAAATGAGACACCTTAAGTGATGGGCATGATATCAGCCTAAACACCCCAACTCCCCACACACACTACTTCATAGACCTAATATGCAAACAAGATACCTACAGATATGAGATATCTGATCTACATGGATTGTCAAAGACATTAGCCAGCTAGATTAACATTCCTGGATGGATGGATGCAGTTCGTTTTTTTAGTTCAAAGGGGAATCAAAGTCATGTATGCCAAAGATGGCGGGAAGAATCAGCACCCCACTACGAGATCGAATGTATTATAGGCAATTATCCACCAGGGATAGAACGCTAGAAACCTATAACTCTTCTACTCCTTTCAGCTTAAAGAAGAAGAAAAACGAAAAGATGGCATGAACAAGAGAACAGACCTCCCAGTCAAGGTAGTCAGTGGTAGTTTCATAGTCAATCAGGATGAAATTGTACATTGCAATTGTGGTAATTCATTAGCCTGAATTGGGGTGGGGGGGGGGGGGACGGTGATTTCTCAGTGCACTGCGGTTGAAGACAAAAGGAAATGGTAATGGGAGCTTTAGTAGTAAAGGGTCTTGAATCGCTCACAACTACAATTGAACAACAGCAGCAGGTACGTAAGAATAATTGATAGACAGGGACATATGAATATATGACGGAACTGCAACTATCTCCAGAGTGACAATGCAAGCACGCAGATAATAGCAAATGAACCTAACAAGGAATCTACAACAAGCTATATGTGAAAGCAGAATAGCTTGATACATATTGAGTCTTGTCAAGTACAAAGATTCACAAAAAATGAAAGAAGATCGGGGGATGTGCCTGTCCATGGCCAAGTTACGAATTCCAACTTACAATTCAGAACAACATTAGTAAACAATTAAGGAGTATAAAACAAGTACTATGACAGTTCATTGATTTTTTTTTTTCGTGGATACACATACAAGTCTAAAAAAGAAAAAGGTTGATCGTCTTTGAGGGAAAAAGAGTACACTGCAACAAACATAAGCAAAATAATTAAGCAAGATTGGAAGATACGCACAAGCAAGAGTACATGACACATAAATTACATGATTTCCACATACCATCAACACTACGGTTGTTTGGATAGATGGTATTTCGAGGGAAATGGAGGGGAGGAATTTGAAGGGAGACAATTTCCCCTGTTTGGTTAGCAAAATGGAGGTGGAGGGATTTGGAGGGTACATAAATTAGATCCCTTGATTTCCCTCCTCTAAGGCAATTTATTTCTCCTCCAAGGCTCCAAAAAGGAAAGATTTGGATGGGAAAACTCTCTACTTCCCCCTCCCCTTCCCTCCTTTCCACTTACCTTACTTCTCCTCCATTTTTGATATCCAAACAAGGCGTTAGCACTAGCTTCATGGAGGATATATAACTCAACAACATTCAGCTGCTATGTTTATCTCATGGAGTATGCAACAATCAACATTGACAAACAAAACTTTGTGCTTTACGCGAGAGTATGGAGGTCGATGACTGATGAATTCAGACAATTAATTAGAGCAACCAATCGTAGGAAAGCTCTCTAGATAGTCGGATACTTTGTGACAAGATGTCAAAGGCATAAACGGAAATTTTCAGCAACAAAAACATAACCCTAGTGCCTCAAGGGCTCTCACAAATTTTAGAGTAAGGGATGTCCGAAATATGCAACCTTACCACTACAACACAACCACCGT
This sequence comes from Agrostemma githago, assembly GCA_958450325.1. NCBI lineage: Eukaryota > Viridiplantae > Streptophyta > Magnoliopsida > Caryophyllales > Caryophyllaceae > Agrostemma > Agrostemma githago. Next base: position 52,409,163 of record OY288258.1, on the reverse strand, counting down.
GTTAAAAAAAGAGGTTTTTTACATGACCTAAAACTACAATTGTACTCGTATCAGATTGCACTCAATAGCCAATATTTCACATTAAGAAGAATAGACGCCAGCTTAAGCAACAGAAAATGAGAAATAATAAACAAATACGAACAAAGTGTAAAGAAGAAGCTATTCTACATTTGAGCACACTAGAAACAATACAATACTCCGTACCTGGTAAGAGCAAAGTACCTAAAACCATAACCAAGGGACATGGCCAAGAGTTCCAATACAACCACGAAGACGAGCGAGGCTCCCCGCCCAATGGCGGACCCAAGGTTGCGCACAGCCCCCCAAGTGCGCACCCTTGGTTTTTTTTTAAAAAACATTAACTGAACATCCAGTACATATAGTAACAGCGCAGTAGTTGAGCATTCAGAATGGAAGTGGTGTGGTGGTAAACTACTTGCATTTGAGGCAAGAGGTGGCAGATTCAATCCCCTATTGGACATTTTTTCACTTACATTTTCAACTCTCTTTTCTATTTTCTTTTAATTTTTTTTTCTTCTTTTACTTTTATTTTTACTTGTATATGTTTAAATCTTAAACCATTTGTCAAAGTTTAATATTCCAAATTTACATGTAGATACAAATTTAAATTCTTTGTTATACATAGCATAATCTATGGACTAATTTGTTTTATTCTTTTGTTGTGTGCCTTCATTGCTTGTTAATTCTATACCCAAAATTTTAATTTTAAAATTTAGTAAATTTAGAAACTTAATTTCAAAATTGGTACTCCCTTCATCTCAATTTACATTTGTTTTATAGACAAAAATTAAGGTAACGAGAGAAAAATTAATTAAAAAAGTACAAAGTATATAGGATAAAATTACTAAAAAAATACTCCCTCCGTATCTAAATGTTCGTCCCCTTTTATTAAAATACTACTCACGTATATTAAACAAAGGAGACGAACATATAGATACGTAGTGATTTTATACATATAAGAAATATTTTATTGGACTGAAAGATAAATACTTGGTAGAAAAATTGAGAGTGTTAAAAAAAATTGTGCACCCCCAGATCGAAAATTCTGGGTCTGCCACTGTCCCGGCCATCAACAACTTTATTCCAAGTTACAAACAATGGGCTGCATTCATAATTGAAATCAGTTAGCTCTACACTCGTCAGTGATCATAAAATATTGTACCCAGCCAAGTCCCCCACCAATAGGGATGGCAATTTCACCCGCATCCGTTCCGCACCCGACCCATCCACAAAAATTAAATGGGTGAAAATCCGAATAAATGGATGAATAGCGGGTGATGGATGAAACGGGTGATGGATTGGGTCGGATCCGGGTGGAGCATCATCCCACCCGTAATCCGTTAACCACCCGATCCGACATCATCCATTTAAAAAAAATATGTGCCTTCAAGAGTCGAGACTATGAAGCTTAATATTTGTATCACATGTTAGTTTGTGATGGAGAATTTATAATGTCTAATTTTCATGTCTAGACTATGAAGCTTCCATGTATGGATTTAATTTTCATGTCGGAATTGTAATGTTTAAATTTATATTGTATTTTCGCAAGGCAACGAAAGACGTCGAGTCGCAAGCTAGGGCTCGCAAGAATTTTTTTCCTATTTGGTATTTATTTCATAAAATAATGGTACAAGTGAATCACCCGTTAAGCACCCGAACCATCCGTTTCACCCGTGGATGACGGGTGGATCGGATATGGATGACACCTTTAGTGGATGATGGGTGGATCGGATGAGCGGATAGAGACGGGTGATGGATGCGGGTGAGGCTCCACCCGATCCGAATCCGACCCATTGCCATCCCTACCCACCAATGACTATTTACCGAATCATAGGAAGAGCATATCATTTACTACTTCCTCCATTTTCTTTTTATCTTCCCATTTACTTTTGACATACTTTTTTTTGTAATGAATATAAAATAATAAATTTAAAAACTAGTGAGGGTAGAATGGTAAGTGTGGGTAAATAGGAAATAATAAAGATGGAAAGTGTTGTAAATAGTAAGGGTAGTATGGTAAAAATTATGGACCAAAAAGGAAAGAAATGAAACGGGAAGATAAAAAAAAAGTGGATCGAAAAAGAAATTGGGAAGATACAAAGAAAATGGAGGAAGTAAAAGAAAACTAACAAAAATTAGAGATAATCATCAACACAAAGTAAGGCACCAACACTAACCGCTATTAAAATGACAAATGAACCTACTTTACTAAAACACGAAAATCAAATATAGGGGGTAATGATTAATCCAACTCCAACTTTTCCGCAATAGTCGAGATGTTGGAGGAAATAAAATGAACCAAACAAATTTTAAAATGTACGGATTTAAAATATCATATTACTATGAGTTCTGAATTCATTCTATATATAACCATTGAACCAAACCGTCCCTAAATATTTTGAATAACCGAATGACTTGATGTTATTGATACAGTAGATCACCATATATACATATACTCCGTATATAGTACAATAATTGAGAGCTATGTGAAAATTGAGAGCTACAATCTAGAATTTTAACAACTCAAGGCACTATGCCACTATGTACAAAATTCCTGGTCTAACAATAATCATATACCGCGGTTACATTTTTACTTTCTACAGGGAGTAGTTTCTAATTTTTTTTTTTTTTTTTTTTTTTTTTTTGCCGGCCAAAACAAACATGAGTTAAAATTTATCACGTGCTGAAATGACTAATCCATGAGCACGAGTATTAAGACTCCTAGGAATGTATTGAACACTTAAACAACGAAAGTAGTTTCTAATATTAGTTTGTCTCACGATATCAACTTCTGAGACAGTCTCACAATAAAAGTAAGGAGGGATGGATATACAACTCAGGAGTACTCCCAGTGTATAGTTTGAAACCACTTGGTTCTTAAAACCAGTAGACCCACGGATAATCCAACCAACAAGTCAAGATCATCCAAAACTACTGATTTCGGAGTATTTATAATTAACAAGAAGCTTTTACGACACCAATTATGAAAATAATCGGTAATATCTAGCAACAGGAGTCAGTACATATTCCACGATGAGTAGTTAGCATTTTGATTGCTAATAGTGAACGATATTCTATTACAATGGAAAACCATAGAGGTACACGGGGGAGTAAAACAAGCAGATGTCATCCCCAAATTTGACTACAATTTCAATCTGAGTCTGAATCGTTTCTTCGCTTCTCCTTGTCCTTCCGGCTCTTCCTCTTGTCATCTGAATCCCGAGAGTGTCGCTTCTCACGCCTCTCCTGCTTACCGTGCTTCCTCTCTTCATGCTTTTCGCGCTTTCTTTCATTATGCTTTTCACGCTTCCTTTCATCGTGCTTCCTCTTCTTCCTTCTCACTTCTTCATCCGACTCATCTTTGTTGCTTCTCTCAGAAGGCTCCGGAGCAGCCTCGGCTGGCACAACAGCTACATCGCTTGTGCCAACCTGGATAGATACAGCTGTTTCCAAAGTAGAAGGAGCTCTGCATTTAACAAACAAAACTGGTCGATAAAAAAACCTTAAAAGTAATTCATCACCTTACGTCACTCCTCCCATTCCCCCTCTCCAAACAGCCGCAATGAGGCCATCAAAAATTTCGAGCATCTATGGCAGAAACGAAGCATCTCCAAGAAGGATTTCTAAGAAATACTTCGTATGTTCTACTTCAGAAAGCACTTCCTGTAATTCTGTAAGCTAGTAACAAAAGCATACACTAGCTATTTCTTCATGAAACGCCAATATCAACATTGCCATAATGTCTCAAAGGTACATGCATCCTTGGCAAGGCAATGAGGCATGGATTACTTATCTTCTATTTCATATTGAATGATTCAACAACTCATTTATAACAGTACTTGCTTTCCAAAGAGAAAATGATTAAATAAAGATTGTATCCAAGTTTAGTAAAACAAATACCTGGCAAAACCAAGTCCCTGAACTTGCGCTGCATCAGCATGGCCTGCACCTAAATCTTCTGCAGTTGAACTACGCTTGACAAGTTCAGTAAACTCGTGCTTGTCAAGTCGATTGCCTTGAGGTCGATTAGAACGCTTTGGAGCTAAACCAAGTGCTTCCCTCATCAGCTGTTCCTCTTCTTCTTTAACTCTTTGTATCTCCGCCTTTAAGGCATCTTGATCTGCATCCTTGCCATTTTTGTCCTTTGAGTACCAAAACAAATCTTTACCTGTTCAAGCCAAATCAACAGTTACACATAGAAACAATGATTCCTCTGAGAAATATACTCGTACTAAATATCATAGGTATACAAGAGTTTTCAAAAGTATAGTCACGTGGATATCGAAGGTTGTGTCGACCTCCCAAGTTCAATTACCCACAGTTCTCGAAGATCTCAATGAACAAAACAAGATAGGGTTGGACTCAGTCCTTTCGGAGATTCAATTAAAGCAAAAGTATGTGACACATTATACACATGTTAGAAAAAGCAAAGGAGACAATCACCAACATCACTAGACTCCTGAAGTACCTAAGTGGTTCTATATCAAGAAAGAAAACAGAAAAGTGAGCCTGCTTGCACTGCAACAAAGAAACCAGAAATCCCCTGATGCATCACCAAACAAGCACAATAAACAATAAAATGCGAGCAGTTAATAAATCAATAAGAGTCCAATTAAGAAATACTCCGTAAGTATATTAGAAAAGTCGAACACCTCAGTTAATTAAGATATCCAAACTGCAGGAAAAAAGAGAGTAAATGAATTCTCAAAGTACCTTTCTGCCATCTCCCAACAGGAGCCTTGACACTGTGTCCCAGGTAGTTTTCCCTATGTTTATCAACCTTCACATCATCCCACTTGAATTCTGAAGCAACAGAAATGAAAACAAATATTAACAGTTGTAAATAGCCAATAAAAGAAGTTGGGAGACGTCAGACAAAAAAGTCAAAACACAAAATTACCATCACATGTCTGGAAAACTGATGAATAAAATGGAAAAATAACAGAATGCAAATTCTAAAAAAAATAGCGTATTAAATCACCACAGCAGGAGCCAGTCAAGTAAGCAAATAGCTGGATTTTAAGGTAAAAATTATATTTTACTGTTGTTCAGTGAGGACACCTAGGAGCATTACGCTATCATACTATCATCTACTTTATTAGAAAAAAACAAAGAGAGGGCACTAAATACATCTTGATACCCATGCGCCCAATATTATACACTATTTTAGCCTGTGGATGGATCTGGAACTTTCCTGCCACCCTTCCTCTAAGACCAAATTCACAGTAAGTTATTCCTTAAGAATGCTAGCATCGAGAAAGGTTAACCAAACAAGGCCAAATTACAAACATTTTAATGTCCTCAGTCATACTAGATAAATATTGTTCATTGTGGGCACATGTGGGGGAATAAGACAAAATATCCCTCTGGCTACCTAAGTATTACCAACTAACTTTGAACAAAATCATATCAAATTATATGAACACAAATAGGGCAATGGAGAAAGGAGGAACTAGAAGGAGGATAAGAGGAAAAGAAAGATGTGGCCGTGTATGGACAAGGATGATCACGAATGACACAGAGTAACGGGGTATTGGTGAGAGTATAGCATTGGATCAATTTAGGAGGCCATATAGATTACTCAAACAAAGGTTGAAGGGAAAGTCAAAAAGGGTGAGATTCCTCCCAAAAGTCCAGAAATTAATACCATTGGGGGTCACGAGTAGCCTACTATAAGTCAGCTATAGAGGTACCATTCACCTCTTGATGGCCTTACGCTCTCATATTCAATCTATAACAAATTCCTGCAATTTCTTTGTAATGCTTATGAAGATACATAATACATACTCCGTATGACTTACCAGAAGCAAGTACCCATCTCAGACTCAGGACACGGAAAATTAGATTTGGTGGGATTCAGAAAGGCTGAAGTTGTTGGTCATTTAAAAGCTGAAAAGAATAAATTTCTATCCCGCAGGTTAAAAATCCTATATTTTTCAACCCATAAATGCCAACCTGTTGTAATCTGGTAGACTTTTAGCCAGAATGGCAACTGAAGTCCTCAAGTTTTAAAACAGATTTCATACGCATAACGAACAGGTTCTAGGAGGCACAGTCAGGCTAAGGGGGGAAGGGAAGGAAAAAGTAGACATCCTGAAGAGAGACAATTCATACTGAAGATGAACCTGGCCAGCCTGCTACTCTGTGAATCATTCAAGGTCATGGACCGTGGGGAACAAGGCAGGTTTGAATAGACAATCTAACGGTTTGCGCACAAAAGGAGAATGATTGTTTACTGTATAAAGGAGACGGCTTAAACACAACAAATTCGTATTTCAAAGAATAAGAACAAGATGTGAGCCAAAGCTGCCAAGTTGATCAATCACAAAGAGAAAACAAAAACTCGCACAAATCATTACTCTTAGTCTAGTATCTAAGTGAACAAGAAGTTGAGTACATTCAAAATTGGGCATTTCAACAAGGTAACCTCTCCTTGGTTTTGAAAATACAAGAAATCAGGGAGTATGTGGTAACTGTTTACCCTAAATGAGCCTTAACTTTTAAAGGGTCAATTTTATCGGTTAAGTAAGCGATTAGCTGATGGCATCCCCTCACAGCCAATCCCTATTCCCGTTGCCGGAAGCCAATAGTTAGAATTGGGATTAAGAGGAAACCCAGATTGGGCAATCAACCCTAATTGTTGATGAAAGGGAGGAAACATCACAAACATGGATGATATAAGCATAGGCATAGCATAGGGTTAAGGAATCGAATTGGAAAATTGATAAACATGAGAGAGAGGGGAGAGAGAGAGAGAGAGCATACGATCTCGGCCACCGCGGACACCGCCTCTGGTGGGATGATACATTCTTGTTGCCTCTGGGTTTGATTGTTTCCTATCTAAGATTCACAACAACAATCCAAATCTCCAAAGTAGCTGAAATTGTGCTGGGGATTTAGAGTGGAAATTTGGCAAAAAAAGTTTTATTCATCACCTCATCTATTTATATATATAGGAACTTTAGGAACACTATAATTTGAAGACTATCCCCATCGTCACCTTAATGGCGGGTCATCCTGTTTTAATGTTTTAATCAATTTGTTGACCATCACTCGTCCTATACATCTCTCACTTTCTCTATCCCATATATCTCTTTCCTATATTTTTTTTTTCAACGACCACTATATTTACATATATTTATTATTACAAATATTTTAATTCCAACATTATTATTTTTTAAATATTGAGGAGGTTTATTAAAAACGTACCATCAATTTTAAAAAAAAAACAAACTTACGATTACAATTAAATCATTACAACTGATAAACGGGTAGCGATTACAATGGTATAGGACATCTGCATACATTGATTAAAAAAATACAACTTCAACGGAGTGCATAACATTAAATAAAGAAAATAATGTAAATACTTCGGAACCATAAATAACATTAACGTAATTTAGTCGCGAAAGTTCATCCAAATATGTTCAAAGAGGTCATTTTTTAGGGCGACATGGGTTGGTTTATCGCGAATGTTATCATAATTTTGTACGAACCGATCTTGAGCTGATCTACGGCGACGCTGATATTCAAAAGGATTATCATTAGCTAATGTAGGATGATCTTCTTTGAACTCTCTAATTATATTTTCATACTGAGATATGTTTCTCGCTCATCTTCTACTATCATGTTATGCATAATGATACATGCAATAAGAACTTCCCCCATGATATCTTTTGTTCAGAAGTAGACAAGGGCGCTTAATGAACGCAAATCGAGATTGAAGGACACCAAACGCACGCTCAACATCTTTTCGACAACTCTCTTGGCGAGCAGCAAATAATTTTTGCTTCTGAATTTGGGGAACAGTAATTGTTTTCACAAATGTCGCCCAACCAGGATATATACCATCAGCGAGATAATATCCCAAGTTATACTCTTTTCCGTTTACCATGAAACATACCGGTGAGCCGAATTCTTCTAAAATATCGTCAAAGATTGGAGAACGTTGAAGAACATTTATATCATTATTGGAACCCGGTGTGCCAAAGAACGCATGCCATATCCATAAATCATAAGATGCAACTGCCTCTAAAATAATTGTTGCCTTCGAGCTTCTCCCAGCATATTGTCCTGACCATTGCGTCGGACAATTTTTCCATTCCCAGTGCATACAGTCAATACTACCCAACATGCCAGGAAATCCACGTGTCTGGCCAATATGAAGTAATCTTGCTAAATCGTCTGCAGTTGGCCTGCGTAAATATTGAGTTCCAAAATTTGAAATAACACCTCGAGCAAAGTGTCTAAGACTATCCTTTACGACGGTCTCACTCATACGCAAATACTCATCCACGGAATCCGCAGAAGAACCGTACGCTAGGATTCTTATCGCAGCCATACATTTTTGCAAAGCTGAGAAACCAAGTCTTCCATTACCGCCGGCTCTTTGTTTGAAGTAGTCGTCACTGTCGGAAAGAGTGTTAACTATGCGCATGAATACATGTTTATGCATTCGAAACCTGCGGCGGAATAGCTCCTTGGATAAATCGGGTTCTGAAAATAGTCGTTCAGTAATTGTTGATTACCATCCTCACGATTCCTTTCAATATATCTCCTTGGTCGTCTAGGAGTACTAGTGAGTTGTGTATTAGATTGAATATGTTGGTTTATACGTTGACTTATGAGGTCGTTTAATTGCTCAGATTCTTCATCCACTTGAGATTCTCATTCATTATCTGAAATCTTATTTTGATTAACAATATCATCATTTAAAGAATCTGAGCTAGAACTTGAAGTAGACATTTTTTTTTGTGATATACTATATGATTATTATTTAGGAAGATTGAAAATGTTGTATTGGGTTTGATATCTATAACATAACTAATGATATGTATATATAACCAGGGGCGGATGTGGGTGAGTGACTGGGAGGTCATGTGCACTCACGTGACATTAAAAAAAAAAAATTGGAAAAAGCAACAAACACGCTCAACAGAGACCCAGAGAGAGATAGGAGAGAAGGAAGTAAAAACACCACAAACACATCCCTTAGCATCCTAGATCCACCACTACTCTGCCTCCCACCGGCCGTCGTTCCTGCCACCTGCCGGCGTCATCCACTCATCCTTACAAATTAAAATAAGTTATCTATTTTCCCCAATTTCAAGTTTGATTTGTTACTTAAATAACATTCATTCAATTTTGATTATTCTATAAGTGTATGAAGTAGATTTGTTATTAACTTGTTCATTTGTAATCGTTAGTTTTCTAATTACATGATTATCTCATATTTTCTCAAACCCTAAATCACCCACCTACTTAACAATTAATTTCGATTATTTGAGACCCTAATTTCTATATTTGGGGAATTATTGATGTTCTTCCTCATGCATTTGGGTTATTTGAGATACTTGTCTTCTCTAATTTCTACCATTAGTTTCTTGTGAGACCGTCTCATATTAAGATAGTGTGAGAAATGCTTATACGGAGTAATACACTGAAAAGCAAGAGAAATTTTAAAAAAAAAAAACTTAATAAAATAACCCCCCATTAATTTTTTTTGGTCTCACAGTACATTATTGTGAAATTGTCTAATACGATTATGAGTTTTTGTGTAATTTATTGGAGAACATAACGATAAAAGTGCGAAAATCCTTGTGGGGGAGGGAGTATGAGACAGTCTCACAGTAACATTGTTGTGAGACCCCTGACGTGAGGGTGATAGTTTTTATTTTATTTTTATTTTAAATTTTGTTTATGGTGGGTTATTAGTGTTTTTTTTTTGAACGAGAAGAATAATTCATTAGTAGAACGCCAAACGGCACTTACAACGTATACCTATAATTGTAGTCAAATCTGGTTATTAGTGTATTTTGATAGATCTTACACTAATGAATCTCACAAGAGACTTATTGGTTGAAGAATTATTGATGTTCTTCATATGTTCGAGTATTTTATTTAGTAATGTAAAAATTTTGATAGATTAATGATGAAAAGCGAAGGTATAACATATTTGTGGGATTGGAAGTCACAAAAAAACCACATCATCGTCTTCACTACCGTCAAATTTTAATCTTTTTATGATTTTTTTTGTTTGGGATATTGTCCATGAATTTTTTAAATAGTGCCCCTCCTATCGTCAAATCCTGGATTCGCCCCCGTATATAACCACCTTTTTTCAAACCCGATTCCAATGACTCATTTTACATTTTTAGTGTAACGGTCTTCAAAATTTGAATCTAACGAACACAATTCCGAAAACTCATTTTAAATTATTAGTGCAACGGTCGTTTTCAAAATTTGAATCTAACAAACCCAATTCCGACGTCTCATTTTAAATTTTTAGTGCAATGGTCGTTTTCAAAATTTGAATCTAACACTTTTTTTCAAACCCGATTCTAACGACTCATTTTAAATTTTTAATGAACGGTCGTTTTCAAAATTTGAAACTCAACTACTATTTTTTCCCCTTTCTCTATAAATAGAAGGAAAAATTAATAAGAATGATACCACCTTTATAACATCTTCCACAAATGATACCACCTTTCAATAATCTCAAAATGATATCACCTTTAACACCATTGTTTTTAAGTAGTACCAAAAACCTGTTACCTGCTCAGCAGATTAATAAATTACTAAGCCTACACTTTATTTAGTTATTACTCATTTTCATGCACAATTTTCCTTTCTAAATTAATATTTCTTGGACTGGACTCGAAATATTACCCAAAATGACAGTGGCTCTAGGACCGGACCAACACCCAATGGGTTGTGCCTAAATGGATCTATGGGTATTTACGGTACAAACCCAGACCAGACAAGACCGGATAAACCCGAAGATCGATCATCCCAAAAATTCCAAACCCGAAGACCGAACTGGTTAGAAGGGGAACCGAATCGGACCAGACTCCTGAAGTTCCAGATTGGATCAGACAGAGCCGTAAAAATATTATTTTTTTAAAAGTATGGATTGGACCGAAGACTAGTCGCTAATATTTTGGACACCCAGAGACCGGACCGGTATGTGTCTGGTTCTATCTCGATGGTCCGAACCCCTAAATGAGTTGGGTTTAGGTCTCATTTTTTCCAGACCCGATGAGTTTGGGTCAGGTACGGATCTCATTTATGAAAAATGGGTCTGGGTCTGGATCTACGTTATTGACGAAGTCGTAGCTGATCCGCTGACCTGATACTGTCATTTGTGGGCCAAAAAAGGCCATTGATAGGCCGACGTAGGAAAACAACGGACTGTCGTTTGAATTTCGACAAGTTGTCGACGTCATTTGACAGCCCGTCGGAAATGTCCGAGACTATCATTTGGTGTTTTTTGGAATACGATGGACAATCGTTACTATATCGCGTATAGAAGTATAAATTATACTTCGTAATTTTTTATGAATTGTTTACAAATAAGTATAGTTATATAGTTTTGCTTGTGATACGATAATTTTTTACTTACAAAAAAAATTATTTTTTGTTGCAATGTCTTACAAAAAAATGGATGGTAGTTTGTTGTAATGGTATTAAGATGATAAAATTATCGGCCATGAAATTCGACATTCATATTAAAATGCAAGTTACGTTACCTGCTATTACAAGTCAATTTTATAGAAGAACTGTTTTAAGAAGATAGTGTAAAAAGGTGATATCATTTTGGGATTATTGAAAGGTGGTATCATCTGTGAAAGATGTTACAAAGGTGGTACCATTCTTATTAATTTTTCCTAAATAGAATGGGTAGAACCAATTTTTTTTCATTCCAAATTAGCAAACTCTCTCCAAAAGTTATTTTTCAAACCCGATTTCAACTCTCTCCAAAAATGTCTAGAGCCATGACCAATGTCGAATGTGTCAGAAACTACCAATTCAAAATCGATGCAATTATTTCTGAAACTCGTATGTTATTTGATCGTTTGACCAACATTGTAGTACCTTCGACTATATGGGGTTTGATACGAAGAGAACCATCATTGTCTACTATAAATAGAATTCTTACCAGCTCTACTGTCCCCGTTTCATTCCTAGTTCCCTCTGAAGTTGTTTCAAACGGTATATGTTATATATATATATATATATATATATATTTTTTTTTTTTTTAAACAACATATGTTTATTGTGATTTTGGCTCAACTATTTATTATTTTGTACAGACACAGTACGTATTAAATATGATGAACTCGAACGTTTCAAGAGTGATGTGTTTGAGCTATTCAAGCGATTTCAAACTATTTTCCAATGACGATTTGTGATTGAACTTTGTGGTGATGGAGGAAGCTTGTTACTTCCACAAGAAAAGCTTAATATGATCGATATATGTTGCGATTATATGGAAGAAATTTCACCTGTCGGCTCTACTTCCGAAGAGGATTAATGTTGTGATGTCAATCCTACTATTTATCGTTTAATGTTTAATTTTAATGTTTAATGCTGGTTCTACGGAATATTAGTAATGGTTTAATGTTTAATTTTAATGTTTAATGACGGTTCTACGGAATATTAGTAATGGTTTGATGTGCTATTAGCGTATGATTTAGTAAAGTGTATAATTTGACTACTAAATATTAATTTAAAACTGAAGTGTTTTTTTTAATAAAGTGCATCACGTTCTCAAAATACGGTCGTCAGTTAGTACTTGTATATTCTTTTAAGACGACACTAAAAATGAACTACACTACATTAATAAAAAAAAATTGAAGACGCAATTAAAAATGAACTACACTATATTAATAAAACATTTTTTAAGACGCAATGAAAAATGAACTACACTGCATAAAAATAGAATATTTCTTAAGATGCAATTAAAAATGAACTACACTACATTAAAATAGAATACTCCTTTAGACGCAATTGAAAATGGACTATACTACATAAAAATAAAAATGAACTACACTACATAAAAACATAATATTTCTTAAGACGTAATTAAAGGATGAATATGACGACATAATCCCCCTAAAAATGAAAAATATGAATTTCCCAAATTCAAAGATCAGGGTAATATTTTAATTTAAGTTTTTTCTTCAATTCTTCATCCTTTGGACTTAAATGTTGTCTTGAAAGTAACTAGAATAGATCCCATGCAATTGCATGGTTTTTTTTAATTAATCGTACTTCTGATATCAGATCTCATGAAGTATAATATTAATAATCAATAATTATAATTAAAATGTTAATAATTTATTATAACTTTGTGTTTAACGTACATGAAAATATGTTACTCCCCTCGGTTTTTTAATGTTTGTCCCCTTTCAATAAAATATTCCACCCATATATTCATCAAATGTGGCGAACATTAAAAACCGGAGGTAGTACTCCCTCCCCTTCACTAAGATGTGTCACATTTCTCTTTTAGGAAAATTCACTAAGATGTTCCACTTTCCTTCTTAGTACATGTTGTGTGGTTCATATTATTTGTGACCCCACTTTCTTTTTTCTACTTTCACTTTCCTTCACACATTTTATCTTTCTTGGTTTCTTCCCAAAAGTAAAATGGAAGAAGATAGAGAAGGGGAGGGAGTATTACTTATTAGTATTAGTACAAAATGAAGAGGTTTTTTTTTGTGACAAAAATGAAGAGGCTTATAAATGGGCAAAATGATTTACTCTTTTAGTTAATATATTTAATTATTTACTTTTTTAATTAAACTAAGTCAAATAATATTTAAATAAAATTTTTTAAATTTTTTTGTTCATTTTTTGTGATTTATCATAAAACATTTGTATATACTGAGAATTTTATGAATTAAATATGGAGTATGAATTAATTATTGATTTATTTTCTTAATTACTATTTGTTTCCATAATTGAGAATTGAAGGTTTAGAAGGAAAAATTTCAATGTAAGGATGACCCATAAGTTAGTGTTATCCTTTTAGTAAAGGGAATTCATGAATATATTAAAAAATGTAGAAAAAAAAAATACATTATAACTAATATAATTTAATAATTAATTGATAGGAAATTTTAACTAATTAAACTAAGTCAAATAATATTCAAATAATATAATTTAATAATTAATTGTCAATGCTGATTAGTTCAGCTATGGGCCCAGTGGGCTTAGATCCTTCAACTGGGGCCGTCTTTTCTACGGCACTTAGGCGAGTGGCTAACGTTGCTTGGTTATCCTGAATGGAGGTCAGTTGCGTCTCGATCTTGGCCAAAGCATTTTTCAACTCGTCCATCTTGCGTTGGTATCTGGTTTCGGGTGGCCTGTCTGTAAGAACACCACGTAATCAGAAACTAGCCCAAAATCCCGGAATAGAAAGTACATCCCGAACAAGACTAAAAAGGGAAATGACTCGGAAAAGACACCTAGACGGGTGACTTTGTGAAATGTGGGCCTTCCTTAGGATTCGGCGGGTGGGCCTAGTCCTGTTCGAAGGAAGGTTCACGTGAGACATCCCCAGACTTTCGGACTCGATTGTGTTGACGGGTGCTCCTTTGTAGGGGTTTGTCCTACGTAGGTGGGCCTTGCCTTAGTCTAATAAGGCGTACTGGGATAGGGAAGAAACTCCTGATGTAAGATCGACAGAGTTTCGACGCTAAAGACCTTGACAACTTAAGACACGACCCGACACTGCTAAATACGGGAAGTCCTAAAGAGAAGGAGGTTTTGAAAATCAATTGTTTTTGAGAAAGGTCCGAGAAAACTCGGTTGAGGGCCCAATTTTCGAAAAAAATGAAAAGGGTATTGGGCCACGGGTTTTGAAAGTTCGAAAACGTTTTCGAGTTTTGAATTGGGCAATATACCGGCTAGAAAATAGGCTATTTTGAGTAAAATCATAAGTCCTAAATTCGGTATGTGTCCCGGGTTTGGAAATTGAATAGTTTGAAAAAGATGCAATCTTTGAAAAAAAGACGGTTTTTGAAAACGACTCGGAAACCAAATAGCACGTAGTCACACAAGCATTATAACGACGCCATGTATGCAATATACTAAGTCTCGGTCGGTCTATAGAGGGTCTATACCAGTGTACATAGTCTAGAGTTGATCGGGACGGACTTCCTAAGTCGAGTTGATCTTAGAACATGCCGCGAAACCCACTCGAATCGACTATGAACACCTTTTGACATATCCATATTGGAGTACATCAACGGTATAGTGGGACATCGGTCGCGAGTACCGGCCCGGGAAAATATGGGTTATGCATGAACCGTAAAACTAAAACGCGTATTGTACTAGTCAAACGATTTCTATTCGAGTCTCACCCTGAGGATGCCGATGGTAAGTCACGCATCAGTTAATCCCCAGCGGAGTCGCCAAATTGTGGACATGACATAGGTCCACCCCGACGCGGCCACGCGCGGGTTTGGGTAGGCGAATGAATCTCCATATGAGAATGGATCGAATTGAAATTTAGGTCTATGTGGAGTCGCCACCGAATTTTGTGGTTATTCGGAACCATTCGAGCCCAATCTATGTCGTAGAGGGTCGTATACAAAATACGGCCCATTTTCGATGTCAGAGTTTATTGGGCTCGTCCCTTTGCATTTGATACCGATACCGAGATTATCGGATATCGTGTATTGAATGACTCTCGTGCGTCAACGGTTTCGGGCATTCGACGAACTGAACTAACTTAAACTCGATCTCTACCTACCGCCCTACCATGATCGTTTACCTCTTCGTATTTACGAGTATGTAGTATACACTTCAAAATCAACGTGTTTGGTGGACGATTCGAGTTTTTACCGTCCCTCTGTTTTATAGCTTTGTTTGGTTCAATGTCTAAAATAAAAACAGAAAATGGTTTTTGTGTTACGGGATTCAGAACTGAAAGCATTCGAATTAGCAACTCTTGCATAATCTCATGAACAACGTCACTAATCTCTATATAAAACATAGAGGTTATGTATAACAAATTCTACGGTCGTTTATTTTAAATTTTTATGTGCAACGATCGTTTTCAAAATTTGAATCGAGTGTTGTTTCAGGTCGTCGGCATTTCAGTCAGGTCGTCGAAGCTTTTTAATGTGAAAGGACAACACTCTTTCCTAATTACATTCACGTAGTGCTTGGTATTATAGTACTCCTAGTAAGTCAGTAATGTGTAAAGTAGTAAGTAGTGGTAGGAGGGTGTAGAAGACATAAGTTAGCCAGTAATGTGTAAAGGAGTAAGTCGTGGTAGGAGGGTGTAGAAGACATAAGCTAGCTAGGTGGAGTAAGGTAGTAACACTAGGGTGAGTGGTGTAGGGAGTTAGTACGCATAGGTTAGGGGTGTAATAATAGGTGTAGTTTGTATGTGTCAATGTGGACGTCAAATAGGAGCTCAAAAATTCTCGAGTTTCGGTCCGTTTCTCGCACAAACGTCTTTCTTTTTTAAAAAGTTGAAATATAAGATTATAGAATTACAATAATGGAAACCGTAATGTTTATTTTTAAAAAGAAATTTGTGAGACAGTAAGTAAAATAGACGATGAATAGTTTTACGGGACAGTTGGCATAAGAAATCATTATTTTAAAAATTTAATAGATTATTTCTAAATTTTTATGAGACGAGAAAACGTCAAAGCGACAGGTCAATATTAAAAATATTTTCGAGTTTTAAATTTTATTTAACGAAAGATAATTTTTTTAATAATTCGATGAATAAATACTCGTGTTTTTAATACGGAATAAATTTTAATCATTCTTAATTAAAAATGAAATTTTGTTTAAAAAAATAGAAAAATATAAACCGGATACTGGATATCGAAAAAAAATCGGATATCAGAAAACCAGATATTTGAAAATCGGATCAAGATTTTTTTTAATTTTTAAAACCGAATATCTGATATGGTTTACAAAATTGGATCGGATATCCAATTTTGAGTAATGCTAGGCGCCTACGACTGGGAATATTTACGTTTCCCTCTTTATATCTTTTATCAAGAATATTTACTTTCGGCAGCTTTCCTCCCTCCTCCTCCCTCCCTCCTGTTCATCACCATCAATGTCACCAACCATCCCCTCCTCCCGTCCATCATTCACCTACCCAACCTCTTCGTCATCAATGCTCCCCGCCTTCCCTCCCCTTTATGAGCATGTAAATGCATTCTGTATTCCATACTCTCCGGGCACTGAAAAAAAGGTTAAAGTTTCCTGTCTTTCTACCTATTTTTATGTAATTAATCTATATATGCTTCTAAATTCTCTAAGTTTTTCATGAACACAGGAAAGGAGAAGAAAAGGAAGCGTTTCCGAGAGAGTGTCGGTGATAATTTCACTAAGGTAATTGAAAATCTTTGGTGATAATTTTATTGTTGTTTTGGGTTCTATAGCCATTGTCTTCACTAACGTAACTTGCATTTTAATATGAATGTCGAATTTCTTGGCCGGTAGTTTTATCATCTTAATACCATTACAACAAACTACTATCCATTTTTTTGTAAGTCATTGCAATAAAACATAATTTTTTTTGTAAGTAAAAAATTACTGTATCACAAATAGAACTGTATAACTATACTTATTTGTCGACAGCTCCTAAAAAATTACGATGTATAATTTATACTCCTATACACGATATAGTAACGACAGTCCGTCGTATTCCAAAAAACACCAATGATAGTCTCGGACATTTCCGACGGGTGATAAGTGTGATTTGTAGTGCCTATTTCTTAGTGTTTTGGTCCCATTTTCCTTGTAGAATCGCTCCTTGGGAGCGGTTTAGGGGCTTCTTATGTTTCCTTTAGCTCGTTTCAGGTTCCCGAGACCGTTCATGAAGAGTTGGAGTGATTCCGACTCAATACATACACATTTTGGAGCCAACGGAGTAGAGGAACGATGACTCGATGCCTTGGAATCGACCCCGAGACCTTGGGACCCAATCCCGAGCCTCCGAGACCCGATCCCGAGTCCCGAGAATCGATGGGAAGCCCATGAGAACCAAGGAGAGGCCAAAAAGTTCATATTGGAGGCCTACAAGACTCATCCCGGACGGGTATGGCCTCATCCCGTCCGGGATGAAGGAGGAACGAAGTGCAGCTACTGGGGGCTGTTCCGGATCGGGAACATAAAATCCCGATCGGGAATTCCCATAATCCCGATCGGGAATTACTTTCCCGACCGGGAAAAGCTCCAGCTCACCCGCGCCTTGTTGCTTTCACTTCCTTTCAATTCCTTTCATTCTTAAACCCTATATATACCCTTCCTCTTGTAGTCTTATGGGAGGTTATGCACTTCATATTAGACTAAACCCTAGATTATTTTAGCATAGATTAGAGTAGATTAGTCCTTAGATTATCGTTAATCTTAGATTAGTACTTGTATTAAGGGAATTATTCAAGATCTTCTCCAAGCTTGACAACCTTGGATGTTTGTTTTGGGTTTTCTTCATTAATACAAGTTTTGTTCTTTCCTCTTCACTAGTTTGGTATAATCCTCTTCTCTTTTACTCTTTTTCTTGTTCCATTCATTAAAGTTTGAATCTTTAGTTCTTGTTAGTATTTAGTTCTTCATTCTTGATAGTTTCATTATGTTGGCTTTGTTGTTTGGTTTGATTCCTCTTGTTAGTGATAGTTTTAGTTTAGATATGTTAGAGTAGTGTCCTTGCTAGGGTTAGTAAGGTGATTAGGGTGTTAATTGGATGATTAAGGGATTGTTGGAGTTGTTGGTGGAAGATTTGGGTTTCTCCTTGGTTTGTTGCACATCACATGTTTGTTGAATTGCTTGAATGACTAAGTATGTGCGAATGCTTGTTTTCTTGCCTTTCTCTTGTGGGTATTAGTTTGTTTGTGGGTTCGGTCCCCTCATTAAGTTGCGAGAGCCCGGTAAGGACGACCCCTAGGCCGGTCTAATGTGCGAGAGCCCGGATTCGACCTAGGTCTATAGCATGCTTGTACTCCGTTTGTGTTGTGTCGCCGAGTTGGGTTTTAGGTGGAACCTCTAGGTGAGTCTAAGTTGCGAGAGCCCGGGCATTACCTAGATTACCCTACTACCTCTTTCACCTCTAGTTCTCCTCCGACCATTCCGTTACCCCTTTGACCCCGACCTAACCCTAGCCCGTTTCCTTTGATAGTTCTCTAGTTTTAGACCTAGCTTAGTTCATAGCCATCCCCTTAGACTAGCTTGTCTCGAACTTAGTCCTTGACCGTAGCATACCTTAGTCCGACCTCTCGTCCCTGTGGATTCGACCCGACTTACCCTAGCTACCCACTAGGTATAGCCGGTTTTTATTTGACGGTTGGGATTCACGACAAATCCCACCCATCAACGGGCTGTCAAGTGATGTCGATGACTTGTTGTAATTCAAACGATAGTCCGTTGTTTTCCTACGTGGGCCCATAAATGACTGTATCGGGTCAGCGGATCTGCTACGGCTCCGACAATAACGTAGACCCAGACCCAGACCCAGACCCATTTTTTAAAATGAGATCTGTACTTGACCCAAACTCATCGGGTCTAGAAAAAATGAGACCCAAACCCAACTCATTTAGGGGTTTGGACCATCGAGATAGAACCAGACACATACCGGTCCGTTCTCAGAGCGCCCAAAATATTTACGACCGGTCTCCGGTCCAGTCCTTACTTTAAAAAAAAAAAATTAAGGCTCTGTCTGATCCAACCCGGACCTTATGGAGTCTGGTCCTGTTCGGGTCCCTTTCTAACCGGTTCGGTCTCCGGGTTCGGATTTTTTGGGATGATCGATCTTGGGGTCTATCTGGTCTTGTCTTGCCTGGGTTTGGACCGTAAACACCTATGGACATGACATAGGTCCACCCCGACGCGGCCACGCGCGGGTTTGGGTAGGCGAATGAATCTCCATATGAGAATGGATCGAATTGAAATTTAGGTCTATGTGGAGTCGCCACCGAATTTTGTGGTTATTCGAACCATTCGAGCCCACTCTATGTCGTAGTGGGCCGTATACAAAATACGGCCCATTTCCGATGTCAGAGTTTATTGGGCTCGTCCCTTTGCATTTGATACCGATACCAACATTATCGGATATCGTGTATTGAATGACTCTCGTGCGTCAACGGTTTCGGGCATCCGGAAACCGAGGTTCTGAGTAAGGGGTGAGGGTACGTGTTGGGAAGGCCACAAAGGACACCCAACCCCGCCTGCACTTTAGCGGCCTCTACTAAGAATTCGAGTAACTTTCTAATACGCGCGTTGGTTGAACGGGAAAATGATATGCAAAGATTATTTTCCCTAAGCATGTGAATGGAATTGAAAAGGGTTTCTAAGTCAATTTAATGCAATTAATTCTAACGTCGAAGTTGAATTTTAGCATGCGGGTTCATTTTAGTAAAATAAAATAAACGACAAAAATTGACAAAGAAAACAAGCAAACTGTTAGTAACGATATACCGACTAATAACGGTTTGTGCAAATATTGAATTGAATGGAATGATGTAAACAAGATGATGAATGGTTTGAAAAGATAGTAATACACGTGATTAATTAGGCACGGGTTGACCTAAGTCGTAAAATACTATCGAGCTTAGAAAAAAGAAGAATGTTCGACTCACGGTTTTGATCGTGATGAGGCCACTCGATCGAGTGGTCGATGGACTCGATCGAGTGGACCTCTAAAAAAGGTTTCTGCTTTACGTTTTAGACCTTACTCGGCCGAGTTATTGGCCAACTCGGTCGAGTATGTAGCCACTCGACCGAGTCACTGTGAGACTCGGCCGAGTGGGGGTCGTAATAAACATTCTGGTTCGATTTTGGGGTGCCACTCGACCGAGTGGGTCAGGCACTCGGTCGAGTGCCCCCTGTGCGAATTATAATTCGTTTGCAAAATTTTGGTTGACCTCGAAATCGTTTTACGTCGTTTTAAATTGATTGTCGTGATATGGTTATGTTTTCTCCGCGTTCATAATGTCATAATTCTAACGAATTATTTTGACAATTATTTTAGCATCAACAAAAATCGTGTTTTAAATAATCTAGTGGGATTTTAAGAGACCGACGCTTTAATCGAATGAAAAGACTTGATTCCCTCGGCTTTTCCGACATCGAAATAAATCCCTAGAGATTGTGATGTCGGATCCGCGTCAACGGGTTTCGACCCTTATTGAAAATTGATGAATGCAAGATTAATGATGACGACAACGGAAAGAATAACGAATTATTGTTTAAGTTAACTTATCTCAATAATCAAATAGTCGGGGTATCGGAATAACCGACCGACAACGCAGTGTGCGGTACACTTGTATATTCGGGTATCCTTATTCCGATATCCCTCTTATTCAACACAAATCGACAAGTATTTTAATGCTTTGATATTAATACTATCGATATTAGTGATATTAGGATGCGATAATAACGATAAAAATAAAATAAATAGAAAAAACGCGACCCGTATGAAGACAACGACGACGCGACACGAGAAAGAGGGAGAGAAGAGAAGAAACGGGGTTTTTGCACCCTCAACCTACATGTTCTTGTCTCGCAATAAGGCTCGTAGTAGTGGCTTTAACATGGGAGCTTCGAGGTTTTATGGAGGTTGAGTTATGGTGGTTAGGGTTCGATTCCTAAAACTAGGTTTAGGGTTTGCTAATGTAGAATCGCTTAGTGTAGAATTAGGGTTGAGATTAAGGTTGTGTATGGATTCAAAGATGTGTAATTGAGTGTTGCATGGGGTGCTTATATAGGCATTGCTAGGGCACCCGGTTAGGGTTACTCGGCCGAGTAGGTGGCTAACTCGGTCGAGTGGCCCGTTATTCCTGCAGTCGGGCTTGAAACAGGCCCACTCGATCGAGTGGGTCGGGCACTCGATCGAGTGGCCCAGCTGGATCGCGCGGGTCAGTCTTTTGGACCTTGAATTTGGGTGTTTGATGGGTATTGTGTTTGACTTGGACTTTTTGATGATGTGAGGGGTTATTTTGTGTGTCTCGGAAACGACTTTGACCGGGGTTGACCCAATCGCTAAAAGTCGGTTTTATTTCTGGTGTCGGTTTTGGCCCAATTTAGTCTTGTTTGACTCGGAATGATCCACTGGGCCTGGATTTGAGGTTGATTTTCTGAGATTTGTACTCCGTAAGTGTATCAGCCAGCAACTAATGGATTTGAGCCCGTATCCGAGCGCGTAGAAACATGTTAGCGTCCGATCATCATCGGGTGTTTTTTTGGAAACTGCCATAGACACCTGGCAGTCAAAATGCGGGTGTCTACAGAGCCCCCACTCTGACTGAGGCTTGGACAGGGCGAAAGTCAGAGTAGCTACCATGCCCGTTAAGACCTGGTAGACTTCCGTTCGGGTCGTTTATAGTCCATTAGACTTGCGTGAAGGGCTCGCCAGCCATAAGCTAGAAATCATACCTGAGCTGATGATAATACTCCGTGGGGCATTTGGACTTGTCGCGTAAGTCCTGGGTGCGCCTGTGTGTAGGCCCATCCCGTGAAAATGCTGGGGAGATTGAGTGGGTTGCATGTCCCTGTTTGAGTCGTACCTGTATAAGTCACATAAAAATACATGCAACACATAGGTAGTAAAATGACTCGTGCTGGAGAAAATGATTTTTTGAAATTTTGAAATTTTTTTTTTGAAATTTTGAAATTTTTTGAAAAGACTTGACTCCTAAAGAAATTAGGAAAGTTCGGGATGAATATTTCCGTGCTAGTATCGGGACTAGACTTATGGTTTGATTCTGATTAGAACTAGGAAATTTTCCTAAAAAGTTTGCAAGGCTAGTGCTATATATAGCCCTCTCTTGCCCTTGATTTTCTTCATAATTCCATCACAAGTCATCCCTTCTCAAAAGAAAGTCTCTTTATTTCCCTTAAGGCAAAAAGAAAGTCTCTTTATTCTCTTAGGAAATCTAGCATGGGAATCGATAGGTTGAGCGCCATGTTGCAGGCATGGTCTCGCCAATTTAGGGATGCTGATAGGGTGGTCTAGAACCAGACAGGCATAACTCAGCTGTACCCGTTCCGTCAGATGGTGGTTGATCGCTATTTCTTGGATGCATGCTTGGCTTACTGGGACGACATATATCATGTCTTTGCCTTTCCTCGGGGCGAAGTCTGCCCTTTACCTGAGAAGATTGCAGCTGTAGGAGGATGGAACCCGATGCTTCGACCCGCCGTCCCGTATTCGGTCTATGACTTGAGGAGGAAGCTTCGAGAATTTTTAGGCCTCTCCCATAACGAGGTGTCTCGAATGGCCCGGGATGACAACACGGTCTCCTTGATTGATCTGGTCGAGAAGTTTATGAACCCGCACGATGTCTGGGTGAGATCCATTCATAGCCGTAGGGCTTTTTCTTTTTGCATGCTCCATGTTTACGCCTTTGAGGGTCACATGGACTTATTATCATGTATGGGTCACAACCGTCTATTAACCGTGGTTGATTTAATGGAGACGGAGCATAGCCCGGCTTGGTTGATCACGGGTGAAATAATCCAAGGCTTGGACAACCGCAAGAGGGATTTGTCCGTTCGTCTCACCGGAAGTACCCGTTTGCTGCAAGGATGTCGGATTTTTATTTTTCTTGATTTCTCGATTTTTTTGAATTTTTTCGAGAATTTGGCTACTGCAGTGGGCACTCGATCGAGTCACCCTGGCACTCGATCGAGTGCCTTCGTAAAAAGCCCCATGTTCGTTCTTAGGGATGCCACTCGATCGAGTCACCCTGGCACTCGATCGAGTGTCATCAGGCGGACGCCTATTTCGTCTCGGGATCTCATGCTTTTGTTTCCCTTTTCAGATTTGGCTGTATGAGAGGTTATCAGTGATAGACCCTCCTCTTGATGCGAGCAACTACCGTCACAACCAAGTGATGACGAGGAGACGGGCCATTGACTTTTCTCGTCAGATTACGCAGAAGTATTGGGACGAGGTGTTATCAATCCACGGTGGCCGGCTAATTCGATTGGTCGTGCCGTGGTGGCCCATCTACGTTTGGACTGGCTTTGACCCGAGGGACAGAGCTCGTTACCAAGTAATCTTATCTTTTAGGCAGACGGTTCATCTCTACCCGGATCGCATACTAAGGCAGTACGGACGGGCCCAACGGATACCAGAAATTGAAGCAGTTTTGAGTGACCCTACCCAACTGACTGATGTGATGTGCGATACTTGGGCGGAAAGATGGTATACCCGACACACTTGGCCCGTTTCCAAATCTCGCCATTCGATTTGGGTTTCAGACTCATACATGAAGTGGACCAAAGCAGGTGATGCCAAGGCCCGAGCTGCTTTGAAGGTTGACGAAGCCTTCGACCTGCTGAGGAGGGAGCAAGCTAAAGACAATAGGGGGTTCTTTGATGAAGGAGACACTCCGGCTACCCTACTTCGTCTAATGTCCGGTCAGAAGAAGAAGACTAAGACTCAGGCTGAAGGGTCTAGTGCTAAAGGTGCTTGGTTGAAGGTGAGCCCCCAGACTGACTTGGAAAAGAGACTGGGCCCCAGACTAGCCGTGCAGGACCGACTTGGCCCACGGGACAGGCTACCCCGAGCATGTGCGAGCCCGACTTGGGCCGAAGGCTGTGATTGAAGACCCGTCGTCAAAGAAGCGGGTTCGTGCTAAAGAGGTTCCCCTTGTGATTAGGGAACGCTCATCCCTACCTCGGCGACCTCGGGCTCCACGCGACCCGAAGGACAAGGGAAAGGGGAAGATGCCCGGATATTAGCCTCCTTATTTTATTATTTGAATATTACTATTATTTTTTTGGTGTGTTTTTTTTTGTATTTTGCCTTTTTTTTGTAATTCCCGAGTTTATCGAGATATTAATAAAAGACATATTATTGAATACCGTTCCCGTCTTTTCGTTATTGCAGTGGTTGTACCCTTTTAATGGGTTGCCTACGTATCCACAATTAGCGGAATCAAACCAAACGTAGTTCGAAATTTGATTTGATTTTTGCAATTTTCGAAATACATCAAGATTATTAATTCGAGATGTGCGACGGTAGAATAATTAATTCTAACTTATTGACTTGTCTAAAATTTTGAAAATTTATAAAAAGACAAAGTTTTATAAACTTTTGCAAATGACATTGAGATAGGGTTTTATGGGTAATAGCGCTTCAGCTGGTCCAAGTTGGTTGGGTTGACGAACTCGTTCCCGTCAAAGTCTGTCAGCATCACCGCTCCTCCTGATAGGACCTTCTTGACTAAATATGGCCAGCCCAATTGGGTTTAAATTTTCCCCTTGGGTCAACCGGTAGTAAGGCACGAACCGATTTCAGGACCAAATCCCCTTCTTTAATGTTCCTGGGCCTAACCCTTTTGTTGAAAGCCCGTTGGATTCTCTTTTGATATACTTGAATATTATTGAGAGCCCGGGATCGCCGTTCATCTAAAAGGACTAGCGAATCGTATCGGGCTTGGGCCCAATCTGCTTCAGGTACCTGGCTTTCAAGCAAAATCCTTAGGGATGGTACTTCTAGCTCGACCGGTTGGACTGCTTCCATTCCATATGTCAGGTAATATGGAGTTGCTCCGGTCGCGGTGCGAATTGATGTTCGATACCCCCATAAGGCAAAGGGTATTTTGTCGGGCCAATCCCGATAATTCTCAGCCATCTTTTTAAGTATGGTGACAATTGTTTTATTGGCCGCCTCTACCGCTCCATTTGTTTGGGGTCGGTAAGGTGAAGATGTATGCCTCTGAATTTTGTACTTCGCCAGCAATGCAGCGGTTTCAGCTTGAAAGTGGGTCCCGTGATCACTGATAAATTCGTGAGGGATCCCATATCGGCATATGAGCTTATTTTGGATGAATTTGGCCACGTGCTTGGCGTTCAAGACACGGTATGACTCGGCTTCGACCCATTTGGTGAAGTAGTCGATGGCCACTAGAATGAAGCAATGTCCTCCCGTCCCGGAAGGATGCACCTTTCCGATTATGTCAATACCCCACGTCGAAAACGGCCATGGTGATGTCATGGTATATAATAGGGAAGAGGGCATATGCTGTACATTGCCAAAGATCTGACAGTTATGGCAGTGTTTGACATATAACTGGCAGTCTGTTTCCATGGTGTTCCAGTAATACCCGAGCCTCATGATTTTACGGGATAGCATATGGGCATTCATATGCGCACCGTTTTCACCGTCGTGTACCTCGGCCATAACCTTCTCTGCTTGTGCTTTGTCAATACGCAGGAGGAGAGCCCTCTATGCCGTCTTTTTGTACAACTGCCCGTCGTCTGTACGGACAAATTGGGTTGCCAACCTTCGCAAATCCTTCTTGGCCCGGTTTTCAGTTTCCGGGGGATATTCTCCCGTTGTCAGGTAGGTTAGGACGGCTTGATACCAAGGTTCTGGGTCAGTTATCTCGATATCTTGAATGGCATGGATGTAGGCTGGCTCGGACCGCCTTTCGACACAGATCAGCATGCTGGTCAGGTGATCCGGGATGTTTAGTAAAGATGCTAATTTGGAAAGTGCATCTGCAAACTGATTTTCCTCCCGGGACAGGTAGATATATTCTACCTTTTGGAATTGTTTCTCTAGAACCCGTACTCGTGCTTGGTAAGCCACGAGATTGGCGTTCCGAGTTTTCCATTTTTGGAGCGCTTGATTGATGAGCAGTGAAGAATCACCGTGGACTCGGTGGTTTGTTACCCCTAAATCAGCGGCGGCTTGCAACCCGTGAATGCATGCTTCGTATTCGGCTGCGTTGTTGGTCACGTCGAAGTCCAACTTGATGGATAAGGGAGTGTGTTCCCCCCGGGGTGAGATTAACAGAATTCCGACCCCAAATCCTCGGAAGTTGGATGCTCTGTCAAAATACAAATCCCATGTCTCGGTATCGGTATGGAATATGTCTTCGTCAGGGAAAGCCCAAGTATCGGTGTGGCCTTCTTCGGATATCGGGCTATCGGCGAGGAACTCGGCTACTACCCGACCTTTGATGGCTTTTAATGGTACAAACTTGAGGTCGAACTCAGATAACATTAAAGTCCATCTGGACATCCTGCCATTGAGGATGGGCTTCTCGAATAGGTACTTCATAGGATCCATTTTGGATAACACATGTACCTCGTGACTGAGCATGTAGTGTCTGAGCTTTTTAGTGGCCCAAACCAAAGCTAGGCACGTTTTCTCGAGCATTGTGTACTTGCATTCATACTCGAGGGACTTTTTACTGATGTAGTAAATAACCCGTTCTTCTGATTCGACTGTCTGGGCCAGCATAGCCCCCATGGCTGTCTCGGTCGTCGTTAGGTATAACGACAAAGGCAAACCGTGTTGAGGTGGCATTAGTACCGGCGGAGCAGACAGAATCTCCTTGATTTTATCGAAAGCCGCTTGACATTTGTCGTCCCATAGCACCCGTTCCCCGATCTTCAGTTTCTTGAAAATGGGTTCACATACCATGGTTAGCTTTGAAATGAACCGGCTGATGTACTGGACTTTCCCGAGAAACCCCCTTATTTCCTTTTCGGTCTTGGGTGGCTGCATCTCGGTGATGGCTTTGATTTTAGCTGGGTCGACCTCGATGCCGCGTTGGCTAACGATATGGCCCAGTAATTTGCCCGACGTTACCCCAAAACTGCATTTTTGTGGGTTCAGTCTCATGTTGTACTTACGTAGCCGGATAAAGAACTTCCTTAGGGCCGAGATGTGGCCGCTTCGGTCTTTAGACTTAACGATCATATTGTCCACATAGACCTCCACTTCTTTATGCATCATGTCGTGCAATAAGGTGGTGGCGGTCCGTTGATAAGTGGCCCCGGCATTGATAAGCCCAAATGGCATGACTGTGTAACAGTAAGTTCCCCATGGTGTGATAAAGGTGGTCTTACCCATATCCTCTTTTGCCATTTTAATCTGATTGTATCCAGCATACCCGTCCATGAATGATAGAAGGGCATGATCGGCCGTATTATCCACTAAAATGTCGATATGTGGTAATGGGAAATCGTCTTTTGGACTGGCCTTGTTTAGGTCCCGAAAGTCCACAAATACTCGCACCTTGCCGTCCTTCTTGGGTACCGGCACGATGTTTGCAACCCAGTCTGGATATTCAGACACTTGTATAAAGCCCGCCTTGAATTGTTTGTCTACTTCCTCTTTGACTTTGAGGGACCACTCGGGCTTCATTCTTCTGAGCTTCTGTTTCACCGGTTTGCACCCATCTTGATGGGTATTCGATGTTCGGCTATCTCCCGGTCTATACCCGGCATTTCCTTGTAGGACCATGCGAAGACGTCTTTAAATTCCTGGAGGAGGTCTGTGAATTGCTTTCTCTCCTCAGGATCTAAAGATAGGCCCAACCTAAGCATCTGGGGCTCTAAAGTGGTTCCCACGTTGATGAACTCGGTTTCTTCGATTACCGGATCTCGGGACTTCCTTTGTTCGAGCTGCTCGATCAGATGCGGGGACAGAGATACCTGTTCGTCGGGTTTCTCAATGTCATTGCATATAAAATTTTTGAAATTGAGAAAGTTTTGGAAATAAGACAAGTCGTAAGCAAAACGGTTTTCGATATTATTATTAATAGTAAATTTTGAGAAAAGCTCAAATAGAGCTGCAATCTGATCATTAGTCAATGGCGGGATAGGGAGAGGTCTTGGGACAGGCCCCAAGACCTCAGTGGCTAAAGGAAGAGGGGTTACAGACTCGACTCCAGCACCAGACCCTCTAAACCTGGACTCAGACTCAGACTCTGACTCCGACTCGGACTCGGACTCAGTATCCGGCATGTCTCCCTTGCCGGTGGTCAGCTTGTAAACCCGTCCTTGACTGTCGGTCCATTTGACGGTCTTCCTCCAGGCCCTCGTCTCGACGTTGGTACCGACCTCGGTGATTAGCTTGGTTGGGTCGAACCGATCGCTGCGTAGGATCAAGTTGACCAAATCGTCCTTTGGAGCAGGGACGGTCTTGTCTTCTCCAAATAAGAGCCCTAGCGCGGGCTCGGAGTCGCTCTCACCTTTCTCGGACTCGGCCTGGATAATGGTGAGTATATCATCGGGGATATAGTTGCATTCCCGAGCCGTTTTGGTCTCGGGATATGTGATGGTGGGTTGGTAGAGGCTCACTTGGATCGCCCCAAATACGGGAGTGACGAATTTGATTGTACCGGCTCGACCCACGTTTTCCGAGCTCACGGTATATCCCAATCCGAGCCGGGATTCTCCATTATCCTGGACCTCGATGATTTTACCTGCCGGAAGGTGCGGCCTTGAGGTGGCTCCGGGTACGTAACCCAGATTTTGTAGCATCGTGTCGATGCTAGTGGTGAAGTAAGGCTTGAAGAGATATTCCTCTTCGATCATACCCACGAAGTCGAATCCTCGTGGTTCGGCCCGGCTTGTGGCATTACAGCTAGCCACGGTGATAGGAGTAGCTTCTAGCGTGATGATGCCATCTTGGAGCGGCATCTTGACTTTCCTATGTAGGGTAGAGGACACGGCCTTGAATGCATGGATCTAAGGCCTTCCTAGTAGTAGGTTAAAGGACGAGGTGACATCAATCACCTGAGATTCCAACTCCTTTTCGATTGGGCCCATTATGATTTTCAATTTAACGGCCCCGGCGACCGGTTTTGGGCTTCCGTCGAAAGCCTGGATTGTTTGTGTGGTCGGGAGGTAGTCGGCATCAGTGATGCCGAGGGACCTAGCAGTCCTTAGAGGTAGGACATTCACGGCTGATCCATCGTCGATAAGGGTCATCGGGAGGTACTTACCCTTGCAGATGACTGTGATATATAGGGCCAGGTTATGGTTGGGCCCAAACGATGGCAGATCGGCTTCAGAGAAGGTTATGAGTGGGCCTTCGTTCTTAGACTTGCCCTTGAGATAGGGCATGATAGTAGCTACCATTTAAGCAGGGGTAGCTTGCGAATCGACCTTGATTTCATCGAGAGCCTTAGTCAGTGCTTCCCGATGAGCTTGTGAGCTAACCAGTAGTTGCCATATAGTCAGATCAGTTCGAACCCTCTTCAGTTGTTGGACTAAAGCCGCGTCATTGCTTGGCTCTTCTGGGGTAGACCCCGTCCTGGCAGGTTCAGTGACAGGTGTTGGAGTGGCGCGCCCAGCAGTGGCTAAAGCTTTGGACTTAGCCTTTCGGACCTCTTTAAGGGTAATGGGGACAGCTTCCCCTTTTGTCAGGTAAACATCATCCTCGTCATCGAACCATATCCCATTGATTTGTGGGATAAAAGGGGAAATGAGGTGAGAACAATCGATTACTTCTCCAGTGAATATTGCGTGGGCACTGAACGGGTTTTCTTTGTTGCTCGGCTTGTCTCCGGGCAACGGGATTTTCCCGCTCTCGATAAGATCTTGGATCAAATGTTTTAGTCTCCAACATTTTTCAGTATCATGTCTGTTACCCCGGTGATACTGACAGTAGGCTTGGGCATTATAAGTTTTGGGCCTTTTCTCTACTGGAGGCTCTGCAGTTGGGCCTATCGGTTGGATCAGGCCCTTTGAAGACAGCCTTTGTAAGGCATAAGTATAGGTAGTCCCTATATCTGTGAATACCCGATTTGGTGTATTCTTTTTAGATGAGGTGTCGAGCAGATTTACCTCATCGAAGATGCTGCGGGCTGCAGCTGCAGGTGTGGGCTTGTTTGTAGATGAACTAGCCCCTTGATAGCCCTTGGTAGAGGCTTTAGTCAGGCTCTCTAGTCTCAAATCATCCTCGATTCTCGTGCCCATTTCAGTAAGGACTGCAAAGTTTGGGATGATAGCATATCGGAGGTGGACCCGGTAGGATGGGAGGAGGTTTTTGACGAAAGCTTCCGCTAGGGTCTTCTCGCCGGGCTTGTCGACCAGCTTTACACTCTCGGCCCGCCATCTTTGCAAATATTTCGTGAACCCCTCTTTGGGCTCTTGGGCCATTACTTCCAGAGTACGCATTGTAGTCTGGATTTCAGTGTTATCGGCGTAGTTCCGAGAAAATTCGGTCGTCCCAGGTGTTGTATTTTTTGGGATCAAGCCTGTAAAACCAGGCCTTAGGATGTTTCTCCAAGGAGGAAGGGAATAAATGATTGAACATAGTTGACTTCACCCCTTTGACCGCCATGAAGTCCTTGAAAGCCCGGATATGGTGGACCGGGTCTTCAGTACCCTCAAACATGGGAATTCCCGTAAGGTTGAGGTTAGCTGGAAGCTCGTCATTCAGAGGTGAATAAGTACGAGCATTTTCGGTGTGGATCGAGTTGTTCGTCGATAAGTAGACTTGCTCTTCGAGCCTACAAACAACACTGATTAGTTCAGCTATGGGGCCAGTGGGCTTAGATCCTTCAACTGGGGCCTTCTTTTCTACGGCACTTAGGCGAGTGGCTAACGTTGCTTGGTTATCCTGAATGGAGGTCAGTTGCGTCTCGATCTTGGCCAAAGCATTTTTCAACTCGTCTATCTTCCGTTAGTATCTGGTTTCGGGTGGCCTGTCTGTAAGAACACCACGTAATCAGAAACTAGCCCAAAATCCCGGAATAGAAAGTACATCCCGAACAAGACTAAAAAGGGAAATGACTCGGAAAAGACACCTAGACGGGTGACTTTGTGAAATGTGGGCCTTCCTTAGAATTCGGCGGGTGGGCCTAGTCCTGTTCGAAGGAAGGTTCACATGAGACATCCCCAGACTTTCGGACTCGATTGTGTTGACGGGTGCTCCTTTTTAGGGGTTTGTCCTACGTAGGTGGGCCTTGCCTTAGTCTAATAAGGCGTACTGGGATAGGAAGAAACTCCTGATGTAAGATCGACAGAGTTTCGACGCTAAAGACCTTGACAACTTAAGACACGACCCGACACTGCTAAATACGGGAAGTCCTAAAGAGAAGGAGGTTTTGAAAATCGATTGTTTTTGAGAAAGGTCCGAGAAAACTCGGTTGAGGGCCCAATTTTCGAAAAAAACGAAAAGGGTATTGGGCCACGGGTTTTGAAAGTTCGAAAACGTTTTCGAGTTTTGAATTGGGCAATATACCGGCTAGAAAATAGGCTATTTTGAGTAAAATCATAAGTCCTAAATTCGGTATGTGTCCCGGATTTGGAAATTGAATAGTTTGAAAAAGATGCAATCTTTGAAAAAAAGACGGTTTTTGAAAACGACTCGGAAACCAAGTAGCACGTAGTCACACAAGCATTATAACGACGCCATGTATGCTATATACTAAGTCTCGGTCGGTCTATAGAGGGTCTATACCAGTGTACATAGTCCAGACGTTGATCGGGACGGACTTCCTAAGTCGAGTTGATCTTAGAACATGCCGCGAAACCCACTCGAATCGACTATGAACACCTTTTGACATATCCATATTGGAGTACAACAACGGTATAGTGGGACGTCGGTCGCGAGTACCGGCCCGGGAAAATATGGGTTATGCATGAACCGTAAAACTAAAACGCGTATTGTACTAGTCAAACGATTTCTATTCGAGTCTCACCCTGAGGATGCCGATGGTAAGTCACGCATCAGTTAATCCCCAGCGGATTCGCCAAATTGTGGACATGACATAGGTCCACCCCGACGCGGCCACGCGCGGGTTTGGGTAGGCGAATGAATCTCCATATGAGAATGGATCGAATTGAAATTTAGGTCTATGTGGAGTCGCCACCGAATTTTGTGGTTATTCGGAACCATTCGAGCCCAATCTATGTCGTAGAGGGCCGTATACAAAATACGGCCCATTTCCGATGTCAGAGTTTATTGGGCTCGTCCCTTTGCATTTGATACCGATACCGACATTATCGGATATCGTGTATTGAATGACTCTCGTGCGTCAAATTGTTTCAGGCATCCGGAAATCGAGGTTCTGAGTAAGGGGTGAGGGTACGTGTTGGAAGCCCACAAAGGACACCCAACCCCGCCCGCACTTTAGCGGCCTCTACTAAGAATTCGAGTGACTTTCTAATACGCGCGTTAGTTGAACGGGAAAATGATATGCAAAGATTATTTTCCCTAAGCATGTGAATGGAATTGAAAAGGGTTTCTAAGTCAATTTAATGCAATTAATTCTAACGTCGAAGTTGAATTTTAGCATGCGGGTTCATTTTAGTAAAATAAAATAAACGACAAAAATTGACAAAAGAAACAAGCAAACTGTTAGTAACGATATAACGAATAATAACGGTTTGTGCAAATATTGAATTGAATGGAATGATGTAAACAAGATGATGCATGGTTTGAAAAGATAGTAATACACGTGATTAATTAGGCACGTGTTGACCTAAGTCGTAAAATACTATCGAGCTTAGAAAAAAGAAGAATGTTCGACTCACGGTTTTGATCGTGATGAGGCCACTCGATCGAGTGGTCGATGGACTCGATCGAGTGGACCTCTAAAAAAGGTTTCTGCTTTACGTTTTAGACCTTACTCGGCCGAGTTATTGGCCAACTCGGTCGAGCATGTAGCCACTCGACCGAGTCACTATGAGACTCGACCGAGTGGGGGTCGTAATAAACATTCTGGTTCGATTTTGGGGTGCCACTCGACCGAGTGGGTCAGGCACTCGGTCGAGTGCCCCCTGTGCGAATTATAATTCGTTTGCAAAATTTTGGTTGACCTCGAAATCGTTTTACGTCGTTTTAAATTGATTGTCGTGATATGGTTATGTTTTCTCCGCTTTAATAATGTCATAATTCTAACGTATTATTTTGACAATTATGTTAGCATCAAAAAAAATCGCGTTTTAAATAATCTAGTGGGATTTTAAGAGACCGACGCTTTAATCGAATGAAAAGACTTGATTCCCTCGGCTTTTCCGACATCGAAATAAATCCCTAGAGATTGTAATGTCGGATCCGCGTCAACGGGTTTCGACCCTTATTGAAAATTGGTTTTAAAATTGATGAATGCAAGATTAATGATGACGACAACGGAAAGAATAACGAATTATTGTTTAAGTTAACTTATCTCAATAATCAAATAGTCGGGGTATCGGAATAAGCGACCGGCAACGCTGTGTGCGGTACACTTGTATATTCGGGTTTCCTTATTCTGATATCCCTCTTATTCGACACAAATCGACAAGTATTTTAATGCTTTGATATTAATACTATCGATATTAGTGATATTAGGATGCGATAATAACGATAAAAATAAAATAAATAGAAAAAACGCGACCCGTATGAAGACAACGACGACGCGACACGAGAAAGAGGGAGAGAAGAGAAGAAACGGGGTTTTTGCACCCTCAACCTACATGTTCTTGTCTCGGAATAAGGCTCGTAGTAGTGGCTTTAACACGGGAGCTTCGAGGTTTTATGGAGGTTGAGTTATGGTGGTTAGGGTTCGATTCCTAAAACTAGGTTTAGGGTTTGCTAATGTAGAATCGCTTAGTGTAGAATTAGGGTTGAGATTAGGGTTGTGTAGGGATTCAAAGATGTGTAATTGAGTGTTGCATGGGGTGCTTATATGGGCATTGCTAGGGCACCCGGTTAGGGTTACTCGGCCGAGTAGGTGGCTAACTCGGTCGAGTGGCCCGTTATGCCTGCAGTCGGGCTTGAAACAGGCCCACTCGATCGAGTGGCCCAGCTGGGTCGCGCGGGTCAGTCTTTTGGACCTTGACTTTGGGTGTTTGATGGGTATTGTATTTGACTTGGACTTTTTGATGATGTGAGGGGTTATTTTGTGTGTCTCGGAAACGACTTTGACCGGGGTTGACCCAATCGCTAAAAGTCGATTTTATTTCTGGTGTCGGTTTTGGCCCAATTTAGTCTTGTTTGACTCGGAATGATCCACTGGGCCTGGATTTGAGGTTGATTTTGTGAGATTTGTACTCCGTAAGTGTATTAGCCAGCAACTAATGGATTTGAGCCCGTATCCGAGCGCGTAGAAACATGTTAGCGTCCGATCATCATCGGGTGTTTTTTTTGGAAACTGCCATAGACACCTGGCAGTCAAAATGCGGGTGTCTACAACACCCATAGACCCATTTAGGTCCGACCCGTTGGGTGTAGGTCCGGTCCTAGACCCATTGTCATTTTGGGTAATATTTCGGGTCCGATCCTAGAAATATTAGTTTAGAAAAATTGGTAATAACTAATTAAAATTGGTAGAAATTTTGATTTTATAAAAAGTTTCGAGATTTGGATGCATACATGAATGAGGATTTCTACAAGAGACATTTTTTTGTGCTATTATCACCATTTTTTTTGCTTTAATCATGTCATTGTTCTTCTTCGCTGAGCTCAATATGTTTCTTCTTTATTTTGTTAGTTTTACTTCAAAGTTCTTTGCTTTTTTGTGAATTCATAGTTGTTTGATCTTCTATTTGGTTGGTTTGATGTTATTATATGGCTCCAAAGTTGCTTAGTTTCATTCAAGCCACGATAATTGTAATACCCGTGTTTATAGAGTGAGTCAAATCGAGTCAAGACGGTATAGGTCAACTGGAACCTTAGTTGTATTTTATATTTCGGTCATTACGTAATACATCATTTGTTTTAAAATCCGAGTCAAGTAGTCTGACCCGGTCCCACTTAATATCGTGCGTATGTTAGCCCACTTAATACCATGCATATCTTAGCCCACTTAGTACCGTGCATATCTTATTCTTTATTTAAAGAACCTACCATGCAAACTCCTTGCATCACACATACTTTATCATACCATCACACACAAACCGTCATACCAACACACACAAACCGACACACCAACACACACAAACCGTCGCACGAAGAAGAAGAAATAGGAGAGCCCTATGAGTCGAATCGAAACATCGTAAGGCTAGAACTCGATCTTACACGTCACTTAGGTATGACAAACACTCTTTTATGTTTACGTAGTATGTTAATGGAATAATTAGATCGATATATCAGTGTCGGAAATGTTGTTAGTTGTCTTTGTCGAGAGTATTGTTGCTGTTGTCTTTAATTTTTGTGGTGCCGGTAAGTCATTGTTGTTTGTTACGATGGTTGTCGGGAATGGTATCGGGTTCTATCGTCGGTTGGCTGTTGTTGTTGCCTTTTGTCGTTTAACAGTGTCGATATAGAATTGTATCTGTGGGACACATTGTTGTGGAGTGTGATCAGGGCCGATCCTGACTATTTAGGGGCCCTAGGCGAAATAATAGAACGGGGCCCCTTTAAAAATAATCGTAATCGTTATTTTTACTATTTTCGTTGATATCATCCTCACACTTGCATTTGGGCCATAATTTTCATTAACTACGTTTGTAACAACAAATATTTCAATAATTTCTTGTTACTATGATTTTATTACATCTACGGCATTGCAATGCAATTCTAGGTAGCATGGTTCGCACGTTAACGTACAAATGATTCAGGCCGTCAAATGATATTGTGAGTATGATGACTCATAGATAGTGTATAAATTTAAAATCCTTGAAATTAATGACTCATAAATAATTCATTATTCGACATTGTTTTTTTAAAATAGTTTTAATACGATCATTGATATATTGGTATAAATAAATTGATAGCAACAAGAATCCTTAGTTTAAAATTAAAAAAAAAATCATTACTTTAAAATACTCCTATATAGCAAAAAATCATTACAATAAAAAGAAACCGAAATGATAAAGATCCATTAAATAAGGAAAAATAAAGAGTCTTAAAAAAAACTAAGATAATTGATTGGGGCCCTATTAAATAAGGAAAAGTGAAGAGTAATAAGAAAAGTGATAGCAACAAGAATCCTTAGTTTAGAATTCCAAAAAAATTACTCTGTAGTTACTTTAAATCATTCTACTTTTTATACGGCAAAAAAATTACCACGATAAAAAAACTAAGATGATAAAGGCCCATTAAATATTGGAAAATAAAGAAAAGAGTCATAAAAAAAAGAAATTAAGTGAGGTACTTGCATTAAATAAGGAAAGACAAGAGTCATAAAAAGAATTACTCCATAAGTAAAAAAATTGATTGGGGCCCCATTAAATAAGGAAAAATAAAGAGTAATAACAAAAAACTACAAAATGCTTGGGGCAAGGCTCGAACCAGGGACCCCACCGTCCTATTAGACTTTCGATAGGTTGGTCAACCAACTACACCAAAGCAAATCCACTACTACTTCTAATAGCTAACTTGCTACTATAGTTGTATCAATCAGACTTTTCTCTCTCTTTGGGCCCCTTCCAAGCATGGGCCCTGGGCCACCGGCCCACCAAACAAGGCTCAGGGCCGGCCCTGAGTGTGATTAGTGTTATTACGACCCTTACGGGCTGCTGTGCGGGAGAGGGACTAGCAGGGGAGTCGGTATATACCATTGTGGTTGTTGGCTATGGTCCTCGTTACTGTAATGCGTATAGCCGGACTGAAGTTACGGAGCGCGCGTGCTGATGTGGTAGAGTAAACATAATGTAAACGGTGATGATGGTTTAAGTGTAATAGACAATAGTAGTTGGGAAGTGCATGTGTCTTACGTATTTTACTGGATTTGTTAGTAGATTAGTGTATATAATAATAATAATAATAATAATAATAATAATAATAATAATAATAATATCATGTTCTGTAGGCGTTGCTTTCGTTATACTAACTAGGTGTTGCTTTAGTTATATATTAAGTTATATATATACTCCGTATAACTTAATTTAACTAGGTGTTGATATATATATATATATATATATATATATATATATATATATATATATATATATATATATATATATATATATATATATATAGAGAGAGAGAGAGAGAGAGAGAGAGAGAGAGAGAGAGAGAGAGAGAGAGAGAGAGAGAGAGAGAGAGAGAGAGAGAGAGAGAGAGAGAGAGAGAGAGAGAGAGAGAGAGAGAGAGAGAGAGAGAGAGAGAGAGAGAGAGAGAGAGAGAGAGAGGTTCACATAAGGCCAACAACTCTTATAAGTTCATAAGTTCCAGTGTTAAAGTTACACAAAAGGTGCTTAAAGTTACACGAGATGAGTGTTAATGTTGCACTTTATCACTTGAAGTGATAAAATAGCTGAATGTTATAGTTACATATCAATTCTGAAAAAATGCAACTTTAACGTATGTCATCTGTAACTTTAATATAGACTTAATTACATATGGTGAACTTATTTGATCCCTTCTCTCTATATATATATATAGAAGTAGGATCATTTACATTTGGTAAAATCTCCTACAATTTACCTATCATTACTAGTCATCAGATACAATAATATCAAAGGTCAAGATTAAAGCAACTCAAGCATCAAACCCTATATTCACCTTAATCAAAACATTATGTCTATCAGCAAGAAATCAAAAGAACAACAAACGAGAACCCTTGACCTAATTTTCCAACCAAACCCTCATGCCCAATTTGAAGCACGAGACATCAAAGGGTCTCAGAACGTCTGCTCCTTAAGGTAAATTCATACACAAATTCAGTTAATTTCGATCCAATTTCGTTCAGTTAATTTTGATCCAATTTCGGTCAGCAATGTTGTCTTTCAATTTTGTTTTTGCTGAGTATTTGTCTATTTCAGTATATGTCGATTTTATTTTCTATTATTAAAATTTATCGCTGAGTATATGTCGATTTCAGCAATCTTTTACTGAATATTAGGGTTTGATGATTTCATTATCAATTATTAGGGTTTCAATTTACTGTAGATTAATTTGAATATGTGATTTTGATTATTAGGCTCAATTTACAACTGTACTATTTGTTTGATTTTGCAATTATTCAATGATTGTAGGGTTTACAATCAGATTCTTTAATCGTGTTTTACATGTGCTTCATCAACTACAATTTCTGTTCAATCTTGCTTCTCTACAATCAGATTCTTTAATTTTGTTTCTGTTTTTTTAATGATTTCAGTGAATTCTAGGATTTTTGGGT
Source organism: Agrostemma githago (assembly GCA_958450325.1). Lineage (NCBI taxonomy): Eukaryota > Viridiplantae > Streptophyta > Magnoliopsida > Caryophyllales > Caryophyllaceae > Agrostemma > Agrostemma githago. Next base: position 52,370,581 of record OY288258.1, on the reverse strand, counting down.
AATTTTGGGGTTTCTTAGGATAATTATTGGAGTAATTCTGGTAAAAATAACGAAAATCTATATGTTACAGAAAGATGAATCGATTTTACTAATATTACTGTTTGATGATTACGTGTACTGAACATCGCTTATTTCATTCAGTGTTTTGATTTTGTGTACAATTCTGATTATGATTCAATTCTGTACTCTATTTTTGACTTAATTTTGTGTGTTTTTCTACCTGGTTTGATACACTATTAGAGAAATTTCTGGATTTTTGATTACAAGATTAAAAATGGAAATTATGAATATTGTAATATTTGAATATGAACAATGAAATACTTGAATATGAACATTGAAATAACTCCATATTATTTCATAGCAAGAATTTCTGGTTCTGATACATTATTATTACTATGAAATACCAAATTATTTTATTATGTTAATATAGTTATTCTATACTATGGTTTCGATTATTCTATATTATTCTTGAAATTATTTATCATATTAGTTGATATGTTTTATAATCAGGGTTATTTTATAGAGCTTTTATAGTTATTTTATCGCACATATGTGATTATTGTACTTCAATGTTTTTTTGTACAGTAATTAACCACCTCTTTGTTTTTGTTTTGCAGTGAAGTTTCTTTTGTTGAGTGCACCTGCAAGGATATGCAAGATGTTTCATCCCAATACAATAACACGAGTTATTCATTACAATAATTGAGTTTGTATACATTGGAGTAACTACGTAAAACCAGCAGATAACATTATTATAAAGCTGATTATATTTGAGTGCCAGCCCAATATAATAACATAAATTATTCATTACAATAACTGAGTTTCTACTTTAAAATAACTACGTAAAATCAGATAACATTATTATAAAATTAATTATATTTGAATTCCATCTCAATACAATAACACGAGTTATTTACTATAATAACTGAGTTTCTACATTGGAATAACTACGTAACATCAAATAACATTATTCTAAAATTTATTATATTTGAGTTTCATTTCAATACAATAACACAAGTTATTCAATACAATAACTGACTTTTTACATTGAAATCACTACGTATCTACATTGAAATAACTACGTATAACCTGATAACATTATTTCTCAGTAAACAATTGAGTTAACTATAACATAACTACGCTTCTTCATTAAAATAATCATGTTTGTACATCGAAATAACTATAAAAATATGAGAAAAGTGCTTTGGATTTAGAGAGTTTTAATCTCAGCTCTTGATCTTGTGAGATCCAATGGCCATAATTAAGAGGTAAATTGTACAAAATTTGACAAATGTACCATATCCTGCCTATATATATATATATATATATATATATATATATATATATATAGGTTCAAATAAGGGCAACAACTATTTTAAGGTCATAAGTTCCAGTGTTAGAGTTACACAAAAAGTGCTTAAAGTTACACGAGATGAGTGATAAAGTTGCACCTTATCACTTGAAGTGATAAAAGAGCCGAATGTTATAGTTACATATCAATTTTTCACAAATGCAACTTTATCATATGTCATATGTAACTTTAATATAGACTTACTGACACGTGGTGACCTTACTTTGATATATATATATATATATATATATATATATACAGAGAGAGAGAGAGAGAGAGAGAGAGAGAGAAAGAGAGAGAGAGAGAGAGAGAGAGAGAGAGAGAGAGAGAGAGAGAGAGAGAGAGAGAGAGAGAGAGAGGCTCTTATGAGTCCTTTACTCTAGATGAGTCCTAAGTCCTCATCTCATCCATTGGATGGGATGAGGATGGATGGACAAGATTCATCCTAGTATTTGCATTAAAAAAAAAAAAATTACGTTCCTAAAATAGCTCCCATGAATTTAGGAAACAATAACTCCCTTAATCACATTCATTCATCATTCACGTTCATTCGTCATTCACGTTCATTCAAACCTGAAAAAAAAAACCCTTTCTTCATCACGTTCATTCAATCAATCAATTTTGTGCTCGAAATCCCGTTACAATGGATTCAATGACCGCGTCATCTTCTTCAACTGTTGATAAGCAATTGATCGAGTATAACAATGGTGAGTTTCAATATTTCTTTCACGTTTTGATTCAATTTTTATCCATGGATACATCGTGCGTCAATTTGCGTTCTTTTTTTACGTCAATTTTCATGTTGATATTGCTTTCATTGTCATCTCATTCATCATAGTTTCGTATCAATGGTTAATTGCTCTCTCGATCTTTGTTATTTGGATTTTTCATTATATCCACTGATATTATTGTTTTGATTTCTATTAACGCAGAAACGTCGTTGAAGTAACATACCTTCTGAGTTAAAGTAACACTTAATTTTAATTACAGTAACACAAATGAACGTTGAGAAAAGGGTTTTGATGATGATGTTAAAGTAACGTATTGTACTCGTTAGAGTAACACAACTTAGGAATTGAAGTAACACATTATTTGCATGGGTGTAACGCTGTTCAATTTTGTGCAGGTGGTATTGGCAAAGATGCGAACGCACGGGACAACACTGGAAAAGGTGGAATTTTATTCATTTGATTAATCATGGATTAATAACAATGGTTCATTGCTCTCGTTTTAGTATAGATTCCAGGTTTAACGTATTCTTCACTGATATTATTGTTTTGTTTTATGTTGAAGCAGATGAGGAAACTGAAGAAGACACTGATTTTATTGTTTTGTTTTATGTTGACGAAGATGAGGAAACTGAAGAAGACACTGAGGAAGATGAGGAGGAGAAACAAGTGTTTCGAGAATAGTTGTGTTTTTGGTCATTCTAAGAATATTTTTTTTTGGTTTACAAGAATAACTTATTTTGTACACATTTTTTTACACATATCGCTGTGCTACGTTGCAATTAACTCTATATTATATTTAATACATGTGTATTTGGTTAGAGTAACATCTCATATCTATTGGAGTAACACCTTTTTTGAGTTACAGTAACAAACATAATCCATGAAAGTAACTGAGCACATCAACGTTGTTTAAACAAATGATTACCAAAGTAACTGAGGATAACTTGGATTAGAATCATTCATTAGGAAATTAACAACTTTTGTTCTTTAAAGAACCATATATGATGCGTCATAGTGATTGATGATAATATCAATGAAAGTGATTATGAGACCACACCATTAATATCAATGAAACTTAATCATGAGACGTAGAATAACATCATTAATCAATTAGAGTAACATCATTTGTTCATTAAAGTAACAGTTATAATGCGTCAGTGTAATACACTGATTATGAGACCACATTTGTATCTTGGGTAAACTCCATTCATTCCCATAGTAACATCAGTCGTTACTTAGAGTAACAGGTACAGTCAATCACTGTAACAGAATGAACAAATTCACAACCAGAACAGAATGAACAAATTCACAACCAGAAGAAGAAGGTGACATAATTCATAATATTTCATAATCAGAAGAAGGTGACATAATTCATTAGACACATCATTTTTTCCGACCCTTTGTTGGCTTGGTCTTGGGACCGTCGATGATCTGTCTCACGTCTGGGACCGTCTGTTCTTGTCTGCCAATACGAATATGAAGATTACCTTTGCTTGAGTTGAAGATGAAGTTGAAGAGTTTTTGTTAGGCGGGTGTGTTTGAATGAAAAAAATTGAATTGGATGAAAGAGAACGTGTTATTAGTTGGAGGTAATTAAGGGAGGAGAGAAGATTTTATTATATTTTTTCCAAGATATGGTAGTTATTACCTTAATTACAACACTCAATCACCATCATCCATCCCTTTTAGATCAATGGCTCTAAATAAGACTTATGGACTCAAAAAAAAAGGAGACTCACTTGATCTCTCTCTCTCTCTCTCTCTCTCTCTCTCTCTCTCTCTCTCTCTCTCTCTATATATATATATATATATATATATATATATATATATATATCATATACGTTTAGACCGATATTGATTTATATAATATTTTATTAGGTTCGCACTTCGTAGAAATTCCGTGGTGAATTATACTAACGACGTGATCGTGACCTGCTAATTAGGTAAGGTTATCCTTACTCAGTTTATGTTGTATGTTTGCATATTGTATGATATAATGGTATAATGATGATATTGAGATTGCGGTTGTGTACCGATTGAGAGAAGCTAGCTAGGACTAGCTAGGCCCAGTTGATCTCGGGACCTTCCCTAATGTTTCCTCCTAGGAGAGCCTAGGAGGGGTGTGCACACTCGGACTGACGGGGCTTGACTGCGGTCGCGATAGTGATGATAAGAATGATGATATTGATGCTATGGATTGTACTAATATTGTTTAATGTTATCGTAAACTGATCTTGTGTGTGTATTTCTGATGTATCTGTGATGATCCACTTGACGGTTATGGTCATCTGAGGAGCAGGGATGTATTCAGGTGATTGATGGAGTGTGCTTTTGACTCGGGATGCTATTTACGGGATGGGCAGAGTGCGAAATCAACAGAGTAGTATAGACCCTGATCGTTCATATTCCATCTTATTTATTAGACCATCATGAATACTTTTTATTATTTGGTTTGAAGACTGAATTTTTATAATCTATTATTAAGTTGTACGTTTGGACACTCTATTATTGTGAGTAATGATGTCTGCTACCTCGGTTTACCGAGATGGTAACACTCGTATTTGTTTAGGATGTCTTGTTAAGTCTCCTGAACAAATGGGGGTGTTACAATAATTGCATGATTATTTAAGAATTTGAGCATCGGGTTTGTCTAATTCCTAACAAACCACTCTGAATTAGCTATAACTTTGTGTTTCATGTGTGATGTAAGAGATGGTAGTAGTTTAGTTCTTTCTTGAGAGGCAAAATATAATATCGGCTTATGTGTTGTCACTTAATTACTGTCATATTTCTCTATATGTAAAAGCGACTTATCGTGTCTATTCTATATCACTTCGATTCCCATGTTACACTAGCGTCTGACCATTTGTTTATTCTATAGATGCTTCTCTTTTCTCCGGGAGTATGCAGTGGAGTTGTTTTCGAGAGCAGCTTGCTTAATTACTACCAAAAACATAATATCATACCCCCAAGTAATTTGGATTTGAAAATCTTCTTATTTCCTTCCCCCCTATCCTCTTCCATAGGTTCCATTGCTATGATGTTAAAAAATAAGAATTTGATGATTGTCTCTTAGTGTTTACACTATCAAGCCATATGATATGGTTTAGCTTTGGCTGTTATGTAGCTTACATGATCTCTTAGCTAAATAGGAAATTCATTGTTCTGTCCTACGAAAGGGAGTATGAGGTTTAATCATTCCATTTTTTGCTTTACCTTTTCTGTCTTATTAACCAATTATACTGTGTTCATATCATTATAGATTTATAGATAAACCTTGAGTATCCATCTTCTATAAAGCATACACACTTCAAGTTTTGAATTAACACTGATGGCCATAGCCCGTATGTACGTTTTTTTGGTTAAATGTAAGCTTGCATTAAATACCTCCAAATTACAATATCGTTTCCAAGGTACATCCACAATGACCAACTACTCAAACTAATTCCATCTAGCTATCCACGACATATGTATCTCTATTTAGTATACATCCACTTATACTATTTTTGAAACGATGAGACATCTGATGCGCTATGCTATCAGAAAGGATCTGAGGACGTAGAATACATCCATTCAACCGTGCTGCATTCCGTTGCATCCAAATGACATAATAACATGCATTTATCACACTTCAACATATTTGATTCCGAAATTTAGACCATCTCTTCAGTCGAACCCATTGATACCAATCACCCCGAGGATCCTGCATCTCCCATCTAATAGCTAAACTCTTCATTATCTTCGAGCTATGTACACATTCATGGAATAGATGTGCATGTGTTTCTTCTTTATCTTGACAAAGTGGACACCATGGACTATCAATAACGTGTAACTTATACAAATTGCTTCTTACCTTCAAGGATTGATGGAAAATGAGCCAAACAATAAAAGAATGCTTAGGAAGAGTATGCTTGTTCCACACATACGGGCACCAATTCACCTTAGGCGCGCGATTATGAAGCCACTCATAGGCTCCTTTGATCGTATAATCTCCTTGCTACACAGTCTACCTCCCATTCACGAAATCAACTTTCAGCCTCTCCTTTACCTTGCACACCTTTTTCCAATTCCAGCTAACATTAGTTTCAGGAATGTAATCATGTCATTCCTTCCCTTTCATATAATGGATATGTACCCACTTAACCCATAAATGATCAGGTTTGGAATATATTCACCACACAAGTTTCCCAATTGCTGCTATATTCCACAACTTCCCTTGTCTAATGCCTAGACCTTTTTTTTGGCATACATATCTTTTCCCACGCAACCATGGGGACCCTATTAAAATCAGCACCACCATCCCATAAATAATTACGGCATATGGCCTCAATTCTATGCATGACCCCCCGGAAGAATGGTAAGGGTAAGATTATTGGTAGTCTTGAGGTGAGTCTTGAGGGAGTCTTGTCTCAAGACTCATGTGAGCCTTACCAATAATGTTGCAAAGTCTTGAGGAAAGTCTTAAGATTTTTGGTAGTCTTGAGGAAGTCTTAAGATTTTTGATAGTATTGAGAAGATTATTGGTAGTCTTGAGATGAGTCTTGTCTCAAGACTTTTGTGGGGTCGTGTGGGATCTACCAATAATGTACCACAGTCTTAAGTTGAGTCTTTAAAATTCAAGACTCAACTTAAGACTTTTGTGGGGTCGTGACTTGTGACAAACATTTCTCGACGTACGACCCGATAAATTACTCTCATTTATACAATTTTTTGTTTTCAATTGGTTTAAAAGTCTTTTTTTTACCTACCAAGCAATTACTCATTTTCAACCATAATATTAATTACCATGTACTTCACCAATGTTATTGCATTCATTACTCCTACGTGATATTGTATCTATAAATCCAAATTATACTTTTTATTGTTAGACATATCTCAATCTTTTTTAATTTGAAACCTCTCAAGATAATTATCTTAAAAAATTCATAAAAACCTTATTTCTTATATAATAAATAATAAAATGGATCCTAATCAAAATTTTGACCTAAATTCTATCATGAATTTTCTCCAAAATCCACAATTTCAACATGTTTTCTTACAGCAAAATACTAATTTTCAATCTTCTCAAACTTCAAGCTCAATTGATGTTGTCCCCCCAAATACACAACAATCACCAATTACACCAATTAGTATTGGATCAAGTTCCGAGAGTCCATTAATCCAGCAAACAAATTCTCAGGGGTTGGAAACCATTAATAATTCTGTTCAAAATCCACAAAAAATTCAAGGCGCAAGTCGTAATAAAAAAGAGACTTCGATACCAAAAAAGAAAGCGGTCCCATGGATCGTCAAGGATGATAAGCTTCTTGCTCTAGCATGGCTAAACACTACAGAGGATAAGATAATCAGTATTGGGCAAACATCCGCTGTGTATTATAGTAAAATAGCATCTTTTTACAATGAAAATAGAGATAATGATCAAGCTGAAAGAAAAGCAAATCATTGTAAACAACATTGGTGGACTCTAAATGCAGCTCTAAACAAGTTTAAAGGTTGTTATTCTCACTATGAGGAAAGGAGTGGGTTTGACGATGTTTTGAAGTTATCCGAAGCTTGCCAATTGTTTGAAAATATTCACCACTCCAAATTCTTGTATCTCCATGTGTGGGAAATTGTTTGTAAACAACAAAAATGGGTCGACTCAAATAATCGTAAAAATATAGCTGAAGACGTTTCTTCCAAGCGGAACAAAATCTCGGAGACAGGGGAGTATACATCATCGGGTGGGTATGGTATATCAGAAGAAGTTGATGAGGCGCGCCCTATGGGACAACAAGCTGCAAAAAGACTAGAAAACGATAAAAGGAAGGGCAAAATTAGAGAAGGGGACCAAAGTGATGTTATCTCTATTGCTAAGAGTATTGAAGAAACATGGTTTAAATCAACGAGTCGTCTAGCTGATTTGAAAGAGCAAGAGCTTGAAACACAACTTCTTTGTGCCGATGTTAGTAAGATGACCACATTACAAAGACATATTCATGAGAATAAATTGCATGCAATAGCTCAAAAATATGGTTGGGATCTTAATGAATAGTTTAGTTCAAGTGTAGTACTATCATACTAGTAACATATAAACTAAGTGAGCTAATCGTTTAGTAATTCTAGTTTAGATAACTATCTAGATAGTTTAAGTGTAGTTTTTAATGTCTTTGAATGATTAAATATTTGGTTGTTTAATTAAATGGTTAAATATAGTTTAATTTAATACTATGTACTTTAGAATGGTTAAAAATAGTTTATTTTTTAAGTAGGTGTATGTAGTACGTAACTTTTAATGTGTTTGAAGAGTTGAATGTAATGTTTTGTTTTTTTAAAAAAAAAAATTAAATGTAATATGTTTGGTTGGTGCACTATATTAAAAATCTTTATTATATGGATGGTTGGTTGTTGCACTTATTATTCACTTAATGTGGTTAGTTTTGTTGTTGCATTTATTATGCATCTCTACCTTGTATATCTCTTTTGCTGTAGTCATTTAAACATCCTCACAAAAATATTTCTCCTCCACCTTTAATTTTTTCAGTAAAAAATAATTATGTCTGATGATAATTCCTTTCTAAATTTTGATGAATTATACAATGAAATGTACGATTCATATATGGAAGATAATGTCACTATGAGTTTAATAGACAATATCCTTCAAGCTGTCCAAGATGAAACAACATCCTCACACACAAAAACACGAAAAAAAAGTACTTACATAGATAGAAAGCGTGAAGAAGGTCATTCCCGCTTAATGCATGACAACTTTTCTACAAATCGAGTCTATTCAGAAGCACAATTCAGGCGAAGATTTAGGATGGGAAGACAATTATTCAATCGTATAGTGAATGCTCTTGAAAATCGTTATACTTATTCTCAACAACTTTATGATGCTTCGGGAAGAAGTTCGTTGTCTCCCCATAAAAAATGTACCGCCGCTATGCGAATCTTAGTTTATGGAATAGCCGGTGATGCTGTTGATGAATATATGAGACTTGCTGAGACCACGGCGCTTGAGTCTGTCAAGAAATTTGCTCGTGGTGTAATTGAGATATTTGGAGATGAGTACTTAAGAAGACCTACTACCGATGACATCAAACGAATACTAGAAGTAAACAAAGCTCGAGGCTTCCCTGAAATGATGGGAAGTATTGATTGTATTTTGGCCGTGGGAAAAATGTCCCGTTGCATGGCACGGGCAATACACAAGAGGTGATCAAGGCGTGCCAACGATGATACTTGAAGCGGTTGCTTCTCAGGACTTGTGGATTTGGCATGCTTATTTTGGTGTTGCGGGGTCCAATAATGATACAGATGTGCTAGATCGATCCCCCGTATTCAACGAGTTTCTTGAAGGCCAAAATCTAGATATTCAATTTTTAGTTAATGGTACTTCATACAATATGGGTTATTATCTTGCAGATGGTATATATCCAGAGTGGCCGGTTTTTGTTAGAACCATTCATAGATACGACTTATTATCAGAAAAAAGAAAATTATTCACTCGATATCAAGAAAGTGCTAGAAAGGATATAGAACGGGCATTTGGGGTTTTAAAAAAGAGATTTGCTGTTATAGCTACCCCAGTTCGCTTGTGGAGTAAACGCGAAATAGGTGATATTATGAAAGCATGCGTCATATTACATAATATCTATATATATATATATATATATATATATATATATATATATATATATATATATATATATATATATATATATATATATATATATATTAATTGAGTGCATCCACTGCTGACATGGCAGCGTGGATGCACTCCTTCGATGACATGGCATGCTCATATGCATTCTAAGATTTTGGAATCAGAGTTATTAAAAATAAATTTGATAATTATCCTACGTACATAAATGATCCACTCAATTCAATTAATATAACATTTACATAATATTATCATTCACATAAAATTATTATTCGTATAACATTATTATAAATATTAAATATATTTTAAAAAAATATTGATATTTTCTTAAATATATTTAAAACAATTTTTTTTATTTTTTATTTTTAGAATAAAAAAGTTGATATTGCAGTATTAATTTTTAATACCGAAATTATTGTCATTCAATAATAGTAATATAAATAATATAGATAGATTGATGTAATCGAACAATAAATGAAAAATAATAAATTATATGTCTAATTAATCATGTACGTATTCAGTCCTAGAGTTTATATGTCTAAAAACATCAAAACTGATTAAAAGATGTATTTAAGGGTAAGATTAGCATTCAAACTTTCACTTTTCCAAACTCTTTAATTTTACAGTTAAGGGTTGAAAATTAATACCGACAATTAATGTTACTCAATCCCGTAAAAAATAAAGTGGTAGCATAATATGAAAACATATCAAACGGGTACAGTTGATCGGGTCATACGGGTCGGATCAAATATTGGTCAGGTTATACATGTCAAGGGGTTTAGGGTTAGAAATAGTTTCGAATGTCTATATTTTTTTTACCAACTTTTTAAGTCCAACACAAATAATTTTAATAATAATAATAATAATAATAATATTATTATTATTATTATTATTATTATTATTATTATTATTATTATTATTATTATTATTATTATTATTATTATTATTATTATTATTATTATTATTATTATTATTATTATTATTATTATTATTATTATTATTATTATTATTATTATTATTATTATTATTATTATTATTATTATTATTATTATTATTATTATTATTATTATTATTATCTTTAATAATAATGTTTGTACTTCAAAAATATTAATTCAATTTTTAATTTTTTTTTTATTAAATGGTAAAAAAACGTTGTATGAAAGTTAATATTTGTAATTTAAAATATGTATTTAATTTTAAACATTTTATTAATTTCAGTAAATTCTCAGTTTCTCACTGACCCAACGGGTTGAATGGGATGGGTCAGGTTTCGACCCTAATTAACGGATCATATTGGGGTCGGTAAAACGGTTTGCGGGTCAAAAAAATAGGTCCACGGCCTTAAAAAGGGGTTGATTGCAAACATCAAAACTGAATCTAAATATTTTAACTGATTTAAATAATTAATCTGGTACGCATTCGATCCTATAAAAGAATTTATATGTTTAAAAACAATGAGAGCAAAATTGATTGAAAGATATTTAAGGGTAAGATTATTACCCGGACTATACTTTTAATTCCGTTTAAGGTTCTGAACTCTGATCTTTAACTTTACGGTTACGGGTTGAAAATTAACACCGTCAATTAAAGTTATTCAACCCCTCAAAAATAAAGCGGAAGTGTAATATGTATACCTGTCAAATGGGTCCAACGGGTCGGGTCCAAATAAGGGGCAGATCAAATATAAGTCGGGTTATATAGGTCACGGTTCGGATTAGGGTAAAAAATAGTTTCGAATACCTATATTCCAACAAAAATATTTTTAATATTAATTTTTTTTATTTTAATATTACTATGGTACTCTTTAAGAATGTTTATATTTTAAAAAATTATTATTAATTCAATTTTTTAAATTATTTTACAATTAAATGATATAAAAAGCTGTATCAAATTGAATACTCCCTCCGATTTTTTATTATCTTCCCCTTTGGTTTTGGGGAAGAAAATAAGGGTGTAGGAATGTGTGGTTCAAAATAAAAGAAGGAAGAGAGAGAAATGTAAGGGTGATTCTAGACCACATGTTGATGGCCCAAAATGGAAATAAGGAAGAAAGAGTGTTTCAGCCCAATAAGGAAATAGGGAAGATAATAAAAAATCGGAGGGAGTATTTATGATAAAAAATATTTATTTTTAAATATAAATTCAAATATAATATTTCGATATAAATATTTTATTCAATTTTAATAAATTTTCACTAACCGAACGGGTCGGGTAGGGTATCGACCATAAATTCACGAATTATTTTGGATTCAGTGAAACAAGTTGTGGGTCTAAAAAACGGGTTTATGACCCTAAAGGAGTGTCAAATTCTTTTTTTTTCTTTTAACTAATTTTTGAGATTGTATGACATTGTTTCTTTCAGTTTTTTTTTGTTAATCAGGCTGATAATGTACATACATAGTATTATGAATATTTTTTTAAAATTCATATTTTATTTGATTTCATATATGATATATCTCATTCATAATTTCGTAGTTTTATTTCAATTTATATATAACATAACTATAAACTGACCCGTGAATCTTCACGGGTGATAAAACTAGTGATTATTGAAGATGAGAGGGATGATGATAATTTGGTCAACAATATCCAATTTGACGGAAACGATAATTCATGATCAATACCTGAATTTCAAACTGGTATACTTCCAAATTATTATGCTAATCGGGATAGGTTCTTCGAGAATCATACACGACTTCGCAACCGATCAAGACATCATCAACTCCAACACGACTTGGTGGAACACGTTTGGACTCGTTTCGGCGGAGACGCTAGTTAGATCATATTTTCATTTTTAAATTAGTAATCTATATTTTAAATTTCAATGATAGACTACTTGTTAATTTGTCATTTTTAATTTGTCATGTATGTTATTTTATATTTGTCAACCTAAATCAATATAGGTAGACCATGTATGCAAAAATAATTATTAAAATATCGTAAATTAATATAAGTAAAGCATAATTAAAATATTGTAAATTATCCGGATCTATAATATGAGCGAAACCCAAAAGATCGTCTACCCGTCTTTTTGTATATCACACGAAAATAAAAAATAAAAAATAAAAAAAGTTAATTTTTTTAATAAAACTAAATAGTAAAGTAATAATAATTTGTACCAAACAAGTAAATTGTATTGTTTAATCACAAATTAAATCAAATTAATTAACTTTTTAACCAACAATGGGTAAGGTGGGTCTGAGTAGAGTCTGACTGATAATGTATAAAATCTGAGCTGAGTCCGAGGAATAAATAAATATTTAAAGTTAGTGGAAAGCTCAGGTGACAGAGTCTTAAGACTTTGGAGAGTCTTGCTGATAATGTTACCCTAATGTTCGCCAAATAGACATATAAGGACGTAAGGATAGAAGTATCAAGAGTCAGTCTACCACTATACGAGAGTTTCCTCGCTCCAAATCTTCTAATACGCTGTATAATCTTCTCAACAAGGATAGAACAATCCTCCTTCAATATACGACCTGCCGTGATTGGAATCCCAAGATACCGAAAAGGCAACGTGCCCTCAACAATACCCGACACCTTTAAAATGTCAGCCTTAATGTCTGGAGCAACACTGCAAAAATAAGCATCAGATTTTAAATTATTCATACGAAGCCCAGAAGCTTGAGAGAAGGACGCAAAAGCCCGTAGAATAACCATAATAGATTGAGGATCTCCTTTGCTGAACATGAGCAAATCATCAGCAAACATCGTATGGGTCAACTCCAATTGCTTGCAAAGCGGGTGGTATTTAAAATGCATCTGAACCGTTGCTACTCCGAGAATTCGACTAAGGTTTTCCATACATATAGTAAATAATAATGGAGAGAGTGGATCTCCCTGTCGCAACCCTTTCTTCCCCTTAAAAAAGCCCACAAGATCACCAATTATGACCAAGGAATAAGATACTGTAGTCACACACTTCATAACCATATTACGGAAAGAAGCTGGAAATTTAGAGCACTCAACATTTGTTCAAGAAAAGTCCAACTTACTGAGTCATAAGCCTTTTGTAAGTCTACTTTAAACATACATCGTGGTGAAGCAGTCTTCCTATTTTAAAGACGAACAATGTCTTGACAAATAAAGACATTCTCAATTATTCTTCGACCTTGTATAAAACCACCTTGATTTTCTGAGATAATTGTGGGTAGAACTTTAGCCAACCGGCGACATAGGATCTTCGAAATGATCTTGTAAATCACACTGCAACATGATATGGTTCGAAATTGAGAGACATGTAAAGGTAGCTCACACTTAGGAATAAGCGTAATACTCGTATGATTTATCTGCTGCAGTAAACTACCTGTTTCAATACAATTAATTACTGCTTTATTGACTTCATCCCCAATTATTCCCCAAGCATCCTTGAAAAAAGCACTAGAGTACCTGATGACGTGAAGATTTGGTCGATGGTTAATGTAACCTTGAGTGATGACGTGGTATTTGGAGTAGATTTGAACTAAGGTTAATCTAACCGTGGTTCGTGGTTAAGGTCTGTGTGGATTATGAGTTTTGTGGCTCGGCTATTTTTGGGAAGCAAATGCTTCGATTTTTTGTATTTTGTGATCCGATGTTAATCGGTGAGTAGCAAAGGATACTTAACCCGTAGTTCAACCTTATACCCGGAATTAATAGCTCAGAGTTTGGAACACCAACCCTCTAAACGATTCGAAGTACCTTCTCGAAGTTTAAACACGTGATTAACAAATTAATCCAGAGTTTGAAAAGTTGTTTGTAAATTCATAAATATTCAATGATTTTATTAAATGACTAACATGGCTTTAAATAGCCTACAACCTTCGGTATCTACTCGTTATCTTGAGTGATACTATTACTTATAATAACTATATGCTAAAATGGAAAGAAATAACATGGAATCACATACTAACATCACATGCTACGTTAGGGTGTAATCCTTATTCTATTGCCTAAAATAAAAGAGTAGTGTGTATCATGGGAGATCACGACACCCCTACTTATTTGATGAAGATCCACTAGCTTGATTCCTTGCCATATATGGGAGATTACTAATCCCATAATTATATCACCCATATCTTGATGATTCTTTTATTCTATTGCTTAAAAATGAGAACATGATATCAATCATATTAGATCTCACCAAATCCTCAAACTAGGAAACTAATCATCCACATATTATCTTCCCTTATTCTCTACTACCATAATGGAGATTATTGAGATAAACCAAGATCACGATTTCCCTTCAATGATGACAATGATCCTAGTGCATTCCTAATGCACCTAGTCGCAATTGTGGGACTAGATGGATGTTGCACTTGGACGTGTACTAACAAACACATGCCTATCCATATGGGTCTAGATTCGATCGGTCTACGCGCGTGATTGGTTGACTTGTCGAGTCCAATGATTACTCCGTCGGGACTTACACTCGGGTCATCCCCTCCCTCTTCAAAAGGAATTGACCTCAATTCCATAAGGTTATATTCTTGTAGAGCTACGTCCCCTTTGTTACCAGTGATTCGGACTTCATAGTCCCTCCCCTTTATCCGGGCTCGATGGTACCCACCTCGTAAGTTCATCTTTGAAAAAACCACCAGATCAGGTAACTTGTTTAGCACGACATCGTGTTTAGGAATTGGAAACTTGGTGGTGACATCACTATCATAAGGACTCATGCCTCTTTGAAAATATTCATTCTCCATAAACTCTTTACTCTTACACTGGGATCCCTGGACTTCTTCAGGGTCATTCCTATAGATCGGAATCAATTGTTGCACGAGATTAGACTTGTTCCCGTGAGGCACGGACCATGTTGACGCCATAAGCGCATTTACTGGTTCTCCTCGTTCAATTTCCTTCTCGGGTTCAGTTTTGCCTTGACTAGAAACGATAGACACCATAGGCTCTAGGTCACTTGGAAATACATTTTTAGACCCACCTACTAGCGCTTGCACGAGTTCGTTAGAGTCAAGTTTAGGGTAAACTTGGTCAAGGTTAATGTAACCTTGATCAAGGTCGTTCCCTCTTGAAACTATGGACATGCTAGACGCTTTAAGGGCGTACCCTCTCCTCTTTGTTTGCTAACACCTGTTCACTAGCAAACATAGACAAACTAGGCTTGGTAGCCCGGTTAGAATGCATAGAACGAACATCCTTTGGTGCCATTGGCCTTAGGACGACTTTCTTATCATCCACCATCAGAATATACTCGTTAGTTCTCCCTTGGTGATGTACATCACGATCGAATTGCCATGGCCTGCCCAAAAGAATGTGGCACACATCCATGGGAATCACGTCACATGTGATTTCATCATTATACGGACCCATCGTGAATCCAACTCGCACTTGCTTTGTAACCTTCACCTTCTTTCCTTCATCAAGCCAATGTAGTGTGTAGGGTTTTGAGTGGGGCGTAGTGGTCAAAGCAAGTTTTTCCACCATTTCTTGGGATGCGACATTAGTTCAACTCCCCCCCATCAATAATCACGTTACACCACTTATCGTTCACTTGACATTTAGTATGAAAGATTTGTTCTCTTTGTTTTGTCATAGGCGGTTTAGGAAGTGTGTGTAGTGTACGATGCAAGACTAGTGACTCCACGTGTGTAGGAGCCTCGAACTCGAAGACCTCTTCCTCCTCTTCCCTGTCTCCATTCATTACACACAAAGCTCCTTCCTTTTCACTACCTTCTTCCCATAAGTCATCTCTATAATTAATAGCCTCCCTCAAAGTAATGACTCTTTTATTTGGGCACTCGGTTTGGAAATGACCGAACCCTTGACACTTGAAACAACGGACCTTAGACATGTCCTTGGCCTTGTAAGGCGTGTTGGGTGTCATTTGGGAAATAGGGGTAGTCTTAGGCGTCACATGCAAATTTGACCCTTCAAACATAGTTTCCTCGGACTTAGTCCAAGTATCCGTCTTTGGGGTAGACTTATTTTTTTGTTGAGTTTCGACCTTAAGACACAAAGAACAAAGTGTATCGAATGACTCGTAGGGGTGTAAGTCAACGACATCCGCGATACTATGATTTAAACCTCTACAAAATCGAGCCATTCTTTTGTTCTTCTAACTCGTCTAACTCACACATCAAAGACGCTTTCTCAAACTCCGAAATGTAATTACTAACATTTAGACTCCCTTGTCTTAATTCGGCAATCCTTCTATACAAATCGACTTTATAACTCTTGGGCACATACCTCTTGCGTAACTTACGTTTGAGGTCATCCCATGTTCTAATCTTTGGCCTATCCTCTCTAGCCCTCCTCAATTTCATGCCTTCAAACAATAAAGACGCATTTTTTGTTAGACTCACTATAACATACATACAACGCTTTTCGTAAGGAACGTCCTTGAAATCGAACATTCTTTCCATCTTGCGTTCCCAATAATCCAAATATTCTTCTGGATCGACTCCTCCTTCAAACTCCGGAAATTCCGTGACTTTGAATTCATCTCGAGGTTTTGGCACGTCCACGAATCTCCTAGCGCCTCCTCCTGCTCGGTTCTCGGGTAAATTACGCAAGGCACGAAGCAATTGTTTGATGAGATTCTCGTCGTTACCCCCTCCATTATTGACATTATTGTTCACATCATTGTTGACATTGTTGTCGTTGATATCGTTATCTCCCATGTCGTTAAACACGGCTCTAATACCAAGATGATGCGAATGCGGAAGCGGTTTAGATTAAGATGTGAAGATTGGGTCGAAGGTTAATGTAACCTTGAGTGATGACGTGGTATTTAAAGTAGATTTGAACTAAGGTTAATCTAACCGTGGTTCGTGGTTGAAGTCTGTGTGGATTATGAGTTTTGTGGATTGGCTATTTTTGGGAAGCAAATGCTTCGATTTTTTGTATTTTGTGATCCGATGTTAATCGGTGAGTAGCAAAGGATACTTAACCCGTAGTTCGACCTTAAACCCAGAATTAATAGCTCAGAGTTTGGAACACCAACCCTCTAAACGATTCGAAGTACCTTCTCGAAGTTTAAACATGTGATTAACAAATTAATCCAGAGTTTGACAAGTTGTTTGTAAATTCATAAATATTCGATGATTTTATTAAATGACTAACATGGCTTTAAATAGCCTACAACCTTCGGTATCTACTCGTTATCTTGAGTGATACTATTATTTATAATAACTATATGCTAAAATGGAAAGAAATAACATGGAATCACATACTAACATCACATGCTACGTTAGGGTGTAATCCTTATTCTATTGCCTAAAATAAAGAGTAGTGTGTATCATGGGAGATCACGACACCCCCACTTATTTGATGAAGATCCACTAGCTTGATTCCTTGCCATATATGGGAGATTACTAATCCCATAATTATATCACCCATATCTTGATGATTCTTTTATTCTATTGCTTAAAATGAGAACATGGTATCAATCATATTAGATCACACCAAATCCTCAAACTAGGCAACTAATCATCCACATATTATCTTCCCTTATTCTCTACTACCATTATGGAGATTATTGAGATAAACCAAGATCACGATTTCCCTTCAATGATGGCAATGATCCTAGTGCATTCTTAATGCACCTAGTCGCAATTGTGGGACTAAATGGATGTTGCACTTGGACGTGTACTAACAAACGCACGCCTATCGATATGGGTCTAGATTCGATCGGTCTACGCGCGTGATTGGTTGACTTGTCGAGTCCAATTATTACTCCGTCGGGACCCACACTCGGGTCAGTACCCGTCAGGCCCCGGTGCCTTATGATTATTAGGAATAGAGAAGGCCACTTCTTTTACCTCATCAACTGTGACAGGAGCTTCCAGCAGCGGCCAATGCTCCCCTGTACAACACTTCCCTTTCTTAACAATATTAACATTAACATATGTGGTTAAGGCCTCCATCCCTAATAATTTCTCATAAAAGGTAAGAAAAGCCTGCTGTATGCAATCAGTATCAGTGCACATTTGTCCCATATCATCAGTTATTCTCAAGACCTTATTCGCACTTTATCTCCCTTCGATCATGCTGTGGAAATAACGTGTATTATCATCTCAATTTCTCATCCAGTTTGCCATGGATTTTTGAATCAAAAATT
The DNA here is from genome assembly GCA_958450325.1 of Agrostemma githago. NCBI lineage: Eukaryota > Viridiplantae > Streptophyta > Magnoliopsida > Caryophyllales > Caryophyllaceae > Agrostemma > Agrostemma githago. Next base: position 52,351,799 of record OY288258.1, on the reverse strand, counting down.
CCTGGGCAGCAACATAAGTCTCCTTATAAGAAGTAGTAGCACTTGCTTCTGCACTAATCCACTGAGGATGCAACGGGTCTGCCCTCAGTTTTTCTTGAATGTACAACAAGTTCTGATATGCAATACCAACAGTCTTCACAATGTCTTGGAAGAATGTAGCATTCAGCATCTTCAACGGTTTCTTCAACATTTTGAGTTTAGATACTAAGCAATACATTCTTGTACCCTGTGTATTTGTCTCCCACACATTCTGAACAGCCTCATGGAATTCTGGAATGGTACTCCACATATTGTAATATTTGAAAGGCATGTTCTTCTTAACACTTTCATTGCAATTAAATATGATGCACGGAGTGTAATCAAACACCCTTTCTGGAAGAAATTTGGCATAACTCTCAGGCCATCTCTTACTCCACTCATCATTAATGAAACATCGATCGGGCCTACTATACACTCTATGAGCAGGCTCCTGTTTGTTATTCCATGTGTAGTATGACCCGTCGCAGGTATATCCTGCACTTCACAATGATCAATACAGTTATGGAACTCCTCCATCTCTCTAGTGCTAATAAAACCCCCTATCCTTTCAGAGGGTTGCATGACACTATTAAAGTCACCACAAACTGCCCAAGGCTCATTGATGCTTGCACTAAAATCTTCCAATTTATGCCATAAAACCCCTCTCACTTCTATATCATTGAAGGCGTAGACCAAGGTAAGAAAATAGGTTTGCTTAATAATATTTTCAGTAATATACATATGAATGAATTGAGCATTATTATACTCAAGAATAACCACATTCACTAAACCAGGCTTCCATAAAACCCATATCCGACCACCTTTATCACAATTGTTGTTTGTAGTTATGCTCCACTACTCACAAATATTATTAGTAACTCTATTTAGAAACGTAGGTTTAACCTTCGTCTCAAGGAGGCCAAATAACCCAACCTGAGTAGTATGAAGATACCATTTGTTTTCTTGGTTGGCCTATTCATCCCCCCTAATGTTTCAGAATCCAAAGTTATTTATCCCCCACACCCTGTGGAGGATCACTACCACTAGTCTCAACACCAACTCCGGGGTTTAAGACCTCAAGAAATATGTTCTCCCCAAACTTAAGCCCACTTTTCTCCGCATCTGCTCGCTCCTGTGACTTAGCTTGATGATTGATTTAGTAGGGGAAGGACGTAGATTACAAGTTCCATCCTTGTTCCACATTACGTCCAATTGACGCACTATTTCAGCAGGGGTCTCCAGAACCTCAACAGTAGGTTCCTGAACTGGAGCAGGGGCTTGAACCATAGGGAGATCCTGTTTAGGCTTCCAAACCCTCAGACCTTTATACTTAGGGCCTTGCTGCTGTTTCTGCTTACTCTACAATGCTTTTGTCATGGCCAAACCCCTTACATGTGATGGGTTTCCACTCATACTGAACTCCCACCTCCACTACATATCCTTCCTTATCCAGAAATTGGATGGATTCGTTCAAATGCTTCCCAACAAGAATTTCAATCATAATCCGAGCAAAACCAACCATATTTTCAAGCTCCCTCTGGTCAAGCTCCTCAAGGTTCAATGGTGGCACCCCAATAATGGTGTGAATGTTACATATTTTTGGAGTTTCAGTGGTTGAAGGTCCCAAATTTTGTCATTTTTTTTGGTTTTTCATGGAAGACTTATGTAATTGTTGTAGATGGTGCTTATTCGTAGCCATAGAATGTGAACATTGTGATGGTGTTTTTGATCCTGCCATGTTGCGAGAAGGAAAACGGCGCTGATCCCTAGGGTTAACTTTCTCCGTCTCTCTATCTCTAACATTCTCTTTTTTTGCTAAAAATGCCCATATGTAAGTTGTCACATGACATTCTTTGGATCATTGTATAAAAGCCTTTCTAGAGGAGCAAGAGCAATACTTTAGATATATCCCCAAAATGACGGACGCCCCCTCTTTGCCCCTCGCTCCCCTCGCCTCCTCTCTGCCCTTAAGCGACCGACGATCCTCCTCCCTGCCGTTGGTCCGCCTTTCGCTCCTTTCCCCGCCCTGCGACGACCGACGTTCCCCTTCTTCGTCGTTGGTCCCCTTGCGCTCCCCTCCCCTGTCATTGACCCCCTGTCGGTGGGTGTTTCCCCTCCCCTCGTCTCCTTTCCCCACCCTCCAGTGTCTGTCAGTGGTTGTTGGTTGGGTGACCTCATTTCATTATGTTCTTTGGATCGTTTTTCCTTTGTGTATGCTTGCCTCTATTTTGTGGTTTCGTGTGTTTCTGGACATCTGTTGTTGGTCTTGTTTGCGTGTTTTTCGGGGGATGACCTCCTTTTTCTTTGCTTCTTGGTTTTATGGTTTTTTTGAACTTTGATCGGAGGTTGTGTCTCTCTCTTGTCTTTCAACGGGGGTGGGTCTTCTGAAGCGGCATCATTTGCTAAGTGTGGCTCGTTCCACTTTATAGGATAGTCGGGTTTGGGTGCCTTATTAGGGTGTCAAATGTGTGGTTGTGTTCTTGGTGGCTTTCTTCCACGATGATAACTTGTTGTGTTGTTCTCCTTATTGGTCTCTTAATAATAAGCTTATATAGCAATAAAGGTAGTAGTAAAGCTCCAATGGACCTTATATGTCGAGGTGGGTTGGATTTGTCCGAAAATGATGCTTATTTGCAATTATGATAGAAATTGGTTGATGGGTTGTCTCTTTTATGTATGCTGAACTTTTCAATCTGTTGGACTTATAATCAAAGAGTTCGATCACCCAGGTATAAGAGTTTTATCGCCATCGAAGACAGATTTTATCGTCTCGCATTTCATGTCCTCTTTCAACGTTCTTTTCGCAAGAACGAACTCGTAAATATACCTGGTTCTTGTGACTCTGCGACTCTTAGGCATTGAGAATTTTTGGCTATTAGCAATGTTGATCGAGATGATACAAGTTGTAGACACCCGCATTTTGACTGCCAGGTGTCTATGGCAGTTTCCAAAAAACACCCGATGATGATCGGACGCTAATGTGTTTCTACACGCTCGGATATGGGCTCAAAATCATTAATTGCTGGCCAATGCACTTACGGAGTACAAATCTCACAAAATCAACCTCAAATCCAGGCCCAGTGGGCCGTTTCCAATTAAATAAGGCTAATTTGGGCTGAAACCGACAACGGAAATAAAACCGATTTTTAGCGATTGGGTCAACCCCGGTCAAAGTCGTTTCCGAGACATACAAAACAGCCCTCACAACATCAAAAGTCCAAGTCAAACACAAACCCATCAAAAAACCCAAGTCACGGTCCAAAGCAATGGACCCGCGCGACCCAGCTGGGCCACTCGATCGAGTGCCCCACCCACTCGATCGAGTGGGCCCATATTCAAGCCCGACTACAGGCACAACGAGCCACTCGACCGAGTCAGCTGGTTACTCGGTCGAGTAACCCTAACCGGGTGCCCTTGCCTTTGCCTATATAAGCAACCCCATGCACACTCAATTTCACATATTTTACACAACTCTATAACCCTAATTCAAACCCTAGCACTACACTAGCAAACCCTAAACCTAGCTTTAGGAATCGAAACCCTAACCACCATAACTCGACCTCCATAAACCTCGAAACTCCCTTGTTAAAGCCGCGATTACGAGTCCGGTCCGAGACAAGAACATGTAGGTTGAGGGTGCCAAAACCCCTTTCCTTCCTTCTTTCTCTTCCTCTCGTCGTCTTCCTCCTTCTCTTCGTTTTTGGTCTTTTTTTTTATTTCTTTATCGTGTCATAACATTGATAGTATCGTTAGTATTAAAACATTAAAATACTTGTCGATTTGTGTCGAGTGGGAGTGATGGCGGGATAAGGAAAGCCGAATATACAAGTGTACTGCACAAAGCGTTGCCGGTCGCTTATCCCATCACCCCAATCATTTGATTATTGAAACAAGTTAACTTAAACAATAATCCGTTTTATTTCGTTTTCATTATTATTCAAGGTTCATATTTACATCGATTTTCAAAAAAAAAGCATTCTATTTAATAAGGGTCGAAACCCGTTGACGCGGATCCGACATCACAATCTCTAGGGATTTATTTCGATGTCGGAGAAGCCGAGGGAATCAAGTCTTCTAATTCAAAGCAAGGTGTCGATCCATTAGATTCGATACCAATTCCATAATTGGATGTCGAATCTAGCGATCTAGTCACATAAATTAATTAACGCGATTTACTCATATCGCGATAGTTAATTTAAGATGACTAAAATTAATTTATGTTTATTTTCACTCTAGTATTCCATATCGATTTAATAATCGAATATGGGATACAACGAGTATTCAAAATTAGAATCGGGTATAAATTCAATAATATTTATGTCCGATTCAACAAAATCAATGATTTATAAAATCCGAGTCGAGCATAAATTGTGCAATATTTATGTCCGATTTGGTAAAATCATCGAATTATCAAAACCCAAAAGCAATTTCAAAATCAATAATAAAATTGCAAGCGAACTTGGTTCGTACAGGTGCCACTCGATCGAGTGACATCACAATTTACCGAGCAGAATGCTTTTTCGACCTCTACTCGGTCGAGTCTCATAGTGACTCGATCGAGTGGCGACGTACTCGGCCGAGTTGGTCAATAACTCGTTCGAGTAGGGTCATGAAATCCGGGACAAAACACTTTTTAAGGATCCACTCGGTCGAGTCCCTCAATGACTCGGTCGAGTGACCCTTTATCACGTTAAACCGTGAGTCCTACAATAGCATTCGAGTCTCGTTAACCGTTTTTTTTGTGAGTTAGGTCAACACGTGCTTAATTAATCACGTGAAACATCTTTTCAAAACCATGCATTAACTCATTTGCATCATTCTATACAATTCAATATTCGCACAAACCGTTATTATTCGTTATGTCGTTACTAACAGTTTGTTGTTTCTTTCGTCAATTTTGCTTGTTTATTTTATTTTACTAAAATGAACCCACATGCTAAAATTCAAATTTGACGTTAGAATTAATTGAATTAAATCGACATAGAAACCCTTTTCAATTCCTCACATGCTTAGGGAAAATAATCTTTGCATATCATTTTCCCGTTCAACTAACGCGCGTATTAGAAAGTCATTCGAGATCTTAGTAGAGGCCGCTAAGTGAGAGCAGGGTTGGGTGTCCTTTGTGGGCTTCCCAACACGTACCCTCACCCTTTACTCAGAACCTTGGTTTCCGGATGCCCGAAACCGTTGGCGCACGATAGTCATTCAATACACGATAACCAGTAGTAACGGTATCGGTATCGCAATGCAAAGGGACGAGCCCAATAAAATCTGACATCGAAAATGGGCCGTATTTTGTATACGGCCCACTACGACATAGAGTGGGCTCGAACGGGTCCGAACTCCCACAAAGTTCGGTGGCGACTCCACTACGACCTAAATTTCAATTCGATCCATTCTCATATAGAGATTCATTCGCCTACCCAAACCCGCGGGTGGCCGCCTTGGGGTGGACCTATGTCATGTCCACAATTTGGCGACTCCGCTGGGGATTAACTGATGCGTGACTTACCATCGGCATCCTCAGGGTGAGACTCGAATAGACATCGTTTGACTAGTACAATACGCGTTTTAGTTTTACGGTTCATGCATAACCCATATTTTCCCGGGCCGGTACTCGCGACTGACGTCCCACTATACCGTTGATGTACTCCAATATGGATATGTCAAAAGGTGTCCATAGTCGATTCGAGTGGGTTTCGTGGCATGTTCTAAGATGAACTCGACTTAGGAAGTCCATCCCGATCAACGTCTAGACTATGTACACTGGTATAGACCCTCTATAGACCGACCGAGACTTAGTGTAAAGCATACATGGCGTTTTTATAATGCTTGCCTGACTACATGCTACTTGGTTTCCGAGTCGTTTTCAAAAACTTTTCTTTTTTTCAAAGATTGCATCTTTTTTCAAACTATTCAATTTCAAAACCCGGGACACATACCGAATTTAGGGCTTATGATTTTACTCAAAATAGCCTATTTTCTAGTCGGTATGTTGCCCAATTCAAAACTCGAAAAATATTTTCGAACTTTCAAAACCGAGGCCCAATACACCTTCCGATTTTCTCGAAAAATCGGGCCTCTACACCGAGTTATCTCGGAAATTTCAAAACAATCAATTTTCAAAACCTTCTTCTTCTTAGGACTTCCCGTATTTAGCAGTGTCGGGTCGTGTCTTAAGTTGTCAAGGTCTTTAGCGTCGAAACTCTATCGATCTTACATCACGAGTTTCTCCCCCATCCCGGTCCGCCTTATTAGACTAAGGCAAGGCCCACCTACGTAGGACAAACCCCTACAAAGGAGGGCCCGTCAACACAATCAAGTCCAAAGTCTGGGGATGTCTCACGTGAACCTTCCTTCGAACAGGACTAGGCCCACCCGCCGAATCCTAAGGAAGGCCCACATTTCACAAGTCACCCGTCTAGGTGTCTTTTCCGAGTCATTTCCCTTTTTAGTCTTGCTCGGGATGTACTTTCTATTCCGGGATTTTGGGCTAGTTTCTGATTACGTGGTGTTCTTACAGACAGGCCACCCGAGACTAAATACCAACGCAAGATGGACGAATTGAAAAATGCTCTGGCCAAGATCGAGACTCAACTGACTACTATCCAGGCTAGCCAAGCAACGCTAGCCACCCGCCTAAGCGCCGTAGAAAATACGGCTCCTGTTGAAGGAGCTGAGCCCACTGGGCCCATAGCCGAATTGATCAGTGTTGTTCGCAGGCTTGAGGAACAGGTTCACCTATCAACGAACAACTCGATCCACACTGAAAATGCTCGTACTTATTCGCCTTTGAACGACGAGCTACCGACCAACCTCCACTTGACGGGAATTCCTATGTTTGAGGGTACTGAAGACCCGGTCCACCATATCCGGGCTTTCAAGGACTTCATGGCGGTCAAAGGGGTAAAGTCCACCATGTTCAAGCACTTATTCCCTTCCTCCCTGGAGAAGCATCCTAAGGCCTGGTTTTACAGGCTCGATCCCAAGAAATACAAGACCTGGGATGACGTGGCGACCGAATTTGCTCGGAACTACGCCGGTAACACAGAAATCCAGACTACAATGCGTACTCTGGAAGTAATGGCCCAAGAGCCCAAAGGAGGGTTCACAAAATATTTGCAAAGATGGCGGGCCGAGAGTGTAAAGCTAGTCGACAAGCCCGGCGAGAAGGCCCTAGTGGAAGCTTTCGTCAAAAACCTCCTCCCATCCTACCGGGTCCACCTCCGGTGTGCTATCATCCCAAACTTTGCTGTCCTTACTGAAATGGGCAGGAGGATCGAGGATGATTTAAGAGTAGAGAGCCTGACTAAGGCCTCTACCAAAGGTTATCAAGGGGCTAGTTCATCTACAAACAAGCCCACATCTGCAGCTGCAGCTCGCAGCATCTTCGGTGAGGTAAATCTGCTCGACACCTCATCCAAAAAGAATACACCAAATCGGATATTCACATATATAGGGACTACCTATACTTATGCCTTACAAAGGCTATCTTCGAAGGGCCTGATCCAACCGATAGGCCCGACCGCAGAGCCTCCAGTAGAGAAAAGGCCCAAAACTTATAATGCCCAGGCTTACCAGTATCATCGGGGTAACGGACATGATACTAAAAAATGCTGGAGACTAAAACATCTGATCCAAGATCTTATCGAGAGCGGGAAAATCCCGTTGCCCGGAGACAAGCCGAGCAACAAAGAAAATCCGTTCAGCGCCCATGCAATATTCATGGGGGAAGTAATCGATTGTTCTCACCTCATTTCTCCTTTTATCCCACAAATCAACGGGACATGGTTCGATGACGAGGATGATGTTTACCTGACCAAAGGGGAAGTTGTCCCCATTACCCTTGAGGAGGTCCGAAAGGCTAAGTCCAAAGCTTTAGCCACTAACCACCTTGCCGTAGCTGGGCGTTCTATTCCAACAACCATCACTGAACCTGCCAGGGCGGAATCTACCCTCGAAGAACCGAGCCCTGACACGGCCCTGGTCCAGCAACAGAAGAGGGTTCGAGCTGATCTGACTATATGGCAACTACTGGTTAGCTCACAGGCACATCGGAAAGCACTGACTAAGGCTCTTGATGAAATCAAGGTCGATTCACAAGCTACCCCTGCCGAAATGGTAGCTACTATCATGCATTTTCTCAAAGGCAAGTCAAAGGAAGAAGGACCACTCATAACCTTCTCTGAAGCTGATCTACCACCGTTTGGGCCCAATCATAATCTGGCCCTGTACATCACAGTCATCTGCAGGGGTAAATACCTCCCGATGACGCTTATCGACGACGGATTTGCCGTAAATGTCCTTCCTCTAAGGACCGCTAGGGCCCTCGGCATCACCAATGCCGACTATCTCCCAACAGCGCAAACTATCCAGGCTTTCGATGGAAGCCCAAAATCAGTCGCCGGGGCCGTTAAACTGACTATTATAACGGGCCCAATTGAAAAAGAGTTGGAATTTCAGGTGATAGATGTCACCTCATCATTCAACCTACTACTAGGAAGGCCTTGGATCCATGCAGTCAAGGCCGTGTCCTCTACCCTACATAGGAAAGTCAAGATGCCACTTCAAGATGGCATCATCACGCTAGAAGCTACCCCGATGACCGTGGCTAGCTGTAATGCCACAAGCCGGGCCGAACCACGAGGATTCGATTTCGTGGGCATGATCGAAGAGGAATATATCTTCAAGCCTTACTTCACCACTAGCATCGACACGATGCTACAAAATCTGGGTTACCTACCCGGAGCCACCTCAAGGCCGTACCTTCCGGCAGGGAAGATCATCGAGGTCCTGGCCAACGGAGAGTCTCGGCTCGGATTGGGATATACAATGAGCTCGGAGAATGTGGGCCGGGCCGGTGCAATCAAGTTCGTCACTCCCGTATTTGGGGCAATCCAAGTGGGCCTCTACCAACCCACCATCACATATCCCGAGACCAAAATGGCTCGAGAATGCAACTACATCCCTGATGATATATTCACCATTATCCAGGCCGAGTCCGAGAAAGGTGGAAGCAACTCCGAGCCCGTGCTAGGACTCTTATTTGGAGAAGACAAGACCGTCCCCGCCCCAAAGGACGATTTAGTCAACCTGATCCTCCGCAACGATCGGTTTGACCCAACCAAGCTAATCACCGAGGTCGGTGCCAACACCGAGAAAAGGGCCTGAAGGAAGACCGTTATATGGACCGACAGCCAGGGACGAATTTACAAGCTGACCACCCGCGAGGGAGACATGCCGGATACTGAGTCCGAGTCTGAGTCAGAGTCGGAGTATGAGTCTGAGTCTAGGGGGTCTGGTGCTAAAGTCGAGTCTGTAACTCCCTTTCCCTTAGCCACTTCCACTGAGATCTCGGGACCTGTCCCAAGACCTCTCCCTATCCCGCCACTGACCAATGATCAGATGGCAGCTCTATTCGAGCTATTTTCAAAATTTACCATTAATAATAATATCGAAAACCGTTCTGCTTACGACTTGTCTTATTTCCAAAACTTTCTCAATTTCAAAAATTTTATATGCAATGACATTGAGAAACCCGACGAACAGGTACCTCCGTCTCCGCATCTGATCGAGCAGCTCGAACAAATGGAGTCCTGAGATCCGGTAATCGAAGAAACCGAGTCCATCAACGTGGGGACCACTTTAGAACCCCAGATGCTTAAGTTGGGCCTATCTTTAGATCCGGAGGAGAGAAAACAATTCACAGACCTCCTCCAAGAATTTAAAGACGTCTTCGCATGGTCCTACAAGGACATGCCGGGAATAGACCGGGAAATAGCTGAACACCGAATACCCATCAAAGATGGGTGCAAGCCAGTAAAGCAGAAACTCCGAAGAATGAAGCCTGAATGGTCCCCCAAAGTTAAAGAGGAAGTAGACAAACAATTCAAAGCGGGCTTTATACAAGTGTCTGAATATCCAGACTGGGTTGAAAACATCGTGCCGATACCCAAGAAGGACGGCAAGGTGCAGGTATGCGTGGACTTTCGGGACCTAAACAAGGCCAGTCCAAAAGACGATTTTCCGTTACCACATATCGACATATTGGTGGATAACACGGCCGATCATGCCCTTCTATCATTTATGGACCGGTATGCCGGATACAATCAGATTAAAATGGCAGAAGAGGATATGGGTAAGACCACCTTCATCACACCATGGGGGACTTACTGTTACACCGTCATGCCATTTGGTCTTATCAACGCCGGGGCCACTTATCAACGGACCGCCACTACTTTGCTACACGACATGATGCATAAGGAAGGGGAGGTCTATGTGGACGACATGATCGTCAAGTCCAAAGATCGAAACGGGCACATTTCGGCCCTAAGAAAATTCTTCACCCGGCTGCGAAAATACAATATGAGACTGAACTCTCAAAAATGCGTTTCGGGGTAACGTCAGGCAAATTACTGGGCCATATCGTTAGCCAACGCGGCATCGAGGTCGACCCAGCTAAAATCAAAGCCATCACCAAGATGCAACCACCCAAGACCGAAAAAGAAATAAGGGGGTTTCTTGGGAAAGTCCAATACATCAGCCGATTCATTTCGAAACTAACCATGGTATGTGAACCCATTTTCAAGAAGCTGAAGATCGGGGAACGGGTGCTATGGGACGACAAATGTCAAGCGACTTTCGACAAAATCAAGGAGATTCTGTCTGCTCCGCCGGTATTAATGCCACCTCAACCCGGTTTGCCTTTGTCGTTATACCTAACGACGACCGAGACAGCCATGGGGGCTATGCTGGCCCAGAAAGTTGATTCAGAAGAACGGGCTATTTACTACATCAGTAAAAAGTTCCTCGAGTACGAATGCAAGTACACAATGCTCGAGAAAACGTGCCTAGCATTGGTTTGGACCACTAAAAAGCTCCGACATTATATGCTCAGTCACGAGGTACATATATTATCCAAAATGGATCCTATCAAGTACCTATTCGAGAAGCCCATCCTCAACGGCAGGATGTCCAGATGGACTTTAATGTTATCTGAGTTTGACCTCAAGTTTGTACCATTGAAAGCCATCAAAGGCCGGGTAGTAGCCGAATTCCTCGCTGATAGCCCGATATCCGAAGAAGGCCACACCGATACTTGGGTCTTCCCTGACGAAGACATATTCCATACCGATACCGAAACATGGGATTTGTATTTCGATGGAGCATCCAACTTCCGGGGATTTGGGGTCGAAATTCTGTTAATCTCACCCCAAGGGGAACACACCCCATTATCTATCAAGTTGGACTTCGACGTGACCAACAACGCAGCCGAATAGGAAGCATGCATTCACGGGTTGCAAGCCGCCGCTGATTTAGGGGTAACAAACCTTCGGGTTCACGGTGATTCATCATTGGTCATCAATCAAGCACTCCAGAAATGGAAAACTCGGAACGCCAATCTCGTGGCTTATCAAGCACGGGTAAGGGTTCTAGAGAAACAATTCCAGAAGGTGCAATATATCTACCTGCCCCGGGAAGAAAATCAATTCGCAGATGCACTTTCCAAATTAGCATCTTTACTGAACATCCCGGATCACCTGACCAGCATGCCGATCTGTGTCGAAAGACAGTCCGAGCCGGCCTATATCTATGCCATTCAGGATATCGAGATAACCGACCCAGAACCCTGGTACCAGGCTGTCCTAACCTACTTGACAACGGGAGAATATCCCCCGGGAACTGAAAACCGGGCCAAGAAGGCATTGCGAAGATTGGCGACCCAATTTGTTCGTACAGACGACGGACAATTATACAAAAAGAAGGCACAGGGGGCTCTTCTTCTATGTATTGACAAAGCACAAGCAGAGAAGGTTATGACCGAGGTACACGACGCTGAAAACGGTCCGCATATGAATGCCCATATGCTATCCCGTAAAATCATGAGGCTCGGGTATTACTGGAACACCATGGAAACAGACTGCCAGTTATATGTCAAACACTGCCATAACTGTCAGATCTTTGGCAATGTACAACATATGCCCTCTTCCCTATTATACACCTGACGTCACCATGGCCATTTTCGACATGGGGTATTGATATAATTGGGAAGGTGCATCCTTCCGGGACGGGAGGTCATTGCTTCATTTTAGTGGCCATCGACTACTTCACCAAATGGGTCGAAGCCGAGTCATACCATGTCTTGAACGCCAAGCACGTGGCCAAATTCATCCAAAATAAGATCATATGCCGATATGGGATCCCTCACGAATTTATTAGTGATCACGGGACCCACTTTCAAGCTGAAACTGCCGCATTGCTGGCAAAATATAAAATTCAAAGGCATACATCTTCACCCTACCGACCTCAAACAAATGGAGCGGTAGAAGCGGCCAATAAAACAATTGTCACCATACTTAAAAAGATGGCTGAGAATTATCGGGACTGGCCCGACAAAATACCCTTTGCCTTATGGGGGTATCGAACATCAATCCGCACCGCGACCGGAGCAACTCCATATTATCTGACATATGGAATGGAAGCAGTCCAACCAGTCGAGCTAGAGGTGCTGTCCCTCAGGATTCTACTTGAAAGCCAAGTACCTGAAGTAGATTGGGTCCAAGCCCGATACGATTCACTAATCCTTTTAGACGATCGGCTATCCCGGGCCCTCAACAACATTCAAATATATCAAAAAAGAATCCAACGGGCTTTCAACAAAAAGGTTAGGCCCAGGAACATCAAAGAAGGGGATTTGGTCCTGAAATCTGTTGACCCAAGAGGAAAATTTAAACCCAATTGGGCTGGGCCATACTTAGTCAAGAAGATCCTATCAGGAGGAGCGGTGATGCTGACAGACCTGGACGGGAATGAGTTCATCAACCCGACCAACTTAGACCAGCTGAAGCGCTACTAACCATAAACCCCTATCTCAATGTCATTTGCAAAAATTTATAAGAATCTGTCTTTTTATAAATTTTCAAAATTATAGACAAGTCAATAAGTTAGAATTAATTATTCTACCATCGCACATCTCGAATTTATAATCTTGATGTATTTCGAAAATCGCAAAAAAATCAATCAAATCAAATTTTGAACTACGTTTGGTTTGATTCCGCTAATTGTGGATGCGTAGGCAATCCCTTAAAAGGGTACAACCACTGCAATAACGAAAAGACGGGAACGGTATTCAATAATATGTTTTTTTTTTATTAAATCTCAATAAACTCGGGAATTACAAAAAAAAAAAAAAAAAAAAACGCCGAAAACCGGCACACACACAAAAAAAATCGCACCACAAAAATAGTATTAATATTCAAATAATAAAATAAAGGAGACTAATAGCTGGGCATCTTGCCCTTCCCCTTGTTCTTTGGGTCACGAGGAGCCCGAGGTCGCCGGGGCGGGGAAGAGCGTTCCCGAATTACAAGGCGAACTTCCTTAGCTCGAGGTCGTTTCTTTAACAGCGGGTCTTCTATCGTCTTTGGTCCAAGCCAGGTCCGCACATGCTCAGGTAGTCTATCCCGTGGGCCAAGTCGGTCCTGCACGGCCAGTCTTGGGCCAAGTCTCCTTTCCATGTCCGTCTGGGGGATCACTTTCCCCCAAGCACCTTTAGCACTAGACCCTTCAGGTTGAGTCTTAGTCTTCTTTTTCTGACCGAACATGAGACGAACTAGGGTAGCTGGAGTGTCTCCTTCATCAAAGAATCCCCTATTGTCTTTAGCCTGCTCCCGTCGAAGCAAATCAAAAGCTTCATCAACCTTCAAAGCAGCTCGGGCTTTAGCATCGCCTGCTTTAGTCCACTTTATATATGAGGCTGAAACCCAAGTCGAATGGCGAGATTTGGAAATAGGCCAAGTGTATCGGGTGTACCATCTTTGCATCCACGTGTCGCACATCACATCAGTCAGTTGGGTAGGGTCACTCACAACTGCTTCAATTTCTGGTATCCGTTGAGCCCGTCCGTACTGCCTTAGTATGCGATCCTGGTAGAGATGAACTGTTTGCCTGAAAGACAAGATTACCTGGTAACGAGCTCTGTCCCTCGGGTCCAAGCCGGTCCAAACGTAGATGGGCCACCACGGCACTACCCATCGAATTAGCCGCCCGCCATGTATTGATAGCACCTCGTCCCAGTATTTCTGAGTAATCTGGCGAGAAAAATCAATGGCCCGTCTCCTCGTCATCAGTTGGTTATGGCGGTAATTGCTAGCATCAAGGGGGGGATCTATCACTGATAGCCTCTCGTAAAGCCAAATCTGAAAAAGGAAACAAAAGCATGAGATCCCGAGATGAAACAGGCGTCCGCCTGATGACACTCGATCGAGTGCCAGGATGACTCGATCGAGTGGCATCCCTGGGAGCGAACAGGGGGCTTTTATCGAGGGCACTCGATCGAGTGCCAGGGTGACTCGATCGAGTGCCCACTGCAGCAGTCAGAATCTCGAAAAAATAATAAAAATCAAGAAATCGAGAAAAAAAAAACAAAAAATCCGACATACTTGCAGCAAACGGGTGCTTCCGGTGAGACGAACGGATGAATCCCTCTTGCGATTGTCCAAGCCTTGGATTATTTCACCTGTAATCAGCCAAGCCGGGCTATGCTCCGTCTCCATTAAATCAACCAAGGTTAATAGACGGATGTGACCCATACATGATAATAAGTCCATGTGACCCTCAAAGGCATAAACATGGAGCATGCAGAAAGAAAAGGCCCTACGGCTGTGAATTGGTCTCACCCGGTCGTCATGCGGGTTCATGAACTTCTCAGCCAGGTCAATCAAGGAAACTGTGTTGTCATCCCGGGCCATTCGAGACACTTCATTATGGGAGAGGCTTAAGAACTCTCGAAGCTTCCTCCTCAAGTCGTAGACCGCATATTGGACGGCGAGCCGAAGCATTGGGTTCCATCCTCCTACCGCAGCAATCTCCTCAGGTAAAGGGCAGACTTTGCCCCGAGGAAAGGCAAAGACATGATATATGTCGTCCCAATAAGATAAGCATGCATCCAAGAAATAACGATCAACCAACATATGACGGAACGGGTACAACTGGGAAATACCCGTCTGGTTGAGAGCCACCCTATCTGTGTCCCTGAAGCTTCGGGACCACTCCTGCAGCATCACGATCAACCTATCGATTCCCATGGCTAAATTTCTTAAGAGAATAAAGAGACTTTCTTTTTGCCTTAAGGGAAATAAAGAGACTTTCTTTTAAGAAGGGATGATTTGCGATGGAATTATGAAGAAATCAAGGGCAAGGGAGGGCTATATATAGCTTTAGCCTTGAAAACTTTTTAGGAAAATTTCCTAATTCTAAACGGAATCAACCCACAAGCCTAGTCCCGATACTAGCGCGGAAATATTCATCCCGAACTTTCCTAATTTCTTTAGGAGTCAATCTTTTTCAAAAATTTCCAAATTTCAAAAATTTCAAGAAATTTCAAGAATTTCGAAAATTCAAGCTTTCAAAAATCATTTTCCCCAGCGTGAGTCATTTTACTACCTACGTGTTGCATGCATTTTTATGTGACTTATACAGGTACGACTCAAACAGGGACATGCAACCCTCTAAATCTCCCCAGCATTTTCACGGGATGGGCCTACACACAGGCGCACCCAGGACTTACGCGACAAGTCCAAATGCCCCACGGAGGTACTACCATCAAGCTCAGATATGATTTATATCTTATGGCTGGCGAGCCCTTCACGTGAGTCTAATGGACTATAAACGACCCGAACGGAAGTCTACCAGGTCTTAGTGGGCTTGGTAGCTACTCTGACTTTCGCCCTGTCCAAGCCTCAGTCAGAGTGGGGGCTCTGTAGACACCCGCATTTTGACTGCCAGGTGTCTATGGCAGTTTCCAAAAAACACCCGATGATGGTCGGACGCTAACGTGTTTCTACGCGCTCGGATATGGGCTCAAAATCATTAATTGTTGGCTAATGCACTTACGGAGTACAAATCTCACAAAATCAACCTCGAATCCAGGCCCAGTGGGCCGTTTCCAATCAAATAAGGCTAATTTGGGCCGAAACCGACAACGGAAATAAAACCGACTTTTAGCGATTGGGTCAACCCCGGTCAAAGTCGTTTCCGAGACATACAAAATAGCCCTCACAACATCAAAAGTCCAAGTCAAACACAAACCCATCAAAAAACCCAAGTCACGGTCCAAAGCAATGGACCCGCGCGACCCAGCTGGGCCACTCGATCGAGTGCCCCACCCACTCGATCGAGTGGGCCCATATTCAAGCCCGACTACAGGCAGAACGGGCCACTCGACCGAGTCAGCTGGTTACTCGGTCGAGTAACCCTAACCGGGTGCCCTTGCCTTTGCCAATATAAACAACCCCATGCACACTCAATTTCACATCTTTTACACAACTCTATAACCCTAATTCAAACCCTAGCACTACACTAGCAAACCCTAAACCTAGCTTTAGGAATCGAAACCCTAACCACCATAACTCGACCTCCATAAACCTCGAAACTCCCGTGTTAAAGCCGCGATTACGAGTCCGGTCCGAGACAAGAACATGTAGGTTGAGGGTGCCAAAACCCCTTTCTTTCCTTCTTTCTCTTCCTCTCGTCATCTTCCTCCTTCTCTTCGTTTTTGGTCTTTTTTTTTTTATTTCTTTATCGTGTCATGATATCGATAGTATCGTTAGTATTAAAACATTAAAATACTTGTCGATTTGTGTCGAGTGTGAGTGATGGGGGGATAAGGAAAACCGAATATACAAGTGTACTGCACACAGCGTTGCCGGTCGCTTATCCTATCACCCCGATCATTTGATTATTGAAACAAGTTAACTTAAACAATAATCCGTTTTATTTCGTTTTCATCATTATTCAAGGTTCATATTTACATCGATTTTCAAAAAACAAGCATTCTATTTAATAAGGGTCGAAACCCGTTGACGCGGATCCGACATCACATTCTCCAGGGATTTATTTCGATGTCGGAGAAGCCGAGGGAATCAAGTCTTCTAATTCAAAGCAAGGTGTCGATCCATTAGATACGATACCAATTCCATAATTGGATGTCGAATCTAGCGATCTAGTCACATAAATTAATTAACGCGATTTACTCATATCGCGATAGTTAGTTTAAGACGACTATAATTAATTTATTTTTATTTTCACTCTAGTATTCCATATCGATTCAATAATCGAATATGGGATACAACGAGTATTCAAAATTAGAATCGGGTATAAATTCAATAATATTTATGTCCGATTCAACAAAATCAATGATTTATAAAATCCGAGTCGAGCATAAATTGTGCAATATTTATGTCCGATTTGGTAAAATCATCGAATTATCAAAACCCAAAAGCAATTTCAAAATCAATAATAAAATTGCAAGCGAACTTGGTTCGTGCAGGTGTCACTCGACCGAGTGCCTTGGCCACTCGATCGAGTGACATCACAATTTACCGAGCAGAATGCTTTTTCGACCTCTACTCGGTCGAGTTTCATAGTGACTCGATCGAGTGGCGACGTACTCGGCCGAGTTGGTCAATAACTCGGTCGAGTAGGGTCATGAAATCCGGGACAGAACACTTTTTAAGGATCCACTCGGTCGAGTCCCTCAATGACTCGGTCGAGTCCCTCAATGACTCGGTCGAGTGGCCCTTTATCACGTTAAACCGTGAGTCCTACAATAGCATTCGAGTCTCGTTAACCGTTTTTTTTGTGACTTAGGTCAACACGTGCTTAATTAATCACGTGAAACATCTTTTCAAAACCATGCATTAACTCATTTGCATCATTCTATACAATTCAATATTCGCACAAACCGTTATTATTCGTTATGTCGTTACTAACAGTTTGTTGTTTCTTTCGTCAATTTTGCTTGTTTATTTTATTTTACTAAAATGAACCCACATGCTAAAATTCAACTTTGACGTTAGAATTAATTGAATTAAATCGACATAGAAACCCTTTTCAATTCCTCACATGCTTAGGGAAAATAATCTTTGCATATCATTTTCCCATTCAACTAACGCGCGTATTAGAAAGTCATTCGAGATCTTAGTAGAGGCCGCTAAGTGCGGGCGGGGTTGGGTGTCCTTTGTGGGCTTCCCAACACGTACCCTCACCCCTTACTCAGAACCACGGTTTCCGGATGCCCGAAATCGTTGGCGCACGAGAGTCATTCAATACACGATAACCGGTAGTGACGGTATCGGTATCGCAATGCAAAGGGACGAGCCCAATAAACTCTGACATCGGAAATGGGCCGTATTTTGTATATGGCCCACTACGACATAGAGTGGGCTCAAACGGGTCCGAACTCCCACAAAGTTCGGTGGCGACTCCACTACGACCTAAATTTCAATTCGATCCATTCTCATATGGAGATTCATTCGCCTACCCAAACCCGCGCGTGGCCGCGTCGGGGTGGACCCATGTCATGTCCACACAAGTGCTTGTGCCCAACCTTTCAGTTCCATCACCCGACTTTCGTTCATCGATGTATTTGCTATCTTATTGTTGTTTTTATTTTAAATAATGGATGTAACATGGGCTCTAATAGTTCGAAGTTTATGTAGTACATCTTTTTCTTCGGTTGGCAAAATAAATATATTATTGGGTTAAGTTCATATATTTGAACATTATTTCTACCTTATAACCACATATTATAACATACCCATGAAATGCACAGGTTTAAACCTAATTTTATTATAGATTTGCTAATCTCTTGTGCCTTGTTCTTTTCGATTGAATGGAGCAACTAAACTAAATTAAAATGGAAAGGTTTAATGTAACTAAAGTTAATCCAGTGTGGTTATAGAAATATAGAAAATTGAACTGAACTAATTTCGTTGAATTGACTAGACAACCTAAAAATAATGATGTTAATCATAGGTTAACTATATTGTATAAGGAGGGTACATTGTTGATCGGAATCATAAGACTGAAAATAAGGTGAATAGAAGGTAGGTTCAATAATCACGGAGTACTTCATCATTCCGAAGTTAATGTGGTTTGAACTTTGAACTCTGAAGGAGAGAGCCAAAAATTGACATACGAGTAGATGAAACATCAAAAATGAAAAATCTCTTTACTACTTCCCGCCATTTATGCACTTTCCAGATCCCGCTCCCTATGTAAACTGTAAACCCCTCTTTCTCCAGACTCCACACCCTCTCTCAACAGAATCTGAACAATCAAACTCAAATTCAATTGTTTCCACTGTCCATGATTTACGATCAAAACCCCATGAAAACCCCTCTCTTACCTGAATGGCCATTAAAGGTTAATTTCCAAGGATGGTATAAAGTCCATCAAAGTTGGGGTAACTGGGTTGAAAATTTGACATTGAAACATGCCAAAACGTGGCAACTTACAGGAATTTGTGATGGTGTACTTTCCTCCTTGCATGAAACCAAACCAAACCCAGATATTGTTTTTGGTTTATGTGAATTTTGGTGCTCCAAGACTAACACTTTCATCTTCCCCTGGGGAGAAGCTGTTACAAAAAATAGAAAGCAGTAACAATGAAGAAGAAGAGAAAGCCCAGAATTGACGTGACAGTAGGCAACACAAACAGTGGTCTATAAGACCGATACCGAGGCAACAGGCAACGACCAGAAACCGGACACCGAGGCAACAAGCAACAGGCAACGATTACTGTAACAGAGACAGCAGGTAACCTGGAAGTAACAGGTAACAAAAACGAGGCAACAAGGCGACAAAACAGAGAACCGAAAATCGGGACCGAAACCGGAGATAGGGACCGAGAAGTGAAGTGACAGAACAGATTTGACAGGACAGATTTGAGCGTGAAATTGCTGTGTCGTGGCACCCGCCACTGACTTGAAAACTATTGCGGCTCGACCGGGGTGGTTATCGACTCATACCGATAGTTTCCCAAGGTTAACACAGCAGCTCTCAGACTCGACCACTCGAGGCGGAGAGCCTTGGAACAGCACAAACTTAACCCAGAAAGAGTAGAGATTATAGAGAGGAGGGGAGAGATTATTATGTATTTCTTGTGTGTTTGTTGAGTTGTTGCTGATTGTTTCTTGTATTGTTGCTGTGTATTGTTTTCTCCCACGGCAAGGGCACTATATATACACCAATATGTGCACAAGAGGAGCCAAAAATTGAATTAAGAGGGGTCTTAATTCAGTCATTAATGGGCAATAAACAGCATTGAAGAATGAGGATATTATAACAGTCATATTGACTCTCAAGAGGAACGAATCGGGACAAACACACATAATCCGAATCTGGACGGCTAAAAAACCAAATTGGCTTTACAAGCCTTTACATCCAACAATCCCCCACAAAGGCGAAGGAAAGACGAGAGAGATATTCTGGGTTAAGGAAAGTTTGGATACTTAGGTATCAATGTCTTTCGACTTGAATTGACACATTAGTGAAAATGAGGCAACAACTTACTTTCAAGTAAGAGAATATCTTTCGATTTGAATTCCTTACTGATTTTCGGCTGAGACCCTCATAACACATATCATACATTCAAATCATGCTTATTCCGCAATTTCAATGTGCAACGCTTTTCATGGCCATGCGTTTACCTCGGTATAACAAGTGTTTTAGTTAAGACTTTTCAAAGTCTAACATAGACGGCGGCCAAACCGTCTCACCCGTATAGGTGGTTCAAGTGCTTCTCAATAGCACTTCTCACTAGAACCATTAAGGACGTAAGAGTCCATCCTGTAAAACAAATTCACAAATCCATCAAGTGCTTCTCAAACAGCACCACCATGAAGGCTATGGATTAAATGTCATAGGGATAGGCTTTGGTTCATGTCAGATCATACACTGCTTTGACTTAAGAACCTAAGTCCCATTCCCCTCGACAATTCACGGACTACTCTCCGTGGCAATCCTTTTGTAAAAAGATCGGCAAGGTTGCTTTCGGACCTCACATAGTCCACAGCAATTACTCCATTTTTCAGGAATTGTTTAACCACACCATGCCTGATTCGAATATGTCTTTTCTTGCCATTGTAGACATCATTCTTAGCAACACCAATTGCTGCTTGTGAATCACAGTGCAAGGAGACTGGTGCAGCCTGTCCCCCCCCCCCCCCCCCCCCACAACGGCATGTCTGCTAGGAGGTTTCTCAGCCAATCTGCCTCTTGTCCTGCCAACTCAAGAGCAATAAACTCAGATTCCATAGTGGAGGTTGCTATACAAGTCTGCTTTGAAGACTTCCACGAGATAGCACCTCCACCTATGGTAAACACATAACCACTAGTTGAACTGATTTCTGGATTACTGTTGATCCAGTTAGCATCACTGTAACCTTCTAACACAGCAGGGTACGTACCATAATGCAGACATAGATCGCTAGTACCTTTCAGATATCGTAGTAAACGACTCAAAGCAGTCCAATGTTCACTATTGGGGTTATGAGTATATCTACTGAGCCTACTTACAGCATAAGCAATATCAGGTCGAGTGCAGTTCATGAGAAACATCACACTTCCTATGATTTTAGCATATTCTTCTTGGGAGACACTTTCGCCCAAGTTTTTACACAGGTGAACACTAGGATCATAGAGAGTTCTAGCAGGCTCAACATCAAAGTGGTCAAATTTTCTCAACACCTTTTCCACAAAATGAGACTGACTTAGGGCGATTCCATTTGAGTTTTGGATAATCTTAACTCCTAGGATAACGTCAGCTTTCCCTAAATCTTTCATCTCAAACTGTGATGACAGGAATTGTTTGGTTTGATTTACGACAAATAAACTCTTACCAATTATTAACATGTCATCAACATACAGGCAAATAATTACACAATCTGATCCAAACATCTTTGAATACACACATGAATCAGAATTATTGGTAATGTAGCCATCTTTAATCAAGGTGTTGTGAAATTTTTCGTACCACTGTTTGGGTGCTTGTTTCAGACCGTATAGTGATTTTTTAAGTCTACACACTTTACTCTCTTGACCTTTAACCACAAACCCCTCAGGTTGAGACATGTAGATCTCTTCCTTTAAGTCTCCATTCAAAAAAGTTGTTTTTACATCCATCTGATGTATCACAAGATTATGAATTGCAGCTAAAGCGAATAGAGTTCTAATGGTGGAAATTTTGGTCACAGGTGAGTAAGTATCAAAGTAGTCAATATCTTTCTTTTGTGTAAACCCTCTTACCACAAGCCTAGCCTTGAACCTTTCTATTGTACCGTCGGGTCTAAGTTTCTTTTTAAATAACCATTTACTGGAAATCGGTTTACACCCTTTAGGTAAATCAGTTAACTCCCAGGTCTGATTTGAAACAATAGAGTCTAGTTCACTTTTAATGGCATCTTTCCAAAAGTTAGCATCAATAGACCTCATAGCCTCATTATAGGTTTTTGGATCTTCTTCCATTAAAAAGGCAGAAACAAACTCATCACTCGTGCAAAAATCACATGCATTTTCAGTTAAGAAAGTTGTAATAAAATCATTGCCAAAATCTTTCTCAATTCTAGGCCTTTTACTCCTTCTAGGTTCGACATCATGATCAACAGAGGTACTACTCGTAGCATGCATGGAACTATCAGCAGGATTAACAGGCAATTCAGACAATTCAGGCAATGATACAACATCTTTCTTTAATGGGAAAACATGCTCAAAAAATTCAGCGTCTCTAGCTTCAGAAATAGATCGATCACTTAAAGACATAAATCTATATGCAGCACTATTTTGAGCATATCCAATGAAAACACAATCATAGGTTTTAGGTCCTATAGTTGGCCTCCTAAAATTAGGTAAACCCACTTTAGCTAAACACCCCCACACTTTCAGGAAACTAAGGTTGGGAGCATAACCCTTCCACAACTCGTAGGGTGTCTTGTCTAGTTTCTTATGAGGTACCCTATTAAGAATATGACAGGCAGACAGAACCGCTTCCCCCCACATGTCATCGGAAAGGCCAGAACTTAAAAGCATGGCATTCATCATTTCCTTTAAAGTTCTGTTTTTACGTTCAGCTACTCCATTTGATTGGGGTGTGTAAGGTGGACTTTTCTCATGTATTAGACCATATTTCTCACAAAGGTCTATTAAATAATTAGAGCCATATTCACCACTCCTATCGGACCTGACTCTTTTAATCTTCTTATCAAGTTGATTTTCTACCTCGTTTTTAAACTTTACAAACATATCTTCAGCTTCACTTTTATGTGTAAGTAAATACACTTTAGTGTACCTAGAACAATCGTCTATAAAAGTGACATAGTAATGTTTGCCTCCTCTGCTCATAGTGCTTTTAAAATCTGCTAGGTCGGTGTGAATTAATTCTAGAAGGTCTGTATGTCTAGTTTTAACAGGTTTATTTGGCTTCTTAGCAAATTTAGCCTCTACACAACTAGGACATTTTGTAAACACTTCTGAAGATAATGACGGGATAAGCGACATAGATTTGAGTTTTTTAATAGACTCAACATTCACATGACCTAGTCTACCATGCCACACATCAATAGACTCAGCAATATAAACAGAAGAAGAAGCTTTATTATTAATGGTAGAAACTTCAGTGTTCAAAACAAACAGACCCCCACTAAGATAACCCTTGCCCACGAAGTCTCCATTTCGAGACATTACAACCTTGTCAGCCTCAAAAACAAGTTTCACACCAACTTTGTTAAGTAAGGCACCAGACACTAGGTTTCTACGCAACGAAGGAACATACAAAACATTACTAAGGGCAAGAGTCTTCCCTGAGGTAAGTTTTAGAAACACCTTGCCTTTTCCTGTGATAACAGCGGAGGAGGAGTTACCCATGTAGACGCATTCACCATCATCTACAGCTTCAAACTCGGCAAACAGCTCCTTATTAGCACAGAGATGCCTTGAAGCTCCAGTATCCAGAATCCAGTCACTAGCATTTGCCACCAGATTTGCCTCAACCACGACAGCTGCAATGATGTCATCTGTTTCAGCAAGATTAGCTTGACCGGCATGACCACCTTTTTTCTGGGGGCATTGATAAGCTTTGTGACCTGGTTGACCACATACAAAGCACACCAGATTAGTATTTGGTTTCTGAATTTTTGGAACGGCCTTGGTGTATTTTCCTTGTTTTTGTTTGTTTTTATTCCCTTGATCCTTGCCTTCACCACCCTTAGTATTTCCCTTGTTCCCCTTATTCCCCTTATTCTTATCTCCTTTAGAAGACCCACCGGTTTCAACGAGATTAGCTTTGACGGGATTCTGGGACAGACTAAGAGATTTATCCTTTAAACGGTTGGCCTCTTCAGTTCTCATATGGATCACTAGTTCTTGGAGTGACAGATCTTTCTTTTTGTGTTTGAGCTGATTTCTATAATCGCTCCAAGAACGGGGGAATTTTTCCAACAAAACATTAGCAAGAAAAACTTCATCTAACTTCATCCCTTCATTAACAACGTCGCTACATAAATTTTCGTAGACATGGACTTGATCCATAATAGGTTTATCGTCAACCATTTGAAAATTTAGCCATTGACCCACCACATATTTCTTTTTTCCAGCATCGTCAGCCCCATATTTTTTCTCCAACGACTCCCAAATAAATTTAGCTGACTTGTGGACCATAAATAAGTCAAAAAGAGTATTAGTCATATGATTGAGTATATGACACCTAGCTGTTTTATTATCCTTCTCATATTTCTTGACTAACTCCTCGTTTTTGTTTATGAAAGAAATTTGAGGTGGAGTGACCTCAACAGCATTGTTAATCGACATTGGGATTGGAGGGTCGTTAAACAAAACATGATCGACCTCTAATTGCTCAAAGAACATCAACAATTTTTGTGACCATCGTCTATAATTGTTGTCATCAAGCGGCTCCAATTTTGACAGGTCAGGAATGGTTTTTGACAAAATCGACATTGTTACGGTAAATCAATAGTTTTCAAATTGTTACAAAAAATAGAAAGCAGTAACAATGAAGAAGAAGAGAAAGCCCAGAATTGACGTGACAGTAGGCAACACAAACAGTGGTCTATAAGACCGATACCGAGGCAACAGGCAACGACCAGAAACCGGACACCGAGGCAACAAGCAACAGGCAACGATTACTGTAACAGAGACAGCAGGTAACCTGGAAGTAACAGGTAACAAAAACGAGGCAACAAGGCGACAAAACAGAGAACCGAAAATCGGGACCGAAACCGGAGATAGGGACCGAGAAGTGAAGTGACAGAACAGATTTGACAGGACAGATTTGAGCGTGAAATTGCTGTGTCGTGGCACCCGCCACTGACTTGAAAACTATTGCGGCTCGACCGGGGTGGTTATCGACTCATACCGATAGTTTCCCAAGGTTAACACAGCAGCTCTCAGACTCGACCACTCGAGGCGGAGAGCCTTGGAACAGCACAAACTTAACCCAGAAAGAGTAGAGATTATAGAGAGGAGGGGAGAGATTATTATGTATTTCTTGTGTGTTTGTTGAGTTGTTGCTGATTGTTTCTTGTATTGTTGCTGTGTATTGTTTTCTCCCACGGCAAGGGCACTATATATACACCAATATGTGCACAAGAGGAGCCAAAAATTGAATTAAGAGGGGTCTTAATTCAGTCATTAATGGGCAATAAACAGCATTGAAGAATGAGGATATTATAACAGTCATATTGACTCTCAAGAGGAACGAATCGGGACAAACACACATAATCCGAATCTGGACGGCTAAAAAACCAAATTGGCTTTACAAGCCTTTACATCCAACAGAAGCCACCATTACTCTTGAAGATGTATGCATTTTAGCTGGGTTTTCTGTCGTCGGAGAATCTGCTAACTTGCCTATCTCGAGGGATTCAGGCAAGAGCTTAGAACAGAAGTTGCATAGTTTTAATGGAACAGCTTCGTATTCGGAATGGCTCAAGCATTTCAATGAGGAGAGTGAGAGTACAGATGTTGAACATGTTGGGTTTTTGGCATTTTGGCTTTCGAGGTTCGTGTTTCCTGATCTTGATGACAACAATGTAGGCAAACATGTTTTTCCTATTGCTGTTAATCTTGCTTTAGGTGTTAAAATTGCGCTAGCTCCTCCTGTTCTTGCTTGTTTGTATAATAATTTGACATTTCTCACTCATAGTCATAGTGCTGCTGATTTTGATTCCAGTAAGAGGGAAATTTCTGTTACTGGCCCTTTCCACATTTTGCAACTTTGGGCTGTAGAGAGGTTTCCATTGCTAGGATCGAAATTGGCGAAACCATTGAGTTTAGGGCAGCCTAGAAGTGCTAGGTGGGATAATGTGAGTCCGAAAATGAAATTGGTTGATGTGAGATCGACACTAAGATCAGTTGATGGATTTCATTGGCGCCTTTATGCCTTACAGTTAGAAAATTGGCGGCCTACCACTTGTTTCCTTGTAGATGGTAAAGTAGTAGCTGGATGTTTGGGTGATGATGCTGATGAGCTGATTTCTTTCCGAACGTGTGTGGAGACTCAGGAGCTGATTGGAATTGATTGTAGAACGATGTACTCCCCTCAAAGGGTATCAACGTGAACAAGAATTCGTAGTCAAAATCAGTTCTTCAGAATCAAAATCAATCAGTTTGGCAACAGCCTCAGAACCAAATCATAATGATAATGATAACGTCTGTGGCGGAGTAATGAGTGGTCGCAAGAATGTAATTCATGGACTTCTTGTGCAAGAAGGGAGTGGTTTTTTAAATGCTTGTAGCAACAAGGATGCTAGAAAAGGAAACAATGTCGAGGGAAGAGAAAATCAAAATTTGGAAAATTTGATCGTTTTGGATTCGGATCATGTGGAGGAGACTAACAAATTGGGGAATATGAATGTTTTTAGGAGAAATGCAAAGAAGACGGGAAGAAAAATTGGAGAATCAGCTGATAATCCCGTGTATGTTTCCGATCAATTTGGCTCAATGTGCAAGCGTGTGAAAAAACCAGGAGTTTCTTACAGTCATCCAATAAATGTCGAAAATTACTACCATTACTTGGATTGAATGATTGCTCGGGTAAACATAAGCGTTTTGTGAAGGCCAATGAATAATGATTGATGCCACAACTCGAAGCACTTTTGTCAAGTGTCTATTGCAATCAAATGTTGGCATTATCATTAATTCAATATCAAGCCACCCCTTTGTAAATATGTGATCGTCTAGCTTAACTGATCATAGTCTGTTTTTGGGATGCATGAAAGCTAAGTTTTGAGCGAATTTTGGACTGTCAGAATGGAAAACTGCCTACTCCAGTTTATTAGACAATTGACATGATGAAATCTGTACTACCAAGAATGTGTTTTGGCAGTATTTATAATCAATGTATGTAGGGAATTTTAATTTGGCCTTTGTTTTGTAGGAAATCTTGAATATTATCTTTATCTTTCAGCTTGTATTCTTCAGAGGTTCCTTAAAGAAAAACCGAAGCACTGTGGCGACGATGTACGGAGTGAGTATTGGATACTTCTTTCTTCGGAAAAAAATACAGTTACTCCAATGCCTTCACTTTATGCTTTAACCAAAACAAACTGTTACCTTAAGCCAAATTTTTGTTTGTGATTGGTCAAATATCACATTTGGATAGATAAGGACAATAATTTACTATGTTTATCTTATCTAATAACGTGATATTATTATTTAATCCATCACCAATTTGTGACGGTCTGATCACAACATCTACAAGAACAAGCTAAACTGAAATTGCATATTTACATATTCATCTGATAAGATGAGTGTGCGTGTAAAGATAGTTGTATATATGGTCGGTAATGATCATAACAGGGCATGCCTATGAAAAACAGAAAACCTACCACTACAACACCAACACCAACACCACATTTCTATATTTGTTATATACTTATTTGTTTTAATTTGGATGGGGTCACGTGCCCCCGAGGCCCCCCTAAATCCGTCACTGGTCATGCTAACTGCAGAATAAGCCACTGAGTCACTTTGTTTTTAATTTACCCTACTATACATGCAGTAGAACACATGAGGTTGTCGCCTGAATCGAGATCTTTTATTAGTCAAATAGAGTGGGTGATATTTTATGAGGCAAAACTTGGACTCAATGCACGTAGTCGTCGACTCATCGTGAAGATAGCAAACAAAGTCAACGTAGACGGCACATATATGTTTATCCAATCAGTTGCCCCAAATTAAAGTCTGTATAAATATGAACACTCATGCTTCAATTTCATCACTCAACTATCCAACAGTCATCATAAATAGAGTTAATATATCCTATTGTATTCTTCCAAAAATGGCTAAGACTACTTTCAGCTCCCTCTTCTTCCTCACTCTTTTTATGGCTCTTTTACTAGTCATCTCAGGTACTCTCATAATTTACAACATTAATTAAACGCCAGGGTTTTAATATGGGTCCGGGTTTAATTTGGCTCAACCTCAACTCTTTGTCTCTAGCTCACACCTTATATACGCTTACTTTGAAACACGCTTACTTAATTATAACTTACGTACTCTCTTCTATTCTGAGTATTCCTCCGACTTTCTTTTTTGAGCTTAGTTTGGTGTTCTTCCCATTTTTCTTTTTTGAAAATAATTTTAATCATTCTTTATTCTTCCTTCAATTCTTTATTCTTTTCCTCCACACCTAAACTCAACATCTTTTCACTTTATACCCCATCTTTTACACTTCATACTCCACTTTCTATTCATCTCTCTTACTTTATCTCCACCATTTATCATTATTTTACTCTCTCTTTGGTTTCCCCCCAAAAAAAATTGGGGAGGAATACTCTGAATAGAAGGGAGTATAAGATAATAGGGTCATCTAGATTTCACTCGTTTGATTTGACTCGATTAGTCATGAAATCATACCCCTCCTATTATTTGAAATTGTCTCATTATTTATTCATATCTGACATATACTTTATTCAAATATCGCAATTCCATAAAGTAGAATGGAGTACATCCCAACTTACCATACATGTGAATAATACAGTATGTAATACTCCCTCAAATCACACAAGATTTTATACGACTGAATTTCCTTTATAGAGCGTTGAAAATTCTCATTTATGGCTCGTTTGGGATGAGGTAATGTATTAGGGGTAATAGAATTAAAATGAACTAGAATTGAAGAAGAATGGTGCTTGGTTGTTGTATTTTATGATGTAAAAGAGATATAAGGGGAGTAATGCATTATTTGTGGGAGAGGGGAGTAATCTTACCCCTTCAAATAGGCTAGATTATCATCATTTTCTCCATTTTCGATTAACATATCACTACTCTTTGCCATTTTCTAGTTCATTTTTGTTTTATTACCCGGAACCATCCCTCATCCCAAGCAAGCTCTTAAGGTGAATATATAGTTTTAAAAACCCAAAAATAAATGCATGAGACTTATGTAAATGAATTGAAGAGTATTTATATTACTAATAAGGTGGAAATATGTTGGAAATTTTTGGGCAGCGGAAGTGTTTGAGCCCGATATTCATTAATATTGATGATCTTTTATTATGATTTGATATTGTGCGATACTACAATAATTCGGGGGAGAGGGTGAGACCTTCGTAGCTTGGAGCTTGAGGCCACATTGCAATTGTACATCCATCACCTATTTATACTAGTTTTGGTAACTAGAAATTTCGACAATACAGAATTCTAGATTGATCTATCTAGAGTTCATCTTTTTTTCTAGACTAATTATATAGATAATTATTCTAGGTAATTGATGTCCTAGATTTTTCTAGATTATTCTACAACTTTAACACTCCCCCTTAATCTGAAAAATCTTGGACTCGAAATGTTACTTGTAACTGCTTCCCTTGAATCTTGAATCTCTTTGTCTTGTTTTCTTCGCATCGTTGTTTGATGAATAATCTTGCACCTTCTTTGATGTGTCTCCTCTGTTTGTCTTTCATCGCTCCTTGGATAGTCTTGAATGACGTCTTCATTTGTTGAATCTTGTTGTAGTGTCTTTGTTCTTGATTCTTGAATAACTTGATTGTTTGTTATTGTGCTCTTCCCGTAACATTCGTGTACTTGTGTCTTGAACCTTCTTGAATGTCGGATTTTGTCCGATTTCTCTTGTAGGGTCGATGCCCCCTTTGTTTGATTGGTCGGGTTCGATGCCCGCCTTGTGTTTGGAGTCTCTCTTTGAGATGCTCCTTATGGATTAGGTTGACATTATTTTGTCACCCTTGTTGATTTTGGGTTGACATTTTTTGTCACCCTTCTCGAATTTGGGTTAGTTTTTTACTACCCTCATTGGATTAGCTTTTTTCTCGCTATCCGGATTTCGAGTTAGCCTTTTTTTGATTACTCTCATCGGGTCAGCTTGTTTTTTTACTGCCCGAATTTCGGGTTAGCATTTTTATTTTGCTACCCTATCACTTTGAATGAAATGTTATGGTTGATATGTGTGGGAAGATAACAATTTTTTAAACATGAAGTAATATTGGAAATAAATTGTTTTTTTCTTACTGATTTTTTTTATTGATGGAGCGGAGGAGATATATTGATTTGGTGCTTTTATGAGAGCTCATTTCCCAGTTTGGCAACCATTGGCTCTGATACCATGTTGGAATTTTTGGACATCGAAAGTGTTTGAGCCCGACATTCATGAATATTGATGATCTTTTATTATGATTTGATATTGTGTGATATTACAATGATTCGGGGGAGAGGGTGAGACCTTCGTAGCTTGGAGCTTGAGGCCACATTGCAATTGTACTGTTGTACATCCATCACCTATTTATACTAGTTTTGGTAACTAGAAATTTCTACAATAGAGAATTCTAGATTGATCTACCTAGAGTTCATCTTTTTTCTAGACTAATTATATAGATAATTCTATATTATGATGTCCTATATTTTTCTAGATTATTCTGCAACTTTAACAAAATGCATGATGTTTCACTTAGGTGCAAGAATGGTGAGCGAGGTTGAAGAAAGCAAAGCAGCAGCAGGGAGGTGTAAGCGTAGTGGAGAATTTTGTGGAGGATTCGCAGGATTTGCTTGCTGTAGGGGATTAAAATGCGTACTTGATGGAGACTATGCTGATGCTGGAGGAGTTTGCAATCCCATTACTTATTAGGGATTGCTTGGAATGAGGGTAATGATTCTGGGGTAATAGAACAAAAATGAACTAGAATATGGCGGAAAGTAGTAATATGTTAAGTGAAAATGGAAAAAATGAGGATAATCTAGTCAATTTGGAGTGGGAAAGATTACTCCCCTCCCCCAAGTAATGCATTACTTCCTAACTAGTGTATTGACCCGTGAAACATCACGGGATTGTTTGTATTTTTTAGTGTTTCAGTTTTTTGAATGTTAGACGGCTGATGTGACAGTGACAGTGTCGTTACGCTACTTTAATTGTATATGTTAAAGTTGTTAAGGAAGTAATATTGGTTTTTGACGTTGAAGCGATAGTCCGTGAAAAATAATAACTTGATTTGTTGAAGGTCAAAAATGTTTAAAAACAATCTTTGTGACTTTTGTGTCGGATATTAAATATCATACGGTATATGGATTTCAATATTTAACTTTTGTCTACATATTACTTTTGAATATCATACGTTAAATATAAATATTAAATAATAATAATATTAAATTTTTGTCCAAATATTAAACTTTGTTAACTTTTGTCCAAATATTAAATATCATACGTTAAACTGTTAAAGTAATGGTAAATAGTATTACTTTTGTCCAAATTGATAAACACGTCATTATAAATTAGAAAAGGTAGACAAACACTTAATCCTTTTCTAATTTAATATTTGGACAAAAGGTAGACAAATACCAAATCAATTTTTAAGACAACTTTATCAATATTTCGATTCCCACGTATTAAGTAATCTTGACGCATAGTTATAGATAAATGACGCAGAAAGAATGCCGTTAAATTCTTCGATTGTTCATCAACTTTTAAAGCATGTTCAACAATTTTGAAGGTATTAACTGTACTAATAATTCCAAATATCTTAAGTACACAATTCAAATAATCAGTATATTAATCGAATGTATTGAATTAATTATATTTCTTTGGAATAACATGCTGCCAAAATATAATCTTTCAGTCTAAAATATAATCATATTGATTCATTGTAATATATGTACAATCACACAATCACTCTAAAATTATTCATTAAAATATAATCATATGTACCTGTTTCATTATATTTCTTTTCAAATAAAATATTGTTAAATTCTTCTTACGTTCATCATTGATTCACAACTGATATATTTACCAATACTGTTACAGGAATATACATATACAACCAAGGACTTAATAGCAGACGACATTTTAGAAGACAAATTTGATAGATTGTTACACGGTAGCGGAATTGCTCGTGTGATTATGTGACTGTTGCGAAATTATGGTTTTTGACTATTGAAGAATCTGTTTTATAGGGTAATATATGACTGCTTTAGGGTTTTTTAATTAGGTTTTTTAATGGGTAAAATGGTTTTGTGAAGCCCGTGAAAACTCAATCCTTGACATACTTTTTGGTGTATTATTAGTTTGCATGCATTATTAGTTGCCTAATTGATCATGGATGAATGTGGGTGAAGTATTTCAAAATACTCAATTTTCCTGCTGCCACGTGATAAGTATAGTTTGTAGTGCCTATTTTGTTGTGTTTTGGTCCTGTTTTCCTTGTGGAATCGCTCCTTGGGAGCGGTTTTTGGGTTACTTATGCTTCCTTTAGTTCGTTTTAGGTTCCCGAGACCATTCATGAAGAATTGGAACGATTCCGACTCGTTTCATACGCTTTTGGAGCCAACGAAGTGAAGGAACGATCACTCGATGCCTTGGATTCGATCCCGAGACCTTGGGACCCATTCCCGAGCCCCTTAAGCTCGATCCCGAGTCCCAAGAATCGATTAGAAACCCATGAGAGGCAAGGAGGGACCTTAAAGATCATATTGGAGGCCTACAAGACTCATCCCCGACGGGAATGACCTCATCCCGTCCGGGATGAGGTGCGCAAATGAGAGGGCTGCTGTGATGGGTCCATCCCGATCGGGATGAGTTCATCCCGACCGGGACCACCTCATCCCGACCGGGATGAGCCCAGTTCAGACCCGCGCTTCATTGTTTCTTCTCCTTATTCATTGTAACCCTATATATACCCTTCCTCTTGTATTCTTATGGGATGTTCTTCACTTCCCACTAAACCCTAGCCTAGTTTAGCCTAGATTAGCATAGATTAGAGTAGATTAGTCGGTAATTAGTCCTTAATCTAGTTAGCTAATCTTGTATTAAGGGATCTCTTGAAGAATCCATCCAATCTTGACAACATTGGTGGATGTTTTGGGTGTTCTTTATATACAAGTTCTCATCTTTTCATTCTCTTGTTTGTTGGTATAATCTTCTCATCCTTTTACTCTTAATCTTTGTTTATTCATTCAAGTTTTAATCTTTATTCATTGTATTGTTCATAGTTCATAGTTTTCACTAGTTTCACTATGTTTGTTTTGATTGTTATGTTGATTCCTCTTGTTAGTGTTAGTTTTAGCATAGATATGTTAGAGTAGACTCTTGCTAGGGTTAGTAGGGGGATTTGGGTGTTTATTGGGTGATCAAGGGTTTTTTGGAGATGTTGGTGGAAGTTTTGGGTTTCCTCTTGGTTAGATGCATGGAACATGTTTGATGAAATGCTTGAATGACATGTAGATGCATATGCTTGTTTTTCTTGCCTTTTCTCTTGTGGGTGATAGTTTGCTCGTGGGTTTGATTCCCTCACTACGTAGCGAGAGCCCGGTGAGGACGACCCCTAGGTCGGTCTATGTAGCGAGAGCCCGGACGTGACCTAGGCTACGATAGCACGCTAGTAACCCCGTTTGTCATGTGTATCGCTAAGATGGGTTCTATCAAGAACCTCTAGGTCGGTCTACGTAGCGAGAGCCCGGACTACACCTAGATTACCCGACATCCCCTTTACCTTAGCTCTTCCTTGACCATTCCATCACCCCTTGAACCCGACCTAATCCTAGCCTGTTTCCTTACTTGTTTTTCTTCTTAGTTAGTCATCATTCCTATAGTTTCATTGTTTAGTTAGTCTCTAGTATTCCATTTTAGCTCTTCTCATAGTTAGTTCGTTATTAGTCTAGCTCATACTCCTCCTCAACCATCATAGTTTACCATTTATCGCTCTCTTTGTGTTCGTTTGTGTGACTTAGCCTAGTTTTTAGTGGACCTAGTCTAGACTTTACTTAACCGTCCCCGTGGATATCGACCCTACTTGCCCTAGCTACCCACTAGGAATAGTCGGTTATTTATTGACGGTAGGACCCACGACGAATCCCACCATCACCACGTCACTTCTCTTGGTTCTTTCTTTAATATATAAAGGATGGGGGTAATGGTTTCTCCCTCCTATATTTTTTACACCATAAAATGCCACTACCAAGCACTATTCTTCTCCAATTCCAGTTCATTTTACTTCTATTACCCCTTAATACATTAACCCATCCCAATCGAACCCTTAGTCGGATCGAATTTCCACTTATCATATCTTAATAAATGTCGCGCATCGTCCTAGATTTTGTGCTTCCTATTAGCCTTTCCCAAACTCACTTATGGCTTATTGCTAACTAGGTTGATGTTCGTGCGTTGCACGGTGTTTCAAAATGTTTCACTCAAGATATATTTGTATGTTTTAGATTGTCTAAGTAGTAACACACCCACACATGGTTAAAATTGAGATTGAGATTGTGATTGTAGTTCATGCTTTAAAGATTTGCTTTGCAACCCATTAAATGATTGAATCAAAACTGAAGACGATCATTTCTATTAAATTATCTTTATTCTACAATTTAATACTCCATAGTAGTAGTTCTATCAATATTTATACTTCGTTCGTTTCACTTGCTTTGATTTAATTATACTTTATATATATACAAAGACTAAGCTGGTGAAAGAGTAATATTATTTCCGATATTTCTATGTTATTAAAGGATAAAGTAGAAAGTACAAGTCTGTCAAAAATAGAAATGGATGCTCGTGCGTTGCGATGGATACTTAAAATATGTATGCCGTATTTTTCTTTTAAAATAAATCAAAATAGTCATATAGACAAATACAGTCATCTGGAAAAAAATTTAATATGGATACAGTCATATAACAATAGAAAATGTGAACATCCCAACTTTTCCGAAACACTACAAATCTATATATTCTATTAAAAGGAAAACAAAGCATTCTCCATCCTCCATTTCCCCAAATCTCAAAGCTAAAGCAAGCCACGTGTCGCGATACTATTGGACGGAAGATGAAAAGGTATGAAGCTACAGCAAGCCACGTGTCGCGATACTATTGGATGGAAGATGAAAAGGTATGAAGTGAAAGATGAAAAGAAGGAAGGAGTTATGGAGTGGAAGATGAAAAGGTAGGAGTTATGAAGTGGAAGATGAAAAGGAGGGAGTTATGAAGAAGATGAAAATGTATTAAGTGGAAGATGAAAATGAGGAAGGAGTTATGGAGGGAGTTATGAAGTGGAAGTGGAAAAGGAGGGAGTTATGGTTGAAAGCTTAACACTTATAATTCACCACCTATATCAATGGATGCTTCCCTTCCCATTACACCATCCAAGTGTTTCCTGCAACGAGCATGATCAATTCCCACCCTATTACCGTTGAGAAGTCAAATCGCATGATCCGAAGATGTGTAGTCATCGAGACAAGAATCCAAAACAACCTCCACCCACCTACATTCTATTTGATACGTCTTCCTCATCAACGATACTCGGGTGTAGTAGTGAACATGACTTTATGGGGTGATGCGTCCGACTACATTACAAAGGAAATTAGCCGACAAAATGGACATAATATGGTCGTAGTCATCACATTTGTAAGGTCATAAATTATGAAGGTAATAAACTTTTCTTTATCAACTTTTATCGTTCATCTCTTTGAATATATGTAAATTTACATGATCAAGTTTGTCACTATGATTTCTCCGCAATCCGTCTTAACACTAAATAGTACTTCTCTATTCGTCTCGATGGTTTATAACCCCGTGGTTTAGTACGACTATACAAAGTCGAAGGGACATAGGTAGACTCCTCCTGTTAAGTTACAAACCTTTGCACGTGGAATTTTTCTCAAGTGGGACTACCAAATACTTACTCCCTAACAAAAAAAAATAGAGTAATTGATCAATGGACAACCCTTCAACTTCTTCCTTATTTACTACTTAGAATCCAAAGTGAAGAAAGGGAGTTTAATGCATGATAAATGAGGAAGTTGATTATTATTGGTTACAACCTTTCAACTCCTTACTCATTTATTATTTAGAATCCAAAGTGAAGAAACCCTTAAACTACTTTCTCATTGATTACTTAGAATCCTAGGTTAAGCAATAAATTCCGACCACCTTATAAATATTTTTGATGATTATATTGTGGTATTCGACTGAGTGAGATAGCATGACCAATTCCCATATATATTATTAAAACTCTAACAAAATCATCACATTTCTTCATTTCATTTTGAGAGCATTTGAGGAAGTTATGTCACCCTTTTCTCCTTGGTTAATTTTTTTTATAAATAAAATAAAACAATTAATTAGTATATTGAATACGTAGTATTAAATGCAAATAGTTAATATTAAATATTAGATTAATGCATTTTACCAAAAAGATTTATGCATTTTTATTCAAAGTTAGAATTAGTATTATAACTATAATTTTTATTATAATGTTTGTTGTTGTCGTCGTCATTAGCATTATTTTTATTCGACAAATTTTGGTAATATTGATAATCAATTTATTGGCAATATTTTATTAAAACCCAAACAAACCATCCTCATCCACCATTTAACTAAGGGCAATAGCGATTATAGTTCCATACACCATATTTTCATTGCCATCAAAGCACGTCTAACCATGTTTGAAACTTTCTATTTCACCAATCAATAGTAAAAGTTTCATATATTTAATGTGGATCCTGTTTTTCCTCTCATTTACATGTATGAAATCGATTCCTTACTTTAGATATCGATTTCAATATTTTAGATGATTATATTGTGGTATTCGACTGAGTGAGATAGCATGATCAATTCCCATATATATTATTAAAACTCTAACAAAATCATCACATTTTTTCATTTCATTTTGAGAGAATTTGAGGAAGTTATGTCACCCTCTTCTCCTTGGTTATTTTTTTTTATATAAATAAAATAAAACAATTAATTAGTATATTGAATACGTAGTATTAAATGCAAATAGTTAATATTAAAAATTAGATTAATGCATTTTACAAAAAAGATTTATGCATTTTTATTCAAAGTTAGAATTAGTATTATAACTATAATTTTTATTATAATGTTTGTTGTTGTCGTCGTCATTAGCATTATTTTTATTCGGCAAATTTTGGTAATATTGATAATCATTTTATTGGCAATATTTTATTAAAACCCAAACAAACCATCCTCATCCACCATTTAACTAAGGGCAATAGAGATTATAGTTCCATACACCATATTTTCATTGTCATCACAAAGCACGTCTAACCATGTTTGAAACTTTCTATTTCACCGATCAATGGTAAAAGTTTCATATATTTAATGTGGATCATCTTTTTTCTGTCATTTACATGTATGAAAATGATTCCTTACTTTAGAAATCGATTTCATATAAGGAACTTTATTCAATAGCTCAATGACATGAAACTCCTTATATGTCACCATTGTTATTGCCGTAATACTATCTTATAATAAAGTCATGTGTTATGCTCTGTTTAGGCAAAACAACTAAACCAACCGACAAACAAAATTAAAAAATGAGGGAGTCTGTTAAAAAACAAAGGCAATCAATTAAAAAATCTATATATTATATTAAATAGAGAATAAACCATTCTCCATGCTCCATTTCCCCAAATCTCAATGCTAAAGCAACTCACATGGCATGATATTATTGGGTGGAAGATGAAAAAGATGGAGAGTTAAGTGGAAGATGAAAATGTTTAAATGTCCTCATTAATAATGTAGAATCCAATGTTAAGCAATCAAGTTAAGTGGAGGATGAAGATGAAAAGGAGGGAGAGTTAAGTGGAAGATGAAAAGGAGGGAGCTTGAAACAATAAATTCCAAACACCTCCATTAATTAGAAGGGTTATTTCATGGGAATAATATCAACTATTCGTGTTCTTCTTAAAATAATTCAAACTATACGTAATCTCATTTTAATATGAACTACGTATTCATTAATCTCGCTTTGCTATGTATGTAATTATGACTTGCTATTACCGGTCATAGAGACCTGTTATGACTTTCTAGAGTTTTATTAGGTCCGTTGCAGTCATCGTGAAAGCCAAAATTACAATAAAAACATTTTTTTCATAGCTTATATAAGACTAACTGAAAAAGAAATGAAAGATGACTTTTCATATTTTTTATTTTTATTTTTATCAATGGTCGAAAATGAACCCGAAATGTGAATCAGAAGAGTAAGAGTTAGAGGAAGAGTTGAATAAGGAAGGTTCAACAGGTAACCGGTCACCCATAGCAAAGCGAGGTTAATGAAGACGTAGTTCATAGTAAAATGAGATTACATATAGTTTGGATTAATTTAAGAAGCACACGCATAGTTGGTATTATTCCCATGAAATAACCCTAATTAGAAAGCAAAGCATCCTCCATGCTCTACACAACCAATACTCAATTCTAAGGTAACCCACTTGACATGATGTGATTGGGTAGAAATTGAAAAGGAGGGAGTTGAATACATAATCAATGTCAAAGTCGGTTATTATTAGTTAGAACCCTTCAACTTCAACCACAAGAAAAAATGTCGTTCAGAATTGGAAGGTAGAAAAGAACTACTTCGTAAAACATATCAACAATTACAATTTATAAACTACTCCAAACAATGTGTATGGACTATGGAGAATAAGAAGAAGACGATTAAGGTCAACTTATATTAGAATGAGTAGAAATATCGGATAATGATCAGGGAAAAGAGAAATTTACAAGAAATGTAAGTCAGTCATCGTCTTAGACCTCAATCATAAAATCATACACACCTAATAATGAAAAATAATAGGATATATGTAACACACAAGCAAAATAAATAACAAATGTGAACATATAAATTAAAAAGCAAGCACAGCAAAGAAAAATACAGATAAAAATGGGCAAGAACAACAAACTCATCGACAAATTAGAAGAGTGAAAACAAAGAAGATACAAGCCCAAGAACAATAATATATGACACATCTCACTATTTGTGTAATCTCATGTACAAAAAATGGAAAGCAAAAAAAAAAACAATTTTTTGTATTTTCGTATCAAATCGTAAAGAAAAAAAAGGTCAGCTTGCTTAGTCGTATGTGTATAATGATCCAAGAACTGAAGTATAAACAATCAGCTTAACCGATACAAACTAAGAACAAAAATTAAAATGAAAAATTGAAAAATTTGACAAAATATAAAAAAACAAACATAGACCCGTGCGGTGCACGGGTTTGGCGACTAGTATATCATTATACATAATAAAATTAAAATATAATATTACTATATCCAGGGGCGAATCTAGGATTCAAAATATGGAGTAGCGAAATTTTTTAAAGATTTTTTTTCTCTTTTATAGAAAATTTTAAAATAAAAATTCAATTTTGTTTAACAAACGACTCATGATGATGTGGTTAATG
This sequence comes from Agrostemma githago, assembly GCA_958450325.1. NCBI lineage: Eukaryota > Viridiplantae > Streptophyta > Magnoliopsida > Caryophyllales > Caryophyllaceae > Agrostemma > Agrostemma githago. The sequence continues at coordinate 52,312,286 of OY288258.1, read as the reverse complement.
AAAATTAAACCTCATATCGTAGAACGTTAATTAAATAATTAGTATAATACCGATCATTTACTTTTATGCGAAGGATTTTAGTACTCATAGCTATTAAATCTAAATAACAAAGTTATGTAATATATATGGTATTCCTAGTACGGAGTAAAATATATACGAGCATATCAATTAATTAAATCGACGTGTCTTCCTAAAAAATTGAAAATTTTACATAAATACAAAAAATGTTATATTTTGTATTAAATAGTATGGAGTATACATTTCTGTCGAATTTTCACTCAAAAATAAGATAGAAATAATTACAATATGGTAATATGGAGTATAAAGAGTAAATCTGTATTAGTTAGTACTCCGTAGCATACGTTAAAAGATACAAATAATAAAACAATTAGTATTGGTGTTTGAACCCTTGACATTCAATACATTTACATACCACTTTACCACTAGGCCAAAGCATTTCATTGTTATATTTATGCATGCTATTATATTATTCTATACTTAGTTATATTTTGGGGTAACACAAACTCATCTTCTTCATTGAATTTTCCGGGCTTGGGGTAGCGCCCGCTACCCCTTGCTACTCATTAAATTCGCCCCTGACTATATCTTCATTATAATAATACTCTAGGATAGTCCATATATAATCCCTAGGATAGTCCAATTGAAATCTAATTTGCATTCTAATACCACAACAATAGGTTTCCTTAACTAATACTTACAATTTATAAAAATATAAAATATATCCAACCTCTGTTATAAATATATTAGTATGAACAATAAAGTAGAGCAAGCCGAGAGATTATATTGATATTAGATCGTATCTATTACATCGACTTTGTCATCTATATATAGTGACTGATACAAAGAGATGTATTGCTTCGTGAAGGGATGTGTCCTTTAGGGATAATGACATCCATATTATAACACTCCCCCTTGGATGTACATTATCCAAAAATAATATTTACGAAGCGAATGAACTACTGCCTCATTAAAACCTTACCAGGAAAACCCAATGGGAAAAAACCATGGTTAAGGAAAAAGAGTACAGTTTGCATTACTCCCCCTCATGATTACATAACTTAATACATGTTGAAATGATACATAATTTTGGCAAAACTCTTGATCATCGATGTAGATTCCAATGTCGTTGATAAACTTGATATCTTTGATTAATAAAACTCCGTGATACTTGTAAGCAGCATGTGTCTTTAGAACTCATAATATGAATAATAGATAACTCGACATAACATGTCTATAATAATTATCATGTCAACAACATGAAAAACATGTGTAAGCTACCTCGTTAAAAAAAACCTCGCTAGGAAAAACCCATTGGGACAAAAAACCTAGTCGAAGGGAAAAAGAGTGTAGCAGCTCATCCATTTTGATCTCTCCAGGAGAATTAATCCGATCATCAAATATGTCATTTAAATACTCCATTGATTTTCTTACTATATTATCGTGATTTTCAATCATTACGGTACTTCTGGACCACAAATAATTTCATATACTTTGCAAGATATTCTTTTTTCTATTAACTCTCATATACTTAAACTTTCGGTTAAGATGATATTATGCTCAAACTTTGGGTTCTGACAATATTGAATTACTCAAATGAACTCTTCAAGAGCTTCAATATTTCTCTTTTAACTCGATCAATGTAAGTTCACATTATAATGAAGAAGTTATACATAATCATAAAATAATCAATCCAATTCATTACTCTTAATTTCATGATCATTCAAACACAAGCTCCTTCGGGGAGTCATAGATCATGGTAACATTTACGAGTATAATTCTATATATTTATCCTGCAATAATAAAACATTTAATAAGAATGTGCATGCATGTAATATAATATAAACAATGTATATGATACATGTCCTACTCTGATGTGATAATGTAATATGAAACTAATGTGCAAAGATGAAATTCTATTTACTTGCACATGAGGCCAAATGCAAATTACATAATTTGATTGACTTCGGGTCAATACGTGGACTCCGTGTCCATGAGCTCAACTTTATCCATAAATTATATGTCGACAATCTAAATGGACTTTATATAAGATCCCCACTAGTGTCCATTATACAATGCGCATAAATTTTATTCGGTTCCAAAAAGTATTTATATCGATATAATTTCTTATATTATCAGTACTGCTTGATATCTGAATTCACATATTTCATATAGGCCATCTATTTTCTTTCAGATATCTACGTCATTTCTGGGACATTTATTTTTCTCCAAACTTTAGTACCAACTGCACATGCTTGCCATTTTCTTACTTATAATATATGAACCGAATATTATTTTCATACTACACATCAAGTGTGATTAATTTATGATTATTGGCAAGCTTCTAAATATTATATCTTTGCATGATAAGGTGCTGATATATCATCGTCATCATCATATCCAAGTGATGTAAATCATCATTCATACGGAGTACTTCTTGACTTTCAGATTGATATATTCATATTTTAACAAGTCACTGAACTTCGAGTTCAGTTGGGGATCAATTATTACTCGTTTGTTCTTTTTACCAGCTTATCCTTATCAATCTCCCCGGTAAAAACTATCATTACTTGATAGATTTAAAGGGCAATAATATCCACCTTAGCTAGAAATTATTTCATATTTCATAAACTTTAATCCATTGATTCTTTTCAATCGAATAATATATCGAGGAGCAAGATATAACGCAGTTGGTTTTCTACGTGCTGACTTAAAATTGCCCATTCAGGAGATTACATTGTTCACATAGTACTCAAATAATTGTGAATTTTGATTACACGAACTACTCGTAAAATTCTGTGTGACTACAGGTCACATAATTAAACCATACATAAATGTTCATTTTCATCATCCAACTACGAGTAGTATTTAAATCTCCAACATAATTTTCATCTCAGTGTATTGTCTTGCCTCAAATATTATTTCATTGATACACGAGAGAAGTTCAGCACTTTTCATTTCTTTCAAGATAAACTACGGGTTTATCAAAAACGGGTGTAATAATAAGAACCCGGATGGCCTTTATTGTCACATCTTTATCATTTTCTTGTCGACTGGCTTCATTTCATTGCAATTTTCTTATGCATTTGGCTATATCTCGATAAACCCACTTATCGTATGCCGTATTTTCAGTTAACTGAATCTCATCATGCTAAACTTCTGGTTAGTTATATATATCGTGTGTGCACAATAATTGTATTTTATCATATGGCCTAAACAAAAAAATGATAGATGTGACATGACACAGCTGGTGTCTCATATAAATAGGCAAGACCCGTCAATTTTCCTTCCGGGAATATGACTATATTATATTCTCCTTGAGTATTTTAAACGACGCAATTTATCCATTTTACATGAATATTGGATATATCCGAAAATGCATAAATCTTTCAAACATCAGGTTGCAAATTGATGATAAAAAAAAATTTATTATAACAAGTGAACATGAAATTTATTCGGAGTTTTCTAAAAATTCTATATTAACACAGTTCATATATTCAAATACACAACGTATAATTATCAAATCTTTACATGAGTGTATATATATATATATATTTTTTTTTTTGCCGGCTGTAAAAAAAAAGTCTAACAATTTTTCCGTGCTGAGACGGCTATTCCGTGAGCACGTTTATTAAAAACTCTAGGAATGAAATTAAAAGACAAACAATGAAAGTGATTTGCTAGTTCGAGAATGTCTTCGAGGATACTCCTGAGGTCATTACGATATCGGAAAGTATTAGATAGAGCATCCACTAGCTTTAGGCAGTCGGTTTGGATGTTGATGTGATAGAGATTCTTACTCAATGCCCAGGAACAAGCCGCATGACTAGCTAAAGCCTCCGCCTGCAAAGGATCATTAGTGTTAAACCTAACGAAGCCTTGGTCGACAGTAACACCCAGACTGTCGATTAGAACCCATCCCCCTGCCGCCATAGAATCTGGAATCCAAGACGCGTCAACCAGAATGGAATGAGAGTTGCATCTTAAAGTATCACCAGTCAAATGAATAGGGACACCAGATCGGAGATTAGTAGTAGTGTAATTTTGCGGATGGCTAGAATAAAAGGGCTTGATGGAGCTTCGCATTAGTTGCAGACCATTGATAGCATCCAACACCAAATGAGGAGAGTACTGGTTACCCCTGAAGACACAATTATTTCTAGCACACCAGATAAACCAAAGAGTACCTATAAACTTGCAGGTGAGCCAGTCAACGTCATCCTTAATAGAGAAGAAAAACAACCAGTTAATAATCCAAGAAACGAGATCGATATTGGTAGCAGAGGAGCAATTGAGACCGAGAGGACCACTAGACCAGATCCTAGAGGCAAATCCGCAGTCTCTAAAGATATGAGCCTCAGATTCCAGAGTATTGATACCTGAAAGTTCACAATAGGAGCAGTATGTTCGTAGTTGGATTCCTCGTCTCTGAAAAGCAGCACCGACAGGAAGGCAACCGTGGATGAGTTTCCAAAGAAATATTTTCCACTTCTGTGGACATTTGATCTTCCAAAGGATTTTTTTGTTGAATTTTTTCAACTCCAAAGAAATACTCTTCCGAACATATTTATTTTGAGTAGACTCTTTGAAGATCTCAAAAGCCACTCTATAACCAGTTTTAACGGTGTAATCACCATCATTAGTAGCACTCCAATACAATCTATCAGGATTAGGGGTCAATGGGAGATAAATTTTCGAAATACGAGCGACCCAGTAAGGAGCAAAAAAATGGGTGAGGGTGTCAGCATTCCAATCGCCAGTATTAGTTACTAAGTCGGAGATCACCGTGGGAACCTCAACAGTGTCAGTCAGATTAACCCCGATTTTAGGAACCGGAATTTGCCCAGTGACCCATCTCTCGTTCCAGATGCCTAACTTACTATTCGTACCCGGGGTCCAAGCAATTTGGTTTCTGAGAAGTTTTAGACCCCATAGGATTCCTTTCCAACCCCACGAACTCCCCTGATGAGATTTCCAAACAGTCTTCTCAATATTAGAACAGTATATGTTATATTTTGCCCCAAAGACCTTACTGATAAGAGAGTCCGAATCCGTCAGAATCTTCTAAGCCATTTTCGCAAGAAGAGCCTGATTAAAACACGATACATTACGAATACCCAGACCGCCCTCAATTTTTGGTAGACTGATAAAATTATTGCTTGTCCAATGAATAGTACGATTGCATTTGACCCCTGCCCACCAAAAATGCGCAAAGAGAGAATTTAATCTCTTTGCGACACTTATCGGTATACGAAATACCGATAGAGAATAAATAGATAATGATGCAAGGATTGAAGATATAAGTGTGAGTCTACCAGCAGGTGAAAGAGTAGAACCGCTCCAGGAGTTGAGTCGTTTTTTGACTCGGCTGATAATATCGTTATAGAATTCTTTTTTGCTTCTTTCCAAAAGGATTGGAATACCCAGATAATTACCCATCTTGTTGTTCCTTTTAATGTGAAGAGCCTTGAGACAATTTTTAGCATTGCCCAAGGTCGTCGTAGGCCCGAAGTGAATGGCAGATTTCTCAAAGTTTATAAGTTGTCCAGAGGCAGTACAGTAGTCGTGGAGAATATTACTTATAGCAGTAACGGAGTCATGATTACAGTGAGCGAAGAAAATGGCATCGTCCGCGAAGAAAAGGTGGCTGATTTCAGGGGCCTGTCTACAAATTTTGATCCCTTTAACAATGCCCAGTCTTTGAGAATTGATGAGATTAGCAGAGAGAACTTCCATAGCAAGGATAAAGAGATAGGGAGACATTGGATCACCCTGTCGAAGACCTCTTGTTGGGAAAATTTTCTTAGTTGGGACGCCATTAATGAGGATTTCATACGAGACAGTCTGAACACAGTTCATGATAAGGGAAATGAAATTCTCAGGGAAGTGGAGTGCGTGAAGAGTACTCTTGAGAAAATCCCATTCTAATCTGTCGAAAGCCTTGCTCATGTCAACCTTGAAAGCCATCATCCCGTGTTTGTCGCTCCTATTTTTGTTAATATGATGAATAATCTCATGTGCGAGCAGAATGTTATCACCACAGGATCGACCTGGCATGAAGCCATTTTGGAAAGGGCCAACCACTCTTGCAATGATTTTCTTGAGTCTATTAGCAATACATTTAGTGATAATCTTCATAATAGTGTTGCAAAGGCTAATGGGTCGAAAGTGTTCAACACTTTCTGGATTTGCAATCTTAGGGATCAAAGTAATGAAGGTTCTGTTAAGTTCCTTGAGAATGAATCCGGAATTTAAGCAATGACAGACAGCTCGAATGACATCATTTTTGATAAAGTGCCAGTAGCGCTGGAAGAAAATAGCAGAAATTCCATCGGGACCTGGAGATTTAAGAGCTCCCAATTGAAAAACAGCACACCTAACCTCCTTACTGGAAAAAGGGGCCTTGAGAAAGGAGATATCACAATCAGATAGTTTATTTGTAAGATTACTGAACAAATTGGGTGAAGGAAGAAAGGCGTTGTTTTGGCAGAGAGGACAGGCAGTAGTGTCAGGCTCCATAAGTGGCTCATGTTGAGTAGAGGAGCTGTAGATTTTGGTAAAATAATTCACAAAGTTGTTGTGAATCTCCTCCATTTGAAATGTCCAAGAATTGTCAGATAATTTGAGCCCAGCAATAAAGTTTTTACTACTTCTTCCTTTCACCCAATTGAAGAAAAATTTGGTACAAACATCGCCCTCAAGATCCCATTTTTGCTTCGTTCTTTGCTTCCAGTATTTAGTAACCGCATTACAGTATTCAATCAGTTCACGATGATGTCGATTATAATCATCGGAAATGTTGCCCTCAAGAATTTCGTCAAGATCAGAAGAGAGGAGTTCATCAAACTCCGTCCACTTCTTGCCCCATTATGATCTTTTGTCGAGAGACCATTTTTTCATGACAGTCCTAGCCTTGGCCAATTTTCTCGCTAGAGTAAAGGAGGGAGAACCTTTAAGTTCCTGGTCCAAAGAAGCAGACAACCAGGAATAAGAAACTTTCTGCGCACAATCGTCGTAATCGAAGTTCCAAGCCTCGATCTTATAAGGACGAATCCTGGTACCACGACAGAGGAAAAGGTCAACTTCAATCATGGCGTGATCGCTAATCTGAATCGGATAATGCTTTACAGCTGTATTGGGAAAGATGGAAAGCCAATTAGTAGTAGCAAGAGCTTTGTCAAGTCGTTCATAAACTCTATCTTCCCCTTCCCTGTTGTTGCACCAAGTGAAACGAGGACCCTTGAAGGGAATATCAGTAAGTCTGCAGTCGATTTTCCACTTAGTAAAATGATCAGCACCCCGCAAGCTATGATATTTAGTACTGAGCTTGTCTTCAGGTAATTCGACTTGATTAAAATCTCCCATAAGAAGAATTGGAAGATCAATATTGAGTATCTTGTCACGAAGATTATCCCAAACAGCTTGCCTATCTTGAAAATAAGGGCTACCATAGACGAAAACCAAGTAACAGAAGGAACCATTTATTAAAGCTCTCATAATGATGAAGTTGGTACACTTAAAATGAAGATTCAGTAATGATCCCTTCCAACCGACCCAAAGGCCACCACTACTACCTTGGGCATTGACACCAACAGAATTAGAAAAGCCTAGAGACCTACCCAACTTACTAACATAATCGGTATCGCATTTGGTTTCACTAAGAAATAGTAGGTCGTACAATTTATTCCTGACCATCGCTCTAATTTTAGGAATTGCAGGGGTGAGCGGGTCGTTAAGCCCCCTGCAATTCCAAAGTAGCCCAATCATGGCTGCTTGGGAGACTGATGAGGGACAGTCTCCAAAGCCCTATTGAATTCAGCAGGTTCGACCTCAAGATTCTTGAAATCATCATCTGTGATAGTCATTCTGAAGCCAGAAGAAGTGTGCTCAGAAGTTTCCATAGTAGTCTTCAGCTTCTTACCAAGGGAGTATATGTAGGATATAGCCATATTCTTGTTAGCAATAGCATGATCTCCCAAGTCGAGAAGATCAGGGTCTGAGCATGATTTTCGTTTCGCCTTGTCTTTTTTTCTGTTGCTATGAAATAGAGGCTTATCAGTATGAGTCTTGAGAGCTTGCAAAAGAAATGGCCTGTTGACAGGCTTTTTTAGGGAGCGAATCAGGAGGTCCGCAGCGAAATTAGAGGTAGGATTAGCTTGTACACACTCAGTCAGAAAAATAGCAGTAGAGTTGTTAACTTTGGCGATATCAGGGATCGATTTTGCTGCAGCCATATCAGTTGAATTAGGAAGAGCCGAATCAGGTTGAACCGGGGAGTCTCCGCAAGCATCAACAAAGTCACCCTCACAACTGTCAGAATCAGAGGAGATTTGAATTGCAAGCTCATAGTTGTTAAACTCCTCCGAGCTGTAGAAGGGCCGCTCAGGAGAGGATCGGGAGGTGGAGCTATGATTAGAGCTCCAGTTGAACTCCTCACTAGAACCATCAGTATTGAAGTGATAATGTCCATTATTTCCAGTCGCAGCAGCAGAGCAAAAAATGTCAGCTTCATTTGAAGGAGGTTCATTGAATGACAGTTGTAAATTTGGAGGAAGATCAATAGTTTGTGCCCGACCTCGAGTAGCGTCGATAGCAAACGCAACTTTGTAGTTGCCTTCCAAACTATAGTTCATGGCTTCAAATCTCATAACATCCTCGTCCCTAGAATAGCACCAATCCATTCCATTGTTCATATGAATCAAGTGAGGATCTTCAGGGTAGCTGGAAGGGAGCGGATATTTGGCAGCATATGGAGTATTGAAGGGGACCCCACGCCACTCCAGACTACCATTATGCATTTTCATGGAATCAGCAGGGAAGAGATCATTATTGATCTCAAAGGTACGCCCCTTGTCTAGAAATTCATTGGAATGAAGGCAGTTTGCACGAAGGGATGGACCTTTAAAAGGTTGAGAGGTAACCAGAAATTTCATACCCGGATAAATTTTACCCCCGGGAGATAAGCCCAGATTGTGGTCTACATAATATTCCGGGAAGCGATCAGCTGGGACTGTTCTATCAGCAAAGCTGCCAACTCGAAACTTCGAAGTTAAGTGACGAGTGGTGGAGGGGATGACTCTTAAGTCGAGATTAAACATAGTATGGCTTCCACATGCTTCGAGGATAGTATAACCTTTTTTGTGCATTGACTCCATAGTCTTATCCAATGAGGTGGATATGTTAGTAATTAGCTCTTTGCAATGCAGAGCTTTATGCCCCACACGTCCACATTTGGTACAGTATTTGTACACTTCCTCGTATTGGAACTGGACCCAAAGAAGATGTTCGTTGTTGCATACCAGGAAAAAACCCGGTTTCAGAGGATCTCCAATCCCAACTCGAGCCTTGATACGCAGAAAGTCATTAGGTGGGATCCTCTCAAAAGGCTCAACTTCGAATTCATCACTGATCAGTGGTCCGATAGTGTTTGCCACCCCCATACTAAGATATTCAAAAGGAAGGCCACAGACCCTGACCCACATGTAGGCAGTAGGGAATCGAACCGTGCGAGGGACAGATTCAGGGGTCCACTTTGCCAAGACGATAAATGCACCATGGACGGAAATAAAGGACCTTTCCAGCAGGTCTTCCAGGTCCAGGGTATCAGCACAATGAAATACGAAAAGATCACCCATTTTGTGCACCATAATGGGTCCCCGGGTAACCCAATAATCTTCAATAACGTGATTGATGAGTTCAGGACCGAATTCTTTGTAGTCCACCATATAGCCCAACAGACATTGATTCCAAAAGGCAAAGGAATCACCAAAAAGGTTTGGATTCATATTGATAATAGGACCGGAACGTGGATAACCCCAAGCAGAGTGAAAGTCTAAATCAATACCAATGTGTTCACCCGCTGGAATGTTGGAAACCCGAGGGATGTTAGGACTAGTAGGTATTATACAATTTATTGGCTCAAAGCAATAGGACAACAGCAAATCAAGTTTAAGAAACTAAAAGATGGTAGATTAAGGTGGATAAGCAAGTGAAGCCGACCTAAATAAAAACGAACCTTAAAAGATAATCTTGTCCAAAAGGAAGTTTAAGGAAAATCAAAGTTTTCAGAAGGAAGTAGAGGTATGATAATGAGTATATATATATATATATATATATATATATATATATATATATATATAGATCATGATTAATGCTCCGTAGCATATACTTTCATTAGTAAACAATACAGTGCCATCTAATCAAAGATGCGTAAATATAACTGAATGATGGCATAGCATTACAATATGTAGTAAATCTATAGATGATATCGTTTCAGCCAAACGAAAGTGGGACGTCAATGAAAAATAATGCTACAAAATCCCAATCCCCAAATTATATCAAAATACAAATTTTCGACAATTACTATTCAACAAAGAAGTTAATGGCTGCTCCAAACTGACAAACTTATGGCAAAACTACAGAAAACTACTAGCCACAAAAATATACTCCGTACGAACGATTACCAGTCTACCATATGATTAATAACAAAAAATGGAGAAGTTTTCTAATGAACATGTATTTTCGCATATGATTAAAATAATGAAATATCATGAAATTTTTCGTATGAAATTTTGCATATGAAATATAATGAATTTTTCACATTTCACATATGATTAATGAACATGAATGTAAGACCTTAATTAGAGATGAACGTTATAATGAAATATCGGATACTTCATACTACATTATGTCATTATCATAAAATTATTCTCTACATGTTAAATTCTCCTTGATAAACTGTAAATCATGTATGAAGTTAGTATTAATCACGATAAACAGAATTGGTACATATCAATCTTATACATATAGTTTAATCATCTCTAATTGCATAATTAGCCCGTTACTCCGTACTACATAGGACGTATAATCCAATCCATCAAAAATGAAAACAGTATAGATACCTTAAAGATTATAAACCAATATATACAAGTAAGCAATTAGGCAAGGCATAATCATGATATATCATCAAATATTAGGAAATGATAAATCTATTCAATTAACCATGAGTGTGCTAAAGACGAATGGAATGATTTAAGAAGTAATCAGATCAAAAATTAGGCGAGGCATTTTTAAGAAGTAATCAGATCAATGTCAATAAATTAAGGAGAACGACATATGATAAGTGAATATTATAATACTACTGCATGTTATCAAGTAATTAAAAGAGTGATAAAATTATATATCATAGTCTGGCAATAATGTGAACAGATTATTAAGTATTGTCAATAAACAAATTTGCAATAAAATTTGAATGGATTTGCAATTAAGTATTCTGGCAATAAAATTCGAATAGAGAATCGTAAACAGATTTGCAATTATTTAATCATCAATCAATGTTACTAATTAAATTATTAAGTATTATTGTCAAAACCATAAATAAATCCGAAAAATGAATGTCAAAATACCATTGTCAAAACCATAATCATCATAATATGGAGTATGATCATTGCTATCTTAAGTAATTTAAAACCCAAATTAGTGTACAACATATATGCATGGAGGTTTGGTGATTGATGATGATGACGCTGAAAAGAAAACATACTCTAATACATATTGCATTCAATGTAATTTACATTTATAATTAATTAATTTAATAGATCTTAAAATGGGTGCATAGAAGGAAGAAAAAAAATCGATATATACTCATACATACATGATCATCAAATTGTTCATATCAAAAGAAAATAATTATTTATAACATGCAAGATGACACATATATACGGTGATCATAGGTGAATGCTAAAATTAAAGAGATACGGAGTAAGTTGCAATCATATCATGCAGAGTAGTACGCAAAGCAGAGTAGTACGTAAATTGTAGTCAATGGGTGATAAAGTAAACTTACTGTAAACCGGCAGAAATCGAAGATAAGAATTAAAATATGAAAATAATAATAAGTCCCAATTGTTCTTCGCAATGAACCCGATATGAACGATGAATATATTTCCGTAAGCGATTGTTGATTATAAAAGACGATCGTGCTAATAACGTGTTATAAATATATTAGTATGAACAATAAAGTAGAGCAAGCCGAGAGATTATATTGATATTAGATCGTATCTATTACATCGACTTTGTCATCTATATATAGTGACTGATACAAAGAGATGTATTGCTTCGTGAAGGGATGTGTTCTTTAGGGATAATGACATCCATATTATAACAACCTCATATTTGTAAGCAACTAAGCATACGTAAAAGTTATCTAGGTTGCTTTTAATTGCTTTGTTCATGTTCTTCCTAATCATATACTATTACTGCAACAATATGTTTTACGGAGTACTTAATTAAAATCTAATTTGCATAGTAATACTCCCCCAATCCCATTCAACCTCACTCTTCACAATTTTATTTTTGACACTATCCACACTTGAGCGGAATCTTCGATATTCACGACAATATACAAGAGATAATATATATTCATGTATGAGATCTTGTTTGTTTCGTCTTTCGAAGTACATTATTAATATCGAAATTCTATATTTTTGCTAATATATAATGAAAGATATTAATAGTACAAAACGCGCATTGATAAACGTGAAAAAGCACATGTAAAGAGTGGAGTTGAATGGAGGGAGTATTATATAAGAACATGCATGCATTTTTAACCCCCATACATGGGCGAGTTTAGCGGGGGTGCATGGGGTGCAACTGCACCCCCTCAAATCTAAGATATCTATATTTTGAGTCTAAAATGATAGGGAAAAGTTGTTGTGGTTCAGTGGTAGAGTTCACCACTTTCACACCAGTGGTCATGTGTTCGAGTCCTATATCATGCATTGTTCTTTTTTTTTTTTTTTTTTTTTTTTTTTTTTTTTATTTTTTTATTTTTTATAATTGCCTATTATATTTTTGGACCATTATAATATGGAACATATTTTCATAAACTTTCCTTATAATTGACTCTATTAAATTTTTTACCATTATAATATGGTACATATTTTCATAAACTTTCATTTTTTTTAAGAGATATAAATTAGAGGACGATCTTATACTATTATTTTAATAAAATTCTGTCTATAATAAATACTCGTAAGAGACAAAAAACTACAAGTCGTCTATGATTCTAAGCATTAACCTACTAACATAAAAAAAAGTACTCCGTGACTTGGTTTGATGACTTCCATATTTAAGTTAAACTCTTCTTTTTTGGGTTTGCCATATATTGTACCGTAGGTTATGATTATATATTTATTACTTCATGTAAAATTGATTTTTTTTAATTAATACAAGTATTCACCTTGTTTTAGTTTGGTCCTATGATTTATCATATTAAAGGATTCCATATAACATATTAGAAGTGCAAATATGCAATTTCTAATATTTTAATCCTAATAATATATGTTTTTAGTCATTTTTTCTTATTAACCTCAAATCTCAATGTTTAATTTAGGTTTGTTTACACTAATCTCATATCGCATGGATGGATTATTCATTTTTCCGCACCCCCTATATCCAATCTCTAGAATCGCCACTGCCCCCATAAGAATTCGTACACATAAATACGTATGAGAGTACTAATGATAAGTTCAAATTAGTTGTAATCTATAGTCTGAGGAAAAAAAGAATTAACATGGATAAAAAATTAGATATGCAAATTAATTTCGTATTCGTCACGCATTTTTAGTCTCAAACACACAATTCTTATCCCAGCAATTTATAAAATAAATAAAATTCCAATTTACTTTATTTTGGTATTTTATAAAAGTAGTAATGATAATATAAAGGTTAATTATCTAATTTGCATACGTTTTTTTCACAACAGGTTGATTACTTTAGTATGCTTAAAAACTTCAATTATTAATTTAGTAGGCTTAAAACACTTCAATTACTTTATCTCCTAAGTCCTACCAGTAACCTGGTAGTATGCTTAAAACATTAGTACATCAGTACTCGCTCCGTCTCAATAGATAGTATACATTTACTTTATAGACAATAAAGAGTTATAGACTCCTAAGTACTTAAGAAGGGGAGAGGATGAATTAATTTTTTTCGACTTAACTCTATTGGTTAAAGTAAGTAGATACAAGGGTAAGCTAAAATAAACAAAAGCTTCACTAAGAATCAGGCAACTGACAGTCAGACTGTATCTGATTTGTCTGAGCAAAGGGTACAACTACAGACAAATGCTATAGTATGAGGACTGTTGTCAGACCGTTCCTAGTTTGTTTTAGCAGAGAGTAAGGCTACAGACAAACGTCACGATGAACGAAGTATTGGACATTAAAAACAAAGACGAAAAGAAGAATAAATAAAAACTAAACTAAACGACATAAGTAAATACAACGGAAATAAAAACGATAAAATTAAAACATGAACAAATGATTTTTGAATTGGTTCGGCCAACACTCTAAAGGCCTACGTCCAATCTTCATTATCAATCATTGGCGGATAAATTCATTCCAATGTGATGTAAATGCCGTAACAACCATTCTTTTAACCCTAGTGTGTTAGCTAGTCGGTTGGTTTAAGAACAAGTAAGTTGTCGTCGAAGTAAGTCTTTTACATTCTTTGCATACGATTTCACGTGACAAGCAGATCATGTTAAGATGCACGTAGGAGAGTAGAGAGTACTAGATAGTATACGTATTAGCATATCCGTTTTAACGTGATAATATGGATATTAGTCGTTATCATGATATACATTACCTTGTATTTTGCTTAATGTGCGCCCGTAAAGCATTAATAGAGATGTGTCGAGCCACACGTGAGGTGTGAGCATCTAGATTAATACGGGACTAGACTACGGTTCATGTTGATTAGTGTTAGTTGTTTACGTTTTGATTTCGTATTAAGTGATTTAGCATGCGATTATGATCATAAAAGCGATAAATCATATGAAAGCGATAAAGTGCGAAACGTAAGTAAATCATGTTGTATGAGGAGTTGCACCATCAAAATGTACACTAAACGAAATACGATGTATAGACAATAAAAAATGGATCTAATAACGACTACTCCGATTCGATTAAGTTGTTTTAGTAATTCGGGTTGAAGTTGTGGACGTTACGTATTTTAAACGAGTTAGTCTAGCGACAGATCCAAACAGGAGTAAGTCTTGTACACCATTCGGAGTGCTATTGGTCGGACTTGACGATATCAAAATGCATAATTGAAAAATGCGATATGTAAAGTTTGGTTTAGGCGAAAACCTAGTGACGATATCGACTTGGACAGATGAACTCCTTTAGGTCCTGCGACAATTTCGGCAGAGCTTCGCTGCTATTTGGGAGGCAATCGACGGATCAACACAGGTGGCCTTGTTCGCCCTTATCGAGTAGGAACTCGTAAGAACTCCGAAGAGTAGTATTGATTCGTGGAATGCGAATCAGAATGATAATGATCAAATGGATCCTTTCTAACGTCGTGGAGTGCGACGGTAGAAAGAGCTGCAAGTTGTGTGAAGCTCTTGAGAGAGGGGAGAGAGTTGCGTATTGTGTTTTTTGTGTGTCAATTATGAGCGGAGAAGGGGGGGTATATATACTTTTTCTTGGAGCTCATTTCAGGATTTCAGGCACAGCGAGTCGTGCGACCCAGAAGTCAGAAGTCAGACGCCTGAAGCCCAGCGACTCAATCCTTAGGCGCGTCAGGTCGGGCGCCCGAGATTTTGAAGATGCGATTTGGAAAGTTTCCAAAACGGAGATATACGTGATATTTGCTTATGTATTGCTTCCCAAGGATTCTAGATCCGTCTATGGGCTTTGCGCACGGATCCCAAGGTTCGACTCGGTCTGGTGCGTTGACTCGGGTTTGACTTCGTATTTTGGGACTGATTCGAAGCCTCGAAGTTGGAATTGACTCTAGTTATTGTTGACGCTACCGTAATGACACGACTAAGATCGTCTTGATGTTGAATTAATTTGTAATTTTTTGATTCGTTCTATAGAAAATCATCTAAAACATCATAAAATCCTGTTGTATTGCAGTCCGATCATCATCGGGTGCTTGTCGGACGCTCCAGTAGCCACCAGGTCCAAATCTGGGTGTCTCTAGGTATTACACTTAAAATACTAACAGCTGATTGAGGACTACATTTTTGTAGGACACCTTGTGGTTTAGAAGGGTATAGTGGTGCCAACTGGATATCAGCTAACGATGAAATTAATTCAACCAGTGGTTTATGTTTTTACTCTTGCTAATGCTGCTATATCATGGAAATCTAGTAAGCAAACGTATTTAGCTAAATCCACTACGGAATCTGAATTCATTACTCTAGATTTGGCAGGACAAGAAGCCGAGTGGCTAAGAAGTCTTCCAGCTTCTTCCGCATCCATGCATTGTGACAATCAAGCGGCTATCAGTGTGGCCTAAAATCAAGCTTACAATTGCAAGAGGAGGCACATCCGATTGAGATAGAGAAGTGTGAAAAATATGATCAGTGAAAATGTGATATCACTAGAATACGTACGTAGTGAGAGGAACATTGCGAATCCTCTCACCAAAGGCCTTGGTAAAAAGATGGTGCTGGAAATGGCACAAGAAATAGGTTTAAAGCCAGTTAAAGAGTAAAATGTGATGGATACCCAACTTAGTACGGTTAAGTTTAATGTGGTCAAACGAAGTAACATAGATATCGAAGTGTAATGCTACAGACCATTCCTATTAATAAAATTGTTGTTTTACGTAGCATTGTGTGTTTATGTCTATAGTGTCACATGTGTAAGGTTGAGCTCATGACTCTTAACAAGTTCATAGTCCATTTGTGGGTGGTTTGCATGACAGTCAAACTTGATGAACCGGCCTATGTGAGTGTAGGAGGCATTGCCCACCCTCTATGAGGGCCTTCTGGCTTAGGACCTCTTGAGCGCTCATAAAGTACCAAGAAAATGTGGGGGCATTTGGACAAGTCCAAGAAAATGGAAACGGTTATTTTTGTGTTCATAGAGAAATGAATGGAGTCGCGAACACTTGCCTTGATTTGGGGTTAAGTAAGTGAATAATGACCTCTTACCAATTTCATCTATGGTTCAAGGTGAAAGATTCCACCTAAGATGACGGTTTGAGGAAAATTGTATTCACTGGGTGTCACTTCAAGTCCGAAAGACATTAACATCTTAACACTAAACCCACGTTGTCAACTATCTTCTTTATCCTAAAATCTTCTTTTGAATCATGTGGGGGATTATTGGGATTAATATCCCACATCTCCTTTTTTTAGTGGTTTACTTATGCTTCAAAAGAAGCTCTTTTCTTTTGTCCCACATTGAGAAAATAAGGAGTTAGAGATTTATCCCACCTTGACAAATTAGCTTATCCTATAGCTTTCCTTATGGTTGTTATCCCACATTGGAAAAATAGGAGGAAGACATTATGTTTATAAATGATGTGTGTCAAATTTGGACCGTTTTGTCCTCCCATTTAGACCTGTTTTTCCTCCATTTTGCGAGACTATAGTGCGATTATCGCCATATTTTTAGTCTTTCTCGCATTAGTGTCTCTCGTTTGCATTTTACGTATTTTTGGTAGTTTTTCTATCTATTTTGATAGGATTTGTGACCAAAGGCGTATTTGAGCTTCCAAGAGCACGAGAGAAGGGGATATCGTCCGAAGAACAACGCGTAAACTAAGAGTTCAAGCAATCCAATCAATCGGCAAGGAAAGAGACCAGAAACGAGGGCAGATAACCATAGGGTGAAGTTTCACCCGACGAGACATCACGAGGCGAAGTTTCGCCCGACGATATTTTACCTCCCCGAAGATCTTCGAGAAACATTCACCACCGGGCGAAACTTTCGCCCATCGGGTGAAGTTTCGCCCTACGGTAAAGGAGCTCCGAAATGCGCAAACTGGAGAGAGATTTCATCGGGTGAAACCACCGGGTGAAGTTTCACCCGGCGGTATTAGCTCGTGGATGACCTTTGATCGCAGGGTGAAGTTTCGCCATATGAGGATGCATTGGGCAAAAGTCTCATTAATGAAGGAAGATTGGATTTGGGCCTTAGTTTATGTGATCCATTAAGAACTATGTATATATAGTTAATCTTAGGTATTCATTTTCATCATCATTCATTAGGAAGCAACCTTCTTCTCTTAGTTTAGTAATCATCCATTAAATTACCATCTTTTCTTAGCTTCATTTTCACCTTCTTAGTTTTAGTAGTCTCCTTAATTAGATTTTCATCCTTTGTAATCTTCCATTGAAGAATTCTAGAAGTAGATCAAGATTAATTACTATTTTGATTTATGTTCATCTTTCATTTTGGGCAATCAAGTTATTATCTTTGTTAAAGATTTGGGTTTTGATTTCATTGAAGATCAAGGGGTTTTACAAGGGTTATGTGACAAGATCCTTGTTGGGTGCCTTGAAGCTTCATCATTGTTCTTATTATTATTGTCTTTATCTTTCTCTTTTATGGTGTTCTTCATTGTTGGTACTTTCTCATTTTCTCTCTCTTTTGTTTATTTTCTTCCTTTTCCTCTCTAGTATTTGTGTTCATTTTTTTTATTTTGCCTTGTTGTTTATTTCCTTGTTGGTTGTTGTTTTGGCAGTATTTTCCTCTTTATTGTGTTAGATTACTTTTCATTCCTCTTGATCAATATGCATTACCTTTCTCTTAGCCTCCTTGTTATTTACTTTGTTATGCTTAATATGACTAGTGAGTAGATTTTTAGTTAGGAGGTTAGGGGAGGAGGAACCTTAGATTTGGGTATTTATGAGATTGTTGCATTTTGTGGTGATCTGTCTTGTATGAGATTATTGTGCCTGGTTGACTTAGCCTGATCAAATCAGTTAGCTTAACTCACTCGAACCAATATGGGGAAACCCGGGGTTTGGGTTATCTTGTCTTAAGACCTTAGCCCTTTCGTCGCGAAAGCGGGTTTTTTCTAGGTCGGGTAGGAAAACCGAAAGGTGGCTCCTCCCTTTATTTACCTTGTGATGATTTTCGTGATTCCTGTATCCTTGTCTTTAGTTTCGACTCCTCGACTCCCCCTAACGCCTTCCTTATCATTGTTTCTCATCTCTAGTTATTTAATTCGTTTAATTAGTTTATTCTACCTTATCTCAACCCCCTTTTAGACCCCAACCATAATTGTTCCTAGACTTGACCGATTACATTTCACTGCTTCCCTAAGGTTCGACCCCGACTTACAACTGCTATACAGTAGCTAGTTGGGATTATAAATATTGTTTGCATGCGTGTTAGCGACAGTGCGCATCAATAAACTTCCTCCTTCCTTGGTTGATTACTTGTAGTGAAGTGGGTCTTTTATGAAGGTGTGTGGGTTAAGCCTCAAACCAGACGCGCTCGTTCGCCTCACCTCATCTCGACTCAGGTTGGGCTCGGGTTATGGGCATTGGTAGAGCACATACGGTACAAGCTTAAGCCCACTTTTACGTACAGTATTATTTTTTGTTGCTTCAAAGAATTTTGTGCACAAGTTCCAAAATTCTAGAGCCTTCTTACACTACAAAATTCTAACTCAGTTTGCGGCGGATTTGTCCGACGCAAAAACGGAAAATCCGACGCAAATGTGATCTTGCGTCGGACTTGCCGACTCAAACGCCCGCCGTGTTTTTTTTTACGCAAAAAGGTTTTTTTGCATCGACAATTCTGACGCAAATGTCTTGCAGGGGGTCAAACTACCCAGTCAACGCACATTGCGTCAGATTATCCGATGCAATATTTAGTTCCCGTTCGCATTGCGTCGGACAATTCGACGTAATGTGCGTTGACTGTTTGGCATATGCGTCGGATTATCCGACACAATGTCGACGGGACAAAATATTGCGTCGGATAATCCTACGCATATCTCCACTGGGGATTTGGTTTAGCGTCGATTTATCCGACGTAATTCTGACGTCTACGTTTAGTTTGCGTCGGCTAAACCAACGCAAATGGCGTGTATTTGCCCCCTTATTGCGTGGGATATTCCGACGCAATATTCATTTTAAAATAGAAGCTTTCGTTTGTTTTCAGCTCCTCACATGCGCAAAAAAAAAAACTAACCTGCAATACGTATTATATACAACTCCTACAAACAACCACAGCAGCAACACATCCGCCACAAAACTCGGCCAAAACTCTAATCAAAGTTCCCATACATATCTTCTTCACAGAACTTCACAGAACTCCACAAAACTCAACAAATCTAAAACAGGATACTGTTATAGAAAATGAAAATATATTACAAAGAACATGTGCTGGGTTCACAATTCTATCTAGGAGTTAGTGACTTAGAAATATATACAATAACCAACCATAACCTAAACAAGTAGCAAAGAAGAGACAGACTACCTAGGCAAGGGGCTGAAGCTGCGCAGACCCAAAGGGATGACCATCGTCATTGTTATCATCGCGACTGCTAGTACGTGGTCCACCGTCGCAGCTTTCATTCTCCATAGCCCACCTTTCTCTCATCATCTCTATAAATTTGTCTTGCTCCTCAAACCTCTTCTGTTGGGATCTTGTTGTCTCTTTTAATGTGTGCAGACGCTCTTCTTGTTTCTTGAAGTTTTCTTCAATGCGCTCGTTTACTGTGCATTCTTGGGAGGCGCCGGTGAGGAAGTACGTGTCCGCAGATAGACCTTTACCACGACTCAAGCAGAGGGGAAAGAGATCTTTCGCCGCGCTGCGTATACCTTAGAACCGTCGATCTCTTCTGGTTGTAGCCCCCCGCGACATCGTGAAAGATCTTCAAGGTGTTCAGTGACTGGTCAGAAGCCCATGACTCCTCCACCGCTTTGTCAAAGTTCTCCTGAAATATTGAAGGAAACTGTGTTAGAACTTTCAGAACAATATATTTTCACATCATCATTTTTGGGAGTAGTAAATTTTGAAAAACTGTACTACTACTTCTCACAATGATCTCCGGCGCTCGGGGGACAATCCACTTCCCATCCTTCCCCTTCTTTGTCTTCTCCAAAAGTTGCACCGGAGTTGCGGTTGGGCCCTTCATAAAACAGTGTCAGAACTTTCAATAGTTATTTACACATAATATATTAAACTATAATTAAATACATTAGTTATGTTTTTTTTTGAATTCCCAAATCGGGACTAACATTATTCATTCAAATCAGCGATACAGAAAGATTCAATGTGCGGTGGAAGTATACTTTCCCACACAATTCGATCCGGACTACTAGGATTAATAACATGACCAAGCTCGTGAGCTACTCTATTATTACAACGCTTAACATACGACCAACTTATTGACTCAAACAAACTTAAAGACACATAAATTTCATCTAGGTATCCATATAGATTGCTCCTGCCTTTCTTCCCATTCCTTACAGCTTCGATTAATGGTTGATTGTCACTCTCAATTATGATCTTCATATGCCTTCTTCTTATTGCTTCCTTGATAGCTTGGCTAATAGCTTCCGCCTCCGCTTCTTGGACATCGAGAACCTCCTCCAAATGAGTCGAAGCAGCCCAGTGAACTTTTCCCTCCGTCCCTCGACAGATCACGCCTATGCCCGTACCCCAATTCAACTTAACACCGGCATCACAATTTATCTTCACAACTCCTGATGGTGGACACCTCCATTCTTCCCTCACCCTCCCGGTAAGTATGCTCTGATCTCTCTATTTATTTTTTCTTTCCACTTGACTCACTTCCATTTCGTTTATTATGTCTGTAACCCTCCGTCCTACATCATCCCATTCACCCTTCGATGGTAAAAACCCACTTATTACGCGCTTCCCATATAGCCCAACACGTCGTCATGAACATCCCTCTCTCCTCAACCTCCAATTCCTTCCAAACATACTCCACCCACTCCCTCACCCTCTCATGCCCATTGTTCTTTTTTATCTCCACCCCTCTCCCCTCCCAAATTTCCCCCACCCACCCACACAACTTTGTAAGATGGAGACAAGTCTCCAACTCACAAGAACAAATAGGACACAAACCATCGAACGTTCTCAATCTATAGGCAATATTACTTTTCGTCGGAAGAGCATCGAGAAATAATTGCCAAAAGAAGGATTTAATTCGGGGATGTGCATCAGATTGCCAAATATTCCCCCATAGTTTTTTCTTCCTTACCCACGATGATGGACCATCTTCTCGACCCCAATTTCCCATACGCAGTTTATAGGCCATCCTTACTGAGTAGATGTCGTCCCTCTTAGGATCCCAACACCAACTGTCCAGCATCAGGCCAAGCAATACGCATATTAAGTATGGTGTCTTGCTCGAAAGGAAGAAACACTGCACGTACCTTAGCTTTGTCCCATTGTCTTCCTGTAGAATTGAACAAATCAGCCACCATAATATTATTGGGTAGGTTCGACCTCGTTTGGAGAGCTACTCTAGACCCTTCTCCTTTAATCCACGGGTTACCCCACACTCGGGTTCCGAGGCCGTTCCCGATTCTCTTTCTAGCCCCTTTGACCATCACACACCGTGACTCATATATACTTCTCCAAGTGTAGCTTGGATTGTAACCAATGTCCGCCTCCAAGAATGAGGAATTAGGGAAGTATTTTGCTCGTAAAACTCACACCATAAGACTATCATGGTTCATCATGAGTCTCCAAGCTTGTTTCCCAAGGAGAGCCAAGTTGAAATTATGATAAATCCGAAACCCGAGTCCTCCCATATCTTTTGGCTTACAGAGGTCCCTCCACGCAACCCATGGAATTTTCCTTTTGCCTTTATCCGCACCCCACCAGAATTTAGACACAATAGACCGCAACTCGTCACAGAAATCGGTCGGAAGTAAGAATACACTTATCACATAAGTAGAGATTGATTGGGCAACAACCTTTATCAATACCTCTCTACCCGCCTTCGATAGTAGCATCCCCCTCCATCCTTGCAATTTCTTACATAACTTGTCCCGAAGTGGTCCGGTAATCACCTTTTTCGAGTGCCTAATCACCGTAGGTAGGCCAAGGTATTTACCCAGGCTGTCGACCACCACAACCCCCAGGCAATTCGCCACTTCCACCTTCCTAGTCGCCCTCGTCCCCCTACTAAAAGATGCTGTAGTCTTTTGAAAATTCACAATTTTTCCCGAAGCTTCAGCATAAATCCGCAGTATATCCTTCACCTTATTTCGCTCAGCCACCTTTGCTTTTATAAAAAATACGCTATCATCCGCAAATACTAGGTGCGAGATAATAGGCGCTCCAAATGCCACCCGAATACCATGCAATATTCCCCTCTCCGTCGCTCGTCTCATCAGGTTTGAAAGAACTTCAGGACATAAAATAAAAAGATACGGAGATAATGGGTCACCTTGTCTGAGACCTCTCTTCGGTATAAACTCGTTCGATGGTTTTCCGTTCACTAGCACAACAAATGAAACCGTAGATACACACATCATAACTCTCTCAACCCACCTTGCGTCAAATCCCATTTTCAACATTACCACCTCAAGGAAAACCCATTCCACTTTGTCGTATGCTTTTGACATATCGAGTTTTAAAGCTACGTGGCCTTCCCCACTTCTCGTATTTTTCATGTGGTGGAATGCGTCAAACGCAACCAGAATGTTGTCCGTTATTGATAAGTGTCGTTTGTAGTGCCTATTTTGTAGTGTTTTGGTCCCATTTTCCTTGTGGAATCGCTCCTTGGGAGCGATTTATGGGCTTCTTATGCTTCCTTTAGTTCGTTTCAGGTTCCCGAGACCGTTCATGAAGAGTTGGAGCGATTCCGACTCGATACATACACTTTCAGGAGCCAACAAAGCTAAGGAACGATCACTCGATGCCTTGGAGTCGACCCCGATACCTTGGGACCCAATACCGAGCCTCCGAGACCCGATCCCGAGTCCCGAGAATCGATGGGAAGCCCATGAGAAGCAAGGAGGGACAAAAAAGTTCATATTTGAGGCCTACAAGACTCATCCCGGACGGGTATGGCCTCATCCCGTCCGGGATGAAGGAGCAATTGAAGGAGCTGCTGTCTGTGGCTCATCCCGACCGGGAGCAGTTCATCCCGATCGGGACCACCTCATCCCGATCGGGACCAACTCATCCCGACCGGGATGAGCCCAGTTCAGCCCCGCATTGTTTCCTTCATTCTCCTTTCCACTTGTAACCCTATATATATACCTCCCTCTTGTATTAAGACATCATCTTATGTTATGTTCTTCATATTAGACTAAACCCTAGATAGTTTTAGCATAGATTAGCATAGATTAGTGTAGATTAATCTTTAGATTATCGTTAATCATAGATTAATACTTGTAATTTGAGAATTCCTCAAGATCTCCACCAAGCTTGACAAACTTGGATGTTTGTTTTGGGTTCTTCCATTTATGCAAGTTTCTTTCTTCCTTTCATCTTCTAGTATGGTATAATCCCTTTTCCTTCTTCTTAATCTTGTTTTTATCATTCAAGTTTGAATCTTTAGTTCTTGTTTATTGTTTTGTTCTTCATTCTTGCTAGTTTCATATATGCATCCTCTTGTTCATGTGTTGGCTCACCTTGTTGGTGTTAGTTATAGAATAGATATGTTAGAGTAGACTCTTGCTAGGGTTAGTAAGGTGATTATGGTGTTAATTGGATGATTAAGGGATTGTTAGAGATGTTGGTGGAAGATTTGGGTTTCCCCTTGGTTTGATGCATATCACATGTTCGTTGAAATGCTTGAATGACATGTATATGTGTATGCTTGTTTTTTCTTGCCTTTCTCTTGTGGGTGATAGTTTGTTTGTGGTTTTGGTTCCCTCATTAAGTTGCGAGAGCCCGGTGAGGACGACCCCTAGGTCGGTCTAAGTTGTGAGAGCCCGGACGCGACCTAGGCCCCGATATCGCGCTAGTAACCCCGTTTGTCATGTGTATCGCCAAGGTGGGTTTTAGGTGGAACCTCTAGGTGAGTCTAAGTTGCGAGAGCCCGGGCATTACCTAGATTACCCTACTACCTCCTTCACTCTAGTTCTCCTTCGACCATTCCATTACCCCTTTGACCCCGACCTAACCCTAGTCTTCCTTCTTAGTGTCATCCTAGTGTCCCTTAGTCCTAGTTTTAGACCTTAGACTAGTCCTTGTCTCCCCCTTAGAATAGCTTGTCTCGAACCTAGTCTAGAACCGTAGCATACCTTAGTCCGACCTCCCGTCCCTGTGGATTCGACCCGACTTACCCTAGCTACCCACTAGGTATAGTTGGTTTTGTTTGACGGTTGGGATTCACGACAAATCCTACCCATCAATTTGGGAGTGGCTAGGCTCGGCCATGTGAGCTTAATTGAAGATGTTGCTAGAGCATTTGACTTACTCCTTCGATCTCTTGATGGCTATGGAGGTGTAGTTGTTGAGAGTATCTTATTGTAAATATCTCTTTTTCTTTTCTTTTGTGCTTGTATTTGTGTTTATGTTTGTATAGTTTGGTCTCTAGTTTTGTTAGCCTTTGTGGAACTCTTGTTCATTTGGATTTTTGATGAGCGATGTGAGGGAGGGAATTTGATGTTGTATTTGAGCTTGTTTGCTAGATATGAAGTGAAGATGAAGTCTCGAGGAGAATGGTTGTTGATAGAAGCTTGGAATTGGGCATGGGAGTCGATTTTGAAGCTTTTGACAAGCTTTTGGGGACGAGATTCTATGTCTCGATGTATTGGTGGACATGTAGGTGAAGCTAGCAAGGAAATGAAGGGCTAGAGGACTCATCCCGACCGGGAAGGATGTCATCCCGATCGGGATGAGTGGGCTGAAAACTGGACATTCTGGAGTGTCATCCCGACCGGGACGAGGGCTTCCCGACCGGGACGGGTGTGTCATCCCGACCGGGACCAACCATCCCGACCGGGATGGTCCCCTTCTCCTCTTTTGGCCTCTTCTTCATCATGTGAGCCCACCCTACCACTTTATACCCCCTCCCAACCTCCCTAACCTTCCTTGCTCATATCATATGACCCTCGCACATCATTTCCATACCTTCACCTCATTTCCTCCTCACGTTAGACCGAAATTCACATCAAATCCCACCCCCCCTCACACCATTACTACCTCTACCATGCGGGCTTATCGAGATTGAAGCGGAATAGCAATGATGAAGATAAGCAAGTACCTATATTGATCTACGAGACGATGGAGCGAGTGAGTTGCTATCTTATTGGTATGGCAACTATCCTTTCTTTTCCGTCTTTTATTGCTTGTTTTCCTTTGTTTACTCCCCTTCCCCCTATATTTGTGTCATGGTGGCCTTCGAGGCCTTGGTATATGGTTGCTCCCCACTCTCGATGACGTGACTACATCGAGAGTCATTTCAAAATCCAAAATTTACAAGTTTTTCACCCCTTTTGTTGGATTTAGTCGGATTTAGGCGGAATTCGGGCTAGGTGACTTGATTACACCTAGCCCTCCCCTCCCATTTCCTTTTATTTCCTTCTTTTTATTTCTTCCCCCATCCATATCTTTTTCTCGTCTCGGCCCATGGTGACTTGACTACACCCCGGCCGCACACCTTCTACCTTTTCTTCATCTTTATTTTTGATTTTTAGCTTTATTTTCGTAGTTTCTTTTTCTTTCTTTTGTCTCTCCGCACCCTACGATCGAGCATGAGGACATGGCTCGATTTAAGTGTGGGGGAGCGATATTCTAGTATAGTTTAGTTTATTTTCTTAGTTTTCCCGAAAAAATCTTCAAAAACCCTAAAAATTTGAAAATTTTCACAAAAATCAAACAGATTTTCTTTTGTGTCTTTTCCTTTTTGTGTCGTTATGTCGTATTTTGTTGTGTGTGCTTTGCCCCCCCTTTTCTCCTTATAGGTTGCCCAATCGCCGTTAACTTTGGTGAGCTTTCAAGACTTCCGGTAACATCTCTTCATCCCTTTTTTCCCTCTTTGCTTCTTGTGAGTTTGGAGGAGATTTGTGATGATGTGTGCTCGGGAGGATCTTTGTAAAGATTGTGGTGGATTTGGAGACTTGTTTGAAGATCGGGGTGGTGTTTGTTTTGTTTATGTGTTGTTTCTCCTTGTTTTGTTTTGTCTCTTTTTCTTTCATTTTCGTTGTGTCTTTGTTTTATGTGTGTTAGTTGTGCCTTGTGTGTGTAAACCGTTTTCGAAAACCCGGTTTAGAGGGTAGTGTGTGAGTGTGTACTTTCCCTTCCTAGTAGTGTAAATCGAGTCTTGGACTTTAATCTAGTAGAATGACCCTTAAATCAATGATTTCATTGGTCCTTTACCTTGAGTCCACCTAGCTTACTAAGGATTTACTACGGGATTTGCATTTTGACCATTATGACCACCCACGGTGTGAAAAGGCCTTGGTTGCCGAGTCCCGTCCCTTAGGTGACCATGTTCGGAATCATTAGATTAGTCCAAGTTCTCCCCTTTTTGTGAGTATGAAGGGAAGACGTCGTCCCGACATACCCATTTCCCTACTTCCTACACAAATCCACACAAAAAAAATGCTATTTGTTGAAATCTCTCTTTCTTGTTACTAAGGAATGCCAAAAAGCCGAATCAAGCCAAAAAGGGCTAAGAAAAGAAAATGAAAGAAATGAAAGAAAGAAAAGATTGAAGAAAAAGAAAAGGCACAATAAGCCAAAAGAAAATAGAAAAGAAGAAAAAGAATGGCATGGCAAAACAAAGCAAAAATGCAAAAGAAAAGAGAAAATGCCAAAAGAAAACCCGACTCACAAAAATAACCCCTACCTCTCAAAATAAGCCTTTTTCCCGACTTTTGCCGTGAAGAGCCTACCAAAGGACCGAGTCCCTAGGAAGGATGATAGCGGCAAAGGTCGGTCTTCCCTCATTTTGCATTATTTCCACCTTTTTACTTGGACTAGTTAGGCGGTTTTGGACATGGGATGACCCTCTTGGCTCACGCTAAAGGGGGCGGGGTCTCACTTACCTACAGTGTCGACTAACACCGTGGTTCTTCACTTTCCACTCCGCCGATCGTCCCGTAGTACGTCTTTAGAAAGTTAGGAGGACCTAGGTAAGTTACCAACGTTTTTGTTGCTTTATCGTCATACTATTAGGGTTTAGTTCATCTTGGTTTGTATTGCTAGCTTGGGAACGTTGTCACTTACCTCGAGTCCTAAACCGGTGTTTTATTCACCGCTTTTTTAGAGAAGCGGTATTTGTTTTTCTTTTGGGTGCAACCGATTATGTGTTCGTTTGTGTGTTCGTTTGTTTGTGTGTTTTGTGTCCGGTTGCATCCATAGTTTTGTCGCAAGACCCAACTTGCCTTGTGGAGTGCACTTGTCCTCTAAGTGCACTCGCGTGAGTTGAAGGGGCGTAGGGTGCGCTAATACCCACTCGGATAGTTTAGTAGATAGTTTGTACTTACTCGAGGGCGAGTAAGGGTTAAGTGTGGGGGAGTTGATAAGTGTCGTTTGTAGTGCCTATTTTGTAGTGTTTTGGTCCTATTTTCCTTGTGGAATCGCTCCTTGGGAGCGATTTATGGGCTTCTTATGCTTCCTTTAGTTCGTTTCAGGTTCCCGAGACCGTTCATGAAGAGTTGGAGCGATTCCGACTCGATACATACACTTTTAGAAGCCAACGAAGCTAAGGAACGATCACTCGATGCCTTGGAGTCGACCCCGAGACCTTGGGACCCAATACCGAGCCTCCGAGACCCGATCCCGAGTCCCGAGAATCGATGGGAAGCCCATGAGAAGCAAGGAGGGACCAAAAAGTTCATATTTGAGGCCTACAAGACTCATCCCGGACGGGTATGGCCTCATCCCGTCCGGGATGAAGGAGCAATTGAAGGAGCTGCTGTCTGTGGCTCATCCCGACCGGGAGCAGTTCATCCCGATCGGGACCACCTCATCCCGATCGGGACCAACTCATCCCGACCGGGATGAGCCCAGTTCAGCCCCGCATTGTTTCCTTCCTTCTCATTTCCACTTGTAACCCTATATATATACGTCCCTCTTGTATTAAGACATCATCTTATGTTATGTTCTTCATATTAGACTAAACCCTAGATAGTTTTAGCATAGATTAGCATAGATTAGTGTAGATTAGTCTTTAGATTATTGTTAATCATAGATTAATACTTGTAATTTGGGAATTCCTCAAGATCTCTACCAAGCTTGACAAACTTGGATGTTTGTTTTGGGTTCTTCCATTTATGCAAGTTTCTTTCTTCCTTTCATCTTCTAGTATGGTATAATCCCTTTTCCTTCTTCTTAATCTTGTTTTTATCATTCAAGTTTGAATCTTTAGTTCTTGTTTATTGTTTTGTTCTTCATTCTTGCTAGTTTCATATATGCATCCTCTTGTTCTTGTGTTGGCTCACCTTGTTGGTGTTAGTTATAGAATAGATATGTTAGAGTAGACTCTTTCTAGGGTTAGTAAGGTGATTAGGGTGTTAATTGGATGATTAAGGGATTGTTAGAGATGTTGGTGGAAGATTTGGGTTTCCCCTTGGTTTGATGCATATCACATGTTTGTTGAAATGCTTGAATGACATGTATATGTGTATGCTTGTTTTTTCTTGCCTTTCTCTTGTGGGTGATAGTTTGTTTGTGGGTTTGGTTCTCTCATTAAGTTGCGAGAGCCCGGTGAGGACGACCCCTAGGTCGGTCTAAGTTGCGAGAGCCCGGACGCGACCTAGGCCCCGATATCGCGCTAGTAACCCCGTTTGTCATGTGTATCGCCAAGGTGGGTTTTAGGTGGAACCTCTAGGTGAGTCTAAGTTGCGAGAGCCCGGGCATTACCTAGATTACCCTACTACCTCCTTCACTCTAGTTCTCCTTTGACCATTCCATTACCCCTTTGACCCCGACCTAACCCTAGTCTTCCTTCTTAGTGTCATCCTAGTGTCCCTTAGTCCTAGTTTTAGACCTTAGACTAGTCCTAGTCTCCCCCTTAGAATAGCTTGTCTCGAACCTAGTCTAGAACCGTAGCATACCTTAGTCCGACCTCCCGTCCCTGTGGATTCGACCCGACTTACCCTAGCTACCCACTAGGTATAGTTGGTTTTGTTTGACGGTTGGGATTCACGACAAATCCTACCCATCAGTTATGAGACGGCCGAGTGTGAAGGCGCTTTGATTCTCCGAGACTACATCTCCAAGAAACTGTTTTAGCCTGTTCGCTAAAACTTTAGAGAAAAGTTTGTAAATCACATTGCAGAGGCTGATTGGACGAAATTCGCCCATCTTCATCGCGTTTTTTACCTTTGGGATAAGTACCAGATACGTTTTGTTACAGCCAGTAGGAAACGAACCTCCGCGAAGTACATCCAACACCATACTTACCACTCGCTTTCCAACTATATTCCAATATGTTTGATAGAAAAGACCATTCATTCCATCTGGGCCCGAGGCTTTTAGTGGGTGCATCTGGTCCAGGGCTTGCACTTCTTCTGCTTTTCTATACTCAGCTCGGAGATATCTATTCATTCTTTCATCCACCCGTCCGTCAAGGCCATCCAATGCCTCTTCAAAGTGTTCCGGTTTTCCTGACATAAATAATTCAACGAAATAGTTGCACGCCACCCTCTTCACATCTTCCTCTCTCTCCCATGTTGTCCCCTCGTCATCAATCAGTTGAGAAATGTGATTTCGTTTCTTTCGTTGACCCGCTTTCCTATGGAAGTACTTGGTATTTTTGTCCCCTTCCCTAAGCCACAAGGATCGAGACCTCTGTTTCCAGTACACTTCTTCCTGGTGATCTAGTCGTGCAATATCCTTAACAAGTTGCTTCCTTTCATTCACAATACGCGTGTTCCTATCCAGCCCTTCCGTATGTGCCAGCCTTTTCCTCTTTTTATTGATATCACGAAGTATTTTCCCAATACTTGTTCCTTTCCAGCATATTAGCTCTTCGCTACACCTAACTAGCCCTTGACACAAATCGTTATCTCCCACTTCCCATGCTTGTTTGATAGCCTCTTCGCACCCCGCCTCACCGACCCAAACCTGCTCAAAACGAAATATTTTCTTGCCCTTCTGATGCACATCTTTTTGATTCTTCGTTACTAGCATTATGGAAATATGGTCCGACCATTCCTTCGTCATATGTATCACCCGGGCATTTGGAAACCGGTCCAACCAGCTTTCATTAGCCATTGCCCTATCAAGCCGGCTTTGCCAGTTGTCTTCGTTTGCTTGGCCATTGTCATAAGTGAAATCATTCCCCTCAAACTGGATATCTCTTAGGCCACAAATATCTACCACTTCCTTGAAGTTATTCATTTGCCATTGTGCCCTTGTGCCCCATCGCATCTTAGTCGCGTACAATATCTCATTAAAATCGCCTATGCATAACCATGAGTCCATGTATCCCTCACCAAGAAGCTTAAGAAGCTCCCCCGACAAATGTCTCTCATTCACCGCGGGCCACCCATAGAAACCTGTCAATCTCCATTTCCCCATATCGTCGTCAATTCCAAGTCAATGTGATGGAGGGAAGCAGACCTGAAAGAAACTCTGACCTCCTTCCACCACAAAACTGCTAAGCCTCCCGAGCGCCCCATACTATCGACTTCAACGCTTTCATACTCCTCCAAACACGCCATCCTAGTGCGAAACTCTCTACTGCTAAGCTTCGTTTCGCACAAAAAAGCTATAGCAGGGGTCTCCCTCCGTATTAACCTATGAAGGCCACCTACTGCATCGGGGTTGCCCAGCCCCCTGCAGTTTAGGCTCAATAAATTCATAATGCCCGGCGGGGTTGAGTCATCCCAATCTCCGCCTCAGGTGACAAGACACCCATAGTTAATTTGGACTTCTTCTCCCCTCCCCTATCAGATTTTGTCTCCTCTTCTCGGGCACGTTTACCATGTGGCACCCTAATTGCAGCCTCGTCCCCATCTCGACACACGTTTCTCTCCCTCCCTCCCTCTCTCTTTCGTTACCCTTCTATTCTTCCTGACCCATTTTTCTCTCCCCTCTTCCACACCAATTTTGACATTATGGATACTGATGCTCTCCCTCAAATTCCCCTTTTCTTCCCCTAGACCCACTGCATCGCCACTAAGAATCAAAGGATAACCCCCATCTCCCTCCCATATCATTCCATCATTATAATTGTTTCTTTTCTCTTTCACCCCACTATCCTGACATATTCTATCATCCCCCACTTGCACTTCCATGCCCATCAAGTTATTGTCATTAGAAGCCTTTCTTCCTTTGACATTCTCCAGCGCATCTCCCCTCGCCCCTTCCTTCATCAATGTAGCCTCCACCATCCTTCGTTATGAGTAATTGACAGCAACCTTCTGTAGATTGTTAATCAACTACGAAATAGCCTCCTCCTCTCGAGCCTTGTATTCAGCCACAAACTCCTCTGATATAGCCTTGCCTTTATTACCCTTGAAATCCACCAATGTTTTGTTCATTCTCCCCAGTGACGCCCGGAGGTTTTCCCCGTAACGTAGGCCTCCTTCCTCATATGGTCCTTCCTCACAATCCTTCTCACCATGGCTCAACAAACCACATCCATAACAAAACATAGGAAGTTTTTCATATTTTACCTCAAAACTCTCCAACTTACCGCTCTTCATAACAATGTCCACTTTATCACGCAACGGCACCCTAACGTCATGCAAGATACGTAAACGAACCGCTCTCTCCATTTCTGGCATTGGGGCAATTAGTGTACTTTACAGCCAATTTATAAGTTAAAGATCGTTGACGAATACTTGTGGAAGTTTAGAGGTACAGGCCTGGATGGCCATGGCAGGGGAACCGTCGAGAAAAGGGAAAGAAAAAGTAGGACAAGAAGAGTCGTTTGCATGGGACGGTGAATGATGCCCAGGGAGTGACGAAGGAGGAGATCCTACTGATTGGGAAACTATGGACAACGAAACCAGTGAACGTCCGGGCGGCTATAGATACAATGGCGAAACTTTGGAATACGAAAGGAACAATTGTAGGTAATGTGCTTGATCTTACAGAACGTAGTTAAATTTTAAACACTTACCATTTTCTTGAAAGTAGTTGTTGCACTCCTACTATCAAGGCAGCTGGTGGGTTTGGTCACTCCGTCCGCTTGCCCAGATCTGTGGTTCGACTTCTTCACCGTCACCTTCTTCTTGAACTATGGGTCATCTGCCTTCCATTTCAGTTCCGCTCACTTCTTCTTCGGAATCCACTCCGGCTTCTGAACCCTGGAAACCACTCTCTGGAATATATCAGTTATTCTCTTCTTTATCCGACTCTCGTAGTCGGATCTGAGGTCGTACCCCAGGTCTATACACACTCTCCTCTATTCGTCCAAAATATAATTAGTTATAATTTAATATATATATATATATATATATATATATATATATATATATATATATATATATATATATATATATATATATATAAGTTGTACGATGTACAATTTTGAATGACAAACATGGCAATAACCGCGAAGTGCGTGTACATGTCATCCCGAGCTCTCTGGGATGCCTCCGTCCAGCTACGGTATGCGCCTGGGGTATACACGCAGGGCATGATTACAGAATCACGCAACATCTGAGAGTATTGTTTGTCCTGCCACCTGTATTTTTAATTTTGGATGTTAAGCAGACAAATGAGTGAAATAATAATATAAAACACTTGATTATAACAATAGAAACTCACTAAGTAGCGCCCGTAACTTTTCGCCGAGGAAGGTAGGGCTTTGAAGGCATTGCCACGTACTCCGTCGCTCCAATTTCCTGTATAGCGTCCACGCCATTGATGACGGACACGTCTTCCTCTGTAGGGGCGGCGTTACTATGGCTACCGCTACCCGTCACCCGAATGACTTCATTATTACCTGTCATATTCAATTCTACGAGAATTATGTTTGCGCAAAGTTAAAATATAGAGTCAATTAGTTTAGCATAATCTAGGATACTTCATTGATAAACAAAATAGTCTCAAATTACAAATAAATAAATTACAACTTGTACCGAATAAAATACAAAGAACTATAGACACTCTAATTATCGTCACTATCACTATCCGTATCGGTGTGTGCTTCAATGAAACCCTCTTCCCCGTCCTCATCGTCAATCGTCCCAGTCGCTAATAACCTCATCCCCATCATCTTCATCAACAATCAAATCTTCCTGATCATCGCCCTCTCCTTCAGGAGAAATCCAATCGGCAAATTCCTCATCCTCCCCTTCAGCATCAGCAACTTGAACTTCATATTCTTCCTCATTGACGTCATTGTCTTTGACCAAAATAGATGATATTGGTTAATTAATTAGAAATAATCATTAATTAGAAATCTACAAAAAGTCTCTCTCTAGGGTTTCTATAGGGAGTTTCTCACTCTAGGAATATTCCTAGTTGTCTGCTCACTTTTCGTGAGATTCGTTCACTTTGAAGCAATCATTGTCACTCTTTTGACTTACGTTACGGAATCATCATGGATCGATATTGAGACAAAGAAAAGGGCAAAGTAGGGGAGACGGAGGAAATTGCATTGATCGAGGAGTCAGGAACTGTCGAATCGAAGAATGAGTATATTCTCCTCGGTAAGATTTGGACGAACAAAACTATTAATCCGAAGGCAGCCATTGAGACGATGACTAGACTATGGACGACAAAAGGTAAAATCTCTGCAAATGTTATCGACTCAAAGGAACGTATTTTCATTTTCCAATTCGAGTCAGAAGGGGATAGAACACGTAATCTTGAGGGCCAACCATGGCATTTTGACAAGTATGTTTGGTGCTTCAATATCCCGGATAAGGAAGGAAAACTGACAGAGACCCCCCTTTTTCACGTGCCTCTTTGGGCTAGGGTTTACGATCTCCCACTTAGTGGGAGATCAAACCATGACAATTTGATGAGGATAGGGGCGAGACTAGGAACCTTCATCGGTTTCGACGATAGTGCAGCCAAGACCCTAGATAGGTCGGTTAGAATTCGAATTGCGCATGATGTCAGGAAATCTCTACACAACCAGGTGGAGATTCGAATGCCTAGGGGTCATATGGTTACATTTGTTGTTAAATATGAGAAATTGCCTATATTTTGTTACGGGTGTGGTGTTTTAGGCCATTTGCAAAGGATTGCGATGAGGGTCCTTTCGAGGAAGATGAATTGCTATTTGGGGAAAATCTACGCGCGTCGCCTTGGAAACCAATGATTTATGAGGCATCGAATAGGGAGAAAAAGGGACGTGACCTACTTCCTGAATTGGAGCAAGAGCTTAGGGTTAGGGAGGAGGAGGCTATTAGTAGTCTTATTACTAGGCTACAACAAATTGCTGTTCAACGACGGGGACGCCAGCAGGGCAGTGGGGCTATTGAGGTGATTGTGAGGGAGGAGGTAGGAGATGAGCTGACAGGGGGGAATAGGGCTGGGGAGGAGCGGACAATACCAAAACAACCGGTCCTAGAGAGTGGGAGGAAGGAGGGACCAGACCTTGTGAATTTTGGTCAGGAGGGACAAATGTTATGGGCGATGGATATAGATGGGGGAAGGGGGGATTTTAGCGTGGATGTTGGAGGTTGTAATCAACCTGATACTCGCACCGTGTCTTCAACGCAACTCGAAGGGGGGTACAAAGCGGGTAAGTGGAAGAGAATTTCGAGGGAGGGAGGAGGAAAGGGGGGTGGCAAGGGTGATAATATTGCTAAACGGGGTCGCAATGAGATCGAGGAGGCCGAAGGAGAAGATGGTAAAAGAGAAAAAATTTCAATGGGTGTGAGTTCACCTGAGGCGGAGGTTGAGTTGGCTCAACCCCGCCAGGCATTATGAATCTCTTGAGCCTAAACTGCAGGGGGCTGGGCAACCCCACTGCAGTAGGGGGACTTTATAACCTTCTACGGAAGGATGCCCCTGCTATAGCTTTCCTTTGCGAGACGAAGCTTAGCAGTATGGAGTTTAGGGAGGTTAGGAGGAAACTTGATAACTACGAAGGTGTAGAAGTGGATAGTGCGAGAAGATCGGGGGGTCTTGCTTTTCTTTGGCGAAAGGGAGTGATATGTAACTTCCGATCGTCATCTATGCATCACATTGACTTCGACGTGTCCATTGGAGGTCACGAGTGGAGATTTACGGGCTTCTATGGGTGGCCAAATATTAGCGATAGATACCTATCTTGGAAGCTTCTGCGACTGCTCAATGAGGATTATGATGGGCCGTGGCTATGTGTAGGGGATTTCAATGAAATTCTTTATGCAAATGAGATGAAGGGGGGTCAGAGAGCGCAGTGGCAGATGAATCAATTTCGAGAGGCGGTAGAGGAGTGTGGCCTTCGAGATATGGCTTTTGAGGGATACGAGTATACATATGACAATGGGCAGTGCGATGAGATGAATCGTCAGAGCCGTATTGACAGGGCTATGGGAAATGAGAAGTGGTTTGAGCTTTTTCCTCACGCATGGCTGAAACACCTCCCTAGAGAGTGGTCTGACCATGCGCCCATCCGGGTCGAGCTGGAGAGGAGGGAGATCGAGGGTCCGAGGCAGAAAATTTTCTGATTTGAGCATGTTTGGGTTGGGGAATCGGGGTGTGAGGAAACGATTAGAGAGGCTTGGGAGGGAGGAGAGGTGAACATGTTGGATAGGTTAAGAGCTTGTGGTGAAGCATTAGTGGCCTGGAAGGGTGTTAGTGTTGGGAAAATTCTTAAGTCTATCCAGAAGAAGAGGAGACGGCTTGTGATACTTGATAGGGAGGATTGAACGCGGGCTCGGGTAATGGAGCGTAGGAGACTTGTTAAGGAGATTGCAAAACTCTTGAAGCGGGAGGAAATATTCTGGAGGCAGCGGTCTAGAGCCATTTGGCTAAAAGAGGGGGACAAAAATACCAGCTTTTTTCATAGGAAAGCCACAGCTCGGAAACAAAGAAACCAGATCACGTTTTTGACGGAGGAGGGGGGAGATCGATGTGATGGGGACGCGAATTTGGAGCG
Organism: Agrostemma githago; assembly: GCA_958450325.1. Classification (NCBI taxonomy): domain Eukaryota; kingdom Viridiplantae; phylum Streptophyta; class Magnoliopsida; order Caryophyllales; family Caryophyllaceae; genus Agrostemma; species Agrostemma githago. Next base: position 52,275,569 of record OY288258.1, on the reverse strand, counting down.
TATTTCGAGGGATTACTTTAGCTCGCTATTCACTTCGGGTCGTCCTCAACATTTTGAAGAAGCTTGTAGGGGTATTGAGGGAAGGGTTACGGACAGGATGAACGCGGGACTCTGATGGTAAAGTTCTCGCCGCGGTCCCCACCGTCGAATAGTAACCAACTACTCCTAACGGTAGCTAGGGTAAGTCGGGTCGTGTCCACGGAGACGGTTATATGTTGTCTAGACTAGGTCGACCTAATAACAAGGCTAAGTCACACAAACAAACACAAAGAAGACGATAATTGACAAACTATGATGGTTGAAGGTGATGAAAGTGGACTAACAATAAACTAGCTATAACAAAAACTAAAGAAACAACTAAAGACTAAGAAGATGGAGAACTCAAATATGAAAGGGAGTAGGGTTAGGTCGGGTTCACAAGTGTAGTAGGATAATTGGGAGGTCAAGGGTGTAAGTTTCTCTACGCCACTAGGGTCGGTTTGCGCTCTCGCGCCAAAGCCTAAGTCCGCACTCTCGTGTCTAAGACTAGACCCGAATACTCATGCAAAGTATTACCCAAAACATAAGCATTCAACCACATATCGATTACAAGATGAGAAGATGAAAACAAGCATGAGAAGCATGGTCACTACAACTCAAACAAGCAATTCAACAAACACATAGAGTGCTCAACATGTGACTAGTGACAAAGATTCCACCTTTCCCTTAATCAAACCCTAATTACCCATAATCCACACTTAATCCCCCTACTAACCCCACAAGGAATCTACTCACTCATAATGAAACTAAATCTAAGATTAACAAGAGAAATCAACATAATAATCCGAACATCCATTATGAACAAACAATAACAATAAACAATATGTAAAGATTAGAACTTGCAAGATTAACAAAGATTAAAAGTAAAGAGATTATACCTACTAACAAGGATAACAAAAGATTAGAACTTGCATTGAAAAGATAAACCCAAATGAAACTCCCAAGGATGTCATTCTTGGATGAATCTTGAAGAAATCCCTTAATACAAGACTAATCCACTAGATTAAACTAAGATTAACTAAAGTTTAAAGAGAGATTAAGCTAATGAGAGGAAAACTAAATCTAGGGTTTAGAACAATGTAGAGAGTCTAAAATAAGCTAGGGTAATGTATGATACTTAACCAAAACAAGGAGGAAGTATTTATAAGGTTACAAGAATGAAGGAGAAGAAAAGAAGTGACGCGGGTCTGCAAGTGGTCAGTCTCGGGCGAGAAGAGGATCTCAGCCGAGATGCCACTCCAGTGGCTCGGTTTTGCTTGTACTCTTCATCCCGACCATGATGGCTCTTATCTCGACCATGATAGGTCTTGTAGGCCTCAAATATGATCATTAAGGTCCCTCCTTGCTTCTCATGGGCTTCTCATCGACTCTCGGGGCTCGGGATCGAGTCTAAGGGCCTCCGAAATGGGTCCCAAGGTCTCGGGATCGAACCTAAGGCACCTAATGATCGTTCCTTCTCTTCGTTGGCTCCAAAAGTGTATGACACGAGCCGGAATCGTTCCAATTCTCCATGAACGGTCTCGGGAACCTAAAACGAACTAATGGAAGCATGGGTAGCCTAGAAACCACTCCAAAGAGCGATTTCACAAGGTAAAAAGGGACCAAACACAACAAAATAGGCACTAAAAACTACACTTATCAGACTCCGCATGGAGTATACTGAGGATGAGGTTCTCAAAGCCCTCGATCAGATTCATCTGCTGAAGGCGCCGGGTCCGGACGGGATGAATGGGCTCTTTTATCAAACCTACTGGAAAGTGGTAGGGCGTGACGTGGTCCGGTTAGTTTTGGATGTGCTGCGTGGTGGGGCGCTTCCCACGGGTTGCAACAGAACGTTTATCGTCTTGATTCCGAAAAAGAAAAATCCGAGTAATATGACGGAGTTTCGACCTATTAGTCTTTGTAATGTTCTATACAAACTCGTTTCCAAGGTGTTGGCTAATAGACTGAAACTGTTTCTGAATGATATCATCTCGGAGAATCAGAGTGCATTTACACCAGGTAGGATGATTTCTGATAATATTCTTATTGCTTTCGAGGCTTTTCATTCTATGAAAAACGAGCGTCGAGGGGTTGGGCATATGGCGATTAAATTGGATATGGCCAAAGCTTATGACCGTGTGGAGTGGACGTTTCTCGAGCAGGTTCTACTCCGGATGGGGTTTGATGTTGGGTGGACAAATCGGGTTATGCACTGTGTCAGTTCGGTTTCCTATCATGTACTTATGAATGGGAAGCCGGGTATGGAGTTCAGGCCTGGGCGCGGTTTTAGGCAGGGGGATTCGGTATCCCCTTACCACTTTATTCTTTGTGCTGACGTCCTTTCTAACCTGTTGAGACGAGCGGTGGAAGGTCGTCTATTACACGGAATTTTGATAGCTCGGAATGCCCCGGTTATCTCTCACTTGTTGTTTGCTGATGACAGCCTGTTTTTCTGCCAGGCTAACTTGGAGGAAGCGAGAGTTATAAAAGGTCTGCTCAATACCTATGAGCGAGTTTCAGGCCAGATGGTTAATTTTGATAAATCGACGGTCTCGTTTAGTCGGGTGGTGTCAGGCTCACAAAGGGAGATGGTAGCGCGGGAACTTGGGGTCCGACTGGTCGAGGATCCGGGCAATTATCTCGGCTTGCCTATGGTTCTAGGTAGGTCTAAGACTGCTCTTACGACGTTACGGAGAGATAAATTGAACAAAAAGTTGCAGAGCTGGAGAGGTTCTTTCTTATCTAAGGCTGGGAGGGAGATTATGATAAAGGCAATTGCCCAATCTATATCTACTTACGCCATGAGCATTTTTAAGCTCCCGCTGAGCTTTTGTGAGGAAATTCGTGCGATGGTGTCGAAATTCTGGTGGGGGTCGACTGATCGGAATCGGAAGATCTCGTCGCGTGGCACAAACTCTGTAAACCAAAGCCTTTGGGTGATTTGGGGTTCCGAGATTTTCATCTCTTCAATCTTGCTCTCCTCGGGAAGCGTGCGTGGAGTCTTACTATTAACCCGGGAAGCTTTCTTTCTAGGCTCTATCGGGACCGGTATTTTCCTGATGGGACTTTCCTTCAATCTAACCTCGGGCGCAACTCGAGCTACACTTGGAAGGGAATATGGGAGGCTAAGATGGTGATCGACAAAGGTGCACGTATGTACATTGGGGACGGGCTGAGTACGTGTGTGTGGGAGGATAGGTGGGTCAGTGGGGACCATGGTCGGTACCTTGTTTCGCCACAGGCTGAGGAGAATAAGGGTATGTTGGTGTGGGAGTTGATGGACGAAGATGGGAAGACCTAGAACGAGCCGAAAATTCGTCAACTGTTTGTCCCGTGTGAGCAGGAGGCAATTCTAAGAACTAGAATATGTTCGAACCGAGGGCATGATGGTGTGTACTGGGTGCCCGAGAAAAATGGATTGTATTCGGTCAAAACTGCGTATCACCTGCTTGGCGAGGGATTCTTAGGGGAAGAAGGACCATCTGACTGGATGAAGGAGAAGTGGCTGTGGAAGTGTATTTGGCAGGCCAACGTGCTCCCTCAAATCAAGTCATTCTTTTGGCAACTTTGCTTGGACTCGTTACCCACTAATTTCAATCTAGCCCGACGTATTTCTTCCGGTGATGCCACTTGTTCTATATGTTGCAACGAAATGGAGACGTGTCTCCATTTGGTTAAGGGGTCCGGGTGGGGGGGAGGGGTGTCGGACGGGTTGGGGGTGGAGATAAAGATGGAGAATGGGCATGAGAGGGTGAGGGAGTGGGTGGAGGATGTGTGGAGGGAGATGGAGGCAGATGAGCGAGGGAAGGTTATGACAGGTTTTTGGGCGATGTGGGAAGCGAGAAACAAGTGGGTGTTTAACGGTGTTCGAGTGAATTGGGCAAGAGTGGTGAGGAGGGTGGAGGATATTTTGCACGAGCAGGAGGATGGAGGGGTGAGGCTTGAGTTGGATGGTGATCAGACATGGGGTAGCGGGAGGATGCAGGTGGGCACGGGTTGGATGGTCCCGAAGGAAGGATGGGTTAAGGTTAACTGCGACGCGAGCCTGTGGGAAAGGGGGGCAGGTCTGGGGTTTGTGTGTAGGGGGCACAAGGGTGAGTGGTTGTGGGGCGGGAGCGTGGGCAGGCGGGGCGAGGGGGAAGTAAGGGAGGTGGAGGCTGAAGCAATTCTGTTTGGAGTGGGTGAAGCGCGAAAGAGAGGGTACCGGCAGATCGTTATCGAATCTGATTGTAAAGAGGTGGTGGATGCTTTGGCTGATGGTAAGCAAGGGCGAAGCTCCTTCTACAGCATCTTTGAGGAAATTAAAGAGATTTGCATGGGATTCGACGCGGTCAGCTGGTCGAGCATTCCTAGATCATCTAATGCTGTTGCGAATGAACTTGCACGACACTTGTATGGTCAGACGACGACGAAGTTTTGGGACAATGACTGCCCGGAGTTCCTGAAGCAGCTTACTACATCTGATTTGTTGTCTACTATGTAATCCCATTTATCGGGTCTTCAAAAAAAAAATAGATGATATTGGTTGATTATTATCAACTACATTCTCTTGGTAGACGTCATCGTCGATGATAGGATTGCCAACTTGTGATCTTGCCTGAATCTTAAACACCGCTGACCAACTCATACTCTTTTTTTTCCTTCGGGTAAGAAGCGTAGCAAATTTGATCGACATGATACGCCAACACAAAAGGGTTATGTCCTCGCAGTTTTCTACTTTTACTACTACTACTACTACTACTACTACTACTACTAATCTTCTACTTCTACTACTACTACTACTACTACTACTACTACTACTAATCTTCTACTTCTACTACTACTACTACTACTACTACTACTACTAATCTTCTACTTCTACTACTACTACTACTACTAATACTCCATTATAGTAAACCAAATACTCCATTATAGTAAACCAAATATCAACTACTATAAAACTCCAAATATTATCCTCATTACTCCACTAATACTCCAAATATCCACTAATACTCCAAATACTTCACCAAATACTCCACTACTACTCCAAATATCCATTAATCCCCTTTCCACTAACCAAATAACACTACTCATGTGTTTTCCCGCCTACTTTATTGGGCTACTTATTGAGCTTATCTTCATTGGGTCATTTAATTATTAAGGCGATTGGGCTGATCCATATATCCATATATCAATATATCAATCTACTTTTTAGAATTTCCATATATGCGTTTGACTTAATTATGCATATATGCATTTAACGTGATATAGGTGATATAATATAATATGATTACCTGATATAATAATTATTATGCCATAAATTTCATATATATATATATATATGTATATATATATAGAGAGAGGTGGGATTTGGTGTAAATACGCTAACAATAAGGTCCGTTAGATCTTACAAGATCGACGGTCAAGATTAATTCTCAAAAGATAACAAAACCCTCCCAAAAATCCTTCCATCCCTCTTCTCTTTCTCTCTCCTTTTTTTCTCTCTCCTCTCTTTGTCTTTAGGGTTACGTAAAATCCCCAATTTTTTTCCTCAAAATTCTTCCTCTCAGAAATTGATCTTATCTTTCAAATTGAAACGTCTAATTAATCATAAAATTGCTCAATCATATGTTCATATTGCTCAATCGTAAGATTTGATTGAAAATTACTTCATTCAATTCGTTCAATTTTTCAAAAATCCGTTCAATTCATTCGATTTTCCAGAATTTTCGTACGAAATTCGTTTTTATGAGAACGAATTCCACCGAGCATGAACCTATTGTTGATGAACATGAAGGTAATATCGTTATGCTTCAATACCTATTCGTTTTTGAATACCTATTCGTTTTTTAAGGTAATTTGTCATGACATATATTCATTTTTGAATAACTATTCGTTGTTGATGAACATATATTCGTTTTTCCGGAATTCTTTATGATGAATTTCTATTTCAACATAGAAGACATGAATTAACTTGAAGGTAATCTCAGAATTTATAGAGTACTTGAATATATATGTTGGAATAGTTGAATATATATGTTGGAGTAATTAGAGTACTTGAGTATACGTATCTCAGAATTTCATTGAGTACTTGAATATAAGTGTTAGAATACTTGAATATATGTGTTGGAGTAACTAAGTATATATGTTGGATTAATTAGAGTACTTGAGTATACGTATCTCAGAATTTTATAGAGTAATTGAATATATGTGTTGGAATACTTGAATATATGTGTTGGAATAGCTGAATATATGTGTTCGAGTAACTGAGTATATATGTTGGAGTACTTAGTATGTTGGAATATATATGTGCTGGAATACTTGAATATGTATGTTGGAATACTTGAATATGTATGTTGGAATACTTGATTATATGTGTTGGAGTAATTGAATATATGTATTGGAGTAACTGAGTATATATGTTGGAGTAATTGTAAAACTTGAGTATATGTTGGAATAACTGAACATGAACATAGAGTAACTGATGTCTAATATTGGAATAGCTGAACATGTATAACGCAGAATTGAATATATGTGTTGGAGTAATTGAATATATGTGTTGGAGTAACTGAGTATATATGTTGGAGTGCTTGAATATATGTGTTGGAGTAACTGAATATTAGAGTAGTTGCTTAATAAATACTCCTATGATATATATGCAGGAGTCACTCGGAAATCTTTATAACTCAATCAAAAGGATGGAACGATATGACGTTGAAGACATTCATACAAGTATACAACTCAGATGATGAAAGCATACGATGTTTATAATACGATAGTTATAATAGTTGGAGTACTTGGTGTTATATCATGGAATATTTGGTGTTATATCTTGGAATTCTTTATATTATAGCTTGGAATACTTATATAATTTAAATATTGTAATTATCATGGAAATACTGATCTTATACATACACAATTATCATCCAAAATTAAAAACCCTAACAACTCAAAAATAATTGTAGAAACAAAACAATGAAGCTATATTAGAGGAAATCGGAAGAATAAACAAAAATTATGATCACAATGAACATAATCGAAATCAAAATTGAATTGAAGAAATTAACATATATTGAGCAAAATATCAAATTGAATTGAAGAAATTGAAGTAATAGATAAACGAAAATATCGATATTGAGGAAATTAGGGGAAATTTATGACGATGAAAAACGCAGTAGAAGATTAGAGGAAATCGGAGTGAATGAACTGAAGCAAATTGAAAAATGGTGTTGAAGAGGTTGAAGAAGTAGATGCAGCAAAGAGAGTAGCAAAAACAAAATGAGGAGAGAGAAAGAAAAATTAGAATGACCCATGTGGAAACAAGTTTTGTGTATTTCTTAGATCTAATCTCCACCGTTGATCAAATATTAGATCAACGGTCTAGATTGTTAGGGTATTTACACCAAATTGGTGTGTTTACACTAGATCCTATATATATATATATATGTATATAGATCGGGTGAGAACCCATACTATGATGAGAACTGTGAGAACCCTTTACAACCCTTGGATCCTTTTCATTTATCTCTTTGACATTTAAATCCTTTTCATCCTCAATCACTGCTAATCTACTCCAATGATCGATATCATCCAGCAATTCTCACAATCAATTGGTAAGCATCTCTGATCCAATTCACCCCCTAACTACGAATCATGAATCCAGCCACCGTCGTAACGATAATTTAACGCAATATCAAATCCATGGATGATCAAAACTAATCAAAATCCTCAGCGTCAAATAATCATCAATTTCATGGATCAAAACCAGTCAATTATAATAAAAAAAACCTAGAATTATAACAACATAATTAAAATTGATACCTAGAAGTGAAATGAGATGAGGATGAAGACAAAGATGAGGAGGAGGAGAAGGAAGCGGAAGCCCAATCATGCTTAGATCGTATCTGATACTCTCGTAGCTGCTCCGCCAAATTATGCCTTGTTATCACCCTTGATACGACGTCGTTCCAACCTGAAACAAATAATTAGAGAAATATGTAGAGCGAATTGAGATTTGCGGCGGAAATTGGGTGGCGTAAGCGGTGGTGGGGGAGGTTTGCGTCGCGTCGCCTCGCCACGCCAACCACCGTGAGTAGAGAGAGAAGGTCAAAGTTGTCGATTTGCGTCGTCAATGTAGTGTACTGAATACACTAATAGAAAAAAGGTACACTAAAATAGAAAAAAGGTACGCTAAAAGTGAAGAAAGGTACACTAAAATTGAAATTGAAAAAAGTAAGCTAAAAGTAAAAAAAGGGTACGCTAAAATTTGAAAAAGGCACGCTAAAATTGAAGAAGGGTAAACTAAAATTGAAATTGAAAAAGGGTACGCTGAAATTTATAAAGGTACGCCAAAATTGAAAAAAGGGTTCGATAAATTTAAGAAAGGGTACAGTAAGCTAAATTTGAAAAATGGTACGCTAAAATTGAAAAAGTTAAAAAGGGTACGCCAAAATTGAAAAAGGGTACACTAAATTTAAGAAAGGGTACGGTACGCTAAAATTGAAAAATGGTACGCTAAAATTGAAAAAGAAAATTAAATCGAGTAGGGTTTGAAGAAGAAGTGTTGTATTCCATATAAAATCTGTACAAAAGGAAATTAAAGGACAATATTTTAGATGAACTCCTAAGTTGATGAGGAAATTTGGAAGAAAAAAAATGATAGCTAGGATTATTGCAATTATATTTGCCGACGATAATACTATTACTATTGTAATGAAATAATGAATTTAATCGAATAAGTTAACTCATAAAATAATTAATTTAAAAAAAAAAAAGTTACTTAAGTTACTGAGGTTCAATACCAAATTGTGATAAATTGATGGATTGAAAAAAAGTCTATTGAATAATTGATGGATTGAAAATCGGATTCAATGGTCGATTGAAGAATTATGGATTCAAGGATTACGGGTCGAAGAATTTTGTAGAAGGAGAAAGAGTTATGATGGTAAGATTTTGCCGTGGGTCCAACCGTCAATAATAAACCGACTATTCCTAGTGGGTAGCTAGGGCAAGTAGGGTCGATATCCACGGGGACGGTAGAGTAAGGTCTAGACTAGGTCCACTGAAACTAGGCTAAGTCACACACACAAACACAAAGAAAGCTATAAATGGAAACAATTAAGGGGGAAAAGTGGGAACTAGACTAATGAGTGAACTAATGAATAAACTAGAAGAACTATAACTAACTAACATGGTGAACTCAAATATGGAAAGAAGTGGGGAAGGTCAGGTTCATAGAGGTATAAGGATAATTGGGGTGATCAAGGGTATAGGTGTCTCCTAATCGCTAGAGTCGGTCCGGGCTCTCGCAACTTAGATCGATGTCAAGGTGAGTCCGGGCTCTCGCAACTTAGACTCTAGTCGGCACTCTCGTGACTATGACTATTCTCAACATTTCCACAAAATAAGCAATCAATGAGAAGATGAACACAAGCATGGGAAGCATGGCCACTACAACTCATACAAGCATAACAACAAACACATGGAGTGCCTACAATGTGACTAACAATAAAGACACAGCCTTTCCCCCTTACTCAACCCTAATCATCCATAATCTACCCCTAATCCCCCTACTAACCCCACAAAGAAACTACTCACTCATTATCAAAGATGAACTAACACTAACAAGAGAGAACAAACTAAACATCCAAGCATTCATTATGCACAACAAGAACAATAACAATAATAACATAAAAAGATGGAAACAAGATTAAATAAACTAAGAACAAGAGTAAAGATGATTATACCAATACTAGATGAGGAAAAGATGAGAACTTGTATAAATAAGACACCCAAATAGAACTCCAAGGTTGTCAATCTTGGAATAATCTTCAAGAATCTTCTTAATACAAGGTTAATTACAATGATTAACTAAGGATTAAGGAGAGATTAGGACTAATGAATGAGAGTAAATCTAGGGTTTTGAGGCTTAAACTAAGGTAGTTTAACATAAGATCTCCTAAAATTACAAGAAGGGAGTATATATATGGGTACAAGAATGAGGAAGAAGAAAAGAGAAGAGCGGGTGAGCTGTAGCCCATCCCGATCGGGAAGGGTTCTTCCTTCCCGATCGGGAAGGACTCAACCCGACCGGGAAGGACCCACAGCAGCGCTCCCAAACGTGCATCCCTTCCCGATCGGGAAGGCCACCATCCCGACCGGGAAGGGTCTTGTAAGCCTTCCTTTAATGCTCCTTGGTCCTTCCTTGCCTCTCATGGGCTCCCCACCGATTCTCGGGGCTCGGGATCGGGTCCCAAGGTCTCGGGGTCGATTCCGAGGTCTCGAGTCGTCGTTCCTTTATCTCGTTGGCTCCAATATGTGTATGTATTGAGTCGGAATCGCTCCAACTCTTTCAATTCGGCCTCGGGAACCTGAAACGAACTAAAGGAGGCATAAGAAGCCCATGAATCGCTCCAAAGGAGCGATTTCACAAGGAAAAAGGGACCAAAACACAACAATTAGGCACTACAAACTACACTTATCAACTCCCCCACACTTAACCCTTACTCGCCCTCGAGTAAGCACATACTAACTACTACCCTAACCGAATGGGTATTAGCGCACCCTACGTCCCTTCAACTCACGCGAGTGCACTTAGAGGACAAGTGCACTCCGCAAGGCAAGTTGGGTCTTGCGACAAAATTGTGGATGCAACCGGACACAAAACACACAAACAAACGAACACACAAACAAACACATAATCGGTTGCACCCAAAACAAAAGAAATACCGCTTCCCTCAAAAAGCGGTGAATGAAACACCGGTTTAGGACTCGAGGTAAGTGACAATGTTCCCAAGCTAGACATACAAATCAAGGTGAACTAAACCCTAATAGTATGACGATAAAGCAACAAAAGCGTTGGTAACTTACCTAGGTCCTCCTAACTTTCTAAAAACGTACTACGGGACGATCGGCGGAGTGGGAAAGTGAAGAACCACGGTGTTAGTCGACACTGTAGGTAAGTGAGACCCCGCCCCCTTTAGCGTGAGCCAAGAGGGTCGTCCCGTGTCCAAGACCGCCTAACTAGTCCAAGTAAAAAGGTGGAAATATGCAAAATGAGGGAAGACCGACTAATGCCGCTATCATCCTTCCTCGGGACTCGGTCCTTTGGTAGGCTCTTCACGGCAAAAGTTGGAAAAAGGCTTATTTTGAGAGGATGCGTTTTTGTGAGACGGGTTTTCTTTTTGGCATTTTCTTTCCTTTTGACGTTTTTGATTTGTTGTGCCATGCCATTCTTTTTCTTCTTTTCTATTTTCTTTTTGGCTTTTGTGCCCTTTTCTTTTTCTTCATTCTTTTCTTTCTTTCATTCTTTTTCTTTGCCCTTTTGGCAAGATTTGGCATTTTTTTTGGCACTTTCATTGAATAACAAGAAAGGGAGAATCAACAATTTGCATTTATTTGTGTGGAATGTGTATGAGGTAGGTGAATGGGTAAGTCGGGGTTGCGCATTCCCTTTCAAACCCGAGAACTTGGACTAATCAATGACAATCCTAAACACGGTCACCTAGGGGACGAGACTCGGTAACCAAGGCCTTTTCACACCGTGGGTGGTCATAATGGTCAAAAGTGCAAATCCCGTAGTAAATTCCTAGTAAGCTAGGTGGACTCAAGGTAAAGGACCAACGAATTCATTGATTTAAGGTCATTCTACTAGACTAAAGCCCAAGACTCGATTTATACTACTAGGAAGGGAAAAATAGACACTCACACCCTAGCCTCTAAACCGGGTTTTCGAAAACATTTACACGCAAGACACACAACACACACAAAAAATGAAGACACGACGAAAACAAACGAAAGAAAAAGAAATAAAAGTAAGAGACAAAAACAAACAAAACAAACACATACACAACACAAACACCACCCCGATCATCTAAACAAGTCTCCAAATTCACCACGTCTTTACAAAGCTCCGCCCGAGCACACAACATCTCATCTTCTCCAAACTCCGCAAGAGGTAAAGGAGAGAAGGGATAAGATGTTACCGGGAGTCTTGAAAGCTCTCCAAAGCAAGCGGCGATTAAGCGACCTATAAGGAAAGGGAGAGGCAAAACACGCACACAACAAAACAAAAATACTACACAATGACACAAAAGGAAAATACACAAAGAAAAATCTTTTTGATTTTTGTGAAAATTTTTCAAATTTTTAGGGTTTTTTTCGAAAAAGGGAAAAATAAAACTAACTACGATAGAATATCGCTCCCCCACACTTAAATCGAGCAATGTCCTCATATGCTCAACCGTAGTGTGCGGAGAGACAAAAGAAAAAGAAAATATACTACGAAAATAAAGCTAAAAATCAAAGAATAAAGATGAAGAAAAGTGTAGAAGGTGTCCGGCCGGGGTGTAATCAAGTCACCAAGGACCGAGACAAGAAAGAGATATGGATGGGGGAAGAAATAAAAAGAAGGAAATAAAAGGAAATGGGAGGGGAAGGCTAGATGTAATCAAGTCACCTAGCCCGGATTCCGCCTAAATCCGACTAAATCCACAAAAAAGAAAAAGTGAAAAACTTGTAAAATTTGGATTTTTCGATTGACTCTCGACGCAATCACATCGTCGAGAGTCGGGAGCAACCACTACCGAGGCCTCGAAGGCCACCATGACATCAAGACACATAAGTGTACAAGGGGAAGGGAATAAACAAAGGAAAACAAGCAACAACAAAAACGGAAAAGAAAGGATAGTTGTCGTACCATAGGTTAGCTACTCACTCTCTCCGTCGTCTCATGGATCAATAACGGCGCCTGCTTGTCCATCATCGCTTTTCCGCTTCATTCATGATAAAACGCATGGTAGAGGTAGTAATGGTGTGAGGGTGGTGGGATTTGATGAGGATCATGGTTTAAAGTGAGGAGGAGGTGAGGTGAAGGTATGACAATGAAGTACATGGGACGATTGGTAGGGCTAGGGAGCTAGGGAGGTTGGGAGGGGGCATAAAACGGTTGGGTGGACTCGATTTGCGAAGAAGAGTCACAAAGGGGAGCATAAAACCTTCCCGGTCGGGAAGGTTGTTCCCGATCGGGTTTGCTCACCCTTCCTGGTCGGGAAGCCCTCATCTCGATCGGGATGAGCTCACAGTAAGCTCGAAATGTGGCGCGCTCTTCCCGATCGGGAAGGCACCCTTCCCGATCGGGAAGCTTAACCCTTCCCGGTCGGGACGCCTCATCCCGGCCGGGATGGGTCTTCTTCGACCTCCACAATCCCCAAAAGCTTGCTTCAAGCTTCAAAAACCCAATCCTCTCGCTTACAACCTAAGGTAAACCAAAGCCAATCTCCTATAGGAGCATATTCACTTCACCTATCAATCAACACTCAAACATGCATCAAACCCTCTCCCTCACAACGCTCGTCAATCAATCCAAATAACAAGAATTCACAAAAAACCAACTAGCTACATGAAAGAGTTATATACAATGAGACGGTTCTTGTGGAACTCCGTCAAACCAAGGTGGTACAATCCTCATTCTTTTTCAACAATACTCCCACCGGTTCCATCTCCATCAAGAGCACGTAAGAACAAGTCGAAGGCCCTCGAGAAGTCTTCAATCAAGCACGTCATATAGCCAACCACATCCCAAGGCTCCTCATGGCCTTGCTTTGACGTTCCCGGGGTATCCCGCTCTTCCAAGTTCAACGGCTTGAACTTGTACTTTTGGTCCTTGGGGATATACCCAAACGTCCACGGTCATCATGCGGCCCCAAGGGAGGCTCATCTTCTTCCTTGCTTAGCAACTTGTCGTTAAGCCCACGATTTGGGCACTCATCATCCTCCATATCGGAGTCATCATCCTCAAGTACATAAGAGTACTTCTTCAAGCTTTGTCCCGATCCTTCCCCTAGATCGATGTCTTCCGTGGCATGGATCATATTACATGTCTCGGTCATAGGCGAAGTGTTGCCTTGGAGGTCAAACACTAACTCCTCGTCGCCTAATTGAAAGGTGATCCTACCCTTCTTTACATCGATCACGGCACCGGCGGTGTGTAAAAATGGGCGTCCAAGGATGATGGGAGTGTTAGCATCCTCCGGCATATCCACCACAATGAAGTCGACCGGAATGAAGAACTTCCCTATTTGCACCGTCACGTCCTCTAACATCCCCAATGGTCGGTTAAGAGACTTATCGGCCATTTGGAGTGTAATGGAAGTACATTTCAACTCCGTCATCCCTAATCGCTCACAAATGGTGTAGGGAACAATGCTCACACTCGCGCCCAAATCACACATAGCTCTCTCGATCTTGTAATTGCCGATGGTGCATGGGATGGAGAAACTACCCGGGTCCTTCAACTTCGGAAGCGTGGAACCTTGAATAAGCTCGTTCACCACCCTCGTGAACCCTACCGTCTCTTCCTTGTCGATGGACCTCTTCCTAGCCAAGATATCTTTCATGAATTTACCATATGCCGGGATTTGGGTAAGTAACTCGGTAAACGGGACACTAACGTCCAATTTCTTCACAATACTAAGGAACTTATCATATTGAGTGTCCACCTTAGTCTTCATTTGCCTTGATGGGAAAGGCAACTTGATTTGGTACTTGTTTTGCTCAAGTGGGGTGAACTCTTCAAAGGACACTTTCCTTTTTCCCTTGTCTTTCTCTTGAAGAGGAGGAGGGTCTTCTTTTTGGGGTTTCTCGGCCTCCCCTAGGACTTGCTCCTCAATTGGACTATCAAAGCTTGTCTCTTCTTGATTTGGAGATGCCAAATTGATGGGAAGAGATTTGTCGTGAATCCCAACCGTAAAATAAAACCAACTAACCTAACTAAGGTAGCTAGGGTAAGTCGGGTCGAATACACGGGGACGGTAAGAGGCGTCTAGACTAGGTCGGCCTAAATACGAGACTAAGTCAACGAGCTAAGCTAGAGAATAATGAGAAGGGAGGAGGCTAGACTATGACTAAGGTAACAACTAAGGAAAACGGGCTAGGATTAGGTCGGGGTCAAAGGGGTAACGGAATGGCCAAGGGAGGACTAGAGTGAAGGAGGTAGTAGGGTGATCTAGGTTGGTCCGGGCTCTCGCAACTTAGACCCGCCTAGAGGTTCCACCTAGAACCCATCTCGGCGATACACAACACAAACGGGGTTCTAGCGCGCTATGGTCCTAGGTCGAATCCGGGCTCTCGCTACTTAGAAAGACCTAGGGGTCGTCCTCACCGGGCTCTCGCAACTTAATGAGGGGACCAAACCCACAACAAACTAACACCCACAAAAGAAAGGCAAGAAAACAAGCATTTGTACATACTTAGTCATTCAAGCAATTCCACAAACATGTGATGTGCATCAAACAAGAGGAAACCCAAATCTTCCACCAGCATCTCTAACCAAACCCTTAATCACCCAATTAACACCCTAATCGCCTTATTAACCCTAGCAAGACATTACTCTAACATATCTAAAGGAAAACTAACACTAACAACATGAAACAACATAATAATCAAAACAAACATGAACAAACTAGTGAAAATGATGAACTAAGAACAAAAGATGCAAACTTTAATGAACAAACAAGATTAAGAGTAAAAAGATGAGAAGATTATACCATACTACAAAGGAAATGGAAAAGGAGAACACTTGTATATAAGAAAACCCAAATAATTCCACCAAGGTTGTCAATCTTGGATGGATTCTTCAAGAGATCCAATATTACAAGCTTAAACTAAGATTAACTACTAATTACCGACTAATCTACACTAATCTAATCTAATCTAACCTAAAGTAGTCTAGGGTTTAGTCTCTAATGAAGTGTATATGCTTTACATAACAAGGGAAGGGTATATATAGGGTTACAAATGGAATGGAGAAGAAACGAAAGAAACGGAGCTGCAGCTGACCCTTCCCGGTCGGGAAGGGTTGTTCCCGATCGGGATGGGCCATCCTTCCCGGTCGGGAAGCACTTTCCCGATCGGGAAGGGATCACAGTAGCCGCTCTTCATGCTTCCTTCATCCCGAACGGGATGAGGCCATCCCGAACGGGATGGGTCTTTGTAGGCCTCCCTTAAGAGCTCTTTGGTCCTTCCTTGCCTCTCATGGGCTTCCCACCGATTCTCGGGACTCGGGATCGGGTCTCGGAGGCTCGGGATTGGGTCCCAAGGTCTCGGGGTCGATTCCAAGGCATCGAGTCATCGTTCCTCTACTCCGTTGGCTCCAAAATGTGTATGTATTGAGTCAGAATCGCTCCAACTCTTCCAAATCGGTCTCGGGAACCTGAAACGAACTAAAGAAAGCATAAGAAGCCCCTAAACCGCTCCCAAGGAGCGATTCTACAAGGAAAATGGGACCAAAACACTACAAAATAGGCACTACAAATGACACTTATCAACTCCCCCACACTTAACCCTTACTCGCCCTCGAGTAAGCACAAACTAACTACTAAACTATCCGAGTGGGTATTAGCGCACCCTACGCCCCTTCAACTCACGCGAGTGCACTTAGAGGAAAAGTGCACTCCGAGAGGCAAGTTGGGTCTTGCGACAAAACTGTGGATGCAACCGGACACAAAACACACAAACAAACGAACACACAAACAAACACATAATCGGTTGCACCCAAAACAAAAGAAATACTGCTTCCCTCAAAAGCGGTGAATGAAACACCGGTTTAGGACTCGAGGTAAGTGACAACGTTCCCAAGCTAGACATACAAACCAAGGTGAACTAAACCCTAATAGTATGACGATAAAGCAACAAAAGCGTTGGTAACTTACCTAGGTCCTCCTAACTTTCTAAAAACGTACTACGGGACGATCGGCGGAGTGGAAAAGTGAAGAACCACGGTGTTAGTCGACACTGTAGGTAAGTGAGACCCCGCCCCCTTTAGCGTGAGCCAAGAGGGTCGTCCCGTGTCCAAGACCGCCTAACTAGTCCAAGTAAAAAGGTGGAAAACATGCAAAATGAGGGAAGACCGACTAATGCCGCTATCATCCTTCCTCGGGACTCGGTCCTTTGGTAGGCTCTTCACGGCAAAGGTCGGAAAAAGGCTTATTTTGAGAGGGTATGTTTTTGTGAGACGGGTTTTCTTTTGGCATTTTCTTTCCTTTTGACGTTTTTGATTTGTTTTGCCATGCCATTCTTTTTCTTCTTTTCTATTTTCTTTTTGGCTTTTGTGCCTTTTCTTTTTCTTCATTTCTTTTCTTTCTTTCTTTCATTTTCTTTCTTTTCTTTTCTTTGCCCTTTTTGGTAAGATTTGGCATTTTTGGCATTTCTCGACACTCAAGAAAGAGAGAATCAACAAATTGCAAGTTATTGTGCGGATATGTGTGAGATGGTAGGGAAATGGGTAAGTCGGGGTTGCGCATTCCCTTTCAAACCCACAAAAAGTGGAGAAAACTTGGACTAACCAAACGATCCTAAACACGGTCACCTAAGGAACGAGACTCGGTAACCAAGGCCTTTTCACACCGTGGGTGGTCATAGTGGTCAAAAGTGCAAATCCCGTAGTAAATCCCTAGTAAGCTAGGTGGACTCAAGGTAAAGGACCAACGAATTCATTGATTTAAGGTCATTCTACTAGATTAAAGTCCAAGACTCGATTTATACTACTAGGAAGGGAAAGTTAGACACTCACACACTAGCCTCTAAACCGGGTTTTCGAAAACGTTTACACACAAGACACACAACAAAACACAAAACAAAGACACAACGAAAGTGAAAGAAAAAGAGACAAAACAAAACAAAACAAAAGAAAGAGAAACAACACAAAAACAAAACACACACCACCCCGATCTTCAAACAAGTCTCCAAATCCACCACAATCTTTACAAAGCTCCTCCCGAGCACACATCAACACAACTTTCTCCAAACTTCACAAGAAATAAAGAGGGGGAAAAGGGATAGAAGATGTTACCGGATGTCTTCAAAGCTTTTCAAAATTAACGGTGGTTAAGCAACCTAAAAGGAGAAAGGGAGGCAAAACACGCACACAAACAAATATACGACACAATGACACAAAAGGAAAACACACAAAAGAAAAATCTTTTTGATTTTTATGAAAAAATTTCTTCAAATTTTTATGGTTTTTAAAGATTTTTTCGGAAAAAACTACGAAAATAAAACTAATTATACTAGAATATCGCTCCCCCACACTTAAATCGAGCTATGTCCTCATGCTCGATCGTAGGGTGCGGAGAGACAAAAGAAAAAGAAAAGAAACTATGAAAATAAAGCTAAAAAACAAAAATAAAGTGAAGAAAAGGTAGAAGGTGTCCGGCCGGGGTGTAGTCAAGTCACCATGGGCCGAGACAAGAAAAAGATATGGATGGGGGAAGAAATAAAAAGAAAGAAATAAAAGGAAATGGGAGGGGAGGGCTAGGTGTAATCAAGTCACCTAGCTCGGATTCCGCCTAAATCCGTCTAAATCCTCAAAAAGAAAGTGAAAATCTTGTAAAGATTTTGGATTTTGAAATGACTCTCGATGTAGTCACACGTCATCGAGAGTCGGGAGCAACCACTAGCAAGGCCTCGAAGGCCACCAAGACAAAGGGGAAGGGGATAGATAAGGGGAAAACAAGCAATATAAGACGGAAAAGAAAGGATAGTTGTCGTACCGACCGGTTAGCAACTCACTCGCTCCATCGTCTCAATGAACAATATAGGCACGTTGCTCGTCTTCTCGGTTGCTATCTCGCTTCAAACTCGATGATACCGTATGGTAGAGGTGGTAAAGGTGTGAGGGGATGGGATTTGATGTGGATCTCGGTGTGTAAAGTGAGGTGCACGGGTCATATGATAGGAGTAAGGAGGAGTAGGGAGGTTGGGAGGGGCATAATGGATGGGTGGAGATAAAGGGACCATCCCGGTCGGGATGGATGGTCCCGATCGGGTTGGTGAACCCTTCCCGATCGGGAAGCTCTCGTCCCGGTCGGGAACACACTCCAGTAAGTCCAGATTTCAGCACCTTCATCCCGATCGGGATCGCTCCTTCCCGATCGGGATTCTTCTTTGCTTCCCCAAGCCCAAAAGCTTATCAAAGCTTCAAAAACCGACTTCCTCGCTCGCAAACCAAACTACATCATCGACCACTCCTTTCTAGGAGTCACATTCACTTCACCTATCACAATAAACTCAAACAAAACATCAAATTCACTCCCTCACATCGCTCATCAAAATACCAAATCAATTACAAGAATATCACAAAACTACCAAAATCAAGAGATAAAACACAATTACAAGCACGAGTACTCTAAAGAAGAGAGGAGGGGAATATACAACATGACGGTTCTTTTAGGAACTCCGTCAAACCTAGGATGGTGGACTTCATCCTTCAACCGTAGCCCTCAAGGGCATGGAGGAGCAAGTCGAACGCGCTACCGACATCGTAGTGAAGGCCCAAGAAGCGCTCGAGCTTAACCGACCTCCACGGCCTCCAAGGAGGAGGCAAGAAGTAGGATTCCCAAGACCCGACATCATCTTCATAGTAGTCACCGGGGTCTCTCCATCCTACGAGCTTCACCGATCTCTTCTTCCCTAAGCATTGCCTCCAATCACAAGCAAGCTTCATCTCCAAGAATCGAGGCACAAAAAGCGGTTTTGGCCTCATCTCTTCATTTCACACCCCCACACTTTCCTCAAGTTGTGGTTCCCCATCTTCATCACTCGGCCCCACATCATCTTGGAGAGGAGAATCGAAACTTCTACCGGCGGTTTCAATCTCTTCCAAGCCATCTCCCGGTGTACAAATGAGAGGCTCTCGATGCGTAATCTCATTCTCGGACATGGGCAACTCGAGGCTAACAATCTCACCCAACAACTCTACAAAATCCACCAAACCATCCCACTCACTATCCTCTTCCAATTCCTCACCAATGTTGCCTTCACCAAGAGTTATCTCCTCATTCGTCTCTTTTTGGGTAGACGATTGAAGTTCTTCAAATTCCCTTTGGAGCCTGGCCAAGAGTTCATAATTCTTTTTCGTTTGGATGGCCATTTCTTGTCGGTCTTTTTGCATTTGAAGAATCGATTGATGCAACTCCAAGTTTAGCGATTGGTGGTCATTGGAGTCTTGTAAAGCTCCTTCAAAATCTTGATGATGCCCAAGGGGTGGGGCATCATATTGTTGGTAGCAAGGTTGGGATGATGGGTGGTATTGTGGGTCATAGGGTTCATGTTGTGGTTGGGGTGGAGGGTAATATTGCGGTCTTGGGGGTATTGGCTTCCATATAGTGAATCTTGATTGAACATGGTGGGTTCACAATCATAACTCGAGTAATAGCCACCATGATCGTAGGAGTGATAGTCATTCACTTGTTGGTAGCCATACTCATACTCTTGAGGTTCATACCCATATTGATTACCCCAAGAAGCTTGATCATGGTAGGGGGACGTCATGTCATACCCTTGGTTCATAGGAGAAGAGTGGTAGCTCATATCGGCTCCCGAGTGTGTGGAGTTTAGATCAAACCTCATGCTTGCTCGAAAATCGTAGTCCATACCCGGTTGGAAACCACTCATTCTAGCAACCGTCCGTTTAAGCGGCTCTGAGTTGCAAGAAGAAGATAATCACCACCTCTAAGCACAAACTGTAGACTAAGAACAAACGTGAGAAGTCTAGTGCTTTTTGGGCACTAGACAAGAGAAAAATAAACCGTACACACACAAGAAGCAAAGTAACAAAAAAGAAAAAGAAAACACAAACACAAATACTAAGTCAAGCAAATAGGATAACAAAGTCCAAACTAGCACCGTCCCCGGCAACGGCGCCAAATCTGTACAAAAGGAAATTAAAGGACAATATTTTAGATGAACTCCTAAGTTGATGAGGAAATTTGGAAGAAAAAAAACGATAGCTAGGATTATTGCAATTATATTTGCCGACGATAATACTATTACTATTGTAATGAAATAATGAATTTAATCGAATAAGTTAACTCATAAAATAATTAATTTAAAAAAAAAAAAGTTACTTAAGTTACTGAGGTTCAATACCAAATTGTGATAAATTGATGGATTGAAAAAAAGTCTATTGAATAATTGATGGATTGAAAATCGGATTCAATGGTCGATTGAAGAATTATGGATTCAAGGATTACGGGTCGAAGAATTTTGTAGAAGGAGAAAGAGTTATGATGGTAAGATTTTGCCGTGGGTCCAACCGTCAATAATAAACCGACTATTCCTAGTGGGTAGCTAGGGCAAGTAGGGTCGATATCCACGGGGACGGTAGAGTAAGGTCTAGACTAGGTCCACTGAAACTAGGCTAAGTCACACACACAAACACAAAGAAAGCTATAAATGGAAACAATTAAGGGGGAAAAGTGGGAACTAGACTAATGAGCGAACTAATGAATAAACTAGAAGAACTATAACTAACTAAGATGGTGAACTCAAATATGGAAAGAAGTGGGGAAGGTCGGGTTCATAGAGGTATAAGGATAATTGGGGTGATCAAGGGTATAGGTGTCTCCTAATCGCTAGAGTCGGTCCGGGCTCTCGCAACTTAGACCGATGTCAAGGTGAGTCCGGGCTCTCGCAACTTAGACTCTAGTCGGCACTCTCGTGACTATGACTATTCTCAACATTTCCACAAAATAAGCAATCAATGAGAAGATGAACACAAGCATGGGAAGCATGGCCACTACAACTCATACAAGCATAACAACAAACACATGGAGTGCCTACAATGTGACTAACAATAAAGACACAACCTTTCCCCCTTACTCAACCCTAATCATCCATAATCTACCCCTAATCCCCCTACTAACCCCACAAAGAAACTACTCACTCATTATCAAAGATGAACTAACACTAACAAGAGAGAACAAACTAAACATCCAAGCATTCATTATGCACAACAAGAACAATAACAATAATAACATAAAAAGATGGAAACAAGATTAAATAAACTAAGAACAAGAGTAAAGATGATTATACCAATACTAGATGAGGAAAAGATGAGAACTTGTATAAATAAGACACCCAAATAGAACTCCAAGGTTGTCAATCTTGGAATAATCTTCAAGAATCTTCTTAATACAAGGTTAATTACAATGATTAACTAAGGATTAAGGAGAGATTAGGACTAATGAATGAGAGTAAATCTAGGGTTTTGAGGCTTAAACTAAGGTAGTTTAACATAAGATCTCCTAAAATTACAAGAAGGGAGTATATATATGGGTACAAGAATGAGGAAGAAGAAAAGAGAAGAGCGGGTGAGCTGTAGCCCATCCCGATCGGGAAGGGTTCTTCCTTCCCGATCGGGAAGGACTCAACCCGACCGGGAAGGACCCACAGCAGCGCTCCCAAACGTGCATCCCTTCCCGATCGGGAAGGCCACCATCCCGACCGGGAAGGGTCTTGTAAGCCTTCCTTTAATGCTCCTTGGTCCTTCCTTGCCTCTCATGGGCTCCCCACCGATTCTCGGGGCTCGGGATCGGGTCCCAAGGTCTCGGGGTCGATTCCGAGGTCTCGAGTCGTCGTTCCTTTATCTCGTTGGCTCCAATATGTGTATGTATTGAGTCGGAATCGCTCCAACTCTTTCAATTCGGCCTCGGGAACCTGAAACGAACTAAAGGAGGCATAAGAAGCCCATGAATCGCTCCAAAGGAGCGATTTCACAAGGAAAAAGGGACCAAAACACAACAATTAGGCACTACAAACTACACTTATCAACTCCCCCACACTTAACCCTTACTCGCCCTCAAGTAAGCACATACTTAATACTACCCTAACCGAATGGGTATTAAAGCACCCTACGCCCACGCGAGTGCACTTAGAGGACAAGTGCACTCTGCAAGGCAAGTTGGGTCTTGCGACAAAATTGTGGATGCAACCGGACACAAAACACACAAACAAACGAACACACAAACAAACACATAATCGGTTGAACCCAAAACAAAAGAAATACCGCTTCCCTCAAAAAGCGGTGAATGAAACACCGGTTTAGGACTCGAGGTAAGTGACAATGTTCCCAAGCTAGACATACAAATCAAGGTGAACTAAACCCTAATAGTATGACGATAAAGCAACAAAAGCGTTGGTAACTTACCTAGGTCTTCCTAACTTTCTAAAAACGTACTACGGGACGATCGGCGGAGTGGGAAAGTGAAGAACCACGGTGTTAGTCGACACTGTAGGTAAGTGAGACCCCGCCCCCTTTAGCGTGAGCCAAGAGGGTCGTCCCGTGTCCAAGACCGCCTAACTAGTCCAAGTAAAAAGGTGGAAATATGCAAAATAAGGGAAGACCGACTAATGCCGCTATCATCCTTCCTCGGGACTCGGTCCTTTGGTAGGCTCTTCACGGCAAAAGTCGGAAAAAGGCTTATTTTGAGAGGATGCGTTTTTGTGAGACGGGTTTTCTTTTTGGCATTTTCTTTCCTTTTAACGGTTTTGATTTGTTTTGCCATGCCATTCTTTTTCTTCTTTTCTATTTTCTTTTTGGCTTTTGTGCCCTTTTCTTTTTCTTCATTCTTTTCTTTCTTTCATTCTTTTTCTTTGCCCTTTTGGCAAGATTTGGCATTTTTTTTTGGCACTTTCATTGAATAACAAGAAAGGGAGAATCAACAATTTACATTTTATTTGTGTGGAATGTGTAAGAGGTAGGTGAATGGGTAAGTCGGGGTTGCGCATTCCCTTTCAAACCCACAAAAAGTGGAGAACTTGGACTAATCAATGACAATCCTAAACACGGTCACCTAGGGGACGAGACTCGGTAACCAAGGCCTTTTCACACCATGGGTGGTCATAGAGAGAGAGAGAGAGAAAGAGAGAGAGAGAGAGAGATTGATTCTAATGAGTCCCCTTATATATGTTGAGTCCCTAAGTCCTCATCCCATCCGTTGGATGGGATGAGGATGGATGGACAAGATGCATCCTAATATTTTGTATTTAAAAAAAAAAAAAAAAAAGAAAAAAAGAGGAAGATTTAGTATCTTAAAATAACTCCCATGATTTTAGGAAAAAATAACTCTCATAATCACAATCATCCCTCATTCATTCATTCATTCATTCATTCATTCACGTTCATTCACAGGTTCATCAAAACCTTAAAAAAAATAACGCTCTCATTGATCATCACGTTCATTCATTCAATCAAATATGTGCTCGAAATTCCATTACTATGAATTCAATGATCGCGACATCTTCATTAACGGTTGATAAGAAATTCATCGAGTATAACAATGGTGAGTTTCGATATTGCTTTCATGTTTTGCGTCAATTTTTATTCATTATCTTGATTAATTTGCGTCAATTTGTGTTCATGTTTTGCGTCAATTTTCATGTTGATATTGTTTTCATGGTCATGTCATTCATATTTTGCGTCAATTTTCATGTTGATATTGTTTTCATGGTCGTGTTATTCATCATAGGTTCATATGCAAATCGTAAAACACACAAACGGTGAGTATATATGTTTTGTAATTTATACTGGAATCGCCATGGAAGTCATTAAGATGCTACTCAATTATTAGTTTTTACGTTTACAATATATTGAGTTATTGTAGTTCATATACTGCGTTAATTTAGTGTAGAGCATCTGTTACTTTAATGTCTACCATCTGTTACTTTATATGTCGTGTTACTTTAATACACTCCAGTTGTTACTTTAGTGTTTTTCATCTGTTATTGTAGTGTCCTAAGAATTTAGGAAACTGCCATATTAAAAAAAATATTAAAAAAAGAATATTGTTTCCTATAATAATGGGACGTGATTGCCACCAAAATAGGAAACAATATCAAAGCGTAACGCCATATAAAAAAAAGAAAAAAAAAATACTACTCCTACTTCCTATAATTATGGGACATGATGACTTCAAAATAGAAAAGAATATCAAAGAGGAAGATACTGCGTCATACTATCATTTTTTATCATTATATGAATTTTTTACACTAACTTATATCTGGTGTTATTTTAATGAACATTATCTGTTACTTTAATTCATACTATCTGTTACTTTAATGTCTGACCTCTGTTACTTTATACCTGGTGTATAAGCATACTCAGTTAATTTAATTCAATGTTACTTCAATGCACTTCATCTGTTACTTTAACTCTTGTTATCTGTTACTTTAATCCACATGAATGATGTAGGGATGTGGGTGAGAGTTTCCTCCATTGTGCGGTGGTGAGATTAAATCAAAGCTTCTGAGATGATGATGAAGAAGATGAAAAAGAAGAAGACGGAGAGAACGAGAAAGATGAAGAAGAAGCATAATTATAAGTAGGACATTATGAGTAACAATTGTGAAACATTGGAATTGTAATGGAGTTGATTTAGTTGGAATCTTGTACCACTTTTTGTTTTGGAGTATCTTAATAAAAACAAACATTGTTCTTTTTGTTAATTGGAACTCCTGTTTTTGCAAGAGACTACTATGCAACGTAACTGATTTTATGAGTTAAAGTAACACAGTTCATGAATTAAAGTAACACATTGTATGAGTTAGAGTAACAGTTTTTGCAAGAGACTATGCAACGTAACAGATTTTATGAGTTAAAGTAACACAGTTCATGAATTAGAGTAACACATTGTATGAGTTAGAGTAATAGTTTTTGCAAGAGAATATATTAAACAACGTAACAGATTTTATGAGTTAAAGTAACACAGTTCATGAATTAAAGTAACACGTTATATGAGTTAAAGTAACATAGTTTATGGATTATGGCAGTAACATAGTAACATACGTACAATGGCAGTAGGAAAATGATGATTTTTTGGTGAAAATGAAAAAAAAAACTTAATTTTGAAAAAACTTGTTGTGTGAGAGAAAAAGACATTTAAAAAGATTAATGAAAGAGAGAAAATATTTGCATTGAGATAATTAAGGAGGAGAAAGAAAAATGATATATTTACCAGATTTGTTAGTTATTTTCTTAATTATGAGATCAAATCTTGTCCATTAATCTAACCTTGAATCAAGGGCTAAGATGGGGACTCACGGACTCAACATATATAAGTGGACTCACCTGATCCCACTTCTATATATATATATATATATATATATATATATAGAGTTAAGATCGGGTGAGAACCCATACTATAGTGAGAACTGTGAGAACCCTTTAAAGCCCTTAGATCTCAGGTCAATTTCACGGAAAAAAAAAAAGTTTGCAGGGTTAACGCTCATTCCTCCCTCTCTCTCCTTTCCCTCTATTCCTTTGCTCCCTTCCTTCATCACTTTACAAAATTGAAGAATAATTTCAACAAAATTCACCAAAAATCAAGAAAACGCAAATTCACCAAAAATCAAAAAAACGCAGATTGAGGCTTCATTCATAAATTCAAATTCACGAGGTTTGTTATCTAATATGAATAAATTAGGGTTAGGGTTTTGATTTCAGTTTCGAATTATTCGATTTAAGTTTTGATTTGATGATTGATTTTAGTTTTTTCTTTGTTTAATTCTACAATTCCAGCTTAAAATCGTTAAAAGTTTGTCTAATTCTCTGTTTGTCTGATTCGATTAACTTGTGCAATTTGAGCTTTAAAGATCCTACCTTTTTCAATTTTTACTTTCTTTTTATTTGCATCACCAGTTCATTAATTATTAATTGTTAATTGTCTTGATGTTAAATTTCGAACTTTGATTTTTTTTTGTTTTTTTGTTGTTTGATTGCTTGGTAGAATTCTGAAAAAAGTACACTAAAATAGATTATGGAGTATATTTTTGATCGATTGATTGAACTTAACGAGGCTTGACAAATTAATTTTTCTGCTTCTTATTATTATTGCAGCACTATAATGGATTCAGAAATTGTTGCGACTGATACAAGTGTTCCTCAAGTTAATTCAGTAGTATCCTATATTTCTTCAAATGTGGTTGTGACGGAACAATTCACTGAAAAAAATGCTATTATATAGACACAAGCATTGAACCGATAGAATAAGTGAAAAAGGGTACGCTAAAATAGAAAAGGGGTACGCTAAAATTGAAATCGAAAAAGGGTACGCTAAAATAGAAAAAGGGTACACTAAAATAGAAAAAGGGTACGCTAAAATTGAAAAAAGATACGCTAAAATTGAAATTGAAAAAAGGGTACGCTAAAATAGAAAAAGGGTACACTAGAAGTGAAAAAGGGTACGCTAAAATTGAAATTGAAAAATGGTACGCTAAAACAGGATAAAGAGTACGCTCAAATAAAAAAAAAAAAAAAAAAGGTACGCTAAAATTGAAAAGGGTACGCTAAAATCGAAATTGAAAAGGAGTACGATAAAATAGAAAAAAGGGCACGCTAAAATAGGAAAAATGGTACGCTAAAATTGAAATTGAAAAATGGTACGCTAAAAGTGAAAAAATGTATGCTAAAATTGAATGAAACTGAGAAAGAAATTGAAATCCAAGTTATTAATTAAAATGATTGAGGATGAAATTGAAATGTATTTTCACAATTAAACCTTTTAAAAAGATTGAGAATGAAAACGAAATGTTACCTTAGTTAAAACATATAAAAAAATGAGAATAAAATTGAAATTTGTTTCCAAAATTAAAATCTAGTACTGTATTTATTAGACTGCTACAAGAAAGGAAAAAATGTAAAAACTTAAATGCAAGCATGTGTGTTCGCTCCCATGACCTCCTAACCATTAGGTTCATTCCCAACCAACTGAGACACAACATGAAACTGAGTATTCCACATCGAAAATAATAATTAACGCAATGTTAAGGACATGGGTTGTGGCCGCATCCCACAATGATTTCTACTTGGCTTCCTTACTTGATTTAATGGATGTAATTGGTTCTCATGGTTCTCATTATACAAGTGGTTCTCATATGATCCTAAATCTATATATATATATATATATATATATATATATATATATATATATATATATATATATATATATATATATATATATATAATCCATATATATGCAATAATTATTATATCACGTTATATTTTACTCTATATCACGCTATATGTCATAATTGTTATTATTACAATTCAAATAACCCATCTAATTATGCTACATATCAATACACATACAATTATCCATATAATTATCCCATAAATTCCAAATTTTATTAAAATTTACAGACAGTAATAATATTAATGATTTTTTAGAATAATTGTGCATATTTGAGTATCTTTGACAGTATAATTTTTAAAGGTTAATATATTAGAGTATCTTTGATCGTATAATAGTATAGACAAAAAATATAGCATACCAAATATAGCATATTACTAAGATTAATATTAAAGCATAATTACGAACTTAAAAATATAGCATACCAAATATAGTATACTACTAATAAGATTTATCCCCTTATTTATTTATTATTAACTAAAAGAATAACAACTTACTAAAAAGTTCCCTCCAAAATACATCATGCCTAATATAGAAATAAATAATGATACTTCAGGTAATAAATAGAACAAATCAATTAAATTTCATAGAGGACAAAAAAAAGTCAAAATAATTTGAACAAACTTATAATAAGAAAATCATCAAATTAAAAACAAATATAATCACTTTAATTTGAGAGTATGAGAATAACATATACTCCGTAATAAAAAAATATACTATATAATATCTTTATTAAAATATACATATATTGGCTTACTAATTTATCTTGATTGCATAACAATTTCTAATTATTCTTTTAAATCTAAATTACAAAGTTGTGCAATTTAAAAGTTAATATGTAAATTTTACAAAATCTATAAAATAAATTTGCATATCTACCGTGCATATGCACGGTGTCTATACTAGTACTCCACTACTACTCCAAATACTTCACTTATAAACCAAACTCCCATTAATACTCCACTACTAACTTAATTAAACATAATTAACCAATAATACACAATTCTAACAACATCAATCCAACACAATTCTAACAATTAACCAACAATTAACAATTCTAATAATCCAACATAATTAACCAAACAAAATAAAACATAATTAACAACCTAATTCTAATAATTCTAACTCAAATCCAACACAATTATCCTCAAATCTAACACAACTAATAAAATTCAATCCATATCAACAACACAAACCTAATGTGAAGGGAAGAACACAAATCGAAAAGAAGGACGAAAATCACACCTGAGATTCGTCGGAAGGTCGCCGGTGGGTCGTCGAAAAAGGGAGTGGGAGGGAAAACTGGGGTTTTGGCGTCAGATTTCGGGGATGGGTTAGGGTCGCCAGGAATTGGGTCGCCGGTGAGGTCGGTCTTGGGGTCGTCGGTCGCCAGATTTTGGGGTTGGGTTTGGAGTTCGCGTCGCTGCGTCGAAATCGCCTAGGGAGGGGGATTTTTGGGGATGTTTGGTGTGCGTCTGAAATGTGGATGTCGCGTCTTTTTTTTTTATGTTAGAAAATATTACGTTGGAATAGCCGTCGCAAATTCCGTCGTAGATTTCAATTTTGCGACGGCTATTCCAACGCAATGCTCGTTGCCTCATTGAATGGCCGCGTCATATGATGCGTTGACTCGACCAAATATTGTCGGATTAGTCGACACAAAATATGGATTTGGGTCGGATTTGTGTTGGCTAATCCGCCACAAATCATTGACATAGTGGCGCCAACAAGAAATTGTTTGCGCCTGTTCCATGGTGACGGATTGCAACGGTTAACCCAACGTAGATAAATAGCGTCGGGTTATCCGACGCAACACTAACTCTTGTGTCGGATATTCAATCCGACGTAATTTGTCCGCCGCAATTTCTTCTGTTTTTAGTAGTGTTATGGTCAGTCAAGGGAGTCTGAATGTGATAGGTTTAGCCTACCCTTTTCGTTTTTTGTTGCCTCTATTAATGGAGCTTTAGTTTCTCCGTCAAACATTACTGTATATACCACCCCTTTTTTCAGTTTTAAACACACAACAATTCTCTCTTCTTCTCTTCTATTACACTGAAATATTCCGTTCTCTACTCTGTTCTATATTCGGAAGTTACTTGACAATGTTCTTGGTGAGGTTCAATTTACAGTTCCGTCTACACCGAATCTGCAAACGTTGTGTAATCCTGGGGGTCGATTGTCATCAATAGCCGTGCGTAGTGTACGCGAAAAATTCACTTTAGGACAGTGACTTGTTATGCCACAACAGATAGGCTCTTTCCTTCCTTTTACTAATCTATTATAATATTTGATTCTAACCCGAGTCGTGACGTCTATTTGACTCCACCTGTATTCTGCCCAACACGTATGACCTGACCCGCCTGACCCGTTGGACATGTCTATTAGAAAGTATTGAAAGGAATTATTTGCTATTATGTTACAATATTTTCTCAATATAGGTAATTTGCAGAATTAATAAATAATAAAAGGATTTGGTTATTGTATGGATGGATAATGTACGATTGAACTTTAATGAACTTTGATTAAATACTACTTTTGTCAAACAGAATTGATATAATGAGGGGTAGAAATTGTGGGATAATTGAAATGTATTTTTGCCCCTTAGTTTTGTTTTACTGAATAAAAATAATATGGGGGATATGGGATAGGGGATGGGGGATATAGGTAGAAGGTAGAGATTTAATCCACGTTAACAAGGAACCCAAAGCTTCGTTAAATTTTCCTTTTAAATATATTGGATTAAATACTATCAGAAATTGGGCTTTGTTGTACAATACTACTGTACAATTATGTGTATCAGGTTTGGATCGAGGTTATCGGGTCACTCTGGTCAATGCTGTAAGAGGTGGTCAATACTACTGTACAATACTGTAAGAGGTGGCAATTGAGTCACTCCGGTCAGGTTTGAGTCGAGGTAAGATGGGTCGGGTCTATCAGGTTCGCTTATATAGGGTCACTGATAAACATGTTTTGTAGTGTTTATTTCATGTGTTTGATCCCACTTTCTTTGCTGGAATCGCTCTTTAGAGCGGATTTAAGGTTACTTACGCTTCTTCTAGTATGTTTTAGGTTTCTTAGGCTCATCATGGAGAAATGGAACGAATCCATCTCGTTTCCGATGCATATGGAGCAAATAAAGAGAAGCGACGATGACTCGATGCCTTAGACTTGATCCGGAGTCCCTTGCGACAGAACCGTGTCACAAAGGACACGAGCGTGTCGACAAATGAGTGTCACGAACGTGTGGCTAGGCTCACGGTCGGGAGGCAGATGTCACGGCCGTGAGGCCCTGTTCTGTTCTCGACTCGATTCCTCGCTTCCTCCCCTTCATGCAACCCCCCCCCCCCCCCTCTTGTAATGTTTTAGACACGAAACCCTAGATAGAAAACTCCTACTTTTAGCCTAATCCCTCCTTAATATTTCCTTAATCTTAGCTTAATCCTAGCAAGTTACTTGTGTATTATTGGAATTCTTGAATAATCTATCAATCTTGACAATTTTGGTAGATGTTTTTGGGTTTTCTTATATGCAAGTATTAATCTTTTCATTCATCTTCTAGTTGGTATAATCTTTCTTTTCTCTTTTCTCTTAATCTTTCATTGTTAGTAAAGTTTCAATCTTTATCTATTGTTTATTGTTCATCCTTGTTCAATCTACATAATGAATATTTTTGTTCTTATGATGGTTTCTCTAATTTATGTTAGTCTTAGTTTAAGCATGTGTGACTAGATTATTGTGGGGTTAGTAGGGGGGATTAGGTGTTAATTATGGGTGATTAGGGTTGATTGTGAGTAAAGATTAAATCTTTGTTGCTAATCTCTTGTCATGCATGCTTTATGTTTGATGAAATGCTTGTTTGGGTAATAGTGGCCAATGGTACTCTTTCTTGTTTTTTCCTTCTTGTTGTATACTTATATGTATGATTGGTGGTTGAATTCTCTTGTTTTGGGTAGCATCTTGCATGAGTTTTCGGGTTTGTTCTTGTCACGAGAGCGCGGTTTTACCTTAGCAACTAGATGACACCTTTATCCTCGATTTCCCATTAGCCTATTGCATCTATGAGCCCGACCTAACCCTACTCTTTCCCTTTATTGAATTCTTTATCATCTTAGCTATTGTTCTTCTTGTTTGTTGTTTTAATTTAGTTTTAGTTTAATAGTTTAGTTTATGTTAATCTTAGTTTCTAGCCTTTGCCCAAACCACAACAATCCTCCTCCGTTCCTAGTGACTTGGTCTAGTTCTTAGGTGAACCTTAGTCTAACCCTTTCCGTCCTTCTGGTTCAATCCGACTTGCCCTTGCTACCTAGCATAGGTTTGTTGGTTTATTGGTATCGGGATCCACGAAAAATCTCTCCATCACCATCATTTTTCGGGATGAGTCGGGTTCGGGTCGAACCATAATTGGGTCAGGTCATTTCGGGTCAACTTGTATGTTAGGTCAAATCGAGTTTAAGTCAGATTACTATTGGGTCTAGTTGATATATTATATTGCTTCAGTATTTTCCCAATAAATTTTGTTGGTGACCATTATTTCATTTAATTAATTTGTTATTATGTGAAACTCATCACGCTATACACTAAATCACTTTCTTTTGAATCAATCTTTAAGCTTAATAGTTGCCTGATCGTCAATCTTATTGGGTCGGGTTCAAATAGGGTTGGGTTCAGGTTCGGTTCGCTGGTCATCGGGCTATATCGGGTAACAGGTCACAAGCAAATCTAGTTTAGTCTGTTTTGGGTCGTTAAATTTACGAATTCTATCGGGTCAAATTTCGGGTGGATAAGATCGATGTGTCGGATCGGACCAACTTTTATCGGCTGTAGGCTCTAGATGTATAGTCTTATTTTTCGAAAAGTAGAAGTCCGGAACCCAAAAAAGCAGAATTAGTAGTGATTTCGTGAAGCCTACCCGTTGGCGTGGGACGATTAGTTTGAAAAGAAGTTTTAAGAGTACCCACGATGAAGTGAATGTGTCATCCTCTTAACATTCTCTCTCTCTCTCTCTCTCTCTCTCTCTCTCTCTCTCTCTTCCAGGAGGACATCATCTCCATTGTGGGATCAAAATTGAAGGTCTTGTTATTTACATAAAGATATGCTTTCCTCTAATTTTAGAGGAATAAGAGTATAGACCCTTGTGGGTAAATTACTCAATTAATCAAGGGTTATTTCATAACAATAATATCAACTATGGGGTGCTTCTTATATTAACACCAACTATACGTAATCTCGTTTTAATATGAACTATCCCCTCATTAATCTCTCTTTATAACCAACGCCTTTTTTACCGGTAATTATGACCTACTAGGTTTTGGTGCGCCTCTTCTTCTTTCATCAAATTAAAAGTCATCCTCCATTATCAATCTTCGAAAAACCTCATTGACACAATGAGATGTGGTTATTCATCTGGATCCTCCTCTAATTTGTATCCTTGAAATGTCAGAATTTTTTTTTGCAAACGTCCGCTAAGATGCTCCAATCTATTTACCACAATTTCAAAGTAAGATGTTCCAATCTATTTACGTAATTTCAGAAAATTTAAGAAAAGCAATGGCGAGAGGAGATGTCGAGTTCAGGAACGACGGGCGAGAGGAGAGTGCGTAGTAATGAAGGAGGAAGTGTACAGAGGATGGTGGGAGGGAGATTTTAATTCAAAAGGAAATTTAAAGGAGAAGGGAACCGGCTCATCAGGTAGCCGGTCACTTGTTATATGGAGAGATCAATGAGGAGATGATTCATATTAAAACGAGATTACGTATAGTTGGTATTAATATAAGAAGCACCCTCATAGTTGGTATTATTGTTATGAAATAACCCATTAATCAATGACATGTGTATTATATTATTTTATTTTTCATTCTACTCTAGAAATTGGAAAAATTAATACTCCATATATGTTTTTGTATGTTTTTATATATACTCACAAATGCCACAATATGCATCTTTTTTTTCCTTCCAAAATTTTGGAAACTATGTACTCCATTTTAAAACACTTCTTAACTTTTGTTTTCATTCAATAATTTTAACGTACATCAATCCACAATGTTTTTCTTCTTCACTTCAATAAACTTAGAGTACAATTTTGCATATTTAATTTGTTTCATACATACACATTGGGTAGATACAATTTTTTTAGTGAATAAACGATGCGCATGCAATTGTTTAATTTTGATAATAAAATAGTCTTTTTATAAATTAAATTTATTACTTTGTAAATTATTATAACAATACGTGTCATTCATAGTATTAATTATAAATAAAATAATTAAAGTAAATAACAAATATGATTAAGAGGATCCTCTCCACTACGAAGAAAAGATAGAATAAAATAAGAGAAATAAGATGGAAATAATAGGAAATGAGGCGGATGAAAGATGAGATGAAATGTCGCAAAAATAGGAGGAGGGAGAGAAAAAAATAAGAGGACGTAACCTCCTCTCTATTTTGGGTGCTCTAACGTAAAGAGCAAAGGAGAAGGTGAAAACATAAAGGGAGGGAGGGAAAGCGAGAGAATCAGAAACAAAAGTCAATCACTTGCAATTTTAATAATCTATAACGAAAATGGCGATGAGATGTGCAAGACACATGGTTTCAAGGTCGTCAGTTGGCCGTTTTGTACTTGTACCCACTCGCAACTTGTCTTCTAATGGCGGCAAAGGAGGCATTCTCGACGAAAAAGAGCGCGCTCAGGAAACATTTTTCATCCAGGTCTATCTTTAAAATAGTAATGCCCCGTAATTGATCATGATTTGTCGATTTCAATATTATGGTGACATTTTTTGTATGTAGAAAATGGAAAGGGAGAGGTTAGCGAAACAAAAACTGAATTCGGAAAAGGGAAACGCCGCCGAGAAAGCTAAAGAAGTTGCTGACAAGGTATATCAAGACTCTACCTTGCCCCTTCTATTCTATTCTATTCTATTCTATTTTCTTTGCAGTGTTTTATAGATCATCAATAATGATAATGAGTCAAGTGATTATATTGATGCAGCTGTAACTGACATTGCTACTGCTTTGCGATTTTCTATTCAAATTTAACCTTGTTTCTAATTCGACTCCAAAACTAATGTCATGCTTTCAATTCATACTCCGCTTCTCTCTAGATTCTCTGTTAAGGGACATGTTATCCCATAACTCTTGGTTTTATCCTTGATTTGGCGTTTACGTCCGTAGTTTATTAGTCTCCTGCATTGTGCTGTAAATGTGGGACAATGCTGATGATAAAATGCACTTTTGAACAACTTTCAAAACCTATACAAATCCACACTGATGCAGTACCCGGCCCCAAAATTTAGTACCACAACCATTTTAGAGCATTTCTTTTTGATTCCATATTATCAATTGTGACACTGAATTCGTCCTCACATGAATTGTATTTTTTGTTCGTTCCTAAAATGGATGTTTTAATTAGAGTTCATTTGTATTGGGTCTAAAATCTAAATTGTTACGAGGATGATAAAGTTCAAAACAAAGTAGAAAAACCGGGAAGGGATAGTACGAGAGAATGCCTTACCCTTGGGGGAGGTAAGGTGGCTCAATATAATATTCATCTTTTCTCAGTCCACCGCCACCGCCATCCCCACCCCCTCCTACAAGTTTCGGTTATGATAACACTTAATCAAAAAGTTTGTAAACTCATTTGGCATTTCCTGCTCCAAATTTTCTAAGCTCCCCTTGTTCCGGTTCTTTTGTGATCTCATTTCTCAAGTCCTATGAGTCTTTGCTCCTTATTCTTTCATCTATATTTGAACACTTATACCGGTTTATTTTTTCTAATTGCAGAAAGCCAAGGATGAAACTCACAAAGACTAAATGCAACTTATATACAGAGTCCCGTAATTTATTTGCTGGCTTCCCGAGAATAAATGTACTAGTGTACTTAACAAGATTGTATTTGAGTGGAATACTATTTCTTGTAGTAGCTTCTTGCACATTTGAGTACATTTGATGTCAATTTTGGACATTCCTTACTGTATTAGCTACCAGGTCTGATTATTGATTTATGTCTGGTTTATTTGATGACCTCTTCCCACTCAAACAAGGAGATTCAACATTTCACTTTTTTCAGTCATACTTGTATTAGATACTCCTGTAATGTTTAAGATTTGGGAACATGGATATGGAATCCTTGAATCCATACTCGGCCCTACTCACTCTGGCACGTTGTGTAGGGTGGCGTGCGTTTGGATAAGAGAGTATAGAGGAAAGGGAGGGGCGGAGGGATATGATGAGATCTTTCATTTGGATAGCAAAATGAAGGTAAAAGGGGTTCGAGGGGAGAAAAATTGATCCCTTCATTTCTCACCTCCGAGTCAGATAATTTTCCCAAAAATTATCCCTAATCCTCCCTTTCTTCTTTAATTCCCATCCTCTTTTTTCCCCTCCGAGTTAGGTGTTTAGCACAGATGATATTTGATGCATGTCATTTCTGCAGTCAAAATTAAATTTATAAACACTACTAGTATTAACTCTACGGTAGATAAGGTAAGTAAATGTCGATCCCACAGAGACTGATATTATTATCTCACACGCTTTATTGTATAATATTATAAATAATCATTAACTTATATA
Organism: Agrostemma githago; assembly: GCA_958450325.1. Taxonomy (NCBI): domain Eukaryota; kingdom Viridiplantae; phylum Streptophyta; class Magnoliopsida; order Caryophyllales; family Caryophyllaceae; genus Agrostemma; species Agrostemma githago. The sequence continues at coordinate 52,239,258 of OY288258.1, read as the reverse complement.
AAAAGGGGAGAATGCCAAGGGAGTTTTGCATAATTTTTGTTTCCAGAAGTGCTCCTCTTCTTTCATCATATCTACAAATATGCCATCAGGCTTTGTTACTTAGTTTTCTTGTCTTATTCTCTTTGTTAAATTGTTTACTTCTTATTTGTATATTAAGAACTTTTTTTAATAATTTGATTTGTCTCAACTCGATTGCAATAGAGAGCGGATGATAAAAATTACGAGTTGGACTAATGTCAGAACACGGGTCTGAGATAGTTTCTTCCGCCTTTTTTATTACCATATTTTAAGTTGAAAAATATACGGAATATTGTATATTTTAACGGTTTTTCTAACATGTGTCCACTAGATACAAGTTAATATGTATTTTATGTATTAGATACCTATTCTATTTTCATATTATTATTTTTATTTTTATTTTTATTTTTATTTTATTTTTTTATTTTTTTATTTTTTTTATTATAAATAGGAGAATTTAATTAATGAAACAAAAAACAGTTTACAAAAAATTGGAGGGTAGCCGAGATACAATCTGGGCCCCCACCCCTTTAGCTATAGCAAAGCTAAGTCTGGTAAAAATAAAAGGAGCAACGCGTGCTCCGGCATCCTGTGCTATCGAAAATTTCTGAATCCTCTTGAGTAAGCTGATAGCATCCGCCTCCAATTCCCCCAGCGAAGAAAAGGAAAAGGGCAAAAGCCCGTACCCAAGCCCCGAGCATAGGCCCCCGTACTTAGCGCATTTGCGCCGAGCAGCGTCGCCCACAACACGGCCTGGCGCGAAATCAGAGAGCCCAGACTGAGTCAAAGGAGAAGACTCGGTAAGATCTACGCAAACGTCACGCCCCCTGTCCCACGAATAAAGAAGCAAATCTGCAGGACGCAGGGATCTGTCATGATCATCAATCAAACCAATATCGATCTCCTTACCAGCCGAGACCCCGGAACGGAAACAGATATCCAAAAGAGTGTCACGAACGAGGTTATGCGATGTTTAATACCGACAACCCCCGCGCAAGACACAGCATGGTCCCCATAAATATCGTCGCCAAAAACCCGAGAGCAGGCAGAACACGGTCCAGGCACAGAAAACAAAGGCATGCCCAACCGATAGCTAAGCACACACCGGTATGTCCGACCGTTCATAGTCTGGCCCAGCCCAGAAATAGGGACAGCGCGGAGCCAATCAGAAGCATGACGGCCTTGCTGAGACTTCCATAAGGCAACCTGACGGGAGGTCAAGGAGAAATTCGATTCCGCAGTAGCACAACCCTCGTGAAATATATATCTGCCAAAGACTTAATAAGTTTGGAGGCAGCGATCTCACTTGGATTACACTCAACAGAACCCAGAACCTCCTTAAGCCTACACAAGGCCGCATCGAAAGGCGGGCCAGGGGTCAGTACGCCCGCAGCGCGAAGCAGCGAAGCCTGCAAACCCGCAGATTGCAGTCGGGATGCCACAAAAGCATAATGTAGGACATCTCCAGCGGCATACACCCCAAGCCCCCCAAAGGAAAAGGGAAGGGTGGCAAGCCGTCACTGCCAATCCCCAAACCCCGGCCCAGACGCAATAAAAACACGCTCTAAATGAGAACGAAGAGTCGCGTCAAAAGCAAGCTGGGCCGACTCAAGAACCGTCGGTGGGCAAGTACGCAAAGCAAAATAAAGTTTGGAGATACCAGTAAAGGCCCGGAGCAACAGCAACTCACACTGCGGATCATCAAGCAGAGCGACAGAACCCATAAGCGCGATAGTTCTGGTCACTCTACTCATCACAAGCTCACTGCTGAAATCAAGACTCGCACTAACGCGTCCACCAAGGACTTTGACACCACGCAACGGTCTGGCAATAGTAGGGGGGAAGACACCGAGGAGCCTGCTCCTAGGATCTTCCGAAGGCCAAAAAACCTCGGTTTTGCTGACATTAAGATGAAGTCCCGAACTAGGACCATCATCCAAAATCAACTCCAAAACCTTCCCCAAAACCAAGGTATCCCCAACTATGGTGCCATCATCCAAGTACCAAGCCTGCAACCTCAAGTTAAAAGAGTCCCGGATCTTACAAACCAAGGGATGTAACACCAAAGAAAAAAGCAGAGGACTCAAAGGATCACCCTGCTGGACCCCCTGACAAGACCACAGGCTGTGCTCACCATAATATAATCGGAGAGGACTAGAATAACAAAATTCCACCCACCGGGAGAGAACAGGGCAGTGGTAACGAACCTCTCGTAACATGATTTCCCGATCGACCATGTTAAAAGCGTTCTGAAAATCCAACAAGAGCATGGAAAGACCCACCTCATCACCCTGGTCCTCAACAAGCCGGTTCAAGGCATGCAGAATAGCCTCGCCCCCTCCAGATACTCCAACTCCAAACTGAAGACCAGAAAAATAGCCACTCAGCGCCGGACCGATCAGGAAAGCACCAACCTTAGAGACAAGTCGTCTCCAAATCGTACCAACAGCAATAGGACGGACACCGCCACCTGGCTTAACAAGCGGGGTAAGCGGTGCACTAGCAATGTACTCTCCGAGAACCTGCGGACAACTGCCCTCGAGAAAGAGATTAACCACCCGAGTGACAGATGCGATGAAATCGTCCGAAACAGCAACTTCGGCACCACATAAACAATCCAAAATGTGTTGGGCACAAAAACCGTCCCTCCCACAAGAAGTGCCACGAGGGAACCCTCTAATCATATCCAAAACCACCGACGCGGACGCGACGAGGGAGTGGTGATTACCAGGCAAGGGTGGCAAAGCGGGAGAAGGGACGACAGGGTACTTATCCTTCAAAGCCACTAGAGTATCATCGGTGTAAGGAGCAACCCCAGAGGAAGAAAGCACACGAACAGCAGCAGTGTAGTGCCCGTCACAAATCTTGGCATTAGAAATACACTCCTCTTGACGCTGCCATCGAATAGCAGATCGACACTCAATGTTACTCCGAGGGGAGACAGTCTTAAGTATGCAAAGAGGCAACGCAAGCAAGGTGACCCAACACGTGAGATCACGAGGAGAGGCAGCCACAGCATCAATAGCCCCCCGAAAAACCCGAGAAAACCCTAAACGACACTTTGGAGGGATGGATTTAACAGTACGTAACCCCTTAGCCAACAAGTGATCAAGAGAGGTCACATTAAACCCAACAACCGGGGGATCAACAACACCACTAGGTGACGAAACTGTAGGGGCAGATGGTCGGGGAAAACCGTTTTAATTATTATTATTATTATTTTATTTTATTTTTTTAAAAAACCGGAGTTTGCATTAAAAACGAAACAAATTACAAGAAATTAGAGGGGAGCCTAGATACTATCTGGGCTCCCACTCCCTTAGCAATTGCAAAACAAATGGCATTAGAAATACACTCCTCCTGACGCTGCCATCGAATAGCAGATCGACACTCAAGGTTACTCTGTATTATTATTATTATCATACTCATTAATTATCATAATTATACTTAAGTAGGTTGTTGACGGATCGATTTTGGATTTCGACTCTAAATTAATAAGTAAGTACAACACATGATAATAAATAGTTCAAAAATTAAAGATAAACGTATTAATAAATACTCCGTAGTACATCATGATATATATATATATATATATATATATATATATATATATATATATATATATATAATGATTGATTTTTTGTATGAAACTTGAAAACATCTATATTATACGGGGCATGTTGTAAACTATTTGAGATACGGCCCGATGCAATAGTGAATATACACACGGAGTTTTTAATATGTGGTTGGTAAAAATATAATCATAATAACTTGCACCATTTTAAAACCGTGCATCTTAAAAAATCTGTATTAACGTCAATCGATTTGTCAAGGCCCGAGCATTGTCGGGCTCCTTAACTAGTACTCCATCCGATTCTTTAGATTCGCAACGTTTACTATTTGCACAAATAATAAGGTTGTGAGTAGAGATGGTGGGTCTCACCAATAAAGTAAAAAGTTTACACAAACAAAAACCTACCTATTATAGAAATGTTGCAAACCTAATGAATTTGTCAAATATGGAATATGTTGCGAATCTAAAGAATCGGAGGGAGTAGTATATAAGGGGGGTTGTTTATTTTGAAAGTAATAATGATGAACTAGGAATACAACGATAAATAAATAACTAATCATAAAAATACTCGAGACATGCAATTTTTGGTATAGTCGGGTTAATCATTGATTAAATTAATTAGACTCTAATGTATTTTGGACAGATTATAAAATTAGAGATCACTAAGCATCCACAATGGAGGTTCTTGCCTAGAGTTTGCCCAATAAGATCAACTTTTACTCGTTTGGCTCACCATGGGAAGATGATCGAAGTTGTCTGGAACTTAAATTCACATGAATTTGTACTTCATGTGAATTAGAAAAATATTGTTTGGTTGCCATGAGGGAAATTAGTTCATGCGGGAAGTTGTACACACCAAGGGGGATTTGGTTAGTGACTTCTCCCATTGTGGAGGAACTGAAATTCTTTGGGAATTCCCATTAAATAGGCAACCAAACAACTTCCTGAAAATGCAATTCATGGGATCTGACACTTTCCGGAAATTAGAGAAGTAACCAAACGAGCCTTAAATAAGTTCTTGCATTGTGGTGTCATTGGAGCTAAGTTCTTATATTAAAATAAAAATTGTAAATTCATTGATAGAGATAAGCAAAGTGTATGTGGGTGTTGAATTGTGGGAGATTTGGAGAAAGAATGCAGAAGTGTAAGTATCAATTGTATTGAATGAATTAGTAGTTAATTACAAAGTAATGCATAGGAAGCCTTATATAGATAAGTACAACTCTGTTGTAACTAACTATAACCTCCTTGTAACTAACTAGGAGTACCTTGTAACTAACTCTAACAACTAGAGTTAGTTAGTACAACTAACATTCCTAACCCCCCCCCCCCCCCCCCCCAAGCCTAACTTGGATCGTAATAGCTGATGGTGAGGACCTTTGAAAGACTTGGTGAATAAATATGTTGGCTGATCCTTGGTAGGGATATATAAGAGACTAATCAGACCTTCCTGCAACTTTTCACGAACGAAGTGACAATCTAAGTCGATGTGCTTTAATTTGTACACTCATGGAAAACTGGGTTTTTGGCGATGTGAATTGCGGTTTGACTGTCACAGTTGACAGGAATTGGAGTATGTTAGGGACATCTAATTCAGTGAGCAATCTCGTTAACCAAGCAAGTTCAGAAGTGATTCTCTGCGCAAGGATCTGTATTCTGCTTCAGCAGACGACAAAGAAATTGTTTGTTGTATCTTTGATTTCCATGTAATCAAGCTTGAACCAAGGAAAACCACAAACCCGCTAACAGAGCGTCATCGCAAAAGCCTTGAAGAGAGAAGTCTGCAAATTTGTTTAGGAGAATCCCTTGGGATATGTCATTCCTGGGGTATTTAAGAACATGTATAGCAGACGACCAGTGTTGCTCTCTTGGAAATGCCATGAATTGGCTTAGATGCTGAACAGAAAATGCAATGTTTGGTCTTGAGTTGGTCAGGTAGTTAACCTTGCCCACCAGTTTTCTGTAATCTGCAGGGTTGTCTAGAAGGTCTCCTGCACCATTTGTGAGCTGGATGGAGGGGTCAAGAGGGTTTTTAACAGTGTTACAGTACTGGCAACCAAATTCTTGGAGTAACTCTTTGGTGAACTTCCGTTGTATTAGAGCAATGCCACCAGGAACACTGATGAATTCAAGACCTAGAAAGTAATGTAAGACACCTAAATCCTTGAACTTGAACTACCAGAAATGACTTGAGGTCGTCCATTTCGGCTTGGTCATCACCAACCATCAAAATATCATCCACATAAACTGCTAGGAATACCACCTTTCCTCCAGTCTTTTTGGAAAATAAAGAGTAGTCATTAAGGGATTGCTTGAATCCACTAGACTTCAGGGCATGAGAAAGTTTTGCATTCCATTGTCTTGATGCTTATTTCAACCCATAAAGCGATTTCTGTAACTTACAAGCTAGATTGGAACCTTTAATGTTTAGACCTTCAGGGATCTTCATATAAACCTCCTCATCTAAGTCACCATGGAGGAAGGCATTGTTTACATCCAGTTGGACCATATTCCACCCTTTCTTGACAACCACAGTCACTAGACTTCTTATGGTTGTCATTTTTACCATAGGTGAAAATGTTTCATTGTAGTCTATCCCCTCTTTCTAGGTGTATCCTTTAATAACAAGGCGTGCCTTGTATGTAACGCTTAATTGTACCGTCTGACCTGTGGTTCACTTTGAAGTTTGAATACCCATTTGGAAGAAATTTCTTTCTTGCCAGCAGGAAGTGGAACAACAGACCATGTTTGTGTAGCATCCAATGCTCTAAACTCAGCTTGTATGGCATCTTGCCACTCAGGAAAAGCAGCTGCTTGTTCATATGTTTTAGGCTCTTGAATAGGAATAGTATAGGTGCTTGTAACATCACAACAAGCAGCAACATTGCCCTCACAATAATTTATGAGAGTATGGCAACAACTAACACAATTTACACTATCAGAAACACTACCAGAGGGTAGCCGACACACATAGTCATTCAAATAGGCAGGTGTCCTAGAAATCCTGCTAGATTGTCTAGTGAGTGTGGAAGTAGCATTATTATTAACATGAATAACAACATTAGTATTAACCTTAGCATCAGCAGTTACAGGAATAGAAGAAGCATCAATATCAGCAATATTAAAAGGAGCATCATTGATAGGCAAAGGAAGAAAACCATCTTGAGTTTGCTGAACATAAGGGAAAACATCTTCATGAAAAATGACATCTATAGAGTCAAACATAGTGTGATTGTCTAGATTAAGCAATCTATATGCTTTCTTTCCAAAAGAATAACCAAGAAACACACTTTTAATAGATCTACAAGCGAATTTATCTCTCCCAGGTTTGGAGGTTGTAGCATATGACAGACACTCAAATGATCTAAGATGTGTAAGATCAGGCTGCACACCAAACAATAACTGAAAAGATGACATGTTGTGTTAAACTTTAGAAGGAAGTCTGTTAATTAAATACGTTGCAGTAAGAATGCATTCACCCCAGTACTTCATTGGTAAGTTAGATTGAAATCTCAAGGCTCAAGCAGCCTCTAACAGATGTTTGTGCTTCCGCTCTACAACAACATTCTGTTGAGGAGCTGAGTATGAAAATAGCTAGTTTGATGTATGATGCCATTATCTAAGAGAAACTGTGCAGTAGGACCACTCCTACCCAACTCAAAATTGTTTTGATCTAATAGTTTTGATGTTTTAGTCAAACTGTGTTTTAACCATGTGAATGAAATTCCTGAGACAATCAAAAGCATTACTCTTGCACGACAAAAGATAAACCCAAGTACATCTAGTGAAGTCATCTACTACTATTGTCATAAAATACTTAAAGTCATTATATATAGAAGTATGATATGGACCCCATAAATCTAAGTGAATAAGATCAAATGCTGCAAAAGAAATTAAAGAACTAACTGGAAAGAGCAATATATGCTGTCTTGCTTTAATTTAGCACAAATATGGCTAGAAGAAATTTGTTTCTCATACATCCCTTATATACTAATAGAATAACAACTTTCTAAAATTTTTCCTCCAAAATGCATTATTTCTAAAGATGAAAGTTAGACAAAGAGTACTTTAAAATAAATTGGTAACCCATTACATTTCATGGATGATGATAAAATCATCAAAATGGTAAATTTATAGTATAGTGATTCTTAGCTTCACGCTAGAAAAATATATTCGGTTCTTTTTTCTAAATAAAGTTTTTGTTTTTCGAGTTGAATCTCTAAACATTAATTTTTATAAAAATGTGGAAATAGTCCAATTTCTATTTCATAAAAAAGTACTATTAAACCATTTAAGAAAAAATATATCATATGAATATTCAATTCTTAGTATTAATTCATATATATATATATATATATATATATATATATATATGAATAAAAATATGATTAATGAGGGAATTAAGTGTTCCGTAATATGAGAATAACATAAATAAAAATATACTTTGTAGATATAATATTTTTATCTAAATATACATTTATTAATTTTTACTCCATTACCTTGATTGCTTATCAATTCCTTTGAAATAATTCTCTTAAAATTGAGGAATGTAAACATAAATATACATCCAATTTAAAATCTTTAATTAGTATGCTACAAAGTAAATTTTATGTATACCGTGCACTTATGCACGGGGCCTATACTAGTTTGAATATCAATTTCTTTACAAACTTTCACTTGCTTTATTTTGTACAAAGGTAAATGACCTAATCTATTATGCCAAGTACTACAGGAAATCTTAGAAGGTACAGATGAAACAGAGTTCACAGCAGACAGGTGCACATCTTTAGAATTTTGCAACAAGTAAAGATCATTCAAGTTTCTACCAAGGATCAAGTGCCTCTTGGAACAATCCTGCACACATAACATGAAACAAAAGAGAAGTGAACCTCAGAATTGAGGGATTTAGTTAGTTTAAGAACAACTAACATTCCTACAGTGGGTCCCAAATAAGAACAACAAAATAAGTTCTTCTATTGAGGTAAAAGTTCTTGCACGTAAGAAAATGGTGAAAAAACATTGAATATGGGAAGAACTTATTTTTAAGTTCACTCTTCATCCATTGTGGTTGTTCTAAGCTTTTCTATTACCATCATGGAATAAGCAGTTTAGAGTTAAGCAAACATTTCGTCCTTTTTGGTGACTTTACATTTAGTGCTAAACAGAAAGCTTACCCTCAAAATCTTGCACAATCTCAGTGATAAATGTATATATGATATTATGATGCACAACTCTCACACATAAAATAATCCATTTCTATAAAAAGAACGGTCATTTATTATTAATAAAATAATAAATGAACAATCTTTTATATAAATCAATTATTTCAGAGCGTGCGTGAGACAATTTTGCATAATAACTACTCATCCCATTATAAGTAATAGTGTCTCAATCTGCCTAATCATATTGATCAACTTTGTATTGGAAATAATAATCATAGTCAACAACTTCCTTCTACAGCACACAGCATATCTTCATCAAATAGTTAACTGTATCATATCTTCATCAAATAGTTAACTGTATCATATAAAATCAATATGTAGAATATTCCTCCTGTAATTATCCCATTGTTCCTACTACCTTAGTTAGATAGTTCTTACTACCTTAGTTAGATGATTCTCGAGCATGTATAAATGTAAGCACATTCAGTTAATGAAATATCAGTCAAGCCATTCTTTACATGGTATCAGAGCTTGAGATCCTCACCTAAACAAATCATCAATTCTCTTCCTTCAACCATCACGGCATGGCCGGATCATTCAATATTGTTCCAAATGATGTCGAACCATCAAAACCTTTCATCGTTCTTGACCTCTCACAGGTCATAGAACTCACACCCCTCACGTATCGCTCTTGGGCACGACAAACTCAAGACCTGATGCGTGGCTATGGGTTACTCAAATTCCTGGATGGTTCACACAAATGTCCATCCGCTACTATCCTCGCCGACTCGATTGCTGTCACTCAAGACAGTACGACAAAAGGCCCAACCAAAGTCGAAGTACCCAATCCAGCGTACGAGACTTGGGTCAGGCAGGATGCATTCATAAGTGGTGCACTCCGTGGAACTCTCTCCGACAATATTGCCTCCCTCTTCAGCACCATTACCACATCCTATGAGATTTGGACATCTCTCGCTAAGACCTATGCTAGTACTTCGCGTGGGCACATACTACAAGTCAAAGACCGATTTCACTCCATCTCCAAAGGAGACCAAACGATTACCGAATATATGCAAGCCTTAAAAGCCTGTGTCGATGATCTTGCTCACATGGGAAAACCCATGGACCATGAAGACTTTATAGCAAAAATCCTCAATGGCCTCAATGACTCTAAGTACAACCCGATTATTGATGCCGTTAAAGCAAGGGACACCCCGATAACCTTCGAAGCCCTCCATGAAAAATTAATCCAATTCGAGCTCACCCTCAAAAACAAACCCCTTCCCATCCCAAATCATCTCCCTGCCACTGCACATTATGCCAATCATCGCCAATCTCCGAATTCCTCAAACCGCCCTCGACAAAACTCTCAACCTGCCCTCCTCCCTACTCCAAACCTCACCCAATCGACCACCACCGAATCACCCCAATTCAAAGGGAAGTGTCAGTGGTGTCATACCACTGCTCATTTTCTCGAAAACTGCACCGTCTTCAAACGACTTTACCCCAATATTAAGGTCCCCTCCCGTCCCCCTCCACCTCGCCGTACCACACCCCGGGCTCACACTGCTACCGTGGGCCCCTCCTCCTCCAACACTACTTGGCTCATTGACAGTGGAGCGTCCCACCACATCACTCACGATCTAGCCAACCTTGCTATTCACGCTCCTTATGATGGCAATGATGACCTCATAATAGGAGATGGCTCCTCTCTCCCTATCCATAACATCGGTTCCTTCTCTATCACTACTTCCTCCTTTGTTTTTCAATTTACTAACGTTCTTCACGTACCTCATATCTCTCGTAATATCTTGTCTGTCTCTCAATTTTGTCTTGACAATAACGCCCTAATCCTTTTCTTTTCTAATTCCTTTTGTTTTCAGGATCGGTCGACGGGCAAGACTCTACTTAAGGGCGATCTTAACCATGGGATTTATGAGTGGCAGTTCAATTCCCTCGGTTCCTTCCACCCCACCGCCAACCCTTCCACCACCGGTGATGCCTCGTCTATCCCATGGCATCACCGTCTCGGTCACCCCTCGTCTCATATATCAGCTAAAATCAATAATATTGCATCTTTAAATTTTTTAAGTTCAAGTACTGATTGTAATGCATGCGCAATAAATAAGAGTCACAAATTACCATTTCCCGGGTCTACTATCACCTCCTCCTCCCCCTTAGATATCATTTTCTCGGATGTTTGGACGTCACCAATTCACTCTTTAGACGGTTTCAAGTATTACATTATTTTTGTTGACCACTACACTAAGTATACATGGATTTACCTGATGAAACAAAAGTCCGACTCCGCACCCATATTTAATCGGTTTCGTGCTCTTGTGGAAAAAATTTTCGCCAAACCGATTATTCAACTATTCTCTGATAATGGAGGGGAATATACCAAATTAACACCAAATATCACCAACGATGGCATTGGTCACCTAACCTCCCCACCTCACACCCCGGAACATAATGGCTACTCTGAACGTAGGCATCGTCACATTGTGGAGACAGCTCTCTCTCTCCTTACTCATGCGTCCCTTCCCACTACTTATTGGTCTTACGCGGTCGTTACCGCTACCTACCTCATCAACCGAATGCCTACCCCAACTCTTCAATACTCATCTCCATTCCTTAAATTATTTGGGAAAATACCTAATTATACTAAGTTACGGAGTTTTGGATGCCTTTGTTACCCATGGCTCCGACCCTACACCCCTCATAAACTAGCCCCGAAATCCATACCATGTATATTCGTTGGATACTCATCTACTCAAAGTGCCTACTATTGTCTCGATCCTTGCACAAACCGCATTTATGTGTCCCGCCATGTAAAATTTGTTGAAAACAATTACCCAGGACCATCACTCTGTAATAAACTTAGTCCACCCTCAACATGGACCCCTGTTCATGAATCTCTTCCCTCCCCTGTTCCTCCTACTTCGTCCCCCTCTTTATTACAACAAATACCACCCGTCGTGCCTCCCTCCCCGAATCACTCCTCACCCGATGCCTCCCCACCACACACTCCGCGTTCCTCAAACACATCTAGCCCCACCTCCCCTGTCCACTCTCCACCCACCTCCACCACGGTTGACTCCCCAATACCCTCCGTCCCCGATACCGTGGCTCCCAACCGACCTACAACCCGCTCAATGAACAATATCCGAGTCCCTAATCCAAAATATGCCAACCTTGCCACCTCCTCTATACCGCACCTTCCCCCTGCCTCCATCAAAATCGCCCTTGCTAACCCAAAATGGCATGCCGCTATGCAAGACGAGTATTCTGCCCTCATTTCCAACAAAACCTGGCGTCTCATTCCACCCTCACCCAAACAAAATGTCATAGGATGTAAGTGGGTCTACCGAGTCAAATACAATCCTGACAATACAATAAACAAATATAAGGCTCGTCTTGTCGCAAAAGGTTTCCACCAACGACCCGGGGTTGATTACTCTGAAACTTTTAGTCCCGTGGTTAAGCCCGCTACTGTCCGTCTTATATTAACAATTGCTCTTGCCCGTCGCTGGTCTCTCCGACATCTGGATATAAATAACGCTTTCCTCCAAGGTACGCTCACTGATACTGTTTATATGACCCAACCTCCCGGATTCATAAATCCCAAATACCCTAACTATGTATGTCACTTGTCTAAGGCTATCTATGGCCTTAAACAAGCTCCACGAGCCTGGTACACCGAGCTCAAGAATTATCTTCTTACCTTCGGATTTTCTCAATCCCTTTCCGACCCATCCCTCTTTTATTACACTAAAAATGACCAAATTATATATCTTTTATTCTACGTCGACGATATTATCGTTACAGGTACCCCCACCCCTATTCTTTCCTCGTTCTTTCATTCTTTCTCAACCCGATTTTCCCTCAAGGATCTCGGGTTTCCGTCCTACTTTCTTGGGGTAGAAGTAACTCCTAACACAAATGGAATTCACCTTAGTCAATCCAAGTATATCACAGATATCCTCACAAAACACAATCTCACAGAGTGTAAACCCGTCACCTCTCCTATGTCCTCCTACCCCCCACTCTTGCCTTCCACTGGAGCCTCAATCCCTAATCCATCCGACTACCGAGCCATTGTAGGCTCCCTTCAATACCTCTCCCTCACCCGTCCCGACATTGCTTTCGGTGTTAATAAACTTGCTCAGTTCCTTCAAGATCCTCAAGAGGTCCATTGGATTGCGCTAAAACGGCTTCTACGGTACCTAAAAGGTTCTCTCCATCTGGGTATTCAATTATATCGACATAATACTTTCTCTTTGCACTCCTTTTGTGATGCAGATCATGCAGGTGACAAACAAGACTATATTTCTACGTCTGGGTTCATAGTGTACCTCGGTAAGAACCCAATTTCTTGGTCCTCTCGCAAACAGCGTGTTGTCAGTAATTCTTCCACGGAAGCTGAATTTCGAGCTGTGGCAGATACCACATCAGAGTTGATGTGGCTTCGTGACTTGCTCTCCGAGCTTCGGGTCTCGGTTCTCGACACACCTGTAATCTACAGTGATAACTTAAGTGCAACTCACTACGCCGCTAAACCCGTATTTCATTCACGAATGAAACACGTGGCTATCTCCTTCTATTTTGTCCGTCAACAAGTTGAACAAGGTCAAATACGAGTCACTCATATCCCTGGTGATGATCAACTAGCTGATGCTCTAACTAAAGCCTTACCCCGCCCTCGTCTCGACTTTCTTCTTCCCAAGATTGGACTCACCTCTAGTGCCTCCAATTTGCGGGAGCGTATTGGAAATAATAATCATAGTCAACAACTTCCTTCTACAGCACACAGCATATCTTCATCAAATAGTTAACTGTATCATATCTTCATCAAATAGTTAACTGTATCATATAAAATCAATATGTAGAATATTCCTCCTGTAATTATCCCATTGTTCCTACTACCTTAGTTAGATAGTTCTTACTACCTTAGTTAGATGATTCTCGAGCATGTATAAATGTAAGCACATTCAGTTAATGAAATATCAGTCAAGCCATTCTTTACACTTTGATGCTACATTTTAGCAATATAAGCTACTTAAGTACTTGTATATATTCTCAAATTATTTTTTGCTATGTGAACTTTCTTTTCTTCTCATGGTATCCATCACGCACCCCTTTATTATTCTGTTTTTTTTTTTTTGCATTGTACTTGTAGCGACTAGCAAGCCAAGTTAGACCACTCCCAAACAAGGTTAACGAGGCTATAACCTTCTTGGGTCACCTCAATCACCAGTTAAGAAAAGTATTATTATGATCCAATTGCAAAAGAAGTCAATTGATAACCTTTGTCACCTTGTAGGTAGATCTCAAACGGGTCAGGCGGGTCGGGCCTCGGGTTAGATCAAAATATTGATCGGGTAGTATACGGGTCGTGTCAAATACGGTTCGGGTTATATGGATCACGGGTCGGATTAGGGTCGGAATACGGGTCAGAAATAGTTCTGAACAACTAATTTTTTTACCGCTTTTTAAGTCAAAAAAATATTTTTTTATACTTATTGTAATAGTATTATTAATATACTCTTTAATAATAATCTTTATATTTAAAAATTTTATTAAAATCAATTTTTAAAACTACTTTAATAATTAATTTGTTATTAAATGATAAAAAAAAAGTTTATTAAATTGAATACTCCCTTTGTCCCGATCAATAGTTTACACTTTTCTTTATTGGGTGCGTCAGTCATAATTCACACTTTCTTTTTTTTTGGTAGTTCCACGCGCTACTTTCTACTTTTTAAAAAACTAGCAAAAAAATTTCTCTCAATAACTTATCACCTTAATATTTGTGTATAACATAAACATAAACTACTTTAGTTATAGTAGGTTTTTAATTGTACGATATGGGTGGTAGTCCTGCTTCTTCGGTACTAAGTATTGTATGTTTTTGGCAGTGAAATTGTACATAACATAGCCACATAAGAGTACTTAACAATGGATCCCATTGATAACTGTGTACAGTTTTTTAATTAAATTTTGTTGATAATAATTTTTGGGGTTTTTCTGTCTGGTATTCCTGAACTATCAACTTTTTTATGTTGTATTCTTACAGTTTTCACATTATCCCTGGTACTCCTGAACTATAAAAGATATGTCTAACGGTACCCCTTAACTTACATTCCGTCAAGTAGTATTCGTCAAATATGACGTTAGGTAGATATACTTATTGTCTAATTTATACTTATTGTGTACTGAAAGCATGTGGAATGAAGATCGGTTCGTCATTTTTTTCAGTTTGTGAAAAAATAGTGCTTTTTTTCAATGGATTTGGGATTAGTTTATGGGAGAAAATGAAGGAAATAAGAAATAATAAAGAGATAATTGGAGGGAATTTGTGGAGAAATGGAGTGCAAAATCCATATATATACACAATAAGTATAAATTAGACAATTAATCTATCTACTTAATGTTATATTTGAAGGATACTTGACAGAATTTAAGTTAAGGGGTACCTTTACATAATTCTCTTATAATTCAGGGGTACTTGTTATAATATGAATACTGTAACGGTACCCTATAGAAAAGTCAATAGTTCAGGGATAACAGAGGGAAAAACCTAACTTTTTTTTATAGTATGACATAATTAGAGTGTTATTAAGATAAAACTATTGTATTGAGTCGATCGCATAATAAGTATGATTTTTTCACCCTTCATTTTATATGAAACATGATTGCGAAATACTCTGTATTTGTTAAAATATATATACAAAAACATCTTAGTCCTAATTTTATGACTAAACTAGTGTCATACCCGTGACGGTCACGTCACGGGGTTGTATACTTTTATCTATTTGAATAAATTGTCTAAACATTGGAGGTGCAATATTATAGTTAATTGGCGTGTTATAAGTTAGGATCAATTAATATGAAGGGGGAGGGGGGGGGGGGAATCTCGTTTACTAACGAAAAAATAAAAAATCTCGTTTCCTAAAGAAAAAAGAAAAAAAACAATTGGATTTCCGAAGCAAAAAGAAATATGATTTCCTAAAAGAAAAAAAAACTTGTATTTTACTACGGAATATAAATATAGTATAAATTATACTCGTACTTCGTATTGAATGATTATTATTGTTCTTATGTTCCCGACTTCTCGTCAATCGCACTTTGATTTGTGGGGTATACTTTTTTTTTTGGTGCGCATGAGGGGCTAAGCCCCGAAATTAAATATAACTAAATTGAAACTAGACGAGAGAAAGTAACCCCGAGCAAGTCTTCACGAAGTATGGATCGAAGGCCTTCGGGAGGAGCGTTGAAGAGCGTGATCAGGGTGGATGAGTCAACTCCCCAATTAGCGAGCCAATCAGCTGCTCTCTTCACCTCTCTATAGACATGTTCAAGTTTGACCACCCAACTTCCCGTGTTGATTAACTCTTTGCTCCGTATCACAAGGGGGCGAAGACTATTGCTCAGCAATTGTTCCTCGCGGATAAAATTCACACAAGTTAAATTGTCCATGTGGACAATTAATTTATTCAGCCCAAGTTCCTTAGTTCTTTCTAGTCTGACCACTAAAGCCCGCATCTCAGCCCTCATTGAAGTACAGTCCCCACATGAAAAGGAGAAAGCGCAAACAAAATTGCCCGAGTCGTCCCGGATAATACCACCACAGCCCACGGGTCCTGGGTTCCCTTTTGAAGCACCATCAGTATTAAGAATATACCAGCCGTGAGGTGGCGAGGACCAACGAATAAACCGTTCTTCGTGAGTTGTACCTGGGTTGGGGATAAATAAGGAGAAAGGATCGAAAGCTTGTTTCGTAATATCAAATTGACGGAGAAGAAAGTGGATGGGATCAGTAGGAATTTCCTCCATACGTCCGAAAACAAAATTATTTCTCATCTAATAGCAAATTTCATAGACCAATTAGAAGATGCTGCAGACGGCCCGTTACTAGCGTTATTAGATATCCAAGTCGAGAACGGAGTTGTGTAGAAAGACTCGAATGAAGCACAATCACCAAGTTGCGACCAAATATCCATCGAGGTCGGGCAATGACGAAGTAAGTGGTCGGTGGTTTCATCAGCAGAAAGACATCAAGGACACAAAGGGCCATCGGATAAACCACGTCTAACTCGATTAAAATTAGACATTAGTCGACCGTGAGCTGCAAGCCATATAAACATACGAATTCGTTGTTGAACGGGGAGTTTCCATATTAAATGCCACTGAACCGGGTTGGATTCGGGAGGTTCCTCAGAAGATTTGATCAAGACTAAAGCGGATTTAATAGAAAACTTACCATGAGACGTTCCGTTCCAAAACAACGAGTCTTCTAGATATGGCTCGGTGGATAGAGAATACGATGCAATTTTCTTGAGCTCCTCGCTAGGTAGAAAATTAGAAAAATCATCCCATTTCCAACCCGAATTCTCATCCCACATTTCACTAAATGTTGCTTCGAGAATTGAATCGGGTATAGGCTTTATAGCTTTATCAAATAAGCATCCCTTATCCGCCCATGAATGATCCCAAAAGAGAGTCTTTCTTCCATTCCCTACTGCCATCGAACTTCCAGCATTAATAACTTTAGCTTGCGATGTAATTCCGGACCAAACATTCGACATATTCGGTCGAGGTTGGAACATATCGATGTCACACCTGCCTTTACAATATTTAGCTCGAAGCACTCGAGCCCAAAGCGTATTAGGTTCTGCTAATACACGCCATCCTAACTTAGTGAGAAAAGTCGCGTTAGATTGTCGAGTCGACCTGATTCCAAGCCCGCCCATAGATTTCGGTTTCTTGACTGTCTCCCACGAAATCAAATGTATCTTCCTTTTTTCTTCAGTTCCGCCCCAAATAAATCGACGGGTTTTTCTGTCAAGAGTATCACAAGTAGACCGAGGTATCTTCCCTGTTTGCATACTATAATTCGCAAGAGTAGACAATGTCGATTGAACTAGAGTACTTCTCCCAGCCAAGGATAAATGCTTGGTTTGCCAGCCTGCTAATCTTTTATTAAATTTTTCTTCGAGGTGGGCGAAGGTTGCTCTCGTCACTCGATCATTGATAGTCGGCATTCCCAAATACGTTCCCAAATTCAAGGTAGTCTCAAACCCTAGTATAGAGGTGATGGCTTCCCTATCCTCGAGAGAAGTATTAACGGAAAAGAAGACCTTTGATTTTGCTATGCTGACTTTTTCTCCTGAAGCACGACTTAAATTCTCGAGTACATACTTTATGACATGGGCTTGTACAACTCTGGCCTCCGCAAACAAAACCATATCATCAGCAAAGAACAAATTAGAAATTTTTGGGCCTCCCCTACAAATCGGTATTGGGTTCCATTCTCGGCTCCGGACTTTACTGTCAATAGCTTGTTGTAACTTTTCGAGGCACATAACGAATAGATAAAAAGAGAGAGGATCACCTTGTTGGACTCCTCTAGTAGGAACAAATTTTTCTGTAGCCTCCCCATTCCATAAGATTTGCATAGACGAGGTAGTAACGCATTCCATCACGGTATTAATAAGAAGAGTAGGGAAGCACATATCGTGTCGCGTAGCTTTAATAAAATCTCATCTTAGTCGATCGTAAGCTTTTTCAAGGTCGATTTTAATAGCCATATATCCTTCGCGCCCTTTTTTTCTCCGCATCGTATGAATCGCCTCCTGAAATACAACTATGTTATCGGTAATTTGACGCCCGGGAACAAAACAACTTTGATTTTCCGATATCAAATGAGGAAGCACCTTCTTGATCCTATTAGCAATAGTTTTGCTAATAATTTTATAGGCCACATTGCATAAACTAATTGGACGGAACTGAGAAATATATTCGGGACCCGTCACCTTTGGAATTAAGACGAGGTGTGTGGCGTTCAGCCCATTGGGCAAGCCTTTCCCCTCTAATGCTTGCATCACCATAGAACAAACCTCGCTCGGTCCTAACGACTGACCAATGCTTCTGATAAAATAGTGCTTGAAATCCGTCCGGGCCGGGAGCTTTAAGCGAGCCCATTTGGAATATCACATTCTCGATCTCGGACAAAGAGTAATACTTCGTCAGCCACTCCCAATGTTCAGTATTAAACTCCTGAAACAGATCATATGGAATATCGCCTCTTCGGTATTAGAATTGTCATATGTATATAAATTTTTATAATAATCGACAATTAATTTTTGGAGTTCATCCTTGTCTTCGACCCAATTGCCTTCTTCATTTTTGAGTGAATTTATTTTATTCTTCCAGCGACGTACTAATGTGCTTACATGAAAATACGATGTATTCCGATCACCGTCCTTGATAAAATCAACCCGTGATTTTTGGTACCATAATATTTCTTCCTGCTCCAATACCTCATCTAACTCTTTTCGTAGCTTAGCTTCGAGTTTAATAAGATTGGAATCTCGTCGATTGGAGAGATGTTTTTGACAACCTCTGATTCTTGCCGATAATTCACATTTTTTACGGAATATGTTACCAAAAATCTCTTCATTCCAACATTGTAATTGAGTTGATAATTTCGACAGTTGATCAATTAGATTATTGCCTTCCTGCCAATTAGTAGAAATAAATTCGGAAAATTTTTCATGAGTCAACCAAGCGGCCTGGAATCGGAACGACCTTTGTATAGATTGGATGGGGGCGAACACGTTGGGTGAAATAAGCAATGGGCAGTGGTCCAAGTGATTGCAAGGAGGTGCTTAACGCTATCATCACACTATCCCACTCGTTGTTGCATAATGCCCTGTCAAGACGAGCACTTTGACGAGTATCTTCGGAGTTGCCTCGTGCCCATGTATGAGACGGGCCTGAAAATTCGAGTTCAATGAGTTCGCAATTTTCAATCCAATTATTAAAGAGTTCACATCGGCATGCCATGCTCGGGTTGCCCCCATGACGTTCCGCAAGCGACCTTGTTTCGTTAAAGTCACCCGCTAATAACCAAGGATGGTTATTACTATTCGCATAACGCTGAAGTCCAGACCATAATTCAACCCGATTACTTGGATTCGCACTTGCGTACACTGCTGAGAAAAACCATGGAATCTCTCCTGTTCTGGCGACCTCAATAGTTATGTATTGAGAATGAATGGTGACGGGGGTAACATTCACTAATTTTGGTCGCCAGTATAACCAAATAACGCCACTAAAGCCAATAGCGTCTACGCGGGAATGACCCTTATATCCCAGAATTTTACCAATCTTATCAGCATGATCTCCGCCCATATGAGTTTCAACAAGAGCTATGATAGAAGGCTTATAAATTTTAACTACTTCCTTGAGTGCATTAATTTTATTTTTGTTACCGGTCCCCTGAACTTTCCAGACCATACATGTGATAGGGGATAAGTTACGAGAGAAGTTCGGAATTCTGTCTGACATATGAAAAGGTACATAAGAGAGATGAGTTAGATACGCTCGGCTTACTTGCGAGAGAATTAGATTAATGTTGAATGGAATAGACATCTCCAATCCCAAAGGAGACTCGATGGCTTGTCCTTGATTGATTTTATCATGATGTCCATGACCGGACTATCCTGTATCATCACCCCCATAAAGGGAGCGTGCATCTCCGTCCCGGTCAATGTCGATATTTTCTGAGTGGGCGGGATCATTTCGAACCGGGGGTGTTTCGGGAGGTTGTGAGGTTGAGGGAGACGAGGATTTAGGTAGGATATGTGGGGGTCCATTGCTAATGTTGGGACCAACTGTGGTAGCTTCGAGTTGTGAATGTAGGTTACTCTTTTCGATGATATTATTTGGGGATAGATTTTGAACCGATTTGAGGTTGGAGTCAATATTGATGTTATGGGTATTTGTTATGTCGTTGAGAATATTTGATTTAACTTTTAGTGGGAACGGAATTTGAGGAATTTTATCTAGAATACTTTGTGGGACGATTTTGTGTGCGAGTTTGGAAACGAGATGATTTAGAAATATTGGGTATATTATTAACTATGGAAGGAGTTGGATTAGGAATCGAAATTTGGGGAATATTTGGAGCTTGATTTCTAGCATCAGTAGCATTAGGTGATGGAATATTATTATATTGTGATTTTTAGAATATCAAATCTTGACCCTGAAGAATTTTTCTGATTTTTGCCAAACGAGAAAATATTACTGCTCGAGCATGCCAATGTAGAGATTTGGTTGTCTTGCTTTGGTTGGGGCCTTCTTCGAGGCGGTTTTTTAACGAGCATCCATTCGCCATAGGTGGCATCCTGCTCAGACGGGCTGACAGACTCCTTGTTAGCATTAGTATCTAGTTCGTTAGGATTAACGGTAGGATGGTTATCCATTAAAATGTCGTCCTTAGATGCTTCTTTTGATTTGTCGTAAGAGCACTTATCTGAAAGATGTCCTAACCGTCCACATTTGAAACAAATCATTCTCAGGCCTTCATATTGGATGTGATAAATCTTGCCATTTAACCAAAATTTGGATAATAATGGCCTAGCTAGATTGACCTCAATGCTCATACGTGTAAATTGCCCTCGCTCCGCCAGTTCTGTATTCTTGTCGATGCGTACAACCGTACCTATTTTTGAGCCTATCTTTGTAAGAAATGCTTTGTCGAAATACTCCACATGTAGATTTGGAATTCTAACCCAGGTCGTGATATTGGATTTTATCCTCGGTAGGGATAAAATTCAGGATCCATTTTCTTATAGTTAAGTAGTGATCATCAATCATCCAGGGCCCTTGAGTTAGTACATGTTCATGATCTTGTCTCGATGTAAATCTCGCTATATAGTAAGAGCATCCTAAGTCAGTGAGCGTAAGTTTGCCTCGTATTGACCATTTCGCTTGGAGCTTTCTCATTAGTGAAAGATATCCAATTTGTTTATCGAACATCTTAATAATTAGCGCACGATGCCTTGGTTTCCTAATGGCGGATTTCTCATCCTTAGTCAAATGGATTCTGGGACAAGTTTCGTCCTCCTCGCCTATATCAGAAGATGAATCATCCTCAGAGTCCACCGCCATATCCTCTAAATCACATATATCGTCTTCGGGTGTTGGCGAATTAAGGCCCTGAACCATGGCCGAGTAAGAATTCTGGGCACTGAAATTTTTACTAAATGGGTTAAGTGTGCTCGTCGGATGATCCAGATGTTGATTATCCACTCACATCTCAACTGAATCCGTGACTCTAGCTGAGTCGGCCCTAAATTCGCTAATATGCATTGTTTTTCGTTTTGAATTCTTTGGTGCCGGATGGAGAGATGCGGGTGGCCCCTCTTCCGTAGAATCAATGAAGGGTCGGTGAATGAACTCGGTACTGATCTCCGGCGGGAGACCATCGGTGGGTGCTGGCATTCGAATGTCTTCCGTCAGAAATGGGGAATTCTAGAGAGAGAATATTTTTGTCAAACCGGTAGTGCTTGTATAAAATAATTGTGATTATTATTATTAGTGTCTGTGGGGTATACTGGTATGAGCTTTATTACCAATTTCTAGATCAAGTATCTATCACATACTCTCTCATCCATTCAATTCTTTATGCTTATAAATAGACAATCCAATCAATTCTTTACATTCTTCTTTTGGCAAAAGACTTTACCTTATCATCCTCATATCCTTCATCTATTTACACAAATAAATGCCATTATTTTTTCCTTACTTTAAGTTTGGTGGACCCATAAAACCATTTAATTTAGTTTATCAAGGCTCTTAAGATTATAAACCTTAAGTAATAACAGTAGTCATTGTTTTAAATACGACAAAAAAAAATTGAGTGTTAAAAAAACTTTTAATAAGACTAAAAACTTAAAATTATCCCACATCAATATGATGATGATTCTATATATTATAAATAAGAGTAATCATATTTTCTTTTGGGTCTTAGAAAGAGTTCTTAAGACAGTAAATTATCTCCCATCGAAAAATTATGATAAGGAGATGAAATTCTATATTATATATATGACTAATCAAGTTGAATATCTTTAGCTCACATCGAAAAATTATGATAAGGTGATGAAATTCTATATATTATAAATATGACTAATCAAGTTGAATATCTACCAAAAGTCTAATGAGTTTTAAAATCTCTTAAGATTATCAACTCAAGTAAAAGTATCCTAAGAATTTTTAAGACTACATCTAAAGTTAAATCAAAAAATTCTTTATTATAAGATTAATCATTCTTTCTAACTGTCAATCGTCAAAAATCTTGAGCTAACACACTTAAAAAACTCCATCTAAAAAACCTCTCGGGGCTGCCATCTACCGATTCTGGTAGTGGTAAGCCCCAAATTTTAATCTTTATCGTTAACTACTTTTAGTAGTTTATTTAGATTATAATAACTCTTGCCTCTTCTTTTATGAGATTTGTCCCATCAATTGATGGGTTTGTTCCCATATTTTTTGTGGGTTTGTATGTGCAAGATCGTGGGAGCAACGAAATTTCTACGTATGGTGATACAATTGAGGTCAGATCTCGGTGTACTATTTGTCAAAATAGAGAAAGTTCATCCTTTTGAAAACTATATCATCAGATCCATAGACTTCTTCGCGAAAGGTTGTGTCAATCAACAGCGATATATAGAAGACTATGCAGAACCGTATTATTCGAATAGTGATCTCTGCCTCAAGGATGTTCTTTATTTATTTTTTAGAAATGTGTATTCAATTCAATTTGATATCGTTTGTAGATGTTGTATGGTTTATTATTAATAAAATTGATCTGCACTTCAAAAAAAAATCGTCAAAAATCTTTTGTGTCTTAAAAAACACTTGAGAATTTACATAAGACTATCTCACATCGAAAACTTATAATAAGCTGATGAAGTTCTATTATATAAATAAGATTAATCATTTGTCCAAAATTATAATAAGATGATCGAATTCTATTATATACGCAGTAAATAAGAGTAATCGTTCATCCTTCCTAACTTAGATAGAAAAACAAACTATTTTGAGTCTTAAAAAGAGCTCTTAAGACCATAAACAAGTAAATTTTTTCACACTTTCGAGTTTTCATAAAACTCTTAGGACTAAATTTTAGTTAAAAATTTCACATCGAGAAATGATTATAAAGTCATGAATAAACCTTGAAAAATAAGATTAAAAAAATACATTCATCATTACTATCTTTATATTTTCATATGTGATAAATTCATCATTTTTTTTCGAACAAATAATATGAAATTTATACTCTGATAAAAGTATTTCCTATCACAAATCTAATTATTTCATTTTTATAAATTTCTTTTTACGATAATTTTTCTACTAAATGAAATTTAAAGGTTTTAAGATGAAAATTGTAAAACTTCACATTAATATAATAGATTAAATATATTATTATAATAATTAAAAGATTATCTGCTTGACTTTTTGTATTTTTAATGATACTTCCCTAAATTGGTTTTGATTAAACGGACCAATGAGATCGCTCGAAAAAAGCTTCAAATACTATTTCAAACTTCAAGCATCATTGTTGTTCTCCTTCAACCGCTCACTGACATATACCTCTGAACAGAGGCACCATCCATGAGCTCTACTCCAGCAGCAGTTCGAAACTTGTGAGGCCTGCCAACAACTTCGAAAACATGCTCATGATCTTGCCACTTGGGCCACGTACGAACCACACAATTCTTGGTGTCACATTTCTCATACTTGTGAGCCTAAAAAGACGAATAAAAAGGATTAAAAAAGTAAAGAAAACCGGCTTATAAAAAACTTATTTTGAAAACATTGTAAACAAGAATAAACTTTCAAGGGTGCATAAAATGAGAAGATAATACCCATCTCGTTCATCCAGTTCAGCACCTTGACCACTTTAAGTAAGAGGATGTCCAGATCAAAACCAAGCTTCTCATAATCGTTGGACGCCTGATAATTTGTTGTAAACGTTGGACGCCTGATAATTTGTTGTAAACGTTGGACGCCTGATAATTTGTTGTAAACGTTGGACGCCTGATAATTTGTTGTAAACGTTGGACGCCTGATAAATTGTTTTAAATGTTGGACGCCTGATAATTTTTTGTAAACGTTAGACAACCTTTATTGAGGTAGAGCTAACAAATCAAACATAGAAAAAACTGTTATTGAGGTAGAGCGAACAAATCAAACATACAAAAAACTAAGATAACAGACATACCGGAAGCAAGACTACTACAAAGTTAAGCTTGAAATTCAGGGACGTTTCAATCAGACTCCTCTGATATTCGGGGGTACTAGGATGCACATAGGCCATCCGACCAACCCAAATTTTGGCTTTAGAAAATTCATGTAGCAGCTGCAAGTCTGTCAGCGACCTAATATATACAGGATCGTCAATTAAGAACCTCCTGTTCCCAGCAAGAAATGTCAAGGAATCATCTCCATTATATTCCCAGCGAGATTTTTGAAAGCAGTGACGAGGTCATGGGTATATTTCAAAATAACTGTCACAATTGTTTATTTAAATTTAATTGTGACGAATAATTGTGAAAATTATTCTGAGTTTGAGTTTGATTCGTTTGTTTGATCGATGAGTCTCATTTTAAGTTCATGCCTAAATTTAGGGTGTTGATAACGCCAAATCCATTTTTGCTTTTGCCACTCTATTTCTTCTTAGGAAAGAATATGTAGTAACTTCACCCAATTTGAGTGGCACAGGTAAAAATCGAGTGGCATTATCATTACCTTAAATTTATCGCTGACCCTGCAAGTCATAAAACCAAGTCTATTTTTCCTGATTGAGGACGTAACGTAGAAAATCCATGCTAAATACTCTGTTATAATGTATACTTCATACTTTTAATTGTCTGATACTTCACGCGAAGATTCAATGTTCGAGTGATGCACAATATAATGCGAAGTATCTCGCTTCTAGGTAGGCGAAGTCTGACTTGAGTCATGTAGCATGTGTTACACTTAAATTTCCGGAGTGAACGACGTTTTGGTGTCGTTGGCAGATTCATGTTAAAGAATCCAGGGTCTTGGGGCACCGGAGTACAATTTCTTTTGTGTAATTTGTCTATTTTGTAAGCTAAATGAAATACTTCGTAAAGTTTATATTTTTGTGTAGAAATATACTAAATACTTCCATCCTGACTCTTGAAATAAATTATCTGAAATGTAAACGACCGACCTTGTATGAACTATAGATATGTTTTCGTGTTGCCTAAGGAACCGGTGGTTGTTAGAGTCTGATGTTTTCCCATGTTTCCTCCAACCACTTTTGCAAGGGCCGAAAGTCCGAAACCTGAAAATTTTGTTGTTAGTTCTTGTTACTCTTCTACAAGAAATAATGAGTTTCTTCTGTGGAAGTTGCGATTATTAGAAGATATATAAAAATTATGGATCGGCGACAAAGCATGCGAAGAAAATAACTGTTTTTCGATTCCCTTTCCTTCCTGCTTTATGAGTTGTAAATGTCGGAGTTAGTCGGAAGATAAATGCGCTTTTTAGAGGAAGAGAGTTATAATGTATCTTTTGTTGGATTGTGATCTTGGTATTGACCTCAGGTTGTCTTTGTTTGTATCAATTGCTCCTTATTATCCTTTTTATTCATCTTATTAGAAACACAAGGACCATGAAAAATGCGACACCAAAAACTGTGTGGTACGCACCTGGCCTAAGCGTGAAGAACGCGAGCATGTTTTTGAGGTAGTCGGCAAGCCTTACCAGTTCAGAACTGCTGCAGGAGGAAAGCTCGTTGATGGGGAAGTTGTTCAAAGGTACCTCAGTGAGAGGTTGAAGAACAAGGATGCTTAAAGTTTGAAGTTGTAATTGAGTAATGGATTTTGTTAAGTACTGGATTTTGTTAAGCTCTTTAAATGAAAGTAGCTTAAAGAGTTTAAAGAGCTTGCTTGAAGTTTAATGTTTGGTTTATTAAGGGATTTTGTTATACTGAATTGAACCTCCTTGTTATTAAGCTTTCGTTTTTCTCTTATCTAAAACCCCTACAGGCTACTTTCATAGATATTCTTAGGCAGCTGGGTGCATATCAGTTTCTGTTCTCTCAGTTCAGAAGTTTTCCGATTTTTCTCCCATTTTTTTCGGTGGAATGTTGGAGGTAATGCTGGAATTATTGTTCCTATAATTTTGTCTTTATTCAGGCAGTTGTGATAATCTCTGGGACATCTCTAAAGATTTAGGGAGAAGATTTGAGTAGGGATGTCAATCTTGACCTTGTGTTCAAGGGATCTGGAACAAAAATGTCGAATCCTGCCTTTTGTAGGAAAATTAATGTTACTCAAATCTAAAAACAGTAAAAAAGGGAAAATGAAGCCCTATTTATTTATGTCATCCGCATTTCAGCCGCGTCGTCCGTGTTGTATACATGATTTTACCCTTTTGCCCCTCCTTAATAATTTGAAGTACTTAATTAATATAATTTTATTTTTCCGACTGCTTTTAGGAATCGATTTTGCTCTTTTTTTTTACAGTTTTAGAGGCACGTATCTCAATGTCACTTTCACTTCTTTCCCATCCTCAGCTAAAAAATCTTTTATTAAATATAAAACCACTTCTCACGAAACCGACATTACCGTTGCACTCGAGTAAGTTTTTTCCAGTGATTTTTTAATCTTTTAATTTTATAAATTAGTTTCTCCTTTAAGTCAATTAGTTTCATTTTAATTGTTTAGGATGATAGTTTAGGCTTTCATAGGTAGTAAGACGATAATTAATAGTTTACGTAGTCGATGTTCATTGTCATGGCACGATTTTAATGTAATTATCGTTCTTAATTATTGAAAAATGTCAAAAAAAATCGAAGAACACGTAAAACGTGCAAATCACAAGTTTTACATCTTATTTAATAAATAACATAGTTATTACGTAAATCCAGTTATAAATTTTGTTTTTTTTAATATCTTATTGTCATAAATAGATGTTTTTAAGGTTTACTTTGGATGATTTGCATACGAAGGGGACACGATTTGAACGTATGTCGTAGCAAAAGAAAACGAAAACATGGGACAAAACTAAATACGATAATTAGTAAATATGATGAATTAAGTCTTGACTTAAATTAAGTCAACATATGCAAAAGGAAGACGGTTTTACAAAACAAACTAGTTTTGATGCCCGTGCGATGCACGGGTGTAACAATAACGTTACTAAATCAATCTTAATACTTCCTTTTATAATTATTGACTGCGATGGAATGATTACGATTATTTCAAATAATTATCATTTCAGAGGATTAGCACTCCACGTTCGCATGTATTTTATACAAAAAGTAGCAGACGCGTTATGATGCTACACTTAGACGGTTAGACCTGTCAAATTCGACTCGACCCATAAACCCGACCCTAATTTAATACATACTATTTTTTTACTTTAAAGCCATTATGAATTGGGTCAAATCAAGGTTGAGCCAAATTATTTTGGATTCAGATCATTTTTAGATTTGTAATTTTCAACTTTTTAAAGAATAAAAATTAAACATTCGATCAGTTTGGTTAGGCGAGTCAATTCGAATTATAAATCAAACTTGCATTTAATTTGTGCTAATAATTATGGTCTAAATTTTTATTTAAAATTAATCAATATATATAATTAAAGGAGACTTTTTTATTTTACAATCAATTTTAACTATATTATTTTATTTCCGGATTTTAAGTAAATATGAGGTTAATTCTAACCTAAGACGGATTTTGAGTGAAAGTATAATTCTTTTTATAAACAACACAAGTTTACTAATTATTAATTACATTACCACTAGTGTAATACCCGTGACACGTCACGGGATTGTGAATTTTTTTCGAAAATAATAGAAAGTTAAAAATAAAGTGTAATACCCGTGAAAATTCACGGTGTTGAAACGTTTTTTGCATCAAAAAGTCAAATCACAATCCATATGAGGTGAACGGAAAGACAATATTGCCTTAAAATAACGTAAATGAAATGAATATTGACGCATATGATTATTATACTGTGTTCAATATCGAAGACAAAGAATCTACATGAGTATGTAGGTAAATAACAATTTTGGAGAGTGTAGGATAAATGTAGATGTCTTTATTATAACGACATATGACGTCGAAATGAGTACCTGTATAGTACTGTATGTGTTTGACACAATTCAAACAAAAAAAAAGGCCTATAATATACGTTATGACCTCTAAAACGCAAATATTTTTGGAGTAGAACCCACCCGAGCCGAAATTACTAATTAAAAAATATTAATATTTTAGACTTAAAATTTCACAAAATAGTATGGAATAAAAAATACTTCATCCCCTTCTCTATAATCTTACCCATTTTCTATTTTGGTAATCTCTATTATTTTTTCACTTTTCTTTTTAGTATGTCTATTGAAACTAAGGATTTCAAAAAAAAAAAAAATTGAAACTAAGAATGAAAATTTATTTACATTTAAAAAAGAGTAAAGACAATTAACAATTTTCAAACGCGTTATTAACGATTTTTAACGGTTTTGAACTCGAAACTCGTCACTTTTTAACGGGTTTTAACCCGAAACCCATCATTTTTTAACAGTTTTTAATCCGAAGCCCGGCATTTTTAAAGGTTTATTAACTTTTGTCAAACGCGTTGCAAATGCTTAGGTTTGTTGAAATGTTCGATGATATGCTTGGTGACACGGAGTATATTTTAAATAATTGATGTTATGTGTGTTGATATGATTAATTGGACCAATAAGTCTCTTCTGAGACGGTCTTACCGTAGAATTATTGTGAGACCTCTCACATAGAGTTAGTTATTAATTTAATAAAAACCCCCTATGCGAGAGGTCTCACGGTAGGTCATTTGAACTCGAAGCTCGTTATTTTTTAACGGTTTTTAACCCGAAGCCCGTCATTTTTTTAAGGATTTTTAACTCGAAGCCCGATATATTTTTTACGGTTTATCAACTCTTGTCAAACGCATTACAAATAGTGCAACTAATCTAAGTCATTTTTTCAAATAGTGCAGCTTAAGGAGTTTAATTGATGATTTTAAGTTACAAAGAGTAATGCATGGAAATACGACTCACGCGGTCGATAATGCAACTAATCTAAGATATTTTTTCATATTAATATCTGTATCAAAATAGTATTTTTGTATTTTCAATAAATTTATAATATGTTTAGATTTTATAGATCTTGGTCATTATAATTTTTAAATTGTACTGTCGTTTTACCGTTTAACGTGATGAAAAGTTTCTTTTTCGTAGTTAAGTTGTAACAATTGATCGAGTACTTAAGTACGATTTAAAAATAATACGGAGTAATATAATTAAGACAATTTACTAAAACATAATAAGAAATGTGTTATTTTAAAAAACAACTCTTAAACGATAAAGACAGTTTCTAAATAAGATGAGTAGCATCACTGCATCAACTTAAACACGTAGGAGTAGTAACATATTCCCTCCGTCTTTAAAAGATTTTCCCACTTCCCTATTATAGAAGTATATATATGAGGAGTATTTAATGAAACGTGACAATCTTAGTCGACGGATTTAGTATAATCTAAATAAAATCATTATTAAGAAACAACAAATGCTTAAAATGTCATTCCCTCAACACGCGTCATCTTTAGTGCGCTGGATATTAGAAATCAGAAATAACTGAAACCCTAATTCTTTTACTTCTTTCCTCACAAATACAGTAGCATTTAACAAATATCTGTAACAATCGACACAGTATTGAGTGTTAGTACATTGAAGATGACATATTTTTGTAAATGCAAATTGATAATCAAATCTACTGATACTTATTCGTTTTTTGGTTTCATTACTTAGTCTCCAATGCATTTGTTATTTTCAATATATAGCATTAAATGAAGGAGAAGATTACTTCTCCCTTAAACAACCTCATTTCAATTCTATAAGCCTATTACACCTAACTATTCTAAAACACTAGAAATATGGACTTATTCCCAAATAGAGCTTTGTGGTTGAGACACCTCACTATGCTTGGTGTCTTCTTTTATATAAAGAAGATAATTACTATACGCAATACGAGTAATATGTCATATTATATATAAGTATATAACAATAACAATAATGCATGGGCTTAAAATTGATTGATTATGTAACACGTAGCAATGATTATCATTATATTGGGTATATTGATTATTATTGATTATTATCAGTAATAGTATAAAATAATAAATTTTTATTGAAAGTAGAATTCATACTTCTAACCTTATAAGACAGATTTTTTTTAATGTACATAATTTTTTAAAATAACTTTAAACATGTCGGATGAAAATACTAAATACGAGTCGGTTTAACTATGGGTCGTGTTATATGGGTCCGAAACAGGTTATGGTCAGAATACGAATAGTTTCGAATGTCGATTTTTTTTATCTCTTTTTATTTATTTTAATAGTACTTCGTATTATTTTTATACTCCTTAATTATGATGTTTATATTTCAATTTTTTAAACTAATATTCATGGACTTTATACTTCAATATTGAATAATTAGTTTATAGTTTTAATTAAAATATCGAGTCATAGATCAAGATTTAGAGCTCTTGACTCTTGACCTAAGAAAAAACGAGTTGGACATGTCCGGTCAGGTTTTGTCTTATAGTAATGTTACTATTTAACACGAGAACACAACTTTTGTCTCCTATGTACAACTGTGCAAGAGAGTAAGTTACCAAAAATACTAGATGATTTAAATTAAGATTAGACGTAAAATTATATTCAAATAAAACCATAATATATATGGAGTAATAATTAATTTCTCCCTTCATTTTTTTTATTAACCTCACTAGTTTAGCCCCCGTGCAAAATGCACGGCGTATATATTTTGTGTAAAACGAAAGATTGTTGGTAAATACACAAACATTAATAGATATCAGACTCATATATCCATTTATGTTAAAAATTACGGAGTATAAATATTTTTTATTATTACATCTTGATTTTTTTAGTCGCGTCATCTTTTAATTTTAAAATAAGTAATTATTGTATTATAGTTTGTGTCTATATTTTGTACAAATTTGTTCACTAATTGTACATAAATTATTTATTTATTGGGCCAAATGCATATCAATTAGCTAAATTGTTGTAGGCGGGAAAAAATTTCACCACATCGCGACACGTGTCATTTGCTTCTTTAGTGGTTTCTCTTTTAGTATATAGAGGATTTGGATTTGGTATAAAGTTTAAGAAAAAGTGAAAAAGTAAGAGAAAATTGGTGATGTGGTGCATGTGATAAAAAAAATACTAATTAATAAATTTTCATATGAAAAAATGGGGCTAACTCAAAAAAAAAAATACATAGGAATAGATAGGCTGGAATTGTGTTTTTACGCTAAAACTTTGTAGTCTCTTCAATTGGTTGAACGGGTCGAGCCATGTCAAGTCCCTAAATTAATAGGTAATTTAGGATTTGGGTCGAAAAATTGGGCTCCTGACCCAATAAACAACAGGTTGGGTGGACCGGGTTTGCGTGTCATGTCAAATTTAAAGTGAGATGGTTGCATACATGCAAATATATTAGATGTAGTAAAGTCAAATGGTTAGCGAGTAAAAGACATAGATAAACTCAATGTTCGCAGATGAGTTGTCATGGTCTCACGGACATATTAATATTGCTCACAGGCGCAAGATTGTATTTTGATAAGTGTCATTTGTTTCACCCAATTAACTAATATAGACGCTAGAACAGTCGAGTGAGTCGGGTCAAATACTGGCCTGGTCCCGTATCAGGTTATGGTCAAAATACAAGACACAAATAGTTTCGAACGCCTAATTTTTTACCGCTTTTTAAGTAAAAAATAATATTTTTTGGTATCAAATTTTTATTTATTTTAATACTATTAGTATTATTTTCTTTAAATTATAATTTTTATATTTAAAAAAATAATCAATGCCTCTAAAAATGTGACAGGTGGGTCAGATCAAATTCAAAGCGAGATGATGACATACATACAAATATATTGAATGCGAAAGTCAAATGCTTAGAGAACAAAAGACACAGATAGGCTCAATGTTTCATATGAGTTGTCACAAACATTAAAATTGCTGAAAGTGACCAGGTATTATGATGAGCATCGTTTGTTTTAGCCATGTAGCTAGACCTGTCGAACGGGTCGGGCGGTCGGGTTTCGGGTTCGGGTAAAATACGGGTCGGGTGTATTTCGGGTTTGAAAAATACGGGTTTTATACGGGTCGGGTTTATACGGGTTTCGGGTCAAATACGGGTTATTAACGCACTTTGAAAACATTAATTTTCTTTATTTTTTTTTTTATCATAAATACAATTTTATTCTTAAGTTTTTTAATCATCTCATTTAATATATGATATTAGTGAGAATAAACATGTTTTACTTAATATATTTTTTAATATACATTGATATTTTATTTCTAGAGGAAGTACGAATATATATGATGAACTTTGACTCGATTTATTGACTCTTTTTCTCATTATAATAATCATGGGATAAAAATATGATTATAAAGATATATATAAATATTATTTTTTTTAAAATTTGAAAATAAAAAAAATATTTCGTAGCGTTTTTGAGAAACTTTAGTGTATAATAGTAATATTTTTTTAATTTATCTATTTTCGGGCGGGTAACGGGTTCGGGCGGGTTTTGACCCAATATGTTCGGGTTTCGGTCATTTTCGGGCGGGTTTTTTCGGATTTTTTCCCGGGCGGTTTCGGGTCGGGTCAGTTTTTGACAGGTCTGTCACTGGTCGGGGTATACGGGTCATGCTCAGAAATAATTTCGAACGCCTATGATCCAAATATAACCCGACTCGTCCGAATGATCCAACATAAAAATAACACTATTTATAAATCATTTAATAGAAATTGCTAAATATATAAGTTGATATATACATTGGGAGATTTTGTTTTGACGGAATTGTTGAAAAAACGATCTAAATTGTCCCTCGAATTTTATTTTTGGGGATTGATAATGTCACACTATAAATCTACCACTCATCTTATGAGAACATTACTTTAATAATTTAACTCTTCTAGTATACGAGTTTATATTTGAATGGCAGAGTACATTTCATTGTGCCATTAGGAGTTACCTTGTTTTAATAGGTGGTGGTGCGGTGGATATATATAGCTAGGAAAGGGTGTCGCTGCACACGTACTTTCCAATTGTACGAAAGTCTTGATCTTATGAACCAAGAGATTGATTAAGAAGATAATCATTGTATATCTCAAGCATACTATTCCATGAATGAATTCTTGCTATTCTTAATATTGTTGTAAATTGAGTGAGACAGTTTGTGGAAGATTAAAACTAAGAAAATACTCCCTCCTATCTAATCCATTGTACCCATTTGTTTTTGAGTGATCTCCGAGGTACACCTTTGACCGTCTTTTTCTCCGTTTATATGCAACTTTTCTTTGCAAAAATTATTATTTTACAAAAGAATTCTTCATTACGAATATAAAAGTATTAGTTTCGTCTTGGAAAAGTTTGTAACTTTTGAAATAATTACGGTCAAAGTTCTCTAAGTTTGACCCTCAAAAAGCAAATGGGTACATATATTGGGATTAATAATATGAGATTACATGTACTTGAAATTATTCTAAGAAGATGATATTAGTTTTGATTATTCTCATGAAATAATCACACTAAATATTGTCATTATTTATCTAAAATAGGTCACTAACTAATGTAATGTGGATACTTCTTACCATAAATTGGGTAGTTCTCATTATCTTTCTTTGTAGATTTAATTAAGCATTAACTTAGTTGGTTTTTTGGTTGCATCTGATGCAATGTACTACTCGTAGTCCCACCATTTATATTTGTTCTACTCGTTTGCTTTATACGATTACAAGATTGTTAAGGAAAATGAATAAAGAGTAAAAATCAAAAATAAGTTGATACAAGTGGATTATAATATAAAAAAAATATTAAAAAATAAAGATGCGAGAGAAATGGATAGAACATTAAAAAAAGAATCAAAGTGAAAAATGATAAAACATTAATAAATGGAGGGAATATGATGATTTTAGAGTAAAAAATTAAATTGTGGTTGATGTTTTGGGATTTGCTATGATTTTTTTATTAATAAAACTAACAATTACCTCTATTTGATATAGATTTAGTAAGATTATAGGCAGTATGAGATTAAAAGGAAACAAATATTCCAAAGATAGGCTAATATAGATTTAGTAAGATTAGATTAAAGAGAAAACAAATGAAACAAAGATAAGCTTAGCCTTATCTCGCATTAATTTCATTAGAAATTTCAATTCTACACTCATGTAATTAATGTTATAACAGAAATTATAGTGCCCACACTACACTATGCATGGCACTTTACTAATCAACAAACCATATATATGCATGTACCTTTTCCGAATATCCTCCATCCGTTACCATAAAACTCACTCACTGATCACACCATTTATCATCTATATATCATTCCTTAATTCAATTCCTTGAATACATTCACATTATTAATTCCTTGTACCATTGCAAACCCAAAGTCATCAGTCTCATCACGAATAATGGACAACCATGAACTCCGCCCATCCACATTTTCAAGCTTCTCCTCTTACTTCCGCGCACTTAAACAGACCCCGAGACGACTGCGTCTGCGAGCCACCTCTGTATCCACTTCGCAGGACGAGCTGACCCATGTGCGGGCTCTGTCGGGCTCCCACATGGCTCGCTCGCTCCGGTGGTATGACCTTGTGGGGCTGGGCGTCGGCGGCATGGTCGGTGCTGGCATCTTCGTCACTGCCGGCACCGCCTCTAATTCTTTCGCCGGCCCCGCTGTCATCGTCTCCTACGCCATTGCTGGACTCTGCGCTTTCCTCTCCGCCTTCTGCTACACCGAGTTCGCCGTTGACATCCCCGTCGCCGGTGGCGCCTTCACCTATCTCCGCATCACCTTTGGTCCCCTCCCCTCATTTCTCTATTGTTTCAACTACATACATACATACATTACTGTGTATGTGAATGGAGTATAGTAGCGACTAATGAATTAATTGTTTTAATGGAACAGGAGAATTCGCGGCATTCATAACGGGGGCTAATTTGGTGCTAGACTATGTTCTATCAAATGCGGCTGTGGCACGGAGTTTCACGGCTTATTTTGGTGCAGCCATTGGCATGTCTACTTCAAGGTGGAGATTCATAATATCCCCTCTTCCGAAAGGATTCAATGAAATCGATCTCATTGCTGTCCTCGTAGTTCTCATCATCACCCTTGTCATTTCCTACAGGTACGTACGTAACCCTAATTTCATTATTATCTTGAGTAATGCAATAATGCATTGTTATTATTTTGTTAGACCGACTCATACAAGAACTCATTATTTGTCAGTACGAGGGAGAGTTCAGTGGTGAACATGCTACTTACAATAGCGCACTTAATATTCATTGTGTTCATCGTGGTGATTGGATTTTGGAAAGGGGATAGAAAGAACTTGACACATGCGGCTGACCCGGTTCATAATCCAGAGGGATTTATGCCGTTCGGGATGGCAGGTGTCTTCAATGGAGCGGCCATGGTATACTTGAGTTATATAGGGTACGATGCCGTCTCAACAATGGCTGAGGAAGTCAAGAATCCCGTCAAAGATATTCCAGTTGGTGTGTCGGGTTCGGTTATTTTGGTGACCGTGCTTTACTGCTTGATGGCTACCTCTATGTCCTTGCTCCTCCCGTACGACGTTGTACGTCCTTCTCTTTCTTCTCTTTATTATACTTTTGTACTCCATACTACCTAAATTTTAAAAGTGTCATATTTGACAAGTATCAATCTTCAAAAAAAAAAAAAAAAAAAATCTCCGGACTTCGATGATATTTTCATCGGATTATTTTATACTCTCTAAAATGAATATCCATTGAAAAGATCAAGAAAGTTAGATAAAGTAACAAAAATGAATTTCGATATGTTAGTTTGTTGTAATAGAAAAATCGCAGCATGATTGTGGGTTGAGAGACAAATTTTTAAACAACGGGACATATTATCCATGACGAGTAGTTTTTTGTTTGTTGCGAACAAATTCGTCACAAATTGAGTTAAATATGAACAAATAATATAGATAAGTCATTTTCTATTGAGATTTATGACGGATATAGGTGTAAGAGTTTGGACGGGATAAAAGCACATGGGTAAGGAAACCTGAAAAATATTGCATGTACTGTAGTAAATAATGATAGGCAAAACTAAAAAGGCAACATTAAGGGTTCGCTTGAGATGGGGTAATGTATTAAGAGATAATGAAGTTAAATTGAAGTGAAAAATGGAGAAGTATAGTGATGGTGTTAATCGGGAATAGAGAAAAAAATATCAATGCATATCGCCTCTTTTGAGGTAAAACCTTACTCCCCTCTCCCCTAAGTACGCATTACTCCTATATGGGATAATTGTTACTCACTCCTCGCCCTTTACACCATTAAATAGCAATACTAACCACCATTTTTTTCTATTTTTTAATTTCATAGTTATTTCTTAGTAATATATTAGCTCATCCCAAGCCAGAGATGGGTAAAGTTGATTTGGGTCCACTACTAACCAAAATAAAAAATGAAATTGTTGTGGTTAAATGAATGAATGTAGATAAAAGCGGAGGCACCATTTTCAGGGGCGTTTAAGGAGGAGAAGGGGTGGAGATGGGTGCCAAATGTGATAGGAGGTGGGGCCAGTTTTGGGATATTAACGTCTTTGATGGTTGCAATGTTGGGTCAGTCTCGCTACATGTGCGTCATCGGACGATCCAACGTTGTCCCTGCTTGGTTTGCTAGGGTCCACCCTAAGACCTCTACACCCCTCAACGCCTCCCTTTTTCTCGGTATGTAACTCTCCCTTTCTTCTCCTCATTTTCTATTTGCTCGCCTCTGATTTCTCAATATCCTCTCTAGTCTCATCTATTCCTCAGTGGCACTTTCTTACTCCTGTTTTCTTCTGTCTTACATTCTCATTTGACTACTCATTTAAGTTGGAGGTTAACAACAAATTTATTTGTTTTTACTTTTTGATTTATAATTTAAAGTAACAAGTGTTTGGTAACTTGAAATTATTTTCAATTTCATGAATCTAATTCTAGATACTAAATTATTGGATTCAGTTTCATTTTCATTTTCATTTTCAAAATGTTGTTTGGATATCCTTGGAATTGAAATTGGACTTCGGCGGGGTGAGATCGAGGTAAGGTCACCAAAAACTATTACTCCCTCCTCCCCACTATGATCTTCCCATTTATTATTTTAATCTCACCCATTTTGATTAAAAATGGGAAGATCATTGTGGGGAGGAGGGAGTATTTGAAAAATAATTACTTCGTATTAGAAAAATGTAAATTTTTCAAAAATGGAAAAAAATTATTCTTACGAAATTACGCAGAAAAATAAACGCACTACAATAGTCGATAAGTGACGGAATAGAAATGACCTACCAATTGTTAGAATTATGAAAGATTGATTATGAATTACATGAATATTATTAATGAATTCTATTTATAGGATTACATAGTAACACAGTTTGGAGTTTGGGTAGGATACAGAAACTAAAATATTCTAGGAGATACAATTACTAAACTAAATTATATCACAATCTGAGAAAATAATATCTAACATATATATACGATATCTCTAATACCAATGTCCCACGAATCTGGGAGAACCGAATTTGAACTAAGAGCATGTTTTATCATGGATAAAATTTTCTCCATATTTTCTCTCCATTATTATTCTCCATCTTTTTTTCTCTACCCAAAATTTTTTAATTATAATGGATATCATTTTTCTCCATCAACCCCTCCATTATGGGACCCACACCTTTCCCAACTCATTTTTATCTATCTACCCCCACTCATTTTCAACATTATTTTATTATAATTAACCTATGGCCCCCACCATAATTCTCCATGTATTTCTCCACCAACATGGAGAATTTTAACTTTCTCCATGTTGATGGAGAGTATATGCATGGTAAAAAAATGATATTTCTCTCCATGGCACCTCATGGAGAGATTTTTCTCCATTGTAAAACATGGCTTAAGATGAAATTGATAAGAAATTGATCTGAAGCAATTCTAATTCCAAATTTAAAGGTTACCAAACACTTGAAATGTCTTTATCCCGAAATTCAATTATAAATTCATGTTGACAAACATGTCATAATGTAATTCGTTGCCTTAAACAATTTCAGTGTCCCGCTAAAAAAGTACTCCTTATTAAAAAGTTTAGCTTTTTAAAGTGGACAAGTAAGTTAGTTGTAGTGGGTTTTAAGTATCGGATACGAATGATAATTTTGATTCCTGAGAATGTTTTTGACAACAAAATTTTACATGACTTTCTTAGCCACATAGGAGTATTTAACAATGAATTTCTTATAACATCAATATAGTTAGTAATGGCTGCACACGTACTTTCCAATTGTACGAAAGTCACATACATGGTACGGAGTATATATTTCTAGCATACTATAACTATTCCCTGATAGGATATTTGAGAACTTGAATTAGGATATGAATTTCGGATTTGAAATATTTTACTTCCTCCATTTATTAATGTTCTATCCATTTTCCTCTTTGGGACTTTTTTTTATTGTTCTTCCTATTTCTATTCTTTCCATTTTAGTCTCTCTCATCCTCATTTTTTAATATTTTCTACTATGATCACACTTATATCAACTTTTCTTCTATTTTCATTCTTTATTCATTTTTCTTTAAGAACCGTGTATAAATCAAATGGGTAGAACAATAAATAATGGAGGGAGTAAGTATCTGGGAACTTTGGGTTTTGAAATTGAAATTGAGACAAAATTCAATCTAGTTCAAATTTGATTCTCTCAATTCTTAGTACTCCGTATATGGGTAGTCATTTTAATTCCGTCATTTTTTTTCCGCATAATTTTGTTAGAATATAATCTTACTTTATTTTTTTTTTCCTGTAATTGAAAATTTTCAAAAAAAATGGTGACCTTGACCTGGCTCTGTTAAGGATAAAGATACAGGATAACTTCACAGTATATTCTCCATAGTATATTCTTATATTCTTAAGATATTCTCCTTAATTGTAGATATGATATCTCTAGTATTTAGATAACTGTATAATCCTTTAGATACTAGGTTACGACCTATGTATGAGTTAGCCTCATGTTCATCACTTGTATTTAAACGTTATTCTTGATTAATAATAATTACTCATTTAAACATACTTGTCTTACATGGTATCAGAGCTTTAATCGCTCCACCCACAAAATAAACTAGCCACAAAAACTCGTCCTTTTCCGGCAAATCTCGCCACCCTAGGCCACCATGACCGGCTCGGCTACAATATTCACAAATCCACACGATGCTACGACACCGTTCATTGCTGTCGAACTTGCTGGCATCGAAAAATTAACCCCTCTTACCTATCGGAGTTGGTCCAACACTCTTTCTGATCTCTTTTATGGGTTCGATCTCGTCAAATATGTTGATGGAACTCACCCCTGTCCACCGGCAACCGTAACCACCAACGACGACAAACCTATCACCAAACCAAATCCTGCCTACGAATCTTGGATGCGCCAAGACTCCCTGCTCAAGGCAACTCTTCGTGGAACGGTGTGTGCGGCTATTGCTCCTCTCCTGAACCCGCACACTACCTCGGCCGAGATGTGGAAGTATCTTCGCACTACTTATGCGAATCCCTCTCGTGGACATATCATGCAACTCAAAGATCGTCTCAAATCTATTGTCAAGAACGATCTTTCTGCCACTGAATATATGCAGACCATTGGAGCCTCCGTAGACGAATTGGCTCAACTTGAGAAGCCTTTGGATGCTGAAGATGTCGTTGCCACTGTTCTCCAAGGGCTCGATCCTGCTAAGTATAGGTCTCTAATTGACGCTGTAAAGCATCGGGACACAACCATCTCCTTTGAGGCGCTTCACGAGCGTCTCATACAATATGATCTTTCTCTAAAACACTCACCCATGGAAAACATTCACTCCCCCGCGTCAGCCCATGCCGTGTATCATCAAAAACCACGCAACCCACCTCGAGCCTCCACCGAACCCGCCCTCCTACCCAATCCCTCTGACCAAAACCTTCCCCCGTTTAAAGGT
Organism: Agrostemma githago; assembly: GCA_958450325.1. Taxonomy (NCBI): domain Eukaryota; kingdom Viridiplantae; phylum Streptophyta; class Magnoliopsida; order Caryophyllales; family Caryophyllaceae; genus Agrostemma; species Agrostemma githago. The sequence continues at coordinate 52,198,589 of OY288258.1, read as the reverse complement.
AAATGTCAATGGTGTCACACCCAGGGTCACTACCTTAAAAATTGTGCCATCTTTAGGTCTCTTCACCCGCATATTGTTGTACCCTCCCGACCATCTCCCTCCCGGAATAACCCTCCTCGGGCTAACATGGTTTCGGCCACCCCACCCGCACCCTGGATTATAGATAGTGGTGCGACACACCACATCACCCATGACCTCAACAATCTTGCTCTTCATGCACCATATGATGGGACCGATGATATTTTGATTGGAGACGGCTCTCCCCTTCAAATCGCCAATATTGGTTCCTTTTCTCTTAATGTCCCTCACACTTCTCTCAAATTTAATAAAGTTCTTCATGCACCTCTTATCTCCAAAAATATTATTTCAGTTTCTCAATTTTGCCTTGATAATAACGCAATTGCTAATTTTTCCCATGATTCTTGTGTCTTACAGGATCGATTGACGGGACATGAGCTTTTGCGAGGTCAACTTAATACGGGCTTGTACGAATGGTGTCATCCGAGCGTCCCTCCCACGGTCCTTCTTGCCTCCACGGATCCCACCCATCTTTGGCATCATCGACTCGGTCACCCTTCGTCCCCTATTATTAGTACTATCTTTAAACTAGCTAATCTAAAATTCTCCAATAAATACTCGCATTGTAATGCTTGTTTGACTAACAAAAGTCATAAATTACCGTTTGCTATTAATTCGTTAAAAACTACTAAACCTCTTGAATTGCTTTATTCCGATGTTTGGACCTCTCCTATTCACTCCGTTGATGGTTTTAAATATTTTGTTGTTTTTGTTGATCACTTTACACGTTATACTTGGATTTATCCTTTAAAAAATAAATCCGACACCTTTGGCATTTTTAATCGGTTTCGTGCACTCGTTGAAAATTTTGTTAACCTTGAAATTATTCAAATTTTTTCTGACAATGGGGGTGAATATCCCAAACTCACCCCATCTATCACTAATAATGGCATTACTCATCTCACTTCCCCTCCCCACACCCCTGAACACAACGGTCTCGCTGAACGACGTCACCGTCACATTGTCGAGACTGGTCTTGCACTTCTCACACACGCCAATATGCCTACCACATATTGGTCTTATGCCTTCACCACTGCGGTTTATCTCATCAACCGCATGCCCACACGTAATCTTACCAACTCGTCACCCTTTCTCAAGCTCTTTGGACATAGTCCAAATTACACTAAGCTACGTAGCTTTGGGTGCTTATGCTACCCATGGCTGCGACCCTACACTAGGCACAAACTTGACCCTAAGTCTAAGCCATGTATTTTCATAGGCTACTCCTCCACCCAAAGTGCGTATCACTTCCTTGACCTTACTACCAAACGTATTTACACATCGCGTCACGTTCAATTTATTGAGGATATATTTCCGTTCCCCTCCCCCCTAACCCCGAGCCCTCGCCATCTGCACTCTCCGATTGGTGCACGGGCTCCCTCACTATCCTCACACCCATGACACCCACACCACCTCCGGCGGCAACTATTCCCGCCGACAGCCCCTCCCCGGACCCTTCTCACAACCCGGACCCTCCATCATCTCCCGCTGAACCGGCTGTCCCAACAGCCCTATCTCAGCCTGAGCCCTCTAGCCCCACGACACGGCTCATGAATAAAATCCGTGTCCCCAATCCTAAGTATGCTGCCTTAACCCACGTTTCCACTGCTACTTCCGCCCCTATTACCCTTAAGGCTGCCTTAGCTGATCCGCAATGGCTATCGGCCATGAATGCAGAATATTCGACACTTCTATGCAACAACACTTGGTCTCTCGTCCCTCCCAACCCTTCCTATAATGTCATTGGTTGTCGTTGGGTCTTTTGGATTAAATATAACTCCGATAACACTATTAATAAATATAAAGCTAGACTTGTTGCCAAGGGATTTCACCAACGGTCGGGAGTGGATTACTCGGAGACTTTCAGCCCAGTTGTCAAGCCCGTCACAGTTCGTTTGATCCTTGCTCTTGCTCTTGCTCTTGCTCGTGGTTGGTCCCTTCGACAACTTGAAATCAACAATGCGTTTCTTCAAGGTACGCTAACTGAAATTGTCTATATGACGCAACCTCCAGGTTTCGTTAACTCTGAACACCCTAAATCATGTGTGTAGACTAACCCGTGCTATTTACGGTCTCAAACAGGCTCCACGGGCTTGGTATACCGAACTACATAATTATCTCGTGTCTTATGGTTTCTCTCAGTCTCAGTCTGACCCATCTCTTTTTTTACTTCACAATAAATCGACAACTATTTACCTCCTCGTTTATGTTGATGATATCATTGTTACTGGCCCTCCTTCCTCGGCCATCTCCACCTTTCTTACTGCTTTTGCCGGCCGTTTCTCACTAAAGGATCTAGGTTTCCCATCGTATTTTCTAGGTGTTAAGGTCACTCCTACATCCACTGGTCTCCAACTTACCCAAACAAAATACATACATGACATTCTCACACGCTCAGCCATGCTTGATTGTAAGCCCGCCACTACTCCTATGGCTCTTTATCCCCCTCTCCTTCACTCCACTGGCTCGCCCATATCCCAACCCACCACCTATCGTGCCTTAATTGGCAGTCTTCAATACTTATCTCTTACCCGTCCCGACATAGCTTTTAGTGTCAATAGATTGGCTCAATTTATGCAGGATCCCCAGGAGTCTCATTGGTTGGCTCTCAAACGACTACTTCGGTATCTTAAAGGCACTCTCCAGGTTGGTATCAATTTGTTTCGTAGTTCTCCATTATCACTTCACGCCTTTTGTGACTCTGATTGGGCAGGTGACAAAAGGTCCTATGTGTCTACAACCGGTTTCATTATTTACTTAGGCCGGAATCCAATTTCTTGGTCCTCCCGTAAGCAACAAGCAGTTGCTCTCTCTACCACTGAAGCCGAGTTTCGGGCAGTTGCTACTGCTACGATGGAACTAATGTGGCTCCAGTCACTTCTGTCCGAGCTTCGGTTCGCCGTCACCTCTCCTCCTGTTATTTTTAGCAACAATCTTGGTGCTACAACCTATGCCGCAAATCCAGTCTTCCACTCAAAGATGAAGCACGTTGCGCTGGCTTTCTACTTTGTTCGTGATCATGTTAACCATAATCGTCTTCGTGTTCAACACATTTCCTCGTCTGATCAACTCGCAGATCTTCTTACAAAGCCGCTGTCACGACCGGCCTTCGAGCCTCTTATACGCAAGATCGGACTTTCCCTTGGAACGTCCTTCTTGAGGGAGCGTGTTAAGGATAAAGATACAGGATAACTTCACAGTATATTCTCCATAGTATATTCTTATATTCTTAGGATATTCTCCTTAATTGTAGATATGATATCTCTAGTATTTAGGTAACTGTATAATCCTTTAGATACTAGGTTACGACCTATGTATGAGTTAGCCTCATGTTCATCACTTGTATTTAAACGTTATTCTTGATTAATAATAATTACTCATTTAAGCATACCTGTCCGAATTCCAAATCCAAATTCAGGGGTATCCAAGCACAATTTTGTATTTGGATTTTGATTTGGATTTAAATTCTAGAAATTCAAATACAAGAATTGAAATTATGAAATTCAAATCAATATCGAGTACCAAAACGCAACCTGAATGAATTCTTGCTATTATTCTTAATATTGTCATAAATTGCTTGAGACCGTTGGCTTTCTTATATTAGCTACTTAGCTTGATCCCATTCGTTAATCTTAAAGTTTATCTATATAAAGTGGAGCTAACTGCTGATTGGAATAATCTTTTACTCCGTATTTGTTAGTGAGAATTTGAAGTGTATGACTTCATATTTAGTAAGTTATCAACAATCAAAATGTTTCTTTTCATTTTGCCAATAGCTCTCTACTTTCTATCTAAACTAGTACTCCGTAGCTTATATCTTCTTGACATTATTAAACTATAGATTGCTTTCAACTTCTATCTTCTATAAATTAATGTACCTAATTTTTTTTTTGTGTTGAATAAATTTGTGCGGTATACAACAAATTGAGTCAATTAATTGATCAATAATGTACTAGTAGGATGATTTATGATTTTCAACATTGACGGTCCGGATTGGATGAGACCGTCTTAGAGCCTTTAATTACTCCTATTTCTTTTTGCACAAAATCTTGTAAGAAACGGTCTCTCAATAACTTATTACCACTCTTTAGTACCACTCTATGTTCTATTCGTACCCTTAAATGACAAATTTGTTTTGTACCTGTTTTTATAACAAGCGTACCCTCTTTATATTTGTATACTCTTTTATGTTAATCGTACCTATTTCTATTAGGTTTGGTACCACTGTTACTTCCATTTCCATTTGTAGTTGTGTTTGTACTGCCATTATTGTCATCAATTTAAGTTGGGTTCTAATACATAGTCCAATTTAATTTAGGAGTTGTAACAGCCACCATTGCTCTCTTCACCGATCTTGACATCCTCCTCAACCTGGTATCAATCGGTACTCTTTTCGTCTTCTACATGGTCGGCAATGCTGTAGTTTACCGGCGATATGTAACTCCTGGGACCACGAATCCTCGCCCAACACTAGGGTTCCTCCTATCTTTTTCACTAACATCGACAATCTTCAGCTTACTGTGGCAGTATGCACCACCTGGTAAACTGAAATACGCCATGCTCGTGGTATGCTCAATAGGCGCCTTTACTTTTCTACTGTTATTCCAGTGCCTTGTTCCACAAGCAAACAAACCCGAGTTTTGGGGAGTTCCTCTTATGCCCTGGATACCATGTCTATCGATATTTCTCAACATTTTCTTGCTGAGTTCTCTCGATGGACCCTCCTATGTTCGGTTTGGTGTCTTCTCAACCATGGCCATTGTTGTATATGTGACGTATAGTGTCCATGCAAGCTTCGACGCAGAAGAAAATGGGTATTTAAGCCACAAGAATGATGCATGTGAATTGAATAATGATAAAGGATCTAGTACAAGTAAAAGTGTTATCGTGTCTAATAATAGTGCGTAAAGTTATCCTTCTTTTTACATTTAGTTATTCTTGTAAAGAATATGTATGGAATGAATTGTGAATTCTCATTAACGTGAATAGTCGTATTTATACACGCAAGAACCACGATATAGTTAAAATTCTAACGGAAGACTACAAGTCTACAATAATAACAAGACTAAACTAGCTAAACAATTATTTTCAGTATAGTAAGAGATTAAGTTTTATCTAGACTAATGTCTATCTACAATCTTAAGTCTTATCTTCAATACCCTCTCTCAAGATGGACGTTCCAAGGAAAAGACCAATCTTGTGCAAAATGGGATACAAACTGGGCCTCGTAAGAGGCTTAGTAAGAGCGTCAACCAACTGATCATCAGACGAAATGGGTTGAACACGAAGTAACCCCTGAGCGACCTGTTCACGAACAAAATGAAATGAAAGGGCCACGTGTTTCATTTTTGAATGAAACACGGGATTAACAAAATAGCTAGCAACACCGAGGTTATCACAATATACCATGGGAGGACTAGAAATAGTAAGACAAAGTTCAGACAAGAGAGAACGAAGCCACATAATTTTAGTAGTGACAGTAGCAACAACATGGAATTCAGCTTCCGTGGAGGAAAGAGCAAGAGCACGTTGTTTCTTGGAGGACCAAGAAACGGGGTTACGGCCGAGATAGACAATGTATCTCGTAGTAGAAATATAGTCATGTTTATCACCTGCCCAATCTGCATCACAGTAGGCATGAAGAGAAAGAGGAGTGACACGGTGTAATTGAATACCAACAGGAAGCGTATCTTTGAGATAACGAAGAAGACGTTTACGAGCGAGTCAATGGGTCTATTGAGGATCGTGCAAAAATTGAGCTAGTCTATTGACACCAAAAGAGATATCAAGACGGGTAAGAGAGAGGTATTGGAGACTACCAACAATAGCGCGATAGTCATTCGGGTTAGAAATGGAGAGGCATATGACGTGGAGGGATATACTCCTTCCTTAGAATTATGTCTCTGCCTCCTTCGTTAGAATAAATAATACCCTCCGTACCGATTGTCATATTGTTTTGCCGTCGTCGTGTTCTCTGTTGACTCGATCCTCGCCAATACCGCTCTCACCCTAGTCGTTGTCTCTTTCTCATGTTGTTTCGACAACTGCCGCCGCACTAAACCTCCCCCCCATCACATCATCGCCTTCTTCGTGTCCATCTCAGGTTCCCCTCAGCAACCACCCTTGCCCCACGGGCCGGGTGATCTGACTTTGTCGGCTACGACCCGCATGGTCAACCATCCGACACAGGATCGAAGAGCCCAGTCAGGTGTTTTATGTTTTGGTTTAGTCGTTTTTTTTTTAAAATTATACTATTGGGTTTGCTCAGGTCCACACAGTTTGTGGTGCATTACGGGTTGCCACGCTCCCGTTCTCCATTTTTTAAAGAGTGTCACGATCTTCCGCTTCGGCCTCGTGCACCATTAGCTTTGTTAGCGTTTATTTTATTTTATTTTCGGCATTCGAGCAAATTCGAGACATAGGTTCAAGGCACGTCAAGCTTTATATATTCCCGTCATTAGTATAGCTCTAGATTCGTTGTACCTAGTTATTACCTCCGGTATTTATACCGAGCTAGTTCAATGATATAATAATCAATCCATTACATACACTTACACAGTTACACATGGATTGGCCTTGTATGGTGTCTAGTACTCGGAGTTTGGTTGAGAGATTTTCCTTGTCCTCAATTATCTACTTGGTGGATCTTTTGCACCATTGGTCATCTAGTTGTAGGGTTATATAATCAAGGTAAAGGAGTTTATTCTCCATCGGAGGTATATATGCTCTCCACTGTTTCTTTTTACGCCTTTTTCGCAAGTGCGTAAGTACACCTTGCCTTTGTCACTTTGCAACTCGGCTATATCAGTGTCCCCTCAGAGGTGGTTATTGTTTGATGAAGTGGATAAAGACGTTCCTGTCCAATGCTCCGTTCACCAACATTCTGTCGTTATTCACCGATGCTTTTTTTCGTACGGTTATTCTATTAAAAGTTGTCTCTTATTTAGTTTCCACGTATAATAAGGGTTGTAATATGGGCTCCCAGAGCCCAAACTTTATGTAATCCCATCTTTTTTCCTGACTGACAATCTCTTATATATTAAAGCAGAAACATTTAGAGGCCTCACATTTATCCACCTCAACATCTGACATGTCAATGATGTGGCGTCGACGTGGCATGTCATATGTGGCAATAAAATTTTCTTTTTACTAAAAGCTGTAGCAGTTTTTAGGCGATAGTTTTTTAAGGAACATCATTTACCCATTACTTTTAAAACCAACTTTCACTTTAAAAAAACTGATATTGAAAACAACCGTCATAGTCAGTTTCCAAATACCCAACCCATGTTTATCTTCTTCTTTCTTAGTACGTTGGAATATCATTTCAAACACCAAAAACTTAGCCTGTTGCTTATGAATCTAACGGAACCATAGGTCCGATTGATGTGTAAATTCTATTGTAATGTATAACCACCAGCCGGAAATTTTCTTCTTTTTTTCTGTTCACACTGAATGTTATGGTTAATGGTCTTCGGAATAGCTTCCCGTGGTCTGATTGTTCTTACCAATTTCCCTTTCAAAGTAGCCTACTCAAAGTGGGTCTTACATCCAAACTCAAACAACCAAACTTCCCCGATTTTCCTACATACCGATCTTCCTCCCTCATTCTGTTTTCGTCTCTGTAATTTCTAAGCAGCTTGGATGTAACTGTTGTGTTCTAATGGCTGCAAACATAGTAGACGAGGTTATTACACCTGTTCATTTTCGTTCAATTATCTTTATCGCTTGAAATGAACTGAACTGAATTTAGATTTACGCCTTTATAGATTGCCAAGGAGAATCTCAGTGAAACAACAATTAAAGAAGAGAGAGTCGTGGCGGTCCGGAGAGGTGGGCTCGATTATTTACTACACCTTATTTTGGTATCACAACTGTGAGTTGACATACTATTTAGTGTTTTCTGTAATTTGTCAACTTTTCACAGGTGATGTTGTGTAACTGCAAATCATTCGATTTGAACAATAACTACTGTTTCATAGTAGTGCGCTTAAAGTGTTTTTGTTATTTGAAAAAGAAAAGGTCCAAGATGTAGAAGGGGTGGAATTAAGGGTACACTAAAGAACGTAGTGGCTATTGGTGCAGGAGTACTTTAGAGAGGATACGATAAGAGGTGCTTTCGACAAGAATCATCCTTTTTAGGGAAATCAATAAGCAAAGAACCATCGAAAAGTGCCTTAGAGATGGATACGATAGAAGGTCTGACAGGCATATCGGAGATGACGTGGAAGATTTGAAGGCTTCAGGTTCTTTGCTTACAACTTCTATTTCTAAGTATTCATTCATTTATTTATTTATTTATTTCGATACATTGTTGTCAACTCGCTCCACTATTATCTGACCCTTAGCTTTATCATCGCACAACATTCTACTTCTTGAAGAAGCTACTTTAACATATCAGTCATTCACACCGACACACCGACACACCGACATTTAAGCATTATTTGACAAAATAAAAGCATGAAAAATAATCTCAATGATACTGCAAAAGTATATGACTATAGGAATTAATTAATGCGTATTTTTGGTTGTATTACTATATCATGGGTATTAATTAATTTACGATTTTTGGTTGTAGTTGTGATTTTGTGGTTACGGTGATTGTGAAAATGTGGATGTTTTATTGTTTTTTTACCCTCGGTAAGTGGTTGTTTTTGATGAATTTTGTTTGATTTTTGATGTTGCGGTTAGGTAAGTTTTTTGATAATTTTGAATGTAATTTCGGATGAAATTTTAATTTGGTTAGTTAACGAGTGTGAATTTTAATTTCTTACCATCTCTCCCCACTATCATGGATCGTCGACTTTTTCTAAGTACAATTTCTCAAGTTTTTCCATTCTTATAGAGATTATAGGTGAAAAAATATCAAACTTTACTTGGTTTTGTGACTCCAAACAAAATTTCAGCTTGACTGCGTTTTCTTCTATGGGCGTGAGGATTGTAGGATAAATTTGTTTAATCTCTCCTTAGAAGCAAATTACAAGTGTTCATTTTCATTTTTTGCTAATTTACTTGACTAGAGTACTATTTTATTCAATTGGTCACTTTAATTCCTGACTTTTTATTTCGACTGTTGTTTTATTTTGTGTGATTAATACTCCCTCCGTCCCAATGAATTCTTTGCCTATTTCATATTGGAGTGTCTCAATGAATTCTTTGTCTTTCTATTTTAGCAATGTTTTTGTATATATGTAATTTGACCTCATGAATTTGGTTTCTCATGTCAGCTCATCATTGGACGTCTTCCCCTTTCTGTCAAATGCAAAGGCAAGGAATTCATTGGGACGAAGGGATTAATAGTTAGTGTCGCATTGATGATGTCGAATAGTATAAAATTTAATATCTGTGTCCTGATCATTGATATGTTAAGTAAGGATTTATTTTTATTAAAGTATAATGGAGTACATAATAATCCCGAGTTTGAGGAGTACATAAAAAAGTATAATACATAAATACTACTCCCTCCGGTTCTTTGAAATTGCAACGTTTGTTAAGATTTGTGAGAAGTATTTTAATCAAATGTTGCAATTGCAAAGAACCGGAGGGAGTATATTTTTAATGATTTTAGTTTTGATCCAACGGACTCGAGTTACTTAAATTAACGGTCATTTCATGCCGCGAATCAAGATTAACGAGTGTCCACTCAGTAAAAATAAGGGAGAAGAATTTGTGGACCGATGTCAAATTTAGTCAGATTTTTATTTAAACAAATCAAATGATTGTATAAGCCGTGAATACAAAACACGAGTAAATAATTAATAAGCAGAAAACGATGATCCACGTAGAATTAATCAAATTTGAGGAGTCGAATTTTGAAGGTAGAAGCAAAGTTCGGAGAGAAGAGAGCGGAGCCAAATCAGTTCGGTTGTGGTTGAAGCCACTGCCCGAAATTCAGCTTCCGTAGTAGATAGCGCTAGTGCTCGTTGTTTCCGAGAAGACCAAGCAATTGGGTTCCGGCCAAGGTAGATAATAAATCCGGTAGTAGAAATATATTTGTTGCCATCACTTGCCCAATCTGCATCACAAAAAGCATGAAGAGAAAGAGGAGTATCGCGAAATAAATTAATACCAACCGTTAGAGTGCCTTTTAGGTAACGAAGCATTCGCTTCAAGGCTAACCAATGAGACTCTTGAGGATCCTGCAAAAACTGTGCAAGCTTGTTGACACCAAAAGCGATATCGGGACGAGTGAGAGAAAGATATAAGAGGCTACCAACAATAGCGCGGTAGTCGGTGGGATTGGGAATGGGTTTGCCCGTAGTAGCCTTGAGTGGCGGGTAGGCGACGATGGGGGTGGGGGTAGGTTTACAGTCAAGCATGTTGTAACGGGAGAGAATGTCATAGGTATATTTAGTTTGTGTGAGAGCTAAGCCTGTTTTAGTAGGGGTAACCTCAACACCAAGAAAATACGATGGAAAACCAAGATCTTTAAGAGAAAAACGACGAGAAAAAGAATCGAAGAAGGATTGAAGTTCCTTCGTCGGTGGACCGGTGACAATAATGTCATCAACATAAACAAGAAGAAAAATAGGATTAGTCATAACTTTGTGAATAAAAAGGGAGGAATCAGAAATTGATTGTTTAAAACCATAAGAAAGTAAAAAAGATTTGAGTTCATTGTACCAAGCCCTAGGAGCTTGTTTGAGACCATAAATAGCTTTAGATAATTTGCAAACAAAAGAGGGAGAATTTGCATTAATAAAACCAGGAGGTTGAGACATAAAAACAGTTTCAGTAAGAGTACCTTGAAGAAAAGCATTGTTGATATCAAGTTGTCGCAGAGACCAACCACGGGAGAGAGCAAGTGCTAAGACGAGACGAACTGTTACCGGCTTAACAACAGGACTAAAAGTTTCAGAGTAATCTACTCCGGGACGTTGAAGAAAACCTTTAGCAACTAATCGTGCTTTATATTTTTGAATTGAGTTGTCGGGATTATATTTAATACGAAAAACCCATTTGCAACCAATTACATTGTAGGAGGGGTTAGGAGGAACAAGTTCCCATGTGTTATTTTTAACTAAGGCTTGGTATTCATCTACCATGGCTGAGTGCCAATTTGGGTCAGCTAGGGCAGACTTGACCGTAGTAGGAGGGAGAGAAGGAGACACGACGGAGGCTAGAGAGACATACTTAGGGTTAGGGACTCTAATATTGTGCATAGCACGAGTCACAGGACGGTTCGAGGGAGGAGGGGTAGGTGTGAGTGAATCGGTATAGGGAACCGAGGAAGGGGAAGACTCGGGCGAGGAGACCGAGGAGGGAGAAGGCGAGGAAGAAGCAGCGGAAGAGGTTGAAGAGGCAGCGGAAGACGGAGGGGAGGGTGGGACAACGGGAGGGGTCCGGGGAGGGCGGGTCCTGCGCGTGTAGACACGCAGGGGGGTAGTCGGGTCGGGCTGATTCGGGACCGGGTCAGGATTCGGGACCGGGTCGGGATGCGGAACCGGGTCGGGCTGATTCGGGACCGGGTCGGGCTGACTTGGGGTGGGGACTATCATGAAAAGTGGGTCCGATAGCCATTGAGATGGGGTGACTGGGGAAGAGGCGGCGGGTAGGAGGGAAGGGAAGGGAAAGACCGACTCACAAAATTTAACATATCGAGAAGTATATATTTTATTTGACACGGGCTCTAAACAGTAATAAGCACTTTGAGTGGAGGAATAACCAACAAAGATACATGGTTTAGAACGTGGGTCAAGTTTGTGAGACGCATAAGGACATAACCAAGGATAACAAAGACAACCAAAACTACGAAGTTTATTATAATTTGGAATAGTACCAAACAACCTAAGAAAAGGAGAGTCATTGTGAAGGACGGGTGTGGGCATGCGATTTATTAAGTAGACCGCTGTGACAAAAGCATACGACCAATATGTGGTAGGTATGTTAGCATGGGTGAGGAGAGAGAGACCAGTTTCGACAATATGACGATGACGTCTCTCAGAGATACCATTGTGTTCGGGGGTGTGGGGAGGGGAGGTGAGATGGGTTATACCATCGGAGTTGACGGAGGGGGTGAGTTTTAAATATTCACCCCCGTTGTCGGAAAAGATTTGAACTATGGGTCGATTAAAAAAAAATTCGACTAAGGCACGAAAACGATTAAAAACTGAGAATGTGTCAGATTTACGTTTTAAGGGATATAACCAAGTGTATCTAGTAAAGTGATCTACAAAAACGACATAATATTTAAAATTATCAACGGAGTAAAGAGGAGATGTCCATACATCCGAGAAAACTAATTCTAGAGGGTGAGAGGAGGATAGAGAAGAAGTGGAAAAAGGAAGTTTATGACTTTTATTAATATTGCAAGCATTACACGGGTTGGACAAGGCCGGTGTAGTTTTTATTTTAGCTAAATTAGTAATAGAACTAAGTATAGATAAGGATGGATGACCAAGTTTGTGATGCCACGGATCCGGAGAGATGATGGTGGTGTAGGCCGAGATGGGAGAGGAGATGGGGTCACGTGACGGAGTCCATATATATAAGCCGGATTTAAGCTGTCCCGTTAGCAGCACCTGTCCCGTTAGTCGGTCCAGCAAAACACAAGATTTAGAAGAAAATTTAGCAACAGCATTGTTGTCAAGACAAAATTGTGAGACAGAAATAATATTTTTGGAAATTTTTGGAGCATGTAAAACATGATTGAATTTAATGAGATGAGAAGAAGGAGATTTTATAGAAAAGGAACCAATATTATTTATGGTAAGAGGAGAGCCATCGCCAATCAATAGATCGTCGTTTCCATCGTAAGGTGCGTGGAGGGCAAGGTTGTTGAGATCATGAGTTATGTGATGAGATGCGCCACTGTCAATGATCCAATTTGGAGGGTAAGAGTCGGGGAGAGTGACGGTATTGGCTTGCGGGTTAGAACGGCGGGCTTGGTTCGCGGGAGGGGCGGGTCTTGGTGGGACGGTGATATTGGGATAGAGATTGCGAAATATGGCACAAGTGCCGAGGTAGTGAGCAGGAACATGGCACCATTGACATTTACCCTTGAAAGGGATTGTATTGGTACCGGTGTGGGGAGTCGGGAGGAGACCGGGTTGATTGGATTGGTTGGGGCGTGTGTTAGGACGATTGTTAGGGCGATTGTAGGCGGCTAGGGCGGAGGCCGGGAGAGGGGAGGTGGTGGAGTTTTGGGTGTGTTTGAGTGAGAGGTCATATTGGATAAGGCGTTCATGTAGGGCGTCGAAGGATATGATGTTTGACGTGACCAATTCCGATAAGTTGCTGGGGTGAGTGCCGTAACATTGGCTAAGTTCACCGCAATAAGAGGGACATTGGGCTCGTGAGGGTTGGCAAGGATCGATGATGAACCGGCCATGTTGCGGGAAGAATTTTTTGTGCGGTTTTGATGTGAGCGACGTGAAGAAGGGAGAAAGGAGGTTGAAGACGATTTTCTAGATGGAATCGTTTTGCTCTGATACCATGTAGAAAAGTTATTGAAAGTGAATTGAGAATTTCATTAACATGAGCACAATATTTATACAGGCTAGAAACCTAATACAGTTAAGGAAAGAGTAAATCTAGTATCTAACTAGAATCCTAGGAATAGGAAAGTTACAGTATTTGGCAATAATACAAAGATTACAAAATATAGTAGATTACAAAGACTAGAAGATATTCCTAAATAATATCTTTAACTAATATCTTCAATAGATAATCACTAAAAAATAAGGGAAATAATTAGTAAAAATATTGTTGGAATAACTTTATAAATCATTTTAAATTTAACAATTAACCAATTATTATTTGTTTTAATAATATTTGGATACAAGGATATCAAAATGAATTTAATGTTCAAACAACTTTATTTATTTTCCATACAATTTTTGTTTAAATATGTTACGAGAATTAATAATTGTAAATGTTCTTTCCATTTATAGAATATGACAAGTTTTGAAGTAACCTTCGCGCAATTTGTGCGGGATTAAACTAGTTACGTATGTAACCAAAGATATAGACAAAAGAAAATAATTAGTTACAATGTACGTTCATAAAGTAAACGTATAAAAATGAATGGAACGAATAAAGTTATACTTCTTCCATTTTTTTTATTTTCTTCCCATTTTTTTTCACAGTCTCCAAGATATATGGTACTTTGACCGTATTTTCCGACATGTAAATCAAACTTTTCTTGACGAAATTTATATTTTATGAAAGATAATTTGATACGAGCAATAAATGTGAACTTTGAGTTTTATATATAAAATCATTTTTATTCTCCAATATATTGACCCTCAAAAAGCAAATGAGAAGAAAATAAGCAAACGAAGGGAGTATTTAACTCGTACTCCCTCTCATCCAAACAATTTTTTTTACACTTATTGTAAATGTATAATCCAACCAACTCTTTAGATTTCATTTTTGACAAAAAATTTTACCTTATAATTCTCATATCTTTCCTTTATTTGCACGAAATGTCACTACTTTTTCCCTAATTTAATTTTGGTGGATCCATAACACCATTTGATTTACCAATAATACCCTTACTTTTATCAAAATGGTACATAAATGATTGATGGATGATAGGAAGTAACTTGTTATAACAAAATGATAAATAATTCCGTCACAAGAGAGATTAGCTAGCTCTCTAGTATCGGGGGAGTGGCAGCAGTAATATAGTAATAGTACAAAACCCGTGTCTACGCACGGTTTTTTTAATTAATTTTTGTTTATACAAATAATTTAGTTACTTACTAAATTATATTACCTCTGTCCAAGTCTATAATAACTTAAATTTTTTTTTAGTATTCAATCAACCGTTCACGTTTCTGGATTTTGATTATTTTACCCTTTAATTTTTGATTTAAAGCATAATAAATACAAATCTCATTGCCTTATTTTTTTTGTATAAAATAATATTTTGTTAGGATAAGATGACTCGTCAAAATCCGACCCGAATGGGTCGACACGTTGGATACTTGGATCATGACGTGTCATTAAAACTATCTTGATATTAGTATTTATATGAGTATATAATATTTAAAATAACAATTAAAAAATTATTAAATTTAATATTATAAATTACGAAAAGAATAATTTTATATAAATTTTATAGCTATATACATTTTATAGCATCTAATAGTAAAATATTTTTTTATGAATAATATAATTTTTTACTTATAAATACGATAATTATTTAATTTAACAACATTAGTGATGTTAAATATGATTAATATTAAAAGAAATACTTCATATTTTTTATTTGATAAAATGTAAGGCGTTAGAAATTATACATGCTCGATATTCTAACTTAACTCGATCTGTGACATTTATTTGACCCGAGTACCCGACCCTGTAATTTGTCCAACCCGTATGACCTAACCCGTTCATCCCGTTTACCATGTTTATTCAAAGCATGTTACAATATAATTTTATTTTTTCCCAAATTTATGTATGGAGTAATTGGTAAAAATTGATTGATAGTAAAGATTTTGGTTATTGTATGGTTGGACATTGAAAAATTGGGCTTTTAATGAATGTAGACAAAAGTTTATTTTGTCAAGCCCAATCAGGTAATGAAGATGTAGAATTTTGGCGGGAAAGTTGAAATTGCTCATTTGTCCATTATTGTTTTAGTGAATAGAGGGATATTTGTAAATGTAATCACAATATATTATGTCTAAAAATATACTGTATTTTTTCCTAAATGTTGTAACGGGATGAATGAATCATACACAATTGAGTTTTATTTAATGAATTTGGACAAAAATTAACTTAGTATCCTGATATTTTCGTGAGATTAGTATCCTGATAGAATATAATTTATTAGGAATCTTTTTGTTAAGATACAGCTTAGGTATCTTTTTGTTAGGAAAAAATTATTGCTTATATTAATAGAATATAATTTATTTTTACGTGATAATTAGGCCTCATTTTTTTAGTAGCAATGGATTTTATGCATGTAATTAAAAATGAAATTAATCTCAGCTTCTTCTTTTTTTTCACTTATGAGTATTATACAACTTATTAAACATCATACATTTTATTTCCATCTTTATTTATTTTATTACTTCATGTAATTATTTATGTAAGAGTGATTTTACGTCCACCTATAAGAAACTAAATAAATATAACAGTTTTAAAAAAAAATATTGTCTAATAGTTTAAAAATTATAATAAAAAAAAATTAAACATCATAAATTTTATTTCAATCTTTGTTTATTTTAGTACTTCATGTAATTATTTATCTAAGAGTGATTTTACGTCCACCTATAGGAAACTAAATAAATATAATAGTTTTAACAAAATAAATTGTCTAATTAAAAAATTTATAATAATAAAAAAAATTAAACATCATAAATTTTATTTCCATCTTTGTTTATTTTAGTACTTCATCCAATTATTTATCTAAGAGTGATTTTACGTCCACCTATAAGAAATTAAATAAATACAATAGTTTTAAAAAAAATATTGTCTAATTGTTTAAAAATTATAATGTAATAGTTTTACGTCCACCTATACAAATTTACTAGTTGTGATGCCCGTGCGATGCACGGGTGCAACAATAACATTATAATATGATGTCCTACGATCAGCTAATTATCATTCTTTTTAATTCTGCTAATTTAATTTGATACTCAACCCTGTTATTACAATCTACTAACTATGCTTGGCTAATATTATGCTACTTTGGCGGAAGTGGTCACTCAATAGTACATATCGAGTCATTCCACTTACTTGAACCCCAGTTCGACGATTCCTACAATCGAAATGAACAACCTTTGGGCTGACCCTGAATACGAATCGATTAGAAGCATAAACATATGAAATCCAACATTAACTATGTCACATAATCTAGATCTATCCTATCATTCTAATTTTTTTACTTAAAAAAGGTAAAAAAAAAAAATTAGGCATTCGAACTATTTATGACCCGTATTCTAACCATAACTATAACCCGACCCATGACTCGTATTTGACCCGACCTGCCCAACAGGTCTAGTACCTACATTAGTTATCTGGTGAAACAAATGATGTTCATCAAGATACCATCACCTATTCCGTTAGCAATATAAATATGTCTGTGACAACTCAGATGAAACAATGAGTTTATCTATATCTTTTACTCTCTAACCATTTGATTTTCTACATTGAATATATTGAATGTATGGTATCAACTTGCTCTAAATTTGACCCGACCCGCAAACCTGCCCCATCCCATTTGTTGTTTTTAGAGTCATGAACCTGTTTTTCTTACCCGAATCTTAAGGGTGTGGATGGATAATAAAATGAGAGAGAAAGCTAAGGGAGTAGTGGAAAGGGAAAAAGAGAAGAGAAAGTGTCGGGAAGGGGAGGGAGAATGGAGATGATACATTTTCCCTCCAAATTTTGTCTATTTTGGATAGAGTGGATCATGGGTCGTACCGTTCGATTGACTTGTCCCGTCCGGCCCTAATTTTTAGCGGGCTTGGACACAACATTTTCAATAATATACAAAAGTCTGATCCGCGAACATGTCTCAAGCCGACTTGTCCGTGGGTCAAAATTTTACCCTTAGCCCTGCCCATGTCCGACCCGAACTCGCATATAGATTACCTCTAATTTTGGAGGGAAAATATTTTGCTTTGGAGGAGAGGAATGGAGAAATCCATTTTACTTTCACCTACAAATCGCTTCGTCCCATTTTGCTAACCAAACAAAGAAACTTGCTTAGATCACTTTTCTTCCCCTCCATTTCCTTCCAAATTAATCTTTCAAAACAAACCTAAATGACCTATTAATTTTGGACCATGACGTGGACTGACCTATTCAACTCGTTGGAAAAAAGAGACTACAAAACCTTAGTCTAAAATCTCAGCTCAAGCCAACATATTCATATGCCTAGATTTTGCTAAAATTCTAGTTATTCGATATAATTAATTATTATATGTTATCCTTTTATTTTAGGGTTATTTAACAACAATAATATCAACTATAGGGTGTCTTCCCAAAATAATACAAATTTCAATAAATCCGAGAATAATACGTATTATTGAAGTAGTTAAACAAGAGTAGTATAAGTGACTTTATAATCTGCTACATCAGGTCACCTAATTAATATTTAACCTGCTACTTATCCTCCATCCTTCTCCTTAGACGACGGATAACCGGTGAACTGTGTCGGGTCAACTTCGGGTCAGGTCACTTTCGAGTTATAATAATCGGGTTGACTTCGGGTCGGGTCGGATAATTTCGGGTTCGGGTCATTCTTGGGTTTGCTGTTTTCAACCTCTTTAGGGATATTGTAGACACCCGCATTTTGACTGCCACGTGTCTATGGTAGTCTCCGAAAAACACCCGATGATGATTGGACGTCAACGTGACTTAGTATACTCGGAGTTGGGCTCGGAATTCATAATATCCGACATGGACTTTTTAGCGGAGTAAAATCTCACAAAACAGACCTCAAATTCAGGCCCAATGGGTCGTCCCGAGTCAAATGAGACTAATTTGGGCCAAAACCGACACCAAAAATATTTCCCGTCTTTTGGCGATCGGGTCAAAACCCGGTCAAAGGCAAAACCGTCTCAGAAATCAGCTGAAATCATTTAAGCGCCCAAATTTGAATTCAAAAAAAAAAACAAGTCAAAAAAAACAAAATATTCTTTCCCCCTTTATCTCGATTTTGTTTGATCCACTCGATCGAGTGGATTGCCCACTCGGTCGAGTGGAGCGCTTCGAGCTGGGCTTGGCCCATTTTCTAAAGCACTCGATCGAGTGCACTAGGGCCACTCGATCGAGTGCCCCCTAGGTCGTGGGAAACGTCTATAAATACCGACTCATTCCCATGCATTTTGAAGACTCTTTTTTTTTTTACACATTTACCCTACAATTTCAGCCACATTTTACCCTACTTTCCCCTACATATCTACACTACAAACCCTAAGCAAAAACACCTCAAAAATCCGAGCCATTTATACCTCGGAAACCGACACAACACACATACATATCCATACACACCGTAACTCGCGTGCATCCTCGATACTCCCAAGCTTTGTCGCTGTTCACGAGTCCGTTTCCGAGGTCCATACTAGCATGTACGTTGAGGGTGTTCCAAACTCCTTTTTAATCTCTTTTAAATATCGTTTTTATGCACATTTTCATAATGTTGTATCGTAGTAACACGTACACATACACTAACTTTTTCATCTTTTCGCATTTCTAATTTTGCATCATTTTTATATCGTTACTAACTCTAATAATACCGCGTATATAATACTAATATCAAAAGTCGGTTTTGAAATGTTGAACTACGATAATCACATTCGATCCGTCTAATCCCTTTACGAGCAACGACGGAGGTGGAGCCCTTTCGAGGAGCCCCGCCCCAATGTACTCAAGGGCGTGACGTGATCGTGATTCGTCGTAGTTGAACATATTTAACTCCATTTCCATAATTGGTTCGAGACCCGTTGACACGAATACCGACATCACATAACCCGAAAGGGTTAGTTTCGATGTCGTGACGTAGAGGGATGAATCTCGTTACTAATTCAAAGTTTCATAATCTAACACAAACGTTTTCATAAAAACTCCGGTGACGGTATTATAATCGTTCATACACGATTATAGTACCGGAGGCCGAGTCGAATACAAATCGTGCGATATTTGTATTCGACTTGGCCGATCATCGATTTCAAGTCATAAAATCGAGCAAATCACTACTCGTACAGGGGGCACTCGACCGAGTGCCATAGGCCACTCGATCGAGTTGCACCCCAAAAACTGGGCAGTAGCCCCATTAACGACACACTCGACCGAGTGCCATAAGGCACTCGATCGAGTACCCCCCCAAAAAATGGGCAGTAGCCATGTTAATGGCGCACTCGGTCGAGTCAATCAATGACTCGGTCGAGTGGGTCTGGCAACTCAGAAACCCGAGGGCTTGGACATATATTCCGAGCCCCGTTCTTATCGACTTTAGACCATCGACCGACCCTTCATCATTTTTCAAAACGCTACACATGTCACGACACGTAGAACGACTTTGACCACCTTTACGTGATAAGTCGGGACAAGACTACGAAATGCGAGACTAGGCTAGCAATACGCCACAATCTCCTATTTCCGTCCTTCGCTTAATATGTAACATAATACGTATTTAAGCGGGGTAGTCCATCTACATAATTTCGCAGTCTAGTTTATATATGGGTCCGTTTTTATCTTTGTTTTACGTTAATTTGTTTATGTCGTATTGTGAATTCCGGGTTGTATTTCCGCCCGTGTAGCTTGTACGCTTTTTTATTTCTTTTTCGAGCATTATTTATTATTTGCTTTTACGCTTTATAAATGAACCTCGCATGCTAAACCATTTCGACCAATAATAAGATGCATTAAATGACGTAGATAACGCAAAATTCGCATGCTTAGTCAAAACGTTGTTTGCATATCATTTAATTATTTTACTAGCGCGCGTATCACGAACACGAACGATGTCTTAGTAGAGGCCGCCATGTGCGGGCGGGGTTGGGTGTCCTTAGTGGGCTTCCCAACACGTACCCTCACCCCTTACTCAGAACCTTAGGTTTCCGGATGTCCGAAACCCTTGGCGAACGAGAGTCATTCTTTACACGATTACCGGTATAGATGGTATCGGTATCGCAATGCAAAGGGACGAGCCCCATAAACTCTGAAATCGGAGTGGGCTTACTTTGTGTAAAACCCATGACGACATAGAGTGGGCTCGTATGGTTCCGAATAACCACAAAATTCGGTGGCGACTCCATTTTGACTTAAATTTCGAACCCGAGAACAATCTCACCACGAGATTCATTCGCCTACCCAAACCCGCGCTTCGCCGCGTCGGGGTGGACCTACGTCATGTCCACAATTTGGCGACTCCGCTGGGGATACCTGATGTACCACATGTCATCGGGGTTCCTAGGGTGAGACTCGAAGAGAAATCGTTCGTAGATTAGTGTGCGCGCGTTAGTTTAATGATTCATGCATAACCCATTTTTGCCCGGGCCGGTTACTTGTGACCGACGTCCCACTATACCGCGGTGCATTCCTACATGGGTGCGCTAAAGACATCGATGGTGGAACTCGTCTCGGTTTTGCGGCATGTCCTAAGACCAACTCGGCTTAGGGAGTCCGTCCATCACATGAGAAAGCCATCGTTGTTGGTATAGACCCTATTTTGACCGACCGAGACTTAGCGTAGTGCATACATAAGCGTCGTTATAATGCTTGTTTGACTACGTGCTACTTGGTTTCCGTGTCATTTTTCAAAAACCGTCATTTCAAAATTGCATCTTTCCAAAAATACCCACCTTTCGAAAAACCCGAAATACTGTCCATTTCGGGACCCGTCTTTCCAAAACGCCCAATTTTGAAAAACCCGAAATGCTGCCCATTTCGGGACTCACCTTTTCAAAATATCCCATTTTCAAAACTCGGAATGCCGCTGAAATTTAGGATCAACGATTTGACTCAAAATATCCTTTTCTGTAGTCGGCATGCTGTCCGTTTTAATTCTCGAATTTCCACCCCCACCACCTTGATTTTCGGAATTTTCCTTTTCAAAATTCTAATCTCGGTTTTCGAAATTCCGTTTTGAGTTTTCAAAACTCTCGGAAATTCGTTCATTTTTGCATCCAAACCTCAACCTTTCCAAAATTTTCAACTTTCCTAAAATAAACCTTCCTTATTATAGGACCTACCGTCTATCCGTGTGTCGGGTCTTTGCATAGTACGTAGAGGGTTTATAGCGTCGAAACTCCGCCGATCTTATATCACGAGTTTTCCCCCTTTCCCGAGTCCGCCTTACTTGTCAAGGCACGACCAACCCGTGTAGGGCATACCCCTACAAAGGAAAGTCCGTCCGTACACTCGAGTCAAAAGTCTGGGGAGTAATCTCACGTGGACCTTCTTTCGAACGGGACTAGGCCCACAAAGCCGAAATCCTAAGGAAGTCATACCACCCACGAGTCATCCATCTAGATGTCTTTCTCGAGTCTTTTCCACTCAGTCCTTTCTTTTTTGGGTCGCTCGGGATGTGCTGTTTCCTTTGATTCCAAGACTGGGTTCGGTTTCTGATTACGTGGTGTTCTTACAGACAGACCACCATCAACCAGACACACTCGCAGGATGGAAACTGCCTTAGCTGAAGTGAAAACCTCCGTTGATGCCATGATCGAGAAGCAGGCCGACATCGATGCCCAACTGAATGAAATGAGGGCTGGGCAAGTTGCTATCGTCACTCGATTGGCTTCGGTGGAGCACAGGACTCCTACTACCGGAACTACCGGACCTTTAGCTGAACTGGTTAGCTCGGTCCGCCGATTGGAAGAACAAGTTCATTTAACTGGAAATAACAACATTCACCGGGAAAACAGTCGGGAGTATAACCCGCTAAGTGACAAGCTGCCTGCAAACCTGAACCTCACCGGTTTGCCTATGTTCGAAGGGACTGAAGACCCGTTACTACATGTACGGGCCTTCAAGGAGTTCATGGCCATCAAAGGGGTGGACTCCACCATGTTCAAGAACCTCTTTGCTGCGTCTCTTGAAAAGCACCCTCGGGCCTGGTACTACAGGCTAGACCCGAAGAAATACCCTACATGGGATGATGTGGCCACCAAGTTCGCTCGGAACTATGCTGACAACACCGAGATCCAAACCACAATGAGATCTCTGGAGGTTATGGCCCAGGAGTCGAAAGAAGGTTTTACCAAATACCTTCAACGCTGGAGGGCCGAGAGTGTGAAACTGGTCGACAAGCCCAGTGAGAAAACTTTGGTGGAGGCCTTTGTCAAGAACCTCCTCCCATCCTACCGGGTTCACCTCCGATATGCCGTCATACCCAATTTCACCACCCTTACTGAAATGGGTATGAGGATCGAAGATGATTTGAGACTGGAAGGCCTCACCAAGGCCGCTGCTAAGGGTTACCAAGGGGCTTCTTCCTCCACAACCAAGCCTCAAGCTGCAACCCGCAGCATTTTCGACGCGGTTAATCTATTAGATTCCCCGTCCAAGAGGAACACCCCACCTCGGGTTTTCACTGATATAGGTACGACCTATACTTATGCCTTACAAAGGCTGTCCTCGAAAGGCCTAATCCAACCGATAGGCCCAACTCCTGAAGTTTCGGTCGAGCGACGCTCCAAGAACTACAATGCTCAAGCCTATTGCCAATACCACCGAGGCAATGGGCATGATACCGAGAAGTGCTGGAAGCTGAAGCACTTGATCCAAGACCTGATTGAAAGCGGTAAAATCCCGCTGCCCGGAGATAAGCCCAGTAACAAGGAGAATCCTTTCAGCTCCCACGCCATCTTTACCGGGGAGGTGATCGATTGCTCCCACCTTATCTCCCCATTTATCCCGCAAGTGAACGGGATCTGGTTCGACGACGAGGAAGACGTCTACCTCGCCAAAGGGGAAGCTGTCCCCATCACCGCCGAGGAGATTCGAAAGACTAAATCTCGAGTCTTAACCAGTAACCACCTTGGTCGTCCCTTTCAAGCCACTAGCTCTAGGGACGCCCCTATCCCGACAACCGTCATCACGGAAGTCGCCTCTGAAGAGCCAACTGCTGAAACGGCTCTTGTGAAACAATTGAAGAAGACCCGAGTTGACCTCACTATATGGCAACTCCTGGTTAGTTCTCAAGAACATCGGGAAGCACTTACAAAGGCTCTCGATCAAATTAAGGTCGACTCTTCGGTTACCCCTGCTGAAATGGTAGCCACGGTCTTGCCCCACCTAAAAGGCAAGGCTAAGGAAGAAGGACCGGTGATCACTTTCTCTGAAGTCGACCTACCACCATTTGGGGCCACCCATAACCTGGCCCTCTACATCACGGTGGTCTGCCGAGGAAAATACCTTCCCATGACCCTAGTTGATGACGGGTCTGCTGTGAACGTCCTTCCTCTAAGGACCGCAAAAGCCCTCGGCATTACCGAGGTTGACTATATTCCGACTGCTCAGACCATCCAAGCTTTCGATGGGAGCCCGAAGTCGGTAGCTGGGGCCGTGAAACTAACCATCATCACTGGCCCGATAGGGAAGGAGCTCGAGTTTCAGGTGATCGATGTCACCTCATCGTTCAACTTGCTCCTGGGTAGGCCTTGGATCCACGCGGTCAAGGCGGTGTCCTCCACCCTCCATCGAAAGATCAAGATGCCTCTGCTTAACGATGTCATCACTTTAGAGGCAACACCAATGACTGTGGCTAGCTGTAACGCCACGGGACGCACGGACCTCTGGGGGTTCGATTTTGTGGGGATGATCGAGGAAGAGTACCTCTTTAGGCCTTACTTCACTACGAGTATCGACATGATGCTCCAGAACCTAGGGTACTTTCCGGGGGCTACCTCTCGACCCGATCTTCCAGCTGGGAAGATCATCGAGGTTCTCAAAGACGAAGAATCTCACTTTGGTCTCGGTTATGCCATCACCCCCGACAATGTTGTCCGAGCAGGGATCGAAAAGGCCTGTAACATCCTTAAGGGTATCTACTTGAACCCTTATAGCCCACGGTTGGCTGACTACTTTGTCACACCGGTGTTTGGGGCTGTTCAGGTTGGTCTATACCAACCCAATGCTATGCAGCTCGGGACCCACTTGGCCCGGGACTGCAACTACATTCCGGATGATGTGTTCGCCCTCATCCAGTCCAATGGAGCTGAAGATGCTGAGCCCGCACTAGGGCTACTATTTGGGGAAGACACCGTAGCCCCAACTCCAAAGGAAGACCTGGTCAACCTGATTCTCCGCAGCAACAGGTTTGACCCGACCAAGCTGATCTCGGATGTTGGTTCCGAGACGGGAAACAGGGCCTGGAGGAAGACTGTCAAGTGGACTGACAGCCAGGGAAGGATCTACAAGCTGGTCACCGGAGAGGGAGACATGCCTGAGTCTGAGTCCGAGTCCGAGTCTGAGTCGGAGTCTGAGTCAGAGTCTGAGGTCGAGTCTAGGGAAGTCGGTGCTAGAGTCACTCCTGTTACCCCTCTCCCTTTTATTATTCCTGCTGCTGGCACTTTGGGGTCTGTCCCGAGTGCCCTACCTATCCCGCCACTGACCAATGATCAGATGGCTGCTCTCTTTGAGCTGTTCTCCAAATTTTCAATCAATAATAACAACCGTTCTGCTTACGACTTGTCTCTTTCAAATTCTGCTTTTAAAAATGTTTTATGCTATGACATTGAGAAATCAGACGAACAGGTACCCTTACCTCCGCATTTGATCGAGCAACTAGAGCAAAGGGAGTCCCGAAACCCGGTGATCGAAGAAACCGAGTCCATAAATGTGGGAACAACCTTAGAGCCTCAGACACTTAAGATAGGGTTATCCTTAAATCCCGAGGAGAAACAACAGTTCATATGCCTCCTCCAAGAGTTCAAAGATGTCTTCGCATGGTCCTACAAGGACATGCCGGGGATAGACCGGGAAATAGCCGAGCACCACATACCAATCAAAGATGGGTGTAAGCCGGTCAAACAAAAGCTTCGTCGGATGAGGCCCGAGTGGTCTCTCAAGGTAAAAGAAGAAGTCGACAAACAATTCAAAGCCGGCTTCATACAAGTGTCCGAGTATCCGGACTGGGTGGCAAACATCGTGCCGGTTCCTAAAAAGGACGGTAAGGTGCGGGTATGTGTAGATTTTCGGGATCTTAACAAGGCGAGCCCGAAAGATGATTTTCCGTTACCACACATCGACATACTGGTGGATAACACGGCCAATCATGCTCTTCTATCATTCATGGACGGGTATGCCGGGTATAATCAAATCAAGATGGCGGAAGAAGACATGAATAAGACTACCTTCACCACACCTTGGGGTACTTACTGCTATACCGTCATGCCTTTCGGTCTCATTAATGCCGGGGCCACATATCAAAGGACTGCTACCACTCTATTACACGACATGATGCATAAAGAGGTAGAAGTTTACGTAGACGACATGATCGTCAAATCCAAAGAACGGGACGGTCACATCACCGCCCTAAGAAAGTTCTTCACCCGATTGCGCAGATACAACATGAGGTTAAATCCTCAAAAGTGCAGTTTCGGGGTAACATCAGGCAAATTACTGGGTCATATCGTTAGCCAACGAGGTATCGAAGTTGACCCAGCTAAAATCAAAGCCATTACCGAGATGCAACCTCCTAAAACCGAAAAAGAAATAAGGGGATTCCTCGGGAAAGTCCAGTACATCAGTCGGTTCATTTCCAAGTTAACCATGGTGTGTGAACCAATTTTCAAGAAGCTGAAAGTGGGAGAACGGGTGCTATGGGATGACAAGTGCCAAACTGCTTTCGACAAGAAATTCTGTCTGCTCCGCCAGTCTTAATGCCACCTCAACCCGGTTTGCCTCTGTCGTTATACCTAACGACGACCGAGACAGCCATGGGGGCTATGCTGGCTCAGACAGTTGACTCCGAAGAAAAAGCCATTTACTACATCAGCAAGAAGTTTTTAGAGTATGAGTGCAAATATACCATGCTCGAAAAGACGTGTTTGGCTCTAGTCTGGGCCACTAAGAAGCTTCGGCATTATATGCTCAGTTACGAGGTCCACGTGCTATCCAAGATGGACCCCATCAAATACATCTTCGAAAAGCCCGTTCTCAACGGCCGAATCTCTAGATGGACCCTAATGCTGGCAGAGTTCGACTTAAAGTTTGTACCGTTAAAGGCTATTAAAGGTCGAGTAGTAGCTGAATTTCTCGCCGATAGCCCGATAACCGAGGAAGGATACACCGACACTTGGTCCTTCCCAGATGAAGATATTTTCCATACTGATACTGAAACCTGGGATTTATACTTCGATGGTGCATCTAATTTTCGAGGGTTCGGAGTCGGGATCCTCCTAATTTCACCAAAAGGGGAACACACTCCCGTCTCCATCAAACTGGACTTTGATGTTACCAATAATGCAGCAGAGTACGAAGCGTGCATTTACGGGCTACAAGCCGCCGCCAATCTGGGGATTACAAATCTTCGGGTACATGGTGACTCATCCTTGGTCATTAACCAAGCACTTCAAAAATGGAAAACTCGAAATGCTAATCTCGTGGCCTACCAGGCACGAGTACGGGATCTTGAGAAACAATTCCAAAAGGTAGAATACATATATCTGCCCCGGGAAGAAAATCAGTTCGCAGATGCACTCTCAAAATTGGCGTCTTTACTGAATATTCCCGACCACGTGACTAGTATGCCGATTTGCGTCGAAAGACGGTCCGAGCCAGCATACATCTGCGACATTGAAGACATTGAGTTAACTGATCCCGAACCATGGTACCAAGCTGTGTTAAAATACCTGACAAACGGAGAATATCCTCCCGGGATGGAAGGTCGAGCCAAGAAAGCCATACGGAGGCCAGCCACCCAGTTCATCCGCACCGACGACGGACAACTGTACAAAAAGACGGCACAGGGGGCTCTTCTCCTTTGTGTTGACAAGTACAAGGCTGAAAAGGTTATGGCCGAAGTACATGATGGTGAGAACGGTCCGCACATGAATGCCCACATGCTGGTCCGGAAAATCATGAGGCTCGGTTATTACTGGAATACCATGGAAGCCGATTGCCGGTCGTATGTCAAACATTGTCATAACTTTCAAATTTTTGGCAATGTGCAACATATGCCGTCATCACTACTCTATACCATGACGTCACCCTGGCCATTCTCAACGTGGGGTATCGACATAATCGGGAAAGTAAATCCCTCGGGTACCGGTGGGCATTGCTTTATTTTGGTAGCTATCGACTATTTCACCAAATGGGTCGAAGCTGAATCATATCGCATCCTCACTGCCAAACATGTCGCCAAGTTTATCCAAAACAAGATAATATGTCGTAATGGGATTCCCGCTGAATTTATCAGTGATCACGGGACTCATTTTCAAGCCGAGACTGCGGCCCTACTGACCAAGTATAAAATCCAAAGGCATACTTCCTCGCCTTACCGTCCCCAAACAAATGGAGCAGTAGAGGCGGCTAATAAAACAATTGTCACCATACTCAAAAAGATGGCTGACAATTACCGGGACTGGCCCGACAAAATACCTTTTGCCCTATGGGGATATCGAACGTCAATTCGCACCGCAACCGGGGCGACACCATATTACCTAACCTACGGGATGGAGGCAGTCCAACCAGTCGAGCTGGAAGTGCCGTCCCTCAGAATTCTGCTAGAAAGTCAAGTACCCGAAGCTGACTGGGTTCGAGCACGATATGACTCGTTGGTTCTACTAGACGAACGACGGTCTCGTGCCCTCAATAATATCCAAATCTACCAGAAGAGGATCCAACGGGCCTTCAACAAGAGAGTAAGGCCCAGACACATTAAGGAGGGCGACCTAGTCCTTAAGTCTATTCGGGCTCTACTACCGGTTGACCCAAGGGGAAAATTCAAACCCAATTGGGCTGGGCCATATCTGGTAAAGAAGATCCTATCAGGGGGAGCAGTAATGCTGACGGACCTGGACGGGAACGAGTTTGTCAACCCTACCAACCTGGACCAGCTGAAGCGTTACTACCCTTAGCCATTTCTCAATGTCATTAGCAAATTTTATCAAAATCATTTTTTACAAAAAGCAAGTCAATGAGCTAGAATTACTTATTCTACTGTCATAAACATCTTGAACCAATAGTCTTGGTGTAATTCGAGATTGCAAATTTCCTATGCCTGAACTACGTTTGGTTTGATTCTGCTAATCGCGGATACGTAGGCAACCCCTCAAAAGGGTACAACCAATGCAATCAAAAAAAGACAGGAGCGGTTTAATAATAAACTTCCTTTATTAATTCAAAAAAAAAATCCCGATAGACTCGGAAAATTACAAAATGCAGGAATTCAAAAAAGATATACAAAAAAAAAGGGCACACAAAAAAAAAAAATAATCATACTTAAATAATAATAAAGCTAAAGGACTCGGCACTTAGGGCATCTTGCCCTTCCCTTTGTCCTTAGCCTCCTTGGTCGTGCACTGACGACGACGCGGAGGGGAGCGTTCCCGAATCACCACGGGAACTTCCCTAGCTCGGGCTCGAGTGTTTGAGCCCGACTCCCCTGTCATATCAATGGGCCCAAGTCGAGCCTTGACGGGCTCAGGGAGCCGGTCACGCGGACCAAGTCGGTCCCGGACCGCCAACCTCGGCCCAAGTCGTCGTTCCAAGTCAGTCTGCCCTCGAGTGCTGCTAGAACCGACTTCCTTAGATCGAGTCTTAGTTTGTGACTTAAGACCCGATTCTTCAAGGACTGTGGTCTCAGGAATGTGTTCCCCGGTGAAGAAGTCCCTGTTATCCTTCGCAGACTCACGCTGAACCAATTCGATGGCCTCATCAACTTTTAAGGCCTTTCGAGCTTCCTCGGACTCTTCAGAAGTCCACTTCTGATAAGCCCGTGATACCCAAGCGGATTGGCAAGGGCTAGGTACTGTCCATGTGGGACGAGTGAACCATCGTTGCAACCAAGTGTCGCACATAGCGTCCGTCAATTGGAGCGGGACGCTGATAATGGCTTCCGTCTCAGGGATGCGCTGAGACGAACCGAACTGCCTTAGGAGACGGTCCGGATAAATATGAACTGTCCAGTCTAAGGACAGGATCGTCAGATACCGGGCTTGGTCTCTCTTAGCCAACCCGGTCAACTTCGAGAGGAACCACCAAGCGACGGTCCACCTGATCAAAGGACCCCCGTGAAACACCAACTCCTCGTCCCAGTAAGCTCGATCAATCCGATGACTCGAGCTTATCTTCCACCGTCGGGAGCTAATCTGACTGCTCCGGTAATTGGGAATGCTTGGAGGGGTCTCTATGATTGACAGCCGTTCCGACAACCATATCTGAAAAGCATACACAAGCTTCGTAAGTCATTGAGTGGTCCGCTACAGCCCACTCGATCGAGTACAGCAGCTGACTCGATCGAGTAAGCCTGTCAAAAACAGGCAATAGCCCAGTACGAGTATCACTCGATCGAGGGACAGGTCCACTCAATCGAGTGACAGGTCCACTCGATCGAGTGACTTACGAGAATCAGAAAAATCGCGCGAAACGTGAAAAAAAAAAAAAAAAAATTCGAGGTGCATACTTGAAGAAAACGGGTACTCCCCGTCAGCGGTCGAGTTGGGTCAAGCCGTCTGGCGTCCAGACCCGTGATAATCTCCCCAGTGGCTAGCCAAGCAGGGCTATGACCAGTCTCCATCTGGTCAACCACTCCGATTAGCCTGATTTGACCCCTACATGAGTCAAGCTCCATCAGCCCCTCGAAGACATAGCAGTGCAGCATGCAGAAAGCGAATGCCCTACGCCTATGAGCAGGGGTGGCCCTCACGTCCCGTGGGTTCATGAACTTGTCAGCCAGATCGAACAGGGAAACGGTATCTCCCTGCACCATTCGGTTTGTCTCAGCATGAGACAAACCCAAAAACTCCCTTAATCTCCTCCTCGGATCCGGGTAGAATGGGGGAATGGCAGGCTGAATAGCAAGACCCCAGCCGCCTATGGCCGCCATCTCCTCGGGCAAAGGACACATCTCGCCCCTCGGGAATGCAAACACGTGATGGGTGGTGTCCCAAAACGACAGACATGCGTCCATAAAATGCGAATCCACTATTAGACGTTGAAAAGGGAACAGATTGACTATCCCCATCTGAGTCAGCCTGACCTTCTCCTCGTCCCGAAAGTATTGGGACCAGGCAAGAAGCACAGCCGTCAAATGATCAATACCCATAGCAGAGATTTCTAAGCTTTCTTGAAAGTCTACAAGATTTTGAGAAGGGAAAAGAAGAGTTTGAGTTGAGATGCAGAAAACTGAAGCAGGGATCCCCACATTTATAATGGGAAAACCTAACAGGAAACCTAACTACTCTGCCTCCTCAACAAGCTGGGCCCTATGCGCGCGCAGGCCTGATTTCAAACTTGAACCCAGAATAGGAATCAAGTTGTCCCGAGCTTTCCTAAGATTTTCTAAAAATTTCTTTGCGTCAAAATTTTTGTCTTTCCAAAATTTTCAATCTTTTTTCTCCCCAGCGAGAGTCGACATTTTACCTACATGTTACATGCAAGTTGTTATGTGTCAGCATACAGGTACACCCCAGACTTCAGAAGCAAGTCCCCGCGAAACTATTTAATTCCCCCAACGGAGTCAGCTTTTCCCCGGTGTGCTACATCCAAAGTGCGATGTGTCGGCATACGGGTACACCTACTCCCCAAATGAGGCAGGCTTTACTCCCCACGGAGCATCATCATCAGCTCAAATGCGACCCAAGGCTTCAGAAGCAAGCCCGAACAGCTCATATCCTTCCCCAGCGGAACGCCCGAGGCGGCATTTTCCCCAAAATGATACGGATGGGCCCGCATATAGTCGCGCCCAGGACTTATGCTACAAGTCTGACCCCCCGCGAAGCTATCATCGTCAGGACAGGTATGACCCTCTGCTTATGGCTGGCGAGCCCTTCACGCGAGTCTACTGGACTATAAACGACCCGACCGGAAGTCTACCAGGTCTTAGCGGGCTTGGTAGCTACTCTGACTTTCGCCTTGTCCAAGCCTCAGTCAGAGTGGGGGCTCTGTAGACACCCGCATTTTGACTGCCACGTGTCTATGGTAGTCTCCGAAAAACACCCGATGATGATTGGACGTCAACGTGACTTAGTATACTCGGAGTTGGGCTCGGAATTCATAATATCCGACATGGACTTTTTAGCGGAGTAAAATCTCACAAAACAGACCTCAAATTCAGGCCCAATGGGTCGTCCCGAGTCAAATGAGACTAATTTGGGCCAAAACCGACACCAAAAATATTTCCCGTCTTTTGGCGACCGGGTCAAAACCCGGTCAAAGGCAAAACCGTCTCAGAAATCAGCTGAAATCATTTAAGCGCCCAAATTTGAATTCAAAAAAAAAAACAAGTCAAAACAAACAAAATATTCTTTCCCCCTTTATCTCGATTTTGTTTGATCCACTCGATCGAGTGGATTGCTCACTCGGTCGAGTGAAGCGCTTCGAGCTGGGCTTGGCCCATTTTCTAAAGCACTCGATCGAGTGCACTAGGGCCACTCGATCGAGTGCCCCCTAGGTCGTGGGAAACGTCTATAAATACCGACTCATTCCCATGCATTTTGAAGACTCTTTTTTTTTTACACATTTACCCTACAATTTCAGCCACATTTTACCCTACTTTCCCCTACATATCTACACTACAAACCCTAAGCAAAAACACCTCAAAAATCCGAGCCATTTATACCTCGGAAACCGACACAACACACATACATATCCATACACACCGTAACTCGCGTGCATCCTCGATACTCCCAAGCTTTGTCGCTGTTCACGAGTCCGTTTCCGAGGTCCATACTAGCATGTACGTTGAGGGTGTTCCAAACTCCTTTTTAATCTCTTTTAAATATCGTTTTTATGCACATTTTCATATTGTTGTATCGTAGTAACACGTACACATACACTAACTTTTTCATCTTTTCGCATTTCTAATTTTGCATCATTTTTATATCGTTACTAACTCTAATAATACCGCGTATATAATACTAATATCAAAAGTCGGTTTTGAAATGTTGAACTACGATAATCACATTCGATCCGTCTAATCCCTTTACGAGCAACGACGGAGGTGGAGCCCTTTCGAGGAGCCCCGCCCCAATGTACTCAAGGGCGTGACGTGATCGTGATTCGTCGTAGTTGAACATATTTAACTCCATTTCCATAATTGGTTCGAGACCCGTTGACACGAATACCGACATCACATAACCCGAAAGGGTTAGTTTCGATGTCGTGACGTAGAGGGATGAATCTCGTTACTAATTCAAAGTTTCATAATCTAACACAAACGTTTTCATAAAAACTCCGGTGACGGTATTATAATCGTTCATACACGATTATAGTACCGGAGGCCGAGTCGAATACAAATCGTGCGATATTTGTATTCGACTTGGCCGATCATCGATTTCAAGTCATAAAATCGAGCAAATCACTACTCGTACAGGGGGCACTCGACCGAGTGCCATAGGCCACTCGATCGAGTTGCACCCCAAAAACTGGGCAGTAGCCCCATTAACGACACACTCGACCGAGTGCCATAAGGCACTCGATCGAGTACCCCCCCAAAAAATGGGCAGTAGCCATGTTAATGGCGCACTCGGTCGAGTCAATCAATGACTCGGTCGAGTGGGTCTGGCAACTCAGAAACCCGAGGGCTTGGACATATATTCCGAGCCCCGTTCTTATCGACTTTAGACCATCGACCGACCCTTCATCATTTTTCAAAACGCTACACATGTCACGACACGTAGAACGACTTTGACCACCTTTACGTGATAAGTCGGGACAAGACTACGAAATGCGAGACTAGGCTAGCAATACGCCACAATCTCCTATTTCCGTCCTTCGCTTAATATGTAACATAATACGTATTTAAGCGGGGTAGTCCATCTACATAATTTCGCAGTCTAGTTTATATATGGGTCCGTTTTTATCTTTGTTTTACGTTAATTTGTTTATGTCGTATTGTGAATTCCGGGTTGTATTTCCGCCCGTGTAGCTTGTACGCTTTTTTATTTCTTTTTCGAGCTTTATTTATTATTTGCTTTTACGCTTTATAAATGAACCTCGCATGCTAAACCATTTCGACCAATAATAAGATGCATTAAATGACGTAGATAACGCAAAAATCGCATGCTTAGTCAAAACGTTGTTTGCATATCATTTAATTATTTTACTAGCGCGCGTATCACGAACACGAACGATGTCTTAGTAGAGGCCGCCATGTGCGGGCGGGGTTGGGTGTCCTTAGTGGGCTTCCCAACACGTACCCTCACCCCTTACTCAGAACCTTAGGTTTCCGGATGTCCGAAACCCTTGGCGAACGAGAGTCATTCTTTACACGATTACCGGTATAGATGGTATCGGTATCGCAATGCAAAGGGACGAGTCCCATAAACTCTGAAATCGGAGTAGGCTTACTTTGTGTAAAACCCATGACGACATAGAGTGGGCTCGTATGGTTCCGAATAACCACAAAATTCGGTGGCGACTCCATTTTGACTTAAATTTCGAACCCGAGAACAATCTCACCACGAGATTCATTCGCCTACCCAAACCCGCGCTTCGCCGCGTCGGGTGGACCTACGTCATGTCCACAGATATCGACTAGTTTTCTAAAATAATAGTCGAGTCAGTTTCGGGTTAGTTCGGGTCAAAATCATGCTTCGGTTTGGGTGTCGGGTCGGTTTCAGTTTGGCTTATTCGGGTCGGGTCAGTTTTCTCAAGTCTACTCCTCCTTACTCTTCTCCTTCATCCTCTCTCTCCATTACCCTTCATCCTTCTTCCGTTTTTTTTCTATAAATTTCGTTTAGATTAACGTGTTGATTTTGGTGTAGGATTGTGTTGTTAGTCAGATTTGGTGAGGTTGAAGGAAGAGGAAAACCGAAGACGTTAACGACGTTTAATGTCTCGTATACTGAGTAAGTGAAAAAGAGTGAACATTAAACAAATTAAAAGCAAAAAAGCAAGGTGAACGAGTTCTATCGTTAACTGGTCATTTATACTACTCTGATTTAATTACTCCAAAAATATGTATTATTCTCAGATTTATTAAAATTGAAATTATTTTCGGAAGACGCTCTATAGTTGGTATTATTGTCGTTAAATAAAATTAAAGGTGAAAAGGAAGGTGGAAGGGTTCTTCAGGTAACCGGTCACCCATACTACTCTCGTTTAACTACTTCAATAATACGTATTATTCTCAGATTTATTAAAATTGATATTATTTTTGGAAGACGCCCTATAGTTGGTATTATTGTTGTTAAATAACCCTTTATTTTAATGTAAATTTGTGTCTAGTCTTAACTTAAATTATCTAATAATTTTAGTATATTATTCTCTTGTACAATTGTACATAGGTAGACCAATACAAATTCTTACTTTACATAGAGAGCAATTTTAATACTTCCCCCTTCCATAAGTGTACTACTCATTATATATTCGATCATTAGGTGGTATAAAATAATCAAATGGATAGAACATTGATGGGGGGAGGAAGTGCATTATTCTTCTAGCTTGCGACGGGTCAAGTGCAACCTATGTAGGGTAGATAAGACAAAAGCAAAATGGGTAGGAAATGGTTTCCTGATTTGTCTTATCTATTACCCAAATGAGTAGTGATTGATGCGTCGTAAACTTGTGACGGATATGCAAGTCACAAGAAAGACTTGTTGGGAGACCAAAGTTGTATTATCTTGTTAAATAGTAACGTTATTATTAGACTTGACAAAACTTGACCTGACTTGTAAATTCGTCCTGTTCAACCCGTTTATTGGTAGGTCAAGATTCAAAACCTTGATCCGTGACTCAATATTTTAAATTAAAAATATAGACTAATATTCAATTTAATACAACATTTTTTTATCTTTTGATAATAAAATAATTATTAAAATAGTTTTAAAAATTCATTGAAATATAAACATTATAATCAATGTCTATAAAATAATATTATTAAAATAAATAAAACTGTAATATCAAAAATATTATTTAAAGGGTAAAAAATTAGTCGTTCGAAACTACGTTTCACCCGTATTCTAACCATAACCCGTCAAGTGACCCGAATAACCCGACCCATAATTGAACTTGCCCTTGTTTTGATCCAGTGTGTATAAAAGTTATTTAAATAAATTATGTAGTTTAAAAAGTTGGAGACTACATGTCACTCGATAAAAGGTTCAATTATAT
Organism: Agrostemma githago; assembly: GCA_958450325.1. Taxonomy (NCBI): domain Eukaryota; kingdom Viridiplantae; phylum Streptophyta; class Magnoliopsida; order Caryophyllales; family Caryophyllaceae; genus Agrostemma; species Agrostemma githago. The sequence goes on along the minus strand of OY288258.1, from coordinate 52,162,829 downwards.
TCATTTTATTTTTAATTATTTAATCAATTGTTCTATTTAAATGTTTTTAATTTCATGAAAATTTTGAATTAGTTAAAATAGTTTAATCAAATTTGTAGTATTAAAATTTTTTTAAAATTTAAATGTGTTAAATAATTTAAGTTTGTATTTAAGAATCCAAAAACTATTGGAGATTACCATGTCGCTAGAAAAACATCTTGCTTAATTAATTATATTGATGATTCTGTGAATGTTTATTGAATGTTTATTGATTCAACGTAGTTATTTTTTTATATCAATTAATTTTAAGTTAAATCATCTACCACTCTTAGTATTTCGTACTCCCTCCGAGTCTGAATGATCTTCCCCTTTGTTTAATATATGTGAGGTATATTTTAATAAAAGAGGAAGATCATTCAGACTCGGAGGGAGTATATTGCTTGCTTATATATCGAGAGACTAAAGTTGTGCTCTCGAGTTGAACATTACCCCCTCCGACCCACTAAGATTGCTCCGTTTTATAAAAATTCTCACATATAATGAGAAAATAGGGCGATATTTTTAGGACGGATGTAGTATTATACCTAACAAAACTTGGGTTGAGTTGACTCATAAACCTAACCCGTCCAACCTGTTTTTTCGTTGGTTAAAACCTATAAATCTTGATCCGCGACTTGACTGTCATGATCCCGGTAATTTAGGGTCGTGACTGAACCCGACCTGTCCGTAAAATATTTATATGATTGTTGTATTAATATTTATATATGAATTGTGAAATAATATTTTTATAAGATATCTATTCTAGTACTTTAAACGATAAATACAATAAAAAAGATTATAAATGTAATGCTACCTCTTTTTAAAATTTCTTATTTATAAGTATTTCTATATGACTATTATAATTAATGAATATAAATAAAATATTACAATATAATATTAAATAAAATAAAACTCCTAAAGCATATTTTTATTGATATTATAAAAGGTAAAAAAGTCGAAAAAATTATTTATTGTAATTTTATCTAATATGTATTCCGTGCTAAAAATCATAGGAACAATAATTTGTTTGTTTAAACGAAATGTAATGGTTTTACATGAAATTGTAATTTCTCACAACTTCAACTATAATTCTATTAGGATAATTTAGTTACTCTATATAATATAATATATCTACTTAAATTAGGATAATAATTTTATTTTGTTAATAATTATTTAAGAAATTCAAATTTTATATTTTATATTTTTTAGAGGTTCTAATATTTTTTAGAATGTGAATAAATAAATATTAATATTAAAAAGTTATCAAACCGAATTGAATAGTTCCACGCGGTGTCTATTCAAATTTCGTTGTTTTCTTGGGTGATAATTGACGGTTTATATAATGGTAATTCTTTAGGGTCCTAGGATTATTTTGTCTACTACTAAAATTCAAAGAAGTAATTATCTAATACTAAGACAAATTGGGTATCATTTATCATATCCACTTCTAATACAGATAATATTTAAATTCTTAGTGTTTTACAAAAGTTGGATTCTTCGCTCGAAAAACAAGCTTCATTTAATTATATATATTGATTGATTGATTATAATATATAATTATATTGGACAATGTATTTTTTTTTATTATAATTTTTAAACTATTAGACAATATTTTTTTTTAAAATAAAAAATAAAATTGTCTAATATAATTATACATTATAATAAATTTGTAAAGTTGGATAATTGGATGCTGATTGAATATGACTTTAATCTTGCAAACTTCAGATTTGTTTGTTAATTAGCAATTACCGAAGCCCATATTGCAGGAGCCCAAGTTGTATTTTGACGGGAAAGTTGAAAAGACGATTTTGTTCCTTGATTTTTATTTTAGTGAATAGAGGATGAGTATGTACGAGTACGATCGTTGATATGGGTAGCAAACTAGCAATGCCAATAGTACACCATGGCCACCTGGTAATTCCTGTAAAAAAACTCACACAAAGGAAGGGATAATGATTGGTCTACCCTCCACCACCCTCTACCTCCCCCACCACCACCGCCACCGCCACACTTCCTCTCCTACTCCTACTCCCACTCCCCTCTTCCGCTTCTCTCTCTCTGCCACCTCGTCATCCGACTCTCCTCACCTCCCTTCCCATCTCCGCCGCCCCAAAACCGTCATTTCACCTCCCACCCCTTCAACCTCCTCTCCCCCTCCACCTCCACCCTCCAATCCCCCCTTCAACCCCCTCAAACCCCTCTCCTTTTCCCACAATACCCCTGACCGCCTCACCCCCAAACTCCGCCTCACCCGCACTCTCTCTCCACCACCACCGCCACCACCTCCACCTCGACCGCCACCTCCGCCTCTGCCGCCTCCGGCGGAGAAGGTCAAGGTTGAGGAGTTTCGCCAGGATGGTAAAATATTTGTGGGGAATTTACCGCATTGGGTGAAGAAAGAGGAGGTGAAGGAGTTTTTCCGCCAATTCGGGGCGATAAAGAGCGTCATTTTGATTAAAGGGTATGGGGAGTTGGAGAGGAATATGGGGTTTGGGTTTGTGATATATGAAGGAGGGGAGAAGGCCGCGTTGAAGGCCGTCGAGTTTGATGGGGTGGAGTTCCATGGGAGGGTTTTGACGGTCAAATTGGACGATGGAAGACGGTTGAGGAATCGAGTCGAGGAGAGGGGGAGGTGGGTGGAGGAAGGAGGAGGAGGAGGAGGGGATGTGGGGAGGGAGTATAGGTCTGAGTGGCATGAGAAGAGGGAGGATGGCAGGAATGAGTTTCGCAGGGTTTTGGAGACAATGCCCGAGAATTGGCAGGCCGTTGTTCGTGCTTTCGAGAGAGTTAACAAGGTATACTACTTCACTTCACTTGATTCTGTGTATTCTATGGAGTTTTGTTGTTTTGCCTTTGAATTTGTTGTCATCATGTTCGTGGATTAGTTCAAGTTTAATCTTTGAACGTAGAGACTTGATGACAATGACAATGTTGGTACAAATTATGGGCAATAGTCGGTTGGATTTTGGTAGACTTACCATGCGTTAGCTACACCGACTCTTTTCGGACCCAAAATGAAGAAGTGGAATTATATGATGAACTACTGCGGATTCTTCTTCCAATTTTATGTTCGTATTTCCTTAAGGGCGTGTTTGGATTGAATGATTTGGGGGGAAAGGGATGGAAGGGAAGGCGAGGGAGATAAAACCTTGATAACAAAATGGAGATGAAGGGATTTGGAGGGGAGGGAATCCCTCCATTTCACTCTTCTAAGCCAATTTCTTTGCCACCAACAAGGAAAAGATTTGGACAGAAAATCATGGCCTAGGTCTGTTTCACAAGAATTTCCTTACTGGTACTCTTTTTACTTATTGAGATTTGAGAGCCTCTTATCTGTGTGATTAGTGTGTTTGTGTTTGGATACAAAGATAGGTAGGAAATGGAGGGGAGGGGAAATGGAAGACATGATTTCCCTCCAAGTCTTGCTTATATTGGTGGGGAAATAAATTGGCTTAGAGGAGGGAAATGGAGGGATCATGGTTACCGAATTTGCTATGAATTTGTTCTTAGCAATTCGCGATTATAGAGTACCAGTTATGTGTATTTTTAGTAAAGAACATGATAGAATTTGTTCTTAGCGACTCGGGGTTCGTTGGGTACCGAGGTAATCCTTTAACCATGGGAGGGTTCCGTTTTCCCCTTCCAAATCCCTTCGTCCACATTTTGTTATCCCAACAAATGATTTCATTTCCGTCCCTTCCCTTTCCCTCCAAATCACTCAATCCAAACATACCCAAAACTTCTTAGTCTCAATGTGTATATCAAAGTTCTCATCTTTGGTTCACTTCAATTGTCATTTTTTCCCTTTATGCTGGGTTTCTACTTTCTACTAGTGTTTTTATTTTTGCACCATGTGTAAATTTTAGCCGTCCAGGAGAGAATATGGGCTGATGGTGAGTTACTATGCAAGGCGTGGAGACATGCATCGAGCACGTGAAATGTTTGAAAGCATGCGAGCTAGAGGAATAGAGCCAACATCTCATGTTTTTACCAGGTTTGCTTATGCAAAATCTTTATTTTTCCCGGTTCAAGTTGGTGGTTGTATGATCAACTATGCCAGTCGGCTCTGAGCAGAAGCTGCTGAATTAAGGCACTATTTTCAGTTTTCAATTGATTTTGTGTACTTATTAATGATCTTCTCGTGAGAAATTCTCGCAAAACCTGGTATTTTCTAACCTATTACCATTAAAGGTGAAGTTATTTGTATACAATGTGTGAACAAGTTTCTCTATGATAAAGTTTGACTGTCTATGAAGCTGGTTTGCCTACTTAGTGCTCTTTCAATATTCCGAACTACTTCATATGAATACTCACAATTTCTTGATCGTCGATGCAGTCTTATTCATGCCTACGCAGTTGGCAGAGACATGGAAGAGGCATTATCGTGTGTAAGGAAGATGAAAGAAGAAGGCATACAAATGAGTTTGGTAACATACAGCATTCTTGTTGGAGGGTTTGCAAGGATTGGCAATGTTAAGTAAGTAACCGACTCCAGCTTGCAACAATTAGTGTTCTCTCTATTCCATTTGTGGTCAAACAAAATAATGTTTTTTTGACATATTTGCACAAGATAAACATTTTACCATTTTTTGTTTTGATAATCATAAGGCAGTTTGTCGCCTTGTAAGGCTCCTTGTGAACTGCGTTTGATAAGTTGGTGTGCTATTTATATTTTTGAATAAGTAGGATTTGGAACGTTAAAGTGTCTTTAAAAGGCGAATATTTTTTATATGACATTGCATAGGGGTGATTCTATCAATTATTCTCCAACATTACTCTTGTGGCATGTTTGGGAACTTGGATTTGGATTTGAATTCCGGGTTTGAAATATTTTGAGCATTTGGAAACCTTGAAATTTGGATTTGAAATTTTAACCAAATCCAACCTAGTTCAAATTTGGTTTTCTCAAATTCCTAGTATATGGATAGTCATTTCAATTCCTATTTGTTTTTCTTCATTTTTTTTCCCCGTATTGAACATTCACATTTTTCTAATGAAAAATTTTAAAAAATATAAATTGGTGAACTTGACCCAACTTGACCCGCCCGAAGTCCAAATCCAAATCCAAATCCAAGGGTACCCAAACACCATTTTGGATTTGGATTTAGATTTGAATTCTAGAAATTCAAATACAGGAATTGAATTCTTGATATTCAAATCAATTTCGTGTACCCAAACGCAACCTTGTGGGATAATGGGTCAAATGAAAAATTTCCGTTATTTACAGGAAAGCGTTGCTATTGTCTAATTCTCTTGTACCATTGGTGTAGAATGGTGCTCTCGTGGTCATTTTAAAATATGTGATTGACTTGTCTGGTTTATCCGGACCATTGTCACCTACAGTTGTTTCAACATGATAGTACATTACTCCATATTATTCTATGTCTGTTGTCCGCCCTCCTTGCTGATGACTTCAGGCAGTAGGTTGTGTTTATATAAGTTTATTTTTGGTCTTGCCTGATTAATGTGCATCCTCTGATGCTTGTTTTGCTTATCTTGTAAGGGCTGCAGATCAATGGTTCAAGGAAGCGAAAGAGCAACACACAACCCTTAATTCAATTATTTATGGCAATATAATTTATGCATACTGGTGAGCGTGCTTTATCATTCTCATTTCTGTGTCACTCAGTATGTGATGACATAGTTGTCCTGATATCTATATATACTTGGCCACTGTCCTCTTTAACTTTTTCCCTAATATACACAGCCAAACTTGTGATATGGATCGTGCAGAAGCTTATGTTAGAGAAATGGAAGAGCAAGGTATTGATGCTCCAATTGCTATATACCACACTATGATGGATGGTTACACCATGGTTGGTGACGAAGATAAATGCTTGATTGTCTTTGACAGGCTGAAGGTATAGCCTTGTAACTCATAACTATCACTTTCATATATGTATTTACTGATGTATGATTAAGATGTTTATTAGACGAACTTGTGTGCTTCTGGTGCTTTCTTATAAAAAGAAGAGAATGTTTGATGCTTTTGAATTATCATTCTACTGTTCTAGATTGTGCCTAAGGAGTGAAAGTGGCTCAGTGAACTCTATGGGTTTCTCATCGCTCCGAAATGTTAGAGGCATGATAGCGAAGGGAGTCTGTATTTTCCTTTAGCCGATGTGCAAATATGTTGGAATAAATGCTTTGTTGTCGTTGTTGATATGTGGAGGAACCGTCCAAGATTTGTTTTCTCGCTTGGTTTGATGATAGATAGGCTCGTAGGCATTTTCTAAATACGTTGAAGAAGGAGATTATTGGTACAGCAAGAGATAAAAGTCCTTGTTCTTTTGTGAGGAATTGATTATCTAAGAACGTATTTAGGGGCTATGTGCCGAAAGCCTTTATGATTGGCGTCTTTTGACTTGGCCACAAAGAGGTGTGATTATTGTAATTTTTTATAATTCTTTTACTTGTTTGAAAAACATGAAATAGTTAAACAAGCACACAAGCTATCTAAAATACAAAGCATAAAAAATACATACAATGAAAGATCCCTTTCCTTCGATAACGCTTTGTCAAACCGAATACGTCATAAACATAGGACGGAAGTATATGATGGGAAAGAGAGAGACAACCTGCCTGCGAGGAGAGAAAGAAATGGTAGGTAACAAGAGAGGCGGCACTAAGGCGCAAGAACAGGTCGAGGGTCAACAAAGTAAGGGAAGAGGGTCAACGAAGTAAGGGAAATGCCGCCCTTCCAAATCAAGAATGGAATTAAGCATACCCATTAGAAAATGGTTGTCACTCAAGTCATCAAAACGGAAAGTGAATAAATATTTGTTCTTCGGGATCCTGGGTGGAAGGTCGGTTATAGGAAGTACCCTCCCTTTTCCTCACTGTCGGCATCCGTCACAACATTGGGTAGGAAATAGGTATTTCCCTTCCTCCCTAGTGTAGTGCGTGAGGTACTGAGGAGGATCGTGGCAGGGTTTCAGAGTTACCGACGAATCAATTGAAGGTTTCAGGAGTGTGTGAGTTACCTTATAGTGGGCACGGTTCAAGCAATTACATTATTTTCGAAAATCACTAATGGATCCCTCATTTCCTCTAACCCATTTTTTTATAAAAGGAGAGGCAAATTGCATCTCTCCCTTCACCTATCTTCCCTTTCACTCCGAATCCCCCTCTGAATACAATTTTGCATGTTTTTCGATCTATTTTGAGTCAGTGACTCATTTGTGTCCTGCATTTTCAGGAATGTGGCTTTGTACCTTCAGTCATCACTTACGGATGTCTAATGAATCTTTACACCAAGGTATTTTCTATTCTGTTTGTGTTCGTAGTATTGGAGTCGTAAGATCTTGTTCACTGATTTACTTTTCATCACATACTAGAATAGCAATCCCTCCAATCCTCCATAAGGTTGGAATCATTGCGTTTTTGTATGACACCACTTTGAAGATCATAGAAAATAGAAAGGGTGAAAATGGCAAGTTGTCTTGTGTTGAGACAAGAGGCGAGTTGCCTTTGTAAAGGCAAGTAGACGAGTGAATAGTATGGAACCCATTTGTTTTAGTCACGCTGAATTTGTCTTTTCAAAGTGAATTTCTATCCATAAAAGGAAAGGCAGTGAATCAGTTTGAATTGGAAAAATGGAAAACGTAGGAATCTAAACGAAAGGTGGGAGTAGTTAAATACGAGTTTCTTACAAAGGTTTTAGCATAGCAGCATCCTTTTATATGGCAATTTAATTTATTCTTTATTCAGCTGACTTGCCATCCTCAAATATTGATTCATGTTAGCCGACCCCAAATCTTTTGAGACTAAGGCTCTGTTTTTTGTTGTTGTCTTTGTTTCAGTTGGGAAAAGTTTCCAAGGCTTTAGAGGTTAGTAAGGTGATGAAAGCTGCTGGCATTAGACACAATATGAAGACCTATTCCATGTTAATTAACGGTTTCCTGAGGTTAAAGGATTGGGCAAATGCTTTTGCTATTTTTGAGGATGTTGTGAGAGATGGCCTAAAACCAGATGTTGTTCTGTACAACAATATGATTAGAGCCTTTTCCGGAATGGGTAGCATGGATCGTGCCCTTCGCATGGTTGATAAAATGAAAAAAGAACATCATAGGCCCACCACAAGGACATTTATGCCTATAATTCATGGCTTTGCAAGAGCTGGAGATATGAGGCGAGCTCTTGAAGTTTTTGACATGATGCGTATGAATGGTTGCATCCCAACTGTTCACACTTTCAATTCTTTGATTCTTGGTCTTGTTGAGAAGCGACAGGTAACCCATTTCATAGTATATTTGTCTTTCAATTGCATGTTTCTTAATTATTTTTGGGAAATTCCCATTTGTACCCTCTAAGTTTTCACTTTTCCCAGTTGTACCCCTGCGTATAAGCAATTCCCAATTGTACCCCTGAACTCTGTTAATTACTCTCAACCGTGACTAAACTAGAATTAGCCGTTAAGTATGGCGGTTAAGTGCCAACTTGCAGTCCTAATCTAATGACATGGCGAGTGACATGTCGGTCTAGTAGCCTTTTGGCCTTCGTTAATCCCTAATTACCCCTTCATTCTAATTTCAAACTATAAACTCTTCCTCTTCCTTCCTTTCTTCCCCGGTTCGAATTCACTGATCATCACCATATCATCTGCCATTCTTCCTCTATGTACCATCATCATCATCATCATATTCTCCGTTGCTTTTCTCACTTATTATTGCGTGTTGTTGATTTCGACGAGGCGAAAACTCGAAATTAGAATAAAGGGGTACTTAGGGATTAACGAAGGCCAAAAGGCTACTAGACCGACATGTCACTCGCCATGTCATTAGATTAGGACTGCAAGTTGGCACTTAACCGCCATACTTAGCTAATTCTAGTTTAGTCACGGTTGAGAGTAATTAACAAAGTTCAGGGGTACAGTTGGGAATTGCTTATACGCAGGGGTACAACTGGGAAAAGTGAAAATTTAGAGGGTACAAATGAGAATTTCCCATTATTTTTTTATGTATTGTCATTTATCTTGTCTAGTTGAGGCATTGGGTGATATTGGAGGTGGTGTTGTCATTTATCTTCTTATGTGCTTTTACTTGTCTTATTTTAAGACGCGTCAATGCGAAAATTATTGAGTCACATTCACTGTTGACAGTGATGTTGTGGATGGATGGGACAAGATATGTGAAATTCAACCTCTAGAATCATGATGGAGCTGTTCTAGTAGGATCCTTGATTGAAATGTTAAATAGATTTGGCATTTTCTTGCTGCTCTACAAATTACTGGTATAGTATAAAGACTTCAGCATCTTTTGAAAAAACTTCCTCTGTGTGCAGTGCTTCAAAATTACGTCAGCTTGACGTTAACATTCTAATATGTATAGTAAAATTCTTATGTCATGTGAAAAGTGTGCGTGGCCCTTACATTTTAGGTTACTGAAAGACTGAAGATTACCGAGTTTCTACTCTTAAACTTTTAAACTTACACCAGTGCCTGGTATATACATTAGTGGTCATTTCACGGTGTCAGTGTTGATATCCAGTATGGATATTGGCCTATAATACAAGTTGAATAGAATGCTAAACATAACTGATGACATTTTACTAAAGCACTGTTCAACATACTTCTTAAGCATGTGGACTCTCAGCCACGGAAATCTACAGTTTATTGTCTTGTGTTACACTCCATCCCTTTCATGTACTTGTTTGGCAAATAATTGTTGCCTCAAGTTTCCAACCCCTTCTATGCATATTGAGAAAGTCGTTTATGTACGTAAAATTCAAGTACATAACATTAGATTAATATTCGTACACTAAAATTAAGGTCTCATCTTTTATATGAAATATTGAAGGTTTACCAATCACTTTGGAAGACATACAATATGGCTTCAATTGACTGGGATTTTTTTTAAAACCACTGTTTTTTTTTGCTTACTTCATGGCATGGGACTCATCTCCGGATAGATTTTGCATTCATTATCTAGTTTACATTACTTTTCAGATGGAGAAAGCACTTAATATATTAGATGAGATGGCTTTAGCCGGGGTGAGCCCAAATGAGCACACATACACGACAATTATGCAAGGGTATGCAGCTGTGGGTGACACTGGAAAAGCATTTGAATACTTCACAAAAGTAAAAGAGGAAGGACTTCAGCTTGATGTATACGCATATGAAGCATTGCTTAAGGCATGTTGCAAGTCTGGAAGGATGCAAAGTGCTCTTGCTGTTACGAGGGAGATGAGTGCTCATAATATCCCGAGGAATACATTCGTTTACAACATATTAATTGATGGGTACGAATTTAAATGGTTTTTTGGAATGATGATTGAAATATCAACTGCACTCCGTTTTTGTAAATCATCTTGCATCCCCTTTCCTCAAAAAAAAAAAAATCAGTCTTTTTCTCTTTCTGCCTTTTTCATGCTTCATTATAATTGTGTAGATGGGCCCGAAGAGGGGATGTTTGGGAAGCTGCTGATTTACTGCAACAAATGAGAGAAGATGGAGTTCAGCCAGACATTCATACCTATACATCCTTTGTTAATGCATGTTGCAAGGCTGGAGACATGGTGGTATGTTTCTTAAATAAATAATTAGATGGCCACAGCATGCGTTTAGCGTTACAATCTCTTGTTTATAGTGTTATCAGCTCTCCGTGGTAAGGGGTCTTGCTCTCTTTGGACCCGACGACGTTGAGCTGAGCTCTCGCTAATTTCCTACATAGTACTCCATCCATCCCATCTAAATTGCCTCCCTTTGACATAGGTTATCAATTTTGACCACTGTTATAGTATTATCTTCATTAGATAGTTTCTAACATTTTCAACAAAAAAAGGATCATATCAGAACAGTTATTTTTGACAAATCACACGTGAGTACACGACAAATTGGATATGCACCTTTACGTAAATTTGGATAGATCAATGGTCAAAGTCAATTATCAAGTTAAAAGTCAAAAGAGGACAACATAATGTGCTGAAGTAGTCACTCAAACCACCTTTGTAGTACACTCTAGCATCATTTTAGCCTGATCCTCATTCCAGCGGAGTTATTTACCCCCATCGCCCTACCAGAGAGCCAATCAGAGTGAATAATTAACCTGACATAATTGACATTACCTACCTGACCCCTAACAAAACCAGTCCACCTAACTGCCACCTTAACTAGCATGCTAGATCGTCAAGTCGTCAACCCAATGTAATTATTGGCCCTACCGCCCTACCAGAGACCCTACGCAAAATGAGAAGTTTAACCCAACCTAACTCAACTGCATTACCCCCCTGAGGGGCTGAGCCATAACATAACCGATCGGCTCGATTATTACCTCCACTAGCTGCTAGAATTTTATGTTTGAATACTGCATTTCCTTTTTATCTGACCATAATTTTCTTGCTCAGAGAGCAAAGAAGGCGATCCAAGAAATGAAAGCATTTGGGGTGAACCCTAATGTCAAAACTTACACGACATTAATTCATGGATGGGCTCGAGCATCTCTTCCAGAAAAGGCTCTGAGATGTTTTGAACAAATGAAAGAAGAAGGTTTAGAGCCTGATAAAGCAGTGTACCACTGCCTGATGTCATCGTTACTATCAAGAGCAACTCTTGCAGAAGAGTACGTCTGTTCAGGTATTCTCAACATTTCAAAAGAAATGGCAGATTCTGGTTTGACTGTAGATATGGGGACCGCTGTTCATTGGTCGAGGTGTTTGCGTAAGATTGAGAAGACAGGAGGAGAACTTACACAAGCGTTGCAAAAAACTTTTCCACCTGATTGGAATTCGTTTAATAACACATCCTTGGATTCTCAGTCAGATGGTAATGAATCGGAATCTGATGTGGATGATGTTGATGCGTATGTGGGGGACCTAACAGATAGCGATGATGATGGTGATGAAGTTGACCATACAACATGGTTATAGACCATCATCATGTAATTTTTATCAGTACCTGTAGTCTGAATTCTCTTGAATGATATTGAATGAAATAGGCTAGAATGAGGTTTAGAGAAGTTTAGTGTGCATACAGTGCGGCCGTGTAGCCATTTTTCTTGTTACATGAAGGGTTTGTATCAGAGAGCCCATCCTAATATCGTCTTCGTAGAGGTTGTAAATAGCGTATGCGTTTTTTTGTTATATAAATGGTAAGCTTTCATTGAAATCCAAACAACTCATTACAAGCAATGCAGAGGAAGAACCCAAACACAATCACACGACAGGTTGCGCCAAAAATCAAAGAATACACAGCTGACTCAACCCTTGTAATCCAAGTTTTATCTCTGTCGAAACATTCAAGACACGACTTCTAATCTTCTTAAATCTTAATCACTTGAGCAACATGAGCTGGTGTGTGTATTCAATCCTGCTCAAGTATCTCTTATCTCCAAACATGGTAGATACGAGCATTGATCACTGTGTCGAGGATGCTCCTTTTGAGTTTTAGTTGCGCACCAGTATAGAATGTTGTCCGTAGGAACTTACTTTGATATGGATATCTACCTATGCAATCAATTGTGAGTTGTGTGGACATGACGTAGGTCCACCCCGACGCGGCCACGCGCGGGTTTGGGTAGGCGAATGAATCTCGTGGTAAGATTGTTCTCGGGTTCGAAATTTAAGTCAAAGATGGAGTCGCCACCGAATTTTGTGGTTATTCGGAACCATTCGAGCCCACTCTATGTCGTCATGGGCTGTACACAAAGTACGGCCCACTTCGATTTCAGAGTTCATGGGGCTCGTCCCTTTGCATTATTATATCGATACCGTTTACACCGGCTTTCGTATATAAAATGACTCTCGTGCGCCAATGGTTTCGGCCATCCAGAAACCAAGGTTCTGAGTAAGGGGTGAGGGTACGTGTTGGGAAGCCCACTAAGGACACCCAACCCCGCTCGCACATGGCGGCCTCTACTAAGACACCGTTCGTGTTCGTGTACGCGCGCTAGTAAAACGACTAAATGATATGCAAACAGCGTTTTCGGGCTAAACATGTGAATTATTGGTTTGCTACGTCATTTAATGCATCTAACTATTGTCGAAGTTGCTTAGCATGCGAGGTTCATTTATAAAGCGATAAGCAAATAAATAAATAAAGCTCGTAAATAAAATGTACAAGTTACACGGGCGGAAATACAACCCGGAATTCACAATACAACGATTAATATAAATAATGAACAAAATAAGAAAAGCGATAAAAAAATAGAAACGGACCCGTATATGAACTAGACCGTGAATTTGTGTAGATGGACGAACTCCGATTAAATACACATTATGTTGTGTACTAAACGAAGGACGGAGACATAGGACCCAAGCGTAATGCTAGCCCGATCCCACGCCTCTATGCCTTGTCCCAACTTATCACGTCGAAAAAAATCGATCAAAGTTGTTCTAGTGTAACGATATGCGTGAGTTTTAAAAAAAGGAGGGTCACGTGATTGTCTTTACACGTGATGACTAAAGTCGTAAAAAGACGAGGCTCGAAAAGTGTGTCAAAGCTCTCGGTTTTCTGGGTTACAGGACCCACTCGATCGAGTCATGGCCTGACTCGGTCGAGTGTGTCCTCAAACGTAGCCACTGCCTAGTTTTTTGGGTGCTACTCGATCGAGTAGCCTACGTACTCGGTCGAGTAGCCCCTGTACGAGTGATAACTCGTTTCATTTTATTGTCCAAAATCGATGGTTGGCCAAATTAAATACAAATATTGTACGACTTGCATTTAATTCGGTTTCCGGTGCTATAATCGTGTATGCATGCGATTATAATACCATTATCGGAATTTTATGAAAATGTTGTTATCGTTTAGATTGAAATTTTGAATTAGTAACGGAATTGCATCCCTCTACGTCACGACATCGTAATTAATCCTTTCGGATTATGTGATGTCGGTTTTCGTGTCAACGGGTTCCGTACTAATCGCTGAAATGGGATCGAATGCGTTCAACTATGACCCATCACGATCACATCATGTCCTTGAGCACATTGGGGCGGTGCTCCTCGAAAGGGCGCCACCTTCGTCGTTACTCGTAAAGGAATTAGACGGACTTTAGGCAATCATCATAGTCAAACGTATTTGAAACCGAAATTTTAATACTAGTATATATATATGCGGTATGTAATTGTTAATTGTTAGAATGCGAAATTGAAATGTTAGTAAACGATAAAGAAAAGTTAGTGTTAGAGTTAGCGTTACCAGTACAATTATTATATAAAATACGAAAAAACGTAAACAAAAGATTAGAGAAGATAAAGATCGAGATGGGGTTTAGGACACCCTCAACATACATGCTTAGTAAGGACCTCGGAAATGGACTCGTAAATAGCGACGGGACGCCGAAGTATCGAGGATGTATGCAAGTTATGGTGTGTGTGTGTGTGTGTGTGTGTGTGTGTGAATGACTCGTCGGTTTTCGAGGGACGATGGCTCGGTTTTAGACTTAGGGTTGCTAAGGGTTGTAGTATGGAGAGTATAGGAGGGTTAGGGTGAAAATGTAGGGCAAGAATGCATGGAAAAATTTCTGAAAAATGAGAGGGGTTAGTGGGGTATTTATAGATTTTACCCCACGACCTAGGGTCACTCGATCGAGTGGCCCTAGTGCACTCGATCGAGTGCCCTTGCAAGCGGGCCAAACCCGGTTCAAGACGCTCCACTCGACCGAGTGGGTCAATCCACTCGATCGAGTGGATCAATAGGATCGAGCTATTTTAGGAAGAAGTTGACTTTGATTGTTTTTTTGAATTTTGATTTGGGCGCCAGTTTCGAGGAGTGAATTTGGCTGATTTGCGTGACGGGTTCGTCTTTGACCGGGTTTTGACCCGGTCGCTAAAAGACGAGATTTATTTTTGGTGTCGGTTTTGGCCCAAATTAGTCTTATTTTGCTCGGAATGACCCACTGGGCCTGGATTTGAGGTCTGTTTTGTGAGATTTTTACTCCGATAAAAGTCCATGTCGGATATTATCGAGTCCGAGCCCAAATTCGAGTATACTAAGTCATGTTTGCGTCCGATCATCATCGGGTGTTTTTCGGAGACTACCATATCTGACTGAGGCTTGGACAAGGCGAAAGTCAGAGTAGCTACCAGGCCAATCGCAGATTACGACCTGGCAGCCTTCCGGTCGGGTCGTTTATAGTCCAGTAGACTCGCGTGAAGGGCTCGCCAGCCATAAGCAGAGGGTCATACCTGTCCTGATGATGATAGCTCTGTGTGGAGTAAAACTTGCCTTGCGAAGGGTGTAGGTGCACCCGTATGCTGACACATCACGTCTTGGATGTAGCATTCTGAGGAGATATTGACTCATGCTGGGGAATAAAATGGCTGCGCGAAGACTTGCTTCTGAAGTCTGGGGTGTACCTGTATGCTGACACATAACAACTTGTATGTAACACATAGGCAAAACACTGACTCGCGCTGGGGAGACAAAATACCAAATTTTTGAAAATGCCACAATTTTTGAAAAGGATTTTATCACAATTTTTTTTTATCACAGAAAAATTTTAGAAACTCTTAGGAAAGCTCGGGATGGCTTGATTCCTATTCCGGGTTCTTTGTTTGAAATCAGGCCTGCGCGCGCATAGGGCCCAGGTTTGCTGAGGAGGCATGACAGTTAGAGTTACAGTGGGTTTCAGTTAGGTTTTCCTATTATAAATATAGGAATCCCTGCTTCAACTTCTGCATTCCAAATCAAACTCTCCTTCTTTTTCTCAAAATCTTTTAGACTTTCAAGAAAACTAGGAACTTCTGTCATGGGTATCGATCACTTGACCGCCATGCTGCTCGCTTGGTTCCAGTACTTTCGGGACGAGGAAAAAGTCCGACTGACCCAAATGGGAATCGTCATTTTATTCCCTCTCCAACGTCTGATAATTGACTCAAATTTTTTGGACGCTTGCCTGACGTTTTGGGATACTACCCATCACGTCTTTGCGTTCCTGCGGGGAGAGATATGCCCTCTTCCTGAGGAAATCGCAGCCATAGGTGGTTGGAGCCCTGCTGTTCAGCCTGCTACCCCTCCGTTCTACCCGGATCCAAGAAGGAGGCTGAGGGAGTTCTTGGGTTTGTCTCATGCTGAGAAAAAATCGGATGGTGCGGGGGAATACTGTTTCCCTATTCGACCTGGCTGACAAGTTCATGAACAGCCGGGATGTGAGGGCCGCCCCTACTTTCAGGCGTAGGGCATTCGCCTTTTGCATGCTGCACTGCTATGTTTTTGAAGGGTTGATGGAGATTGACTCATGCGTGGGTCAAATCAGGCTTACTGGAGTGGTTGACCAGATGGAGACTGGTCATAGCCCTGCTTGGCTAGCCACTGGGGAAATCATCATGGGTCTGGATGCTAGGCGACTCGACCCAAACCGACGGCTGACGGGAAGTACCCATCTCTTACAGGTATACATCTCGCGTTTTTTTTTACGCGAAATCCCTGAAGTCCATAAGTCACTCGATCGAGTGGATCTGTCACTCGATCGAGTGACACTCATAACGAGCTGCTGCCTGCGTTTGGAGGGCTTACTCGATCGAGTCAGCTGCTGTACTCGATCGGGTGGGCTGTAGTGGACCACTCTGTTGCTTACGGATCCTATGTGTACTTTTCAGATATGGTTGTCGGAGCGGCTATCGATTATAGAGTCCCCTCGGAGCGTCCTCAATTACCGGAGCAGTCAGATTAGCTCCAGAAGGCGTCGGATAAGCTCGAGTCATCAAATAAACCGAGCTTATTGGGACGAAGAGCTAGTGTTCCACGGGGGTCCTTTGATCAGGTGGACCGTCGCTTGGTGGTTCCTCTCGAAGTTGACTGGATTGGCCAAGAGAGACCAAGCTCGTTACCTGGTGATTCTGTCCCTAGACTGGCCAGTTCATATTTACGGACCGTCTCCTTAGGCAGTTCGGTTTGTCTCAGCGCGTCCCTGAGACTGAAGCCATTATTAGCGTCTCGCTCCAATTGACGGACGCTATGTGCGACACCTGGTTGCAAAGACGGTTCACTCGTCCTACATGGACTGTATTCAGCCCTTGCCAATCCGCTTGGGTTTCACGGGCTTACAAGAATTGGACTTCCGAGGAGTCCGAGGAAGCTCGCAAGGCCTTGAAGGTTGATGAGGCCTTTGAACTAGTTCGCCGAGAGACGGCGAAGGATAACAGGGATTTCTTCGACGGAGGAGATATTCCTGATGTTGCAGTCCGGGAAGAATCGGGTCTTAAGTCACAAACTAAGACTCAATCTAGGGAGGTCGGTTCTAGCAGCACACGGGGGCGGCCAAGCCCCCAGAATGATTTGGAGGGACGCCTCGGGCCAAGGCTGGCGGCCCGGGACCGACTGGGTCCGCGTGACCGGCTCCCTGAGCCCGTGAGGGCCCGACTTGGGCCAATTGAAGTGACAGGATTCGGGCTCAAACAAACGAGCCCGAGCTAGAGAGGTTCCTGTGGTGATTCGGGAACGCTCCCCTTCGCGTCGTCGCCAGTGGACGGCTGAGGAGGCCAAGGACAAGGGGAAGGGCAAGATGCCCTAAATGCCGAGTCCTTTAGCTTTTATTATTATTATTTAAGTATTATTACTATTTTTGTTTGTGTGCCTTTTTTGTATGTTATTTTTTTGGAATTCCTGCATTTTGTAATTTCCCGAGTTTATCGAGGGGGAGGGGGGGGGGGGGTGGTGGTGGTGGTTTGAATTAATAAAAGAAGTTTATTATTAAACCGCTCCTGTCTTTTCTCGATTGCATTGCATTGGTTGTGCCCTTTTGAGGGGCTGCCTACGTATCCGCGATTAGCAGAATCAAACCAAACGTAGTTCAGGCTTAGTAAATTTGCAATCTCGAATTACACCAAGACTATTGGTTCGAGATGTTTGCGACGGTAGAATAAGTGATTCTAGCTCATTGACTTGCTTTTTTGAAACAAAAAAATGATTTTTATAAAATTTGCTAATGACATTGAGAAAGGGCTAAGGGTAGTAACGCTTCAGCTGGTCCAGGATGGTTGGGTTGACAAATTCATTCCCGTCCAGACCCATCAGCATCACTGCCCCCCCTGATAGGATCGTCTTTACCAGATATGGCCCAGCCCAATTGGGTTTGAATTTTCCCCTTGGGTCGACTGGTAGTAGAGCTCGAACAGACTTAAGGACCAGATCTCCTTCTTTAATGTTTCTGGGCCTTACTCTCTTGTTGAAGGCCCGTTGGATCCTCTTCTGGTAGATTTGGATATTATTGAGGGCACGAGATCGTCGTTCGTCTAGTAGAACCAACGAGTCGTACCGTGCTCGAACCCAGTCAGCTTCGGGCACTTGGCTTTCTAGCAGAACTCTGAGGGATGGTACCTCTAACTCAACTGGCTGGACTGCCTCCATCCCATAGGTCAGGTAATACGGCATCGCCCCGGTTGCGGTGCGAATCGACGTTCGGTATCCCCATAGGGCAAAAGGTATTTTGTCGGGCCAATCCCGGTAATTATCAGCCATCTTTTTGAGTATGGTGACAATTATTTTATTGGCCGCCTCTACTGCTCCATTTGTTTGGGGACGATAGGGCGAGGACGTGTGCCTTTGAATTTTATACTTGGTCAGCAGGGCCGCAGTCTCGGCTTGAAAATGAGTCCCATGATCATTGATAAATTCATAAGGAATCCCATACCGGCATATTATCTTGTTCTGGATAAACTTGGCGACATGCTTAGCGTTGAGAATGCGATGTGATTCAGCTTCGACCCATTTGGTGAAATAGTCGATAGCTACTAAAATAAAGCAGTGCCCACCAGTATCAGAGGGATTTATTTTCCCGATTATGTCGATACCCCATGTCGAGAATGGCCAGGGTGACGTCATGGTATAAAGCAAAGATGACGGCATATGTTGCACATTGCCGAAGATTTGACAGTTATGACAATGTTTGACATATAACCGGCAGTCGGCTTCCATAGTATTCCAGTAATAACCGAGCCTCATGATTTTTCGGACCAGCATGTGGGCATTCATATGCGGACTGTTTTCACCATCATGTACTTCGGCCATAACTTTCTCAGCCTTATATTTATCAACACAAAGGAGAAGAGCCCCCTGTGTCGTCGTTTTGTACAGTTGTCCGTCATCGGTACGGATGCGCTGGGTGGCTAGCCTTCGTAAGGCTTTCTTGGCTCGGCCTTCAGTCCCGGGAGGATATTCTCCGTTTGTCAGGTATGTTAATACAGCCCGATACCATGGTTCGGGGTCAGTTATCTCAATGTCTTCGATGTCGTGAACGTACGCCGGCTCAGATCGTCTTTCGACGCAAATTGGCATACTGGTCACGTGGTCGGGGATGTTCAGTAAAGATGCTAATTTTGAGAGTGCATCTGCAAACCGATTCTCTTCTCGGGGCAGGTATATGTACTCTACCCTTTGGAATTGTTTCTCGAGATCCCTTACTCGTGCCTGGTAGGCCACGAGATTAGCATTCCGAGTCTTCCATTTTTGGAGTGCTTGGTTAATGACCAAGGATGAGTCACCATGTACCCGGAGATTTGTGATCCCCAGATTGGCGGCGGCTTGTAGCCCGTAAATGCATGCTTCGTACTCCGCTGCATTATTGGTAACATCAAAGTCCAGTTTGATGGAGACGGGAGTATGTTCCCCTCTTGGTGAGATTAGGAGTATCCCGACTCCGAATCCTCGAAAATTAGAGGCTCTATCGAAGTATAAATCCCATGTTTCAGTGTCGGTATGGAAAATATCTTCGTCTGGGAAGGACCAGGTGTCGGTGTGTCCTTCTTCGCTTACTGGGCTGTCGGCGAGAAATTCAGCTACTGCCCGCCCCTTAATGGCCTTTAATGGTACAAATTTCAGGTCGAATTCTGACAACATTAGGGTCCATCTAGAAATTCGGCCATTGAGAATGGGTTTCTCGAAGAGGTATTTGATGGGGTCCATCCTGGATAGCACATGGACCTCGTAGCTAAGCATATAGTGTCAGAGCTTCTTAGTAGCCCAAACCAGAGCCAAACACGTCTTTTCGAGCATGGTATATTTGCACTCATACTCCAAAAACTTCTTGCTGATGTAGTAGATAGCTCGTTCTTCGGAATCAACTGTCTGAGCCAGCATAGCCCCCATGGCTGTCTCGGTCGTTGTTAGGTATAACGACAGAGGCAAACCGGGTTGAGGTGGCATCAAGACCGACGGAGCAGACAATATTTCCTTGATCTTGTCGAAAGCAGCTTGGCACTTGTCATCCCATAGTACCCGTTCTCCTACTTTCAGTTTCTTGAAGATTGGTTCACACACCATGGTTAGTTTGGAAATGAACCGACTGATATACTGGACTTTTCCAAGAAATCCCCTTATTTCTTTTTCGGTTTTGGGAGGTTGCATCTTGGTAATGGCTTTGATTTTAGCTAGGTCGACTTCGATACCTCGTTGGCTAACGATATGACCCAGTAATTTGCCTGATGTTACCCCGAAACTGCACTTCTGAGGGTTTAGCCTCATGTTGTACTTGCGCAGTCGGGTGAAGAATTTTCTTAGGGCGGTGATGTGACCGTCCCGTTCTTTAGATTTGACGATCATGTCGTCTACATAAACTTCTACCTCTTTATGCATCATGTCATGTAATAAAGTGGTAGCGGTCCTTTGATATGTGGTCCCCAAGGTGTTGTGAAGGTAGTCTTACTCATATCTTCTTCCGCCATTTTGATCTGATTGTACCCAGCATACCCGTTCATGAATGATAGAAGGGCATGATCGGCCGTGTTATCCACCAATATGTCGATGTGTGGTAACGGAAAATCATCTTTCGGGCTTGCCTTGTTAAGATCCCAAAAATCTACGCATACCCGCACCTTACCGTTCTTTTTAGGAACCGGCACGATGTTTGCCACCCAGTCCGGATATTCGGACACTTGTATGAAGCCGGCCTTGAACTGTTTGTCGACTTCTTCTTTTACCTTGAGAGACCACTCGGGCCACATTCGGCGAAGTTTCTGCTTGACCGGTTTGCACCCGTCTTTGATTGGTATGTGGTGCTCGGCTATTTCCCGGTCTATCCCCGGCATGTCCTTGTAGGACCATGCGAAGACATCTTTGAATTCTTGGAGGAGGTTTATGAACTGTTGTTTCTCCTCGGGATCTAAGGATAACCCTATCTTAAGTGTCTGAGGCTCTAAGGTTGTTTCCATACTTATGGAATCGGTTTCTTTGATTACCGGATTCCGGGATTCCCTTTGCTCTAGTTGCTCGATCAGATGCGGAGGTAAGGGTACCTGTTCGTCTGGTTTCTCAATGTCATTGCATAAAATATTTTTGAAAACAGAATTTAAAAGAGACAAGTCGTAAGCAGAACGGTTGTTATTATGGATTGAAAATTTGGAAAACTGCTCGAAAAGAGCAGCCATCTGATCATTGGTCAGAGGCGGAATTGGTAAGGCACTCGGGACAGACCCCGAAGTGCCAGCAGCAGGAATGATAAAAGGGGGAGGGGTTACAGGAGTGATTCTACCACCGACTTCCCTAGACTCGACCTCAGACTCTGACTCAGACTCGGACTCAGACTCGGACTCAGACTCAGACTCAGGCATGTCTCCCTCTCCAGTGACCAGCTTGTAGATTCTTCCCTGACTGTCAGTCCACTTGACAGTCTTCCTCCAGGCCCTGTTTCCCGTCTCGGTGCCAACATCCGAGATCAGCTTGGTCGGGTCAAACCTGTTGCTGCGGAGAATCAGGTTGACCGGTCTTCCTTTGGAGTTGGGGCTATGGCGTCTTCCCCAAATAGTAGCCCCAGCGCGGGCTCAGCATTATCAGCTCCATCGGACAGGATGAGGGCGAACACATCATCCGGAATATAGTTGCAGTCCCGAGCCAAGTGGGTCCCGAGGTGCACAGCATTGGGTTGGTATAGACCAACTCGAACAGCCCCAAACACCGGTGTGACAAAGTAGTCAGCCAACCGTGGGCTATAAGGGCTCAAGTGGATACCCTTAATAATGTTGCAGGCCTTTTCAATCCCTGCTCGGACAACATTGTCGGGAGTGATGGCATAACCGAGACCAAAGTGGAGTCTTCGTCTTTGAGGACCTCGATGATCCTCCCATCTGGAAGATCGTGTCGAGAGGTAGCCCCCGAAAAATACCCCAGGTTTTGGAGCATCGTGTCGATACTCGTAGTGAAGTAAGGCCTAAAGAGGTACTCTTCCTCGACCATCCCCACAAAATCGAACCCCCAGAGGTCCGTGCGTCCCGTGGCGTTACAGCTAGCCACAGTTATTGGGGTTGCCTCTAAAGTGATGACATCGTTAAGCAAAGGCATCTTGATCTTTCGATGGAGGGTAGAGGATACCGCCTTGACCGCGTGGATCCAAGGCCTACCTAGGAGCAAGTTGAATGATGAGGAGACATCGATCACCTGGAATTCGAGCTCCTTTTCTATCGGGCCTGTTATGATGGTCAGTTTTACGGCCCCAGCTACCGACTTTGGGCTCCCATCGAAGGCTTGGATGGTCTGAGCAGTCGGGATATAATTAGCCTCGGTAATGCCGAGGGCTTTGGCGGTCCTTAGAGGAAGGACATTCACAGCGGACCCATCATCAACCAGGGTCGTAGGAAGGTATTTCCCTCGGCAAACCACCGTAATGTAGAGGGCCAAATTATGGGAGGCCTCGAATGGCGGTAGGTCGGCTTCGGAGAAAGTGATCATCGGGCCTTCTTCCTTAGCTTTGCCTTTCAGGTGGGGCAGGACCGTGGCTACCATCTCAGCAGGGGTAACCAAAGAGTCAACCTTAATTTGATCGAGAGCCTTAGTAAGTGCTTCTCGATGCTCTTGTGAGCTGACCAGGAGTTGCCATATGGTGAGGTCAACTCGGGTCTTCTTCAACTGCTTCACGAGAGCCGTTTCAACAGTCGGCTCCTCAGGGGCAACTTCCGTCCTGAGTGGCTCAATGACGGTTGTCGGGATAGGGGCGTCCCTAGTGCTAGTGGCTTGATAGGGACGACCAAGGTGGTTACTGGCTAAGACTCGGGACTTGGTCTTACGAATTTCCTCGGAGGTGATGGGGACAGCTTCCCCTTTGGCAAGGTAGACGTCATCCTCGTCGTCGAACCAGATCCCGTTCACTTGCGGGATAAATGGAGAGATAAGGTGAGAGCAATCAATCACCTCCCCGGTAAAGATGGCGTGGGAGCTGAAAGGGTTTTACTTATTGCTGGGCTTATCTCCGGGTAGCGGGATTTTACCGCTTTCGATCAAGTCCTGGATCAAGTGCTTCAGCTTCCAGCACTTCTCGGTATCATGCCCATTGCCTCGGTGGTACTGGCAATAGGCCTGGGCGGCATTGTAGTTCTTGGAGCGTCGCTCGACCGGAACTTCAGGAGTTGGGCCTATCGGTTGGACTAGGCCTTTGGAGGATAGCCTTTGTAAGGCATAAGTATAAGTAGTACCTATATCAGTGAAAACCAGAGGTGGGGTGTTCTTCTTGGATGGGGCATCTAGTAGATTAACCGCGTCAAAAATGCTGCGGGTTGCAGCTTGGGGCTTGGTGGTGGAGGAGGAAGCCCCTTGGTACCCTTTGCTAGCGGCCTTAGTAAGACCTTCCAGTCTTAGGTCGTCTTCGATCCTCATACCCATTTCAGTAAGAGTGGTGAAATTGGGTATGACAGCGTACCGGAGGTGAACCCGGTAGGAGGGTAGGAGGTTCTTGACAAAAGCCTCCACCAAAGTCTTCTCACTGGGCTTATCGACCAGTTTCACGCTCTCGGCCCTCCAGCGTTGAAGGTATTTGGTAAAACCTTCTTTCGGCTCTTGGGTCATAACCTCCAGAGATCGCATTGTGGTTTGGATCTCGGTGTTGTTAGCATAGTTTCGAGCGAACTCGGTGGCCACATCATCCCAAGTAGGGTATTTCTTCGGGTCTAGGCTGTAGTACCAGGCCCGTGGGTGCTTCTCAAGAGACGTTGCAAACAGGTTTTTGAACATGGATGAATCCACTCCCTTGATGGCCATAAACTCTTTGAAGGCCCGTACATGTAGTAACGGGTCTTCGGTTCCCTCGAACATCGGTAGGCCCGTGAGGTTCAGGTTCGGAGGTAGCTTGTCGTTCACCGGGGCATACTCACGACAGTTTTCCCGATGAATGTTGTTACTCCCAGCTAAGTGCACTTGTTCTTCCAGTCGGTGAATCGCACTTAGTAGCTCAGTAAGAGACCCATTGGTCTCGGTATTTGGAGTCCTTTGCTCCTCTGCAGCCATGCGAGCAACAATAGCCACTTGACCAACCCTCATTTCAGTCAGTTGGGCTTCAATGTCGGTCTGCTTAACGACCATGGCGTCCACAGAGGTTTTCAGACTATTCAAGGCAGCTTCCATCTTGCGGGTGTGTCTGGTTGCCGGCGGCCTGTCTGTAAGAACACCGTGTAATCAGAAACTGAACCCAGATCTTGGAATCAAAACAAGTACATCCCGAGCGACCCAAAACAAAAAGGCCTGAGTGTAAAAGACTTGAGAAAGACACCTAGACGGATGACTCGTTGGTGGTATGACTTCCTTAGGACTTTGGCCTTGTGGGCCTAGTCCCGTTCGAAGGAAGGTCCACGTGAGATTATTCCCCAGACTTTTGACTCGAGTGTATAGACGGACTTTCCTTTGTAGGGGTATGCCCCACGCGGGTTGCTCGTGCCTTGACAAATAAGGCGGACTCGGGAAAGGGGGGAAACTCGTGATGTAAGATTGACGAAGTTTCGACGCTATAAACCTTCTACGTACTATGCAAAGACCCGACACACGGATAGACGGCAAGTCCTATAATAGGGAAGACTCATTTTAGGAAAGTTGGAGAGTTTGGAGTTGAAAATTTGAATATGTAATGGGTGAATTTCCGAGAGTTCGAAATTTGAAAACGGAATTTCGAAGAAAACCGAGATTAGAATTTTGAAAAAATTCAGAAAATCGAGACGGTGTCGGAAATCCAAGAGTTAAAACGGACAGCATGCCGACTAAAGAAAAGGATATTTTGAGTCAAATCGTTGATCCTAAATTTCGTCGGCATTCCGAGTTTTGAAAATTAGATATTTTGAAAAGATGGGTCCCGAAATGGACAGTATTTCGGGTTTTTCGAAAATTGGTGTTTTGGAAAGATGGGTCCCGAAACGGACAGTATTTCGGGTTTTTTTGAAATTTGGTATTTTTGGAAAGATGCAATTTTGAAATGACGGTTTTTAAAAAAAAATGACACGGAAACCAAGCAGCACGTAGTCAAACAAGCATTATAACGACGCTTATGTATGCATTACGCTAAGTCTCGGTCGGTCAAAATAGGGTCAATACCAACAACGATGGCTTTCTCGTAAATCAGGACGGACTCCCTAAGCCGAGTTGGTCTTAGGACATGCCGCAAAACCCATACGAGTTCCACCATCGATGTCTTTAGCGCACCCATGTAGGAATGCACCGCGGTATAGTGGGACGTCGGTCACAAGTAACTGGCCCGGACAAAAATGGGTTATGCATGAATCACTAAACTAATGCGCGTACACTAATATGCGAACGATTTCTCTTCGAGTCTCACCCTAGGAACTCCGATGACATGTGGTACATCAGGTATCCCCAGCGGAGTCGCCAAATTGTGGACATGATGTAGGTCCACCCCGACGCGGCCACGCGCGGGTTTGGGTAGGCGAATGAATCTCGTGGTAAGATTGTTCTCGGGTTCGAAATTTAAGTCAAAGATGGAGTCGCCACCGAATTTTGTGGTTATTCGGAACCATTCGAGCCCACTCTATGTCGTCATGGGCTATACACAAAGTACGGCCCACTTCGATTTCAGAGTTCATGGGGCTCGTCCCTTTGCATTATTATATCGATACCGTTTACACCGGCTTTCGTATATAAAATGACTCTCGTGCGCCAATGGTTTCGGCCATCCGGAAACCAAGGTTCTGAGTAAGGGGTGAGGGTACGTGTTGGGAAGCCCACTAAGGACACCCAACCCCGCCCGCACATGGCGGCCTCTACTAAGACACCGTTCGTGTTCGTGTACGCGCGCTAGTAAAACGACTAAATGATATGCAAACAGCGTTTTCGGGCTAAACATGTGAATTATTGGTTTGCTACGTCATTTAATGCATCTAACTATTGTCGAAGTTGCTTAGCATGCGAGGTTCATTTATAAAGCGATAAGCAAATAAATAAATAAAGCTCGTAAATAAAATGTACAAGTTACACGGGCGTAAATACAACCCGGAATTCACAATACAACGATTAATATAAATAATGAACAAAATAAGAAAAGCGATAAAAAAATAGAAACGGACCCGTATATGAACTAGACCGTGAATTTGTGTAGATGGACGAACTCCGATTAAATACACATTATGTTGTGTACTAAACGAAGGACGGAGACATAGGACCCAAGCGTAATGCTAGCCCGATCCCACGCCTCTATGCCTTGTCCCAACTTATCACGTCGAAAAAAATCGATCAAAGTTGTTCTAGTGTAACGATATGCGTGAGTTTTAAAAAAAGGAGGGTCACGTGATTGTCTTTACACGTGATGACTAAAGTCGTAAAAAGACGAGGCTCGAAAAGTGTGTCAAAGCTCTCGGTTTTCTGGGTTACAGGACCCACTCGATCGAGTCATGGCCTGACTCGGTCAAGTGTGTCCTCAAACGTAGCCACTGCCTAGTTTTTTGGGTGCTACTCGATCGAGTAGCCTACGTACTCGGTCGAGTAGCCCCTGTACGAGTGATAACTCGTTTCATTTTATTGTCCAAAATCGATGGTTAGCCAAATTAAATACAAATATTGTACGACTTGCATTTAATTCGGTTTCCGGTGCTATAATCGTGTATGCATGCGATTATAATACCGTTATCGGAATTTTATGAAAATGTTGTTATCGTTTAGATTGAAATTTTGAATTAGTAACGGAATTGCATCCCTCTACGTCACGACATCGGAATTAATCCTTTCGGATTATGTGATGTCGGTTTTCGTGTCAACGGGTTCCGTACTAATCGCTGAAATGGGATCGAATGCGTTCAACTATGACCCATCACGATCACATCATGTCCTTGAGCACATTGGGGCGGTGCTCCACGAAAGGGCGCCACCTTCGTCGTTACTCGTAAAGGAATTGGACGGACTTTAGGCAATCATCATAGTCAAACGTATTTGAAACCGAAATTTTAATACTAGTATATATATATATATATATATATATATATATATATATATATATATATATATATATATATATATATATATATATATATGCGGTATGTAATTGTTAATTGTTAGAATGCGAAATTGAAATGTTAGTAAACGATAAAGAAAAGTTAGTGTTAGAGTTAGCGTTACCAGTACAATTATTATATAAAATACGAAAAAATGTAAACAAAAGATTAGAGAAGATAAAGATCGAGATGGGGTTTAGGACACCCTCAACATACATGCTTAGTAAGGACCTCGGAAATGGACTCGTAAATAGCGACGGGACGCCGAAGTATCGAGGATGTATGCAAGTTATGGTGTGTGTGTGTGTGTGTGTGAATGACTCGTCGGTTTTCGAGGGACGATGGCTCGGTTTTAGACTTAGGGTTGCTAAGGGTTGTAGTATGGAGAGTATAGGAGGGTTAGGGTGAAAATGTATGGCAAGAATGCATGGAAAAATTCCTGAAAAATGAGAGGGGTTAGTGGGGTATTTATAGATTTTACCCCACGACCTAGGGTCACTCGATCGAGTGGCCCTAGTGCACTCGATCGAGTGCCCTTGCAAACGGGCCAAACCCGGTTCAAGACGCTCCACTCGACCGAGTGGGTCAATCCACTCGATCGAGTGGATCAATAGGATCGAGCTATTTTAGGAAGAAGTTGACTTTGATTGTTTTTTTGAATTTTGATTTGGGCGCCAGTTTCGAGGAGTGAATTTGGCTGATTTGCGTGACGGGTTCGTCTTTGACCGGGTTTTGACCCGGTCGCTAAAAGACGAGATTTATTTTTGGTGTCGGTTTTGGCCCAAATTAGTCTTATTTTGCTCGGAATGACCCACTAGGCCTGGATTTGAGGTCTGCTTTGTGAGATTTTTACTCCGATAAAAGTCCATGTCGGATATTATCGAGTCCGAGCCCAAATTCGAGTATACTATGTCATGTTTGCGTCCGATCATCATCGGGTGTTTTTCGGAGACTACCATAGACACCTGGCAGTCAAAATGCGGGTGTCTACAAGCTGAAGGCACAGTCACAGTGGAAGAACAACTGTTCCATACTTTCCATAAACGACTGGCCAATTACCAGCAGCTCGTGTATTTATCAACTTATGACTTATGATAATCCGATACTATTGATATATATGCAACGAGTTAGTTTAGGAGTTAGTTAGGGATTTTAGAAGTTGTTACAAGACCCTCTAGCTTTCCTATATATATATATATATTATATATATATATATATATATATATATATATATATATATATATATATATATATATATATATATATATATATATATATATATATATATATATATATATATATATGATCTTGTATACACAAATAACTAACTTTGATAATTCATAATATACAATTCTATTCTACTCTTCCAAGTTACATGGTATCAGAGCTCTAGGCTCAAAACGATTCAAATTTCCGCATAATCAAATTCACAAAACTCAAACATTCATACTCGTCTTCTACAATGGCAAGCTCAACCGTGTATGAGTATTACGATGATCCGCTGTATCTTTCATCGTCAGATCAGCCTTCTTCTCAACTGGTTCTTTGCTGTTGATGCGTGCTATTTATATATGATTATTCCATCTTTTAGGCACGCATTTCCATGCATATCGAGTAGCATTGTCTACTATTTTCCCCCAAATTTGATACTTTGTGGTCATGTTGCATCTTATGTAGGTTTGAACCCGTGGACGCATAAACAAGGCAAAAATCGTGCTTAAAGGTGAAATCTTTTGCGAAATAAGAAAAGAGAATGATTGTTTCCAGATGAGTCAAATTAAAACGTGAATATCTTGTTTTCTACAACTCCAATTGAGCTGATTCTAGTTGCGTTGGAAAGCGCTTTCTCTTAGCTTTCCAACGGTATATTACACGCCCGATTTGAAGAAGTAACGAATAAATGGAAAGCATTTGAAGTTGAGCGCGCAGTGCTGAGAACGGGTCCAGATAGTCGAACGACTATTCAGAATAGTCGACCGACTATTCTCGAGACTGAACGAAGACCGAGACTTTCCTAATTTGATGTTTAGGGTTAATAAGACTTTTGGGCTTTTGTTTTAACTTAGTATTTAAGAAACTATTAGACTAGAATTCTAGAACCTCTTCTTTTATACTTCTTCTCTTTAGGCTTTTCCTTAGACTTCTCCATACTTTTACTCCTTCTCCTTAGAATTTTATTTAGATCTCTTCTCCTTATTCTTTAGAATTATTTCTAGTTTAATTTCTTCCCTTAAAACTCGGTTATTGTAAGACTTTCAGATTCGAATCGCCTTTATTCCTCTCGGTAATTTAATCCAATCTTTCTTCCTTTTTCTTCTTCCTTGATTTTTTCTTCTTTGTTCTTGATTGTTCTTCTTTTTCATAATTAATTATTGTTTTATGCTTGTCGTAAATTTATTATTATTCATCATGTTTAATCTAGTAAATTCTTTTATTAATCTTGTTGTTCTTAATTTAATTATGAGTAGCTAATTTCCCTCGCTAGGATTCAGGGGATCTGCGAATTGAATGTGGTTGCTAAATAATTTATAGATCTGTCAATAATATTGTGTCTGAGTTGTCAATTGTAGCATATAATCGCGATTAGTCAGTTAATGCGCATGATTGATTAATTGAATTCGGTAAACTTGAACCTAAGATCGGAAGCCTGGTAAAAGTTAGACCTGCTACAACACATTAGTTTGCCCTAATAAGATCGGAAGCTTTTAGACGCATGCTAGGGTGAATAGCGGACCGGAAGGACCTTTTCAATACCCCTTAGACCAATATCTGCGACAGACCTGTGACTTAGACCGTGACCATATGAGATTCGTAGTGAACCGACAATCCTAGTTTCCTCCCTATATTTATTCATCTTTATTCGTCTTATTTTATTTTAGTTATTTCTTCTCTTTTAATTCTCTTTCCTTCACTACTTTAGTTTAGTTAACCACAATTAAAACCCCCTAATTTTGTTACTTAGATAGACTTTAATTGCAAGTAGGATTTATTTGTCTCCCTGTGAAATCGATCCCGACTTCCCTAGCTATATTTTTAGTTGGACCGTAGTTGGTTATTTTTGATAGGTACACGACCAGCTTATCAACTATTTTGACGGTCAAGACTTCTTAGGCTGGAAACAGGAAGTGCTCATGGCTCTGGAATCCAAGAATAAAGAAGGGTTCATCAATGGCACATGTGCAAGACCTGAAGCAGCAGATAAGAAGTTGCATCAATGGATTAGGTGTGACTTAATGGTCATGAGATGGATCTTGAATTTGTTGGATAAGGCAATCAGGGATAATGTCAAGTATGTTAAATCAGCTAAAGAACTCTGGGATGAATTATTGGAACGCTATGGGCTTGCAAACGCGATTGAAATTTATCAATTACAGAAGGACTTAGATGCTTTAAGTCAACAGAACTCAACCTTGGTGGAATACTATGGGAAAATGAAAAATCTGTGGAAAACATTAGATGGTCTTAACCCAATTCCCCAATGTTCTTGTAAAGTTTTGGATAATTGTTCTTGCTCATTGATTAAAAGAATGCTGGAACGAGAAAATAACAGAAAATTGATCCAGTTCTTAATGGGTTTAAACAATGGGTATGATAATGTAAGATCTCAGATTCTTTCCATGGAGCCTCTTCCATCTATCAACAAAGCACTGAGTTTGTTGCAAAAAATAGAAAGGCAAAAGCAGATTTCAGACCAAGCTAATCCTCTAAATGAGTCTGCAGCTTATGCCAGTTTCAAAGGGCAAAATTCCAAGCAAAGATTCAAGAATGATTCTACGAAAGGAGGAACTGGAAAATACTGCAGTCACTGTGACATGGATAACCACAATTTGGAGGACTGTTTCAGAGTTAAGGAGTGTTCTCATTGTAGAAAATCTGGGCACACAGTGGAAAACTGTTATCTGCTTATTGGCTTTCCTGATAAAAATCAGAGGAATAAGGGAAAGAATGCTAAGGGAAAGACTACCTACATACAAGAAGGGAGCACACAATGTTGATCTTATTGAGAATTACACGCCTCCTAATGCTGATGTTGATAATCCACTGGAGAGTCATGGTACACAAGGGTTTGATCCAACAATGTTTGATGGGTTTGTAACCTCTGTGGTTGACCAGGTGATGCAAAGAATGAATGATCACAAGGTTTACTGACTTGGCTGGTAACACAGGTTTTGCAGGTATGGTTCCTAATCAGTCCAATTATGTTAATAATCAATTGGTTGTACACGATTGGATAATAGATACTGGCGCATCGGATCATATGACATATGATTTCAATCTATTGCACAATGTTCGAAGTCTTGTTAAACCTTTACACATTCGTTTGCCTGATGGGAGAGTTAACAAAGTGCATAAAATTGGGGATATATGCTTGACTGATAGGATTAATTTGTGTGATGTCTTGTTTATACTTGAATTTAAGCAAAATCTGTTATCAGTTTCTAAATTGATTGACCAAAATAAACTGTCTGTGGCGTTTTCTTCTGCTCATTGTGTATTTCAGGACCCTTTCAGTAAATCTTGGGTGGCATCTGGGAAGAGAATAGGGGACTTGTACAGATTTCAAGACAAAAATAAGACTTTAGTTGATTCCTTAGTACATAATGCTATAGCTGGTAGCATTTCTGATGTAAATTCAAACATATCATCACAATTGTATCATTTGAGACTTGGCCATATGCCTTTAGACAAGTTGAAATGGTTGTCAAATGTACCTCATTCAGTAAAAAATTCAATAAAAGACACTTTTTGTGAGACTTGTGTACTGGCAAAACATCATAAAGCCCCGTTTCCAATTAGTGATTCTAGAGCAAAATCTTGCTTTGAGCTTATTCACATGGATGTTTGGGGTCCCTATAAATCACCTGCTTTATCTGGTGCTCGTTTCTTCTTAACTATTCTAGACGATTATTCTAGAAATACATGGACTATATTGTTTCAAACAAAGGATCAAGTCCCTGGTCTTGTTAAAGATTTTCTGATGTATGCGAAAACACAGTTTAAGGCATGTTTTAAGACTATTCGGACTGATAATGGAACTGAGTTTTTGGATCATACGTGCATTAGGTTGTTTAAAGACCTAGGCATTGTGCATCAGACTAGTATATTAGGCCGTCCTCAGCAGAACGGCAGGGTAGAAATGAAGCATCGTCACTTGCTTGAGACAGCTAGATCATTGAAAATCCAGTCGGGTTTACCAATAAAGTTTTTTTGGGGGGGGGGATTGCATTCTTACTGCAACGCATTTGATTAATTTAATGCCAACACCAGTTCTGAAGTGGAAGTCTCCTTACAGTCTGTTATTTGACAAAAATCCCAATTATTCTGATCTGAGGGTATTTGGGTGTAGTTGTTACTCCACAATGCCTCCTACTTACTCTGATAAGTTAGGATCCAGGGCTAGGAAATGTGTGTTTCTAGGTTACCCTCATGCTCAGAAGGGATATAGGTTGTATGACCTTGAATCCCATAAAATTTTCATTAGTAGAGATGTTAAATTCCAGGAGAATGTATTTCCTTTTAAGAATAATATGGCCAAACCAAAGCTTGTTAATCCTGCTTCCTCTACTCTGAATCTGAATCTGCAGCTATGGAGATCCCTCCAACTGTCCAGCCTAGAAAATCTACCAGGGAGAGAAAGGTTTCTGTCAAGCTTCAACCTTATCACTGTTCAGTCCCTTTACTAGTCCAGCAAACACGGCATACTGCTGCTGCAGCTTTCCACACTGCTGTATTACGAGACTTACAGGAGTTTCACCCTGAATATGTGGCAAGCCTAGCTAATGTCATAGCTGAGTATGAGCCCTACAATTTCAAGCATGCCAGTAAAGACTCAAGATGGGTCGAAGCTATGACCAAAGAAGTTCAAGCTTTAGAATCTAATCAAACATGGGAACTTGTATCCTTGCCTCAAGGACACAAGCCAATCGGTTGCAAATGGATCTATAAGATCAAGTATAAGCTTGACGGTTCTGTAGAAAGGTTCAAGGCTCGTCTAGTCACTAAGGGATATAATCAGGTCAAGGACAAGGACTATAAAGATACGTTCTCACTTGTTGCAAAATTCACAACTGTGAGAACTGTACTGGCTTTAGCGACTGCCAGGGGATGGGAATTGAGTCAATTAGACATTAATAATGGATTTTTGCATGGTTTTTTTGGATGAAACAGTATACATGACTCCTCCTGAAGGTTACATTTGTAAACCAGGGCAAGTATGCAAACTGAAAAGATCCCTCTATGGCTTGAAGCAAGCATCAAGACAATGAAATAAGGAATTGACCAAGTTCCTTAATAGCATTGGGTTTCAACAATCCAAACAAGATTACTCCCTTTATACCAAATTCAATGATGTCACTCGTGAGTTTACAGTTGCCCTAGTATACGTTGATGATGTGATTCTCACAGGAAACAATGGCAATGCAATTGTTGAAGTAAAGAAAGGTTTATACAAAGCCTTCTCCATCAAAGACTTGGGTCAATTAAGGTATTTTTTGGGTTTGGAAATATCCAGGAATGCTTCAGGCATGATTATAAACCAAAGGAAATACATCTTGGATATCTTAAAGGACATGAATATGGAAAATTGCACAGGTGCTGATTTCCCTATGCAAAAAGGCCTAAAATTGTCAATCGATGATGGTGTCATACTAGAAGAACCTGAACAGTACAGGAGGTTAGTTGGAAGATTACTGTATTTGAACTCTACAAGACCTCATATCTCCTACTCAGTTCAGCATCTCAGTCAATTCCTAAGTCAACCACGATTACCTCACTTTCAAGCAGCCATTCATGTCCTCAAATATCTCAAGACAACAGTGAATACTGGTCTTTTCTATAGCGCAAATTCAATTTTGTCCCTCACAGCATACAGTGATGCAGATTGGGCTATGTGTCAGTTCACTTGCAGATCTCTGAGTGGGTTCTGTTTGTTTTTAGGAAAATCACTGATCTCATGGAAGACGAAAAAGCAAAAGACGGTGAGCAAAAGTTCAGCAGAATCTGAGTACAGAAGTATGTCATACACGAGTTCAGAGATGGTGTGGGTAGACAACATTCTGAACGACTTGAGGGTGTCGGTTCCTAAACCGATACCTCTGTACTGCGACAACAAAGCTACAGAACACATTGCCAACAACCCAGTCTTCCACGAGCGAACGAAGCACTTGAACATCGACTGTCATTATGTTCGAGACAAACAACAAGAGGGTTTCTTGATGACTTCACACATCAGCACTGTGCAACAATTGGCAGATATTATGACCAAGGTTCTAGGTTCAGAACAACATCATTATCTGGCTAGCAAGCTTGGTTTAGTTATCACCCCAACTCAATATATATATATATATATATATATATATATATATATATATATATATATATATATATATATATATATAACTTTGATAATTCATAATATACAATTCTATTCTACTCTTCCAAGTTACAGATACCCAGCTTGTAAACCTACCTTGACCCTGTAAATTTTCCTCAAGCCCCACCTGCTCTCTTTTAATTAACCAATCTCTGACCTATGTCATCCACCAAACCAGTTTTTTTTCAATTTTCTAGTGGGCTTGGGCTTCACTAGCCAAAAAAAGCCATAGCCAGCGCAAAACAAGCCCAATTTAGTTTAGGATCGGGTATAGGCCAACCCCAAGGCCTGATTTTCAACCTCGACTCAACTTGAAATTACAAAAACAGATAAAAAAAAGTAAAAAGCAAAAACTCAACTGTAATCAAGCATGAGACTATTATTGTGGTGATGCTGTGATGCGAAGGCATAGAGCAGAGTACTGAGTACGGATCGGATATCCGTTCCAAAGTGATAGTTTAGACTAGATATCCAAATTAGAAAATTCTAAATTGAGATATCCAAATCCGATATGTTATGTATAATTATATGGATGTCCATGTATAGTGTTTAGGTCCATGTAAATTACTAACCCTAAACCCTATTCTCCTTGTATCCTATATATATAACTCACCATTAAGGAATAAACCACCTCTTAATTCTCTCTCACAACACGTTATCAGCACGAAGAAAAAAAAGGAAAACAGATTTTTGTTTTTTAGTGACAATTGGTTTCAATGGGTGATTTTGATCAATTTGATACATGATCAAAATATTTACACGTAAACAATTTTTTTTTTGGTTTACACATAAACAAAATATTTAAGTTTACAAGACTTTAATTTTTTGTTTTGTTATTTTACGATAATTGTCATACGATAAGTACCCAAACGTATATGTTAGGTATACAAATCTTCGAATTCTCCTTGTTTAAATATGTATTCAATTGCACGTAAATAATTTCACATATTTTTGGTTTCAATCGATTTTACCAATCTTATTATATCTTATTAATTATGATAGCCAACTTATTGGTGCGGTGATTCATTATTTTAGTAATTGATTAATCATATAATTTATTATTATTATTATTATTATTATTATTATTATTATTTTTTATTATAAATGTAGAATTTTATTGATGAATCAAAAAGCAGTTTACAAAAAATTGGTGGGTAACCGAGATACAATCTGGGCCCCCAGCCCCTTAGCTATAGCGAAGCTAAGTCTGGTAAAATTAAAAGAAACAGCGCGTGCTCCGGCATCCTGTGCTACCGAAAATTTTTGGATCCTCTTGAGTAAGCCGATAGCATCCGCCTCCAATTCCCCCAACGAAGAATTTTATTATTATTATTATTATTATTATTATTATTATTATTATTATTATTATTATTATTAGTATTATTATTATTATTTATTATTATTATTATTATTATTATTATTATTATTATTATTATTATTATTATTATTATTATTATTATTATTATTATTATTACTATTACTATTATACCGGAGCTTGCATTAAAAACGAACCAAATTACAAGAAGTTAGAGGGGAGCCTAGATACTATCTGGGCCCCCACTCCCTTAGCTATCGCAAAACTAATTCTAGTGAAAATATGAACTGCGGCACGCGCTCCAGCATCCTGTGACATAGCGAATTTATGAATCCGCTGGAGCAGAGAAACAACCTCCGTGTCGAGCTCACCTAGAGAGGAGAAGGAGAAAGGGAGGAAATCATACTTAATGGCCGTGCAGCGCGCCTGATACTTGGCACACTTACGACGAGCAGCATCAGCAACGACCCGCCCCGGCTCAAAAGAAGTCAGGCCGGACTGGGTCAAAGGAGAGGACCCAGTCAAATCAACACAAACATCACGCCCCTTGTCCCACGAGTAGAGCAGAAGATCGGCAGGTCTCAAGGGCTTGTCGTTATCGTCGCAGAGGCCAATCTCCACCTCCTTGCCTGCAGAGATCCCCGTCCGGAAGCAAATATCCAACAGTGTGCCACGGACAAGGTTATGGCGGTGTTTAATCCCCACAGTACCAGCACATAAAACCGCGTGATCACCAAAAATATCCTCTCTGAGGACCCTGGAGCAGGAAGAGCAAGTCCCGGAAGGCGGAAACAAAGGGACTCCAAGGCGGTAACTAAGCACACTGCGGTAGGTCTGACCGTTCATCGTTATTATTATTATTATTATTATTATTATTATTATTTTATTTTATTTTATTTTATATCACAGTTCTTTATTGGTCTCAGTTTAATATAATTAATTTTTTTCTTATGTAGTTATTGTGTCAAATTTGGTGAAACTTGAATTTAATGCCTTTGATATCTTTGGCAAGAACTATATAGAATGGACATTAGATGCGGAAATGCACCTGAATGCTAATGGTCTTGGTGACGCTATCAAAGTGGGAAATAATTCATCTCCCCAGAACAAGGGGAAGCTATAATTTTTATTCGTCACTATCTATGTGAAGGCTGAAAATTGAATACTTAACTGTGAAAGACCCTTTGGTCTTATGGGCAAATCTGAAAGAAAGATATGACCACTTGAAATTAGTAATTTTACCTAGAACTCGACATTAGTGGATCCATCTGAGATTACAGGATTTTAAATCCGTTAGTGATTATAATTCAGTCATGTTCAGAATTACCTCACAATTAAATTTGTGTGGCGAAAAAATATCTGATGCAGATATGTTGGAAAAAACATATCAGACCTTTCATGGGTCACAATTGGTTTTATCGCAGCAATACCGTCAGAGAGGCTTTAAAAGATACTCTGAGTTGATTCTTGCTTGTGGCTGAACAAAATAATGAAATTCTGTTGAAAAATCACCAATCCTGTCCAATTGGATCTGATTCATTCCCAGAAGTGAATGCGACGAAATATGATAATAATTATAATAATAGAAGTCACGGTAGAGGCCGTGGACGTGGACGTTGACGAGGGAGAAATAATTATCGAGGTGCTAGAGGTGGAAAATTTAAAAACTCATTTTCTCGCCATAAACGAGAAGAAAATGATGGTCCACACGAAAAGAATATCCCGGTCGGTAGTTCATGCCACCGTTGTGGTGATAGTAGTCATTGGGCCCGTACATGTCGTACACCCGGACATTCGGGAATCTTTATAATCAGTCCCTTAAAAATAAAGGGAAGAAAATTGAAGCAAATTTTGTTGCTGAGAAAGATGTTGAAACAAATTTTGCTGATGGAGATGATTATAATATTAATGATTTGATGTCTCGGGTTTCTTTTCAGGCCCTTATGGAAGAATTGATCACCTGATTGGTGACGGAATTTTCTAGCCACAAGATTAATTATTAGTATTATTATACTATTATTATTATTATTATTATTATTATTATTATTATTATTATTATTATTAAGTTTTATTATTTTATTTGCATTAATTATTAATGAGAAGCTATTAAATATTTTGTAGTCGCATTAAGTTACCATTTTATTACGTTTGTTTCATGAATGAGTATTAAATTTTTGCATCGGAATAAATCACTCACCACTAAACAATTTTATTTACAATCCATCTTATGTTATTTTAATTTTTTTTCCATGAAAATTATGGACGCTACAGGCCTACAGTAGCAGATATATGTCTCATCGATAGTGCGACAACACATACTATCCTTACGGATAAAAAGTATTTTACTCTATTAAAAGAGCAAAAGGCAAATGTTAATACTATTGCCGGTAGTACAAAACTAATTGAAGGCTCCGGAAGAGCTAAGATTTTGTTGCCAAAAGGTATAATTATTGAAATTCAGGAGGCTTTGTATTCTCCACAGGCAAAAAGAAATTTGCTGAGTTTTAATGATATTCGTAGAAACAGATATCACGTTGAGACATCAAATGAAAGAGGCATTGAATACCTCTATATTACATGTTCACATTCGAACAATAAAAGTGTATTGGAGAGATTTACTACTTTATCCTCCGGCTTGTACTATACGACAATTAGTACAATTGAATCACACGTCGTAGTAAACCGAAAGGTTATTAATAAAATAAATTTCATTATGTGGCATGATCGATTTGGTCATTCCGGATCTGTGATGATGCAGAAAATAATCCAAAATTCATGTGGACATTCATTAAAACACCATAAGGTTTTTCAGTCCAAAGAATTTTTATGTGCTGCTTGTGCACAAGGTAAATTAATAATTAGACCATCGCCGTCTAAAATTGGGATGAATCCCTGACATTTCTGGAAATTATACAAGGTGATATTTGTGGACCTATACATCCACTAAGTGGACCATTTCGTTACTTTATGGTTCTAATTGATGCATCTACTAGATGGTCACATGTGTCCTTGTTATCAACCCGCAACCTTGCGTTTGCGCGATTACTGGCTCAATTGATAAGATTAAGAGCTCACTTTCCAGATTATCCCATTAAGGCTATTCGTTTTGACAATGCGGGTGAATTCAGTTCACAAACTTTTGATGATTATTGTATGTCTAATTGTCTATTGGGATAGGTGTTGAATACCCTGTAGCACATATTCATACTCAAAATGGCTTTGCCGAATCATTAATTAAACGCATTCAGTTGATTGCGTGACCAATGCTTATGAGGTCTAAATTACCTACTTCCGAATGGGGACATGCAGTTTTGCACGCAGCATCATTAATTCGCATTAGACCAACAAGTTATCATACATCATCCCCCCTAAAATTGTTCTTTGGTCAAGAACCAAGTGTTTCTCATCTAAGAATTTTTGGTTGTGCGGTGTTTGTTCCAATTAACCCGCCACAACGTACAAAGATGGGACCTCAAAGAAGGTTGGGAATATATGTCGGGTATGAATCTTCATCGATTATCAAGTATTTAGAACCATCTACAGGTGATCTATTTACAGCCCGCTTCGCTGATTGTCATTTTGATGAATCAGTTTTCCCGACATTAGGGGGAGATAATAAACAGCTGGACAAAGAGATAAGTTGGAATGAATTATCACTATCTCATTTAGATCCTCGTACCAAACAATGTGAACTCGAAGTTCAAAAGATAATTCATTTACAACGATTGGCAAATCAATTACCCAATGCTTTCACTGATCCGAAAGGTGTGATTAAATCTCATATACCAGCTTTAAATGCTCCAGCTACTTTAAATACTCCAATGGTAGTAAGACCACTTGATGTGAAGATTGATCCATTTCGACCCCGAGAAGAGAACGAAAAGGTTCTCGGCCCTGAAGTACCATACTTAAGTGCAATTGGAGCCTTGATGTACCTCGCCAGTCAGACAAGACCGGACATATCCTTTTCTGTCAAATTATTAGCGAGATACAGTTCATGTCCTACTCAAAGACACTGGAATGGAGTAAAGCATTTACTTCAATATCTCAGAGGTACGTCAGATATGAGTTTATATTATTCTAACAAATCCAAAACAGATTTGGTTGGTTTTGCAAATGCTGGTTATTTATCTGATCCTCATAATGGTCGTTCACGAACCGGCTATGTATTCACATGTGGTGATACTCCCCTCTCATGGCGCTCCGTAAAGGAAACGATAGCTGCCACCTCTTCCAACCACGCAGAATTGTTGGCGATTCATGAAGCAAACCGAGAGTGTGTATGGTTAAGATCCATGATTCATCACATTGTAGAATCTTGCGGTATATGTCTGGAAACTAAAGCCCCTACTATCCTACACGAAGACAATACAACTTGTATCGCCCAGCTTAAAGCAGGATTCATCAAAGGAGATAGAACGAAGCACATCTTGCCAAAGTTCTTTTTCACTTATGATCTTCAGAAAGATGGCTTTATTACCGTTCAACAAATCTCTTCTTGTGACAATCATGTGGATGTTTTTACGAAGGCACTACCAAGCAAGATTTTTGAGAAGTTAATCATTAGACTCGGTTTACGTCATCTCAAGGACATCAAGCAATGTGTTAATCAGAGGGAGTAAATACGCGTTGCACTCTTTTTCCTTCGTCATGGTTTTGTCCCACTGGGTTTTCCAGGCAAGGTTTTTAACGAGGCAACATTTATTGCGTATCATGGAGATTATTGTACTCCTTTTCCTCATTAGATTTTTGTCCCACTGGGTTTTATCTAATAATGTTTTAACGAGGCAATTTCTCCAGTATTGGACATCCAAGGGGGAGTGTTAGATGTCCATGTATAGTGTTTAGGCCCATATAAATTACTAACCCTAAACTCTATTCCCCTTGTATCCTATATATATGTACTCACCGTTAAGGAATAAACTACCTCTTAATTCTCTCTTCTCTCTCTTCTTAATACTCCTTCACAACACGATCTAAATATTTCGGATATCCAATAATAATCGGATTGGATGCAGATATCCAACAGTTATCCATATTTCGTAATTCATTTGAACAATTAAGTTCAAAACTGTGTATATTCTCTATCTTACACGATGATTTCTTATTAGACATAAAACTTACATAAACTTACCTGTTTTATATTTTAATCATTTTTTTGAAGTTATTGTATCATATTGTAGACACTCACATTTTGACCGCCAGGTGTCTATAGCAGTTTCCAAAAAACACCCAATGATGATCGGACGTAAACATGACTTAATACGCTCGATTTTCGGACTCGAAATCAATAGTAGTTGGTACGAGCTTTTAGCGGAGTAAAAATCTCACCAAACCGACCTCAAATTCAGGCCTAGTGGGTCGTTTCCAGTCAAATAAGACTAATTTGGGTCAAAACCGAGACCAAGGGCAAAACCGTCTTTTAGCGACCGGGTCAAACCCCGGTCAAAGGCATTTCCGAGCCATAAAAATCTGGCACACTACCTTTCCTATCCACAAACGGAATCCCACTTCACCCCAACCGGTTGTTTTCTTCCCTTACAAGCAACCTTTTCCTATCCAAAGACGGAATCCTATTGCATCCAAGACTACTACCTTTCCTATACGAAACAGAAGTTTCTTCCCATCCAAGCCAGAAAACCTCCCCTATAAATACACCTCCTACACAACACATCCACGACACATCAATCATCCACAACAATTCCAATCCCGACATACACAAGTTACAACCCGGAATTCCAGCAATACTAGGCATATTATATTCCGATCTTACCTCTAGAAATCAAATAGGATTCCCGACCAAATACCAACTCGAAATTCTAGGCAAAGCATACACAAACACGAGAGCAAAACTCGCCAAATCCCCTCCCTAACCATACACACCATAACTCACCTATATACATCTTAACGCTCCCGCGCCTAGGCCGCTACTTCGAGTCCGTTTTCGAGATAATTAGCATGTAGGTTGAGGGTGTTCCAAATCCCGATTTCTCTCTTCTTCTCTTTCCTCCTCACGTTTTTTCCTTTTTCTTTTTTCTTTGTCTTCTCGTCCGTCGTTTGTCATCGTCATCTTTTTTTTATCGTTTCTAATAATATTATTATTATTACTATTATCGTAGTTAACAATAACGAGTCGTCCCTAAGGATTCGATATTGACTCTATAGTCGAATATCGGATCTAATAGGAATCAATCATTAAAACTATTTTAAGCATAATCTCGTTGATGCCGAAATAATCGTCACATAGTCCTAAAAACAAAATACGACGATTTCAACGCGGAGAGAATCTACATTATTTTTTTAGTTCAATTTTCGAACGACGATTTACAAAATATCTTTTCTAAAAATCACTCCGAATGTTTGATATCGATTTCATAATCGAACATCGAATATAACGAGTATCGAGAATTTAAGTCGAGTATAAATCGCATTATATTTTTACACGACTTAACGAAATTTCGAGAGCAAAGCAAACCAAACCGGATAGCAGTCCGTATAGGGGGCACTCGATCGAGTGCCTAGCCCAGTCGATCGAGTGTCACCCCAAAACCGAGACAGAATAAAGCCCCTTTTCGAGACCACTCGGTCGAGTCTCGCAATGACTCGATCGAGTGGCTCCTGATTTAGCAAAACAGCGAGTCTTTTAGCATCTTTCGGGTCTCGATAAAATATTTTTATGACTTCGGTCGACATGTGTCAAGTCTATCACGTGATTTATCCTTTCAAAATCATGCATCGCATTGCATTTACATCATTTATTCAATTTGCAAACCGTTACTAACCCGTTTGTTCTTTGTCTTTGTATATTATTTTTCATCGTTTGTTTTATTTTACTAAAACGGACCTCGTATGCTAAATACTACTTCGACATAGATTCAAAGATGCATTAAACGACGTAGATCAAACATAATTCACATGTTTAGTCGAAAATATTGTTTGCATATCATTCATCGTATTACTAACGCGCGTATTTCAAAATCAAACGATATCTTAGTAGAGGCCGCTAATGTGCGGGCGGGGTTGGGTGTTCTTTGTGAACTTCCCAACACGTACCCTTACCCCTTACTCAGAACCTCGGGTTCCGGATGTCCGAAACCGTTGGCGCACGAGAGTCATTCAATACACGGTATCCGATAATGTCGGTATCGGTATCAAAATGCAAAGGGACGAACCCAGTAAACTCTGACATCCGAATGGGCCATACTTTATGCATGGCCCACTAAGATATAGAGTGGGTTCGAACGGGCCCGAACTCCCACAAAGTTCGGTGGCGACTCCACTTTGATTTAAATTTCAATTCGACCCATCTCATATGGAGATTCATTCGCCTCCCCAAACCCGCGTGTGGCCGCGTCGGGGTGGACCTATGTCATGTCCACACATATCTAGGCACTAATTATATTTTAAATACTGGTATAAGTTTACAAAATGAAAAAAG
Organism: Agrostemma githago; assembly: GCA_958450325.1. NCBI lineage: Eukaryota > Viridiplantae > Streptophyta > Magnoliopsida > Caryophyllales > Caryophyllaceae > Agrostemma > Agrostemma githago. The sequence continues at coordinate 52,119,560 of OY288258.1, read as the reverse complement.
AAACACATTGTCAAAATAATAGAGAAACCATGTTACAAATATGACTCTCTAAATACCCTCATTAGATAAATAAAACTAATTGTACCAAAAAAATAAAAAATAATAAAAAAAACTAATAATAAAATAAATAGTACAGTAGAAAAATATGATTTTGGATTGGATCGTATATCCAAACATTTTATGACTAATATCCATATCTGATCCATATAAATAAAAATTCGGATCAGATCTCCACTCCAAACTTAATTTTCAGATCAGATATCCAAAGTTTCGGATCAGATTCGAAGCGGATATTGGATCGAATCGGGTAATCAGATTTTTTGCTCGGCCCTAGCCACGGGTATTTGACTAGGCAAACTGAAAACGTTGTAGTCCGTATTACTTTTTGGGTATTACTTTTTCATACTTGCATGTTACTCCTACGTGCTAAACTGTCCCTGAAGATTACTACAAGAGTATACGTCTACGCCTCCCATTTCCCCAATTTTCTAGATAGGTTTTTGAGAGAGAAAAAAAAAATCTTACAGCTCTCAAATTTCATTTCCCTCTGCCACGTCGACCACCACCCGGCCACCGTGTTTTTGTTTAATTTTTCCCTCCTTTTTTTTAAAGACCGTTTATCTTACTATTATATATTGGCTAAATTACACATTATAGCCTCATAATAATAAAATTTTTCAATTACAGACTTATAAAATTTTCTTCAATAATTACTACCTTATAAAACACTTTCTATTTGATTTTGCTACCTTAATGAACTCCAACGAATAAGTAAGAAAAATTTCGTCAACAATTGGATTTCACCTAATTATATGACGATTTTGCCCCTTTATCTATCCACCCCTTCCCTAACCATTATTAGTTTTACCTATTTTCTTCAATTTCTTCTCCTTTCCTCTTCATTGTTTCTACCCCTCTCCATTTTTTGCTTAAGAATGTCATTGTTGACTACATCAAATTGTTGTCCCCTCTAAACAAGAAGTATATGCATTCCGCAGTTAGAGATGAAAATCTCCCCCTTCATATGAAGTCTTGTCTTTATTGTACACAAAATCACCACCAAAAAACATGAGCTACTGTAGACACCCACATTTTGCCTGCTAGTGTCTATAGCAGCTTCCGACAAACATCCGATGATGATCGGACGCGAACGTGCTTTTACGCGCTCGAATATGGGATCAAAATTGTTAGTATTTGGCTTGGGCTTTTTTTACGGAGTACAAATCTCACAAAACCAACCTCAAATTCAGGCCCACTGGATCGTTTCCAATCAAATAAGACTAATTTGGGTCAAAACCGACACCGGAAATAAAACCGTCTTTTAGCGACCGGGTCAAACCCCGGTCAAAGCCATTTCCGAGACACAAACTAGCCATGCAAACTTCAAAGAATCCAACTCAAAGTCAAAAAATCCAAAATAGCTCACCCGTGTTAATCCACTCGATCGAGTGTCAACCCACTCGGTCGAGTGGGCCTCCAAAAGGCCCGCTGTTTGCCGTATTATGGGCCACTCGATCGAGTGACCCTAGGACGGGGGAGAGGCTGAATTTCTTATAATTACCTCCCTTTGCAACACAATTTTTACAACTTTTTCACCCATCACAACTCTTCTTCCAACCTTCTTCTACCTCGAAAACCCCCCGAGATCAAAACTCGTCAAAGAGCCGAGAGCAAAACTCGTCAAATCCCCTTCCCAATTCTACACACCATAACTCACCTATATTATCTCGACGTTCCTGTGCCTTTTCCACTACTAGACGAGCCATATTCCGAGACTAAAGCATGTAGGTTGAGGGTGTAAAACTCAATCCCGACTTCTCCCTTTCTTCCCTCTCTTCTCTTCGTCTTTTTTCCGTCTTTTCTTCTTTTTTATTTTGTTCCTTTTTTCTTTCATTTCTAATATCGTTAGTATCATTATTTATCGTCGCAATTAATTAACATCGCGCATACATAAATATATAAAAACAATCTCGAGTCGAATACGTTTAAAGACGAATTCCGTATAAGACCCTTCTAATCCCTTTACGAGTTGTAACAGTGGTGGCGCTCTCTCGAGGAGCACCGCCCTAAACACTCAAGGGCGTGATGGGATCACGAATATTCGTCGTTAAACATATTCGATTCCCTTTTTCGAGTTAGTACGGAACCTGTTGATGTAAAATCGAACATCACATAATCCGTAAGGATTATTATCGATGTCGTAGCGCGGAGGGAATTATTTCGTCCTAATTCAATTCAAAACAATTTCAAAACAACTTTATTCAAAAATTCCTGATAATCGATCTCGTAATAATAGCATACATATCGCGAGTATCAAAAATTAAGTCGAGTATAAATTATACCATATTTCTACGCGACTTGATAAATTATCGATTTAAAACTAAAATCAATTCCGAAATCTACGTCTTTTCGAAACGGACGGCAGTCCGTGCATGAGGCACTCGATCGAGTGACACTCCAAAAAATCGGCAGAAGGTCCGTAGCAGGATCACTCGATCGAGTCAAGTCTGTGACTCGATCGAGTGGCCCCTTTACGCAAAGTACACGGGTCCCTTACATCGTGTAAGCATCATCAAACATTTTTCACGGCATTTAGTCGTCGCGTGTCAAGACTATCACGTGCCTAAATTTTCAAAGTCATGCATTGCATAATCCATTATAATCCGATTATTATCATCGTTGCTATTTCAATTATTTCAATTTTCGCTTGTTGTATGGTAATTCCGGGTTGTATTCTGCCCGTGTATTTGTAATCTACTTTCGCGCCTTTATTTTCGTTGTTTGTTTTATTGTACTAAATTGAACCTTGTATGCTAAAATAACTTCAACGTTAGTTTAGATGCATTAAAACGACGTAGTTTAAACATAACTCGCATGTTTAGTCAAAAACGCTGTTTGCATAACATTCAACCGAATTACTAGCGTGCGTATTCTAAAATCGAACGGTATCTAAGTAGAACCCGGTAAGAGCGAGCGGGGCTGGGTGTCCTTTGTGGGCTTCCCAACACGTATCCTCACCCCTTACTCAGAACCATGGTTTCCGGATGTCCGAAACTGTTGGCACCCGAGAGTCATTCAATACAAGATTCCCGATAACTCGGCGTCGGTATCATAATTCAAAGGAACGAACCCCTAAACTCTAGGATTGAAAGCGGGCCGTGCTTTGTGCACAAAATGCCTAAATGTAGAGTGGGTTCGAACGGGTCCGAATTCCCACAAAATTCAGTGGCGACTCCTATTTCGATTTAAGTTTCAACCCGAGATCAATCTCACATGAGATTCATTCGCCTCCCCAAACCCGCGCGTGGCCGCGTCGGGGTGGACCTATGTCATGTCCACAGCTACTTAATAGAAAATGTATGATTATCCATTCCTACAACAATACCAACAGCAAAACATGATGATTTTGGGGTTGAAGAGAGGTTAATGATTTAGGTAGTATGAAAAGGTTAAGGATGTCAAAATGTTAATGAGGCAAAAAATAAGGGTTTTACCTTAGGGGTATTTTCGTCAGTTCACAAGTTTCACGATCCAATTTAATTACTTACTTTTTCACCGGAGTTCATTTAAGGTAGCAAAATCAAATAGAACGTGTTATATAAGGTACTCCCTCCGAGTCCGACTTAGGTTCTCTCTTTCCCTTTTGGGCTGAGTCATTCTTTCTTTAATTTTTTTTAAGTCATGAATATGTGACTCATATTTATCCATTCATTTTTTTGCCACAAATTCCTCCACCCTTATTTTTTTCCCCAAAAAACCCTAGAATAACATATCTTGTATTAGCCTTCATAATTCATACTTTCATCGATTCTTTGGAATTGTAACACTTTTTAAGATTTGTGACAAATAATTTAATCTAATGTTGCAATTCCAAAGAGCTGGAGGTTGGAGGAACTATTGTCTAGGGATATATCCGCAACCACTAAGACCATTTAATCCCTTATGGATCGATGCCCTTTATAGCCCAAATCGAATGGGCTTGGGCAAGAATATTAATCTCGATTCGACCTGTCTAATTTGGATGTTTTTTTTAGTGCAAGCATGGCCCAAAGCCGACCCAATCTGGCCATGATCAGCTCTGGAACTACTTATATATTACAAATTAAATGAGTATTAGCCTTACTACATAGAAGAGTTTTCTAGTCTCAAATCCTCTAAAATGTGAGTTGTTATCTTATCTATCAAGTACTCTCCGTCTGTCTTGTACGTTGAACCTCGTAGTTTTGATAGGTACCCCTAGGTAATGAAAAGGGAGGTTCCCCCTCAATTAACCCTGACACCCTCCTAGATCTCATATTTTATAGCTTCCTCACCAGTTAAAATTAGTGTTAGGTCCACCTATGGCAGGACTACAATTAGAGTCCAACACATAAGAGGTCCCAGGTGTATCAAGCCAAGTGATGTGCGTAATAATTTATATACAATTGTTTCGTCTTTTGTGCACGCATTTCCATGCAATTTTTTTATTAGAATTTCCTTCGGAGGATTCGCACTTAACACATATGCAAGTATGTAACTACAACAATAGGCTAGTATTCCATTAGCCAACACTTACGCCTCTTGGTCGGAAGAGTGTTTCGCTACAACCTCTATTCATAAAGCAAATCGGTAGAAAGCTTTTGTATATATAAATGCACTTTCGCAAAAGTTTTTTTATACATCAATGATTTAATATTAACGATTTTTTGACGGAAGTTAGGCTTTGGTATCTTGCTTTTAACAAAAAAATGTAAATTTAAGGTGCTTTAGGGTAAAAAAAAATTATGGGACCTTATTTACAGAAGACAAAAATGTTAGGTATCTTTTGACAAAAAAAACCCTATTATTTTTAGAAGACGGCCGATAGTTGTATTAATCCCATTAAATAATTTTATAATAAAGATCACAAAATCTTAAGTGCGGCTACTCTCCATTGTGACGGTGTTATCCGTTATTTTGTTATAACGGGTCAAATATTCTCCATTTATATAGAAAAGGGCTTCCCATGTGCTTTGATAATATTTTGTTTTTTCTATGTAAATGGGTCGTATTTGACCCGTTATAAATTTGTGACGGTGTAGACACCCAAAATTTGACCGCCAGGTGTCTATAGCAGTTTCCGAAAAACACCCGATGATGATCGGACACAAACGTGACTTAGTGTACTCGGACATGGGCTCAGAATCAATAATATCCGACATGGACTTTTAGTGGAGTAAAAATCTCACAAAACAGACCTCAAATTCAGACCCAGTGGGTCGTTCCGAGTCAAACAAGACTAATTTGGGTCAAAACCGACACCAAAAACAATTCCCGTCTTTTAGCGACCGGGTCAAGACCCGGTCAAGACAAACCCGACACAAAGAGCGACCGGGTGTGTTCCCGAAACATGCACCAGGTTCACAAATCTATCCAAATCATTCACAAATCAGCCAAAATTAGCCAAATCCATCACAATCAATTAAGCATAAATCAAGGGCAATCACGCCCAAAATAGCCCGGTTTAATTGATCCACTCGATCGAGTGGATTGGCCACTCGATCGAGTGGAGCCTCTTTGAACCCGTCCAGGTTCATTCGCAGGGGCACTCGACCGAGTGCACCCGCGCCACTCGGTCGAGTAACCCGGGGTCGGGGCTCCCTATAAATACCCCATGACCCCCATGCATTTCACAAGCTTTTTTGCATACATCCTTAACCTACATTCACCAACACTTTTGCAACTACACAAATCCCATACACACAATACTTCGACCCTAGCGACCCTAGGCAAGACACACCAAACCCGAGCCCCTCGTCCCTCGGAGAACCGGCGAAACATACACACACATATACACACCATAACTCGCATACATCCTCGATACTCCCAAGCCCGTGCCGCTATTACGAGTCCATTTCCGAGATCCTTACTAAGCATGTATGTTGAGGGTGTCCTAAACCCCATCTCGATCCTTTTTTTTAATCTCTTTTTCATTTTATTTATCATATTTTCGTATCGTATTTATAATCGTAATCATAGTAGTGACACTAGCATTAATGTTGTCATACTTTCGCGTCTTCATTTTTGTATCACCTTTTCTTTATCATCATTATCGTCATAATATCGCGTAAATGCATTTTAATACGAAAAATTCGGTTTTGAATGTGTTGAACTATGATGACCAATCTAAAGTCATAGTTGAACGCATTTAATCTCATTTCCAATTAGTACGAAACCCGTTGATACGAAAACCGACATCACATAACTCGAAAGAGTTAGTTTCGATGTCGTGACGTAGAGGGACATCCTTCGTCACTAATTCAAATTTTCTAAACTAACAATAAACGTTTTCCTAAAACTCCGATGACAGTATTATAATCATTCATACATGATTATGACACCGGAAGCTAAATTAGATGCGAATCACGCAATATTCGTATTTAATTTAGCCTATCATCGATTTCGAATCATAAAACGAAACGAATTCTCATTCGTACAGGGGCTACTCGACCGAGTACGTACGCTACTCGATCGAGTAGCACCCATAAAAACGGGCAGTAGCTACGTCTAAGGACACACTCGACCGAGTCAGGCCATGACTCGACCGAGTGGGTCCTGCAGCCCAGAAACCGAGGGCTCTTCTTTTTATCATTCGAGTCTCGTCTTTTTAAAAGCGACTTAGTCGACACGTGTAAAGTCAATCACGTGGCTTTTCCAAAATTCATGTATGTCACCTCACTTAAAACGATTTTGATCGACGGTCTCACATTATTAATTTTATGTCGACGACTCTTTAATCGTATCCGATGTAAAATTAAATTAGACTCAATTTCTCGAGGTGATAAGTCGGGACAAGGCATCGAGGTTCGAGATCGGGCTAGCACCACGTCTAGGTCTCGAACCTCCGTCCCTTGATTAACACACAATATAATGTGTAATTAATTAAGGTTCGTCCACCCACACAAAGTCACGGTCTAGTTTATACACGGGTCCGTTTATAATTATTGCTCGTCATTTCAATTGTATATTTCAATTGTTCTATTTTATTGTACGCCGTATTGTGAATTCCGGGTTGTATTCCGCCCGTGTAACTTGTAACCGATTTATTTCGCTTTGCTTTATTTATTTGCGTTTTACCGCTTTTAAATGAACCCTCGCATGCTAAACCACCTCGACAATAAATTAGATGCATTAAATTGACGTAGCTCACATTTAATTCGCATGCTTAGCTAAAACGCTGTTTCCATAACATTTCACCGAATTACTAACGCGCATATTAAAAAGTCAAACGATGTCCTAGTAGAGGCCGCTAAGTGCGGGCGGGGTTGGGTGTCCTTAGTGGGCTTCCCAACACGTACCCTCACCCCTTACTCAGAACCGTGGTTTCCGGATGTCCGAATCCATTGGCAACGAGAGTCATTCAATATACGATTAACCGCTCAAGTCGGCATCTATATCGATATGCAAAGGGACGAGCCCAATAAACTCTCAAACCAAAATGGGCCATACTTTGTGTATGTGCCATGGCGATGTAGAGTGGGCTCGAACGGTTCCGAATAACCATAAAATTCGGTGGCGACTCCATTTCGACTTAAATTTCAATTCGATCCTTCTCATATGGAGGTTCATTCGCCTACCCAAACCCGCGCGTGGCCGCGTCGGGGTGGACCTACGTCATGTCCACAATTTGGCGACTCCGCTGGGGATCAACCGATGTGTGGCTTACCGTCGGCGTTCTCAGGGTGAGACTCGAAAAGAAATCGCTTGATGAGTACAATATGCGTTTTAGTTTTACGGTTCATTCATAACCCCATATTTGCCCGGGCCGGTACTGGTGACCGACGTCCCACTATACCACGACGTATTCATCCTTGGATACGTTAAAGGTGTTCATGGTCGACTCGGATGGACTTTGCGGCATGTTCTAAGCTCCACTCGAGTTAGGAAGACCGTCCCGTTTCTCGACTAGACTATGAACACTGGTATAGACCCTATTCAGACCGACCGAGACTTAGTGTAAAGCATACATGGCGTCGTTATAATGCTTACGTGACTATGTGCTACTTGGTTTCCGTGTCGTTTTCAAAAACCGTCATTTCAAAAAATGCATCTTTCCAAAAATATTCAAATTTTCAAAAACTCGGAAAGCTGCCGAAATTTAGACTTAAGATTTGACTCAAAACAAGCCTTTTTTTAGCCGGCATGCTGCCCATTTCAAAATTCGAATTTCCGATCCACCATTCGATTTTCGAATTTTCAAAAAATTCAATTTCAACTCTCAATTTCAAAACCCAGGACACATACCGAATTTAGGACTTATGATTTTACTCAAAATAGCCTATTTTTAGCCGGTATGCCGCTCAATTCAAAACTCGAAAATATTTTCGAACCATCAAAACCAAGGCCCGATACCCTTTCCGATTTTTTCGAAAAATCGGGCCTTTCCCCGAGATTTTCTCGGATTTTCCAAAACTATCAATTTTCCAAACCTTCCTCTTCTTAGGACTTCCCGTATTTAGCAGTGTCGGGTCGTGTCGTAAGTCGTCAAGGTCTATAGCGTCGAAACTCTGTTGATCTTATATCACGAGTTTCCTCCCCACCCCCAGTCTGCCTTATTAGACTAAGGCAAAGCCCACCTACGTAGGACATACTCCTACAAGGGAGGGCCCGTCTACACACTTGAGTCCAAAGTCTGGGGATTAGTCTCACGTGAACCTTCCTTCAAACGGGACTAGGCTCACCAATGCCGAAATCTTAAGGAAGTCACATCACCTACGAGTCATCCGTCTAGATGTCTTTCTCGAGTCCTTTTCTCTTTTGGGTCGCTCGGGATGTACTTGTTTTAATTTCAAGGTCTGGGTTCGGTTCCTGATTACGTGGTGTTCTTACAGACAGGCCACCGGCAACCAGACACGCTCGAAGGATGGCCACTTTGAACAGTCTTCAAACCTCTCTAGATGCCATAATCGAGAAGCAAGCCGACATCGAAACCCAACTGACTGAAATGAGGGCCGGCCAAGTGGCCATTGTTGCTCGCTTAGCTACAGTGGAACAAAGGACTCCTAATACCGGGGTCACGGAACCCCTAACTGAACTAGTTAGCTCGGTCCGCCGATTGGAAGAACAAGTCTACTTAACCGGGAATAACAACATCCATCGGGAGAATAGTCGGGATTACAACCCGGTAAGTGACAAACTGCCCGCGAACCTGAATCTCACGGGCCTACCTATGTTCGAAGGGACTGAAGACCCGCTACTACACGTGCGGGCCTTCAAGGAGTTCATGGCCATTAAGGGGGTGGACTCTTCTATGTTTAAGAACCTCTTTGCTGCATCTCTGGAGAAACACCCAAAGGCCTGGTACTACAGGCTAGACCCAAAGAAATTCTCAACCTGGGACGATGTGGCTGCGGAATTCGCTCGGAACTACGCTGATAACACCGAGATCCAAACCACTATGCGGTCCCTAGAGGTTATGGCCCAAGAACCTAAGGAGGGCTTTACTAAATACCTCCAACGCTGGAGGGCCGAGAGTGTCAAACTGGTCGATAAGCCCAGTGAGAAGACTTTAGTGGAGGCCTTTGTCAAGAACCTCCTCCCTTCCTACCGGGTTCACCTCCGGTATGCTGTCATACCCAATTTCACCACTCTTACTGAAATGGGCATGAGAATTGAAGATGATCTAAGACTAGAGAGCCTGACTAAGGCCTCTAACAAGGGTTACCAAGGAGCTTCCTCATCCACCACCAAACCTCCGGCCGCAACCCGAAGCATCTTCGACACAGTTAACCTTTTGGATGCCTCATCCAAAAGAAACATCCCTCATAGGGTATTCACTGATATAGGGACTACCTATACATATGCCTTACAAATGCTATCTTCCAAAGGCCTGGTCCAGCCGATAGGCCCAACTCCTGAAGTTCCAGTTGAAAAACGCTCCAAAAGCTACAATGCCCAAGCCTACTGCCAATATCACCGGGGCAATGGGCATGACACCGAGAAGTGTTGGAAGCTGAAGCATCTAATTCAGGATTTAATTGAGAGCGGGAAAATACCACTACCCGGGGACAAGCCAAGCAACAAGGACAACCCCTTTAGCTCTCATGCCATCTTCACCGGTGAGGTGATAGATTGTTCTCATCTTATCTCTCCTTTCCTCCCACAAATCAATGGGATCTGGTTCGATGATGAAGAAGATGTATACCTCACCAAAGGGGAAACTGTCCCCATTACCCTCGAAGAAGTCAGGAAGGCTAAATCCAAAGCTTTAGCCAGTAACTCCCTCACCAAAGACGGCTCAGTCCAGGCAACCGTCACTGAGCTTACCGGGACGGAAGAAGCCATTACCGATACGGCTCTTGTCAAACAATTGAAAAGGGCCCGAGTTGACCTCACTATATGGCAACTCTTGGTTAGCTCACAAGAACATCGAGAGACACTTACTAAGGCTCTCGATCGGATCAAGGTCGATTCCCAGGTTACCCCTACTGAAATGGTAGCCACTATCTTACCTTACCTCAAGAGCAGGTCCAAAGGAGAAGGCCCATCAATCACCTTCTCAGATGCCGACCTACCACCGTTCGGGGCCTCTCACAATCTTGCCCTATACATCACAGTGATTTGCCGGGGTAAGTATCTTCCGATGACCCTAGTTGATGATGGGTCCGCGGTGAATGTCCTCCCGCTAAGGACTGCCAAAGCCCTCGGGATTACCGAGGCCGACTACATATCGACTGCCCACACCATCCAGGCTTTCGATGGAAGCCCAAAAGCAGTTTCCGGGGCCGTCAAGCTGACTATTGTGACCGGTCCAATCGAGAAAGAGCTAGAGTTCCAGGTGATCGATGTCACCTCTTCCTTCAATCTACTCCTAGGAAGACCATGGCTCCATGCTGTGAAGGCGGTATCTTCTACTCTGCACCGAAAGATCAAAATGCCCCTACAAGGCGGTATTATCACCTTAGAAGCAACCCCAATGACAGTGGCTAGCTGTAACACTACGGACCGCACCGACCTTTGGGGGTTCGATTTTGTAGGGATGATTGAAGAAGAAATCCTTTTTAGGCCCTACTTCACCACAAGCATCGACACGATGCTACAAAACTTGGGGTACTTACCGGGGGCTACTTCGAGGCCATATCTTCCAGCTGGGAAGATTATTGAAGTTCTGAATGACGGGGAATCTCACTTCGGTTTGGGGTATGCTATAACCCCGGGAAATGTGGTCCGAGCAGGAATTGAGAAGGCCTACAACATCATCAAGGGTACCTACTTGGGCCCTTATAGCCCAAGGCTGAGTGATTACTTCGTCACACCCGTATTTGGGGCTATTCAAGTTGGCCTATATCAACCAACCATCACGCATCCCGAGGCTGCCCTAGCTCGGGAATGCAACTACATTCCAGATGACATATTTGCCCTCATCCAATCCGAATCCAAGGAGGGTACTGAAAATGCCGAGCCCGTGCTGGGACTCTTGTTTGGGGAAGACAAAGCTGTCCCGAACCCCAAAGAAGACTTGGTGAACCTGATCCTTCGAAGCAACAAGTTCGACCCTTCAAAGCTGATCTCAGAAGTCGGTGCTGATACCGGGAAAAGAAGCTGGAAGAAGACCGTCAAGTGGACCGACGGTCAAGGCCGAGTCTACAAGCTGACCACCAGGGAAGGAGACGTGCCAGACACCGATTCCGAGTCTGAGTCCGAGTCAGAGTCTGAGTCCGAGTCTGTATTCGAGTCTAAGGGGTCTGATGCTAGAGTCCAAACTGTAACCCCCCTCCCTATAGTCACTACCTCCGGAGCCTCGGGGTCTGTCCCGAGAGCACTCCCAATCCCGCCTCTGACCAATGATCAGATGGCCGCTCTCTTCGAGCTGTTTTCCAAATTCTCTATCAATAATAACGAAAACCGTTCCGCTTATGACTTGGTTTATTTTCAAAATACTTTCAAAAATACTTTTTGCAATGACATTGAGAAACCCGATGAACAGGTGTCCCTACCCCCACATCTGATCGAGCAGCTAGAGCAGAGGGAATCCCGAGACCCGGTAATCGAAGAAACTGAGTCTATCAATGTGGGAACAACCTTAGAGCCTCAGATGCTTAAGATAGGGTTATCCTTAGATCCTGAGGAGAGACAACAACTCACAAACCTCCTCCAAGAATTCAAGGATGTCTTTGCATGGTCCTACAAGGACATGCCGGGTATAGACCGGGAAATAACCGAACACCGTATACCCATCAAAGATGGGTGTAAGCCGGTAAAACAGAAGCTTCGAAGAATGAAGCCCGAGTGGTCTCTCAAAGTCAAGGAAGAAGTAGACAAACAATTCAAAGCGGGCTTTATACAAGTGTCTGAGTATCCAGACTGGGTTGCGAACATCGTGCCGGTACCCAAGACGGACGACAAGGTTCGGGTATGTGTAGATTTCCGGGACCTTAACAAGGCCAGCCCAAAAGACGATTTCCCATTGCCACACATCGACATATTGGTGGACAATACAGCAGATCACGCCCTCTTATCATTTATGGATGGGTATGCCGGATACAACCAAATCAAATTGGCAGAAGAAGACATGGGTAAAACCACTTTCACTACACCATGGGGAACTTATTGCTATACCGTCATGCCATTCGGTCTCATCAACGCCGGGGCCACTTATCAACGAACAGCCAAGACCTTATTACACGACATGATGCATAGGGAAGTGGAGGTTTATGTCGATGACATGATCGTCAAGTCTAAAAACCGAGATGGGCATGTCGCTGCCCTAAGAAAATTCTTCGCCCGCTTGCGTAAGTACAATATGAGGTTAAACCCTCAAAAATGCAGTTTCGGGGTAACATCAGGCAAATTACTGGGCCATATCGTTAGCCAACGCGGCATCGAGGTTGACCCAGCTAAAATCAAAGCCATCACCGAGATGCAACCACCTAAGACCGAAAAGGAAATAAGGGGGTTTCTCGGGAAGGTCCAATACATCAGCCGTTTTATTTCAAGGCTAACCATGGTATGTGAGCCCATTTTCAAGAAACTGAAGATAGGAGAACGAGTACTATGGGACGATAAATGTCAAGCGGCCTTCGACAAAATCAGGGAAATCCTGTCTGCTCCGCCAGTACTAATGCCACCTCAACCCGGTTTGCCTCTATCGTTATACCTAACAACGACTGAGACAGCCATGGGGGCTATGCTGGACCAGACAGTCGATTCAGAAGAAAGGGCTATCTACTACATCAGTAAAAAGTTCCTAGAATATGAGTGCAAGTATACAATGCTTGAGAAGACATGCCTAGGTCTAGTTTGGGCCACTAAAAAGCTCAGACACTACATGCTCAGTCACGAGGTACATGTCCTGTCCAAAATGGACCCGATCAAATATTTGTTCGAAAAGCCCATTCTCAACGGTAGAATGTCCAGATGGACTCTAATGCTAGCTGAGTTTGACCTCAAATTCGTTCCGCTAAAAGCTATCAAAGGCCGGGTAGTAGCCGAGTTCCTCGCTGATAGTCCGATATCTGAAGAGAGCTACACCGATACTTGGTCCTTTCCTGATGAAGACATATTCCATACTGACACCGAAACATGGGACTTGTATTTTGACGGAGCATCCAATTTTCGAGGCTTTGGGGTCGGCATTCTCCTAATCTCACCCCAAGGGGAACACACCCCGTTGTCCATCAAATTAGACTTTGATGTAACCAACAATGCGGCCGAATATGAAGCATGCATCCACGGGTTACAAGCAGCTACTGATTTGGGCATTACGAATCTCCGGGTTCACGGGGACTCATCCTTAGTCATCAATCAAGCTCTTCAAAAATGGAAAACTCGGAATGCCAATCTCGTGGCTTACCAAGCACGAGTAAAGATTCTAGAGAAACAATTCCAGAAGGTGGAATATATCTACCTCCCGCGTGAAGAAAACCAGTTCGCGGATGCACTTTCCAAATTAGCGTCCTTACTAAACATCCCGGAACATATGCCCAGTATGCAAATCTGTGTCGAAAGACGGTCCGAGCCGGCGTATGTCAACGCCATTCAAGATATTGAGATCACCGATCCAGAACCTTGGTATCAGGCTGTTCTAACCTATTTGACTATGGGAGAATACCCACCAGGAACTGAAAACCGGGCCAAGAAAGCCCTGCAAAGACTGGCCACCCAATTCATACGTACGGACGACGGTCAGTTATACAAAAAGACGGCACAGGGGGCTTTACTCCTATGTATCGACAAAACACAGGCCGAAAAAGTGATGGCCGAAGTACACGACGGCGAAAATGGTCCGCATATGAACGCCCATATGCTAGCCCGAAAAATCATGAGGCTCAGATACTACTGGAACAGTATGGAGGCCGACTGTCAATCATATGTCAAACACTGCCATAATTGTCAAATTTTCGGTAATGTTCAACACATGCCATCCTCCCTACTATACACCATGACATCACCATGGCCGTTTTCGACATGGGGGATTGACATAATTGGAAAGGTGAATCCTTCCGGAACGGGAGGCCACTGTTTTATTTTGGTGGCGATCGACTATTTCACCAAATGGGTCGAAGCTGAATCATACCGTGTCTTGAACGCCAAGCACGTGGCCAAATTTATCCAGAATAAAATCATATGCCGGTACGGGATCCCCCATGAGTTTATCAGTGATCACGGGACCCACTTCCAAGCAGAAACCGCTACTTTGCTAGCAAAATATAAAATCCAGAGGCACACATCTTCGCCTTACCGTCCCCAAACAAACGGAGCGGTAGAAGCTGCTAATAAAACAATTGTCACCATACTAAAAAAGATGGCTGATAATTATCGGGATTGGCCCGACAAAATACCCTTCGCCCTATGGGGGTACCGGACATCGATCCGAACTGCAACCGGGGCAACCCCATATTATTTGACATATGGGATGGAGGCGGTCCAACCAGTCGAATTGGAAATACCTTCCCTCCGGATCCTGCTAGAAAGCCAGGTACCCGAAGCAGATTGGATTCAAGCTCGATATGACTCGTTGGTTCTTTTAGACGAACGGCGATCCCGGCCTCTCAATAACATTCAAATATACCAAAAGAGGATCAAACGGGCCTTTAACAAGAGAGTTAGGCCCAGAAATATCAAGGAAGGTGATTTGGTCCTTAAATCGGTTCGTGCCTTACTACCGGTTGACCCAAGGGGAAAATTCAAACCCAATTGGGCTGGGCCATACCTAGTCAAGAAGGTTCTATCAGGAGGAGCAGTAATGCTGACGGATCTGGACGGAAATGAATTTGTCAACCCGACCAACCTAGACCAGCTGAAACGCTACTACCCCTAAACCTTATCTCAATGTCATTCGCAAAAATTTATTTAAACACTTTTTCAAAGTTTATAAAGCAAGTCAGTAAGTTAGGATTATTTATCCTACTGTCACACATCTTGAACTCATAGTCTTGGTGTATTTCGAAATTGCAAAAAAATCTGCGCCCGAACTACGTTTGGTTTGATTCCACTAACTGTGGATACGTAGGCAGCCCCTCAAAAGGGCACAACCACTGCAATAACGAAAAAAGACAGAAACGGTTTCACTAATAATATTTTTATTATTCCAAAAAAAAAACACCGATAAACTCGGTAATTCAAAATTACAAAAAACCACGAAAAAGCCACAAAAGAAAAAAAAACACTACAAAAATAGTAATAATATTTCAAATAATAATAAAAGAGAGACTAGTCGTATCCGGGCATCTTGCCCTTGCCTTTGTCTTTCGGGTCTTGAGGAGCCCGGGGACGTCGAGGCGGCGGCGGGGGCAGGCGTTCCCGAATGACAACCGGAACTTCCTTAACCCGAGTCCTCTTCTTCGACAGAGGATCTTCAGCTATAGTCACGGGCCCAAGTCGAGCCCGTACATGCTCCGGCAACCTATCCTTGGGACCAAGTCGGTCCTGGGCTGAAAGTCTCGGCCCTAGTCTCCTCTCCAAGTCGGTCTGGGGGCTCACCTCCCCCCCGAACACCTCTAGCATTGGACCCCCTAGCTCGAGTCCTAGTTCTTCTTCTCTGTCTTGGCCTTAGATAGGCTACAGGAGCTTGAGTTTCCCCTTCAGCAAAGAAATCCCGGTTGTCTTTAACCTCTTCTCGCCTGAGCAGGTCGAAGGCCTCGTCAACCTTCAGGGCAGCACGAGCTTCGGCAGTCTCGGCTTTAGTCCACCTTTCATAAGAATAAGACACCCAGGCAGAATGAAGCGGCTTGGGAACGGTCCAAGTGATTCGAGTGTACCACCTCTGGATCCAGGTGTCGCACAAAATGTCAGTCAGCTGGGTCGGCTCCCTCACAACAGCCTCGTGCTCCGGGATACGCTGAGTCCACCCATACTGCCTAAGTATACGGTCAGGATACAGATGAACAGTCTGGCTAAAGAACAGAATCACCTGGTAGCGCGCCTTGTCATCAGGTGCCAAACCCGTCCAGGAGTAAATGGGCCACCACGGAACCACCCATCGTATCAATGGACCGCGATGGAACGTTAGTTCTTCCTCCCAATATTTCTGAGTAACGAGGCAAGATGAATCGGTAGGCCGTCTCCTCGACATCACCTGGTTAAACCAATATTCACTCGGGTTGGAAGGAGGATCAATCTTGGACAGCCTTTCAAATAGCCAGAGCTGAAAAGAAAAGGTAACGCTTATGAAATTCCGGGCAAATCAGGCGTTCGCATAAGGGCACTCGATCGAGTATCGGGGTCACTCGATCGAGTGACACCCCTAAAACGTGGCAGAACGCTCCTCTATGAGGGCACTCGATCGAGTGCCCCCTGCAACAGTATATCGCGACAAAAAAAAAAAAAAAAATCGAAAATCGAAAAAAAGAGAGGGGAAAAGCGATATACCTGCAGCAGACGGGTACTACCCGTGAAACGGGCTGACTCATCCCTCTTCCGGTTGTCCAAACCCTGAATGATTTCTCCCGTAATCAACGATGCTGGACTACACTCCGTCTCCATGAGGTCGGCAACAACGAGAAGACGAACGCTCCCCATGCAAGACAGCAGGTCCATATGGCCTTCAAAGGCATACACGTGTAACATGCAGAAGGCGAATGCCCTACGGCTATGAATAGGCGTAACCCGAATGTCATACGGGTTCATGAACTTCTCGGCTAAAGCAAGCAGAGAAATAGTATCCCCATCAGCCATGCGAGATACTTCAGCATGGGAGAGACCCAAAACCTCCCTCAGCTTCCTCCTAGGGTCTCGAACTGCGAAAGGAACGGCAGGGCGGAGTGATGGGTTCCACCCTCCTATGGCAGCGATTTCCTTAGGGAGAGGACAAATTTCGCCCCGGGGAAAGGCAAAGACGTGGTAGGTGTCATCCCAGAAGGTCAGACAGGCATCAAGGAAATGACGGTCCACGTGCAACTGACGAAACGTGAACAGTTGGGATATACCGGACTGCCTCAGGACTACCTTGCTCGCATCCCTGAAACGGTGTGACCAATCTTGCAGCATGTTGATCAGGCGGTCGATACCCATGCTAAGTTTCTTGAGAGGAATAAAAAGTTTTCTTTTAAAAAGAGAAGAGGAAGCTTTTTGAGAATTAAAGAGAACCAGGGTGATGTATTTATAACACCAAAACCCTGGAGCATCTCCTGCAGCTGTGCCTCTTTGGCCCAAGTGGGCCTAGACAAACAGGCCCAACCCATGATTCTTCAGACACAGGAATTTAGTCATCCCGAGCAGTCTGTCAAAAATTCACAAAAAGTTCAAAAAAATTTCAAAACTTTCAAAAAATTCAAAAAACATTTTTCCCCAGCGCGAGTCATATTTTTTTTACTACCTACGTGTTGCATACATTCTATGTGACTTATACAGGTACAACTCAAACAGGGACATGCAACCCTCTAAATCTCCCCCAGCGGAAGCCCAAGGCGGCATTTTCCTCGGAATGGTACGGGATGAGCCCACATATAGGCACACCCAGGACTTATGCGACAAGTCCGATTCCCCACGGAGTATCGTCAGCGGCTCAGGTATGATTTCTGACTTATGGCTGGCGAGCCCTTCACGCGAGTCTAATGGACTATAAACGACACGAACGGAAGCCTACCAGGTCTTAATTGACTTGGTAGCTACTCTGACTTTCGACTTGTCCAAGCCTCAGTCAGAGTGGGGGCTCTGTAGACACCCAAAATTTGACCGCCAGGTGTCTATAGCAGTTTCCGAAAAACACCCGATGATGATCGGACACAAACGTGACTTAGTGTACTCGGACTTGGGCTCAGAATCAATAATATCCGACATGGACTTTTAGCGGAGTAAAAATCTCACAAAACAGACCTCAAATTCAGGCCCAGTGGGTCGTTCCGAGTCAAACAAGAGTAATTTGGGTCAAAACCGACACCAAAAACAATTCCCGTCTTTTAGCGACCGGGTCAAGACCCGGTCAAGACAAACCCGACACAAAGAGCGACCGGGTGCGTTCCCGAAACATGCACCAGGTTCACAAATCTATCCAAATCATTCACAAATCAGCCAAAATTAGCCAAATCCATCACAATCAATTAAGCATAAATCAAGGGCAATCACGCCCAAAATAGCCCGGTTTAATTGATCCACTCGATCGAGTGGATTGGCCACTCGATCGAGTGGAGCCTCTTTGAACCCGTCTAGGTTCATTCGCAGGGGCACTCGACCGAGTGCACCCGTGCCACTCGGTCGAGTAACCCGGGGTCGGGGCTCCCTATAAATACCCCATGACCCCCATGCATTTCACAAGCTTTTTTGCATACATCCTTAACCTACATTCACCAACACTTTTGCAACTACACAAATCCCATACACACAATACTTCGACCCTAGCGACCCTAGGCAAGACACACCAAACCCGAGCCCCTCGTCCCTCGGAGAACCGGCGAAACATACACACACATATACACACCGTAACTCGCATACATCCTCGATACTCCCAAGCCCGTGCCGCTATTACGAGTCCATTTCCGAGGTCCTTACTAAGCATGTATGTTGAGGGTGTCCTAAACCCCATCTCGATCCTTTTTTTTAATCTCTTTTTCGTTTTATTTATCATATTTTCGTATCGTATTTATAATCGTAATCATAGTAGTGACACTAGCATTAATGTTGTCATACTTTCGCGTCTTCATTTTTGTATCACCTTTTCTTTATCATCACTATCGTCATAATATCGCGTAAATGCATTTTAATACGAAAAATTCGGTTTTGAATGTGTTGAGCTATGATGACCAATCTAAAGTCATAGTTGAACGCATTTAATCTCATTTCCAATTAGTACGAAACCCGTTGATACGAAAACCGACATCACATAACTCGAAAGAGTTAGTTTCGATGTCGTGTCGTAGAGGGACATCCTTCGTCACTAATTCAAATTTTCTAAACTAACAATAAACGTTTTCCTAAAACTCCGATGACAGTATTATAATCATTCATACATGATTATGACACCGGAAGCTAAATTAGATGCGAATCACGCAATATTCGTATTTAATTTAGCCTATCATCGATTTTGAATCATAAAACGAAACGAATTCTCATTCGTACAAGGGCTACTCGACCGAGTACGTACGCTACTCGATCGAGTAGCACCCATAAAAATGGGCAGTAGCTACGTCTAAGGACACACTCGACCGAGTCAGGCCATGACTCGACCGAGTGGGTCCTGCAGCCCAGAAACCGAGGGCTCTTCTTTTTATCATTCGAGTCTCGTCTTTTTAAAAGCGACTTAGTCGACACGTGTAAAGTCAATCACGTGGCTTTTCCAAAATTCATGTATGTCACCTCACTTAAAACGATTTTGATCGACGGTCTCACATTATTAATTTTATGTCGACGACTCTTTAATCGTATCCGATGTAAAATTAAATTAGACTCAATTTCTCGAGGTGATAAGTCGGGACAAGGCATCGAGGTTCGAGATCGGGCTAGCACCACGTCTAGGTCTCGAACCTCCGTCCCTTGATTAACACACAATATAATGTGTAATTAATTAAGGTTCGTCCACCCACACAAAGTCACGGTCTAGTTTATACACGGGTCCGTTTATAATTATTGCTCGTCATTTCAATTGTTCTATTTTATTGTACGCCGTATTGTGAATTCCGGGTTGTATTCCGCCCGTGTAACTTGTAACCGATTTATTTCGCTTTGCTTTATTTATTTGCGTTTTACCGCTTTTAAATGAACCCTCGCATGCTAAACCACCTCGACAATAAATTAGATGCATTAAATTGACGTAGCTCACATTTAATTCGCATGCTTAGCTAAAACGCTGTTTGCATAACATTTCACCGAATTACTAACGCGCATATTAAAAAGTCAAACGATGTCCTAGTAGAGGCCGCTAAGTGCGGGCGGGGTTGGGTGTCCTTAGTGGGCTTCCCAACACGTACCCTCACCCCTTACTCAGAACCGTGGTTTCCGGATGTCCGAATCCATTGGCAACGAGAGTCATTCAATATACGATTAACCGCTCAAGTCGGCATCTATATCGATATGCAAAGGGACGAGCCCAATAAACTCTCAAACCAAAATGGGCCATACTTTGTGTATGGGCCATGGCGATGTAGAGTGGGCTCGAACGGTTCCGAATAACCATAAAATTCGGTGGCGACTCCATTTCGACTTAAATTTCAATTCGATCCATCCTTCTCATATGGAGGTTCATTCGCCTACCCAAACCCGCGCGTGGCCGCGTCGGGGTGGACCTACGTCATGTCCACAGACGGATAATTCCGTCACAAACAAGAATTTGTGTCTCAAGTGATACCACTATTTAATGTATTTCAATCATATTCTCTCTCATCCATTCCATCAATCCGTCCTTACCTTAACATATTTCACCACTTTTAAGAAAAGTGATAAAAGTAAAAGTATTATTGGTAAATGAAATAGTTTTACGGGTCCACCAAAATTAAAAGTAAGAAAAAAGTAGGGACATTTTGTGTAAATAGAGGGAGAATATGAGAACTATAAGGTAAAGTCTTTTGCCAAAAAAAGAATGTAAAGAATTGATTGGATTGTTCATTTATAGGAAGAGTAAAAAAAAATTTTGATGACAGGGAATACACTGTTACATTCATTTTCTATATACAAATGAGAAATCAATATATATATAAAAAAAAGCGTATAGATTACATGTCACATTCTCAATTTCTCATTACAAGTTTTCTTGTCAAAACTAAACACTTATTGACTACGTTTGTGCTTCAAAATAAATCCCGAAATCAACCCACGAAACAATTGTTAATACCATAGATTTAAGGTTTTTGTTTTGTTTTGCCTCCATATCTAAAATTCGATAATGTGTTTTTTCAAATGATTAATAATAGGTATTTCAATTTACGATTCTCAATATAAGCTGTATATTTACGCGGGATCTAAGTGAAGCTAGAACTCATAAATAAACGTAAATCATAGAAAGAATAATATAGGTAGGGATAAAATGGAATATAAAAATAGCAGACACAAAATAGTAGGGGAGGGGGGCATTTTGAAATGAAGGAAGAATCATGTGTGGGTTGAAGTTGGATATTAATCATATGGGCCATGAGTGTGTGTGTGTGTGTGTGTTTGGATAGTTGCACTTGTAATTGATGGAGAGGCCAAAAGATGCGTGTGATTCCGCCGTTGCACATTCCTTTAATTCACTCACATGAACTCCACCTTTCTTTCTTTCTTCCTCATCATCCCTTATGTAGTTTATTCTACGTAATCTTTGTTTTCTCATCATCTCATCTCTGTCTCAGTCTCTGCCACAGACTATATATTTTTCCACGGATTATATATGCCCATCTTCCAACGGTGCTTTTATTTTTCCATGATTTCTCTCAATATAACCATGATTTTTTTAGCCTCGGGTTAAGACGGATGCATCCTGAACAGTGAACACTAGATTTCGAGTTTAAATATTCGTCTATTTTATTGTAATATGATTAAACACACGTTTCATTAAACAAAAATTAATAATTATAAGGAATATAAACTCTTTATTATAATACTCATCACTCTGATCTATCTTTAAAAGTTAGGATGATACTCGTATTAATTTTAAATTATCGTCCTCTATTACGGAATACGGAGTACTATATAAAGAACTCTTTTAATCATGAATATTCAAGTTAACAATTCAATCATCATCATCAACTATACAATAGTATTTTCAACAATTCTACTTAGTCTCGAAGCCTATAAATTCTTAAGACTAAGGGTTTGTTTGAATAGAGGGAAAGAGGAGGGAGGGAAAGAGAGGGCCGGATGCATTTTTCATTGTTTGGATACAACTTAGGGAGGGAGGGAGGGAAATGAAGGGGTAAAAAATGGACGGAATGAGTTTCTTCATTTTAGACCAAAATGAAATCTTATCAAAATTGTCAAGATTTGGAGGAAAAATGATACTTCCTCCCTATCACATTGGTCTTCCTCTTTCATTTTTGGCACAATAATTAAGAAAACTCAATTACACTTGTTTCATTTCCTGGTTTTCTTCCCTGTTACGCGTGAGTAGGATTAGGATAAGAAAACGGATAAAAAAATTACTTCTTTTTTTTCCTTTTCCCGTTATGGGTGAGTCAAGTTAAGGCATGTTTTTTTGTACTTATATTCTTCCATTTTCAGTTTAGTTCATACACATTTAATTCAGTTCAGACAGCATACATTTAGTTCAGTTCTTTTTACATTAGCAAAAATTATAAATATTTGATATTCTTAATCTACTCATAAAGACGAATCAAACAAGAACTGATGTGGCTATATTTTCTCTTATTGTCGATTATCTTTAGTTGTGAATAGTATTCAAAAGACAAATGCGCAGTGTAGATTTGAACGAAGGGAGTATGCTTTATGAAACCCCATTCGAATAAAATATTATAAGTTTCTCTGTAACGAAAGTGATCTAATGAATTTTTTTTAAGAAGTTTTAGAAAGAGGCAAATATCATATTAACCAATTTGTTATGTTTTCTTAATACGATACAGTATTAGGATATAAAAAATAGGGAGTATATTATATGCTTATATAAGTGAATGAAATACAAGATTAAGCATCGAAAGTCCTCAATTTAATTTTCACATAGGCCAGGACCCCTAAAATATGAGAATCGGTCTAGTAAGTACGCAATTATTATTAAATAGATAGGGAGTAACACTGAAGACATAAATACTACTCCGTATTGATATTTAATCGATAATAGTATTAAAGTTAGTAATCCATAAACGGATGATGATAAATATCCGGCCTTATGTAGTTATGTCATGTTATACAAAATTAAAGTAATAAAAATGCATGGGTAATGATCAATAATCAACGTAAGGTAGTTTATTAACAACTAACTTAAATAATAGACAGACTCGTACTAGTGTTTCCGTGGTTTAGGCCAGGATTGTAGGTCTTGTAAAATTGAACATAAATTATATGGAGTAGGCTGTCATCATCTGTATGTAATGATAAGCAGGAGGAGGAGGATAGTGTCATTTATTATATGGCGGCATGTGAGTCGGTAATGTTTGTTCTTTCTCTTCAAATTTTTATACGGAGTACTACGTAATCTGTTTTATGTCCATTGTACCTCAACTTTGCATGAAGCCAGCCTGTATGTTTTAGGGCTGGCTGTTACCATGATCCATGCACCACCATGCCTTTTATACTTTGCCTCATACCGACCTCCACCTCTACGTAAATGTGACTCACTAATGTACTGAAGTTAATAATACGAAGAGTAAATTAAAGCGAAGGAACCAACGTCACATATATATTGATTGAGGATGATAATTGCTACTAATCTACTACTCGTATAACACTTAAACGACCAAAAAGCGAGCAAAGTTCAAAAAAGTTATTTACAGAAAGTCGTTAGAACTAATAATCAATTAATACAATATTCGCCCCACTTTGAAACAGGTAATATGAAAAATTATAGTCCGTGTAATATCCAATATTTGATCATAAATTTCTCAAAACTATATACTGGAACAAACCACGAAAGTGCAACAAGAAAAAGGTTTTTGATAATACGAGTAATTATAAGAAATGATTTTCCCTTGCTTATTCCATTGTTTGTTATTCAATATATATACAGGGGAGTATGGGAGTATCCCATGAATAGTTACAAGATTGCATCAATTGAGCCTAGAATCAAGCACATCAATTGAGCCTAGAATCAAGCAATCTATCCTAACTAAATCAATCAATATGTTAAATATATACAATAATATATTTACCAAAACTGTAATGAACAGAATATATGTTAGGATATTCTAATACGCTCCCTCAATCGAAGCGGGAAGTGGATAAATGCTGAGATTGGACCTGAAATCATCGAAGAGAATTTTTGGCAGCCCCTTCGTAAATATGTCAGCGATTTGATATCGAGACGGGACATGGCGGACTTGTACTTGGCCGATAGCAACTTTCTCGCGAACAAAGTGTATATCTATCTCGATGTGTTTTGTTCGCTGATGATTTATAGGGTTCCCGGATAAATAAATGGCAGAGACATTGTCGCAATAAACCATTGTAGCCTTTTGTACTGGACATCAGAGCTCGAGTAATAAATTTCGAATCCAACACGACTCGGCTACGACATTAGCCACTCCTCTATATTCGGCTTCGACACTAGACTTGGATATGGTGGCTTGTCTTTTTGATGACCAAGAAATAAGATTGTTACCGAGATAGACACAATACCCTGAGGTAGAGCGTCGGGTGTCGGGACAACCACCCCAGTCGGCGTCACTATATGCAGTAAGGGACGTGGGGGATGTGGCGTGTAGGTGTAGACCGTAATCAGTGGTGCCTCGTAAATACCGGATGATACGTTTTAGAGCGCCGAAGTGAGCCTCTCGAGGATCATGCATATACAAACATATCTGTTGCACGGCGTATGAAATGTCGGGCCGTGTAAATGTGAGATACTGCAAAGCTCCTGCTAGGCTGCGAAACAGAGTGGGATCGGTAATTGGTTTTCCGGAATTTGCACTCAATTTCGGATTGGTGTCAACAGGTGTGCGAGCGGGCTTGCACGAGGCCATATTAGCACGGCCAATTATTTCCTCAGCGTATTTCTGTTGGTGTAGGAACAGACCTGTTTTTTGCCTGACAGCCGAAATACCGAGAAAATAGTTTAGTGGTCCTAGATCTGTCATAGCGAATTCAGACCGGAGGAGGGACAGTACTTCATCTCTCAGCTTGGTGGTGGATGTGGTTAGGATGATGTCATCCACATAGAGCAAAATATACGCCATAGCACCATTATTGTGATATACAAATAATGAGTTATCTGATTGACTGTGTATGAAACCGAGGGTGGAAACATAAGCAGCAAACCTTTGGTACCACGCGCGAGGCGCTTGTTTTAGGCCGTAAAGTGACTTCCTGAGGAGACAAACATGGTCCGGATGAGCGCGGTCTTTGAAACCGAGTGGCTAATGCATATAGACGGTCTCAGCTAAGTGCCCGTGTAGGAAAGCATTCTTGACGTCAAGTTGATGGATCGGCCACTTTTTAGAGACCGCAAGGCTAAGGACCGTACGGATGGTTGTTGGTTTGACCACGGGACTAAATGTTTCATCACAATCGACTCCCACCTCCTGTGACCTGCCATTGACAACAAGACGAGCTTTGTATCGCTCTAAATCTCCGTTAGCTCTGAATTTATGTTTAAACAACCATAGACACCGGGTTATATTTACATTAGGAGGCCGAGGCACAAGAACCCACGTCTCATTCTTAATTAAGGCGTCAAACTCGTCTTTCATAGCCTGATTCCAGTGTTGGTCTTTAAGGGCGGCGATGGGATTCTTGGGTATGGGTGTGATTGTGGTTGTAGCACATAAATTGAACGGTTGTTTCGGTTTAAAAATTCCGTGTTGTGCTCGGGTTTTCATTTGGGGTGATGGCCGAGGTGGGGAAGGGGAGGGAGTGGTGGCTGGTGTCGACTGTGGGGTGTCGGTCGGGGTAGGCGAAGTTGATGAGATGTCGTTGGAGTTTGGAGTGATTGGGGAGAAGGGCGTGTGAGGGGTGTGGGTAGGGGAAACAATTGGGCCCAATTCTTGGGCTGGGTTGGATGTTTGGATAAGTTGGTTGGTCATGTAGGGGGTAGGGTCAGAGGTAAGAAAATGATATGATGAGGGTGAGATAGTGTCTGTCTTAGCAAATGGGAAGACCGTTTCATCAAAGGTTACATGACGAGCTATGATGATTTTACGTGTGACCAAATCCAAACATTTGTAGCCACGATGATTAGACGGGTAGCCGATGAAGACGCACGGTGTAGCACGAGGGGCGAGTTTATTGATTGTAGATGGGGGTATGTGAGGATAGCAAAGACAGCCAAATGTTCGGAGATGAGTGTAGGTTGGGACTCGTTTATAGAGGCTAGAGGCGGGTGAGTCGAAGTGGTTGGCTTTACTAGGTAAGATATTATGAATGTAGGTGGCCATGGCAAGGGCATGGTGCCACATGGTGGGAGGCATGTGGGCGTGAATGAGTAAGGTACGGACGGTATTATTTATCGTTCGTATTTTGCGCTCCGCCTTTCCATTCTGTGGTGATGTGTGTGGGCATGAGAAGCAAAATAATAGACCGTGGGAGGAAAAGAATTTTTGAAGGAAAGAGTTGTCAAATTCCCGTCCATTGTCACATTGTAAAGTTTTTATGGGTAGATTAAATTGAGTTTTAATCATATGATAAAAGGTGGAGAAAACTTGTGACACTTGTGACTTATTTGTGAGAGGAAATGTCCATAAGAAATTAGTGTAATCGTCTAATAGAAGCATGTAATAGCGATGGTTTTGTGTACTCAAAACGGGTGAGGTCCATAAATCTGTGTGTAGAATATCAAAAGGCAAAACAGTGTTAGATAACGAGTCATGAAATGGAAGTTTAACGTGTTTGCCTAATTGACATGAATGACAAACGGTAAATTTATTTATGGGACGACATGAAATTATTTTCTGAGTACATAGTTTATTGAAAATTGCAGGGCCGGGATGTCCGAGGCGGCCGTGCCAGGTAGACGACGGAGTGACAGAAAGTGCGTGGAGTTGTGCCGTGGATGACGTGGGGGTAAGAGGATAGAGATCCCCTGTGCTATTGCTTCTCATAATCGGCGTCCCCATCTCGAGGTCCTTCACAGTAAAACCAAATGGGTCAAATTCGACAGATACACAATTATCAATCGTAAATTTGTGCACAGATACCAAGTTTTTAATGATATTTGGGACATGTAGTATGTTTTTTAATGTGAGAGATTGGTGGGGATGAGGAAGGGTACATGGTTAACGCACCTCGACCAACTACGGGAATCATACTGCCATTACCGACGACTATGTGACGATTACTACTTAATTTAGAATAAGAGGAGAGGTTACCATTATTGGATGTCATGTGCGACGACGCTCCTGTGTCCATATAGTAGGCATCTTCTGGTTGTTGCAGGGATAAAGATTGCATCACCGCTGCAAGATCAGTTGGTACAAACGCTCCCTGATTTGTACCAGTGGTTCCAGATTGAGCGATTAGAGCCTGATTAGGACGAGGACCAAGTATACCTGGTGCGCGTGAGGCCACGGGAGGTGTCCAACCGGATGTGGGATATGGGCAGGGCGGCAGAGACCACCCCTGCTGCTGCGGTGTCTGCCAGGGGGACAAGGGAACCCAGGTCCAAGTGCTTGGTTGTTGCTGTCCGCTACCACCGTTTCTGCCACCTGAGTTCGACGAACCCCCACTGTTGTTTCTACCATGGTTGTTCTTGCGATTGTGGCGACCTCCCTTACTCTGATTCGAGTTGGACGATCCATTATCTTTAGAGGTATAGGAGTTGGATCGTGGATTTGAGTCGGGGGAGCGAGTCTGAGAGACATGGAGAGCTGTAGCAGATGTACTCGAGGAGGCATGTGCTCGACGTTTTTCTTCGAGAGACAGCATGGAGCGGGCCTTATAAAAAGACGGGAGGGGGTCGCTCTGTTGAATAATGGAAGCGATCCCATCATACCCATCAGATAGTTTAGTAACCAGTTGCAGGACAAGGCGGGTCTCAGAGACCGGAGAACCAACATTGGCTAGTTGGTCAGCAAGCATTTTGAGTGCCTGACAATATGACGATACGTCGGAGTAGTTGTCCATGTGGACATTGGTGAATTGCTGCTCTAATAGAACATCACGAGAGTGTTGATTGTCCACAAAAATGTCCTTGAGTCGGTCCCACGTATCTTGCGCCGTGGCATCAGGTTCGAGGATAGTGTGAAGGAGATCGAGAGAGATAGTACTGTAGATCCATTGCTTAACAATGGCGTCGAGACGGGTCCACTGAGAGTCTTTGTTGATCACAGCATCTTTTGCGGGTGCGATGTGATCAGCGACATCGAATGCGCGGGCAGTGTTGAGGAAGAGTTCTACCCAAGATGCATAGTGGACATTTTCAGACTCGAGGGTGATTTGGACGTAATTTTTGATGTTGGAGACGGAGTAGGCTGGGTGATAAGGAGCATTTTTCTGAGGGGTATCGTTTGTCATGGCGACGGTGGAAGGGAAGGAAAAAGAAAGGATATGCGGAATAGAGTGGATAGGATCGGGATTAAGTCTGATACCATATAAGAAATGATTTTCCCTTGCTTATTCCATTGTTTGTTATTCAATATATATACGGGGGAGTATGGGAGTATCCCATGAATAATTACAAGATTGCATCAATTGAGCCTAGAATCAAGCACATCAATTGAGCCTAGAATCAAGCAATCTATCCTAACTAAATCAATCAATATGTTAAATATATACAATAATATATTTACCAAAACTGTAATGAACAGAATATATGTTAGGATATTCTAATAGTAATAAATAAAGGCAGAGGTCAAATGGGTTAAGGTTGATGCATTGCATGCATGTCCAATTGACAATCGTGAATCAGAATAAAGTTAACAGTAAATTAAATCCAATATAAATAAATAAATATATAATCCTGGCTAGCTCGCTCAAGTAGAATAATAATACTACATGTTCTGCGGTTCTCTACACGTACATAGGAATATATTGTGATTGTGATTATTGGTGCATGTAAGGAAATCAGAGGATTGAGATATGTTGTAGGAGTACAGTACAGTATGTATGTATATACACCAAACCTAATTAATAATGAGAGATAATGTATTAACTATTAATTAAGATTAAGTTGACAAACTTGTTTTTTTAATACTGTACTCCGTAGATAACAACCCTTACTTGCATATTAATTAAATTTCTCCAAACTTGTGAATATACTCCATTATTCAATACATTCACCTCATTTTTAATTAATTATATATTGGTGGTCCCTCTCATCTCTTCTCTCGCCCAGTCCAATATAATGCCTCCATTTTCTATCCACCTTTCCCCATTATTATTCTCATTCTTCCTTCCAATTATTCTTTCATACTTTTCATATATATAATAATAAAGTCTTCATATAGCAAGGAGACTAACTAGCTAACGTAGCTAGCTAAGTAGTAGTTCATCAAAGAATAAACATTTATTTTCAACTCATCAAGAAAGAAAGAAAGAAAGAAAGAATTGTTGTTGTTGTTGCAATAATAATAATAATAATAATAATAATAATAATAATAATAATAATAATAATGGGATTGAAAGTGAAGCTTCTTCCATCAGGGTTCAAGGTTCCATCCTGCACCCAACACCCTAAAACCACCTCCTTTCGACTCACGGCCACCATGAAAGACGACATTTTCAAGACCATCAACTCCGTCTACTTGGACCACGACTCTGACTGTGTCGAGACTACGCCCGACTCCTGGTTCACTACTAATAACTCCTCCTCCCCCGAGCTGGAGGAGTCATTACTGTCCGGGGATGGGGACCTGGAGGAGATCGTCCGTGGGGCCCAGCAGCAATCATCCTGTGGGGGTGATCGTCGACGGCTGTTGTTCGACTCCAGGGCCCCCCACCAAGACTCTCCCAGGCTATGTGGCGGTGATAGAGTGGGGTACAAGGAGAGTGTGGCAATGTGCATGGAGAGCCAGGACCCGTATGAAGATTTCAAGAGGTCGATGGAGGAAATGGTGGAGAGTCTGAAGGTGAGAGATGACTGGGAGGAGTTGGAGGAGTTGTTGGGGTGGTACTTGAAGGTGAATGCCAGAAAACACCATGGATTCATCATCTCCGCTTTCATTGATTTGCTTGCTCAAATTAGCATCACTGATTCTACTACTACTTCCAGTAGTGAAGACTCTTCCAGCGAGGCTAACAGTGATCAATGTAAAAATGACGAGATTGTCACAACATTTTGTTCTGCTGCATCATCCCTCATCTCCTCCTCCTCCGCTTCCACGTCTGAGAACATTTGAATCAATGTCTACGTACGCTCGCTAGCTTCTAATTTGTACATAATATATAATAGAGATGAGATGATCAGAGCAATATAATGATCATTTTGTGAAGACTAATTACTTTTGCTCAATGCTCTTTTACTGCACTTTGTGTAACATACGAGTACTTAATTACGGAGTACCCCGTACTAGACTAGATGTGTCTATTGCTGTCATTTCACTTAAGAACAGAGACCTCTTTTTATTTCCACGAAATTAGTATAAATGAAATCCTTGATTTTTTTTTATTTTTTTTCTAGCTAGTAACATTTAGAAGAAAAATTATTAACAAAAATATGTTCTTACGACATTGATGGCTGCTATTTTTGGAAAACTGTCTCTACTATAAATAAATCGAGTATTACATAAAAAAATAAACAACCCATCAACCAAAAAACTGTGAAATAATACTCCCTCCATCTTCTTAAATTAACCTCATTTCTAATTTTTTGTGAGGGGAAAAATGATTTCATGAGACTAATTCAAGAAGAAAGAGATGAGTAAGTAATTGCATGCCAATTAAATGACACATTCTATTCTTCTTAGTCGTAGTTGCGGGGTCGAAGGTGGCCCTTGTTTGGATGATGTCCACCATGACATTAATCGAGGGCTTTCCGTGCCAAAGGGATACCGTTCTAGTCTGGCTTTTTTCGATTGTTGCTGCGTCTTGAAATCATAATTGCCACGGTTCCGCATATCGTGGAATAAGCAAGCACAGCCTGTCCTCACGCCACGCAGGGAACACTTGAGTTGAGAAAGAACCATAAAAGCGGTTGTACCGAATAAGACTTTGAACGTCAATTGTTGTCTCCTTCCCTGGGGAGCTTTACCCTCACTTTGTGGGGGAGGGAGACCTGGGCTCTGTTACTTGGATCTGTTGAGAATTAATTCAAAGTGTGCTACTACTATGAGGAACTTGTGCCTAGTTAGAGTCATAATAGGAGTCAATAATATCATGGTTTAGTGTACCATGAATTCTTATGCTCATCTAGTTAGAGTTATAATAGGATTCAAAATAAGGATAGACCTGGGTTTAGGCCTTGACATCGTCGGAGAACAATGTCTGGACAGAGTGAGAACCTTCCGTTGGTTACAGGTTTTCTTTGCTGTGTTTGCATGAAAACCTTGTCCAGTTGTCCCCAGACAGTCAGCCCTCACCACTCACCAGGCTGTTGGCATTGCAAAATGCTCCACTCGCTCCCAAACAGCATAAAAAGTAAAATTAAAAAAAGGTAATAGTTATGAATAATCATCGACTCCTCCGAAAGGGTAGAAGAATGGGACCACTGCAAATTCCTCCAATGGGACGGGGGTGTAAACTTCATTTTGACATTGGTTGCTTTCAGGTATGCCTGAACATCGAAAAAGTGGGCGGCCTTTTTCAGAAAAATAGCTCCGGATCACTTGCGTACAAGTTCCGGCCAGGATGATTGGCCGACAAACTCAGTAAAATTCCTATATAAAACAATACCGGTACAATATAATCGTCCCGAACTAAATACCACTTTATAACCCACAATAATGTATGGAGTATTCCGTATATGGTAACAACTTCTCACTATTCAATAATTAATATTACTAACAACACTATTTTTGTCCGGGAAGTAGTGATTGACCCCATAAATTTGTCCAATAATGAAATTAATCCCCATAATTTTCAATTGGAGTTATTATGCCCCATAACTTACATAATAAATAAAATTAAACCCCTTATTAAAATCTCATGAAAAATTCAATTTATCGTACAACAAAAGTAAAAATGATTACATTCTTTTTAAAAATACAAAATAAAAGTTTAAAGAAAGTTATAAAAAAAACATAAATTAGATTTAAAAAAAATAAAAATTATTTTACGAAAATCAAATAATTTAATATTTTATATAAAATAATATACAAATATTTCAACTTTTCTTACAATTTATAATTTAAAAAAGAATGGATTTTTTTTTAAAAAGTTGCAAAATCTATAATTTATATAAAAATAATAAATTTTTTGATTTTCGTTTTTTTTTTACCCTTTTTATCTAATTTATGCTATTTTTTTGGTTACTTTTTTAAAACTTTTATTTTGTATTTTTCATTAAAAAAAATCATTTTTACTTATATGAAACGGTAGATTGAATTTCTCATGAGATTTTTATAAAGTATTTAATTTTACTTATTATGCAAATTATGGACATATTCACTCCAATTGAAAGTTGTGGGGTTTAATTTCACTATTGCACAAAGTTATGGGGGTCAATCACCATTTTCCCGCTATTTTTGCCTCTGCATTACCCTCTTGTAATTCCCCGTCTTTCTATGTTCTATCCATTTGATTAAATATACTCCTTTCATTCGTATCAAAAGGGTACGTTTCTATTTTACGTAAGGATTAAGAAAGTATTAAAGTAATATTAAAGAACAATAATGAGAGACAAATTAGTATTTAATAATAAAAAATGTCTTTTCACAATGACATGTAGTGTAAATAGGCTAGAAGAATGAGGGTAGTTTGGTCGAAAAAATGGACTAGAAATGAAATTGATCAATTGGATTTGAACGGTCCAAAAAGGAATACATAACCTTTGAATACGAACGGATGGAGTATCATTTAAATGAATATACTCCCTCTGTTTCTTTGATATCTTCCACATTTCCTTTTTCAACCATTTCTTTAATTTCTTCCACTTTCTTTTTTTTCTATCACACTTCTCTCTTACCTAGGTGACCCACTTACTTTACTCTCTCTCTACTTTTACTTATTTTATTGTTTTTCTTAAGAAATGTGCCACTTTTAAGGTGGAAGAAATCATAGAAACGGAGGGAGTATATTGGATAAAATATTAATGGACGGAGGAGGAAGTATAGACACTCTTGTATTATCTCTTTACTCAGTAAGCTAGCTTGATTATACTTCCTCCAACTTTTAATGTTCATCTCATTCCAAAATGGCACGGAGTTTTTTTATTTGGTTAAAATAATGAAAAAATAATGAGTTATGGATTGAGAATGAAAAAGTAATGAAAAATAATAAAGTTAGTGTATAAATGGATTAAAATAATGAAAAAGTATAGAAAAATTAGACAATAAATGAAAAGGAAATAATATAGAAAGTTGGATGAAAATGATAACTGAGACAAAGATAGAAAGTTGGAAGAAATACTACATTCAATCCAATCCAATGATAACACGGACCCACTTTTCTCCTCACAAAAAGTGGACCATATTTTTTTTTTTTTGAATGAAGACCAATTTCATTAATAAAAGGCCATACGACATCTACAAATGATATCAAATTGAACGGAATACAAATTTGTAACTAATAAATAAAGAACATTCCCGAGACAAAGATCGTTATTAGAGTAATACGCTTCTGCATAGCCTTCTTTATATCGCTGTTTATTGACACAGCCTTTCGCGAAGGAATCTATAGATCTGTTGACATAGTCTTCAAAAGAATGAACTTTCTCTATTTTGACAAAGAATAAACCGAAATCTGACCCCAATTGCATCACCATATGTAGAAAAGTTACGGCTCTCAACATGGTCTTGCACGTAGTTCTTGACCCTCTCACAAAGAAAGAACAAACCCACCAAAATATGGGGACAAACCCATCAATTGATGGGAACAAAACTTCCCTAATGGAAGAGACAAGAGTTATTGATAACCTAAATAATCTAAACATAATAATAACGATTAAATTTGGGGCTTACCACTGCCAAATTGGTAGATGGTAGCCCCTAAGGCCCTAACGATGAGGATGGAGAGAAAATGTTTTTTTTAGGGTTTTTGGAGGAGAGGTTGTGGAAGGGTTACTATTATTTAACCAAGTGGACCCATATTATCATTGGATTTGATGTGAACTACTTCGTTGTACTCAGTAAGCTAGCTTGATTATACTTAATCAAACTATGTCATTACAATAAATAAGTGTGGACAAGACATAGGTCCACCCCGACGCGGCCACGCGCGGGTTTGGGGAGGCGAATGAATCTCCATATGAGAATGGATCGAATTGAAATTTAGGTCTATGTGGAGTCGCCACCGAATTTTGTGGTTATTCGGAACCATTCGAGCCCACTCTATGTCGTAGTGGATCGTATACAAAATACGGCCCATTTCCGATGTCAGAGTTTATTGGGCTCGTCCCTTTGCATTTGATACCGATACCGACATTATCAAATATCGTGTATTGAATGACTCTCGTGCGCCAACGGTTTCGGGCATCCGGAAACCGAGGTTCTGAGTAAGGGGTGAGGGTACGTGTTGGGAAGCCCACAAAGGACACCCAACCCCGCCCGCACATTAGCGGCCTCTACTAAGAATTCGAATTACTTACAATACGTGCGTTAGTAAAACGGGAAAAATGCTTATGCAAACATTGTTTTTCCTAGGCATGTGAATGGAATTGAAAAGTGGGTTTCTATGTCAATTTAATGCAATTAATTCTACGTCAAAGTGGAATTTTAGCATGTGGGTTCATTTAGTACAATAAACGAACAATAATTAAATTGGCAAAAGAAATAACAAACGCGTTAGTAACGATGTAATAATATAACGAATAATAACGGTTTGCACGAATAATAGATGAGATGAAAAGATGCAAATATGAGATGCATGTTTTGAAAAGATAGTAATACACATGATTGATTAAACACGTGTTGACATAAATCACAAATACTATCGAGTTTGAAAATAGGAGAATGTACGACTCATTGTTTTGGTCGTGATGAGGCTACTCGGTCGAGTGGTCGATGGACTCGATCGAGTAGACCTGTAAAAAGCGATTCTGTTTTGCGTTATGGACCATACTCGGCCGAGTTATTGACCAACTCGGTCGAGTACATGGCCACTCGACCGAGTCACTGTGAGACTCGATCGAGTGGTGGTCGTAATTAGCATTTTGACTCGATTTTAGGGTGTCACTCGATCGAGTGACTAAAGCACTCGGTCGAGTGGCACCTGTACGAACTTGGTTTGTTAGCAATTTAATTTTTGATTTTGAAATTGCTTTTGATTTTTGATAAATCGACGGTTTTACCGAATTGGGCATAAGTATTGCATGACCTATGCTCAATTCGGGTTTTTTTATAAATCATTGATTTTATTAAACCGAATATAAATATTGTTGAATTTATACCCGATTCTAAATTTGAATACTCATCGTATCCCATATTCGATTATTGAATCGATATGGGATATTAGAGTGAAATAAAAAAAAAAGATAAATTAATTTTAGTCGCTTTTAAATTAATTATCGTGATATGAACAAATCACGTTAATTAATTCACATGACTTGATTGTTAGATTCGATATCCAATTATAGAATTGGTATCGAATCCAAAATCGATGCTTTACTTGAATAAAAAAACTTGATTCCCTCGACTTCTCCGACATCGAAATAAATCCCTAGCGATTGTGATGTCGGATCCGTGTCAACGGGTTTCGACCCTTATTAAAATTGATTTTAAAAAATTGATGAATGCAAGATTAATGATGATGACTACAGAAATAATAACGAATTATTGTTTAGGTTAACTTATTTCAATAATCAAACGATCGGGGTGATGGGATAAGCGACCGACGACGCGTGTGCAGTACACTTGTATATGCGGTTTTCCTTATCCCACCATCACTCACATAAGACACAAATCAATAAGTATTTTAGTATTTTAATATTAGTAGTATTATCGATATTAAGGTGCAATAAATAAAATAACAAAAAACGAAAAAAAAAAAACGAAAAAAGAAGAAGATGAAGATGACGTGAGAAAGGGAGGAAAGAAATAGAGGGTTTTGACACCCTCAACCTACATGTTCTTGTCTCGGTGCGGACTCGTAACCGTGACTTTAACACAAGAGTCTTCGAGGTTCTATGTAGGTTAAGTTTTGGTGGCTCAGGATTGATTTCCTAAAACTAGGTTTAGGGTTTGAATTTGATCTTGATTAGGGTTGAACTTGATGTTGATTAGGGTTTGATCTTGATTAGGGTTGAACTTGATGTTGATTAGGGTTTTGAAAGTGTGTGTGGAAGTTGATTAGGGTTGTGTAGAGATGTGTTTTTTTAGATGTGTAAAAGATGTGTAATGTGTTGCATGGGGTTGCTTATATAGGAATGGCTAGGGCACCGGTTTAGGGCTACTCGACCGAGTAGGAGGCCAACTCGGTCGAGTGGCCCGTTAAGCCAGCCGCCGGGTTCAAAGTCGGCCCACTCGATCGAGTGGATAGGTCACTCGATCGAGTGGCCTAGATGGGTCGCGCGGGTCTTGTTTTGGACCTTGACCTCGATTGCTTGATGGGTTTTGTGTTTGACTTGGACTTTTGATGGTTGTATGGTCGTTTTGTGTGTCTCGGAAATGACTTTGACCGGGGTTGACCCAATCGTGAAAAGTCGGTTTTATTTCCGGTGTCGGTTTTGGCCCAAATTAGTCTTGTTTGACTCGGAATGATCCACTGGGTCTGAATTTGAGGTTGATTTTGTGAGATTTGTACTCTGTAAGTGTGTTAGCCAGCGATTAATGGATTTGAGCCCGTATCCGAGCGCGTAGAAACATGTTAGCGTCTGATCATCATCGGGTGATTTTTGGGAACTGCCATAGACACCTGGCGGTCAAAATGCGGGTGTCTACAGAGCCCCCACTCTGACTTTGGCTTGGACAGGGCGAAAGTCAGAGTAGCTACCAAGCCCGTTAAGACCTGGTAGACTTCCGGTCGGGTCGTTTATAGTCCATTAGACTCGCGTGAAGGGCTCGCCAGCCATAAGGCAGAAATCATACCTGCGCTGGATGATCGTACTCCGTGGGGAATTTGGGTTTGTCGCGTAAGCCCTGGGTGTGCCTGTGTGTTGGCCCATCCCATGATATCCCGGAAAATGCCGTTGGGGAGATTTGATGACTTGCATGTCCCTGTTTGAGTCGTACCTGTATAAGTCACATAGAATGCATGCAACACGTAGGTAGTAAAATGACTCGTGCTGGGGAAAATGACTTTTTGAAGGCTTGAAAGTTTGAATTTTTGAAATCCTGAAAGCAATCACGAGCTAGGTTTTCAAAATGGAAAGGGGTAGAAAAGAAATTCGCAGTTTAAACAGACTGAAATCTGACCTTGTCGAAAAAGATCTTTTTTTCAAATGGCTAAATTTTGCAAATTTCAGAGTGGAATTTGAAGAGAGGGGCCTATCGACAGACTCGACTCTGGACACGACAGGACGAGTTGACTGACAAGGACTGGACTCTCTAAGGGTTGGACCGTGACTCGATAGGGGTGTGGGCCGCCTAACAAGACTTTTAAGTTGCGCTATCCCGTAGTCTAGGCGAGTGGCAACACGGTCGTACATCGAAATGAGATAGATATGCTATGGGGGGATTGCAGTAGCCTGTAATGAGACTGTTTTAGTCTGGTGCCCTTCTGGATTTCCTATTTTAGGATACATTTCCAAAGTGGGTATTGCCTCGAGTCCTGACAGATTCTTGTCTTCGACTGAGCCGAGTACTAGGACACACTACAGAAAGGAGGCTAGATTTTGAAAGTATTTATCTGGATTTTGTGAGTGGATGGAGGTCTTCTGTCTAAGAAAAGCCCCCAGGACAACAAAGCTAGCTACTGAGAACATGACAGTGTCGTGTACGGAATGATAATGCTTTTCGAATGTGTGTCAATGTGGGTGGTTGTGCCTCTGTTGAAAGGCTGCCTACGTATTCACGTGTGGTGAAATCAAACCAAGCCGTAGTTCAGTGGATTGAAAGATATATTATGGTGCCTAAGCTAATAGGACTTTGTGTGTAACTAGCCATAGCGATGGTGTAGGCTAGGTGCATCCCCAGTGATGTCTTGATCAAAGGGCTTGAATGATTAGGATATTAATCCTGTGACTGTGAGCGTTCTCCAGGGTAGCCCCCAGAGGTGGTGTGAACTATTTAGGCATGTTCTATGCCGACTGCAAGTTGAGTTCCCGTGTTCGGGGGTGGTAACTGGTTTGGATGTGAAAAATTGGGATGAGATTTTTACGAGTTTTGCTCTCGGGGATTTTTACGAGTTTTGCTCTCGGGGATTTTAACGAGTTTTGCTCTCGGAGATTTTAACGAGTTTTGCTCTCGGGGATTTGATGTATTTGGGAATGTGGTGCTAGGAAGTAAATGGCCTTGACGACTCGAAATCTGGAGCTCGGTTCTGTGGAGCTAAAGCTTCGAGAGCCGGTTTGATAATGAAGTAAACGGCCTTGACGACTCGAAATCTGGAGCTCGGTTCTGTGGAGCTAAGGCTTCGAGAGCCGGTTTGATAATGAAGTAAATGGCCTTGATGACTCGAAATCTGGAGCTCGGTTCTGTGGAGCTAAGGCTTCGAGAGCCGATTTGATAATGAAGTAAATGGCCTTGATGACTCGAAATCTGGAGCTCGGTTCTGTGGAGCTAAGGCTTCGAGAACCGGTTTGATAATGCGGGAAATGGCCTTGACAACTCGAAATCTGGAGCTCGGTTCTGTGGAGCTAAAGCTTCGAGAGCCGGTTTGATAATGCGGGATCTGGTTTCCATGTCTGGCCTTAGTGGTTAGGGGTATCCTATGGAGCTTGAATCCTCAAAATTCCGGGCTGTCTCTGGCCTGGGTCTCGGGGAGGTCTTGAGGGTTGTAATGTGGGAAGGCTAGATGTGGTGTTAGCTGACCAGCTTGATTGTCACTCCTCTATTGGATGGTATTGATAATTTTGAATTTGACCGTACCACGATGAAAGGATTTTCACTTGAGTTGACCGTTGACCAAGGTCATGGGTATTTGATTTTTGATTAACCTCGCGATCATGGGTTTTGATAATTTTGACCGTACCCTGGTCGTGGGGCTTTCACTTGAATTGACCGTTGACCATGGTCATGGGTATTCTGAATTTTTTTGATGATGGCCTGCTTTTTTTGTTTTGGCCTTTTGCTTTTTTTTTTTCATGGACTTTCGATTTTTTTTTTGTCCAGTTTTCTTTTTTTTTGGATGGCCTTCTTTTTGCTTTGGCCCTTTTTTTTTTTTTTTTTTTTTTTCATGTGTCCAGTTTTCTTTTTTGATGGCCTTCTTTTTGCTTTGGCCCTTTCTTTCTTTTTTTTTTTTGACTTTTGATTGACCTCTCAGCCCCGGTCATGGGTTTTGTTTTTGGTTGACCTCTCAGCCCCGGTCATGGATTTTTTGAGTTTTGGTTGACCTCTCAGCCCCGGTCATGGGTTTTTTGAATGTTGGTTGACCTCTCAACCCCGGTCATGGGTTTTTTGAATGTTGGTTGACCTCTCAGCCCCGGTCATGGGTTTTTTTGATTTTGGTTGACCTCTCAGCCCCGGTCATGGGTTTTTTGAATTTTTTCGTCCAGTTTTTTGTTGGTCAGACTAACACCAAAGGTAGGGATCAGTTGATCTTATCGGATGGGTGTTTGTTGTGGGAAATGGGCTTGCCTCCCGTCTTAGACCCAAACTAGAAGACTACCCAGATTTGTCATAGGATTCGATATGCTCCTGCTACGGGTAGTTATGGGGTTTTTCTATACCAAACACGGAATAGGTAAAAAGGAAACACGGGCTCGGTTCCCTGTAGTCATTATAGATGTGTCTATAATAGTCACGTGCGTGTGCTCACAGTGTATGATGGTGTTCATCATGTTCTCGGAAACACATAAGAAAAGTATATGAGAAAGAATATTGAAAGCTGATTTTATTGAAATTTGAAAAGGAGGACAGAATGCAAAATACTCTGACTCCGATTTGGAAAAGAGGATGTAGGGTATCCTAGACTCGGACTCAAACTTAGACTCGAATCAAATCCGGACTCGGATGCTCGGTTGGTTGTTTTTTTTGGTAAGGTCTTTGATTGGAGAGAACGACAGGTGCCACAACTCGCCTAAACTCGGCTTTGCGCAAGTGCAAGAGGGGGAGTCAAACCAGACACGGCCCGGGGTGACGGGTCGACAAAGACTCTCGGACCGGGATACTCGAATGTCGACGTAGACGAGGTAACGATCGCAAATTAGACTCGGGCTGCAGAAGGGTTAGTTCGAAAATGGGGCGACCATGTTTGACTCGGGTTAGACCCTCCTAAGACAAATGTGTAGGGTGCGATTCTCGGAGTGACTGTGATTAATCACTCCGTCGGAGAATAGCCCCCAATGTGAGACTAAGGACTTAGATGGTGTGGCATCTTAAGTGGCTCAAAAGTGGGGTACGCGAGACACGTGTAAGACATGACCCTTAGAGCAACCGTGATTGATCGCCCTGCTAAGGGGTAGCCCCCGAGCGGGATTGAAGATTTTGTTAATACTCGATTGTTTGACGAGCGACCCTTAGACGTAAGGACCCCGAACCTTTTGTTGTAGGACTATGCCTTGTAAAAGGTTGACTCGGAAAAGACACCTAGACGGGTGACTTGTGCAAGGTGGGCCTTCCTTAGGATTCGGCGAATGGGCCTAGTCCTGTTCGAAGGAAGGTTCACGTGAGACATCCCCAGACTTTTGGACTCGATTGTGTTGACGGGCCCTCCTTTGTAGGAGTATGTCCTACGTAGGTGGGCCTTGCCTTAGTCTAATAAGGCGGACTGGGATAGGGAAGAAACTCGTGATGTAAGATCGACAGAGTTTCGACGCTACGGACCTTGACAACTTAAGACACGACCCCACACTGCTAAATATGGGAAGTCCTAAGGAGAAGAAGGTTTTGAAAATTGATTGTTTTGAAAATTCTGAGATAACTCGGT
Organism: Agrostemma githago; assembly: GCA_958450325.1. Classification (NCBI taxonomy): domain Eukaryota; kingdom Viridiplantae; phylum Streptophyta; class Magnoliopsida; order Caryophyllales; family Caryophyllaceae; genus Agrostemma; species Agrostemma githago. The sequence continues at coordinate 52,078,538 of OY288258.1, read as the reverse complement.
GGAGAGGCCCGATTTCTCGAGAAAATCGGAAAGTGCATCGGGCCTCGGTTTTGAAAGTTCGAAAGTATTTTCGAGTTTTGAATTGGGCAGCATACCGTCTAGAAAATAGGCTATTTTGAGTAAAATCATAAGTCCTAAATTCGGTATGTGCCCCGGGTTTTGAAATCGAATAGTTCGAAAAAGATGCAATCTTTGAAAAAAAGACGGTTTTTGAAAACAACTCGGAAACCAAGTAGCACGTAGTTACACAAGCATTATAACGACGCCATGTATGCTCTATACTAAATCTCGGTCGGTCTATAGAGGGTCTATACCAGTGTACATAGTCTAGACGTTGATCGGGACGGACTTCCTAAGTCGAGTTGATCTTAGAACATGCCGCGAAACCCACTCGAATCGACTATGGACACCTTTTGACATATCCATGTTGGAGTACATCAACGGTATAGTGGGACGTCTGTCGCGAGTACCGGCCCGGGAAAATATGGGTTATGCATGAACCGTAAAACTAAAACGCGTATTGTATTTGTCAAACGATTTCTATTCGAGTCTCACCCTAAGTATGCCGATGGTAAGTCACGCATCAGTTATCCCCAGTGAAGTCGCCAAATTGTGGACATGACAGAGGTCCACCCCGACGCGGCCACGCGCGGGTTTGGGGAGGCGAATGAATCTCCATATGAGAATGGATCGAATTGAAATTTAGGTCTATGTGGAATCGCCACCGAATTTTGTGGTTATTCGGAACCATTTGAGCCCACTCTATGTCGTAGTGGGTCGTATACAAAATACGGCCCATTTCCGATGTCAGAGTTTATTGGGCTCGTCCCTTTGCATTTGATACCGATACCGACATTATCGGATATTGTGTATTGAATGACTCTCGTGCGCCAACGGTTTCGGGCATCCGGAAACCGAGGTTCTGAGTAAGGGGTGAGGGTACGTGTTGGGAAGCCCACAAAGGACACCCAACCCCGCCCGCACATTAGCGGCCTCTACTAAGAATTCGAATTACTTACAATACGCGCGTTAGTAAAACCGGAAAAATGCTTATGCAAACATTGTTTTTCCTAGGCATGTGAATGAAATTGAAAAGTGGGTTTCTATGTCAATTTAATGCAATTAATTCTACGTCAAAGTGGAATTTTAGCATGTGGGTTCATTTAGTACAATAAACGAACAATAATTAAATTGGCAAAAGATATAACAAACGCGTTAGTAACGATGTAATAATATAACGAATAATAACGGTTTGCGCGAATAATAGATGAGATGAAAAGATGCAAATATGAGATGCATGTTTTGAAAAGATAGTAATACACATGATTGATTAAACACGTGTTGACATAAATCACAAATACTATCGAGTTTGAAAATAGGAGAATGTACGACTCATTGTTTTGGTCGTGATGAGGCTACTCGGTCGAGTGGTCGATGGACTCGATCGAGTAGACCTGTAAATTAAAAAGCGATTCTGTTTTGCGTTATGGACCATACTCGGCCGAGTTATTGACCAACTCGGTCGAGTACATGGCCACTCGACCGAGTCACTGTGAGACTCGATCGAGTGGTGGTCGTAATTAGTATTCTGACTCGATTTTAGGGTGTCACTCGATCGAGTGACTAAAGCACTCGGTCGAGTGGCACCTGTACGAACTTGGTTCGTTAGCAATTTAATTTTTGATTTTGAAATTGCTTTTGATTTTTGATAAATTGACGGTTTTACCGAATTGGGCATAAGTATTGCATGACCTATGCTCAATTCAGGTTTGTTTATAAATCATTGATTTTATTAAACCGAATATAAATATTGTTGAATTTATACCCGATTCTAAATTTGAATACTCATCGTATCCCATATTCGATTATTGAATCGATATGGGATATTAGAGTGAAATAAAAAAAAAGATAAATTAATTTTAGTCGCTTTTAAATTAATTATCGTGATATGAACAAATCACGTTAATTAATTCATATGACTTGATTGTTAGATTCGATATCCAATTATAGAATTGGTATCGAATCCAAAATCGATGTTTTACTTGAATAAAAAAACTTGATTCCCTCGACTTCTCCGACATCGAAATAAATCCCTAGGGATTGTGATGTCGGATCCGTGTCAACGGGTTTCGACCCTTATTAAAATTGATTTTAAAAAATTGATGAATGCAAGATTAATGATGATGACTACAGAAATAATAACGAATTATTGTTTAGGTTAACTTATTTCAATAATCAAACGATCGGGGTGATGGGATAAGCGACCGACGACGCGGGCAGTACACTTGTATATGCGGTTTTCCTTATCCCACCATCACTCACATTTGACACAAATCAATAAGTATTTTAGTATTTTAATATTAGTAGTATTATCGATATTAAGGTGCAATAAATAAAATAACAAAAAACGAAAAAAAACGAAAAAAGAAGAAGATGAAGATTACGTGAGAAAGGGAGGAAAGAAATAGAGGGTTTTGACACCCTCAACCTACATGTTCTTGTCTCGGTGCGGACTCGTAACCGTGGCTTTAACACAAGAGTCTTCGAGGTTCTATGTAGGTTAAGTTGTGGTGGCTCAGGATTGATTTCCTAAAACTAGGTTTAGGGTTTGAATTTGATCTTGATTAGGGTTGAACTTGATGTTGATTAGGGTTTGATCTTGATTAGGGTTGAACTTGATGTTGATTAGGGTTTTGAAAGTGTGTGTGGAAGTTGATTAGGGTTGTGTAGAGATGTGTTTTTTTAGATGTGTAAAAGATGTGTAATGTGTTGCATGGGGTTGCTTATATAGGCATGGCTAGGGCACCGGTTTAGGGCTACTCGACCGAGTAGGAGACCAACTCGGTCGAGTGGCCCGTTATGCCAGCCGCTGGGCTCAAAGTCGGCCCACTCGATCGAGTGGATATGTCACTCGATCGAGTGGCCTAGATGGGTCGCGCGGGTCTTGTTTTGGACCTTGACCTCGATTGCTTGATGGGTTTTGTGTTTGACTTGGACTTTTGATGGTTGTATGGTTGTTTTGTGTGTCTCGGAAATGACTTTGACCGGGGTTGACCCAATCGTGAAAAGTCGGTTTTATTTCCGGTGTCGGTTTTGGCCCAAATTAGTCTTGTTTGACTCGGAATGATCCACTGGGCCTGAATTTGAGGTTGATTTTGTGAGATTTGTACTTTGTAAGTGTGTTAGCCAGCGATTAATGGATTTGAGCCCGTATCCGAGCGCGTAGAAACATGTTAGCGTCCGATCATCATCGGGTGATTTTTGGGAACTGCCATAGACACCTGGCGGTCAAAATGCGGGTGTCTACAATAAGATGATCACATGATATTATTAATCAAACTTAATTTCAGCTGAGTATATAGTCTTAAGAGCTTATTTTAAAACTCAAAAGAACACATCATTGCTATTATTTATAATATAAAATTTCATCACCTTATTATAATTTTTCGATGTGAAATAATTATACGTTGGTAGTCTTCAGTGGCGAATTCAGGAATTTCGAGATGGGGATGATAAAAAAATTATAACGTAAAAAATAACAGACAAATAATTGAGTTCAATTTAGTTCCGATTAGTGCCGTTCAGTTCTTCAGTTCAATTTAGTCAGATCAATTCAGTTTCGATCAGTTTATCTAGTATAGATCCCGCGCAGTAATGCACGATATATTTAGTGATTACATATAAATATTTAATTGGTAACCATTAACTTTTCACATTTTTAATCGTTACTCTTTGATTTGAAAAAAATAATTAAAAATGCCAAAGATAATTAGTAATCTTATTTAATACTTATATATTTGACTGAACACTTTTTTTACAAAGTTAATGATAGTATTTTATAATTTTTGTGTGTTTTTTTTATCTTGAAACCAACCGTCATGAATCAAAATACATCAGTGTATTTATTCAAATCAGTTATAAATTTTGTTAAGAAATTAAAAGGTGACATATTACTCCAAATATTATCAGATAAGAAAATATTTTATTTATATATTTAAATCATAATTTAAAAGTATTTTATACAGTTTTTCCACTCATCATAATTTAAAAGTATAATTTTTTACGTCCACACTTGAATTCGATAGGTTGTGACACTTTTATTTTATTACAAAATAAATCCATATAATAAAGGGTTATTTAACAGGAATAATCTCAACTTTGGGTGGTATTCCATAAATAAAACCAACTTTAATTAATCTGAGAATAAATCCATGTACGAGACACATTTAACATGAATGGATTATGGTTACCTGCTACCTGCTACGCCTGTACAATATTCCATTATGGTTAAATTGATGTTACTAAACTAACTGATAACAAACATAATCGTAATTATTGAGCTTATCACCGGCCATAATGGAGGTCCATAAAACTTCTTCTCAGTTTTTTCTCCCTTATTGATAGTCCTAATCATTGCTCGTAACTTGTGGTTGCAAAAAGATTTTTCGTGATGTACCAGGTCATTAATGAGCAAATTTATTCGTGTTTGATGCGTCTCATACATGAGTTTATTCTCAGATTAATTAAAGTTGGTTTTATTTATGGAATACCACCCAAAGTTGGGATTATTCTTGTTAAATAACTCTATAATAAATGTCTATTTTTTCATCGTCCATACACAAAAATGCGCGAAAGTAGTAATTAAGCCCCTAGACTATATCTAATTGTGAAATTGGACCTCTTAGGTTTCAATTGAAGTGATTATGCCCCATAAGTTATACATAATGTGAAATTTAACCCATCCTCATAATCTCACGAGAAATTGAATATATCACACTATAAAATACAAATATCAACCTAAAAACATAAAAAAATAAAAATAAAAAAAAAATTATTTATTTCTAACTATAAATTCATTTTTTTGCAAGAAAAATTAATCAATCTTAAAAAAATTAGAATTTTCAAACTTATGAAATGTAAAAACTCAAACAAAAATTATTTTTATTGCTACACTTTTGATTTTTTTTATATACTTTTGATAAAAGAATTAAAAAAAAGTGTAACTACATGATAAACATTTTTTGTAGTCATAATAATAAGTTGGGAGTTATATTACTTCGTACTATCTTAGATTTGTTTTCATGTCTAGTAAAAACTTTATTTCTTTTTCTATCCACTGGTGAAGATATTTCAAAAGACGGTAAAAACTTTAGGAGGAAAACTCATTATTGTAGATAAATCATTTTTGTAATTTTTCCATGAAAATTTGAAGAATTCTATGTTTTACAACAATTTAAAAAATATATATAATTATTAGTATAAATTTCTTAAATATTAATTATTTTTTCAAGTTAAGATTTTGAAAAATAAAAAATTTATTACTAATTTTTTTTTCCGCTACGTATATTTAGGTATTAGGTGTATTATTTATATTTTGTAAGGTGAGATATTCAATTTCTCATGAGATTTTGTGTAAAGGGTTGAATTTCACTCTTTATCTAACTTAAGGGGCATAATTACTCCAATTAAAACTTGAGGGGTTCAATCTCACGATTGGACATAGTAATGGGGTTTGATTACTACTTTCGCGCACAAAAATGTAATTATTGGAGATTTTTATCTAATTTACAGAAATATTTAGTTTGACTTGAATTAAGATACTAAGTACATTACAGAGTAATTATTTTTTTCCTTATTTGTTTGTTTCCTTACTAGTATAAACCCTGTGTTCAGCCCGACATATATAGAAGTTTAATTTTGAGTTAATTATTTATGAATGAATTTTGAATTTACATTTCATTATTTTTTCAGGTTTTTCATTTTTATATTTTTGAGTTAAAATAATTAAAATAGGGGACCTAACTAATATCTTGAAATGTGTATTACATAGAAAATACTACCTCTGTTTTTATGCGTCATTCATGATTCTCGGGACATTCATACTTATATTTCCATATTTATCAAAATATAACTATTTTTTGTGAAACTTATTTTCATAGGAATGTTTTTTTCAAAAGAAATTAATGGCATAACTTTATACAAAAAAATTATCTGATATATTTTTATAATAATGTAACAAATTTTTTTATTTGTCACTATATATTAAAATGTATGAGTTACTAATAAACTCATCAAATATCATTACTTTAATAAGTAGGTATTGAAAGAAAAATTCTAGATGAGCTTGTTCACTTAATTTAGGATTTCTTCATTATAAGATACTTAAGTCCAAATTATATGCATAATATATTTAATCCGTTTAATATATTAGTATTTTAATATTTTTAATTAATATTGATCACCTTTTTGCTAGTAATGGCTCACTCTATATCAGAGTAAACAGTAATGGACGCATAAATAATTATGCAGATTGGTCCACTAACAGTATATTGAGCGCATAAATGCACGTATTTTGATTGGGTCACTCGTGGAAGACTAAAGGCATAAATATAATGACCAAAGTCCACTAACATTGAGTTGATAATAGGATTGAGCGGGAAAATATTGAAGGAGGTGTTGACACCTCATCATTTCACTAGAACCCTCTATCCTTTTAGTATATAGGGGATTGAACTAATAGTGCGCAACTACTTTTTACCGTCGGCGCTTTACTTCTTACCGTCGGCGTTAATTACGTGAAATGACGACTTTGTCAATACTATTTATTCTCAAAATAATATTACTTTTACATTTTATAGATTATCGATTTATTAAAACTCGATAACAAAACCGTCTTTTTCGATTATCGTAATAAACCAAAATCGACTGCCTATATAGTTAATTACGCAAAATGACGAGTTCTCATTTGCAATTAATTCTCGAAATATTATCACATTTACATTTTATTATAGAGTATCGGTTTATTAGAACTCGATAATAAAACCATTTTTTCGACTTAAACTATTTCTCAAAACTTTCAAGTATTATAGAGAAAATAATACGACCCTTAGGTGGGTCGAAAAACCCACTTGACCTGACCCATTTCCGGATTTTTTTTATTTTAATTTGCATCGATCTGTATAATAAATCTTGATTGTCGACTTGTCGTAGATTAATTAGGATTTAATTGCATATTACTCGTATTTGTTAATTACGTTTATTAAATTGTATTAAGTCGTTAATTAGATTAATTAACTGTTTAAAATCGGAGGCGTAATAATAATCGAAAAAACGGTTTTATTATCGAGTTCTAATAAACCGATACTCTATAAAATTTAAATGTGATAATATTTCGAGAATTAATTGCAAAGAAGAACTCGTCATTTTGCGTAATTCCATATATTAACTATATAGGAAGTCGGTTTTGGTTTATTACGATAATCGAAAAAGACGGTTTTATTATCGAGTTTTAATAAATCGATAATCTATAAAATGTAAAAGTAATATTATTTTGAGAATAAATAGCAAAGACAAAGTTGTCATTTCACGTAATTAACGCCGATGGTAAGAAGTAAAGCGTCGACGGTAAAAAGTAGTCCCCTAATAGTGATTGGAGGGAAAAAATTGTATGAGAGATTGACACGTCAGCGTATTTATAGTGTCTCATATCCTCTTAGTATAAGAGGGATTCAGTTCAAATCACTTAAATAGAGTTCGTCTTAATTGACTAAACTAACTCCAAAAAGTAACTAAAAGTAACAAAAAAACTAAAAAATGACTAACCGCAAACTTTATAAAAAAAATCAAAGTATTCTCCACTAAAATATAAGTGTCAATACATACTAATACATTATCAAATTAATTTCTCAATTTCACATAATCACATACTCCGTATATCATACTAATACATTATTAGAATATCAGTATGTCCATCATCCCAAATGTTCATATTTTTAATTTTTTTTACAATTATTAATTTTTCATTTGTTCATTTTTCCTAATTCCCTACACAAGTACACATCTCAATGGTTTAATAAAATAAAAAAACATCTCTAATTCTCGAGTTAATTCCGTACACAAGTACGTACACATCTCAAATGTTCAATAAAATCAAAAACATCTCTAATATCGAGTTTTTTTTATAAATTAATGTTTAAAAAACAAATAATTATAGAAATAGAATTTGTATCAAAATAATTATTAAAAATGGGTCTAGGTAGGATCGGGTATGAGTAAGTTGTGGTTTGGTTTCGAAATCGCTATTTCACGTAAGTGGAGTAAATAGCAACCCAGGTACCCTTCCAAAAAAAATGGGAATAAAAGGAAATCAAGGTTCAATTCAAGATTCGAACCCTTGACCTCATGAGCGAAGAAAATTTATGAGTTAAACTCTCCCACTCTACCCAAATAACTATTTTGATATATCTTTATATATTCACTAGTTTAAAACCCGTGCCGATGCACGGGTATATTTAAGTGACTTTATATTAACCACCATATCTTGACCATTGGTATGTGTGGGGGATATAGTCGTTGTGTACGCAATAACATGTTTAAGTATTGATTTTCATTATAATTACTTGTTTAATTAGAAAATTAAGTATGGATTGTTAGTTTTAAATTAATAATTACGTCTTAAGTTTACCTTTAATATTTGTTAATGTATAGTTAAATGGTTAAGTTGTTAGTGTGACATTTTAGTTTACGATTAATCGCTCTTACGATATTATCTATATAACGATACGTAGAAGTTGAAAACAATGTAAACATATACAATGTCATGACTTATTGCGCATTTATTATTAAAGATAGTAATAAATATTTTTGTCCAATCAATATAACAATTGTCCGTAGGACAATGTCTTCCATATCTATACATTACGAAAGACTTCTTTGTAGACCACATTGTCCGTTTCATGGTGGATACGACGGTCTGGGTCACATATTAGAATTTTTAATCCCTTTTTGCTAGTGACCCTAGATAAGGCAACATATAGTTGACCATGACTAAAAACCGGTCGTGGAAGATACAAACCAACGTGTGAAAGAGTTTGGCCTTGGCTCTTGTTTATGGTCATTGCATAACACACCATTACTGGAAACTGTCTTCGTTGAAACTTAATTGGTAATGTATTAGTATCAGAGGGACTCAAAATCATCCGAGGAATGAGGACCTTGTTCCCCAGGTTTGCGCCTGTAATGATGGTAGCTTGGATTACGTGGTTGCCTAGACGGGTGACCACCAATCTTGTACCGTTGCACAACCCAGCCGCCTGATCAAGGTTCCTCATGAGCATTATAGGAGCACCAACCTTTAAAGTTACCCTATGATTCGGAAGACCAGAGCATCTTATAGAATTCAGGAACTCTGTATACATCTGCGTGATTACCTATATTCCCTTCTGCCTTACTTATACTATCTGAACTCAAGTACACTCTCTCTTCACCAGGCATAAGTGATAGTACATAGTCGTTAACCTTATCAACCACCTCGTTAGTAGGAGCCAAAATTGCCTTTTCTTGAAAGTACTTGGGATCCCGCACATTTTCATGTATAGAAGGGTACGTGCTTTCAACGATGGTCTCAATAGGATTGTCTTCGGTGGTTATTAAAATGTCGTTGTCAATTGGTATAGTAGCCTCTCCATCATTAGGCTCTCCAGTATTACCGTCTCCTACTTGTAGAAGCCAATCGGAAAACTCTTTTACCTCTTGTGCACTTGTATCCGAGTCAGCCGATTGGAGTCGCATGTTTTTTGTGAGTTTCAAAACCTTACATGAATCCCACAAGTAGGATGAGTTGATCGCAGCGAACACGACATCCTGCCTACTTCCTTTTGGCACGACAGGTAAGATCTGACGAAAGTCACCACCAAACACAATCACCTTACCCCCAAATGGCTTATTTGCACAATTAGCATCGTAGCCGCGCATTACATCCCTTAAGCTTTTTATCAAGCGCTTCAAAACAATACTTCTTCGTCATGGGGGCTTCATCCCAAATTATGAGCTTTGTTTTTATAAGAACGCCATTTAGATCAGAGCCTAGTGTGATGTTGCTGCAGTAGGAGTCCTCAGTAACGTTAAGCGGAATGCCAAACCTGGAATGTGCGGTTCTACCCTCCGGCAATAAGAGAGCAGCAATTCCACTTGATGCAACGGGAAGAACTATATCGCCTTTTGATCGGATAGCTGCACAAAGTGTCCTCCATAAAAATGTCTTTCCTGTTCCTCCGTAGCCATAAACGAAAAAAACACCGCCATGATCATGATCAATGGCGGTCATGATATTATCATAGACTATCCTCTGCTCATCAGTTAAAGATGGTATAAGTCTCGCATGTTCTTGGGATAATGATCTCGTGTCATATGAAAGCTCGTTCGCTAAGAACCTATTACCACCATCTCTAAGAAGAATTTCGTCAGGCACGATCATTGTCGGAAACCTTGTTAGGCTACTTCCATTTCTTTGGAGGATTGTCTCAATTTCGACCAAAGCGTAGTTTTTTATATCCTCCTCTCCTAGTTGTAAATCTGTTAATAAAGGTCACAATTTTGGAATATACAATTCACATTACTTGTCATATATGTATGTATGTATATGTAAAGCAGTAGCGGGAAAATACAATTTAAAAGGTATTTAAACTATTACCTTCAATCTGATAAAATCTTCGTTGCTTGTATAAAATGTCATCAGATAAAAGATGCCATGTCTGTTCCCAGACATCTTCTGGCCTTGCCATGCTACCAGAAATTAATAGTATCACAAAAAGGTTTCTGAGATAATTTGGAGTTGCCCATTCACTTGCTTCTTTGATTCCATCAATGTATTCTTTGTCGTCGTCAAGCAAACCTCGTATGTAGCATGCTTCTTTAAAGGTAGGGTACACGACACCATCGACGGTTTGTATATCTTCGTAGCTCTCTGGTCCTCTTACATGATTAAGTAAAGTTCTCAAATAATATCTCTCACCTGCTCCCGGTGAAGCATGATATATTCTCCCGATTGAATATCCCTTTTTACGTGGAGTCCACTCACGTCTTGCACGATTCCACACAAATTTTTTCAGAAATTCAACGTAGGTTAAATTTCTTGCTTCCTCATTGTTCCTGTTGCATTCCATCCAAGCTAAGAACATTGTCTCATCGCCAGTGCGCTTGTCCAAAACAGCATCCAAGGATTCTGACTCACTATATATCACATTCTGCTCATCGGGAAGATGAAAATTTAATCTTTCAACAGGTGGTGTTCTGTAGTGCACGTCGAATCCAAAAATCCTCCAAACTGCTTCACACGCTGAAATATAACGACAATCATAATACAGTTTGATCTCATCTTGTTCATCACGATCATCAGTTGAGAAGGATGCAGTGACTCGGTCATATCCTTTATTTATATACTTGAATAAATATTTTATGGATCGGGATTGATTGCACCATTCAACATTAATGTGAGCATGATATTTTATAAGAAGTGTGATATTGTATGAGACGACATATCTGTTGTCAAGTTCAACTCCTCCTTTAACCACTGTTGCACCAGTATCCCTTCTTCTGTATACAGGATAACCTTCATCATCCACAGTGGTGGTTTGATTAAATTGTTTAGGAAATCGCTTTGAGCATTTTCCATCTTCCATACACGGGGAGTTACGGTTAGCCGCACCACATGGGCCATGCATCATCAGCTCCTTGACGGCTTCATACAACACTGGGTCATTGTCTTTATCAGGGATTTCAGCAGAAATGATGTTATCAATGTGATCTGCATTTGGAAACTTATCATCCCTATGCAAAAATAGTAGTATGTGCACGTGAGGTAAACCATGCTTCTGAAACTCCACAGTGTACATAACTTCAAGGAAATGAGTCACGACTGTTAGACGATTAGTTATGTAAAAAAACCTCAGTGTAATATATGAAATACAAAAAATTGAAAAATAACATGATTTGGTTAATGGACTAACCTGCTTGCACCTTGCCAAACAAATCCCCCTTTTTTAGGTCTCTTATCAGTTGATCAAGTTTCATCTTAAAAACTCTGCAAAGGATATCCGGTCTGTCATCTGGCCGAAGACCTAACCTCTTTACATATCTAGTAATTTCTGGCCATTTTGGGTTACAGGTAAATGTTATAAATAAGTCAGGATAACCGAATTCCCTGCAAGTAGCCATGGCATCTGGGTAATTTTGAATCATATATCTAGCACCGCATGTGAATGATGATGGTAGCACTACTCGACGACCCATAGAAGATGGATTGGTCAAACCCTTATCAACACTTTCCTTTAAGGTTATATACTTATCTGCTCGCAGAATTTGTTGGTTTCGACGAATATAATTTAGTCTCTCAGTCTCAATCATCGTGTAAGCATCGACTAAGAATTGTTGAAATAACTTTCTTGAAACCAATAATATGCAGTCGTGTTCTATAGGCCTTTCCATTATTCTAAATGCGAAAAATTCTCGCATTGTAAGCCGGAAACGCTTCGACCTATTTTCTCCGTCGACTTGTGAATGAAGGATATCACAATGGTACCCATCTTCTCCGTAAGGAAATAATAACGGATATTGAAGTGCCAGATAAGATGGATGTAATTCGCTAATCCTCTGCAATGAGCCATCTTGTGTCTTAACCAATATATCTCTGTCGTCGGTAGCACAACCGATATCTCCGACTATTAGAGCAGCCACTTCAGAAGTAGTGGGAAGGTTGTACGTCCTTCCATCCTTTGCCCTCTTTCCGATCAAACGTAGTTTGATTTCTTTAGTACCATTTGAGGTAGAGGCGGCAAATTATCCATCTCTAGCCATCCGGAAAGCTTTGGCGAGAGAGTTATTTGAATCTAACATCACCTTCAGTTCAGATATTATATCAGCATCGAAGGCATTCACATTGTTGGGGCTGCGAGGTATACATGTTAAGATATATCATAAAGTCTTAAGGAAACAATAGAGCAGCGTAATAATAAACGAAAAAAAATGTGATACCTTATAGCACGCTGTCTGTTAGATATTTCATCATCGGTGTCATACATGTACAGCTGGGTGAACCTTGGAGGTGAACCTTCTGTGGGTAGTAGGCTACCTATGCAATGGTAGTTTTGCCCATGTGGTCTGAAACAGTATGTGGACCGTCCTTCGTTGATTGTTTTGTCAATCTTTCCTCCCATGGATGTAAAGGAAAACATCATATTGTATGCTCGAATGTTTTGTAGAAAGTGATTGCTCTTTGCATCCTTTTTGCTATACAATTTTGTGAGCGTTAATGGTGATTTTTGTAGAAATGGAAGCTTTACCTTCCCTTGCATACAACACATGGAAAATTTTGGAACCTTTGTGTTTCTATCTTTTCTACCCTTTCGTCATACCACATCATGGATATGAAGTAACACATGGTTTGTCTTTATTTACCCAAGTGAATATTAATTGACCCGTCATACGTTTGCGACGGAGATCTCCGTCACAAACAAGAACTATTATTCTTTGATACTATTGTCTATTGGAGACATTTGATGTTAGTCATTAATTCATTTGACTATGATTTCAGGTGACGATGAATCAGATAAAGGTATGTAGCTGTAACTTATATACTCCGCACCCCATGCTCACAAATATGTACGACCACTTTGACGTTAGTAATTATTTCATCTATTACAATGATATTCATTGATCTTCGTATGTCTTCTAATGTCCGCAGAGGAGAATAATGGCTCATACACATCAGGGGAAGGTATAATATGGTCATATTTTATTCCTTAATCTAATCGCTACATGAGTGTATAAGCAAACTATCAATTTAACGATCGTCGTAATGTTCTTTATGTATATATGAAGTTACATTAATTATAACCATGACTTCGCGTTACTCATCCAGGTTATTTTGACAATGGAGACCCCACTTGGAGTTGTGAGCATTGCGGATCCATGATGTGGTATGACGAAAGGGTTAGAAAAGATAGAAACACAAAGGTTCCAAAATTTTCCATGTGTTGTATACAAGGGAAGGTAAAGCTTCCATTTCTACAAAAACCACCATTAACGCTCACAAAATTGTATAGCAAAAAGGATGCAAAAAGCAATCACTTTCTACAAAACATTCGAGCATACAATATGATGTTTTCCTTTACATCCATGGGAGGAAAGATTGACAAAACAATCAACCAAGGACGGTCCACATACTGTTTCAGACTACATGGGCAAAACTACCATTGCATAGGTAGCCTACTATCCACAGAAGGTTCACCTCCAAGGTTCACCCAGCTGTACATGTATGACACCGATGATGAAATATCTAACAGACAACGTGCTATAAGGTATCACATATTTTTTCGTTTATTATTACGCTGCTCTATTGTTTCCTTAAGACTTTATGATATATCTTAACATGTATACCTCGCAGTGACAGGGGTAGTCGTATCCCTAATCAAAGATACCCTAAGGCCCACTAACTAATGTAGATAGTGAAGTAGGGGTCGAACCACAAGGAGACGGGACTCAATTACTTGCTCTAGGGTCTAGACTAAAGATTGCGGGTTACTGTTTTTCTGTTTGTTTTAAGTGGACTAATAACTAATTGCTATAAGGTAAATCAATAATAAAAAGGTCTAGGGTCTCTGGTTCACAACGAATGTCAATCGGGTCAGGGAGTCAACTAGCATGTCAATAATCAAACTGTCTAAGGTGTAGGTCCGGTCGGTACTACTACAGACTATAGAACTAAACTTAACCTGCGGTCGCTAGAATTAAGCTAGTCTACCCAAAATGTCGTGACCTAATTAGTCCTTAACCCGGTCGGCGGAAAGTCCTAATTGTGATACTAATTAATTAATCCTGGCCAGTAATTAATCAATCAGAATTAAAAACAACATTTAGGAGACAGTTCATATGATCAGAGACAGGTCAATTTTCTATAACCCAATTGACACCCATCGATCCCCTTAAACCCTAGATAAAAATTAGCTACTCATGATGATCGCACATAAACTAACAAAACATGAATTGCAATTAAACATGATGAATGCGAATTAAATTAAACTACGAGACTGAAATCAGATAACTATGAAAACTAAGAACGAATTCAGACAGAAATTAAACTAGAGAATTAAAACAAGAATTCAAACTAGAGAATTGAAATTGAAATTAAAATTAAAATTAAAGTGGTGATACCGAACAAATTCAGATCTGAAAAAGGAAGGACGGAGTACGATGAATCTTGCTAAGAAAGACGGAATGAACGTAATCTTGTCCCTAAACTAATGTAACGTGAAGTGTAAAAAATAGAATGAAAAAAGTAGTCTGACAATCCTCTTCCAACTGATTTAAAAGAAATCAGTTGGACTTACAAACAGGCCCAATTCTAATTAAAAGAGAAATCCAATCCGCGGCCTGAATGCAAGGCACTCGATCGAGTACATGCGTGCACTCGATCGAGTGGATGCGTGAATGCTTCATGTTGACTCTGGATATATGGAACTCGATCGAGTGCTCTACGCCACTCGATCGAGTGGATGCTGCTGAGCTCTTGATCGAGTTATTCCTTTACTTCTCGGCTTTGTATTCTTCCTCGTCTTCCGTCCTCGTCTCGGCTATCCGGGTTATTACTCCAAAATATGCTCAAAATTGCACTTAACCTACAAAATAGCACGAGGACCGACAGTATTGACTTTCTAATAGAAATCGACATTAATCAAATAAATATGGAAGAAGAAAAGCTCAAAAACGGTTGTCGGGGGACAATAAAAAACGATATAAAATACGTTGATCAAACTCCCCCAAACCAAACCTTTGCTTGTCCTCAAGCAAACAACTAAATTATATACAAATGAGGACAAGTGATGTGAAACACGACTCAGAGCTGAATTACAATCATTCTCCTAAAATCAACTAAGACCGACGAGAAAACACGTAATGCTCAAGAATGCAACGAGATCAATAATCATGCCATAATCAAACAATTGCCTGCCAAACTTTCAATCTTGCGAGACCAATAATGTCGGACTTCCTTACGGTTGTCGCTCGACACTCATAAGTACGGGTAAGTATATATGTGAAGATAGGAAAGAATAAAGACACTCACTCGACTTATGAAATATGCATGCAATCGAATATGAAATCAATCTCCCCAATTAAACACGTGTGCCACCAATCAGGACCATAGTACATGCCAAGGACTTACAAAGGGTGGCTTATATGTGAGGGAATAAAATGGATTGTACCTAAAGCACGTATGGAAATGTGGGGCTAAGACCAGTAGTCGCAGCTACATAATAAAAACTATCCATCCAAAAACCTCATCTATAAATTCCGGCCACTAGCTAGAAATAACAACTCAAAAGAGCATAAGAGGAAATTCTGTCATCCTCTAAATTACAGTTCAATTCTAGTTATAACTTATCCACCGTTCCCCGAAAATTACAATAAGCATTTTTTTTTTTTTTTTTTCAATTCCATTTTCTTTCTTTTTCTTCTTTTTCATGCTTCCATATTTTTCTCAATTCAGACAAGGGGAAGGTGAATACAAAGTCACATAACAGTATTACCCACTAAGATCCAAAAGATGTAAAAATCCAAATTATGACCGATCAGTGGAATAATTCCTAATTAAGTTCACTGCGACTGTCCTGGTAAGGTAGGCTGTTCTGGGTTGTAGCTAATTGATATAAATATCATGAAAACTGGCTTACAACAGCTGAAACGGGCTAGACAGAGAAAAAATAACCTAAATCTAAAGGGTAGTAAAAATGGGTCATTTTGGCTATGTGGAGCTCGTCAAAAACAGAAATGCCTTTCCTCATGTACCTCCTCCTCAAACCAAACATGTATTCAATATCAAGAGACGGACGTCATATTTATGCAAATTGTTGTTACACATCTCATAAGGAGAAACCACTCAATTCCTAAATATAAATGAGACCAGTTATAGATGTTACTGGCCTAGGAAGCTCTAAACCTCAGAATTTTTGTGGTTTGCCAACAAAATGGTCAAATTTACTCATTTGGCAATTAACGGTCCAATAGACAATCATATCAAAGTCATCTCATCTCAAATATTACATGCATTCAGGTACGAATTTAGCTATCAATTAGGAGAAGTCATGTAAAATGCAATGTCATCATCGTCGTTTTGCATGTTTCACACCGGACACAACACAGACACAAAGCACACAAAAATAAAATCTTTTTGTATTTTTCTGATTTTTCAATTTTTTTGGATTTTTAAAATTTTTGAAAGCACACAACAAAAATTAAAAGCACACAAAGACACACAAATTCTCCCCCAAACCTAAATGTCACAGTGTCCTCAATGTGACTCTACAGCATATATGACAAACAAATCCACAGCCAATCCTAAGGACAACTCGACCTAAGGGGACGAAAAAATCTAAGAAAGCAATATAAACAAAAATAAAAAGGAAATAAAGTACCGTATATACAATGGTAGCTCCCCCAAACCGGCTAATCAACCATATCGTCGCCTCCACCGGTCCCAGATGGACCGGCTCCAGAATCGCCCTGGCCTGAGCCGCTAGCACCACCCTGCTGACCCGACTGTCGCAAGCCTCTCAGCCACTGTGCTCCTAGGCCGCCGTAGGTGTGCCCGTAGTCCGGACCCCAAGCAGCTGGATTAACCCCGTAGTCGTGGAATATACCACTGGTGTCACCCGGACCTCTCCAGTAGGACGGGTGCTGAGGTGCCGAGACGCCTTGAGTAAGCAAGTACTCGTGGATCTCGCGGTTGACGATGCTCTGGTTAATCCCCTCGTGTACCCGTCTCTGGTGCTCATAAACTGGATCATACATAAACGGGTACGGGTGCGGAAACTCGGCACCCGGAGTCTGGAACGGGAAGGTCGGGGTGGGTGTGTGTGTGGCCCTGGGGGGCTCGGTCTCATCGGGTACGGTCTCTACACGAACCCTACGTCGAGGGGGTTGAACACCACCCTCGTCGAAAATGAAAAGCTCCTCGGGAATGAGGTAGCGCAGTGGGTCGGGTGTAGGATCACCCTCGGGGGTGGGTGGTAAGGCAAGTAGTGGGGGTAGGATCGTTCCTTCGACAACCGGGAGCTTAATCCAAACCTTGTCCCGGACGCGCCACAAAAATTCCGGGGGATTGCCCCGAACCCACTTCAAAGTGGAGAAGAGATAGTTGCGGTCTAGCAACGGGACGCGGTCGGTAAGGCTCTGAAAAGTGACTGTATCCCCAAAACCCATAATGTAGCGCTTCGCTAGCGCGGTGACAATGGCTCCACAACCAATCGGTCCAGACCCCCTGATCTGGCGCTCGATTCCAACACAGATCATACCGGGTGCACTAAACGCCTTCAGGGATCGCCTAAAGGGGTTTAGGTAGTGTCCTAGAATCAACACCTCCAATGAGTGAAGTTTACTCATGTCGGAGCGTGGAAAAACCACATGACTCAAAATCCGCAAGAAGAGGCGGATAGTAGGGTGTGGGATGGCGTTGAGCGCCATAGCGGTGACAAGTGCACTACGACCCGAAAATAACTTAAAGTAGGAAGGTGCTCTCGAGCTCTCGGGTATGTCTAGTATGTCATCGGCCTGGTCGAAGGTAAGCCTTAGACACTCGGACAAGTTACTAAGGTAGATTGATTGCTCCTCATTGTTCAACCGAAAGTTAATCATGCTCTCCTCTCTATCAAATTCAAATGAACTTAAAAACTCTAAAGTGAGTACTCGGTAAGATAACTCACGTAGTGTCCATAAGCCACCGAATCCGGTCATGGACAAGAGGTGCAACAATTGCTCGTTCAAACCGAGCTCGATAGCGAATTGTGCCGAGCAGCACCGAGTAGCCTCCATCGCCCTAGGTATCAAGCTAACTAAACGAGCTTTTTGGGCCTCGTCCCTGCAAACAATTTCTTCATAGCCCGGCACAGGCTGGACAGTCGGCTGCCTGGCGTTCCTGTTTCTGCTGTTGTTTCGGGGCGGATTCCTTCTTCCTGCCATGACTATAGCATAATAACAAACAAAATTATACAAAAATCCCACAAAAAAACACAATATCTCGGCCAAAATCAGACCCTATACACAAAAATCGATTTTTGAGCACAAAGTGGTGAAATCAACACAAAATCAAGCATGCAATGGGATTAGTATATAACTAAGGATGAAATTAAACTATAAAATCAAGAAAAGAAGCAAGGAAATCAAAAATCCCATAGTATACCTCAAGGGTGACGGTTTGGACGAAAATAGGGAAGAAAGGGACGAAAATTTCAGAAATCGACACCAAGAAACACAAAGAAACACTCCCAATTGCAATTTAGAAGCAAAAATCGCGAGATTTGGTGAGGAATTGATGAAATTAGAGTGATTTGGGTGAATTGGGGGTTAGGGTTCTTAGGTAATGTGAGGGGGGAGGGGTTGTAATTCAGAAAACTGATTTAAAAAAAAAAAAAGAGTAAGAAGCAATTAAAGGAGACGGAAAAACCGAAGTTGGGACCGGTTCAGGGGCACTCGGCCGAGTGCATAAGCCACTCGATCGAGTTAAACCCTGAAAAGTTGGCAGTCGCTGCTCCGTAAGAGCACTCGACCGAGTGCATGGGCCACTCGGTCGAGTGACCACTGCACCTGCTACTTCTTCCTTTTTTTTTCCTTTAAATTGTTTCTAAATCCTGAAATTAAATCAATTAAACCGTAAAATTCCCTCGTCCTCACTCGATAAATAATACTAACTCCCAATTAGAGCTACCAAGCTAAAAAATAAAAAATAAAAATAAAAAAAAATGCGGAAGGGGAAATTACAAATTTATACAAGTGGTGCCGGGTTGCCTCCCGGTTAGCGCTGGTTTTTACGGTCCCGCTCGACCGGTTTACCTCAATTTGATTAGGTGGAATCGAGAGTGTCGTTGAGGTCCATGGCCTCTACAATACCGACGTACGCACCTTCGTGATAGAGCTTGAGGCGTTGACCGTTCACCTTGAATATTTCGCCTTTGTCGGTAGTGAGTGTAACCGACCCGAATTTATTCACTTCAGTGACCGTGAACGGTCCAGACCATCGGGATTTAAGTTTCCCGGGAAAGAGTCGAAGTCGGGAATTGAATAAAAGTACCTTATCGCCGACATGGAACTCTCGGGGGATAATGCGCTTACCATGCCATCTTTTGGTCCGCTCCTTATAAATTCTCGCGTTATCATAAGCATGGAGACGGAATTCATCTAATTCGTTCAATTGCATGAGGCGCTTCTCTCCGGCTAGCTTCGGATCGAGATTGAGCTCCTTTAAGGCCCACATAGCCTTAAACTCGAGCTCGACGGGTAGATGGCAAGCCTTGCCATAAACAAGCCTATACGGGGATGTCCCGATAGGAGTCTTGAATGCGGTCCGGTAAGCCCAAAGAGAATCGTCGAGCTTCGAACTCCAATCTTTCCTCGAAGTATGGACAACCTTCTCGAGAATAGACTTGATCTCACGGTTCGAGATCTCGACTTGTCCACTAGTTTGTGGATGGTAAGCTAGCCCGGTACGGTGGTGAACACCGTATTTCTTCAGTAGCTTAGTGAGTTGGCGTTCATGAAAATGTGAACCGCCGTCACTAATAATAGCCCGTGGGACCCCAAAACGCGGTAATATTGTCTTCTTAAAGAGCCGGATCACCACGTTAGCATCGTTAGTAGGTGAAGCGATGGCTTCCACCCACTTAGAAACATAATCTACGGCGACCAAAATATACCGATTCCCATAAGAAGAAGGGAACGGCCCTTGATAGTCTATACCCCAAACATCAAATAGTTCTACTTCAAGAATCCCGGTTTGAGGCATTTCGTGTCGCCGAGAAATATTTCCCGTTCGTTGGCATGCGTCGCAAGAACGGATAAAGGTGGTGGCATCCTTGAGAATAGTGGGCCAATAAAAACCCGATTGCATTACCTTTGCGAAGGTCTTCGAAGGACCATGATGTCCACCATATGGAGAGGAATGACATCTAGTGAGGATAGAATGTACCTCACTCTCAGGAATACATCTCCTAAATAAACCATCTGCACAATCTCGGAAGAGATACGGGTCGTCCCAGAAATACCTCTTCACATCATGTAGAAATCGCTTCTTCTGCTGATACTGAAGGTCGGGAGGTAGAGTACCTCCAACTAGGAAGTTGGCATAATCAGCAAACCATGGAGTGTCCATGGTAATAGCGAGCAAATGGTCGTCGGGGAATGAATCGTCAATTGGAGGGAGATCCCCACCATCATATCTTAGCCGAGATAGGTGATCGGCTACGACATTCTCGGCCCCGGACTTATCACGGATCTCTAAGTCAAACTCCTGCAGTAATAGGATCCATCTAATAAGTCTCGGTTTGGCCTCCTTCTTCGCTAGAAGGTACTTCAAGGCCACATGATCTGTATATACTATCACCTTCGAGCCAATGAGATAGGCCCGAAACTTGTCTAGAGCATAGATGATGGCCAATAACTCCTTTTCCGTGGTAGCATAATTGATCTGCGCCATATCTAACGTCCGACTAGCATAGTAGATCGCATGTAAAGCCTTGTCTTTCCTTTGCCCGAGCACGGCTCCTACAGCATAATCGCTAGCATCGCACATAACCTCGAAAGGCAAATCCCAATCGGGAGCTCGGATAATAGGTGCGGAAACGAGAGCCTGCTTAATCCTGTCAAAAGCTCGAGCACACTCGTCAGTAAAAACGAACCGGGCATCCTTGAGGAGCAGCTGAGTCAAGGGTTTGGCAATCTTGGAGAAATCTTGGATGAAACGGCGGTAAAAACCCGCGTGACCAAGAAAACTCCGCACACCCTTAACATTAACGGGGTATGGTAATTGCTCAATCACCTCGACCTTCGCTTTATCCACTTGGATGCCGCGTTCGGACACTAAATGACCCAAAACGACTCCCTCGGTCACCATGAAGTGACATTTCTCCCAGTTTAAGACCAAATTGGTCTCCTCACAACGTTGCAAGACCCGTGTAAGATTAAGTAAGCATGCATCATAATCAGTGCCATATACACTGAAATCATCCATGAAGACTTCCATGACAGACTCGATAAGGTCCGAAAATATGGACATCATACAACGTTGGAAAGTGGCCGGGGCATTACAAAGGCCAAAAGGCATCCTTCGGTATGCGAAGGTGCCATAGGGACAGGTGAAAGTTGTTTTCTCCTGGTCGTCTGGGTGAATTGGGATTTGGAAAAATCCCGAGTAGCCATCTAAGTAGCAGAAGTACTTATGGCAAGCAAGACGCTCTAGCATCTGGTCAATGAAGGGGAGGGGGAAATGGTCTTTCCTCGTAGCTACGTTCAGCTTACGATAGTCAATCCACATCCTCCATCCAGTCACTAATCGAGTAGGAATAAGTTCATTCCTCTCGTTCGTGATAACCGTGGTCCCACCCTTCTTAGGGACCACTTGGAATGGACTGACCCATTTAGAGTCGAAAATGGTGTAGATGATGCCGGCATCTAGGAGTTTCATAACCTCCTTCCTAACCACATCCTGCATGTTCGGGTTCAACCTACGTTGTCCCTGAATGGATGGTCTATGGTCTCCCTCTAAGTGAATGCGATGCATGCAAAACTCGGGACTAATACCCCGTAGGTCATCAATACTGTACCCAATAGCCTTCTTATGTCGTCGTAAGATGACTAACAACTCCGAAAGTTGGCTATCTGTGAGTGCAGCGTTGACAATTACGGGGTTTAGACCCTTATCATCTAGAAATGCATATTTCAAATTAGAGGGGAGGGGTTTTAGTTCAGGTTTACTTACCTCGACCTCCTTTTTAGGGGTGCCGAGACTGTATACCTTCTCGATAGTGCCCTCCTTTCCGTTCAGCATTCGTTCCAGCTCATCCACTTCCGCGCTCCATGATCTTTTCTCGGCATCAGCATCGCCGGATGTAAGCAATTTCTCCAAAGGGTCCCTGCCAAGATAGTCGTCAATATAATTTTCTATTTCTAAATCAATGACGTCTATGCTATAGCAAGACTCTTCTATCATGGGCTTCCTAAGAGCTTGATCGAGACTAAAAGTCACGGTATCATCTCCTACGGAGAGTGTGAGCTTCCCATTCTTGACATCGATGATCGCCCCCGCCGTGTGTAGGAAAGGGCGACCGAGGATAATGGGTATTATGGCATCCTCAGCCATGTCTAAGACAACAAAGTCTACGGGAATAAAGAATTTCCCTACTTGGACCGGAACATCCTCTAAGACACCTAAAGGATATTTGACCGATCGATCAGCCATCTGCAGAGTCATATTAGTACATTTCAAAACACCCATATTCAATTTCTGACAAATAGAATACGGCATGACGCTGACGCTAGCTCCTAAATCACACAGGGCCTTATCGATAGCTAACTTCCCTATGGTACAAGGGATAGAAAAACTCCCTGGATCCTTGAGCTTTGGCGGAGTACGACTCTGTAGTAACGCGCTGCATTCCTCTGTGAAAGCAACTGTCTCAGTTTCACTAAAAGACCGCTTACGAGTTAGTATTTCTTTCATAAACTTCGCGTAAGCAGGAACTTGAGTGATCAAATCAGTAAAAGGAACACTTACCTGCAGATTCTTAACGACTTCCATAAACTTACCGAACTGTTGATCGAGCTTTGTCTTACGCTGTCGGTGGGGAAATGGAAGTATGATCGGAATCGCAGGCTCCTTTGCTTGAGACGGGGACGCTTGAGACGAATTAGCATCCTTGATTGCAACCTGGGAATGAAAAGTAGTGGGATTAGGCGTTACGGTTTCCACTCGATCGAGTTCAGGCTGACTCGGTCGAGTATCATCACGCTCGGTCGAGTCACCTGAAGGCACTCGATCGAGTGGCATCACTGGGGAGCTACTGACCCCTTTTGGAGGTACTACTCGATCTAGTGGGCTGATACCACTCGGTCGAGTGAGCTCCAACTCGATCGAGTCAGGAGTGACTCGGTCGAGTTGATTACGGGACTGCTCTCTGCCAGGTTTTTTGGGGTCTACTCGACCGAGTGAGGTGGTGTTACTCGGTCGAGTAGTCTCAATTCGTGGCCTACTCAACACTTCCTCGGCTAGCTCTTGCTTCTCCAACTCGGTCTCATCAACCACAACATACTCCTCGGGCATCTTCGGACCGTCATAATGGGTTCCGCTTCTCAATGTGATCGCATTGGCTTGCTCGTGTGATTGTTCGCCTTGAGGAGGTAAAGTACCCGGTGGCCTAGCTTGCTTTTGGGCGGCAAGTTGTGCTACTTGGGTATCTAGCATCTTGTTATGGGCAAGTATCTGGTTGACCTGAGTCTCTAGCTTGTTATGACTTTGGATACCTTGCATCAACAATGCTTTAATCTCTGCAAACTCGGTGTTGGTTGGAGCTTGAGCTTGGTTTTGGTTTTGTGGGATCGGTTGGAATTGTTGTTGGTTCCCCCACCCTTGTTGGTTACCCCAAGGTTGGTTATTACCCCACTGTGGTTGGTTACCCCACCCTTGTTGTTGGTTACCCCACCCTTGTTGGTTACCCCAATTTTGTTGCCCTCCTTGGAATTGTTGACGGTTATTGCTATGGCTTTGGGAGGGTCGGTTATGGGGTGCTACGTATGGGACGGTTTTGTTACCGCCGGGTGGTGGTGGGTTAAGCACGTTTTGACTCCTATAAGATAACAAGGATTTGTCATAGCCCGGTTGGTTCATGTAGGGTTGGTGTGGTCTCATGGATTGAAATGCATTCGCCGTTTCTACTCTCACACACTCTTGGGTATAATGACCCACATCCCCACAACTCTCACAAACAACCTCAGACATTGCATTAACTTGATACATACCGCCTTGTTGTTGGTGGTTTTGGGTTCTAGCTAGCTCCATGGAGTCAATCCGCTTAGTTAAAGCGGCTAGGTGGCTAACTATGGCATTTGATGACTCGGAGTCACCACTATTTCCCCGGGTATTACCTCGTGGATTTCCCCAACGTGAGTGATGAGTAGCCATGTCTTCAATCAATTTCCATGCTTTATCATCATCGACGTTGTTTTGGAACCTGCCATTAGCTGCAGAATCGAGCGTAGCTCGGCAATCGTCATATAAACCATTATAGAATTGATTGCACAAAAACCATACCTCGAATCCGTGATGTGGGCACTCCTTAACTAGCTTTTTAAACCTTACCCACGCCTCGTAGATATTCTCGTGAGATGTCTGCCGGAAGTTAGTAATCTGACTTCTCAACATGTTGGTCTTCTGCGGCGTGTAGTAGTGCTTGTAAAAAGCTAAGACCAAGGAGTTCCAATCTGTGATTCCCTCGGTCTCTTTGTCTAGATCCGTGATCCAGTCTCTCACGTTATCGCGTAGGGAAAACATGAATAGCATCTCCATCACCTCTTCTTGTGTCACTCCCGCGGGGAGTGGTATAGTTGAGCAATAGTCGGTGAAGAGCTTCATGTGCTTCGCCGGGTCTTCATCAGGACCTCCACCGAATTGATTGCGCTCCACCAATGTAATAAAGGCGGGGCGAATCTCGAACGTACCCGTAGTGGCAGTGGGCCTCTTCAACGGTTTCGGTAGGGCACTTTGCTCCGGCTCGGAATGGCTAGCAAGTTTGGGAGGCATCTTGACTAGCGGTGTCTCGGGAACAGTAGTGGAATTATCCTCTTCAAAGGACAGTGCTTCGGATATATGCTCGTCGTCCGAATGTTCCACAGAATTTGATCGTTCTGTCTCAGCAATCTCCTTGTAGAATTTCCTGGACCTGCGAAGAGTTCTCTCTGGTTCAGGATCGAATGGTGGTACGTAGCCTGAAATTCGAGAGGACCTGGGCATACGAGGAAACTACAAAAAATTGTGAGAAACGGTCTCAAGGAACTGGAGTTCCTCGAGACAAGCAATCAAAAGACTAAAACACAAAACAGGTAAATAAATAACACCGTCTCCCCGGCAACGGCGCCAAAATTTGACAGGGGTAGTTGTATCCCTAATCAAAGATACCCTAAGGTCCACTAACTAATGTAGATAGTGAAGTAGGGGTCGAACCACAAGGAGACGTGACTCAATTACTTGCTCTAGGGTCTAGACTAAAGATTGCGGGTTACTGTTTTTCTGTTTGTTTTAAGTGGACTAATAACTAATTGCTATAAGGTAAATCAATAATAAAAAGGTCTAGGGTCTCTGGTTCACAACGAATGTCAATCGGGTCAGGGAGTCAGCTAGCATGTCAATAATCGAACTGTCTAAGGTGTAGGTCCGGTCGGTACTACTACAGACTATAGAACTAAACTTAACCTGCGGTCGCTAGAATTAAGCTAGTCTACCCAAAATGTCGTGACCTAATTAGTCCTTAACCCGGTCGGCGGAAAGTCCTAATTGTGATACTAATTAATTAATCCTGGCCAGTAATTAATCAATCAGAATTAAAAACAACATTCAGGAGACAGTTCATATGATCAGAGACAGGTCAATTTTCTATAACCCAATTGACACCCATCGATCCCCTTAAACCCTAGATAAAAATTAGCTACTCATGATGATCGCACATAAACTAAAAAAACATGAATTGCAATTAAACATGATGAATGCGAATTAAATTAAACTACGAGACTGAAATCAGATAACTATGAAAACTAAGAACGAATTCAGACAGAAATTAAACTAGAAAATTAAAACAAGAATTCAAACTAGAGAATTGAAATTGAAATTAAAATTAAAATTAAAGTGGTGATACCAAACAAATTCAGATCTGAAAAAGGAAGGACGGAGTACGATGAATCTTGCTAAGAAAGACGGAATGAACGTAATCTTGTCCCTAAACTAATGTAACGTGAAGTGTAAAAAATAGAATGAAAAAAGTAGTCTGACAATCCTCTTCCAACTGATTTAAAAGAAATCAGTTGGACTTACAAACAGGCCCAATTCTAATTAAAAGAGAAATCCAATCCGCGGCCTGAATGCAAGGCACTCGATCGAGTACATGCGTGCACTCGATCGAGTGGATGCGTGAATGCTTCATGTTGACTCTGGATATATGGCACTCGATCGAGTGCTCTACGCCACTCGATCGAGTGGATGCTGCTGAGCTCTTGATCGAGTTATTCCTTTACTTCTCGGCTTTGTATTCTTCCTCGTCTTCCGTCCTCGTCTCGGCTATCCGGGTTATTACTCCAAAATATGCTCAAAATTGCACTTAACCTACAAAATAGCACGAGGACCGACAATATCGACTTTCTAATAGAAATCGACATTAATCAAATAAATATGGAAGAAGAAAAGCTCAAAAACGGTTGTCGGGGGACAATAAAAAACGATATAAAATACGTTGATCACGCAACCCCAACAATGTGAATGCCTTCGATGCTGATATAATATCTGAACTGAAGGTGATGTTAGATTCAAATAACTCTCTCGCCAAAGCTTTCCGGATGGCTAGAGATGGATTATTTGCCGCCTCTACCTCAAATGGTACTAAAGAAATCAAACTACGTTTGATCGGAAAGAGGGCAAAGGATGGAAGGACGTACAACCTTCCCACTACTTCTGAAGTGGCTGCTCTAATAGTCGGAGATATCGGTTGTGCTACCGACGACAGAGATATATTGGTTAAGATACAAGATGGCTCATTGCAGAGGATTAGCGAATTACATCCATCTTATCTGGCACTTCAATATCCGTTATTATTTCCTTACGGAGAAGATGGGTACTATATAGTCCAACCAAGGGTAAGTGCACATATACCGTTCGTAATATCACGCAAAGGAGTACGTAGTGTTTGAAGAGTTGACAAACGTAGAGGAGGCGTCATGCTCTGATCACGTGTGTTCTCTGGACATAATGACAAAATTTGTACCTTCAGTATTACAATACTTAATTCTTATGGGCAGATAATTTAAATTACTCCGTATTAGTTTTCACAGTATAATTACCTTGATCCCCATATGCAACTCGTTGTCTTTTTGTGTCAATGGGAAGATGTCCAACTTGTTTTCTAGTAGCCTAATCCATTGCTTTTTGGGTTCAATATATGTGTTAGAATAAATGTATGGGAGAAAAATACGTCTTTTCATTGAGGTGTATGCGTATATATATATGAAGAATTTCCATCAATGTAATCTTCACCATAATATTTTCACGATTACAATATTTTTCGAATGTAAGTGTTATTTAAATTAGTCAATTTGTAATCTTAAGAATTATTCTTTCAGACTATAATATTTGTCATATACTATAATAGATTCCTTTTGAGGATTTCTCAGAATATATTTCTGAGAAAAACCCCATATCTACATATAGATAGTATAATTAGAAAGATTCATTTTCCAAAACACCCCATATATTGATATATCATACAAAAATATTAGTGACATCAATGTATTTCTCAGACTATTTTGAGGATTACAATATTCCTCCTATATATTCCAAATAAGTTACATATTGATTTTATACAAAAATAATACTTGTACTTGTCACATACTCCATATAATGGCACAGATACAAAAATAATAGAGATATCAATATATTTGTCAGAATATTTTTGAGAATTATAATATTGCTCGTATGTTGTCCAAATAAGGTTAATAAATAGTACTTGTACTTGTCAAATAGTATATAGTTGAAGCAATATTATCTTCCGAAACACCCACATATAATGGTACAGATACAAAAATAATAGAGATAACAATATATTTGTCAGAATATTATTGAGAATTACAATATTCCTTGTATTTAGTCCAAATAAGGTTCATTTTCTTTAACATTGTTAATATTGATGTTAGTATTAGACCAAAATAATAGTGATGTTAGAATTATTAGAATATGAGTTACAAATCAAATCCATTGTCATTGTCATACACACACACACACATATATATAGCTACGGAAAGAGGAGGAATGATTCATCGATATCTTTGTATGAGTTTTTATTTGGACAAAATCGTCAATTACTGTCGACAGAATATGAAATCGAAGAGTTATTGTCGGGGAATATCATAATGTTGACGTAATGTCTTTGCAATATATTATGCAATTATAACGTAAATCTTTTGAATATTAGTAGTGTGTATGATCTACTATTTTTTAGAATTGCAATTGTAATTATTTATTGTATAAGTTACGTAATGATTCAATAGAATTTGCGTCACGACCTTGTATAGAAGTCAATATTTGTCAAAATCGTGTTGTTGGTCATATATAGTCCTAAATAAAGTGAATGTCCTTTTAATATTGATACGTATTTTTGTTATACTAAAATAACATTGATGTCGTGTAATCTCACAATTTCCTGAGTACTACAATATCCCTAGTTTGTAATCTACATAAGACCAATTTGTACCTGCTGTATTATGTAACAGTAATATAATAAATGGTAACAAATAATACAAATTTATAATTGATTTAAGAACTCAAGTGCAACATACAACTAAAAAAAAGTGTCGTACAGTGGAAGTTATTGGTGCACAAAATCCAAGGCTTATTGAATGATAACTTGAATTGAATGTTTTGTCGATATGGAAATGAAATCGAAAGCAAGAGTAAATAGGTAGAGCATATTTGTCTATGGGCTATGTATCATCCTTTATGGGTTTCCACCTTCACGGCTGAAGGTCTTTTACTTGTACTTAACTGTAGATGACCTTCACATTCATTCAGTGATCTCTTTGTCGGAGTAATATCAGAAAAGCTAGATGATTCTTGTTTGCCAGTACAGTGCACAGATTCCTGGCATAGAATTATGTGTGTTAAATAAACTATTAATTCAAGTACGTGAGGAAATTAGAAAGTAAATGTGTTGTGTCCTGTTTATATGGGTTGTCGAATTTACCTTTCCTTTGTCATTCTCAAGAATACTCTCTTCACGGGAGTCCACCTCCAGTTCTATTCCCTGACATATTTTGTATACAATTCACATTATTTGTACTCATTCTTAGGTGATTTGAGAACATACAGTTTACGTTATTTCTACTCATCTTAGTTAATCATTGAATTTGACTTCAATAGTACGACCCATACCGGCTTTATTTCAGAGGTTGCAATGAATTTCTCTATGAGGCTAGGACTTTCGGAAAGCTTATTGACACCGTATGAACCCCAACCCATGGTAAGATTATATCTCTGATCCACCTTGATCTTGAAAATGAATTTACGATCGAGCAACACATCCAACTCTTTTGGATAAGCGCTTGGGTCGCCATGCTATGAAAAAATTATAGGTAGATGTAGTATCGTAAATCGCTATATGAGATAAACTTACTATTAAATGAAAATTTTGCAGTAATAATTATTAGTTATTAAAATTGGAGTAATTGTTATACTGTTTAAAATTTTTACCTTAAGTTGATTCTCTCTTAGATCCTTAGCAGATTGTTGGATCAATTCAGTCGCTTGAGTCTCGAAAAGTATAAATGTTGCATTTCCGGTGTGATCAACAACCTTAACCCTTACCTTATATCTGCAATAGAAATTTATATACATTTTGTGGAACATACGGCTAGAAATTGGTTACGAAATGATTAGCGAATTAGTTCGCGGATAATTAAGATAGGTACCTTGGGACCACAATTTTTGCGTACCCTTCACATTTGCCGGTACATAGCCACTTTCCCTTATCATCCAACTCAACGGTTGATCTACATGTTTTACAGCTCTCGTTGTACCATCGGTAAGTTGTGTCGAAACCCTTAATTGTAGCTAGACAAACGTAATATCCTTCCTACAAAGTCAACCAAAAAAAAAGTAGAAAACAAACCGGGTTTTGGAATTGTAGAACATCATAATGTTTTTATCAAGATTTTTTAATATTTACAAATTACCTCTTGAATTTCTCTTATTTCGTCAATTGTCTTCCTAGTCGTTAAACTTAGCAACTCTTCGGCTATTGATTCTTGGTGACTTGGAAGATGAGTCAACGTTAGTGATGAAGACCTGCACGCGTTCTCTGAACTCCTGTAGTTGCATGTGAGGACATATGTCAATAGGTCGATACGTAAATGATTAGATTACATAAATTAATAGATTAGAAGTAGATCAGACCTTTTTAGAAATTCACGAACTTCTGGGATCTCAGCATCAACTATAACTCTTGAGCAAATAGTATTAGAAAGCTTTGAATCTACATGAATGATTATATTAGTGTAAGTAAATTGACGTGTGACAATGGATAGTCACATCTTTTTCGTTTGATTGAGCGCCTTCCATCTTTAATACAGTTGTACGGAGTGGGAGTCACTATCTATAACGCTTTTATTGTTTAACAATGGTATTCGGGTGTCGGGAATCCACTATAAATTGTGGTAAATCAACTATCAATGTTATGGTGGAAATTTATTTCAGCGTTTGTTATGTAGGAAATAATGAGGCAATTGTAATTACTAAGTCAATTTAGTTGTTACTCTGTATTCTAAATCTATAGTACAGTAGTATGTAAATACCTTGGAATGATTTCAGTTTCGCACAACGGATGATAACAACATGACGATGTGTAGCATCTTCGTTGAACTTTGAAATGACGTTGTCTATTTCGATGGCCAAAGTTCCCCACAAAGTACATATTAATGTGTTACTCCTATAGGCTCACGGTTGTTATTAACCATCGTGATTAATATTGTTAAAATGCATATAAATCTAAAATATACAATACTTACTCACTGTCGATCAATGATATTCTTAGTTTGGTTTTGTCATTCTTTGTTTCCAATTGACCATTGCCATTAAGTTCACCAATGACATCTGTGCACATATTTATTAGTAAATATTAGTTGCATGGGAAATTGGTTGCATGAGAACGTAGATTTAGTGAACCAAACCTATTGAGAAAGAGAAAAAATGAAATATGAAAGCGTACCAACTAAAAAGTTCGTATCGAGTCGGCCATGTAATATTTCATTGAATGGTGCAAAGTTGAGGCGTTGTTCCGGAATGATAGTACCATCAATGGAACTGAAAATGGTTCTTGCTGTGAAAACTATTTTGTAGGCATGTTTGGTGATCCGATATTCGCCGCTATTTTCACTAACGCGAAAATTTGTAAGTCGACGGACCTCACCTTCCGCCACCATAGACTTGTATTTCCACATGAGTCTTTTGTGGATCGTAGCTTGTATTTTGTCCCCCTATATAATATACATGTGTAATATATAACTATTAATCATGAAACTAATCGTAGCTTGTAATTATTAATAGTACAATTGTCATACCTCAGAATCCATGATTATAAAGTCCAAGTTATTTACATCTCCATTACTTTGAAAAGTTTGTTCCCATACGTAGATGATTCGTCCTCTTATGGACCATGTCTTCTTCTCCGCTGTTATTGAATTGATTTTATCGTAATTGTTGGTTGACGCCATGGTATAATAACGATATATTACTAATCTGAAGTTCCTTTTCGTTATTGTTTGAAAGCGTGTTATGTGCACTAATAATATATAGGCTGAGGTATACTACTTGCTTGTACAATATTCTATGAATATTCTATTCTATGCAACCTATAGGGAATATTATGCTTGGTAGAAATACTGTACCCGATACATATTAGAAGAATATAATTTTGTAAATGTAAATGTGGAAATATTGTATGCATAGTAGAAGAATATTATGCTCGTGTAAATGTACATGCATAACATATAGAATTTTGTAAATGCATGTATGTTGCTTATTAAATGTAGGATTATACGCAAGGTTGATTGCAAGGTTTATTATATCATACTCTTTATTAAACGTAAGATTATATTTTACTCCATATTTAAATTATTTTGATTAAAGTTTTTTTAGGTAGGTATTGTGGAAATATTCTAGAGATATTGTATGCAGTTTTTAAGGAATATTCTGGATGGTGAAATTATACTCAGGATATTAGAAGAATATCTTACCATATACGGAGTATTTTGTACAATATTGTATGAATATTATATGCAACTTTAGGGAACATGGAGGATTATGTTTGGTAAGATTGCATGAGTTAGTGAATTTATTCAACCGTGCATAGTGTAGTCATGCATAGTTTATCCAACATTGGTGGATATTTATTTTATTGGGTTGGGATGTTGTTGGGCTTGTACCCAAAATATAGTGACATGAGTTGGAAGGAGGCGGGAAAAAAAATGAGGTTGGTTCTTGTTTTATTATAGGATATAGATTTATATGTATATATATGTCATTTTTAACTTGATTTTTTCCTAAAATAATGGGGGTGAGGGGTCACCCTCATCACCCCTTTGAAATCGCCCATGGTAGTCTTATTAAGAGATTTTCTAAGACTCAAATGTTTTTGATTGATATCTAAGAACGAATGATTTTTTGATTGATATCTAAGAATGAAAGATTAGTCTTATTTATAATATACTCCCTATTAGTTTCTAAGATCTTCACTATTTTCTTTTTGGCACTAGTTCAATCATCTTTCCTCTTTCCATTTTTAGGTCGTACTTGTTTTTTTCGGTGGACCATTTTACCCTTTGTATTATTACAAAATTACACTATCTACCCCCACTAACCCAACTACTTATTTCGTAAACATTACCCTAACACATAACCCATTCTAATTAGCTATACTAAGTTACTAACCCATTATTCCTTTATTATGAAATCTACCTATCCAATCCACAAAATTAACATTATCGTGTGGCCCAATACTTCCTCTGCCTTCATCATCTTCACTAACCCTAACTCTATCTTCATCTTCTTCCTCTGCCACCTCCATATTTCTTCTCTGATTAGTCTTCCTTTCTCCCTCTTAAATGAAGAAAAATTGTGGATCTGAGGCTACTACCACCCCTTTTCTCAATGATTCACTCGTTTCTCTCTTTTATCCTCTTCATATTGACCCGTTCTTCAACCCCGATGCCATTTGTTCCTGTAAAAAGGGTTTAATTTTCTCAGATTATGAAGAGCCTCACTACTTGTTTAACATGCATATGGTTCAATCTCCAGAATCTTCAGATCCGATTGAAGATACAGAAGTTGATAGTGTTGGGAATGTTGCCGATGTCAATGACGAAGAGGAAGTGGTAGAGTCGATGATGGACTCCATTGTGCCAGATTCGCAGTCGATCGTCGAAGATAAGACATATAGAGGTCAGGCAGTGGCCGTTGATGCTAGTGTATATGAAATGATAGCTGCTTCCAGAAAATAAAAAGGTTGATTTTTTTGAAACTAAGGAAGGTCAAAGATGGTGGAACGAAGAATTGTCCTATTATTGGCGCATGTATAAGCCTAAGGATGACGAGTAAAAGAGGTAGTTCATCTCGAATTCTCACTTTTTATTCATTTTTTCGGTTTTGCTGTTTGGATATGGAGCTGTTGAGGTTGGGTCCGGTCTGTTTTTTGTTGCTGGTGGCTCATGGTGATGTTTGTGTTGGTCTACACTAATGATGAATTGTATACTTTGGTCTTCAATTAAAAAAAGGACACACATCTTGCCACCATTCAGTGATATCAATGTATCAGTGTTTATGATGAGGCAATCTGTGTGTTTCTTACACCCGATGACTAATAGAGGGTGATTTTGTGTTAATTGCTCTAACATACTGCCTTGCCAACTGATGAATACTGAATGAGCCAATTACAACCGAGATTTCCATTAAAGTTCAGCATTCACATTAATTACATTAAATATATTCTGCCAAGTTCAAAAGAGTACAAAAAATAACTTGACGATCCATTTGCAGTTTTGTTATGTGCTTCTTTTCCAAAAAATATTGTTCTGGCTTGATAGTTCCTTGCTAAATCAAAAGTTGTGATGAGGCTTTAATTAGTTCACAAATTGTAAACTGCTTGGTGTACTTGATTCCGTGTCATCCTCTTGCATTGTTTGAACTTCTTCTACACGCCTTGTTAATGCGTTAACAATTTCATCTAAGGGCTCGGTTGGGATGAGATTAATTATTCCGGGGGTAATAGAGCAAAAATGAACTAAAAATGGATGAACTTGTTGCTTGATTGTAACATTTTATAGTGTAAAAGAGATACGAGGGGGGAATAATTACCCCCATTGGGGGGTAATGCATTACTTGGGGGGAGAGGAGAGTAATAATTCCCCCCCTAAATAAGCTATACTTCCTTAATTTTCTCCATTTCCGCTTAATATCATCACCACTTTCCATCATTTTCTAGTTCATTTTTCTCTATTAGCCCCGGAATAATTAACCCCATCCCAAGCGAGCCCTAAACATTCAAAATTCCCCAAGTTTGGAACATGCTGTGCACACAGTTTTATGAGTTCACCTCTACATGTAGGTACTCCGGTAGTAAACCAACAACGGCTAGTTTGGATTTGTGCATATGTGGCAGTTTGTAGTCATTTCCACCTCTTCTTTTCATAATTTCTTCCATTAAAGCTTGTAATGTTATGAACACGTACTTAAGCTTGATAGTTTCAAGTTTATGATATGCATTAGTAACAACATCAACAAGTTCATCCAGTTTGTAAGCGTTTGTCGTTGTTTGCAAAGATTGAATAGCTCTAAAAATCCCAAGTCAAGAACATTTAAGTCAGGGGAATTGGGGGGTTGACATAGAAGCTCAAAATTAAATCCGTCAAGTGTGGCCGCTTCTCTAAATTCAACATCGGAATTTTCTATATGGGGTCTTGCATTATCTTGTTGAATGAAGATGT
Organism: Agrostemma githago; assembly: GCA_958450325.1. Classification (NCBI taxonomy): domain Eukaryota; kingdom Viridiplantae; phylum Streptophyta; class Magnoliopsida; order Caryophyllales; family Caryophyllaceae; genus Agrostemma; species Agrostemma githago. The sequence goes on along the minus strand of OY288258.1, from coordinate 52,043,153 downwards.
GTTTGTCTCTACATGTTGGTCATTTAGCTCTTATTGCTGGAAGCATGTTATTAATTAAGCATTCCTTGATGACAGACTTCGTAATACTGTCAATAGGTTTAGTTTCAAGAGTACTCGCTGGCCTATTCTTTGAGTTTCACAAAGATGGCATCTGTGTAATAAAAGGAAAGATTCCTATCTTTCCATCAAAAATAACCTCATTGTTAGCCCCATATTCAGGTCTACCTACAGCACACATGAACATAATTTTGCCGATATGTTTCTTTGATTGGATAGTTCGGTGCGGTAAAGGTTCTGACTCTTCAAGGTAGTACCTTTATTTACATTGCGTTAAGTAAAACCATTTTTCGTCTATGTGAACTAAGCTTCGTTGGTCATTAAATCTAAATTTATCGCAAGATTCATCAAAATTATGAACATGTTTGAGACAAAAGATTAACCTGTTGAGCTTATTGGTGTCTGTCAAACTTGGTTTGAGTGCATTCGTGTGACTTTTTATCACCTTCTTTCTCACCCACTTTGAGACAAGAGTCTGACTGACCCAATTTATATTGAAAAAGGGTACGCTAAAAGTGAAAACGGGTAAGCAAAAAATGAAAAAGGGTAGGTTAAAATTGAAAAGGGGTAGGCTAAAATAGAAAAAAGTGTACGCTAAAATAGAAAAAAAAGTAAGCTAAAATAGAAAAAAAGGTACACAAAAAGTAAGCTAAAATTGAAAAAATGTACGCTAAAAGTGAAAAAGGGTATGCTAAAATTGAAATTGGAAAGGGTACGCTAAATTTTAAAAAGATACCCTAAAATTGAAAAATGGTACTCTAAAATTGAAATAAGGTACACTAAAATTGAAAGAGGACACACCATAATTAAAAAAATGGTACGATAAAATTAAGAAAACGTATTCTAAAATTTAAAAAGGGTACAACGTAATTGTCAAAGGGTACACTAAAATTGGACCAAAATTGGAGCAAATAATAATTAAACAAAGGGTTTTCAATTAGGCTTTTTGATTCACAACAATGCCAAAATCTAATTCTAATATTGCTGGTTCCGTTTCTTCTCAAAGAAAAAATCAACCCGAAACAATTTCCTTATGAGTTGCAATCTTGTTCTTATCCCACCTTAAGAGTTCAACAATTTTCTCCTTCCTATACGATTCCAAACTCACTCTGAAAAGAAAACAAAATATATTAACTACCCGACTACCGTAAATAATACTACAAATTATTACTTGTATTAGTACCTTAAGATATTGCGCGCTCGTCCACTGAGAACTAATTGTAAACTGACTCCAACCACTTCAAAACCTAAGCTCCGCAATCAAACCTATAAATTTTGTATAAGTGTTTGTATACATTGAAAAAAAATCACATAAAAAGGGAAAATTTACCTGTTTTGTTGCTGAGGTACACAAAGGGTTGAAAACTCGAACTTCTTTATCTCAGCCAACTTTGAAAAGTTTGGTTCTTCAACGACAATCACATCAATTGCACTAAAAACATTAAACCCAGAAAACAAAAAATGACGATTAAAAAAGTGCAATATTAACATACGCTTCGCGGTGCCGTCTAATCCAACCCTAAACCTTTTTCCTTAGTCATGGTCAGTCGTAGCCACCCCCAAAACTTTAGCCTAGGAAGTGTGGGGGAGCCATGTCATGGACGAGTGTAACTGGGGGACAATCGATAAAACTTAAATAAGGTCAAGTAATCCATTAAACTTCAATAATACCTTTTCGCACTTTACTTGAACCAGCATCATCTCCTGTCGTCATTTCATCTTGCTTTTTTTGGGCAATCAATTTCCTGGCCGTGAGAACAAACAAAACAATTAAACCGGGCAAATGAAGAAATGAACACAAAGAACAATTAGAGCAATCAACAAGGAAAAAGCTTCATATTATTCCTTTCATATTCAATGAAAATTCCAATGAAAATCTATGCTTAGTAATAAACTACCTTTGTGCACCTTCATGGAAGGTGCATCATCCAATATCAATTCATCTCGCTTTCTTTTGTTTGATCCGCTACCTACAACGGAACTTTTAACCTCCATGCCTGTGAGCAAAAAAAAAATGAAACAAAACAATTAAACAAAGAAAGTAGTTGATGGTGTAAAGTGTAATTGATTAAGAATTACTGTATTAGGCTAGAATAAGTTTTAATATGTCTGATTATGATTGGCATAAACAGCACAATTTTGGGACAATAAGTCTGACCTACATAATATTTGTGAGCTAAATAATGAGTAATTCGAAATCGACCAGTTATCTAATGAATTTGATAAATTTGGAAGTGGAAAACAAAAAAATATATGAGTGGATATGGGATCACCATCTGATCATGCTGGAGCTGGACCTCACTAGCTCCATTGATCTCCAAGCGACAATATCCAAACATATAAAGTGTAATTGATGGTGTTAGCTTAGAAAGTAGTTGATGTTTTAGACAAAACACAATCCCTCATGCACTCATCTACCCTTCTTCATTGTTAGCATATCTAGAAGGGGAGAAACAGGTTCAATGTGAAGCTACTATCAACTAAATTAGGAAAAAAGTCTCTTTCGAAAGCGGCTAGTACACAGCCTCAAGGTGATATCGTCCTATATATGACTGAACAAAAGCCGACATAACCTCGAGTGTTCAATCATATGAAGCTTGTTATAGTCAAGAACATGTGTATCTTAGATACGAGACTATATTGCCGGAATATGATATAACTCGCAAACTTGAGGACATATCAATATCTATCTACGAGATGCATTTCAATGTCGATTTCAGTACATACCCAGAGCTTTCAACGCCGTCTTTACTGGTTTTCCCGAAGTTAGCATTTAGGAGAATATACCCTACAGTTTACAACCAACTTCACGGTTTATGTAGTACGTACAATTACCGAGGTATTCAACAATGATTCATACAGTACACTAAAACCCCAATTTCACCAACTTGAACGTATAATTTCACAATTGAACCCTAAAAATAAGTTAAATTCAGAAATTAGGGTTGAAGAAAGTATAAAATCGTTAAAATCATAATAATCTGACCTAATTAATTCCATATTTATGAGAATCGAATAATTCATCAACCCTAATTAATCTAGTTTAGCGAGATAATAAATTGTCTGATGATGATGATAAGCTAACGATAAATTGCAAGAACTAAACGATTGAATTGTTGGAATACCTGGAAATTAAGGCGATCGATGAGTGAAGAATACGAAGAAATGGCGAAATGGCGAAGACGATCGAAGTGAACGAAGGGAGAGAGAAATTAGAGGGGTGAGGGTTATCAGACTAAACAAATGAAAAAAAGACTCAGACAAAGCAAATGAATCTCAGTCATCCATTCATGTAATAGGATCTGATGGCTAAGAAAAGTTCTCATAATTCTCATTAAATGAGTGGTTCTCACATGAACCTATATATATATATATATATATATATATATATATATATATATATATATATATATATATATATATATATATATATATATATATATAGAAGTGGGATCAAGGGAATCATTCAAAATAATTAAACCCTAATTCGTAATTTGCTCTACATCTCTATGCTCCAATGGTGTTGTTCCTCGAAGATTCATGCGATGATTATATGCTTGAAAATTTGCACTCGAAAATTTCCGTTCAACATGCAGGAGGTAAGATGAGTATATACATATATTTTTGGTATCTTGAATTTGGTATTCCATTTTTTTGTTTGATTTGTTAATTTGAAGAGTTACACAGTCATAATGTCATAGTCACACTCAATATGGTGGACAGTCACACGTCACTGAGAACAGGTTTGATGGTATCCATTTTTTGTTTGGTTTGTTAATTTGAAGAGTCACACAGTTATAACGTGATAGTCACACTTAATATGACGGACAATCACACGTTGATGAGTACATGTTTTGATACGTGGGTTATTATTTTAATACTTTTAATCCAAACATTTATCAAGCCAAATTACTATTGTTTTGGTTCCTTGTAGTTGTAGTTTTCTGCTGTAGGTGTAGTTGTATTACGTTGAAGTTGCTTTATTATTCCAAATATTTATGTTGGTTTCTTTATCGTTGTTATATTTATTACTGTCGTTTTTTTTGTTGAGTATTGCATTTTGGTTTTTTGTACTGGTAGTTCTTATGCGTTGTGGGTGTTAATCTTTAACAATCACGCTGTTATATGAGCAACGTCACAGTTGTTGTTCTTCAAAGTCACAGTCGTTGTTGAGAAAAGTCACATTTCATTAAGGTCAGAGATGAATGCATGCGTTGCAAGATTGATAGTGTGTAATATAGGGTTTCTTTTTATTGACAGTAGTTTTTAGTGTGTAATATAGGGTTTCTTTTTATTGTTCCAACCTCTGATAGTTCTTTTTTTGTTCCAACCTATATGTCAGTTGAAGACACAGTGAGTGTGCCTTACGTAGGGCAGAAGTTCGTGGACATTGACGGAGCATTCCAGTTTTATCAATCTTACGCATGTTCCTTTGGTTTCGAGGAGAAGAGGTTCACGACAACTAGATCTTTTGATAGTTCAATTAAGAAGAAATTGTTGGCTTGTAACAAGGAGGGCAAAACAGCTAGCCAGAGCATGGTGAAGTTGTCGAGCATGGGAGAGAAGGAGGGGCAAGAGTCTGTGGGATTGTCTGAACCCAAAAGGAATACGAAGGCGACGAGGACGCAATGTGGTGCAAGGATTAGGCTCTGTGCTATGATCGGGGGGTTTTATATTGAAGAGTTCATCGGGGAACACAACCACGAACTTGTGATGGTCAATGACAGAGATTTTCAAAAGTCATCTCGAAGTCTACCAAGATATCACAAGGAGATGATCGTTTGCAACTCGAGGGTGTGTAACGTCTGTGAACAGTGTTGTGTAGTGCCTTATTGACTGCTAACTGTGCGTGACTAATGCATTTTCAATTTTGTATGTGCAGCTGAAGATTGGGGCGACTCGGACATACAGGATGTGCAAGGAGATGTCAGGCGGATTTCAGAACATCGGAGCATCGTTGGTTGATTTCAAGAACTAGGGTAGGGACGTCAAGTGTTTCGTTCTCGAGCAGGATGGGCAATTGTTCATAGACCGACCCTTTCAAGAGTTTGAGGGACAGCCAGGAGGATTTTTACTTTGACTACGATGTCGATGTAGACGGAAGCTTACGCAGGGTGATTTGGGCGGATGGTGCATCTCGAAGGAACTATGCGACATTCGGGGATGCAGTTTCGTGCGACCCAACGTACGAAACCAACGTGTATTCTATGGTGTTCACACCGTTCACTGGTATGGACAACCACAAATGGTCTATCACGTTCTGCGAGGCGTTGCTACTAAAGGAGGACTACGAGTCATTTATCTGGGTCCTCTCCCGGTTTCTGGAAGCCATGGGCGGGAAGGAACCGTGTTATATCATTACAGACCAGGATCCCGGGATTTTAAAAGACGTCCCAGAAATATTCAAAGCAGCGCACCAATGGTGATGCACGTGGCACATCATGAACAAGGTTCCAACGAAGTACGACATATCAAGAGAGGAGGCCTCTTAATTCGTAAAAGACCTCAACGCAATTATTTGGGATGACGACATCGAGGCGTCGGAGTTCGATGATAGGTGGGGGCAGATTATGATTGACCATGATGCTGTGGGGAGCGAATGGTTCGAAAATATGTATGATATCAGGAGCAAATGGGTCGCCGCGCATTGCAGGGAGCTGAGGATGTCCGGAATTATGAGGACAACGTAGAGATTAGAGAGCGAGAACAACTTCTTCAAAAAGTTTGAAGACAACAAAGGTACGTTGGTCCAGTTCTGGATGCGTTTCGAAAGTGCGATGGACCAACAGAGGCACATGCAAAAGAGGCTCGACAACAATAACCGACAGACTTTTCCCAAAATGGGAACGACGAATCCGATGGAGACCCACGCGGCAAGGGTGTTCACGCATGTGGCGTTTGCATACTTTCAGGAAAAGGTCAAGTTTTCGCTGTACACATGCAGTGTTCGTGGTTATCAGGAGAAGGACGGGATCGAAGCGACAACAGTTATGGACTCCATCCGGGACCGCATCTATATTGTTGAATACAATCCAGGTATTGGCATAGAAAGTCACTGTCCACGTTGTCTTGCCACACTCTGCAGACACCCACATTTTGACCGCTAGGTGTCTATAGCAGTTTCCAAAAAAAATACCCGATGATGATCGGACGAAAACATGACTTAATACACTCGATTTTCGGACTCGGAATCAATAGTAGTTGGCACGAGCTTTTAGCAGAGTAAAAATCTCACAAAACAGACCTCAAATCCAGGCTCAGTTGGTCGTTTCCAGTCAAATGAGACTAATTTGGGTTAAAACCGACACCAAGGGCAAAACCGTCTTTTAGCAACAGGGTCAAACCCCGGTCAAAGACGTTTCCGAGACATAAAAATCTGTCACGCCACTTCAAAAATCTGACTCGAAGTCAAATACTACACAAATATCAGCTACAAAGTAGGAATCCTTTCCTATCCAAAGTCGGAATCCTACTCCATCTAAACCGGGTGTTTATTCCCATGCAAGTAACCTTTTCCTATCCAAAGACGGAATCCCACTTCACCCCAACCGGTTGTTTTCTTCCTTTGCAAGATATCAATCTCCTATCCCAAGTCGGTATTTCATCCTATAAATACCCCACCCTTGCACACACAGTTTACACACATAATTCCCGACATCAGTTACAACATCAACACACATCATCAAAATTACAACCCGGAATTCCAGCAATACTAGGCATATTATATTACGATCTTCACTCTAGAAATCCTATAGGATTCCTGACCATTCACAACCCGAAATTCTAGGCAATTTTAGGCAAACCATACAAACCCGAGAGCAAAACTCGCGAAATCCCTAACCATACACACCACAACTCACCTATATACATCTTAACGCTCCCCCGCCTAGGCCGCTACTACGAGTCCGTTTTCGAGATAATCAAGCATGTATGTTGAGAGTGTTACAAATCCCGACTTCTCCCTTTTCTTCTCTTTCTCTCGTCCGTCCGTCTTTTTATACGGGTCGTCGTCACGTCTTTTCTCTTTTTATTTTCTCATTCCTAATATCGATATTATCGTACTATTTTCAATAAAGAGTCGTCCCTAAGGATTTGATATCGACTCTATAGTCGAATATTGGATTTAAAGGAACCAATCATCAAATCATGTTAAGCATAATACCGTTGAAGCCGAGTAATTACGATATTACAACGTGGAGGAATTATCTCGTCTTAACAACATTCAAAACGATTTTCTAAACAACTTTTTTTACTCCACTCTAAATATCCGATATTGATTCTATAATCAAGCATCGAATATTACGAGTATCAATATTTAAGTCGAGTATAAATTATGCTATATTTGTACGTGATTTAACAAAACTGTCGATTTTCTAAAAACAATCTCGAGAACAGTCCGCCACGCGAGTCGCACGTGCCTCGTGCGAGTCGCGCTTTTCTCGGGCGGGTCGCGTGGGTCCCTGAAATCTGTAACATTAAAAAAACTATTTCGTCTTAATTCTTCGAACATCTTTTCTTTAACAAAACAGCGGGTTTTTCAGCATATTTCAGGTCTCGATAAATATTTTCATGACCTCGGTCAACGCATGCTTAATTGTAGACACCCGCATTTTGACTGCCAGGTGTCTATGGCAGTTTCCAAAAAACACCCGATGATGATCGGACGCTAACGTGTTTCTACACGCTCGGATATGGGCTCAAAACCATTAGTTGTTGGCTTAAGCACTTACGGAGTACAAATCTCACAAAACTGACCTCAAATTCAGGCTCAGTGGGTCGTTTCCAATCAAACAAGACTAATTTGAGTCAAAACCGACACCGGAAATAAAACCGACTTTTAGCGATTGGGTCAACCCCGATCAAAGCCGTTTCCGAGACACATAACAACAGCCACATAAACATCAAAAACTCAGCCCAAATACAAAACCCATCTCGAGGTCCAAAACATTGGACCCGTGCGACCCGGCTGACCCACTCGATCGAGTGCTCAGCCCACTCGATCGAGTGGGCCCTCATTCAAGCCCGGCTGCAGACGCTTGGGCCACTCGACCGAGTCAAGGGGCTACTCGGTCGAGTAACCCTAACCGGAGGAGCATAGCTATGCCTATATAAACACCTCCATGCACACACTTCAAGACAACTTTTCGATACCCTAATTCAACCCTAATCAAACCCTAATCAATACTACACTCAAACCCTAATTCAAACCCTAAACCACCACAACTTAGCCTACATCTCGATTACTCCCGTGCTAGCCGCAACTACGAGTCCCATCCGAGAACAAGAACATGTAGGTTGAGGGTGCTAATTCCCGTTTTTCTCTTCTCCTAACGTCGCACGTCGTCTTTGTCATCGTTGTTGCTTCTTTTTTATTTTTATTTTTTTATCGCGTCATAATATCATTAATAATTGCTAGTGTTAAAAGACACTAAAATACTTGTGAATTTGTGTCGAGTGCGAGGGATGTCGGAATAAGAAAAACCGAATATACAAGGGTATTGCACCCAGCGTTGCCGGTCGCTTATCCCGACACCCCGATCACTTGATTGTTGAGACGAGTTAACATCGACCATAATTTTCCTATTTTTCGCATTATCATTAATCGCATATTTTGTCAATTCTAAAACTTTTTTAAAAAACAATTTTTTTTACTAAGGGTCGAAACCCGTTGACGGGGATCCGACATCACATAATCCCTAGGGATTTATTACGATGTCGGGAAGCCGAGGGAATCAAGTCGAGTCCGTCGTAATTAAGAAGTGTCAATCTTTTAGATTCGATACCAATTCAATGATTGGATGTCGAATCTAACGATTTAGTCAAAAAAAGTTAATTAACACGATTTCTCGTTGATGCTAAAATAGATGTCAAACAATTCGCAAGAATTAATACGACACTATAAACGCGGAGGGGATTTATATCGTTTTAATTAACTTAAAACGACTTATAACAATTCTTTTTTATCTCGCTCTAATATTTCATATCGATTCAATAATCGAATATGGGATACGACGAGTATTCAAAATTAGAATCGAGTATAAATCTCATAATATTTATACCCGATTCAACAAAATCAACGATTTATCAAAATCCGAATCGAGCATAAATTATACAATATTTATGCTCGATTCGAGAGAATTATCAAATTAACAAAATCGCAAACGAACCCTAGTTCGTACAGGGGGCACTAGATCGAGTGCCTAGCACACTCGGTCGAGTGGCACCCCAAAAACCGAGACATAATGCTTTTTCGACCTCCACTCGGCCGAGTCTCGCAATGACTCGATCGAGTGGCAGTGTACTCGGTCGAGTTCGCCAATAACTCGATCGAGTAGGGTCTAAAAATACGGGTCAGACACCCTTTCAGAGGTTCACTCGGTCGAGTCCTCTAATGACTCGGTCGAGTGGCCCCTTATCACGTCAAACCGTGAGTCCTATAAAGTCATTCGAATCTCATTAATGCTTTTTACGCCTTAAGTCGACACGTGCCTAATTCATCACATGAAATATTACTTTCCAAAACTTTGCATCATTTTATTTATATCATTCCATACTATTCTATAATTTGCAAACCGTTATTATCGTTATACCGTTACTAACAAGTTTGTTATTTTTCTTGTTTATTTTATTGTACTAAAATGAACCCGCATGCTAAATTTAACTTCGACGTTAGATTTAGTTGCATTAAATCGACATAGAAACCCTTTTAATTTCTTGCATGTCTAGGGAAGATAATGTTTGCATAAGCATTTTCATCGTTCAACTAACGCGCGTATTAGAAAGTCTTTCGATATCTTAGTAGAGGCCGCTAATGTGCGGGCGGGGTTGGGTGTCCTTATTGGGCTTCCCAACACGTACCCTCACCCCTTACTCAGAACCTCGGTTTCCGGATGCTCGAAACCGTTGGCACACGAGAGTCATTCAATACACGATAACCGGTAGTGACGGTATCGGTATCAAATGCAAAGGGACGAACCCAATAAACCCTGACATCGGAAATGGGCCGTATTTTGTACACGGACCACTACGACATAGAGTGGGTTCGAACAGGCCCGAACTCCCACAAAGTTCGGGGCGACTCCACTTCGATTTAAATTTCAATTCGATCCATTTTCATATGGAGATTCATTTGCCTCCCCAAACTCGCGCGTGGCCGCATCGAGGTGGACCTATGTCATGTCCACATTAATCCATCACGCGAACTATCGTTGCAAAATCATGCATGCCATCATATTTACATCTTTTATTCAATTTTGCAAACCGTTACTAACTTGTTTGTTCATGTTTTTAGCGATTTCTTTTCTTCATTTGTTTTATTATACTAAAACGAACTTCGCATGCTAAAACAACATTGATGTTAATTTTAGATGCATTAAATCGACCTAGCAACCCATTCAATTATTCGCATGTTTGCATATCATTCATCGTATTACTAACGCGCGTATTTCAAAATCAAACGATATCTTAGTAGAGGTCGCTAATGTGCGGGCGGGGTTGGGTGTTCTTTGTGAACTTCCCAACACGTACCCTCACCCCTTACTCAGAACCTCGGTTTTCGAATGTCCGAAACCGTTGGCACACGAGAGTCATTCAATACACGGTATCCGATAATGTCGGTACCGGTATCAAAATGCAAAGGGACGAACCCAATAAACTCTGAAATCGGAATGGGCCGTAATTTGTACATGGCCCATTAAGATATATAGTGGGTTCGAACGGGCCCGAACTCCCACAAAGTTCGGTGGCGACTCAACTTCGATTTAAATTTCAATTCGATCCATCTCATATGGAGATTCATTCGCCTCCCCAAACCCGCGCGTGGCCGCGTCGGGGTGGACCTATGTCATATCCACAATTTGGCGACTCCGCTGGGGATTAACTGATGCGTGACTTACCATCGGCATCCTCAGGGTGAGACTCGAATAGAAATCGTTTGACTAGTACAATACGCGTTTTAGTTTTACGGTTCATGCATAACCCCATATTTTCCCGGGCTGGTACTGGTGACCGACGTCTCATTATACTGTTGATGTAGTCTAAATTGGATATGTCAAAGGTGTTCATAGTCGATTCGTATGGGTTTCGCGGCATGTTCTAAGCTCAACTCGACTTAGGAAGTCCGTCCCGATTCTCGGATAGGCTATGTGCACTGGTATAGACCATATATAGACCGACCGAGACTTAGTGTAGAGCATACATGGTGTCGTCATAATGCTTGCGTGACTATGTGCTACTTGGTTTCCGTGTCATTTTCAAAAACGCATCTTTTCCAAAAAATGCATCTTTCAAAAATATCCAATTTTCAAAAAACTCGGAAAGCTGCCGAAATTTAGACTTAAGATTTGACTCAAAACAAGCCTATTTTCTAGCCGGCATGTTGTCCATTTCAAAATTCGAATTTCCGATCCACCGTTCGATATTCGAATTTTCAAAATTCAATTTCGATTTTTAAATCTTCGTGATGCCATTCGCGATTTTCAAATTCTCGAGATGCCATCTTTCGATTTTCAAAATTTCAGAGATGCCATTTTCAATTTTCAAATCTCCGAGATGCCGTTTTCGATCTTCTAATCTTCGGGATCTCGTTTTCAATTTTCAAATTGTCGGATTTTTTTTTTTCGATATTCAAATTTTCAAAACTCCAAGTATTTAACTTTTGAAAACTCGGGAAGTATACCGAATTTAGGACTTATGATTTTACTCAAAATAGCCTATTTCTAGCCGGTATACTACCCATTTCAAATTCAAAATTATTTTCAAACCTTCAAAACCTCGGCCCGATAGCACTTTTCCGTTTTTTTGAAAATTGGGCCATACATCGATTTTCTCGGAATTCCAACTACCTTTTCAAAACATTCCTCTTAGGACTTCCCGTATTTAGCAGTGTCGGGTCTTATCATAAGTCGTCGAAGGTCTTTAGCGTCGAAACTCCGTCGATCTTACATCACGAGTTTCCACCCTATCCCAGTCTGCCTTATTTGGCTGAGGCATGACCCACCTACGTAGGACATACTCCTACAAAGGAAGGCCCGTTTACACATTCGAGTCCAAAGTCTGAGGAATATCTCACATGGACCTTCCTTCGAACAGGACTCGTCCCACATAGCCGAATCCTAAGGGAGGCCCACTTTTCATACGTCACCCATCTAGGAGTCTTTTCCGAGTCAACCTTTTACAAGGCATAGCCCTATAACGAAAGGTTCGTGATCCTTACGTCCAAGGGTCACTCGTCCAACACTCGAGTCACCTAAAGTTAGGTCACCACGGTTGGTCCGAGCACGTGGCACGGTCAAACCCGGTCGCTCCATTTTCGGATTCACCGGTCTTTATTTTGTCTAGGTCAACGTTCGGGTTTCCCGATCCAAGAATTTTAGTCATTTCTGTCACCCCGGGCCGTGTCTAGTTTGATTCCTTCTCTTACACCTGCGCAAAATCGAGCTTAGGCGAGTTCTAACACCCGTCGCTTCTTCCTACCAGGGACCCAATGAAAGAGACACTACCTAACCACGAGAAAGCCCGCGCCTTCGAGAAAGGGAATATCCAGGGAAGCATGCTTATGCTATCTTGCTCCATTAACAATAACTTCTCAAAAATCAATACCGCCCTAGATAACCTAGGTTCCAGGGTAGCTATCATCGAAGAGGATCTTGCAAGAACCCAATCCCGTCTAACACAACTAGAACGGGTAGGGCAGCCAATTATCCAACCAGGCCATTTAAAGGGCGAGGACTCTTATGAAACCATCCGAAACCCCAAAGATGGCAAGACTGAGAGAGGTAATCCGCAAGTCACCACTCCGAAAGTCAAGAACCAGTCAATAGTAAGGACGTTTACCCACTTGGATATGTCCTACATCGTCGCTTTTGATGGTAAGGATTTGCCGTGGGCCCTACCGATCAAGTATTACCAACTACACCTAACTAGTAGCTAGGGTAAGTCGGGTCGATATCCACGGAGATGGTTATATGGGTGTCTAGACTATGGTCTACCTAAAAACAAGGCTAAGTCACACAAACAACACAAATAGAAGAGGATTGACAAACTATGATGGTGAAGAGAGATGAAACTATACTAGCAATGAACTAGCTATAACATGTACTAATTGAAACAACTAAGATTAAGTAAACAAATAAACTAGAGAAGATGATCGACTAAAGAGATAGAGAAATCAAATATGGGAAGGAGTAGGGTTAGTTTGGGTTCATAAGTGTAGTATTATGATTGGGAGGTCAAGGGTGTAGGTTTCACCTAATTACTAAGGTCGGTCCGCGCTCTCGCGTCAAAACCTAAGTCCGCACTCTCGTGTCAAAGACTAGACCCGAATACTCATGCAAAGTATTACCCAATACACAAGAATTCAACCACAAATCAATCACAAAATGAGAAGATGAAAACAAGCATGAGATGTATGGCCACTACAACTCAAACAAGCAATTCAACAAACACATAGAGTGCTCAACATGTGACTAGTAACAAAGATTCCACCTTTTCCCTTAATCAAACCCTAATTACCCATAATCCACACTTAATCCCCCTACTAACCCCACAAAGAGTCTAATCACACATAGTGTGTGGACATGACATAGGTCCACCCCGACGCGGCCACGCGCGGGTTTGGGGAGACGAACGAATCTCCATATGAGAATGGATCGAATTGAAATTTAAATCGAAGTGGAGTCGCCACCGAACTTTGTGGGAGTTCGGGCCCGTTCGAATCCACTCTATGTCGTAGTGGGCCGCATACAAAATACGGCCCATTTTCGATGTCAGAGTTTATTGGGCTCGTCCCTTTGCATTGCGATACCGATACCGTCACTACCGGTTATCGTGTATTGAATGACTCTCGTGCGCCAATGGTTTCGGGCATCCGGAAATCGAGGTTCTGAGTAAGGGGTGAGGGTACGTGTTGGGAAGCCCAATAAGGACACCCAACCCCGCCCGCACATTAGCGGCCTCTACTAAGATATCGAATGATTTTTGAATACGCGCGTTAGTTGAACGATGAAAATGCTTATGCAAACATTGTTTTCTCTAGGCATGTGAGGAATTGAATGAGTTTCTATGTCAATTTAATGCAACTAAAATTAACGTCGAAGTTGTATTTTAGCATGCGGGTTCATTTTAGTACAATAAAATAAACGAGAATTAAATCGACAAAAGAACAAACGGTTAGTAACGGCATAACGATATTAACGGTTTGCGCAAATATAGAATGAAATGAGATGATGTAAACTTGATGACGTATCGTTTTGAAAAAGTGACATTTCACGTGATAGATTAGACACGCGTTGACTTAAGTCGTGAAAAGGTATTAACGAGACTCAGATGACTTGTAGGACTCACCGTTTGGCGTGATAAAGGGGCCACTCGACCGAGTCATTGAGGGACTCGACCGAGTGCATGGCCACTCGACCGAGTCATTGCAAGACTCAACCGAGTGATCATTACGATAGCATTCTGTCTCGTTTTTGGGGTGCCACTCGACCGAGTGGGCTAGGCACTCGGTCGAGTGCCCCCTGTACGAACTAGGGTTCGTTTGCAATTTTGTTAATGATTTCGAAATTGCTTTTGATTTTGATGATTCGAGGAATTGGGCATAAATATTGCATAATTTATGTCCAATTCATATCTATGATTCTCGTCGTGCCCGATATCCGCTTATTGAAGCGGTATCGAATACTAGAGTGAAAATTGAAGGAAAGCTATAAGTCGTTATAAGTCAACCAAAGCGATATGAATTTTTCTCCGCGGTTATAGTGTCATGATTCTAAGGAATTAAATGACATCTACGTTAGCATCAATGAAAATCGAATTGGTTAAATTATTTGACTAGATTCTTAGATTCGACATCCAATTATGGAATTGGTATCGAATCTTAAAGATCGACGCTTTGCTTGAATTGAAGGACTTTATTCCCTCGGCTTTTCCGACATCGTAATGAATCCCTATGGATTATGTGATGTCGGATTCGCGTCAACGGGTTTCGACCCTTATTAAAAAACTTGTTTTGAAAATAGGTTTTAGAATTGATGAATATGCGATTGAATGATGATGAAAACGAAAATAAAACAAGACTATTATTTAGGTTGACTTGTTTCAATAATCAAGTGATCGGGGTGATGGGATAAGCGACCGGCAACGCTGTGTGCAATACACTTGTATATTCGGGTTTCCTTATCCCACCATCACTCACACTCGACACAGATTCACAAGTATTTTAATGTTTTATACTAATGTTATTAACGGTATTAGGACTCGAATAAAAAAAAATGAGACAACGACGACGACATAGACGACGCACGACGCGAGAGAGAAGGAGAAGAGAGAAAAGACGGGGTTTTGGCACCCTCAACCTACATGTTTCTTATGCTCGGACGGGACTCGTAGTGGCGGCTTGCACGGGAGTTTCGAGTATGTAGGCTAAGTTGTGGTGGTTTAGGGTTTGATTCCTAAAGCTAGGTTTAGGGTTTGCTAGTGTAGTATTAGGGTTTGATTAGGGTAGAATTAGGGTTTGAAGGATGATCAAAAAGTTGTGTGAAGTGTGTGCATGGGGGTGTATATATAGGCATTGCCCATATACCCCGTTTAGGGTTACTCGACCGAGTAGCCCCTTGACTCGGTCGAGTGGCCCAAGCGCCTGCAGCTGGACTTGAATGAGGGCCCACTCGATCGAGTGGAGCTGACACTCGATCGAGTGGGTCAGCTGGGTCAAGTGGTCCGGGCTTTGGACCTTACACTGGATATTTTGTGGGTTTTGCTTTTGAGTTGGACTTTTTGATGTTTGTGTGGCTGTTTTTTGTGTGTCTCGGAAATCACTTTGACCGGGGTTGACCCAATCACTAAAAGTCGGTTTTATTTCTGGTGTCGGTTTTGACCCAAATTAGTCTTGTTTGACTGGAAACGACCCACTGGGCCTGAATTTGAGGTCATTTTTGTGAGATTTTTACTCCTTAAGTGCATTAGCCAGCAACTAATGGTTTTGAGCCCATATCCGAGCGCGTAGAAACACGTTAGCGTCCGATCATCATCGGGTGTTTTTTTTGGAAACTACCATAGACACCTGGCAGTCAAAATGCGGGTGTCTACAGAGCCCCCACTCTGACTGAGGCTTGGACAAGGCGAAAGTCAGAGTAGCTACCAGGCCAATCAAGGATTGAAACCTGGCAGACTTCCGGTCGGGTCGTTTATAGTCCATTAGACTTGCGTGAAGGGCTCGCTAGCCATAAGTCAGAAGTCATACCTGAGCTGATGATAATACCTCCGTGGGGAATCGGACTTGTCGCATAAGTCCTGGGTGTGCCTATATGTGGGCCCATCCCGTGCAATTGCGGGGAAAATGCAGCCTGGGGCTTTTCGTTGGGGAGATACAGTGGGTTGCATGTCCCTGCTTGAGTCGTACCTGTATAAGTCACATAAAATTTGCATGCAACACGTAGATAGTAAAATGACTCGCGATAGGGAAAATGATTTTTTGAAGTCTTTGAAATTTTGAATTTTGAAATCGAAATCTTGAAAGCAGCTCACGTGCTAGGTTTTCAAAACGGAAGAGGGTAGAAAAGAAATTTGCAGTTTTAATAGACCGAAAATTGACCTTGTCGAAAAGGATTTTTTTCAAATGGCTAAATTTTGCAAATTTCAAAGTAGAATTTGAAGAGAGAGGCCTACTGACAGACTCGACTCTGGACGTGACCGGGCGAGTTGACTGACACGAATGGACTCTCGAGGGGTTGGACCGCCTAACAAGACTCTTGAGTTGCGCTAATCCGTAGCCTAGGCGAGTGGCAACATGGTCGAAGTTGAAATGGGAACGATCTGTTATAGGGGAATTGCAGTAGTCTGTAATGAGACTGTTTTAGTCTGGTGCCCTTCTAGATTTCTGATTTTAGGGTACAGTCCAAAATGGATATTGCTTCGAGTCCTGACAGATTCTCGTCTTCGACTGAGCCGAGTACTAGGACACACTGTAGAAAGAAGGCTAGATTTTTAAAGTATTTGGATTATGTGAGTGGATGGAGGTCTTCTGTCTAAGAGAAGCCCCCAGGACGACAAAGCTAGCTGCTGAGAACATGACAGTGTCGTGACCGGAATGATAGTGCTTTTTGAATATGTGCCAATGTGGGTGGTTGTGCCTATGTTAAAAGGCTGCTTACGTATCCACGTGTAGTGAAATCAAACCATGCCGTAGTTCAGTGTTGAAAGATATATTATGGTGCCTAGTCTAATAGGACTTTGTGTGTAACTAGCCATAACGATGGTGTAGGCTAGGTGTATTCCCAATGATGTCTTGATCAAAGGGGTAGAATAATAAGGATGTTGATCCTGTGACTGTGAGCGTTCTCTGGGGTAGCCCCCAGAGGTGGTGTGAACTATTTGGGCATGTTCTATGCCGACCGCAGGTTGAGTTCCCGTGTTTGGGGTTGGTAACTGGTTTGGATGTGTTTGGAAATGTGGAGCTAGGTCGCAAGTGGCTTTGATGTTTTCGAAATCTGGAGCTCGATTTTGTGGAGCTAAGGCTTCGAGGGTAAGGTATTGCAATGTGGTAGGAAAGGGGGAAGTCGGGTAAAAATGACTCGGACTTCGATCGGGCAGGTCGATAATGCGGGATCTGATTTCCCTGTCTGACCCTAATGGTTATGGGTATCCTATGAAGCTTGAATCCTCAAAATTCCGGGCTGTCTCTAGCCTAGGACTCGAGGAGGTATTGAGGGTTGTAATGTGGGAAGGCTGAGTGTGGTGTTAGCTGACCAGCTTGATTGTCACTCCCCTATTGGATGGTATGAGTATTGATAACTTTGAATTTGACCGTTTTCACCACGGTCATGGGTTCTTGAATATTTGTTGGTTGACCTCTTAGCCCCGGTCATGGGTTTTTTGAATTTTTGTTGGTTGACCTTTTAGCCCCGGTCATGGTTTTTTTTTAATGTTGGTTGATCTCTTAGCCCCGGTCATGGGTTTTTTGAATTTTGGTTGACCTCTTAGCCCCGATCATGGGTTTTCTGAATTTTGGTTGACCTCTTAGCCCCGGTCATGGGTTTTTTTTGAATGTTGATTGACCTCTTAGCCCCGGTCCTGGGTTTTTTGAATTTTTGTTGGTCAGACTAACACCTAAGGTAGGGATTGGTCAGTCTTATTGGAGGGGTGTTTATTGTGGGAAAATGGGCTTGCCTCCCGCCTTAAACCCAAACTAGAAAACAACCTAGATTTGTAGTTGGATTCGATACCGCTCCTGCTAAGTGTAGTTTTGCGGCTTTCTATGTCAGACATGGAACAGGTAAAGGGAAAACACGGGTCTCAATATCCTGCAGTCATTATAGATGTGCCTATAATAGTCAAGTGCATGTGCTCACAGTGTATGATGGTGTTCATCATGTTCTCGGAAACACATAAGGAAAGTATATATGAGAAACAGGAAAGCTGATTTTATTGAATTTTGAAAAGGAGGACAGAATACAATTGACTTTGACTTTGACTTTGACTTTGACTTTGACTTCGAAGGAAATAGTACATCCTAGACTCGGACTCAGACTCGGAAACAAATCGAATCCGGACTCTCGGATGATGTTGTCATTAGTCGTCGGCTTCTAAGGACTCGAGTTGATGTCCAGTATAGCCTTCAGTAGAACCTTCACCAAGATCTTTATTATGTCGAATATCGTCTTCAATCCTAATGCCCATTTCAGTAAGCACCGCGAAGTTTGAAATGCCGGCATACCTAAGATGGATGCGGTAGGAAGGTAGGAGGTTGTTGATGAATGCCTCCACTAGTATCTTCTCGTTGGGCTTGTCTACCAACTTCACACTTTCGGCCCGCCATCTTTGGAGATATTTGGTGAACCCTTCTTTGGGCTCTTGGGCCATTACTTCCAGAGTACGCATTGTAGTCTGGATCTCGGTATTATCAGCGTAATTCTGAGCAAATCCAGTAGCCACATCGTCCCAAGTCTTGTATTTCTTGGAATCGAGCCTGTAGTACCAGGCTTTTGGATGCTTTTCAAGGGAGGAAGCGAACAAGTGCTTGAACATGGTGGATTTCACCCCCTTGATAGCCATGAATTCTTTGAAAGCCCGGATGTGGTGGACCGGGTCTTCAGTGCCCTCAAACATCGGTATTCCCGTGAGGTTGAGGTTAGCAGGTAGCTCGTCATTCAGAGGCGAGTAGGAACGAGCATTCTCCGTATGGATCGAGTTGCTTTTTAACAAGTGGACCTATTCTTCGAGCTTGCGAACAACGCTGATTAGTTCAGCTATGGGCCCAGTGGGCTCAGATCCAGCAACAGGGGTCCCTTTCTCCATGGCACTTAGGCGGGTGCCAAGGGTTGTTTGGTCGGCCCTGATGGCCGTTAATTGGGCCTCGATCTTGGCCAGCGCAGCCTTCAGTTCGTCCAAAGTTCCTTGCATTTTATGGTGTCTGGTTTGCGGTGGCCTCTCTGTAAGAACAACGCGTAATCAGAAAAGTTGCTTCGGAACTCAAGTACACCAAGGCATAGGAAATAGCGCGGGAGGAGAGACGACTCCAGTTTGACTCATGTTAGACTCTCTAAGATAAATGTGTAGGGTGCGATTCTTGGAGTGACTGTGATTAATCGCTCCGTCGGAGAATATCCCCCCCAGGTGAGACTAATGACTTTGATAGGACTCAGATGGTGTGACATCTAAGTGACTCGAAAGTGGGTTACGTGAGACACGTGTAAGACATGACCCTTAGGGCAACCGTGATTGATCGTCCTGCTAAAGGGTAGCCCCCGAGTAGGATTGAAAATTTTGTTAATACTCGAGTCCCTTAGACGTAAGGACCACGAACCTTTTGTTATAGGGCTATGCCTTGTAAAAGGTTGACTCGGAAAAGACGCCTAGACGGGTGACTTGTGAAAAGTGGGCCTCCCTTAGAATTCGGCATGTGGGCCGAGTCCTGTTCGAAGGAAGGTCCATGTGAGATATTTCTCAGACTTTGGACTCGATTGTGTAGATCGGCCCTCCTTTGTAGGGGTTTGTCCTACGTAGGTGGGCCTTGCCTTAGTCTAATAAGGCGGACTGGGATAGGGAAGAAACTCGTGATGTAAGATTGACCGAGTTTCGACGACTTATGTCATGACCCGACACTGCTAAATACGGGAAGTCCTAAGAAGAGGAAGGTTTTGAAGATGATTTTTTTAGAAAACCCAAAAAAAAAAAACAGTGGAAGGGGCCCGATTTTTCGAAAATCGAAAAAAAAAATGTCGGGCCTCGATTTTTGAAAATTCGAAAATAATTTCGAGTTTCGAAATGGGTGGAATACCGGCTAGAAATAGGCTATTTTGAGTAAAATCATAAGTTCTAGATTCGGTATACGTCCCGGGTTTTGAAAAGTTGAAATTTGGAATTTTGAAATTTGAATATCGAAAAAAGAATTTCCGACAATTTGAAAATTGAAGATGAGATCCCGAAGATTTGAAAATCGAAAACGGCATCTCGAAGATTTGAAAATCGTGAATGGCATCACGAGGATTTTAAAATCGAAATTGAATTTTGAAAATTCGAAAATCGAATGGTGGATCGGAAATTCGAATTTTGAAATAGGCGGCAAGCCGGCTAGAAAAAAGGCTTGTTAGTCTTAATTTTTGCAGCGTTCCGATTTTTTGAAAATTGAATATTTTTCGAAAAGATGCATTTTTGGAATGACGGTTTTTTTGAAAACGACACGGAAACCAAGTAGCACGTAGTCACACAAGCATTATAACGACGCCATGTATGCTTTATACTAAGTCTCGATCGGTCTATAGAGGGTCTATACCAGTGTACATAGTCTAGACGTTGATCGGGACGGACTTCCTAAGTCGAGTTGAGCTTAGAACATGCCGCGAAACCAACTCGAATCGACTATGGACACCTTTGATATATCCATATTGGAGTACATCACGGTATAGTGGGACGTCGGTCGCGTGTACCGGCCCGGGAAAATATGGGTTTTGCATGAACCGCAAAACTAAAACGCGTATTGTACTAGTCAAACGATTTCTATTCGAGTCTCACCCTGAGGATGCCGATGGTAAGTCACGCATCAGTTAATCCCCAGCGGAGTCTCCACATTGTGAACATGACATAGGTCCACCCCGACGCGGCCACGCGTGGGTTTGGGGAGGCGAACGAATCTCGATATGAGAATGGATCGAATTGAAATTTAAATCGAAGTGGAGTCGCCATCGAACTTTGTGGGAGTTCGAGCCCGTTCGAACCCACTCTATGTCGTAGTTGGCCGCATACAAAATACGGCCCATTTCCGATGTCAGAGTTTATTGGCTCGTCCCTTTGCATTGCGATACCGATACCGTCACTACCGGTTATCGTGTATTGAATGCTTCTCGTGCGCCAACGGTTTCGGGCATCCAGAAACCGAGGTTCTGAGTAAGGGGTGAGCCTAGGTCGTATGCTCCCAAAGATAAATAATTAAGTCCTATTACCTTTAACAATATAGTAGAGGTAAGTCGGGTGTTGAATCCGCAGGGAAGGCGATGTAAATTAATGTGTGAATAAAATAAATAAACGTAACAAGAATAATGGGGGTTTTGTGATTGAATAGACTAATAACTAAATTAACGAAATTAAAATAACTAATTAATGATGAAATCAGATGATTAAGAGACTCGACTCAAAGAAAATCCACTGACTAGTTAAACAATTGATCATCGACTACTAACCTTTATTTAATAATCCTTGAGTATTCTATTGTGAAACTGGAAGTTTCAATTGTTCCGTAGATAATATTACTTAGGTAGAAACGCGATCCTAAGCAACCTAATTATTGAACAACCTAATCCACGCGTCTAGATTTAATTCAATAACATCATGAACGATAAGAACAAATCAATAGAAATAACGACCTTTAACACAAGCGGTTATTGGTTCGAATTATATGTTTATTCCTTCTTTACCCAATTACGATGAAACGCATACAAATAATTAGGTCTAAAGGTTGCAACTTTATCTAGTGAATTGAAAAATTACGGATTCAAACACAAAGAATTGCAATAGATTGAAGATTGAAATAATCAATTGGCCAGAAAGATTAAACAAAGAACAATCATAAAATTAGCACAAGTAATAAACAATACTAAAGTAATTATATAAAGATTAAGAAAAGTCTCACAATCAATTAACTAGAAAGCTTCAAATCTTTGATCCGAGATTGGAAGATTAGTTACACATGGTTAGGGTTTTTCTCCCTTTATTCTCAAATTGAACGTAATGTTACGTAAATGATGAGTGATAATCCCAAACTAATAATATATGTAGTCTAATAATAATAATAATAATAATAATAATAATAATAATAATAGGAAACCCTACTAATTTCCTAAATCTAATAATAATATAATAATAAATAATAATTAAACTGACACGGAACCCGAAGTAGTTTCGTCTTCAATTCCCGAACTGCGCTTTGACTTTTCACTCGATTTGTTGGGCTTGTTCTTCGTACTCTCCGTCTCGAGCCTAAATCACATAAAAAGGAATTACAGTTCTAAAAACCGTCTTTTCTCCATTAAAGCACAATGTACTTAATAAAATCAATTAGACGATTTTCACTCTAAATCCGCACCTTTCATCATCGACTCAAATCTCCGTCGTAAACACATATAAAATACGCTAGATCAACTTCCCCACACTTAGACGTTTGCTCGTCCCGAGCAAAACTCGGAAACATCAACAATAAAACACAAGATCTTGCCAAAAGAAACATGGGAAGCTCGACATCAAACAAAATTCATCCCTTCAACCACCTCCTTATATCATCCTCAAAGTTTAAGCACAAGGTCACAATGACATGAAAATTCTCTACAACCAAATATTGTGACCACAAAACAACACCAAAAACCATCGGAAAATGACACTACGCCCCTTATTTCTCCGATTCCTAAACAAGATCACATGTGCTACAAATGACACCAATGGTAAAAGATATATACCATTATTCTCCACAACCTACACATGTGATCGACCTAACGCCTCTAACACCTTAATACAACACTTCAATCGCATAATATTTAGTGCTACGACTACATACGCACCGCGATTCTTCTCACCTTAACCAAATATCCTACCCGACCGACCTTCTATGTCGCCCTTCTTATGACGCCACACCAAGAACGGAGAAAGTATATGTGAATTTTTTCCTAAATCCCTTATTTTACCTAGAGCGTCCTCCCTTGCGGATTTTCACTCTAGCTTTTCATTTTTTTTCAAACACACACTACTCTCGTGGCACGCAACTCGATTTTTCTTTTTACCCGGAGCGCCCTTTCGGGTTTTCACTCCGTCCTCGGCCACTTTTCCCATTCTTGCCTAGGCGCCCTTATGGGTTTTCACCTAGCCGGGATTTTTTTTTTCATTCATTTTTTTTTTCAATTTTTTTCAATTTCTTTTTTAATGAAGTAACGAAAATAAAGCATATCACTTATGTACAAAGCTATTACAAATCGGACGATTCTCCCTCCCCACACTTGAATGAAACATTGTCCTCAATGTTGCAAAGGACACAAGTCACACAACATAGAAGGGAAAAGAACAAACCTCATCGGAAAAATGTGAATCAACCTTGCACCAAACTCCTCCCCACACTTGGTCATTATTAGCATCGAAACTAGCTCGAGTATAGGACAAGGAGCTCTTAAACATAGCTATTTGAATAACCGATACCCAAATCCCAATTCATTCCACAACATTTACCACGACACTTAATAATGTAATAATCCCAAATGAAACAAATCAGTCCACCATGAAAACTTCATCGAACATTCCAAGTTTCAGCCATCAGAATGTAATCTAGCAACCTAAAAGTCAACCAAAACTTCATTGAAACATTCCATCAAACACACCTAACTAATCCCACCAATTTCGATCTTGCTACCATGTTGTAATCCAAAAATAAAACCGTCAATTCCATTTAGTAACGATGAAGGCGAGTATATGGTGAGGGTGTTGATGAAAGGACGAGTATAGTAATGGCAAAGGCCGAGCAGGAGTTCAATTGGATGGTGGAGTAGGCAAGAAGCCGTGGAAAGGAACGGAGGCTGGTGGCAGCGCACCGGAAAATGGCGGAGAGGGAGTTGCCGGAGCACCGGCGAGAAGGGATGCTGGGTTAGGGAGGGAAGGAAAATGACAGAGGAGGTGAACAAGAATAGGAAGATGGGAAACTGGGAAACTGGGTAAGTTAGTAGCTTTTTGATTTTTTTTTTAATTCAGTCTTGAACTGAGCTAAGGTCGAGGGGTGGTCGTGGGATGGTCATGAGGTGTTTGTGGGGCATATTCTGGACCTCTTTTTTTTTTTTCACGATCTCACTTCAAGTACCCCTCAAGTCCTTCTCGAGTGTAGCTATTTTCAACACTTGTATTTTTTCCACTCTTTTTTTTTTCACAAAACTACTTCACTTTTTTTTTTCAAAACTGCCTCACCTCTCTCTCACTTACTCACTAGTCACTCGTCTTTTTTTTCTCTCGACCCTCGTATTCTGTACAAGACGGTGACATCAATCCGACCTGAAAATCGCTAAAGTTAGATAACTAGTAAATAATAAAATTAAAAACACACATAAACAAAATAAAAATATAGAAAAACTAAAATAGAATAAAAATTCGGGTTGCCTCCCGGAAGCGCTCTTGTTTTACGTCGTTGACTCGACGTGAAAGCGGAATCTTCATTAATTGGGTCGAAAAGATCAATTCTCTCGACTGCTCCCTTCATCCAACTTCAAGTGAAGTCCACAAACTAACTTATTCAAAAACAAAAAAAATCATCAAATAACAAAAAGCGGGTTGCCTCCCGTAAGCGCTGATTTAACGTCCCGCACGACGGAAAGGGGTCACACAGTACTACCCATTAATATGGTAACCCATTTTATATCAAGATCGGAACAAGTTTATGTTCATAGGAGAAGGTCAAACAAGCTAGCAAAAGAGTTAGTGAAAGCCGTATAAAACATTATAATAAGAATATACCATACACACCGCATAGATATAGAGGTACATAGAACGTCGGATTCATGGTACGGTTCTCTAGATAACGACATCATCTCAAACAATTGTTCTATGTCCCTACTCCTTATGGTCGTGTCTTTCAAATCCCATAATATATCACCCGATTCACCACTCGAAAAGTAGTGAATAAAATAGGTGGATGAGGGGAAATCTAATACGGGTTTTGTATAAGGCACGTTCAATAAATATGAGTCATCATTCTCTCCCTCATCATCTAGTGGAGCACCATCGACATGGGTAAGGGAAGTAGAATACTCAATTTTGGTCACATCATCACTAAAAATCAATACATGATTAGGAGAAGTCTCAAAGTATTGGGGAAGTTCAAGAAATAAAGTGGATATCTCTGATTCTCGAGCATTGTTAACCAAAATATCGATTACATCCCATTTTTCATTACGATCTAACTCAAGAAATCTACCTTCACATTCAACTTGCAAATCAATTTGAGTTGCTCGATTAAAGTTATGGTAAATTGCTACCAAGAGTTGTTCGTTACTCATAGGTAAATATGTGCGTTCTAGCACATACTCCGTGAGTCTTTCAAAATAGTGATGTAGTAACTCATTATCAAGTTGGGGACAACAAAAACTCATTTCTATATGACAAACGAAAAGACCCTTAATTAAAATATATATTTACAATAGATACGAAAACAAATAATCACACAAAAGCAACAAATTGCCTTCCCCGGCAACGACGCCAAAATTTGGTGAGCCTAGGTCGTATGCTCCCAAAGATAAATAATTAAGTCCTATTACCTTTAACAATATAGTAGAGGTAAGTCGGTGTCGAATCCGCAGGGAAGGCGATGTAAATTAATGTGTGAATAAAATAAATAAACGTAACAAGAATAATGGGGGTTTTGTGATTGAATAGACTAATAACTAAATTAACGAAAGTAAAATAACTAATTAATGATGAAATCAGATGATTAAGAGACTCAACTCAAAAAAAATCCACTAAACAATTGATCATCGACTACTAACCTATATTTAATCCTTGAGTATTCTATTGTGAAACTGGAAGTTTCAATTGTTCCGTAGATAATATTACTTAGGTCGAAACGCGATCCTAAGCAACCTAATTATTGAACAACCTAATCCACGCGTCTAGATTTAATTCAATAACAGCATGAACGATAAGAACAAATAATTAGAAATAACGACCTTTAACACACGCGGTTATTGGTTCGAATTATATGTTTATTCCTCCTTTACCCAATTACGATGAAACGCATACAAATAATTAGGTCTAAAGGTTGCAACTTTATCTAGTGAATTGAACAATTACGGATTCAAACACAAAGAATTGCAATAGATTGAAGATTGAAATAATCAATTGGCCAGAAAGATTAAACAAAGAACAATCATAAAATTAGCACAAGTAATAAACAATACTAAAGTAATTAAATAAAGATTAAGAAAAGTCTCACAATCAATTAACTAGAAAGCTTCAAATCTTTGATCCGAGATTGGAAGATTAGTTACACATGCTTAGGGTTTTTCTCCCTTTATTCTCTAATTGAACGTAATGTTACGTGAATGATGAGTGATAATCCCAAACTAATAATATATGTAGTCTAATAATAATAATAATAATAATAATAATAATAATAATAATAATAATAATAATAATAATAATAATAATAATAATAATAATAATAATAATAATAATAATAATAATAGGAAATTCTACTAATTTCCTAAATCTAATAATAATATAATAATAAATAATAATTAAGCTGACACGGAACCCGAAGTAGTTTCGTCTTCAATTCCCGAGCTGTGCTTTGACTTTTCACTCGGTTTGTTGGGCTTGTTCTTCGTACTCTCCGTCTCGAGCCCAAATCACATAAAAAGAAATTACAGTTCTAAAAACCGTCTTTTCTCCAATAAAGCACAATTTACTTAATAAAATCAATTACACGATTTTCACTCTAAATCCGCACCTTTCATCATCGAATCTAGCTCAAATCTCCGTCGTAAACACATATAAAATACGCTAGATCAGGGTACGTGTTGGGAAGCCCACAAAGGACACCCAACCTCGCCCGCACATTAGCGGCATCTACCAAGATATCGAATGATTTTTGAATACGCGCGTTAGTTGAACGATGAAAATGCTTATGCAAACATTGTTTTCCCTAGGCATGTGAGGAATTGAATGGGTTTCTATGTCAATTTAATGCAACTAAAATTAACGTCGAAGTTGTATTTTAGCATGCGGGTTCATTTTAGTACAATAAAATAAACGAGAATTAAATCGACAAAAGAACAAACGGTTAGTAACGACATAACGATATTAACGGTTTGCGCAAATATAGAATGAAATGAGATGATGTAAACATGATGACGTATGGTTTTGAAAAAGTGACATTTCACATGATAGATTAGACACGCGTTGACTTAAGTCGTGAAAAGGTATTAACGAGACTCGGATGACTTGTAGGACTCACCGTTTGGCGTGATAAAGGGGCCACTCGACCGAGTCATTGAGGGACTCGACCGAGTGCATGACCACTCGACCGAGTCATTGCGAGACTCAACCGAGTGGTCATTACGATAGCATTCTGTCTCGTTTTTGGGGTGCCACTCGACCGAGTGGGCTAGGCACTCGGTCGAGTGCCCCCTGTACGAACTAGGATTCGTTTGCAATTTTGTTAATGATTTCGAAATTGCTTTTGATTTTGATGATTCGAGGAATTGGGCATAAATATTGCATATTTTATGTCCAATTCATATCTATGATTCTCGTCGTGCCCGATATCCGCTTATTGAAGCGGTATCGAATACTAGAGTGAAAATTGAAGGAAAGCTATAAGTCGTTATAAGTCAACCAAAGTGATATGAATTTTTCTCCGCGTTTATAGTGTCATGATTCTAACGAATTAAATGACATCTACGTTAGCATCAATGAAAAATCGAATTGGTTAAATTATTTGACTAGATCCTTAGATTCTACATCCAATTATGGAATTGGTATCGAATCTAAAAGATCGACGCTTTGCTTGAATTGAAGGACTTGATTCCCTCGGCTTTTCCGACATCATAATGAATCCCTAGGGATTATGTGATGTCGGATTCGCGTCAACGGGTTTCGACCCTTATTAAGAAACTTGTTTTGAAAATAGGTTTTAGAATTGATGAATATGCGATTGAATGCTGATGAAAACGAAAATAAAACAAGACTATTATTTAGGTTGACTTGTTTCAATAATCAAGTGATCGGGGCAATACACTTGTATATTCGGGTTTCCTTATCCCACCATCACTCACACTCGACACAGTGATAACTCGTGATTTTACCTATTTTTGCCCCATATTTCTACTCTTATTCGATCAATTTTATAACCCAATTTGTTAGTAATTAGCTATTTTATGTTTAATTAGATTATTAGTCGAGTCTTGTATAATTAGTGTCAAATTATGTTATTTCTCGGGATTTTGGTACTGCGTTTCGATATTTGATCTTGTAGGTACCGACCCGGAAAGAATCGAGACGATCAAGACGGGTCAAACCCGACTTTGACCAAGACCTTCATTTCCCCTTCACTCTCCTGCTCTCCTTTACCCACCATTATCATCGTCCATCATCATCAATCATCACCAGCACCTATCTTCACTTTCTAATTCATCTCCTTACCTTCTCCACCTTAATCATCAATCATCAATCAACCATGGAAACAATCATCTTCTCACCTCCATCTCCAATCAATCAATCAATCACCACAAATTATTACTCCTCTCATCTCCACCGTCGTCGGCCACCGGAATCACAGCCGGCGACACCACCTCGCCACTCTTTGCCGCCATACTCCTCCCTCCTCTCCTCAATCGCTCCTCCATCGCGAGACACAA
Organism: Agrostemma githago; assembly: GCA_958450325.1. NCBI lineage: Eukaryota > Viridiplantae > Streptophyta > Magnoliopsida > Caryophyllales > Caryophyllaceae > Agrostemma > Agrostemma githago. Next base: position 52,014,225 of record OY288258.1, on the reverse strand, counting down.
CCGCGAGCAACAACCGCAACCACCACCCCGGCGTTACTCGTCGCCATCACCACCGAGCACCATACTCCGGCCCCATTGACGGTCGATCTCCGGCGAATCGACGGCGAGCCCCAGCAGCAGCTCTCGATTGACTTTATTTGGGTGTGTTCTAATTTGGAATAAGAAAAGACGATTTAGCCCTTTCTATTACTCTATTTATTTCATTTAAATGAAGGATAGTTTGGTCATTTTGTTCTTGTTAGAGGTTTACAAAAACCCTCATTTCTGTTTCTCACAAACAGGCTGTTAGGGAGTAGAATAAAACAGAGGGTTTAGGAGTAGAAGACGCAGTACAGCAGCCCTCTTCCCATTTTCTTTTTTAATTTAATTTAATTAGTTTTAATTAATTAATGTAATCCTTCCTTCTTCAACATTCAAGACTTCTTATTTCTAGTAATTCCTTTTGGTATAATTCTCTTATCTCTTCTCCTTTGTTATTTTATTATCTTTGGTTTTATGTTTAGGATATATTTAGTTAGTAATTAGTTTAAAGTTATAATCTTTATCCTTAATTGTGTGTTGTAATGTTATTTTATAATTGTCTTCTTTGTTTATGTGTAGTTTATGTTAGTATTAATTAAAGTTTCCTTCTTTATTATTTCATTATGTTATATGTTATGTGTAGTTTAGTCATTAGTGTATTTTGTGTTAGTTTAATTATGATTAGTGAGTGGTGTCTTTTCTAGGGGGCGATTTGACCCCGACATGTCTATATTGTGGGCTTGAAATTCCGTATTTGGATTGTTTGGAATATACGGAGGAGGATAGTTTGGGGTTCGGGAATCGACTTGTCTTTAGGTTGTGTTTGAACCCTTGACCCTTGTCCACCGACGGGAGTCGGTTAGGTCTAGGTAGTAAAACTCGCCCCTTGACTTGCCTTGCCCCGCCTAGTTGAACACGGGAGTGAGAATTAGGTAGGGTACTCTAACTATCGGTCTAGACTCTTCACCTTGGGAGAGGGGAGAGAAAGGAACGAGATTAGACACGTACTTAATGACCTAGGACCTTGGGTTGAGTACCACGGGAGTGGACTCACTCGATTGACCTAGGAATCCGACTCACGAGCCCGGGAGGGAAGTGATCGGGTTTTACTTAGTCGGATTACGAACCCGGGAGGGAGGTAGTCGACCCTTAGAGGCGTTCCACTCATCTAATATCACTAGCAACCTATTATCGGTGTTCCTTGCTCATAATTATGATATGTCGGTGGTTAAGTCGGACCCTAGGCCTTTAATTATTATTAGATCATCATTCTTATTATTTGTTTGATTTTTATTTGACTTTTGCATTCCTTAGTTAGCTTAATTAGTCTAATTTCACCCTTGATAAATGATTCGCGTAGCTAATTTCTAATCCGAGACAGAACTAGTACTCATTCCCGATCACTCTGAGGATTCGACCCGACTTGCCCTTGCTATTCTAGTTTAGGTTAGTTGGTTTTTTTGATGGTAGGATTGACGACAAATCCCGACTATCAAAATGGCGCCGTTGCCGGGGAGATCAACGGTTTGATATTAGTTTAGTTTTAGATTTATTAGACTACGCATTGCTACTTGTTACTTGATCCTATGTGTTGGTTTGTCTCTTATCTTGTGGCTTGTCCTTTGATTGTCACCATTTGGCCCGATGGAGGCTATTTTTGAATTATCTCAATATGACAATGAACCATTCCATGAATACCTTTCTAGGTTTGAGAATTATGTTGCATGTCTTGGTTCTTGTGGTTATTATTTCTCCGATTCGGATTTACGCTATGTTGTTTATGAGGGTATGAGTTTGGAGACTCGTGAATGGGTTTGTTACATGAGTGAGGGTAGATCTTTGGATTTAAATGAATACTTGAGTTTTTTGAGGTATATGGCAACTAAGTCCTTAGAAACCCAAACCTCAACCCTTGAGTCTAGCATGGAGACTATGATGGAGAAAATGTTAGAAAGTCAAAACCAATTTCTTGCCCTTCAAAAGCAAAGAAATGAGAATGTTGAAGACTCCTTGGCCCAAATACGCTCCTCCGTGACCTCCCATTATAGTAAAGCTCAAAGCCAATTAGACACAATAGCCGAAAATTTGAGAATTTTGCACAGGAGTTTAGAGTATGTAGGCTAAGTTGTGGTGGTTTAGGGTTTTGATTCCTAAAGCTAGGTTTAGGGTTTGCTAGTGTACTATTAGGGTTTGATTAGGGTAGAATTAGGGTTTGAAGGATGATCAAAAAGTTGTGTGAAGTGTGTGCATGGGGGTGTATATATACCCCGTTTAGGGTTACTCGACCGAGTAGCCCCTTGACTCGGTCGAGTGGCCCAAGCGCCTGTAGCCGGGCTTGAATGAGGGTCCACTCGATCGAGTGGGTCAGCTGGGTCGAGTGTTCCGGGTTTTGGACCTTGAACTGGATATTTTGTGGGTTTTGCTTTTGAGTTGGACTTTTTGATGTTTGTGTAGCTGTTTTTTGTATGTCTCGGAAATGACTTTGACCGGGGTTGACCCAATCGCTAAAAGTTGGTTTTATTTCCGGTGTCGGTTTTGACCCAAATTAGTCTTGTTTGACTGGAAGCGACTCATTGGGCCTGAATTTGAGGTCAGTTTTGTGAGATTTGTGCTCCGTAAGTGCATTAGCCAGCAACTAATGGTTTTGAGCCCATATCCGAGCGCGTAGAAACACGTTAGCGTCCGATCATCATCGGGTATTTTTTTTGGAAACTACCATAGACACCTGGCAGTCAAAATGCGGGTGTCTACATAGTGAAACTAACAATAACAACAATAAGAGAAATCAACACAAACATTGAAACATCCATAATGAAAGTGAAACTAGTAAGAACAATGAATAATAAATAAAACAATGAACAAAGATTAAAACTTGATAAATAAACGAAGATTAAGAGAAAAGAGATTATACTAACTAACAAGAGGATAAAAAGATGAGAACTTGTATTATAAGAACACCCAAAACCTCCTTCAATGTTGTCAAGATTGAATGGATTCTTCAAGAGATCCTTAATACAAGATTAACTAACTAAATTAATCTAAGATTAACAAAAGTTTAAGGAGAGATTAGTCTAATGAGAGGAGGAACTCTATCTAGGGTCTAGAATAATTTAGAGGAGTCTAAGATGCTTAAACAATACAAGGGAGGAGTATTTACAAGGTTACAAGAGTGAATGAGGAGAAAAGAAGTCACGCGGGCTACAGCTGGCCCTTCCCGGCCAAGAAGATGGTGGTCCCGACCGGGACGAGATGGTCCCGACCGGGAAGAGGTTGTTCCCGGCCGGGATGGCCTAATCAGTAGCCTCTTCATTCGTGCACTTCTTCCCGACCGGGAAGGCTACTCTTCCCGCCCGGGAAGGGTCTTGTAGGCCTCCAATATGATCATAAAGGTCCCTCCTAGCTTCTCGTGGGCTTCTCATCGATTCTCGGAGCTCGGGATCGAGTCTAAGGGGCTCGGGAATGGGTCCCAAGGTCTCGGGATCGAATCTAAGGCACCGAGTGATCGTTCCTTCTCTTCGTTGGCTCCAAAAGTGTAGGAAACGAGTCGGAATCGTTCCAATTCTCCATGATTGGTCTTGGGAACCTAAAACAAACTAGAAGAAGCATAAGTAGCCCAGAAACCGCTCCAAAGAGAGATTTCACAAGAGAAACCGGGACCAAACACAACAATAAAGCACTACAAACTACACTTATCAACTCCCCCACACTTAACCCTTACTCGCCCTCGAGTAAGCACCAACTAACTAAAAACTAAAAGAAACTAGACTACTAACCGAGCGGGTATTAGCGCACCCTACGCCCTTTCAACTCACGCGAGTACACTTAGAGGAAAAGTGCACTCAGTAAGGCAAGTAAGGTCTTGCGACAAAACTGTGGATGCAACCGGACACAAAATCACACAAACAAACAAACAAACAAACAAAGAAACAAACAAACAAACAAACAAACAAACAAACAAACAAACAAGTAATCGGTCGCACCCAAAAAGAAATAAATACCGCCTCCCTCTACAAAGCGGTGAAAGAAGCACTGGTTTAGGACTCAAGGCAAGTGACAACGTTCCCAAGCTAATAACACAAAACGAAATGAACAAAACCCTAATAGTATGAAAACAAAGCAATAAAAACGTTGGTAACTTACCTAGGTCCTCCTAACCTTCTAAGAACGTACTACGGGACGATCGGCGGGATGGAAAAAGGATGAACCACGGTTTTAGTCGACACTGTAGGTAAGTGAGACCCCGCCTCCTTTAGCGATGAGCCAAGAGGGTCGTCCCGTGTTCAAAATCGCCCAACTAGTCCAAGTAAAAAGGTGGATATGATTGCAAAATGGGGGAAGACCGATCATTACCGCTATCCTCCTTCCTAGGGACTCGGTCCTTTGGTAGGCTCTTCACGGTAACGATCGGAAAAAGGCTTATTTTGAGAGGTGGGGTTTCTTTTTGTGAGATATTTTCTTTGGCATCTTCTTTCTTTTGCGTTTTTGCTTTTGTGTTGCTATGCCATTTCTTTTTCTTCTTTTGTATTTTCTTTTTGATTTGTTGTGCCTTTTCTTTTTCTTCATTTCTTTCTTTCATTCATTTTCTTTCATTTTCTTTTCTTTGTTTGCCCTTTTGGCTAGATTTTTGTGTTGTAGCCACTTCTTTTTGCAACTAAGAAAGATATTTCAACAATTTGCTTCTTATTTTGTGGATATGTGTAGGAGGTAGAGGAATGGGTATGTCGGGAGCGCGCTTTCCCTTCAAACCCACAAAAAGGGCAAAACTTGGACTAATCAAACAATTCTGAACACGGTCACCTAAGGGACGGGACTCGGGAACCAAGGCCTTTTCACACCGTGGGTGGTCATAATGGTCAAAATGCAAATCCCGTAGTAAATCCCTAGTATACTAGGTGGACACAAGGTAAATGACCAACGAAACTATTGATTTAGGGTCATTCTACTAGACTAAAGTCCAAGACTCGATTCATACTACTAGAAAGGGAAAGTAAACACTTGCGCACTAGCCTCAAAACCGGGTTTTCGAAAACCTTTCTACACTAAACACAAATTACACAACACAAAACAAAGACGCAACAAAAACGAAAGAAAATGGGACAAAGACAACAAAACAAAACAAAACAAAACAAAACAAACAAACACACAAAATAAACAATCACCACCCCAAAACTTCCAAACAAGCCACCACATCTACTACAAGGTCCAACAAGCTCCACCCGAGCATACACCATCACAAAACATCCTCCAAGCTCCACAAAAAAGGAAAACGGAGAAAGAAATGAGGGGATATTACCGGATGTCTTGAGCTTTTCGAAACTCACGGCGATCAAGAGACCTACAAGGAAATGGGGAGGCAAAATACACACAATACAAAAAAAATACGACACAACGACACAAAGGAAAATCTTTTTGATTTTTATGATTTTTTTCAAATTTTTAGGGTTTTTAAGATTTTTCGGAAAAAACAACGAAAATAAAACTAACTACACTAGGATATCGCTCCCCCACACTTAAACCGAGCAATGTCCTCATGCTCGATCGGTAGTGTGTGGAGACACTAAAAAGAAAAGAAACTACGAAAATAAAGCTAAAAATCAAAAAGAAAAGCGAAGACGGGGTAGAATGTGTCCGGCCGGGGTGTAGTCAAGTCACCATGGGCCGAGACGAGAAAAGATATGGATGGAAGAAGAAATAAAAAGAAGGAATAAAAGGAAATGGGAGGGGAGGACTAGGTGTAATCAAGTCACCTAGCTCGGATTCCGCCCGAATCCGACTAAATCCTAACTAAAGAAAAATGAATTAAAGAAAAAGTGAAAATACTTGCAAATTTGTATTTTGAAATGACTCTCGATGTAGTCACGTCATCGAGAGTCGGGAGCAATGACTACCAAGGCCCCGAGGGTCACCATGACACAAAAAAGTGGAAGGGAACATACAAAGGAAGATAAGCAATAAAAGACGGAAAAAGAAAGGATAGTTGCCGTACCAATCGGTTAGCAACTCACTCGCTCCATCGTCTCAATGTTCGATATCGGCACATAGCTAGTCTTCGTCATAGTTATTCCTCTTCATTCTCGATATGGTTGCATGGTTTGAAGTACTAAACTTGCAATGGTGTAAGGAGGTGAGATTTGATGTGAAACTCGGTGTAAAGTGAAGAGAAAATGAGATGAATGTATGTATATGAAGTGTAGGGGTCATATGATAGGGGCAAGGGTAGGTAGGGAGGTTGGGAGGGGGTATAAAGTGGTAGGGTGGGCTCACATGACAAAGAAGAGGCAAAAGGAGGAGCAGGGCACCATCCCGGTCGGGATGGCTTCTTCCCGGTCGGGATGGATCCTTCCCGGTCGGGATGAACTTGATCCCGGTCGGGATCACACTCCAGAAAACCCAATTTTCAGCACACTCATCCCGATCGGGATGACATCCTTCCCGGTCGGGATGGCTCATCCTTCCCGGTCGGGATGCTCTCTTCCCGGTCGGGAAGAGTCTTCTAACCCTTCATATCCCCAAAAGCTTGCCCAAAGCTTCAAAAACCGACTCCCTTGCTCAAAATCCAAGCTCTATCAATAACCACTCATCTCTAAGATTCATCTTCACTTCACACCTATCAAATAAGCTCAAAACATCCATGAAAATCCCTCCGTCACATCGCTCAACAAAATACCAAATTACAAGGATTTCACAAACCTCAAAAGAATTACAAGAAAAAGATATATACAATAAGACGGTTCTTTTGGAACTCTGTCAAACCAAGGATGGTGCATTCTTCAATCATTTTTTTCAACAACATTGTAGCCAATTCCATCGCCATCAGGGGCACGAAGTAACAAATCGAAGGCTCTCGAGAAATCTTCGATCAAGCTAGTGGAATACCAATCCACACTCCAAGGTTCTTCACAACCTTGTCTAGAAGTTCCCGGGGCATCCCGATCTACCAAGTTCAACGGCTTGAACTTGTACTTTCGATCCTTCGGTATATACCCAAACGGCCATTCATCTTCACAAGGCCTCAAGGGAGGCTCAACTTTCTTCTTTCCTTGCAACTTGTCCTCAATCTCATGATATGGGCATTCATCCGCCCCAAGCTCAGAATCATCATCTTCAGTTCCATAGAAGTTGTTTTTCAAGCTTTCACCTGAGTCATCCCCTAGATCGATGTCTTTCATGGCATGGATCATATTACAAGACTCATCATTTGTAGGCGAGGTGTTGCCTTGGAGGTTGAACATGAGCTTCTCGTCGCCTAGCTCAAATGTGATCCTACCATTCGTTACATCAATCATCGCACCGGCGGTATGTAGAAAGGGGCGGCCTAGGATAATGGGAGTGACGACATCTTCCGGCATATCAATTACAAGGAAGTCGACCGGAATGAAGAACTTCCCGATTCTTAGTGGCACATCTTCTAACATCCCCAATGGTCGGTTGAGTGAACGATCGGCCATTTGGAGTGTAATAGAAGTACACTTGAGCTCTTTCATCCCAAGTCGCTCACAAATGGAATAGGGAATAATGCTTACACTCGCACCCAAATCACATAATGCCCTTTCAATCTTCAAGTTGCCTATGGTGCACGGGATTGAGAAACTACCCGGATCCTTCAACTTGGGAAGTGTAGAACCTTGAATGAGTTCGCTCACCTCTCTTGTGAATGCTATGGTCTCTTCCTTGTCGACGGATCTCTTCCTAGCCAAGATTTCTTTCATGAATCTTCCATATGCCGGGACTTGGGTAAGTAGCTCGGTAAAAGGGACGCTCACATCCAATTTCTTCACAATATCAAGGAACTTGTCATATTGAATATCCACCTTGGTCTTCATTTGCCTTGTTGGGAATGGCAACTTGATATGTATCTTGTCTTGCTCATTAGGGTTGGACTTTTCAATTGACATTTTCCTCTTTCCTATGTCTTTTCCTTGGAGTGGGGAAAGCGTGTCTTCATGAGGTTTCTCAATCTCCCACAAAACTTGCTCCTCCATTGGATTTGCTAAACTTGAATCGTCTTGAGATGGAGATACAACTTCTTTAATTGCTTGTTGCTCACTAGGAAACACGGGGGAGTCATAAGATGCACCACTCCTCAAGGTAATAGCATTCACATGTTCAAATTTCGCCGGTTCACCTTGAGGAGGTAGTTGTCCCTTTCGCCTTGAAGAGCTACCCGAAGCAACTTGAGCTATTTGGGTTTCGAGCATCTTCATATGAGCATCTCTTGCTATGTTCTCCCTTTGAAGATGAGCAAAGAATTCTTGTTGGCTTCTTAGCATCTCCATTTGGCTTCTTTGTATTTCTTGATTACTCTTTTGCACATCCAACATTGATTTTTGCATGTCGAAATCCCGAGGGGGAGATTGTTGATTATGAGGAGTGTTGGTGATGGCTAGAGGAATGCCATAATCATGAATAGGAGACTGACTCCTTTGCTTGCTTTCATGTTGAGTACCTTGAGACCCTTGTTGTTGTTGAAGGTTCCCTTGGAACCCATGAGAGTTGCCTTGATTAAGGCCTTGAGTGTTACCATGGTTGTAGTTTTGATGTCCTTGGGAGTGTTGGTTTCCTTGGAAACCACCTTGATGATTGAAGTTTCCTTGATTGTGGAACCCTTGATTGTTGCTAAAGGTACCTTGGTTATATTGTTGGAAGTTGTTGAATGGCCTTGGGTTGCCTACATAACCTTGGTAGCCTTCGTTGTTGTCCCTTAAGGGAGGTGGAACATATAGACGGTGTTGTAGAGATTGTTGTTGGGAAGCTTGATGGGAAGCTTGGAACATGTGAGGATTTGGCACATTTTGCTTGAAGTTAGAGTATGGGGCACCTTGCTTGAACGCTTGAAAGGCATTCACTTGCTCAATACTACCTCGACAATGTTGAGGTTCATGTCCAAATATCCCGCAAATCTCGCATATCCCATAATAAGATGTAGGAGATACAACTCCCAAAGCATTGACTTGTTGAATTGAATGTTGGTGGGAGGCACTTGTGCTTTGACCTTGATCAAAATGGCTTTGGAGCTTCTTGTCAATAGTTTCCATGTGAGTTTTTAATTGTGCTCCAAGATCAATACTTAGTTGTGTAATGGCATTGATCTCGTGCCTTCCCCCTCCATTCGCCTTCCTAGGCCTTGAATATTGTGAGTTGTGTACCGCCATCTCCTCAATTTCTTGACCAAGTTTGGTCATCATCTACCTCGGTAAACCTTCCATTCGATCCCATATTGAGTATGGCCCTTGAATCTTCATATAACCCGTTCCAAAACTGTTGAACAAGGAACCACTGTGATAAACCATGGTGAGGACAAGAACGGATCAAGGCTTTGAATCTTTCCCACGATTCATAGAGGCTTTCTTCATCACGTTGCTGAAATCCCGTGATAGAAGCTCTCAATAGATTGGTATTCTCCGGTGGATAAAATTGTTGGTAGAAAGCCAAGGCTAGCTTCTTCCAAGTGTCAATACCGAGAGCCGCCTTGTCTAAACCTTTGAACCATTGCTTAGCCTTACCGATCAAAGAGAAGGGAAATAATACCCACCGGATTTGGTCTTGGGTTATTCCCGGTTGTGAGATAGCATCGACATAGTCCGAAAAGGTTTCCATGTGTTGATGAGGATCTTCTGTTGGTAACCCACGAAATTGACTTCTTTCGACCAATTGGATAAACGGCGTTTTTGCCACAAAATTGCCGGTATATGCGGCCGGTAAAGCGGTGGGACCGGGCAAAACGTCTTCCGTAAAGGTTGAATGAGAAGAGAACTTAGGCATTGTTGGATATGCGGGAGATGATGGTGTAGATGGTGTTGATGTAGATGTAGAAGGGGAACTAGGTTGAGAAGAGTGACTAGAAGTACCAAAAGGATTGATGAAATTCCTTTCGGCCGTCTCTCGAGGTGTCTCGTTCAAGTCAGATCCTTGAGCTTGTTCTTCAATGGTATTGCTAGTACTCGGTTGAGAGGTTCTAACCCGATCAATCGTCCGTTGGCGAAAGGCTCTAAAGAGTCTTTCCGGCTCTGGATTGTAGAGAAAGAAGTCGCCTCTCCTCCTAGGCATGCACTACCCACTTGAACAAACGTGAGAACACCTAGTACTTTATGGGCACTAGGCAAAGACAATAAACGAGCACAACGGAAGACAAAGAGAGGAAAGCTATAAAAACAAGAAAAACCTACAAAATATGCACAATGGATAGAAGAAGAACACAAGAAGGGTAACTAAGTCTAGCTAATAAGCAAACTAAGTCTAAACATGCACCGTCCCCGGCAACAGCGCCAAATTGATGGTAAGGATTTGCCGTGGGCCCTACCGATAAAGTATTACCAACTACACCTAACTAGTAGCTAGGGTAAGTCGGGTCGATATCCACGGAGACGGTTATATGGGTGTCTAGACTATGGTCTACCTAAAAACAAGGCTAAGTCACACAAACAACACAAAGAGAAGAGGATTGACAAACTATGATGGTGAAGAGAGATGAAACTATACTAGCAATGAACTAGCTATAACATGTACTAATTGAAACAATTAAGATTAACTAAACAAATAAACTAGAGAAAATGATCGACTAAAGAGATAGAGAAATCAAATATGGGAAGGAGTAGGGTTAGTTTGGGTTCATAAGTGTAGTAGGATGATTGGGAAGTCAAGGGTGTAGGTTTCACCTAGTTACTAAGGTCGGTCCGCGCTCTCACTTCAAAACCTAAGTCCGCACTCTCGTGTCAAAGACTAGACCCGAATACTCATGCAAAGTATTACCCAATACACAAGAATTCAACCACAAATCGATCACAAAATGAGAAGATGAAAACAAGCATGAGAAGTATGGCCACTACAACTCAAACAAGCAATTCAACAAACACATAGAGTGCTCAACATGTGACTAGTAACAACGATTCCACCTTTTCCCTTAATCAAACCCTAATTACCCATAATCCACACTTAATCCCCCTACTAACCCCACAAAGAGTCTACTCACACATAGTGAAACTAACAATAACAACAATAAGAGAAATCAACACAAACATTGAAACATCCATAATGAAAGTGAAACTAGTAAGAACAATGAACAATAAATAAAACAATGAACAAAGATTAAAACTTGACAAATAAACAAAGATTAAGAGAAAAGAGATTATACCAACTAACAAGAGGATAAAAAGATGAGAAATTGTATTATAAGAACACCCAACACCCAAAAACTCCTTCAATGTTGTCAAGATTGAATGGATTCTTCAAGAGATCCTTAATACAAGATTAACTAACTAAATTAATCTAAGATTAACAAAAGTTTAAGGAGAGATTAGTCTAATGAGAGGAGGAACAATACAAGATTAGTCTAATAATGTAGAGGAGTCTAATATGCTTAAACAATACAAGGGAGGAGTATTTATAAGGTTACAAGAGTGAAGGAGGAGAAAAGAAGTTACGCGGGCTACAGCTGGCCCTTCCCGGCCGGGAAGGTGGTGGTCCCGACCGGGACGAAATGGTCCCGACCGGGAAGAGGTTGTTCCCGGCCGGGATGGCCGAATCAGTAGCCTCTTCATTCGTGCACTCCTTCCCGACCGGGAAGGGTCTTGTAGGCCTCCAATATGATCATAAAGGTCCCTCCTAGCTTCTCATGGGCTTCTAATTGATTCTCGGAGCTCGGAATCGAGTCTAAGGGGCTCGGGAATGGGTCCCAAGGTCTCGGGATCGAATCTAAGGCACCGAGTGATCGTTCCTTCTCTTCGTTGGCTCCAAAAGTGTAGGAAACGAGTCAGAATCGTTCCAATCCTCCATGAATGGTCTTGGGAACCTAAAACGAACTAGAAGAAGCATAAGCAGCCCCGCTCCAAAGAGCGATTTCACAAGAGAAACCGGGACCAAACACAACAATAAGGCACTACAAACTACACTTATCAGCTTTCCAAAGGTTGGTTTCGAAAGGGCTAATACTACCCATAGGTCCAACGGCCGACGTACCTTTGAAAAAACGCTCTAAAACATGGAACGCCGAGCATTACTGCAAATTCCATAGAGGGAGGGGACACGATATAGAGCAGTGTTGGAAACTGAAACACCTCATCCAAGATTCCCTCGATGGTGGGAGGACACCGTCATGGAAACATTTTCACTTACAAGGCCCCTCATTGACTATACAGGGCCCAACGACCAAAGCATCCGATTTACCTCCAGTCCGGATTTGATTTGAGTCCTAATCTGAGTCCGAGTCTAGGATGTACTATTTTGAAAGTCAGAGTCAGAGTCAGAGTCAGCTATATTCTGTCCTCTTTTCAAATTCAATAAAATCAGCTTTTCTATTTCTCATATATTTCCTTATGTGTTTCCGAGAACATGATAAACAACATCATACACTGTGAGCACATGGACGTGACTATTATAGGCACATCTATAATGACTGCAGGAAATCGAGACCCGTGTTTTCCTTTACCTGTTCCATGTCTGACATAGAAAGCCACATAACTACCCTTAGGGAGCGGTATCAAATCCTATGACAAACCTAGGTAGTCTCCTAGTTTGGGTTCAAGACGGGAGGTAAGCCCATTTCTCACAATAAAAATCCATCCAATAAGATCAGTCAATCCCTACCTTAGGTGTTAGTCTGACCGACAGAGAAAAAACTGGACAAAAAAAATATCAAAAGTCCAAGAGGAAAAAAGCAAAAACGCCAAAATAAAAAAAGATGGCCATGACCAAAAGAACTCTCAACATGCCTTGACCAGGGCACGGTCAACCCAAATGGAAATCCCATGACCGGGGCTAAGAGGTCAGCCAGCAGAAACTTCAAAAAACCCATGATCGTGTTCAACGGTCAGCTCAAGTGAAGGTCCCATAATCGGGGTACAATCAATTCAAAAATTATCAATACCCATACTATCGAATAGGGAAATAACAATCGAGCTGGTCAGCTAACACCACATCTAGCCTTCCCACATTACAACCCTCAAGACCTTCTCGAGACTTAGGTTAAAGACAGCCCGGAATTTTGAGGATTCAAGCTCCATAGGATACCCCTAACCATTAGGGCCAGACATGGAAATCAGATCCCGCATTATCAAACCTACCCCGATCCAAGTTCGAGTCATTATTACTCGAATTCCCCCTTTCCTACCACGTTACAATACCTTACGCTTGAAGCCTTAGCTCCGCAAAATCGAGCTCCAGATTTCGAATCATCAAAGCCACTTACTTCCTAGCACCACATTTCCAAAAACATCCAAACCGGTTACCAGCCCCAAACACGGGAACTCAACTTTCAGTCGGCATACAACATGCCCAAATAGGTCACACCACCTCTGGGGGTTATCCCGGAGAACGCTCATAGTCACAGGATCTCCTAACTATTCTAGCCCTTTGATCAAGACATCATTGGGAATGCACCTAGCCTACACCATCGCTATGGCAAGTTACACACAAAGTCCTATTAGACATGCACCATAATATATCTTTTAAATCACTAAACTACGGCTTGGTTTGATTTCACCGCACGTGAATACGTAGGCAGCCTTTCAACAGAGGCACAACTACCCACATGACACACATTCAAAAAGCACCATCATTCCGGTCACGACACTGTCATGTTCTCAACAACTAGCTTTGTCGTCCTGGGGGCTTCTCTTAGGCAGAAAACCTCCATCCACTCACAAAATCCAGATAAATTCAAAAAAATCTAGCCTCCTTTCTATAGTGTGCCCTAGTACTCGGCTCAGTCGAAGACGAGAATCTGTCAGGACTTGAAGCAATACCCACTTTGGGAATGTACCCTAAATTCAAAAGAACACTAGACTACCACAGTCTCATTACAGACTACTGCAGTTTCGATCCCCTACAACGCATCCTTCCCATTTCGATGTACGACCGTGTTGCCACTCGCCTAGGCTACGGAATAGCGCAACTTAAGAGTCTTTTTAGGTGGCCCACCCCCCTACCGAGGCACGGTCCAACCCCTCGAGAGTCCAGTCGCGTTTGTCAACTCGTCCTGTTATGTCCAGAGTCGAGTCTGTCGATATACCTCTCTCTTCAAATTCTTGCTTTGAAATCTGCAAAACTTAGCCATTTGAGAAAATCCTTTTCGACAAGGTCAAATTTCAGTTTTGAAAACCTATTTCCTAGCACATGAGTTGCTTTCAGGACTTCGATTTCAAAATGAAGCAAAAATCATTTTTCCCAGCGCCAGTCAGTTTGTAGATGCTAACTGCATTTCTTGTCTGCTACCTTGCTATCTGCTATATTTGCTATTTCTGCCTATATATCTAACATTTCAGGTACCAGATTGTGCTTCCCAAAGGAACATCAAGTTTTTTATTCCCCAGCGCCTGCGCAACTCACGTATCTTCCCAGCGGAAAACCAAAGGTGGCATTTTCCCGAGATAGCACGGGATGGGCCCATATATAGGCACACCCATAGCTTCCTATGCAAGCTCCCGCGTAATTCTGAATCGGGATGTGTCTGCAAACGGACACACCCATAGCTTCCTAGGCAAGCTCCCGTGCAGCTCCAAGATGGAATGTGTCTGCAAACGGGCACACCCAAGGGTTCTTAGGCAAGTCCCCACGGAGCTATTAACATCAAATTAGGTATGATTTCTATCTTATGGCTGGCGAGTCCTTTTACGCAAGTCTAATGGACTATAAACGACCCGATTGGAAGTCTGCCAGGTCTCAATCCTCGATTGGCCTGGTAGCTACTCTGACTTTCGCCTTGTCCAAGCCTCAGTCAGAGTGGGGGCTCTGTAGACACCTACATTTTGACCGCTAGGTGTCTATAGCAGTTTCCAAAAAAATACCCGATGATGATCGGATGCAAACATGACTTAATACACTTGATGTTCGGACTCGGAATCAATAGTAGTTGGCACGAGCTTTTAGCGGAGTAAAAAATCACAAAACAGACCTCAAATCTAGGCCTAGTGGGTCGTTTCCAGTCAAATGAGACTAATTTGGGTCAAAACCGACACCAAGGGCAAGAACCGTCTTTTAGCAACCGGGTCAAACCCCGGTCAAAGACGTTTCCGAGACATAAAAATCTGTCACGCCACTTCAAAAATCTGACTCGAAGTCAAATACTACACAAATATCATCTACAAAGTAGGAATCCTTTCCTATTCAAAGTCAGAATCCTACTCCATCTAAACCGGGTGTTTCTTCGCGTGCAAGTAACATTTTTCCTATCCAAAGACGGAACCCCAACCGGTTGTTTTCTTCCTTTGTAAGATATCAATGTCCTATCCCAAGTCAGTATACTTCATCCTATAAATACCCCACCCTTGCACACACAATTTACACACACAATTCCCGACATCAATTACAACATCAACACACATCATCAAAATTACAACCTGGAATTCCAGCAATACTAGGCATATTATATTCCGATCTTCCCTCTAGAAATCCTATAGATTCCCGACCATTCACAACCCAAAATTCTAGGCAATTTTAGGCAAACCATATACAAACCCGAGAGCAAAACTCGCCAAATCCCTAACCATACACACCATAACTCACCTATATACATCTTAACGCTCCCGCACCTAGGCCGCTACTACGAGTCTGTTTTCGAGATAATCAAGCATGTAGATTGAAGGTGTTACAAATCCCGACTTCTCCCTTTTCTTCTCTTTCTCTCGTCCGTCCGTCTTTTTATACCGGTCGTCGTCATGTCTTTTCTTTTTTTATTTTCTCATTCCTAATATCGATATTATCGTACTATTTTCAATAAAGAGTCGTCCTTAAGGATTCGATATCGACTCTATAGTCGAATATCGGATCTAAAGGAATCAATCATCAAATCATGTTAAGCATAATACCGTTGAAGCCGAGTAATTACGATATTACAACGTGGAGGAATTATCTCGTCTTAACAACATTCAAAACGATTTTCTAAACAACTTTTTTTTACTCCACTCTAAATATCCGATATTGATTCTATAATCAAGCATCTAATATTACGAGTATCAATATTTAAGTCGAGTATAAATTATGCTATATTTGTACGCGATTTAACAAAATTGTCGATTTTCTAAAAACAATCCCGAGAACAGTCCGCCACGCGAGTCGCACGTGCCTTGTGCGAGTCGCATGGCTGCGCGAGTCGCGCCTTTCTCGCGCGGGTCGCGTGGGTCCCTGAAATCCGTAACATAAAAAAAACTATCGTCTTAATTCTTCGAACATCTTTTCTTTACCAAAACAGCGGGTTTTTTCAGCATATTTCAGGTCTCGATAAATATTTTCATGACCTCGGTCAACGCGTGCTTAATCCATCACGCCAACTATCTTTGCAAAATCATGCATGCCATCATATTTACATCTTTTATTCAATTTTGCAAACCCTTACTAACTTGTTTGTTCATGTTTTTAGCGATTTCTTTTCTTCATTTGTTTTATTATACTAAAACGAACTTCGCATGCTAAAACAACTTTGACGTTAATTTTAGATGCATTAAATCGACCTAGCAACCCATTCAATTATTCGCATGTTTAGGCAAAACAATGTTTGCATATCATTCATCGTATTACTAACGCGCGTATTTCAAAATCAAACGATATCTTAGTAGAGGCCGCTAATGTGCGGGCGGGGTTGGGTGTTCTTTGTGAACTTCCCAACACGTACCCTCACCCCTTACTCAGAACCTCGGTTTCCGGATTTCCGAAACCATTGGCACACGAGAGTTATTCAATACACGGTATCCGATAATGTCGGTACCGGTATCAAAATGCAAAGGGACGAACCCAATAAACTCTGAAATCGGAATGAGCCATATTTTGTACACGGCCCACTAAGATATAGAGTGGGTTCGAACGGGCCCGAACTCCCACAAAGTTCGGTGGCGACTCCACTTCGATTTAAATGTCAATTCGATCCATCTCATATGGAGATTCATTCGCCTCCCCAAACCCGCGCGTGGCCGCGTCGGGGTGGACCTATGTCATGTCCACACACTCATATAGTCTGAATGTGGCTATATAACCTAAACGGTGTGATTCTAAACAGCGATGAGTGTGACTATACAACGTGGTAAGTGTGACTGCACAAAGTAATGAGTTTTATTATACGATTCAATGAGTGTGACTATACAAAATAAAGGGTGTGACTCTGAAATGCGGTGCGTGTGATTGTCCAACGTAATTCGTTTGATTCTGCAACATAAGGAATACGACTATGCGGCATAATAGGTGTGACTATACCGTGTAAAGGTTGTGATTATACCTTTAGAAAGTCACATTCTGTACGTTGTGTAGTTACTGTCCGTATGGTTCAGTGTCGCACTCTTTACGTGTTTTAATGCACTCGCAGGTACCTGTGAGGTCAGCTGTACTTCCAGGAAGTTCCGTCGGTGTGGAATTATTTGCAGGCACGCTATTTGGATATATTCATCAAAAGGACGGGAGACGATCCCGGAACGGTACGTGGTTTTTAGATGGACAAAGGATGCTCTACGTAATGTTAATGCATGTCCCCTGACAGAGAGTCGCCTAAGCGATGAGAAGGCTGTTACAGTCACGAGGCTGTTTTCTGAATTCTATGAGATCGTCAGTCATGTCAGTAGAATGGGTAAGGAAGACGTTAGTAACTTAGCTGACATCATTCGCGACTTCAGATCCGACGTGGCGCCTTTTGGTGATCCTTGTAGCAAGACGCAAGAAATAGAGGAGATCCTTGGCTGTACGAGCGCAACTAAAATAACGATATTGCCCCCGAAGAAAGCCAAGAACAAGGGCAGTGTGAAGCGGATGCTGTCTAGTAAGGCGAAGACTGCTGCAATTGTCGTGAGGCCTAAACGGTTGTGCAACAATTGCAAGAGGATGGAGCGCCACGACAAGAGGAACTGCCCCAACCCATTCGCTGAGGACCCACCTGTTGCTGACTTGTTTATTGACGTTGAGGAGGAGGAGGAGGACCTGGTAGAGGTTGCCGAGGAGGATTGTTTGTGAATATCCTCTTCCATGGAGAAACTGTTTTTTTTAAACATAAAGATTGTCGACGTTTGGAATGGTCAAGGTCTGTGATATTGTTGTCGCCTATTGCGGACCTCAATCATTTCTAATATAGCGTAGTTGTAAAACCAGGGATTGTTTTTTAAACATAAAGTTTGTCGACGTTTGAAATGGTCAAGGCCCGTGATATTGTTTTCGCCTATTGCGGACCTCAATCATTTCCAATATGACGTAGTCGTAAATCATGGGGCAAAATTGTTTTTTGTTCGGCTGTAAAAATACATTGAAATAGCAGTCGTTTGCAATCGTTTTGAAATAATATCTGTTTTTTAAAATGCGTCCTTACAGCGTAATGGGTCTTTGGAATGCATTAGTGTGATTGTGCAACGTAATGAGTGTGACTCTACAGTAGTCAGAGCGTGATTCTGTGACAAGAGGTGGAGCGTGGTTACGGTAATTGTACGAGTATGATTGTACACGATACTGACTGTGACTCTACAATATAATGACTGTGATTCTACAAATTGAAGTGTGTGACGATTTAAAGACAGAAATCTAAATTGGTTTTATGACTTGATGACTGTGATTATACACCATGTTGAGTGTGACTATACAACTTGTTGAGTGTGACTATACACCATGTTAATGTGTCTGTACATTAGAAAAATAGCGATGGAAATAGTGAAATAGCGATGGAAATATTAGTACATTAGAAAAAGTCCATCTTTTACACAACATATATAATACTTGAACCATAAAAACATTCTACGACATAATGCGAAAAACATCCATTGCTTACCATGAAACGCTACATTTTAACAGTCATTAAAACTTTAAACACATAAAAACGTCCATTACTAAACGCTACATAAAGATTTAATGACTGTTAAAATGTTCTTCAAGTTGGCCAAATCACGCTGGAACCCTTTCCTAGTGCGGAAACACTGAAGAGACCTCTTCATCAAGAGTTGGATGTAGTCGTCCAGTTCGGCCTCTTTCTCTGTATCGCCAGTGGATGCCACAAAGTTCCTCGCTTCTATGGCAGTGGTGACTAGCTGTATGGTTGTTAATTCATTGGACATTAGTGGTATCCAATAAACCATCGTACTCCTCGATCAAACTTCTGATTTCTTCTATTTTGCTTGCCATTTTTTTCTAAGGTTAAAGTGGTGAAGTTGTAAGTAGGGGCTGTAAAAAATGGCGTAGGTATTTAAAGGGAGGGAGGCAGTAAATAGGGGGCTGAAAATTCAATGGGTTAGGCAGTAAAGGGGGGGGGGGGGTGAAAGTTTAATGGGTTAAGTGGGGGGCTTTTCTTCCTAAATTAATTAGGGTTAGGAGAGTGAGGTGGTCGTTTGTGTTTCTCAATGTGCATTGAGACTCACAAACATCCCCTAACTGTCACACACATGCTGTGCATTGTTTATTTGTCGTCGACATCGGTTTTTGAACATTTTTGTGAAATAATCTGATTGTGGAAATGATTTATGTGTCGTCGACACATGGTGTGTGAATTACATTGTAAATTATTGACGGGCACCCCAATCGGATCGGTCGTTTAGCGAAGGACGAGGGGTCAAACAATATTTATAGACTCGGAATAACAAAAAAACTACTAGAGTAATCGTGGTAAGTCGAGGTCGGTCCACAGGGAATGGAACGTAGTAGTAGCGAGTCAAAAGCGACGTGTTTGGTGTCTAGAGGGGGGGTTTCTAAGGGTCGAGTGTATACTAGAAAAATGACTACAAGAATAGCTAGGGGTGATCAATCTAGGGAAAGGTGTTAGGGGGAAGTCGGGATTCAGAACTTGGAGTCTAAGAAGGTCGGAATCGAGTTTTTGTCGCAAAATTGATAAAGAGAGAATGCCACCGTTCGGTTTCTTCACCCAACCCACCTAAAAACCCGCTTTCGCGGGGAAGAAGGGCAAGTCTCTAGTTATGGTAATTTCTACCCCGAGTTTCCTCATTGATAGAAATGAGTCAAGATCGGTCTAGTTGGCCGGACTAAAACAACAATGACACAACAACCATAAACAAGACAAACCAACAAGCAAGCAACCCACCAACATCCCTTAATTCAAATAATCCAAGTCCTCATCCCTAAACCCCCCATCAAGAAATCTACTCACTAATCATAATGGAAACAACAAAACATTAATTAAGGAGAAAATAACTACAATATGCATAATAACTAAATCTAAAGAAACTAACAACAAAACAATAAGAAAACTATGATCTAACAATTACCCCCTAAACTGTGGAAGAAATAAGATCTAACAAAATAAACTAGAGAATAATCTAGAACAACATAAATGAAATCTAGAGAAACTAACAACACTAAGATAATCTAAACAAGACAATAATGAGAAAACAACATTAAATCTAAACTTGAGATTAGAGAGTAGAAGAATAATATACCAACTATGAAGATCTACAATAAACAAGAAGATTGCACAAATAAAGGTTGAATCTTTGATGAAGAGAATGAAGAACTTGTCACTAATTCTTCAATAAACCCCACAAATCTTCAAAATAAAACTTGAAATAATAATCTTCTACAAACTTGAATGTAAAACTAGAGAATTGTTGATGAAAACTACGTAGATCTACTACTAGATTACTACTAGAATTATAAAGAATTACTAAGAATACTACTAAATTACTCTACTAATGGATGGTGTAACTACACTAATGGTGGAATATGAGGATGATGATACTACACTAATGAATGGATGCCTTGGGCAACAAACTAGGGTAGATATATATATAGTAATGCCTTAATGGGTTTTTAACCTAAAGCTCAAATCCAACTTTTTGCTCCATTAGTGAGACAATCACCCTTTGCATCTTCATGGGGCAAAACCTCACCCCGCGGTTGACGAGTTAGCACCACCGGGTCAAATTTCACCCGGTGAGATTTTCTTCTCAATTTGCGATTTTTGGCGCTTTTCTCCATCGGGCGAAATTTCACCCGGTCATTTTCGCCCGGTGGAGAAGTCTCGGAAAATCTTCGGGGAGGCAAATTACCGTCGGGTGAAACTTCACCCGGTGGTGTCTCACCGGGTGAAGTTTCACCCGGTCATCTTTCTGACTTCTTTTCTTGTCTCATTCTTCGTCGTATGATTGGATGGCTTTAATCTTTAAGTTTTGTGCTTTGCTCTTTGGACGGTGTTCGCTTCTCTTGTGCTCGTGGAAGCTCGATCGTGATTTCGGTGCCAAATCCTATCAAATTGATAGAAAAACACGTAAAACGCACAAGAGGGACGCTAATGCGAGAAATACTCAAAATATGGCTATAATTGCACTCAAGACTCGCAAAACGAGGGAAAACGGGTCTAAATGGGAGGAAAAACTGTCTAAATTTAGTACACAACAATTCCTCACACTAAACCGTTGCTCGTCCTCGAGCAAAGACCCAAAAAGAAATTACAAACTACTACTACTAGCTAGACTATGCTAAGCCGATACGGGCAATTAACGGGCCCGCTCCCTCCCTTCAACTCACATCAAAATACCCATGAGGTAGAGTATTCCCATGCAAGGCAAGTTAGGGCTTGCTCAAAATGGTGGATGCGACTAAAGACACAAAAACACATAACACGAAAGAATAGACGCATCCAAAGCAAAAATAAAACACCGAATCCCTCATCGAGACGGAGGGGAAGACACCGATTACTTACCTAAAACAATAATAAACTTCCAAGATAAATCACCCATGTAAGCAAGGACCAAAGCCTAATACCATGACAATTAAGCAATAAAGATGTTGATAACTTAGCTAGATCCTCCTAATCTTCTAAAGGGGTACTACGGGGCGTAAAACGAAGTGGAAAAAGTGAACCATGGATTCGTTCGAAACTGTAGGTAGGTGCAGTCCCGCTCTCTTTGGCTAAGCCAAGAGGGTCGTTCCAAATTCGAATTTCCTAAATTAGCCCAAACAAAAAGGTAGAGCGTAACAATTATTGGGATGGATCGACTAATCACCGCTATCTTCCTACGTCGGGACTCGGTCCTCTAGTTGGTACTTCACGGCGATGAATCGATCAAAGGGGTTTTTTTTTTTGAAGGAGACGTTTTTGATGATACGATTTTCATTTGAAGCTCCTTTTCTCTCCTTTGTTTTTCATATTTTTGTGCCCTTTTCTCTTGCTTTGGTTTGTTTTTTTTGACTTTTTGATGTGGTTTGAAACCAAGCTTGGAGGTTATTTTTGTGTAACCTTATTGTGGTGATGTATAGGTGGAGGAAAAATAGGTAATCGAGAACGCACGCCATTCCCGGATAACCCATAAAAAGCGGAAAGAATTTGGACTAAAGGTGCAATGGTCATTCGAGCAAGGTCACCTAGAAAACGGGATGTGGGAACCAAGGCCTAACTCCTCCATGGGTGGTCAAGGTGGTCAAATGCAAACCCCGAAGTAAACCTCTAGTAGAAAAGGTGGACTCAAGTTAAAGAATAAACAAATTCATTGCCTTAGAGTCATTCTACTAGATTAAGG
The DNA here is from genome assembly GCA_958450325.1 of Agrostemma githago. Lineage (NCBI taxonomy): Eukaryota > Viridiplantae > Streptophyta > Magnoliopsida > Caryophyllales > Caryophyllaceae > Agrostemma > Agrostemma githago. Next base: position 51,991,783 of record OY288258.1, on the reverse strand, counting down.
TCCAAAATCTACAATGGGTTATCTACAATGGAATGTAAACTCTTGTAAAAGGTTTGTAATCGGGTTTTCGAAAAGTTTTAATCCTAGACACACTATACAAAAGCAAAAGAGACACACGAAAAAGGACAAAAGCAAATAAAAGAAAACACAAGTAAGGTCATGTACTCCATACTCCATCGACATACAAGCACACAAAATCAACCACAACACCCAAAATGCTCAACTTCGAGAGCCTCCAAATAGCAACAACCTAACTCCTCTACAAAAATAAAGAAGAAATGAGGAAGGAAATTACCAAACGGGTGCTTTCATGATCTCTTCAAATTGTGCTATTAAGGTGGTGGTTACCTGTAAGAGTAGAGAACAAGATCGTACACGGGACACGAAAACATAATGAGAAACAAGAAAAGAAAAGAAAAAGAAAAGAAAATGTTTTTGATTTTCAAGTTTTTCAATTTTTTATGGACTTTGAAAGGATTTTTGAAAAGATAAAAGATAGTAAACTCCTCCCCCACACTAAAACTGTACATTGTCCTCAATGAAAAAGTAGGGGAAGATTGAAAAAGACGGAAAAGAAAAGTAAAAGAAAAATCTTTTTGAATTTTTATGATTTTTCAAATGTTTTTGGGTTTTTCGAAATTTTTAATAAAAGAAAAAGGAAAATAAAATAAAGAAAGCGATAAAATAGTGGCGGGCCTAGGTGCAATCACATCACCTAGACCCTAGCCAAGTGGCTAAGAAAATGAAAATGAAGAAAAACGAAAAGAAAAGAAAATTAAAACGAAAGGGTGAAAATTTGAGCGTAGGTGTAGTCACTGATTTAAGAAAAAATTTGAGAAAAATTGGTTAAAATTTGGATTTTTCAAAGAGTCAATGGCGTAATCACATCGCCAAAAGACCGGGAGCAATACCTAGGCCGTTTCAGCCGCAAAAATTGATGTTATAGTGGGACAACTTGCATTTTTTTTTCAAGGTAAAGCAATCACAATGGTTATAATATGATAAAACAACAAGGAACGAGGAACAAGATTAATTCTCAGACATGCAATTGTAGATGATTAAGACTCACCGACCCAAACCACACACAAACAACACACAACATACACCACCTACCGACTTATGGAGAGGGTCTAGATTGGGTAATCATTTGATGGGAAGGAAACCGTCGGAAACCCGGGATAGGGTAGTATGCCCCCAGTGGGTTCTAACTCACTAAGGTCGTAAATTATACGACCCTCGGGTAATGTGTACTGCGCATACTCCCAAACCTCCATTCCCGACTCAGTCTTGTTCAGTCGGAATTCACCGGGACCTAGGGGTAGGTCCCAATTGTGGCAATTATAAATATTGGTTTGGTGTGTGTTGGGAACTATTAAAGCACGGTCATGGCTAATGGAGACGAGGCGATGATCGGGTACATTAAATATCCAAGTCGGAAGATAGGCCTCGTTAAGCCAAACATGATTGTCAAGTGGGATAAGGTGGTTGGTCGCATAACCCAAGTTGGTCGCAATTAAGGTCACAAGACCTCCACAGTATACAAAAGGGCGTTGAGCAACAATAATTTGGTGAAAATGCAATGCTACGACAAGTGACAGGTCTAAGGGGTTAGGGTTACCAAGCAAGGAGTCAGAAATCAATTGGAAGACGCAGACATTAAGGGTAAGAATATTATCGGTAGATGGCAAAAGGCATTGGGAGAGTATCTCGTAGAAGTAACGAATTGCGGGGTTACGGATTTCGGCGGTAAAGTTTGAATCAGGCTCAAAATCTCGTTGACCACGTACTATGCACCTCCATAAGTGTCTTCTAGACGCACTAGCTTGCAAATCACTCGGGGGTTTACTTAGTCCGGTACCCGATGAGGGTAAGCCTAAAGCTAAGCCAAACTCGGAAGTAGTCAAACAGTGATTCTTACCGAATAATCTAAATTTAAACTCTCTTGGTGCGGTCGGTTTATCGATTGTAAAGGTTCCTAAGAACTCGCAAGTAAGTTCTTTATATGTAGAAGTCGCGAGACGAATGAGTCCGCTAGTTCTGGTCCTTGACGATAACTCTCTGATATCGTCCTCTATTCCTAAAATTTCCATTGTGAACGGACAAGGCCACCTTGTGCTCTGGAAGGTCATTTCAGAGAAGGTTCGAGCTAAGGGTGTATTAGAACAAGGTAAATGTTTGAGCTTAGAAGACTTACTGTGGACGTCCGTCCGCACCGCCCGGTGCCCCTTGCGCACCCGCGCGTGACCGGCCCGGTTTTTCAACGTGTGGCGGCGGCCACCCATGCGGCCCCCTCCCTAACGGGGGCCGGTCCGATTTCACGTACGGGGCGAAGTTTCGGACCTCGATTTGGATGACGATACGGACTTGTACTAGACGGGTGGGGCACCCGTGTTTTCGTTTGGGAATCGATCGAGTCGTGGTTGTAAATGACTAGAGGCCATTTTGTTTGGTAAGGCGACCTTTTTAGTGAACTGAAGTTGTTGGCGATTTGTGGAGTCGCCATCGAGTCAATTATGGGGACTCGGAAACCGTTCAAGTCAACTTTGATCCCTTGCCGGCTCAAAGTTGAGTAGCACAGGACCTAAAGATAAAGACTTGTACCCTTAAGCACTCCATGCCTGGAATGAATCTCATTGCCAATGGTTTCGGACATCCAGAAACCGTCGATTCTGAGTTAGGGGTGAGGGTACGTATTGGGAAGCCAACATCCGATAGATGTCAACACCCAATCCCGCCCACACTATAGCGGCCTCTACTAATACATCGGTGGGCTGATCCTAGTTCTTTTGTTGTGGTGGAAGTACTGTAATATCCGTTGTTTTAACCCTACCTTTTGATACGTCGGTTGTTTAAAGACAAGTAAGTTTTGTCGTCAAAGTAATTGTGTTTACATTCTTTGCATGCGATTTCATGTGACAAGCAGGTCATGAAAAGATGCACGTAGGAGAGTAGAGAGTACTAATATTATACGTATTAGCAAATCAGTTTTAACGCGATAATACGGATATTAGTCATTATCGTGGTATACCTTACCTGGTATGCTGCTTAAGATGCATCAGTTCGGTATTAGTGGGGATGCGTCGTACCTAATAAGACGAGCACCCGGACTAATATGGAACCCGACCATAACTTTGTTCAATTTTAGTTGTTTTACGTTTTAAATTTCGTGTTAGGTGATTTAGCATGCGATTATAAGGTCATAAAAGCAATAAATCATACGAAAAACTGTAAATGCGAATGTAAGTAAATCACATAATGAGGAGTTGCACCCTCGGATTATACACTAAACGGGACTCGATGCATAGATAGTTTTAGAACGGATCTTGGAATTCTCGGGTCTATTTAGTGTGTTTTAGTGTTTGTGGTTGAAGTTTGGACGTTACTTATTTTAGTAGATGTTTGTGGGCCTAGTGCCCACATCTAATGTTATCGTAGTGCATAATAATAGAAAGTGCAAATATGGAAAGTTTTGTTTAGATGGCAACCTAGTGACTACTCGATCAACAGGCGGATCCTCCTAGCTTGACTAGTGATTCCGGCAGAGCTCCGTTACCGTTTGACTCGTCCTGCGGCTATTCCGGCAGAGCTTCGTTACTATGGACCGATTCTGTGGCTAATCCGGCAGACCTTCGGTACTAAACTTGAGCTTGTCGACACACAGGCACCTCGGTATCGAGTGGGGTGCTCGAAGGTGAGGAGTAGCGTCGATGTCGCTTTTTTGTCGGAACTACGATCGAGTGGATCGTTTGCCTTGGGTGTCGGAGTGCGAGCCCTTAGCGAGAGTTTAGAGGGAGAAGAGAAGATTGAGACGTGTTGAAATGAGGGCGTGGATGGGGGTATTTATAGGTGTTTCCGGCCCTCGTCGCCCATATAGGCGCTTGAGCTGGGGCGCACCGAGACTCAGGCGCCTGGATTGAGGCGCGGGTAGTCTTAGGTGCGTGAGGCGGGGCGGTTGGAGTTTTGAAGATACGATTTTGATACTTTCCAAAACCGAGAGACAGGAGTGTGATACTTGGCTTAATGCTTAAGTCTTCTCGCGGCTTGACCTAGCGCCGTGGGTTTAGTGGGCCTCGGGTGCTCATCCCAAGGTTCGCTTGGCGCGGTGTTAACTCGGTTCGAGTTTCGGGACCGACTCGGGGTCCCGGTGTCAAAATTGACTCTAGTTAGTGTCTATGCGACCGTAACGACACCACTAAGGCTGCCATCATGTTAGTTTAATTTGCCCGAGTAATTTATTTGATCAGTTCTATAGAAAAACTACCTGAAACAACGCGAACCTGCGTCGCGTTGCAGTCCTATCGTCATCGGGTGTTTGTTGGGCAGTTCTGCAGCCACCAGGTTCAAATATGGGTGTCTACAGAAGCCCACACTTTGACTGAGGCTTGGACAAGCGAAACTCAAAGTATAGCCGCCCAGGTTAATCGAAGATTACGACCTGGTGGCTGTCCGTTCGGGTCATTTTAAGTCCGTTGGAATACGTGTTGAGGCTCGCCAGCCAAGGCGTAGAAGTCATACATGACGTCTTCGCTTGTGGTTGCTTGCTTGGGCCCGAGCCCTTGCTTGTCATCTTGTTCTTGATTCTTTATGCGCGCGCGCTTTTTCTTCTTCGGTTTATTTAGGAATTTGTTTAATTTTTAAAGTGCTTTCGTGTGTTAGGTGTAAGTGTATTGACTTTTATTTGAACAAATGTTTTTGGGATGCTTGTGAACCCTTGATGACATAAAACGTTCGAGGGTCTCAGTCTCCACTCAAGCGGTCGTCTTCGGGATGCTTGTGACCCCTTAGGCGAAATAAAGCTAAGCAGAAATGTTCGAGGGCGTCAGTCTCCACACGAACAGTTGTCTTTTGGGATGCTTCTGACCCCTAGGACAAAACAAAATAAGATATAAAACTATTCGAGGGCGTCAATCTCCACTCGAATAGTTGTCTTTCGGGATGCCTCTGACCCCTAGGACAAAACAAAATAAGAATGCTCGAGGGCGTCAATCTCCACTCGAACACTCGTCTTTGGGATGCCTCTGACCCCTAGGACGAAATAAAATAATATTAAACTATTCGAGAGCGTCAGTCTCTACTCGAATAACTGTCTTTCGGGATGCTTCTGACCCCTAGGACAAGGTAAAACATTCGAGGGCGTCAGTCTCTGCTAGAATGAAAAATGCTTTGGAGGTATCAGACTCCTTCGAGAGCGTTGGTATCCACTCGAATCAAATTGCTGTGGAGGTTTCGAACTCCTTCGAGGGCGTTGGTATTCACTCGAATCAAATTGCTGTGGAGGTTTCAGACTCCTTCGAGGGCGTTGGTATCCACTCGCACAAATTTCTGTGGAGGTTTCAGACTCCTTCGAGGGCGTTGGTATCCACTCGAGTCAAAATGTTGTGGAGGTTTTAGACTCCTTCACTCGTTAGGCAAGAAAATTGTTGTTTGCTTATTCGTTTTAGTTAAGTCCTTTCTTGTTTTGCGGGTTTGTCTTATTTTGTTTGGGTTTTTTCTTGCTTAGTCTTGGTTTGTTATGTATTTAGGATTTGTTCAGAGTTTGTTTAGGTTAGTTCGGTTCTTATGCTTATTTCGTTATCGAGAGTGTATCGTTGACGTCGATTAGTAATTATTTCGCTCATTGTGATTTTGTTTGTTTTAAAGGTCGCATGTTTTAAGTGTGTCGAATTTCGAGTTTGCTTGCTTTGTTTTAGTTTGTGCCGGGCCATTTAGACGCGCATCTGTCTGCTGCCTAGTCTTCAGGCGCGTAGCCCCCAGCGTGCTAGGACTCAGGCGCGTCACCTGGGGCGGTCGGGTTTTTGCGGATCGGGTCTGCTTAAGTAATCGAAAATTGGGGCGATCGTTCATTTCACAAAGAATTCGAACGCGTCATCCTCTTCGCCCCAAAATCGGCTTCCCAACTTTTCTTACCAAATTTCGTTTCGATTTTCGCTATTTACGACCATGTCGACTCCGGGTAAGTGCTCTTTGCTTGTTTAATGTCGGTTTTGCTTGATTCGATTGATTATGAGTTGGTTTTGTTGAAAACCCTAGAAAATCGATTTGGGTGTCTTTTAATCACTATGTTTCGATGCTTGTGCTTAATCTCATTGTTAAATTAAGGTCGATTAGAGATTGCGGAAGTAGTTATAAGCTTAATGAGGATGTCCAAGGTGCGACAATGGCTTCTTGTGGAAATGTGTTTGTAATGCTAGGGTTAAGGACCGTTTCCCGCTTATTCACGTGTTTATTTTTCGTAATTTTGTTCAAATAGTTTTTGCGAGGATGTGGGTAGTTCTCTTGTCGATTCTTATGGGCTAGGATGATTTTTAGAACCTTACGTAAGGTTTTGTGTGTCTTAAGACAAACCAAAAGATGTCGTAACGATGCCCGATTTTCCCGAAACCACTTCCATTGTGACCGGGATCAAAAAAGCGTGCTAGGGGTCTTTTCGGAATTTTGATATCCTTATCCGAAATTTTGACCTTATTTTGACCTGTTTAAGCTGGTTTAGCCTGACTAGGGTTATGTTGTTTTTTGTTTTTGGTTTTGTTTACAGCTAGAGATGATACCGAGCGTTCCGAGGGAACTTCCTCGGTTGGTGCTAGTACTAGTGCTAACGAGGAGGTTATTGGGGCGAGTTCACATACTCCCCGAGGAATTCGCATGAAACATCGGAGTATCTTGTCCCAGCGCCGTGATCCCGAGACTATTAATGAGGCTGAGTTTGATAGAGTGAAGAAGCGTAAGTTTCCAGAGACGGTGGCTAGGAGGGCTCACGTTCCGTCTCCTGTACCGGAGGATGAGGAGATCGTTTATGAGGATCTCGAGTGGGCCCGGGACTGAGATGGTCATCAGCTGATGTTTCATCTTGATCTTCATATTTCTAACCGCATCGTGCGGGGCATGGTGAGTGTCCTATCCGTGTTTGTTAGTTAGGGCTTAGATTTTTGGCTCACGTTAGGCTAGGTTTGCTTATCCTCGCATTGTTTTGGTTTGCAGTCCCCAGGTCCGATGAGGACTTTCTCGGGCCTTACCACGTGTCTCGACGTTTACTTTCAGAAGTTGACCCCACGGTAAAGGGGATTATCGCGAGGACCGCTCTATGTCCCGTGGTTGACCAGTGGGTTAGGTTAGTGGGTTGCAAGACTAAGTGCAACCTTATGGTGATTAGGGCGATGATAGATCGCTTTCATGATACTACCTCGACCTTCCACATGGCTTTTGGGGAGGTCGGGATGACCCTAGAGGATTTTGGGATGATTAGCAGTCTGCCCTGGGGGCCGGATAGGATTAGGTGGGCCGCCGGGGGTCCTAGTCTAGACAGCGATGAGGTGCGCGGTCTCATTGGGGATTATTTGCCGCGTGAGGCATATAGCTCACCTCATGCTTTGGTGAGTTCTTACATTACCGATCACCTCGAGCGGGCGGCGATGTTAGAGGGTTGAGAACCCAACACGCCAGAACAAGATGCCCGATTGTGGTTGTGGTACTTCCTAGGGTCGACCCACTTCTCGGACAAGGGCGAGAGGTTTAGCACTAGGATTTTGCCTTTCTTAGATGACCTGACTCAGCTAGGACGCTACGATTGGGTGACCGCGGCTTTCGCGGAGATGACTCGCTGTCTGCAAGTCATGGTGAGGCCGTTGGCGATAGAGTCGGCCTCAGCTGTGCCCATTGTGGGTCCGGGCCTTATACTGGAGGGTAGTTGCTCTCTTTGCTTTTGTATTTCGATTTCTACCCGTTTTTGGCTTTGTTTTTCAAAAGTTATTTCGGGATTTTACAGGCTTAGATCTATTCCTACTTCCCGTGTTTGGCACCTAAGACGGTGCGGGTGCACCCAAAGAGATTCTCGGCGGGAATCGAGTGGAGGCTGGCTCAGCCTAAGAGCACAATCAGCCACTAGTCGACAGAGAATGCGCTGGTTAAAAAACTACGCCTCGAGGATGTAAGTTTTCTTCTTATAGTCTATTTTGTTCAATAGCCTCCAAGGTTTGGGATTCATTGGGATGTTGGTTCTATTTCTGTAGTTTGTGGCCCGTCCTTGGGCCAATTATGAGGGCGTGTCGGAGTATGTGGCTACGGAGCTGAGGTCGCGGAGTTATAGGAGGATGCTTCTTCCTGCGTTGTTTCGCCCAGTTTGGTATCTGGGCGAGCGGTTGGTGCGTCAGTGTCTGTATGACGATTTTAGGGTGCCGGTTGATCCTCCCCGGACCATGTTCAGACAACAGACAGCCATAGAGGTCCTCGAGGATAGGGACGGAGAAGGGGGCGATACACTCTTGATGCCTGGTGCCTCCTACCTATCTCACGTTACCCGGCGGTTAGCTTGGTATCACCTCATAGTAATGTTCTAACTTTGGTTCTAAGATATGTTTTGCAGTTTATTATTTCTTTGCCCTTTAACTGACCAATTTGTTGTCTTTTCAGCTGGCCGAACCGGTTGACGAAATACGGCCCCCAGATTTTCCCCTGACGCTGCTTAGCGTGGATGCGGCTGGGATACCCTTCACTGAGCCTCTCCCCCCGTGTTCTGCCGAGGAAATGGATGCCGGGATAGAGTGGCGCGACCAGTTATACTGGGTAAGTTTTTGCTTTTGTTTTCGATTTCGGTTCTAAGGTTTAGGTTTGGTTTATCTAACCTCTATGGTTTTACCTCTCAGGTTTCGTCGGCTTGCCATCAGCGGCTGTGGCAGGATGCCAATTTTTTCCGGGCCTATGCCTCGAGGATTTTCCGTGACACTTCGAGACCTTGATCGTTGAGTTTGCATGACTAGAGTGGCTTTCTAGGTTGCTTGTGTGTGTTATCCTAATGTTTGGCGTATTCGCAGGATGTCCCGGATACGGTGGGATAGTTGGAGACTCGGGTGACCGAGCTTGAGGCGAGAGAGGTTGAGTCACAGCGGCTCCTGCAATCTCGGGCTGATGAGATTGCCTTCCTTAAGGAGCAGCTGGCTCGGTTTCGGGGTGAGACCTTTATACAGGGTGAGGCCAGGCATCGGATCGAGAGGGAGACCGAGGCTGAGGCCGAGGCTGAGGCTATGGGTGCTAACGAGGAGGTTGAAGGAGTCCCTGAGACAGCTACCTTAGACATGCTGTCGGGGATGGATGGTAGTGAGTCTCCTCTTATAGACTTGGAGGATTTAGGTTTAGATGACAACATTTCTGAGGTCGTGATGGCCATTGGCGGGGCTTCTAGGGGTCCTCCCTAGCCTCGATTTGTGTATGAATTTGTATATTTTGTATATTTGCTTTTAAATTCTTAGTATTTGAACTAGCTGGATTAGTCTTGTGTTTTTATTTGGCTAGTTGTTTAGCTAGATTGACAAGTAATCACTCTTTGCGTTCATTTGTTTGCGAGTTGACATAGTTTAAGGTGTGTTAGCATTGGATGAGAGTATGAAAACAGTTCCTTTCGGATGTTTTGAAATGCGTTAGTTTGAGCCGGGAATCGGATCAGGTAGTATGTAGGTTAAAATGTTTTGACTCGAGATGTAAAATATGAACGTGCTTTGACCGAATGTGTTAAGACATCAGCGTGGACATTTAGAACGAGACCGTAGTTGAAATTCGGGCGACTTTTGAAAAAAAAAGTTAGACCACTTTTTATACATTCATAATATTGCCTTGTTAGGCTACAGACGCGACTTTACGACGACCGTTAAAAAGCTACGACACACCTAGGTGGGGTAGCTTATCCCCCTAAAAAGATAAAAAACGTCTAAGTCTAGTGCGTCCGACGAGTGAACTCACGTTTCTATAGCACTTGCACGGGTATCTCGGTTTTCGGGGCGGGTTGTAGTGACTTCGGGAGGTCGTTCCCGATGTTCGAGGCATAGGATGATATCTACGGTGATGATGTAGGGTCCAAACTTATATCCCTGGGTTGCTCGGGATGTCGCCTGCCTGGTTACAAGCGCTTGGGCTGAGGCTACCGGGTTCCGGGCCGCTTGGGCTCGGGCGGCCAGAGACTCGGGCGCATGGGCCGGTGCGGTTTGAGCCCGGGTTATGGAAATTTTCCGTGGTTTCCTAATTCTTGTGGGATTAGGGCTATATATACGGGTTGTGGGTGCTTGTTTTAGACATACTAGAATATCCATAGGCTACAGTACACCTATATTTAGGGTCATGTCGGGTTTCGGGAATACCTAAACCGAGTGGGCGGGTTCTTTTAAGAAATGTAACCCCGAGGTTAGTTCAAATGACGGTTTGTCAACGGTTGTGGCGCTAAGTAGGGTCAATGTACAATATAATTTCTTACGGGCATGTTCTACGTTTTGGGACCCGAAGTACCATGTGTTTTCCTTTCCCGGGGGTAAAGTTTGTCCTTTTCCCGAAGAGATAGATGCTATAGGTGGGTGGAGCTCGGTTCGCCCTTGTGTTCCCTATGGGGACGATGCTTATGTGGAGCGGTTTTACCACTTTTTGGACCTTTCTTCATTAGAGGAGGCCAAAGGCTATTTTAGTGTGGAGGGTCTTAACTTAGAGTTGCTTTTTAGGATATTCTCACAGGTTGGCTCTCCTTATGTTTCGGCCTTAGCATGCAGGCGTGCTTTTAACATTGTTATTGCCTGCTATTATCTTTTTGAGGATGCGCGGTCACGGGAAGGTTGGGGTAACCCTTGTGTTTTGGATGTGGTAGCGGCAATGGAACATGGTCGATCACCCTCTTTGCTTATCTTGGGTGAGCTTGTTCTGGGTCTTGATGCTAGCGCCCGGTTACAGGGGACACCTTCTCAGGGTTCTAGGATTATCTTACAGGTGTGTTTTTTTTGTTTCCCCCTTTTCTCTTTTTTTTTTGGTTTTGTTTTTGTGGTTTTGATGTTCTGTAGTGGTTTGTACAGGTCTGGTTGCAGGAGCAGCTTGTTTTGGTCGTCCCTCCCCGGTGTTTTAAAGATTATAGTTACAGGGGTTTCACGGGCCGGAAGTTGGTGCAGGTGTGGATTAAAAGTCCCGAGGAAAAGGATTGGCTTTTTATTTGGTCAAAGGATATGTTGTTATCAGGTGGTCTGTCCCATGGTGGAATATTAGTGGGCGTACCGGGTTTCCATTTTCATCTTCAACGTGGGCTTTGTTAGTATTATCCGTGAGGGATCAGGTTTATATTTATCCGGGTTTATTGTCGCATCAAATGGGTGTCCAACCTTCTATTCCAAAGGATGCTAAAGTTGTTTCTGGTTATGACCCATGGACGGAGGATTCTCTTAGGGAGTTCAGGGTGTCTTGGGAGCGGAGGTTCTTACATCCCGTTGTTCGACCGACCGAAAATGCTCCCGTCCGGCAGGGGGTTAGTGGACACCCGTCAGGACGGAACAACCTAAAGGCTAGGAAGAAAGCGCCGCTAAAAGGCGGGGAGGAGACTCGAGAAACCGTTACTAAGGAGCTAACCAAAGACAGAATTACCGATCCTAGTCCCGTCAGTTCATCTAAACGGGACAAGACTAACGAGACCCATACTGAAAATGTGGAGGAGGAAAGAAAGTGGGATTTGCTGGACTCGCGTTTGGATAGGGCGTTAGAAGCTTGCTTTCAGAAAATCGAGGATGAAGAACGCAAGCAGGCACACCCGAACGGCAAAGGGAAGTTGGACTGGTAGAGCCCAGCCATTTTGTATTATGTGTTATTAGTTGATAATATGTGGCGTATTAGTACTAGTTTTTTGTGAAATTTTGACACGTTGTTGTTTTCCGGGGTGTTCGGATTTCAAGTGCTTGATGTAAATGCCTCGACAAAGGCTCGATTTAACCAGTTTTGTTATTAATGAGAAGCACATCATCATCATCATCATCATCATCATTATTATTATTATTATTATTATTATTATTATTATTATTATTATTATTATTATTATTATTATTATTATTATTATTATTATTATTATTATTATTATTATTATTATTATTATTATTATTATTATTATTATTTGGTGGCTCGCAACTCGATTCTTCATTTTACCCAGAGCGCTCTTTCGGGTTTTCACTCCGTCCTCGGCTCACCTTTTTTGTTTTCTCTCTTTACGGCTCGCAACTCATTTCTTCATTTTGCCCGGGACGCCCTTTCGGGTTTTCACCCCGTTCTCAGCTCGTCGTCTGTGCTTCGTTATTTTAAAATCACTCATTGGCCGGGACGTGAAGGTAGTCCCGGTTTATACATGAATCGATTAATCGATTTTTGCTTGTTTGGTTGTTTATTTGGTTGTACCCGGAGAAGGGTTGCCTACGTATCCGCTTTTAGACGGAATCAAACCATGTTCGTAGTTCTCTTAAAGATGTGAGTGATTTTGCTTTAGACTCATTTATGCCAATTATCGATGCGAACTTGATTTTTTTTTTTTTGCTTTATTTTTGCTTCCCCCTAACACTACAAGAAATACTTCATATAGCTACCATCCACGCGCGACTGAGAAATTCAGTCGCTTATTTAGCGACTGAAAGTACAACGCGCAACCAATATTAGTCGCTGGACGAGGAGACGGATTTAAAAAAATTAATTATCCGTAGCGACCGAAATCAGTCGCTAAAATAATGGACGCGCGATCGATTTCAGTCGCTAAAGTAAAGACCTAGCGACCGATTTCAGTCGCTAAGTTTGTGACCTAGCGACTGAAATCAGTCGCTAAAAAAAAGGACGCGCGACCGATTTCGGTCACTAAAGGTTGTATATTTTGACATAGTAGTCTGCATTGTATATTTTGGGCAAATTATTTCAATATTATGATGTCAATTTCTAACTTTCTACTATTATATGTCTACAGATATGACGTTGGGCAGCAGGCTGCGGTATGGTAGTTCGAGCAGCAACAGGGAGCAGCAACAACAGAGGGCCAAGAAGAGAACCGGCGGGAGGAGGTTCGATAAGAGGATAATGAGGAGGAGGTGAACAACGATGAGCAACCAGAACAACCGCAACAGGATCCAGGGCTTCAGTATACAGACGACGGGCGCTTGATTATTAGCCCCGAGAACACATGGTGAGACATTATATTTCCTTTTTTTGTGAGACATCATCTTATTTCACTCTTTGGTGTAGGCTTCGGACTCGTGCGGTGGTGACTGGCGTCAAGGACAGTTTTATGAATGAATTGACTACTTACTGCACTAGTTGGACCAAGGTGCCGTAGTGGCAACGGGAGAAGTGGTTTGCCAACTTCAAGGTGCACCAATTTTTTTGTTTTATTAGTTATCTGTTATTGTTTACGGATTACTAATACAATGACAACAAACGATCTTGCAGTTGAAACACTGTTACAACGACGGTCTCGAGGTGGCTGCAAGTGACCGATACATGGGCGTGGTGAAGGAAAGATACAAAGACATGATGTGGAAGTTGGCGAACGATAGAAAGGTGCAGAAATTCCTTAAAGGTTTGATTACTCAATTAGTGTTAGTACTTGAATAGAAAGTTGTATATATCTTCAAAACGATTATTGATCTCAAAGTGTATAAATTGTATGTGACGCCATTCAACAGTTCAAAGAAGCCCGCTCCGACTCAAAGTTCCTTAAAAGATCCGTCCAGGCAAAGAAGAACAAGAGGCGGGGAGGGGACCCCGAGGTGGAGGCGGAGCGCACCCACTACGGTGGGTCGCAGTCGATGCACCAGCGGGCTATGAATGTTAGTATTTCGTTACCTTTGATTTTTATTTTGGATTCTAATTTAATGTTTTCATTATAAATATAAATGAGAAATCTACATGTACTGTCAACAGTTGAAGAAGCAAACCGGAGAATTTCCTCCGCCTGCGCAACTATTTCTCGTCACGAAGACCAAGGGGAACGAAACCACCGGTCGATCATTCGCTACGCAGAAGGACGCCGACATTTGGGTAAGTTTCAAACATAAGGCTTCTTTACTTTTTTTTCTTTACAACTCACCTAATCATGACTTCAATTTCTTTCAGAGCTCGTATTTTGAGGCCACTAGAGCGCCCGAGAACAAAGGTGTGGACCCGAGCGCGATTTGATTCAGAGTCGCGGATGGATACCGCAATGGAGCGGTGTACGGTACGGGGAACACTCATTCCCCGTACTGGACACCACCCAATGCTCGGAGGGCCCATGCGACCTCAACGGAGTGTGTACCATCCGAAATGGCTGAGATGAGGTCGAAATCCGAGGGGAGAGGCGCTACGGGCGGCTATGGCTGAGAAGATGAAGGAGCACGATGAGAGGCTGAAGATGCAGGAGTCCGTTAACCTGCAAATTCTGGAAGAGCTACAGCGCCTTAGGAGCATGCAGCAGCAGAACTGCAACTCCGGCCCTACTCCCCGATTCTGAGATCCTAGAGACCCTTTCGGTGGCGGTGGTAGTGGTGCGTCAGCTATTTTTCCCTGTTAGCTGAGTAGATTGAATGAAAATAGTTTGTAGTATGTGAATGTTTGTTGAATACAGTTTGTAACAACACTTTTAATTTAGTGTATTAAAGACATTTGCGTGCTTGGTTGCCAATTCTGGAGTGTGAAGCTGGCATAACGTTTGGAACGACGTTTGAAATGTTTGGAGTGATGTGTGGAACGTCTTTTGGTTGTTGGTTTGTGTTTTTGTGCAGATTTTGGCTATAAACAAAATAAATAAAATCGGCCTATTTCAGGTTCGGTAGGGACCGATTTCAGTCGCTAATTTTGTCATTTAGCGACCGATTTCAGTCGCCGAAGGACGCTCAAAGATGCCACATCACACCCCTTAGCGACTGAAATCAGTCGCTAATCTGACGCTCCCAGCGACTGAAATCAGTCGCTAAAGGTCTGCCATAGCGACTGATTTCAGTCTCTAACTTTAGCGACCGATTTCAGTCGCGCGTGGGATTTAGCGACCGATTTAAGTCGCTAGATGCGACTATCTGTTGCTACTGTTTCTTAGCGACTATTAACTGTCGCGCGTCTCTTTTTAGCGACAGATGACGGTGGCTAAGAGTAGTCGCCCCAAACTTAAATTTTGTAGTGTAAGTCAGAGGTCAGGATGTGGTTGCTAGGGCGTCTATGGGTAGTATCGTTTGAGTTGATCCATGTTGGTCAGGTTTGAGAACTCTTGACCATCTAGGTCAGTGAGGATCACGGCGCCCCCCGAGAGTATTTTCTTAACGAGGTAGGGGCCCGCCCAATTTGGTTTGAATTTCCCTCTAGGGTCGACGGGAAGGGGTGCTCTAATGGATTTGATCACTAAATCTCGCTCGTGTATGTTTCGGGATTTCACTCGTTTATTATAGGCTCGTTGGATGCGTTGCTGGTAGGCTTGTACGTTGGATAGGGCATGTATCCTACGCTCGTCTAGGAGTACTAGCTCGTCATATCGTTTTCGGTTCCATTCTTCTTCGGAAATTCTGCTCTCGGCTAATATCCTTGGTGATGGTATTTCTAGCTCTATGGTTTGCACGGCTTCAGAACCGTAGGTTAGGTAATACGGTGTGGCTCCAGTGGGTGTTCTATAGGATGTTCGGTATCCCCATAAGGCGAAAGGGATCTTGTTTGGCCAATCTCGATAATTGTCTATCATTTTCTTAAGGATCGTGGTTATGGTTTTGTTGGCTGCTTCTACGGCCCCGTTTGTTTGTGGTCTATAGGGTGATGATTTATGTCTTTGGATTTTGTATCTGTCGAGGAGTTTCTGGGTGTCGGCCCTGAAGTGAGCCCCCTGGTCACTGATGATCTCGTGAGGTATGTCGTAGCGGCAGATGATGTTATTTTGTAAGAACTTCACTACTTGTTTTGAGGTTAGTATGGTGTAAGAGGCGGCTTCTACCCATTTGGTGAAGTAATCGAAGGCCACTAGTATAAAACAGTGTCCGCCGGTTCCTGATGGGTGTACTTTTCCTATGATGTCTATTCCCCAAGTAGAGAAAGGCCAGGGTGTGGCTATGGTGTGTAGAGGATAAGGAGGTAGGTTTTGGACGTTGGCAAATATTTGGCAATTGTGGCAGTGTTGGACATGAAGTCGACAATCTGCCTAATAATAGCCCAGTCTCATTATTTTTCGGGCCAGAAGGTGTGCACTCATGTGGGGTCCGCACTCTCCATCATGTACCGCTTCCATGACTCTCTCGGATTAGTTTTTGTTTATGCACCTAAGGAGGACTCCTTGTGGGGTTCGTTTGTATAGTAGTCCTTGATTCAGGACATAATGGGTGGCTTGTATTCGTAGGGCTCTTTTGTTCTTGGTGTTAGTGTTGGGCGGGTATGACCCATGGGTTTTAAAGTCTAAGATTTCTTTGTACCAAGGTTCTTCGGGGGTATTGTCGGTTTCGAGGCTATGGATGTAGGCCGGTTCTTCGCTTCTCTCTATGCAAATGGGCATAGAGAAAGGTGATCGGGCATGTTTATCAGGGAGGCTAGTTTGGATAACGCGTCAGCGAATTGGTTTTCTTCGCGGGGTATGTGTATGAAGTCGATTTCAGTAGATTCTCGGGGTATTGTTTCCACCTTGGTTTGGTATGGGGTTAGGCTTTCGCTATAAACCTTCCAGGTGCCCGTGGCTTGGTTGATTACTAGGGATAAATCTCCATGTACTCTAAGGTTTTTAACTCCTAGGGATATGGCTGCTTTAAGACCTATTAGGCAGGCTTTGTATTTGGTCATGTTGGGGAAGTTTAATTGGATGGAGGTCCGTTCGTTGCAGGTTTATTATTGTTTGGTGATGGGTCGATGATGGGCTAAGCCTAGGGTCATTGTTTCCGATTTCTTCTTTAGAGTGAAGCTAAATGGGCCGTTTGTTGTAGCCCTTGCGTTGTAGTCAGTTGTCATCGATAATTAACATAAAGCCGAATCTTTAAGCGTTTAAAGTAAACTGTTAAAAGAAGGTTGAGCGATTGTCGAGGCATGTTTGTAAAAAAAAGAAGTTGTTTCATTGATAATATTGTAGACGGGCTAGATGCCCGCGATTTTGTATTGAGGGAGGCGGAGGACATGTCCCTCGAGCCTCCCTGGACTCGATAAGGAAAGAAAACAAGACATTTATTATTATTACTAAGTCTAAGCCTTAAGATGAACTAGACTCTGACTAAGACTGGTTACACCTCTAAGGGGTTGGCTACTACGACCTGGTCGCATCGCGACTTTGACCCCGTACGCTCTCCGGACCTCGGCGTATGCCATTACCCCCGGGGATGTTCCTCTCGAGCGGTGCTTCGAGGTGACCCTCGGGGTCGACTCATTGAGGGGTTTAAAGTGGCTTGTGACGACTACCGATGTTACTATCTCCCCCTCCGCCACTGAGAAAGTGAAGTCCGCCTTTTGCCGCTTTGCTGGGGAGAACATCCTTGCCTCGATCAGTTCCTCGATGACATGTTTCAAAGTGAAATATGCCTCGGTGTCATGTCCAATTCATTGGTGGAATAGGCAGTAGGCATTAGGACTCCAACTCTTGCTACGTTTGCCCACCGGCGGGTCTGGAGTGGGACCCAAGGGGGTGAGCAATCCTTGGTCAATCAAGCGTTTGAGGGTCTCGGTGTATGATGAGTTGATTTTGGTAAATTCTTTCGGGGTGCACTAGCTTTGTTTGGTAGTATCTTGTGAGGTGTTGAGGTTATTTCATTGTCGTTCTCGGGGGATCTTGCACGTACGGAGTATCTGGGTGATCCGCTCGGGGTGTGAGTATGGTAATTGATCGAACTGGCATTTGGTTCGCTTTCTGTGCCCTCGTTTTCGAGGAAGTTGAGGCGGCTATCAATTTGACGCATGAAGCTGGTCAAGCGGTCTGCTGAGGTGCAGACATCATGGACTACTTGGGTTAGGGTGTTGACATCAATGCAGAGGTTTTCGATCACTCCTGGGTCTGAAGACATGTTGAGGGACTTATTTCTGTAGGACAAAGTCAAAGGTCAGGACGGATTTGTCGGACGTCTGGAAGACTCGAAGGATGCTCGCGACTGAGTGACGCGAAAATTAAATGAGACCATGGACTCGCGAGTGTGTGCGGTCACTGGTTTAGGGACTCAGGTGCTTTAGACTCTTGGTGTATTCGGCGAGACGCCTAATGAATTTGAAATCTCTATAACAAGATGATTTGACACAAACCTCAGATACAAGGTTTAAAGAGGAATTTTCGAAATAAGACGACCCGAAAAGTAAGACCTCGAGTTTAAGTGATCCTAGTAACTAACAAGGACAGTTAATCACACGATTGTACGACGTAAGAGATTGATCGTGATCCCGGCTCAGGATCAAAGAATTTTGATATTTTTTCGAAAATGACCGATTCTCGCGGAGGGAAGTCTTCTCTTTTTTTTGAAAACTGATTTCGTAAGATTAGGGTGACGATGATGTGGTGACATCGCTTGTGATGTGAAAGTGTGTTGCTATATACGTGTGTCGGGAATCCGATGATAGCAAAGTTGTAAAAACTTTCTGAAAGGAACGTGGTTCTCAGGGGAACCTTTTTTGAAAATGATAACGTTATGCTTTTATCTAAACAACTATTAATTAGCTAGTTCGATACTTGTAGTGGGTGTGTGTGGCGTCTTAAAGGTGTGAAACTAAACTCTTATTTAAAGAACTTAGGTGGTGAATAGTGTTTTTAGAAAAAAAAACTTTTAAAACGAGTGACCCACGTTCGTCGGCTAGCATCTGACGGTGGGTACTGATATATTGTGGAAAGCGTTTTGAGGATGTGGCCATCTTGGGTTCCTTGACTTCATTAATTGAAGCTTTGGTTAGGTTAACGGTATGTGTGTAAAAACCTTTCTTTTTTTGGGTATGTAACCGTTTGGTGCACCTTGATCCCTTTAATTGGGAGTCTCGGTGGTGTTAGCGGTATGTGTAAAAACTTTTCTTTTTGAAAATAAAATGTAACCGTTTGGTGTGCCTGGATCCCATTAATTGGGAGTCTCGGTAGTACTAACGATATTTGTTGTTTGACGGGTTTTACTTTAGCCATGTGATGGCGTTTGAAAATATGTTTCGTTTGAAAATGTTGAGTGTAAAATTTTCCATGACGAAGGCATTTGAAAAAGTTTTTCCGTTTTTAGAAATCGTGACTTGATCGGAATATCGGCGATTAAGAGGTCGTTTTGAAAAGATGATATATTTTCGAAAATGGAATTGGATGCGGTTGAATATGTTGGCGTGGTTGAATCCAGATCTTTAGTGTTTTATTTGGGTTTGGTTGTTCAAACACGCTACACATAACTAGGAATGCATACACTCATGCAGGATGCAGACACGGGTAGGTTAGGGTAGGCTACTGCCCACGACTAGTCTTTACTTAGGCATTGACAATGATCTGGGGAGACGAGTGTCATACCGTCCATTCGGAACTATCCACTTATTATTCCCGCGGAGTACGCGTTAGGCGGTCGGAGTGTCAATCGAGGATCTCTCCGCGTGTCCCTAAAGATCTTACCGCGAAGAGGTCGATTGGTCCTGATATCGGTTAGGGTGGGCTTTTAAAGGACAAAACTTGTAGTGACCACAACTAGGAACTAAGAAATGAGCTTCACCGACCACGTTCAAGTTACACCACCGCTGGAATCTTATTCCCAAATTCCCCATCGGAGTCGCCAAACTGTGGACGTCCGTCCGCACCGCCCAGCTCCCCGCGCGCGCCCGTGCGGGACCGGCCTGGTTTTTCAACGTGTGGCGGCGGCCACCCACGCGGTCCCCTCCCTGCCGGGGGCCGGTCCGATCTCGCGTACGGGACGATGTTTTGGACCTCGATTTGGATGACGATCCGGACTTGTACTAGACGGGTGGGGCACCCGTGTTTCCGTTTGGGAATCGATAGAGTCATGGTTGTAAATGTTTAAAGGCCGTTTTGTTTGGTAAGGCGACCTTTTTAGTGAACTGAAGTTGTTGTCGATTTTTGGAGTCGCCACTGAGTCAATTATGGGGACTCGGAAACCGTTGAAGTCAACTTTGATCCCTTGCCGGCTCAAAGTAGAGTGGCACGGGACCTAAAGATAAAGACTTGTACCCTTAAGCACTCCATGCCTGGAATGACTCTCATTGCCAATGGTTTCGGACATCCAAAAACCGTCGATTCTGAGTAAGGGGTGAGGGTACGTATTACGAAGCCAACATCCGATAGATGTCAACACCCAATCCCGCCCGCACTTTAGCGGCCTCTACTAATCAATCGGTGGGCTGATATCCTAGTTCTTTTGTTGTGATGGAAGTACTATAACATCCGTTGTTTTAACCCTACCTTTTGCTACGTCGGTTGTTTAAAGACAAGTAAGTTTTGTCGTCAAAGTAATTGTGTTTACATTCTTTGCATGCGATTTCATGTGACAAGCAGGCCATGAAAAGAGGCACGTAGGAGAGTAGAGAGTACTTATATTATACGTATTAGCAAATCAGTTTTAATGCGGTAATACATGTATTAGTCATTCTCGTGGTATACCTTACCTGGTATGCTGCTTAAGATGCATCGGTTCGGTATTAGTGGGGATGCGTCAAACCTAATAAGGCGAGCACCCGGACTAATATTGAACCCGACCATCACTTTGTTCAATTTTAGTTGTTTTATGTTTTGAATTTCGTGTTAGGTGATTTAGCATGCGATTGTAAGGTGATAAGTTCAGTTTGTAGTGCCTATTTGTTGTGTTTTGGTCCCTTTTTCCTTGTGGAATCGCTCCTCTGGAGCGATTCATGGGCTTCTTACGCTTCCTTTAGTTCGTTTCAGGTTCCCAAGGCCGAATTGGAAGAGTTGGAGCGATTCCGACTCAATACATACACATTTTGGAGCCAACGAGATAAAGGAACGATGACTCGAGACCTTGGAATCGACCCCGAGACCTTGGGACCCAATCCCGAGCCTCAAAGACCCGATCCCGAGTTCCGAGAATCGGTGGAAAGCCCATGAGAGGCAAGGAAGGACCAAAGAGTGTTTAAGGAAGGCATACAAGACCCATCCCGTTCGGGATGAGGTGCTACTTTGAGATGGCTGCTGTGAGCCCATCCCGGTCGGGACCATCCCGTCCCGATCGGGATGACAGAGCCGTCCCGATCGGGAAGCTACAGAGGCAGCACGGGCTTCTTCTTTTCTTCTCCTTCATTCTTGTACCCATATATATACTCCCTTCTTGTAATTTTAAGAGATCTTATGTTAACCTACATTAGTTTAAGCCTCAAAAACCCTAGATTTACTCTCACTCATTAGCCTTAATCTTCCATTAATCTTAGTTAATCTTTAGTTGATTATTGTAATTAGTTCTTGTATTAAGAGGATACTTGAAGAATTCTCCAAGATTGACAACCTTGGGTTTTATTTGGTTCTTATTTATACAAGATTTCATCTTTTCATCCTCCTAGTGTTGGTATAACCTTTCTTACTCTTGTCTTTGTTTATTCAATCTTGTTTCATCTTTTTATTGTTATTGTTGTTAGTTGTTCATAATGAATGCTTGGATGTTTAGTTTGTTTTCTCTTATTAATGTTAGTTTCTCCTTTATAATGAGTGAGTAGTTTCTTTGTGGGGTTAGTAGGGGGATTAGGGGTATATTATGGATGATTAGGGTTGATTGAGGGGAAAAGGTTGTATCTTTGTTGTTAGTCACATTGTAGGCACTCTATGTGTTTGTTGATATGCTTGTGTGAGTTGTAGTGGCCATGCTTCCCGTGCATGTATTCGTCTTCTCACTGATTGTTTATTTTGTGGAAATGTTGAGGATAGTCATAGTCACGAGAGTGCCGACTAGAGTCTAAGTTGCGAGAGCCCGGACTCACCTTGACATCGGTCTAAGTTGCGAGAGCCCGGACCGACTCTAGCGATTAGGAGACACCTTTACCCTTGATCACCCCAATT
Source organism: Agrostemma githago (assembly GCA_958450325.1). Classification (NCBI taxonomy): domain Eukaryota; kingdom Viridiplantae; phylum Streptophyta; class Magnoliopsida; order Caryophyllales; family Caryophyllaceae; genus Agrostemma; species Agrostemma githago. The sequence continues at coordinate 51,970,074 of OY288258.1, read as the reverse complement.
ATCCTTCTACCTCTATGAACCCGACCTACCCCACTTCTTTCCATATTTGAGTTCACCGTCTTAGTTAGTCATAGTTCTTCTAGTTTATTCGTTAGTACGATCATTAGTCCAGTTCTTACTCCTCCTTAATAGTTTCCATTTATCGCTCCTTTGTGTTTGTTTGGTAATTTAGTCTCTTTGTAGGCCGACCTAGTCTAAACTTTGGTATACCGTCCTCGTGGAATCGATCCCGACTTGCCCTAGCTACCCACTAGGTTAGTCGGTGTTATATTGTTGGCTAGGGACGTGACGAATCCCTACCATCAATTTGGCGCCGTTGCCGGGGACGGTGCATTGTTTAGACTTAGTTTGCTTATTTCTAGACTTAGTTACCCTTCTCTGTGTTCTCCCATCTTCTCTTGTGAATATTCTCTAGTTTTTCTTCTTTTTCTCTTTGTCTCTAGTTGTGTTTGTTATTGTCGTTGCCTAGTGCCCATAAAGCACTAGGTGTTCTTACGTTTGTTCTAGTGCGTAGTGTATGCCTAGGAGGGGAGGCGACTTCTATCTCTTTAATCCAGAGCCGGAGAGACTCTTTCGAGCCTTTCGCCAACGGACGATTAATCGGGTTAGGATCTCTCAACCAAGTGCAAGCACCACTCATCAAGGGCAAGCCCAAGGAGCCGACTTAAGCATTTCACCTCGAGAGACGGCCGGAGGGACCTTCATCAATCCCTTCGGTGATTCTTCTCCTAGTTCCCTCTCCTCCTCTACATCAACACTCTCTACACCACCATCCTCTCCCTTACATCCAAGAATGCCTAAGTTTTCCTCTCACTCCACATTCACCGAGGATGTCTTGTCGGGACCGAGTGCATTACCGGAAACTTATACCGGGAATTTTGTGGCAAAGACTCAATTTATCCAACTTGTGGAGAGGAGCCCATTTAGTGGTTTGCCCACCGAAGACCCGCACCAACATATGGAGACTTTCTCCGATTATTGTGACGCTATATCTCAAACCGGGGTTACTCAAGATCAAATTCGATGGGTACTCTTCCCGTTTTCTCTTATCGGAAAAGCGAAGCAATGGATCAAGAGTCTCGATAGGGCAACCATGGGGATCGATACTTGGAAAAAGCATGCCTTGGCTTTCTACCAAAAATTTTACCCTCCGGAAAAGACGAACTTGCTTAGGGCCTCCATCACCGGGTTCCAACAAAGGGATGAAGAGAGCCTATATGAAGCTTGGGAGCGGTTTAAGTCTTTGGTAAGATCGTGCCCTCATCATGGACTCTCACAATGGTTCTTGGTGCAACAATTTTGGAATGGTCTTTATGAGGACTCGAGAGCCATTCTTAATATGGGCTCCAATGGTAGGTTTACCGAGGTCGATGACGACCAAACATGGGCAAGAATCGAAGAGATGGCGGTGCATAATTCGCAATACTCTAGGCCTAGGAAGGCACACCGTGGAGGCATACATGAGGTCGATGCTATCACTCAATTAAGCATTGACCTTGGAGCTCAACTTAAAACACACATGGAGACTATTGACAAGAAGCTCCAAAGTCACCTCGACCGAGTCCAAGGCACTAGTTCTTCACACCATCAACCGATTCAAGAAGTGAATGCTTTGGGGTTCGCACCTCCTTTACCTTATTATGGGATGTGCGATACTTGTGGAATAGTTGGACATGATCCTATGTATTGCCGTGGAAGTATCGAGCAAGTGAAAGCCTTTCAAGCGTTCAAGCAAGGTACCTCCTACTCTAATCAATTCCAAGCTTCCCAACAAGTCCCCCAACAACAAGCCTTTTAACATCAACAACAACATCGTCCCTATGTTCCACCTCCTTTACGGGACAACAATGAAAGTTACCAAGGTTATGTGGGTAACCAAAGACCCTTCAACAATTTCAAGCCAAATAACCAAGGCAACTTCAACAACAAGCAAGGGTTCCAACAAGGGAACTTCAATCAAGGTGGTTTCCAAGGAAACCAAAATTTTCAAGGGTATCAAAACCGCAACCATGGCAACAATCAAGGCCGTCAACAAGGTAATTCTCATGGGTTCCAAGGGAACCGTCAACAAGCAACTCAAAATCAACAACAACAAAGCAAGCCTAGGAGCCGGTCTCCTACTCATGATTATGGCATTCCTCTTGCCATCACCGACACTCCACATAATCCATCATCCCCACCTCGGGATTTTGACATTCAAAAGACTTTGATGGATATGCAAAGAAATACTCAAGATGTGCAAAAATGTCAAATGGATATGTCGAAAACCCAACAAGAGCTCTTTGCTTATGTTCAAGGGGAAAACGCGTCAAGAGATGCCCGTATGAAGATGCTTGAAACCCAAGTATCTCAACTTGCTTCGGGGAGCTCCTCAAGGCAAAAGGGGCAACTACCTTCTCAAGGTGAATCACCGATATTTGAGCATGTAAATGCTATCACCACAAGAAGAGGTACATCCTACAATCCCCCTCCGTATCCTATTGAGCAAGAGCCAATGCAAGAACCGACAATGGAGATGGCATCTCCAACTCAAGGAGAATTGAGCTTTGATAATCCAATTGAGGAGAAAGTCCTTTGGGAGGTCAAAAACCCCCAAGAAGACAACCCTCCTCCACTTCAAGCACAAGAAAAAGGTAAAGGGAAAGTGTCAAGTGAGGAGTCCACCAATATTGAGCAAAACAAGGTTCAAATCAAGTTGCCTTTCCCAACAAGGCAAATGAAGACTAAGGTGGATGTCCAATTTGAAAAGTTCCTTAACATTGTGAAGAAATTGGATGTTAATGTCCCATTCACCGAGTTACTTACCCAAGTCCCGGCATATGGGAGATTCATGCGGGATATCCTATCTAGGAAAAGGTCCATCGACAAGGAAGAGACGATAGCGTTCACGAGGATGGTGAGCGAGCTTATTCAAGGTTCCACGCTTCCGAAGTTGAAGGACCCGGGTAGTTTCTCTATCCCATGCACCATCGGCAATTACAAGATCGAGAGAGCTATGTGTGATTTGGGTGCGAGTGTAAGCATTATTCCTTACACCATTTGTGAGCGATTAGGGATGACGGAATTGAAATGTACGTCCATTACACTCCAAATGGCCGATAAGTCTCTTAACCGACCATTGGGAATGTTGGAAGACGTGCCGGTGCGAATAAGGAAGTTCTTCATTCCGGTCGACTTCATCGTGGTGGACATGCCGGAGGATGCTAACACTCCCATCATCCTTGGACACCCATTTCTACACACCGCCGGTGCCGTGATCGATGTGAAGAAGGGTAGGATCACTTTTCAACTAGGCGACGAGGAGTTAGTGTTTGACCTCCAAGGCAACACTTCGCCTATGACCGAGACATGTAATATGATCCATGCCACGGAAGACATCGATCTAGGGGAAGGATCGGGACAAAGCTTGAGGAAGTACTCTTATGTACTTGATGATTATGACTCCGAGAGTGAGGAGGATGAGTGCCCATGTCATGGGCTTGATGACAAGTTGCAAGACAAGGAAGAAGATGAGCCTCCCTTGGGGCCGCATGAGGACCGGTGGACGTTTGGGTATGTCCCCAAGGACCAAAAGTACAAGTTCAAGTCGTTGAACTTGGAAGAGCGGGATGCCCCGGGAACGTCAAGGCAAGGCCATGAGGAGCCTTGGGATATGGTTGGTTATATGACATGCCTAATTGAGGACTTCTCTAGGGCCTTCGACTTGTTCTTACGTGCCCTTGATGGAGATGGAACTAATTTTGGTTGTTGAAAAAGAATGAAATTGCACCACCTTGGTTTGACGGAGTTCCACAAGAACCGTCTCATTGTATATATCTCTTCCTTGTAGTTAGTTGGACTTTTTGTGAATTCTTGTTATTTGGATTGATTGATGAGCGTTGTGAGGGAGAGAGTTTGATGTGTGTTTGAGTAATGCTTTATAGGTGAAGGGAGAACGCTCCTAGAGAGGATCGGCGGTGATATACCTTGGGTTGTAGGCACGAGGATCGGGTTTTTGAAGCTTGGAGCAAGCTTTTGGGGATTGCGGAAGTGAAGAAGACCCATCCCGGCCGGGATGAGGCGTCCCGACCGGGAAGGGTAAGGCAACACGACCGGGAAGGAAGCGTCCCGATCGGGATGGGTGCGCCATATTTGGAGCATCCTGTAAGTCCGTCCCGACCGGGATGAGGGCGTCCCGACCGGGAAGGGTGTGGCATCCCGACCGGGAAGGAGCCGTCCCGATCGGGATGGGTGTACCAAGATTGGAGCTCACTGAGGGCCCGTCTCGACCGGGATGAGGTCGTCCCAACCGGGATGAGGTCGTCCCGACCGGGACAGGTGAGGTAACCCGATTGGGATCAGTCTTCCCGATCGGGATGGTCCTCTGCTCCCCCTTTGTGATTCTTCTTCGCAAAACAAGTCCACCCAACCGTTTTATGCCCCCTCCCAACCTCCCTACTCCTCCTTGTCCCTATCATACGACCCATGCACCTCACTTTAAACCATGATCCACATCAAATCCCACCACCCTCACACCATTACTACCTCTACCATGCGTTTTATCAAGAATGAAGCGGAAAAGCAAGGATGAAGACAAGCAAGCGCCGTTATTGATCTATGAGACGACGGAGAGAGTGAGTAGCTAACCTATGGTATGGCAACTATCCTCTCTTTTCCGTTTTTGTTGTTGCTTGTTTTCCTTTATTTATTCCCTTCCCCTTGTACGCTTTTGTGTCTTGATGTCGTGGTGGCCTTCAAGGCCTTGGTGTTGATTGCTCCCGACTCTCGACGACGTGATTGCGTCAAGAGTCAATCGAGAAGTCCAAATTTTTACAAGATTTTCACTTTTCTTTTTGAGGATTTAGTCGGATTTAGGCGGAATCCGGGCTAGGTGACTTGATTACACCTAGCCCTCCCCTCCCATTTCCTTTTATTTCCTTCTTTTTATTTTTCTTCCCCCTTCCATATCTTTTTCTTGTCTCGGCCCATGGTGACTTGACTACACCCCGGCCGGACACCTTCTACCCTTTTCTCCACTTTATTCTTTGATTTTAGCTTTATTTTCGTAGTTTCTTTTCTTTTTCTTTTGTCTCTCCGCACCCTACGATCGAGCATGACGACATGGCTCGATTTAAGTGTGGGGGAGCGATATTCTATCGTAGTTAGTTTTATTTTCTTAGTTTTTCGAAAAAATCTTAAAAATCCCTAAAAATTTGAAAACTTTTCAAAAAAAAATCAAAAAGGTTTTTCTTTTGTGTGTTTTCCTTTTGTGTCATTGTGTCGTATATTTGTTTTGTGTGCGTGTTTTGCCTCCCTCTTTCCTTATAGGTCGCTTAATCACCGCTAGCTTTGGAGAGCTTTCAAGACACCCGGTAACATCTTTTCAACCCTTTTTCCTCTTTGTTTCTTGTGGAATTTGGAGGGGATTTGTGTTGTGGTGTGCTCGGGTGGAGCTTTGTAAAGTTTGTGGATGATTGGTTGCTCGTTTGGAAGTTCGGGGTGGTGTGTGTTTTGTATCTGTTCGTTTTGTTTTGTTCTTGTTTTATTGCTTTTGCTTCTTTTTCTTTCGTTCGTTTTCGTCATGTCTTTATTTTGTGTTGTGCTGTGTTGTGTGTAAACCGTTTTCGAAAACCCGGTTTAGAGGCTAGTGTGTGAGTGTCTATTTTCCCTTCCTAGTAGTATAAATCGAGTTTTGGACTTTAGCCTAGTAGAATGACCCTAAATCAATGATTTCGTTGGTCCTTTACCTTGAGTCCACCTAGCTTACTAGAGATTTACTGCGGGATTTGCACTTTTGACCATTATGACCACCCACGGTGTGAAAAGGCCTTGGTTACCGAGTCTCGTCCCCTAGGTGACCGTGTTTAGGTGTTTGATTAGTCCAAGTTCTCCACTTTTTGTGGGTTTGAAGGAAAGGACGCTCCCCTACTCTCCCATTCCCCTACCTCCTACACACATCCACTAAATAAGATTGCAAATTGTTGAATTCTCTCTTTCTTGTTACACAATGAAATGCCAAATCTTGCCAAAAGGGCAAAGAAAAGAAAAAAAAAAGAAGAAGAAAGAAAAGAATGAAGAAAAAGAAAAGGCACAAAAGCCAAAAACAAAATAGAAAAGAAGAAAAAGAAATGGCATGGCAACAAACAAAGCAAAAACGTCGAAAAGAAAGAAAATGCCAAAAGAAAACCCATCTCACAAGAAGAAATCCTCACAAAAATAAGCCTTTTTCCGACTTTGAACGTGAAGAGCCTACCAAAGGACCGAGTCCCGAGGAAGGATGATAGCGGCATTAGTCGGTCTTCCCTCATTTTGCATATTTCCACCTTTTTACTTGGACTAGTTAGGCGGTCTTGGACACGGGATGACCCTCTTGGCTCACGCTAAAGGGGGCGGGGTCTCACTTACCTAAAGTGTCGACTAACACCGTGGTTCTTCACTTTTCCACTCCGCCTATCGTCCCGTAGTACGTTTTTAGAAAGTTAGGAGGACCTAGGTAAGTTACCAACGTTTTTATTGCTTGATCGTCATACTATTAAGGTTTAGTTCACCTTGGTTTGTATTGCTAACTTGGGAACGTTGTCGCTTACCTCGAGTCCTAAACCGGTGCTTCTTTCACCGCTTTTAGAGGGAAGCGGTATTTCTTTTGTTTTGGGTGCAACCGATTATGTGTTTGTTTGTGTGTTTGTTTGTTCATGTGTTTTGTGTCCGGTTGCATCCACAGTTTTGTCGCAAGACCCGACTTGCCTTGCGGAGTGCACTTGACCTCTAAGTGCACTCGCGTGAGTTGAAGGGGCGTAGGGTGCGCTAATACCCATTCGGCTAGTGTAGTAGTTAGTATGTGCTTACTCGAGGGCGAGTAAGGGTTAAGTGTGGGGGAGTTGATAAGTGTAGTTTGTAGTGCCTATTTTTTGTGTTTTGGTCCCTTTTTCCTTGTGGAATCGCTCCTTTGGAGCGATTCATGGGCTTCTTATGCTTCCTTTAGTTCGTTTCAGGTTCCCGAGGCCGAATTGGAAGAGTTGGAGCGATTCCGACTCAATACATACACATTTTGGAGCCAACGAGATAAAGGAACGATGACTCGAGACCTTGGAATCGACCCCGAGACCTTGGGACCCAATCCCGAGCCTCAGAGACCCGATCCCGAGTCCCGAGAATTGGTGGAAAGCCCATGAGAGGCAAGGAAGGACCAAAGAGTGTTTAAGGAAGGCATACAAGACTCATCCCGTTCGGGATGTCCTCATCCCGTTCGGGATGAGGTGCTACTTTGAGATGGCTGCTGTGAGCCCATCCCGGTCGGGACCATCCCGTCCCTATCGGGATGACAGAGCCATCCCGATTGGGATGATCCGTCCCGGTCGGGAAGCTACAGAGGCAGCACGGGCTTCTTCTTTTATTCTCCTTCATTCTTGTACCCATATATATACTCCCTTCTTGTAATTTTAAGAGATCTTATGTTAACCTACATTAGTTTAAGCCTCAAAAACCCTAGATTTACTCTCACTCATTAGCCTTAATCTTCCATTAATCTTAGTTAATCTTTAGTTGATTATTGTAATTAGTTCTTGTATTAAGAGGATACTTGAAGAATTCTCCAAGATTGACAACCTTGGGTTTTATTTGGTTCTTATTTATACAAGATTTCATCTTTTCATCCTCCTAGTGTTGGTATAACCTTTCTTACTCTTGTCTTTGTTTATTCAATCTTGTTTCATCTTTTTATTGTTATTGTTGTTAGTTGTTCATAATGAATGGTTGGATGTTTAGTTTGTTTTCTTTTGTTAATGTTAGTTTCTCCTTTATAATGAGTGAGTAGTTTCTTTGTGGGGTTAGTAGGGGGATTAGGGGTAGATTATGGATGATTAGGGTTGATTGAGGGGAAAAGGTTGTATCTTTGTTGCTAGTCACATTGTAGGCACTCTATGTGTTTGTTGATATGCTTGTGTGAGTTGTAGTGGCCATGCTTCCCGTGCATGTATTCGTCTTCTCACTGATTGTTTATTTTGTGGAAATGTTGAGGATAGTCATAGTCACGAGAGTGCCGACTAGAGTCTAAGTTGCGAGAGCCCGGACTCACCTTGACATCGGTCTAAGTTGCGAGAGCCCGGACCGACTCTAGCGATTAGGAGACACCTTTACCCTTGATCACCCCAATTATCCTTCTACCTCTATGAACCCGACCTACCCCACTTCTTTCCATATTTGAGTTCACCGTCTTAGTTAGTCATAGTTCTTCTAGTTTATTCGTTAGTACGATCATTAGTCCAGTTCTTACTCCTCCTCCTTAATAGTTTCCATTTATCGCTCCTTTGTGTTTGTTTGGTAATTTAGTCTCTTTGTAGGCCGACCTAGTCTAAACTTTGGTATACCGTCCTCGTGGAATCGATCCCGACTTGCCCTAGCTACCCACTAGGTTAGTCGGTGTTATATTGTTGGCTAGGGACGTGACGAATCCCTACCATCATAAGGTCATAAAAGCAATAAATCATACGAAAAACTGTAAATGGGAATGTAAGTAAATCACATAGTGAGGAGTTGCACCCTCGGAGTATACACTAAACGGGACTCGATGCATAGATAGTTTGAGAACGGATCTCGGAATTACTCGGGTCTATTTAGTGTGTTTTAGTATTTGTGGTTGAAGTTTGGACGTTACGTATTTTAGTAGATGTTTGTGGGCCTAGTGCCCACATCTAATGTTATCGTAGTGCATAATAATTGAAAGTGCAAATATGGAAAGTTTTGTTTAGATGGCAACCTAGTGACGACTCGATCAACAGGCGGATCCTCCTAGCTTGACTAGTGATTCCGGCAGAGCTCCGTTACCGTTTGACTCTTCCTGCGGCTATTCCGGCAGAGCTTCGTTACTAAGGACCGATTCCGCGGCTAATCCGGCAGACCTTCGCTACTAGACTTCATCTAGTCGAACACATGCACCTCGGTATCGAGTGGGGTTCTCGAAGGTGAGGAGTATCATCGATGTCGCTTTTTTGTCGGAACTACGATCGAGTGGATCGTTTGCCTTGGGTGTCGGAGCGCGAGCCCTTAGCGAGAGTTTAGAGGGAGAAGAGAAGATTGAGATGTGTCGAAATGAGGGCGTGAAGGGTGTATTTATAGGTGTTTTCGGCCCTCGTCGCCCATATAGGCGCCTGAGCTGGAGCGCACCGAGACTCAGGCCCCTGGATTGAGGCGCGGGTAGTCTTAGGCGCGTGAGGCGGGGCGGTTGGAGTTTTGAAGATACGATTTTGATACTTTCCAAAACTGAGAGACGGGAATGTGATACTTGGCTTAAGGCTTAAGGCATCTCGCGGCTTGGCCTATCGCCGTGGGTTTAGTGGGCCTCGGGTGTTCATCTCGAGGTTCGCTTGGCGCGGTGTGGACTCGGTTCGAGTTTCGGGACCGACTCGGCGTCCCGGTGGCAGAATTGACTATAGTAGTGTCTATGCGACCGTAACGACACGACTAAGGCTGCCATCATGTTAGTTTAACTTGCCCGAGTAATTTATTTGATCTGTTCTATAGAAAAACTATCTGAAACACCGCGAACCCGCGTCGCGTTGCAGTCCTATCGTCATCGGGTGTTTGTTGGGCACTTATGCAGCCACCAGGTCCAAATCTGTGTTTCTACACTTACTAGAAGTAGAACATTTAGAAGGTTTAGACGTCGAAGCCATACCTTGTTTTCGAGCGGCTCGGTTAGCTCTTGTCTCCATAATATTGTGCTTGCAAGAAAATCCCATAACTTTCTTTACCTTCTTCAAGAACCCAAAATTACAATCACCCAAGTGGAAGATGAAGTTATGAATGGAGGTTGGGGTGTATGGAAGGTGGTTTAGTGATTTTATGATGGGTGAAAGGGTGAAATGAAGAGTGAGGTGAAAAAGGTGATATAAATAAGGGTGGTTGAGAGGGAAATGAAAAGTTTTAAAGTGATTGGTAAAAATTTGGTGTAAAAAGTTTTGGAAAGGGAAAGTTATGTGGGGTAAATGTGGAGGGAATTGAAAATGTAGTGAGGAAAAATGTGTAGGTGATCCGGCCAAGCTCATGTCGCCGGGTGAAATTTCACCCGGTCGGGCACCATCGGGTGAAATTTCACCCGACGGGTTTTCGTCGTGAAAATCATTTTTGCCAACTTTTTTCCACCGGGTGAAATTTCACCCGGTGAAAATCTCACCGGGCGAAATTTCGCCCGCTGGTATCTTCGTCGATTCTGGCAATTCTGGCAACTTTTCGTAGGGCGAAGTTTCGCCCGGTCAAGTCTCACCGGGCGAAGTTTTGCCCGGCGGTCTTCTTTGCTGCGTTTTTCCGCCTTGCCATTTCATGGCTCTTCAATAATCACCTAGAGATTCAATTATTGACTCGATTCATATTACATAATCAATATCTCCCACAAACATGCTTCTAGTCTTCAAATAAGCTCCATAACTTCTCCAAAAGCTTGATCTTCATCCAAATAAATGCTGCATGGTGAAATCCAAGTTCAACCATTCTTCTCAAACTAACAAAACTAATGAACACAAAGAAATATGATACATATATACAAGGTGGTTGTTGAGGATACCACCAAACCTACATCAATTTCGAGAGGGTTAAACAACGCTCCCCAATGGAAGCTCACCAAGCTTCATGGTAGCAAAAGTCTCACGAACGTGACCGGGATGATAAATCTTCAATCGTTGCCCGTTAAACATAAATTTCCCGGTTTCCGAGCTAGATATCTCTATTGATCCATATGGTTACACCTTGGTCACTTCGAATGGACCCGACCATTTTAATTTCAACTTACCGGGAAAGAGCTTAAACCAAGAGTTGAAGAGTAATACCTTATCACCAACGGAGAAGTCCTTACGAAGTATTCGAGAATCATGCCATTGGCAAGTTCGTTCTTTGTAGATCTTCGAATTCTCGTAGGCTTCAAGTCTTAGTTCTTCCAATTCTTGTAGTTGTAGAAGGCGATTATCTCCTACAACACTCTCATCGAAGTTTAGCTCTTTGATTGCCCATTTGGCTTTGTGTTCTAATTCCACCGGTAAATGACAAGCTTTACCATACACAAGACGATAAGGAGTGGTTCTGATCGGCGCTTTGTAAGCCGTTCTTAATGCCCAAAGGGCGTCATTTAACTTCAATGACCAATCCTTTCGGTGTGTATTTACAACTTTCTCTAGAATTCCTTTGATTTGACAGTTGGAGATCTCGGCTTGCCCATTTGATTGAGGGTGGTAGGCTAGAGACATCTTGTGAGTGATACCATACTTCCTAAGGTGTTCAAATGTATCTTTCCTAAAATGAGAGCCTCCATCACTAATTATGGCTCTAGGTAATACCGAATCTCGGGAAAATTACAGTCTTGAAAAGCTTGATTACAACCTTGGAGTCATTGGTGGGGGAAGCTACGGCCTCGATCCATTTTGAGACATAATCAACCGCTACTAGGATATACTTGTTACCAAAAGAGGATGTGAACGGACCCATGAAATCAATGCCCCAAACATCGAAAAATTCAATCTCCAAGATAGGTTGAAGGGGCATCTCATTTCTTTTTGTAATATTGCCACTTCTTTGGCATGCATCACATGTGAGAATAAAAGCTCGAATGTCCTTGAACATGGAAGGCCACCAAAACCCGCTTTGGAGAACCTTGGCAATTATCTTTTGGTTGGCCAAGTGTTCACCATAAGATGTCGAGTGAAGGTGCTTCACAATATTATATCCTTCTTCGGCCGTAACACATCGTCGTTAAATTCCATCTACACAACGGCGAAATAAGTAGGGCTCGTCCCAATAATAGCGTTGGGCTCCATAACGTAGTTTCTTCCTCTCTTGCTTGGAATAATCGTCCGGAATATAATGAGACACTAAGAAATTGACGATATCGGCATACCAAGGTGTAATAGTTTCAATGGCCATCAAGGCCTCATCTCTCATTGCTTCATTGATGGGTATACCATCTTCTTCATTGCTTTCTTTACCAACCGTTAGTCTACTAAGATGATCCGCTACCAAGTTCTCCGATCTGGCTTTGTCTTTAATCTCAATATCAAATTCTTGTAAAAGGAGCACCCACCGAAAGAGTCGGGACTTTGTCTCCTTTTTGGACATGATGTAACGAATCGCCGCATGATCGGTATGAATAATGACTTTGGAACCGGTAACATAATTTCGGAATTTCTCCATGGCATAAACAACGGCAAGCATCTCTTTTTCGGTTGTTGTGTACCTCGATTGGGCTTCATCTAGTGTTTTGCTTGCATAATAAATCACATGTAGCTTCTTGTCAACCCGTTGTCCTAGAACGGCACCAACGGCAAAATCGGATGTATCGCACATGATCTCAAATGAAAGATTTCAATCGGAAGCGTTGATAATTGGAGTGGTAGTGAGAGCGGTCTTTATCTTGCAAAAGGCCTCAAGACACGAGTCATCAAAAACAAAAGGTGCATCTTTCATAAGCAAAGAAGTTAAAGGCTTGGCAATCTTAGAAAAGTCTTTAATAAATTGTCTATAAAAACCGGCGTGACCTAGAAAACTCCTCACCCCTTTGACATTTGTAGGTGGTGGCAAGTTCTCAATCACGGAGACTTTGGCCTTATCGAATTCAACTCCTCTAGTAGAAACAATATGACCTAGGACAACACCTTGTTCAACCATAAAATGACACTTTTTCCAGTTTAAAACAAGTCTATACTCTTCACATCGAGCTAACACTTGATCAAGATTTTCAAGGCAAGAATCAAAAGATGTACCATGGACAGTAAAGTCATCCATAAAAACTTCCATGGATTTTTCAATAAAATCGGAGAAAATAGCCATCATACATCTTTGAAACGTTCCCGGCGCATTACACAATCCAAATGACATCCTTCTATAAGAATAGGTGCCATAAGGACATGTAAAAGTGGTCTTCTCTTGGTCATCGGGACGAATGGGAATTTGAAGAAACCCGGAATGACCGTCAACGAAACAAAAATAAGAATGATGCTCCAATCTTTCAAGCATTTGATCAATAAAGGGAAGGGGGAAATGGTCTTTTATGGTGGCCGTGTTCAATTTACGATAGTCTATACACATGCGCCAACCGGTAATAGCCCTAGTAGAGATTGACTCACCCTTTTCTCCTTTGACAACCGTCATTCCTCCCTTTTTCGGCACAACTTGTACGAGACTAACCCGTTTACTTCCGGTTATTGGGTATATAATGTTAGCCTCATACAACTTGAGGACTTCCTTCATGACAACCTCTTTCATGGTGGGGTTCAACCTATGTTGACCCTCAACCGAAGGACGGTGGTCATCATCAAGGATGATCCTATGCATAAAAACATTTGGGCTTATGCCTTGGAGGTCGGCAATGCTATACCCGATGGCCTTTGTGTGCTTTCTCAAAACAATTAAAAGTTTTTCCAATTGAGGCCCATCAAGGGTAGCATTGACGATAACGGGATAATTAGTTCCTTCAAGAAAAGCATATTTGAGGGAAGAGGGGAGTTGTTTAAGTTCAAGATTAGGAGGAGAAGATACCATACTCTTACCCACCGATAGTGGTTCTACCTTATCTTCATGCAAACATTCTTCTTCAAGAGGTGGAGAGTCAATTGGTTCATCTTCTTGCTTATCATCATCTATCAAGCTATACTCAACCAAACTATCAATAACTTCAATGGAATATGTTTGTTCAATCATTGGTTGTTTAAGAGCTTGAGAAAGGGAAAACTCTACCGACTCGTTCCCTATGTTAAAAGACAACTTTCCATTCTTAACATCAACTATAGTACCACAGGTAGCCATAAAAGGTCGACCTAAGATAATGGGGTTAATAGTGTCTTCGGGCATATTCATGACAACAAAGTCGGAGAGGATGAAGAAATTACCAACTTGCATGGGTACATCCTCAAGTATTCCAAGTGGGTACTTGACGGACCTATCCGCAAGTTGAATCGACATACTAGTGGGTCTCATCTCCCCCACACTAAGTCTCTTGGCAATAGAATAAGGTAACAAACTAACACTAGCCCCTAGGTCACATAAAGCTTGATTAACAACCACATTTCCAACCCGACAAGGGATGGAAAAGCTACCGGGATCCTCTAGTTTCTTTGGCATTTGATTCATAAGAACGGCACTACATTGTGCCGTGAGAGAGACACATTCTTTGTCTTCTATTGTTCTCTTTTTAGTCAAGACTTCTTTCAAAAACTTAGAATAGAGGGGCATTTGAGAAATTACCTCGGTGAAGGGTAAAGCTACCTCCACCTTCTTCAACATATCCACAAAAAGGCTAAATTGAGCATTCTCTTTATATGGCTTAGCTCGTTCGGGAAAAGGCAATGGAGGGACAAAAGCGGGAGGCGGTGGAACACTGGATTCTTCTTCTTCTTCGGCTAATCGCTCCGCCTCTTTTCTTTTGGCTTCTTCCGCTTCCATTTGCTCTTTCTTCTTTCTTTGTTCTCTTTGTTCATTCTTCGCATTTTGGAGGATATCGAACTCCGCTTGTATCCCCCGATTTTGTTTGGGGGAAGTGGGAGATGATTCTTGTGGTTCGCTTAGTTGATTCACTTTGGACGGGGTGATTTTGGTATTCAAGTTCAAGTTCTTGTATGGGTTCTCAAGTTCCTTGTCACCTCTCAAAATGACGGCATTTGCTTGGTGTGAAGGGTCTCTTGGGTTTTGGGGTTGCCCGGACAAACCATGGGGTGGATGAATTGAGGCGGTAAGACTTTTGTTGCTTCTTGTGATTCCCAAACCTTTAGCCTTGCCTTAGTATCTTGATGTTCATTCCATAGTTGCCCAACGGTTCTTTGCAAATCACTAATGTTATCCCATGGAAATCCTCCTTGACCAAATTGAAAATTGCTTGATTGGCCATAAGATTGAGAGGGTTGATTAAATGGTTGTTGGTTGTAACCTTGATTTCCTTGAAAATTGCCTTAGAACCCTTGATTCTATCCTTGATTGAAATGATTACCATGTTGATTTTGGTAATTGCTGTAATTGTTAGTGATGAGGGTCGAGAGCCTGTGCCGGGTCGCCCGCCAAGCAGGCCCCATAATGACCCGACCCGAGGAATCAGAAAGCTTGCCCAGCAGGCTGTCTGGGCAAACCAACAGGAACCCCCCAAGGGGGTAGCTTCAGGCAGTCGCCTGCCCAGCAGAGCGATGCGGCCCACCGAGCAGGGCCTTCAAAGCCCTCTGCCTGCCTGTCTCCAGGGGACTTCTCCCCCAGGTAGGGTCATAAGATACCAGGGGCTCCTCCGTCAGTTTGCCTAAGGTAAGGGAGAATGAGTGGACAAAGGAGATCCACGTGTCGCTTTGCCATCCACCCATTCCCCCGCTCTTTTTCCCTCTCCTCTCTCTCTCTTGAGGGAAGGTATAAATACATCCCTTCCTCCCACTTTTCAAGGGTTGGATTTTCTCTCTCTAGACTCTCACTCTAAAAAACGCCACCTAGCTCCTCACGAACTAGGTTCATCAAGGCATTCACAAACTGACTTAGGCATCGGAGAGGGTTCCCTCGGACAACCTCCGAGGCCCTGTGCGTTCACTGTGCAGGGAGCAGGCTCAATCCGCCGGGAAGGTCTGACCACCGGAGTGGGAGAAAGGAGAGGCCAAAGGAAATCAGACGAGCACTTATCAAGCAACATATTGAACATACAACCCGAAGCCAGAGTCGGGTTAATTGTTTTCGTACCGAAACAATTTGGTGCCGTCTGTGGGGAAGTATACGGTTGTACCCACGAAATTACCCACAAAATTAACCATTCTCAAATACAAATTTAACCAATTACAATCAAACATGCCTGAAATTTTCGACGCCAGCTCTGCGGCAAATCCACCCAATGCTCCCCTATATGGCATGCCGCCAGAGGTAACACCCGCCGCCACGATTCCAGGCGTGGGGCGGGCCAGCTTCCAGGGAGCACTGGGTCAGGGGGTAGCCGCCATTGCAGGGCAGGGGGCACATCCGAGGCAAACTCTAAATCTCACCCCTGCCCAGATGATGCAGACTGCAGCATTTTTCTCAGCAATGTTGAATCAAGAATTTACTCCGGATGATCTGGTAGGCATGGTCGCCACGACCCCCAGGTTGCTCCACTTTGAAAGTGGAGAGGGAACCGGGGGCTCAAAGCGGACCGCCGCTAGAAACATTCACAGAAAGGCCAGGAAGACAGCTCAGGCGTATGCACAGGTGCAAAGGCGGGTCACGGGAGCCCGTCAAGAGCCGCCCGCGCAGCAACAGGCTGCTGGCCCTTAGGAGGCATTCTCCATTCACACTACAGAGTCCATGGTTGCTCGCGAAAGAAGGGGCTTATCCCAAGACCTGAGGAATCGCATGAGGCATAAGGAGCCAGTGTCCAAACGCCTGGGGGAGAAACAGGGAGATGTGTTCTCCAGGCTGACACCAGTTGAAGAATCACAGCCTGCACCAGGACTGTCCCAGAGCCTGCAGTCCAGACTTAACAATGGTCAGCCTCTAAAGTGAAGGCACCGTCAGGGTGATAACCTCGAGCCTGCTCAAAAGAAGCGCTCACGGTATCATTCCCCTCCCAGGGACGACGAAGCGATAAGCAGGCGCCCGCCTAGGTACCGCTCCCCTGAAAGTAGGAGACCGGCCCCTGACAGAAGGGACGACCACGGTCACTACTCTAGCGTGAGCAGGTCGAGAATGGTGGGCAGGCCGACCAAGACCCCGCTCCACCCTGAGGTGCAGGGATATCCTATCCCAAAAGTTAAGATGCCCTCTGTTAAGTTCGACGGCACGACTGACCCAGAGGATCACTTGGCGGCGTACGAGAGTCATATGGGCATGTATGACGCCAACAAAGCGGTTTGGTGTAAAATTTTTCCAACTACCCTGGTAGGTCTAGCCCAGGGTTGGTTTAGAGATTTGACGCAAGAATCAATCTGTTTCTTCATCGAGTTGACTGAGGCCTTCCTTGACCAGTATGCGGGAAACAAGAGACGACGTCTTACTCGGTTCGACCTAATGACCCTCAGGCAGAAGAAGGGGGAGTCGGTCAGAGAGTACCTGAAGAGGTTTGACTTGTCCTTCCAACAAGTCAAAGAGATAGACGATGCGACGGGGACGTACGCACTGACTAAGTCTCTGCTCCCTAGAGAGATGAAGAACCAGCTAATCAGGGCCCAACCAGAAACTCTAGCCAAAGCTAGAAAAATAGCAGAAGGGTTTATGTTGCAGGAACAGTTCCACAGCCTGCCGGATACCCCCGCAGGCCCCACCAGGCAGTAGGGGGGATCGCAGGGTGGACGCGGTAGAAATGATGCCGGAAAGCAGAGAGCCAAAGAAGGAGATACCCCTAAGAAAGAACGCACGGTCTGCCAGCCTAGGTTCGACAGCTATACAGCCCTCAACAAGTCCAGGGCAGAGATTTTCGAACTAGAGAAGGAGACTGCCATGTGGAATCGCCCGAGCAAACCACGCAGTCCAAAGGGGGACCCCATGAAGTTCTGTACCTTCCACGATTGCGTAGGCCACACCACTGATGAGTGCCGCCACCTGAAGGATGAAATCGAAAAACTAATCAGGAATGGCTGGCTTGCCAACTACGCAGCAAGGAATAAAACACAGATGGAGACACCAGAAAAGCCTGAAGGCTCGGCGCCGAACCGCTTGATAATCCATGTGATATCAGGGGATGCAGAGGGCCAGACCAGCAGAAGAAGTCAGAAGAGACAGATTTGTGAGCTGAAAAACCAAATCTGTTACGCTGAAAGGGCGGGAAGCCCAAGGGGCATGACGCTGAGCATCACCCCTGAAGATGCAGGGCGAGTGGTGTATCCCCATAGTGATCCCCTGGTGCTATCCCTGGAAATCAGTAACCGCATTGTGAGGAGATGCATGGTGGATACCGGCGCATACACGAACCTGCTATACAAAGACGCCTTCGATAAAATGGGCCTGGAGAAGAGGCACCTGCGACCCGCCCCTGGATCACTGTATGGGTTCAGCGGGGCGGGTATACTGACCATGGGAATTATAGACCTGCCTGTAACATTCGGGGAGGGGGCCTCTGCCAGAAATATCAGGGCGTCGTTTGTTGTAGTTGATGCAAGGTCTGCGTACAATGCCCTGATTGGCAGGGCTACCCTGGATGAGATTGAAGCAGCCATATCAATCAGGGCTCTCACCATAGCCTATGTTACAGATTTTGGCCTAGAAGGTAAAGTGCGCGGAGACCAGGAGTCGGCTAGGCAGTGCTACTCCGTGGCCCTGCAAACCCACGAAAGTGAAAGAAAAGGAAAAAGAAAAGCTGACAGTTCCCCCAGCAGGGAAGGCGAGATCCTAGTCGGTGATCAGGCATCCAACCACCTGGAACCTGGGGGAGAAAGCATGCTGGTGGACCTAGAACCAGGGAGACAGGTCCTCATAGGGGCTGACCTGGAAGAGTCCTACCAGGCTGAACTGATCAAGTTACTAAAGGATAACAAGGATGTATTCGCTTACTCGGCAGACGAAATGTCAGGGGTTGATCCAACATGTATCGTTCACAAGCTGAACGTAAACGCGGACGCCCGCCCTGTAAAGCAGAAAAAGCGAAACATGTCCGCAGAGAAGGACGTGGCGATTAAAGAAGAGATTGAAAAACTTCTGAAGGCAGATTTTATTGAGGTTTGCGACTACCCAGAATGGTTAGCAAATGTGGTTATGGTTAAAAAATCATCAGGCGCATGGAGAATGTGCGTAGACTTTACAAACCTTAACAAGGCCTGCCCGAAAGACTGCTACCCACTCCCCAGGATTGACCAACTGGTAGACGCTACCAGTGGATATTCTATGCTGAGCTTCCTGGACGCCTTCTCAGGATATCATCAAGTGTACTTATGGCAGCCGGACAGGGTGAAGTGTGCCTTCATCACCAGCTCAGGCACCTACATGTACAAAATGATGCCGTTTGGGCTTAAAAACGCAGGGGCCACATACCAGCGCCTGGTCGACAAGGTTTTCGAGAATAAAAAAGGCAGAAACCTAGAGGCTTATGTCGACAACGCTATTGTAAAAAGCAAAGGAGACAATGAACACCTGGCAGACCTGCAGGAGACCTTCTCCTCCCTGCGCGCCTACAAGATGAAACTCAATCCAAAGAAATGCACGTTCGGAGTTCGCTCTGGCAAGTTCTTGGGTTTCCTGGTCAGTTCTCGAGGGATAGATGCTAACCCCGAGAAAGTTCAGGCTGTTCTGGACCTTCCTGAACCCAGAACCATAAGGGACATCCAACGTCTGACAGGCCGCATGGCCGCCCTGGCACGCTTCATTGCCAGGTTAGCAGACAAGTCGACTCCATTCTTCAAAGTATTGAAGGGCAACAAGCAGTTTAAGTGGGAGGATGAGCAAAGAGAAGCCTTTGAACAGTTGAAGGAACATCTAAAGAAACTCCCCACACTGGCGAGACCAGTAGCAAGAGAGAAACTCTTCCTTTACATTGTTGTAACCAATGTGACAGTAAGCGCGGTCATCTTAAGAGAAGAGGCAGGCGCACAGCAGCCTATATACTTTGTGAGTCATGCCCTGGGGGAAGCAGAAAAGAACTATCCTATGGTCGAAAAAGCAGCCTACGCAGTTGTCATACCAGCCAGGAAATTAAGGCCATACTTTGACGCACACCATATCGTGGTACTGACAGACCAACCTCTAGAGAAAGTGCTGGAGAAGTTCGAGAAATCAGGCAGGCTGCTAAAGTGGGCCATCGAGCTGAGTGGGCTAGGGATAATATACCAGTCTAGAACAGCTATCAAAGCGCAGGCTCTGGCCGACATTTTTAGCAGAATGCTCCCACTCTGAGGAGGATAGCCCACCTGCCGGCGAGTGGGTGGTGTACACCGACGAGTCTTCCACGGCTAAAGGTGCAGGGGCCGGAGTCGTGCTAACCAACCCGGAGGGGGCTGACTTTGAGCACGCACTCAGATTTGTTTTCCCAACATCAAACAACGAGGCCGAGTACGAGGCAGTACTCGCAGGCGGTAATCTAGCCAAAGCTGCAGGCGCAGAAAGGATTGTCCTGGCGACAGACTCCCAACTCATCGCCAACCAAATTAATGGAGAATATGAGGCCAGGGATCAGACGATGGCCGCATACCTGGAAAAGGTGAAGAGAGAGTTGTCAGGCCTCAAGTCGTACGAAGTCAGGCAGATTCCCCGGTCCCAGAACAACCGGGCAGATGCCCTGTCAAAGATGGCAAGTTCCATCCTACAGGATATACGGAGGTCAGTTTGGGTAGACGTCATCCAAGAAAAATCCACCACCCCCTGTCAAACAGTCGGCGCTGTAGAAGAGACAGGGCCTGAGGATTGGATGACCCCCATCATCCGATTCAAAAAATTCGGAGTTTTACCATCTGACCCTGTACAAAAGAGAAAGATGCCAGCAAGAGCTGCATGGTTCATACTAATCGGAGAAGATTTATACAAAAAATCGTTCTCGTCTCCCCTGCTCAAATGTCTGGGGGCAGAGCAGGCACCGGAGATCTTGGATGACATCCATTCAGGAATATGTGGTCATCACATAGGAGGAAAGTCGTTGGCGCACAAGGCCTTAAGGGCGGGATACTACTGGCCGACGCAAAAGACTTGACTCAAAAATGCAGGAAATGTCAACTCTTTGCCCCATCTATCCATGCCCCGGCCCTAGAGCTCAAACCAATCCTATCCCCCATCCCCTTCGCTCAGTGGGGGATGGACATACTAGGTCCTTTTGCAGTAGCAACCGGGGGCAGAAAATTCTTGATTGTGGCAATCGACTACTTCACCAAGTGGGTAGAGGCTGAGGCAGTGCCAAACATCACTAAGCCCGCAGTCAGGAAGGTGATATGGAGGAATATCATCACCAGATTCGGCCTACCAAAGATGTTAGTATTTGATCATGGAAGGCAATTTGATAACGACCCTCTGAGGATCTGGTTGAAAGGCCATGGCGTTGCAGTTGCCTACTCTGCCGTCTGCCACCCTCAAACCAACGGACAGGCAGAGGCAGCCAACAAACAGATCCTTAACGGTCTCAAAAAGAAGGTAGATGACCTCAAAGGCAGATGGGCCGACGAGCTACCCAGTATACTCTGGTCAATCGGGACCACTCGAAAAGAGTCCACGGGTCAGACTCCATTTGGCCTGGTATACGGGGCAGAGGCCCTACTACCCGTTGAAGCCAGAATTCCCACTCTGCGATCCCTGCAATATGACCAGGCAGAAAATGAAGTGGCAATGACCGAGGCTCTAGACCTGGTCAGTGAAGTAAGGGAGGAGGCCAGTGCTAACATCGCCGCCTACCAGCAACGGATGAGGAAGGCGTACAACAAGAAGGTACATGAGAGAAGTTTTCAGATAGGCGACCTGGTTCTCAGAAAAACACAAGCGGTAGGAAGGTCAAGAAAGCACGGCAAGCTGAGTGCCAACTGGGAAGGTCCATACCAGGTGACTCGAATTTTAGGGCCAAGCACATACAGAATCGCCAACCTTGAAGGCCAAGAGTTGGGTGCGCACTGGAATGCCGACACCTTGAAAAAGTACTATGTCTAGCAAAATCTTAAGTAAATTTCGTTTTCAGAGAGACTGGCGGAGAACGGTCAAGAATGTCGACGGCTCCGACCACACTTATGATAAGCTTTTTTACAAAGAAATGAAAAGAACTTCGAATTCATACTCGTTGTCTGTTCAAACTCGCATTTTCACACACAAACGAGCAGGGGGCAATAGGGGGAGGCCCCCCTGTTGCCAGAACCAAGGAAAATGAACCCCCCAACAAAAATTCTAAGTCCCCCTGCCTATCTCTGGGCAGGCAGGGGGCCGGCCCCCTGGACTTTGATCAAAAGCCAGGGTAAGGCCAAGCCCCACGTGCCGAACGAACAAGGGTTGGGGACAGGCTCCCCAACCTTGTATAAAAAACGCAAAAGCCTCCCTCCCTGCCTCTGGGCAGGCAGGGGGCAGGCCCCCTGGACTTTGATCAAAAGCCAGGGTAAGGCCAGGCCCCACGTGCCGAATGAACAAGGACTGGGGGCAGGCTCCCCAACCTTGTATAAAAAACGCAAAAGCCTCCCTCCCTGCCTCTGGGCAGGCAGGGGGCAGGCCCCCTGGACTTTGATCAAAAGCCAGCGTAAGGCCAGGCCCCACGTGCCGAATGAACAAGGACTGGGGGCGGGCTCCCCAACCTTGTATAAAAACACAAAAGCCTCCCTCCCTGGCTCTGGGCAGGCAGGGGGCAGGCCCCCTGGACTTTGATCAAAAGCCAGGGTAAGGCCAGGCCCCACGTGCCGAATGAACAAGGACTGGGGGCAGGCTCCCCAACCTTGTATAAAAAACGCAGACCCCCCTCCTGCCTCTAAGCAGGCAGGGGGCAGGCCATATCCTAAAGGAACCAAAGCAAACAAGAAATAAAGAAAGGGTATTCATAAGCAGATTCATGAAAAAGTAACATTGTTTAAACAACACCACCAAAACGAAAATCCGAAGAAGCCAAAATATTACAGACAGGCTGGCCACATCAGGGCTCAACAAAAAAGTTAGAAGTACAAGCAAAAAGAGCAAAAGCACAGCAAGGAAGAGGCAAGAGCCCTCAAAAGACGGCTGCCTGGGAGGTTAGGCAGGGGGAGCGCCAGAGTTAGGGCCAGCAGCTTCCTCAGCCGATCTGCGCACCCGGGCCTTGTCTTTGGCAGTATAAAGAGCCTGAAAAGCCTCTTCATTAAAATCAGTGAACATCTCCCTGATGGCCTCCATAACCACCACCAGGGAGGAGTTTGCACCGTTTTCGAAGGCTTTCTCCATCCCAGTCTCAGCCTCTTGGAGTATATCGTTTTTCTTTTTCTGCCATTCCTTGGCCTTCGCCGCCAAATCGCTGCGAGCTGTCTGGAGGTCTGATTCAGCTTGGGAAAGGCGTTCCCTTAAGTCAGCAGCTCTCCTCTTGGCATGCTCCAGCTCAGCCAACGCCTTCCTGGCCTACTCAAGCTCCACAGCAGCCTGCTTGGACTTCTTTAGCTCATCTTCCAGGCGAGATATCTCCCTAACTGCCCCCTCACCCTGAGACTTCTAGCGGGCTGCCTGATCCTTGGCATCCTCCAGCTCGCCCTCCTGTTTGGTCAGCTGATCCTTCAGGCTGACGATGAGTGTGGCATCCCTCTCAATTGTGGCCAAGCGGTCAGAGGGAGGAGAAGTCACCAATTCTTCATCACTCAAGCGACTGAGGGCCGCCAGTTCAGCAGAAGCCTGAATAACCCGGGAGGTACGCTGGATGTACTGAGTCACTTGACTGGTGGCAGAATTCACAGTCTTTATGAGGTGATCCGCCAAGACGGCCCCTGAGTCAGAGAGCAGGGTAGAAACGTCAAGGCTATCACCAGCGGTATAGTGAAACTCAGCATTCTCCTCTGAAAAGAGAGTGCCCGGAACGTCTCGTGCAGGGCGCTTCGGGTCAGGAGTGTCCGCCTCTAGATCCACAACATTCTCAGCATTTGAGGGCTCCGTATGTCTTTTCCTAACCTGCTCCTAAGGGGTGCTCTCCCCAGTCCCCTCAGAATCGGCAGGTTCCGGCCCCAGAGGAGTGAGAGTTCCTGCAAGAGAGCCCCCTTGTTTGCCAGCAGGAGAAGGAGTGGCCTCAGGGGGGGGCTGCAGTTTCCACAACCGAAGAAGGGGGAGCCGTCGGCTTCACAGGTATGGATCTAGGGAGAGGGGGAAGCCTTGTCCTACTAGCAGAGAGGGTCTTCAAATGCTTCATTAGGTTCTTCTCACCTCTCTTAAAGTTGGGGGGAAGAGAAGGGCGTTTCTGGATAACAACAAACTCGCTACTCAAGCCCAGACACTTCACCTCTTTCTTCGTCCAGGTGCAGGTAGCAAGATCTGCAGGGTAAAAGAGTGAACAGTTAGAAAACCCTCAAAAGGAGGTGAAGGGGATAAATAAAAACCGATGGCGCCCCTGAACTACCTCTATTCAGGCCAGGGTTCAAACCCACTCGGGTCAAGAATCTATCAGTGGCGATAAGCTCCGCATGAGGGAGCCAGAAACTAGGGCCATGAACGCCTGATTTGTCCATATGAGCCGCAAATTTCTTCACCAAATCCTCATCCTTTGGGCTCAGCTTCACCTCAAGGGCCTTTCCCCCAACACCAGGGTGATACTCCTGGCGAGTCTTCAGCCTGGTATGGACGTGGTTCCTGAAATGCCGAGGAATCCTCCATCCTGAAGCACTATGCACATACATGAAGTTGTTCTTCCAGTCCCTCAGGCTATCCATGGCAGGCCACACCAAGGTATGGCCCTTCTGCCTCTGGATAGACCAATACCCAGGGGAACCCTCGCTCCCAGAAGCAACCATTTGTAGGCCAACTATATACCTCAGGGCATCAATGGAAGGCTCGGCATAATGAAACAAGCAGGTCCAAGTGTACGATATTAGAGACCTAACCGCCATGGCGGTCAACTGGGCTATAGCCACGTTCATCCGCCTGAAAATCTCCTCCAGAAAAGGGTGCAGGGGAAAACGAAGGCCAAATTCTAAACACTTATGGTAAACCGCTATGCAGCCGTCAGGCGGGCAACATACAGTATCTTTTTCCCCAGAAACGACAATTGTATACCCCTCCCCGAAATTATAAAACCGCTCGATCGCAGCAGCGACGTCCTTCGCCAAAATCAATTCCCGATTTTTTGGTTCAGGGTGAGTCCCCAGAGGAACGTGTGATGGGAGGGATTTGTCGTTGAACCCCAACCGTCAATAATATAACCGGCTAACCTAACTAGGGTAGATAGGGTAAGTCGGGTCGAATCTACGAGGACGGTAAGAGGCGTCTAGACTAGGTCGGCTCAAATACTAGACTAAGTCAACGGACTAAGCTAAGAATGGTAGAGAGGGAAGAAGACTAGACTATGACTATGACTAAGGAGAACAAACTAAGGAAACGGGCTAGGATTAGGTCGGGGTCAAAAGGGAAACGGAATGGTTAAGGGAGAACTAGAGCGAAGGAGGTAGTAGGGTAATCTAGGTTGGTCCGGGCTCTCGCAACTTAGACCCACCTAGAGGTTCCACCTAGAACCCATCTCGGCGACACACACAACAAACGGGGTTACTAGCATGATATCGGGACCTAGGTCAAATCCGGGCTCTCGCTACTTAGATGGACCTAGGGGTCTTCCTCACCGGGCTCTCGCAACTTAGTGAGGGAACCGAACCCACAAACAAACTAACACCCACAAGAGAAAGGCAAGAAAAACAAGTATTTGCAACTACTAGTCAATCAAGCATTTCATCAAACATGTGATGTGCACCAAACAAGAGGAAACCCAAATCTTCCACCAACAACTCCAACAATCTCTTAATCACCCAATTAACACCCTAATCACCTTACGAACCCTAGCAAGAACACTACTCTAACATAATCAAACTAATACTAACAAGAACAAGATGGATTAACACAAACATCAAAACAAACATAAACAAACTAGCAAGTATGAAGAACAAAACAATAATCTAGAACTAAAGATTGAAACTTGAACAACATAAACAAAGATTAAGAGAAGAGAAAAGGATTATACCACACTAGAGGAGAAGAAAGAACAAAACTTGCATTAATGAAGAAAACCCAAAACAAACATCCAAGGTTGTCAAGCTTGGAGAAGATCTTGAAGAATTCCCTTAATACAAGTGCTAATCTATGATTAACTACTAATTATCGACTAATCTACACTAATCTAATCTAATCTATCCTAAAGTAGTCTAGGGTTTTGTGTCTAATGAAGTGTATATAAGATTACAAGAGGAAGGGTATATATAGGGTTACAAGTGGAAAGGAGAAGAAAGGAGCATTCACGGGCCTGAACTGGGCTCATCCCGGTCGGGATGAGTTGGTCCCGATCGGGATGAGATGGTCCCGATCGGGATGAGCTCATCCCGGTCGGGATGGTCCCAAGTCAGCAGCAGTTTCTTTTGTGCACCCCGTCCCGGACGGGATGAGGCCTTCCCGACCGGGATGGGTCTTGTAGGCCTCCAATAAGAACTTTTCGGTCCCTCCTTGATTCTCATGGGCTTCCCATCGATTCTCGGGACTAGGGATCGGGTCTCGGAGGCTCGGGATTGGGTCCCAAGGTCTCGGGGTCGATTCCAAGGCATCGAGTCATCGTTCCTTTATCTCGTTGGCTCCAAAATGTGTATGTATAGAGTCGGAATCGCTCCAACTCTTCCAATTCGGTCTCGAGAACTTGAAACGAACTAAAGGAAGCATAAGAAGCCCCTAAACCGCTCCCAAGGAGCGATTCTACAAGGAAAATGGGACCAAAACACTACGAAATAGGCACTACAAATGACACTTATCAACTACCCCACACTTAACCCTTACTCGCCCTCGAGTAAGCACACACTAACTACTAAACTAGCCGAATGGGTATTAGCGCACCCTACGCCCTTTCAACTCACGCGAGTGCACTTAGAGGAAAAGTGCACTCCGCAAGGCAAGTTGGGTCTTGCGACAAAACTGTGGATGCAACCGGACACAAACACATAAACAAACACACAAACAAACAAACAAACAAACACTTAGACGGTTGCACCCAAAACAAAAGAAATACCGCTTCCCTCTAAAAGCGGTGAAAGAAGCACCGGTTTAGGACTCGAGGTAAGTGACAACGTTCCAAAGCTAGCAATACAAACCAAGGTGAACTAAACCCTAATAGTATGACGATCAAGCAATAAAAACGTTGGTAACTTACCTAGGTCTTCCTAACTTTCTAAAAACGTACTACGGGACGATCGGCGGAGTGGAAAAGTGAGGAACCACGGTGTTAGTCGACACTGTAGGTAAGTGAGACCCTGCCCCCTTTAGCGTGAGCCAAGAGGGTCGTCCCGTGTCCAAGACCGCCTAACTAGTCCAAGTAAAAAGGTGGAAAACATGCAAAATGAGGAAAGACCGACTAATGCCGCTATCATCCTTCCTCGGGACTCGGTCCTTTGGTAGGCTCTTCACGGCAAAAGTCGGAAAAAAGGCTTATTTTTGTGGGGATTTCTTTTTGTGAGACGGGTTTTCTTTTGGCATTTTCTTTCTTCTTTTGCATTTTCGCTTTGCTTTGCCATGCCATTATTTTTCTTCTTTTCTATTTTCTTTTTGGCTTTTTGGCTTTTGTGCCTTTTCTTTTTCTTCATTCTTTTCTTTCTTTCATAGTTTTTTCTTTCTTTTCTTTTTCTTTGCCCTTTTTGGCAAGATTTGGCTTTTTGGCATTTTCATTGTATAACGAGAAAGACAGAATTCAACAATTTGCAATCTTATTGAGTGGATGTGTGTAGGAGGTAGGTGAATGGGTAAGTCGGGACGGGCCAAGACCCTTCAAACCCACAAAAATTGGAGAACTTGGACTAATCAACCGATCCTAAACACGGTCACCTAGGGAATGAGACTCGGTAACCTAGGCCTTTTCACACCGTGGGTGGTCATAATGGTCAAAAGTGCAAATCCCGTAGTAAATTCCTAGTAAGCTAGGTGGACTCAAGGTAAAGGACCAATGAACTCATTGATTTTCGGTCATTCTACTAGATTAAAGTCCAAGACTCGATTTACACTACTAGGAAGGGAAAATAGACACTCACACACTAGCCTCTAAACCGGGTTTTCGAAAACGGTTTACACACAACACAGCACAACACAAAATAAAGACACGACGAAAACGAACAAAAGAAAAAGAAGTGAAAACAACGAAACAAAAACAACACAAAATGAACACATACACAACATAAACACCACCCCGATCATCCAAACAAGCCACCAAATTAACCATACTTTACAAAGCTCCACCCGAGCACACAACATCACAATCTCCTCCAAACTCCGCAAGAGGTAAAGAAGAAAAAGGGATAAGATGTTAACGGGAGTCTTGAAAGCCTTCCAAAGTTAACGTCGATTAAAGCAACCTATAAGGAAAAAAAAGGGAGGCAAAACACGCACACAAAACAAATATACGACACAATGACATAAAATGAAAACACACAAAAGAAAAATCTTTTTGATTTTTGTGAAAAAATTTCAAATTTTTAGGGATTTTTAAGATTTTTTCGAAAAACTAAGAAAATAAAACTAACTATACTAGAATATCGCTCCCCCACACTTAAATCAAGCCATGTCCTCATGCTCGATCGTAGGGTGCGGAGAGACAAAAGAAAAAGAAAAGAAACTACGAAAATAAAGCTAAAAATCAAGAATAAAGTGGAGAAAAGGGTAGAAGGTGTCCGGCCGGGGTGTAGTCAAGTCACCATGGGCCGAGACGAGAAAAAGATATGGATGGGGGAAGAAAATAAAAAGAAGGAAGGAAATAAAAGGAAATGGGAGGGGAGGGCTAGGTGTAATCAAGTCACCTAGCCCGGATTCCGTCCAAATCCGACTAACTCCTCAAAAAAGAAAGTGAAAATCTTGTAAAGATTTGGATTTTGAAATGACTCTCGATGTAGTCACATCATCGAGAGTCGGGAGCAACAACTACCGAGGCCTCGAAGGCCACCAAGGTACCATGACTCAAGGGGAAGGGGGCAAACAAGAGAAAAACAAGCAATAAAAGACGGAAAAGAAAGGATAGTTGCCGTACCGACCGGTTAGCAACTCACTTGCTCCATCGTCTCAATGATCAATATAGGCGCTTGCTTGTTGTCTTCGTTGTCATCCTCCTTCAAGCTTGATAAAACCGCATGGTTGTGGTAGTAATGGTAGGGGGTGGGATTTGATGTGGATCTCGGTGTGTAAAGTGAAGTGTACGGGTCATATGATAGGAGTAAAGAGGGGTAGGGAGGTTGGGAGAGGGTATAATGGATGGGTGGAGTCAAAGGGGACCATCCCGGTCGGGATGGATGGTCCCGATCGGGTTGATAAACCCTTCCCGATCGGGAAGCTCTCGTCCCGGTCGGGAACACACTCCAGTGAGTCCGAATTTTTGCACCTTCATCCTGATCGGGATGGGTCCTTCCCGGTCGGGATTCCTCATCCTTCCCGGTCGGGATGAGTCTTCTTTGCTTCCCCAAGCCCAAAAGCTTATCATAAGCTTCAAAAACCGACTTCCTCGCTCGCAAACCAAACTCCTTCATC
Organism: Agrostemma githago; assembly: GCA_958450325.1. Taxonomy (NCBI): domain Eukaryota; kingdom Viridiplantae; phylum Streptophyta; class Magnoliopsida; order Caryophyllales; family Caryophyllaceae; genus Agrostemma; species Agrostemma githago. The sequence continues at coordinate 51,941,043 of OY288258.1, read as the reverse complement.
AACTACTCCTTTCTAGGAGTCACCTTCACTTCACCTATCATAATAAACTCAAAGTACGCATCAAATTCACTCCCTCACATCGCTCATCAAAATACCAAAAACAATTACAAGAATCCCACAAAAACAAAAGAGTTCTAGAAACAAAAATCACAAATACAAGCACAAGTACTCTAAAGAAGAGGAGAGGGGAATATACAACATGACGGTTCTTTTAGGAACTCCGTCAAACCTAGGATGGTGGATTCTTCTTCAACCGTAGCCCTCAAGGGCATGGAGGAGCAAGTCGAACGCGCTACCGACATCGTAGTGAAGGCCCAAGAAGCGCTCGAGCTTAACCGACCTCCACGGCCTCCAAGGAGGAGGCAAGAAATAGGAATCCCAAGACCCGACATCATCTTCAAAGTAGTCTCCAGGGTCTCTCCATCCTACAAGCTTCACCGATCTCTTCTTCCCTAAGCACTGCCTCCAATCACAAGCAAGCTTCATCTCCAAGAAACAAGGCACAAAAAGCGGTTTTGGCCTCATTTCCTCGTTGCACACCCCCACACTTACCTCAAGTTGTGGTTCCCTATCTTCATCACTCGGCCCCACATCATCTTAGAGGATAGGATCGAAACTTCTACCGGCGGTTTCAATCTCCTCCAAGTCATTGCTTGGCTCACTTCCTAGGGGCTCTTGATGCTTATCCACATTCTCGGACAAGGGCAACTCGAGGCTCACAATTTCACCCAACAACTCTACAAACTCCACCAAACCATCCCACTCACTATCCTCCTCCAATTCTTCACCAACGATGCCTTCACCAAGAGTCATCTCCTCATTCGTCTCTTTTTGGGTAGACGATTGAGGTTCTTCAAAGCAAACTTCTCTATCAAAGGGAACTACCTCGGCGGCTTCGTAATTCGGTTGCTCCTCTTTCTCAAGTGGGCACCCTCCATCTAAATACGATGCTCGGGATAAAGACATTACGGCTTGAACCGACAATACATTTAATTGAGCATTCCTCGCCTCGTTTGCCCTTCGCATTTGGACCATTAAATCATCTTGTTCCCTTTTTAATTGAATGGCCGTTTCTTGAAGGCTCCTTTGCATTTGAAGCATCGATTGATGTAACTCTAAGTTTGACGATTGGTGGTCATTGGGGTCTTGTAAAGCTCCTTGATAATCTTGATGATGCCCAAGGGGTGGGGCATCATATTGTTTGTAGTGGGGTTGAGGTGATTGGTAGTATTGTGGGTCATAGGGTTCATATTGTGGTTGGGGTGTAGGGTAATATGGTGGGTCTTGGGGGTATTGGCTTCCATATGGTGAATCTTGATTGAACATGGTGGGCTCACAATCATAACTCGAGTAATAGTCACCATGATCGTAGGAGTGATAATCATCCACTTGTTGGTAGTCGTTTTCATAATCTTGAGGATCATACCCATCTTGATTACCCCAAGAAGCTTGATAGTGGTAGGGGGACATCATGTCATAGCTTTGGTTCATGGAAGAAGAGTGGTAGCTCATATCGGCTCCCGAGTGTGTGGAGTTTAGATCAAACCCCATGCTTGCTCGAAAATCGTAGTCCATACCCGGTTGGAAACCACTCATTCTAGCAACCGTCCGTTTAAGCGGCTCTGAGTTGCAAGAAGAAGATAATCACCACCTCTAAGCACAAACTGTAGACTAAGAACAAACGTGAGAAGTCTAGTGCTTTTTGGGCACTAGACAAGAGAGAAATAAACCACACACACACAAGAAGCAAAGTAACAAAAAGAAAAAGAAAAAACACAAACACAAAGACTAAGTCAAGCAAAAAGGAAAACAAAGTCTAAACTAGCACCGTCCCCGGCAACGGCGCCAAATTGATGGGAGGGATTTGTCGTGGAATCCTAACCGTCAATAATATAACCGGCTAACCTTACTAGGGTAGATAGGGTAAGTCGGGTCGAATCCACGGGGACGGTAAGAGGCGTCTAGACTAGGTCGGCTCAAATACTAGACTAAGTCAACGGACTAAGCTAAGAATGGTAGAGAGGGAAGAAGACTAGACTATGACTCTGACTAAGGAGAACAAACTAAAGAAACGGGCTAGGATTAGGTCGGGGTCAAAGGGGTAACGGAATGGTTGAGGGAGAACTAGAGCGAAGGAGGTAGTAGGGTAATCTAGGTTGGTCCGGGCTCTCGCAACTTAGACCCACCTAGAGGTTCCACCTAGAACCCATCTCGGCGACACACACAACAAACGGGGTTACTAGCATGATATCGGAACCTAGGTCAAATCCGGGCTCTCGCTACTTAGATAGACCTAGGGGTCTTCCTCACCGGGCTCTCGCAAATTAGTGAGGGAACCGAACCCACAAACAAACTAACACCCACAAGAGAAAGGCAAGAAAAACAAGTATTTGCAACTACTAGTCAATCAAGCATTTCATCAAACATGTGATGTGCACCAAACAAGAGGAAACCCAAATCTTCCACCAACAACTCCAACAATCCCTTAATCACCCAATTAACACCCTAATCACCTTACTAACCCTAGCAAGAACACTACTCTAACATAATCAAACTAATACTAACAAGAACAAGATGGATTAACACAAACATCAAAACAAACATAAACAAACTAGCAAGTATGAAGAACAAAACAATAATCTAGAACTAAAGATTGAAACTTGAACAACATAAACAAAGATTAAGAGAAGAGAAAAGGATTATACCACACTAGAGGAGAAGAAAGAACAAAACTTGCATTAATGAAGAAAACCCAAAACAAACATCCAAGGTTGTCAAGCTTGGAGAAGATCTTGAAGAATTCCCTTAATACAAGTACTAATCTATGATTAACTACTAATTATCGACTAATCTACACTAATCTAATCTAATCTATCCTAAAGTAGTCTAGGGTTTTGTGTCTAATGAAGTGTATATAAGATTACAAGAGGAAGGGTATATATAGGGTTACAAGTGGAAAGGAGAAGAAAGGAGCATTCACGGGCCTGAACTGGGCTCATCCCGGTCGGGATGAGTTGGTCCCGATTGGGATGAGATGGTCCCGATCGGGATGAGCTCATCCCGGTCGGGATGGTCCCAAGTCAGCAGCAATTCCTTTTGTGCACCCCATCCCGGACGGGATGAGGCCTTCCCGACCGGGATGGGTCTTGTAGGCCTCCAATAAGAACTTTTTGGTCCCTCCTTGATTCTCATGGGCTTCCCATCGATTCTCGGGACTCGGGATCGGGTCTCGGAGGCTCGGGATTGGGTCCCAAGGTCTCCGGGTCGACTCCAAGGCATCAAGTCATCGTTCCTTTATCTCGTTGGCTCCAAAATGTGTATGTATAGAGTCGGAATCGCTCCAACTCTTCCAATTCGGTCTCGGGAACCTGAAACGAACTAAAGGAAGCATAAGAAGCCCCTAAACCGCTCCCAAGGAGCGATTCTACAAGGAAAATGGGACCAAAACACTACGAAATAGGCACTACAAATGACACTTATCAACGTGATATTTGACCTTGTCCAAATAATGTCCTGCCCTTTTCTCGAGGAATGAGAGGGCCGGAGGTCCTAGAAGGATCGAGTTCCAATGCCTCGTCGTCCGAATCAACGACGTCATAAGTGGCAGGGTCAGGAGAATTACCTCCTCTACTATCCTCCGAATACTCCTCCTCAACTACTTGGGGGCCAACCCCCTTAGAAGAAGAAGCAAAGTTCTCCCTACCCTCCTCTCTATCCCCCGTCCTCTCAGCTGACGGGTCGGTAAACGGTAAAATGCGGGCACGGGTTCTAAACATAGTAACCTTAGAAGAAAGAAGAGCAAGAAATCGAAAGAAAAGGAGCAAGAACTTGGGATTAGAAATCTCACCTAAGGTTAGTTGCTGATTGAACGAGAGCTTGAGAAGAAAAGCCCAAGAAAATTTCCTAGAAATATGAAGATGCGAGAAAGGGCTCGTTTTTTCCTCTCGAAGAGTTGCGAAAAAGAAGTTTGGAAAAAGAAGAAGTACGAACGGCGGATTGCTTTTATAAAGAGGGAGGCAGACGAAAAGTCGCCAACCCTAGGGAGTCCGCCCAAGGGCCACTCTCCACGTGTCGCGTTCTCGGCAGTCAGCCCCTTGTGGTTTCCCAAGGACAGCCTCGAGAAGACAAAAGGGTGTCAGGGGATTAATCACCCTGTGATGTCATTCCTTCATTAAAAAAAATGCCACACATAAACAAACTGCCTGATTTTTTCATTAATTTGAAGAAGGCCCGAAAACGGGCAAGTTACATTCCATGCACGGCAAATGGAAAATACAAAAGGAGCCTGAATTTCTGGCTCAAAGCGCCTGTACCCTGCGAGCAGGCTTAATCATCATCTAAACCTGGGGAGTAATCCCCAGAGCTGTCCCGGCCCCCTACGTCGGACCCCCAATCCCAGTCATTGGAGTCCTTGAAGGGGTCATCAGAAAGTCCATCCTCAACTCCGTCAGATGAATAGCCCAAACCCTCGCTATCCCCAGAGTCGCGGCTGCTGACATCCCAGTCCCTGCCATAAGGGACTGCCTAATTATCGTCACAAGAGCCGCAGCCCACTCTCCTCACAAGAGGGGAAGAAGGGCCCGACTCCGGAGAGGAGTTCAGCTCGTGGCAGCTAGGGTCAAACTATTCTGGGTGCAACCAGGGGAAGCACTCATGACACCCCCTGTCATAACAGCCTCCGCCCTGGGGACCACGTCTAAAACGGGAGCCAACTGGGGACGAAGATCTGATGGGGCGCTTGCTTGCTCTGGCGAGAGCCCTCTTGTTGCTCTGGAGGGGGCAAGATCGCAGGCGCCGACTACGGCGCAGGACCAGAAAGGCTGCCCTGGCATACCTCAGCCTCCAAAACCCCCTGAAGAGGAAGCTGATAGTACGAACTCCATGGCGAACAACGGTCTTCTTAACCTAAGACATGTTTCTTTGAAAGAGAAAAGACAGAAAGAAAGTGAAGATGTAGTGACAAAATGATAAGAAAAGTCTTAATTTATACAAAAGGGAGGCCAAGGCATTAAATGGCACTCCAACCACTCCGGCAGAGGACGCAGCCAATCATCAAACTGGCGCGCTGCTCAAAAATCCACTAAGCATAAGGAATAATCATGACCAAAAGACATCCCAACTTTTGGCATGCCCAATGCAGTTGAGTCTCCTCCCTCGGGAACATGCAAACGCATTAAATGCAGTGCTGAAGCCAACAAGTCAACTTCCCACCATTAAGAGTTCACCTGCTAAGGGGAAGCCTTACTTCCCCCCAGCCGGTGAGGGCCAATTGATGAGGGTCGAGAGCCTGTGCCGGGTCGCCCGCCAAGCCGGCCCCATAATGACCCGATCCGAGGAATCAAAAAGCCTGCCCAGCAGGCTGTCTGGGAAAACCAACAGGAACCCCCCAAGGGGGTAGCTTCAGGCAGTCGCCTGCCCAGCAGGGCGATGCGGCCCACCGAGCAGGGCCTTCAAAGCCCTCTGCCTGCCTGTCTCCAGGGGACTTCTCCCCCAGGCAGGGTCATAAGATACCAGGGGCTCCTTCGTCATTTTGCCTAATGTAAGGGAGAATGAGTGGACAAAGGAGATCCACGTGTCGCTTTGCCATCCACCCATTCCCCCGCTCTTTTTCCCTCTCCTCTCTCTCTCTTGGGGGAAGGTATAAATACATCCCTTCCTCCCACTTTTCAAGGGTTGAATTTTCTCTCTCTAGACTCTCACTCTAAAAAACGCCACCTAGCTCCTCACGAACTAGGTTCATCAAGGCATTCACAGACTAACTTAGGCATCGGAGAGGGTTCCCTCGGACAACCTCCGAGGCCCTGTGCGTTCACTGTCTAGGGAGCAGGCTCAATCCGCCGGGAAGGTCTGACCACCGGAGTGGGAGAAAGGAGAGGCCAAAGGAAATCAGACGAGCAGTTATCAAGCAACATATTGAACATACAACCCGAAGCCAGAGTCGGGTTAATTGTTTCCGTACCGAAACAGTTGGGAACGTGGAAGTTGCTACCTTGTTGATTGAAGTTGCTCCTTTGATGAGGAGGCATATATGGGGGCATCTTTGGAGGACCTTGGTTAAAGGGCCTTTGTTGACTTTGATTAAATGGCCTCGGTTGACTCCCTTGGGCACGTGGCATCGGATTTTGAACATTTTGATTTCCATAAGAGAAATTAGGATGAAACCTTGTGCCAGTATTGTAAGTATTGGAAAAGGGATCAAATTGAGGTCTTTGCCCATACACTTGTATAGCTTGGACTTCATTGGGCTCTTCGACATAAGTTTCTTCGTTAGGAATGCAAGAGCTAGAATCGTGGCCATAATTGCCACAATGATCACATTGAACTTCCCATGTTAATTGCTTTGGAGGTGATGGTTGCCTTGGTGGAACACTCCCTTGAATTTGGTACATAGCTCTAGGAGTAGGCTTAGAATTCATGGCATCCATTCTCTTTTTCAATTCTTCAACTTCTTCTTGAAGTTTAATTCATTAAGACTCTTAGATGAGTTCACTTCAACTTTCTTTCTAGAATCCCTCGATTGACCCATTCTAGAATCATTCCTTGCCATCTTCTCAATAAGATTCTTAGATGCCTCATCGGTGAGAGAAGAGAAGTCTCCTCCGGCGGCCGAATTGAGGTTTTCCTTGGTTCTCGATGAAAGGGTGTTATAAAACGTTTGAGTTTTTAGCCAATCGGGTATTCCATGGTGTGGACATTTGCGCAACAAATCTCTAAATCTTTCCCAAGCCTCACTTAGGTTTTCAAATTCATCTTGCTTGAAGGTTTGTATCTCCATGCGATATTGGTTAGTCTTTGACGGCGGAAAATATTTCTCCAAGAAGGCATTAGATAGTTGAGCCCATGTTGTGAATGTATTAGCGGGATGGCCTTGAAGCCATCTACGAGCTCTATCTCTCAAGGTCGTTGGAAATAATAAACGGTGCAATTGGCATGAAGTTAATCCATTGAGACGGGCTCCTACTAATTTTTCTTTTAATGAAGCGATGTGCTCCTGGGCATCTTCTTGAGAAAAACCGTGAAAAGTATCTTGTTGAACCGCATTTGTCAAAGAGGCTTTCAATTCAGAATTCTCGGGAATCTCTCCGAAATCGACGGGAGAAGGTGTTTCTTTATGTGTGAGTTGGGAATGAGAGCCTAGGGTCACCATTGGTTGGATAGTGATGGTGGATTTGAATTTGGTGAATTTGGAGGGGATGGATTTGAATTTGGTGGTGGTGTTCTCGGTGATGGTGGTGTAGGTGGTGAATTTTGTGAAGTGGAAGGTATGGAAGGATTATTTGGAATGGGGTTATGTGATGTAGAAGGTGTGGAAGGTGTATGCGGTAGGATGGGATTAAGGTTAGGAGGTGATAATGAAGGATGTGGAATGATGGTGGTTGAGTTATTTCCTCGAAAACGCAATGCTCTACAAGACCTTTCCGGCTCCGGATCGAACCACAAGGGCGATGACCTGTTCCTGGGCATAAAACTCAATTAAACGGTGAGACTCCTAGCACCTAAGGGTACTAGGGAAGAGGGAGAAGAGAAAAAATCCAAACACAATAACTAAAAACATAATAACTACTAGCCGTTCCCCGGCAACGGCGCCATTTTGACGGGCACCCCAATCGGATCGGTCGTTTAGCGAAGGACGGGGGTCAAACAATATTTATAGACTCGGAATAACACAAAAACTACTAGAGTAATAGTGGTAAGTCGAGGTCGGTCCACAGGGAACGAAACGTAGTAGTAGCGAGTCAAAAGCGACGTGTTTGGTGTCTAGAGGGGGGGTTTCTAAGGGTCGAGTCTATACTAGAGAAATGACTACAAGAATAGTTAGGGGTGATCAATCTAGGGAAAGGTGTTAGGGTGAAGTCGGGATTCGGAACTTGGAGTCTAAGAAGGTCGGAATCGAGTTTTTGTCGCAACATTGATAAAGGGAGAATGCCACCTTTCGGTTTCTTCATCCAACCCACCTAAAAACCCACTTTCACGGTGAAGAAAGGTAAGTCTCTAGTTATGGTAATTTCTACCCCGAGTTTCCCCATATTGATAGAAACGAGTCAAGGTCGGTCTAGTTGGCCGGACTAAAACAACAATGACACAACAACCACAAACAAGATAAACCAACAAGCAAGCAACCCACCAACATCCCTTAATTCAAATAATCCAAGTCCTCATCCCTAAACCCCCCCAACAAGAAATCTACTCACTAATCATAATGGAAAACAACAAAACATTAACTAAGGAGAAAATAACTACAACATGCATAATAACTAAATCTAAAGAAACTAACAAGAAAACAATAAGAAAACTATGATCTAACAATTACCCACTAAACTATGGAAGAAATAAGATCTAACAAAATAAACTAGAGAATAATCTAGAACAACATAAATGAAATCTAGATCAGAAACTAACAACACTAAGATAATCTAAACAAGACAATAATTAAAGAACAACATTAAATCTAAACTAGAGATTAGAGAGTAGAAGAGAAATATACCAACTATGAAGATCTACAATAAACAAGAAGATTGCATAAATAAAGGTTGAATCTTTGATGAAGAGAATGAAGAATTTGTCACTAATTTTTCAATAAACCCCACAAATCTTAAAAATAAAACTTGAAATAATAATCTTCTACAAACTTGAATGTAAAACTAGAGAATTGTTGATGAAAACTATGTAGATCTACTACTAGATTACTAGTAGAATTATAAAGAATTACTAAGAATACCACTAAATTATTCTACTAATAGATGGTGTAACTACACTAATGGTGGAATATGAGGATGACGATACTACACTAATGAATGGATGTCTTGGGCAACAGACTAGGGTATATATATATATATATATATATATATATATATATATATATATATATATATATATATATATATATATATATATATATAGTAATGCCTTAATGGATTTTTAAACTAAAGCCCAAATCCAACTTTTTGCTCCATTAGAGAGACAATCACCCTTTGCATCTTCATGGGGCAAAACTTCACCCTACGGTTGACGAGTTAGCACCACCGGGTGAAATTTCACCCGGTGAGATTTTCTTCTCAATTTGCGATTTTTGGCGCTTTTCTCCATCGGGCGAAATTTCACCCGGTGGCCAATTTTCGCCCGGTCATTTTCGCCCGGTGGAGAAGTCTCGGAAAATCTTCGGAAGGCAAATTACCGTCGGGCGAAACTTCGCCCGGTGGTGTCTCACCGGGTGAAGTTTCACCCGGTCATCTTTCTGGCCTCTTTTCTTGTCTCATTCTTCATCGTATGATTGGATGACTTTAAACTTTAAGTTGTGTGATTTGCTCTTTGGACGGTGTTCCCTTCTCTTGTGCTCGTGGAAGCTCAATCGTGATTTCGGTGCCAAATCCTATCAAATTGATAGAAAAACTACCAAAAACACGTAAAACGCACAAGAGGGACGCTAATGCGAGAAATACTCAAAATATGGCGATAATCGCACTCAAGACTCGCAAAACGAGGGAAAACGGTCTAAATTTAGCACACAACAATTATACAGCGAAATAATCGTAAATTTGAAGGTGAAATAATCGTATAATTTTTTGTTGTTTGTATCTGGCGAATCAAATTGCATCTTATGAATTATATAAACTGAAAGAAAATGAATGGTCATATATGTAGGGGCCATTGTGTTTGATTAATTTAGTGAATTGTGGTTGTCCAGCATGACTCTGCATGAGTTTGGCTTTGACTATGAGTTAGAAGTAGCGTGACTGTATCACATCAAGCATGCGACCCTGATAATGAGTTGTCATTCATCTGATACTCAAAAGATGCTCTAACATGAGATTTTTCTATATTACAAAAAAGTGTTTTTACTTCACTACACATTCCAAAAAAGTGTTTTTACTTCACTACGCCTTACGGTGTGCTGAGGTTTTACCTACCATAATTTTTTCTATCTTACGTTTTTCGTCGAGTTTTTCCATATGCTATGCCTGTCCGCTATGAAAGCGTGAATTTTCTGCAACACGTCCCCACGAGCTTCATTCATGTCAGCAAGGACGAGGGACGCTGCAACCTCGAACGACAAATAACGCCTCCCGATCTTAGTCCCAATATCAGGGTAGGCGAACGGCGCACCGTCGTACAGGGACATGCGCATCAAGCAGAAAATGCCGGATTCTGCGTCGTTCTTTTGGGTGCTCTGCCATTCCAAATTTACCTGGCGATGCGTAAACTTCGACAGGTGAGTGCCCTTAATCAGCCCCTTGTCGTCCATGTAGTCGGTCAATGCGCGCGACTGTTTTTAGTATTAGGTAAAAGAAAACGTCAGCACTTATGGAAGCAGTAGAATAATCGACGCGGTGAAATAAAGCATATGTGTGCAACTTACTATTCTGCTTGACACGCGGAACATATATGACCCTAGGGCGTGTGTCTGGTGATCGAGGATATCAACTGTTCTTTCTCTAAAGTTGACGCACACGCACGGGTAGTGCCCCATAGTATGCACCGGGAAAAGTAGCAGTTCGGCGTTCAAGTCGAATGTTCCGACGCAGTCTCGTATGAATGTGTCCCACGCTGCGTACACACCGTCAGTGTCTTCGTCCGTGGGGGTACTCGAGTCGCCTTGTTCGTTAGCGAGTCCTAACGGATGGTGAATATTAGTTGTCATTAGTGACAGGGCAGAGACTGGACTTTATCATGTGCGTTGCTGCACACCGCAAAGTGTGTGATTGTACAAACTAAGCTGCGTGACTTTGCAGCGTACATATTGTGACTATACATGACAGTGTCTGATTGTAAAATATAAGCTGTCTGACTATGCAAATTACAGCATGTGATTGTACAACTTAACATGTGTGACTGTGCAGAGACTGGACTATATCATGTGCGTGGCTGCACACCGCAAAGTGTGTGATTGTACAAACTAAGTTGCGTGACTTTGTAGCGTACAGACTGTGACTATACATGACAGTGTCTGATTGTAAAATATAAGTTGTCTAACTACGCAAATTACAGCATGTGATTGTACAACTTAACATGTGCGACTGTGAAAATTGAACTCTATGATTATTTGTTACTAATACACAGACTTCATATCTTCTCAGTTGATGTGTATGGGGTCATTTGTACTCCCTCCGATTCATTGGAATCGCAACATTTACTATTCACACAAAAAATAAGAAAAGTGAATTGGTGGACCACAATAGTGATGTCATGTAAGATTAAGTAATATAATAATATTAGATTGAATATTTTGGAATATAGTAATGAAAAGTTAAGGGTAGGTTAGTCATTTCATAAGAAAAATATGGCCCAAAATGGAAATGTTGCAAAGCTGATGAATTTGCCAAAAACGGAATACGTTGCGAATCCAATGAATCGAAGGGAGTACTATTTAATGTAATAGGTAGGGGGAGTGGGGCATACCATGTGTCGAATTCCGAACCATGCCATCGTTGCTTCAGTGGGGGAGGATAATCCGCGCCGCTTCTCGTCTGATTCCAACCAGTTCAGCATGTGCGACCAATATTCCAGCACCGCGGCGTTCATGCTACCTCCGGACAAGAGCGTTTGAATGTCACGCCTCTCCATCTGCGCATGAGCGCTGTAGGACCCCAGTTGTTCACTGCGGATTTCACTGGTTAGTATGTGTAATATGCAACACGTACCAGTAATCAAAGACGGTTACGTACCTTTTTGTGTACCCATTATCATCAAGGAAGCAGTAGTCGGCGACGTGCTTCCGCAGGTGGAGCATCCTACTCGTAAGCGGCCGGTTCATGCGAAACAAGATCGACATGACAATGGCATCCGGTTCAGGCTCCCCTTGGATCAAAGAGCAACCCAACCCATCTCCAGCGCCTCGCGATCGAGACTTGATTGCTGACTGGCTTTCTTCTAGGACTGATCGGGGGGTGGGTTCAGGTATTCTCGATGATTTGCTCGGACGCTTCCGCTGCTGGGTGCTTGCCTTCACAGGAGTGTCTTCAAGCGCACAGGCAGAGAACGACAAATCCTTGTACTTTCCTAACGCTGTTACTTTCTTCAAAACAGTGTCCCTCACATGGTTCACGTCGCTCATAATAAGGGTCGCCGTGATTTCAGCCCTGCACATATTCATGGCCGCTATTGTCCCCAAGGAGCAGTTGAACGGGGACCCGTTGTACAGCATCATGTGCATCATTAGGTACACTCCACAGTCATTGGCGGAGTAGCCCACGCCCTGCCAAGACAACGGAATGTTCACCAGTTTAAACGCACGGACCCTCTCACCTTTCCCCACCCCTCGCTTTACCATGTACTCCCCCATTTTATCAGCCTACAAAACAAGTTCAAACAGGATCAGTTGTTGAACACATTCGCAGTCACAAATCTGACTTAATATTAAATTAAAAGGGTCTGACCGCTATTCGAGCAATTTCATAGTAAGACAACGTTGTAAAATCTTTGTCGTACATCCTGTTGTCAAGGTACTCGACTTGCTCCGAATTGAAGTTTATGCAGGTGCAACTGTAGTGGCACTCGTCACCCGTTAAAATCGAGACAAACACCTGAAAACAATGCATCAGGATGTTGTGCTGATAACAACTACTAACGAACAGTATGGGCAGGATAATACCATGTCCGAGTCCAAAGCAAAGTCGGAGAAACTCTTTTCTATCCACTGGTCCCACACGTAAAATATTTCTTTGTCAAGATTTATGCCTCGGCCTCTTTTCGTCCACAATTGCAGCATTAGGTCCTGCTCACATTCACCGATGGTAATAGATGTAGTTAGTGTGTGGTTGACATGCGTGACTATACATGCTTGTACGTGTGACTGTACAGCTGTTAGTGTATGATTATACACCATAGAAGTGTGTGACTGTACAGAGTAAAGTGTGTGACTATACATGTTGTTGCCTGTGACTATACAGCTTGTAGTGTGTGATTATGCAGTTTATAGTGGTGACTGGACAACATAAAGTGCGTGGCTATACAACAAATAGTGTGTGACTATGCAGATAATAGTGTGTGACCCTACAACCTTTTATGTATGACTATACAGCTTATAGCGTGTGACTATGCAGTTTATAGTGGTACTAGACAACATAAAATGCATGACTATACAGCTAATAGTATGTGACTATACAGATAATAGTGTGTGACTATACACCCTCAACAAACATTTGGGGGGTGAACGTACCGTATGTCCAAGAGAAAAGTAACATCTTCTGGTTACTCTTGGTGCGGATTTTTCGTAGATCAGCTGGTTCAGTAGCCTACACCAGCAGTCAGTGACGTTATTTATCACCTGTAGGCCAGGCTTGAGCGACTGCATGACGCCCCTCGCTATACAGTCATAATCTGTGAACTCGACTAGCATTTCGCTGTAGACCAAACAAAGTCCCGATTAGCACATGCATTTAAAAAACGACATGAGTAGCACAATAAATACGTACCCTAACGGGCGTGGCATTGACCGGTCGAAGACGTAGTCGATTATATCTTTCCGCACACTGAGGATATCCCAGAAGATGACTATATTGGAGCACATGAATCCAGAGATCACAAGTTGCCCGCTCATTATTCTCCCATAGTCCAACGTGCACCCCAAATTGGCTGGAACGGTATCCATGCACTCAAATGCTACGTCAGAGTGGAAGATGTACCGATGATGTAGTACTGGAGCAGCGTGCGTCTCGGTATGCTTTTCATCCGTGACGATTTCTGCCGTCGCAGGCGTGGTGCCAACAGCGTCTGCTACATCCCAGCATGCTTTCTGCAGTTCCCTCTCAAGACAAGAACTAACTGACGCATCGGGCGTAGCCGGTATTACATTACGCATTCCCTGGTCGGTGACCGTCCCACCGTTGTGGACGGTGGATGGCAAGGCAGATGCTGTGGCCAGATCGGCCACCGCCGTCCGTGCGTCAGTGGTCTCTCACCCTGCTCACCGTAGAGCCACCACCACGGTCGGACTCATACCAACAGAACCCTGCACATCGGAGTCTCGGTTGATTTCTTCAGCGGCATCAGTCTCGGGATCTTCTCCCTCACAGAAACCTGGGGTCACAACGCCACCATCAAAAGTGCCCTCATCATCGTAACCTTCTGTTCCCTCATAACCTCCAAAAGCTTTCTCAATATCTTCTTCCACGTATCCAGCATCACGCAAGTGTGGACATGACATAGGTCCACCCCGACGCGGCCACACGCGGGTTTGGGGAGGCGAATGAATCTCCATATGAGATGGTCAAATTGAAATTTAAATCGAAGTAGGAGTCGCCACCGAATTTTGTGGTTATTCGGAACTGTTCGAGCCCACTCTATGTCGTAGTGGGCCGTATACAAAATACGGCCCATTTACGATGTCAGAGTTTATTGGGCTCGTCCCTTTGCATATCGATACCGATGCCGACTGGGCGGTTAATCGTATATTGAATGACTCTCGTTGCCAATGGTCTCGGACATCCGGAAACCACGGTTCTGAGTAAGGGGTGAGGGTACGTGTTGGGAAGTTCACTAAGAACACCCAACCCCGCCCGCACTTAGCGGCCTTTACTAGGATATCGTTCGTTTTTGGTGTACACGGGTTAGTTCGACGGTTGAATGATATGCAAACATTATTTTCCTAAGCATGTGAGAAAAATAAATAAATGGGTTGCTAAGTCGTTTAATGCATGTTAAACTAATAACGTCAAAGTTATTTTAGCATGTGAGTTCGTTTTAGTCTAATAAAACGATAAAAACAAATAAAAAGCTACAAACACGAGAAAACGAGTTAGTAACGGTGAATAAATTGAAAAAGATGTAAATAAATAATATGCATGATTTTAGAAAAGCTTTGATGACACGTGATTGATTAACACGTGTTGACCGAGGTCGAAAAAAAAAGTATTTATTAAAATATGTCGCGAAAGTCGCATTTTAATATAAGGTTCGAAAAGAATTAAAATAGAAAAGCGAAGAAACGAAAAAATAAGGGGCCGGCGGATCAGGCCACCGCGCGAACCGCCTGGAGGGCGCGCGACACGCGTGGTGGTCTGTCGGGTTTTTTTATTTTGTTCGAAAACCGTTAATTCTTTATAAATCGCGTACAAATATGGATTAATTTATACTCGATTTATATTTTTGATATTCGTCGTATTCGATATTCGATTATGAAATCGATATCGAATAGTCGGAATGATTTTATAAAAAAGTTTTAAAAAACTTGTTTTGAACGAAAATTGAAAAAAAAGAATTTTGAAGGAAAAAGATGTTAATTCTCTCCGCGTTAAAAATCATCGAATTTTGTTTAAAAAAAGTAGTGATTTTATTAGCATCAACGAAAATTAATTTAATTTAGTTCTTGTAGATACGATATTCGATTAGAGAATCGGTATCGTATTTTAAGAACGTTATATAAAAAAGTTTTTATCATCGAAAATAAATAAAAATATGATGCGATAAACGACCCATATTAATAATGGGAAACGATCGGAAAAAAATAAAAAAAGACGGACGAAAAGAGGGGAGAAAGACGTGAGAGAGAGAGAGAGGAGAAGAATCGGGTTTGATTTACACCCTCAACCTACATGCTTTGTGTTCTCGGTATAAGGCTCGTCGGACGGTGGCTTAGGCACAGGAGCGTCGAGATGATGCGGATGAGTTGAGGTGGTGTGGATTGGTGCGTTTTTTGGTCGTGTGGGACGTTGGGTTCGGCCGGCTGGGACGGTTTCGTCAGGACTTCGGGACGGTACTTCGGTATTCCTTCGGATGTGTATGACTAATAATTGCTGTATATTGATCGATGGATGAATGTGTCGGGATTAATGATGTTTCATGTGTGTCTTTTGTGTTGAATATGAGGTCCTATTTATAGGAGTCGGGGTAGCCTTGCTTGTGTGGCAAGAAATACCGGTTTGGATAGGAAATACGAGAGTTCGTAAGGGAATAAACTTCTCGTTTCTTAGGGGAGAAGCAAACATCTCGGCTGGTTGGGGAGTGTTTGGCGGAGTATTCGGCTGTCTCGGCCGAGTATTTGGAGCTCGGTCGATGTCTGATTCGGTTCCGGATAGAATTCCTACTTGAGATCGAATTCTATCCTTAAACGGATTTGTTTAATATTATTCGAAGCTGATTTTTTTTGGTGTTTGAGTCCGAATCAGCCGTGTAGTGTCACGGCCAGCTCGTGTGACTCGGGAAAAAATATCTTTGACCGGGTTTGACTCGGTCGCTAAAAGACGGTTTTACCCTCAGTGTCGGAATAGACCCAAATTAGTCTCATTTGACTCGAAACGACCCACTGGGCCTGGATTTGAGGTTGGTTTTGTAAGATTTGTACTCCGTAATAAGCCTAAACCAAATGTCCATGATTTCGAGCCCATATCCGAGTCCATTAAAGCACGTTTGCGTCCTATCATCATCGGGTGTTTGGCGGGACCTACTATAGACACCTGGCGGTCAAAATGTGGGTGTCTACAGAGCCCCCACTCTGACTGAGGCTTGGACAAGGCGAAAGTCAGAGTAGCTACCAGGCCAATCGAGGATTAAGACCTGGCAGACTTCCGATCGGGTCGTTTAGAGTCCATTAGACTTGCGTGAAGGGCTCGCTAGCCATAAGATAGAAATCATACCTGGATAGATGTCGATAACGGCGCGGGGACTTTCTACTAAAAAAGTCTTGGGTTTGTCTGTTTACAGACAATCTCCATCTTGAAATTGAGTTTGCCTTGGAGGCTATGGGTGTACCGCTTACTGATACGTCCCATCTTTGAATTGCGCGGGAGCCTCTATTAGAAGCTGCGGATGTACCGCTTACTGATACATCCGATTCCACAGCGAAAATTTTGCTTGAATTTTCACTGAGAACTTTGAGAATTCTCCGGGAGTCTTGGGATACCTGTCTGTTTTTCATGCAACATACAGATAGAACATCGACTCGTGCTGGGGAAGAAAATGGTTTTTGGTTGATTTTTTTTGGAAAAAAAAAACCGAAATTTTTTTTTTTGAAAATGGTGGAAATTTTTTTTGAAAAATTTGGAAGAAAAGGAATGTTTGGGATAACTTGAATCCTGATCAGATTCTGACACGGATTCCTAAAAATCTGGTTAGGCCTGTATGCCTAAGAGAAGTAGGGAATACTGCAAAAAAATCCCTATTCCAAGGGTGACTAGGAGAGGAGATTTTTCTATTATAAATAGAGAGTTCTTGCCCGTAATCTTCTCATATTCCAACCTGAAATATTTCCTTCTCATCTTAAAAATCCCTTTAGACTTTTTAGATAAAAGAAAACCTTCTGCTATGGGTATCGAACATCTGACCGCGATGCTTCACGCGTGGGCCCAAGATTTTCGAGATGGAGATAAGGTCCAGCTAACTCAGATGGGAATTGTGGCTTTGTTCCCGCTCCAGCGACTTAAGGTGGATACCCATTTCCTGGATGCTTGCTTGACCTTTTGGGATACTACCCATCATGTTTTCGCCTTTCCCCGGGGAGAAATATGTCCCCTTCCCGAAGAGATTGCTGCTGTAGGGGGTTGGTGCCCCAATGCTCATCCTGCTATTCCTCCTTTTTACCCTGATCCAAGGAGGAGGCTGAGGGACTTTCTTGGGTTGTCTCATGCTGAGACTTCCCGTATGGTGAAGGGAAATTCTGTTTCCCTTTTTGACTTGGCTGATAAATTTATGGATCCCAATGGTCCCAGGATTTCTTCTATCCACAGGCGTAGGGCCTTTTCCTTCTGTATGCTGCATCGATACGCTTTTGAAGGTTGGATGGATGCTGACTCATGTTTGGGTGAAATTAGGCTAATCAGCATAGTGGATCAAATGGAGGCAGGTTACAGTCCAGCCTGGCTGATAACTGGGGAGATCATCATGGGCCTTGATGCGAGGAGACTTGATCCAGATCGGCAATTAACGGGCAGCATTCGTCTTCTGCAGGTATTTGACCTTCTTTTTTTTCTCTTTTTTCGAAAATTTTTCCGAAAAAAAAAAAAATTTAATTTCCAAAATTTTTTTTCGAATTTCCGAAATTTTTTTTTTTGAATTTTTCCGAATTTCCGATTTTTTGATTTTTCGAAAGTTTTTTACTTTTCGAAAATTTTTGCAGATTTGGTTATCCGAGCGCCTGTCAATTATAGAGCCCCCGACGAGCATATCTAGATATCGAAGCTGTCAGATAGGCTCACGGTCTCGACGAATCAGCTCCAATCATCACCTAAATCGGAAGTACTGGGACGAGGAGTTAAAATTCCATGGCGGGCCCTTGATTAGGTGGAACGTGATCTGGTGGTTCCTCTCGAAGATGACGGGCCTAGCTAAAAGAGATAAAGCCCGTTATCTGGTGATTTTGTCCTTGGACTGGACCGTCCATATTTACCCAGATCGTCTTCTAAGGCAGTTTGGTTCATTTCAGCAGATCCCCGAAACTGAAGCAATTATTAGCGTTTCGGTCCAATTGACGGACGCTATGTGTGACACATGGTTACAACGCTGGTTTACTCGTATGATGTGGACTATACCTCGTCCTTGCCAGACCGCTTGGGTTTCCGAATCATATCTTAAATGGGCTTCTGAAGAATCTAAAGAGGCTCGTGAAGCTTTAAAGACCGATGAGGCTTTTGACTTAGCCCGTAGAGAATCGGTGAAGGATAATGGAAGGTTCTTTGAAGAAGAAACTCCAACTACCTTTGTCGGGCCGGAGTCAGGTTCTAAGTCAAAGACTAAGACTCGAGCTAAAGAGACCGGTGCTAGTGACTTAGAGAGAAGGCTCGGACCTAAGCTAGCGGTCCGAGACAGGCTTGGGCCGCGGGAAGCAGCTACCCGAGAGGGCGCGGGCTCGGCTAGGAGCGACCGAGGCAACCGGGGAATCCAGTTCGAAGAAACGAGCCCGGGTTAAGGAGATTCCCTTGGTGATTCGGGAGCGTTCACCTCCACGTCGACACCGGTGGATCGAGAAAGAGGCTAAGGACAAGGGAAAGGGAAAAATGCCTTAGATTTTTATTATTTAAATATTAGTACTACTTGTGTTTTTTTTTTTGGATTTTTTTGTAATTGGATTTTTTTTTGAAATAAATAAAGAAAGTTTATTAGAAACCGTTCCTGTTTTTTCGATTGCAGTGGTTGTGCCCTTTTGATGGGCTGCCTACGTATCCACGAATAGCGGAATCAAACCAAACGTAGTTCAGACTTTAAATTGCAATTTCGAAATACATCAAGACTATTGGTTCAAGATGTTTATAACAGTAGAATAAGTAATTCTAGCTTTTGACTTGTCTTTAAAAGTTTATTTTGAAAAGATGTTTTTAATAAACTTTTGCAAATGACATTGAGAGAAACGGGTTTAAGGGTAATAACGTTTCAGCTGGTCCAGGTTAGTTGGGTTGACAAACTCATTCCCGTCCAGATCTGTTAGCATCACCGCTCCACCCGATAGAATCTTCTTTACCAAATAAGGTCCGGCCCAGTTAGGTTTGAACTTTCCCCTTGGATCTACTGGTAATAAAGCTCGTACGGACTTGAGAACCAGATCTTCTTCTTTGATATTCCTGGGCCTTACCCTTTTGTTGAAAGCCCGTTGGATTCTTTTCTGGTAGATCTGTATGTTATTGAGGGCACGAGATCGTCGTTCATCTAGAAGTACTAACGAGTCATATCGTGCTTGAACCCAATCGGCTTCTGGTACTTGACTTTCGAGTAGGATTCTGAGTGACGGTACCTCCAGCTCGACAGGTTGGACCGCTTCCATCCCGTATGTAAGGTAATACGGTGTTGCCCAGGTCGCAGTACGAATCGAGGTTCGATATCCCCAAAGGGCAAATGGTATCTTATCGGGCCAGTCCCGATAATTGTCAGCCATCTTTTTGAGTATGGTGACAATGGTTTTGTTAGCTGCTTCTACCGCTCCATTGGTTTGGGGTCGGTAGGGTGAAGACGTATGTCTTTGGATCTTGTATTTGGCTAACAAGGCTGCCGTCTCGGCTTGAAAGTGGGTCCCGTGGTCACTGATGAATTCATGAGGGATCCCATATCGGCATATTATCTTGTTTCGGATAAATTTGGCAACGTGGCTGGCGTTGAGAATACGGTAGGATTCCGCTTCGACCCATTTGGTGAAATAGTCGATTGCTACCAAAATGAAACAGTGTCCTCCGGTTCCCGAGGGGTTTATCTTTCCGATTATAGCGATTCCCCACGTTGAAAACGGCCAGGGTGACGTCATGTTATACAGCAGGGATGGTGACATGTGCTGTACATTAGCGAAAATCTGGCAATTATGGCAATGTCTGACATATAGCTGACAATCGGTTTCCATGCTGTTCCAGTAATATCCGAGTCTCATGATCTTCCGGACTAGCATCTGGGCGTTCATGTGAGGACCACACTCGCCGTCATGTACTTCGGCCATGACCTTTTCAGCATTACCCTTGTCGACACATAAAAGGAGAGCCCCCTGTGGTGTCTTTTTGTAAAGTTGCCCGTCGTCGGTACGGACGTACTGGGTTGCTAGCCTACGCAAGGCCTTTTTAGCTCGATTATCGGTCTCGGGTGGATACTCCCCGGTTGTCAAATATGTCTGGATTGTTTTATACCATGGCTCGGGATCGGGTATCTCGATATCCTCGATGTCATGGATATATGCTGGCTCGGATCGTCTTTCGACGCAAATCGGCATGCTGGTCATATGATCGGGAATATTTAGTAAAGATGCCAGTTTTGAAAGTGCATCTGCGAACTGATTTTCTTCCCGAGGTAGGTATATGTATTCTACCTTTTGGAATTGTTTCTCGAGATCCCTTACTCGTGCCTGGTAGGCCACGAGATTGACATTTCGGGTTTTCCATTTTTGGAGTGCTTGGTTAATGACCAGTGATGAGTCGCCGTGTACTCGGAGGTTTGTGACCCCTAAATCGGCGGCGGCTTGTAGCCCATGGATACATGCTTCATACTCAGCGGCGTTATTAGTGACGTCAAAGTCCAATTTGATAGATACAGGAGTATGTTCCCCTCTTGGCGAGATTAGGAGGATTCCGACCCCAAATCCTCGGAAGTTGGATGCCCCATCGAAGTATAAATCCCATGTCTCGGTGTCAGTATGGAAAATATCTTCATCCGGGAAGGACCAAGTGTCGGTGTGTCCTTCTTCGGTTACGGGACTGTCAGCGAGAAATTCGGCTACTACTCGGCCCTTGATGGCTTTCAATGGTACGAACTTTAGATCGAATTCCGCCAACATCAGGGTCCATCTTGATATTCTGCCGTTGAGAATGGGCTTTTCGAAAAGATATTTGATCGGATCCATCCTTGACAGTACCTGTACCTCATAGCTGAGCATGTAATGTCGGAGCTTTTTAGAGGCCCAGACCAGTGCTAAACACGTCTTTTCGAGCATGGTGTACTTACACTCGTACTCTAAAAACTTTTTGCTGATGTAGTATATTGCTCGTTCTTCGGAGTTGACCGTTTGAGCTAACATAGCCCCCATGGCTGTCTCTGTCGTGGTTAGGTACAACGACAAAGGTAAACCGTGCTGAGGTGGCATCAGGACCGGCGGTGAAGACAAGATTTCCTTGATTCTGTCAAAGGCTGCTTGACACTTGTCGTCCCATAGTAACCGTTCCCCTATTTTCAGCTTTTTGAAGATTGGTTCACACACCATGGTTAGTTTTGAAATGAACCTGCTGATATATTGGACCTTCCGAGAAAACCTCTTATCTCCTTTTCGGTCTTAGGAGGTTGCATCTCGGTGATGGCCTTGATTTTAGCTGGATCGACTTCGATACCGCGTTGGCTGACAATGTGACCCAGTAATTTGCCAGAGGTTACCCCGAAACTGCATTTCTGAGGGTTTAGTCTCATGTTGTATTTGCGTAATCGGGTGAAAAATCTTCTCAGGGCGGTGATGTGACCGTCCCTGTGCTTGGATTTGACGATCATATCGTCCACGTAGACCTCCACTTCCTTATGCATCATATCATGTAATAAAGTTGTGGCGGTTCGTTGATAGGTGGCCCCGGCATTAATGAGACCAAATGGCATGACGGTATAGCAATAAGTACCCCAAGGTGTAATGAAGGTGGTCTTATCCATATCTTCCTCTGCCATTTTTATTTGATTGTACCCGGCATACCCGTCCATGAATGATAGAAAGGCATGATCAGCTGTATTATCCACCAGTATATCGATGTGTGGTAACGGGAAATCGTCTTTCGGGCTCGCCTTGTTAAGATCCCGAAAGTCCACGCAGACACGCACTTTACCGTCTTTTTTAGGGACCGGTACGATGTTCGCAACCCAATCTGGATACTCGGAGACTCGTATGAACCCAGCCTTGAATTGTTTATCGACTTCCTCCTTGACCTTGAGGGACCATTCGGGCCTCATGCGTCGTAGTTTCTGCTTAACCGGTTTGAACCCTTCCTTGATCGGTATATGGTGCTCGGCTATTTCGCGGTCTATCCCCGGCATGTCCTTATAGGACCATGCGAAGACGTCTTTGAATTCTTGAAAGAGATCGATGAATTGTTGTTTCTCCCCGGGATCTAGAGATAATCCTATCTTAAGCATCTGAGGTTCTAAGGTTGTTCCCACGTTGAAAGATTCGGTTTCTTCGATTACCGGATTGCGGGATTCCCTCTGCTCTAGTTGCTCGATCAGATGTGGAGGTAAGGATACCTGTTCGTCGGGTTTCTCAATGTCATTGCACAAAAAATTTTGAAAATTTAGGAATTTTTGAAAATGAGACAAGTCGTAAGCAGAACGGTTGTTATTATTCATAAATTGAGAGAAAAGCTCGAAAAGAGCTGCCATCTGATCGCTATTCAGTGGCGGGACAGGCAGGGTGCCCGGGACAGACCCCGAAGCACCAGGAAAAGCTAAAGGGAGAGGGGGAGTTACAGGACTGACCCTAGCACCGGACTCACTAGACTCAATCTCAGACTCTGACTCGGACTCGGACTCTGACTCAGACTCAGATTCTGGCATTTCTCCTTCCCCTGTGATCAGCTTGAAAGTCCTTCCTTGACTGTCAGTCCACTTGACAGTCTTTCTCCAGGCTCTCTTACCTGTCTCGGATCTGACATCCGAGATCAGCTTGGATGGATCGAAGGTGCGGCTGCGGAGAATAAGGCTAACCAGCTCCTCCTTCGGTGTCGGGGTCGCGAGCTCCTCCCCAAAAAGTAGCCCCAGTGCGGGCTCAGCATTCTTAGCATCTTCGGACTGGACAAGGGCGAAGATGTCGTCGGGTATGTAGTTGCAGACCTGGGCCAAGTGGGTCCCAGGGCGTGTGGTTGGGGGCCGATATAGGCCCGTTTGGACGGACTCGAACACCGGCGTGACGAAGATGACTTTACCGGTTCCGGTTTGGCCCATATTTTCCAGGGTCGGGGTGTAGCCCAGACCGGTTTGAATTCTCCCGTTGTCGAGGACTTCAAGGATTTTTCCTGCAGGGAGATCGGGCCTTGATGTGACCCCTGGTAAGAAGCCCAGATTTTGTAACATCCGGTCCATGCTAACAGTAAAGTAGGGTCGGAAAAGGTATTCTTCTTCGATGGACCCTATGAAGTCGAACCCCCAAAGATCGGTGCGGCCCGAGGTGTTGCAGTTGGCCACAGTCATAGGTGTGGCTTCTAGAGTGATGACGGTATCGTGCAAAGGTAGTTTGATTTTCCGATGCAGAGTAGAGGACACAGCCCTGGTCGAGTGGATCCAGGGTCTTCCTAGAAGAAGGTTAAAGGAAGAGGTCACGTCAATTACTTGAAATTCCAGCTCTTTCTCTATTGGGCCTATTATGATAGTGAGTTTTACGGCCCCGGCTACGGACTTTGGACTCCCGTCGAAAGCCTGAATAGTTTGAGTTGTAGGGATGTAGTCGGCCTCGGTGATACCGAGGGCTTTGGCGGTCCTTAAGGGAAGGACGTTGACTGCGGACCCGTCGTCAATAAGGGTCATGGGCAGATATTTTCCACGGCAGATTACCGTGATGTAGAGGGCCATGTTGTGGGCTGGCCCAAATGATGGCAAATCAGCATTGGAGAAGGTGATGAGCGAGCCTTCTTCTTTTGCTTTCCCCTTTAGGTGGGGCAGAACCGTGGCTACCATTTCAGCTGGAGTAGCCATAGAGTCGATCTTGACTTGATCGAGGGCCATAGTGAGTGCCTCTCGGTGTTTCTGAGAGCTAACTAGGAGTTGCCATATAGAGAGGTCAACCCGAGTCTTGCTCAGCTGCTTTACCAGAGCCTTTTCAGTAGTTGGCGGCTCTTCCGGGGCAACCTCCGTTTTGGGCGGTGGTTCGGTGATGATGAGGGCATGACTGCTGGTTAAGGCTTTGGACTTAACCTTCTGGATCTCCTCGGACGTGATAGGGACTGCTTCTCCCTTAGTGAGATAGACGTCGTCATCATCATCACACCAGATCCCGTTGATTTGTGGGATAAACGGGGAAATGAGGTGTGAGCAGTCTATAACCTCTTCGGGGAAGATAGCGTGAGTGGCCAACGGGTTGTCCTTGTTGTTGGGCTTGCCTCCGGGTAAAGGGATTTTCTTGCTTTCAATGAGATCCTGGATAAGATGCTTTAGCTTCCAGCATTTCTCGGTGTCATGTCCCTTACCCTGATGATATTTGCAGTAGGCTTGGGCATCGTAGAATTTGGAGCGACGCTCAACTGGAGGATCAGGTGTTGGGCCTATCGGGGCGATGAGGCCTTTTGATGAAAGCCTTTGTAAGGCATTCGCATAGGTAGTACCTATGTCGGTGAACACTCGGGGTGGCGCATTCTTCTTGGACGGGTTATCAAGTAGGTTCACCTCGTCAAAAATGCTACGAGTGGCAGCGGCGGACGCGGGCTTGCTTGTTGATGAGCTGGCCCCTTGGTATCCCTTGGTGGAGGCCTTAGTGAGGCTTTCCATCCTTAGATCATCCTCAATTCTCGTTCCCATTTCAGTTAGGACCGCGAAGCTAGGTATGATGGCGTATCGGAGATGGATCCGGTAGGCGGGCAGGAGATTCTTGACAAAGGCTTCAACTAGGACTTTTTCACTGGGCTTATCGACCAGTTTGACACTTTCAGCCCTCCAGCGTTGAAGGTACTTCGTAAATCCTTCCTTTGGTTCCTGGGCCATTACTTCCAGGGTGCGCATTGTGGTTTGGATCTCCGTATTGTCGGCGCAGTTCCGGGCGAATTTCGTTGCTACGTCGTCCCAAGACTTGTATTTCTTGGAATCGAGCCTATAAAATCAGGCTCTCGGATGCTTCTCTAGCGAGGAGGCAAACAGATGCTTGAACATGTCTGACTTGACTCCTTTTAGGGCCATAAACTCTTTGAAGGCCCGGATATGTAATACCGGGTCTTCTGTTCCGTCGAACATCGGGAGGCCCGTCAAATTGAGATTGGCAGGCAATTGGTCGGTCAGGGGAGAGTAAGTTCGAGCATTCTCCGTATGGATCGAGTTGTGGGTCGACAAATGGACCTGCTCTTGCAGTTTGAGGACTGCGCTAGTCAATTCGGCTAATGGCCCATGAGCTTCATCTCCGTCCTTGGGCTTGTCCTATTCGATGGCGCTAACCCGGGTAACAATGGCGATCTGATCACCCCTAATTCGGTCAAGTTGCTCTTGGATCTTGGCCAACGAAGTGTTCAGTTGATCAATAGCGTCCTTAGTCATGGTTCGGGTGTGAGGTGGCCTGTCTGTAAGAACACCGTGTAATCAGAATCGGACCCAGATCGAAAGGTGCATCCCGAGAAAAACGACTAGACTCGGAAACGGACTAAAAACCGACTCCTAGACGGGTGACTCATGGACGGTGGGCTTTCTTTAGGATTTCGGCAGAGTGGGCCTAGTCCCGTTCGAAGAAAGACCTACGTGTGAGCTAATCCCCAGACTTTGGACTCGATTGTGTAAGTGGGCTTCTCTTTGTAGGAGTTTGTCCTACGTAGGTGGGTCGTGCCTTGACTAATAAGGCGGACTTGGGATGGGGTGGAAACCCGTGATGTAAGATCGACGGAGTTTCGACGCTATAGACTCTTGCTACTTATGACAAGACCCGACACTGCTAAATACGGGAAGCCTAAGAAGAAGAAGGTTTGAAAAGAGGATTTGAATTTGAAAACCGAGCAAAGTCGGATAGGATGGCCCGATCTTTTTGAAAATCGAAAAAAATGTTACCGGGCCGAGATTTTGGATTTTTGAAAATGTTTGGACAGCATACCGGCTAGAAAATAGGCTATTTTGAGTCAAAATCATAAGTCCTAAATTCGGCAGCTTTCCGGGTTTTGAAAAATGGATGGTTTTCGAAAAAGATGCAAGTTTTTTTTTTTTTTGAAAACTCGGTTTTTTTTTTTGAAAAGATGAGACACGGACCAGGTAGCATGTAGTCACGGAAACAATATAATGACGCCATGTATTCTCTTAGTCTAAGTCTCGGTCGGTCTAATAGGGTCTATACCAACAACGATGGCTTTCTCGTATTGAGGACGGACTCCCTAAGCCGAGTTGGTCTTAGGACATGCCGTAAAACCTAGACGAGTTCCACCATCGATGTCTTTAGCGCACCCATGTAGGAATGCACCGTGGTATAGTGGGACGTCGGTCACAAGTAACCGGCCCGGGAAAGATTGGGTTATGCATGGCCCATTGAACTAAAACGTGTACATTACTATTCGAACGATTTCTTTTCGAGTCTTACCCTAGGGACGCCGATGGTAAGTGACTCATCAGTTGATCCCCAGCGGAGTCGCCAAATTGTGGACATGACATATGTCAACCTCGACGCGGCCACATGCGGGTTTGGGGAGGCGAATGAATCTCCATATGAGATGGTCAAATTGAAATTTAAATCGAAGTAGGAGTCGCCACCGAATTTTGTGGTTATTCGGAACCGTTCGAGCCCACTCTATGTCGTAGTGGGCCGTATACAAAATACGGCCCATTTCCGATGTCAGAGTTTATTGGGCTCGTCCCTTTGCATATCGATACCGATGCCGACTGGGCGGTTAATCGTATATTGAATGACTCTCGTTGCCAATGGTCTCGGACATCCGGAAACCACGGTTCTGAGTAAGGGGTGAGGGTACGTGTTGGGAAGTTCACTAAGAACACCCAACCCCGCCCGCACTTAGCGGCCTTTACTAGGATATCGTACGTTTTTGGTGTACACGGGTTAGTTCGACGGTTGAATGATATGCAAACATTATTTTCCTAAGCATGTGAGAAAAATAAATAAATGGGTTGCTAAGTCGTTTAATGCATGTTAAACTAATAACGTCAAAGTTATTTTAGCATGTGAGTTCGTTTTAGTCTAATAAAACGATAAAAACAAATAAAAAGCTACAAACACGAGAAAACGAGTTAGTAACGGTGAATAAATTGAAAATGATGTAAATAAATAATATGCATGATTTTAGAAAAGCTTTGATGACACGTGATTGATTAACACGTGTTGACCGAGGTCGAAAAAAAAAGTATTTATTAAAATATGTCGCGAAAGTCGCATTTTAATATAAGGTTCGAAAAGAATTAAAAATAGAAAAGCGAAGAAACGAAAAAATAAGGGGCCGGCGGATCAGGCCACCGCGCGAGCCGCTTGGAGGGCGCGCGACTCGCGTGGTGGTCTGTCGGGTTTTTTTATTTTGATCGAAAACCGTTAATTCTTTATAAATCGCGTACAAATATGGATTAATTTATACTCGATTTATATTTTTGATATTCGTCGTATTCGATATTCGATTATGAAATCGATATCGAATAGTCGGAATGATTTTATAAAAAAGTTTTAAAAAACTTGTTTTGAACGAAAATTGAAAAAAAAGAATTTTGAACGAAAAAGATGTTAATTCTCTCCGCGTTAAAAATCATCGAATTTTGTTTAAAAAAAGTAGTGATTTTATTAGCATCAACGAAAATTAATTTAATTTAGTTCTTGTAGATACGATATTCGATTAGAGAATCGGTATCGTATTTTAAGAACGTTATATAAAAAAGTTTTTATCATCGAAAATAAATAAAAATATGATGCGATAAACGACCCATATTAATAATGCGAAACGATCGAAAAAAAATAAAAAAAGACGGACGAAAAGAGGGGAGAAAGACGTGAGAGAGAGAGAGAGGAGAAGAATCGGGTTTGATTTACACCCTCAACCTACATGCTTTGCGTTCTCGGTATAAGGCTCGTCGGACGGTGGCTTAGGCACAGGAGCATCGAGATGATGCGGATGAGTTGAGTTGGTGTGGATTGGTGCGTTTTTTGGTCGTGTGGGACGTTGGGTTCGGCCGGCTGGGACGGTTTCGTCAGGACTTCGGGACGGTAATTCGGTATTCCTTCGGATGTGTGTGACTAATAATTGCTGTATATTGATCGATGGATGAATGTGTCGGGATTAATGATGTTTCATGTGTGTCTTTTGTGTTGAATATGAGGTCCTATTTATAGGAGTCGGGGTAGCCTTGCTTGTGTGGCAAGAAATACCGGTTTGGATAGGAAATACGAGAGTTCGTAAGGGAATAAACTTCTCGTTTCTTAGGGGAGAAGCAAACATCTCGGCTGGTTGGGGAGTGTTTGGCCGAGTATTCGGCTGTCTCGGCCGAGTATTTGGAGCTCGGTCGATGTCTGATTCGGTTTCCGGATAGAATTCCTACTTGAGATCGAATTCTATCCTTAAACGGATTTGTTTAATATTATTCGAAGCTGATTTTTTTTGGTGTTTGAGTCTGAATCAGCCGTGTAGTGTCACGGCCAGCTCGTGTGACTCGGGAAAAAATATCTTTGACCGGGTTTGACTCGGTCGCTAAAAGACGGTTTTACCCCCGGTGTCGGAATCGACCCAAATTAGTCTCATTTGACTCGAAACGACCCACTGGGCCTGGATTTGAGGTTGGTTTTGTAAGATTTGTACTCCTTAATAAGCCTAAACCAAATGTCCATGATTTCGAGCCCATATCCGAGTCCATTAAAGCACGTTTGCGTCCTATCATCATCGGGTGTTTGGCGGGACCTACTATAGACACCTGGCGGTCAAAATGTGGGTATCTACAGCAAGTCATGCACAATTTTGCGTACCTGATCGTAGACTTCAGCATCGCGTTGGTTCTCGCCCTCAACGACGAGGGCGTTCTGGGTAGTCTGCTTCAACTTGTCGGCCAACGAAACGACTTCATCGATATACTGGAGGACAGCTGGATCTTCCCAGAATTGTTGGGAGGACGGGTCTTGACTTGGAACTGCCTGGTTCTTCCTCGCTATTTCCTTTACCTTGGAGGCAGCCTCCTCATAGAAACAGTAAAAGGATAGTGCACACCTTCGGAACTTCATGAAAAAATCTCGGTCTTCCTATAATTCAGTTGAAGTCAAATCATTAGTGTACAGCTCAGTGGTGTTGAGGCTGACAGTGTGACTACACAGCATACCGAGTGTGACTAAGCAGCATACTGAGTATGACTAAGCATCTCAAAGTGAGTGACTATACGGAATAATGATTGTGCCAAATGTGTGTGACTATACATCAGAATGAGTGTGATCCTACAACATAATGACCGTGACTATTGAATTTCAACTGTATTATAAACACAGTTTTATCAATCGTATATGCTTTTATAAACACGGGTAGGGCAGTCAGATTAAATCGCTTCACGAACAATTAATTGATGATTTAAAGAGTGGTTGCAAGCTCACTTACATCAACGGTGCTGTCTTCCGGTTGATCGTCTCTCTCGATCCCTGTCGTTATTCTTTTGAGACTAGAGTGCTGGTTTTCAGAGGGCATCGTTATAGCGGGGGTACCCTCGTTGCCTGTTACCCCACATGTACGTGGGTAGGACACCTTCGAACGCAGCTGATTCCCCACTGACCCTTTTTCCAGTTCCCCAGCAAGACGATCGCCTATCCTCCGTGCATCCCAATGTCCGATAAATGGTATGTCGCATCTACAAGTCTCGCTACGGAAATCATAGCGCTGAAAGTACGCAATCATCAGAACGGGGATTCACCCCCGGAGGTAGTTGAGGACTTTTTGGGAGTCACGTGTCTCCTTACCCGCCCGCACCAGATCCTGCAGGACAAAGCTACATCAGTCCTGTTCCTGAATCAATTCCACGTCATCCACTGCGGCCAGCAGGCTCAAATTGAGTGAGTTGTTCGTAGTAGGTGCGAGGAACGATGACAACGCGAACAACACGAACCTACGGACAAAGTCGTCGTCAGCGACATCGGTTGTCATTAACGTTTTGTGCACCCTCCCTAATTTTATTGGCCCGCTGGTGTCCACCACATCGAAGTCCTTCCTCCAAGTACTCTTTAACCTGATTACGTTAGGTGAGTCTGCCCCTTTCTTGTTTTTTGTTAGGATTACTTTCACCGGATGAGGTCCAAAAGGTAGCTGGAGGAAATCGTGGACGTCGTACTTTGACATCATGAATGTCTCCCGGCGTGAGGCACGGAAAATATGGGACCCGTCAGAAAACGCACGGAGGAACATAAGCGCGTGGTCAATGGAGAACGATTCGAACCTCAACTCCAATAGCCCGCCGAAGCCAACACCACGCACCCTCTCAATCTGATCATCCAACAATTTCGTAATTACCTGGTGCAACCGCCTGGGCCTACAGTGAACATCCGCTTGAGCTCCAGGCTCTCTTCTTACTACTACCTGATCCTGTTGTTTGCCCCTTTTCCTCTTACCCCGAGACACGTGCACAACAATGCTGTCGGACGGTGTATCAAATGTGACCCTCTTCTTTTTCTTTGGCCTGCTATCCTCAACAATTTCTGTCCCCCCTACATCCATCTCGGCGGCCGGTGTATCAAATGTAACCCTCTTCTCTTTCTTTCGCCTGCTTTCCTCAACAATTTCTGTCCCCCCCCCCCCCCCCCCCCCCACATCCATCTCGGCAACGATGTGGTCCCCCGATGTATCTTCCACAATCTTCTTCTTCTTACCCAATTTTTTTTTCCACAACCACTTTATCACTACTTACATGGTCGCGAACCGATGTCTCTGCCATGCCCTTCTTCTTACCAGCCTTTGTTCGATCTTTTTTCTTCGTAGCAGCCTTTTTGCTGCAATAACAACATGCGTAATAAGAGTGACTGTACAACTGAGTATACAGCTTCAACTGTGTGATTCTACAATAAAATGTCTGTGACTGTATATTTCCAACTGTGTGTTTAAACAATATAACGATTGTGACTATACAGCTTCAAACGGGTGAGTATATAAATACCTATATATGACTATTCAACTTACAGCCTATGCAAATCTATATGACTATACAACCTCAAACGTGTGACCCTGCAACATAACCAGTGCGACTATGTAGCTTCAAACGTGTGACTATACAACAAAATCATTATGACTATACAATGTCACCCGTGTGAGTTTACAACAAAAGCTGCATCAGTTATGTCACATGCATCATTAGAAGGATGATTGGGGACTTTAACATGATAAAATAAGATTACTTTAACATAAGCTTCAACAAGGAAGCATATAAATTGCATAACGAGTGTGACTATAACGAGTGTGACTATACAGCTTCAAACGGGTGACTATATAACCAACTCTGTATGACTATTCAACTTTCAAACATTTTTCTTCCCAAACAGCCTAGGCAACTCTGTATGACTATACAACGTCAAACGTGTGACTCTGCAACATAACGAGTGCGACTATACAACATTCTGTGACTATAAAATGTCACCAGTGTGACTTTACAACAAAACCTCAACAAGAAAGCATATAAATTGTATGCCTATATAACTAGAACAGTGTGGTTATAGAACATAGTATTTATGACTGTACAACTACAGCAAAAAATTGTGCAGATGTACAGAACAACAACAAAAACTGCCTAATCGATGTCACATGCATAATTAGAAAGACGATTATGGGAACTTCAACATGAAAAAATTAGATGGTTGTTCAGAACTTCAACATGGACTTCAACAAAGAAATAAAAACTTAATCTATGACTCTATAACTACAACCACTGTACAACCACAACAACTTCAACTCAAAATTAGGGTTATCGGGTTGGAAAAATGCATTTCTATCACTATTTAGGGTTTATGCATGACCGGAGTTCAACGAAGAAATACGTTTACTAAAATGGAAGTCAAAAATCGAACAAAAGGTTTGAAGAAAAGAGATATCGGAGGTCGATAATGGAACCTTCAACATACCTTCGTATGATCATCGGAAGTTTATGCATGATCGGAGATGTTGAATGACTGATCAAAACTGCGGAGATGGAGAACGCTGGGTTTTTTTAGAGAGAAGAAGAGAGAAATGGAGATGACCGGTGAAATGGTTGTGGCTGGTGAAATGAATTCAAAAGCGTGTGATGGAGAAGTGTAATGGGTGTTGGGCGGGAGTATAGAGAGGAGCGAGAGTTAATGAGAGGAGGGTGAGGAGGGAAGTATTGATTAGTGATTAGTGATGGTTGATGACTGATTGCCGCAGCATGTCAGTCCCCCTTTTTTTTATAGTTTAACCTCATTCATCCACCATCCATCTTAAGATGAATGGAAGGTGGGGATTAACACTAAGAGACTCTTAGAGAGTTACTAACTCCCTTGAGCCCCCCCCCCCCCCCCCTCTCTCTCTCTCTCTCTCTCTCTCTCTCTCTCTCTCTCTCTCTCTCTATATATATATATATATATATATATATATATTAGATAGATAGATAGATAGATAGATAGATAGAGAGAGAGATGGGTTCACATAAGACCATCTCCAACAATGGTTTACCACTACTCATCATCCTTTCATCTTTCCTCTTTCTCACTCCTCTACCTCACAATCAAAAATCACTCCTCCATCCATAATCATCTCTTCCTCATCATCTTACTCTCTCTGATCATTTATCTCTCTTACTTTTTAATACCCCACCATTCCACACTTTTTTATTAATTATGAAAATAACTAGGTTAGTACTCGTGCAAAGTTGCACGAGTATAAATAAAAATATTACGTAGATAATCTTATTTGGATATGAAATTAGTTTTAACATACTACTACTCTGTATTATATACGGAGTACTACATTAGATAAAACTTACCTACATTAATATTTTCACAACTAATATCAAATTTTTTTGAAATTGTTATTGGTTATTGATACTAATATATTTTATAGATATAGATTTTTTTAATCTATTTCATGTTATTTTAATATATTTTATAGATATAGATTTTTTAAATTTATTTCATGTTATTTTATCAGTGATTATACTGATTAGTTTATGTTATACGGAGTATAAAAAATGTTTAAATTTATGTATATTTGTTTATATGTTAGAAAATTGTGTAATAGGAATTTTTTCGACAATGTTTAATCTATATATGTTCGATTATATATAGAAATAATTTTAGTCGCAATAAACGTGATAAGTTGTTTTGTCCGCAGGTGTATACCTACCATGTTTTCAGATATTTTAACTCGTTTAAATAAATTACATTACTATCAGAATATTTTAAACTTGTGCCTATGCTGGTTTAAGAAAATATATACCAAAATATCTCATTAACATGGAGCATTTGATTAATATTGAAAATGTGATATATTAAGAAAGTGTTTTTGGCGCCAAAAAATCAAATGTGTGGTTTCTGTATTATATATTAGTATAGATTTGTTAACTAATGTAATTAACAAAATCGAGTACGTATAATTTAATTTGATTGTTGGACTTGGTTTTCAAGTTTCGTACTCGGCTATTGTCTCGGAATTTTTAATAAAACACAACAATTTATTTAAAAATATAAGTACGAAAGACAATATTACATTACCTTTAAAAATAAAAATACGAAGCATGCGTAGAAATACGAAGCACACATAAAAATACGAAGCACACATAAAAATACGAAGCATGCATAAAAATACTAAGCACGCATAAAAATAGGAAGCACACATAAAAATATTACTACTCCGTCACTTTCGAATCGGCTCATGATCCCCATCGTAATCGTAATCAGAATTGTCCATCCAGCCGTCTGGATTTTCGTCTTCTTGAAGTTCAATTTCCTGGAGCCGATGCTCCTCTGTCGTAATTTCATCATAGATAGTCCAGTAGTAAATCTCTTCACGTTGAACAAATGTTCCTCCTCTCCCAGACAAAAGGTCTCTTAAAACATCTTCAGCAATCACTTTGAACAGCCTACGAATCATCGTAACTATTTCACTTTGTAAGGAGGTCAGCTCTTCATTTTTAGCCGTCCATGTCTCTTAAATATTAAACATAAAGTAATCAACATATGCATATACCATAGACTTTCATACGGAGTACATACATAGTAATATATAGTAATAGTAGAAAATTATACCAAAAGTATTGTTCACTGTCATCGGAGGACTAAGTACTGCATCAGCATTTCCAGTAATTATACCATGTAGTTTGGTTAGGGCCAGTGGACTATTTAATAATAACGTATACACGCTTTCTGTTACGACTAAATTGAGACGAGTACAAAAGTTGCGAGATTCATCTCTAATCTTATTGATTTTCCACTGAGTGTTTCCAACTTTCTCATCATAATAGGCAGACATGTTATATATATTAGTTATTTTATGTATGAGAGAAATAGGTGTGAGGAGATGT
Source organism: Agrostemma githago (assembly GCA_958450325.1). Classification (NCBI taxonomy): domain Eukaryota; kingdom Viridiplantae; phylum Streptophyta; class Magnoliopsida; order Caryophyllales; family Caryophyllaceae; genus Agrostemma; species Agrostemma githago. The sequence goes on along the minus strand of OY288258.1, from coordinate 51,906,516 downwards.
AGTATGAAACCGTAACTTATATATAGAGCTACGTAATTATTCATTTCAATATTTTTTTTCCTGATTTTCAATTGTTAATAAAAGCATCTGTCAGAATTTGTAGTACAATCACTTCAATTTTTAATAAATGATTCTGAATTGTCTAATCAACATAATGTATGTCGGAATTGAGTAGTGTATAGTCACTTCAATTTTCGTATCTTATTAATTAAAGCATCTGTCATAATTTTTTAATAGAGTTGTCATTTTTTGAATAAATAATTCTGAATTGTCTTGTCAACATAATGTATGTCGGAATTGAGTAGTGTATAGTCACTTCAAATTTCGTATCTTATCAAATAAAGCATCTGTCAGAATTTGTAGTAGAGTCACTTCGATTTTTAATAAATGATTCTGAATTGTCTAATCAACATAATGTATGTCGGAATTGAGTAATGTATAGTCACTTCAATTTTCGTATCTTATCAATTAAAGCATCTGTCATAATTTTTTAATAGAGTTGTCATTTTTTGAATAAATAATTCTGAATTGTTTTGTCAACATAATGTATGTCGGAATTGAGTAGTGTATAGTCACTTCAATTTTCGTATCTTATCAAATAAAGCATCTGTCAGAATTTGTAGTAGAGTCACTTCGATTTTTAATAAATGATTCTGAATTGTCTAATCAACATAACGTATGTCGGAATTGAGTAGTGTATAGTCACTTCAATTTTTGTATCTTATCAATTAAAGCATCTGTCATAATTTTTTAATAGAGTTGTCAATTTTTGAATAAATAATTCTGAATTGTCTTGTCAACATAATGTATGTCGGAATTGAGTAGTGTATAGTCACTTCAATTTTCGTATCTTATCAATTAAAGCATCTGTCATAATTTTTTAATAGAGTTGTCAATTTTTGAATAAATAATTCTAAATTGTCTTGTCAACATAATGTATGTCGGAATTGAGTAGTATATAGTCACTTCAATTTTCGTATCTTATCAAATAAAGCATCTGTCAGAATTTGTAGTAGAGTCACTTCAATTTTTAATAAATGATTCTGAATTGTCTAATCAACATAATGTATGTCGGAATTGAGTAGTGTATAGTCACTTCAATTTTCGTATCTTATCAAATAAAGCATCGGTCAGAATTTGTAGTGGAGTCACTTCAATTTTTAATAAATGATTCTGAATTGTCTAATCAACATAATGTATGTCAAAATAAGAGCTGTCAAATAAATGATTCTGAATTCTGAATTGTCTAATCAATAGAGTTGTCAATTAAAAATAAGAGTACGAAGCACAATAGTACCATTCATTTCAAAATAAGAGTACGAACACAACATTAACATTCATTTAAAAATAAAAGTACATGATTATAAAGAAAATAACATAAAGGTTCAAGACTCAACACCGTAAAACCTAAGATTCTCCAAATTTCTGCCAAATATTTTCAATTAAGTCCGCCCAGAGTTCTTGATGGCCCCTTGAATTTCTTATACGAGTTCTGTTCTGAATGTACGTACTTATTGAAGCGGTGTATCCAACTTCATATTCTGGTTCTTCCACAGTTGCATCACCTTCCTCATTTCCATTATTAGTAAACTCATTTGGATCGTAGTTGGCATAATTCTCTCTTTCGTCCTCAACTATCATGTTATGGAGTATTATACAAGTGGTTATGATTTTTCCCATTCGTTCAACACTCCATGTTAGTGCCTCTTTACGTACAATTGCAAACCTAGCTTCTAGGACCCCAAATGCCCTCTCTACGTCCTTCCTAGCCGCTTCTTGACGTTCAACGAATAGTTTGTCCTTCGGTGTTTGTGGTAGTGAAATTGATTGTATAAATGTTGACCATTGTGGGTAGATACCATCGGTCAAGTAATATCCGGTGTTGTACTCATGCCCATTAATTGTATAGTTAACTCGCGGAGCTCTTCCATTCATCATATCATCAAAAATAGGAGAACGATGGAGCACAGTTAAGTCATTACAAGATCCTGGAATCCCAAAGAACGAGTGCCATATCCAAAGATCTTGAGAGGCTACGGCTTCCAAAATAACTGTAGCTTTACCACTGCGTCCTTGGTACATTCATCTCCAACCAACTGGACAGTTCTTCCACTTCCAATGCATGCAGTCAATGCTCCCCATGTAATCCCCTAGAAATTCTAACGCGATACAGTGGCGGAAACACTGTAGAGTCGGGATTAAAACACACTGTAACTATGTCTTGTTAAAATTTAAATGGTAAAGTCAAACGTTAGGCCTTAAATAAAATGGCCAAAAACTAAAAACAATCCACGAAGAGGTTTGACAATCCACAAAAACAAAGTTATTAAAATTAATCGAGCAAGGATCATGTCTGCCCGCTAGCCCACACCCGGTAACATGCATACCTGTCATGTTAAAAACACAACAGCCACAATCAGTGAGGAGCAACGTCAACGTTCTCCCAGCCGTATAACAGGATTTTAAAACTGTAATTACTACTATAGAAAATAGTAAAAATGGAAAACAGTAAAACATCATATTAAAATAGGTTTTCAGCACAAAACCAAAATATTAAAATGGGTTTCCGAAGAAACATAAAAATATTTGCCAACCTGCAAACCAATTTATCGATAATAAATAAAATAATCAAAATGGCGTTATGGATAGGAGTAGTGATGAATGCTAGACTTTCACTAGGAGAATACTAAAAACTAGCTTCGAGAACTTAGTTCAAACAAATCAAACTTCGGTCTCTAACTAGGCTACTCAACCATAATAGAGCGGCGACTTATAAATGCGTGGCCCTAGTTTAAGATAATGCACACCCCTCCTGGGATTACCTGTCACCCAGTTCAACTTATGACGGCGACTTACTGCGAGGCCTAAGCTTAAGGTCAAAATGTACACAACTCCCGGGATATCTGTCACCCGGTTCAACAACCAATGTACCGATTCCTGATACACTAGCCTTATAGTTGATGGCAAAAACGTAAACCCTAGAATATATTACTCTAACCTCACACTTGTCCTTATTCCATAACTCCAAAACAAAGCCATTATCGATATTCAAAATATATAATCAATATAAATAATATGAGGATAAAAGAAGTAAACATTTATATTCTAAAAGAGGAAACTTTCTATTTTAGGAAACTTCTATTTTTAGAAACTTTACTAAAAATAGCATTATATCAAAATAGTGAAAATATTAGTTCATACTAATACCACATTTTTAGTAAACGATATAGATTTATAAAACTAATACTTTCGGCCTTAACGATATTAATTATTAAAGTGAACATTTAATTTTATGAAATTATTAAAATATCGTATAAGCGTTACAAAATGATTAAAAATGTCTTAAACATTTTAATATTACTAATTAGGGTGTTTTCAAAAGTTAAAAAGCTAAAATTCCCTAATTATTATTAGTTTCGACAATAAAATTATAAATAGGATTTTACGGCAAATGTCAAATTAAATCTTTTAACGTCTTTTATTTAATTAAACCATTGAATATATTTAGAACATGTTAAGGGATGATTTAACTCTTAAAGTATCAGATTTAAATACTTTCAAAATTGCTGGAAAAAAAAATTCTTTTAGGTAAGACGAAGCATTTTAACGACAAATCACAATTCGTCCGAAAATCAATACTTATTAATTAAAGACTTTAATAAATAGTAAAAAAATTACGTAAAATAGTTAAAACATAATTATGGACATTCTGTCCAGAAAATAAAATTTTCCAGAATCCCAAGACTCGTTTTTTAAAGCGTTTTCCCGTTAATCGCCTAATCCCGACAATAACGATTAGTAAAAATAGTAATTACAAAACGATTTAAGTATTAATATCCAAAAATTATTATTACACTTTAAAATCCTGATCGTCCAAAAATCCTACCAAACACGAAAACCATGGCAGAAAAAATACCATGAGAAAACTAATAAAAACCAAGGTAAAAGTTGATCGAAAACGACGTTGATTAATACCTTAACGAAGAGAACGGAAAGAGGATTATTTGACGATGAATTTGAGTCGATTAAGACTAGAATTGAAGCAAAATAATCCCAGAATAGAGGAAGGTGTCACGGCCAAATGAGGATGATGATAGAATTTTTTTAACTTTGATGAATGAATAAAAATGAAGTATGAAAATGGATGGTTTCCAAAGTGTAAATGATATTTAAGTTTGATGAAAACTATGCACAACCTACATGAAGTGGTCGGCCAAATGAGGATGATAAGGAGCATGAAAAGTTTTGTTAATAATGCAACAATGAATGAAAAAGAATTTATCTTACATTTACGTTTTAACGTGATAAAATGAAACGTTTAAATAAAACGTAATAAAACTTGTGATCAAGAGCTTAGTCGGTCCAAAAATGTGAGGAAATGGTCTCAAATAATTTATAAGTTGATAAAAAGTATAATCGTAAAATATTTAAAGGCATTTCAAAGTAATTCGAGTAAACCTCGCATAAGAAAATAATTATTCGCGAAGCTTCGTAATAAAATCATTAACAACTAAATTTTGTAAATAAAAATATTTACTAGTTTAAAATATTATAGAAACGTATTCGAACATTTTTAGGATAAGAAATAACTTAAATCCAAGCTTAAAAATGTCAATTCGAAGAGAAATAGAATTCCTTGGAAAAATTAATTAATTTACGAAGAAACCAAATAAATGGATTTAAAAAGAATTTAAATCTTTAAAATTAAAAATAAAAATTATTCAACTCAAAAATTAAAATAGAGCTTAGTAAAATGATGAAATATGAGGCCAAAAGTGACAGAGTTAGGACGGAGTCCTAACGGAAAGAATGAAAATACTTAGGAAAAATAGCGGGTATTACAATCCTCCCCACTAAAAGAAAGTTTCGTCCTCGAAACTAAGAATAAGCAGATAGGAAAATCGAGGTTACCTTACTCGAAGAGATGAGGATGCTTAGCTCGGATCTAAGACTCGGTTTCCCACGTTTCTTCCTCAAAACGATTACAGCGCCATAAAACTTTTACTAGGGGTACAACTTTGTTCCTTAAGCGCTTCTCACGGCGATCAGTAATCTTCACCGGCCTTTCTTCATAAGTCAAATCTGGTTCGAGATCCACAATCTCGGGTTCTAACACGTACTCGGGATCACTAACATATTTCCTCAGCTGAGAAACATGGAAAACATCGTGAACCTTACCCATAGAAGCAGGCAATTCCAGCTTATAAGCAACTTCGCCCACTTTCTCGACTATAAGGTACGGGCCAACGAACTTAGGGCTGAGCTTGCCCTTAATCCCAAACCGTTTCACCCCTTTCATAGGTGATACCTTCAGGAACACAAGATCACCAACCGAAAACTCCAAAGGTCGGCGACGAACGTCAGCATACGACTTCTGTCGATCCTGGGCAGACTTCATCCGAGACCGGGCCACATTCACGACATCTATAGTCTGAGCCAGCAAATCCGGACCCAAAATCTTCACCTCACCGGGGACATCCCAACAGACAGGACTACGGCACTTTCGACCATACAGTGCCTCGAAAGGGGACATCTTAATAGAAGCATGGTAGCTGTTGTTATAGGAAAACTCTACGAGTGGAAGATGTCGGATCCAACTCTCTTGGAAATCCAAGGCACAAGCCCGCAACATATCCTCCAAAGTTTGGATCGTTCTCTCGGACTGTCCATCTGTAGCAGCATGGAAAGCGGTACTCATCAATAATTTGCTTCCCAAAGCATCGTGCAAAGCCTTCCAGAATTTAGAGCAGAACCTCGGGTCTCGATCTGAAACAATCTCGAGCGGTACACCATGATGACGGACGATTTCGGCAACATACACCTCTACGAGCTTCTCCAAACTCCAAGTGTCGAGAATAGGGACGAATCGTGCACACTTGGTCAAGCGGTCCACAATAACCCAAATACCGTTTCTACCATTCACGGTTCTTGGTAATGCCATCACAAAATCCATCGATATGCACTGCCATTTCCACTCTGGAACAGGGAGTGGTTGTAGCAAACCTCCAGGCTTCTTGTGCTCGAACTTCACCTGCTGACATGTCAAGCACTTACTTACAAACTCTGCAATGTCCTCTCTCATATGAGGCCACCAGAAATGGAGCTTCAAATCCTGATACATCTTGTCACCACCAGGATGAATAGAGTACCTCGTCTTATGTGCCTCGGTTAGAACTTGCTTTCTTACCTCAGCATCACCAGGGACAACCCAGCGGTTCTTAAATTTCAGTGCTCCACTGGAATCCACAGAAAAATCTAGAGCCTTACCAAGATTCATCTTTTCTCGGATACCGGTTACAAAAGGGTCTTCCAACTGCTTCTCACGAATCTCACGGAAAATAGTTGGTTCAGCAACAAGGGCATTCAGGCGACCATCATAACCTTCATCAACAACATCAAGAGATATCTTGGCAAAATCTCGGGCCAACTTCTCAGATAAGCCAGAACACGGAGTTAAGGAATGGAGGGTCTTTCTGCTAAGGGCATCAGCAACCACGTTAGCTTTTCCCTCACAATACACCAATTCAAGGTCATAATCGTTCACTAACTCGATCCAGCGTCTCTGTCTCGCATTCAGATCTTTCTGCGTGAAGAGATATCGCAGGCTCTTATGGTCAGTATGAACCTTGCATCTTACTCCATATAGATAATGCCTCCAAACTTTCAAAGCATGAACCACAGCTGCTAACTCCAAGTCGTGGGTAGGGTAATTCACCTCATGGACTTTCAACTGTCTCGAGGCATAAGCGATCACCTTACCACTCTGCATAAGGACACAACCCAAACCATTCTTAGAAGCGTCACAATATACATCGAAACCGACGCCATCTTCAGGTAGGGTCAGGATAGGAGCAGAAGTGAGCTTTCTCTTGAGCTCAGAAAAAGCATCTTCACAGGCTTGACTCCATAGAAATTTATTCTCTTTCTTGAGTAATTGAGTCATAGGCCGTGCTAACTTAGAAAAGTCTTGCACGAATCTTCGATAATAACCAGCAAGACCTAGGAAACTTCGGATCTCGCCAACATCTTTGGGACTTGCCCAGCTCTCGATAGCTGAAATCTTAGCAGGGTCAACTTTAATACCTTCCTTTGCGATAACATGACCCAGAAAAGCTACCTCGGAAAGCCAGAATTCACACTTGGAAAACTTAGCATACCACTTTTGATCTCGTAGAATGCCAAGAATAATCTTGAGATGTTCTGCATGTTTAACCTCCGACTTGGAATAAATCAGGATGTCATCAATAAAGACAACAACACACTGATCCAAATACTCCCTGAAAGTTCTGTTCATTTGGTCCATAAAAACAGCAGGAGCATTGGTTAGTCCAAAAGGCATGACTTTGAATTCATAATGTCCATACCTCGAACTGAAAGCTGTCTTCGGAATATCTGATTCACGAACGGGGATTTGATGGTATCCAGATCTTAGATCGATCTTGGAAAACACAGAAGCACCCTTTAGTTAATCAAAGAGATCATAAATTCTGGGCAAAGGATATTTGTTCTTGATCGTAACCTTGTTGAGATCACGATAATCAATACACAGGCGCATCGAACCGTCTTTCTTCTTGACAAAAAGTACAGGAGCGCCCCAAGGGGAAGAACTTGGACGAATGAAATCTTTCTCAATCATTTCATCTAATTGCTTGCGTAGCTCTTGCAACTCGGCAGGAGCCATTCTGTAAGGTGCTTTGGCGATTGGACCAGTACCAGGCACGAGTTCAATAGTGAATTCCACATCTCGTTTGGGTGGAATACCTGGTAACTCCTCGGGAAACACATCTGCATAATCACACACTATGCGCACCTCCTCGAGTTTAGGAAGTTCAGCAGTTAAAGTTACCGTACATAGAAATGCTTGGCAACCTTTTCTCTGCATTCTGATAGCCTTCATGGCAGAAATAATTTTGATACCCTTCTGTCTTCGACCACCACGGTAAGACACTCGAACACCTTCGGGGGTCGTCAGAGAAATCTTCTGATCTCGACACTGAAACCTTGCATCATACTGAGCTAACCAGTCCATTCCCAAAATGACGTGGAACTCAGCGAGAGGGAACTCAAGGAGAGTGGAAGGAAGAATAGTACCAACAAAGAGAATAGGCACATTCTGATAAGCTTTGGAACAGTCAACAATTTCACCAGAAGGAAGGGAAATAGCTATTGGTTCAGCTTGACAGGGAGTTAAGGATAGTTTCGAAGCCAGAATAGAAGATATAACAGATGTGGAAGCGCCAGTATCAAATAATATATAAGCACTAACACCAGAAATCAGAAACGTACCCGTAACCACATCAGGATTAGCCTCAGCGTCAGCACGGCTCATCACAAAGATACGTCCCTTACAAGGTGCGGGAGTAGAGACAGCGCCAGCTGCAGTAGCGGTGTTGGCAGTTGGCTTCTTCGGACACTGAGGGGAGCGGTGACCCGGTTCTCCACAAGTAAAGCAGGTAATAGGGGAGCCATCACAGTTCTTGCCGGGGTGTAAGGGTTGTCTGCACCTAAAGCATGCTGAATCCTTCTTATTGTTGGGCTTCGAGTTGAAATTATTTTTCTTGAAACCACTACCTGTAATAGCATACAGTAGAGTCAGAAATTTTAGAAGAAAAGAAGGTAAAAGAACATTTCTTAAGAATAGTAAAAGATAGGTTGCAGTTGAACGAGTTATTTGACAGGATTTGCGAACTGTAACCAGGGTAAGTATCACAATAATTATTGTAGTTATTGTCAAACTGTTGGGAAGGATGAAAATTTTGCGGGAGTTGAGAATTATATTGTGGGTTTTGATAATTATTTTGGTCGTAACCTGCGTAATTAGGTCGGGTTTGATAGTTATTTGGATTATATTGTGGGTTTTGATAATTACCGGAGGTAGCGATATTTGATTGAGGACCCATAAAACTTTCGGCTCTCATTTTTTGAAAAACTTCTAACATTTGTTGTTCAAAATTATTACTACTACTATTATCATTATTACTCGGATTATTGTAATTATTATAGTTATCCATAACTAATATTAGAAAGAAACGAGTTTAATTTTGATTTGTATTAAATGTGATTAACAAAATAAAATAGAGAGAGAAAGAAGTAGTGTGATACTACTACCCAATATTATACTCTATTTATAGAGAAAAAAAAATTCAAACTTAGATATGTTTTTTTTTTTTGAAAAAAAAAAAGATTTTTCATAAAAAAATCGTAAACAGTTCAAAAGAAATAAGAAATAAATATATTGAATATGGGCTTGACAAGTGTCAAGTCCCTATTGGATACTAAATTTTAAAAAAAAAACAAAAAAAAAGGACAAAAAACCACACTACACGTTGCTCATCCATTTGCTCACAAACATGAGCCTCTTCATGATGCTCATGGAGATGATGCATCATTTTCATCCAAAATCATTATTGGAGCAAATTTCTCATCCATCACCATCCTCATGAGCAAACTCCAACTCAAGGTTGGAGGTGCTCTAAGGTCAACAACTCTTATAAGTTCATAAGCTTCAAGTTACACGAGATGAGTGTTAAAGTTGCACTTTATCACTTGAAGTGATAACAGTGTTGAATGTTATAGTTACATATCAATTTTCAACAAATGCAATTTTATCGTATGTCATCTGTAACTTTAATCCCTATTCTACTAAAAGGATAGGAAAACCTACCAATATGCTGACATGTCAACACGTGAGAGAAAATTTTCCCGCCTAAAACCATATTACTACTATACATTATTATATTATTATATTATTATTGCAGTAGAATAGTTTGCCCTCCTTATCCCAATAGAATAATTTGTGATTATGGCAATTAATGACAATGATGTAAAAACAAAAGTTTTTTTTTTCAATAAATATCATCGAAGTTAAGTGTAGATGTAAACAAATATAAAAGGGATTTTCTACGCGGTACCCCTGAACTTTTTACTTTTCTACCTTGTACCCCTACCTTTTCTATGTCTATACAAGGTACCCTTGAAGTTTACTATTAATTTAACTAGCGCCCCAAATGTTTTCTTCCATCAAGTTTTGTCGTTAGATTATGCTTTTAGCTTAGAATTAAGACTTCAATATCATTTAACTTAGATAATTAACAAGTAATTGAGCTTAGTTTAAGTGTTATCAGTTGATTTGACAATATAATGTCAAAAATATAATTTGTTCAAATTCGGAGTATAACTGCAAACACGTACAAAATTGTTAGTTTGAGTTCAATTATAAGTTAATTAGGTATGTTAAATGGCGTTTAACATTTAATTTTGAACATAAAAAGGTAATTTGTTCCCAAAACTTGACGGGAAAAAAGGTTTAGGGGTACCAAAGAAACTTTTAGTAAAATACAAGGGTACCATGTATACATGCAAAAATTGTAGGGGTACAAGGTAGAAAAGTAAAAAGTTCAGGGGTACCACGTAGAAAATCCCAATATAAAATATTTGATGATGAGAAAAATTATACGGAAAAATCAATACACAACAATAAAATTTCAAATTTTTTAATACAAACATAAAATAATTTTTTTTATCTAATAATATTTGAAATATGTTATCGTCTAATTTGTTAACAAAATTTCTAATGATCTGAATATATAAACGAATGTATTTTGATTCGTGACTATTGGTTTTTTAATAAAAAAAACAAATTTTTAATCAAATAATCAGGTAAAGTTATCAAAATATTATTATTAGATTTGTAAAAAAAATATGATCATTAAAATATCAAAATATACGTTAAATAAGATTGTTTGATTATCATTGAATTTTTTTTTCTCAAATCAAAATGAAAATAAGATTAAAAATGTTAGAAAAATTAATAGGTTACCAACTTACCAAGTACATATTATTTATAGGAAATTGATAAATACAGCCCTTAGGGCTGTATTTAAGAGACTAAAAAAGGAAAAGAATTCTCAATACATACATTAATTACATTGTTTTTTAATAAAAAAACAAATTTTTAATCAAATAATCAGGTAAAATTATCAAAATATTATTATTAGATTTGTAAAAAAAATATGATCATTAAAATATCAAAATATACGTTAAATAAGATTGTTTGATTATCATTGAATTTTTTTTCTCAAATCAAAATGAAAATAAGATTAAAAATGTTAGAAAAATTAATAGGTTACCAACTTACCAAGTACATATTATTTATAGGAAATTGATAAATACAGCCCTTAGGGCTGTATTTAAGAGACTAAAAAAGGAAAAGAATTCTCAATACATACATTAATTACATTGATTTATGTGTAATTTTCTCTTTATTTCCTAAGTTAGTACTAAATACGGAAGTTAATTAATGCTTAACTAGTTTTTTCACCCATGCAAACGCACGGGACGTGTTTGTTTTATGTTGAGAACAATTTATATCCCCTTTGTTCTAGCCTCGAAGTGTTCTATAGTCTCGAAGAGGTCTGGGATAATTTTTGGGGTTTTATTAATATTTATAGTAGACGTAAATTAGATCTATAAATCGTTAATTACTTGTTTAATTATCATTTGTCTAAATATTTTTTAAACTTATGCAAATGATTAAATTTAGTGTTAAATAATTGTTTAATTATCGTTTACGTCATGATTGTTTAATTGTAAAATGTTAAATATGTGTCTTATTATTGTTAATCTCATTAATTACCGTCGCTGGTTATCAATTGATATTTTTCTGCTTAAATTGTTAGCATCGTTAGTTATATGTTTAATTATCGTTATCGTCTTTATTATTAAGTTAAAAAATATATTAGAAATTAATTAGGAGGGAAGGGTATAAATGTCATTTGTGTAATTAATGTCGTCATTATAAAAGCAACATGCTAAATTCTAAATTTTGGTATTTTATAATTAGAATAAGTTAAAAAATATTTTTATAGGACCATATTATCTTTTGATTATATTTATAGATAAAAATACAAAGATACTTCGAAGTCACCAACTGTTAATCTTCAGTGGCGATGAATAATATTACTCTTCAATAATGAATTACACTTATTATGAAAGGAATTTTTTTCTAAAACAAAAAACCAAACACCTTCATCTAGTAGTTTAAGGATTGAGTTGTAGTGATGCCACGTGTCGGTTTGTAGTGAATCTAATGATGCCACGTGTCGGCTTATTAGAAAGGAGACTTCTTAGTTTGCCTTTTTATATTATTATATAGAAGGGCTCTCTCTCTATATATATATTTTTTATTATTTTTTTTTATATATATATATATATAATATATATATATATATATATATATATATAGAGGCATGTGAAGCGAAGTTATTTTTTATTATCATATACTCCGTATATAAAATAACTTTATGTTTTTTTTTTCAAATTAGTCGTTTGTCCGCGCGCTACGCGCGCGGGAATATATGGGTAGATATTATTACGATCCTCCTGTATATGCACTTAGTTGATCGATTTTGGGCTCTACAAACATCATTTTCCTTGAAAAACAATATAGGCACGACTTTAAATGACCGCGAACGACGTCCACGGTACTTCCTGGGTTACGATAGTTTTGACATTTTAGTGTGCGACTTTAGTTGATCTTGTTGTCTTTGTTTTCGCTAATTGTTGTGTTTTTTTTTCTGCGTGTTGTAACTGAAGGATAACGATAGTTCTGGTACTTTAATCTGTAATTTAAATTGACAATGCATGGTTTCTATGTTTTTGGGAAATGATGCATTGTCTTTCTGTAGCTCTTATTTAATACGGTTAGATTCTAAGTTGACTCATGGTCATGTCGTTATTCATCTTCATCATCATATTAATTATGGAGTACATCCTTAAAATACGACTTGCTTCCGTCATCTTGGTTAGTGAGAATATCGTTCCTTTAACTTCTTCTACCATTCCCGTTCTTCACTCCCTTCTCCCGCTCTCCTTCATCTCTCTCTCCCCTCCGCCTGATGCTCGCTCCAATCTTCTCTATTCCTCTTTCTCTTTTCTCATTCTCTTTTCCCTCCGGTTAGATTTATCATGAAATATGACATATTTTTGTCGTTTAGTTCAGTGAAAGGGTCATCCCTTACAACTCCCTTTACATATTCCATTATTCATCCCTTATTCCCCCGCTCCCTCTTGTAATGACCCTCGTTTTCTCATTACTCATTTTCTATCTACTAAGATCAGTTTCACGTCGCTTAGCATTTGACAATATTATGCCAATGGATCTCCAATGCTAAAAAATTGTTCGGAAAGACAAAAGCGGAAGGGTCGGGCAAAACTAACGGCCTAAATTACGTGCCCTTACCCGCCCGTTTATAGAAAATCGGACAGCCCATTGTCTACTGGGCCGCCTCATTATTAAGTGAATGAAAGTTCAATGTTCTTTATGCTTTTTGAAAAATTAAAAAAAACATTTAATTTTTAAAGGCTTAAATAGATACTAGTGTAGACCCATGCAATTACATGTTTTTGTAAGGAATATATAAATAAGTATAAAATTAAAGTAGTTTTATCAAATTTAATTTTTTTGTGTTGAATCTTAGATTATGTTATTAATATTATTAATAAATGAATACTTAAAAAAAGGAAAAACAAAATTACATTTATATTTAGTATAATTAATTGGCTCTTTTAATCAAAGTTAATAAAAAAAGTATGTATAAAAACTTGTGAATATTTTTGGTTATGTATTTCTATTTTTTATTTATCATAAATAGTTTTATTGGTATGAGTTTCATAATTATAGGAAACTAATTGTTATTTGTTCCTTTAATTAGTGGTTCCTTAATTGTAAACATGGGATTTTGGAGGGAAAATTTGGTTAGAGAGTTAATCTCTTAATGGAAAGGGGATTGTTAAACATTAAAACACGATCGTACAACCGAAGATGTCTTGGCCTAGTGGTTAAGACTAGGTGCTCTGGGATAGTAGGTTCCAGATTCGAATCCCCCTCCCCTATATTGTAATGCGACTAAGTGCGCTATTCGATGAACCAAAAAAAAAACACGATCGTACATAATTTTATGTATTCCAACTTTAATCACGTCTATAATTTTCTACGATCTGGGAAATTAAGTTTTACGAGTATTCAAGTAATTATATTTAGTGTTCATGCCCAGCCCATTTAGTAATTCGGGTCCGACTTGTCTAACCCGTTATCCGTTTTAAAATATTTCCGTTGTCCAAGCTCGCTAAAAATTCGAGCTACCATCGGACGGTACGGCCCATGATCACTTATTAGAAATAGTGAATGTCAGCTAAATGAGAAAAGTAGATGAAAAGAAGAGGCACATCTAACGGGCAAGAATAGATTAGATCTAACGGTTGAGGATTGACAAGATATTATTTTTAAGAGAAGTTACTATTCATAAGAGGTCTTTTTTTTTTGCAAACTATTCTTTTTAATGGTTATAGATTAAGAAGTTCATTTACCCAACATCATGTTGCATGTACATCATGAATGTTTGTACATGCATAACACTTGGTGATAGATCATAATTAGTAAGTGTTTATAGGGTCGGTTTAGAGATATACAAGTGTGATACCCGTGACACGTCACGGGGTTATGAATATTTTTTAAAATAATTGGAAGTTAGTAATAATGTAATATGATTCCCGTGACGTATAAGGAGATTGCGAACATTTTTATAATCATGTTGTAGGTGTAGATCGGTAGTGAAAACTCAACACATTATTACTGACATTTTGATATAAGAGTTCATCCCTCACCGAAGGTGTTCACGTTGCTACCCCGTAACACACTCATACCCGATCTGAGACGTAACTTACTATCCACTAAATAAAAAAATTAATCAACCCCTTCTACAAAAAGTTTCATGATAAACTTATTTGTAAGATCATCTCACTATATATTGTACATTGGTATTACACTACTACAAAATTTCACTCCCTCCGTCCCAATAAATTCTTTGTCTATTCCATATTGGGGCGTCACAATTAATTGTTTGTCTTTCTATTATAGGAATATTTTTTATATATAATTTGACCCTTCTCATGAGCTTGGCTCCACATGTCACCTCATCATTGGATCTCTTTCCCTTCGTGCCAAAAACAAAGGCAAACAATTCATTGGAATGGATGGAGTAATATTTAAATTACGAAAATAATTAAAAACTATTTTTTGTATACTTTTGTACCTATATATTTTAAAAAATCAGTATTCGCAATATTGATAAATTAATGAGATCAGAATTAATTAAAAAAAAAGAATAACAATTTCCCTTCGAAAGAATTAATATTTATATATTTTAGAAAATGAATAATGCTTACTAATTAAAAAACGTGAAGGATCCAAGCAAGTGAAGGAACTCAATATGTATTATGTTTATAAAGTTGTAAATGAATATTATAGTGGTGCAGTGAGATAAGATGTTTGATTTTAATGTGAAGATCGTGAGTTTGAATCCCCTTAGTGTCGCTTTTCAAGTAAATTTTTAAATTGTTGTGTTTGCCTTGCAAGATTATTATTAAACTGAATGAGAAGTCTCCATTTCAAATTGATGGATTAATGTTGCTCCACATCACTATTGATGGTCCCTTCTTTAATATATAAGAGATTCGGTGACATAAGAGATATTTTGGGTATAATTATATAAATTTTATGTATGTGAGATTTTGTATTTTCGAGTAATTGTGTAAATGATATGTAGATGATCAGTTTATATTAGATGGATTTGGACATAAATATGATTTCCAAATCAAAGAGTGAAAGACACCATGACTGTTGACATCAAATGAGCTACCATCCTTATACTTAAGATAAGTATTCTTCTTTTACTAAGATGTTCCACATTTCTCTTTTAGAAAAATTCACTAATATGTTCTACTTTTCTTCTTAGTACATGTTTTGTTGTTCATATTGACCATGTTTGGCAAATAACAGTAGTAGATTCATAATAGCAGTTAACAATAGCATAATACAGTTAGCTGATTGTATTAGTAGGTTTGACTATCAAATTAAATTAGCAGAATTAAGAAATATGTTTGGTAATTAGCAGATTATGAGTTGTTTTCGAGTATAAATTCAATATGCTCCTATTAGCAGCATATTCAAAAACAGTAGATTCCGGCCAATATGCTATCGCAATATGTCGTTTACCAAACACAGAAAATTAGTAGTTTGATGGTCAATCTACTATTTAAGTCGGAATCTGCTAATTTTTCCCAATATACTATTTACCAAACGGGACCATTATTTATGATCCCACTTTCTTTTTTCCACATTCATTTTCTTCCACCTATTTTATTTTTCTTGATTTATTTCCAAGGGTTATTTACCAGGAATAATACCAACTTTGGGTGTTATTCCATCAATAAAACAACTTTAATTAATACGGGAATAAAATCAAGTATGAGACATATTATACGAGAATGAAATTGCTGACTGGATGAAGTCGGTTTTTGTGGATCACATACTATTAATAAACCCCCGTCTTCATCTTCTTCATTCCCCTAAATCAAATTCTCTCTCATAAACCTACGTTTTAACTTAGGGTTGGATCAACCTACGTTTTCAATCAAACCAATTAAAAAAGAACACTAATTGGACACTTAAACCCTCAAATTAAACCAATAAGAAAACTTTAAGTTTACCCAGAAAAATCGAAAACCTAAGTTAAACCCAGAAAAATCAATTTTGGGGAAATGAAAAGAAAACTCACCGCAAAATTGAGGAATGAACTTGACAATATCCTTGAAAATTGATTTTCGACAAAACTAATGATAATCAATTATAAACACGAACGTAGAAAAGTCGGAGAAAGATAAACAAACAAAAGTTTCGTAAAAAATTACCTTTGACGAAGTGAATGATGAAGTGATGAAGGGATGAAGTGATGAAGTGACGATGAAGTGATGAAGATGAAGTTTGAAGTTTGGGAATTAGTGAAGCTAAAAGTGAATTGGTTACTTATTGACGGGTGTAGGCGGTAGCAGGTAAGCGTATTTCATTCTCGTATAATATGTCTCATACTTAATTTTATTCCCGTATTAATTAAAGTTGATTTTATTGATGGAATAACACCCATAGTTGATATTATTCCTCTTAAATAACCTTATTTCCAAAAGTAAAGTAGAAGAAAATGGAGAAGGAAGGGAGTAATAAATAAAGGATTGGGCCATGAGTAGACAAAGAACATGGTACATTGGACAGAAAGCAACAATAATTTGATCACATGCCTTAGTTTCTGAGGGGCTGATAATAAAGGAAAAGCCCAACCGAAAAAGAAGAAAATGTGCACAAACGCAGCAACTCTTTGGGCTAGAGTGGCGCAAGAGTCACCCAACTCTTCCGCGGGTCGCACGCCGGACGGGTTTGGAGGAGACAATTTCAGCTCCTATTCCGTCTTTTACTTTGTTAATAATATTTCCTCCAACTTTCATTAATCAAGAAGTATTATTATTATTATTATTTTATTATTAGAGGTTGAAAATGGTTAGACTTACCAATTATTATAAGCTACTGTTATTAATATAGATTATTGTTATTAGTTGTCTAGTAATTCTCTTGGGAGACCATCTCACGATAACTTATCGATCATGAGACATACTAATAAAATTAAAATAATAATAAAAATAACTAACTTGTATGTGATAAGTCTCACAATAAACTTACCATGAAACCGTCTCATACAAGTACTTGCGTTATCTGTATGATTATTCAAGTTGTATTCAAGAGTATATGAACTCTAGTTTTCTCAAGACAACGATGATGTGTATACCAATTCTTGTATGAAACTGTTTCATAATAAATTTATTCCGAGACTTCTGAATAGTTGCGTTTATTATTATTATTATTATTTTATTTAATTTTTATTAGTATGTCTCATGATAATTTACCGTGAGACAATCTAACAGGAGAGTTACTCGTATGTGTAACAAATTCCGCGTCCTGGTTCAGGACATTAAAGCACTTCAGTTTTGATCAGGAGTTTGATAGTTTTAATTTTTATTTTTGATTATTGATTAATTAGGCCGAAAGTCCGTACGATGTAAGGGTCACGATGAAATATTATTTTGAAAAAAATTATTTATGTTTTTAGTATAGTAGATTTATTTATCAATTTATATGTTTGGTAAAAATTTCACATTGAACATTATTGTGAGTATTGAAAATAGAGGAGGTTTACTAAGAGACGGTATCTCATTATACCAATGCATTTTATTACTCTGCATCTTCTCATTTAACTTTGTCATTTCTTATCAATAGTTTTACAAAAAGATCGAACTAGAGTACTTGGTATTATTATTATTCAATATTCTGTCAAGTTTTATTCGTAAAAAATGAAGTTTAGGATGTTACATATTTCTATACTTTTATAGGTTTTTTGTGATCAAATGTTTCATAACAATCATATCTTATGAAGTTGCAATATTTGATTAAAAACTCATCATAGATAATCAAATAATAATATAGCAATTCCACAAAAAAGAGGTGGTATTAGCTCAGACTAGGGGTAAAAATAATATTATCTTTTTTTATATTTTGTATATATTAAATGAGAAGTGTTAGCTCAAGTAGTAAGAGTTTTCTTATTCCAATCAAAAAATTGGATATTCAATTTTCATCTATTATGTATACCGTGCACTCTTCTGTAATTCAAATATTAAATCAAAAACCAAAGCATGTCAAGCCGACGTTAAAAAAATGTCACTTATGTTTGGACTAATTAAAGGCTCAAGAATTCGGCCCATTAACAAACAAAACAAACCATTACATAACTCTTCAATTAATGCAATGACATGCGAGAGAACTTGAAATTGAATTTGGAAATTTATACTACATTTCAAGTATTCGAGACTCTCTCAAATTTTTAGTATATTATTTATTTCAATTCCATCATTTACGTTGAGGAGTATTATATTAAAATGTGACAATCATTTAAAATCAGAGGGAGTATTTTTTTCTTTATAATTTCTTGTATTTGAAAATTTACATTTCTCTATTGAAATTTTTTCAAAAAATAGTTCTTGCTGACCTTAACCCGACTCCATTCCGTCGAAGTCGAATACCAATTCCAAGGGTATCCAAACAACGTTTTCGAAATGGAATTGAATGCCGATTATTTAATATCTACAATTAAATTCATGAAATTGAAAATAATTTCAAGTTTCCAAACATTATCTAATCTTAACTGAAATTGTCTTTTAATATCCCCTACATCAAATTTGACAATATTAATACTATAAATTTATAGCAAAGGTCTATTAAAATTAATGACATAATTCGATATCGTATTCTACAAAACGGTTGTCTTTGCAAATAATTTACTCGATCATTTATAAAGTCGTGCATTTTCACGAGACTCGAAGTAATACTACTTATTCTATGATAGACTCAATACAATGATATAATCTTAAATCTTAATAGCATTGTAATTAAATCATATCAATAGCTATTTTTTTTATAAATTACTCCAACTTTTAATTAAACTATTGTGGTCCTGTTTGATAACCGGCGGATTAATATTGACATAAGCAAGTTGCAAAAGCAGATTATAATTAGCAGATTTTATTAGCATGTTTGACTGACATATATGATTAACAGATTTTGTTAGTGGCGTTTGGTAATCAGTAGTTTCAAATTAGTAGAATGCTAAATTTTCAGTAAAATGACTATTATGGATACGAATTAAAAATAGAGATTGGATAAGATATATTTTGAAGGGTAAAAAAGTTATTTTTGTATGTATTTTCAATATACCAATTGAATATGCTGGGATGAGAAGCATATTATAAAACAGAAGATTGCGCCCAAATCTACTGTTTCAATATACCGTTTACCAAACACCAAAAACAGCATATTCATTGGTCAAACATGCTAAAAGTCCTCGATATGCCAAAAAATGGCATATCTGCCGTTTACCAAACACCCCCTGTGTATATATACGGGCTTTGCACTAATAATTTATCATATCAAAAACAAAATAACAATTAGTTGAATCCAATATTTTTTTTAGAAAATCCAAATTCATTTTTTTTTAAAACTACGAGGCTAAAATGCAAAAGTGAATCACATTATTGCGACTCCTTTTTACTTTATCACTAAATAAAATGAAAACAGTGAATCAAATAACTTTATATATTTATTTGAATTGAACTTATACTCCAATTTTATACCACCCGGAAACATTGTAAGACTCTCCTACAAGTTTTACAAAATGAGGGAATGAAAGAGTCAAAGGCACAAGCTAAGTCCTTGGAGTCAAATTAACAAATTTAAATAATGGCATGTAGATGTAGTTCTTGCATGGTTAAATCTCTAACTCTAGTTACATTTTATTGTTTACATTTATTTTTTTTGTCACTATTCATAGGCAAGTGAAATCATATCATTAATGTAACTTCTAATATTTAAGATAAAATACAGTCAGGTGAGATCTTGTTTAAATAATGTAATCGAGTACGTTATAAATATTAATTTTTTATAAATACGGGGTACGTAACTAAGATAGAAGTAAAAGAAAACATGCATTGACAAATGTGAAAAAATAAAAACAAGCAATCAAATGGAACGGAGGGAGCATTATGTTACTATAATTGAATGTTAATTAAGATTCTTAACGTAGTATTCGATCTTGTATGTGCAGACTAGTAGGCAGGCAACTTTTTATATTATATTATAATTATAATTATAATACAAAACAAAATAAAGTGAAAAAATAAAGAGGGTTTTAAAAGAAGGAATTGATCTTGAAACTGAAGTTTCTACGTGATGTTCTTGGTAGAGGTGCAAAGATCTCAAATAAAAAACATCTATCACAGTATCACCTAATTCCTATGCTGCATTATTCAGGAATGTTTCTTGATGGAGTGCAAAGCTGCGTTCAAAATTTCTTGTTTTATGATCCATAAAATCCCATTACTCACTTTATTCTCCGATCTCTTTTTGGCTAATGAATACAAAAACAACCCTAAAGTACTCTCTCCCTCTAAATAAATGTTTCTCTCTCAAATGTAATCGTACCTAGCTACGTAGGTTCACTTGATTTGTTTAATCACAAATACTAGTACATCGTTCGATTCTTTTTTTCCTTTTTTTTTTATATGTTTATCATTTTTTTATATTTCTACGAAATATTTCAATTCAAAGTAAAGATTAGATCTCTCATTAAACTTATTAAACAAATCAATTACAAATTTATGTAACAATGGTACAAAAAGTATTATAATAGATACGTTTAAAATAAGAGAGTATACTAATAAAAATGATGACAGTCTATAATAAAAGAGATGCGTTATAATAAAAACAAGTACAAATTGAATTTGTCATTTTGAGGGATGTATAATAGATACAACACATAAAGGAGGTACAGAAAAAATGATCTCTCAATAACTTAATAAGAGACCGTCTCTCCATATAGTTTTTATGAAAAATAAATACGTAAATGACTGAAACATGCTAACTATTGATATATGATATACATGTAAAGTGCGACATTGGAGTGCCCCCGGCCACAAGGCAAGTTGCGATACAAAGTAGAAGTCGAAACCGGGGGACCCAAGTCGGCGACAAGCTTAGACTGTACTGCATGGCTGCGGGCCTATGAGTTTGCAATTAGCTTAGATCGACATATTAGCCCGACGAAGGCTTTTGTTTGGGATAAAAATAGCTTAGCGTCGGAGCGCATAGAGATATCAAGAGTAGTAAAGTGTATCGAGATCAGTCATGGAAAATTCGGCACCAAGGCTGGAAGTAATACAAAGCACGAAGGGCGGCAGATGAGGTCACTAATAATATATATATCCTCATCCTAGAGAACTAAAAAAACAGTCTCATCACATGAACGGATGATAAATAATAACGAGTGATCCATACATACATCTCTAAGTGAAATTGAGGGTAGAGACGGAAGTAGCTAGCGAACTACCATGCCCGAGGCATCTGTTTAAGACCATGCAATGATATCTTTGAAAGGCAGACGTGATCAGAAGGAGATTTGTCGCAAAATCCGAACAAATGATGCGTATAAGACAGTTTCGGCCAAGTGACCATGTAAGAAGGAATTCTTGGTGTTTAGTTGGTGAACAAACTGTTGAGAGATTTTAAGGTTTTGCACAACAATATTCGAGGAAAGGAAAGTTTTTAATATTACTTGCATTACTGGAATAGGAAATTATAAGAAATAAATAGGACTTAAACAATCTCCTAACTAACTCCACTCTATGCACGATCATAGTGCCTTACAAGATGGAGTTTGACTAAAGCAAATAACTGAAAGCTACATGCATAATGGGAAAAACATACTCCTAAGTTGTAGTTAACTGCTTAACTACTTTTTTTAATAACTAACTTCAACACCTCCCCTTTATTCAAACTCTTTGACTCCTATCATCTTCATGAAGCGCTGATGCTTAGCTTGGGGTAAACTCTTTGTGAACAGATCAGCGTGCTGTTCATCTGTTCCACAAAACTGTAACTTCACCGTACCTTTACTGACAAGGTCTCTGATGAAGTGATGTTGCACTTCTATGTGCTTAGTTCTGGCATGGAAGACATGGTTTTCTTCGTCATAGCAATGGCCGACTTGTTGTCGCACCATAGGACTGTCGTTTCTTTCTGAGGACTCTCTGGGTCTACCAGTAGTTTCCTCAGCCATTTGATATGTCTTCCTGCTGCTCTAGCTGCCACATATTCAGCCTCAGTTGATGATAATGCAACTGTTTCTTGTTTCTTGAAACTCCAAGTAATAGCTCCAGACCCAAGTGTGAATACAGACTCTGATGTACTTTTTCTGTTATTCAAATTGCCTGCCCAATCACTGTCTGTATAGCCCACTAGTTTGAACAGATCAGTCTTCTCATACCATACTCCATGCTCGACTGTACCAACAACATACCTGAGGATTCGTTTAACTGCTCCCATCTGCTGCATAGTTGGTTCGTGCATGTATCTTGACACTATCCCCACTGCATAGGCTATGTCCGGTTTGGTATACGTGAGGTAGTTCAAGCCTCCCACTATACTCCTGTATGATGTTTCATCTGCATTACCCGTGCCATCAATTTTCTGCAGCTTCTCCCCAGGATTCATGGGTGTGATTTCCTGCTCACAATCCTCCATCATGTACTTTCTTAGCAGGTCATGTGCATACTTGCTTTGACACACAAAGATTCCCTCTTTGCTTTGCTTTACCTCCAGCCCTAGGAAGTATTGGAGCAACCCTAAGTCAATAATTTCGAACTCTTGCATCATGGATCTCTTAAATTCTTCTAATAGCTGTTGTGATGTGCTAAAGTAGATAATGTCATCTACATATAGACAGACCACAGTAAATTCCAGTTCAGATTTCTTCTTGATGTACAAGGTTGGCTCGTTTTCGCTTCTTTTAAAACCATCTCTTTCAAAGAACTCATCGATTTTGCTATACTAGGCTCTTGGGGCCTGCTTCAATCCATAAAGTGCCTTGTTCAACTTGTACACTTTAATTTCTTCCCCTCTTTTGACAAATCCCAATGGCTGCTCCACATACACTTCCTCCTTCAATTCCCCATTTAGAAATGCAGACTTTACATCAAATTGATACACAAGAAATTGAAGTTGAGCTGCTAGTGCGAGAACTGTTCGGATTGTTTCAAACCTAGCCACATGAGAGTAGGTTTCTTCAAAGTCTATACCTTCCAACTGAGCATAGCCTTTGACTACAAGTCTTGCCTTGTGTTTCTGTACACTACCATCAATGTTAACCTTCGTTTTGAACACCAACTTGAGCCCTATGATGTTCTTCTCTGCTGGTGGTTCCACCAGTTCCTATGTTTTATTCTTCAAAATTGCTTTGATCTCTTCTTCCATTGCCAGTTGCCATGCATTGTGATTGCTTGGCAGCTTCACCGAAACTCGTGGGCTCAGATACTGTGAGAGCAAACCCACAGTTCTCGTAGATCTCCTCCAGCGTTCTCATCCTCTGTGGTGGGGGTTCATCTGATGAATCAGATGACGAATTAGACCCTTGTGCTGAGGGTGTCACAGGTGGTGAGTTTGCTGGTTCTTCTTGCACCTGTTCTACTTCTTCTTCTGCAATCTCAAACGTTAGCTTCCTTTGAGGTTTTTTACTCTCTGAATATGATGGACTTCCATTCCCATACTCCCTCTTCATCAAACATAACATTTCTACTGACTATTATCTTGTCAGTTAGGGGATTGTACATCCTATAGGCCTTGGACTGCTGTGAATAACCAATGAAGATGCATTTCATTAATTTTTCATCTAATTTTGATCTTAAATTGACCAAGACATAGGCAATACAACCAAACATTCTTAAATGTTCTACCTCTAGTCTTCTTCTCTCTAGGCTTCATACGGAGTCTAATTTTGGACTAGCCTGGTTGGCGAGATATTCAGAAGATAGATAGCAGTTGCAACAGTTTCGCTCCATAGTTCGTTTGGTAGCCTTTTTCCCTTGAGCATGCTTCTAGCCATCTCCACAACTGTTCTATTCTTCCTCTCAGCTACTCCATTATGTTCTGGAGTATATGAAGCAGTTAGCTCCCTTCTTATCCCCTGAAGTTCACAAAAATCATTGAATTCTTGTGAAGTAAATAAACTCGCCTCCTCTGTCAGTCCTTAACGCCTTAACCTTTTTCCCACTTTGGTTTTCAACCATTGCTTTGAACTTTCTAAAATTCTCAAATGCTTCAGACTTCTCTTGTTGAAAATACACCCAGCTCATCCTGCTGTAGTCATCAGTAATACACTACTAGAAAAGATGCCAAAGAAATCATACTAAAATGCCCTAAGGCACCATTTTGGAGATGATCTCCAGGTCAAAGGTGCCTTAGGGTAAGAAATCATGTTAGAAAAATGATTTCTTTGTTTATGTTTTAGAAACCAATTTTAAGAGATAAATGGTTTCTTTGGTCCATGAGAAAGACATCATTTGAGAGAAATAAATGGTTTCTTATCTAAAGTTAATAAACCATATAATGTACTTAAATGGTTTCTTTGCTTACTCTTAATAAATCATGTAATACACTTAAATGGTTGCTTTATCTACTAACTTAATAAATCATTCAATACTATTAAATGATTTCTTTGCTTCCATTACCATTAATATCAAAAAATTAGGCTCTTTGATTTATTTTAAAATTAATTTAATATTTAGATATACAGCCGAACTACTCCGTAATACAATACAATGTACGTACTCCGTACTCGTTTTCAAGTATCAACTAAAATAGAGATGAATTTCCATAAAATATCTTGTATATATATATATATATATATATTGAAATAAGTCATAATTACATTAGAAGCGTACACTATCCCAAAAAAATGAGTAGATACTCTCCATTACATAAATAATCACCAGATAATCACAATACCAGAGAGTTTCAGACTTTCAGTTACAACTTCCACAGATGATCACTGTTCACTTGTACATATTCCCCACAATGGCTGAGAGCTTCCTGCCTGCTGCTTCTTCACACCCCCTCGTTCGGAATCTGAGACGAACCCCGTTAAAAATGTTATGAGATGATTTTACATTTTAAATCTTTAAATCTATAACAGAGTAGATGTTTTGCTATAATAGAACTAAAGAAATACGGAGTATAGTCTTCAGCTCCATTAGAGATGATTTTTTTTTTTTTTTAAAAAAGAGCAAAAAAAAATGCACTTAACGTACATCAACATGGCTAAAATATCGTACATCATACTGGAATGGTTATGCTGTCATATAGTTAGAGCTTAGAGATCCATACATGATCGAGAGTGAGAAAATTACCATTTTTGGAAGATGGATAACTGTCTAACTATGCTGAGAATTGCCATTATTAGCTCCAAGGGCTGGGCTGACGAGCATCTCTAAAACAGGAAGTACCACCAGATGCTGCTGGAGAAGGGGAAGATGCCATATAATTTGTCCCAGAGACAGATACTGTGTGTATGTTTGAGGACTGGCCGTGGTTTCCTGAAGGAGCGAAGCGTGACGGACTTCCAGCAGCTACCATTGCTGCTCGAGAAGGATAAGAAGCCTGCACAACAGAAGGTTCACGTAATGGTTCATGACTTCATTCTTTCAACTGAGACGTGTAGATAGCAACTCTTACAACTTTCAAGCCAGATAAATTGCTTAATTGAGACTTTAAATTTTAAAACCATCAAACTTTACCGCATTATGTTGGAAAAAGGGCGGCTTTCTCAATGCAGACTCTGCAGAAGGTGATGTACTGTTCAATCGGAGCAATTGCCGAGGATGCTGATTATGATTGACAGTGTCATCTCCCACTTCCATATCAACGTTGACATTTACATCTGAACATGCTATGGGAGTAGTATGTCTTGTCATTGACCCGGAGTCATTTGAAGCATCCACTTGAAGGGGAAGAGGAGGACGATTTGCTTGCACATTACTTCGTCTCTTTAGCTCTTCTTCTGCATTCAAAATCTATGCGCGCACACAAAAAAAAATACCAAAGCTGAGAAAGAAATCACACGAAAGGTAAAGAAGGGAATGAAATTCAAAAGTCAAACAATTTAATAGAAGGGAATCAAGAGTTATAAGCAAAACATAACTACCACCAACCAAACTTATCTGAAACTCAGTAACAGTAAATATAGTAAATATAGTAAATATAGAAACATAATCGAAGCAAAAGACGAAGAGCTAACCT
The DNA here is from genome assembly GCA_958450325.1 of Agrostemma githago. Lineage (NCBI taxonomy): Eukaryota > Viridiplantae > Streptophyta > Magnoliopsida > Caryophyllales > Caryophyllaceae > Agrostemma > Agrostemma githago. The sequence continues at coordinate 51,879,950 of OY288258.1, read as the reverse complement.
TCATAGGATCGACTACTGCGGAGAATAGTGAAGGATTCTTCGCGCATCGGCATGATCGATAGTGGAGATTTCACCTTCCACCGCGGACGAAGAAGACGACAATAAACCGTGAAATCAACCTTAGCAACTAAAATTCAACACACACTATCACAAAAACAGCCTCTAACATTAACAACTGGAAACTCAAAGTCTCAAACAAAGTAATACGCAAAATTAACCTCGGCAATTGAAATCTAACTCAGAAAACCAAAAGAAATCACAATTAATGAGTTAAACTAATTCACACAACTAAACGAGGATCACCTGACTGAGAAACCTTATTAGCAATCATAGACGACGAACATGAAGACGAAGACAACACTAAACAGCAAAATCCACCTCGGCAACTTTGATTCAACACACACAATTTCAAAAACATGGACGGATAAACCTTATTAGCAATCATGGACGACGAACATGAAGATGAAGACGACAATAAACAGCAAAATAATCAATCTCTAACATGAACAACTGGAAGCTCAAATAAATTACTCCATACGCAAAATTAACCTCGACTATCGAAATCTAACTCAGAAAACAAAAAAATCACAACTAATAATCAAACCTAAATCACCGGACTGCATTAGATCAAAATCTGCCAGAAAATGTGAAATCAAACAATGAAACCAATCGAACAAGCTTATAAATCAACAAAACAGTAAAACACACACAAATTCCACAAAACTGCTAAATTAAACAATAAAATCAATCAAACAACCATATAAATCAGCAAAACAATGAAACACGCACAAATTCCCCAAGCATTAGATCAAAATCCTCCAAAAAAATGCTAAATCAAACGATAAAATCCAATAAAACTATCAAATAAATCAGCAAAACAGTAGAACACGCATAAATTTCCCGAAAACGCTAAATCAAACAATAAAGAAAGGAAACAAATATAATTGGAGCGAAAATTGAAGTAGAAGTAATCGAACCTGTGGAGATTGATTGACTAATTGATTGATTGAGACGATAGTAGTGGATCCGCAAGCAGATCAACAACGGATGAAGGATGAAGAAGAGAGAGATAGAGAGAGAGAGAGAGAGAGAAAGAGAGAGAGAGAGGAAGGTGGAATCGAATGAAATTACCGGACTGTGAAACCTTATTAACAATGGCGGACGAAGAAGACGACGCGACGCCGACGACGATAATTGCAACTGTTTATTACTACTCTGCTGATTCTCACTCCCAAAAATTACCACGTCATTACAATAGGTAATAGTTAGGGATAGTAAAAGACGGAGCAAGGTTTAGAGGAATGGAGGAGAAAATTAATATATAACTGAGTTGATTTAAGTTCAAACAATTACTTGTATTTGGTAAATGAGAAAAAAAAAAGAGTAAAATTTATTAAGTTGTGGGATTAGAAATCATTTGATTGAAAATGGTGTCTTTGTTATTAGATTTCATGGATAAGAAATCATTTACTTGAAAAATGATGTCTTTGTATTGGATTAAATTTTATTAGAAATCATTTTTTCGAAAAATGATTTCTTTGTTATTAGATTGAATTGGTTAGAAATCAATTTTTTGAAAAATGATGTCTTTGTTAATAGATAAAAGATCATTTATTTAGGATAATTGATTTCTTTAACCAAAGACATCATTACTTAGAATTAAATGGTTACTTAATAATGATTCCTTTTGAGTTTATTCTAGTAGTGATAAGAAGGAAATATCTACTGCCCCTCCCCCCCCAAAGACTCAGTTTTCATGGGTCCACACAAGTCTGCGTGTAACAATTGCAGACATTCACTAGCCCTCCAAGTGTTCCCAATAGGAAAAGAACCCCTAGAGTGTTTTCCATAAATACAACCCTCACACAATCCTAGTTTACCCACCCTAGGCAAACGAGTTACCATTTTCTTAGTGTTTAGTAACCTAAGACCTTGCACATTCAGATGGCCATATATACCTTAAATGCCTTAATCTAGCCTTATCATCCTCTTTTACAACCAATCCTTACTAGTGTTTTTCTCCAAATCTAATGAGAACATCCTGTTCTTACTCATCGATGTTCCAGCTACCAACTTATTAGATTTCTTATCTCTTATCACACAAGAATCATTATTAAACACTAGAGAATAACTAGAACTTAGTAGTTGACCCACACTTAGCAAATTATACGCTAGAAATGGCACATATTGCACATTGTATAATAACTTAGTGTTACCTTGTTTAGTCTTGATAGCTACTATACCAGTACCTTCAACACTCAGCTGCTTATCATTGCCTAGTCGCACTTTGCCTTTCTTTGCCTCATCAAGTTCCTTAAACATGGATTTGGTACTTGACATGTGGTTAGAACACCCATTGTCAATGTACCAAACTCCATTATCAGCTGTTGGCGACCCTTTTCTGGTGATGAACAGTTTTTCTTCTTCCTGCTCTACCACATGTGCCTTTGGATTCTGATTTCGCTCAGCCTCATCTTTTTCTTTTTTCCAACATTGTGCAATTTTGTGACCAGGTTTTGTACATTAATAGCATTTAACTGTACTTTTACTGCCAGATGCATATTGACTTTGATCTTTATTCCACTGATTTCTCCCATTTCTCCCTTCATGATTCCTGCCTTGTCCACCTCTTCCTCGTCCTCTGCCATGATACTGACCAGATCTCTCCTAAACTGGTTCAGCTTTTGCGCTGCTTGGAAGGCTTTCTCTTCCTTTTTTTCATAGGATCTATTGAGTCTCTCTTCATGAGCTTGAAGAGAGCCCATCAACTCATCAAAGGTGTATGTTGCCATATCCTTTGATTCTTCAATTGCTGCAACGATGTGGTCATATTTGGGCGTCAGACTTCTTAGCACCTTCCCTACCACTTGCTCACTACTCATCTTCTCCCCATAGGATTTCATCTGCTGCACTACATTGGACATTCTGGAAAGGTAGTCTTGTATCGACTCCTTATCTGTCATGAGGGTGGTTTCAAATTCTCTTCTTAGAGAATGCAGACGAACCGTGACAACTTTCTTGTCTCCTAGGAACTCTTGCTTTAGAGTGTCCCATGCTTGCTTTGAGGTGGTGGCTGATGCGATTCGAGGAAATACCTCATCATCCAGAGCTTACTGAATCATAAACAATGCTTTAGAATCCTTCTTTCTCTTCTCCCTTAACTATTGATCTGCTTCAGTAGTCGTGTAGTCTTCAAACCCGTCTTCCACAAAGCTCCACAACTTCTGTGACTTAAACAACGTTTGCATTTTCAGACTCCAAAAATGGTACTTGACACCATTGAACACATGCAGTTGTGAGGCAGAGTTTGAGCCATTGTTCTGCATTGTGAACAATCTTTACCAGCGTTCCTGAACCTTGAACCTGGTAACTCTGATACCAATTGTTGAGAGATTTTAAGGTTTTGCACAACAATATTTGAGGAAAGAAAAGTTTTTAATATTACTTGCATAACTGGAATAGGAAATTATAAGAAATACATAGGACTTAAACAACCTCCTAACTGACTCCACTATATGCACGATCATAGTGCCTTACAAGATGGAGTTTGACTCAAAGCAAATAACTGAAAGCTACATAATGGGAAAAACATACTCCTAAGTTGTAGTTAACTGCTTAACTACTTGTTTGAATAACTAACTTCAACGTAACACAAACGACCGCTTGGATTTGGCAATATTGAAAACGGTGCGAATGATGACATTATTGACTACATGATCGAGTGCATATTTCATCATAGTCGACAACAACCTGCTGGACCTGCCATTAACAACAAGACATCATTGTGCCTTTTAAGGGCATTGTGATCAGCTTTAAATTTATGACGAAAGAGCCACATACAACGAGTAAATATTGACATCCAGGGGACGAGGGCTCATATCTTTTTTCAATGAGAGCATTGTACTCATCGTTCATGACTTTATTCAAATTCGGGCCACAAAGAGCTTTTGAGGGGTCCGGGTGGGAGGGGTTATTATGGGTGGCGAGAAGGTTTATGAGGATCCGGGGTTTAATAATGCCGTGTTAGCCTCGTGTAGTAACATGGGGGAGGGAGCGGATGAAGAAACATGGGATGGCACGCTCGATATATATTAGGTGGGGGAGGCGGTGCAGTATTAGGAAAATAGAAGTTTTTAGAAAAACTCGTTAGTATTGAGCGAATGCTCATTAGGAAAAAGAGAATTGAATAATCTGATCTATGTAAAAATAATAATCCCTCTGAGTTCCATTTTATCCTCATTATTTTTTATATTACATCAATTAATTATCCCTCATTAATTAATATAATATTAATCTCTCATACTTTTTCAATTCATTTTTTTTCATTAATTAATATAATATCCATCCCTCTTACTTTTTCGATCACCATCACTTTTTAATATAATTATATATATATATATATATATATATATTTCTCCTTATTTTCCACCTCAAAACAATTTGGGAGAAATATAAGAACCAGGAGGGAGTAATACTTTCTCTAACCTTTTTATAACTTCACATTCCATTATTTTATTGGAAAATGATATATATTACCCTAAGGGTGGTATATAAGAGATTATAAAAAAAAATAGAGAATATAAGTATTAATTACATTGATATACATGTAATTTAGGTTTAAATCCCTATGTTTATACTAAGTATATATGAAAAAATTTTAATTGATTAAATACAACCCTAAGGATTGTATTTAACATTGTCGTATTTTATTTTTTCTCAAATGAATGTATATATATAATGGGAATTTATTAGCGTGTTAGAAGAGTTAGTTGATATTTGGTTTTAGAAATTAGAAAAAATGAAAAAAAAAAATTGATTGTGGAGTATGTATAAATGTATAATAATGCATGCAATGTATAGTGGAATACGGGAGGGGGTAGTAAAGATAGAGAGAACGCAGGTTCCCATTATTTCAAACAGACAGAGAGTCCAAAGCCCTTTATACGACCTCGTAATTGGGGAAGTTCTCCTCCACCTTTGTTTCTTTTGATTCATCATCGGCTTTCCTCTTTATCTTTCCACTTTTCTTATCTCAGTTTTGATCATCTTCATCATTATCATATCACTTCCCTAATTCTTTCGTCTTTTCTTCCCCGTTTATTTGGCTTATTACTGCCACTTCACTTTATTCAATTCCTTCCTTTTTTTTTTTTTTTTTTTTTCATTCTTTCTTGCAAAACCCACCGCCCCTCCCTATTCAATTTCAATTCTTACGTACAAACTAATGTTTATTACGTCATAATAACCCTTCATATATAATGCCCTTGTAACACTACAAGTTATATATAGCCTAATAATATACCTACGGAGTATAACCCAGAAACTAAATATGATTATATGTACGTATACAGTAACTAATAAGCTATTCTAGGACGAAAATATAGGCTAATAAGGTAACAATATATGGAGTATTTACGCAATATACTCTGACTAACAATAATTACCATTGTTTTTCTTTTGAGAAAAGCTTCATTTGCATTCTCATTTCTTTTTACATAAAAGAAGCTACTGTAGGTATTATTTCAAACATCATTAATGAATAATATGATCACACTATTACATCTACAATAATGATGACCCAATTCAACCTTTAGCTCCTTACCACTTACCAGTTATATGCAAGTACAAGATCATTATTGCATGCATGAAACGATTGGCAGGAGTAGTAAACAATTCAAGATTAAATAGTCAAGATTAGGGTTTCTTGGAGATCTTCATTTACCCATAATTGAAGAGTTAATTAAGTCGTTTATCGCTCAAATTAATACAAATCGCATACGGAGTATTTATTTAAACAATTAAAACCTTTCTAAATTAGTATAAACCTAGAAATTAAAAAACCTAGAAATTGAAAAACCAAATTACACAAACATTGATGTAATTAATGCATATATCAAAACTTTAGTTCCTCGTTTGGTGTCTTACATACAACAGCTCTAAGGGCGGTATATATCAATTTTCTTATTTATTTAACAAAAATATATAACGAAACTAACCAGAGTACTAATTGACACGTACGCATAACTTTAGAGAGTAACAATTAACTCGTGTTATATTCAATATCAATAGGTATTCATTCCATCGGAATATTTTCTAAACATTGTAAGAGTTACCCATATCCTAATATCAATAGCACTAGGTATATAATTAACCCAAACCATTATAATTTTTGATTTTGTTTGGTTCAACTAGTCGCATTACAATAGCGGGAAGGGGATCGAACATGCGACTTGTCGTCCAGGCACCTCTGTCTTAACCACTGGGGTAAGACATCTACGGTACCATTATAAAATTGGGGTTTAAATGAATTAATAATGGGAGTGATGAGTATGAATATCCAAAATATATCTAGTATCTTTAGGACGAATGAAAAATAGTTAGATTTGAAAGCAAGGCTGAGTGTATCATATATTATCACTTTACAATACTCATCACAACCTTTAACTCCACAGGAAACCCCACAGCATAAAGATATTCTCCCACTAGCTAGCTTGCATTGCGATGAGGCCAGTAAGGTTCAAAATTTTACTTTAGATAAAGAACAAATAAGAATGAGAGTAGATCGAGTAGAGAGTGGAGTAGAGTAGGCGAAATTAGATTATTATTAATGTTAGTGCCTTACTTAATCAACAAAAACATACAGTAGTTAATACGGAATGCTATAAAGTTAAAATAAAGACATCAACTAAGCTCTCTCTCTCTCTCTCAATCATCCATCCATCCACCTTTCTCAAATACTAATAAGAGCGCAAAAAGGAGAGTATAACACAACTTACCTTTGCTTCACATGCATTCCACTTTCCAATCGACACAAAATCTAACATTTTTGCTCTTCCCACAAGTAAGGCACAACTCCCCTCCCAATATATACACATACATACCCACACACCACTCTACTCTAACTCCTACATACATACATTCCTTTGCTCGCTCTTTCAAACTACATACTTACTTACTTAATCACGCACTTTCAAAAATTCATCCATCAAGCCTACGTACCTACGTTCAGTCGACAAAAATGCGAAGCGGGGGGTGTAACATCCAGCAGTCGCTAACCCCAGAGGCGACCACAATAGTAAAGCAAGCCATTAACCTAGCCAGAAGGAGAGGGCATGCACAAGTGACCCCAATCCACGTAGCAAGTGTGATGCTCGCCTCACCCGCGGGTCTTCTACGGGCCGCGTGCCTCAAGTCCAATTCCCACCCCTTACAATGCAAGGCCTTGGAGCTTTGCTTCAACGTCGCTTTGAACCGTCTCCCAACCACCTCGCCCGCCCCCATCCTTGGCCCACACTCCCACTACCCGGCCCTCGCCAACGCCCTCATGGCCGCCTTCAAGCGCGCCCAGGCCCACCAGCGCCGTGGCTCCATCGAGACCCAACAGCAGCCCATCCTCGCCCTTAAGATCGAGACTGAACAGCTTGTCATATCAATCCTTGACGACCCTAGTGTGAGTAGGGTTATGAGGGAGGCTGGTTTTTCCAGCACTCACGTTAAGTCAAACGTTGACCATGCACTCTCCTCCTTAGACGCCTCCACCCAAACCAATACTACTACTAATAATAACAATACAACTACTACTACTAATAATAGTAATAATAATATTTGTATTAAAAAGGAAAACGTAGTGAGTCCGATGATATTTCGGTCGGTCCAAAACTATCAAAGCCCAATAATGCCGTTGTCGTTGGAGGTAGGATTCAGCAATAAGCGGATGAGCGAGTCGAGACGGGAGGAGGTGTCGGGGGTGGTGGAGTCGTGGGTGAAGAGAAGGGAGAAGAGCAGCGTGGTGTTGGTAGGAGAGTGCGTAGAGGGGTGCGAAGATGTAGTGAGAGGGGTGAAGGAGAGAGTGGAGAGAGGAGAGGTGCCGCTGGAGTTGAGGTACGTGCAGTTCCTACACTGCCCTTTGGTGTCGATGAAGAACATGTCGAGGGAGGAGATAGAGTTGAAGCTGGGGGAGGTGAGGTGCTTCCTCAAGGGGTGTGTGGGGAGAGGGGTGGTCCTGTACTTGGGCGATCTAAGGTGGGTTGCTGAGTACTGGGCTCATCATTATAATAACAACAATAACAATGGAGAGCAAAGGATGACGAGGCATTACTACTGCCCAGTCGAACATCTAGTGATGGGATTGAGGAGATTAGTGTTTGGTAATGTTGAATTCGGAAGGTTATGGCTTATGAGTGTTGCCACATTCAGTACTTATATCAAGTGTAAAACGGGGAACCCTTGTTTGGAAACCCTTTTGGATCTTCATCCTCTCACCATTCCTGCTCCTCCTCCTCCTCCTCCTCCTCCTCCTCCTTCTCCTGCTCCAACTTTATTATTGGACCTCTCTCTCAAACTTGATAGGTAATTACTTAATTATTCATGCATTATTCATTTTAGAGTATGAATTTTCGGTAACACATACATCTTCAGTTTTCAATAGCTAATTAGCTTAGATACAAAATTTGCGACTAAATTGTGTTAGTATCTAAACACCTTGTTGCTAATGTCTACCTAACGATGGAAAGCATGATAACTAATAATTTTGCAACAATAATAGAGACAAAAATTGAAGTTGCTACATTAACGATCACAAATTTACCACAAATTTTACAGTAGCTAATTTAGTGTTAGTAGTACAAATAATACATAATAAATTATGATGTGATTAGTTCATGTTTGTACTTATAAAATAAAAGGTGGGTGTTTGTTTTTGATTAGTTCATTGCAAGGGGAAAGTAAGAGGAGTTTGGGATCAGAAGGTAATAATAGGAGGTGGGGGAGAGTAGAAGAAGAAGAAGAAGAGGAAGACGAAATGGAGAAGCTGAATTGCTGCCCTGACTGTTCGGTTAATTGTCGTGAAGAAGCAAGAAGCATAGCCGGCAGTATTCGCAACAATGAGTCCACCACTACAACACCTACTACTTCCACTACTAGCTCTACTCCACTACCTTCTTGGCTTCAAAAGTACAAGGATGAGAGTCGAGAATCCAGCCCCAGCCCTATTCATAATACTAATCATCAGGTTACTTACAAACCTCAAACCTACCTACCTAATTACTAATGTTTTTCTAACTCCCTACTTTAATTTTTAATATATACTTTATGTAAATTAAAGAAACATTCCTTCACAGTACAATAATATACTAGCTCCCTCTCTTCCACTTATTTTCCCTCCTTTTACTCAAATTTGGGGAATTATAATAATAAGTGAGAAAATTTTACTTAAGTAGAGGGAGACCAGGGAGTATCATAAGATTAAAATATTTATCATACTTAGAGAATTATTATTGTCGGATAAAGGTAACTAGAGTGAAGGTATTCATTGCTGGAGTTAGTGCTCCAAAACTAATGGATTAATGGATAGTAAATTATACTATAGTAAACATGTTATTTTAGTGGGAAGTTAATTAAGTAGTGACTTAAGTTAGTGGATAATCGCAGTCTTGTAAGCCTTTATGTCGGCCATGGATGATATTATCAATGTTAATTGAGTAAGTTTAACATAACAAACTTGTCCATTTTTTCTCTCAATTTGTATTCCACTTACAAATTCTAATTTCCCGTATGGTAGGTTGTATTGCATACGAAACAAGTACAATAGTATTTAAATGAGTTATTGGTGACTATTAATGTATGAAGTAAAAAAAAAAACTAATTTATCTTTATTTTATTTGTTTTTCTTCGTAGCAGCAAGATTCAGTTGAAATCAAAGAGCTTTGCAGAAAATGGAACACAATATGCAGTTCAACACACAAAGGAACCAAGTTTGGTGAGAAAATAATAAATTTCTCATCATGTTCTCCTTCATCATCAACATCCATTTCATCCTATGAGAACAACAACAACCCACGTTTGCATGAAACAATCATCCCTAGTTGGCCAATCATGTTTGAACCCAAATGGAGCTCAAAAGAGCACCAATTTCTGCCATCCAACACCTCATCCAAAGACTTGTTTGAGAATGAACCTCCGAAACCCGAACTTCTATCAAATCCCAACTCCATACCCAATTCAACCTCTTCGAGCGAAGCCACAGAGGGCATCTTTGAGAACCCTAATAATAATAATAGGATCAGCTTCAAAGAAAACACCCCTGAAAATTTGGAAGCACTTTGCTCTGCTTTGGAGGCTAAGGTCCCTTGGCAAAAGGACATTATCCCTGAGATCGCGACTACAATTCTTGGAATAAGGTCAGGGATAATGTCGCGAAAATGCAAGTCAATTTACAAAGACAAATTGCTCGAAAAGCTGGAAACTTGGTTGTTTTTCTTAGGCATGGATGATGAAGGAAAACTTAAAATGGGCAGAGAAATAGCCAAGGTCGTTTACGGGTCTTACAAAAGCTTCAAATCCATTGGTTTGAGCAGTTTCTCGTCTACTAGAGCGGATTCAAATGAAGATTTCTCCAACAAAAGAGTGAGGGATGAATCGGGCGGAGGTTATTTGGAGAGATTTGCAGATTTGGTAAAGGAAAACCCTCATAGAGTGTTGTTTGTGGAAGATGTAGACCAGATAGATCAATTGTGTCTAAAGGGAATGAAGAGAGCAATCGAAACAGGAAGAATAAGGGCATCGGATGGGGAATATGTTAGTGTTGAAGACGCCATTGTTATATTCAGCTGCGACACATTCAGTTCAGGGTCTCGAGCTTGTTCTCCTCCAGTTAAACACAAGGGTAATAATGATGATTTGGAGGAGTGCACTTCTTTTGGACTACCGTTGGATTTGAATCTGTCTGCTGATTATGATTACGGAAGTCAGGATAATCATGTTGCTGATTTTAGCATCCTTGAAGCAGTTGATAAGCAAGTGTTCTTCAAGATTAATCAAGTAGTGTTGTAGACATGAATATGTTGTCCTTGTCCTTGTCCTTGTCGTCGTTGTTGTTTTGTTTTTTAAATCATGAGTGAAATGGGCATAAGAATGCAAGGTTTTAGGTTGATTTAGAGCAACTTATTAATTAATTAGGTTTTTGAGTTTATGTAACATGTTAAATTTCTTTAATGCATGTAATGTAATCGATCACTGTATGTTAATATATATACGGATGGACCAGTTTGTAAATTTTGTATCTTCTTCTTTGACGCGTTTTAGCTTTCTGGCTTCAAAGTCTGTATGTGCTTGTGAAAACGGTTTGGCTTCTACATACGCTCCCTGTGATATACGAGTACTTAACCACGACTGTTATGACGTCTAGGTTTACTTACCGAAAAGAAGCACCGGTTCAATCCTACCCAATGAGACTACCACCATGCTATCCAATCCATTGTATTTATCCCTTTTATGTCAAAATTTTAGAAATTACCCCCTAATTTTTATTATTAAATATTACCCCTTAAAGTTTTTAAAAAATTAGAATTTACCCCCGGCCCCCTTCTCTCCTCTTTCCGGCGACTTAAGCTTGTATTCTTACATATTTGTTCCTCCACTTAGTAGAACACTCTCTCCTCACTTTACCTCCCTCAAACCCACATTCCCTTTCCAAGACCCCCAAATTCCCCCAAATGAAGAACCCTAACCCTAATTGACCAAATTGACGAGAATTCGAAGACGACGAATCATTCACAATCAATCGACCCAATTCGTAAGGTAATTTCTCTTATTTCCTTTTGCTATTTTCAATTCTGGCTTCTATTTTGCACATTCAAATTGAAAATTTTGGGTTTAATCTCGCAATTAGGGTTTACGGTTTGAAATTCAATTGAACATTATTGTTTATTGTTTGGGGGCACTTGTGTTATGTCTTGGTTCAATTGAACACTATTTCAGTTGTGTTTATTTTGCACATTCAGAATTGAACACTAATGTCCGGTTGTGTCATGAAAGAAATGTTAATTGAAGCAAGTTTGTTTATATTCTTATTAGGATGGAGTTCAATCTGCGAACGTTCTTTGGTGGTGAGTTTGCTCTAGTTAATGGTAGAACTGAATATGTTGGGGGTGGTATGCATCTGGAATGTGGGTTAAATACTCGAACTGTGAATGTCCAATACTTTAGAAATCTAGGAGAGCGTTTTATGGGAAGGAGAGACTTCAAAATTTACTATACTAGAGCCGATCCTAGATTTGCTCAAATTATGGGGAAGGCAATTGTTGACAGTCCACATGACGTGGACTGTCTATTGAAGACAATGACAAAGGAGAGGTCAATTACGGTGTTCATGGCAGTAAGAAAAAAAAGTTGAATTACGTGCCTCTTCCAAGGACCAAACGTCCTAATGTGGGCCTAGTGGAACAAAGACAGCAGCACATGCCAAGGGACCACTTCCCCATAAGGGAATTTTCCACATTGAAAGCACCCTCAACAAAGCCACCTACTCACAATAAACAACTCCCTTCACCTTCACCCTTGAGAAGAAGCCCTAGAATAAGAAAGGGAACCTCTTCCATCTCCAGTCACCCCTCCATTTCCACTACGGAGCAACCACTTTGCTCACTTGAAGCAGCCAAAAAATAACCCCATTTAACTGGTGTCAATAAGCCGTTGGAGCATTTAGTTGGGATAAATGAAGGCAAAAGAGGGCATAAATTACCATTCAAAAGGAAATTAGTGTTTGGGGAGTCCAGTGAATCTGAGGCTGTGGCCTTAGATAGGGCTGACCAAGGCGCAAATCTAGGTGGTGAGGACTGTTTGAATGAACAACATGACAGGAGAAATGTTGGTGATAATGTTGATGATGAAGATATTTTGTTGAGCACCTTCATAAAAAGAGGTAAAAGAAACAGTAAGAAGGGGGTGGCCGAGGATGAGAATGAAGTTGAAAAAATCTTAGCAGAAACTTTGACAAGCTTGAGAAGTGGTGGTAAGAGGAAGGGGATGCAGGTTGTGGCTGCGGCAGAGTCCAGTGGTGACGATGAAGTAAGTGATGAAGATTTTGTTCCATGTGAGGATGGCTTAGGTGGAGTAAATGTTGGTGAGGATGAGGATGATGGTTCTGTTCTTGTGAAGGGTAAGAAGGGTAAGAGAGGTAAGGGTAGTACAGGTAAGGGTAGTGAAAGTAAGGCGAGTAAAAATAAGGGGAGTAAAAGTAAGGGGAGTAGAAGTAAGGGGAAGAAAAGGAAGGGGAGAGAAGTCGTTGAGGATGATGATGAGTTCAGTCATTCTGAAATCGGTATTGCTGATGATTCAGATCATGGCTTGAATGAATTTGAGTTGGGTGTGAATCTTGATGACCAGTTGATAGAAGAAAGTCCAGAAGCAGAAGCCAGAAACTCTAGGGAGGAGGCATTTGGTGATACCTCCAAGCAGAACAAGGATAAAGACATATTTGGTCTCGATAACTTCGATGTATTTGATGGTGAGGACACTGTGTGTGACGATGATGAGCTACACAGTTTGCCTCACAATGATGATGATGAGGTATGCATTTACCCTACATTCAACTCCAGAATTGACTTTGGTAAACAGATTCAGTTGAAGGTTGGTTTGAAATTCCGTAGTATAGATATTTTTGGGAAAACATTAAGAAATCACAGCATTTCCAATTGCTATGATTTCTAGTACACTCACAACGAAAGAGAGGGGGTGACTGCTAAGTGCAAGAACATGTGCAATTGTGAGTGGAACAACAAGAAGTCTAAGCTTGGTAAGTGTTCCTGTGGTGTAAAGAACCCTTGTCTTTTTCATATTCATGCTAGAAAACTACCTGACTCTATGATAAGTGTCATTTGTAGTGCCTATTTTGTAGTGTTTTGGTCCCATTTTCCTTGTAGAATCGCTCCTTGGGAGCGGTTTAGGGGCTTCTTATGCTTCCTTTAGTTCATTTCAGGTTCCCGAGACCGATTTGGAAGAGTTGGAGCGATTCCGACTCGATACATACACATTTTGGAGCCAACGGAGCTAAGGGACGATCACTCGATGCCTTGGAGTCGACTCCGAGACCTTGGGACCCAATCCCGAGCCTCCGAGACCCGATCCCGAGTCCCGAGAATCGATGGGAAGACCATGAGAACCAAGGAGGGACCAAAAAGTTCATTTTGGAGGCCTACAAGGCTCATCCCGAACGGGTATGGCCTCATCCCGTCCGGGATGAAGAAGGAAGCGAAGAAGGAGCTACTGCATGCCCTTCCCGACCGGAAGCCACTCTTCCCGGCCGGGACCAACCCCTTCCCGACCGGGACCACCCCTTCCCGGCCGGGATGGGCCACTGCTACCCCGCGCCTTGTTCCTTTCTTCTCCCTTCCATTTGTAACCCTATATATACTCTTCCCTTGTTATGTTAAGGGGAGGCACTTCATATTAGACTAAACCCTAGATTATTTTAGCATAGATTAGCATAGATTAGTGTAGATTAGTCGTTAATCATAGATTAATGCTTGTAATTTGGGAATTCTTCAAGATCTCCATTCAAGCTTGACAACCTTGGATGTTTGTTTTGGGTTCTTCCATTTATGCAAGTTTCCTTCTTCTTTTTATCTTCTAGTTTGGTATAATCTTCTTTTCCTTTCTCTTAATCCTTGTTCTTTCATTAAAGTTTGATTCTTTGTTGAATGTATTGTTCATAGTTCATAGTTCTTGTTAGTTTCATTATGTTTGTTTTGATTGTTGTTTTGGTTCATCTTATTAGTGTTAGTTTTAGTATAGATATGTTAGAGTAGATCTTTGCTAGGGTTAGTAAGGCGATTAGGGTGTTAATTGGATGATTAAGGGATTATTGTTGGAGATGTTGGTGGAAGATTTGGGTTATCTCTTGGTTTGATGCATATCACATGTTTGTTGAAATGCTTGAATGACTAGTATGTGCATATGCTTGTTTTTCTTGCTTTTCTCTTGTGGGTGATAGTTGTTTGTGGGTTTGGTTCCCTCACTACGTAGCGAGAGCCCGGTGAGGACGACCCCTAAGTCGGTCTACGTAGCGAGAGCCCGGATGCGACCTAGGCTTATAGCATGCTAGTAACCCCGTTTGTCATGTGTGTCGCCGAGATGGGTTTTAGGTGAAACCTCTAGGTCGGTCTACGTAGCGAGAGCCCGGACCATACCTAGATTACCCTACTACCTCCTTCACTCTAGTTCTCCCTTGACCATTCCATTACCCCTTTGACCCCGACCTAATCCTAGCCCGTTTCCTTTGATTGTTTTCTTGCTTTAGACCTAGCTTAGTCCTAGTCTCCCCCTTCTTAGAATAGCTTGTCTCGAACCTAGTCCTAGACCGTAGCATACCCTAGTCCGACCTCCCGTCCCTGTGGATTCGACCCGACTTACCCTATCTACCCTAGTTAGGATTAGCCGGTTATATTATTGACGGTTGGGATTCACGACAAATCCCTCCCATCAAATTGGCGCCGTTGCCGGGGACGGCGTAGTTTAGACTGTTGTTTGCTTAGTTGTGGACTTTGTTCTTGACTTTTGTGTTCTCTTCTCCTTGTGTATCTCCGTTTTTCTTCTTGTGTGCTACCCTCTCTTCCTAGTGCCTCAAAAGCACTAGGATACTAACGTTTGCTCAAGTGCTTCTAGCTCATCCTAGGTACCAAAGCGACGTTATGGACATGACTCGTCCAAGCTACCATCAACCATCACGGGACAACTTTGGGGCAAATGGCCAAGTCCCGAAATTTCACCAACCATATCAACCTCATCAACAATCTTATGAACGACCTCCTTATGGTTACCAAGAAAGTTGTCAAGGATCATTCCAACGTCCTAACAACTACCAAACACCCTCACATAACCCACAACCGCAAAATCCCAACTTTGAGACTTTTCAAATGATGATTCAATTGCTTAAGAGCCAACAAGAGTCGATGACTCTATTGCAAAAGAATCAACAAGCGATGGTGGCTCAAATAATAGGGATTAAAGAGGAGTTCAAGGCCCAAATAGAGGTGCAAGATGCTCGCATCAATGCACTCATGGCTCATATCACGATGTTGGCCGCTCGAACTCCGCAACATGTTGAGGAAGGTTCATTTGGGCATGAAGGTCGGGTGTCTCAACCCAATCTTGAAGCTACAAATGAAGAAGAGGGGGTCGATCAAGAGACCATTGTCGAGTGTTGCTTAGGTGGTGAGGATAGGGGAAGAGTAGAGGAAGTTGAAGCTTCAAGGGTCGACAATGAGGAGGGAGTTGAACATGATTATCAAGATAGCTCTTGGGGAGCCAATGTATTGGCTATCAAGTTGGATTTGTTTGATTTCCTTCGTGAAGAGCCGGATGTTGACAATCCAAACCCGAGTGAAGAGATGACCCCTCTAGGCCATATTGACAAGGTGAGTGAAAAGGAGCGCAATACTTGGGAGAAAGAAGTAGATGCCTTGGAACTTGCCTTGTATGGGAAATTGGAGGATCCTAAAGCCTCCAATGAAGAAAACTTGATGCTTTATCCTCCTCTACCGCACTCGATGTCTAGCCCTTTGTCTTGTGAGACGGTTGGTGAAGAGGATCCTTGTCGGGCGGTGGAAAAGAGTTCCACTCTCGACCCCGTTGAAGAAGCGACACCCCTAGGGTGTGATCTCCCACATCATGACACCGAGCACGTCTCTAGACCACTATACCTACCGGATGGTCATAAGAGTCGTAGCTATGTTGGTTCCGAAGACCCGAAAGATCACAATAACCCCGAGCATAATGAAGATGATTGCTTCTTCCCTCCGACTTGGAAGCTCTTGGGAGTGGCTAGGCTCGGCCATGTGAGCTTAAACGAAGATGTTGCTAGGGCATTTGACTTACTCCTTCGAGCTCTTGATGGCTATGGAGGTGTAGTTGGAGAGAGTATTTTAGTGTAAATATCTTTTCCCTTTCTTTTGTGCTTGTATTTGTGTTTATGTTTGTTTGTATAGTTTGGTTTCTAGGATTTGTTAGCCTTTGTGGAATTCTTGTTTATTTGGATTGTTGATGAGCGATGTGAGGGAGGGAATTTGATGTTGTATTTGAGTTCATTGTGATAGGTGTGAAGGAAAGGTGATTCCTAGAGGAGAGTAGATAATGATAGAGCTTGGATCGTGAGTATGGAAGACGGTTTTTGAAGCTTTGGTGAAGCTTTTGGGGTTTTGGGAGTCATGAAGACCCTTCCCGACCGAGAAGGGAGCTTCCCGACCGGGAAGGATGTGCCATCCCGACCGGGAAGGATGTGCCATCCCGACCGGGAAGAAGCCGTCCCGATCGGGATGGAGGTGCAAAAATTGGAGTTTGCTGGAGTGCCGTCCCGACCGGGAAGGTGGCTTCCCGACCGGGACGAGTGTGTCTTCCCGATCGGGACCATTCGTCCCGACCGGGATGGTCTCTTTTCTCCTCTTTTGGCCTCTTCTTTGACATTTGAGCCCACCCAACCATTGTATACCCCCACCCAACCTCCCTACCCATCCTTGCTCATGTCATATGACCATTACACTTCATTTACATACCCTCACCTCATTTCTCTTCCCTTTACACCGAGTTTCACATCGAATCCTACCCCCCCTCACACCATTACTACCTCAACCATGCGGTTTTATCAAGTTTGAAGCGGGAGGACGATGAAGAAGACAAACAAAGTACCTATAATGATCATTGAGACGATGAAGCGAGTGAGTTACTAGCCGATTGGTTTGGGTAACTATCCTTACTTTTCCGTCTTTTGTCGCTTGTTTTCTCTTGTTTGCCCCCTTCCCCTTGAGTCATGGTGTCTTGGTGGCCTTCGAGGCCTTGGTATATGTTGCTCCCGATTCTCGATGACGTGACTACATCGAGAGTCATTTCAAAATCCAAAATTACAAGTTTTTCACCCTTTTTTTTGTTGGATTTAATCGGATTTAGGCGGAATCCGGGCTAGGTGACTTGATTACACCTAGCCCTCCCCTCCCATTTCCTTTTATTTCCTTCTTTTTATTTTCTTCCCCCTTCCATATCTTTTTCTCGTCTCGGCCCATGGTGACTTGACTACACCCCGGCCGGACACCTTCTACCATTTTCTTCACTTTATTTTTGATTTTTAGTTTTATTTTCGTAGTTTCTTTTTCTTTCTTTTGTCTCTCCGCATCCTACGATCGAGCATGAGGACATGGCTCGGTTTAAGTGTGGGGGAGCGATATTCTAGTATAGTTTAGTTTATTTTCGTAGTTTTTTCGAAAAAATCTTAAAAATCCCTAAAAATTTGAAATTTTTTTCACAAAAATCAAAAAGATTTTTCTTTTGTGTGTTTTCCCTTTGTGTCTTTGTTTCGTACATTTGTTTTGTTGTGTGTGTTTTGTCCCCCTTTTCCCTCTAGGTTGCTTAAACCACCGATGGCTTTGGAAAGCTTTCAAGATGTCCGGTAACAACTTCTATCCCTTTTTCCTTCTTTGTCTCTTGCGGAATTTGGAGGAGATTGTGATGAGGTGTGCTCGGGAGGAGCTTTGTGAAGTTTGATGTTGGTTGGTTGCTCATTTGGAAGCTAGGGGTGGTGTTTGTGTTATGTATGTGTTCGTTTTGTGTTGTTCTTGTTCTTGTTTTGTTTTGTTTTGTCTCTTTTTCTTTCATTTTCGTTGTGTCTTTGTTTTATGTGTGTTAGTTGTGTCTTGTGTGTGTAAACCATTTTCGAAAACCCGGTTTAGAGGCTAGTGTGTGAGTGTGTACTTTCTCTTCCTAGTAGTGTAAATCGAGTCTTGGACTTTAGTCTAGTAGAATGACCCTAAATCAATGAATTCGTTGGTCCTTTATCTTGAGTCCACCTAGCTTACTAGGGATTTACTACAGGATTTGCACCTTTCACCATTATGACCACCCACGGTGTGAAAAGGCCTTGGTTACCGAGTCTCGTCCCCTAGGTGACCGTGTTTAGGATTGTTTGATTAGTCCAAGTTCTCCCCTTTTTGTGAGTATGAAGGGAAGACGTCGTCCCGACATACCCATTCCCCTACCTCCTACACACACCCACTCAATAAAATTGCAATTTGTTGAATTTCTCTCTTTCTTGTCACAAAGAAATGCCGAAAAGCCGAATCAAGCCAAAAGGGCTAAGAAAAGGAAAGAAAGAAAAAAAAAATGAAAGAAAGAAAAGAAATGAAGAAAAAGAAAAGGCACAAAAGCCAAAAAGAAAATAGAAAAGAAGAAAAAGAATGGCATGGCAAAGCAAAGCAAAAATGCAAAAGAAAAGAGAAAATGCCAAAAGAAAACCCGATTCACAAAAATAACCCCTACCTCTCAAAATAAGCCTTTTTCCGACTTTTGCCGTGAAGAGCCTACCAAAGGACCGAGTCCCTAGGAAGGATGATAGCGGCATTAGTCGGTCTTCCCTCATTTTGCATATTTCCATCTTTTTACTTGGACTAGTTAGGCGGTTTTAGACATGGGACGACCCTCTTGGCTCACGCTAAAGGGGGCGGGGTCTCACTTACCTACAGTGTCGACTAACACCGTGGTTCTTCACTTTCCACTCCGCCGATCGTCCCGTAGTACGTTCTTAGAAAGTTAGGAGGAATCTAGGTAAGTTACCAACGTTTTTGTTGCTTTATCGTCATACTATTAGGGTTTAGTTCACCTTGGTTTGTATTGCTAGCTTGGGAACGTTGTCACTTACCTCGAGTCCTAAACCGGTGCTTCTTTCACCGCTTTTTGAGGGAAGCGGTATTTGTTTTCTTTTGGGTGCAACCGATTGTGTGTTTGTTTGTTTGTGTGTTTTGTGTCCGGTTGCATCCACAGTTTTGTCGCAAGACCCGACTTGCCTTGCGGAGTGCACTTTTCCTCTAAGTGCACTCGCGTGAGTTGAAGGGGCGTAGGGTGCGCTAATACCCACTCGGTTAGTTTAGTAGTAGTATGTGCTTACTCGAGGGCGAGTAAGGGTTAAGTGTGGGGGAGTTGATAAGTGTCATTTGTAGTGCCTATTTTGTAGTGTTTTGGTCCCATTTTCCTTGTAGAATCGCTCCTTGGGAGCGGTTTAGGGGCTTCTTATGCTTCATTTAGTTCGTTTCAGGTTCCCGAGACCGATTTGGAAGAGTTGGAGCGATTCCGACTCGATACATACACATTTTGGAGCCAACGGAGCTAAGGGACGATCACTCGATGCCTTGGAGTCGACCCCGAGACCTTGGGACCCAATCCCGAGCCTCCGAGACCCGATCCCGAGTCCCGAGAATCGATGGGAAGACCATGAGAACCAAGGAGGGACCAAAAAGTTCATTTTGGAGGCCTAAAAGGCTCATCCCGAACGGGTATGGCCTCATCCCGTCCGGGACGAAGAAGGAAGCGAAGAAGGAGCTACTGCATGCCCTTTCCGACCGGGAGCCACTCTTCCCGGCCGGGACCAACCCCGTCCCGACCGGGACCACCCCTTCCCGGCCGGGATGGGCCACTGCTACCCCGCGCCTTGTTCCTTTCTTATCCCTTCCATTTGTAACCCTATATATACTCTTCCCTTGTTATGTTAAGGGGAGGCACTTCATATTAGACTAAACCCTAGATTATTTTAGCATAGATTAGCATAGATTAGTGTAGATTAGTCGTTAATCATAGATTAATGCTTGTAATTTGGGAATTTTTCAAGATCTCCATTCAAGCTTGACAACCTTGGATGTTTGTTTTGGGTTCTTCCATTTATGCAAGTTTCCTTCTTCTTTTCATCTTCTAGTTTGGTATAATCTTCTTTTCCTTTCTCTTAATCCTTGTTCTTTCATTAAAGTTTGATTCTTTGTTGAATGTATTGTTCATAGTTCATAGTTCTTGTTAGTTTCATTATGTTTGTTTTGATTGTTGTTTTGGTTCATCTTATTAGTGTTAGTTTTAGTATAGATATGTTAGAGTAGATCTTTGCTAGGGTTAGTAAGGCGATTAGGGTGTTAATTGGATGATTAAGGGATTATTGTTGGAGATGTTGGTGGAAGATTTGGGTTTCCTCTTGGTTTGATGCATATCACATGTTTGTTGAAATGCTTGAATGACTAGTATGTGCATATGCTTGTTTTTCTTGCTTTTCTCTTGTGGGTGATAGTTGTTTGTGGGTTTGGTTCCCTCACTACGTAGCGAGAGCCCGGTGAGGACGACCCCTAGGTCGGTCTACGTAGCGAGAGCCCGGATGCGACCTAGGCTTATAGCATGCTAGTAACCCCGTTTGTCATGTGTGTCGCCGAGATGGGTTTTAGGTGAAACCTCTAGGTCGGTCTACGTAGCGAGAGCCTGGACCATACCTAGATTACCCTACTACCTCCTTCACTCTAGTTCTCCCTTGACCATTCCATTACCCCTTTGACCCCGACCTAATCCTAACCCGTTTCCTTTGATTGTTTTCTTGCTTTAGACCTAGCTTAGTCCTAGTCTCCTCCTCCTTTGAATAGCTTGTCTCGAACCTAGTCCTAGACCGTAGCATACCCTAGTCCGACCTCCCGTCCCTGTGGATTCGACCCGACTTACCCTATCTACCCTAGTTAGGATTAGCCGGTTATATTATTGACGGTTGGGATTCACGACAAATCCCCCCCATCACTCTAGCACATTCCAAATTAAATCTCTACAATTGAAACACAACTGTGTCATGAGTAGCTACAATAGGAAGGTGTCCGCTGAGTACTTAGCCGAGAAATACATTGAGTTTTGGAAAGAAAACATTGATTGGAAGTTGAGATCTTTTCAAAGGCATGTGGCTAAGGACTTGGGCATTTTTGTAAGCTACAGCAAGTGCTGGTATGCAAGGTGTAGAGCAAAATTGATAATATATGGGAATGCGAATGATCAGTATGCTAGGGTTTGGGACTATGGAGCTGCAATTAGGAAGTACAACGCAGGATCATCATCCTTTGTTGTTTGCGATGGTATTGACAGACCCCCACCACTCTTCAAGAGGCTTTACATTTGTCTCCAAGCTTGCAAAGAGAGTTACAGTAAAGGTTGTAGGCCCATCTTGGGTGTTGATGGCTGCCATTTGAGAGGTGCTTACTCTGACATGATCCTCACTACAGTTGGGATTTATGGTAACAACAACATATACCCAATTGCTTGGGCAGTGGTGGAGGTTGAGAACAAGGAATCCTGGAGATGTTTTTTAGAGTTACTCATTTCTGAGTTGGGGAAGGCGGATGGTGAAGGGCTGACCATAATGTCAGATAGGCAGTAGGGCTTGGTTGATGCTCTTTCTGTGATGTGGTCCCAAAGAGCAACTTAAGGTACTGTGTCAGACATATTTGGGCCAACTTCAAGACAAGGTGGGGTGGTCCGTTGTACGAGGCAACCTTCTAGAATGCTGCAAGGGCGTTAACTAAAGTAACATGCCATTAAGTTGACACTTATTCTTACTATATCTCTGCTAATGCTAACGTATTGAATTGTTTGCAGGGAGAATCCAACAAAGAAATGTTGGGGCTGAAGTTGTTTTCCAAAGAAGCGTGGGCTTGGTTGGATAAAATTCCTCAAAGAAATTGGTTAAGACATGCATTTGATACCCATTGTAAGTCTGATATGCTCTTGAACAACGTATGTGAAGTGTTCAATAATGTTCCGAAGGAGTGCGGGGACAAACCAATTCTCACACAAATGAAGTGGATGAGGAAATATGTGATGAACAGGTTCTGTCAGAGGAGGGAAATGGGGGAGAGCTATGAGGGAAGGATGATGCCATATGTCACGAAGTACCTCGAGTTTACTAAGAATGATGCTAGGTTTTGCACTGTCGTTCATTCATATGTGGGTCAGTTTGAAGTCGACTACAAGAATGATATTGCGGCTGTGAACTTGAATGCTAGAACATGTTCCTGCAACCATTGGAGTTTGAGTGGGTTGCCTTGCGTTCATGCCTTGAGCTGCCTGCTACTGAAAAGGATGGACCCTTACAACTATGTTGACGACGTTTATTACTCAATAAGGAGGTACACTTTGGCTTACTCAACCCCTGTCCCACCTATGCTCGGTCTCAAACATTGGGAGGACACTGGTATGCCAGAGCCACTCGGATCCCACCACCGCACAGAAGGTTACCTGGAAGACCTAAGTCTAAGAAACGAAGAAGAGAGGCTGGGGAAGTCGAGGAGCAACGGGTTAGAAGAGGGAATACGGTGAACAAATGCAACAACTGTGGTGGCCGTGGACACAGTAGAAGAACATGCAAGAACCCAACTGCACCCTTTACATCTGCAGCAGAGAGGGCTCCTGAAGGTAGGCTTTTGGGAGGTAGTGAGTGGGTTGTAGATACTAGGAGTCTAGGAGGAAGAGGCAGGCAAGGAATGTCCAGAGAGCAAATTTGATTTTAGAGACTCAAGCTCAAGCTGCAGCAACTGCACAAGCTTCCACCTCCAGCGTCAACCCTTCAACATCAAATCAAGTACCCAGTTGACAACCTCAGACACCAACAAGCTTTGTCGAACTTCTTAGTCAAGCTTCAACTTTAACTGAAAATATGGTTTAGAACTCCTGGATGTATCTCCTATTGTGCTTATGAAACATACTTTGCTTATGATTTAGAACTCTACTTTGCTTGTGGTTGTATGACTTTGGATCTATTTTCTATGTAGTACTGCGCATTTGGTATTCAGATACACAATTCCAGATCATTTTTTTCATATTTGTTCCTTGTCTTTGTTTACAAATTGGTGACAATTGTCTCCAATGCAGGGGGTACCAAGTGAAGACGGTTAAACCCCTCTGGAATCGCGCTGAGTTTCGTGGGACTGTGTTGCTCACTTTTGGGAGGTCTGGAGATGACTGCGTGTCGGCATTCAAGCTGGCGACAATGTTTCAGCTGAAGTCAAGGGGGAAGGAGGAATGAACAACGGGGCGGGTGAGCACGGACCATATGCATGGGTGGCTACACATGCCGACAGGGCCATGTTTGATAGGTATGCTACTTACGGACCCGCACCATACATGTACTAACGTGTAGCGGAGATGGAAGCTAAAAACGACTCAGTCGATGTATGTGCCGCAATAGACAGTATAGTAAGGCCATTGTACACCTAGATGGGATGACAGGATAAATGCTGGTTGGAATGTACGAACTACCGTAATGGTGACTGCTAAATTTTCTAATAAAATCCTCATTTCATTATCTTGCAAAATGGCTGATGGTAGGGATTTGTCGCGGAATCCCAACCGTCAATAATATAACCGGCTATTCCTACGGTAGATAGGGCAAGTCGGGTCGAATCCACGGGGACGGTAATGTAAAGTCTAGACTAGGTCGGGCCAAATACTAGACTAAGTCAACGAACTAAGCTAAACTAGAGAATGATGAAAAGGGGAGAAGACTAGGCTATAACTAAGAGGAACAACTAAGGAGAACGGGCTAGGATTAGGTCGGGGTCAAAGGGGTAACGGAATGGTCAAGGGAGGACTAGAGTGAAGGAGGTAGTAGAGTGATCTAGGTTAGTCCGGACTCTCGCATCTTAGACCCACCTAGAGGTTCCACCTAGAACCCATCTCGGCGATACACACGACACAATCGGGGTTCTAGCGCGCTATAGGCCTAGGTCGAATCCGGGCTCTCGCAACTTAGACCGGCCTAAGGGTCGTCTTCACCGGGCTCTCGCAACTTAATAAGGGGACCGAACCCACAACAAACTAATACCCACGAAAGAAAGGCAAGAAAACAAGCATTCGCACATACTTAGTCATTCAAGCAATTCAACAAACATATGATGTGCATCAAACAAGAGGAAACCCAAATCTTCCACCAACATCTCTAACCAACCCTTAATCACCCAATTAACACCCTAATCACCTTACTAACCCTAGCAAGAACACTACTCTAACATAATCAAACTACAACTAACACTAACAAGATGGATTAACAAAAGAAACAACACAAACATCTACAAACTAGTGAAAACTATTAACTACAATCAAAGATTGAAACTTGAATAACATAAATAAAGATTAAGAGGAAAAGGAAAGGATTATACCAAACTAGTGAAGGAGAAAGAACAAAACTTGCATTAATGAAGAAAACCCAAAACAAACATCCAAGTTTGTCAAGCTTGAAGAAGATCTTGAAGAATTCCCTTAATACAAGTACTAATCTATGATTAACTACTAATTATCGACTAATCTACACTAATCTAATCTAATCTAACCTAAAGTAGTCTAGGGTTTTAAGGATATATCATAACATAACATAAGATCCATGCTTAATACAAGAGGGGGGGTATATATAGGGTTGCAAATGGAAGGGAGAAGAAACAAAGCAAGCGCGGGTGAGCTGTAGCCCATCCCGGCCGGGATGAGGTGGTCCCGGTCGGGACGGGGTCGGTCCCGGTCGGGAAGCCTTGATCCCGATCAGGATGGGCCCAGGTCAGGAGCCTTCTTGTTTGTGCACCTCATCCCGAACGGGATGAGCTTATCCCGAACGGGATGAGCCTTGTAGGCCTCCATTATGATCTTTTTGGTCCCTCCTTGGTTCTCATGGACTTCTCACCGATTCTCGGGTCTCGGGATTGGGTCCCAAGGTCTCGGGGTCGACTCCAAGGCATCAAGTCATCGTTCCTTAGTTTCGTTGGCTCCAAAATGTGTATGTATTGAGTCGCAATTGCTCCAACTCTTCCAAATCGGTCTCGGGAACCTGAAACGAACTAAAGGAAGCATAAGAAGCCCCTAAACCGCTCCCAAGGAGCGATTATACAAGGAAAATGGGACCAAAACACTAAGAAATAGGCACTACAAATGACACTTATCAATGGCTCTATTACATAGAGCTTACATACAATCCGCAAATTCAGGGCATTAGTAGAATGTACACTACAATACATTACGCTACATTACAATACATTACCGCATAGTCACTTCACTAAGAAAATGCGATACCGAGTACAAGCATCACACAAACCGCCGACAACAAAATGACAGCCTTCTTCAAAATAGCACCCCTCTTAACTGCCAACCTCAACATTGCCTTGAGCTCATCATTCCTTCTATCAGTTAACTGAATACCGTTCGAGAAAGTGTCCTTCGTGACTTCCAGAACGGACTTCTGCAATTCCAGAAACTTCTTATTCATCTTCAATTCCCTAATTACATCCCTTTGCCAATCAATTTGACCTTTGTCAACCCATTTGAAGTACGTACAACCACGAGTATCAAGCATCCTGTTATACTCTTTGCAACACTTGAAGCGTTGACCGGGATTGGTATGTGTCCCAGAAGTGACTACCGCAACTTCATTGCCAGAATGACATCTCTCGCTTCTAGCTGATGACTGCACCCTGCTTTGGATGGACATAACTGCAATTAAGAGAAGTCACTCAATGGAGATGGTTGAGATACCAAATAAACGAAAACAACTGATCTCGAACAAGACATTAACACTACCCAGAAAGAATGACATTTACGTACCCAGAAATTCGAATCACTAGGATTGAAAACAACAACCCTAAACCCTAAATATAATCCCTGAAATTGGGAATGATTCTTAATGAACCCAAAAATTCGAGATTTGTTAGAGTAAAACCCTAATTGCGAAGAGAAATTGAAAATAGCAAGAGGAAATAAGAGAAATTACCTTACTAATTGGGTCGATTGATTGTGAATGATTCATCGTCTTCGATTTCTCGTCAATTTAGTCAATTACGGTTAGGGTTCTTGATTTGGGGTAATTTGAGGGGATTTGGGGGTTTTGGGAGGGGAATGTGTGTTTGAGGGAGGTAAAGTGAGGAGGGAGAGTGTTACTAAGGGGAGGAGCAAATCTGGAAGAAAACGAGCTTAAGTCGCCGGAAAGAGGGGAGAAGGGGGCCGGAGGTTAAATTCTAATTTTTTTAAAACTTTAAGAGGGTAATATTTAATAAAAATCTTTTTGGAGGTAATTTCTAAAATTTTGAACATAAAAGGGGTATCAGTGAATTACTCAATTTTTTAAGTCAAACTTGCTAATTTTAACTCGGCCATAAAAATTCAGATAAAAATAATTTAAAT
The DNA here is from genome assembly GCA_958450325.1 of Agrostemma githago. NCBI lineage: Eukaryota > Viridiplantae > Streptophyta > Magnoliopsida > Caryophyllales > Caryophyllaceae > Agrostemma > Agrostemma githago. The sequence continues at coordinate 51,853,187 of OY288258.1, read as the reverse complement.
ATAACACACATATTTATATTTATTATTACTCTTTTGTATCTATATGTTCTTCTTTTATTTCTTTTTGGACAATATCTCCACTAGTGTAAATCCATGCAATTGCATGGTTTCGTAAGAAATATATAAATAATAAAGGGTTTTTCTATGGAGTACCCCTCAACTATTGGCATTTCCAAGTGGTACCCCTGCCTTTTTCGAATTACAAGGTGTACCCCTAAACTTTACTTATCAGTCCATATCATAACCAAAGTGATAAGTATATTACAATCTTTTTTTGTAAATGAATAATTAACATATTAATCAATCCAATTTAATGCTTCAAACCACCTCTCTTTCTTTACCATTCACCAAGCCACTAAATGTTCACCACAACGCACCTCTGTTGTTGGTCAACGTCGACGTCTCTACCTCACTCTTTTAAATCCTTCAATCTCAATTCCTTCATCACCCCTATGCGTAGTGTGGTGGAATGAAGTTTTTCGAGTAAAGGATGCAAATTGAAGAAACCCCCTATTCACTAAAACAAAAACCAAGGGACAATTTTGTCTTTTCAACTTTCCCTCCAAAAAGAATCTCCCAATATGTTAACTTATATATTTTTTTTTTTGGTAAAGGGTAAGTATATTAATAAATTGAATCAATGTACAAATAAGTGACTACATCAGTTTATGCAGCCATCTAGCATCTTTAGCCTGTATCGGATATTTCATCTTGCACATTATTCTATTCTTAACATCCAATTTGATCAAATTAACAATACTCTGCGGACGCTGCAATTTTCCTTCAATTCTGCAAAGATTTCGGCTCCTCCATATGTGATATATCGCTGCATTCATCATTGCTCTCAAGACATTACATTGTAGTTTAGTTCCCCGCATCTTGCTTGCCCATTTGAGACCATCAACACGCGGGATCAACTTCCCTACCCAAGCACCGAGCAAACCCATCACCCTCGAGCTCTAATTACAACCAAAAAACAAATGCTCAATATTCTCCTCATCCGTCTCACAAAAATAGCAACGGTTCGAAGTAGAAACACCCACCCTTGCCAATTTTTTCCTCGTGTTTAAAGCCTCCCTAAACACTAGCCAAGAAATAAAACTATGTCTCGGGATACTCCAACCACTCCAAACAAGTCTAGCCCACTCAACCTTCGGTCTAGCAGCCCTCAACTCGTGATAAGCCCTAGAGATCGAATATCGAGTAAGTGATCCATGCCATATGCCATTCATAAACATATCCTTAATTTTATCTTTGACCTGACAAATTTTCCTCCACGCCCAAGTAGCATCTGTATTTGGTTGATAATCTCGCCAATCAGTCCCTTTCAGGTAAATATTATTCACCCACCGAACCCAAAGACGATCCGGTTGATCAAAAATCCACGACGCCAATTTGGCCACAGCCGCTTCATTCCAAATTCCAAGATCTCTAAGCCCCAAACCTCCTTCATCCTTCGGACAACACAGCTTCTCCCAGCTAACAAGGGCTCGATTTGTTCCTTCCACACCGCCATCCCATAAAAAATTACGGCAAATAGAACCAATTCGAGTCATTACAAACTTCGGTATAATAAACACCATGGCCCAGTAATTATGCAATTGAGACACCACAGACTGAACCAGAGTCAATCTACCCGCATAAGACAATTTTCTCGCACCGATGCTGGAAATTCTCGCAATAATGCGAGCAATCAACCTGCCACAGTCACTTCTCCCTAATCGATTACTCTGAATAGGTAATCCAAGGTAACGAAACGGAAAAGTACCTTCAACGCAGCCTGAAAACTGGAGTATCTCAGCCTTCCTGTCCTCGTCCACTCCCGCAAAGTACGCATGTGATTTGCCCACACTTATACTAAGTCTCGAGGCCCTACTGAACATAGCAAAAGCCTGCCACAAGAACTCCATCGAATCCTTCTCCCCTTTACAGAAGAGTAGCAGATCATCAGCAAATAGCAAATGTGTCAACTTCAAGGCACCACATTTCGGATGATATTTGAATTGCCTATCCAATCCTCCATGTGTCAAGATTCGTGAGAAGTACTCCATACAAATTGTGAACAACAGCGGAGAAATAGGATCCCCTTGTCTCAGACCCCTTTTACCACGGAAAAAACCAAAGTTATCACCATTAACACATAACGAGTAAGAGACGGTCTCAATACATTCCATGATCAATCTGCGAAAATGATCAGGAAAATCAAGAGCCCTCAGCATCTGATCCACAAAGCACCACTCAACTGAGTCATATGCCTTATGGATGTCAACCTTAAACAGGCAGCGAGGCGAAATCCTCCCCCTCTTATACAGCCGAACAAGGTCCTGGCAAATCAACACATTCTCTACAATACTTCTTCCTTCAATAAAACCCCCTTGAGTAGGAGAAATAATGTCCGGCAAAACTTTCGCAAGTCTCGAACACAAGATCTTAGCAATACATTTATATAGCACATTACAGCAAGCAATCGGTCGAAACTCCTTAACAGACTGAGGCCTGTTCACCTTAGGAATCAAGACAATATTAGCACAGTTCAATTGTTTAAGCAATTTACCTGAGATAAAAAAGTCTTGAATAGCTTTCACAATATCCGCACCAATAATATCCCAAGCATCAAGGAAGAACTGACTCGAGAAACCATCAGGTCCCGGCGATTTATGTCGAGGAATGCTCTGAAGCGCCAGTTTGATTTCCTCAGGAGATACACTCGACTCCAAAATCATTTTATGCTCTGGTGTACACGTATTTCCTCTACTGACCAAACTCACATTAATCGATTCTACTTCTCGAGACTCACCAAGCAGCCCCCTGTAAAAATTCAGAAAAGCTGCTTCAATTTCATCCTTATTTTGGCAAACACGACCCTCCGCATCAACGAGTTTAACAACAGCATTGTGCGCCCTTCTTGCTCGTAATAGACCATGAAAATAAGCCGAATTCATATCCCCGTCTTTTACCCATTTAAGTTTGGCCTTTTGACTCCAGTAATCTGCCCTCGCTTCCTGCAATCGACGAACCTGCTCGTTCATTTCTGACTCCCGAAACAACGCAGCATCAGACCTGTCCGTGCGTACTGCTACCTGCAATTGCTCGAGTTTGGCTTCAGCCTGCATACAACGATTTTCGATATCCGAAAACCCAGCTGCATTAAGCATCTTCAACGGCCTCTTAAGCCCACGTAACTTAGACACGACCTGAAACATGGGTGTCCCTCTAATCAACCCGTCCCATTCTGCAGCCACGCATGAACTGAAGTTCGGGTCCTTACTCCACATGTTCATATACTTGAAGGATCTATTCCTCCTCGAAGGGGGTTGCTCCAATTGTACAATACATGGACAATGATCAAATGTCCCTTCGGGAAGAAAATTCGCAAAACCATTCGGAAATAAGTCCAACCAATCGTCATTCACCAAACAGCGATCGATTCTACTAAAGACCCTGGTTTCAACCGATTTATGCTTATTATTCCATGTAAACCAAGACCCACACGCCTTGTAATCACTAACTTCACAATTCGCTAAACAATCCCGAAATTGCCCCATCTCCTCCTCTGAAGACACTCCACCAAGACGTTCACGAGCATCCACAACACAGTTAAAGTCGCCCATGATCATCCAAGGCCCCTTCCGAGCATAGGATTCAAGTTTCCTCCAAAGATCGACTCTCTCAGAGATAGAATTAAAGGCATAAACGAAGGTAAGCCAATACTCTTTCCCTAAAATAGTAGATACCTTGAAGTGAATACTCTGGCTACTATACTCCACTATCGTCAAATTCACCCTCTCATGCTTCCACAAGAGCCAAACTCGAACTCCTTTGTGACAATGACTATTAGTAGTAATGCTCCATTCATGAAACACATTCCGATGTACTTTAGCATACGCTTTATTCTTTATTTTAGTTTCTAATAAACCAAAAACATCAACTTGCTGCTTTCTAACAAAATCACAAATTGCACGTTGCTTATTTATATTACACATGCCACGTACATTCCAACAACCTATATTATGTACCTCCATGAATAACTAGTTCAAGCCCTGCATTTTCCTTTACCACACCGTCCTTCTTCCTAGGAGATTCTCCTCTAACAACCTCCGCAAATGACACACCCTTTTCACCATTCATAGCTCGCTTCACAAATGGCTGCTTCACCGACACTTTAGTCACCGGCTTAGGGACACCAACCGGAGCAGAACCCAAAGGCTTAGGATCCGGTATTTTCCTCTGCTTAGCCTCGACCCGTGCCTTTCTCAACTCCTCTTTCTTGCATTCCACAGCTTCATGCCCAAAACCGTTACATTTCGAGCATGAAATAGGTTTCCACTCATATTTGACCACAATTTCAACAATACCTCCATTCTCATCCAAAAATTTAATAACATTTTTAAACTTTTGTCCCACCTTGGCCATAACCATGACCCTAGCATATCCTAACCTGGTACGTTCTTCCGTAGCTAAGTCAGACTTAACATACGGACCGACCAAAGAGGCAATTTTAGGGAGACACCTTCCCCAACATTTCAACGGGAGTTCATGAAGTTGAATCCAGATAGGTACTTCATGCACATCCGACTTATCTAATTTGGCGTTAGGAGTCCATTCTTTTACTACAAGTGGCTTATTATCAAACATAAACACACCGTGGTTAAGAATTTTTACCTTCGCATCTTTATCTTTGAATCGAACAAGGAATATGCCATTCGGAAGAAATGATATTTTGTCGATCCCGTGCTCTTTCCATATTCTTTTCACGTAACCCTCTATGACCTCCCATGGAGGATTCGCGCCCATTATGAAGCAGTATACGACATTGCTCCAGAACTCAATCTCTTCTTCCATATCATCATTTGACAGCCTCAACAAATCTTCTTCTTCAACGTCCACAATTTTCTTTCCATCCCTTTGTTTCCATTTATTACTCTCCTCATTAGGACCCGTCTCAGGAACATATTCGGAAACATCCTCAGATTTCTCCTCAGACTCTGAGTCTGATTCGAAGTTCAATCCTGGAATATCATTAAGATTGTTCGAAGATTGAACATCCTCATCTGCTGCCTTCGTTTTCAAATTTGTCGTGTTTTTCCTTACCAATTCCTCCTTTGCTGCTCGTGTAACCGGTTTGGGACCCGTAGAAACAGGACGCCCAGCCTTCTTCTTCATCGTGAAACGCTGCCCGGTTTTGTCGACGTCAAAACTGGCCGCGCCGGAGTTCAAACGTAGGACAATCGGAATTCGATCAGCTTGCCCTAATCGCCAGTCGTGTAGAGAGGTTTTTTGTGATTTTTGATTTTGAGTAACTACTATTCTTTTATATTTTGTTTTCTAACTCATATTATATTTTAAATAGTGTTATTTATTGTTTGGGTCAACTGGACGGGTCGAGTTATATTTGGATTAGTAAGAATAAGGTCAAATTAAGGTTGAACCAGATTATTTTGTACTCTGTTTGTTTTCGGGATTGTCTTTTTCAACTTTTTAAAGCATAATAAACAATTCGGGTCATTTCATCGGTTAGGTGAGTCAATTCGAATCACAGGTCAAACTTGGATTTTCAGTTCGAGTGTTGGGACGAGTAAATTTTGTCAGGTCTAACTGTCGTCTAATCATGATCTCATTCCTTTTATTACACGAGGAATAGTCACCCCAAATATATCCTCGATAAAGAGAGGACGAAAAAAATATCATACTTTTAACATTAATGTTATAAGTATATGATTGATTCAACAAAATAACATTATCTTAATAATATAACACTCTAATCATGTTGTACTATCAGGAAATAATTTTTATCATCGCAAAATTTTAATTAAATATCCGTGCATATGCACGGGTTTTGCACTAGTATATTATGGTTGATGAAAGTCAATTAGGGAATAATCATTATTTACATCTTCAATTGAGAAATTTTCATCGGAAAATCAAAATTTTGGTTACTATATAGAGTAATTTATAAAGTTTAGGGATACACCATGTAATTTGAAAAAAGCGGGGGTACCACTTGGAAAAGCCGATAGTTGAGGGGTATCCCATAGAAAAATCCAATAATAAAAGATTAAAGTAATTACTCGTACTATTTTTTTTTGGTGATAAACTTTGTATTATGGTGTTAATATTAGGATACCAAAACTTAATATTATAATACATGAATATATAGAAAAGGAAAAAAAAATGAAAATGACAGGTTCAATTAATATAATTAATTGACTCTTTTAATCAAAGTGAATAAATTTTTTATATTTTTTGTTATGTTTTATATTTTTTATTTATCATAAGTATTTTCATTGATTTTAGTTTTATTATTATAAAAAAATTAATTAGTGGTTTGTTTCTTTAATTAGTTGTTTCCATAATTAAAATGTTGAGGTTTGGAAGGAAAATTTGCATAGAGTGTTATTCTCTTAGTAATAAGCGAATGTTATTCTCTTTTCTTTTATTTCCTTATTTGACAAATATTATTATTGTACTATCCTTAATATTTTCACTTATTTACCATACATGTCATTGTAAATTTACTTTATACAATTCTCATCCAATCAAATGTTTACATGTATCCACTTTTTTCTATTTTTTTTCTAATTGAACCCCATCTGCATTACTTTTCTATAACAATAATAATAATTTCTTAAGACTTGTGTCAGTATGGAAGGGGAAGAACATCTAGATACGGAGGGAATAAAAAGTAAAGTTTCACGAAAAAAAATATTGTCAACAAAAAATATATTATACTCCCTCCGTTCATTATCGTTTGTCCCATTTCATCATTATTTGAGAGTAGTGTTTTAATGAAATGGGGCAAAAGAGAGTGAACGAAGGGAGTACAAATTAGGGCGAGCATTGGTTCAAAACGGACCGAAGACCGATTTTTTTTTTTATGTACCGAAGACCGAACCTAAAATTTTTGGTCTTGGACCGGACCAAACCCGAAATATTCGACCCGGTCTGATCTTAGACTGAAATAGACCTAAATCTAATTTTTTTACTATTTCATACTCGTATATGATAAATACATGTAATTCCGCCAAATCAACATCATTGAATAATAATGCGATTATTGTTTCATGAAAAGAATTGTTAATGTTAATTTATAATGGCTTTTGATGATAAAATGGTCATTTGTTTTATGTTATTTTAATGTTTAATCTTTAAAAAACATAAAATTTGGTCCATTTGGTCCGGATCTAATTTAGCCGGTCTTGGAACAGACCGGACCGAAGACCAAAACCTAAAAAATTGCAGACCAAGGACCGGACCAAAAAGATTTTGTCTGGTTTTGGTCCGGATCAAATGATTCGGTCCGGTCCATTTTTTCCGGTCCGGACCTAAACTTGCTCATCCCTAATACAAATGGAAAAAAATACAGTCAAAGTCTCGCCTCGTAGACCGAAAAAGTCAAATGAGTATAATGAATTGAGTAGGAGTGAGTAAATAAATTTGTTATATTTTTATATTATTCCGTATATTATTGTCTAATGTCTATCCTATATTGTTATCTTCGAGTCATACTTAAGTCAATATATAGTCTAATTCTAGTAGTATACTAGAGTAAAACTCATGCATATTGTAGACACCCGTATTTTGTCTGAAAGTGTCTATAGCAGTTTTCGAGAAAACACCCAATGATGATCGGACGTAAACATGCTTTAATATGCTCGAATACGGTCTCGGAATTAGTAGTATCCGGCATGGGCTTTTAGTGGAGCATAAATCTCACAAAATCGACCTCAAATTCAGGTCCAGTGGGTCATTCCCAATAAAATGAGACTAATTTGAGCCAAAACCGTCACCGAAAATAAAACCGTCTTTTAGCGACCGAGTCAAAACCCGGTCAAAGTCGAATCTCGAGATGAAACCAGCCATGGGTGTGTCTAAGTTCAAAGTCAAAAGAAAAACAAAACTAATTAAGTCAATAAAATCAAGTCAACCACAAATATCTCAACCTTTCTAATTTCCCTCTACCCGTACTGATCCACTCGATCTAGTGATGACTTGGGTCCACTCGATCGAGTGCACCTGCAAATACGAACCGGAATGCTCCAAACCGGGCACTCGATCGAGTACACATAGAGTCACTCGATCGAGTAACCCTAAACCATGGGAGGCCTTATAAATACCCCTCCACACTCATTCATTTCGAAACCTTTTTTTTCACCCTCCAACTTTACACAACCTTACACATTTCACACATTTCACACAACATTCAACCATTGCCAACCTCACATCCTCTCATTTTCAAACATACATACACACATATCCCGAGATCAAAACTCGTCAAAGACCGAGAGCAAAACTCGTCAAATCCTCTCCCCAATTATACACACAATAACTTGCCTACATATCTCAAAACTCCCGCGCCTTTGCCACTGTTAGACGAGTCCGTTTTTGAGATACTTAAGCATGAAGGTTGAGGGTGTAAAATCAAACCCCGTCTCTTCTTCCCTTCTCTTTTCCGATTGTATGTATGTATGTATGTATGTACTATTTATTATTAGTACTACTAACTTTTGTATTATCTTTTCATTTTATTTTTGTTCTTTTTTATCCCGTCATTAATACTAATATCGTGTATAATTATATAATATTTAAACCGCTTTCGGATCGAACACGTTTAATTACGGTTTCCGCTTCAAATCCGTTTAATCCCTTTACAAGTTGTAACAGTGGTGGCACCCTTTCGAGGAGTTCTGCCATAAACACTTAAGGGCGTAAGGTGATCGTGATAACACGTAGTTAAACATGTAGGAGGTAAGGTGGATATATACATATATATTTGGTATCTTGCATCTTGCATTCCTTTTTTTGATTTTGGTTTGTTAAATGAGAAGAGTCACGAAAATGTGCAGTCGAACATTATTTTGTTTGGTTTGATTTTTTTTGGAGAGTCACACCGTTATAACGTGACAGTCATACTTAATGTGACAGACAGTCACACGCTCACGGTTGTTGTAGTTGTTCTGCTGTATTACGTTGTATTACGTTGAAGGTTCTTTATTATTCCAAATATTTATGTTGGTTTCTTTATCATTGTTATATTTATCATTGTATTTTTTTTGTTGTTGTTGAGTATTGCATATTGGTTTGTAGTTATACTTGTAGTTCTTATGTGTTGTGGATATTAATCAAGACAAATTATTATTTTGTTGGTTGCATGTAGTTGTAGTTTTATCTCTAGGTGTAGTTGTATTACATTGAAGTTGTTTTATTATTCAAAGTATTTATGTTTGTTTCTTTATCATTGTTATATTTATTATTATTGTTGTTGAGTATTGCAGCTTGGGTTGTAGTTGTACTTGCAGTTGTTATGCGGTGTGGGTGTTAATCTCTAACAATCATGCTGTTATATGAGCAAAGCCACAATCGTTGTTCTTCAAAGTCACAGTCGTTGTTGAGAAAAGTCACATTTCATTAAGGTCAGAGATGAATGCGTGCGTTGCAAGATATATAGTGTGTAATTTAGGGTTTGGTTGTAGTTGTAGTTTTCTGCTGTAGGTGTAGTTGTATTACGTTGAAGTTGCTTTACTATTCAAAATATATATGTTTGTTTCTTTATCATTGTTATATTTGTTATTGTTGGTATTTTTTTGTTGTTGAGAAAATATATATATATTTATTATTGTTGGTATTGCATCTTGGGTTGTAGTTGTACTTGCTTTTGTTATGCGGTGTGGGTGTTCATCTCCAACAATCATGCTGTTATACGAGCAAAGTCACAGTCGTTGTTGAGAAAAGTCACCTTTCAATAAGGTCAGAGATGAATGCGTGCGTTGCAAGATTGATAGTGTGTAATTTAGGGTCTCTTTTTTTATTGTATAATATAGGTTTTTTATTATAGTTTTTTTTGCTCCAACCTTTGATAATTTTTTTTTGTTCCAACCTATATGCCAGTTGAAGACACAGTGATTGTGCCTTACGTAGGGCAGAAGTTCGCGGACATCGATGGAGCATTCAAGTTTTATCAATCGTACGCGTCTTATTTTGGTTTCGAGGCGAAGAGGTACACGACAACTAGATCATTTGATGGTTCGATCAAGAAGAAATTGTTGGCTTGTAACAAGGAGGGCAAAACAGCCAGCCAGAGCATGGTGAAGCTGTCGAGCACGGGAGAGAAGGAGGGGCAAGAGTATGTGGGATCGTACGAACCCAAAAGGATTACGAAGACGACGAGGACGCAATGTGGAGCAAGAATTAGGCTTTGTGCAATGATCGGAGGGTTTTATATTGAAGAGTTCATCGAGGAACACAACCACGATCTTGTGATGGTTAAGGACAGAGAGTTTCAAAAGTCATCTCGAAATCTATCAAGATATCACAAGGAGATGATCGTTTGCAACTCGAGGGTGCGTAATGTCTGTCAACAATGTTGTTAGTGTATGGTTGACTGCTAACTGTGCGAGACTAATGCAGTTGCAATTTTGTGTGTCCAGTTGAAGATCGAGGCGACTCGGACATACAGGATATGCAAGGAGTTGTCGGGAGGATATCAGAACATCGGAGCATCGTTGGTTGATTTTAAGAACTGGGGGAGGGACGTCAAGTGCTTCGTCCACGAGCAGGATGGTCAGTTGTTCATAGACCGGTCCAAGAGTTTGAGGGACAGTCAAGAGGATTTCTACTTTGACTACGATGTGGATACAGACGGAAGCTTACGCAGGGTCATTTGGGCGGATGGTGCAGCTCGAAGGAACTACGCGGCATTCGGGGATGCAGTTTCATTCGACCCAATGTACGGTACCAACGTGTATTCCATGGTGTTCACACCGTTCACTGGCATGGAAAACCACAAACGGTCTGTCACGTTCTGTGGGGCGTTGCTATTTAAGGAGGACTACGAGTCATTTATATGGCTCCTCTCCCGGTTTCTGGAAGCCATGGGTGGGAAGGAACCGTGTTATATCATTACAGACCAGGATCCTGGAATTTTAAAAGCCGTCCCAGAAATATTCAAAGCAGCGCACCAACGGTGCTGCACGTGGCACATCATGAACAAGGTTCCAACAAAGTACGACAGATCAAGAGAGGAGGCCTCAGAATTCGTAAAAGCCCTCAATGCAATTATATGGGATGATGACATCGAGGCGTCGGAGTTCGACGACGGGTGGGGGCGGATTATAATCGACCATGATGCTGTTGGGATCGAATGGTTCGAAAATATGTTCGAAGACAGGAGCAAATGGGTCGCCGCGCATTGCAGGGAGGTGAGGATGTCCGGAATTATGAGGACAACGCAGAGATCAAAGAGTGAGAACAGTTTCTTCAAAAAGTTTGAAGACAACAATGGTACGTTGGTCCAGTTCTGGATACGTTTCGAAAGTGCGATGGACCAACAGAGGCACATGCAGAAGAGGCTAGACAACGATAACCGGCAGTCATTCCCCAAAATTGGATCGACGAATCCGATGGAGAGACACGCGGCAAGGATCGCACACTTTACACTGCACAGTCGCACTCTTTATGTGTTTTTTAATGCACTCGCAGGTACCTGTGAGGTCAGCTGTACTTGCAGAAAGTTCCGTCGGTATGGACTTCTTTGCAGGCATGCCATTTGGATATATTCTTCGAAAGAACGGGAGACGATCCCGGAACGGTACGTGGCATGTAGATGGACAAAGGATGCTCTACGTAATGTTAATGCGTGTCCCCTGTTAGAGAGTCGCCTAAGCGACAAGAAGGCTGTTACAGTCACGAGGCTGTTTTCGAAGTTCTATGAGACCGTCAGTCATGTCAGCAAAATGGGTAAGGAAGACGTTAGTAATCTAGCTGACGTCATTCGCGACTTCAGGTCCGATATTGCCCTTGCTGGCCCTTGTAGCAAGACGTAAGAATTAGAGGAGATCCTCGGCTGTACGAGCGCAATTGAAATAACCATATTGCCCCCGAAGAAAGCCAAGAACAAGGGCAGTGGGAAGCGGATGCTTTCTTCTAAGGCGAAGGCTGCTGCAATTGCCGCCAAGCCTAAACGGCTGTGTAAGAACTGCAAGAGGATGGGGCACCATGACAAGAGGAACTGCCCCAACCCATTTGCTGAGTACCCACCTATTGCTGACGTGTCTGTCGATGTTGAGGAGGAGGAGGAGGAGGAGGACCCGGCAGGGATTGCTGAGGAGGATTGTTCATGAATATCATCTGTTACTTAGGAACATTCTTTTTGGGAACACAAAGGTTGTCGACGTTTGAAATGGTCAAGGTCCGTGACATTGTTTTCTTATATTGCGGACCTTAATCATTTCTAATATGGTGTAAGTCGTAGATCATGGGGGCGTTTATTTTTTTTGTGAAACCTAAAGACTTGGCGACATTTAAAATGGTCAAGGTCCGTGATATTGTTTACGTCTATTGCGGACCTTAATTATTTCTAATATGGCGTAGTCGTAAAGAATGGGGGTCCGTAAAATTGTTTTGTTTTTTGGACTGTAAGAATACATTGAAATAGCAGTCGTTTTTATTCTGGAATGCATCATCTTTGGCTACAAATACAGCTGTACAGGAACATTTATGCCCTTAATATTTGGTTGACACGAAACAAGTGAGTGTGATTGTGCAACGCAATGACTGCGACTTTACAGTAGGCAGTGTGTGACTGTAGAACAAGAGGTGGAGTGTTATTGTACGAGTGTGATTGTAATTATGGGAGTGTGATTGTACACGGTAATTACTGTGATTCTACAATACACTGACTTTGATTCTACAAAATGAAGTGAAGAAACCTAAACTGGTTTTATGACAAGATGACTGTGATTATACGCCATGTTTAGTGTGACTATAAAACTAGTTGAGTGTGACTATACACCATGTGTCAGTACATGATAAATCGATATTTTTACATATTTTTACCCCTTTAATATTATTATTATATTGTCGTCTTTCATATTATTTGAGCTAATAAGGTATTTTTATGACTTAACGGGTTAATATATACGTTAATATTATTTATATGCTAAAATAAGTTTTATTATCTATTTTTAAATTATTTAGAATAACCCATTTATTTGGAAGGTCAAATAATACCTTTATTCCCGTTTATATGATGTAGGTCTATCTTAAGACGACGATATCTCACTCATACGATATCGGAATCAAGTGATTCTGGATGCGTTGGAAAGCTAAGTTCGAGACCTAAAAGTTTGTAGAAGAAATAAACATCAAATTCCGTCATCTACTAGGTCGAAATCAATATATAAGGCAGCAGGGCAGCAAATATCGACACCAAACAAATAATGTAAAGCCCATTATAACAAAGGAGGATTAGGAAACAAAATAAAAAAAAAAGGTTTTGAAGCAAGAGCAACCGGATGCTTCGTATAAATGAAGAACTAAAATAAGGCAAGAGTTTTATTTAGGGAAGAAAAACAATAAAAAAACCAAAAAAATAAGAATTAAAGGAAAGAGAAGGAGGAACCAAAAGAAGATAAAAAGAGTAAGATTAGAAGGGGAAGCGGCAGACACGCATAAGAAAAGAAAAAAAAAGAGAGGAGAGAAGAACAAGAAAAAGGACCGCACCACGACAGACCCGACGAAGACGGATACAACTCGGCTCGACTCCGTTTAATCAAATTCCGTCCCGAATTTTATGAGCTTTTCTATTCTTTATCTTATTTTTACTGTTATTATGTTTAGTCTAGAGTAATTTTCAATTGGAGTATGTAATTGACTATTGATGTTAGGGTTTATGAGATTATGATATTGTTTTGATTGATTAATTAGTTTCTTGGATATTTATATAAGATTCGTTACTTGACTATCTGATTCTTGTTTATTAATTTTGTTTGGCCAACTTAATTGTGTTCATGAATCGGTCGTTGAATTAATAGTAATTTTTGGTTAGGTTGCAGCGTTCTGGTCTAATCTTAATTGCTAGAATCTTGTGTAGTAGTTGAGTCAGATATAATTGCAGCGTTCTGGTTATATTTTATTCAACTGATTAGTGATCTTAAAGCGACTTAATTTATTAATTTGATTCATGCGTTCATGGTTAATTTGATAAATTAGTTAGGATTAAACTTGCGTGCGTTCACGGGGTTTAACGAGTCAGAAAGATAAAATTGGTAATTTACTTGCGTTCAAGGATTAACAGATTAACTAATCTATCCGTTAATTAATTATGAGAATCGATGATTTTACCCGACATCTATAGAAAATTACATACCTCCTATTTATTCATTATAAGAACTTTTTATCTGTTTATTGCGATTAGTAGTATTATTAGTTTTATTTATTTAATTTTAGTTAGTTTAGTATAGAATCAACCCAAACAAACCCCCCCCATTATTCTATTTATACTTATATAACTATATAAATTAAATACTATTAAATTAATCTAAGATAGTATCATTAGTCCCTGTGGGTTCGACCCTTACTTGCCCTACTACTAGTTAGTTAGAGTCTTGTAAGTGAATTATAAATTTAATTTTGACTGCGGATACGACACGCATCAAATTTTGGCGCCGTTGCCGGGGACGGATTTGTTTATTATCTTTGATTATATTATATTAGTTAGTTAGTAAATTATTTATTTATTTATCTAGTTAGTTATTAATTTATTTTATTTTATATACTCTTTAGTTAATATTTCAAGTACTTATTTACAATATTTGAGATGTCTGCTGGAGTGGAGAAGATTCTAAGGGAGCAATTAATTCTTGCGGAGACACCTACTAGTATAATTTTTCCTACTTTGGAAAAATCATTTAAGCTGAGTCCAGGTTTTATCCAAATTCTCCCTAACTTTTATGGTCGATCTAATGAGGATGCTCTAAAACATATACAAGAATTTTATCTTGCTTGTTCCACGTTATCTTTGGATGGTATTGATGATAATTGTATTAAATTCCGAGCTTTTTCGTTTACTTTGCATGAATTAGCTAAAGATTGGCTGTTTAATTTACCTAGCGGATCTATTACATCTTGGAATTGTTTAAGAAAAGTTTTTCTTGATAAATATCAACCTGTGAGTATTACAAGAGCAATAAGAAAACAAATTATGAATATTCAACAAGATGACAATGAATCTTTAAATGATTATTGGGATAGATTTAACCGATTATGTAACTCCTGCCCACAACATGAACTAAGTGAGAAAATCTTGATTGAATGTTTGTATGATGGTTTACTAGATGATCAAAAGAGGTTGATAGACACTGCTAGTGGTGGTTCTTTAATGGATAAAACTCCAACTGAAGCTAGAAAATTGATTAATAATATGGCCATTAGCAGTCAACAATATGGAACCAAGAATGAATGTGATTTGAAATTGCAAAAACAATTAAAAGAACAAGCTGAGCAGATGAAAGAATTAAGAGATATTGTGAATAATCAACTTAAAGTTATGGATAAACAACATCAATCTTTAGAAAATATGGTAAAACAATTGGTAGTTCAAGTAGGACAAGTTCACTCTCAGAGCCTTAGTCGTCAAGAACAAACTGATAATAACTTGTGTCACTTGGATAATCAAATGAAATTTATTTGTACCACCCTTGCCAACATTGAGAGTAATTTCGTTAGACAACCTGAACATAATTTGTTGGATGAGTCTAAAGCAATAACCTTAAGGAGTGGTAAGGAGCTTAAAAATAGATTTGAGGTTGAGGAAGAAATTGAGGTTATACCAGGAGGTACAAAACAAAATGACGTTGAAGATAGTCGAGATGAACCTCGTATTAGTGAGAGTGAAACAGAAATTAAGGAAAGTGGTCCAGAATTAGAAAAGGAGAAGGTAATAGCTAAATCTACCCCAGATGCACCTACTTTTAAGACCAATGTCCCATTTCCTTCCAGATTTGCTCAGTCTAAAAAAGAAGAGAAAGACAATGAAATTCTAGAAATATTTAGAAAAGTTGAAATAAATATACCCCCTCTTAGATGCTATTAAACAGATGCCAAAATATGCTAAATTTTTAAAAGAGTTATGCACTAATAAAAGAAAGATTAAGAGAGGGGAAAAAGTGTTGATAGGAGAGAACGTATCTGCGATAATTCAAAAGAAAATACCTCCTAAATGTAAAGACCCAGGAATGTTTAGTATTCCTTGTAAAATAGGAAATAGGAAATTAGATAGATGCATGCTTGACTTAGGAGCATCTATTAGTGTTATACCTAAATCCATATACGAATCAATTAAGTTAGGACCTCTTTCTCAGACCGATGTAGTGATTCAGTTAGCAGATAGATCTCATGCTTACCCTATAGGAGTTTTAGAAGATGTTTTAGTTCAAGTTGATGAGTTAGTATTTCCCGTTGATTTTTATGTGCTTGATATGGGTAATTCTTTCGATGCTAAGGATGCGCCACTATTACTGGGAAGACCCTTTCTTAAAACAGCTAGAACTAAAATTGATGTCTATGAGGGAACTCTTTCTTTTGAATTTGATGGTGAAACAATTAAGCTTAATATTATGATGCTATGAAACACCCCATTGATACTACCGATGATGTGAGTTCCATAGAAACTATTGATGTGATAGACACAATTACACAAAAGAACCTCGACAGGATAAATGAATTTAATACACTTGATGATGATAATGATTTGGATCCTATACTATCTTTTGAGGAAAAGTTTGATTCTATTCATGATAGTCGTCTAATCACTAATTTTGAGCGTGTTTCTATTCTTGAATTGCCTAAAGATTCCCCTAAAGTGATTCCGTCGATTCAATGTCCTCCTGAATTGGAATTAAAACCCTTACCTAATAATTTAAAGTATGCTTTCTTAGGTGAACATGATACTTTACCTGTAATTATTTCTAGGTCACTTTCTGAATCGCAAGAGTTTAAATTGTTAAATGTGCTTAAGGAATATAAAGAGGCGATAGGATGGACAATTGCTGATATTAAGGGTATTAGTCCTACATTGTGTATGCATAACATTTTTCTTGAGGATGGTGCCAAACCAGTTAGAGAAAATCAACGTAGACTTAACCCGTCAATGATGGAAGTTGTGAAAAAAGAAATTCTTAAGTGGCGGGATGCGGGTGTGATATTTCCTATCTCAGATTCAAAGTGGGTTAGTCCAATCCATGTAGTGCCTAAAAAGACCGGGATTACTGTTGTTGAAAATAGTAAAGGAGAACTAGTTCCCACTAGAGTGTCAAATGGATGGAGGCTTTGCATAGATTATAGAAAGTTAAATCAAGTCACTAGAAAAGACCACTTTCCTTTACCATTCATAGATCAAATGTTAGAAAAGCTTGCGGGACGTTCTTACTTTTGTTTTCTAGACGGTTATTCTGGGTATATTCAAGTTCCTATAGCACCTGAGGATCAAGACAAGACAACTTTTACATGCCCTTTTGGTACTTTTGCTTTTAGAAGAATGCCTTTTGGACTTTGTAATGCTCCTGGCACATTTCAGCGTTGTATGATGAGCATATTTTCAGATTTGCTTGATAATTCTATGGAGGTTTTTATGGATGATTTTACTGTTTTTGGTGATGATTTTGATTTATGTCTCCATAATTTATCTCTTGCTTTAAAAAGATGTGTCGAGACTAATCTTGTACTTAACTTTGAAAAATGTCATTTTATGGTGGAAAAAGGGGTTGTCCTAGGCCATGTTGTCAGTGCTAAAGGGTTGGAAGTTGATCAAGCTAAAATAGATATTATTAGTTCGTTACCCTATCCTAGCTGTGTGCGTGAAATTAGATCATTTTTAGGGCATGCTGGATTCTATAGAAGATTTATACAGAACTTTTCCACTATTGCATCACCTTTATCTAACTTACTTGCTAAAGATGTACCATTTGTGTTTGATGATAAGTGTAAGGAAGCATTTAATACACTAAAAGATAAATTAACTTCCGCACCAGTGATTAAACCTCCTAATTGGTCATTACCTTTTGAAATAATGTGTGATGCTAGTGATAAAGTGGTAGGAGCTGTATTAGGGCAAAAAGTAGGCAAGGAATCTCATGTTATATATTATGCGTCGAAAACTCTTGACCCAGCCCAATGCAATTATACTGTCACTGAAAAAGAATTGTATGCTGTTATTTTTGCTCTTGAAAAGTTTAGATCGTATTTGCTTGGTACTCATGTGGTAGTATATTCCGATCACTCTGCTCTTAAATATTTGTTGAAAAAGAAAGAGTCTAAACCAAGATTGTTACGATGGATGTTATTGTTACAAGAATTTGATTTGGAAATCAAAGATAAGAAAGGAGCAGAAAATTTAGTTGTTGACCATCTTAGTAGGATTATTAAGGAACAAGATATAACTTACCTCTCTTCTGATTTGTTTCCTGATGAACAATTGTATGCATTAAATGTGAAATATCCTTGGTATGCTGACATTGTTAATTATTTGGTATCAAAGGAGTTTCTTAAGGAACTTACCAAAGCCCAAAAAGATAAAATTAAGCACGATGCTAAGTATTATATTTGGGACGAACCTTATTTGTTTAAAATTTGTTCCGATAATGTTATAAGAAGATGTGTGCCTGAAGAGGAAAGTAAATCTATTCTTGAATTTTGTCACTCATTTGAGTGTGGGGGTCATTTTGGTCCGAAACGAACAGCTCATAAAGTTCTAGAATGTGGATTCTTTTGGCCATCTCTGCATAAAGATGCTTATACTTTTGTGAAAACTTGTGATCAATGTCAAAGAAGTGGTAATATTTCTAGGAGAGATCAAATGCCTCTTACTTCCATATTTGTAGCTGATGTTTTTGATGTTTGGGGTATTGATTTTATGGGACCTTTTCCATCGTCTTTTGGGAAAACTTACATTCTTTTAGCAGTTGACTATGTTTCTAAATGGGTGGAGGCCAAAGCTACTCGAACAAATGATTCTAAGGTGGTTGCTGAGTTTGTTAGGGATCAGATTTTTAATAAGTTTGGTATTCCTAGAGCTATCATTAGTGACAGAAGGACTCACTTTTGTAATCGTATCATTGAGGCTTTATTTAGGAAATATCATGTTACTCATAAGGTTTCTACTGCTTATCACCCACAGACCAATGGACAAGGTGAGGTTTCTAATAGAGAAATAAAA
Organism: Agrostemma githago; assembly: GCA_958450325.1. Lineage (NCBI taxonomy): Eukaryota > Viridiplantae > Streptophyta > Magnoliopsida > Caryophyllales > Caryophyllaceae > Agrostemma > Agrostemma githago. The sequence continues at coordinate 51,834,199 of OY288258.1, read as the reverse complement.
TCAATTTTGGAGAAAGTTGTGAGTCCTAATAGGAAAGATTGGAGTAAGCGTTTAGGTGATGCATTATGGGCATATAGAACTGCATACAAAACTTCAATAGGGATGTCTCCTTATCGCTTGGTATTTGAGAAAGCTTGTCACCTTCCAGATGAATTAGAGCTATCGAGCATTTTGGGCGATTAAGAAGTGTAATTTTAATTATGAAAAGTCTGTTGCTCATAGAAAACTAGAAATTATAGAATTGGAGGAGATAAGGAATGATGCATATGAAAATTCTCGGATTTACAAAGAGAAAACTAAGGTTTATCACGATAAAATGTTATCTAGAAAAAGCTTTAATATTGGTGATAAAGTCCTCCTTTATAATTCTAGGTTAAGATTATTTCCTGGGAAATTGAGATCAAGATGGATCGGTCCCTTTGAGGTTCTTAAGGTGTTTGATCATGGAGCAGTAGAAATTAAAGGATGCGACTCAGGAAGAATAATTAAAGTGAATGGTCATAGACTTAAGCGATATTATGATGGATTCAAGGCCAATTGGGTGGATATTATTGATTTGGAGGATCCAACGTATGAAAATTGAGAAGTAGTATGTCGAGCCACGACGTAAAATAAGGCGCTTCTCGGGAGGCAACCCGAGCTTGTATATTTATTTTGTATGCGTGACTAATTATTTTACTTAGTTTTATTTTTCCTTTATATTTCATGTTCCCTATTTCACTTGTCTTGGCCCAATGTTGGAATTTTGCAGGATAGAAAACAATGATACTTTGGATGAACTATTGCTAAACATGTGATAGTTGACGTTTTCAAAATCAATGCAGACAAGATGCATATATTTCTACTTTGCTAGATCCGCTAAGTACCTTTATCCCTCTTATATATTTATGTGTGCAATTTTTCTGCTCTTTGATGTCTCTTTTGACATTGAGGACAATGTCGGATTTAAGTATGGGGATGAGGTAAATTGAAAATTGGATGATTATTACTGAAGTGGAGTTGGCGGGTGGCCATTACATTGAATGTGTATTTTGCAGGTTGTTTTAAAATTTTGGGATATGTGACTATTTAGGGGAAGTGCTGTCGAAATTTTTTGAAATTTTTTTAATAGAAATTTGAGCTTAAAAGTTTTAGCCTTTGTTTTTATTGAACTACCTACACTTGGGAAGTTGACGACGAATTCTAATCTAACATTTTGTCAAGAAAAAAAAGATGACTTCTATTAATGATAATAGTGAAAAAAAAAGGTTTTGGAGTGATATATGCAATTATTTTTTCTCCCGATCGAACTTGGGTTATCTAATTTGATAGCAGATAATATTTTAAGTCTCTTTTAAATTTGAATTATAAGTGGATTATAAAGAATAGCCGAAACTCGTCTTCTTGAGTCAATACAAATATATTTTTCGAAGGTAGTTAAACCGAGTGTGAAGGATGATGAGTTTATTTATAGTTTGAATTTTGAAACGGTTTAACATGTTATATGTTGTTAAATTAGTTAATTGAATAGTTTAAGGGAGGAGAAATTTTATGTATACATTACTTGCTAATCTAACTCAAAATTATTTTCTTAAGTTTACTAACTTATAAAAAATGTTTTCTCAAATATTTTTAGTTTGTCGTCAATTGTACCTAGTTGGGTTGGTTTAAAACATTTGAAGGTTAATTTTTCGTTTTTGTTGGCTCTTGAGTAATCATTGTCGAGGACGACAATGGACTAAGTGTGGGGAATTTGATAAATCGATATTTTTACATATTTTTACCCCTTTAATATTATTATTATATTGTCGTCTTTCATATTATTTGAGCTAATAAGGTATTTTTATGACTTAACGGGTTAATATATACGTTAATATTATTTATATGCTAAAATAAGTTTTATTATCTATTTTTAAATTATTTAGAATAACCCATTTATTTGGAAGGTCAAATAATACCTTTATTCCCGTTTATATGATGTAGGTCTATCTTAAGACAACGATATCTCACTCATACGATATCAGAATCAAGTGATTCAGGATGCGTTGGAAAGCTAAGTTCGAGACCTACAAGTTTGTAGAAGAAAGAAACATCAAATTCCGTCATCTACTAGGTCGAAATCGATATATAAGGCAGCAGGGCAGCAAATATCGACACCAAACAAATAATGTAAAGCCCATTATAACAAAGGAGGATTAGGAAACAAAATAAAAAAAAAAGGTTTTGAAGCAAGAGCAACCGGATGCTTCGTATAAATGAAGAACTAAAATAAGGCAAGAGTTTTATTTAGGGAAGAAAAACAATAAAAAAACCAAAAAAATAAGAATTAAAGGAAAGAGAAGGAGGAACCAAAAGAAGATAAAAAGAGTAAGATTAGAAGGGGAAGCGGCAGACACGCATAAGAAAAGAAAAAAAAAAAAGAGGAGAGAAGAACAAGAAAAAGGACCGCACCACGACAGACCCGACGAAGACGGATAAAACTCGGCTCGACTCCGTTTAATCAAATTCCGTCCCGATTTTTATGAGCTTTTCTATTCTTTATCTTATTTTTACTGTTATTATATTTAGTCTAGAGTAATTTTCAATTGGAGTATGTAATTGACTATTGATGTTATGGTTTATGAGATTATGATATTGTTTTGATTGATTAATTAGTTTATTGGATATTTATATAAGATTCGTTACTTGACTATCTGATTCTTGTTTATTAATTTTGTTTGACCAACTTAATTGTGTTCATGAATCGGTCGTTGAATTAATAGTAATTTTTGGTTAGGTTGCAGCGTTCTGGTCTAATCTTAATTGCTAGAATCTTGTGTAGTAGTTGAGTCAGATATAATTGCAGCGTTCTGGTTATATTTTATTCAACTGATTAGTGATCTTAAAGCGACTTAATTTATTAATTTGATTCATGCGTTCATGGTTAATTTGATAGATTAGTTAGGATTAAACTTGCGTGCTTTCACGGGGTTTAACGAGTCAGAAAGATAAAATTGGTAATTTACTTGCGTTCAAGGATTAACCGATTAACTAATCTATCCGTTAATTAATAAGAGAATCGATGATTTTACCCGACATCTATAGAAAATTACATACCTCCTATTTATTCATTATAAGAACTTTTTATCTGTTTATTGCGATTAGTAGTATTATTAGTTTTATTTATTTAATTTTAGTTAGTTTAATATAGAATCAACCCAAACAAACCCCCCATTATTCTATTTATACTTATATAACTATATAAATTAAATACTATTAAATTAATCTAAGATAGTATCATTAGTCCCTGTGGGTTCGACCCTTACTTGCCCTACTACTAGTTAGTTAGAGTCTTGTAAGTGAATTATAAATTTAATTTTGACTGCGGTTACGACACGCATCAGTACATTAGAAAAATATCGATGGAAATAGAGAAATGGCGAAATAGCGATGGAAATATTTGTACATTAGAAAAAGTCCATCTCTTACACAACATATAATAGTTGCATACCGTTAAACGCGGAAAACATTCTACGACACAATGCGGAAAACATCCATTGCATACCATTTAAACACTATATTTTAACATTCATTATAACTTAAAACAAATAAAAAAAGTCCATTACTAAATGCTGGAACCCCATACATACTTAACCTCCGTACTTTTTAAGCATCTTCTTCAAGTTGGCCAAGTCACGCTGGAACCCCTTCCTTGCGCGGGAACAGTACATAGACCTCTTCATCAAGAACTGGATGTAGTTGTCCAGTTCGGCCTCTGTATGTGTATCGCCAATGGACGCCACGAAGTTCCTCGCGTCAATTGAAGTTGCGACTAGCTGCACGACCGTTAATTCATTGGACCTAGTAGTATCCAATAAACCTTCGTACTCCTCGATCAAACTTCTGATTTCTTCTATTTTGCTTGCCATTTTTTTCTAAGGTTGAAGTGGTGGAGTTGTAAGTAGGGGCTGGTAAAAGTGGTGAAGTTGAAGTGGTTGAGTTGTGAAAAATGCGTTGGTATTTATAGAGGGGGAGGCAGTAAATAGGGGGTTTAAAATTCATGGGTTAAGTGGGCGGGGCGGGGGGGGGGGGGGGGGGGGGGTGAAAATTTAATGGGTTAGGTAGTAAAGGGGGGGTGAAAGTTTAATGGGTTAAGTGGGGGGCTTATCCTCATAAATTAATTAGGGTTAGGAGTTTGAGGTGGGTGTTTGTGTTTCTCAATGTTTCATTGAGACTCACAAACATCCCTTCACAGTCACGTCAGTTTTTAATATTCGTCGTCGACATCGTTTTTTGAACTTTTTTACGATTATTTCGCTATATAATTTACAATGTAATTCACGAACCATGTGTCGACAACCCAATATTTTGTTGTTTGTATGTGGCGAATCAAATTGCATGTTATGAATTATATAAACTGAAAGAAAATGGATGGTGATATACGTAGGGGTGATTTAGTTAAATTAATCTAGTGAATTGTGGGTCAATTTAGTTAATTTGTGGTTGTCTGTCATGACTCTGCAGGAGTTTGACTGTGACTGTGAGTTAGAAGTTGCGTGACTGTATCACATCGCACATGCGACCCTGATACTGAGTTGTCATTCATCTGATACTCAGAAGATACTCCAACATGAGATTTTTTCTATGTCCACAAAAAAGTGTTTTTACTTCACTACACATTCATGCCTTACGTTTCGTGGAGGTCTTCCGTTCCACGATTTTACCTAGCTTACGTCTTTCATCGATTGCTTTCCATATGCTTGGCGCGTCTGCCATGAAAGCACGAATTTTCGGCAACACGTCCCCGCGAGCTTCATTCATGTCAGCAAGTATGAGGGACGCTGCAACCTCGAACGACAAGTAACGCGTCCCGACCTTTGTCCCAATATCAGGGTGGGTGAACGGCGCACCGTCGTACAGGAAATGCGGACTCCGGATCGTTCTTCCGGGCGCTCTGCCATTCCAATTTTACTTGTCGATGTGTAAAATTTGCCAGGTGACTGCTCTTAATCAGCCCCTTTTTATCCATGTAGTCGATCAATGCTTGCAGCTGTTGCAGTATTAGTTAATAGTAAACGTCAGCACTTATGGAAGCAGTATAATGTTTTGACGCGGTGAAATAAAGCATATGCGTGCGACTTACTATTTTGCTGGACACCCGGAACATATGCGACTCTGGGGCGTGTGTCTGTTGATCAAGGATATCAACTGTTCTTTCTCTAAAGTTGACGCACACGCACACGTAGTGCCCCATAGTATGCACCGGGAAAAACAACAGTTCGGCGTTCAAGTCGAATGTCCCGGCGCAGTCTTGTATGAATCTGTCCCACGCTTCGTACAGACCGTAAGCGTGTTCATCCGCAGGGGTACTTGAGTCGGGTCGTTCCAGCATACGGCCGGTCACTGAGTCCTAACGGATGGTGAATATTAGTTGTCATCAGTGACAGGGTCCGAGATAGGACTATATCATGTGCGTGGCTGCACATCGCAAAGTGTGTGATTGTACAAACTAAGCTGCGTGACTTTGCAGCGTACAGACTGTGACTATACATGACTGTGTGGTCGTAAATTCTAGGATGTCTGACTATATCATGTGCGTGGCTGTACATCTTATAGCATGTGATTGTACACATCAACATGTGTGACTCTGCAATTCATAACATGTGATTGTACACATCAACATGTGTGACTCTGCAATTGATAGCATGTGATTGTACACATCAACATGTGTGATTGTGCTAAGTGAACTTTTTGATTATTTCTAACTATTACACGAACTTTACATCTTTTCAGTTAATGTGAATGGGGATCATTTGTACTATTTAATGCGATAGGTAAGAGGTTATTGGGGCATACCATGTGTTGAATTCCGAACCACGCCATCGTTGGGTCAGTGGGGGAGCATAACCCACGCCGGTGGTCGTCTGATTCGCACCAGTTCATGAGGTGCTACCAACACTCCAACACGGCGGCGCTCATGCTACCTCCGGACAAGAGCGTCTGAATGTCACGTCTCTCCAGCTGCGCATGAGTGCTGTAGGACCCCAATCGTTCACTGCGAGATGTCGACACCGGTCAGTATGTGTAATATGCAACTCGTATCAGTAATCAAAGACGGTTACTCACCTTTCGTCGTACCCATTATCGTCAAGGAAGCAGTAGTCGGCGGCGTGCATCCGCAGGATGGGCATATTACTCATCAGCGGTCGGTGCAGGCGAAACAAGGTCGACATGACTAGGGGTGAGCAAAAATATACGATACGGTTTTATTATACGTATACGATACGGTATACGCTTTCAATCATACGAATTTCCGGATATCTGATACGAATAACCGGATATACGATACGGTTTTCCTTAAAACCGTAGCAGATACGTATCGGGGAAAATTGAAACCGGATACTCGGTTTCCGATCCGGTTTTCTAAAAACAATAAAAATTATGAAAATTATAATCTAATATTAATTATACAATAAAGAATTCAAACTCATCAATTATTTTCAAAGGTAAAAAACAAAACTATTACTAAATTTATGATATTATGTAATGAAACGTAATATTTTGTTAGAATAATGGTACCGTAAGACATATATACCATTTTTTGAGGTTTTTTAATGCTTTTTTATTATATCAATTTATATAAACCGTAACGTTGCTTAAAAATCAATTAATTACTCTTACTTATAAATGAAAAAATTATTTTAAAAAAAAAGAAAAATAAAAGGAAAATATAAAACCGGATATCCGAAAAAACCGGATATCCGAAAACCGGATCGGATACGGATCGGAAAAATTTTAGTTTTTAAAACCGAATATCCGATACGGTTTACAAAACTGGATTGGATATCCGGTTTTGCTCACCCCTAGACATGACAATGGTGCTTGCGTCAGGATGCCCTTGGTTCAAAGAGCAACCCAACCCATCTCCATAGCCCCGTATCCAAGACCTAATTGCTGACTGTCTTTCTTCTGGGAGTGATCGGGGGGTGGGTTCAGGTGTTTTCGGTGATTTGCTCCGACGCTTGTCGGTGGTTGCCGTCACAGGAGTGGTTACAAACGTACGGGCAGAGTCCAACGATTCCTTCTATGTTCCGAATGCTGTCACTTGCTTCAAAACAGTGTCCCTCACCTTGTTCACGTCGCTCAGTATAAGGGTCGCCGTGATTTCTACCCTGCACATATTCATGGCCGCCATTGTCCCCAAGTAGCAGTTGAACGGGGACCCGGTGTACAGCATCATGTGGATCATCAGGTACACTCCGCAGTCATTGGCGGAGTACCCCACCCCTGCCATGATAAGGGAACGTTTACCAATTTAAACGCACGGACCTTCTCACCTTTCTCCAGCCCTCGTTGTACCATGAACTCCTCTATCTTATCAGCCTGCAAAACAAGTTCAGACAGGATCAGGTGGTGAACACATTCGCGGTCACATAATTGATTTAATATTAAATTTAAAGGGCCCGACCGCTGTCCGAGCAATGTCATAGTAAGGCAACCTTGTAAAATCTTTATCGTACACCCTGTTGTCGAGGTACTCTATTTGCTCAGAATTGAAGTTGATGCAGGCGCAACTGTAGTGGCCCTCGTCACCCGTTAAGATCGGGACGAACACCTGCAAACAATGCGTCAGGATTATGGGCAGACATGGTATTATCCTGCACATACTGTATCATGTGCGTGGCTGCACATCGCAAAGTGTGTGATTGTACAGACTAAGCTGCGTGACTTTGCAGCGTAAGGACTGTGACTATACATGACAGTGTGATTGTAAATTTATGATGTCTGACTACGCAACATATATCACGTGATTGTACACATCAACATTAGTGACTCTGCAAAGTGAACCACATCTTTTTAGTTAATGTGGATGAGGGTCATTTGTACTATTTAATGCCTGACTATGCAACCTACAACATTTGATTGTATAGACTAAGCTGCGTGACTTTGCAGCGTAAAGACTGTGACTATACATGACAGTGTGATTGTAAATTTATGATGTCTGACTACGCAACATATATCACGTGATTGTACACATCATCATGAGTGACTCTGCAAAGTGAACTACATCTTTTTAGTTAATGTGAATGGGGGTCATTTATACTATTTAATGCCTGACTATACAACCCATAGCATGTGATTGTACAGACTAAGCTGCGTGACTTTGCTGCGTACAGACTGTGACTATACATGACAGTGTGATCATAACAACTACAAATAAACAGTATGTGCAGGGTAATACCATGTCCGAGTCCAAAGCAAAGTCGGAGAAACTGTTTTTTATCCACTCGTTCCACACGTAAAATATTTCTTCGTCATGATCCTTGCCCTGGCCTCCTTTCTTCCACAATTCCAACATTAGGGCCTGCTCACATGCATTGATGGTAATACACGTAGTTAGTGTGGGTTTGACATGAGTGTGACTGTACAGCTGAAATTGTGTGACTGTGCAGTGTAAAGTGTGCGACTGTACAGCTGCAATTGTGTGCGACTATACAGCGTAAAGTGCGTGACTGTACATCATAAAGTGGGTGACTACACAGCTTATAGCGTGTGACTATGCATTTAATAGTGCGCGACTATACAGCTAAATTGGGGGGGGGGGGGGTGAACGTACCGTATGTCCAAGAGAGAAGTAACATCTACTGGTTACTCTTGGTGCTTTTTTTTCGTACACCAGCTGGTTCAGCAGCCTACACCAGCAGTCAATGACGTTATTCATCACCCGCAGGCCAGGCTCCAGCGTCTGTATGTCGCCCCTCGCTATACAGTCGTAATCTGTGAACTCGACCAGCATTTCGCTGTAGACCAAACATTGAGGGGATTAGCACATGCATTTAAAAAACGACACGAGCAGCACAATAAATACGTACCCCGACGGACGTGGCGTTGCGCGGTCGAAGATGTAGTCGATTACATCTTTCCGTACGTGCAGGATATCCCAGAAGATGACGATATTGGAGCACATGAATCCAGAGATTACAAACTACCTGTGGACATGACATAGGTCCACCCCGACGCGGCCACGCGCGGGTTTGGGGAGGCGAATGAATCTACATATGAGATGGTCAAATTGAAATTTAAATCGAAGTTGGAGTCGCCACCGAACTTTGCGGGAGTTCGGGCCCGTTCGAACCCACTCTATGTCGTAGTGGGCCGTGTACAAAATACGGCCCATTTCCGATTTCAGAGTTTATCGGGTTCGTCCCTTTGCATTTGATACCGATACCGACTTGATCGGATATCGTGTATTGAATGACTCTCGTTGCCAATGATTTCGGACATCCGGAAACTGAGGTTCTGAGTAAGGGGTGAGGGTACGTGTTGGGAAGTTCACAAAGAATACCCAACCCCGCCCGCACATTAGCGGCCTCTACTAGGATATCGAATGATTTTTTAATACGCGTGTTAGTAATACGATGAATGATATGCAAACATTGTTTTCCTAAGCATGCGAGGAATTGAATGGGTTGCTAAGTCGGTTTAATGCATGAAAATTAACGTCAAAGTTGTTTTAGCATGTGAGATTCGTTTTAGTATAATAAAACAAACGATAAAAAAAAGATGAATTTGCTACAAAAGATGAACAAACGAATTAGTATCGATTTGTGAATAAAAATATAGCAATTATGATGAATATGCGAGATTGAGAAAATATTAATCGAAATCTGAAAATATTGCTAAAAAGACGTTGTTTTGTCTAAAAAACGATGTTCGAAAAATAATAAAAAAATGAAAGACGAGTCGCGTTTCAGTCGGCCGCGCGGCTCGCCCGAGACGCGCGTGACTCGCGTCCCGGCCAGTTTTTGAAACCGATTTTTTGAAAATTCGATACTTTTATTAAATCGCGTACAAATATTGCACAATTTGCACTTGTTTTAATATTTTCGATATTCGTATATTCGACGTTCGATTATGTAATCGATATCAAATACTCGGAATAGTTTTTAGAAAAGATGTAAATTTTGAGAAATCATTTCGTAAAATAAAAAAAAAATTAACGAAAAAGGCTAAAAAAGAGCGCGGGTTTCAGACTCACACGCGAGTCGCATGGGAGGGGTGCGACTCGCGTGCGGGTCTGTCCCGGTTTCGCTTGTTGTTCGAAAATTATTAATTTTGATAAATCGCGTACAAATATGAACTAATTTATACTCGATTTATATTTTCGTTATTCGTCGTATCCGATATTCGATTATGAAATCGATATCGAATATTCAGACTGAATTTTAGAAAAAGTTTTGTAAAATTGTTTAAAAAAAGAATTTGAACGAAAAAAGATGTTAATTCTCTCCGCGTTAAAATCGTTGTATTTTGTAAAAAAGATGTAACAATTTTTTAGCATCGACGAGATTTGATTTAATTCTTTTAATACGATATTCAACTATGGAGTTGATATCATATTTTTTTAAGAATGTTTGTTATATGAAAATAGTTTTAGTAATATCGATATTAGAAATAGAAAACGACGAACGACCCGTGAAAAAAAAGACGACACACGACCCATAAGAGAAAAAGACGGACGACGAGAGGGAGAAGAAAGAAAAAGAGAAGTCGGGTTTGGTTACACCCTCAACCTACATGCTTTTGTTAACTCGGATCGGGGCTCGTCAGGATGCGGCTAGGCACGGGAGCGTCGAGGCGATGTCGGTTGGGTTATGGTGGCTCGGTGAAGGGTGACGGGTGCAAGGGCCGGTTTCCTTCGGGTCTTAGACGTAATATCGGTTTCTCGATGCTAAGTTTTTATGTTTATGTGCGAAGAGTTGATGTATATGTGTATAATCGATGTGAATATTTCTGAATCTTAGATGTTGTTAGATGTGTTGTGCAAGGGGCCTATTTATAGGAATATTCCCGACCTTGGCTAGGAGAAGTGTTTGGGTTAGAACTACCGCTTAGGATAGGAAATGTAAGAAGCTGAGAAGAACGAGAATTCCGTTTACTTGGCAAAGAAGAAAGGGAATCTCGGCTGGTATGGGCTGCTCGGCCGAGTGTCTTGAGCTTGGTCGAGTGTTTGATTCGGTTTTCGGATAGAATTCCTACTTGAGATCGAATTCTATCCTTAAACGGATTTGTTTAATTTTTTGTGTAGCTGATTCTTTGTAGTATTAAAGTCCAAACCGGACGTGTGAGGTGTCACGGCTGGTCCGTGTGTCTCGAGGATGTCTCTAACAGGGTTTTGACTCGGTCGCTAAAAGACGGTTTTGCCCCTGGTGTCGGAATCGACCCAAATTAGTCTTATTTGACTCGAAACGACCCACTGGGCCTGATTTTGAGGTTGGTTTTGTGAGATATGTACTCCGTAAAAAGCCCAAGCTAAATGCCAATGGTTTTGAGCCCGTTTCCGAGTATATTAAAGCACGTTTACGTCCGATCATCATCGGGTGTTTGTCGGAAACTGCTATAGACACCTGGTAGTCAAAATGTGGGTGTCTACACTACCCCCTCAATATTTTCCCACAGTCCAACATGCAACCCAAATTGTCTGGAATCGTATCCATGCATTCAAATGCCACGTCGGAGTGGAAGATGTACCGATGATGTAGTGCCTTGGGGTGCGCCCTGCTCCCTGAACCCTCGCTTGTCTGTTGATTATCGTCCGTGACAATTTCCGCCGTCGTAGACGTGGTAGCAACAGCGTCCGGTACAGACCAGCCTGCTTTGTTCAGTTCCTTCTCAAGAGTAGAACTGACTGTCGCGTCGAGCGGAGTCGGCATTACATCACGCATTCCCTGCACATTGGAAGTCGATCGTGCGTCAGTTGTCTCCCATCCTGCTTGCTGTAGAGCCACCACTACGGTCGGACTCTTGTCAACTGAACCCTAAACATCGTCCTCAGCGGCATCATCCTCTTCAACGTTGATTTCTTCAGCGGCATCACCCTCTTCAACGTCGCCCTCATAGAAACCCGCTGTCACGATGCCACCATCAAAAGTGCCCTCATCATCGTAACCTTCTGTTCTATCGCCATCCCTCATACAGAAATCTAATTTCTCAATATCGTCCTCCACGTATCCAGATTCACGCAAGTCTTGCACAATTCGGTGTATCAGACCATAGGCTTCAGCATCGCGGTGCTCCTCGCCCTCAACGGCGGGGGCGTTCTGGATAGTCTGCTTCAACTGGTCGGCCAACGAAGCGACTTCATCAATATACCGAAGGACGGCTGGATCTTCCCAGAATTGTTGGGAGGACGGGTCTTGACTCGGAACTGCGTTATTTTTCGTCGATATTTCTCGTACTTTGGAGGCAGCCTGCTCATAGAAACCGCAAAAGGCTAGCGCACACCTTCGGAAATTCATGAAAAACCGCCGGTCGTTCTATAATTCAGTTGAAGGCAAATCATTAGTGTGAAGCTCAGTGGTGTTGAGGCTGGCAGTGTGAGTATGACTAAGCATCTAAGTGTGTGACTGTACTGAATAAAGTGTGTGACTTTATAGCATAAAGTGTGTGACTATACAGTTTATAGCGTGGGACTGTGCAGGTCATAGTACTGACTGGACAACATAATGTGTGTGTCTATACAGGTAATAGTGTGTGACTATACAGCTAATAGTATGTGACTATACATCAGGATGAGTGTGATCATAACGACTGTGAATACGGAATCTCAACTGTATTATAAACGCAGTTTTACGAATCGTTTATGCTTTTATAAACATAGGTAAGGCTGTCAGATTAAATCGTTTTCACGGACAATTAATTGATGATTTATAAAGTGCCTGGGGGATCACTTACGTCAATGGCGCTGTCTTCCGACCGATCGGCTCTCTCCATCCCTGTCGTTATTCTTTTGGGACTAGAGTGCTAGTGGTCAGAGGGCATCGTTATAGTGGGGGCGCCCTCGCTGCCTGTTTGCCCACATGTACGTGGGTATGACACCTTCGAACGCAGCTGATTTCCCAGTGACCCTGTCTCCAGTTCACCAGCCAGACGATCGCTTATTCTCCGTGCATCCCAATGTGCGAAAAATGGTATGTCGCATCTGCAAGTCTCGCTACGAAAATCGTAGCGCTGGAAGTACGCAATCATTAGAATGGGGATGCACCCCCGGAGGTAGTTGAGGACTTTGTTGGGGTCACGCGTCCCCTTACCCGCCCGCACCAGATCCTTCAGGACAAAGCTACACCAGTCCTGTTCCCGAATCAAGTCCACGTCATACACTGCGGCCAGCAGGCTCAGGTCCAGTGAGTTGTTTGTAGTAGGCGCGAGGAATGATGACAACGCGAACAACACGAACCTGCGGACAAAGTCGTCGTCAGCGGCTTTGGTTGCCATTAACTTCTCGTGCACCCTCCCTAATGTTATTGGCTTGCTGTTGTCCACCACATCGAACCCCTTTCTCCAGGTACTCTTTAACCTGATCACGTCAGGTGAGTCTGCCCCTTTCTTGTTGCTGGTTGAGATTACTTTCACCGGATGAGGGCCCAAAGGTAGATGGAGGCAGTCGTGGATGTCGTACTTTGACATCATGAATGCCTCCCGGCGTGAGGCACGGAAAATATGGGACCCGTCAGAAAATGCACGGAGGAACATAAGCGCATGGTCAATGGGGACCGATTCGATCCTCAGCTCCAATAGCCCGCCGAAGCCAACAGCACGCACCCTCTCTATCTGATCATTCGATAATTGCGCAATTAGTTGGTGCAACCGCCTGCGCCTACAGTGAATATCTGGCAGACTCTGTCGACGGTCCCCTCCCATCTTCCCCCGAGACACGCGCACGACAGTGGGGTCGACCGGTATATCAGGTGTGACCCTCCTCTTTTTTTTTGCCCTGCTTTCCTCAACATTTTCTGTCTCACCCACATCCAGATCGGCGACCGGTGTATCAAAAGTCACCCTCTTTTTTTTTCTTTTTTCTGCCTCCGTCATCGATTTCTATCCCCCCCCCCCCACCCCACATTCGTCTCGGCAACAATGTGGTCCCCCGATGTATCTTCAACGGACTTGACAACAATCTTCTTCTTCTTCTTCTTCTTACCCAAAGTTTGGTCCACAACCACTCTATCATCAATTACATGTTCGCGGACCGATGTCTCTGCCCCGTCCTTCTTCTTACTGGTCTTCGTTCGAACCTTCTTCTTCGCACCCGACTTTCTGCTGCAATAACAACATGCGTAATGAGTGTGATTGTACAACTGAGTACATGGCTTCAACAGTGTGATTCTACAGTAAAATGAGAGTGACTCTACAACATAACGAATGTGACTCTACAGCCTCAAACGGGTGACTATACAACCAACACTGCATGACTATACAATATAAAGCGTGTGACTTTGCATCATGACTAGTGCGAGTGTGTAGCTTCAAAGGTGTGATTGTACATCATTCTGTGATTTCACAACAAAATATAATGTGTGCGACTATGTACCTTTAAACGGGTGACTATATAACCAACTCTGTATGACTATTCAAATGTTAATTTTTTATCTTCCCAAACACCAACTCTGTGACTTTACAACTCTGTGACTACAATATAATGCGTGTGACTTTGCACCATAACTACTGCGACTATGTGGCTTGAAAGGTGTGATTGTACATCATTCTGTGACTTCACAACAAAATATAACGAGTGCGACTATGTATCTTCAAACGGGTGACTGTATAAACAACTATGTATGACTGTACAACCAACTCTATATGACTATTCAAATGTTAATTTGACTACAAAACTTCAACCAACTCAAACAGGTGACTGTATAAACAACACTGTATAAACAACTCTGTATGACTGTACAACCAACTCATTATATTCTGTATGACTGTACATAAACTTCAACAAGGAAGCATGCAAAACTTCAACAAAAAACTGTCTAATCGATGGCACATGCATAGTTACAATGACGATTATGGGAACTTCAACATGAACTTCAACAAAGAAAAAAAACTTCATCTTTGACTCTACCACTACAACCACTGTACAACTACAACAACTTCAACTCAAAGTTAGGGTTATAACCAGAGAAACAACGATTAATCAAGAATAAAAAGTGTGTGAATATTAGTTGTCAAAGGAAAAAAACTTCACCTTTGACTCTATAACTACAACAACTGTACAACTACAACAACATCAACTCAAAATTAGGGTTATCGGGTGGAAAAATGCTCCTTTACTATTTTTTATGGTTCATGCATGACCGGAGTTCTTGACCACTTTTTAGGGTTCATGAAAAAGGAATACAAAAGGGTCGAACAAAAGGAAAATCGGAGGTCGAAAATGAAACATTCAACATACCTTTGTAGCACCACCGAAATTTTAGGCATTCTCGGAGATGGAGATGGAGATGGGGTTTTTTTTAGAGAGATGAAGAGAGTGGTGAGTGATTAGACGGTGAAATGAATTCAAAAGGGGTGAATGGGGAAGTGTAATGGGTTTTGGGTGGGACTTTAGAGAGGAGGGAAATTAATGGGGGTAGGGTGAGGAGGGAAGCTATTGACTACTGATGGGTTGATGGTTGATGGGTGATGTTTGTCCGCAGCATGTCAGTCCCGCAACATCCATTTTTTTTTTTAATACAATTGAACCCCATCCATCCACCGTCCATATTAACATAAATGGATGGAGGGGATCAACACTAAGAGACTCTTGGAGAGTTATTAACTCCCTTGATCCCCCTCTATATACCTCTACACACACACACACATGAAGAAAACCTAATTCTCTAACCTAATTCCCCAACACACACACACACACACACACACACACACACACACACACACACACACACACACACACACACACACACACACACACACACACACACATACATATATATATGAAGAAAACCTAATTCCCCAACATCATGTTAACCATAACATCTCTGACCCAACAAAAGAAACCTTGACGAAAACGCGATGTTCTAATTTTCGTCAATTCTAATTCACGCCCTATTCTTTCTATTTGAAGCACGCCTAATTTAAGGTAAATTCACGCACGTTAATTTTGTTTCAATTTTCGTTTGATTTTGCCAATTTTCGTCGATTTGATTTCGTTCCAATTAGGTTTTTGCTTTCGTTTGATTTCGTCAATTTTCGTCAATCTGATTTCGTTCCAATTAGGTTTTTGCTTTCGTTTGATGTCGTCAATTTTATTTTGATTTCGTCAATCTGATTTTGTTCCAATTTATTAGGTTTTTTGCTTTCGTTTGATTTCGTCAATTTTTCGTCAATTTGATTTCGTTCCAATTTTCGTTTGATATAGTCAATTTTCGTTATGATTTCAAATTCTGGTTCCATAAAGTTGTTTTTGTGCATCATCTTGTGTCTACGTTACTTGTTGATATCCCACTTTTTATGGTTTACTGAACTTGTTATTGCAATACTTGAATATGAACATTGAAATAACCATATTATTATTATTTCATAGCATGAATTTCTGTATTTGGTACATTATATTATCTATGAAATACTCAATTATTTTATTATGTTATTCCAATTATTCTATACGACTGTTGCGGCTATTCTATATTATTCTTACAATTATTTCACTATATTTGTTACGGTGTTTCATAACCAGTTATTTTATAGTATTTTTACAGTTATTTTATTGCACATACGAGATTATTGTATTTTAATTTGTTTTTTATACTTTCAACGTAACTAACTCCCTCTTTTTTGTTTATTTGTTTTTCAGTGAAGTTTTTTTTTTTGCTGGATGCGCCGTCAATGATATGCAATATGTTTCATTCAAATATAATAACACGAGTTATTATCCATTGCAATAATTGACTTCTACAATGGAATAACTTCGTAAAATCAGATACCAATATTCTAAAATTGACTACATTTGAGTTTCAACTCAATACAATAACATAAGTTATTCATTACAATAAATGAATTTCTACATTATAATAACTACGTAAAATCAAATAACATTATTATAAAATTAATTATATTGAATTACATCTCAATATATTAACACAAGTTATTCATTACAATAATTACGTTTCCACATTGAAATAACTACGTAACATCAGATAACATTATTCTAAAATTGATTATATTTGAGTTTCATCTCAATACAACATCACACAAGTTATTCAATACAATAACTGAGTTTCTACATTAGAATAACTACGTATCTACATTGGAATGACTATGTATGTATAACCTGATAAAATTATTATTCTCATCAGTAAACAACTGAGTTTACCATAAAATAACTATGTTTCTTCATCAAATAATCATGTTTGTACATTGAAATAACTATGAAAACCTAAGGAAAAAATTGCTTTGATCTAGTGAGTTTTAATCTCAGCTGTTGATCATGTGAGATCCAATGGTCCTTAAAAGAAGGTAAAATGTACAAAAATTGTCAAATGTACCAGAACCTGTGAGATCTATATAGAGGTAGGTTCAAATAAGGTCCAAAATTTTTTTAAGTCTATATTGAAGTTACAGATAACATACGCTAAAGTTGCATTTGTTCAAAATTGATATATATACAAATGCAACTTTAGCGTATGTCATCTGTAACTTCATATATATATATATATATGTATATATATGTATATATATATATATATATATATATACATATGTATGTATATATACATATGTATGTATATATACATATATGTATGTATATATATATACATATATATATATATACATATATATATATATACATATATATATATATACATATATATATATATATACATATATATATTTTAAAGAAGACCGACTCACCAGATGCAATATATATATATATATATATATATATATATATATATATATATATATATTGCATCTGGTGAGTCGGTCTTCTTTAAATGAGTCCGTCCCGCAAATCAAAACCACATGATCAAATCAGATGAATGGCTGAGATTCAATCACAGCGTCACAAGATTAACAGTAGCACTGTTACAGTAACAGAACACTATTACAGTAACACAAAAATCTTACTGTGACAGTGTCACAGTTATAAGGAATTACAATAATAATGTCACAGTAATATGAAATTAAAGAGTTATAAATATCTTACTGTGACACTGTCCCAGTAATAATGTCAAATTCATTTATCAATTGACACTACAAAGTAACATCAACATGAGATTAACAGTAACACTGTTACAGTAACAGAGCACTATTACAGTAACACAAATTAAAATCACAAGATGAAGATATCAAATTAAAGAGCGTAATGATTTGCCGGTCATCTAACCTTTAAACAAGAATTTGTGATAATCGTCGATCTAATCCCCTAATCCGACGGCCCACACCACTCTATATATAAACCAACACTCCCTCGATCAGTGTGAATGTGTGATTATTCCTTAATCCCTAAATTCTCCACATTTCTCGTCTCCTATATAAACAACACTCACTCTGTTCTTTCTACTACTGCTACTACGTCATACTTCAAAAATCAAAATCCCTAAATTCGTGATTCGATTGATTGATTGATTGCGATAAAGGCGGCAACTGAGGAAGTGATTCAGACGGCGGCAAACGAGGAGGAAGTTGCGGCGGTGGAGGTGAAAGGCGGCGATAAGGTGGCGAAGAAGGAGAAAGCTGCGAAACCTAGGAAGATGATTTTCTTGAGAATTCGTACATTTTGCATGGAATTGTGAGTGAATTGATTGAATCATTGTTTGTTTTTCGGGATTTAGTTGAGTTGAGTTGCTGACGGTGTGGTTGAAATTAGATGGGTAACTGGAAAGGGAAATAAAAAGGAGGGGAGCAGAAGAAGACGATTTCAACTGAGATGTACTCTTATTGATTAGTCGTAGGCGACGTGGCATCATCTGGTGCGTCTAATGCAAGAAGATCTGATGGTGTATAATTGCGGGACGGACTCATTTAAATGAAGGGACTCACAGGATCCTCACTCTCTCTCTCTCTCTCTCTCTCTCTGATTCAAATCAAATTAAAGGCTAAGATTAAAAACAAAAACTCATACATAAAAAAAATTTCCCCAATTTTTTTTTCCCGGGAAAAAAAAATCAATATTTTTCGGGGAAAAAAAAAAAGTTTCGTATTTTTTTTTTCAAAAAAAAAAAAAAAAAATTCGGAATTTTTTTCCAAAAAAAAAAATCCGAAATTTTTTTTTTTCGAATTTTTTTTTTCCAAAAATATTGAGTGTATATATCATTTATTTTACTGTATATATTGAGTTCTAAAGTGTGTGTGTATATATATATATATATAGTGAGTTTAATAGCGTATATAATGAATTTTTAATCATTCATTACGCCATCATCACACAACCCCTTCACCTTCTACGTTCATTAATCAATCTCTTCCTCTTCATAATTAATCATTCTATTCAAAATTCAAATCCCTCTCTCTTCATAATCTTCAAAATTCAACGTTCATAATTAATTGAGCGGAATGATATACGTTCAATGCTACCGGGTCAGAACATGTCGTCGTGCGTTATTGAGTGCTGGTCGATGTTGATGAACATGCTTGCCTCAGGCGTTAATGGATCGGACGAGACACCTATGATGGCTTTCTTGGTCTCCGACAGTCAGTACGCGTTACTGTTGCATTTGTGTATATATATAAATATCACCATGGGCCCAGGAGAATACAAGCCCTCATGTGTTGCCATTCAATTATATAGTATCTGTTAGAGTAATTCATGAGACAAATTCATACTGTAAGTATGTATAGTAATCAAATCGGTCATGATTTGTGTTACGCCAACGTACTGAGTGTGTTACTTCAACATATTCTGATTGGAAACTGCAGCCAAATACATTACAGTTGATCCCAATTTGAGACACATTGAATATGTTGTAGGACTGCTTTTATGGGATGGTTGAACAGTATGAAAACGGTCCATTCACGCAACAAGCGGACACCTTGATGGCGCATTGGGACGTATTTAGAAAGAAGTGTTGTCGTTCTCTTGACATGAATTCTGAACTCATCTTTGTTCCGATCAATATCGAGGGGTACTACTCATGCGTATGCATCAACCGTAAGGACAAAACAGTAGATCTCCTTGATCACCAACGCTACACCGATGACGTGCAAGATTCAGACGTGTAAAAGGCCGCAAATCTAATTGTGAGCGCGCTCCTTACGATCAGTATAGATATGCTAGTAGTTATTATTGCATACGGCTATCTGTTTCTCACTTACTAACGTCATTGTGATACACGTAGGTGTCAACAATGAGCGATTACCTCGACAAACACAAAATCTATGGTGCAGGTGATCTCGTAAAATACAAGTTCCGCCAGGTTAAGCTGAAGTGGCAGAAACCAACCGTAAACAAGGACGAGTCGGTAATTTTCCTGATGATGCACATGTTAATGTACGAGGGCGATTCATTCCGCCACATAGACCTCGAGAGGAAGGTCAACAGACGATATCTGGTGGTCCAACTTGCAGCCACACTTCTATTGGTAGACAGGACAAGGTGCGACCGCGGGTGATTGATAACATTGACAAGTTTGTGGAAGCGAGACAAAAAATCATTGACGGTCCCAAGAGCAAGCCAACCAAGGGTCGAGAAAAATAATGTTTCTAATGAATTATGTCATCCTTTTGTAATTACGAATATTGTTTTGCATTTTTTTGACATCTTATCCTAGTATGTTAGACAACTATCAATGAATGATACTGTTTATCTCCATTGGTATTTTGATTATCACTAATGGAACAACGCTGTTATACTCAGTTACTCTGACTCAGTATACCTGTTACTCTAAGGAACGAGTGGTGTTACTATGAGAGTGAATGATGTTAACCCACGTTACAAATTTGGTCTCACAATCAGGGTGTTACACCGACGCATTGTAGTTGTTACTTTAACGAATAAAAGATGTTATTCTAAGTAATGAATGATGTTATTTTCATAATGATGGTTAAACAACGCTGTTATCGTCAGTTACTCTGACGCATTATATATGTTAATTTAAGGAACGAATGTTGTTACTTTGATAATGAATGGTGGTAATCTAAGAAAGAAGGCTGTTAACCCGCATTACAAAGTTGGTTTCATAAGCAGGGATTAGGGTTCTTACCCTAGCCAAAACAATTGTGTTACCCTAACGCATTGTAGTTGTTACTTTAACGAACAAATGATGTTACGATAAGGAATGGTTGGGGTTAATCTAAGAATGAATGGTAAACAACGCTATTATCCTCAGTTACTTTGATGCATTATATCTGTTACTCTAAGGAACGAATGGTGTTACTCCAATACATCTGAAATGTTACTCTAACCAAAAATACATGTATTATATATAGAGTTAACTGCAACGTTGCACATCATTATGTGTAAAAAATGTGTAAAAAATCTGTTATTCTTGTAAACAAAAAAACATCTCAGAATGACCAAAAACACAAGTATGCTCAGAACAATTGTTCCTCTTCCTCCTCTTCTTCAGAGTCTTCTTCACTTTCCTCTTCTCCGTCTTCCTCATCTACTTCACCCATATCTCTGCACCATTCCTGTGCATTCATGTCTTTGCCAATAGTACCTGCAAAAAATCAAACAACGTTATGCGCATGCAATGCATGTATTACTTCAACTCCTAACTTGAGTTACTCTAACTCCTAAAGTAAGTTACTTCAACATTATTGTCAAAATCATTTTTTACACGTTCAATGTGTATTACTTTAATTAACAAATAGAGTTACTGTAACTGAGAAAGTATGTTACTTCAACAATTTGTTAACCATTGTCTGCTTTAATGGAAAACAAAACAATAGTATCAGTGAAGATTGTGAAAAATCTAAATAATAAACATAACAATATGGAATCTATGCTAACACGAGATCAATGAACCATTGATATGAATCTATGATGAATGAAATGAATAAAATTGACTCAAAACCTGAAAGCAATATCGAAAACTCACCACTGTTGTTCTCTGCATTCGCGTCTTTGCCAATTCTACCTGCAAAAATTTTGAACAACGTTACGCCCATGCACTGCATGTGTTACTTCAACTCCTAAGTTGAGTTACTCTAACTCGTAAAGTAAGTTACTTCAACATCATTGTCAAAAACATTTTTTCAACGTTCAGTGTGTTGGTTACTCTAATTACAAATTAGAGTTACTGTAACTCAGAAAGTATGTCACTTCAACATTGTGTCTACTTCAATAGAAAACAAAACAATAGTATCAGTGAAGATTTTGAAAAACCTAAATACTGGAATCTATAGTAACACGAGAGCAATAAGCCATTGATATGAATCAATGATGAATTAAATGAATAAAATTGACAAAAAAATCTGTAAGCAATATCGAAAACTCACCATTGTTGTTCTCTACGATTTGCTTATCAACAATTGATGAAGATGTCGCGATCATTGAATCCATAAAACCGGATGTCAAGCACAGATTGATAGGAAGCGTTATTTTTATATAGGTTTGATTATGATGAACGTGGTAATGTGAATGAATGAATGAATAAATGAACGTGATATATTGTTTCCTAAAATTATGAGAGTTATTTTAGGAAGCAATATCTTTTTTTTAAATGCAAATCATTAGGATGAATCTTTTCTATCTATCCTTCTACCATCCAATGGATGGTAGAAGGACTTAGAGACTCATATATAGAGAAAAACTCATAAGAGCCTTGCTCTCTCTCTCTCTCTCTCTCTCTCTCTCTCTCTATATATATATATATATATATATATATATATATATATATATATATAGAAGAGAGATCAGGTGAGTCCACTTATCAAATTTGAGTCTGTGAGTCCTCACCTCAACCCTTAGATTATAATGAGATTAATGAGTATGATTTGTTTTGTTAATTAAGGAAATAACTAACAAATTTTGGTAAATATATTAATTCTCTCTCCCTCCTTAATTATCTCAATACAAATTTTCTCTCTCTCCTATCAAATTTTTAACTACTTCTTTCTCTCACACAACAAGTTTAATTAAAATTAAGTTTTTTTTCATCTTCAGCAAAAAATCATCCGTTCCCTACTGCCATTGTACGTATGTTACTATGTTAGGCCCTGTTCTTTTCAGCTTATTTTCAGCCCGTTTCAGACCAGCTCAGCTTCTATCAGCTCAGCCCAGCTCGTATCAGCTCATCCCAGCTCCTATAAGCTCAGCTCAGCTCAGCCTTAATATTTTCAGCCCAGCCCCAATATTTTCAGCTCCTAAAATAATACTTCAATAATAATAATAATAATAATAATAATAATAATAATAATAATAATAATAATAATAATAATAATAATATATACTATATTATAATATATATATATAATAATAATAATAATATTATTATTATTATTATTATTATTTATTTATTTATTTATTTATTTATATGAAACGGAAGTTGCATTAAGATCGAAACAAATTACAATAAGTTATTATTATTATTATTGTTGTTGTTGTTGTTGTTGTTATTGCATTTCGATATTAATGCAAGTTTCTTTTCATAAAAAATTAATAATAACGATAATAATAATATTGTTGTTGTTGTTGTTGTTGTTGTTGTTGTTGTTAATTTCATTACTTGTGTCTTAATGTTAATAATAATAATAACAGATTATTATTATCATCGTCATTGTCGTTGTTGTCATCATCATCGTCATTGTTATTATTATCGTCATTGTTATTTTTTTTTTTTATCATCATTGTTATTATAATAATTATTTATATTATTATGCACTCCATAATATTTTGAGGTCTTGAAATAGATGTTACATTCAAATATTTACAAGTCACACACACAATATAGCATATGAGTATTATTTCTATTGTATTAAGATTTAAGAATATGAAAATTTAAAATTTTGTATATCACGTAATCAAATATATATACATTACATTTTCTATTGCCAAGTGCTAAAAAAACAAAAGTAGAAATCAAATGAATTGGAGTGAGTACTATGTTGTTGTTGTTGTTGTTGTTGTTGTTGTTGTTGTTGTTGTTGTTGTTGTTATCATTACTATTATTAATTATTATTATTATTATTATTATTATTATTATTATTTTTTTTTTTTTTTTGCAAGAAATGGTATGACTCTTTTATTAATCAAAAAGAGACAATCTTACAAAAAAGAATACCCTCTATCATGTATGGCACATGAGAGCTATCCGCTATACTCCCCTATACAAATTTTATCCTGTACGAACTCCCTATATATCGTATCTTGCAAAAACATCCATTTTGATCTGCCTAACAATATATTCTTGCCTTCTAAGCTTGTTTGAGAATAACCTTGCATTCCTTTCTGTCCAAATTTGGTAAACTGTTGCTGCTATCATGTTGTTGTACCACTTGTGCGCATGATGTTTCCTTCTTTTCCTGCTCAAACTCCACTTAAGCTCTGTAATAAGATCATAGCTTCTTCCAACAACCTGTAATCAGTCAAGTAATTCATGCCATATAGGTGCTGAGAAAGAACACGAAAAGAACAAGTGGGATCTGCTCTCCATACTGTCCTTGCATAATACACATCTATTCACCATTTGGATGCCCCTTCTTTGTATATTATCCACAGTGGCCAACCTGTCTTGACATGCCAGGGAAGTTATAATACCTGTTTTTGGAATTATATGCATCTTACTCAATTCCTGAAGCCATTTCTCTTTGGTTCCTTTAGGACGGAACCAGTTGTATGCATCTTTAATACGGAACTTGACCGTTCTTCCCCAATGATGCAGCAAAGCAATTGCCTCCTCTTTTGACCCTGTCTCCTCAATAATCTCATTCCTGATTTGCAAAATACTTCTAAAAGAAGCTGTATGAAGTTCCTTTTTTTTTTAATTTCCCAAATTCCAGATTGACCAATAACATAATGCCTATGCCATTTACTCCAAACATCCGTCCCATCATCCAGGAGCCTCCATAATCTTTGGCTAAGGAGAGCCTTGTTCCATGAGGGGAGGTGTTTTATGTTGAAACCTCCCTCCTCCCATGGAGAGCATATGCCTTCCCACCCCTTAAACACCAGCCTCCTATTTACAGTTACTCCTCCTCAGAAAAAATTCTTACAGTCTCTTGTAATACTTGCCATAACGTTTGCAGGAAGAAGGACAAGATCACTCCAATAATTCATAATACCAAACACTACCGAGTTCAGTAATTGCACTCTACCAGCATAAGTCAGGAACTGGGTAGACCATCCCATAATAGCTGACCTGATTTTCCCAAATAACGAACCATAGTCCTCCCTTGTATTACCTATAGCATTCAAAGGTAATCCAAGATATCGACATGGGAATGAACCTTGAGTGAAGCCAGATTCCTGTAAAATTTGCTCCTTGATCCGGCTGTGTACCCCCCCAAAGTATATATTAGATTTCTCTCTATTAGCCTGTAAACCTGACACACATGAGAATTGATTTAATGCTATGATTGTTGCCCTTACCGAAGGTACATCTCCCCTTGTATAGATCATAAGATCGTCTGCGAATATCATGTGATTCAAACTTATCCCTCTGAATTTGGGATGATAAGAGACTTGGGCCTGCTTGTTGATGAGTCGTAAATGTCTCGATAGGACTTCCATGCTAAGAACAAAAAGGTAGGGAGAGAGGGGATCCCCTTGCCTTATACCACTCTTACCCTTGAAAAACCCATGAGTTTCTCCATTGATCTTCAAAGAGAACCAGGATCCCTTAATACACCCTAAGATCCAAGAGATAAACTGTTTTGGAAAGTTGAGACCCACTAACATATCCTCTATAAACTGCCACTGTAAAGAATCAAATGCTTTCCTCAAGTCTATCTTCATTAAGCACCTTGGAGTAATTAGTTTCCTGTTATAATTCTTAATCAAAGCCTGTGATAATGCAATGTTATCATGAATGCTTCTCGCTTCTAAAATGGCAGCTTGCTCGGGTCCTATCAATGTCTGAATCACTCTTTTTAGCCTTGTAGTGAGTAACTTGCTAATTGTCTTATATAAAATAAAGCAGCACGAAATGGGTCTGTAATCAAGAACCGATTGACATACCTCCTTTTTTTGGGATGAGGGAAATTAGGGTAGCATTAGCCTGCTTTAACATTTTTCCTTTAAGAAAGTATTCTGCAACCGCTGCACAAAAATCCGTCTTAATGATATTCCAAGATGCCTTGAAAAACCCTGAAGAAAAACCATCAGGACCCAGACTCTTGTCAGAATGAATTCCGAATACAGCCTTCCTTATCTCTTCTTCATCAGGCATAGCTAGAAGCTGCCCCCAATCCTCATGATGCACCAATTCGCCATGCCTGAGAACATCCATATTTAGCCTCTGAACTTGCTGTTCATTTCCAAGCAGTTCATGGTAGTACTCTATAAACCCTTTTGCCACCTCTTCCTGACCAATTCTATCCCTCCCTGTTGCATCCTTAATGGATCCAATGACTTGTTGATGTTGTCTCTCCTTAATTCTGGAATAAAAGTATTTTGTGGACTGATCATCCTGCACTATGTGCTCCATTTTTGCCCTTTGTTTTAATATGTCCAATTCTGCCTTTTTAAGTTCCAGGCTCTTCGCAGCTAGAACCCTCTCTTCCCTTATTAAATCCTCGGAGAAAGGGCAATGTTGTAGTTGTTGTTGGCAACTAATCCAAGTCTTCTCCACCTCCTGAATCCTGAGATTTATTACTGTGTAGCTATTTTTATGCAGCTCTTTTTCAGCTAATTTAACATTTTTAAGTTTAGCCATTAAAATATATGCTGCAGTTCCCCTTTCTCTTCTAGACCATGCCCTTTCGACAATATGCTGAAAGGATGGATGAGTAACCCAACAGTTCAAAAAACTAAATCGCTTCTTAGTCTTATTATCATTCAAGATATTCACCAAAAGTGGTGAGTGATCAGAAATCACCGCAGGTAAAACCTGCACATGAGACTCAGGACACTCCTCAATCCAAGTATAGTTTACCAACACCCTATCCAACCTTGACCAGACCCTTGTTTGAGCATCCTGAAGATTAGTCCAGGTATACTCACATCCTTGACTAATAAGTTCCTGCAACCCACAGTCTCTTATACAATCATTAAAAGCATCTGTATCGTTTTGATCAGGAGAATCTCCTCCTATTTTTTCCCTTCCATTCCTGACTACATTAAAATCCCCTAATACAACCCACTTCAGGGCATTAATATCCATATCACGCAATTTCCCCCACAACTCCTCCCTTGCCCCACCATTGTTACTTCCATAAAACATAGTAATGTATATACTGCTGCCAGATGTAAAGTGATGTACCAGCATGTGCATAAACTGAGCATTAACAGCAAGAATAGTAACTTTAATCGTGCTAGGATTCCATATTAGCCATATCCTCCCATTATAATGACAGGAGTAATTGCATTCCACTATATATTGAGAAAACTTGCTCTTAATTATCTTGTTTGCTTTTCCCTCCTTAACTCTGGTTTCAAGAAGCCCTAGTAAATCAATTCCATTTCCCCTAATTAGTTGTAGAACAGCATTCTGTTTCAGAGCCTCGTTTCCCCCCTTATATTCCACGATGCAATCTTCATACAGATAAATCAGGTGGAACAGGCTGCACTACTGGAGCAATCAGCTCCTCCAACGATTCATTCAAATCTGTCTGAAGAATACTGTATTTGTTTGGTGTTTGCATCTCCTGCAAGCTTAGCAGCTCCTCCTTTCCAAAAACGACCTTCCCTGATCCACCTGATCGTTTAACTGGTATAAATCCAGTATCACTGTTCAGATTAGGGTTCAGGTCACCCCTCTCTAATCCACCCCGTACAGGTCAAACAGCTCCATTTCCGGCTTCAGCATCGCCTTTCTGCCCAGAAACCTTCACTACCTTTCCCTGGACGAGCTTGTGGTCCAGAATCTCCTTAGGTTTCTCCAATATCCCTTCATTCCTTTGCAAAATACGAACTGGCTTTGCTTTTTTCTTCTCCCATTTGCAGTTATGCAATAGATGTCCCAATTTACCACATCCAGTGCAGTAATAAGCCAACCATTCATAATTGACCCGCTGTACTGATCTTCCAGAGAAGGGGTTGAGGATCGTTACTGTATCAGGAAGCTCCTTAGATACATCCACCTCTATCATCACCCTGGCAAAAGACAACCGATCTTTATAAGTTGTAGTCGCATCTGCATACATAGGCCGTCCAATTTTGCTCGCCATTTTACTGAGTACAATGTCAGTCCACATGTAAGGATCTAGATCAGGAAAGATTACCCACGCAGGGACAATCGATATCCTGTCCATTTCCTGAGAGAATTGCGGAGTCCACTACTTCAATATCAAAGTGTTGTTTCCCACTTGCCATGGTCCTCCCTTCAAGATTGTGTCCATCCTTACAGCCAAAATTGAAGGAGAACCATCCCTTCTTATAGTACTTGACGCTGACCTGAACGTGGTTCCAATTTTTCTGAACAAAATCTTCCATCCTCTTGAGTAACGGTTTTGCACCAAGTACATTACCCATCAGAGTAAATCTCCATAGCTGCAATTCCATCTCAAAATCCTCCTTATCAATGTCAATCTCCTCCATTACTGCACTGTACTCATCGAAGTACAACCCCATCCCTTTCTTTGAGTCCTTTACCTTACCAGCCCAGGATGAACCAGTTTTCTGCGCGAGTTGCACCAGAGAATCCTGATTTTCCTGAGCGTTTCCCCCGGTAACCCCTGACCAGAACCTTCCCCCTGATCAGACGGCTTTCCTCCAGTATTCAGAGATCTATCAGCCTTGTTACGACTCTCAGAACGTCCAGCATTCAAGTTCATAGCAGAATTCAATGCCAGATCAATCAATTCATTAAGAATGTGCTTACCCGGAATGCTTTGAGTCTGGTTATCTTCTTTTTTCTCCATTAATGGCGCTTCTGTGGTGGAATCTGTACCCATAGCATCCTCCTTTGTGTTCGTGTTGTTGTGAGTTATCTTCCGAGGTCTTCCCCTACCTCTTCCGGTGCCCGCAGTGGCCATCAGAGTAGCGTAACCGTTTTCGGCGGGAGAGAAAGCTTCTCTAGAGAGAGTAGAGAGAGAGAGAGAGTAAGATATATTATTATTATTATTATTATTATTATTATTATTATTATTACTATTATAATTAATTAATTAATTATTATTATTGTTGTTGTTGTTGTTGTTGTTATTATTATTATTGTTGTTGTTGTTGTTGTTGTTATTATTATTATTATTATTATTATTATTTAGTGTAATAATTTTTTATATTTTTTTCTCATTTTTTAAAATATTATTAGATAAATTATATAAGTAGTTATTAGTTTCAGCTTCTTTTAATTCAGCTCAGCTTCTATAAGTCCAGCTCAGCTCCTATCAGACCAGCTCAGCTCTTATCAGACCAGCTCTACTCAGCTCAGCCCTGTTTCAGCCGAAAAGAACAGGGCCTTTGTAGACACCCGCATTTTGACTGCCACGTGTCTATGGTAGTCTCCGAAAAACACCCGATGATGATCGGACGCAAACGTGACTGGGTATACTCGGACTTGGACTAGAAATCAATAATATCCGACATGGACTTTTAGCGGAGTAAAAATCTCACAAAACAGACCTCAAGTTCAGGCCCAGTGGGTCGTTCCGAGCAAAATGAGACTAATTTGGGCCAAAACCGACACCAAAGATAAATCCCGTCTTTTGGCGACCGGGTCAAAACCCGGTCAAAGACGAAACCGTCTCATAAATCAGCCAAGTTCAGTTGGCGCACAAAATAAAATTCAAAAAAACCAATCACAACAACAAGATCAATTCTTCCCTTATTTGTCTCACCCGTTTGACCCACTCGATTGAGTGGATTAACCCCACTCGATCGAGTGGAGCCTTTTGGACCCGGGTTTGGCCCGTTTGCGAAGGCACTCGATCGAGTGCACTAGGGCCACTCGATCGAGTGCCCTTATGTCGAGGGAAAAGCCTATAAATATCGCTTCACCCTCATGCATTTCACAACTTTTTTCAGAACTTTTTACCCTACATTTTTCAGCCCTAAGTACACCCTACACTCTACACTACAAAGCCTTAGAAACCCTAAGCCATACTAGCCACAAAAACCGAGCCTTGTCCCTCGGAAACCAACGAAACACACACATACCTATACACACCATAACTCGCAAACATCCTCGATACTCCCGAGCCCGTGCCGCTATTACGAGTCCATTTCCGAGGTCCTATACCTAGCATGTATGTTGAGGGTGTCCTAAACCCCATTTCGATCCTTTCTATCTCGTTTCTTTGTCATTTATTCTATCGCATTTTGTATCGTAATCATAATCGTAGTAGCACTAACACTAACCTTTTTTTATACTTTTTGCATCTTTATTTTTATATATATCATCTTTTACTACTAATATCGTTATAATACCGCGTATATATATATATATATATATATATATATATATATATATATATATATATATATATATATATATATATTAATACTAAAAACCGGTTTTAAATCCGTTTGACTACGATGTTTGCCTAAAATCCGTCTAATCCCTTTACGAGCAACAACGGAGGTGGAGCCGTTTCGAGGAGCCCCGCCCCAACGTACTCAAGGGCGTGATGCGATTGCAAACGGTCGTAGTTGAACGTATTTAATCCCATTTTCATAATTGGTACGAAACCCGTTGACACGAAAACCGACATCACGTAATCCGAAAAGGTTAGTTTCGATGTCGTGACGTAGAGGGACATCTTTCGTTACTAATTTAAATTTTCTAGCATAACGATAAGCATTTTTATAAAACTTCGATAACGGTATTATAATCGTTCGTACACGATTATAGTACCGGAGGTCGAGTTAAATACAAATCGTGCGATGTTTGTATTTGGTTCGACCGATCATCGATTTCAAATCATAAAACGAAACGAATTATCATTCGTACAGGGTCTACTCGACCGAGTACATATGCTACTCGATCGAGTAGCACCCATAAAAACGGGCAGTAGCCACGTAAAAGGTGCACTCGACCGAGTAACACCACGACTCGGTCGAGTGAGTCCTGTAACCCAAAAATCCGAGAGGTTTGACACATGTTTCAAGCCCCGTCTTTTATCAACTTTAGTCATCACGTGTAAAGACTATCACGTGATCTTCCTATTTTCAAAACCATGCACATCACGACACGTAGAACGACTTTGATCAACTTTTGACGTGATAAGTCGGGACAAGACTACGGGATATGAGATCGGGCTAGCAATATGCCACAGTCTCATGTTTCCGTCCCTCGTTTGACGTACCACATAATGTGCATTTAAACGGGGTTTAGTCCATATACATATTTCGCGGTCTAGTTTACATACGGGTCCGTCCCTATCATTATATCGCGTTATTTTTTATTTCGTTTATTACTTTTACGTAATAATGTATTGTGAATTCCGGGTTGTATTTCCGCCCGTGTAACTTGTACGTTATTTTTTATTTATTTTCGAGCTTTGTTTATTTACTTGCTTTACGCTTTATAAACGAACCTCGCATGCTAAATCATTTCGACAAATAATAAGATGCATTAAATGACGTAGTTAACGCAAAATTCACATGTTTAGCGAAAATGCTGTTTGCATATCATTTAGTCGTTTTACTAGCGCGCGTACACGAACACGAACGGTGTCTTAGTAGAGGCCGCCATGTGCGGGCGGGGTTGGGTGTCCTTAGTGGGCTTCCCAACACGTACCCTCACCCCTTACTCAGAACCTTTGGTTTCCGGATGTCCGAAACCCTTGGCGCACGAGACTCATTTTATATACGAAAGCCGGTGTAAACGGTATCGGTATAACAATGCAAAGGGACGAGCCCCGTAAACTCTGAAATCGAAGTGGGCTTACTTTGTGTAATGCCCATGACGACATAGAGTGGGCTCGTATGGTTCCGAATAACCACAAAATTCGGTGGCGACTCCATTTAGACTTAAATTTCGAACCCGAGAACAATCTTACCACGAGATTCATTCGTCTACCCAAACCCGCGCTTCGCCGCGTCGGGGTGGACCTTCGTCATGTCCACAATTTGGCGACTCCGCTGGGGATACCTGATGTACCACATGTCATCGGGGTTCCCAGGGTGAGACTCGAAGAGAAATCGTTCGTAGATTAGGGTGAGACTCGAAGAGAAATCTATAACAATTAGCCATTGATATGAATCTATGATGAATGAAATGACAATGAAAGCAATATCAACATGAAAAGTGACGAAAAAAAAAGAACGCAAATTGACGCACGACGTATCCATGAATAAAAATTGAAGCAAAACGTGAAAAAAATATCAAAACTCACTGTTGTTATACTCGATTAATTGCTTATCAACAGTTGATGAAGATGTCGCGCTCATTGAATCTATGTTAACGGGATTTCGAACTCAGATTTGATTGAATGAATGACGGAACGTGATGACGAAAAAAATAACGCACCATTTCTGTGCATTCGGTTCTTGGCAAATGCTACCTGCAAACAATTAAAACTCGTTACAAATGATACTCGTTTTGTGTTACACTAATTAAAATTAGGTGTTACTGTAATTCATAACGTATGTTACTTCAACGCCGTGTCTACTTCAACATAAAACAAAACAATAATATCAGTAAAGCATACGTTAAATCTGGGATCTATACTAAACCGAGAGCAATGAACCACTGTTATTAATCCATGATTAATCAAATGAGTAAAATTCCACCTTTTCCACTGCTGTCCTGTGCGTTCGCTTCTTTGCCAATACCACCTGCACAAATTTAAACAACGTTACACCAATGCAACAAATGTGTTATATCAATTCATAAGTTGTGTTACTCTAACTAGTACACTACGTTACTTTTAACATCATCATCAAAACCCTTTTTCTAAACGTTAATTGTGTTACTGTAATTGCAATTAAGTGTTACTGTAACTATGAAGGTATGTTACTTCAATGACGTTTCTGCGTTAATATAAAACAAAATAATAGTATCAGTGTATATCATGGAAAACCTAAATAAGAAACATAAAATCATGGAATCTATAAAGATCGATAGAGCAACTAACCATTGATAGGAAACTATGATGAATGAAATAACAATGAAAGCAATATCAACATTAAAATTGACGTGCAACAAATGTGTTATACCAATTCATAAGTTGTGTTACTCTAACTATTACACTACGTTACTTTAACATCATCATCAAAACCCTTTTTCTAAACGTTCAGTGTGTTACAGTAATTACAATTAAGTGTTACTGTAACTCAGAAGGTATGTTACTTCAATGACGTTTCTGCATTAATATAAAACAATGCAATAGTATCAGTGTATATCATGGAAAACCTAAATAAGAAACATAAAAACCTGGAATCTATACAGATCGAGAGAGTAACTAACCATTGATAGGAAACTATGATGAATGAAATAACAATGAAAGCAATATCAACATTAAAATTGACATTAAAAAGTAACGCAACAATGAAAGCAATAGCAAAAATGAAAATTGACGTTACACCATTGTTACACTCAATCAATTGCTTATCAACAGTTGAAGAAGATGACGCGGTCATTGAATCCATTGTAACGGGATTTCGAGCACATAATTGATTGATTGAATGAATGAACGTGATGAAGAAAAGGGACTTTTTTCTCACGTTTGAATGAATGAATGAACGTGATGAATGATGAATGAACGTGATCAATAAAGGGAGTTATTGTTTCCTAAATTCTTGGAGCTATTTTAGGAACGTAAATCTTCCTTTTTTTTTTAAATGGATGCATCTTGTCCATCCATCCTTACATATATATATATATATATATATATATATATATATATATATATATATATATATATATATATATACTCCCTCCTATTCAGTGTTTTCCTCCCACTTTCCTTTTTGAGCTTAGTTTGGTTTTCTTCCAACTTTCCTTTTTTGGAAATAATTTTAATCATTCTTTATTCTTTTCCTCCACACCTAAACTCAACACCTTTTCACTTTATACCCCACCTTTTACACTTCATACCCCACTTTCTATTCATCTCTCTTACTTTATCTCCACCCTATATTACTATTTTACTCCCTCCTTGGTTTCCCCCCAAAAAAATTGGGGAGGAAAACACTGAATAGGAGGGAGTGTATATATATATATATAAGGGTTATTTAATAACAATAATACTAACTATTGGGCGTGTTCCAATAATAATATCAATTACAATTAATCTCAGAATAATACATCGAATTGGAGTATTCTAATGGTAATGGTACAGTGGACGGGTTACCTGAATAACCGGTCGACCTTCCCTTAAGCGCCTAATTTAATTTTACTGTCACCATCACCATTTACTTCTCACTCCCCTGAAGCCGACTGTTAATCCCAGCTGCAATATCGGTATTGCATTGTAGAAAATCAGAAATCCATCAATTAGCTTATTAGAATTCCAATACAGATGTGTACGGTTAAAAGATGAAAGAAGCAAAAAACCGATGATCCGCAACCTAACAGAAGCATATCGAAAAACAATTCCTTTGGTGTGCATTCACCCTTTTCCACGCAAACAACAAAATCGACAGCCGTATTTATAAGTGTATAACACAAAATCTTAAGTTAAAATCTTTATATCGACATGCTATAAAGAATAACATCTAGAATTTGATAAACATAAACCCTCGTAAATACAAATTACATACATATTACCAAGCATATAGGGCCTCCAATATTAACCCGAAACAGAGTTTCATACATATTTTTTACCATTCCAGTAATTTTTGGAGAACCCTTATTAGATTTAATGCGCAGAGGAGAAATGGAAATCAAGACTTTTTAAATTTTTTGGAAGATTTGCCATTGAAGATAGATTTAATTAGGAGGGAGATGGAGAAAGAGGGTAAAGAAGGAGGAGGGTGGGTGTGCCGGTTGTTTTTCAAAAAGGTTACCTCCTATTGCAGGTAACATACGCCCCTGTATCATTATCATTAAAGTACTCCAATTCAATGTATTATTCTGGGATTTACGGTAATTAGTATTATTATTGGAACACGCTCAATAGTTGCAGGTAACATACGCCCCTGTATCATTATCATTAAAGTACTACAATTCAATGTATTATTCTGGGATTTACGGTAATTAGTATTATTATTGGAACACGCTCAATAGTCGGTATTATTGCTATTAAATAACCCTATATATATATATATATATATATATATATATATATATATATATATATATATATATATATAGAGAGAGAGAGAGAGAGAGAGAGAGAGAGAGAGAGAGAGAGAGAGTAGGGCTCTTATGAGTCTTTTACTCTTTGTGAGTCCCTAAGTCCTCATCCCATCCATTGGATGGGATGAAGATGGATGGACAAGATGCATCCATTAAAAAAAAAGAGAAGATTTACATTCCTAAAATAGCTCCCATGAATTTAGGAAACAATAACTCCCTATCACATTCATTCAAACACCAAAAAAAAACTTTTCTTCATTCACGTTCAGTCATCGATTTTGTACTCGGAATTCTGTTACAATGGATTCAATGACCGCGTCATCGTCTTCAACGGCTGATAAGCAAATGATCGAGTATAACAATGGTGAGTTTCAGTATTTCATTCACGTTTTGATTCAATTTTTATTCATGGATTTCGATGGTCATATTGCTTTCAATGTGCGTTTTAATATCAATGGTTTATCGCGTCAAATTGCGTTTTTTTTACGTCGATTTTCATGTTTATAGTGCTTTCATTGTTATTTCGTATCAATTTGCGTTTTTTTATGTCATTGCGTTTAGATATCACAGTTTCGTATCAATGGTTATTTGCTTATTCGATCTTTATAGATTACAGGGCTTTATGCTTTTTATTCTGATTTTCCATGATATCCATTGATACTATTGTTTTGATTTCAATTAACGCATAAACGTCGTTGAAGTAACATGTCTTCTGCATTAAAGTAACACTTACTTGCAATTACAGTAACACAAATGAACGTTCAGAAAAAGGGTTTTGATGATGATGTTAGAGTAACGTATTGTACACGTTAGAGTAACAACACTTAGGAATTATAGTAACACATTATTTGCATGGGTGTAACGCTATTTGATTTTGTGCAGGTGGTTTTGCCAAAGATGCAAACGAACATGACAACACTGGAAATGGTAGAATTTGATTCATTTGATCAATCATGGATTAATAACAATGGTTCATTGATATTGTTGTTTCACTGATATTATTGTTTGCTTTATGTTGAAGCAGTCATGGCATTGAAGTAACACAAGTTATGAATTAAAGTAATATCTAATTCTAATTAGAGTAACACAAACACGTTACATTGAAAAGGGTTTTGGCGCTGACGTTAGAGTAACATCCTTTAAGGGTTAAAGTAACACAACTTATGAGTTGAAGTAACACTTATGTCCATGGGCGTTACATTTTTTAATTTCTTGCACGAAGCATTGATAAAGAACCGAATGCACAGGAATGGTGAAGAGATGTGGGTGAGGCTTTCACTCCGTACATGGAGTAAGTATTCGGAACAATTGATGAGGCAGTGAAATTTTAAAAAATCTACGCGCTGGCTTGCGGATTTGATGTGAGAAAGTATACTAAGCCAACCAAACGAAACTGTCCAAATCCGTACGCAGCACGACCGCCTAAACAGCCTACTAAGCCAACCAATGATGAGGATGACGAGGATGAAGTAGATGAAGACATCAAAGGAGAGGAAACTGAAGAAGACACCAAGGAAGACGAGGAGGATGAACAAGTGTTTTGAGAATACTCGTGTTTTTTTTTTCATTATAAGAATTTTTTCTTTTTTTCTGGTTTACACGAAAAACTAATTTTGTACAATTTTTTTTACACATAGCGCTGTGTTACGGTGCATTTAACATTATATTTATTTAATACATGTATTTTTGGTTAGAGTAACATCTCATGTGTGTCAGAGTAACACTATTCGTCTGTTACAGTAACAGAAACAATGCATTGAAGTAACTGAAGACAACAGCGTTGTTTAGACAAAATCATTGCCAAAGTAAATGGGGATAACTTGGATTGGTTCCATTCATTGACAAAGTACCAACATTTGTTCTTCAAAAAACAATATATAATGCGTCAGAGGAATTGATTGCAATATCATTGTACAAACACCATTAATAACTTAAAGTAACATAAATTGTTTATTAAAGTAACATTTACAGTGCTTCGGCGTAACACACAGATTGTGAGACCAAAAAAAATTGGGCTAACTTCAGTAATCTCCATAGTAACACCAGCAGTAAATTAGAGTAACAGGTACAGCTAGTCAGTGTAACAGAGTTTAACAGCTTCAATGCATTGGTGATAGTCAAAATACCAATGTAATTAGACAGGTAACTAAAGAATACAAACCTTTAATTCGTAGTTAGAAAAGAGATGACATGATTCAGTAAACACGTTATTTTTTTTCGGCCCGTTGCTGTCTTGCTCTTGGGAGCGTCGATGATCTTTTGTCTAGCGTCCGCATACTTGTCTACGTTTTCCAACAATCGCGATCGCACCTTGTTCATTATGTTTGCTAAAGTTAGAAAGCTGCTTCAATATAACCTTGCTCGAGTTGAAGGGGAGCGATTGAGTTGAGTTGAGCGATTGAGTGCTCGGGTGTGCCTGAGTTGAGCGAAAAAATTGAATGAGATGAGAGATGATGAAGGTGAAGGGTTTTTGTGTTAGGCGGGTGTTTGAATGAAAAAAATGAATGAGATGAGAGAGAAGAAGATATCAGTTGGCAGTAATTTAGGGAGGAGAGAAGATTTTCTCATATTATTTCCAAAATATGGTAGTTACTACCTTAATTACTACATGCAATCTCAACCATTCATCCTCTTTAGATCAATGGGTAAGAATAGGACTCATGGACTCAAAAAAGAAAAAGGGACTCACTTGATCTTCACTCTCTCTCTCTCTCTCTCTCTCTCTCTCTCTCTCTCTCTATATATATATATATATATATATATATATATATATATATATATATATATATTGGATTGGATGGGATGAGGATGGATGGACAAGATGCATCCATTAAAAAAAAGGAAGATTTACGTTCCTAAAATACCTCCCATGAATTTAGGAAACAATAACTCCTTATCACATTCATTCATCATTCACATTCATTCATCATTTCACGTTCATTCATCATTTCACGTTCATTCAAACACCAAAAAAAAAAAACTCTTTCTTCATTCACGTTCATTCATCGATTTTGTACTCGAAATTCTGTTACAATGGATTCAATGACCGCGTCATCGTCTTCAACGGTTGATAAGCAACTGATCGAGTATAATAATGGTGAGTTTCAGTATTTCGTTCACGTTTTGATTCAATTTTATTCATGGATTTCGATGGTCATATTGCTTTCAATGTGCGTTTTAATATCAATGGTTTATCGCGTCAAATTGCGTTTTTTTTACGTCGATTTTCATGTTTATAGTGCTTTCATTGTCATTTCGTATCACAGTTTCGTATGAATTTGCGTTTTTTTTTATGTCATTGCGTTTTGATATCACAGTTTCGGATCAATGGTTATTTGCTCTCTCGATCTTTATAGATTACAGGGCTTTATGCTTTTTATTCAGATTTTCCATGATATCCGTTGATACTATTGTTTTGATTTCAATTAACGCGTAAACGTCGTTGAAGTAACATGCCTTCTGCATTAAAGTAACACTTACTTGCAATTACAGTAACACAAATGAACGTTCAGAAAAAGGGTTTTGATGATGATGTTAGAGTAACGTATTGTACACGTTAGAGTAACACCACTTAGAAATTGTAGTAACACATTATTTGCATGGGTGTAACGCTGTTTGATTTTGTGCAGGTGGTTTTGCCAAAGATGCGAACGCATAGGACAACACTGGAAAAGGTAGAATTTGATTCATTTGATCAATCATGGATTAATAACAATGGTTCATTGATATTATTGTTTCACTGATATTATTGGTTTGCTTTATGTTGAAGCAGTCATGGCGTTGAAGTAACACAAGTTATGAATTACAGTAATATCTAATTCTAATTAGAGTAACACAAACACGTAACACTGAAAAGGGTTTTTGGCGTTGACGTTGGAGTAACATCCTTTAAGGGTTAAAGTAACAAAACTTATGAGTTGAAGTAACACTTATCTCCATGGGCGTGATGTTTTTTAATTTCTTGCCGAAACGCATGTTCAATAACTGCAAACAGATGGCGCACCATGGCAAACGCAACTGTCCAAATCCGTACGCAGCACGACCGCCTAAACAACCTACTAAGCCAACCAATGATGAGGTCGATGAGGACGAAGTAGATGAAGACATCAAAGGAGAGGAAACCGAAGAAGACACCGAGGAAGACGAGGAGGATGAACAAGTGTTTTGAGAATACTCGTATTTTTTTGTCATTATAAGAATTTTTTGTTTTTTTCTGGTTTACACGAAAAACTAATTTTGTACAAATTTTTTTACACATAGCGATGTGTTACGGTGCATTTAACACTATATTTATTTAATACATTTGTTTTTGGTTAGAGTAACATCTCATGTGTGTCAGAGTAACACTATTCGTCTGTTACAGTAACAGAAACAATGCATTGAAGTAACTGAAGACAGCAGCGTTGTTTAGACCAAATCATTGCCAAAGTAATTGGGGATAACTTGGATTGGTTCCATTCATTGACAAAGTACCAACATTTGTTCTTCAAAAAACAATATATAATGCGTCAGAGGAATTGATTGCAATATCATTGTGAAAACACCACTAATAACTTAAAGTAACATAAGTTGTTCATTAAAGTAACATTTACAGTGTTTCGGTGTAACACACAGATTGTGAGACCAAAGAAAATTGGGTTAACTTCAGTAATCCCCATAGTAACCCAGCAGTAAATTAAAGTAATAGGTACAACTAGTCAGTGTAACAGAGTTTAACAGCTTCAATGCCTTTGTGATACTCAAAATACCAATGTAATTAGACAGGTAACTAAAGAATACAAACCATTAATTCGTAGTTAGAAAAGAGATGACATGATTCAGTAAACACGTTATTTTTTTCGGCCCTTTGTTGGCTTGCTCTTGGGAGCGTCGATGATCTTTTGTCTAGCGTCCGCATACTTGTCTACGTTTTCCAACAATTGCGATCGCACCTTGTTCTTGTCTGCCAATAGAAGTGTGGCTGCAAGTTGGACCACCAGATATTGTCTGTTGACCTTCCTCTCGAGGTCTATGTGGTGGAATGTACGGCCCTCGTACATCAACATGTGTATCATAAGGAAAATTCCCGACTCGTCCCAGGTTACGCCATAAGTGTAAAGTAAACGTACAGCTAATACGCGTTAAAGTAACATAAATATAGAACAGAGAGTAACAAATTAAAGTAACAAGTCTTCTGGATTACAGTAACAAAATTCATTCTTCAAAGTAACACCATAAGTGTTACATTAACACCATAAAATGCAACACAGATGGAAAGCATTAAAGTAACACAAATAAAGTGTTAGGGTAACATAAGAAGCAAATTAGAGTAACAAATAAACATAATTGAGTGTACCAGTTTACAAGGATTCAAAGTATCACGAAGATGAGAGTTAGAGTAACACGTCTTCTGCATTATAGTAACACATGGTCGACTTTGAAATAACACCATACATGCGTGTGACACAATAACACCTCAAGTTTATTATAGTAACAGCGTATGGGCATTAAAGTAACATTCGAAATATGTTCCTCTGCAGTTGAATTCAATTACACGAAATTAAAAATAAGAAGCGAAGCACAGCAAAGTGAAAACCCAGATACCACAACAGTCTTTAGTGAAAACAATTAATTATAGGGCACAAACACATCAAAGTTAATCAATCAATAATTAGCGAAAAAATTAATGAAATCAAACAAAGATGTAAAGTAAACCTAGTTCTTCAGTAAAACAATCGAGTATATATTAGCGAGTTACCTTGATGATTATGTTTGCTAAAGTTAGAAAGCTACTTCAATATAACCTTGCTCGAGTTGAAGGTGAGCGATTGAGTTGAGTTGAGCGATTGAGTGCTCGGGTGTGCTTGAGTTGAGCGAAAAAATTGAATAAGATGAGAGATGATGAAGGTGAAGGGTTTTTGTGTTAGGCGGGTGTTTGAATGAAAAAAATGAATGAGATGAGAGAAAAGAAGATATCAGTTGACGATAATCTAGGGAGGAGAGATGATTTTCTCATATTATTTCCAAAATATGGTAGTTACTATCTTAATTACTACATGCAATCTCAATCATTCATCCTCTTTAGATCAATGGATAAGAATAGGACTCATGGACTTAAAAAAGAAAAAGGGACTCACTTGATCCTCTCTCTCTCTCTCTCTCTCTCTCTCTCTCTCTCTCTCTCTCTCTCTCCCTCTCCCTCTCTCTCTCTCTCTCTGTATATATATATATATATATATATATTAAAAAAATTATTTAACGAGAATAATATCAACTTAAGGGTATCTTCTCAAAATAATATCAATTTCATTTAATATGAGAATAATATGTATCATTGACTAGTTAACTCATAACAATATTAGTGACTTTTTAATCTGTTACATTAGGCAACCTAACTCATTTTTAATCGATTCAATGAATTAACAGTCTGAAAGTGATTGATTGAAGATTAAGATGAAGAACAGGAGAAAAACATTAATCGAGGATAATGATTAAGTGCTTCGTATACTGACAATAATGAAGAGAGTGATGAAATATGAAATTTAATTAAAGCAAAAAACTGAATGAAGTTGGACGGATTCTTTAATTAAAGCAAAACACTGATTGAAGTTGGACGGATTCACTAGGTAACAAGTCACTAATATTGTGTTATTCTCAGATTAAATTAAATCGGTATTATTTTGAGAAGACGTCTTATAGTTGGTATTATTATCGTTAAATAACCCTTTATTTAATTTTATTTTGCCTTTATTTAATTTCATATTCCATCACTCTCTTCATTATTGTCATTGTACGGAGCACTAAATCTTCATCCTCCATATCGTCCTCTTTCTTCATCTTCGTCTTCAATCAATCACTTTCAAATTGTTAATTCATCGAATCAGTTAAAAATGAGTTAGATTACCTAATGTAGACGGTTAAAAAGTCTCTAATACTGTTCTTGAAAAACTCGTACAATCATACGTATTTTTCTCAGATTAAATGAAATTCATATTATTATTCTGAGAAAACACCATATAATTAGTAATATTCTCAATAAATAACCTTATTAAAAAAAATAGGGTTATTTAACAACAATCATACCAACTATAGGGCGTCTTCCCAAAATAATATCAATTTTAAAAAATCTGAGAATAATACGTATTATTGAAGTAGTTAAACGAGAGTAGTATGGGTGACCGGTTACCTGTAGAACCCTTCCACCTTCCTTTTTCACCTTTAATTTTATTTAACGACAATAATATCAACTATAGGGCGTCTTCCGAAAATAATTCCAATTATAATAAATCTGAGAATAATACATATTTTTGGAGTAGTTAAATCAGAGTAGTATAGATGACCAGTTAACGATAGAACTCGTTCACCTTGCTTTTTCGCCTTTAATTTGTTTAATGTTCACTCTTTTTCACTTACTCAGTATACGAGGCATTAAAGGTCATTAACGTCTTCGGTCTTCCTCTTCCTTCAACATCACCAAATCTGACTAACAACACAATCCTATACCAAAATCAACACGTTAATCTAAACGAAACTTATAGAAAAAAACGGAAGAAGGATGAAGGGTAATGGAGAGAGAGGATGAAGGAGAAGAGTAAGGAGGAGTAGACTTGAGAAAACTGACCCGACCCGAAAAAGCAAAACCGAAACCGACCCGACACCCGAACCGTAGCATGATGACCCGAGCTAACCCGAAACTGACCCGACTATTATTATAGAAAATTAGTCGATATCCTTAAAAAGGTTGAAAACAGCAAACCCGAGAATGACCCGAACCCGAAATTATCCGACCCAACCCGAAGTCAACCCGATTATTAAAACCCAAAAGTGACTTCACCCAAAGCTGACCCGACACAGTTCACCCGTTATCCGTGTCTAAGGAGGAGGATGGAGGATGAGTAGCAGGTTAAATATTAATTAGGTGACCTGATGTAGCAGGTTATAAATTCACTTATACTACTCTTGTTTAACTACTCCAATAATACGTATTATTCTCAGATTTATTGAAATTGGTATTATTTTGGCAAGACGCCCTATAGTTGGTATTATTGTTGTTAAATAACCCAAAAAAATAAGTAATTTGTACAACGAGGTTTTACCCGCTGCACAAAACCTTCCCTCCAATTTTTGCAAGCGCCCAGTTATACCTTCTATAACGGGTTTTATCCGTTGTAAAATGTTTATACAACGAGTTTTTATATATGAAAATTAAC
Source organism: Agrostemma githago (assembly GCA_958450325.1). Classification (NCBI taxonomy): domain Eukaryota; kingdom Viridiplantae; phylum Streptophyta; class Magnoliopsida; order Caryophyllales; family Caryophyllaceae; genus Agrostemma; species Agrostemma githago. The sequence goes on along the minus strand of OY288258.1, from coordinate 51,790,986 downwards.
TCGTTGTACGTAGAAACTTTCTACCATGGACGCTTATACGACGCCCGTTTTTTCTTTTACAACGGTTAACGTCCGTTGTAGTTTACTGAATTTCTTGTAGTGCATTATTCGTACGCTATATATTTGCGAAGACCGCTAATAATGAAGCGAGATATATCTATCTTACGATTAAAACGAATCAATTATCACTTTAGATAAGTAGGACTAGCCTTGACAAAGCTAACCCGGCCCAACACTAGAACTGAAGATCCGAAGTTGACCCATAACCCAAATTGACCCGACTATTATTATAGTAGTAAACGGATCGATACCCCTAAAAAAGTTGAAAATAGCAAACCTGAAAATGGCCTAACACGAAATGACCCGGCCAGACCCGAAACCAACCTGATTTCTATAACCTGAAAGTGACCCAACCTGAAGTTGGCCGACCTGACCCCGACCCGACCCGGTTGACCATTTTGGCAACTAGTTGTTTAGATAGGCCGTAGGACAACACTTGTGTTAATTCGCACGTTTTCATCTGACCTATTTTATAGGCCCAAAAATTAAGAGACGATTTCTCAATTATTTTATCGAGAAACTTTCCATGGGATGATAAGAAAGTGTTAGGTAAATTTAAATTTTCATATGTTGTGTCTTCACTAATCTAGTGGAAAATGATATACCGTAGATCTACTATTCTACTCCATCTATATTCTATATGCATGTCGCATTAAAAGAGGGTTACTGTTTATTAACGATGAATTAAGGGATGATATGTAAGCATAACTTGACACAAGATCCAAGAAACAATCTGCCCACTTACTTTCAAATTTCAATAAGGATAAAAAAAAAAACAAATAATGTGACATATGCTTTTATAAAATAAAAAAGACGGGAAATAGTGCAAAACGAATGAATAAAGTTGGTTAAGTGAGCCCAATAATCAACAAAAGACTAGCCGTTTCCTTTTCCTTTCTTTTAACTAAAGACTGCAAAAGTTAAGCTGTGGAAACTTTGTCTACATTTCTTCTAATCTTTTCTTTTTCAAATTATTTGTATATAATGTACTCTTGTAATATCCATTCCTTTTTTATATTCTATTTCTATAACAATAAGGGTGGTGTGGAAGCTTGTCCTGTGTAGTGCCACAATTTTGGTACTAGCAAAAGTTGTAATGAAAGTGTAAAGATGTATTGCCTTTCAAAAAATTTATTTTATTTTATTTTATTTTAGGATTATTTAACAAGAATAATCCGAACTATAGGTCGTCTTTTCAAAATAAACTCAACTTCATTTAATATGAGAATAAATCCATATATTAAACATATCATATAAAAATAGAACTAGGTATGTACCCCGTGAAATTCACGGGATTATCTGTTTCAACTTCTTTATTGTATTGGTAATATATTTCTCATCAAGTGTTGTCAAATACTCCGTAATTCAGCTAAATTTTTTGTCATGGGTGATCTTACGAAATTCATATAAAGTCAGTAGTTAATCTTACAAAATTAAAGGAAATTATCAAAAAATAAAGCAAATGAAATGTAAAACAAAATTCTCAATTATTTGTATTTCTTCATTATTTTATACTCCTATTATTTTTTTAGTTTTAATATTGAGTTTTTAATGCTAAGTAATGTAATTATTCATATTAACTTTGACTTATCATTAATTACGACAAAAGTTGTGTTTGTCATTTCTTAATTTTTTTTAGAAAACTATCAAGCTTTATTAAAAATAATAAATTATGCATAGGTGAAATATTAAGTTGTGTCTGTCATTTAATTTCCTTACAAATTTTTTTATTGATTAATTAGACTCAAATACTTGTCATCTTAGTATGTTACTTTGATTAACACTTTGCAAATTTTTCTTAATATTAAAATTTGATTGTTAAGACAAAAGTAGATGAAAAGGTAACCTCCAAATGATTAAGTTAGTTTTTTTTTTTTTTCAAAAATATTTAATTTTTATCGTAACAATAAATTATTTATAATAAAAATATCAAAATTTATTAAGCATAAATTTAAGTAAAAAAAAATTAAACCATCCGCCACGTGGAATTATTTTTTTAAATGCATAAAAAAGCTTTTACTAATATATATAGATTATAAATATATCTAATAAAAAATTTAATAATATATTTTTTTAATAAAAGGCAAATGAAAAGTTTTGATTAATATTTTTAATGTTTTAATGGAAGAGGCAAAAGTCACTCAGTAAAAACTTGATGAGGGAAGAAAACCTTTTAACTATATTTCATAGATGCAAAAATAAAATATAAAATAAAGCATGTAATAAAAATTTTAATAGGTGAAGCAACAAAATATAGTATAAATTAGCTAGTTCAATATGAAGTTCTTAATACTAAATAATCTAATTATTCACATTAAATTTGATTTATTATCATTACGACAAAAGTGAATTAAAGGACAAAACAACCAAACTATTATTTTTTTTTAGAAAATTATTACATTTTCTTATGAATAATACATTATGCTTAAATGAAAAATTAAGTTTTGTTTATCATTTCCTTGTTATTTTTTTATTGTTGATTTACATTTGGACTAAAATATTAAATGCATTACCCAAATAATTGTAATCTTTAATATGCTACTTTGATTAACATTTAAATTTGTAACTTCTTCTTAATCATATTTGTAAATTTCTTCAAATTTGAATATACTAGTTGCGCGGCCGCGCGGTGTCCGGGGCGGTAATGGTGAAGTAGGTGGCCGTGTGGGGACAGCCGGGCCGGCAGCCGTGTCGGTATAGTTTGGGGGATTTTCGTGGTGTACTTAAAAGTGTCCGCGGAGGCGGAGCGGCAGATACAGCGCTCCGCATAAAATCTAAAGAGGCTGACATAAACCAACTCGAGAGATAATAGGCGCGGCAAAGTTTTCAGAAAGTTGACATAGATCGCACAAGGGGATTCGAAATGCTAGAATTCCTTAAAACAGAACTAAATACCTAGGTCCAAATTTAGAGAAGTCTAGTGAATTAGATGAAAAGTAATTAGTAGTTGCCACTGCTGCTGCTGTTGGTGCTGTTCTTATGCTTCGCTAAAGTCCTAGGAAATTAGTTTCTGGGTATAAGTTCAGGATTTCAGTGTGCACAGCGTCTAAGTCGAACGTGCTACCGCGACGTGCTGCAGCCTCTGCGCTCGCCTTCAGCACAGCAGGTATGAACCGATACTGCGCATTCTCTAGCAGATATGCGCTGTCTTCACGGGTTGCGGCCCACAGATGTATGTACCTGAGCGTTGCTGTATCGTCGCCCACTTGTGCCCTCCCGCAGCCCGCTTTTTCGAAAAGGTGTGACAGCTTAATGGCAGGCCAGTATTTGTCCATACCCTCCTCAAACTCCAGCACTACAGCATTTGCGGAAGCGAACCTCAGGTGTCTGGTTACTGGTTCGAACCTCGCAATTGTGTAACCCAAGCCTCTTAGCGTGTCCTTCAAAGCCATGTGATGCTACGCTGCTGTCTGACTGGACCGTATGCGATAAGGCAAGTCGTCAACTATCCAGCGAGCAGGGTATGCGTATTCACATACAAGACCTTCTACGTCATTCGTGCCTTCCATACATGCGTTCTGTGCTGCTGTTCTGTTGGACATCAGTTCCGATAAACCTGCAAAGAAGCGCAGCACCTGAGTGAACTCAAGCCACTCAAAGATCGAGTAAGTCCAGTTCAGTCAAGGCGCTGCTTAGAAGTCTTTGAGTGCGGGAGCATAGTGCAACACATAAAATAGGCAAACGGTGAACACACAGAGGCACAATGACCTTTTCTGTGCTAGCGATGCTGCTTTCTCTTCATTGTGGATGCTCTAAACAGTTAATTGCGGACTCTAAAATTATAACTTTAATTTAATCTATGCAGGTAGTAAGGAGACGACAAGAGTACAAACAGAAGCGTGGGAGTATAGCAGTGGACGTGCAATGCTTACTTAATTGGGCATATATCATGTCGCTGAAGCAGTAAAACCAACATTCTAATCCAACAATAATTCAAGATTATAAATCATCATGGAATAAAACCCAATATTCCCAACATATTGACAAGTTGTGGCAAGGATGAAAGTTTGCGGGCGATGGCTGCAGTTGTTCAAATCCGTCACAGAGAAATGTGCGGGTGGCGCATGCCCATGGTGCCTACGTGAGGTGGATCACAGTGCGAGCCCCACCCTCTTTTGGAGTATGGTAAAGGTGGCGGCGCAATCCACATTTTTGCGGGCCAATTTGGTCACTACTACTTAATTAAACTCTGAGTTCCCTATTTTTTCAAAGAGAATTTCATGTACAATGTACCCATGCCAAACCCTAGTAATAGCTGGATCCTCCCCATACCCTAAAAAGGGCAAACTTCAATCACATAACCTACAAAATACTAATTCTCTCCTTAATAGTCTGTCCGTTTAGAGCTTCATGGAGAGTTCCACTCTGGACAAACTATTCTGAAAACCGAAGGATCAAATAATGATAAAACGGAGGGAAGAGATCGCCAATTTGTATCGACATTTTTTTTCAAGATGCAAAGAGACGCTGGAAAAAAGGGAGGAATTTGAGGGAGAAGGATATGTAAAGATTCGAACAAAACACCTGAGAATATCACCGAAGATCTCAAACTATAAAAGTGACCCCATAGATCATAATTTGACACAAATGAAAGGTGAAAACAATCCAAATCACGGCATGAGTCATAAATGAACATAAAGCAAAGCTCAGAAACAATCAAATTACAATAACAGGTTACAAAAAAATTGAAACCAGTTTAGAGCAGCACAGATCAGCAGAATAGCGGAAAGCTTTAAACACTAAAGGTCAAGGTTTACATAAACCAACAAAGTGAGTGGAGATAACACCAGGTGCATTGGAGGTGAAGTATGTGATAATGGACTACAGGGACACGCGGCCTATGGTGCGGATACTAAGCAGTTGAAATTGGAGAGTAAGGTAAGAACGGAAGTGAGTGGGAAGACATACCGGATGCGGTGCGAAGAAATTTCTGGCGTACCTATTCCTGATTTCCGCTAGCGCTGTCTAGCCTATCGCGTTGCATTGGAGCTGAAAGTAGAGTGTGTGAGGGAGGGACGGTGGAGTTAAAGACTTGTTTGGTGTGGGGTTTGGTGGTAGGTACGCTTTAAATGAGGGGATTAGTTGGTTGGTGGCAGAATTAGTAGTTTTCTGAATTTTCTTTTATTTGGGTTTTTAAGTGTAGTGGGACAGAAAAGAGTGGTGCAGTATTTTTTGTGTTGAATTTTGGGTATTGAGTGGTCCAGCGGTACAGAGTGGTGGCGTTTTTTTTAGGGGACATTGGGCAATTTTCTTTCGCGACCTAAGTATTAGATTCTGTTTATTCCGGTCCTTAGAAGGAGTCAGAGTCGACCTAAGGTTCGTGTCTTGTATCCCAACCAAAGACGATAAGGAAGCCCAATATAACAGAAGTTCTGACTTGGGAGACATGCTGAAACTCACACCCCCATCTAAGCAGTTTCGGAGATAGCATACAAGGGCAAAACTCTTGTCGTAGGACATACTAACCTATGAATGAGAAGCACGAAATAAAACGAAATAGGGCTCGATGCAAATAAGTGTACATCAAAGATGGCATGAATTGATTAATAAACGTGTTTGGAACACTGTACATGAGCTGAAATCGTGAAAATGCAACATCAGTAACAGAAACCAAAGAAATAAAAGTAAAGATGAGGAACACAGAGAGAAGAGAGACAAGAAAATGTAGGAAGCGGACTGTGGTAACAGCACACCCACTGCTGCTCTTGCTGCTTTTAAGGTTCGGGCACTAAGAAGCGGAAAGTAGAGAGGCACTAAAAACAGTAGTCAAACCAATGGTCTACAAACCCCTAAATAGAGGGAGTCAAGGGGATGAAGTAGGTGGCCGTGTGGGGACGGCCGGGCAGCCGTGTCGGTATAGGTTGGGGGCTTTTCGTGGTGTAGTGAAAAGTGTCCGCGGAGGCGGAGCGGCAGATACAACAGACCGCATAAAATCCAAAGAGGCTGAGATAAACCAACTCAAGAGACACGAGGCGCCGCAAAGTTTTCAGAAAGTTGACATAGATCGCACAAGGGGAGTCGAAATGCTAGAATTCCTTAAAACAGAAGTAAATACCTAAGTCGAAGTTTAAAAAAGTTTAGTGAATCAGATGAAGAGTAATTAGTAGTTGCTATTGCTGCTTCTGCTACTGCTGCTGCTGGTGCTGTTCCTAGGCTTCGCTACAGGTCCTAAGAATATAGTTTCTGGGTATATTTTCAGGATTTCAGTGTGCACAACGTCGAAGTCGAACATGCTAGCACAACGTGCTGCAGCCTCTGCGCTCGCCTTCAGTTCAGCAGGTATGAACCGATACTGCGCATTCTTTGGCAAATATGCGCTGTCTTCACGGGTTGCGGCCCACAGATGTATGTACCTGAATGTTGTTGTATCATCGCCTACCTGCGCCTTTCCACAGCCCGCTTTTTCGAAAAGACGTGACAGCTTAATGGCAGCCCAGTATTTGTTCATACCCTCCTCAAACTCCAGCACTACAGCGTTTGCGAAAGCGAAGCCCGGGTGCCTGGTTACTGGTTCGAAGCTCGCAATTGGGTAACCCAAGTCTCTTAGCGTGTCCTTGAAAGCCATGTGACGCTGTGCTGCTGTCCGACTGGACCGTATGCGAAAAGGCAAGTCGTCGACTATCCAGCAAGTAGGGTATGCGTATTCACATACAGGACCTTCTATGTCATTCGCGCCTTCCATACCTGCGTTCTGTGCTGGTGTTCTGTTGGACATCAGTTCCAGATGTCCCACTGATTTCCGGTGAATGGCGATAGACCTGCAAGGAAGCGTAGCACCAGAGTGAAATCAGGGCACTCAAAAATCGAGTGAGTCCAGTTCAGTCAAGGCGGAGCTTAGAAATCTTTGAGTATGGGAGCATAGTGCGGCACATAAAACAGGCAAACGGTGAACACATAGAGGCATAATGACCTTTTCTGTGTTGGCAATGTTACTTTCTCTTCATTGTAGATGCTCTAAACAGTTTATTGCCGACTCTAAAATTATAACTTCAATTTAATCTATGCAGCTAGTAAGGAGACGACAAGATTATAAACAGAAGCGTGGGAGTATAGCAGTGGACATGCATTGCTTATTTACTGCGCATATATCATGTCGCTGAAGCAGTAAAACCAACATACGAATCCAAAAAAAATTAAACTTTATAAATCATTAAGGAATAAAACCCAATATTCCCAAAATATTAACAGGTCGTGGCAAGGGTGAAAGTTTGTGGGCGATTCTTGCAGTTGTTCAAATCCGTCACAGAGAAATGTGCGGGTGATTTTTTTGGAGGGTCTTTGTGGCCGCATGTACCTGAAACACCAGGTGCATTGGAGGTGAAGTATGTGACAATCGCCTACAGGGGCACGCGGCCTATGGTGCGGGTACTGAACAGCCTAAAGTAGAGAGTAAGGTAGGCACGGAAGTGAGTGGGAAGACATACCGGATTTAGTGGTAAGATATAATCCCTAGTCTTCGATCAATTCATCTGATATAATCCCAAAATCCACAACCTGAAAGAGAAAAAAAAAGCAACATCAGTGGAAAAAAAATCCAAGCCACACAATGAAACAAGCAAAATTGTACACAGATTAGACATAAACAAACAAAACCCAAACCTGATTTCCGGTAGCGCTGCCTGGCCTGTGGAGCTGAAAGTAGAGTGTGTGAGGGAAGGACGGTGGAGTTAAAGACTTGTTTGGTGTGGGGTTTGGTGGTAGGTACGCTTTAAATGAGGGGGTTAGTTGGTTGGTGGCAGAATTAGTAATGTTCTGAATGTGCTTTTAGTTGGCCTTTTCAGTGTAGTGGACAGAGCGGTGGCGTTTTTTTTTTTTGGAAAGCGGGCAATTTTCTTTCGCGGCCTAACTATCAGATTCGATTTATTCCGCTCCTTAGAATATATATATATATATATATATATATATATATATATATATATATATATATATATATATATATATATTGTCTTGTATCCCAATAAAAGACGATAAGGAAGCCTAATCTAACAAACGTCCTGAGTAATCTTTAAAACTGAACTATTTAACACAATCAAAGCTTCAGAGAAAAGAGAAATGGTTCTACAGGAAATTATATGACCTTAAATTATTCAGAAAAAACTGAGGTGTAAATAAATTGTCTGAGAAATCAGAGGACGAGTAACTGGCATTTGTCTATGTCTCCGTGTCTAAACAGTCTGTGCTAGTAGCACCCTTGCTGTCGCGCACGCCTTCGTCACGCTTTCGAACGTTCCACATATATAATTCGGGGTATAAGTTGAGGACTTCTATGTGCACAGCACTGAATTCCATCACGTCAGCTTTACGTGCCATAGTTTCTGCGCTCAGCTTCGTTGTGCCGGCACAAACAGGTATTGCACATCCTCTGGCAAGTATGCACTGTCTTCACGGGTTGCAACCCACAGGCGAATGCCCCCGAACGTTTCGGTCTGTTCGGCGACCCGTCGCTTCCCGCAGCTCGCTTTCTCGGCAAAGTGCGACAGCCTAACGACAGGCCAGTAGTTGTTCATGCCGTCCTCGAACTCCAATACCATAGCTCTCTTGAAAGCGGGGCACGGGTGTGCGGATATCGGTGCGATCCTGGCAACTGGGTAGCCTAGTCTTCTTAGCGTGGCCCTGAGAGCTGCATGACACCGCGCTGCTGATCGGGTGTTTCGTATGTGGCAAGGCATGTCGGCAACTATCAAGCGAGCGGGGTACGCGTATTCACATACGAGGCGCTCGGTATCTTGCGCGGCTTCTATTCTTCGTGTCTGTGTCCTCCTTCCTTGGCAGTTCCAATTACGTCACGGGATGCGGTTCGAATCTACAGGGTGATGAAAAAAAAATTGCGTACCAGCTTAGCGACAAAGCGAAATCAGGAAGTTTAGTTAAAACAGAAACAGGGAAACTCTAGAGTGTTCAGAGCAAGCACAGGAGGACAATGCAGCACAGAAAACATGCCACCAGCAAACACACAGACGCACAGCGCCCGACGTAGAGGACTAACTTCCGCTGAAGGTCTGTTTTACCGCATGCCCCGAAAACACCAGGCGCAGTGGCGGTAAGGTGTGTCAGCATAGTTGTGGGAACAAGAGTAAAGGCGGAAGCAATTCCATGCTAACAAGCGCAACTCGTGTCTGAGCACATAAGAACCTATGGATGAGAAGCACGAAATAAAACGAAGCAGGGCTTAATGCAAATAAGTCTACATCAAAAATGGCATGGATTGATTAGTTAACGTGTTCGAAGCACTGTACATGAACTGAAATCGTAAAAATGCAACATCAGTAACAGAAACCAAAGAAATAAAAGTAAAGATGAGGAACACAGAGAGAAGAGAGACAAGAAAATGTAGGAAGCGGACTGTGGTAACAGCACACCCACTGCTGCTCTTGCTGCTTTTAAGGTTCGGGCACTAAGAAGCGGAAAGTAGAGAGGCACTAAAAACAGTAGTCAAACCAATGGTCTACAAACCCCTAAATAGAGGGAGTCAAGGGGATGAAGTAGGTGGCCGTGTGGGGACGGCCGGGCAGCCGTGTCGGTATAGGTTGGGGGCTTTTCGTGGTGTAGTGAAAAGTGTCCGCGGAGGCGGAGCGGCAGATACAACAGACCGCATAAAATCCAAAGAGGCTGAGATAAACCAACTCAAGAGACACGAGGCGCCGCAAAGTTTTCAGAAAGTTGACATAGATCGCACAAGGGGAGTCGAAATGCTAGAATTCCTTAAAACAGAAGTAAATACCTAAGTCGAAGTTTAAAAAAGTTTAGTGAATCAGATGAAGAGTAATTAGTAGTTGCTATTGCTGCTTCTGCTACTGCTGCTGCTGGTGCTGTTCCTAGGCTTCGCTACAGGTCCTAAGAATATAGTTTCTGGGTATATTTTCAGGATTTCAGTGTGCACAACGTCGAAGTCGAACATGCTAGCACAACGTGCTGCAGCCTCTGCGCTCGCCTTCAGTTCAGCAGGTATGAACCGATACTGCGCATTCTTTGGCAAATATGCGCTGTCTTCACGGGTTGCGGCCCACAGATGTATGTACCTGAATGTTGTTGTATCATCGCCTACCTGCGCCTTTCCACAGCCCGCTTTTTCGAAAAGACGTGACAGCTTAATGGCAGCCCAGTATTTGTTCATACCCTCCTCAAACTCCAGCACTACAGCGTTTGCGAAAGCGAAGCCCGGGTGCCTGGTTACTGGTTCGAAGCTCGCAATTGGGTAACCCAAGTCTCTTAGCGTGTCCTTGAAAGCCATGTGACGCTGTGCTGCTGTCCGACTGGACCGTATGCGAAAAGGCAAGTCGTCGACTATCCAGCAAGTAGGGTATGCGTATTCACATACAGGACCTTCTATGTCATTCGCGCCTTCCATACCTGCGTTCTGTGCTGGTGTTCTGTTGGACATCAGTTCCAGATGTCCCACTGATTTCCGGTGAATGGCGATAGACCTGCAAGGAAGCGTAGCACCAGAGTGAAATCAGGGCACTCAAAAATCGAGTGAGTCCAGTTCAGTCAAGGCGGAGCTTAGAAATCTTTGAGTATGGGAGCATAGTGCGGCACATAAAACAGGCAAACGGTGAACACATAGAGGCATAATGACCTTTTCTGTGTTGGCAATGTTACTTTCTCTTCATTGTAGATGCTCTAAACAGTTTATTGCCGACTCTAAAATTATAACTTCAATTTAATCTATGCAGCTAGTAAGGAGACGACAAGATTATAAACAGAAGCGTGGGAGTATAGCAGTGGACATGCATTGCTTATTTACTGCGCATATATCATGTCGCTGAAGCAGTAAAACCAACATACGAATCCAAAAAAAATTAAACTTTATAAATCATTAAGGAATAAAACCCAATATTCCCAAAATATTAACAGGTCGTGGCAAGGGTGAAAGTTTGTGGGCGATTCTTGCAGTTGTTCAAATCCGTCACAGAGAAATGTGCGGGTGATTTTTTTGGAGGGTCTTTGTGGCCGCATGTACCTGAAACACCAGGTGCATTGGAGGTGAAGTATGTGACAATCGCCTACAGGGGCACGCGGCCTATGGTGCGGGTACTGAACAGCCTAAAGTAGAGAGTAAGGTAGGCACGGAAGTGAGTGGGAAGACATACCGGATTTAGTGGTAAGATATAATCCCTAGTCTTCGATCAATTCATCTGATATAATCCCAAAATCCACAACCTGAAAGAGAAAAAAAAAGCAACATCAGTGGAAAAAAAATCCAAGCCACACAATGAAACAAGCAAAATTGTACACAGATTAGACATAAACAAACAAAACCCAAACCTGATTTCCGGTAGCGCTGCCTGGCCTGTGGAGCTGAAAGTAGAGTGTGTGAGGGAAGGACGGTGGAGTTAAAGACTTGTTTGGTGTGGGGTTTGGTGGTAGGTACGCTTTAAATGAGGGGGTTAGTTGGTTGGTGGCAGAATTAGTAATGTTCTGAATGTGCTTTTAGTTGGCCTTTTCAGTGTAGTGGACAGAGCGGTGGCGTTTTTTTTTTTTGGAAAGCGGGCAATTTTCTTTCGCGGCCTAACTATCAGATTCGATTTATTCCGCTCCTTAGAATATATATATATATATATATATATATATATATATATATATATATATATATATATATTGTCTTGTATCCCAATAAAAGACGATAAGGAAGCCTAATCTAACAAACGTCCTGAGTAATCTTTAAAACTGAACTATTTAACACAATCAAAGCTTCAGAGAAAAGAGAAATGGTTCTACAGGAAATTATATGACCTTAAATTATTCAGAAAAAACTGAGGTGTAAATAAATTGTCTGAGAAATCAGAGGACGAGTAACTGGCATTTGTCTATGTCTCCGTGTCTAAACAGTCTGTGCTAGTAGCACCCTTGCTGTCGCGCACGCCTTCGTCACGCTTTCGAACGTTCCACATATATAATTCGGGGTATAAGTTGAGGACTTCTATGTGCACAGCACTGAATTCCATCACGTCAGCTTTACGTGCCATAGTTTCTGCGCTCAGCTTCGTTGTGCCGGCACAAACAGGTATTGCACATCCTCTGGCAAGTATGCACTGTCTTCACGGGTTGCAACCCACAGGCGAATGCCCCCGAACGTTTCGGTCTGTTCGGCGACCCGTCGCTTCCCGCAGCTCGCTTTCTCGGCAAAGTGCGACAGCCTAACGACAGGCCAGTAGTTGTTCATGCCGTCCTCGAACTCCAATACCATAGCTCTCTTGAAAGCGGGGCACGGGTGTGCGGATATCGGTGCGATCCTGGCAACTGGGTAGCCTAGTCTTCTTAGCGTGGCCCTGAGAGCTGCATGACACCGCGCTGCTGATCGGGTGTTTCGTATGTGGCAAGGCATGTCGGCAACTATCAAGCGAGCGGGGTACGCGTATTCACATACGAGGCGCTCGGTATCTTGCGCGGCTTCTATTCTTCGTGTCTGTGTCCTCCTTCCTTGGCAGTTCCAATTACGTCACGGGATGCGGTTCGAATCTACAGGGTGATGAAAAAAAAATTGCGTACCAGCTTAGCGACAAAGCGAAATCAGGAAGTTTAGTTAAAACAGAAACAGGGAAACTCTAGAGTGTTCAGAGCAAGCACAGGAGGACAATGCAGCACAGAAAACATGCCACCAGCAAACACACAGACGCACAGCGCCCGACGTAGAGGACTAACTTCCGCTGAAGGTCTGTTTTACCGCATGCCCCGAAAACACCAGGCGCAGTGGCGGTAAGGTGTGTCAGCATAGTTGTGGGAACAAGAGTAAAGGCGGAAGCAATTCCATGCTAACAAGCGCAACTCGTGTCTGAGCACATAAGAACCTATGGATGAGAAGCACGAAATAAAACGAAGCAGGGCTTAATGCAAATAAGTCTACATCAAAAATGGCATGGATTGATTAGTTAACGTGTTCGAAGCACTGTACATGAACTGAAATCGTAAAAATGCAACATTAGTAACAGGATCCAAAGAAATAAAAGCGAAGATGAGGAACACAGAGAGAAGAGAGACAAGAAAATGTAGGAAGCGGATTGTGGTGGCAGCACACCCATTGCTGCTCTTGCTGCTCTTAAGGTTCGGGTACTAAGAAGCGGAAAGTAGAGAGGCACTAAGAACAGTAGTCAGACTAATGGTCTACAAACCCCTAAATTTATCGATACGGAATCGTAAATAGAGGGAGGCCATCAACATCAATAAGCTCACCCTCAAAATCTAACTAATTAGATGATTAGACGATACAAATCAAAAGACCTCAACAAAAAAACCGAAATTGAGTGCTTCGTATAACCTCTTCATTACGATGTGAGTGGGAAGACATACCGGATGTGCTACTGAGAAACTCCTGGGACCACTGTTCTTGATTCCCGGCACCACTGGCTGGCCTACCGTGTTGCATTGGAGGTAAAAAATTATGGCGAGAAGTAGAGTGTGCAAGGGAGAGAGGAGGGAAGTGTGCGCATGTGACTGCGACAGTTGCTTGGTGTGGTTTTTGGTGAGTAGGTAGGGTTTAAATGAGGGGTTTAGCTGGTTGGTGGCGCAATTAGCGGCCCATACACTGGGATTTTTTTTTTGTCTTTTTTTGTTGTTTTGGATTTTATTTTACCTGGCCATTTCGGTGTGGCTAAATGTTACTGAGTGGTACGGTCCGTTGGTATTAGTGTAGGTGTGCTTTTTCTTAGGGGCCACGCGATGTGTGGGACGCCGAAGTGTTCATGTTTGTTTGGGTATGATGAACACAAAGCGAGAAAGGGTCGGAAGTTGAAGGGGATGAATGGGACACCAAACAAGAGTGTTTGCATTAGATTCTATCCATTTCAGTTCTTAGAAAAAGCTAGTTCTGACTTCAGGTCCGTGTTCTGCAACATAACGAAAGCCCTCGAAAAAGGCTTGGCCACCCCCGAGAGCATGCAGTATAACAGGAATAAAGATACCATTCCGGTCATACCATCATCAAATGTAAGGCGCACACCTGTTCCGCATGTCTACTCGAAATATGTGAGAACAGTAACAGCTCTAGCGAATCAGGTGCAGACTCGTGTCCACCGTGCCGTTGTGTCGTAAAAGTGGCCTGCGACACATACTGTAGGCTCAGTAATCTGATGAAGGCATGAAGGCCGCTACTAAGGGACGGTCTATATTACGGGTACGTGTTACCGTGTCGGAGGGTGTTCTCGTACGTGACATAGGTGTCCGGAATGGGGTATCTGGCCTCGGGGTACCATTTTTGAAACGACGTGGGACAGCGAAACGTTGCTGCCCAACTGGCCAGAACACAATTTGCCTGACACCCCGCATATTTCGTGCACGTAGGTTACAGGTGTTTCGAAAGCGACATGTTCCAGGAAACCCACTGTCTGCAAGATTCTCTGAAAAAGGAGGGTGCCTTACGCTGCAAGATTCTCTGAAAAAGGAGGATGCCTTACACTGTGCAGCAGGCTTTTTTTTTGGACTGGAGCACTTGGAACAGAATCTTCACTGCTGTCAGCACCCTAAGTGCTCTATAAATGCAAAGCGCAAGCAAAACGGTGAGTAGGGCTGGCGCACTTATTTGGTGAAAAAAATCAGCATCGAAGACAAAATGTCTAGCAATGGCCGTGTAGTCCATACGGTACAGCGGAAACTGAATGCGATTGCATCTGACGCACCAAAGCTCTATCAGCGACTGAGCATTTTCATGACACCTACGCTGCCAAGACTTAGACTCCTCATGTTAGGGGATACCAGTCAGATTGCACCACCAATCGTAGTGGAACCTGTTTCATACGGTATTTATGTATTGTTGTTACTATCATTCCTGCAGCTGCCGTACAAGCAGTATTTTTTGCATTCATGAGATTATGTCTAACGGTCGATGTTCTCTGTTGTTTTATCGTGCATGTGGGTTCACTCGAAATAGATGTCGTGTGCGAAAGAGAGGCGCTTCTGCAGAGTCTGAAAGAAGAAGTTGTTTTGTTCTTTGGGAGGCTAGAGTCAGTTATCAAGTGGAGCGCGGTGCACGACATCTGTGCTGGCATAGGACGGATCTTCGTGCTACCACCCGATGACCGGGAACTACTCAGCATAATGTACGTGTACTGGGATCACATGGAGGAGCAGTATGAGCAGCTGCTTATGGATCAGGAGCGTCAGGCTCTTGGGTATTTATCTCCCTCCCAAGACAACTGTGGTCGGAACTTCGCCCGAGATTAGGACATGTGTTCAGCGGATGATATATATGAGCAGGTACTACGGTATCCACCATCAGGTTATACTAAGCTAATGTAACGGTGACCTAGTTTCACTATGCTGCACCAGCGTCTTATGTATTGTGTGTTTTTCAAAGCGGTTTGTATTGCCGGCATTGCAGTTTCGTCAGAAATATTGTAAGCAGTATCGTGTCTGTTCTCTACTTACTGTGTTATGTTGGAAAGTGTGATCATGAAGAGCAGACACTCATCATGGTCTTCCTAAATATGTCGCTGTTTTTTGGAAGCGCACCCCGGATGAATGTGTCACTACGCTTTTCACATGTGTCTGATCGAAAACCTTGCTGTTTCAGTTGGGTGAGAGGGGCAAAGGCTGTTTCAGTTATGTATAGCATTAGTGCTGGTTTATTTTTGTTTTCGATAGGTGTCCTTTCGATTTTACTTGAGGTGGAAGAGGACTTCGTTGGCGGCCACTGCAGTCCATTCTCGAACCCAACAATTGGTGTAATTGGATGCTGGAGAAATTTGGCCTGAACTGTTATGGGAACAAATTCATGGGTGAAAAATGCGAAGCAAGTCAAGGGGGCTGGTGTCCCGCAGTCTTTAGTGCACAATCTAGATAGCGTCAGCATCTGCACTGTAGTTGACGTCCCAAATGTGACCGTCTTTTTTGTGCGCGTTTTGTGTTCATGCGTCGAAGGGTAGGAGATTGCGTTGTAGGTTACGTTCCAACTGCGACTGCTTTTTTGTGTACGTTTTATGTTGCTGCGGCTTGTAATCACTTGTCGGGGGGGGGGGGGATTCTTTGGGTTTTTTTCTCTTGGTTCTTTTCAACCATGCTACCTGTCTAGGTAAACTGCCTTTACGTGTACGCTACGGGAACGTCAATAACAAAGATAGAGTTCTTGATTAGTGGATTTTCCGAAACCTACAATGACGTCGCAGAAGGCAAGTACATATCCCGGAGTGTTCGGGGCATGGCAGAACAAGAGTTATTCGAAATAGAATATTAGAAAGAGTGCGTATGCATTGGCATTTCTGGGCCCGCACTACAAAATACTTCAGCAGTCGACGTTTTAGACATCAGGTGATGGATCGCCAACAGCACCGTCATCGTTCGCTGTTGGCTGAATAGTAGCATGCGTGTCTGCACTGGCAGATGCTTCAGGTTCTTGTTGCACTGCAGACTCAGATTCCTCCAGAGGGGGCACCACTGGAACCAGGTCAGCAGTAGGAGGGGTTTCAGTGAGGGCCGGTGGCTGAGGGCCAGGTGCCACAGTGTCTGTTGTAGACTGCGTTACAGGGGAAGATATAACTTGCTTGACCACCCATAGCAGGATCCTATTGCACGCAAGCGTTCCCTTAGGCCCCACTTCGATCTCTGTGGTGCCCTCACGGAGCGCGGTGCTAATCTGCTCGAACGCTGCAAGGTCATCCTAGTGACGCAGAAGAGGTGTGTTAGTGTGTCGCTAGTGGAGACAAGGAATACAGGCAGAACAGTGTGAGGACACTAACCGTGTTTCGGATCCTAAACAGGTCCGCAGCCTGCATGTCAAACAGTTTCTCTACATCTGCTCCAAATGCTGTTAGTGTAAGCACGCCCGAGTTGTCCCTCACTTCAAAATTGAAGGTCACGCTGCACATTTCAGGTGCGTTAGTTAGGATGCAATAGGCGCTTGCTGTAGCTGGCGAACTATTTGCATGCATACCGTGGGATGGAGCTCCAAGATTTCCTAAAGCAGTTCGAGAAAGCAAAGCGGTGGCCTGCTGGCACGTCCACCTTCTTACCGCAGCCTGAGCACCCGAGGTATGCGTTCACCTTTTCGAAGTCTGCATCTTCAATAACAACGGATAGGGTGTGACGCTCTTCCTGCAATGTGTTCCGTTCCTGCAGGAGCAAAGCAAAAACTTCAAATGGGAGTGGTGGGGCTGCCTTTACCTAATCAGTCACCGGTAGATTCCTCACCGTCTTTGCCAAGAGTGCCGCGATAGTGGAGAAGGTTGGGTCCGGATCTGGACTGCGGAGTTGAAGAATGCGACGCTGCATGTCTGACAGGGTCGCTTGGTTCTGTGCCATCCTGCAACAACAATGCGTTAGTGCAAGCTCTTGGACAGTAGCCCGTAAAGAAGGTCAACATTTCTGTGGTGCCAATCTAGTGGGATAGCGTACCATTCTGTCAAGGCAAGAACGACATTTCCAGCCGGATCAATGATGAACTCAGTGGAAGGTGTTGTTGCCATTGAAAATCCTGTTGGATGCAGAAGAGTTACAGTTGTTGGACCTATTCATTTTATGGTTTGAGTAGGATGTGTATTGACACAAGAGGTTTGAGGTTCGACCCTTGTCAAACACATATTCTGGGTTCTCAAAAAACAAAGTCATTCCAGGTATTACACATAAAACGATCGATTTTTACTCATATAATGATCATTTTTCTTTTGTCACTCTATATGACCAACCGTTGTAAAATACGGTATAACTTTGTTTTTAATTCACATCAATGAACTTGTGCTCGAGCTATGTCGAGCAATAAGTAAATCATAATTAAGAAATACGATAACTAATAATTAAGAACACACCTCACTACCGAAGTTACGCAAACCACTTTTCAATACTGAAGGATATTTAGGTAATCAGCAAATGCAGCGGGGCATACCTCTATGAGGTGCGACTCTGAGGGCAGTGAACCCGACAATGTTGAAAGCGTCGGTAGATGATGGTAGCGCCTCAGAACCCTCACGGGAAAGGTCGTGCCACGCCGAAATTGTCAATGGCTGATGGACGCTGCAAATTACACAGTACAGTAGCAGAGGGGTGTTCTTGTCAGACGTGTCAGAATGATTTAGCGGGACGAGCGGTTGTAAGTCTGTTGACAAACCTTTGGTCGACCACAACAATGTCACGGACAAAAATTTCACGCCCATTTGCAGTCACAATCGGCCGCGCTGTGCCCTCAACAAAAAGTAGGATGCCCAGTACATCTGCACAAAGCAAGCAACGCTTATCGGGTGTAGTGGCGAGCAATGTGGGCAGCATATGCATAGATTAAAGAATACAGCATGCAGAACGTCATCTGGGGAGGACTGCATGATAAAGAGGCACACCAAAACCGACGGGCTGAGGCGTACAAGAAAAATAAAAACAACCATATAGGGTGAGGGCGCCTGGCTCACACAGTGGTATGTCTGCAGCCCAAGTGTCAAA
The DNA here is from genome assembly GCA_958450325.1 of Agrostemma githago. NCBI lineage: Eukaryota > Viridiplantae > Streptophyta > Magnoliopsida > Caryophyllales > Caryophyllaceae > Agrostemma > Agrostemma githago. Next base: position 51,772,569 of record OY288258.1, on the reverse strand, counting down.
GACCTCGGCACGTACCGTATTTTTCAGCTGCTCCAGGCACCTTGGGGACTTCTGAGATCAGTATGTAGTCAGGGAGTATTGGGCCAGGCATGTCTGCAATAGGTTGTATCACAGTCTGGTTGCCGAAGCTCATTTGGTAGTTCATCTCTCGCGGGTTTGTTTTCCATCGCTCATCGCATGCCTTGATTGGGGCATTTGTGATTTCGTAGACGCCGTTGTACATAAACGCATCCTTGTACCCGTCCACCTGATCGCCAAACAAAGCACCGCGCATAAGATTCCCCTACAGCAAACACGAAGTAGTGCACATTGGGTCAGGCGTATCTAAAGAGGCTAATCTGGTATTTTCAGAACTTGACTCAGAGAGTACGGCATGACCTTCTCATCTTCAAGAAGCAGACTCTGGTACATTATGCCTTTCTGCGGCGATGTCCGTGGTCGTGCCTTCTCTATGACCTTCACCTTCACTTTGTATGCTTTGCTGCTGCTGTTCAACTCGTTCAGAAAAACCCGCTCCTGCGTCATTGTCTGTCACATCATTGCAGACAGCAAAACAACTTATTATTTTGTTGACGCCATTAAAAATAATAGCAGGAGCACAGAAGTTGAAGGCGCTCTATATTACTGTTTTTCTGTGAGAGTGTCTGTTACTGAAGAGAGGGTGAAGGTGGCTAAGTTGTGTGCACAAAGGGGGGGGGGGTCTGGATTGGTTGGGGCCAACAGTAACACCAACACCTCTTGGAATTTTATTATTAAAAAATTTCAACGAGAAGACGAGAGGAAGATCTGTGAACACACGCTGCGAAAACCGTCAAGAGACAGTTGACACAGTGAAATCCTAGTCTAAGATCCTGCCGCAGGTTTGCCAGTGAGGACGGGAAACTGTGTCTGCAACTCGTAAACTAAAGCACCGTGTTAGCATTCTGAAGGGGAACAGATCCCTAATTTCTATTTCTACAGGAGAGACTCTAGCAGCAGTCGGAGCAGCTGAGCACTACCAGTAAGGTGAAGAGGTAATGGCGTAACTAAGTTTGCCAGGAAGCGAATTTAGAATCAGTTGCAGGTAACAGGTACATATGCAAAATTCGTAAGGGGTCAGTCCCTGCCAGAGAAAAAAACATCTGGTCCTCTAAATGAAGTTGGTCACACAGGCAGACTGTCAGACGTAATGGAAAAAGTAAACCCGAAGGTAACAGCGTCGCAAGCTGATGGGCGAACCAGCAAACCTACGACAGTGCTGCCATAACAAGAGAACAACCACAATCCAAAAAGCGAACAAGCAGCTTTCCACACAAGCCAGACACAAGCCAACAAAACCCAGAAAACCAGACTTGATCGCGCCAGTCACTGGCAGTCTGAGAATCAGTAATTCATTGGTGGATATAAATTTGTAGGCAAACAATCTTATACAAACGAACAAAAGCTATTAAATCAGACAAAATCAGAGGGAAGAAGGTCACATGAAGGAATCCCCCAAAAACATAAATCACGCAAAAGCCGACCTGAATCAATGAAGGCACCGAAATCAATCCAGTCACCTGAAACGAAAGGCAAAAAAGGGAGCATGAATCAAGCATGAAAATCAAACTTTGGGTAGAAAACAGCAGATCATCAGAACCATGGCTATCAAGTATCGAAACTTCTTTAAAAAAACTAAGTAGAGTGGTCTGAAGGAAGTGTGAATACCTAAAGAACATGTGGGTGTGAGTTCTATCCTCTGCTGAACTTGTTACCTAAAGAACTTGCTAACAGGTGGGTATGTTTGTGGTGATGGTGCAACTGAGCTGATACACAGCGCTATAAATACTATTGTTCTAAGAAGTATTTGAGACACTGTAACAGACAGTCTCTGAGATGTCAGTGGTACAGCTGTTGTGACAAGATGTTTGTGGTATTATTTAATTTGGCCGCCCTAAAAAGGTGGGCACCTGTACCTCGGTGCAGGGGTCTGCCACATTGTGTGGGGACACTCAGCGGATGACAGGTATCTGGTAAGTGGATGTATGGAGAGGTTTAGTCTGACCATAAGGGTAGCGAGCTGTGTGGTGGCTGGGGGCTGTGTGGACTGTGCGCGGGCTACGTGCTCGGGCCCGCACGTGCGGACGAGGTTGAACGCAGGGCTGGTCATGTGCCCGGTGTGGGGTAGCGGGTTTACGTTCTCATGTGTGCGGCGCATGCTCATGGTGCCTACGTGGCGTGGATCACGGTGCCAGCCCCACTCTCTTTTGGAGAACGGTAAAGGTGGCGTCGCACATAATGGAAGTCGCAGGATTTGGCCGTTAAAAAAATGACAGGTTACTAAAAATTTGAAACCAGTTTACAGCAGCACAGATCAGCAGAATAGCAGGAAGCTCTAAACACTAAAGGTCAAGAGTAATATAAACCAGCAAAGTGAGTGGAGAAAAAGAACTGTGTGCACAAGGAAGACACGAGCAATCGTGAATTGCTCGAAACCAAAACAACAGGCCACCTGCTGAAAGATACAAGAAAGACGGAAGCAAGGTCCTGGCAGTCAATATGATGGAGCACCTGCTGAAAGGTGATCGTGATATATATTAAGTTCAGTTTGCGTAAGACGTAGGAATTATTTGAAATTGCAGGCGCCGGGGTCAGTATAATCGACTGCACACCGTATTATTTTGTTTTTGTCATCGGTGTGCACACAAAAAGGCAGTCATCTGCGGTACGTAAGTATCGGTGATACATGTCGTGAAGGTCCCACGCCCCTGACTGCCTGTCTCTACAGAATACCCGCTAGACGTAATGCAGTGTACGACACTACATTCTTAACAGAATCTCGGGGTGCATCAACAGCCGGCAATGTGGAGACCACAGTAACCTTGTCTGATCTCCGTGCTCTAGAGAGCGCAACGTACAGTTGGCCTGGTGAGAAGACAGACCTGGGTAAGTAGATAGCGACTTGACTCAGCGTCTGGCCTTGTGACTTGTTTATGGTCATTGCGAAGCTAAGCTTGATAGGGAACTGTGTTCTCTGAAACTGGAATGGGTACTTTGTTGATGGGGCTGGCTGAAGTTTGATTCTAGGAATGAATACGTGCTCGCCCGCGTGATGGCCAGTGCTGGTCACGCATTCGATGAGGTTTGGCGAAAATTGTTTGCAGATTAGACGTGTACCATTGCAAAGACCGAAAGAAGGCAGCAGATTTCGCAGCAGGATAACTGGGCAGCAAACCTTGAGTACAAGGTCGTGTGGACTCATCCCTCCAGGACACAGGCTATTCAGAAACTCCAGAGGGTATATGTTGCACTTATCGTCAAGCATCGAATCGTAGCTCTTGTATGTAACAGGGTCGCCTGGGAATTTTTCGATAAGAGCATTGTTTATTATATCCACATCATCATTCATGGGTGTTAATATCGCCCGCACCGCGAACTCCGCAGCCGTGACAGTCTGCAGTTCCTGTGCCGGGAAAACCATTTCCGTTATGCCAGATAGCGCGTCGGCAGCATTTTCAGTGCACGAATGTCGGACATTAGTTGGGAGACGGATGTACGCGTGTTCTTCCGACTGTAGTTCCCCATTTCCTAAAGAGAGCAGAAACTGTGAAAACAGTGGGTCTTCTAAGGCCCTGATATTCTACGTGAGGCAAAATTTATGCAGCTGTGGCCAGATTGGTGATGCGACGAGGCTAGAAGCGACAACTTCTGCCTGGGATTTCTGCGGCACAACTGGTAGTATCTTCCGGAAATCGCCACCGAATACAACCGTCTTACCTCCAAAGAGCAGCGACGGGTTGCATAGGTCTCTTAGCAGCATGTCAAGGGACTCAACGTTTTCCCTGCGGGCCATTGAAGCCTCATCCCAAATAATTAAGCTTGTTTCTTGGATAAGAGCTGCGGGACTCCCCTGCTTGGGGACGTCACACGCAAGGGAGGCACCTATGTCGATTGGGATCTTGAATCTAGAATGTGCGGTCCTGCCAGAAGGGATGTTCGAGGCAGCAATTCCCGACGTAGCGGTCGGGAGAACAATTTTGCCCATGAGGCGCACTTTGGCGTATAGAGCGTTGTACGGAAATGTTTTCCCAGTTCCTCCTGGGCCGTCTACAAAAAAAGCACCTGGCTTCTGGTTTTGAACATGATCCACAATTACAGTGAACGCAGCGGCCTGCGCTGGATTTAGCAAGTCCCGATTGGAGATGCACTCAGGCGGGATTGGCGTATCCAGCGCGTCGATTATGTCCTTGGTGCGGCGTATGGCGTCGTCTTCATGCTCAAGCAGAGACTGCAGGTCAAAGGAACCGAGAGATTTGCCCATAGCCTCGAGATACTTTTCCACGGACTTCGCAGCTAAATGGGCTGCTTTTGTCATCTGATTGGGGTGTTGCAGCAAAAACTCTGCACACAGAGATGGGAGGTACTTTTCCCATAAGGCCAGAGGGTCCTTCGGCTGGCAGAATATTAGGGTTGTAGCAAATAGGCGTCGGAGACTAGGCGGCATCTGTACGGCACACGCCTCATCCAAGCACAGTTCAATCGTATTATCCTGTTCAAACAAACGCAGGCGCAGAGCAGCGTCCTGAAATGAACTGCACCTTTCCCTATCCACCGTCAGCAGATCATCAAATGACTGTGGGCCAGCAACATGGAGGAGGAGCAGGCGCAGGAAATATCGCTCTCCCTCTGAAGGCGTGACGAACACAATTCTTCCAACAACAGTAACCTTTATCTTTCTCTTGAACCATTTCCTTGCAGAGTAGTCCCACCTGTGCGTTTCTGTGAATCCACCATAGCGGTATCTGGACGTGGGGTTCTCGGCATTGTAGGTGAAGAACTCAGTCAGCGGTGTTTTTGCCCGCTTTTCGTTCGCAAGCACGTCGGACAGCTGTTCGTGAGGTCTCATTCGGATAGTCTGCATGTTGGGCAGATGAACAGGCAACACCATCACATCTGGGTGTATCTCGAATAAATCGAAGGAGAAGATTCTCCACATCGCCTCACACGGCGATACCCATCTCCCCGACTGGAATTGTTCTATTTCGTCAACGGCCCTAGCTTCCCCACTGTCGACAACGTTATATGAGACCTTGTCATGGCCCTTGTAGACATATTTGTAGAGGTACTTGACAACTTGTATCGTCGAGCAGACTTCAACGTTGAGGTGGCAGTCAAACAAGGCGAGTAAGTACGGGTTGTACGGGATCACCCACCGATTGTCGAGCGTTTGTTTACGGACAACAGCTGATTCACCAGAACAAGGGCGACGGTATACTGGGTAGCAGTCCTTGTTGGTCGTTGTGGCTGGCGCAAATGGTTTTGGATAGCCGTACTTGCAACTGCCCATTGTTTTCTTGTGCTTCATACATGCACAGTCAGGGTTGAGTCGACCACAGGGCCCGTGCATCATGTGCTTCAGGACAGATGCGCGCAGGTTGGGGCTCGAAGAAGGCGGTATCTCAGCAGACACGAAACGGTCGAAATCTTCAGGGCCTCGAAGCTTGTGGCCTGGCGCCAATATTATCAGGAGATGGGCGTGTGGCAGGCCTCTTTTCTGGAATTCTACGACTTATATAAACCCGGCAACCTTCCCGAACACATTGTTCACCATGATCTGTTTTTTTAGAGCAAGCAGCTTTGCTCTGAAGACTCGTGCCACCAAATCCGATCTGTTCTGAGGTTCTTCACCTGCATGCAGGGCACTCTTAATCTCAGGCCAGTTTGGGTTGCAAGTCATTGTGATAAATACATCAGGCTTCCCATAGCGCTGCACAAGGGCCATTGAGTTTAGGTATCTCTTTTTCATATCCCTAGGGCCTCCAATATAGCTGGGTGGAAGAATGACCCGTTGCCCGACATTTGCTGCGCTGTTTTCGCCAGACCCAACTGTATCCAGAAGGCCCTGATAGAGGTCAGCTCTTATCGTGTCCTGGTTTAGGCGTAGGAAATCAAGGCGTGAGTTCTCCAGCTTCATGTACATGTCTACGAAGTACTACTGGAAGCATCTCCCTGCTCGTAGCAGCTGGTTACCCGGCCTGGCCTGGAGCTTGTAGCAGTAGTATTCTCTGCACGAAATATTGCGCCCGTCTTTCTGAGCAGGCGGCGTTGAACCTGCGGAAATGGACACTGAACAAGTAAGGACATGCACTCAGGTACGGGGTCAAATAGAACACAGGCGCAGTTTCCAAGACTGTGGTTTATAATAAACAGTAGGGAGCGCCGAAGGCGGCGAGACAAACTACGCTCTGGGTGAGCACTCTGACCACCCGAGGGAGTCATGCAGTCTGCAGTAGTGCAGCATTAAAAAGGGCATAACATACAATCACGCATGGGGCCGAAATTGAAAAAAAACATGTGAAAAGGTGAATAAGTCACCAGCATGCACATCTACTCAGTTGTCGCCATACAATGTGATCGTCAAGGCAAACAACAGCAAACGAAGGTAATTCAGAACACTCGAGAAGGGTCCACAGCTATCGAGCTATCAGACGAAGATAATGCAGGAAAATCAAAAAGGTTTCACAGCATTCAGACTTGCTAATCTGGATACCGTATTCCAAGCAGATTGTTGTGTTCAAATACTGAAGCTCACTTTATCAGCAGAGCCATTCTGTTGAAAGAGCTGCTACACCTGTACAGTGGTTATGAAACTATTGTATGGGTTTTATGAAGACCTGGGCTGCTGTGGTCGGTAAAGATACGTAGAAAAAAAAACACAGAGCACCGTAACTACGAAATGATGTGCAGGGTAGAGCTCGACTTACGAACAGTTTCTGCTTCCAGTAGGGATTCTGCAGTCACCAGTTCCTCTGTATTTTCCGTACTCTGCACAGGGAGAGAGGGCGTGCGAGCATTAGTGGGTCTGCGCTTGAGGCCTGGGTGCTAGCCACATTCACCGTGGGGAAATAGCAGAGGGTACTGAAGCGCATCGTAGCACCCAAAGTGATGTCTTACGCGATGTGTTCTGGAGTCCGTACCGCGAACAACTATGTACGGTCCGTTCGCCTCACCACCAGTACTGCTGTCAGACCAGATAGCCGCGACCTCATCCGCAGTGGGAGCATTATACACCCGCTGATCTAGTCTGGGGTGCTTTTTGATCAGAAACTGTGTGTCTGCGTCGATGTGCAGCTCCCTTAGAGACCTGAAGAACACGGCGTATGGGTTGCGCTCTGTTATTTGCATAAGTATATCCACAATTTCCTGTCGGAGATTAGGCAGAGACCCGAGGCGATTCTGTGCCTCATGCTGGGCATCGTAAAAGTACAACTGCAGATACTTAGGCCGGTCATCATTTGGTAATAGGTTAGGCACGTTGTGGTAGATCTTTCCGTGCAGCTTGAACACATAGATGCCTTTCAACGTCTGCGCGTCGAAGTCCCCGGCGATCGAGCTGAAAGCAAACAGGTTATTGTATATCCGGATATATTTCTGGAAATGGAGCGACAGCTCGTCACGACAAGTGAAGAGAGCGAGGAGCTCGGGTGGGAATTCGACAGGTGGCAACGAAATCGCCCTGCCCTGACAGCAGAACCCCGGAGATTCGTACGCGAACCTCGGTGCAAGGCACTTCGAACAGGCCTGCACAAGCGGCAGTCTGAACTGCGTATCTGGTACAGGCAGATGAGTGGCTGCCGTAGGTGCAGCTGCTTGATTCCTCTGCAGCCGACGTTGTCTCGCCCGGGCACCGGCTGCGGCAGGGCTGCTCTGGGAACTGGAACAGAAATCAGCATGTTAAGACAGTACTGGCATACAATGAAACGGTGCAGCGTTAGTGGCGCAAGTGTATACCTCTGGCCGACCGTTCCCTGCTGCTGGCGGGGAGTGCGATGGACTGGCTGCTGGTGGTCCTAGGTGGAGGTGCATAGGAGAGGGCGCCGACACCTGCAGAGAAAGCGCAGATACCAATGACAGTCCGAAAAAAAAAACAAAAAAAACATCAGGTGCTGGAGTGACCCCCAGAATGACCCAGTTAGAAACAAATCCTTGATATTTCTATGCAGGCATGCGGCTGAACACGGGTAGGGGAAATCCGACAGGGTTGTTGGTGGTCTACACGCGGACATCGCGGGCATCATTTTTCATGTTATTTCGGGGCCTCATGGTGGGTGGAGATTTGGTGCCGGCCTGGAACGTTCAAAGTAAGGGACAGCTAAAATTAAGCTTGGGCAGTGAAGGGTAGGTCGGTTATAGATCCATAGGGACATTCCACCTAAAACAAATGTGCAAGTGGAACATGGAAGGGCTTCCATCAGCAGAGGCGACTGCCACAGTAGAAGTTCCACTTAAATCCGAAACTGAACCTGCGGCACGCCTTCGCAAATGAACATCCTTTCTCACGAAATGGTTACTGTGACTCTGTATTCATATAGCAGAATTCTGTCCGCGTATTACGTGTTACTTAAGTCTATATCGCCTTTCATAATACAATTGTATAACCTGATCATAATTTCTGAATATGGGATACTCGCACTTATGTCTACAGTTCTAGTTTTTTCTTTCTAATGTTCTTTGACATTTTATTTTCTGCGCCACTGTCGAACTTTAGACCACATCCTGGTCAGATATCGCGCGAATGCTTCTGGCGTCGCTGGCTCCAAACTGATTGCGCAATAACAACAGGTTTCTCAACTACACTACGAACAAAGCGGTTTGCGCATAACATACCTTGCAATTGCTCAGCTGGTATCCCCGTCCCTCCTGGAGGCATCTCTGAGGCGGTGGCTGCGTCAGTGTTCCTGCACATACAGGGAAGGTGAGGATTCATCTCGGGGGTGAGTACTGCGAAGCAGTGGACGGCCCGCAGAAAGTTCTAGCGAAACGTACACAGGTGATGGAGGACCAGGTTGCTGTGACGGAGCAGTAGAATGAAGTTCTGCGCAGTGCGCTTCCCCCAGCGGAGAGTGTGCGGGCCCGACACCTGCATCACATGAGCGGCTGCCAGTTAGTCAGAATAAGGCAGAGGTCCGCTAACACACAAATGAAAGCGCAGTGGGTTGCGTGGTAGGTGCAGTGTTCGCGGGTACGATTTTGGAACAACGTACACTGCACGTGTGCTTCTGCAAAGCGCGCTTGTTTTCGGGCGACCTATGCCGACCTGACAAGCGCAAGCGGTCAGCAACTCCTGTCACTAAGTTCGAAGGGAAAATAGGCCGCTGTAAGATAAAATAGGAGCGTACGTGTCATCCGGCGCCGAAGACGGGAAACGTGGTACACCCCGCTTACGCTTTGCGCGACCTGTAGCTGCCATAGGATAGTAAGGGAAGTCGTCGTCTACATCAAAAGTGAGGGCGTCATACACAGAAGTAGGTGCAAGACTAACTCAGCAAGAACGTTCGATAAAAAATTAGAGGAAGAGCTAACCCATCTTTGATCGGGCCTGTTTCTGAATGGGGTCTGGGAAGACACGCTACCGTCCGCGCGGCTGGCTTTCCGAGAACTGCAGCTAGTGCCTGCAAGAAGGGTACTGGTAAGCGAAGCTGTGTCTGTGAATGGCTGTTGGCAGGACAAGTCGGGCCAAACACTGTGGCAAACATCGACGGACTCTGTCGGGAAGAATAGGGCAGTCGAAGGCTCAAATTTCTGGCACAGGGCATTGGCCCTCGCCATCCACAGGTTTCTAAGTCACTGTGGAGCACTTGCGGCAGCGATGAAATAATCGCGTGTCACTGCCTGCGGGTCAATCCCGTTCCAGTTTCTGTGGGAAAGACCGAGTGTCTTACACCAGAGATAATGTGGCTAGTCTACAACGACAGGTGCAAACTCGCAGGGCAATTGCAGCAGAAGAGCACATAACAAAAGCTACAAATTTCCAGAGAGGTATATTTGAAATTGAAATTGCATAGCACATACACAGAACTGAACACAGTGTCGCTGATACAACGCCGAACTCATAGAATATGCAGGGTAAGTGCCGGTCAGTAGTACATCACAAAATCTAGAGTTTGGCGCAGAACTATTTAACACAGAATAAGTAGTAAATCACAAAAGGCAAGAAGTCTACATGCAAAAGTGCGCAACAAAAGTGTTCATGGAACATTGACGACCAAGTCAAAAGTGGACCACAACTGCTTAAGAGCAGCAGACACACAAGCTAGAACTCGGGTAAGTGGAGATAGAACGAAGGAGAGGGCGGTAAGCGCCGCAACTCCGAGACACTAATGACGACAACCTACTGCGCATACCTGCGCTACTTACTAATTAGCCATAACCGCATGCTAGCTGACAGGGCGATGAGAGCAAGAACGGAATCACTTTGCATCGCAGTCGGATGCGACAATTCCCTTCCCTGTGCCCACAATTTTGGTGAGGTCAGGGACTTCGAAGAAAGCTCTGGCGTCGGTGTCGGATGTGACAGCTGCCTTCCCTTTGCCCACAATTTCGGCGAGGTCAGGTACTTCAAAGAATGCTCTAGTGTCTTTCTTGGTTTTCTTTCTCACAGGAGCTGAAGAGCTGCCGCCAGACTGTCTGCGCTTCTTAGGTGGCAGTGGTGGGTATCTGTCCGCAGGCTTCTGGAACGGTGCAGACCGGGGAGTGTGGCAGTCTCCTTCGATGAGCAAGCAGGAGGGTGCCACAGGGTCCTGTATTCCCATGACCCTTTCCCTGGCCGTCAGATAGCTCTCCCGCTCTAAGGCGCACCTAACAGCAGCGTACTTCATATGCGCTGGATTGTAGTTGGCGTCAATAACTTCGATGTTGTGGACAGCGGTGAGGAGGTCAACTGCTTTCCTAGCCACACTGTTCTTCGCGGCAACCAAGTCAGGGTAGGTGTCTCTGAAAATGCAGTTTTCAGAAGGGTGGTGGGATGTGGTGCCGAACATAAGCCATGAGACAAACTCCCCTGGAGCTTGCTCCACCGTCTCCATGGTCGTTGCTGGTATCCCGAAAGCGCGAAAGATGTTGTGTAGAAGGGACACGTTGTCAATGGGGAAGTGTGGGACCGGTAGAGGCTCTGGTGACAAGGGCTGGGCGTTGAAGAACTGGCCTCTAGAGCCATTTCTGAGGCGCTCGAGCGAAGTACGTTTCAGCCTGTACAAGTTTGCAGACCTCTGTAAAGCATTCTGCCTGACTAAAGTTAAGTCCTCAACGACTATCTCAAACAGCTGGATCAGGCCACGGACAGCCTTCTCGCACGCATTCTCACACGAGATTGCGACAGACGGTGCTGGGTTGCCGACGTATAGGTAGGACATCTCCTTGGACTCAGTGTGCACTGTCACATAAACATTGTTAGTACGCTTGTCCAAATAGGTGAACGTGGGCTCCGGAAACTTCAGGAACGTAGCTATCTGATGAAGCAGTGGGCAGAAAGAAATTTTGATTGCTTTGGGTGTGGCGGCCATATTAAATGGTGACGTGATGACGGACGTGCCTGTAAAGTAAAGCAGACGCGAATAGGTCAACGCATCGATTTTCTGACTAAGCATCTACACCCAAACAGGTTCCCGAATCCCGAGCATCTGTTGGATGTAAAACAGATTCAGATGCGCCAGTCCTTACTGGCACAGCAGCGGAACCCTAAATACTCCCATCCCGCTTCAGTAGACCCAGTACATTCTGACTGCACTTCTACCCTTGGAACACCCTAGACCATGGCCGAACTATCGCAACGGACCACATATGTAGGTACAGACACCTAGCCACAACGACCCTTAGCTCTAGACTCTAGGTCCGAATGACTTTGCCAATATTCTAGCGGCATTTGTGGAGACAGGTACACACAGCAGGGCGACTAAGGTCTATATTTGTGGGCACACCAAGTGGAATAAGCAGTAATAGAAGAAAGTACGTGCACGCGGAACGGGTAGATGGGACTGAACAAATTGTGGCATGAATAATTACGACAGGATGTCCAAAATATAGTTGTTGAATTTACAAGGCGTGGCCTACATATGAAGCAAGCTAACTGTGGAAGGCATTTTTAGGAACTACTCTTCTACCAAGTTTGTCGTCCTTTACCAATGGCCTAATCCATGTACTCGGGTGAAGATTTGACTATGGTCGGGTGTCTTATTTCACTCGTGGAATTCATTAGCTCATACAGAGTTATTTCAGCTCAAGGAAACCTCAGTTAAAGACGAAGTTATTGAAAGAAGTAATCAAGAAAAGGCCTTGGGTAGAGGGCAATGAGTGAGAAAGTATAAGCACGAAGACTGTATTTTTGTTTCTAACAAAACTAGGAGAAAGGCAGACAGTTCATGTTCAGCAATCACAGCAGCAGCAAAGTAAAATAAAGGTAGCGACAAAAGACGAGGAGAGAACACTGTGGAAAACATATTGATAAGAGACGTCATTGAAGACCGGCGCTTACCAATTGTTTGGGTGAACGACAGAGCTGAGAACAATAGTATCAGGAGCACAGAAGTTCAAGGCGCTTCGCTCTATATTACTGTTTTTCTGTGAGAGTGTTTGTTACTGAAGAGAGGGTGAAGGTGGCCTCTATATATAGGCGCAGTTGTGGGCACAAAGGAGGTTTTTGGATTTTTTGAGGCCAACAGTAACAGCGACACCTCTTGGAATTTTATTATAAAAAAAAATTACAACGAGTAGACGTGCTCGCTTAGTATTTAGCTAATTGTCGTTCTCTCGGTTTTAAAAGGTGACTCGAAGTAGCAAACAGCAGTGAAGCAAGTGTTGGTCTGAAGTCCTGGGCGTCCATCCAAGAATCGTTACAAATTAACGTTCACGTTGCGATGCATATATTGCTGAACGCTCTGTTAGAAGCTGCGTCCTGGGGACCCCCAGAAACACACAAAGTAGTGAAGTATTTGTTGTTGTAGCGATCTGGGCGGCTACTAATTTCTTAAAAGCAAACCAAAAACTGACAAAGTAATGACTGGGTGTAATGTGCAACGGTTATGTTTGGAGATCGTGGAAAAATCTAGCGCATCACTCGTTTCTGTTTTAGGTGCTAATGTAGACTCGTACTCGCACGGCCAGTAATCTTTTTTCTGCCACTTCTAACTACAATCCTGGGGGGCCTGCCCGCTGCCCGTACGAGCGTCCCCACTGAAGTGCGGCTTCGCCCTCTCGAAGAGGACGTAATCTTGTGGCGTTTCTATCTGTGAGAGCCTAACTGCCTGATTCGTAAGGGCGTGTGTTATCTCACACAACTCTGCACTGGATTTCCGTGTGACTCGCCAGGCCCGGTGTGCTACTGCATCGAACAAACTATTAGCGAACTTCATCGAGTTCTGAGTTTACGCCCACGCCGAGCTCGGCGTACACTTCCGTGGACCGTCGAACCCTGCCTGGCTTGATACTCGTCTGCAGCGGACTACATCCCGGCCCACTGTACGACATAATACGCTGAGCCCATTCCACCCGTTCCGTCCCGAATCTATCTCAAATTACGCTACTGGCCTAGATTGCTCTGGCCCTCGCCAAACAAATCAAAGGTGCGGGCGCATCGCACGCACGCCCACCCGGTGCTGGCCCGAGCCCGTATAAAACAGCGGCGACTCAGACGCGGGCACAGGGAAGCGGAAACAAGGCTCTCCTGCCCCTACTGGATACAACGTAATTTGAAAAGGGAATAGGGACATCATCTCACCCACAAGGACGTTGGGAAAAGTTCGGCCAAAGTACATAGGCAGCCCACAAAGCTTATTTTTTAAATGCTGCTGTCACATACTGCGCACAACTATTCATGACAGCCTACATGAACAATGCTGTGGCAGAGTACTTTCCTGCTGCAACAGTGACAGAAGGGCCCCGCGTCAAATTTTCTGCGGGTTGAGCCCAGCGCCCTTGTACGGAGTATTAGGGTCCAACAGTTGCAATTAGGGTGTGCTAACCATTCTTTCTGATGCTAACCACAACGACGGCACGCATCACCCCGCCAACTAAGGCGTGGTCTTCTCGAGCGCTAGCAGCGGTATTAAATCTAGAACCGGGCGTGGAGGTGTACGGCGCAACCGGCGGACACCTCCCGACGTCTTACGGGGGAAAGAGCTGGGCGACACGCGGTAGCTGGAACACCCCGATGCGCACGAGCTACCCGCAGGCCTGTGTGTGTTAAAGCTGTAGCGCTGTTGGCCCTTGATTCGGCACTCGTCTGCTGGTGGTGGCAGACGAGTGCTTGGTGCGGTCATAAACGTGCCCATGCGGGCTCTGCGCGCAGTCGGGATGGGAGAGGATGCTGTAGCGCATCTACGGACGGTACGCAGGGTTCACAAGAAGTGCGATATATAATACAGTACGAAAGACTGACAGTACTACGCGAACAGGGCACTCTGCGCACAGCGAGAGAGCGCCCACGGCGGCGACGTACAGGGAGGTCCAAAAAAAGGGGCGGCTACATTGTCCATGCTACGCCTAACTACGGCAGCCTCCAAAAGCGAGCTAATCGACGACTACAATATCTCCCGTGCCAAACAATGCGAGAGCAATTTCTGATGCTCTGTGAAACGCACCTTCAGGAATGTCCCCAAAGAAGTCGACGCCGTTTTCAGGGGGGGTGCTGTCAGTAACCTCCAAGTGCGGTGTGTTTGGACCCGTAGCCTGCAGCCTGTGCAGCACTCTCCTGGCCACCATGTTGTCGGTCAGGTAGTAGCGACATCTGCGCGAGACCACAGCACCATCCCTAGTGATAGTTGACACACCACTTTTGTGCTTCCGCCTGAGGGTGCGGCGGTATTCTTCTCGCCACCCAGGCGCGTCCCGGCGCAACAAAAACAGCTGCGACCACCTTTTGCAAACAACCGCCATGGCAGCTCTAATGGACCTCCCGAGCTTGTTGAAGATGTGGTCCATACAGTCCTCGCTCTAAAGAACAGCAGCAGGCGCATAGGAAGACGTACTGCAGAAACTCACTTCGTGATGGTTGCTGTAGACGAATGCCAGTTGCTCAATCTTCTTGCTCCTGATGTCTGCTAAGGCCGCCGCCTTGTCCTCGGCCAAATTGTTTGTCACCCAGCCCCTGCAGAAGTACTTCACCATAGTAGTTTGCAGATACCTGCGGAGCATTGTTCAGCAGGAAGATAAAGGGTCAGTAACAACTCGCATCGATGACAGCGGGCACTGAGGTGCGAGGCACTCGCAGTTATTTTGACTCCATCGGCAATAACGACAGCCGGCTGCATAAAAACGCAACCAGCCATTTCCCTTAGCTGTTAGTGGTAAGCGCAAGTCGCACAAAATTCCTGAGTCGCGTGCATGCATATGAAAGACTAATAGCAGCAACATGGGGAAAGTGGCCCCAGAAAACACAGCCCCTAGACGCTGCAAAGATAGTCAAGCAACCATAGAACCGTAAACCAAACGCAGCAGGACGGCTAAGAAGCACTGACAAGAAAAACAGGAAGACCAAGGCAGAGGGGAGGAACTCATAGCACCTACAGTGCACCGTGCACCAGGTCAACCAGGTTCCCTTCTGGTCTGGTGACACGAGACCTGAGCAAGGCTAAAACACATTTGCGATTGCAAAGGAGCTGAAGAAGGACAATGACATACATGACACACCAATTGACATTGATGTTTGTTAGACGACACGGTTTGGTCTCATGCCAGAGGCCAGAGGTCCAGACACATTCCACATTGACTTAACTGATCGTAAAACCCCGTTCATGGCCACTAAAGCATTTGAAAGGCCAAGCAAACAAACCAACGAACGCACCACAAAAAAGTGCAGACAAAGAGCAAGAAGACAACAGAGGCAGAAAATGACCAACAAAATCAAAGAAAGCACCAAGGAACACTGCGAATAGCAGACTAAAACCCAAAAAAAACAAAGAAAACAGATCTAGATTCACTCTGTTACTATGACAGCGGAGCTGCTGTTGCTGCCAATTTATGACAATAAGAAAAAATTGGAAACCAAGCCTTGGAGCCGTCCTCTCATGGCATGTTAAAAAGTTCGAATCTAGGCAATCAGATGGCAGAGGCTAGAGTGGGACACAATATACACCGAACACGGGACATCAAGACCACGCACGAAATGCAGAACTGGTGTAGATATAACCACAAAGACGGACATGAGGCCAAAACAGAAAGGATAGGGGTAGGGTTCCTCTGTCATGGAGGCATGACTATTGAGCATCACAAAATCTTAAAAATATGTCCCTCAAGAGCAGGTTTCCACATCTTTTCTGGGAAAGTGTAGGTCTCATGGTGCAACATAATAAAGTAGTCAGAAACTGGTATACATAACTGTCCCTCAAGAGCAACAACTGTTTCCAGGATCACCTGAGTCTGGCACTTAAGTGAGGAACGACAAACACTCACCAGTCACAACCCAACCACATAATCCCTGCCTAATTCTTTATTGCGGAGCGCCTGCACAGCTACGCCTGACTATCTACAGTAACATAAGGAAGAACGGCACAGAAACACAACTCTCCGCCGGCTAAAAAAAGTAAACAAAAATGCAGCAATGATCTCAGCTCAAGTCGGTAAGTCTCCATGAACCCATCAAGCCATACCCAGAAGGGGCGTCTAGAAAACAGAGCAGCTAAGTCGCGAAAAACCAAAGAAAAGAAGACACCAAAAGGAAAAGGATCTTATAGCAGATAATCTAAACAGCATGCATGGCAAGCAAGAGGAGCGAGGAAGTGGAAGATTTACCTGGCACATGAGAAGGGGCGAAAGCGGCAGAAGACTTACACTCCCTCTCTCCGTCGGCAGCCAAGACGTCTCAGAGGGCTGACACTCTCTTTTTCCTGCGCTGATCACCGAGGAGATTTCGGGGAAGAGGAGCTTCTGAGGGAAGATTAGTGGCTGAGTGAGCTAGCTAACTGGTAGCATGGGCAGTTGTGAGAGAGGATGATTTCATCCCATGAGAAGGGACAGCAAGGAGTAATAAGTGGTAGTGACTTTTCGTTTTCTGTTTACAGTTTGTGTGTGCACTTGTGGAGGGCGCTCGCTATTGGAGGGAGGGCCGTTCCGCGGGGCGGGTTCTCGTTTTTTTCCATACTATGAGGCGATGTGGGGCGTTGTTTCGGGAGCATAGTACGCGAGACGCGGGAACGTACACAGGGTTTGGGCCGAGAGGACCGAGCGCGACGAGGCCCAGAGTTACCTATGGCCCGTATTCGATTATTTTTCTTTTATACCTTCGTTTGGCATTTTTTGTGTGTTTTTTTTTTGTCATTTTTTTGGCCTAGGGCCGACGGGGTTCTCCGGCCCAGGAACTGTGATGTGATTCATTGGCCGAAGCGTCGTTCGTCAGTGAACGTGCTAGTGCGCGAGGCCGAGGCCGAGGGAGCTGCGCTCAGCCGAGGGCACAGCCGCGCGGTCTGCGCCACGATACTCTCACCGAAAACCTCTATCTGGCGACGGTCGCGGGCAAATTTATGGGTCCGGTAAATATGAGACGCTAACAATATGGTGCTTCCAAATTATCTATTTTACCTTAGAAAGGGGTGAGGGAAGTGACACCCTTTTTTAATATATGGTTACTGTTCATGCATTTAATGCAATGTTGTCATCATGACCCCTACACATACCTAGCCCGGCAGCCCATATTTGATGGGCTTGGGAGTGTGTGGGAAATCTACTGGATTCCCTGCGTCACCTGTAACACGTCGGGCGTATCTGAAAACCGATGTCGTGTGCACTGGCACGCGGGATGGAGTAGGAACATGCTCGTATTTGAGCGTCGTTTGGTCTGCTTCGCATTGGCGAGAACAGGGCCGAAGTGATTCGAGGCTGTGGCCT
This sequence comes from Agrostemma githago, assembly GCA_958450325.1. Lineage (NCBI taxonomy): Eukaryota > Viridiplantae > Streptophyta > Magnoliopsida > Caryophyllales > Caryophyllaceae > Agrostemma > Agrostemma githago. The sequence continues at coordinate 51,754,956 of OY288258.1, read as the reverse complement.
CGTCGGTTCTGACGCGGTGTTTAGTGCATCGTGCGAAACCGCTCGAAGGGTTTTCAACTTAATATGCCCCGAAGAAAACCTGTATTGAAAACGGTTGAACATCCGTCGAGACCAATACGAAACAGTCGCGGAAACCCAAGTCAGCTCAAGCTCCACCGAAGGTGCCTCAAAATTAATATGCCCGAATGACACCTGGAACAGAATATAATCGAGCCAATTGCACAGCAACTGACTGCCCTAATTAATAAATACTTCCTCTTTTCATAAGAAATCGAAGGTGAAAGCAGTGGTGCGGGAGCGAACCCGAACACGATACGCTCCCGAAGAAAACCTGTATTGAAAACGGTTGAACATCCGTCGAGACCCATACGAAACAGTCGCGGAAACCCAAGTCAGCTCAAGCACCACCGAAGGTGCCTCAAAATTAATATGCCCGAATGACACCCGGAATAGAATATAATCGAGCCAATTGCACAGCAACTGACTGCCCTAATTAATAAATACTTCCTCTTTTCATAAGAAATTTGTCAATCCTGGAATGTTCTTCAATTATGTAGTATTATTAATGTGTCAATGGTTCCATAGACCACCACCTGCAGTCTGAATATATAATAACACCAAATTGAACTGGGTATCTTCGAGCGCAAGAAATTGTCGACCCAAGATCTCACCTGACCCGTCACTGCCCAACCCAAGACGTACCCGACTCGACGTAACGTAAGTGTTAAAAGTGCCTAACCGAAATGAACGTAAGCCAAAAATGCAAAGTCCATGGACAATAGGGCACATTCCCACGCAGAGGGCCCTATGTGTGTGCGGCGAGAGTCCGGGCTTCCGCGTGGTTAAGTGCGTGTGCCATGTGTTGTAGACGTAAGCGCTCGGCGCCACCACATGCGGGGGGAAAGTACCGGGTTGCACGCGCCGAGTACAGGTGGTGCGTGGGTGACGTGAACCCGTACAGCGTGTAGGCGGTGTGTGTATGGGTGGTTCAGAGAGCGGTCTGTGGCAGATGCGGGGCGCCGAAGTGTGGGCGGGGACATTGTACGCAGTTTTAGGGTCCTGCAAACGGACGGGCAGCATGCGCTGGCCCCGCGGAATTTGTTACCTGGGCTTACGCCTCCACCCCCGGTGTTCCCTTCGAAACCGAACATTCAACACAGCAGGGCGAAGGCTGAGCAAAGAAAAACCAATTCCGCAAGTCCAAAAAAAAAAACAAATAGACGCTAAAACGTGGCTGCTACATGAAAAACTCTGAGGATGCGTAAGCGAAAAGACGACCTCAGGAAAAGTGGGTAAGAATTTATAGGCCGCGGCATACTAACAACAAGCGAGCAACTGTTCCACGTTGCCAGCGCGCAGGCTTAAACTTGTCGGCATGGTGTATCTATGTAAAGCTAACGCGCCTGAGCAACTCGAAGACGCTAATGGGCAACCGGAAGTCCGCCGCATGGGCAGGGAAAATGTTCCCTTTTTTTCCAGCACCGGCATCCAAAGCCTGGGTGAGAGGGCGTATAATAAGCACCGAAACTTCTGCGCTCGACGTTAGAGCCCCTCCAGATCCAAAGCTGATCTACAAGCAGCTGGGACAAAGACAGCCCCCTGCTTCCACCTGCAATACACGGAGCATCTCTATGTTCACAGGACTGGCAGAAATAGTTGGTATAGGCTGCAAAACTGCTGAAATTAGAGAGGAAAGGAGAGGAAAGAGGAGCAAAGGAAGAGAGGGAGAGGGCGACACAAACTGTTCAGTACGAAACCTCTTAGCATCCCAAAACAGTCCACGTAGTTAAAGCAAAACACAAAACCCCAAAATTTGTAAAATCCCAACACATGACATAATGCTACCGCAACTGTCGGAACCGACCACATAAGCAACGCCGAAGCGCAACTGAGAAAGGAATCGAAAACAAATGACATAAGGGTGACTGCAAATAACTGTACGGCGAAAGCTACCTGAGCAGATCAATGTACTTGAAGCGATCACCTTACCTGAAATGAAAGGGTGAAAACGCAACATTAGTAACAAGAAGCAGAAGAGAGCGAAGTGTAGATGAGGAATAGAGGGAGACGAAAAGGTGGAGGAAGAAAGTGGTAGGCAGGGAAGCGGGAAGAGGCGGAGGAGAGTAATGTGCGCGAAGATGAAAACGACATACACACTGTATTATACTTCAAAGATATGTACCTAATGAAAGGACATTCTAGCTGGCGAACCCTTCAAGAGTCTTATAGAAAGGGAGATCCCTCCAGGTGTCTTAGGTCCAAAAGAACACAGAACGGGGTCTGACTTAGTTATAAAATCAGGCAAATAACGCAAAATGTGTCCATTATATGTATGCAATGGCGTCAAGCAAGTTTCTTTGTCTGAAGAGAAGAGGAGCAATATGACTCACAAGTATTCCGTCCCTCGCATCCTCGATGACCACTCCAGATCTTCCGTGACTTTGAGGTTGCTTAGGCTGTTTGTCATTATCGGGACCTCAATTCTGACCCTTCGAGAACAACAAGGCAACTTCACCTTCAACTTTGCTGCACGAAGAATTCAGCCATGGCCTACGAAAAAAGCAATCGACGATATAAACGGGGGGTTAGCTGCATACACCTTAGGTAGACCACTTTCTGCTCAGCGTCATCCACATGGTCCTACGACGACATCCATATACATCTAAGAGCGACAACAACAGTGACTAATTGGCAAAATCAGAGCTGTACAATAAAGTCAGAGTCGCACAATACCTGCACCACATCATCAGACAGTGAAATGACATCGAGCTGCATGTTAATCAACCCCAAAATCAGAACTCAACATTCCACAGACGGAATAACTTCGCATGGATTTCTCGGTTAATGTTCAGACCGAGCATCAAATTGTGACTCCTATTAGGAGGAAACGAACAAATAACCCATGAGACAAATAGACCAAAGAAATTGAAGACTACAATCGTACAATCGAAAATGCTCCCGATAGACTTCAAAGCCAGCGGTAGTAACCCAGACTAACTCTCGATCCCGATTCCTTTTAGCGAAACCCAACCAAATAACCCATGCAAACACACAAAACGAGGTGGGGCTGATGCAGAGTACGTATATACATACCTCTCCACTTCTCAGCTCAAGTTTAGGTCATCGAGAATATTATTTTTGGGTGGTATTCAGACCAACCTGACTACAACCCGTAAACCAAAATTTGAGAAAGAGAAAGCAAAGAAACCGACACCAGACCAACCTGACTACAACCCGTAAACCAAAACTTGAGAAAGAGAAAGCAAAGAAACCGATAAAAACCTGTGTCAGATAATCTCCAAGCTTGCGCCTGTGGGTTTTCAGTGGGAGAAAATGATTGCTCAAGGCACCTATGGTACCTCTTTTTGTTGTCGCAAAAATGTTCCCCATTCGCAGCTAATTTAGACACCATAGAAGCACAAATGGACAAACAAATGAAGACTTTAGGCTTATTGTGGCCGCACAAAAAAAGCAGAGAACAAGTAGGAGATGTAACCTGCCAGAAAGTTCAAACCTTCCATCTCTAGAAACGAGAACAACAGAAATCAAATATGAGTCACAGACAGCAACCCAGGAAAGAAGAACGATCAGAATTACGTGGATGGATGTTCAACTTACCTGAACCAAATCAAACAAACGGCAAAAAACCATACGGAATTTCTATAGAAGAAGCGAAACCAGTGTCCCGGGTCAGCAATAAACTAATCAAATCGATAAAGGATCACGACCAACTGAAAAAAAGCAACATCGTCAAAACCCCATCGTCAAATCCAAACAACAAACTGACAAGAAATTAGATAAATTACATTGAAAATGAACCTGAATCGATGGAGCGACTTGAATCGGTCGCCTTACCTGACACGAAAGGGAAAAAAAGCAGCATCAGTACGAGAGGAAAAATTAAAACGAAGCCAAGTTCATGACAGTCCACCTGCATCGACGAAGCTACTTGAATCGATCACCTCACCTGAAACGAAAGGGAGTAAAGAAAATGTAAAACGAAGCCAAGAGGAGGAAAAGTTACCTGAGTGGATCGCCTTACCTGAAACGAAAGCGAAAAACAGCGTTCGTTCCTCATTCGAAGCGAATTTAGACACCGTAGAAGCACAAATGAACAAACAAAATGAAGACTTTAGGTTTATTGTGGCAACAAAAAAAAGCAGAGAACAAGTAGGAGTTGTAGCCTGCCAGAAAGTTCAAACCTTCCATCTCTAGAAACAAGAACAACAGAAATCAAATTTGAGTCACAGACAGCAACCCAGAAAAAAAAACGATTGGAATCACCTGGATGGATGTTCAGCGTACCTGAACCAAATGAAACAAACGGCAAAAAGCCATACGGAATTCCTGTAAAAGAAGCGAAACCAGTGTCCCGAGGCAGCAGTAAACTAATCAAATCGATCAAGGACCACGACCAATCGGAAAAAAAACAACACCGTCAAAACACCATCGTCAAATCCAAGCAACAAACTCACAAGAAATAAGATAAATTACATTTAAATAGTACCCCGATGGAGCGACTTGAATCGGCAGAGAACAAGTAGGAGTTGTAGCCTGCCAGAAAGTTCAAACCTTCCATCTTTAGAAACAAGAACAACAGAAATCAAATCTGAGTCACAGACAGCAAGCCAGGGAAAAAAAAAGATCGGAATTACCTGGATGGATGTTCAGCTTACCTGAACCAAATCAAACAAACGGAAAAGAACCATACGGAATTCCTGTAAAAGAAGCGAGACCAGTGTCCCGGGGCAGCAATAAACTAATCAAATCGATAAAGGACCACGACCAATTGAAAAAAACAACATCGTCAAAACCCCATCGTCAAATCCAAACAACAAACTCACAAGAAATTAGATAAATTACATTAAAAATGTACCTGAGTCGATGGAGCGACTTGAATCGGTCGCCTTACCTGAAACGAAAGGGAAAAAACAGCAGCATCAGTACGAGAGAAAAAAATAAAACGAAGCCAAGTTTATGACAGTCCACCTGCATCGGCGAAGCCACTTGAATCGATCACCTCACCTGAAACGAAAGGGAGATAAAAAAATGTAAAACGAAGCCAAGACGAGGAAAAGTTACCTGAGTGGATCACCTTACCTAAATCAGTGTCCTGGGGCAGCAATAAACTGATCAAAGCGATAAAGGACCACGACCAATTGGGAAAAAACAACATCGGCAAACCCCATCGTCAAAGCCAAACAACAAACTCACAAGAAATTAGATAAATTACATTAAAACTGTACCTGAATCGATGGAGCGACTTGAATCGGTCGCCTTATCTGAAACGAAAGGAAAAAAACAGCAGCATCAGCACGAGAGAAAAAAATAAAATGAAGCCAAAGTACGAGAGAAAAAATAAAATGAAGCCATGTTTATGACAGTCCACCTGCATCGACGAAGCCACTTGAATCGATCACCTCACCTGAAACGAAAGGGAGAAAAGAAAATGTAAAACGAAGCCAAGACGACGAAAAGTTACCTGAATGGATCAACTGACCTGAAACGAAAGGGAAAAACAGCGTTCATTCCCATCGGAATTGCACTACCAAATCCACCAAAATCCAACATGATCTTCATTACCAAATTCACGTTCCATCTCCAGATTCCCCCAAATCGAGAAGCAGGAGTGGCAGCGACCCCAAAAAAGAAATAGACAAACAGAATCGTCTGATTATCCACAGAAAATGCAGAGAACACAAGATCATCCAGACCCCATCCTCGAATCTAAACAACAAACTCACAAGAAATTAGATAAATAACACTAAAAATGTACCTGAATCGATGGGGCGACTTGAATCGGCCGCCTCACCTGAAACGAAAGGAAGAAAACAGCAGCATCAGGACGAGAGAAAAAAAATAAAACGAAGCCAAGTTCATGACAGTCCACCTACATTGACAAAGCTACTTGAATCGATCACCTCACCTGAAACGAAAGGGAGTAAAAAAATGTAAAACGAAGCCAAGACGAGGAATAGGTACCTGAATGGATCACCTTACCTGAAACGAAAGGGAAAGACAGTGTTCATTCCCATCAGAAATGCACTACCAAATCCACCAAAATCCAACATGATCTTCATCACCAAATTCACGTTCCACCTCCAGATTCCCTCAAATCGAGAAGCAGGACTGGCGGCGACCCCCAAAAAAAAGAGACAAACAGAATCGCCTGATTATCCATAAAAAGTGCAGAGAACAGAAGATCATCAAAACCCCATTGTCAAATCCAAAAAGAAGATCTAATTAACCCAGGTGGAGGATCGATGTACTTGAAATAGACCAAACAAACTGCAAAAATCCAAAAGATGTACTTGAAACAGATGAATCAAACCGCAGAAACCCAGATGAAATTCGCGTAAAATAAACAGAACTCGTTTCCTAGCACATAATCAACTATAAATCACAGGCACAAAAGCAAACGAAACAAGGGCAGATGCACATAAATTTACATCAGAATTGACCTGAGCTGATCAATTTACTCGAATCGATCACACGACCTAAAATGAAATGGCAAAAAAGCAACATCGGCAGCAACCCCAAAACAGAAAGCAACAGAAAAAATCACCTGATCAGCCGAAGCAGCAGGAGCACCGTCCAGTGAACGATGAGTCACCTGGAAAAGGCAACAGGAGATTGCGAAAAGGCGGAGACTCTGACGCAAAAACAGGATTCAACAAAACACCACCTGCTCATCGAAAGCGCCATCACCGTCACCGCCGGAGGTCCGATCAGCCTCCGCCGCCGCCGTCCGCCGCCAATGGCAAAAAAACAACATCGGCAGCAACCCCAAAACAGAAAGCAACAGAAAAAATCACCTGATCAGCCGAAGCAGCAGGAGCACTGTCCAGTGAACTATGGGTCACCTGGAAAAGGCAACAGGAGATTGCGAAAAGGCGGTGACTCTGACGCAAAATTAGGATTCAACAAAACACCACCTGCTCATCGGAAGCGCCATCACCGTCACCGCCGGAGGTCCGATCAGCCCCCGCCGCCGCCGTCCGCCGCCACCACCCATTTCGTCAACGAGAAACAAGCGCCATAAACGACAACCAAAACCGGAACCCAAAAGACGAAACCAAATCCAGCAAACCCTCTGGATGATCCGACTACCTAAGACGAAAGGGGAGCAAGCAAGATCAGAAAAAGCAAAAACAGACGAAAAAGGGGAGCGAAAAATAAGGGCGATTAGAGAGAGAAGCGAGGAAGGAGAGGAGGGAGAGGAGCAAGGAAGAAGGAATGGACGGGAACGGGGAGGAACAGTGCTTTTATTTTTTTTATTTTTTTTTAGGGTTTACTGTAGTTACTGTAGCTAAGCTACAGTAACTCTAGTTTCTCTCTTTTTAAAGGGTAGAGGATATAAAAGTACACTCTTATGAACACAAAATTCACGAGATTTAAAGTTAACTTGAAATGTATTTATATAATAATCAATATAAAATTCAATTAAAATAAAATTATTATACCTGAAAATTGAGAAATTTCAGATTTGATTATTGGCTTCGCATAAATTCACTAAACAAAAACAAATGCAAAAAGATAAAATTAGTACTAAAATTAGAATCAACGAAGAACATTTACAAAACTGAAGAGAATATTTATAAAATAGAACGAATGTGAATATGAAATCTTAAAATACAAATAATTTTTAACTCTCCATTATACTGATTTTTTAGTTATTAATGATGATAAGGAAGTTCTTCATAATATAGAATATAATTATTCTTATTATTAAATTTGATTATTAAGGCAAAAGTAGATGAAAAGGTGTAACCTACAAATGATTAAGTTTTTGTTATTTTTTTTTAAATCATTCATTTTTTATTAATAACAATAAATTTATGCTAAGTGAAATATTAACTTTTTCCATTGTCTTTAAAAAACTTTGACACATGGAATAAAATTTAATGTTTTAATTTGTCTTTTGAATATATTATATAAACCAATTAGTAAATATAAATTTGTTGTGGTCCTTAATAATGTGATTAATTATATATGAAGATAATGAAAAAATAAATTACAACACATATATATATGCAAAAATTATAATTTTTAAAAAAGATAATTTTTTTGTAAAACATTAAATTGTTAAAAAAAAGAACATGAAAGCATCCGCCACGTGCGCAAAAACTAAATGCATAGCAAAATCTTTTTTGCGATTAAAAAAACTGTAAGTAGTAAAAAATTTATTAATAAAGTAAAATAGCTAAACATATAAAAAAATTATAACTAGGTACGTCACCCGTGAAATTCACGGGATTATCCGCTTTAAAATTGTGTGCGTTGGTTTTTGTAAATCATCCACCAAATCGTTTGGTGAATGTATATACAGAGTAGTTGTCTGAAATTATATGTAAATCGATTTCGTATTTAACGGAATTAAGCATAGTTGAAATGTAGCTTCGATTGCAATAATGATGGTGCTTAAATTTGTAATTAGTGCAGACAATAGTTACCTAGGAAAAATGAATCATCTTTGTTGTAAAGTATTTATCATTCCTTATCAATGAATATTAAGTTTGTGTTGATTGTTATAACAAATACTAAAATAATGGCAAACGAAAAGGTTTCGATCATTCACCAAAAAAAAAAAAGGTTTCGATCAATTAATAATAACATTAATAAGGAATCTAATAAAAGCATAAATTAATACCACATACTAATAACATAACAAATTAGTCCTTACGAAATATTAGATATAAGTTGTAGAAAAATCTGTGATAATTTTTTTTTAAGCGATAATAAAGGTATTACTGAGTAATAAAGTGAATCATATTTGTCGAGAAGTGAAAAACCAAAGTTAAAAAATGGATTAACTTAAACGCAATGAAATTTGAAATCTTTCATTCTCTATGAATGAATATTAATTTTCTATTTGATTATTATAACAATTAATTAATTAAATAAGGGTAACCGAAAAGGATTGGATTGACTGCTCATATAATTAACTCCAAATTTAATAAATAGAATACTTAACATCACATATAATAATACATCAAATTATTAAATAAAAGTAAAGTAATAATGTAACACATTGGAAAATGCAATGGAAAGTATTTGTCATTCCTTATCTATGAATATTAAGTTTTTATTGATTGTTATAACAAATAATAAAATAAGGGCAAACGAAAAGGTTTTGATCAATTAATAATAACATTAATAAGGAATCTAATAAAAGCATAAATTAATACCACATACTAATAACATAACAAATTAGTCCTTACGGAATATTAGATATAAGTTGTAGAAAAATCTGTGATAAAATTTTTTTAAGCGATAATAAAGGCATTACGGAGTAATAAAGTGAATCATATTTGTCGAGAAGTGAAAAACCAAAGTTAAAAATTGGATTAACTTAAACGCAATGAAAATTGAAATCTTTCATTCTCTACGAATGAATATTAGTGTAATTTTCTATTTGATTACTACAACAATTAATTAATTAAATAAGGGTAACCGAAAAGGATTGGATCGACTGCTCATATAATTAACTCCAAATTTAATAAATAGAATACTTAACATCACATATAATAACACAATAAATTAGTAAATAAAAGTAAATTGGGTATAAATTAGTAACGGAGTATTAGATATAAAAGTCTTAGAAAAATATGTGATTTAAAAAATTTAAGCGATAATAAAAAAAAATTATGGAGTAATATAAAACTAATTAAATAAGGGTAACCGAAGAGATTTGAATCAAATGCTCATATAATTAACTCCAAATTTAATAAATAGAACACCTAATATCACATACAATAAGACAACAATTTATTTAAATAAAAGTAAAGTAATAATGTAACACATTGGAAATGCAATGGAAAGTATTGATCATTCTTTATCAATGAATATAAAGTATGTATTTAATAAATAATAAAATAAGGGCAAAGGAAAATGTTTTGATAAATTAATAATAATAAAATTAATAAGGAATCTAATAAAAGGATAAATTAATACAACATACTAATAACATAACAAATTATTAGTCCGGACGGAGAATTAGATATAAAAAGGCGTAGAAAAATATGTGATCTAAAAATTTAAGCGATAATAAATGTATTACGGATATTATGTTTCAGATTTTGTTTTTGTTTAGTGAACTTATGCAAAGCCAATAATCAAGTCTGAAATTTCTCCTTTTTCAGGTATAAAAATTTCATTTTCATTGATTATTTATATAAATATATTTCAAGTTAACTTTAAATATCATGGGTTTTGTGTTCATAAGAGTGTATTTTTTTTATTAATCGAAAATAATAAATTGTGTAATACTATCTTGTATAGCAATAAGAATTTTCATTTGTGAATGTAAAAATAAGTGCAAATTGTTTTCTTTAATAAATTTACTATGACCTACATTTTCAGAAATAACAATCTTTTCTAAAACATTTATTTAATAAATTGTTGTATTATTATATGTGATATTAAGTTTTTTTTTATTAAATGTAATTAATTACATTAGTAATTGACCAAAACCTTTTCATTCACCCTTATTTAATTATTATTTGTTATAATTCATTGATTATTTATATAAATATATTTCAAGTTAACTTTATCTATCATGGGTTTTGTGTTCATAAGAGTGTACCTTTTTTTTTAATTGAAAATAGTAAATTGTGTAATACTACCTTTTATAGCAATAAGAATTTTCATTTGCGAATGTAAAAATCAATGCAAATTGTTTTCATTAATAAATTTATTTGTTTTTATTAACAAATTTATTATGACCTACATTTTCAGAAATCACACTTTTTTCTAAAATTTTTATTTAATAATTTGGTGTAAAATTATATGTGATATTAAGTTTTTTTTCATTAAATATAATTAATTACATTAGTAATTGATCAAAACTTTTTTCATTTACCCTTATGTAATTATTATTTGTTATAATAATGAGTAGAAAATTGATATTCATTATTGATAAGGAATGTAAATTTCATTTGAATTAACTTACTCAATTATTTTATTTTATTTTTATGCTTTTCAACAAAGATGAGTCATTTTCTTAGTGCATTTATTATCACGTACATTATTTTAATCACAATCCAATACTACCTTTTATATCAATAAGAATTTTCATTTGTGAATGTAAAAATCACTGCAAATTGTTTTCATTAATAAATTTATTATGAACTACATTTTCGAAAATCATAATCTTTTCTAAAACTTTTATTTAATAAGCTGTTGTATTATTATATGTGATATTAAGTTTTTTTTCATTAAATATAATTAATTACATTAGTAATTGATCAAAACTTTTTTCATTTACCCTTATGTAATTATTATTTGTTATAATAATGAGTAGAAAATTGATATTCATTATTGATAAGGAATGTAAATTTCATTTGAATTAACTTACTCAATTATTTTATTTTATTTTTATGCTTTTCAACAAAGATGAGTCATTTTCTTAGTGCATTTATTATCACGTACATTATTTTAATCACAATCCAATACTACCTTTTATATCAATAAGAATTTTCATTTGTGAATGTAAAAATCACTGCAAATTGTTTTCATTAATAAATTTATTATGAACTACATTTTCGAAAATCATAATCTTTTCTAAAACTTTTATTTAATAAGCTGTTGTATTATTATATGTGATATTAAGTTTTTTTTCATTAAATATAATTAATTACATTAGTAATTGATCAAAACCTTTTCATTTACCCTTATGTAATTATTATTTGTCATAATAATGAGTAGAAAATTGATATTCATTATTGATAAGGAATGACAATTTCATTTTATTTAACTTACTCCAGTATTTTATTTTATTTTTATACTTTTCAACAAAGATAATTCATTTTGTTAGTACATTTATTATCACGTACATTATTTTAATCACAATCTAATACTACCTTTTATAGCAGTAAGAATTTTCATTTGTGAATGAAAAATCAATGCAAATTATTTTCATTAATAAATTTATTACGACCTACATTTTCAAAAATCATAATCTTTTCTAAAACTTTTATTTAATATTTGTTGTATTATTATATGTGATATTAAGTTTTTTATTAAACGTAATTAATTACATTAGTAATTGACAAAACCTTTTCATTTACCCTTATTTAATTATTATCTTTTATAATAATGAGTAGAAATATTTTTATACTTTTCAACAAAGATGATTCATTTTGTTAGTACATTTATTATCACGTACATTATGTTAATCACAATCTAATACTACCTTTTATAGCAATAAGAATTTTCATTTGTGAATGTAAAAATCAATGCAAATTGTTTTCATTAATAAATTTATTACGACCTACATTTTCAAAAATCACAATCTTTTCTAAAACTTTTATTTAATAATTTATTGTATTATTATATGTGATATTAAGTTTTTTTTATTAAATGTAATTAATTACATTAGTAATTGACGAAAATCGTTTTATTTACCCTTATTTAATTATTATCTTTTATAATAATGAGTAGAAAATTAATATTCATTGATAAAGAATGACAATTTCATTTTATTTAACTTACTCCATTATTTTATTTTATTTTTATACTTTTCAACAAAGATGATTCATTTTGTTAGTACATTTATTATCACGTACATTATTTTAATCACAATCTTTATAAAATTTTTATTTAATATATATATATATATATATATATATATATATAAGTTTAATAATAAAGCGAAAACTTTATAACAACTCTAAAATTATGAAAAAACAATACATATATGTAAGCAACAAACAAAATGCAATAAGAGTAAATTAGAGCCGAATGCAAGAAATTTTAAAAGCACAAACAGCTTCTTAATCATATTTTGTAAATTTCTTCAAGCTTGAATATAAATAAAGCACACTCTTATGAACCCAATATCCGTGATATTTAAAGTGAACTTGAAATATATTTATATAAATAATCAATTAGAATAAAATTATTATACCTGAGAAATGAAAAAATTGCAGACTTGATTATTGGCTTCGCATGATTTTACTAAACAAAAACAAATGCAAAAAGATTAAATCAGTACTAAAATTAGAATCAAGGAAAAACAATTGTACAACTGAAGAGAATATCTTAAAAACAGAACGGAAACGCATCTATCTATAATCATGAAAAAACAATACATATATAAGCCACAAAACAAAATGCAATAAGAATAAATCAGAGCCGAATGCAAGAAACTGAAAAAACAAAAACAGTTGTAACCTCTTCTTAATTATATTTTGTAAATTTCTTCAAGTTCGAATATATATAAAAGTACACTCTCATGAACACCAAATCCATTATATTTAAAGTTAACTTGAAATATATCTATATAAATAATCAATTAAAATAAAATTATTATACCTGAAAAGCGAGGAATTCCAAACTTGATTAGTGGCTTCACATAAGTTCAGTGAACAACAACAAATGCACGAAAAAAAATTATGACTAAAATTAGAATCAACAAAGAGCAAGTATACAACTGAGGAGAATATTTTTAAAATAGAACGGAAATTTTTTTAATAAGACAAAATTTGCCATTGTGTAAAAGCGAAACTTGGTGACACATATATTTTGAAGGAGTTATGTCCACTGTCCTACGGATTAACCCGCTTGAGTCTATGTATCCGATATGCCTTGCTAGAGGTCGATGTCGGGTTGACATGTAAATAGGTTATGTGTCTGGTAGTCTTAAGTGGACCCATTGGGTCACACACAATATGTACGGGATATTATTAATATATATCGATATATTAAATATATCGGGTCAGTAGTAATACGGACCCAGCTGCGTTGTCGGGTTATGGTAATTAGAGTTATACTAATAATCTAATTATGGTAATTAGAGTTATGGAAATAACCTAATTCTACCTTCTCATCTCCTATATAAGGAGGTTCATATGATGAACCAAGATATGGAATTAAGAGTATTGATTCATAATATATTCTTCTTATAAAGAGTTATAAGAGAGATAGAGAGAAGTTGTGAGATGGTCTCACAAACCCTTATACTAGCATATACGTCGCAGTTCTGTACCCGTGTGGATACCAAAGGAGGCATCACGTTTGGGGTGCTTTATTCTGTCCGTGGAGATTATTTATTCTGTCCGTGGAGATTATTTATTCTTGTCCGTGAAGATTATATATATATTTCTGGGTTTATTATACTTCTTATTAATACGCTGTTCCGCTGCAAATAAGGTATAATTGTTATCCCTCTACTTTTGTCTTTTTGATTAATACTCGTAACAGGTCTTTGGGTTTAAGGGTTGTAACCCTACAGTGGTATCAGAGCCTCTGTTATGTAGTATTAATCAAATCGACGTGAATCTATGTCTCATAATTTGTTATGAGAGATTCCACCCGCGTATTAATTTGATCATATGTTCCATCGTACGAGAATTGTTCTCATATTTCATCGTGCCGTGAGAAATTGACTGTTGATTTTGCCGCAATATTGTTTTGGTTATTCTCCTGCATGCATGTTACATATACATCATACGTACACACTTACACACTTGTTCTCATGCCGCATTATAAGTTTTGTTTCTTTTATTTTGCGTCTAATCTATCGTCTTATTGATCAAGTTTAGGGTTCATCTTATTTCATGAGTTTAAAGTGTTAAATTCAGAAACTGATTATTAATTTTAAGTTAAGGTTTAATATGGATTATATTTTAATTTAATTTACCCTAAATTGACCCACTATAATCCCAAATTACTTTGTTGACGATGAAACTAATTGGATTAGTCGAGATTCGATTGAAATTTGGAACGTAAAATTACAAGAATTTATTGTTGACGATGAGTCCTAATAAGATTAAGACAAAACCCTTTTTATTTATGGTGGAGACGGAATGAAACGAGGCCAACCCGGTTGGCACGAGTATGACTCGGTGGGCACGAGTGTGACCCGGTTGGCACGGGTATGTCCCGGTTGGAACGGGATGACCCGGACGACGCAGGTTTGACAAAGACGACACAATATCTACTCGAGCGACATGGTGTCGGGTCGAGCGACGCTTTTAAGAAAAGTCGTTTTCTTGCGTTTGTGTGTCGATTATGAATCGAACATGGATTATACTTTTATTTTTCCGAATCAATGAAAAATTAGTTTTTTAAATCGGTTAAATAATTTTATGCATTTTAATTATCATGTTATCATAGATAGATCGGAAAAAGAGTTTCTCGAGTCTTATTTGATTTTGATGAATTGTTCATCTATATGACAATTATAAGTTGCATATCGATTGTGAATCGAGTTTTATATATCCGTTCAATTTTTCCGGGTGAGAAATTGGTCCTCGTAGTTGAAAAAAATGAAAGATATTAGTGAAATTGTTCAAACCAAATAGCAATTATGAATTGTAATATGATTATGAATCAAAATATGGGATCTTTTAACTTGTTTTATACACAAATCACTAGTAATAATTGAATTATTATGTCATATGATGTATGATTTTTATTGTTTGACACTTGTGACTTGTGTGCTTAGGTTGCCTTGTAAGTTGACCTAGCAGCAAGTTTAGGACCCATAATGCATTTAATCCCTCACACAAATATTAAGTATTGCCTTTCCAGAATTGACAACTACAACAATTTCATACCATTGGTTGAAGTGACTGCCTAAGCGGTGCTTTGCCTATGTGTTTGGACTGAGTAGGTGGGTGACGGTTACCCACAGGTTCAGTCTGGTTTGCTTAACATTGCTATCAAGTCGGACTTGGGCTTTGAGGCAAATAGTTGGTGTCATATGATGACTAATTCCAACGAACCAAGAATTACATATTGATGTAATTGACAATGTTGTTGTCTACCTTTACTTTTGGAGCTTGAGCAGTGAGCCCAAGTTCACTTGAGCGACAAAAGGTTTAGGATCTTGGAATATTATGCGAACTTGAGGGTAGTTTTCATGATTTTATCTTAAAATTGTTTAAGGTTATTAATATTAATTATCGTTTTTTACTTTGCATATAATTGTAGTTGTAATTTAGTCACCATTATCACATTTATTAAAGATGAGTTTTGAATTGTTCAACCTTGTCGATTGGTATCTTGAGAATTGTTTTCAAAATTAGAGATGGATTTTGTCCTTGTGAAGGATAATTTCGACAAATTATAACCAATGCTCATGTATAGTATGGACTGTATAATTAGAGTCATGAAGATGACTAGAAGTACCAAAATCAATTGTTTCAATAAAAGGGAACAGTTCCCATTAAGTGAGAAAATGTTAAAGATAATCCAATTAATCCATGTCATATGATGAATGATTATCTTGATAATCAGGAAATTTTGGATGCTTCTTTCTAAAGAATTAGGATTTGAAATCGTTTCAATTAGTCCTAAGTTTAGGTCACTTTATTATGAATAAACATGTGACTTAATAAAGTTTCTCACCTTTTAGCATGAGATGGTAAAAGACGATTGAACATTGTATCAAGAAGGCAAATAATACTAATGTTCTATGAGTTCACTAAGAAAATTGCCTGAGATAATAATTAATGAATCTAAGACGTTGGTTAAAGTAAGGAAAGGATAATTGTTGTCATACCCAAACTTGTTCCCAATTTTAGATTAGGTACGAAATTATTTATCATTAACGTAATGACAAATATATGGCATTGGTAGATAGCTTTCTAGAAGTGTCTAGAAAATATGCAAATCAATTATTGAAGTACAGTATGACTTTTGGTGTGTATGTTACTAAAGTAATTGTTACTTTCATTCTATTGTTTTGGTATAAGATACCAAATGCAACTATTACATTGTGGATGTAATGGCTCGAAGAGGGTGGAATAATGGTATATAAGTGAAGTGTTTTATGATTGAAATGGACAAACGTTGTTGTTTCATATATAAAAGGAAAATCACTTAATTTTACCATAAAGCTGACTACTGGAATTGAATAATTGTTATTCTTGTACTAGTCATAAGCAAGAATATTGATTCTGTTTCATGTATGGACATGAAAAGTTTTAATAAAAGTAGAACAATTGTTGCTCTATATCTTGCAAGAATATGAAGTACAATAATAAGGCTAACATGATTGTTGGACTCTACATTCCTAGTAGTGAATGTTTTATTTGTAACATAACGACCAAAAGGTTCAAGTCCCTCGACTCAAGTTTTACCTATTATGACATTGTCCTTAATCCATGAGACAAGGAACATAAGAATAGTTTCATAATGATGAAATTATAAACCTTATTGATAAGGATCAATTGAGGTAAATGGATCTTGTTAAGATGGATAAATGACATTAGAAGTGACTCCTATTATTTGTAATGGGAGGGTACTTAGACTTGTTGGATGACACATATACAGATACGTGTGAGTTTAACTAGTAGTGTTGCAAAAATGGGTAACATGTATGGTTTTGTTCATTTGATGAATTTTGAAACTGAATGCTTTGAATTGTTCAAGGAAATTCAGATAAAAGTACAAGATCAACTTGATAAGTTGATACGAGTCGTTCGATATGATTGAAACAGGGAGGAATTGAACTGAAAGATTGTGATCATCTTAGAAGTAGTGAAAAGTGTTTCAAACTACATCGAACCATATTTGATATGATTTGGTCTATGATGAGTTATGCAGATTTTATTGACTGTTTAGAAAGTTATGCACTATAAAAGTCTTTGTACGAATATTGATGAGATTGTCCATGTAAGTCGGAGAATAGACATTATATGAGATATGGATTGAAAATGTTCTTAAAAGTCTTTTCTTAATTATCAAGTTAAGTTTAAAGAAAATTGTTTTCTAGAACTTAGACTCAATTATGACATGTGTTTTATTAGGGATATTATGTTAATTCTACAAACCAACCAAAGAACAAAACTGTTTTGTTGAATGGAGTGATATGTTTCTTTTAAAAATATGTGATTTCTAATGGAAACAGTGGGAGTAGAATCCACCTTGAATTGTTCAAGAATAACAGGTGTTCTCTACAACTGTTGAAGAGGATATTGATGCATCCATGAAAAGTCATGATCATCTTACCTGTAAAATATTACCCTATATAGGTTTGACCTATAATGAAACAATAATGGGCAAAGACTCCAAAAGTTACATAAAATCTAATAGATTCTATATACCATAACTACCAGGTATAGACTTTGGTTAAATGAGTCTTATAGTGAAGAATAGTCTTCAATATAAAGACGATGTAGATTGATATAGAGTATCTATGAAGCATAGTTGATAGTTAAGGATTGATCTCATAGTAATGACTATGGGAAAACCCTTTTTACAACATTATGCTTGAGTCTATTAGGAACAATTTAGCATTTTGATTGTCATCACTCATTTGACGAGTTTTGGACATATATGTGTGAAATACATTTCTTGAAAGAGATGCAATATGATGTGTGTGCGACTCATCATATGAATTTCATATTATCAAAATTGCTTGACGAATGTGAATGATCCAATTTGATTGGAGCAAGTATTATGGAGTAGTATCTTCGTTCTTAATGTGGTAATTCAAATATGTTTGTTTTCCTTTGAGACGAAGAGAGACAAAGTGTATACAAGAGGCTAGTGGGAGTGCATTTATCGTTATGATTTGGTATGTAAGTGACATACTTCTCTAACTAAACGACATTTGATTGCTTTAGTTTATGAGACTTTGCAAGAAATGTGTTTATTATGTGCTTGTGTGACGAGTAGATACTAATCTGGTGAGTGTCACTAGAATGTTATCTAAGAATTGTTCTTTTGCGCTTAAGAAGCAAGAAGGGGAATTATTTAAGAGATACACATGATGTGATAAGCGAATTGTTATAAACAAGTTATAACGATTCATATTTCCAAAATAGACAAAGATAACATGAGATTGTAATCTCGGTATATTTTGTTTTGGATGAGAAGTTGTGTGTTGGAATGGTTCCAAATGACAACTTTGTGACTAGTATTATAACTAAAGTTAGTGTTCTATTGCTTTTGAAGCAAATAGACGTTTGATTACGAATCAAGCCCACACTCAACTTTAAAGTTTATGAAGCAATTTATTGCTTATGAAACTATCAGTTTACCCTAATTGAGAGAAGGTAGATTGATCATATGCTTGTAAATAACCAATACAAATGTTGTATGTTCCGAAACCTCCTCTACATAAAGATCATATTGATTATGATCGGTATAAGACGCATGAGCGAGTGGTCTTAGTACTTTTAGAGGTGTTTGGTTTAGTGGGAGTTATATCGATAATTGATATATGTATGACATATTGTCATTTGGTTAATGTAACCGAGTTTTGTCCCTAAATAATTTACATTGATGAAATAGATCACTAAGTATGTGACTTAGTCTTGGAACTCTATTTGGATGATGTAATTATTTTGTCTCTAGTCAGGGTATTATGCTGGACATTTGAATACCCTTAAATGACTAGTATTTGAGTTGATTGATGACTAAGTTTCTTGAGTCATAGGTATTGAGATACTAAATCAGGCACATGGGTGTATGTTAAGAACATGCATTAGACAGACTCGTCGAAAAGAATTTTACTAAGATTTCGCTTAGTGTCAGTAAAATTCTTTGCAAGTTATGAACTTGTACGGTCTTTAGACCTGAGTCTTTGACTATTCTGTACATGTGATGTGTATGCTTTGATACTATTCCTCGTCAGCTGTGAAAAGGGGCTATGGATGGTTATTGGGCATGCATGGATCATGTGATAGGATGTGGTTAGACAAGAGGGGATTTGCTCTTCTTTTATTGAAGGGAATTTATTGTTTCTTGGCCACTCGAAGAGTGTGACTTGAGCAAATGCGTGGCCGCGCTCGATTGTCATCTATCTGCTCTTTTAACAAGTCAACTCAAAGAATCGAGTAAAAGATTGAGACATGTGAGGATGACACTTCTTCTTACCTCATTCTCAATTGGAGACAACGCCGTTCTTGAGAGGACATGTACAAGTGGGAGACTGAAGGAGTTATGTCCACTGTCCTACGGATTAACCCGCTTAAGTCTATGTATCCGATATGCCTTGCTAGAGGTCGATGTCGGGTTGACATGTAAATAGGTTATGTGTCTGGTAGTCTTAAGTGGGCCCATTGGGTCACACACAATATGTACGGGATATTATTAATATATATCGATATATTAAATATATCGGGTCAGTAGTAATACGGACCCAGCTGCGTTGTCGGGTTATGGTAATTAGAGTTATACTAATAATCTAATTATGGTAATTAGAGTTATGGAAATAACCTAATTCTACCTTCTCATCTCCTATATAAGGAGGTTCATATGATGAACCAAGATATGGAATTAAGAGTATTGATTCATAATATATTCTTCTTATAAAGAGTTATAAGAGAGATAGAGAGAAGTTGTGAGACGGTCTCACAAACCCTTATACTAGCATATACGTCGCAGTTCTGTACCCGTGTGGATACCAAAGGAGGCATCACGTTTGGGGTGCTTTATTCTGTCCGTGGAGATTATTTATTCTGTCCGTGGAGATTATTTATTCTTGTCCGTGAAGATTATACATATATTTCTGGGTTTATTATACTTCTTATTAATACGCTGTTCCGCTGCAAATAAGGTATAATTGTTATCGCTCTATTTTTGTCTTTTTGATTAATACTCGTAACAGGTCCTTGGGTTTAAGGGTTGTAACCCTACATATTTGAGGGGAAAAATCAGTAACACTAAATTGTAAACTCAGAGCCGAATGCAAGAAACTGAAAAACAAAAACAGTTGTAACCTCTTCTCAATCATATTGTGTAAATTTTTTCAAGTTTGAATATAAATAAAATTACACTCTTATGAACACAAAATCCATTATATTTAAAGTTAACTTCAAATATATCTATATAAATAATCAACTAAAATAAAACTATTATACCTGAAAAGCGAGGAATTGAAGACTTGATTAGTGGTTTCACATAAGTTCACTAAACAACAACAAATGCACCAAATAAAATTAGCACTAAAATTAGAACGAACAAAGAGCGAGTATACAACTGAGGAGAATAATTTGAAAATAGAACGGGAAATCTTTTAAGAAGACAAAATTTGCAACTGTGTAAAGGCAAAACTTGGTGACACATATATATGAGGGAAAAATTCAGTAAGACTAAATTACCAAAAGGAAAGAAATCATAAATAATAATAATAATAATAATAATAATAATAATAATAATAATAATAATAATAATAATAATAATAATAATAATAATAATAATAATAATAAAAGGTTGCTCAAGCATTTAATGCCCGTCACGTGGCAAAAAATTAAATGCATAAACAATCCTTTTAACTTTATTTATAGATGTAATAAAGTTTAAATTTAGTAGGCATAAAATAGCAAACAAATATTAATTTTGGTAAAGATAAAAACCTAAAAAATAGAAATTCTTATTTTAAAAGAAGGTGTTAAACTATTTACGAAATACTATTTTTAATAGTTGCTTGTAATGAAAGATGGGTGTAAAGCTTTTGAAAAATAACAATAATAATAAATTGAATTATTTATTATAACAAATGATTAAATACGGGGTAAACGAAAAGTTTGTGATACTTAATAATGTGATCAAATATAAAATTAATAAAAAATAAAAACACTAATTCTCAAATGAGACGGTCTCACAATAAGTTTACTGTAAGACCTCTCACGTGAGAACGGTTATCATTTTGGGATTTAGTGAGTCATAGAGTATGTCTCACAATAAATGAATGTGAGACGGTCTCACACGAGACTTATTCAAATAAAAATGTACAACCATATGTAATAAAACGATTCAAAATTTAATAAAATATATTTTAATAAAATACAAAAAAATTTTAAAAAGAAACTCATTAATGCATGACGCGTGGCAAAAAATTAAATGTTTAAAGAAATCTTTTAACTTTATATATAGATTTCTTTTTAAATGACCTGGTATTTCAGGTAATGTGGATCATATTTTCATTTATAAAGAACAAATTAATTAATCGGTCTCCTCCTCTTCCACTTCACTCTAACCACCACACACAATTCAATCCCACCACCTCAGCCACCGCACCTCCATTCTCTCACTGGCTCACTGCCTCCACCTCCACTCCCCACACCCTCCACAAATCTCTTCCACATCTTCTTCACCATCGCTTCCTCTCCATTTTCCCACAACTCGTGACCTTACCTCCATGGTAAATTTAAGCTAGTGTCTTATCCACTGAACCACTATACTCTTCCTTGTTAAAATTGTACTTTATATAAACAATATACATGCATGTTGAGGCCCTTCATTGTTTGAGCTCCAGTTCATAGAACTGAAATGAATTATATCCCTATTTGGTTGACCCTGCCTTATCTTTGAGCTGGCTCATCTCCAAACTCCCCCTTTATTCTTGACCTTTTTGGATGTACGGTGGAAGTGGGGTGTTTCTAGTGGTGAATTAGATTTGAAAAGGGGAAAGTTATAGCTGGCGTGTTTGATTTCTAAAGGAGGTATGAACTTGTGGTATGAGCTTGGGAAAATAGATATGGATGAAAACGGTGGAAGCTAAGGTGATTAGTTGTTGATGGAGGTTGAAGGCGAAGGAGTGTAAATGGTGGGTTGAAAAAACTAGGGGTGAGCAAAACCGGATATCCGCTCCGGTTTGTAAACCATACCGGATATCCGCTTCAATTTTTTCCAATCCGTATCCGCTTCAATTTTTTCCGTATATCCGTAAACTGGGTATCTGGTTTTCGGATTCTAGTATCCGGTTTTATATTTTCTTTGATCCTTTTTTTTTCTATAAACATTTTTTCATTTTTAATTAAGTGCATTTGAATTATTTTTAGGGATTTTCTACATGGTACCACCGTGTTTTTAGTTTTTCGTAATATGGTACCCTTGCACTTTTACCTGGAGATTCTTGACGACCTCCATAAACTTACTGAACTGATTCTCGATCTTCTTATTCTTTAACCGGCTAGGAAAAGGAACTTGAATTTTGACCTGTTCAGCAGCTTTATCTTGTAAACACCTGTTTCCACTTCAGCAGCAGACGTCTTTTCAGCAGCAACCGTCTCGGATCTGGATTCCGTCTCTGGAATAGTCGGTCGACTATTTTTATCCTCACCTGCACTTTCTGATAATGCGTCAATGATAGTCGGTCGACTAACCGAAATAGTCGGTCGACTATTATTGACCAGTTCGTCATTCACAACACTTTCACCAGTTTTTAATGATACATTATCAACTACATCCTCCACAATAGCAGAATCATTGTAACTAGGCATCTTGGGCTCGTCATAAGTAAGGCCGCTACGAAGCTGAATCGCGTTCGCCGTATCGTACGGTTTTTCCGGCTGTGGCGATAGTGTACCCGGTTGCGTAGTTGGCTTATTCGTGGCAAGCTGCGCTACCTGCGTCTCCAACATCTTGATTTGTGCATCTTTGAATTGGTCACTTTTCTGCATCTGAATCATAAGAGATTGCATCATATTCTTCAGTTCTAGATATTCGATAGGAACCGGAGCTGGAGTCACAGGTGGTGGAGGAACGACAGCAAGAGGCTGAGTCGGCGGTGGGAGAGCAAGAGGCTTTTGGAAACCTTCTTGTTGTTGTCCGCGATGAGGTGGAACATACGGTTGTTGCTTCGGCTGAGGCACGGGGTTCAATACATTCTGACTCGTCCAACTGAAGTTCGGATGTTCCCTAGTCCTCTCATTATAATAATTAGAATAGGGATTACCTTGCTTGTAATGTTGAAAAGTTAGAACTTGCTCCATCCCGGTAATACATTCCCCCGCGCTATGGCCTTCGGTACCACATCGCTCACACATGGCCTCCTGTTTGATCATAGCATGAACAGTTTGCCGATTCGACTCGTTTCTATGAGGCGGATTCTGAATTTTATCGAGACGAGCATGAAGATGATCAAATTGAGCCATAATCTCGCTAGTTTCAGCTGCAGCTACCAGAACACTTCCGCTCGGATTTCCGTACTCGGCTCGATGCATGGCCATCTCCTCGATCAATTTCCAACCCTTATCATCATCAACATTGTTTTGGAAATGTCCGTTAGCTACACCATCAAGAATAGCACGATTATCATCAAATAAACTGTTATAAAATTGATTACATAAGAACCTTGGCTGGAATCCGTGGTGAGGAATAGAACGGACTAGATCCTTAAATCTAGTCCATGTTTCGTTTAGCTAGATCTTCCAACGGTCCTTGCTTAAAACTGGTTATTTGGCTCCATATCTGATTGGTTCGCTGAGGAGGGTAGTAATGCTTATAAAAAGCAAGCGCCAACGAGTTCCAGTCATTAATACCGACAACTTCTTTATCAAAGTCTCAATACCATCTACGGGCTGGACCTGCAAGAGAAAATGGAAATAAGGACTCCATTACTTGTTCCTATGTTACCCCGGGAGCAACTGGAATCGAACAACAATAATCAGTGAATATTTCCACATGCTGTCCGGGGTCTTCGTCTTTCTTCCCCGAGAAGGTATTTCGCTCCACTAAATTGATGTAAGCGGGACGAATCTCGAAAGAGCCGGTGGTAGGAGTCGGTAGCTTCCATCCTTTCGGGATGTTAGCCTGAGTCGGCTCGGAGTGAGTGGATAGCTTCGGCGGCATGATCAGAATTGAGATATCTGACTCGGAGTCTGATTTGGTGCTACAGTCGTCCTCTTCGTGGGACGAATATTCCACTTCCAGGTTAGTGGAAACTGGGTCAAGCGAGTTAGATTTTTCCGCTTGACGTACTTCCCTCCAAAAACTGCGTCTAGATCGTAAAGTCTTCTCGGGTTCGGGATCAAATGGATGAATCTCGGACCTTTTAGACCTGGGCATACACATAACTAAGAAGGAAAATATGAGAACCGTCTCAAGGAACGAAATTTCCCTGAGACAAAAGATAAACTAAAATGACAAGTAAAATTAACCGTTTCCCCGGCAACAGCACCAAAATTTGATAAGCTAGTCGTGTACTTATCAAAAATCACCAACTACGGTCCAACTAAAAATATAGTCAGAGAAGTCGGGATCGATTTCTCAAGGAGACAATAAATTCTACTCATATTAAAGTTTATCTAAGTAACCAAATCGGGGGTTTTTATGAGTTGTTTTTAACTAATCTAAAAGTAGTGAAGGAAGAGAAATAAAAAGAAGAATAACTAAATTAAATAAGAGGAATAAGGATGAATAAATATAGAGAGAAAACTAGGATTGTCGGCTCACTACGAATTTCTTATGGTCACGGTCTAAGTCACATGTCTGTCACAGTGTGGACATGACATAGGTCCACCCCGACGCGGCCACGCACGGGTTTGGGGAGGCGAATGAATCTCCATATGAGATGGTCAAATTAAAATTAAAATCGAAGTAGGAGTCGCCACCGAACTTTGTGGGAGTTCGGGCCCGTTCGAACCCACTCTATGTCGTAGTGGGCCGTGTACAAAATACGGCTCATTTCCGATATCAGAGCTTATTGGGTTCGTCCCTTTGCATTATGATACCGATACCGACATTATCAGATATCGTGTATTGAATGACTCTCGTTGCCAATGGATTCGGACATCCGGAAACCATGGTTCTGAGTAAGGGGTGAGGGTACGTGTTGGGAAGTTCACTAAGAACACCCAACCCCGCCCAGACTTAGCGGCCTTTACTAAGATATCATTTGTTTTTGGTGTACGCGCGTTAGTTTGACGGTTGAATGATATGCAAGCATGATTTTCCCTAAACATGTGAGAAAAATTAAATGGGTTGCTAAGTCGATTAATGCATCTTAAACTAATAACGTCAAAGTTATATTTAGCATGTGAAATTCGTTTTAGTCTAATAAAACAAAAGATGAAAATAAATCGCTACAAACACGAGCAAACAAGTTAGGAACGGTTTGTAAATCGAATAAGAATGTAAATACGATGATATGCATAATTTCGAAAAGTTTTGTGACACGTGATGGATTAAACATGTGTTGACCGAGGTCGAAAAATATTTGTCGAAATCCTGAAATATGCCGAGAAAACCGCTGTTTTATTTAAGAAACGATGCTGAAAAAGAAAAAAAGAGAAAAAAAAGGTTGCGGTTTACAGCAACCCGCGCGACTCGCGCGGGAGGGTGTCTCGCCCTGGACGCGTACGGCTCGCGTCTCGGGCTGCTCTCGGGTTGGTTTTTGTGAAAATCGCTAATTTTAATAAATCGCGTACAAATATGGATTAATTTATACTCGATTTATATTTTCGATATTCGTCGTATTCGATATTCGATTATGAAATCGATATCAAATGTTCGGAATGATTTTTAGAAAAAGTTTTATAAAATTGTTTTGAAAAGAATTTGAATGAAAAGAAAAGAATGTTAATTCTCTCCGCGTTAAAATCGTCATATTTTGTTTTTAAAACTATGTGACGATTTTTTAGCATCAACGAGATTAATTTAGTTCTTGTTAGATACGATATTCGACTAAAGACTCGATATCATATTTTAATAACGTTGTTTTATATGAAAATAATTTGTAGTAGAAAAATAGATAATGCGACGACGACCCATAAAAAAGGACCAACGACCCAAAAAAAACGAGAGGAAGAGAAAGAGAAAGGAGAAGACGGGATTGATTTTACACCCTCAACCTACATGCTTTGTTTTCTCGGAACGGGGCTCGTCGAAATGTGGCTTAGACATGAGAGCGTCGAGATAATGTGGGTGAGTTAGGGTGGTGATTTGGATCGTGTAAGGTGGCGGGTGGTGGCCGGTTTTTTTTGGATCCCGGGTTACACTATCGGTCTTTCGATGCTATGTGTATGAATGATTATATTTGATGTCTGAAGGTTGGATGTTATGAGTTGTAGATGTCGGGAATTGTTGTTCGTATTTTGTGTGTGTTGGGAGGGTCCTATTTATAGGAGATGGCTAACTTGCAAAGGAAGAAAAGTCGCCCGTCGGGATGAGGTGGGATTCCGTCTAAGGATAGAAAAAGTAAGAAGTTGAAAGGAACGAGAATTCCGTTTCTTGGTCGGAAAGAAAGGAATCTCGGCTGAAATGGGGCTGCTCGGCCGGGTATTTGACGCTCAGTCGAGTGTTTGATTCGGTATTCGGATAGAATTCCTACTTGAGATCGAATTCTATCCTTAACGGAATTGTTTAATACTTGTCGTAACTGATTTTTTGTAGTATTCGAGTCTAGGCCGAACTCGTAAGATGACACGGCTGGTCCGTGTGTCTCAAAAAAATATCTTTGACCGGGTTTGACCCGGTCGCTAAAAGACGGTTTTGCCCCTGGTGTCGGATTCGACCCAAATTAGTCTTATTTGACTCGAAACGACCCACTGGGCTTGATTTTGAGGTTGATTTTATGAGATTTGTACTCCGTAAAAAGCCCAAGCCAAATGTCTATGATTTCGAGCCCATATCCGAGTCCGTCAAAGCACGTTTGCGTCCGATCATCATCGGGTGTTTATCGAAAACTACTATAGACACATGCCGGTCAAAATGTGGGTGTCTATACACAGATATTGGTCTAAGGGGCAGTGAAAATGTCCTTTCGGTCCGCTATTCACCCTAGAATGCTTCTAACGGCTTCCGATCTTATTAGGGCAAAATAATGTGTTGTAGCAGGTCTAACTTTTACCAGGCTTCCGATCTTAGGTTCAAGTTTACCAATTCAATTAATCAATTACGTCGACTTAATCAATTAATCTCAATTAAATGCTACAATTGACAACTCAGACACAATATCATTGACAGATCTATAAATTATTTAGCGACCACATTCAATTCGTAAATTCCGTAAATCCTAGGAAAGAAAATTAGCTACTCATAATTAAATCAAGAACAACACTATTGATAAACGATTATACTAGATTAAACATGATGAATAATAATAAAATTACGACAAGCATAAGAAGATCAATCAAAGATTAAGAACAATCAAGATCGAAGAAGGAAGAAAGAAGAAAGATTAGATTAAATTACCAAGAAGAATGAAGGCGATTAGAATGTTGCAATCATACAATAACCGAGTTTCTAAGAGGAAAATTTAACTAAAAGTAATTCTAAGAGAATAAGGAGAAGAGATCTAAAGAAAAGTTGGAGAAATATGGAGAAGTAAAAAGTAAAGAGTGAATTCTAATTTGGCTGAAAAAGTCTTATTTATACAATTTAAAGAGAGTTAAAACTGATTAGGAAACTGCTTGCTGAACAGAAAACTGTCCGCGGCCCAGAAAATAGTCGGTCGACTATTTTAATAGTCGGTCGACTAATCATTCACTTATTCTTCTGCAGATTCCAGAATAGTCTGCCGACTATAGTAAATGTCGGTCGACTATCGTCATGATCGGTCGACTATTACATCCAGTTCAGCGATCGGCTCTTTCCAGTTTCATTTTGGCTCGGTTTTGGTTCATTTTAGCTTATGTGGCTTCCGTTCCTGCAAGAAGACAAAATACACCACAAAGTAGCAATTCGGGGCAAAATAATAGCTTTCACTATTCAATAAATACGTGAATGCGCGTATAAAAGGCATAAAAAGTGTATAGAAAATGCGCGCATCAACTGTCGGGATGGTATGACTCCGACTATGCTACGTGTCCTCTTACTCACAGGTCAGTCACAGGTTGGTATGTTTTTCTTGGTGACTCACCTATTTCATGGAAGTCCAAGAAGCAAAGCACGGTGTCTCGTTCTTCCACCGAGGTTGAATATCGCGCCATGGCTGTGCTCACATGTGAATTAAAATGGCTGAAAAATTTACTTGATAGCTTGGGTGTCGAAAGTGGTGAGGCCATTCCGATTCGTTGTGACAGCAAATCTACTCTACATCTTGCCCAGAATCCGACGTTTCATGAACGGACGAAACATGTTGAAATTGATTGTCACTTTGTTCGTGATGCAATTCAAGATGGTCTTATTGCACCGAATTATGTTCCTACTGAGTATCAATTGGCCGACATTTTAACAAAGGCGCTTGACGCGCCTCAGTCTCAGTTTTTGCTCTCCAAGTTGGGCACGGTGAATCCCCATGCTCCAACTTGAGGGGGGTATTGGCCCATAGGCCATATGTATTGCCTAATATTAGCCCGTATCATATGTTATTGATGTATCTTATATATACTTCTACCTAATGAGAAATAAAGTAGATTGTTTTGGCTAATTCTAAATTACGTTTGATTAAAGGGAGACTTACTCAAAAACAAAAGGGAAGGGAGTACTCCATTATAACAACTTGGAGGGAATTTTAATTTTTTACCTATTTTAATTTGGTGGGATCCATAAGACTTTATGAGTTACTAATAATAATATACTTAATTTTTACTCATTTTTTAAAACTTCTGAAAAAAATAGCAAGAAACTCAATGTAAAATTTGAATTATATGGGAGGAACAATATTGATAAAGCTGACTTTCATTCAATTAGATGGGAGGAAGAACCTACAGTACTACGTAAGCCATTTCTTATGATCAACACAAAAGTAAATGATTAAGGGAATAATTATACAATCACAAAAGAGCAGAATTGTTAATTATTCGAATTTTTCATTAAATTGAATTATGCTCCTAAAAAGAAGACATTCGGGTGAAGTAATTATGGGAATATATCCCTTTGCCTTCACCTGTTTGTGTTTAGGTTATTTTTCTTAATCATTTGGCCCTTGCCCCTTGCTTTAATTTCCTTTTGTATAAAATATATACTTTAGTACTATTAACTTGGATCCAGATTATTTGACAAATTCTTGTTTATAAAAATATATATTAAACTTAAAACGGATCAAACGTCTAACCATTTATATATATATATATATATATATATATGTATATATATATATATATATATGTATATATATATATGTATATATATATATATGTATATATATATATATGTATATATATATAAATGGTTAGACGTTTGATCCGTTTTAAGTTTAATATATAGGGAGAGGTGGGTTCCGATGAGGCAGGGTAACTCCTTGGCCCCATTGAGGCACAATCTAGACCATTACATACATCCAAATAAGTGTTATAACACTAAAAAAAATTCATTATATACGTTATTAAACTCACTATATACACACTTAAGAACTCAATATATACAGTAAAAAAAATGTTATATACACTCAAATAGTTATTATGTACACAAATTAATCAATAATGGAACATACATCAAAATAACTGTTATATACACTAAAAAAAACTCATTATATACGCTATTAAACTCATTGCATATATATACACTTAAGAACTCAATATATACAGTAAAATAATTGTTATATACACCCAAATAATTAATATGTACATCAGTTAATCAACAATGGAACCTACATCAAAATAACTGTTATATATACACTAAAAAACTCATTATATACGCTATTAAACTCACTACATATATATATATATATATATATACACTTAAGAACTAAATATATATACAGTAAAATAGTTATTGTTATATACACTCAGGTTACTATGTACACCAATTAATCAACATATATACACTGAAATAATTGGCATATGTACTTAATTATTTGATATAATAGAATTGTTATATACCTTAAAACAGTTATTATGTACACTGAAATTGTTTTTATATACACCAATTTTATTTTAAATTCCGAATTTTTTTTTTGGATTTTTTTTTTTTTTGGAATTTTTTTTTCGGATTTTTAAAAAAATATCGATTTTTTTTCCCGGGAAAAAAAATTTGGGGAATTTTTTTTTATGTATGAGTTTTTGTTTTAATCTTAGCCTTTAATTTGATTGTAATCTAATGGTTGAGATTGTGCCTCAATGGGTGCGGCGAGTTGAGCTGCCTCAAAGTATCCTTTATATATATATATATATATATATATATATATATATATATATATATATATATATATATATATATATATATATATATATATATATATATATATATATATGAGCTATTCCTTGTCGTCGGCGTTTCAGCTGGATCGTCGGCGCTTTATAACGTGAATTGACGCATTTGCCCCTTCTTTAACTTAACTCATTAACATTAATAATTACATTTAGAATTATTTTACTAATTATACTAACATTACTAATTACTCGATAATGTGACGGTTTTTTGTTTATCCACCTAATCAATTAATCACAAAAACCTTACTTCATTGGCATTATAAAAATTAATTACGTGTTTTCTTTAATATAATAATTAGTAACGTGACATTATAAAAATTATTAACGTGACATTATAAAAATTAATAACGTATTTTATACTTAAATCAAACGTATTCTCTAAAATAGGAAATATTACGAGCACATTAAAAAAATGCCAAAACGTGAAAATGCCACGTTTTACCGATCGGTAAAACGTGAAAATGCCACGTTTTACCGATCGGTAAAACGTGAAAAACTCACGTTTTACCGATCGGTAAAACGTGGCATTTTCACGTTTTACCGATCGGTAAAACGTGGCATTTTCACGTTTTGCCGATCGGTACAACATGAGTTTTTCACGTTTTACCGATCGGTAAAACGTGAAAATGCCACGTTTTGCCGACGGTTCACGCATATTATTTCCAAGATTTTTGGATTTTTTAATCAATTAAGAGATATAAATCGACTTAAACAATTACAAACTAATTGCATCAATTAATCGACTTAATCAATCCTTTATATACTAATTGAGAAACCACTAAAGATGAATTGGACACGTGTCATGCTCACATTGAATGTTTTCCCGCCCTAAATGCATGAACTATTTTTGGATACAAAATAAAATTCTTAAAATAGGTCCACCAAAAAAACATTATACCAATCATCATATCATATCATATCATATCATCCTTTATATACTAATTGAGAAACCACTAAAGATGAATTGGACACGTGTCATGCTCACATTGAATGTTTTCCTGCCCTAAATACATGAACTATTTTTGGATACAAAATAAAATTCTTAAAATAGGTCCACCAAAAAAACTTTATACCAATCATCATATCATATCATATCATATCATCATTATATACTAAAAGAGAAACCATTGAATTATATACTAAAAGAGAAACCATTGAAGAAGCAAATGACACATGTCGCGATGTGGTGAAAAATTTTCCCGCCTAAAACAATTTAGCTATGAACTTGCATTTGGCCCAATAAATAGATAACTTATGCGCAGTTACCGGCGAACAAATTTGTACAAAATATAGACACAAACTATAATACAGTAATAGTTATTATTTTAAAATCAAAAGATGACGTGACTAAAAAAATCACGATGTAATAATAGAAAATATTTATACTCCATGATATTTAACATAAATGGATATATAAGTCCGATATTTATTATTATTCGTGCATTTGTTAACGATGTTTCATTTTATATAAGCCGTGCATTTTGCACGGGGCCTAAACTAGTTATATACTAAAAGAGAAACCATTGAAGAAGCAAATGACACGTGTCGCGATGTGGTGAAAAATTTTCCCGCCTAAAACAATTTAGCTATGGACTTGCATTTGGCCCAATAAATAGATAACTTATGCGCAGTTACCGGCGAACAAATTTGTACAAAATATAGACAAAAACTATAATACAGTAATAGTTATTATTTTTAAATCAAAAGATGACGTGACTAAAAAAATCACGATGTAATAATAGAAAATATTTATACTCCATGATATTTAACATAAATGGATATATAAGTCCGATATTTATTATTATTCGTGCATTTGTTAACGATGTTTCATTTTATATAAGCCGTGCATTTTGCACGGGGCCTAAACTAGTTATAAACAAACTAATTACACGAGTACGACATAAACAAACTAATTACAAAATTATAAATCGACTTAATCAATTAATCAATTACTAGATATAAAAACAAAAACCTTACTTGATTGGACTAGTTCAGCCGATTCCTTGAAAAGCGGTTTTTATGGGACAAATTTAAACTCTAAAACAGGAAATTAGACTAAAATAAATAACCAATCAATTATATTATTCTTTATTACAAAAATATTTCCGAGGTCCATGGGGAAACGTGTCACATAAACCGTTCAATTTACGTGTCAAATTAATACTCCGAAACGTAAGATTAGATTTATAAACCAAACCAATTAATTACATTAAGAATTATTATACAAGGGCAATAAGGTAAATTCACGTATTAAAGCGCCGACGATCCAGCTGAAACGCCGACGACCCAAATGAGAAGCTATATATATATATATATATATATATATATATATATATATATATATATATATATATATATATCACTTTTTCCCATATATTCTTATATATACACAAATGATATATATATACTTGACCGGTTTTATATTTAAAATGGATACTACCATCTTAACTCTTAAGGGATACTTGCTCAGATTATTTATGTTCAAAGATCATATATACACTGAAGACTGTTAGCCTTTTGCCGCTTTTCATAAAGTGCTTTTTAAAGCCATTTGGTGTGTACTTCTGTCCTACGGAGTGTGTTTTACGTTAACGCATTTTACAAGGAAAGTATTGTTTACTGATTCCTTTCTTCTAATGGAATCGAAAAGAGTACCTAATCGAAAATGCCAAAATGCAAATGCAAATGCAAATCATCATATCTAATTCAGAGTAATAATCCGAGACTATCTACTACTCCCTCAGTTCATATCCAGTATTTGTAATTTAAGTGTAAATATTAGTTCATTTTTAGTACATTCGGATTTGGTTTACGGATGTGTGAATTTAGCATAAAATAATATAAGTTCGGGGAAATACGGAGTGTACGCTTTTATATAATTATTAGCGAATTTACGGTATCAGGTTCATAAGGTACCCTCTTACGGGGGTCTTGCTGCCATGTCAGTGAGTCGGGGTCCCAGGGGTGAAGCGCCTGGTTACGGGGGTTCGAGGGTTGCGCCAAATTTGTTTAAATAGATTATGGTGGGAATTTCTGAAGAGTCGCAACTCTTCAAAAGCTCGTATCTCTGCCTCTTCAAACTCTATATATAATGGAGGATTGATTTGATCTGAACACAAGCAAAATCTGCACAAATACTTCATATTTACATCTTTGTTTTCTGTGTAAATTCAGAGGAACATCATCTTATCTTAATAGAAAATTCGGTACAACCCTGCACTGAAATAAATGTCGAATTGTTTTATTAGAAAAGCGTTCGGTCAATTTGGTTTAGTTTTTTAGTCATTTCCTTATTCGCACATAACATCCAGTAGTGCCATTTGCTTTTTTTTTTAAAACAAATAGTGTCATTTGCTTTTTCATATTTGTTGAGACGTGTTTTACACTGTCGATATCTTTCATTTTCCATTAGCAAAAAATATAAAAGTTTGGTATTCTTAGTATATTCACAAAGACGAATGAAACTAGATCTCACACGACTATATTTCATCTTTTAGATTGTCGTTAATATGAAGATTCTCTTTAGTTGAATATACTGTAATGTAAAAAATAGAAGTGAGAGTAGTGTACGGAGGGAATCAATATATATATATATATATATATATATATATATATATATATATATATATATATATATATATATATATATATATATATATATATATATATATATATATATATATATATATATATATATATATATATAAAGGAGGAACTTTTCGAGCGATACGATTGGTCCGTTGCATCGAAACTCAATTTAGGAAAGTATCATTAATAATAATAAATCAAATAGAAAACCTTTTCATTATTACAATCAATATATTTAATCTATTATATTAATACGATGTTTTATAAATTTTCATAAAAATGCTTTCATTAGAGTATAAATTACCATTGGTCCGTTGCATCGAAACTCAATTTAGGAAAGTATCATTAATAATAAAAAAATCAAATAGAGAATCTTTTATTTATTACAATCAATATATTTAATCTATTATATTAATACGATGTTTTATAAATTTTCATCTAAAAATCTTTAAATTTCATTTAACTAAAAGTTATCGTAAATAAAATCATAAAAATGAATTAATTAGATTCGTGGTAAAAATGCTTTCATTAGAGTATAAATTTCATATTATTTGCTCGAAAAAATGAAAAATTTATTACAAATAAAGATATTAAAGTTATCCCACATCAACAAATTGCAATAAGGTGATAAAATTCTATAATATAAATAATAGTGTGGACATGACGAAGGTCCACCCCGACGCGGCGAAGCGCGGGTTTGGGTAGGCGAATGAATCTCGTGGTGAGATTGTTCTCGGGTTCGAAATTTAAGTCAAAATGGAGTCGCCACCGAATTTTGTGGTTATTCGGAACCATACGAGCCCACTCTATGTCGTCATGGGCTATACACAAAGTAAGCCCACTTCGATTTCAGAGTTTATGGGACTCGTCCCTTTGCATTGCGATACCGATACCATCTACACCGGTAATCGTGTAAAGAATGACTCTCGTTCGCCAAGGGTTTCGGACATCCGGAAACCAAAGGTTCTGAGTAAGGGGTGAGGGTACGTGTTGGGAAGCCCACGAAGGACACCCAACCCCGCCCGCATATGGCGGCCTCTACTAAGACATCGTTCGTGTTCATGATACGCGCGCTAGTAAAATAATGAAATGATATGCAAACAACGTTTTGTCTAAACATGCGAATTTTGCGTTAACTACGTCATTTAATGCATCTAGTTATGGTCGAGTTGCGTTAGCATGCGAGGTTCATTTATAAAGCGTAAAAGCAAGTAATAAATAAAGCTCGAAAAAGGAAGTAAAAAGCGTACAAGCTACACGGGCGGAAATACAACCCGGATTTCACAATACGACATAAACAAAATAACGCAAAGATAAAAAACGGACCCGTATGAAAGCTAGACCGCGAAATATGTAGATGGACTACCCCGCTTAAATACGTATTATGTCGCGTATTAGGCGAAGGACGGAAATGTGAGATTGCGGCGTATTGCTAGCCTAGTCTCACATTCCGTAGTCTTGTCCCGACTTATCACGTAAAGTTGTCAAAGTCGTTCTACGTGTCGTGACATGTGTAGCGTTTTGAAAAAAATGATGAAGGGTCGGTCAATGGTCTAAAGTCGATAAGAACGGGGCTCGGAATATGTGTCCAAGCCCTCGGGTTTCTGAGTTGCCAGACCCACTCGACCGAGTCATTGATTGACTCGACCGAGTGCGCCATTAAGGTGGCTACTGTCCATATTTTGAGGGGTTACTTGATCGAGTGCCTTATGGCGCTCGGTCGAGTGCATCATTAATGGGGCTACTGCCCTGTTTTTGGGGTGCAACTCGATCGAGTGGCCTATGGCACTCGGTCGAGTGCCCCCTGTACGAGTATTGATTTGCTCGGTTTTATGACTTGAAATTGGTGATCGGTCGAGTCAAATACAAATATCGCACGATTTGTATTCGACTCGGCCTTCGGTACTATAATCGTATATGATGATTATAATACCGTCACCGGAATTTTTATGAAAACATTTGTGTTAGATTACGAAACTTTGAATTAGTAACGAGATGCATTCCTCCACGTCACGACATCGAAACTAACCCTTTCGGGTTATGTGATGTCGGTATTCGTGTCAACGGGTCTCGAACCAATTAAGGAAATGGAATAAAATTCGTTCAACTACGACCGTTTGCGATCGCGTTACGCCCTTGAGTACATTGGGGCGGGGCTCCTCGAAAGGGCTCCACCTCCGTCGTTGCTCGTAAATGGATTAAACGGATCTTAGGCAAATATCGTAGTCAAACGGATTTCAAACCGAAATTTGATACTAGTTTTATATATACACGGTATTAATAATGTAATGACGATAAAATGATATAAAACGAAAATGTAAAAGATGCAAAAAAAAGTTCTAGTGTTAACGTTGTGACAATTACGATTATAACACGAAAAAAATATGATAAATAAACGGAAATAAAGCGAGATAAAAGAGATTAGAACGAGGTTTAAGACACCCTCAACATACATGCTAGTATAGGACTCGGAAATAGGCTCGTGAACAGCGACAATGCTAAGGAGTATCGAGTACGTATGTGAGTTATGGTGTATACGGATGTGTATGTGTGTGTGTGTGTCGATTTCCGAGGTATGGAGGCTCGGAAATGGTGTGTTTTGCTTAGGGTTTGCAATGTATGGAGTGTAGGGTTGAAGTAGGGTGGATGTAGGGTGAAAGTGTTGTGTAATTTCTGAAGAAAAAGGTTGTAAAAAAGTTGTGAAAATGCATGGGGGATGTCGGTATTTATAGGCATTTTGCCACGACCTAGGGACACTCGATCGAGTGGCCCTAGTGCACTCGATCGAGTGCCTAAATGGGCGGGTCTGATCCGGTTGGAGACGCTCCACTCGACCGAGTGGGCAATCCACTCGATCGAGTGGATCAACGAAGGTTGAGATAAATAAGGCAAGAATATCTTGCTTGTTTTGACTTCATTTTTGAATTCAAATTTGTGCGCTCACTTGAACTCAGCCGGTTTTTGAGACGGTTTTGCCTTTGACCGGGTTTTGACCCGGTCGGGAAAGGACGGGAAATATTTTTGGTGTCGGTTTTGGCCCAAATTAGTCTTATTTGACTCGGAACGATCCGCCGGGCCTGAATTTGAGGTCTGTTTTGTGAGATTTTACTCCGCTAAAAAGTCCATGTCGGATATTATGAATTCCGAGCCCAAATCCGAGTATACTAAGTCACGTTGACGTCCAATCATCATCGGGTGTTTTTCGAAGACTACCATAGACACGTGGCAGTCAAAATGCGGGTGTCTACAGAGCCCCCACTCTGACTGAGGCTTGGACAAGGCGAAAGTCAGAGTAGCTACCAAGCCCGTTAAGACCTGGTAGACTTCCGGTCGGGTCGTTTATAGTCCAGTAGACTCGCGTGAAAAGGCTCGCCAGCCATAAGATAGAAATCATACCTGTGCCAGACACATGTCCTGGGGCGTGCTTGTATGTGGAGAATGCCGCCTCGGGCGTTCTGCTGGGGAAATATGTGAGCTTGTACGAGCTTGCTTTCGAAGCCTTGAACCGTACTTGAGCTGAAAAATGCTCCGTGGGGAGTGAAGGTTGTCTCTTTTGGGGAGTAGGTGTACCCGTATGCCGACACATCGTACTTCGGATGTAGCACACCGGGGTAAAGCTAACTCCGTTGGGGAAATCAAATAATTTTGCGGGGACTTACCTCTTGAAGTCTGAGGTGTACCTGTATGCCGACACATAACAACTTGCATGTAACATGTAGGTAAAATGTCGACTCTCGCTGGGGAGGAAAAAGATTGAAAATTTTGGAAAGACAAAAATTTTGACGCAAAGAAATTTTTAGAAAAACTTAGGAAAGCTCGGGACAGCTTGATTCCTATTCTGGGTTCAAGTTTGGAATCAGGCCTGCGCGCGCATAGGGCCCAGTTGGATGAGGAGGCAGTAGCAGTTAGGTTTCAGTTAGGCTTCTCCATTATAAATATAGGAGATTTCTGCTTCAGTTTCTGCATCACAACTCAAATTCTCCTTCTCCTTTCTCAAAATCTTGTAGACTTTTAAGAAAGCTAAAAAATTCCTATTATGGGCATCGATCACTTGACTGCCATGCTTCTCGCCTGGTCCCAATACTTTCGGGACGAGGAGAAGGTTAGGCTAACTCAAATGGGGATAGTCAATCTGTTCCCCTTCCAACGTCTAATAGTGGATTCGCACTTTCTGGATGCCTGTCTGTCGTTTTGGGACACCACCCATCACGTGTTTGCATTCCCGAGGGGCGAGATGTGCCCCTTGCCCGAGGAGATCGCGGCCATAGGCGGTTGGGGCCTTGCTATTCAGCCCGCCATTCCCCCGTTCTACCCGGATCCGAGGAGGCGTTTGAGGGAGTTCTTGGGTTTGTCTCATGCTGAGGCAAACCGAATGGTGCAGGGAGATAACGTCTCCCTATTTGATTTGGCCGACAAGTTCATGAACCCACGGGACGTGAGGGCCACCCCTGCTCATAGGCGTAGGGCATTCGCCTTCTGCATGCTACACTGCTATGTCTTCGAGGGGCTGATGGAACTTGACACATGCAGGGGTCAAATCAGGCTAATCGGAGTGGTTGACCAGATGGAGACTGGTCATAGCCCTGCTTGGCTAGCCACTGGGGAGATTATTACGGGTCTGGACGCTCGACGGCTTGACCCAACTCGACCGTTGATGGGGAGCACCCGTTTTCTTCAAGTATGCACCTCGATTTTTTTTTTTTTTTTATTTTTTTTTTAATTTTTTTTTTTGTATCGCGCTTCACGCGAATTTTCTGATCTTTGCAAGTCACTCGATCGAGTGGACCTGTCACTCGATCGAGTGACACTTACGTCGTGCTACTGCCTGTTTTTTACAGGCTTACTCGATCGAGTCAGATGTTGCACTCGATCGAGTGGCACTCGATCCCGGCTACTGCTTGTTTTTGACAAGCTTACTCGATCGAGTCAGATTTTGTACTCGATCGAGTGGGCTGTAGCGAATTGCTCCGTTGCTTATGAAGTTTGTATATGCCTTTCAGATATGGTTGTCGGAACGACTGTCAATCATAGAGACTCCTCCGAGCATTTCCAGTTATCGGAGTAGTCAGATCAGCTCTAGGAGGTGGAAGATAAGCTCAAGTCACCAGATAAACCGAGCTTACTGGGATGAAGAACTGGCATTCCACGGGGGTTCTTTGATCAGGTGGACCGTTGCTTGGTGGTTTCTTTCGAAGCTAACTGGATTGGCCAAGAGGGACCAAGCCCGATATCTGACGATCTTGTCCCTAGACTGGACGGTTCATATTTACCCGGACCGCCTCCTAAGGCAGTTCGGTTCATCTCAGCGCATCCCTGAGAAGGAAGCCATTATTAGCGTCCCGCTCCAATTGACGGACGCTATGTGCGACACTTGGTTGCAACGATGGTTCACTCGTCCCACATGGACGATACCTAGCCCTTGCCAATCCGCTTGGGTATCACGGGCTTACCAGAAGTGGACTTCTGAAGAGTCCGAGGAGGCTCGCAAGGCCTTAAAAGTTGACGAGGCCATCGAATTGGTGCAGCGCGAGTCGGCGAAGGATAACAGAGAGCTCTTCGCCGGGGAAGACACTCCTGGAGCTAAAGTCCGGGAAGAATCGGGTCATAAGTCACATACTAAGACTCGATCTAAAGAAGTCGATTCTAGCAGTACCCGGGGGCAGACCGACTTGGAACGACGACTTGGGCCGAGGTTGGCGGCCCGGGACCGAATTGGTCCGCGTGACCGGCTCCCTGAGCCGGTCAGGGCTCGACTTGGGCCCATTGAGGTGATGGAGGATTCGGGCTCACACAATCGAGCCCGAGCTAGAGAAGTTCCCGTAGTGATTAGGGAGCGTTCTCCTCCGCGTCGTCACCAGTGGACGACTAAGGATGCTAAGGACAAGGGGAAGGGCAAGATGCCCTAAATGCCGAGTCCTTAGATTTATTATTATTTAAGTATTATTATTAGTTTTATTGTGTGCCCTTTTTTTGTATATTTTTTTTTGAATTCCTGCACTTTGTAATTTCCGAGTTCATCGGGATATATTTTTTTTTGAATTAATAAAAGAAGTTTATTATTAAACCGCTCCTGTCTTTTCTTGATTGCATTGGTTGTGCCCTTTTGAGGGGTTGCCTACGTATCCGCGATTAGCAGAATCAAACCAAACGTAGTTCAGGCATAGGAAATTTGCAATCTCGAATTACACCAAGACTATTGGTTCAAGATGTTTATGACAGTAGAATAAGTAATTCTAGCTCATTGACTTGCTTTTTGTAAAAAATGACTTTGATAAAATTTGCTAATGACATTGAGAAATGGGCTAAGGGTAGTAACGCTTCAGCTGGTCCAGGTTGGTTGGGTTGACAAACTCGTTCCCGTCCAGGTCCGTTAGCATCACTGCTCCCCCCGATTGGATCTTCTTCACCAGATATGGCCCAGCCCAATTGGGTTTGAATTTTCCCCTTGGGTCAACCGGTAGTAGAGCCCGAATAGACTTAAGGACTAGATCGCCCTCCCTGATGTGTCTGGGCCTTACTCTCTTGTTGAAGGCCCGTTGGATCCTCTTCTGGTAGATTTGGATATTATTGAGGGCACGAGACCGTCGTTCGTCTAGTAAAACCAACGAGTCATATCGTGCTCGAACCCAGTCAGCTTCGGGTACTTGACTTTCTAGCAGGATTCTGAGGGACGGTACCTCCAGCTCGACTGGTTGGACTGCCTCCATCCCGTAGGTTAAGTAATATGGTGTTGCCCCGGTTGCGGTGCGAATTGACGTTCGATATCCCCATAGGGCAAAAGGTATTTTGTCGGGCCAGTCCCGGTAATTGTCAGCCATCTTTTTGAGTATGGTGACAATTGTTTTATTAGCCGCCTCTACTGCTCCATT
Source organism: Agrostemma githago (assembly GCA_958450325.1). Taxonomy (NCBI): domain Eukaryota; kingdom Viridiplantae; phylum Streptophyta; class Magnoliopsida; order Caryophyllales; family Caryophyllaceae; genus Agrostemma; species Agrostemma githago. Next base: position 51,713,726 of record OY288258.1, on the reverse strand, counting down.
TGTTTGGGGACGGTAAGGCGAGGAAGTATGCCTTTGGATTTTATATTTGGTCAGCAGGGCCGCAGTCTCGGCTTGAAAATGAGTCCCGTGATCACTGATAAATTCAGCGGGAATCCCATATCGACATATTATCTTGTTTTGGATAAACTTGGCGACATGCTTGGCAGTGAGAATGCGATATGATTCAGCTTCGACCCATTTGGTGAAATAGTCGATGGCTACCAAAATGAAGCAATGCCCACCAGTACCCGAGGGATTTATTTTCCCGATTATGTCGATACCCCATGTCGAGAATGGCCATGGTGACGTCATGGTATAGAGTAGTGATGACGGCATATGTTGCACATTGCCAAAGATTAATGTTTGACATACGACCGGCAATCGGCTTCCATGGTATTCCAATAATAACCGAGCCTCATGATTTTCCGGACCAGCATGTGGGCATTCATATGTGGGCCGTTCTCACCATCATGTACTTCGGCCATAACCTTTTCAGCCTTATACTTGTCAACACAAAGGAGAAGAGCCCCCTGTGCCGTCTTTTTATACAGTTGTCCGTCGTCGGTGCGGATAAACTGGGTGGCTAGCCTCCGTAAGGCTTTCTTGGCTCGACCTTCCGTCCCGGGAGGATATTCTCCATTCGTTAGGTACGTTAACACGGCTTGGTACCACGGTTCGGGATCGGTTATTTCGATGTCTTCAATATCACAAATGTATGCCGGCTCAGACCGCCTTTCGACGCAAATCGGCATACTGGTCACATGGTCGGGAATATTCAGTAAAGATGCCAATTTTGAGAGTGCATCTGCGAACTGATTTTCTTCCCGGGGCAGATATATGTATTCTACCTTTTGGAATTGTTTCTCGAGATCCCGTACTCGTGCCTGGTAGGCCACGAGATTAGCATTTCGAGTCTTCCATTTTTGGAGTGCTTGGTTTATGACCAAGGATGAATCACCATGTACCCGGAGATTTGTAATCCCCAGATTGGCGGCGGCTTGTAGCCCGTAAATGCATGCTTCGTACTCTGCTGCATTATTAGTAACATCAAAGTCCAGTTTGATGGAGACGGGAGTATGTTCCCCTTTTGGTGAAATTAGGAGGATCCCGACTCCGAACCCTCGAAAATTAGATGCACCGTCGAAGTATAAATCCCAAGTTTCAGTATCAGTATGGAAAATATTTTCGTCTGGGAAGGACCAAGTGTCGGTGTGTCCTTCTTCGGTTATCGGGCTATCGGCAAGAAATTCAGCTACTACTCGACCTTTAATAGCCTTTAACGGTACAAACTTTAAGTCGAACTCTGCCAACATTAGAGTCCATCTAGAGATTCGGCCGTTGAGAACGGGCTTTTCGAAGATGTATTTGATCGGGTCCATCTTGGATAGCACATGGACCTCATAACTGAGCATATAATGTCGGAGTTTCTTGGTGGCCCAAACTAGAGCCAAACACGTCTTTTCGAGCATGGTATATTTGCACTCATACTCTAAAAACTTTTTGCTGATGTAGTAAATGGCTCTTTCTTCGGAGTCAACTGTCTGAGCCAGCATAGCCCCCATGGCTGTCTCGGTCGTCGTTAGGTATAACGACAGAGGCAAACCGGGTTGAGGTGGCATTAAGACTGGCGGTGCAGACAGAATTTCCTTGATCTTGTCGAAAGCGGTTTGGCACTTGTCATCCCATAGTACCCGTTCTCCCACTTTCAGTTTTTTTAAAATTGGTTCACACACCATGGTTAATTTGGAAATGAACCGACTGATGTACTGGACTTTCCCGAGGAATCCCCTTATTTCTTTTTCGGTTTTAGGAGGCTGCATCTCGGTAATGGCTTTGATTTTAGCTGGATCGACTTCGATACCTCGTTGGCTAACGATATGACCTAGTAATTTGCCTGATGTTACCCCGAAACTGCACTTTTGAGGGTTTAACCTCATGTTGTATCTGCGCAATCGGGTGAAGAATTTTCTTAGGGCGGTGATGTGACCGTCCCGTTCTTTGGATTTGACGATCATGTCGTCTACGTAAACTTCTACCTCTTTATGCATCATGTCGTGTAGTAAAGTGGTAGCAGTTCTTTGATATGTGGCCCCGGCATTAATGAGACCGAAAGGCATAACGGTATAGCAGTAAGTACCCCAAGGTGTGGTGAAGGTAGTCTTACTCATGTCTTCTTCCGCCATCTTGATTTGATTATACCCGGCATACCCGTCCATGAATGATAGAAGGGCATGATCGGCCGTGTTATCCACCAGTATGTCGATGTGTGGTAACGGAAAATCATCTTTCGGACTCGCCTTGTTAAGATCCCGAAAATCTACGCATACCCGCACCTTACCGTCCTTTTTAGGAACCGGCACGATGTTTGCCACCCAGTCCGGATACTCGGACACTTGTATGAAGCCGGCTTTGAATTGTTTGTCGACTTCTTCTTTTACCTTGAGAGACCACTCGGGCCTCATCCGACGAAGCTTTTGTTTGACCGGTTTGCACCCGTCTTTGATTGGTATGTGGTGCTCGGCTATTTCCCGGTCTATCCCCGGCATGTCCTTGTAGGACCATGCGAAGACATCTTTGAACTCTTGGAGGAGGCTTATGAATTGTTGTTTCTCCTCGGGATTTAAGGATAACCCTATCTTAAGTGTCTGAGGCTCTAAGGTTGTTCCCACATTTATGGACTCGGTTTCTTCGATTACCGGGTTCCGGGACTCCCTTTGCTCTAGTTGCTCGATCAAATGCGGAGGTAAGGGCACCTGTTCGTCTGATTTCTCAATGTCATAGCATAAAACATTTTTAAAAGCAGAATTTGAAAGAGACAAGTCGTAAGCAGAACGGTTGTTATTATTGATTGAAAATTTGGAGAACAGCTCAAAGAGAGCAGCCATCTGATCATTGGTCAGTGGCGGGATAGGTAGGGCACTCGGGATAGACCCCGAAGTGCCAGCAGCAGGAATATTAAATGGGAGGGGGGTTACAGGAGTGACTCTAGCACCGACTTCCCTAGACTCGACCTCAGACTCTGACTCAGACTCCGACTCAGACTCGGACTCAGACTCAGACTCAGGCATGTCTCCCTCTCCGGTGACCAGCTTGTAGATCCTTCCCTGACTGTCAGTCCACTTGACAGTCTTCCTCCAGGCCCTGTTTCCCGTCTCGGAACCAACATCCGAGATCAGCTTGGTCGGGTCAAACCTGTTGCTGCGGAGAATCAGGTTGACCAGGTCTTCCTTTGGAGTTGGGGCTATGGTGTCTTCCCCAAATAGTAGCCCTAGAGCGGGCTCAGCATCTTCAGCTCCGTTGGATTGGATGAGGGCGAATACATCATCCGGAATGTAGTTGCAGTCCCGGGCCATGTGGGTCCCGAGCTGCATAGCATTGGGTTGGTATAGACCAACCTGAACAGCCCCAAACACCGGTGTGACGAAGTAGTCAGCCAACCGTGGGCTATAAGGGCTCAAGTAGATACCCTTAAGGATGTTGCAGGCCTTTTCGATCCCTGCTCGGACAACATTGTCGGGGGTGATGTCATAACCGAGACCAAAGTGAGATTCTTCGTCTTTGAGAACCTCGATGATCTTCCCAGCTGGAAGATCGGGTCGAGAGGTAGCCCCCGGAAAGTACCCTAGGTTTTGGAGCATCATGTCGATACTCGTAGTGAAGTAAGGCCTAAAGAGGTACTCTTCCTCGATCATCCCCACAAAATCGAACCCCCAGAGGTCCGTGCGCCCCGTGGTGTTACAGCTAGCCACAGTCATTGGTGTTGCCTCTAAAGTGATGACATCGTTAAGCAGAGGCATCTTAATCTTTCGGTGGAGGGTGGAGGATACCGCCTTGACCGCGTGGATCCAAGGCCTACCTAGGAGCAAGTTGAAGGATGAGGTGACATCAATCACCTGAAACTCGAGCTCCTTCTCTATCGGGCCAGTGATGATGGTCAGTTTCACGGCCCCAGCTACCGACTTCGGGCTCCCATCGAAGGCTTGGATGGTTTGAGCAGTCGGAACATAGTCAGCCTCGGTAATGCCGAGGGCTTTTGCGGTCCTTAGAGGAAGGACGTTCACAGCAGACCCGTCATCAACTAGGGTCATGGGAAGGTATTTTCCTCGGCAGACCACCGTGATGTAGAGGGCCAGGTTATGGGCGGCCCCGAATGGTGGTAGGTCGGCCTCGGAGAAAGTGATTACCGGTCCTTCTTCCTTAGCTTTGCCCTTCAGGTGGGGCAAGATCGTGGCTACCATCTCAGCGGGGGTAACCAGAGAGTCAACCTTGATTTGATCGAGAGCCTTTGTAAGTGCTTCCCGATGTTCTTGAGAACTAACCAGAAGTTGCCATATAGTGAGGTCAACTCGGGTTTTCTTCAACTGTTTCACAAGAGCCGTTTCAGCAGTGGGCTCTTCAGAGGCGACTTCCGTAATGACGGTTGTCGGGATAGGGGTGTCCCTAGAGCTAGTGGCTTGAAAGGGACGACCAAGGTGGTTACTGGTTAAGACTCGAGATTTAGTCTTTCGAATCTCCTCGGCGGTAATGGGGACAGCTTCCCCTTTGGCGAGGTAGACGTCTTCCTCGTCGTCGAACCAGATCCCGTTCACTTGCGGGATAAATGGGGAGATAAGGTGGGAGCAATCAATCACCTCCCCGGTAAAGATGGCGTGGGAGCTGAAAGGATTCTCCTTGTTACTGGGCTTATCTCCGGGCAGCGGGATCTTACCGCTTTCGATCAGGTCTTGAATCAAGTGCTTCAGCTTCCAACACTTCTCGGTGTCATGCCCATTGCCTCGGTGGTATTGACAATAGGCTTGAGCATTGTAGTTCTTGGAGCATCGCTCAACCGGAACTTCAGGAGTTGGGCCTATCGGTTGGATTAGACCTTTTGAGGATAGCCTTTGTAAGGCATAAGTATAGGTCGTACCTATATCAGTGAAAACCCGAGGTGGGGTGTTTCTCTTGGACGGGGCATCTAGTAGATTAACCGCGTCGAAAATACTGCGGGTTGCAGCTTGAGGCTTGGTTGTGGAGGAAGAAGCCCCTTGGTAACCCTTAGCAGCGGCCTTGGTGAGGCCTTCCAGTCTCAAGTCATTTTCGATCCTCATACCCATTTCAGTGAGGGTGGTGAAGTTGGGTATGATAGCATATCGGAGGTGAACCCGGTAGGATGGGAGGAGGTTCTTAACAAAGGCCTCCACTAAAGTCTTTTCACTGGGCTTATCGACCAGTTTCACGCTCTCGGCCCTCCATCGTTGAAGATATTTGGTAAAACCTTCTTTCGGCTCTTGGGCCATAACCTCCAGAGATCTCATTGTGGTTTGGATCTCGGTGTTGTCAGCGTAGTTCCAAGCGAACTCGGTGGCCACATCATCCCATGTAGGGTATTTCTTCGGGTCTAGCCTGTAGTACCAGGCCCGAGGGTGCTTTTCGAGAGACGCAGCAAAGCGGTTCTTGAACATGGTGGAGTCCACCCCTTTGATGGCCATGAACTCTTTGAAGGCCCGTACATGTAGTAACGGGTCTTCAGTCCCTTCGAACATAGGCAAACCGGTGAGGTTCAGGTTTGCAGGCAGCCTGTCACTTAGCGGGTTATACTCCCGACTGTTTTCCCGGTGAATGTTGTTATTCCCAGTTAAATGCACTTGTTCTTCCAGTCGGCGGACCGAGCTAACCAGTTCAGCTAAAGGTCCGGTAGTCCCGGTGGTAGGAGTCCTGTGCTCCACCGAGGCCAATCGAGTGACGATAGCAACTTGCCCAGCCCTCATTTCATTCAGTTGGGCATCAATGTCGGCCTGCTTCTCGATCATGGAATCAACGGAGGCTTTCAGTTCAGCTAAGGCAGTTTCCATCCTGCGAGTGTGTCTGGTTAACGGTGGCCTGTCTGTAAGAACACCACGTAATCAGAAACCGAACCCAGTCTTGGAATCAAAGGAAACAGCACATCCCGAGCGACCCAAAAAGAAAGGACTGAGCGGAAAAGACTCGAGAAAGACATCTAGACGGATGACTCGTGGGTGGTATGACTTCCTTAGGATTTCGGCTTTGTGGGCCTAGTCCCGTTCGAAGGAAGGTCCACGTGAGATTGCTCCCCAGACTTTTGACTCGAGTGTATGGACGGACTTTCCTTTGTAGGGGTATGCCCTACGCGGGTTGGTCGTGCCTTGACAGATAAGGCGGACTTGGGAAAGGGGGGAAACTCGTGATATAGGATCGACGGAGTTTCGACGCTATAAACCCTCTACGTACTTATGCAAAGACCCGACACACGGATAGACGGTAGGTCCTATAATAAGGAAGGTTTTATTTTAGGAAAGTTGAAAGTTGAGGTTTGAATGCAAAATGAACGAATTTCCGAGAGTCTTGAAAACTGAAAACGGAATTTCGAAAACCGAGATTAGAATTTTGAAAAGGAAAATTCCGAAAATCAAGGTAGTGGGGGTGGAAATTCGGGAATTAAAACGGACAGCATGCCGACTACAGAAAAGGATATTTTGAGTCAAATCGTTGATCCTAAATTTCGGCGGCATTCCGAGTTTTGAAAATTGGGTATTTTGAAAAGGTGAGTCTCGAAATGGGCAGCATTTCGGGTTTTTCAAAATTGGGCGTTTTAGAATGACGGGTCCCGAAATAGACAGTATTTCGGGTTTTTCGAAAGGTGGGTATTTTTGGAAAGATGCAAATTTGAAATGACGGTTTTTTGAAAATTTGACACGGAAACCAAGTAGCACGTAGTCAAACAAGCATTATAACGACGCTTATGTATGCTTTACACTAAGTCTCGGTCGGTCAAAATAGGGTCTATACCAACAACGATGGCTTTCTCATGTGATGGACGGACTCCCTAAGCCGAGTTGGTCTTAGGACATGCCGCAAAACCGAGACGAGTTCCACCATCGATGTTTTTAGCGCACCCATGTAGGAATGCACCGCGGTATAGTGGGACGTCGGTCACAAGTAACCGGCCCGGGCAAAAATGGGTTATGCATGAATCATTAAACTAACGCGCGCACACTAATCGACGAACGATTTCTCTTCGAGTCTCACCCTAGGAACCCCGATGACATGTGGTACATCAGGTATCCCCAGCGGAGTCGCCAAATTGTGGACATGACGAAGGTCCACCCCGACGCGGCGAAGCGCGGGTTTGGGTAGGCGAATGAATCTCGTGGTGAGATTGTTCTCGGGTTCGAAATTTAAGTCAAAATGGAGTCGCCACCGAATTTTGTGGTTATTCGGAACCATACGAGCCCACTCTATGTCGTCATGGGCTATACACAAAGTAAGCCCACTTCGATTTCAGAGTTTATGGGGCTCGTCCCTTTGCATTGCGATACCGATACCATCTACACCGGTAATCGTGTAAAGAATGACTCTCGTTCGCCAAGGGTTTCGGACATCCGGAAACCAAAGGTTCTGAGTAAGGGGTGAGGGTACGTGTTGGGAAGCCCACGAAGGACACCCAACCCCGCCCGCACATGGCGGCCTCTACTAAGACATCGTTCGTGTTCATGATACGCGCGCTAGTAAAATAATGAAATGATATGCAAACAACGTTTTGTCTAAACATGCGAATTTTGCGTTAACTACGTCATTTAATGCATCTAGTTATGGTCGAGTTGCGTTAGCATGCGAGGTTCATTTATAAAGCGTAAAAGCAAGTAATAAATAAAGCTCGAAAAAGGAAGTAAAAAGCGTACAAGCTACACGGGCGGAAATACAACCCGGATTTCACAATACGACATAAACAAAATAACGCAAAGATAAAAAACGGACCCGTATGAAAGCTAGACCGCGAAATATGTAGATGGACTACCCCGCTTAAATACGTATTATGTCGCGTATTAAGCGAAGGACGGAAATGTGAGATTGCGGCGTATTGCTAGCCTAGTCTCACATTCCGTAGTCTTGTCCCGACTTATCACGTAAAGTGGTCAAAGTCGTTCTACGTGTCGTGACATGTGTAGCGTTTTGAAAAAAATGATGAAGGGTCGGTCAATGGTCTAAAGTCGATAAGAACGGGGATCGGAATATGTGTCCAAGCCCTCGGGTTTCTGAGTTGCCAGACCCACTCGACCGAGTCATTGATTGACTCGACCGAGTGCACCATTAAGGTGGCTACTGTCCATATTTTGAGGGGTTACTCGATCGAGTGCCTTATGGCGCTCGGTCGAGTGCATCATTAATGGGGCTACTGCCCTGTTTTTGGGGTGCAACTCGATCGAGTGGCCTATGGCCCTCGGTCGAGTGCCCCCTGTACGAGTATTGATTTGCTCGGTTTTATGACTTGAAATTGGTGATCGGTCGAGTCAAATACAAATATCGCACGATTTGTATTCGACTCGGCCTTCGGTACTATAATCGTATATGATGATTATAATACCGTCACCGGAATTTTTATGAAAACATTTGTGTTAGATTACGAAACTTTGAATTAGTAACGAGATGCATCCCTCTACGTCACGACATCGAAACTAACCCCTTCGGGTTATGTGACGTCGGTATTCGTGTCAACGGGTCTCGAACCAATTAAGGAAATGGAATAAAATTCGTTCAACTACGACCGTTTGCGATCGCGTTACGCCCTTGAGTACATTGGGGCGGGGCTCCTCGAAAGGGCTCCACCTCCGTCGTTGCTCGTAAAGGGATTAAACGGATCTTAGGCAAATATCGTAGTCAAACGGATTTCAAACCGAAATTTGATACTAGTTTTATATATACACGGTATTAATAATGTAATGACGATAAAATGATATAAAACGAAAATGTAAAAGATGCAAAAAAAAGTTCTAGTGTTAACGTTGTGACAATTACGATTATAACACGAAAAAAATATGATGAATAAACGGAAATAAAGCGAGATAAAAGAGATTAGAACGAGGTTTAAGACACCCTCAACATACATGCTAGTATAGGACTCGAAAATAGGCTCGTGAACAGCGACAATGCTAAGGAGTATCGAGTACGTATGTGAGTTATGGTGTATATGGATGTGTATGTGTGTGTGTGTGTCGATTTCCGAGGTATGGAGGCTCGGAAATGGTGTGTTTTGCTTAGGGTTTGCAATGTATGGAGTGTAGGGTTGAAGTAGGGTGGATGTAGGGTGAAAGTGTTGTGTAATTTCTGAAGAAAAAGGTTGTAAAAAAGTTGTGAAAATGCATGGGGGATGTCGGTATTTATAGGCATTTTGCCACGACCTAGGGACACTCGATCGAGTGGCCCTAGTGCACTCGATCGAGTGCCTAAATGGGCGGGTCTGATCCGGTTGGAGACGCTCCACTCGACCGAGTGGGCAATCCACTCGATCGAGTGGATCAACGAAGGTTGAGATAAATAAGGCAAGAATATCTTGCTTGTTTTGACTTCATTTTCGAATTCAAATTTGTGCGCTCACTTGAACTCAGCCGGTTTTTGAGACGGTTTTGCCTTTGACCGGGTTTTGACCCGGTCGGGAAAGGACGGGAAATATTTTTGGTGTCGGTTTTGGCCCAAATTAGTCTTATTTGACTCGGAACGATCCGCCGGGCCTGAATTTGAGGTATGTTTTGTGAGATTTTACTCCGCTAAAAAGTCCATGTCGGATATTATGAATTCCGAGCCCAAATCCGAGTATACTAAGTCACGTTGACGTCCAATCATCATCGGGTGTTTTTCGGAGACTACCATAGACACGTGGCAGTCAAAATGCGGGTGTCTACAAATAGTAATCACACATTGACAAATTATAATAAGGTGATGAAATTCTATATTATAAATAACAATAATTGTCTGTCATTAGATATCCATCAAAAATCTTTTGAGTCATAAAAACTCTTAAGATTATAACCTTTTTTTTTTTTGATGAAATGTGAGGGTTGTATTACTTCAAGTGGAGCAATTTACATACATGTACATGATGGAAAAGGAGAACAACACAAAAAATAACTTGACATTACAGTTTGGTCAGTTCGTTTCTCATAACACTATCCATCTTTTTGCTCTTTAATTTCGCTTGTATATGTCTCGCAACCTCGTCCTTAATTTCTTTCAGCAGCATCTTAGGTCGACGAACATACCCATCAAACAAAGCTTGGTTCCGTGCTCTCCAAATCCAATGACAATAGGCCGCTAGCATCATGATGTTTATCTTCGTTTTGGCACTATACTGCAACTGAGTGTGGCAACTATAATTTATCATACTTTGTTACATCCATGTCTCCATATCCGTTTTGATCTGAGTACGAAACTCACAGTCCATGAATATATGCTTCGTGTCTTCCTTCTGCTGGCCACAAAGGCAGCATTCAACATCCGTACAGGCCCCGAACTTGTGAAGTTTTTCTCTAGTTCGCAGGCCATCATTTATCAAAAACCAAAGGGTCATGGCGTGTTTTGGGATATTAAGGTCATTCAAAACCATCTTATACCAAGATTTATCAGCTTCCTCTCCCACAAGCCATCGGTATCCCCCCCGATTGTGTACCCATGCGGGTCTGTCTGCCAAGTATTTTGCTGATATCCCATCTTGAACCTTTCCTTCGCCTTGCAAATTGTGCGCCAGGTCCAGGAGGAGTCCTGTGGAGGTTTATAGGAGAGCCAATCTTGACCACGAATATAGTTCACCTGCACCCATCGGACCCATATTCTATCTTCCTTATTGTAAATCCAATCGACCAGCTTTCCCACCACTGCAACATTCCAGATTTCGGGTTTTTTAATGTTAAGGCCCCCTCCTTCTTTGATCTAGTAATTTTGTTCCAGGAGACAAGCGGCACCCTCCTGTATTCAGCCTCTCCATCCCACAAGAAGTTGCGACAAATTGCTTCAATACGATCTATCACACCTTTGCAACTGAGTGTGGCAACTATAATTTATCATACTTTGTTACATCCATGTCTCCATATCCCTTTTGATCTGAGTACTAAACTCACAGTCCATGAATATGTGCTTCGTGTCTTCCTTCTGCTGGCCACAAAGGCAGCATTCAACATCCGTACAGGCCCCGAACTTGTGAAGTTTTTCTCTAGTTCGCAGGCCATCATTTATCAAAAACCAAAGGGTCATGGCGTGTTTTGGGATATTAAGGTCATTCCAAACCATCTTATACCAAGATTTATCAGCTTCCTCTCCCATAAGCCATCGGTATCCCCCCCGATTGTGTACCCATGCGGGTCTGTCTGCCAAGTATTTTGCTGATATCCCATCTTGAGCCTTTCCTTCGCCTTGCAAATTGTGCGCCAGGTCCAGGAGGAGTCCTGTGGAGGTTTATAGGAGAGCCAATCTTGACCACGAATATAGTTCACCTGCACCCATCGGACCCATATTCTATCTTCCTTATTGTAAATCCAATCGACCAGCTTTCCCACCACTGCAACATTCCAGATTTCGGGTTTTTTAATGTTAAGGCCCCCTCCTTCTTTGATCTAGTAATTTTGTCCCAGGAGACAAGCGGCACCCTCCTGTATTCAGCCTCTCCATCCCACAAGAAGTTGCGACAAATTGCCTCAATACGATCTATCACACCTTTGCAACTGAGTGTGGCAACTATAATTTATCATACTTTGTTACATCCATGTCTCCATATCCCTTTTGATATGAGTACTAAACTCACAGTCCATGAATATGTGCTTCGTGTCTTCCTTCTGCTGGCCACAAAGGCAGCATTCAACATCCGTACAGGCCCCGAACTTGTGAAGTTTTTCTCTAGTTCGCAGGCCATCATTTATCAAAAACCAAAGGGTCATGGCGTGTTTTGGGATATTAAGGTCATTCCAAACCATCTTATACCAAGATTTATCAGCTTCCTCTCCCATAAGCCATCGGTATCCCCCCCGATTGTGTACCCATGCGGGTCTGTCTGCCAAGTATTTTGCTGATATCCCATCTTGAGCCTTTCCTTCGCCTTGCAAATTGTGCGCCAGGTCCAGGAGGAGTCCTGTGGAGGTTTATAGGAGAGCCAATCTTGACCACGAATATAGTTCACCTGCACCCATCAGACCCATATTCTATCTTCCTTATTGTAAATCCAATCGACCAGCTTTCCCACCGCTACAACATTCCAGATTTCGGGTTTTTTAATGTTAAGGCCCCCTCCTTCTTTGATCTAGTAATTTTGTCCCAGGAGACAAGCGGCACCCTCCTGTATTCAGCCTCTCCATCCCACAAGAAGTTGCGACAAATTGCTTCAATACGATCTATCACACCTTTGGGGATGAGGAACATGGACGCCCAGTAATTATGCATAACCTTAAGTAATTATCCCACGTCGAAAAATTATGATGAGGTTACGGAATTCTATAATATAAATAAGAGTAATCATTATTTTTGAATATTGACCAAAAAACTTTTGAGTCTTAAAAAAACTCTTTTTTTTTTTTTTTTTTTTTTATGAAAAGTGAGGATTATATTAATAATCATGTAGCAAATTTACAGTGGCATCAAGAAAGACTAGATAATACATACAAACTCATCTCAATATAGTGACAACAGTTTACAAAACCGAATCTACGTGACTAGCAGTTTTCGTAGCTCTCGACTTTCATCCAAAGTGATGTGTGGACGTTGCAGTATGCTCTTAACTCTATATTTGATTTCCTCTTGTATATTCTTAGCTACTCGTGCTGGGCTTTGCACATATCCCTCCACTCGTGCTACATTCCTTTTCATCCATATCATATGATGGAATGCATTCAAAACCATTGCTTGGATTCTACCTTTAGTATCAGGTTCAGTTTTCAACTCCGAGTGAACTGGTAGTTCATACCCAGTCCAGTTTTTCAGTTCATTCCGAACTATCCTGCTATATTGACAGTCTTGTGCCAGGTGCAGACTTGTTTCCTCTGCTGTTTCGCATAAACAGCAATTTACTTCGCTGCAGCAGCCAATATTCCTTAGTTTGGACCTTGTATTCAACCCATTGTTAACCCATATCCACGGTATAATCGCGTGTTTGGGTGTACTATAATCATCCCATATTAGCTTGAACCATGTTACATGGGGGCTGGTACCACTCAACCAGTTGTAGCGCGTGATTCCAAATGTTGTTAGTATATCCATCCTTCAATTTTTCTTTTGTTTTGCAGATCATTCTCCACGTCCATGGGGTATCAAGAGAGGGTATATAATCATTCCAGTCTTTTCCTTTCAGAAAATTGGTACTAACCCATTTGATCCAAAGCTTATCGCTTTTCTCATATATCCAATTAACGAGTTTTCCAATAGCTGCCACATTCCACAGTTCGGCCTTTTTTATCCCGAGCCCACCTTCTTCCTTGTTACCTTGTCCCAAGCAACCAACGAAACCCGACTATATTCAGACTGTCCTTCCAGAGATAATTCCTGCATATATATTCCACCCTCTTTACAATCCCTTTAGGAAGAATAAAGATATTGGACCAGTAGTTGTGAAGAGTGTTGAGGACCGAGTTAATTAGGACGATTCTCCCTGCATAAGAGAGTTTCCTCGCTCCAAAACTTCGAATTTTCCTGACCATTTTTTCTGCTACCACAGAGCACTCTTTTTTCGTCAATTTCCTCGATTTTATAGGAACCCCCAAGTAAGTGAATGGTAGCTCTCCTTCGATGAAACCAATGGCCTTAAGAATACCATCTCGTTGGTCTCTCTTCATTCCACTAAAATAGATAGCTAACTTAGTAGCATTGAGTTTGAGACCCGACACTTTGTTGAATGAAGACAGCATCCTCATCATCAACATAATGGACTGAGTGTCCCCTTTACAGAACAGCATAAGATCGTCAGCAAAAATCAAATGGGTCAGTTTTAATTGCTTACACATCGGATGGTAACGGAATGGCCATTTCTCCGTTGCGTAAGAGATTAGTCTGCTTAAGTAGTCCATACACAGCGTGAATATCAATGGCGATACTGGGTCCCCTTGTCGCAGTCCTCTTTTCGCCTTAAAATACCCAAACATATTCTCATTCAGACTCAAAGAGAACATAGGAGTTGTAATGCATTCCATAATCAATTGGCGGAATTGATTAGGGAATTTGAGCTGTGTAATTAGCTCCTCCACAAATGTCCATTCAACAGAATCGAAACAATTAATATTGTCGCACATCGAAACAATTAAAATAAGATGATGATTCTATATTATAAATAAGATTAATCACGTGTTCTTTCGGGTCTTAAGACAGTAAATTATGACTCATCAAAAAATTATGATAATGTAATTCTATATTATAAATAAGACTAATCATTCATTCTTAAATATCAATAAAAAAACCTTTTGAGTCTAAGAAAATATCTTAATAAGACTACAAACTGAAGTAACATAATCTCACATCGATAAATTATAACAAGGTGATGAAATTCTACAATAAATAAGAAATAAGAGTATCAATTCTACAATAAGACGATGAAATTCTATTATACAAATAAAAATAATCATTCCTCCAAATTGTAAATAAGTATAATCTTTCGTCCTTAAATATGACTAATCATTCGTTATTAGATATCTTCCAAAACTCAATTGAGTCTTAAAACCTCTTAAGACTATAAACTCAAGTAATGACGAAGTACAAGAGTTCTTAAGACAATATCTAAACTTAAATCAAAATTATTCATTATATATTGAAAAAAGATGAGGTGATGAAATTTAATATTATAAATAAGATTAATACTTCGTTTTTAGATAAAAAAAAAATATTTAGACTTACAAAAGTACTTGAGACTATAAACTTAGGTAAGATTATCTCCCATCGAAAAATTATAATAAGGTGATCGAATTTTATTAATATTTAAATAAGAGTAATCGTCCATTCTTAAGTAGTTAGATATAAAAATAAACTCTTTTATTTTTATAATTATCCCAACGTTGTCTCACATCGAAAAATTATGATGAGTTTATGAAATTCTATATATTATAAATAATAATCATTTGTTCTTGAATATCAGCTAAAAAAATTGAGTCTTAAAAATGCTTTTAGAACCATAAGCTGATGGAAAAGACAAATCATTTGTGTTTAGATATTAACCAAAAATCTTAGTTCTAAATAAAATTTTTAAGACTATAAATAAATCTAAGTAGAATTATCGCATATCGAAAAATTATGATGAGGTGATGAAATTCTATGTCACAAATAAGAGACATCATTCATTTTTAGATATTAATCATGCAAAATTGTCTTATAAAAGCTCTTAAATCTATAAATTTAAGTAAAATTATACCACATCGAAAAATTATAATAAGGTGATAGAATTCTACTATATAAATACGGTGTAAAAGCAATAATTCGTCTTTAGATATCAACGAGAAATCTTTTGAGTCCTAAAAGAAGTTGTTAAGACTATAAACTTAAATAAAATTATCCCACATTGAAATATTATGATGAGGTGATGAAATTCTACATCATCAATAAGAGAAATTATTCGTTTTAAGATATTAGTTAAAAAAAATTTGAATCGTATAATACTTCTCTTAAGGCTATAAATTGAACTAAAAATTATTTCACATCGAAATATTACTAAAAAGTGATGAAATTTTATTATATAAATAAAAGTAATAATTCTCTTTAGATATCAAACATAAATCTCTTTTGAGTCCTAAAAAGAGTTAAAATTATAAAATTATGTTGAATTATCACACGTCGAAAAATTATGATGAGATATCATAAATAAGAGAAATCATTTGTTTTAAATAATCATTTGTCCAAAAGTATACTCCGTAATAAGGTGATCGAATTCTATTATATAAATAAGAGTAATCGTTCGTTCTTGAAAATTTAGATGGAGAAACAAAATCTTTTGGATCTTAAAAAAATTTCTTAAGACTATAAACTTAATTAAGTAAAATTATCCACACTTTTGAGTCTTAAAAAATTCTTTTTTTTGCAAGAAAAGTTATGACTCTTATTCATCCATATAGGACAAACAAGAGACTAGTCTTACAAAAGCACATCCCCTAGGAATTAACCGACCTCAATACAACATTTTATAACTAAAATTAATATGTCCATTTTTCATTCTAGTAAAAACCTCAAATTTTATTTGAGTAACCAAGGACTTTCCAGGTCGCTCCTTCCCCGTAAAGATCCGAACATTACGCTCCATCCAAATGTGATAAGCAGTAGCCCCAATAATACTACAATACCAGTTAAACTTCCAATGCTTTCTCCTACGACGAGCTGCACACCACTGAAGTTCAGATCGCAGTTCATCGGATCGACCCATGACTCCTATCCATGCCTTAAGTTCCTGCCAAATCTCCCCTGCATACTTGCATTTGAAAAAAAGATGATTATGAGATTCATTGTTTTCCTTACAAAGTATACACCAGTTCATAATGTAAATTCCTCGCTGCCTCATTGCATCAATCATCGCCAGTTTTCTTTGGCTGGCCAGAGAAGCGATAATCCCATGCTTCGGAATTATATTAGGCCCGTTAAGCACATTAAGCCAACCACAAATCTTTTCCTTCTTACGGAACCAATCATACGCTACACTTACATTGTACTCTTGTAAGTTGTGCCAACTTTGGACACAGGCAGCGGCCTCCATTGCAGTCCCTTCTCTTGCCCTCACTTCATCTCTAATTTTAAGAATGCTATTAAAACTAACAGTATATCTATCCTGCTGTTTAAGATCCCAAACAGACTGCCCATTATTCAGAATATAACTCGTAACCCACTTTCCCCACATGCCTCCTTCCCCGTTCAAGATCTTCCATAACCATCGACTCATTAAAGCTTTATTCCAATCCATCAGGTTTTTCATATTGAAGCCTCCCTCGTCCCAAGGTTTACACATACTCTCCCAACTTTTATAGTAAACTCCTCGATCTTCCTGCCCACCTGACCAAAAGTACCTCCTGCATATCTGATTTAGCTTTAATCTAACATTCCCCGGCAATAACGTATTCGAACACCAATAAGTCAAAATACCAAAGTGCGTAGAATTGAGAATTTGGACCCTCCCTGCATATGTAAGACATCTGGATGACCAGTGACTTAAAACATTATGAACAACATTGATTAACCCGTTGTAATGAACCATTATGTTATTAACATCATTAAGCGGCAACCCCAGATATCGACAAGGGAATTCACCAGATCGCGACTCCTCCAAAGAATACTTCAGTTTTATCCCTATTAATATGAAGCCCAGAAACCCGTGCAAACCTGTTTAGCTCAGTCACAGCAGCAACCACAGATGGCACATCGCCCCTTGAGAAAATCATTAGATCGTCCGCAAAAATTAGGTGATTTAAGCCTATTCTCTTACACTTAGGATGAAAAGATACTTGAGGTTTCCCAATTATGCTTCTCAAAAACCGAGACAAAACTTCCATACTCAACACAAATATGTAAGGGGATAATGGATCCCCTTGACGAATTCCACTCCTTCCTTTAAAGAACCCATGAGAGGCGCCATTCATTTTAATTGAAAACCAAGAACCGGTGATACAACCATTAATCCAAGTGATAAGTTGAGTTGGAAAATTGAATTCCTTCATCATAGCCTCAATGAATCCCCAATTTAGAGAATCAAACGCCTTTCGCAAATCTATTTTCAGTAAGCATCTTGGGGTTATATATTTACGACCATATCCTTTTACTAGCAGCTGCGACAATGCTATATTCTCCTGGATATCACGACCCTGAACGAACGCTGCTTGCTCAGGTCCGACAATTTGATGAATCACCAACTGCAACCGATGGGTTAAGATTTTACTAATAGTTTTATATAAAACCGAGCAGCAAGATATAGGCCTATAATCCAGCACCGAAAGACATGTCGCTTTCTTAGGAATTAATGTAATTAGCGTAGCATTTGCTTGCTTTATCAGGAGCCCTTTCTGAAAAAATTCATGCACAGCTGCACAAAAATCTTCCCGAATTACTGACCAAGACGACTGAAAAAACCTGGACGAGAACCCGTCTGGACCAGGACTTCTATCCTTGCCAATCGAGAAAATCGCTTGCTTAATTTCTTCTTCCGCAGGCATCATAGTGAGAGCCCTCCAATCCTCCATTCTAACTTTTGGCCCATGTAATGCACCCAAATCCTCAATTGCAGTACTAGAACCCAATAAGCTTTTATAATAATCAACAAATCCATTTGCAACCTCATTAAGGCCATTTCTCTGAACACCCTGGCTATCTTGAATGGTTCCCACAATCTGCTGCATCCTACGTTCCTGCAAATGTGAATGAAAGAAGTTTGTCGACCCATCATCCAAAGCTATTATTTCCATTTTAGCCCTTTGTTTAAGAATACATATTTCTGCATTTTGGAGCGATTTCCCTTCCAATTGCAGCTTTCGTTCAGTCATGATTAAGTCTGCCTGCATAGGAGCCTGTTGCAACCTCATTTGACAATTTAAAAGCTCTGTATCCAACTCCATAATTCTCTTCCTAATACTTGAGTAGTTCTTCCTATGCATCTCTTTAAGAGCCCCCTTGACATTCTTAAGCTTAGTGATCAGTTTAAAACCCGCAGTACCATAAGCCCTGCTACCCGACGCCTTTTTAACAATATTATCATAATCAGGATGATAAGTCCAGCAATTAAGAAAACTAAATCTCCTCCTAATCCTTTCCTCACGTACTATGGTAACTAATACTGGTGAGTGATCAGATACCCCTGCTGCCAAATATTGGGCACTAGAATTAGGAAAATCCCTGACCCATTGCTCATTAACTAAAGCTCTATCAAGCTTGGAATAAACCCGAGAATTAGGATCTTGATTGTTAGTCCAAGTAAACTCACAACCTTGTCCGCTTAATTCCTGTAATCCGCAGTGGAAGATACAAGAATTGAAATCTTCCATATCAGCATCATCAGGTAAAGTTCCTCCTAATTTTTCCTCAGCATTCCTAATAACATTAAAGTCTCCGAGAACCATCCAATTCGTTACTCCTCTGCTAATTTGATTGAGTTGTTCCCATAAAGAATCCCTACTACGAGCCTCATTAAACCCATACACCAGAGTAACATTGCATTCTATCGCAGTAGCAATAGAAAAAACCCTACAATGCATTAGTTGATCATGTTCCTTAAGAACAGTAACCCTAATAGTTGTAGGGTTCCAAATGACCCATATCCTACCATTATAATGATATTTATAATTGCAAGTCACATTGTAATCCTTAAACTTAGTATTGATAATAGGTAAGGCTTTCAATTCCTTTATTCTAGTTTCCAAAAGACCAAGCAAATCAATACCTCTAGCCTTCATAAGATTAATAACCTCATTTTGCTTGTAAGGCTCATTACCACCTCTAATATTCCAAGTGCCAACGATCATTATATATCCGGTGGCACTCCTTCCCCAACTACTGGAAATAGTTCCTCGACAGACATATTCCTGGCTGGATTCTCCTCACCAGGTTGTAGGACCGCATACCTATTAGGAGTATGCAACATAATAAGCTTCTCAGCTCCCTTATTCAAACCATAGTCAGGAGTGGAGCCTTTCACCTTAAGGCCTATCCCGGAGCATCCTTGACGCCTTACAACGTGAGTAAAACCTTCCTCAAGACCAGTCTTAAAAAATTCTTAAGAGTATAGACTTGAGTAAAATTTCTCACATCGAAAAATTATTACAAAATCATGAATTTCATAGATATAAACCAAACATATTTTCAGTTTTAGATTCTTAGAGAAAGTGCAATAACATTTTTTTATATAAAGTTCTTCTATTATTGTCGTGTCATATTCCACAATTTTCAATAATTAAAAACTTTTGGCTCTAATAGAGAACTTTATATATGGTTCTTAAATGGGGTCCATTTTCCATGTCTTTTGTTTTATTAATTAATTATCATGAAATAGAAAATTTTGATTGGTCTTTGACATATTCCAATGTCAATTTAATTGCTCTTAACTTCCAAGATTTTACAAACCGAATTATTATTTTAGAACTCGGTTCTTAAATTTAAGAACAAACTTTACTGTGCAATAGTAGAACATTTGAAAGTAGATTCTTGGTGATAAACCCAATAAAAAAAACTACTGTTGCACTTGCTATTTAGGACTATTATAAACTTATGTAAAAATTTCTCTTTTGAGTCTTAAAAAAACTCTTAAGACTATAAACATGTGTGAAATTCTACATCATCAATTAAAAAATTATTCGTTTTTAGATATTAATAAAAAAAATTGAGTCTTATAATGAGTATGTAGCTCTTAAGGCTATAGATTGAATTAAAATTTATCCCACATCGAAAAATTGCATTAAGGTGATGAAATTTTGTTATATAAATAAAAGTAATCATCGTCTTTAGATATCAATCAAAAATCTTTTGAGTCTTAAAAATAGTTCTTAAAACCATAAATTTAAATAGAATTATCACACATCGAAAAATTATGATGAGCTGACAAAATTTTATACTATGGGGGTGTTTGGTTATCGGCGGATCCGCAAAAAAAGAGCATATTTGGATGGATTAGCATGTTTGACCACAAAATCCGCTAATATAGGTGTTTGGTAAACGGTAGTTTGAAATGGCATATTCGAATCCAATTCGCCAATTTGCAATATGCTGCTGGTAGCAGCATGTTCACTTAGCAGATTGTATTTTCTTTTTTTTTTTTACCTCCTTACTCCCTTTACCAATCAAATCCTACCAATCAATTAATCAAACTGTTGAACCTTGGGTTGTATGCCTTATATGTTTTGATTATATCAATGCTCTAATTGTTTCAAAGTAACGTGATCATTGTGGAAGATCAGGTTGTTTAATACTGGAATAAGAGGAGCAAAATCTCAAGAAAGCTCCCGGACAAAAAGTTCAAGGAAGGACGGCGGCATAGGATCATATATGTAAAGAGAATGAAGAAATTGTATGACAAGGATAGTATAACCTTGAGCAAGGTTATATTAACCTCCATAAACAACTATACACGTACCGCCAAGATCTAAATCTAAAATATGTTTTGTTATCTCGAAATATTTGGTCGATTGAATGAAGATAGGTCAAATTGATTCTGCTAGTCAAATCTGTTTTTTAAATCTGCTTATGCCAATATCAATCCGCTGTTTACCAAACAGGGCCTATATCATAAATAAGAAAAATAATTCGTTTTAGATATTAACCAGAAAAATCTTTTGAGTCTTTGTAACAACTCTTAAGGCTATAAATTGAAGTAAAATTATACCAAATCGAGAAATTATAATAAAACGATGAAAATTTATTACGGAATATATAAATAAATTCTGTCAACCAGTAGTTTCATAAATTTATACAATCCTCTGACTTGGTGCCATTATCATTTTCACTAAAAATAGGCCCGTACATCGCACGGACTTTTCATCTAGTATATATTACTCATAATTGAGAAACAATAAAAAAAACATGTATCATGATGCGGTGAAATTTTTTCCCCGCCTAAAAATACTTTCAATTGGTCCAAAAATATATATAACTTGAAATTAACCCAATAAGTCGGTATAAAACATATACTCCGTATTCAAATTGTGAAATAATTTTGTTAATACGACTTCAAAACGATGTGGGTACGTGACTAAATTAAATTAAATTAAGATGAATAAAAAATTATTCACTCTCTAAAGTGTGACGATTTAAATTTTATTGGAAAATGAGATGGCGCCACCCGGTGGCGCTCATTTTGTGCACCACCTGGGGTATTATGATAATTTGGTTAGTTATTTTTATTTCGCTCATTTAACATATAAATTTAAAATCAATGATAAAGGGTAGTCTAGGAACATCAAATTGAAAAATCTAATTGTTTAAATATAATCATAATCTAGTATCTAGAACACATAAAATTAGTTATCGGAAATATCTTTCTAACATTTTTGTAGTCAACTAGAAAATGAACTATGTATTTATTCGCAACTATTTGATCACCTAATCCTATTATTTATTGACACTTTCAATTTCATTAGAATTTTGTACAAAGTTTTTTTTTGGTGAAAGATAAGTATATATAGAATGAATGTGTAACCAATGAAAATCATGATTATAACATATAAAGTGGAACATCCATCTTATACTTAAGAGAGTTAAGTATTAATTTTGTTGTAACATAACAAGTACATATAAATGAGCAAATTTAATGTAAATAAGTAAGTGAAACTAAACAAATTAAGTGACGCAAAAAAAAAAAAACTTTAAAATTCGACGTAATACAAACGAAGTACAAGTAATATGATTACCAAGTAGACCTGTCCAAATTCGACGCGACCCAAAAACCTGACTCATCCGACCCATTTTATGGTCATAAGTCCGGGTTTTTTTCGATCCGCGACCCAAACCCAAAACGACCTGTTAATTTTTGGTCGAAATCTGACTCACCCGTTTCGACCCGTTGGATCAACGAGAATTTATTAAAATTCATAAATTGTTAAAATTTATATATTATATTTGGATATATAATTAAAAATTAATACTTTTAACATTTTAAATCTCAATAAACAAATAATCACTTTAATACAACTTTTTTTATTATTTAATAATAAAATTTAAAAATTTTGATTTTAAGTTATAAACATTATAATTAAAGAGTATAACAATAATAATAATAATAATAATACTATTAAAATAAATTTAAAAAATTAATATCGGTTTTTTTTTTTACTTAAAATCCGGTAAAAAAAATTAGGCGTTCGAAATTATTTCTGAACCGTATTCTGATCCTAACCCGACCCGGACCCGTATGTCCCGACCCGTATTCTGATCTAACCCATTTGACAGGTCAAATATTATGAAAATCAATACAATAGATACCGAAGTTTTATAATGATTTTTTGTTGTATTTGCTCATGAATCGTATCGGATTTTTATCTTTCATTCAAAGTTTACGAGTTACAGAATGTATTGATGAAAACTTTAATGGTGATGAAACGTAATAAGTACGTATTATCGAAGATTGAGTTGCATAAAAGTATAAGAGACAAATGTTAATTTATCTAGAATTAAATATTAATTAATTAAGTATATACTGAATAGATTTAAAATTACGTACTTACCCTTAAGATTTTGGCGCAAAAATGAAATCTCACTTTACATACTTTTAATTTTCTTATTATTTAATTAAGGTGGCACCGAAATTCGGTACAACCTTGCAATGAAATAAATGTCGAATTGTTCTATTAGGAAAGCGTTTGGTCAATTCGGTTTTGTTTTTTAGTCCTTTCCTTATTCGCACATAACATCCAGTAGTGCCATTTGCTTTTCTTTTTTTTTGAAGTAAACAGTGTCATTTGCTTTTTCATATTTGTTGAGACGCGTTTTACACTGTCGATATCTTTCATTTTTCATTAGCAAAATAGGGGGGGAGAGAGAGAGAGAGAGAGAGAGAGAGAGAGAGAGAGAGAGAGAGAGAGAGAGAGAGAGAGAGAGAGGTTCAGATGAGTCCTTTTATATATTGAAGTTCCTAAGTCCTCATATCATCCATTGGATGCTAATACAATGGATGGATGAGATGTATTGAGATTTTTTTAAAAAAAAAAGATATTGTTGTTTCCTAATTTGAAGGAGTAGTGTAACATCCAACAAAATAGGAAACACAATAAGTATTCAGTATTCATGTGTAAGGCGTATCTATTAGAGTAAGACGTTTGTAACGTTGGAGTAAGACAAAGTATCTATTAGAGTAAACATTTGTAATGTTGGAGTCACATAATGTATCTATTAGAGTAACTGATCGCCTCCCAATCGGATCGGTCGTTAACGAAGGACGGGGGATCAAACGATATTTGTAAGACTCGGAATAACACAAAAACTACTAGAGTAATCGTGGTAAGTCGAGGTCGGTCCACAGGGAACGATGTGTGTTTGTGAAGCTTAAAGTGTCGTGTTCGATGTCTTAGAGGGGGGTTTTCTAGGGTCGAGTACGTCTAAACTAAGGGAATATCTAGAGAAATGGCTAAGGGTGGTCAATCTAGGGAAAAGGTGTTGGGGAAAAGTCGGGATTCGGTACTTGGAGTCTAAGAAGGTCGGAATCGAGTTTTTGTCGCAATATTGATAAACTCACCTAAAGTCCCGCTTTCGCGGCGAATGAGGGTAAGTCCCTAGTCACGGTAATTTCTACCCCGAGTTTCCCCATATTGATAGAAATTAGTCAAGGTCGGTCTAGTTGGCCGGACTAAAACAACAATGACATAACACCATAAATAAGATAAACCAACATGCAAGCAACCCACCAACATCCCTATATTCAAATAATCCAGGCCCTCATCCCTAAACTCCCCAACAAGAAATCTACTCACAAATCATTATGGAAAACAACAAAATATCTATTAAGGGGAAAATTACTACAACATGCATATAAAATAGATCTAATGAAACTAACAACACCAATATGATCTAGACAAGATGATGATGAGTAAACAACATAAAAACTAAACTAGAGATTAGAGAGTAGAAGAGAATTATACCTACTATGTAGATCTATAAGAAATAAGAAGATATCATGAATAAAGATTGAATCTTTGATGAATAAAGTAGAGAACTTGTCACTAATCCTCCAATAAACCCAACAAAACTTCAAATAAAACTTGAATAATCTTCTTACAATCTTCAAATCTAGATAATTGTTGATGGAAACTTGTAGATCTACTATTAATTAATATGTAAACTACTAGAATTTTGGAGGATTTTTCTAGATTACTACTACTAATGCATGGTGTAATAGGATGGTGGAGTGGTGTAATGGCTTCCCTCCTTAGCACAATGGAGAGGTGACTTGGGCAATAAACTAGGGTAACATATATATAGTAATCTCTTAATGGGTATTTAACCTAAAGCCCAAATCCAACTTTATGCTCCATTAGTGAGACTATCTCCCTTTGTATTTCCATGGGGTGAAACTTTGCCCTGCGGACTTGACGATAATTCCATCGGGTGAAATTTTCGCCCGGTGAAATTTTCTTCCATTTTTCGCGTTTTTGGCACTTCTTCCCATCGGGCGAAATTTCACCCGGTGGGCGAAATTTCGCCCGGTCAGTTTCGCCCGGTGGGTAAGCTCGGAAAATCTTCGGGGGAGGCGTTTCACCGTCGGGTGAAATTTCGCCCGGTGGTGTCTCACCGGGTGAAATTTCGCCCGGTCATTTTTTCTGGCCTCGAATCTTGTCTCATTCTTCGTTGTATGATCGGATGACTTTAAACTTTAAGTTGTGTGCTTTGCTCTTTGGACGGTTTTCCCTTCTCTTGTGCTCGTGGAAGCTCAATCGTGATTTTTGTAGCAAAACTTATCAAAATTGATAGAAAAACTACCAAAAACACGTAAAACGCACAAGAGGGATGCTAATGCGAGAAATACGCAAAATATGGCGATAATCGCACTCAGGACTCGCAAAATGAGAAAAAAACGGGTCTAAATGGGAGGAAAAACGGTCTAAATTTAGCACACAACAATTCCCCCACACTAAACCGTTGCTCGTCCTCGAGCAAAGACTCAAAAAGAAATTACAAACTACTACTACTAGCTAGACTATGCTAAGCCGATACGGGGCAATTAACGGGCCCGCTCCGTCCCTTCAACTCACATCCAAATACTTATGAGGTAAAGTACTCTCATGCAAGGCAAGTTGGGGATTGCTCAAAATGGTGGATGCGACTAAACACACAAAAACACATAACACGAAAGAATAGACGAATCCAAAGCAAAAATAAAACACCGAATCCCTCATTGAGACGGCGGGGAAAGACACTGATTACTTACCTAAAACAACAATAGACTTCCAAGATAAATGACCCATGTAAACAAGGACCAAAGTCTAATACTATGACAATTAAGCAATATAGTTGTTGATAACTTAGCCTAGGTCCGCCTAATCTTCTAAAGGGGTACTACGGGGCGTATAATGGAGTTGAAAAAGTGAACCATGGATTCGTTCGACACTGTAGGTAAGTGCAGTCTCGCTCTCTTTGGCTAAGCCAAGAGGGTCGTTCCAAAACTCGAATTTCTTAAATTAGCCCAAATAAAAAGAAGGTGGAGTGTTTACAATTATTGGGATGGATCGACTCATCACCGCTATCTTCCGACCTCGGGACTCTCGGTCCTCTAGTTGGCACTTCACGATGATGAATCGATCAAAGGGCTTTTTTTTTTTTTTTTGAAGGAGACGTTTTTGATGATTTGATTTTCATTTGAAGCTCCTTTTCTTCTCCTTTGTTTTTCTTTTTCATGTTTTTCATATTTTTGTGCCTTTTTCTCTTGCTTTGGTTTGTCCTTTTGGCTTTTTGATGTGGTTTGTAACCAAGCTTGGAGGTTATTTTTGGTGTAAACTTATTGTGATGGTGTATAGGTGGAGGAAAAATAGGTAATCGAGAACGCGCGCCATTCCCGGATAACCCACAAAAGACGGAAAGGATTTGGACTAAAGGTTCAATGGTCATTCGAGCAAGGTCACCTAGAAAACGGGATTCGGGAACCAAGGCCTAACTCCTCCATGGGTGGTCAAGGTGGTCAAATGCAAACCCCGAACTAAACCTCTAGTAGAAAAGGTGGACTCAAAGTTAAAGGATCAACAAATTCATTGCCTAAGAGTCATTCTACTAGACTAAGGTCCAAAATCTACAATGGGTTATCTACAATGGGATGTAAACTCTTGTTATAAGTTTGTAATCGGGTTTTCGAAAAGTTTTAATCCTAGACACACTATACAAAAGCAAAACAAAACGAAACACACAAAAATGAAAAAGCAAATAAAAGAAAACACAAGTAAAGTCATGCACTCCATACTCCATCAGCATCCAAGCATAATCAACCACAACACCAAAATGCTCAACTTCAAGAACCTCCAAATAGCAACAACCTAACTCCTCTACAAAAGTTAAAGAAGAAAGAAGGAAGGAAGTTACCTAGCGGGTGCTTTCATAATCTCTTCAAATCGTGCTATTAAGGTGGTGGTTACCTGTAAGATTGGAGAACAAGCCATACACGGGACACGAAACATAACGAGAAACGAGAAAAGAAAATGTTTTTGATTTTTCGAATTTTTCAAATTTTTATGGATTTTTGAAAAGATTTTTTGAAAAATAAAAGATAGTAGATTACTCCCCCACACTAAAACTGTACATTGTACTCAATGGACAAGTAGGGGAAAGAACAGGAAAAATGAAAAAGAAAAAGAAGAAAAATCTTTTTGGATTTTTATGATTTTTCAAATGTTTTTGGGTTTTACGAATTTTTTGAATGTTTTTGGATTTTTCAAAAATTTTGAGAAGAGAAAATAAAATAAAATAAGGAAAGTGTTAAAATAGTGGCGGGGCTAGGTGCAATCACATCACCTAGACCCTAGCCAAGTGGCTAAGAAAATAAAAATGAAAGAAAAATAAAATGAAAGGGTGAAAAATTGGACATAGGTGTAGTCACGTCGCCTAGCCCGGATTAAGAAAAATTGAGAAAGATTTGATTAAATTTTTTTGGATTTTTCAAAAGGGTCAATGGCGTAATCACATCGCCAAGAGACCGGGAGCATTACCAAGGCCACGACGGCCACAAAAATCATTAAATGGGACGGTGGGATAACTTGCAATTTTGTTCGAGATAAAGCAATCACAAAGATTATAATGATGGGACAGGGAACAAGGAACAACATTAATTCACATACAATTGTAGATGATTAAGACTCACCGACTCCACACATATTACCCACAACACATACGAACCACATAATCTACCGACTCTTGTAAGGGGTGTCTAGTTCGAATAATCATTTGACACAAAGGAGGCCGTGGGAGTTCCCTCACCGGCATACTCCCAAACTCCTACATTCCCCGAGTTGTTCAGTCGAAATTCACAGGGACCTGGAGGTAGGTCCCAATTACGAGGGTTATAAATATTGGTTCGGTACTTGCTGGGGACAATTAAGGCACGGTCATGGCTAAGAGAGACGAGGCAGTGGTCAGGTACGTGAAAGATCCAAGTAGGGAAGTAAGCCTCGTCAAGCCAGACACGGGGGTCATGTGGTTTAAGATGGTCGGTCGCATAACCCAATTTTTTTTGCTATTACGGTCACAAGACCACCACAGTCAACAGAGGGGCGTTGGTCAATAATAATTTGATGAAAGTGTAACGCCACAACAATAGGTAGGTCTAGGGGATAAGGGTTACCGAGTAAAGAGTCACATATCAATTGTAGGACACACACATTGAGGTTAATGATGTTATCGATAGATGTGTAGACAACCGCGTTTTGACTGCCAGGTGTCTATGGTAGTTTCCAAAAAAACACCCGATGATGATCGGACGCTAACGTGTTTCTATGCGCTCGGATACGGGCTCAAATCCATTAATCGCTGGCTAACACACTTACAGAGTACAAACCTCACAAAATCAACCTCGAATCCAGGCCCAGTGGATCATTCCGATTCAAACAAGACTAATTTGGGCCAAAACCGACACCGGAATTAAAACCGACTTTTTGCGATTGGGTCAACCCCGGTCAAAGTCGTTTCCGAGACACACAAAAACAGCCATACAATCCTCAAAAGTCCAAGTCAAGCACAAAACCCATCAAAACATCCAAAGTCAATGGACCCGTGCAACCCGTTGGGTCACTCGATCGAGTGCCCCACCCACTCGATCGAGTGGGCCTATTTCGAGCCCGACGGCTGGCATAACGGGCCACTCGACCGAGTTAGCACCTACTCGGTCGAGTAACCCTAACCGGGTGCCCTAGCTTTTATTATATAAGCAACCCCATGCAACACTCAAATCAACTTTTACAAACTCTAGACACCTCTACACAACCCTAATCAACTTTCACACACACTTTCAAAACCCTAATCAACATCAAGTTCAACCCTAATCAAGATCAAACCCTAATCAACATCAAGTTCAACCCTAATCAAGATCAAATTCAAACACTAAACCTAGTTTTAGGAATCAATCCCGAGACACCACAACTCAACCTTCATAAACCTCGAAGACTCTTGTGTTAAAGCCACGGTTACGAGTCCGTTCCGAGACAAGATCATGTAGCTTGAGGGTGTCAAAACCCTTTCTCTCCTTCTTCTCTTCCTCACGTCGTCTTCATCTTTCCTTTTCATCTTTTTTTTTCGTTTTTTTATTTTGTTCGTCGCATCGTAATATCGATAATAGTATTAATATCAAAGCACTAAAATACTTATTGATTTGTGTCGAATGTGAGTGATGGTGGGATAAGGAAAACCGCATATACAAGTGTACTGCACACGCGTCGTCGGTCGCTTATCCCATCACCCCGATCATTTGATTATTGAAATAAGTTAACTCAAACAATAATTTTTTTTTTTATTTATATTTCGAGTCACATATTTACATCAATTTTCAAAAGCGATCATAGTATTTCAATAAGGGTCGAAACCCGTTGACGCGGATCCGACATCACAATCCCTAGGGATTTATTTCGATGTCGGAGAAGTTGAGGGAATCAAGTCCTTTTTTATTCAAGTAAAGCGTCGATTTTAGATTCGATACCAATTCCATAATTGGACATCGAATCTAACGATCAAGTCACATAAATTAATTAACGTGATTTGTTCATATCACGATAATTAATTTAAGACGACTAAAATTAATCTATTTTCTTTTATTTCACTCTAATATCCCATATCGATTCAAATAATCGAATATGGGATACCACGAATATTCAAAATTAGAATCGAATATAAATTCCGCAATATTGATATTCGATTCGACAAAATTCGCGATTTATAAAATCCAAGTCGAACATAAATTGTGCAATATTTATGTCCGATTCGGTAAAACCGTCGAATTATCAAAAATCAAAAGCAATTTCAAAATCAATAATTAAATTGCAAACGAACCAAGTTCGTACAGGTGCCACTCGACCGAGTGCCTTGGCGACTCGATCGAGTGACATCACAATTTATCGATCAGAATGTCTATTTCGACCCCCACTCGGTCGAGTCTCACAGTGACTCGATCGAGTGGCTACGTACTCGACCGAGTTGGTCAATAACTTGGCCGAGTACGGTCTAAAATGCAAAACAAAATCATCTTTTAAAGGTCCACTCGATCGAGTCCATTGACCACTCGATCGAGTGACCTCATAACGACTAAAACAACGAGTCGTACATTCTTCTATTTTCTAAATTCGATAGTATTTCACGACTTAGGTCAACACGTGCGTAATTAATCACGTGTATACTATCTTTTCGAAACATGCATCATCTCGTTTATATCATTCGATTCAATTTAATATTTGCACAAACCGTTATTATCCGTTATATCGTTACTAACCGTTTGTCGTTTCCTTTGTCAATTTTACCGTTTGTTTTATTTTACTAAAATGAACCCACATGCTAAAATTCCACTTTGACGTAGAATTAATTGCATTAAATTGACATAGAAACCCTTTTCAATTACATTCACATGTTTAGGGAAAATAATCTTTGCATATCATTTTCCCGTTTTACTAACGCGCGTATTGGAAAGTCATTCGAATTCTTAGTAGAGGCCGCTAATGTGCAGGCGGGGTTGGGTCTCCTTTGTGGGCTTCCCAACACGTACCCTCACCCCTTAGTCAGAACCTCGGTTTCCGGATGTCCGAAACCGTTGGCGCACGAGAGTCATTCCATACACGATATCCGATAATGTTGGTATTGGTATCGCAATGCAAAGCGACGAGCCCAATAAACTCTGACATCGGAAATGGGCCGTATTTTGTATACGGCCCACTACGACATAGAGTGGGCTCGAATGGTTCCGAATAACCACAAAATTCGGTGGCGACTCCACATAGACCTAAATTTCAATTCGATCCATTCTCATATGAAGATTCATTCGCCTACCCAAACCCGCGCGTGGCCGCGTCGGGATGGACCTATGTCATGTCCACAATTTGGCGACTCCGCTGGGGATTAACTGATGCGTGACTTACCATCGGCATCCTCAGGGTGAGACTCGAATAGAAATCGTTTGACTAGTACAATACGTGTTTTAGTTCTACGGTTCATGCATAACCCATATTTTCCCGGGCCGGTACTCGCGACCGACGTCCCACTATACCGTTGATGTACTCCAATCTGGATATGTCAAAAGGTGTCCATAGTCGATTCGAGTGGGTTTCGCGGCATGTTCTAAGATCAACTCGACTTAGGAAGTCCGTCCCGATCAACGTCTAGACTATGTACACTGGTATAGACCCTCTATAGACCGACCGAGACTTAGTATAGAGCATACATGGCGTCGTTATAATGCTTGTGTGACTACGTGCTACTTGGTTTCCGAGTCGTTTTCAAAAACCGTTTTTTTTTCAAAGATTGCATCTTTTTCAAACTATTCAATTTCAAAACCAGGGACACATACCGAACTTAGGACTTATGATTTTAATCAAAATAGCCTATTTTTCAGACGGTATGCTGCCCAACTCAAAACTCGAAAAGCATTTTGAACTTTCGAAAACCCTCAGCCCAATACCTTTTTTCTTTTTTTCGAAAATTGGGCCTTCAACCGAGTCTTCTCGGACCCCTTTCAAAAAACAATCAATTTTCAAAACCTTCCTCTCCTTAGGACTTCCCGTATTTAGCAGTGTCGGGTCGCGTCTTAAGTTGTCAAGGTCCGTAGCGTCGAAACTCTGTCGATCTTACATCACGAGTTTCTTCCCTATCCCAGTCCGCCTAATTAGACTAAGGCAAGGCCCACCTACGTAGGACATACTCCTACAAAGGAGGGCCCGTCAACACAATCGAGTCCAAAAGTCTGGGGATGTCTCACATGAACCTTCCTTCGAACAGGACTAGACCCATTCGCCGAATCCTAAGGAAGGCCCACCTTGCACAAGTCACCCGTCTAGGTGTCTTTTCCGAGTCAACCTTTTACAAGGCATAGCCCTACAACAAAAGGTTCGGGGTCCTTACGTCTAAGGGTCGCTCGTCAAACAATCGAGTCTTAACAAAATCTTCAATCCCACTCTGGGGCTACCCCTTAGTAGGGCGATCAATCACGGTTGCTCTAAGGGTCATGTCTTACACGTGTCTCACGTATTCCACTTTCGAGTCACTTAGGTGTCACACCATCTGAGTCCTTAGTCTCACTTGGGGGCTATTCTCCGACGGAGTGATTAATCACTGTCACCCCGAGAATCATACCCTACACATTTGTTCTAGGGGAGTCTAACCCGAGTCAAACTGGGACCGTCCCTCCTCTTGCACTATTTCCTATGCCTTGGTGAGTCTGAGTTCCGAAGCAACCTCTCTGATTACGTGGTGTTCTTACAGACAGGCCACCCGAAACCAGACGCCAACGCAAGATGGACGAATTGAAAAACGCTCTGACCAAGATCGAGACCCAACTGGCTGCCATCCAGGCTAACCAAGCGACTTTATCCACCCGCCTAAGCACCGTGGAGAAAACGACCCCAGTTGAAGGAGTTGAGCCCACTGGGCCCATAGCCGAGTTGATCAGTGTTATTCATAGGCTCGAAGAGCAAGTCCACTTATCGACGAACAACTCGATCCACACCGAAAATGCTCGTACTTATTCACCTTTGAATGACGAGCTACCTGCCAACCTCAACTTAACGGGAATTCCTATGTTTGAGGGTACCGAAGACCCGGTCCACCATATCCGGGCTTTCAAAGACTTCATGGCGGTAAAAGGGGTAAAGTCCACCATGTTTAAGCACTTATTCCCCTCCTCCCTCGAGAAGCACCCCAAAGCCTGGTACTACAGGCTCGATTCCAAGAAATACCCGACTTGGGATGACGTGGCAACGGAGTTCGCTCGGAACTACGCCGATAATATCGAGATCCAGACTACAATGCGTACTCTGGAAGTCATGGCCCAAGAGCCCAAAGAAGGGTTCACTAAATATCTTCAAAGATGGAGGGCCGAGAGTGTAAAGTTGGTAAACAAGCCCAACGAGAAGACACTAGTGGAGGCGTTCATCAACAACCTCCTACCTTCTTACCGCGTCCATCTTAGGTATGCCGGCATTTCAAACTTTGTCGTGCTTACCGAAATGGGCATTAGAATTGAAGACGATCTTTGACATAACGAAGATCTGGGTGAAGCTTCTACTGAAGGCTATACTGGACATCAACTCGAGCCCTTAGAAGCCGACGACTAATGACAACATCATCCGAGAGTCCGGATCTGATTTAAGTCCGAGTCTGAGTCCGAGTCTAGGATGTGCTATTTCTTCCAAAGTCAAAGTCAAAGTCAAAGTCAAGGTCAAAGTCTGAGTCAGAGTCAACTGTATTTTGTCCTCTTTTCAATAAAATCAGCTTTCAATATTCTTTCTCATATATACTTTCCTTATGTGTTTCCGAGAACATGATGAACACCATCATACACTGTAAGCACATGCACGTGACTATTATAGGCACATCTATAATGACTTCAGGAAACCGAGCCCGTGTTTTCCTTTTACCTATTCCATGTCTGGTATAGAGAAGCCACATAACTACCCTTAGGAGGAGTATTTCGAATCCTATGACAAATCTGGGTAGCCTCCTAGTTTGGGTCCAAGACGGGAGGCAAGCCCATTTCCCACAACAAACACCCATCCGATAAGATCAACCAATCCCTACCTTTGGTGTTAGTCTGACAAAAAAAAAACGGACGAAAAAAATCAAAAAACCCATGACCGGGGCTGAGAGGTCAACCAAAATTCAAAAACCCATGACCGGGGCTGAGAGGTCAACCAACATTCAAGAAACCCATGACCGGGGCTAAGAGGTTAATCAAAAAAATCAAATACCCATGACCATGGTCAACGGTCAACTCAAGTGAAAATCCTTTGACCGGGGTACGGTCAAATTCAAAATTATCAATACCATCCAATAGTTGAGTAACAATCAAGCTGGTCAGCTAACACCACACTCAGCCTTCCCACATTACAACCCTCAAGACCTCCTCGAGACCTAGGCTAGAGACAGCCCGGAATTTTGAGGGTACAAGCTCCATAGGATACCCCTAACCGTTAGGGCCAGACATGGAAACTAGATCCCTCATTATCAAATCTGCCCAATCGAAGTTCGAGTCATATTTACTCGACTTCTCCTTTTCCTACCACATTACCATACCTTACCCTCGAAGCTTTAGCTCCACAAAATCGAGCTCCAGATTTCGAACATCAAAGCCACTTGTGACCTAGCCCCACATTTCCAAAAACATCCAAACCAGTTACCAACCCCAAACACGGGAACTCAACCTGCGGTCGGCATAGAACATGCCTAAATAGTTCACACCACCTCTGGAGGCTATCCAGGAGGACGCTCACAGTCACGGGATCAAGGTCCTAACCATTCTAGCCCTTTGATCAAGACATCATTGGGAATGCACCTAGCCTACACTGTCAATATGGCTAGTTACACACAAAGTCCTATTAGACTAGGCACCATAATATATCTTCCGACACTGAACTACGGCTTGGTTTGATTTCACAACACGTGAATACGTAGGCAGCCTTTCAACAGAGGCACAACCACTCACATTAACACACATTCAAAAAGCACTATCATTCCGGTCACGACACCGTCATGTTCTCAGCAGCTAGCTTTGTTGTCCCGGGGACTTCTCCTAGGCAGAAGTTCTCCTTCCATTCACAAAATCTAGATAAATCCAAAAAAATCTAGCCTCCTTTCTGTAGGGTGTCCTAGTACTCGGCTCAGTCGAAGACAAGAATCCGTCAGGACTCGAGGCAATACCCCCTTTGGAAATGTACCCAAAGATCAGAAATCCAGAAGGGCACCAGACTAAAACAGTCTCATTAGAGGCTACTGCAATCCCCCCATAGCAGATCGTTCCCATTTCGACTTCGACCATGTTCCCACTCGCCTAGGATACGGATTAGCGCGACTCAAGAGTCTTGTTAGGCGGTCCAACCCCTCGAGAGTCCAGTCGTGTCAATCAACTCGTCCGGTCACGTCCAGAGTCGAGTCTGTCGGTAGGCCTCTCTCTTCAAATTCCACTTTGAAATTTGCAAAATTTAGCCATTTGAAAAAAGATCCTTTTCGACAAGGTCAGATTTCAGTCTATTTAAACTGCAAATTTCTTTTCTACCCATTTCCATTTTGAAAACCTAGCTCGTGAGTGCTTTCAGGATTTCAAACTCAAAAATTCAAAATTTCAAAAAATCTTTTTCCCCAACGCGAGTCATTTTACTACCTACGTATTGCATGCATTTTATGTAACTTATACAGGTACGACTCAAGCAAAGACATGCAAGTCATCAAATCTCCCCAGCAGCATTTTCCGGGATAGCACGGGATGGACCAACACACAGGCGCACCCAGGACTTACGCGACAAGTCCAAATTCCCCACGGAGGTATTGTCATCAAGCGTAGGTATGATTTCTGTCTTGTGGCTGGCGAGCCCTTCACGCGAGTCTAATGGACTATAAACGACCCGACCGGAAGTCTACCAGGTCTTAACAGGCTTGATAGCTACTCTGACTTTCGCCTTGTCCAAGCCTCAGTCAGAGTGGAGGCTCTGTAGAGACCCGCGTTTTGACTGCCAGGTGTCTATGGTAGTTTCCAAAAAAATACCCGATGATGATCGGACGCTAACGTGTTTCTATGCGCTCGGATACGGGCTCAAATCCATTAATCGATGGCTAACACACTTACAGAGTACAAACCTCACAAAATCAACCTCGAATCTAGGCCCAGTGGATCATTCCGAGTCAAACAAGACTAATTTGGGCCAAAATCGACACCGGAATTAAAACCGACTTTTTGCGATTGGGTCAACCCCGGTCAAAGTCGTTTCCGAGACACACAAAAACAGCCATACAATCCTCAAAAGTCCAAGTCAAGCACAAAACCCAACAAAACATCCAAAGTCAATGGACCCGTGCAACCCGTTGGGTCACTCGATCGAGTGCCCCACCCACTCGATCGAGTGGGCCTATTTCGAGCCCGACAGCTGGCATAACGGGCCACTCGACCGAGTTAGCCACCTACTCGGTCGAGTAACCCTAACCGGGTGCCCTAGCTTTTATTATATAAGCAACCCCATGCAACACTCAAATCAACTTTTACAAACTCTAGACACCTCTACACAACCCTAATCAACTTTCACACACACTTTCAAAACCCTAATCAACATCAAGTTCAACCCTAATCAAGATCAAACCCTAATCAACATCAAGTTCAACCCTAATCAAGATCAAATTCAAACCCTAAACCTAGTTTTAGGAATCAATACCGAGACACCACAACTCAACCTCCATAAACCTCGAAGACTCTTGTGTTAAAGCCACGGTTACGAGTCCGTTGCGAGACAAGATCATGTAGGTTGAGGGTGTCAAAACCCTTTCTCTCCTTCTTCTCTTCCTCACGTCGTCTTCATCTTTCCTTTTCATCTTTTTTTTTTCGTTTTTTTATTTTGTTCGTCGCATCGTAATATCGATAATAGTATTAATATCAAAGCACTAAAATACTTATTGATTTGTGTGGACATGACATAGGTCCATCCCGACGCGGCCACGCGCGAGTTTGGGTAGGCGAATGAATCTCCATATGAGAATGGATCGAATTGAAATTTAGGTCTATGTGGAGTCGCCACCGAATTTTGTGGTTATTCGGAACCATTCGAGCCCACTCTATGTCGTTGTGGTCCGTATACAAAATACGGCCTATTTTCGATGTCAGAGTTTATTGGGCTCGTCCCTTTGCATTTGATACCGATACCGACATTATCGGATATCGTGTATTGAATGACTCTCGTGCGCCAACGGTTTCATGCATCCGGAAACCGAGGTTCTGAGTAAGGGGTGAGGGTACGTGTTGGGAAGCCCACAAAGGACACCCAACCTCGCCCGCACATTAGCAGCCTCTACTATGAATTCGAATGACTTACAATACGCGCGTTAGTAAAACGGGAAAAATGCTTATGCGAACATTGTTTTTCCTAGGCATGTGAATGAAATTGAAAAGAGGGTTTCTATGTCAATTTAATGCAATTTAATTCTACGTCAAAGTGGAATTTTAGAATGTGGGTTCATTTAGTACAATAAACGAACAATAATTAAATTGACAAGAAAAATAACAAACGCGTTAGTAAACGATGTAATGAATAATAACGGCTTGTGCAAACGATGAATCGATTTGAATGACGTAAACGAGATGTAAACATGAGATGCATGATTTGAAAAGATAGTATACACGTGATTAATTAAGCACGTGTTGACCCAAATCGCAAAATACTATCGAGTTTGAAAAATAAGAGAATGTACGACTCGCGTTTTAATCGTTATGTGGTCACTCGATCGAGTGGTCAATAGACTCGATCGAGTAGACCTTTAAAAAAGATTTCTGTTTTGCGTTTATGACCATACTCGGCCGAGTTATTGACCAACTCGGTCGAGTACATGGCCACTCGACCGAGTCACTGTGAGACTCGATCGAGTGGTGGTCATGATTAGCATTCTGACTCGATTTTAGGGTGTCACTCGATCGAGTGACTAAGGCACTCGGTCGAGTGGCACCTGTACGAACTTGGTTCGTTTACAATTTAATTGTTGATTTTGAAATTGCTTTTGATTTTTGATAATTCGACGGTTTTACCGAATCGGACATAAATATTGCACAATTTATGTTCGACTTGGTTTTTTATAAATCGCGAATTTGTTGAACCGAATATAAATATTGTTGAATTTATACTCGATTCTAAACTTGAATACTCATTGTATCCCATATTCGATTATTGAATCGATATGGGATATTAGAGTGAAATAAAAAAAAAGAACAAAAGATAAATTGATTTTAGCCGTTTTAAATTAATTATCGTGATATGAACAAATCACGCTAATTAATTCATATGCCTTGATTGTTAGATTCGATATCCAATTATGGAATTAGAATCGAATCTAAAATCGATGCTTTACTTGAATAATAAAAAAAAGAACTTGATTCCCTCGACTTCTCCGACATCGAAATAAATCCCTAGGGATTGTGATGTCGGATCCGTGTCAACGGGTTTCGACCCTTATTAAAATTGATTTTTAGAAAGTTGATGAGTGTAAAATTGATGATGATGATGACGAGAAAAAATAGCGAATTGTTGTTTAAGTTGATTTATCTCTATAATCAAATAGTCGGGGTACCGGGTTAAGCGACCGACGACGCGTGTGCAGTACACTTGTATATGCGGTTTTCCTTATCCCGGTATCCTTCTTATTCGACACAAGTCGATAAATATTTTAATGTTTTGATATTAATTATTATCGATATTATGAATGCGAAGAACAAGATAAAAAAAACGAAAAAAGAGATGGAAAAGAGGCGGACGGACGACGAGAAGAGAGGGAGAAGAAAAGAGGGTTTTGACACCCTCAACCTACATGTTCTTGTCTCGGCGCGGACTCGTAACCGTGGCTTCAACACAAGAGTTTTCGAGGTTTTATGTGCATTAAGTTATGGTGGCTCGGGATTGATTTCCTAAAACTAGGTTTAGGGTTTTTTTGCTAGTGTAGGATTACTAGGTTTTTGATTAGGGTTTGTAAGGATGTAGTGTGTATGATTGCTCTAGGGTTTCGAGGTTGCAAAAAGATGTCAAAAGTTGTTGCATGGGGGTTGTTTATATAAGCAAGCTAGGGTACCCGGTTTAGGGTTACTCGACCGAGTAGAGGGCCAACTCGGTCGAGTGGCCCGTGAAGCCTGCCGTCGGGCTTGAAACAAGCCCACTCGATCGAGTGGGTGGGTCACTCGATCGAGTGGCCCAGTCGGGTTGCACGGGTCCATTGTTTTGGACCCTGACTTTGGGTGTTTGATGGGTTTTGTGATTCACTTGGACTTTTGATTATTGTATGGCTGTTTTTGTGTGTCTCGGAAACGACTTTGACCGGGGTTGACCCAATCACAAAAAGTCGGTTTTATTTCCGGTGTCGGTTTCGGTCCAAATTAGTCTTGTTTGTCTCGGAATGATCCACTGGGCCTTGATTCGAGGTTGTTTTTGTGAGATTTGTACTCTGTAAGTGTGTTAGCCAGCAATTAATGGATTTGAGCCCGTATCCGAGCGCGTAGAAACACGTTAGCGTCCGATCATCATCGGGTATTTTTTGGAAACTGCCATAGAAACCTGGCAGTCAAAATGCGGGTGTCTACAGAGGCCCCACTCTGACTGAGGCTTGGACAGGGCGAAAGTCAGAGTAGCTACCAAGTCCGTTAAGACCTGGTAGACTTCCGGTCGGGTCGTTTATAGTCCATTAGACTCGCGTGAAGAGCTCGCCAACCATAAGGTAGAAATCATACCTGCGCTGGATGATCGTACTCCGTGGGGAATTTGGGCTTGTCGCGTAAGCCCTGGGTGTGCCTGTGTGTTGGCCCATCCCGTGATATCCCGGAAAATGCTGCTGGGGAGATTTGATGACTTGCATGTCCCTGTTTGAGTCATACCTATATAAGTCACATAGAATGCATGCAACACATAGGTAGTAAAATGACTCGTGCTGGGAAAATGAATTTTTAAGTTTTTTTTGAAATTTTGAATTTGAAATCCTGAAAGCAATCACGAGCTAGGTTTTCAAAATGGAAAGGGATACAAAAGAAATTCGCAGTTTAAATAGACTGAAATCTGACCTTGTCGAAAAAGATCTTTTTTCAAATGGCTAAATTTTGCAAATTTCAAAGTGGAATTTGAAAAGAGGGACCTACCGACAGACTCGACTCTGGACACGACAGGACGAGTTGACTAACACGGACTGGACTCTCTAAGGGTTGGACCGTGACTCGATAGGGGTGTGGGCCGCCTAACAAGACTCTTAAGTTGCGCTATCCCGTAGTCTAAGCGAGTGGCAACACGGTCGTACATCGAAATGGGATAGATATGCTATGGGGGGACCGCAGTAGTCCATAATGAGACTGTTTTAGTCTGGTGCCCTTCTGGATTTCCTATTTTAGGATACATTTCCAAAATGGGTATTGCCTCGAGTCCTGACAGATTCTTGTCTTCGACTGAGCCGAGTACTAGGACACACTACGGAAAGGAGGCTAGATTTTTGTTGGATTTATCTGGATTTTGTGAGTGGATGGAGGTCTTCTGTCTAAGAGAAGCCCCCGGGACAAAAAAGCTAGCTGTTGAGAACATGATGGTGTCGTGACCGGAATAATGGCGCTTTTTGAATGTGTGTCAATGTGAGTGGTTGTGCCTCTGTTGAAAGGCTGCCTACGTTATCACGTGTAGTGAAATCAAACCATGCCGTAGTTCAGTGCCGGAAGATGTATTATGGTGCCTATTCTAATAGGACTTTGTGTGTAACTAGCCGTAATGACGGTGTAGGCTAGGTGCATTCCCAGTGATGTCTTGATCAAAGGGCTTGAATGGTTAGGATATTAATCCTGTGACTGTGAGCGTTCTCCGGGGTAGCCCCCAGAGGTGGTGCGAACTATTTGGGCATGTTCTATGCCGACCGCCGGTTGAGTTCCCGTGTTTGGGGTTGGTAACTGGTTTGGATGGGATTTTAACGAGTTTTGTTCTTGGGATTTTTAACGAGTTCTGCTCTCGGGGAATTTTAACGAGTTTTGCTCTCGGGGATTTGATGTATTTGGGAATGTGGTGCTAGGAAGTAAATGGCCTTGATGACTCGAAATCTGGAGCTCGGTTCTGTGGAGCTAAGGCTTCGAGAGCCGGTTTGATAATGAAGTAAACGGCCTTGACGACTCGAAATCTGGAGCTCGGTTCTGTGGAGCTAAGGCTTCGAGAGCCGGTTTGATAATGCGGGATCTGGTTTCGATGTCCGGCCCTAATTGTTAGAGGTATGCTATGGAGCTAGAATCCTCAAAATTCCGGGCTGTCTCTGGCCTGGGTCTCGGAAAGGTCTTGAGGGTTGTAATGTGAGAAGGCTGAGTGTGGTGTTAGCTGACCAGCTTGATTGTCACTCCCCTATTGGATGGCATGGATAATTTTGAATTTGACCGTACCCCGGTCAAAGGATTTTCACTTGAGTTGACCATTGACCACGGTCATGGGTATTGATAATTTTGACCGTACCCTGGTCGTGGGGCTTTCACTGGAATTGACCGTTGACCACGGTCATGGGTACTCAGAATTTTTTTATTTTTTTTTTTTCTGATGATGGCCTGCTTTTTTGTTTTGGCCTTTTGCTTTTTTTTTTTTTCATGGACTTTCGATTTTTTTTTTGTCCAGTTTTCTTTTTTTGATGGCCTTCTTTTTGCTTTGGCCCTTTCTTTTTTTTTTTTTTTGACTTTTGATTGACCTCTCAGCCTCGGTCATGGGTTTTTTGATTTTGATTGACCTCTCAGCCCCGGTCATGGGTTTTTTGAGTATTGGTTGACCTCTCAGCCCCGGTCATGGGTTTTTTTTTGATTTTGGTTGACCTCTCAGCCCCGGTCATGGGTTTTTTTTGATTTTGGTCAGACTAACACCAAAGGTAGGGATCGGTTGATCTTATCGGATGGGTGTTTTATTTTGGGAAATGGGCTTGCCTCCTGTCTTGAACCCAAACTAGGAGATTACCTAGATTTGTCATAGGATTCGATACCGCTCCTGCTACGGGTAGTTATGTGGTTTTTCTATACCAGACACATTGTAGGTAAAAGGAAAACACGGGCTCGGTTTCCTGCAGTCATTATAGATGTGCCTATAATAGTCACGTGCATGTGCTCACAGTGTATGATGGTGTTCATCATGTTCTCGGAAACACATAAGGAAAATATATATGAGAAAGAATATTGAAAGCTGATTTTATTGAAATTTGAAAAAGAGGACAGAATACAGTTGACTCTGACTCTGACTTTGACTTTGACTTCGACTTCGAAGGGAATAGTACATCCTAGACTCAGACTCAGACTCGGACTCAAATCAGATTCGGACTCTCGGATAATGTTGTCATTAGTCGTCGGCTTCTAAGGACTCGAGTTGATGTCCAGTATAGCCTTTAGTAGAAACTTCACCCAGATCTTCATTGTGTCGAAGATCGTCTTCAATCCTAATACCCATTTCGGTATACGGCGAAGTTTGAAATGCCGGCATACCTAAGATGGACGCGGTAAGAAGGTAGGAGGTTGTTGATGAAGGCCTCCACTAGTGTCTTCTCGTTGGGCTTGTTTACCAACTTTACACTCTCGGCCCTCCATCTTTGAAGATATTTAGTGAACCCTTCTTTGGGCTCTTGGGCCATCACTTCCAGAGTACGCATTGTAGTCTGGATTTCGACATTATCAGCGTAGTTCCGAGCGAACTCCGTTGCCACGTCATCCCAAGTCGGGTATTTCTTGGAATCGAGCCTGTAGTACCAGGCTTTGGGGTGCTTCTCGAGGGAAGAAGGGAATAAGTGCTTAAACATGGTGGACTTTACCCCTTTGACCGCCATGAAATCTTTGAAAGCCCGGATGTGATGGACCGGGTCTTCAGTACCCTCAAACATTGGAATTCCCGTAAGGTTGAGGTTAGCAGGTAGCTCGTCATTCAAAGGTGAGTAAGTACGAGCATTTTCGGTGTGGATCGAGTTGTTTGTCGATAAGTGGACTTGCTCTTCGAGCCTACGAACAGCACTGATCAATTCAGCTATGGGCCCACTGGGCTCAGCTCCTTCAACTGGGGCCGTTTTCTCCACGGTGCTTAGGCGTGTGGATAAAGTCGCTTGGTTAGCCTGGATGGAAGCCAGTTGGGTCTCGATCTTGGTCAGAGCGTTTTTCAATTCGTCCATCTTGTGTTGGCGTCTAGTTTCGGGTGGCCTGTCTGTAAGAACAACACGTAATCAGAGAGGTTGCTTTGGAACTCAAACTCACCTAGGCATAGGAAATAGCGCAAGAGGAGGGACGGCCCCAGTTTGACTCGGGTTAGACTCCCCTAAGACAAATGTGTAGGGTACGATTCTCGGAGTGACTGTGATTAATCACTCCGTCGGAGAATAGCCCCCCAATGTGAGACTAAGGACCTAGATGGTGTGGCATCTTAAGTGACTCGGAAGTAGGGTACGTGAGACACGTGTAAGACATGACCCTTAGAGCAATCGTGATTGATCGCTCTGCTAAGGGGTAGCCCCCGAGTGGGTTTGAAGATTTTGTTAAGACTCGAGTGTGGGACGAGTGACCCTTAGACGTAAGGACCGTGAACCTTTTGTTATAGGGCTACGCCTTGTAAAAGGTTGACTCGGAAAAGACACCTAGACGGGCGACTTGTGAAATGTGGGCCTTCCTTAGGATTCGGCGGGTGGGCCTAGTCCTGTTCGAAGGAAGGTTCACGTGAGACATCCCCAGACTTTTGGACTCGATTGTGTTGACGGGCCCTCCTTTGTAGAAGTATGTCCTACGTAGGTGGGCCTTGCCTTAGTCTAATAAGGCAGACTGGGATAGGGGAGAAACTCGTGATGTAAGATCGATAGAGTTTCGACACTACGGACCTTGACAACTTAAGACACGACCCGACACTGCTAAATACGGGAAGTCCTAGAAGTGGAAGGTTTTGAAAATTGATAATTTTTGCAAAAAAGGACCGAGTAAACTCGGTGGATGACCCAAATTTCCGAAAAAGAGGACGAAAAGTCATTGGGCCACGGGTTTTGAAAGTTCAAAATAATTTTCGAGTTTTGAATCGGGCAGCATACCGTCTAGAAAATAGGCTATTTTGAGTAAAATCATAAGTCCTAAATTCGGTATGTGTCCGGGGTTTTGAAATTGAATAGTTCGAAAAAGATGCAATTTTGAAAAATTGATGGTTTTTTGAAAACGACTCGGAAACCAAGTAGCACGTAGTCACACAAGCATTATAACGACGCCATGTATGCTCTATACTAAGTCTCGGTCGGTCTACAAAGGGTCTATACCAGTGTACATAGTCTAGACGTTGATCGGGACGGACTTCCTAAGTCGAGTTGATCTTAGAACATGCCGCGAAACCTACTCGAATCGACTATGGACACCTTTTGACATATCCATATTGGAGTACATCAACGGTATAGTGGGACGTCGGTCGCGAGTACCGGCCCGGGAAAATATGGGTTATGCATGAACCGTAGAACTAAAACGCGTATTGTATTTCTCAAACGATTTCTATTCGAGTTTCACCCTAAGGATGCCGATGGTAAGTCACGCATCAGTTAATCCCCAGCGGAGTCGCCAAATTGTGGACATGACATAGGTCCACCCCGACGCGGCCACGCGCGGGTTTGGGTAGGCGAATGAATCTCCATATGAGAATGGATCGAATTGAAATTTAGGTCTATGTGGAGTCGCCACCGAATTTTGTGGTTATTCGGAACCATTCGAGTCCACTCTATGTCGTAGTGGGCCGTATACAAAATACGGCCCATTTCCGATGTCAGAGTTTATTGGGTTCGTCCCTTTGCATTTGATACCGATACCGACATTATCGGATATCGTGTATTGAATGACTCTCGTGTGACAACGGTTTCGGGCATCCGGAAACT
Source organism: Agrostemma githago (assembly GCA_958450325.1). Lineage (NCBI taxonomy): Eukaryota > Viridiplantae > Streptophyta > Magnoliopsida > Caryophyllales > Caryophyllaceae > Agrostemma > Agrostemma githago. The sequence continues at coordinate 51,669,482 of OY288258.1, read as the reverse complement.
GAGGTTCTGAGTAAGGGGTGAGGGTACGTGTTGGGAAGCCCACAAAGGACACCCAACCCCGCCCGCACATTAGCGGCCTCTACTAAGAATTCGAATGACTTACAATACGCGCGTTAGTAAAACGGGAAAAATGCTTATGCGAACATTGTTTTTCCTAGACATGTGAATGAAATTGAAAAGAGGGTTTCTATGTCAATTTAATGCAATTTAATTCTACGTCAAAGTGGAATTTTAGAATGTGGGTTCATTTAGTACAATAAACGAACAATAATTAAATTGACAAGAGAAATAACAAACGCGTTAGTAAACGATGTAATGAATAATAACGGTTTGTGCAAACGATGAATCGAATTGAATGACGTAAACGAGATGTAAACATGAGATGCATGATTTGAAAAGATAGTATACACGTGATTAATTAAGCACGTGTTGACCCAAATCGCAAAATACTATCGAGTTTGAAAAATAAGAGAATGTACGACTCGCGTTTTAATCGTTATGTGGTCACCCGATCGAGTGGTCAATAGACTCGATCGAGTAGACCTTTAAAAAAGATTTCTGTTTTGCGTTTATGACCGTACTCGGCCGAGTTATTGACCAACTCGGTCGAGTACATGGCCACTCGACCGAGTCACTGTGAGACTTGATCGAGTGGTGGTCATGATTAGCATTCTGACTCGATTTTAGGGTGTCACTCGATCGAGTGACTAAGGCACTCGGTCGAGTGGCACCTGTACGAACTTGGTTCGTTTGCAATTTAATTGTTGATTTTGAAATTGCTTTTGATTTTTGATAATTCGACGGTTTTACCGAATCGGACATAAATATTGCACAATTTATGTTCGACTTGGTTTTTATAAATCGCGAATTTGTTGAACCGAATATAAATATTGTTGAATTTATACTCGATTCTAAACTTAAATACTCATTGTATCCCATATTCGATTATTGAATCGATATGGGATATTAGAGTGAAATAAAAAAAAAGAACAAAAGATAAATTGATTTTAGCCGTTTTAAATTAATTATCGTGATATGAACAAATCACGCTAATTAATTCATATGACTTGATTGTTAGATTCGATATCCAATTATGGAATTGGTATCGAATCTAAAATCGATGCTTTACTTGAATAATAAAAAAAAAGAACTTGATTCCCTCGACTTCTCCGACATTGAAATAAATCCCTAGGGATTGTGATGTCGGATCCGTGTCAACGGGTTTCGACCCTTATTAAAATTGATTTTTAGAAAGTTGATGAGTGTAAAATTGATGATGATGATGACGAGAAAAAATAGCGAATTGTTGTTTAAGTTGATTTATCTCTATAATCAAATAGTCGGGGTACCGGGTTAAGCGACCGACGACGCGTGTGCAGTACACTTGTATATGCGGTTTTCCTTATCCCGGTATCCTTCTTATTCGACACAAGTCGATAAATATTTTAATGTTTTGATATTAATTATTATCGATATTATGAATGCGAAGAACAAGATAAAAAAAACGAAAAAAGAGATGGAAAAGAGGCGGACGGACGACGAGAAGAGAGGGAGAAGAAAAGAGGGTTTTGACACCCTCAACCTACATGTTCTTGTCTCGGCGCGGACTCGTAACCGTGGCTTCAACACAAGAGTTTTCGAGGTTTTATGTGCATTAAGTTATGGTGGCTCGGGATTGATTTCCTAAAACTAGGTTTAGGGTTTTTTTGCTAGTGTAGGATTACTAGGTTTTTGATTAGGGTTTGTAAGGATGTAGTGTGTATGATTGCTCTAGGGTTTCGAGGTTGCAAAAAGATGTCAAAAGTTGTTGCATGGGGGTTGTTTATATAAGCAAGCTAGGGTACCCGGTTTAGGGTTACTCGACCGAGTAGAGGGCCAACTCGGTCGAGTGGCCCGTGAAGCCTGCCGTCGGGCTTGAAACAAGCCCACTCGATCGAGTGGGTGGGTCACTCGATCGAGTGGCCCAGTCGGGTTGCACGGGTCCATTGTTTTGGACCCTGACTTTGGGTGTTTGATGGGTTTTGTGATTCACTTGGACTTTTGATTATTGTATGGCTGTTTTTGTGTGTCTCGGAAACGACTTTGACCGGGGTTGACCCAATCACAAAAAGTCGGTTTTATTTCCGGTGTCGGTTTCGGTCCAAATTAGTCTTGTTTGTCTCGGAATGATCCACTGGGCCTTGATTCGAGGTTGTTTTTGTGAGATTTGTACTCTGTAAGTGTGTTAGCCAGCAATTAATGGATTTGAGCCCGTATCCGAGCGTGTAGAAACACGTTAGCGTCCGATCATCATCGGGTATTTTTTGGAAACTGCCATAGAAACCTGGCAGTCAAAATGCGGGTGTCTACAGAGGCCCCACTCTGACTGAGGCTTGGACAGGGCGAAAGTCAGAGTAGCTACCAAGTCCGTTAAGACCTGGTAGACTTCCGGTCGGGTCGTTTATAGTCCATTAGACTCGCGTGAAGAGCTCGCCAACCATAAGGTAGAAATCATACCTGCGCTGGATGATCGTACTCCGTGGGGAATTTGGGCTTGTCGCGTAAGCCCTGGGTGTGCCTGTGTGTTGGCCCATCCCGTGATATCCCGGAAAATGCTGCTGGGGAGATTTGATGACTTGCATGTCCCTGTTTGAGTCATACCTATATAAGTCACATAGAATGCATGCAACACATAGGTAGTAAAATGACTCGTGCTGGGAAAATGAATTTTTAAGTTTTTTTTGAAATTTTGAATTTGAAATCCTGAAAGCAATCACGAGCTAGGTTTTCAAAATGGAAAGGGATACAAAAGAAATTCGCAGTTTAAATAGACTGAAATCTGACCTTGTCGAAAAAGATCTTTTTTCAAATGGCTAAATTTTGCAAATTTCAAAGTGGAATTTGAAAAGAGGGACCTACCGACAGACTCGACTCTGGACACGACAGGACGAGTTGACTAACACGGACTGGACTCTCTAAGGGTTGGACCGTGACTCGATAGGGGTGTGGGCCGCCTAACAAGACTCTTAAGTTGCGCTATCCCGTAGTCTAAGCGAGTGGCAACACGGTCGTACATCGAAATGGGATAGATATGCTATGGGGGGACCGCAGTAGTCCATAATGAGACTGTTTTAGTCTGGTGCCCTTCTGGATTTCCTATTTTAGGATACATTTCCAAAATGGGTATTGCCTCGAGTCCTGACAGATTCTTGTCTTCGACTGAGCCGAGTACTAGGACACACTACGGAAAGGAGGCTAGATTTTTGTTGGATTTATCTGGATTTTGTGAGTGGATGGAGGTCTTCTGTCTAAGAGAAGCCCCCGGGACAAAAAAGCTAGCTGTTGAGAACATGATGGTGTCGTGACCGGAATAATGGCGCTTTTTGAATGTGTGTCAATGTGAGTGGTTGTGCCTCTGTTGAAAGGCTGCCTACGTTATCACGTGTAGTGAAATCAAACCATGCCGTAGTTCAGTGCCGGAAGATGTATTATGGTGCCTATTCTAATAGGACTTTGTGTGTAACTAGCCGTAATGACGGTGTAGGCTAGGTGCATTCCCAGTGATGTCTTGATCAAAGGGCTTGAATGGTTAGGATATTAATCCTGTGACTGTGAGCGTTCTCCGGGGTAGCCCCCAGAGGTGGTGCGAACTATTTGGGCATGTTCTATGCCGACCGCCGGTTGAGTTCCCGTGTTTGGGGTTGGTAACTGGTTTGGATGGGATTTTAACGAGTTTTGTTCTTGGGATTTTTAACGAGTTCTGCTCTCGGGGAATTTTAACGAGTTTTGCTCTCGGGGATTTGATGTATTTGGGAATGTGGTGCTAGGAAGTAAATGGCCTTGATGACTCGAAATCTGGAGCTCGGTTCTGTGGAGCTAAGGCTTCGAGAGCCGGTTTGATAATGAAGTAAACGGCCTTGACGACTCGAAATCTGGAGCTCGGTTCTGTGGAGCTAAGGCTTCGAGAGCCGGTTTGATAATGCGGGATCTGGTTTCGATGTCCGGCCCTAATTGTTAGAGGTATGCTATGGAGCTAGAATCCTCAAAATTCCGGGCTGTCTCTGGCCTGGGTCTCGGAAAGGTCTTGAGGGTTGTAATGTGAGAAGGCTGAGTGTGGTGTTAGCTGACCAGCTTGATTGTCACTCCCCTATTGGATGGCATGGATAATTTTGAATTTGACCGTACCCCAGTCAAAGGATTTTCACTTGAGTTGACCGTTGACCACGGTCATGGGTATTGATAATTTTGACCGTACCCTGGTCGTGGGGCTTTCACTGGAATTGACCGTTGACCACGGTCATGGGTACTCAGAATTTTTTTTTTTTTTTTTTTTTCTGATGATGGCCTGCTTTTTTGTTTTGGCCTTTTGCTTTTTTTTTTTTCATGGACTTTCGATTTTTTTTTTTGTCCAGTTTTCTTTTTTTGATGGCCTTCTTTTTGCTTTGGCCCTTTCTTTTTTTTTTTTTTTGACTTTTGATTGACCTCTCAGCCTCGGTCATGGGTTTTTTGATTTTGATTGACCTCTCAGCCCCGGTCATGGGTTTTTTGAGTATTGGTTGACCTCTCAGCCCCGGTCATGGGTTTTTTTTTTATTTTGGTTGACCTCTCAGCCCCGGTCATGGGTTTTTTTTGATTTTGGTCAGACTAACACCAAAGGTAGGGATCGGTTGATCTTATCGGATGGGTGTTTTATTTTGGGAAATGGGCTTGCCTCCTGTCTTGAACCCAAACTAGGAGATTACCTAGATTTGTCATAGGATTCGATACCGCTCCTGCTACGGGTAGTTATGTGGTTTTTCTATACCAGACACATTGTAGGTAAAAGGAAAACACGGGCTCGGTTTCCTGCAGTCATTATAGATGTGCCTATAATAGTCACGTGCATGTGCTCACAGTGTATGATGGTGTTCATCATGTTCTCGGAAACACATAAGGAAAATATATATGAGAAAGAATATTGAAAGCTGATTTTATTGAAATTTGAAAAAGAGGACAGAATACAGTTGACTCTGACTCTGACTTTGACTTTGACTTCGACTTCGAAGGGAATAGTACATCCTAGACTCAGACTCAGACTCGGACTCAAATCAGATTCGGACTCTCGGATAATGTTGTCATTAGTCGTCGGCTTCTAAGGACTCGAGTTGATGTCCAGTATAGCCTTTAGTAGAAACTTCACCCAGATCTTCATTGTGTCGAAGATCGTCTTCAATCCTAATACCCATTTCGGTAAGTACGGCGAAGTTTGAAATGCCGGCATACCTAAGATGGACGCGGTAAGAAGGTAGGAGGTTGTTGATGAAGGCCTCCACTAGTGTCTTCTCGTTGGGCTTGTTTACCAACTTTACACTCTCGGCCCTCCATCTTTGAAGATATTTAGTGAACCCTTCTTTGGGCTCTTGGGCCATCACTTCCAGAGTACGCATTGTAGTCTGGATTTCGACATTATCAGCGTAGTTCCGAGCGAACTCCGTTGCCACGTCATCCCAAGTCGGGTATTTCTTGGAATCGAGCCTGTAGTACCAGGCTTTGGGGTGCTTCTCGAGGGAAGAAGGGAATAAGTGCTTAAACATGGTGGACTTTACCCCTTTGACCGCCATGAAATCTTTGAAAGCCCGGATGTGATGGACCGGGTCTTCAGTACCCTCAAACATTGGAATTCCCGTAAGGTTGAGGTTAGCAGGTAGCTCGTCATTCAAAGGTGAGTAAGTACGAGCATTTTCGGTGTGGATCGAGTTGTTTGTCGATAAGTGGACTTGCTCTTCGAGCCTACGAACAGCACTGATCAATTCAGCTATGGGCCCACTGGGCTCAGCTCCTTCAACTGGGGCCGTTTTCTCCACGGTGCTTAGGCGTGTGGATAAAGTCGCTTGGTTAGCCTGGATGGAAGCCAGTTGGGTCTCGATCTTGGTCAGAGCGTTTTTCAATTCGTCCATCTTGTGTTGGCGTCTAGTTTCGGGTGGCCTGTCTGTAAGAACAACACGTAATCAGAGAGGTTGCTTTGGAACTCAAACTCACCTAGGCATAGGAAATAGCGCAAGAGGAGGGACGGCCCCAGTTTGACTCGGGTTAGACTCCCCTAAGACAAATGTGTAGGGTACGATTCTCGGAGTGACTGTGATTAATCACTCCGTCGGAGAATAGCCCCCCAATGTGAGACTAAGGACCTAGATGGTGTGGCATCTTAAGTGACTCGGAAGTAGGGTACGTGAGACACGTGTAAGACATGACCCTTAGAGCAATCGTGATTGATCGCTCTGCTAAGGGGTAGCCCCCGAGTGGGTTTGAAGATTTTGTTAAGACTCGAGTGTGGGACGAGTGACCCTTAGACGTAAGGACCGTGAACCTTTTGTTATAGGGCTACGCCTTGTAAAAGGTTGACTCGGAAAAGACACCTAGACGGGCGACTTGTGAAATGTGGGCCTTCCTTAGGATTCGGCGGGTGGGCCTAGTCCTGTTCGAAGGAAGGTTCACGTGAGACATCCCCAGACTTTTGGACTCGATTGTGTTGACGGGCCCTCCTTTGTAGAAGTATGTCCTACGTAGGTGGGCCTTGCCTTAGTCTAATAAGGCAGACTGGGATAGGGGAGAAACTCGTGATGTAAGATCGATAGAGTTTCGACACTACGGACCTTGACAACTTAAGACACGACCCGACACTGCTAAATACGGGAAGTCCTAGAAGTGGAAGGTTTTGAAAATTGATAATTTTTGCAAAAAAGGACCGAGTAAACTCGGTGGATGACCCAAATTTCCGAAAAAGAGGACGAAAAGTCATTGGGCCACGGGTTTTGAAAGTTCAAAATAATTTTCGAGTTTTGAATCGGGCAGCATACCGTCTAGAAAATAGGCTATTTTGAGTAAAATCATAAGTCCTAAATTCGGTATGTGTCCGGGGTTTTGAAATTGAATAGTTCGAAAAAGATGCAATTTTGAAAAATTGATGGTTTTTTGAAAACGACTCGGAAACCAAGTAGCACGTAGTCACACAAGCATTATAACGACGCCATGTATGCTCTATACTAAGTCTCGGTCGGTCTACAAAGGGTCTATACCAGTGTACATAGTCTAGACGTTGATCGGGACGGACTTCCTAAGTCGAGTTGATCTTAGAACATGCCGCGAAACCTACTCGAATCGACTATGGACACCTTTTGACATATCCCTATTGGAGTACATCAACGGTATAGTGGGACGTCGGTCGCGAGTACCGGCCCGGGGAAATATGGGTTATGCATGAACCGTAGAACTAAAACGCGTATTGTATTTCTCAAACGATTTCTATTCGAGTTTCACCCTAAGGATGCCGATGGTAAGTCACGCATCAGTTAATCCCCAGCGGAGTCGCCAAATTGTGGACATGACATAGGTCCACCCCGACGCGGCCACGCGCGGGTTTGGGTAGGCGAATGAATCTCCATATGAGAATGGATCGAATTGAAATTTAGGTCTATGTGGAGTCGCCACCGAATTTTGTGGTTATTCGGAACCATTCGAGCCCACTCTATGTCGTAGTGGGCCGTATACAAAATACGGCCCATTTCCGATGTCAGAGTTTATTGGGTTCGTCCCTTTGCATTTGATACCGATACCGACATTATCGGATATCGTGTATTGAATGACTCTCGTGTGCCAACGGTTTCGGGCATCCGGAAACTGAGGTTCTGAGTAAGGGGTGAGGGTACGTGTTGGGAAGCCCACAAAGGACACCCAACCCCGCCCGCACATTAGCGGCCTCTACTAAGAATTCGAATGACTTACAATACGCGCGTTAGTAAAACGGGAAAAATGCTTATGCGAACATTGTTTTTCCTAGACATGTGAATGAAATTGAAAAGAGGGTTTCTATGTCAATTTAATGCAATTTAATTCTACGTCAAAGTGGAATTTTAGAATGTGGGTTCATTTAGTACAATAAACGAACAATAATTAAATTGACAAGAGAAATAACAAACGCGTTAGTAAACGATGTAATGAATAATAACGGTTTGAGCAAACGATGAATCGAATTGAATGACGTAAACGAGATGTAAACATGAGATGCATGATTTGAAAAGATAGTATACACGTGATTAATTAAGCACGTGTTGACCCAAATCGCAAAATACTATCGAGTTTGAAAAATAAGAGAATGTACGACTCGCGTTTTAATCGTTATGTGGTCACCCGATCGAGTGGTCAATAGACTCGATCGAGTAGACCTTTAAAAAAGATTTCTGTTTTGCGTTTATGACCGTACTCGGCCGAGTTATTGACCAACTCGGTCGAGTACATGGCCACTCGACCGAGTCACTGTGAGACTTGATCGAGTGGTGGTCATGATTAGCATTCTGACTCGATTTTAGGGTGTCACACGATCGAGTGACTAAGGCACTCGGTCGAGTGGCACCTGTACGAACTTGGTTCGTTTGCAATTTAATTGTTGATTTTGAAATTGCTTTTGATTTTTGATAATTCGACGGTTTTACCGAATCGGACATAAATATTGCACAAATTATGTTCGACTTGGTTTTTTATAAATCGCGAATTTGTTGAACCGAATATAAATATTGTTGAATTTATACTCGATTCTAAACTTAAATACTCATTGTATCCCATATTCGATTATTGAATCGATATGGGATATTAGAGTGAAATAAAAAAAAAGAACAAAAGATAAATTGATTTTAGCCGTTTTAAATTAATTATCGTGATATGAACAAATCACGCTAATTAATTCATATGACTTGATTGTTAGATTCGATATCCAATTATGGAATTGGTATCGAATCTAAAATCGATGCTTTACTTGAATAATAAAAAAAAAAGAACTTGATTCCCTCGACTTCTCCGACATCGAAATAAATCCCTAGGGATTGTGATGTCGGATCCGTGTCAACGGGTTTCGACCCTTATTAAAAAAAATTTTAGAAAGTTGATGAGTGTAAAATTGATGATGATGATGACGAGAAAAAATAGCGAATTGTTGTTTAAGTTGATTTATCTCAATAATCAAATAGTCGGGGTACCGGGATAAGCGACCGACGACGCGTGTGCAGTACACTTGTATATGCGGTTTTCCTTATCCCGGTATCCTTCTTATTCGACACAAATCGATAAATAATTTAATGTTTTGATATTAATTATTATCGATATTATGAATGCGAAGAACAAGATAAAAAAAACGAAAAAAGAGATGGAGAAGAGGCGGACGGACGACGAGAAGAGAGGGAGAAGAAAAGAGGGTTTTGACACCCTCAACCTACATGTTCTTGTCTCGGTGCGGACTTGTAACCCTGGCTTCAACACAAGAGTCTTCGAGGTTTTATGTGGATTAAGTTATGGTGGCTAGGGATTGATTTCCTAAAACTAGGTTTAGGGTTTTTTTGCTAGTGTAGGATTACTAGGTTTTTGATTAGGGTTTGTAAGGATGTAGTGTGTATGATTGCTCTAGGGTTTCGAGGTTGCAAAAAGATGTCAAAAGTTGTTGCATGGGGGTTGTTTATATAGGCAAGCTAGGGTACCCGGTTTAGGGTTACTCGACCGAGTAGAGGGCCAACTCGGTCGAGTGGCCCGTGAAGTCTGTCGTCGGGCTTGAAACAAGCCCACTCGATCGAGTGGGTGGGTCACTCATCCCTAAACTCCCCAACAAGAAATCTACTCACAAATCATTATGGAAAACAACAAAATATCTATTAAGAGGAAAATTACTACAACAAGCATATAAAATAGATCTAATGAAACTAACAACACCAATATGATCTAGACAAGATGACGATGAGTAAACAACATAAAAACTAAACTAGAGATTAGAGAGTGGAAGAGAATTATACCAACTATGTAGATCTATAAGAAATAAGAAGATATTATGAATAAAGATTGAATCTTTGATGAATAAAGTAAAGAACTTGTCACTAATCCTCCAATAAACCCAACAAATCATCAAATAAAACTTGAATAATCTTCTTACAATCTTCAAATCTAGATAATTGTTGATGGAAACTTGTAGATCTACTATTAAGTACTATGTAAACTACTAGAATTTTGGAGGATTTTTCTAGATTACTACTACTAATGGATGGTGTAATAGGATGGTGGAGTGGTGTAATGGCTTCCCTCCTTAGCACAATGGAGAGGTGACTTGGTGTGGACATGACATAGGTCCACCCCGACGCGGCCACGCGCGGGTTTGGGTAGGCGAATGAATCTCCATATGAGAATGGATCGAATTGAAATTTAGGTCTATGTGGAGTCGCCACCGAATTTTGTGGTTATTCGGAACCATTCGAGCCCACTCTATGTCGTAGTGGGCCGTATACAAAATACGGCCCATTTCCGATGTCAGAGTTATTGGACTCGTCCCTTTGCATTTGATACCGATACCGACATTATCGGATATCGTGTATTGAATGACTCTCGTGCGCCAATGGTTTCGGGCATCCGGAAACCGAGGTTCTGAGTAAGGGGTGAGGGTACGTGTTGGGAAACCCACAAAGAACACCCAAACCCGCCCGCACATTAGCGGCCTCTACTAAGAATTCGAATGACTTATAAAACGCGCGTTAGTAAAACGGGAAAAAATGCTTATGCAAACATTGTTTTTCCTAGGCATGTGAATGGAATTGAAACGGGTTTCTAAGTCAATTTAATGCAATTAATTCTACGTCAAAGTGGAATTTTAGCATGTGGGTTCATTTAGTATAATAAACGAACAATAATTAAATTGACAAAAGAAATAACAAACGCGTTAGTAACGATGCAATGCCATAACAACTAATAACGGTTTGTGCAAATATGAGATAAGATGAAAAGATGCAAATATGAGATGTATGGTTTGAAAAGGTAGTAATACAGATGATTAATTAAACACGTGTTGACCTAAATCAGAAATCACTACCGAATTTAGAAAATAGAAGAATGTACGACTCGTTGTTTTGGTCGTGATGAGGCTACTCGGTCGAGTGGTCGATGGACTCGATCGAGTAGACCTGTAAAAAGCGATTCTGTTTTGCGTTATGGACCATACTCGGCCGAGTTACTGACCAACTCGGTCGAGTACGTGGCCACTCGATCGAGTCACTGTGAGACTCGACCGAGTGGTGGTCGTGACATGCATTCTGACTCGATTTTGTGATGTCACTCGATCGAGTGACTAAGGCACTCGGTCGAGTGGCATCTGTACGAATTGTAATTCGCTTGCAATTTTATACTGATTTTCGAATTTGCTTTAGATTTTTGATGAATCGACGGTTTTACCGAATTGGGCATAAGTATTGCATGACCTATGCTCAACTCGGGTTTTTTATAAATCATTGATTTTATTAAACCGAATATAAATATTGTTGAATTTATACCCGATTCTAAATTTGAATACTCATCGTATCCCATATTCGATTATTGAATCGATATGGGATATTAGAGTGAAATGTAAAAAAAGATAAATTAATTTTAGTCGTTTTTAAATTAATTATCGTGATATGAACAAATCACGTTAATTAATTCATATGACTTGATTGTTAGATTCGATATCCAATTACGGAATTGCTATCGAATCCAAAATCGACACTTTACTTGAATAAAAAAAACTTGATTCCCTCGACTTCTCCGACATCGAAATAAATCCCTAGGGATTGTGATGTCGGATCCGTGTCAACGGGTTTCGACCCTTATTAAAATTGATTTGAAAATTGATGGATGCAAGATGGATGATGATGATGACGAGAAATAATAACGAATTGTTGTTTAAGTTAATTTATCTCAATAATCAAATAGTCGGGGTATCGGGATAAGCGACCGACGACGCGTGTGCAGTACACTTGTATATGCGGTTTTCCTTTCCCGGTATCCTTCTTATTCGAACAAATCGATAAATATTTTAATGCTTTGATATTAGTAGTATTATCGATATTATGACGCAATGAACGAAATAAATACAAAAAATGAAAAGAAGACGGAGAAAAAGGAGACAGACGACGAAGAGAGAAAGGGAAGAAAAGAGAGGGTTTTGACACCCTCAACCTACATGTTCTTGTCTCGGTGCGGACTCGTAACCGTGGCTTTAACACAAGAGTCTTCGAGGTGGATGAAGGTTGAGTTGTGGTGGCTCGGGATTGATTCCTAAAACTAGGTTTAGGGTTTTAGCTAGTGTAGAATTGCTAGGATTTGTAAAAGACGTAGTATGTGTGTGTAGGGTTGCTCTAGGGTTTCTTGAGGTTGCAAAAAGATTGGTTGCATGTGTGTTGCATTGGGGGTATATATAGAAAAGGCTAGGGCACCCGGATTAGGGTTACTCGACCGAGTAGGAGGCCAACTCGGTCGAGTGGCCCGTGAAGCCTGCAGCCGGGCTCAAAACAAGCCCACTCGATCGAGTGGGTGGGTCACTCGATCGAGTGGCCCAGTCGGGTTGCACGGGTCCATTGTTTTGGATCTTGATTTTGGGTGTTTGATGAGTTTTGTTTTTGACTTGGACTTTTGATGGTTGTATGGCTGTTTTTGTGTGTCTCGAAAACGACTTTGACCGGGGTTGACCCAATCGCGAAAAGTCGGTTTTAATTTCGGTGTCGGTTTCGGCCCAAATTAGTCTTGTTCGACTCGGAATGATCCACTGGGCCTGGATTTGAGGTCCGTTTGGTGAGATTTGTACTTCGTAAGTGTGTTAGCCAACGATTAATGGATTTGAGCCCGTATCCGAGCGCGTAGAAATACGTTAGCGTCCGATCATCATCGGGTGTTTTTTGGAAACTGCCATAGACACCTGGCAGTCAAAATGCGGGTGTCTACAGAGCCCCCACTCTGACTGAGGGTTGGACAGGGCGAAAGTCAGAATAGCTACCAAGCCCGTTAAGACCTGGTAGGCTTCCGGTCGGGTCGTTTATAGTCCGTTAGACTCGCGTGAAGGGCTCGCCAGCCGCAAGACAGAAATCATACCTGAGCTTGATGATTGTACCCCGTGGGGAATTTGGGCTTGTCGCGTAAGCCCTGGGTGTGCCTGTGTGTTGGCCCATCCCGTGCTATCTCGGAAAATGCTACTGGGGAGATTTGATGACTTGAATGTTTTTGCTTGAGTCGTACCTGTATAAGTTACATAAAATGCATGCAACACGTAGGTAGTAAAATGACTCGTGCTGGAGAAAATGACTTTTTGAAGTTTTTGAAATTTTGAATTTGAAATCCTGAAAGCAATCACGAGCTAGGTTTTCAAAATGGAAAGGGGTAGAAAAGAAATTCGCAGTTTAAATAGACTGAAATCTGACCTTGTCGAAAAAGATCTTTTTTACAAATGGCTAAATTTTGCAAATTTCAAAGTGGAATTTGAAGAGAGGGGCCTATCGACAGACTCGACTCTGGACACGACAGGACGAGTTGACTGACACGGACTGGACTCTCTAAGGGTTGGACCGTGACTCGATAGGGGTGTGGGCCGCCTAACAAGACTCTTAAGTTGCGCTATCCCGTAGTCTGGGCGAGTGGCAACACGGTCTTACATCGAAATGGGATAGATATGCTATGGGGGGACCGCAGTAGTCCGTAATGAGACTGTTTTAGTCTGGTGCCCTTTTCCTATTTTAGGATACTTTCCCAAAGTGGGTGATGCCTCGAGTTCTGACAGATTCTTGTCTTTGACTGAGTCGAGTACTAGGACACACTACAGAATGGAGGCTAGATTTTGAAAGTATTTATCTGGATTTTGTGAGTGGATGGAGAACTTCTGCCTAGGAGAAGCCCCCGGGACAACAAAGCTAGCTGTTGAGAACATGATGGTGTCGTGACCGGAATAATGGCGCTTTTTGAATGTGTATCAATGTGGGTGGTTGTGCCTCTGTTGAAAGGCTGCCTACGTATTCACGTGTAGTGAAGTCAAACCATGCCGTAGTTCAGTGGATTGAAAGATATATTATGGTGCCTAAGCTAATAGGACTTTGTGTGTAACTAGCCATAGCGATGGTGTAGGCTAGGTGCATTCCCAGTGATGTCTTGATCAAAGGGTAGCCCCCAGAGGTGGTGTGAACTATTTGGGCATGTTCTATGCCGACTGCAAGTTGAGTTCCCGTGTTCGGGGTTGGTAACTGGTTTGGATGGGATTTTAACGAGTTTTGTTCTCGGGGATTTTAACGACTTTTGCTCTCGGGGATTTGAACGAGTTTAGCTCTCGGGGATTTTAACGAGTTTTGCTCTCGGGAATTTTAACGAGTTTTGCTCTCGGAGATTTTAACGAGTTTTGCTCTCGGGGTTTGATGTATTTGGGGATGTGGTGCTAGGAAGTAAATGGCCTTGATACCTCGAAATCTGGAGCTCGGTTCTGTGGAGCCAAGGCTTCGAGAGCCGGTTTGATAATGAAGTAAATGGCCTTGATAACTCGAAATTTGGAGCTCGGTTCTGTGGAGCTAAGGCTTCGAGAGCCGGTTTGATAATGCGGGATCTGGTTTTGATGTCTTGCCCTAATTGTTAGGGGTATGCTATGGAGCTTGAATCCTCAAAATTCCGGGCTATCTATGGCCTGGATCTCGGGAAGGTCTTGAGGGTTGTAATGTGGGAAGGCTGAGTGTTGTGTTAACTGACCAGCTTGATTGTTACTCCACTATTGGATGGCATGGATAATTTTGAATTTGACCGTACCATGGTCAAAGGATTTTCACTTGAGTTGACCGTTGACCACGGTCATGGGTATTGATAATTTTCACCGTACCCTGGTCGTGGGGCTTTCACTGGAATTGACCGTTGACCACGGTCATGGGTATTCTGAATTTTTTGATGATGGCATGCTTTTTTTTATTTTGGCCTTTTGCTTCTTTTTTTTTCATGGACTTTCGATTTTTTTTTTTTTGTCCATTTTTCTTTTTTTGATGGTCTTCTTTTTGCTTTGGCCCTTTCTTTTTTCTTTTTTTGTTTGACTTTTGATTATTTTTTTGTCCAGTGCTCTTTCGTTTTTTTTTTTTTGCCGATCAGACTAACACCTAAGGTAGGGATTGGTCAGTCTTATTAGAGGGTTGTTTTATTGTGGGAAATGGGCTTGCCTCCCGTTTTGAACCCAAACTAGGAGATTACCTAGATTTGTCATAGGATTCGATACCGCTCCTACTACGGGTAGTTATGTGGTTTTTCTATACCAGACACGGAATAGGTAAAAAAGAAAACACGGGCTCGGTTTCCTGCAGTCATTATAGATGTGCCTATAATAGTCACGTGCGTGCGCTCACAGTGTATGATGGTGTTCATCATGTTCTCGGAAACACGTAAGGAAAATATATATGAGAAAGAATATTGAAAGCTGATTTTATTGAAATTTGAAAAAGAGGACAGAATACAGTTGACTCTGACTCTGACTTTGACTTTGACTTCGACTTCGAAGGGAATAGTACATCCTAGACTCGGACTCAGACTCGGACTCAAATCAGATCCGGACTCTCGGATAATGTTGTCATTAGTCGTCGGCTTTTAAGGACTCGAGTTGATGTCCAGTATAGCCTTTAGTAGAAACTTCACCCAGATCTTCATTGTGTTGAAGATCGTCTTCAATCCTAATGCCCATTTCGGTAAGTACGGCAAAGTTTGAAATGCCGGCATACCTAAGATGGACGCGGTAAGAAGGTAGGAGGTTGTTGATGAATGCCTCCACTAGTGTCTTCTCGTTGGGCTTGTTTACCAACTTTACACTCTCGGCCCTCCATCTTTGAAGATATTTAGTGAACCCTTCTTTGGGCTCTTCGGCCATGACTTCCAGAGTAAGCATTGTATTCTGGATCTCGATATGATAAATCGATATTTATACCTATTTTTACCCCTTTAATATTATTATTATATTGTCGTCTTTCATATTATTTGAGCTAATAGCGTATATTTATGAATTTTGGGTTAATATATACGTTAATATTATTTATGTGCTAAAATAATTTTATTGCCTATTTTTAAATTATTTAGAATAACCCATTTAATTTGAAGGTCAAATAATACATATATTATCGTATACATTGTGTAGGTCTATCTTAAGACGACGATATCTCACTCATACGATATCGTAATCAGGTGATTCAGGATGCGTTGGAAAGATAAGTTTGAGACCTACAAGTTTGTAGAAGAAAGAAACATCAAATTCCGTCATATACCGAGTCGAAATCGAGCTTTAAGACAGCAGGCCAGCAGATTTCGATACCAAAACAAATGAGTTGAAGTCTATTTTTACAAGAGATGGGTTAGGAAATAAAGAAACAAAAGGAAAAAGGAAATAAAGGGGTTTAGGAAAAAAAAGATCATATGTTTCTTATAAATAATAAATAAAAAAATAGAAAGAGAGGAGAATATAAAAGGAAGAACAACGCAGGAGGCAAAAAAAGAGAGTAGAAGGAAGAGGAGGAAGAAAGAGAATAGGGAGGAAGATACAAAAAAACACGCAGGAAAAAAGAAGAAGAAGCCGGCCAACGGACAAACAACATACGGACTTGACTCCGTCTAATCAAATTTCTTCCCGATTTTTTTGAGTTTTTCTAATCTTTATCTTATTTTTAGTATTATTATGTTTACTTTAGAGTAATTTTCAATTGAAGTATGTAATTGACTATTGATGTTAGGGTTTATGAGATTATGATATTGTTTTGATTGATTAATTAGTTTATTGGATATTTATATAAGATTCGTTATTTGACTATCTGATTCTTGTTTATTAATTTTGTTTGGCCAACTTAATTGTGTTCATGAATCGGTCGTTGAATTAATAGTAATTTTTGGTTAGGTTGCAGCGTTCTGGTCTAATCTTAATTGCTAGAATCTTGTGTAGTAGTTGAGTCAGATATAATTGCAGCGTTCTGGTTATATTTTATTCAACTGATTAGTGATCTTAAGGCGACTTAATTTATTAATTTGATTCATGCGTTCATGGTTAATTTGATAAATTGGTTAGGATTAAACTTGCGTGCGTTCACGGGGTTTAACGAGTCAGAAAGATAAAATTGGTAATTTACTTGTGTTCAAGGATTAACCGATTAACTAATCTATCCAAGATAACTAATTAAGTGAATCGATGATTTTATCTGACATCTATAGAAAATTACATATCTCCTATTTATTCATTATAAGAGCTTTCTACCTGTTTATTGCGATTATTAATATTATTAGTTTTATTTATTTAATTTTAGTTAGTTTAGTATAGAATCAACCCAAATAAACCCCCCATTATTCTATTTATACTTATATAACTATATAAATACAATTAAATTAATCTAAGATAGTATCATTAGTCCCTGTGGGTTCGACCCTTACTTGCCCTACTACTAGAGTCTTGTAAGTGAATTATATTTAATTTTGACTGCGGTTACGACACGCATCAAATTTTGGCGCCGTTGCCGGGGATCACTCTGCTCTTAAATTAATCTGCCTTATTCCGATCACTCTGCTCTTAAATATTTGTTGAAAAAGAAAGAGTCTAAACCAAGATTGTTACGATGGATCTTATTGTTACAAGAATTTGATTTGGAAATCAAAGATAAGAAAGGAGCAGAAAATTTAGTTGCTGACCATCTTAGTAGGATTATTAAGGAACAAGATATAACTTACCTCTCTTCTGATTTGTTTCCTGATGAACAATTGTATGCATTAAATGTGAAATATCCTTGGTATGCTGACATTGTTAATTATTTGGTATAAAAGGAGTTTCCTAAGGAACTTACCAAAGCCCAAAAAGATAAAATTAAGCACGATGCTAAGTTTTATATTTGGGACGAACCTTATTTGTTTAAAATTTGTTCCGATAATGTTATAAGAAGATGTGTGCCTGAAGAGGAAAGTAAATCTATTCTTGAATTTTGTCACTCATTTGAGTGTGGAGGTCATTTTGGTCCAAAACGAACAGCTCATAAAGTTCTAGAATGTGGATTCTTTTGGCCTTCTTTGCATAAAGATGCTTATACTTTTGTGAAAACTTGTGATCAATGTCAAAGAAGTGGTAATATTTCTAGGAGAGATCAAATGCCTCTTACTTCTATATTTGTAGCTGATGTTTTTGATGTTTGGGGTATTGATTTTATGGGACCTTTTCCATCGTCTTTTGGGAATACTTACATTCTTTTAGCAGTTGACTATGTTTCTAAATGGGTGGAGGCCAAAGCTACTAGAACCAATGATTCTAAGGTGGTTGCTGAGTTTGTTAGGGATCAGATTTTTAATAGGTTTGGTATTCCTAGAGCTATCATTAGTGATAAAGGGACTCACTTTTGTAATCGTATCATTGAGGCTTTATTTAGGAAATATCATGTTACTCATAAGGTTTCTACTGCTTATCACCCTCAGACTAATGGACAAGCTGAGGTCTCTAATAGAGAAATAAAATCAATTTTGGAGAAGGTTGTAAGTCCTAATAGGAAAGATTGGAGTAAGCGTTTAGGTGATGCATTATGGGCATATAGAACTGCATACAAAACTCCAATAGGGATGTCTCCTTATCGCTTGGTATTTGGGAAAGCTTGTCACCTTCCAGTTGAATTAGAGCATCGAGCATTTTGGGCGATTAAGAAGTGTAATTTTAATTATGAAAAGTCTGTTGCTCATAGAAAACTAGAAATTCTAGAATTGGAGGAGATAAGGAATGATGCATATGAGAATTCGCGGATCTACAAAGAGAAAACGAAGGCTTATCACGATAAAATGTTATCTAGAAAAAGCTTTAATGTGGGTGATAAAGTCCTCCTTTATAATTCTAGGTTAAGATTATTTCCTGGGAAATTGAGATCAAGATGGATCGGTCCCTTTGAGGTTCTTAAGGTGTTTGATCATGGAGCGGTAGAAATTAAAGGATGCGAGTCAGGAAGGATAATTAAAGTGAATGGTCATAGACTTAAACCTTATTATGATGGATTCGAGGCCAATTGGGTGGATATTATTGATTTGGAGGATCCATCGTATGGAAATTGAGAAATAGTATGTCGAGCCACGACGTAAAATAAGGCGCTTCTTGGGAGGCAACCCGAGCTTGTATATTTATTTTGTATGCGTGACTAATTATTTTACTTAGTTTTATTTTTTCCTTTATAGTTCATTTCCCTATTTCACTTGTCTTGGTCCAGTGTTGGAATTTTACAGGATCCTTTGCTCCTTTGCTGAACATGTGATAGCTGTTAATGGGATGACGTTTTCAAAACCAATGTGGACAAGATGCACATATTTCTACTTTGCTAGACCCGCTAAGTACCTTTATCCCTATTATATATTTATGTGTGCAATTTTTTCTGTTCTTTGATGTCTCTTTTGACATTGAGGACAATGTCGGATTTAAGTGTGGGGATGAGGTAAATTGAAAATTGGATGATTATTACTGAAGTGGAGTTGGCGGGTGGCCATTACATTGAAGGTGTGTTTTGCAGGTTATTTTAAAATTTTGGGATATGTGAATATTTAGGAGAAGTGCTGTCGAAATTTTTTGAAATTTTTTAATAGAAATTTGAGCTTAAAAGTTTTAGCCTTTGTTTTTATTGAACTACCTAAACTTGGGAAGTTGACGACAAATTCTAACCTAACTTTTTAAAAATAATTTTTATTAATGATATTAGTTAAGAAAAAAATGTGTTTTGAAGTTATATATGCAATTATTTTTCTTCCCGATCGAACTTGGATTAATTAATTTAATAGCAGATAATATTTTAAGTCTCTTTTAAATTTGAGTTGTAAATAAATTATAAAGAATATCACTTACGTTAGCTACCTTAACTACACTTTTCGTTGACTCTAGAGGTACGAGCGGTAAGCTGGTCTTGTTTCAATTAATTTACTTTCATAGGTGACTCCTAATTAGGGCGATAAGGAAGATTAGATACCTCAAGAGTGAGTGAGTCGTTCTTGTGACTCGAGTTAGTAAATCCGAGGGGAACCAAATCCTAATGGGATTGGGAGAATGCCTAATGCCTTGTCCGGAAGGGCGGGAGTCATTGGTTGAAAGCTCGCTACATGGGTCACTTGATCGGAAAAAAAAAATGAAGAAAAGAAAAAAAATTGAAAAGAAAAAAAAAGGCAAGAAAGAAAGAAAAAAATAAAAATAAGTGTGGAAAAAGTGAGACGAGGTGTCTAGTTTGACTTATATGCTCGGGAGAACGATCCTCGTACTGAACTGGTAATAGGAATGTACATGAAAGTAAATCCCCTTCCCCTAAGATCTTAAACTGCTGAAACCCGTCTTCTTGAGTCAATACAAATATATTTTTCGAAGGTAGTTAAACTGAGTGTGAAGGATGATGAGTTCATTTATAGTTCGAATTTAGAAGCGGTTTAACATATTATATGTTGTTAAATTAGTTAATTGAATAGTCTAAGGGAGGAGAAATTTATGTATATAGTACTTGCTAATCTAACTCAAAATTATTTTGTTAAGTTTACTAACTTATAAAAAAATGTTTTCTCAAATAATTTTAGTTTGTCGTCGATTGTACCTAGTTGGGCTGGTTTGAAACATTTAAAGGTTAATTTTTCAATTTATGTTAGCTCTTGAGTAATCATTGTCGAGGACGTCAATGGACTAAGTGTGGGGATTTTGATAAATCGATATTTATACCTATTTTTACCCCTTTAATATTATTATTATATTGTCGTCTTTCATATTATTTGAGCTAATAGCGTATATTTATGAATTTTGAGTTAATATATACGTTAATATTATTTATGTGCTAAAATAAGTTTTATTGCCTATTTTTAAATTATTTAGAATAACCCATTTAATTTGAAGGTCAAATAATACATATATTCTCGTATACATTGTGTAGGTCTATCTTAAGACGACGATATCTCACTCATACGATATCGGAATCAGGTGATTCAGGATGCGTTGGAAAGCTAAGTTTGAGACCTACAAGTTTGTAGAAGAAAAAAACATCAAATTCCGTCATATACCGAGTCGAAATCGAGCTTTAAGACAGCAGGCCAGCAGATTTCGATACCAAAACAAATGAGTTGAAGTCTATTTTTACAAGAGATGGGTTAGGAAATAAGGAAACAAAAGGAAAAAAGGAAATAAAGGGGTTTAGGAAAAAAAAGATCATATGTTTCTTATAAATAATAAATAAAAAAATAGAAAGAGAGGAGAATATAAAAGGAAGAACAACGCAGGAGGCAAAAAAAGAGAGTAGAAGGAAGAGGAGGAAGAAAGAGAATAGGGAGGAAGATACAAAAAAACACGCAGGAAAAAAGAAGAAGAAGCCGGCCAACGGACAAACAACATACGGACTTGACTCCGTCTAATCAAATTTCTTCCCGATTTTTTTGAGTTTTTCTAATCTTTATCTTATTTTTAGTATTATTATGTTTACTTTAGAGTAATTTTCAATTGAAGTATGTAATTGACTATTGATGTTAGGGTTTATGAGATTATGATATTGTTTTGATTGATTAATTAGTTTATTGGATATTTATATAAGATTCGTTATTTGACTATCTGATTCTTGTTTATTAATTTTGTTTGGCCAACTTAATTGTGTTCATGAATCGGTCGTTGAATTAATAGTAATTTTTGGTTAGGTTGCAGCGTTCTGGTCTAATCTTAATTGCTAGAATCTTGTGTAGTAGTTGAGTCAGATATAATTGCAGCGTTCTGGTTATATTTTATTCAACTGATTAGTGATCTTAAGGCGACTTAATTTATTAATTTGATTCATGCGTTCATGGTTAATTTGATAAATTGGTTAGGATTAAACTTGCGTGCGTTCACGGGGTTTAACGAGTCAGAAAGATAAAATTGGTAATTTACTTGTGTTCAAGGATTAACCGATTAACTAATCTATCCAAGATAACTAATTAAGTGAATCGATGATTTTATCTGACATCTATAGAAAATTACATATCTCCTATTTATTCATTATAAGAGCTTTCTACCTGTTTATTGCGATTATTAATATTATTAGTTTTATTTATTTAATTTTAGTTAGTTTAGTATAGAATCAACCCAAATAAACCCCCCATTATTCTATTTATACTTATATAACTATATAAATACTATTAAATTAATCTAAGATAGTATCATTAGTCCCTGTGGGTTCGACCCTTACTTGCCCTACTACTAGAGTCTTGTAAGTGAATTATAAATTTAATTTTGACTGCGGTTACGACACGCATCACGATATTATCGGCGTAGTTCCGAGCGAACTCTGTTGCCACGTCATCCCAAGTCGCGTATTTATTGGAATCGAGCCTGTAGTACCAGGCTTTGGGGTGCTTCTGGAGGGAGGAAGAGAATAAGTGCTTAAACATGGTGGACTTTACCCCTTGGACCGCCATGAAATCTTTGAAAGCCCGGATGTGATGGACCGGGTCTCCAGTACCCTCAAACATTGGAATTCCCGTAAGGTTGAGGTTGGCAGGTAGCTCGTCATTCAAAGGTGAGTAGGAACGAGCATTTTCAGTGTGGATTGAATTGTTCGTCGACAGATGAACCTGTTCTTCGAGCCTGCGAACAGCGCTGATTAGCTCAGCTATGGGTCCAGTGGGCTCAGATCCCTCGACTGGGGCCGTTTTCTCCACGGTGCTTAGGCGGGTGGATAAAGTCGCTTGGTTAGCCTGGATGGCGGCCAGTTGAGTCTCAATCTTGGCCAGAGCATTTTTTCAAATCGTCCATTTTGCGTTGGTATCTGGTTTCGGGTGGCCTGTCTGTAAGAACACCACGTAACCAGAAAAGTTGCTTCGGAACTCTAACTCACCAAGGCATTGGAAATAGCGCAGGAGGAGAGACGACTCTAGTTTGACTCGGGTTAGACTCCCCTAAGACAAGTGTGTAGGGTACGATTCTCGAAGTGACTGTGATTAGTCATTCCGTCGGAGAATAGCCCCCAAGTGAGACTAAGGACTCAGATGGTGTGGCATCTAAGTGACTCGAAAGTGGGGTACGTGAGACACGTGTAAGACATGACCCTTAGGGCAACCATGATTGATTGCCATGTTAAGGGTTAGCCCCCAAGTGGGATCGATAATTTTGTTAAGACTCGAGTGTGGGACGAGTGACCCTTAGACGTAAGGACCGTGAACCTTTTGTTATAGGGCTATACCTTGTAAAAGGTTGACTCGGAAAAGACACCAAGACGGGTGACTTGTGAAAGGTGGGCCTTCCTTAGGATTTGGCTATGTGGGTCGAGTCCTGTCCGAAGGAAGGTCCACGTGAGACATCCCCAGACTTTGGACTCGAGTGTGTTGACGGGCCCTCCTTTGTAGGAGTTTGTCCTACGTAGGTGGGCCTTGCCTTAGTCTAATAAGGCGGACTGGAATAGGGAAGAAACTCGTGATGTAAGATCGACGGAGTTTCGACGCTAAAGACCTTGACAACTTAAGACACGACCCGACACTGCTAAATATGGGAAGTCCTAAGGAGAAGGTTTTGAAAATTGATTGTTTTGAAAAAGGACCGAGTGGACTCGGTGAATGGCCCAAATTTCCGAAAAAAAAAAAGACGAAAAGTCATTGGGCCATGGGTTTTGAAAGTTCGAAAGTATTTTCGAGTTTTGAATCGAGCAGCATACCGTCTAGAAAATAGGCTATTTTGAGTAAAATCATAAGTCCTAAATTCGGTATGTGTCCCGGGTTTTGAAATTGAATAGTTTGAAAAAGATGCAATCTTTGAAAAAGAAGACGGTTTTTTGAAAACGACTTGGAAACCAAGTAGCACGTAGTCACACAAGCATTATAACGACGCCATGTATGCTCTATACTAAGTCTCGGTCGGTCTATAGAGGGTCTATACCAGTGTACATAGTCTAGACGTTGATCGGGACGGACTTCCTAAGTCGAGTTGATCTTAGAACATGCCGCGAAACCCACTCGAATCGACTATGGACACCTTTTGACATATCCATATTGGAGTACATCAACGGTATAGTGGGACGTCGGTCGCGAGTACCGGCCCGGGAAAATATGGGTTATGCATGAACCGTAAAACTAAAACGCGTATTGTATTTGTCAAACGATTTCTATCCGAGTCTCACCCTGAGGATGCCGATGGTAAGTCACGCATCAGTTAATCCCCAGCGAAGTCGCCAAATTGTGGACATGACATAGGTCCACCCCGACGCGGCCACGCGCGGGTTTGGGTAGGCGAATGAATCTCCATATGAGAATGGATCGAATTGAAATTTAGGTCTATGTGGAGTCGCCACCGAATTTTGTGGTTATTCGGAACCATTCGAGCCCACTCTATGTCGTAGTGGGCCGTATACAAAATACGGCCCATTTCCGATGTCAGAGTTTATTGGGCTCGTCCCTTTGCATTTGATACCGATACCGACATTATCAGATATCGTGTATTGAATGACTCTCGTGCACCAACGGTTTCGGGCATCCGGAAACCGAGGTTCTGAGTAAGGGGTGAGGGTACGTGTTGGGAAGCCCACAAAGGACACCCAACCCCGCCCGCACATTAGCGGCCTCTACTAAGAATTCGAATGACTTACAAAACGCGCGTTAGTAAAACGGGAAAAAACGCTTATGCAAACATTGTTTTTCCTATGCATGTGAATGGAATTGAAACGGGTTTCTAAGTCAATTTAATGAAATTAATTCTACGTCAAAGTGGAATTTTAGCATGTGGATTCATTTAGTATAAAAAACGAACAATAATTAAATTGACAAAAGAAATAACAAACGCGTTAGTAACGACGCAATGCCATAACAACTAATAACGGTTTATGCAAATATGAGATGAGATGAAAAGATGCAAATATGAGATGTATGGTTTGAAAAGGTAGTAATACACATGATTAATTAAACACGTGTTGACCTAAATCAGAAATCACTACCGAATTTAGAAAATAGAAGAATGTACGACTCGTTGTTTTGGTCGTGATGAGGCTACTCGGTCGAGTGGTCGATGGACTCGATCGAGTAGACCTGTAAAAAGCGATTCAGTTTTGCGTTATGGACCATACTCGGCCGAGTTACTGACCAACTCGGTCGAGTACGTGGCCACTCGATCGAGTCACTGTGAGACTCGACCGAGTGGTGGTCGTGACATGCATTCTGACTCGATTTTGTGATGTCACTCGATCGAGTGACTAAGGCACTCGGTCGAGTGGCATCTGTACGAATTGTAATTCGCTTGCAATTTTATACTGATTTTCGAATTTGCTTTAGATTTTTGATGAATCGACGGTTTTACCGAATTGGGCATAAGTATTGCATGACCTATGCTCAACTCGGGTTTTTTATAAATCATTGATTTTATTAAACCGAATATAAATATTGTTGAATTTATACCCGATTCTAAATTTGAATACTCATCGTATCCCATATTCGATTATTGAATCGACATGGGATATTGGAGTGAAATGTAAAAAAAGATAAATTAATTTTAGTCGCTTTTAAATTAATTATCGTGATATGAACAAATCACGTTAATTAATTCATATGACTTGATTGTTAGATTCGATATCCAATTATGGAATTGGTATCGAATCCAAAATCGACACTTTACTTGAATAAAAAAAAACTTGATTCCCTCGACTTCTCCGACATCGAAATAAATCCCTAGGGATTGTGATGTCGGATCTGTGTCAACGGGTTTCGACCCTTATTAAAATTGATTTGAAAATTGATGGATGCAAGATGGATGATGATGATGACGAGAAATAATAACGAATTGTTGTTTAAGTTAATTTATCTCAATAATCAAATAGTCGGGGTATCGAGATAAGCGACCGACGACGCGTGTGCAGTACACTTGTATATGCGGTTTTCCTTATCCCGGTATCCTTCTTATTCGACACAAATCGATAAATATTTTAATGCTTTGATATTAGTAGTATTATCGATATTATGACGCAACGAACGAAATAAATACAAAAAACGAAAAGAAGACGGAGAAAAAGGAGACAGACGACGAAGAGAGAAAGGGAAGAAAAGAGAGGGTTTTGACACCCTCAACCTACATGTTCTTGTCTCGGTGCGGACTCGTAACCGTGGCTTTAACACAAGAGTCTTCGAGGTGGATGAAGGTTAAGTTGTGGTGGCTCGGGATTGATTCCTAAAACTAGGTTTAGGGTTTTTGCTAGTGTAGAATTGCTAGGGTTTGTAAAAGACGTAGTATATGTGTGTAGGGTTGCTCTAGGGTTTCTTGAGGTTGCAAAAAGATTGGTTGCATGTGTGTTGCATGGGGGGTATATATAGGAAAAGCTAGGGCACCCGGATTAGGGTTACTCGACCGAGTAGGAGGCCAACTCGGTCGAGTGGCCCGTGAAGCCTGCAGCCGGGCTCAAAACAAGCTCACTCGATCGAGTGGGTGGGTCACTCGATCGAGTGGCCCAGTCGGGTTGCACGGGTCCATTGTTTTGGACCTTGACTTTGGGTGTTTGATGAGTTTTGTGTTTGACTTGGACTTTTTATGGTTGTATGGCTGTTTTTGTGTGTCTCGGAAACGACTTTGACCGGGGTTGACCCAATCGCGAAAAGTCGGTTTTAATTCCCGTGTCGACTTCGGCCCAAATTAGTCTTGTTTGACTCGGAATGATCCACTGGGCCTGGATTTGAGGTCCGTTTGGTGAGATTTGTACTCCGTAAGTGTGTTAGCCAACGATCAATGGATTTGAGCCCGTATCCGAGCGCGTAGAAACACGTTAGCGTCCGATCATCATCGGGTGTTTTTTGGAAACTGCCATAGACACCTGGCGGTCAAAATGCGGGTGTCTACACTTGGGCAATAAACTAGGGTAACATATATATAGTAATCTCTTAATGGGTATTTAACCTAAAGCCCAAATCCAACTTTATGCTTCATTAGTGAGACAATCTCCCTTTGCATCTCCATGGGTGAAACTTTGCCCTGCGGACTTGACGATAATTCCCATCGGGTGAAATTTTCGCCCGGTGAGATTTTCTTCCATTTTTCGCGTTTTTGGCACTTCTTCCCATCGGGCGAAATTTCACCCAGTGGGCGAAATTTCGCCCGGTCAGTTTCGCCCGGTGGGTAAGCTCGGAAAATCTTCGGGGGAGGCGTTTCACCGTCGGGTGAAATTTCGCCCGGTGGTGTCTCACCGGGTGAAATTTCGCCCGGTCATTTTTTCTGGCCTCAAATCTTGTCTCATTCTTCGTTGTATGATCGGATGGCTTTAAACTTTAAGTTGTGTGCTTTGCTCTTTGGACGGTTCTCCCTTCTCTTGTGCTCGTGGAAGCTCAATCGTGATTTTTGTAGCAAAACCTATCAAAATTGATAGAAAAACTATCAAAAATACGTAAAACGCACAAGAGGGATGCTAATACGAGAAATATGCAAAATATGGCGATAATCGCACTCAAGACTCGCAAAACGAGGGAAAAACGGGTCTAAATGGGAGGAAAAACGGTCTAAATTAGCACACAACAATAACACGTTTGTAACGTTAGATTAACACAAATTATCTATATATATTAGAGTAAACATTTGTAATGTTGGAGTAACACAAAGTATCTATTTGAATAACACGTTTGTAACATTGGAGTAACATTATTCATATGTTGAGTTATAATAATTCTGTTTTGTGTTGGGAGTATAAAACTCTGAAATCAATGTAAGCATATTTGCATGATGTTCATTAGACTAGAACCAAACTTTAGTCAAAGTAACCGTTCTAAATAATAAGAGTAAGAAAAAATATATTAAGGAAATGGAAGAGATGTGATAATTTTTATTTTTTACTTCTATATAATAACAATTCAATTTTTTTTAAAATGAAAATAATAATTGTCAAGGAACGTGTTTGTGAGAAGAGAGAAAATAAATATTTTTGATAGGAGAGAGATTAAATGATGAGTAAATTAGGGAGAAAGAGTATGAATGTGATATTTACCAAATATAGTCACTTGCTTTAATTATTCAAACAAATCACAATCATCCATCTCTCTCTAATCCAAGAGATGTAATGAGAACTTACGGACTCAATTTTAAGAGGTGAACGCAATTGATTTGTACTTTGTCATTAATGTTTAACAGAGCCATGTAAAGGAGTCCCTTAACCGTAACTTTTGATAGTTTATGTCGTTGTTGGAAAAAAAATGGAAAGTTCAATCTCTTCTCTTACCCTATACTCCATTATATAGTGAGTCAGTGACGTCTTGAAAAATACTCAAATAATATTCCTACCGTATTTTATAGAATATTATGGTGTTCGTAATATTCCATCTAATATTCCAAAACTCCGTATATAATACTCCCACCATTTTTTTTGTTCTTACCATTTAGTTTTTGGGTGAAAATAAAGGTATAGAAATGTGTGACTCCAACAAGAAGTATGATGAGAGAGAATTGTAAGGATAATTCTAGACCAAATGTTGATGACCTAAAATAGAATTAGGGAAGAAGAGGTGACTCAACTTAATTAAGAAATCTAGAAGAACAAAAATTGGAGGGAGTATAGATATAAGTTTTAGATGTTGTATGACTTTTTATTAATGAAATAATCTTTTCGCTAAAAAAAAAAATATTACTCCCTCCTATCCTTTCAATTATTTACCTAGGATATTATTGGTAAATCAAATAGTGTCAACTTAAAGTAAGGAAAAAGTAGTGTCATTTTGTGTAAATAGAGAAAGGATATGAGAATTATAAGGTAAAGTCTTTCGTCAAAATATAATATATTCTTCCTCCATCCCACTATTATGTTCTCACTTATATTCTGATGTGAGAAATATAATATTGAAATGAGAACATCACAGTGTTCTCTAATAATAATGTAACTAACTAGACTCGATAATGACCCGATTAAAACCCGACAAGATCCAATAGACCAATTGACCCGAAATGATCAAACTTGAACTCATAAGGAATGATGCCCGATATAACCTAACACCGATATGACACGACCCAAACCCAATGCGACTTGCCTGATTCTGACTTCTGCCAAACTCTATAGGATATGTAGTACTCATTTTGTCTCGTTCATTTATTTTGTTTGCCTTGATTAAATAATTCTCACAATGAATATCAAAGTCAACAAATGAACGGAACTGACGAAGTATATCGACTAGGTAGAGTCATGAGTGATGAGCCATGATAGTGCAAAAGGGGCCATGATATAAATGTGATTAGTGAGTGGATGTTTTAGTAGTATAGAAAGAGAGTGAGTGAGATAAAAAAGAAAAAAAAGGGGAAGGATGCAAAAGGGTAAACAAGAATGTGAGGAACTTTTGAGAGATCCAATGCCAATATGTTTGGTTGTCATTGCTTTATAATGTGCGATGGTCCGATCCTAATCATCGGCATGCACAGCAGATAGGAGAGAGAGATCAATATGTGGATTTGAATGTCTTGGGATGAGGCAGTCAAAAAGCAGGCAAGACGACATCAAAGTTAACGAGAATGTTTTCTTTTGGCATCATTTGCTTTTCTTTCCCTCCTTTCATCTCATACAAAAGTATTCCAAATTCTTAGACCATTATATCACTATAATTTGTGGCGAGCAAATAATTTGGATAGATAACGACAAATAATTTGATACGATTTATATTTAATTTATGGTATAGAATGTATTAATTTTGAGCGAGGATCTTTTTAATTATCTCAAATGTGATGGATAGTCCATTAGCTCTAATATAATCATTTTAATGCTCTAGCCTATTCTTTTGTATTGCAACAATTACTTTTGCGGATGGAATACGATTGTGAACGTGTGACTTCTGATGCTGGATGATGAGTCCCTTAATAAAGTAAAACATGCCCCCATTAACAATAATATACCGATTATAAAAATGTGACAATTTTAGTGAAACTACCCTTAAAAAATAGTTGCAATTCCAAAGAACCGGAGGCAATATATTACTCCCTCCACCGAAATACTCCCTCCTAGTTTTTTATTTCTTCCCCTTTTTTTGGGCACAAAAATTAAGAAAGTATTAAAGAATTGATTAAAGTAAGAAAATGTGGGATATATAGTAGAAATATGGTGGGGGTTTGTAACTAAAGAAAAGAATAAAAAATTGAACAAAGAATAAAAAATTGAACAAAGTACAACCAAAAATGGAGAGAGGGAAGATAATCCAACTAGTGCTAAAAAGGAAAGAGGAAAGATAAAAAACTAGGAGGAAGTATGAAGTTTACTTATACTTTATACACAAAAATAAAGGTAGATCGAGAGAAAGGAGATTACTTTTAATATTATTAAAGGATAAATTAGAGAGTGTGAAGTTGATACATTTTTTCTACTCCTATATTTTATGCAATTAGTTTGTAACGATTAGTTAGTTCACATAAAATCTCAACGATGCAAATTAAAATATTGATGACAAATATCATGCGAAGTTCGAAGATATGCTCTCTATTTTTTAGTGTATTTGTCACAACAACTAAGTTTTTTTTTACCAATTTGATATCATGGATAAATTTTTACCATTATTTCATCAACCTTCCACTTTTTTTTTTTAATAATTTGATTATTTGGTAGGATGAAAGATTCTTTTTGTTATGAAATGATATAACTAAACTTCTAAAAAAACTAAAGAGTAATTGTTAAGATTTTTTTAATGACAAAACCAAAAAAAACACAGATTGCGCTGCATTGAAATTACTCTTAAACAAATGAGCTTGGAGCAAATTTTTTACAGTAATAGTTAAAGTGATTGTGATTGATCGTACATTATTCAATAAGTGACAAAAAAAGTGGTACACTTGACAAAAGTCGCCAAGGTACCAACTACCAACAATAATTTTTCACAAGTTCTTGTTTGTGATGAGCGTATTGATCTCATGTTTTTGATGGATTACATAATAACCACATGGATTGGATAAAGCTACGGAATAAATCATTTGTTACTCCCTATGTAATCTTATCCGTCACGGGTTTTATTTGACCCAACTAACTAAAACAATAGTATAATGAAAATAAGGATCGAACCCACAGATAATTGGATTAACTATAATTGCGTACTAATGTAGAACGATAAATAACTAATTAATAACAGAATAAATATTGGGGGGTTTGGATGATTGTCGAACAACTAAAACAATAAAGATGAAAACTTTGACTAAAAATGATTAAAAACGTCTCGGGCCAAGTACAAATCCACAACTTAATCACAATTGAGCATCGAAATCCAGTTCTAATTATTTTTCTTGACTACTTTATAATGAATCGTAGATTATAATTTTCCTTACGAATAACTAATTAAAACGTATCTCGTTCTTAATCAGTCTTAACTGTTAATCAACCTAAACAATCCAGTTCTAGATTTAATTCAACAGCAGGATTAATAGATAGAGAATTCAACAGCACGGGCTAATTGGCTTAATTACAATATAAGGATAATTTACTCAAGGTTTATTGTCTTAAGATATGCTTTTAAGACCAGAAAAACGCATGATTCTCTTATTTATAATATAGAATTATCATCTTATTTTCTTCGATGTGGGATAATTTTAGATTTGTAGTATTTTTAAAAGTTTTTTGAGACTCAAAAGATTGTTGATTGATATCTAAAACCGAAAGTTTAGTCATTTATGATATAAAATTTCATTACCTCATCATAATTTATATAATTAAGTGCTATTTTTAAGACTTAAAAAGAGTTTTTTTTTTTTCTAAGTTAAAGGATAGACGATTACTCTTTATTTATATAATCAAATTTGATCATCTATCGCCTGAATCTCGAGGCGTTCTTCGAACCAATCATAGACTTTATTGAGATAGGTAAAGCGTTAAAAGCCCCCCTCTAAGAACCGTATATGAAAATTTGATCTCGTACGGCTCAAGCAAACACACCCAAATAAAGGTTAAAACTTCTTAATCTCTTTATTTTTTTCTTTTCGGAAGGTGCGAAGGAATAAAAATACGAAAGGGAAGTTTTTGTTTTTGTGGCGATAATGCCAATATATCAAGTCGGCTCATCTATCTTTCTGTTATCCGTTAATTGTTACTACAGGCCTCTTGAATATTCTCTTTTCCTATGTTTTTCTTTATCCTTGATTTGTTATTTTTTTTAATGCGGCTTTTTTATTAGTGATAGGCATTTTTCTTGTTAAGACCCTATGAATTGATTGAAACCCCAGATTCATACTATAACCACGATGACTCCACCTAAAAGCTAAGCCTAAAGATTCCTTTGAGTAAGAATCATTGGATCATCACTTATTCAATCATATAGAAGAGGTAGAATTAATTAAAAAAAAAAAAATTGGACTATATATTTTTGATGAATGATTACTCTTATTCATGTAATAAAAAAAATCACCTTATTATAATTTTTCGTTGTGGGATAGTTTTACTTAAATTTATTTAAGTTAGATATAGTCTAATTAAGAACTTTTATTTATACACGAATTACTCTTATTTATAATATATATAATTCCATCACCCCATCTTAATTTTTCGATGCACGATAATTTTACTTTAACTATATATAGTCTTTGTCTTAGTCTTATTTATAATATAGAAATCTATCACCGTACTATAATTTGTCGATGTGGGATAATTTATCTAAAATTTGTAGTCTTCTTATTTGTAATATAGAATCATCACCGTACCTTATTTTAATTGTTTCGTGTGGGATAATTTTAACTTTGTAGTCTTATCAAGATCTTTTTAATTTAAACTCAAAATATTGTTGGTTGATATTTAAAAACAATGATTACTACTCTTATCATAATTTTTCGATGTGGAGACCTCATCATAAGAACAAAAGACTTTTAGTTTGTACTCTTATTAAGACCTTTTTTCAACTCAAAAGTTTTTTAAAAATAAGACTACATATTCATGATCTCATCATGATTTTAAAAAAACAATTATATAGAATTCCATCATAGTTTTTATAAAAAGCAAAAGTTTTTTGTTGGTTGATATTTAAAAACAATGATGATGATTACTCTTATTTAGTAGAAATTCATAACCTCGTCATAATTTTTCAATGTAGGAGAACTGCAGATGTTTAAGGAATTTTTTTATTAGTTTTATTTATAATATAGAATTTCATCACCTTATTATAATTTTTTATTTAAGTGTATAGTCTTAACAACTTTATTAAGACTTAAAAGATTTATGTTTGATGAAACTTTATAATTTTTCGAATGTGGAATAATTTTACTTAAGTTTATAGTCTTAATATATATTTTAAGACTCAAAAGATTTTTGGTTAATATCTAAGAGCACATGATTACTACGGAGTATTAATTATAATATAAAGTTTCATCACCTTATTATAATTTTTCGATGTGAGATTATTTTACTTAAGTTTGTAGTCTTATTAAGAGACTTTTTAAGACGTAAAAGTTTTTTTTATTGATATTTAAGAACGAAGGATAATTTTTCGATGCGGGATAATTTATTTAATTTTATAGTCAACCATCATCTCTTTTTAAGACTAAAAAAATACATCTTTACTCTTGTTTATAATATATAGAATTTATCACCTCACTATACTTTTTCAATGTGGGATGATTTTAAACTTGTAGTCCTATATATTAAAAAAAAAATTAAGACTCAAAAATTTTTTTGGTCAATATTTATAACCGAATGATTACTAATATTTGTAATATAGAATTCCATCACCCCCATCATAATTTTTCAACTAAAAAAATACATCTTTACTCTTGGTTATAATATACTCCGTAGAATTTATCACCTCACTATACTTTTTCAATGTGGGATAATTTTAAATTTGTAGTCCTATATATTAAAAGTTTTTTTAAGACTTAAAAGTTTGGTCAATATTTAAAACCGAATGATTACTAATATTTATAATATAGAATTCCATCACCCCATCATAATTTTTTCATGTGGGATAATTTTAAAAAATTTATTGGACGATATTTAAACCGAATGATTACTCCTATTTATAATATAAAATTTAATCACCTCATCATAGTTTTTAATATAGGATAACTAATTGAGGTTTATAGTCTTAAGAACTCTTTATGAGATTCAAAAGACTTTTGGTAGATATCAAAAAATGAATTATTACTCTTTATTTATAATATAGAATTTCATAATCATATTATGATGTGGTATAATTTTACAACTGTTATATGTAATAAATTCATCACATAATTTCAAACAAATAATATGAAATTTATACTCTAATGAAAGCATTTTTTAACACGAATCTAATTATTTCATTTTTATAATTTATTTTACGATAATATTTAAAAAAAAAGAACTCTAAAGGTTTTTAACGTCAGAATTGTAAAACATCACATTAATATAATAAATTAAATATATATTGTAATAATCAAAAGATTCTCTAATTGATTTTTTTTCATTATTTATGATACTTTCCTAATTTGAGGTTTGATGGAACGGACCAATGAGATCGCTCGAAAAAAGCCTAATATATATATATATATATATATATATATATATATATATATATATATATATATATATATATATATATATATATATATATATATATATATATATATATATATATATATATATAAAATATATATATATATATATATATATATATATATATATTGCTCCTAAGTCTTAATATCAACGAATCCCGTTCAATAATTAAATCTGAGATATTACTCAGATCAGTTTAATCAACAAATCATGTTCAATTAACAAAACTAACAATAGAACGATGAAATAGAAAACTAGTTGATCACTCTAGAAATCAATAACAACATTCATATAATTAAACTTTTCAATTAATCAATAATCAAGAATAAAGATTTGAAATTTCAAACTCATAGCTGATAATTAAACGCTTCAATGTCCGGAACCGAGAAGAGATTTTAGTTACACATAGTCTTGAGAAAACTAGAGTTCATAATATTCTCCCTTTTTTCTTCCAGTTGAACGTTCAACTGATCCATCATAATAATGAAACTAATAATAATTTATACTAATAATAATCTAATACAAGTAATAATTAAGGTAAGTTTACTAATTACCAAAACTCTATTAAAATAATAATAATAATAATAATAATAATAATAATAATAATAAAAACCTCTCTCTAACCTCTCTCTAGAGAAGTTTCTCTCCCGTAACTGATTTCACCATCTTGGATAGCTATGGCGGGAACCGGAAGGGGAAGGGGGAGGCCACGGAAAACACCACAACTCAACACGCACACTCATGAGGATGATACTGGTAGTAATTTCAAAATAATTCATTCAATACAAGAGGAGCAAACAGAAGCCCAGGCGCAAAAATTGCAGGGGGAGCACATCATCAATGACTTGATTGATATTGCTTTGCAATCTGCGAAGCAGAACTCGGGGGCTGGTATGGGTAGCTTGGACAAGATTGGGGGTAACTTGGTCCAAGGTTCTGATGAACAGAATAAGGAAGGCAGTGATCGAAGGGGGAAATTGGAAACAATTTCGCCATTAACTAAACCTTCTTGGGCTGGGAAGACGAAAGATATGAAGCAAGGGATGGGATTGTACTTTGATGAGGGAAGTGCCATGGCAGAGGAAGTTTGATTGAGCACGATGATTTTGAATCCGAGTTGCGGCTGTGGAAGTTCAGCTTAATGGGGAATGTCTTAGGTGCGAAACCAATTCTCAAGAAGATGGAGGAATTTGTGACGAAGCACTGGAATCATGTCCAATTGCCAGGGGTGAAGTACTTCAAGAAGGGATGGTTTTCCTTCAACTTTGGGAGTAAGGAGGACATGGATACTATCTTGAAAGGAGGACCATGGCAAATGGGATATAACACCTTAATTCTGAAACAATGGAGTCCCCAATTTTCGCAAGAAATGGAAAAAATCTCCATTGTACCTGCTTGGGTTCTTTTTCCTGATTTAGATCCATTTTTGTGGACTGAGAGTGTTCTTAGCAAAATGGCAAGCAAAATTGGCAAGCCAATGTTTGCAGATGTAACAACCACCTACAAGGAACGTTTGTCGTTTGCGAGAGTAATGATTGAGGTGGATGTTGCGCAGGAATTGCCTGATACAATCACCATTTCTACTCCTTACTCTGAGCGATCTGTACAGCGAGTAAATTACAAGTGGCTTCCATATTTCTGCACAGGATGTAGCAAGTTGGGGCATCTCAAACATACTTGCAAAAGGGAGAAGAAGAAGACAGCACGGGCACAGCCTGCTCAAAGGTATACACCAGTAAAAATTTTACAGCGGGGAACTATGCTAAGTGAAGATAGGGTACTACCAGACTCTAATCTGGAGCCAGAGGTGGAGGGGCTGCTGATCGGGAGGCAGGATGACATGGTTGGTGCATCTGCTGGGCCTGAAGTTGCTTCATCCTCCTTTGCATCTGGTGGATTAGGGAGGGATGAGGGTGGATGCTTAGACCCCAATTTGGTTCAGGGAGCAGATGAACTAGGGAAGGTAGCTGCAGTGACCCCGAAACCCAACTTAATGATCAGCATGGGTGATGAACTAGGGTTCATATCTGTGGCTAGATCGGGTGGATTAGGGAAGATCACTATGGAGGATGAAGGAATAGGCAGACTGGAGAAGCTGTACTCACCAAATAAGTTTGCAGTCTTGCAGTCTGACTTAGAGGAAGAACAGGAAGGGTCTTATGATCCTATAGTGCAGAGGGTACCACCTGATATTCTCACATGATAATAGCTTCGTGGAACATAAGGGGAGGTAATGATGTCCTGAAACAGAATGCTGTAATACAACTTATGAAGGACAAAAGTATAGATCTATTGGGGTTACTTGAGACTAGAATTAAAGGGAAGAAAGCTAAGAAGATTATTCGAGCCAAGTTCTCTAATTACATTGTCAAAGGTAACTATGATAGTCATTTAAATGGTAGAATATGGCTTATTTGGAATCCTTGTTCCATTAGAGTTACTTTGCTATCTGAGAATGCTCAATTTATGCATTGCGGGGTTTATCATTTTGCTTCAAATAGTGAGTTTTATGTTACCATGGTGTATGGAAATAATAATGGAGGTATTAGAGAAGACCTTTGGGAGAAATTGAGGTAGTTGAATATGTCAGCACAAAAATGGATTGTCCTTGGAGACTTCAATGTTGTTAGGAATTGCATGGAAAAGGTGGGGGGTGACTTGCCTGATGATGATGATATTGGCGCTTTTAATGCCTGTATTGGGGACTGCAATTTACAAGAACTAGTGGGACAAGGAAGTGAGTTTACTTGGACAAATTTCCAAGACCCACAAACAAGGGTGTGGTCTAAACTTGATAGAGCATTAGTAAACTATAAATGGATTGAGGATTATCCTGATTCTCATGTTCATTATCTTCCTGCTGGGGTGTCGGATCATTCCCCAGTCTTAGTGGATGTTTTCAATGAAGTAAAGGTGAGGAAAAGATTCAGTTTCCTAAATTGCTGGACTTCTCATCCATCTTATAATCACCTGGTGGAAAGGGCTTGGAGTACAAGGGTCATGGGAACAGCGGCTTACAGGTTGTTTAGTAAGTTGAAGAAGGTGAAGATCGCTATGATAGGATTGCATAAGAACTGTTATACAGACATTGGTAGAAGGATTCAGGAAGTGGGGAAGAGTTTGGAAGAATGTCAAATACAACTTCAGCATTCCCCCTTTTCAGAGGAGTTGATTTTTAGGGAACGAAATATGGCGTCTCAATATCTGGAATTAAGGAAGGCTGAATTAGCTATACTATGGCAGCGGGTTAAGATGGATCAAATTGGCTTAGATGACTCTGCAACGAAATATTTCCATGCTAGATTAAAGGAGAGGTGACATCAACAAGTAATAGGAACTATTAAGGATCATCAAGGGAAGGAAAGAGTTGGACAGCAGGAGGTGGCAATGGGATTTGTTGAGTACTATCAGAATCTGCTTGGTTCGGTACAGCCAGTGGAAGCTCTAACTGATGATATACTGAGACAGGGTAAGCTGGTTCAACAGGAAGATTGGGGGAAACTGTTACAGCTGCCTGATGATGGGGAGATTAAGGCTATGGTTTTTGCTATTCATTCGGATAAAAGCCCAGGACCTGACGGGTTCTCTGCTGGTTTTTTCAAAGCCTCCTGGTCTATAGTTGGGCAGGATTTTTGTGAGGCTGTAAGAGAATTCTTTAGTAAGGGAAAGATGCTCAAACAGGCTAATACTACACTCATATCACTAATTCCTAAGAAGGAGGTTTGTAGCTCAGTTTTGGATTATAGACCCATCTCGTGTTGCTCAATCCTATATAAAGTGATAAGTAAACTGCTAACTAGTAGATTGAAGTTGGTGATACAGAACCTCGTAGGGCCGGAGCAAGCGGCATTTATTGAAGGGAGAAGTATCCATGATAACATTGCCTTGTCTCACACCCTTGTTAAGAATTATAAACGGAAGTATCTTACTCCTAGATGCCTAATGAAGGTTGATTTGAGGAAGGCATTCGATTCGTTGCAATGGGAATTCATTGAGAATATGCTTACTGGACTAAACTTTCCACGACATGCATCACCGGATCTTGGTTCTCATTGAAGATCAATGGAGGGGCTCATGGTTTTTTCAAAGGGAGGAGTGGAGTAAGGCAAGGAGACCCTCTTTCTCCCTACCTTATCGTCCTTAGCATGGAAATTTTATCAAGGAGACTTCGAGCTATGAGTCTGAAACCTAACGTCTCATATCATCCAAAGTGTAGAAGGATTGAA
Organism: Agrostemma githago; assembly: GCA_958450325.1. Classification (NCBI taxonomy): domain Eukaryota; kingdom Viridiplantae; phylum Streptophyta; class Magnoliopsida; order Caryophyllales; family Caryophyllaceae; genus Agrostemma; species Agrostemma githago. The sequence goes on along the minus strand of OY288258.1, from coordinate 51,631,045 downwards.
CTGAATCATATGGTTTTTGCTGATGACCTTATGGTCTTTATAAGAGGCGATGTTCCATCTGTTCGGGCAGCAGTAGAAGCGTTGGACCAGTTTTCTAGAGAATCAGGCTTGCAAGCTAATAAAGACAAATCCGCCATATATTTTGGGGGAGTTAGTATTGAGGTTCAAGATCAGATATTGTTGGAGTCAGGATTCACGAAGGGAACATTTCCTTGCCGATATCTGGGACTTCCGTTGAATGCTGTAGGGAATAAGAAGGAGGATTATGCTGTTTTAATTAGCAAGATAAGAGCTAGCATAATGGGATGGTCTACTCAATACTTATCCTATGCAGGCAGGGTTCAGCTCTTAAATTCGGTAGTATTTGGGATTCTGAACTTCTAGTGTAATATGGTACTTCTTCCTGCTAATGTCTTGCTTAGTATTAAAAAAGATTGTAAGAACTTCTTTTGGAAAGGGATAGTGGGTGGTCGAGGAATGGTGTTCAAAAGATGGAGTGGAATAACTTCTCCTTGGGAGGAAGGAGGATTTAACATAAAACATATTCCCTCTTGGAATAAGGCTCTTGTTTGTATGAGACTTTGGAGGCTCACAAGGAAGGAAGAGGATGTATGGAACATGTGGCATCAACATTATGTACTGGAGCAGGTTGATATTTGGGAAATTTAGAAAAAAAAATTACATTCCACTGTTTTCAGAAGCATTGTGCAAGCGAGGAATGAGATTGTTGCAGGTGCAGGGGGCAGAGAGCAAGCAAAAGAATTGCTGCAAAGTTGGACAAAGAATGGAGAATTCCAGATTGACAAAGCTTATAATTGGTTCAGGCCAAAGGAGAGGAAACAACATTGGCTAGTTTGCCTTCAGCAACGCTATATCATCCCAAGGACGGGGATTATAACATCACTTGCTGCACAAGCCAAACTGGCAACGATAGACAACATTCAGAGGAGAGGATTGCATCTGGTCAATCGGTGTGTCCTTTGTAACCAAGAATTAGAAAGCCATAGCCATCTGTTTTTCTCCTGTCTTTTCTCGAAGGCTTTGTGGTTAGAGCTCATGGGCTGGCTGGGAATTATGGGCAGAAGTTGTGATCTTGTAACTGAACTTAAATGGTGTACAAGTAGGAACTGCAGGAAGCATAAGAAGCTGGCTTGGTATAGGAGTGTACTGGCGATTGCAGTATATCAAATGTGGAATGAACGAAATTTCAGGATCTTCAACAACAATACACGAAATCACACGGCTATAATTAGTCAGATTAAATTTGACGTGGTTACTAGATTAAGACAAATAGGAGTTATTGTATAGAGGATGAAGTAAGGATTGTATAGAAGATGGAAAAACCGGATTCTAGGAGCATGTACTTTCTGTACATGTTAGAGGATATACTGTTTGTAAGATCGTCTCTTTTTGATAATAAAAGAGTCATACAATTTCTTGCAAAAAAAAAAAAAAAAAAAAAAAAAAAAAAAAAAAAAAAAAAAAAAATAATAATAATAATAATAATAATAATAATAATAATAATAATAATAGTGGTGGTGAGGAACTAGGTGGTACTTCAGGTCTTCAAAGTGTATCTCAGGGTCTAGAGAGGAGGGTGGAATCTGGTTATGGGGAAGAACTGATCCCCTCACTCTCCCCTGATGGCAGCACTCTGAAGCTCCCTGTAATGCATCAAGAATGTTCCATGGTGGTTTTGAATGATGATCCAGTGCCTCCTGATAAATGAAGGTTGCTTCTTGGAATATAAGAGGGTTTAATGACCCTTTAAAACATAGTGAGGTTTTGGATTTTCTTCATTCTCAAAGACCTGATGTGTTTGCTCTCCTAGAGACTAGGATTAAGAATAATAAAGCTGTTAAGCTAATCAATAAAAAGTTCAGTAATTGGAAGGTTGAGACCAACTACTCTTCCCATTATAATGGGAGAATATGGTTGTTCTATAATCCTGGTACAGTTTCTGTGACTCACATTTCTAGTAATGATCAGCATATTACTTGCTTAGTTTCTCATCATCTTACTCAAAACTCTTTCTGGCTTAGTGCTGTCTATGGAATGAATGATGGCAGAGGTAGAGTAGGACTTTGGGATTTCTTTAATTCCTTTGCTATTTCTGATCCCTTGATGGTTTTAGGGGATTTTAATGTGGTGAGATGTCCTGAGGAGAAATTAGGTCCTAATCCACCTGATTTACAGGATATGCTTGATTTCAATGTCTGCCTTCTTAACTGCTCTTTGGATGATATGCATAGTGTTGGGTGTAATATGACCTAGACAAACAAGCAAGAGCCTAGTTCTAGAGTGTGGTCTAAACTTGACAGGGTCCTTGTTAACCCTAGTTGGAGTTCTAAGTATCCTGATTCCTTTGCTACAATGGCTGAATCTGGGATTTCTGACCACTCTCCCATTCTAGTTGAAGTTGCCAAGGGGCAGGCTTTCAGAAAAGCTTTCAGTTTCCTTAACTATTGGTGTGATCATGCTGATTACTCTTCAGTTGTTCAGGCTGCTTGGAAGACAAAAATCAATGGTTCACTCATGTTTAGGCTTTTCTCAAAGCTCAAAGTTGTTAAAAAAGCTTTACAGGCTTTTCATAAGGAACATTTTTCTAATTTCTCTTCTAAAGTTTTGGAGGCTAAGCAGGACCTGATTGCTTGCCAAAATAAGTTGCAGATGGACCCTTTCTCTCTTGACCTCATGAATAAAGAAAAGCTCCTTTCTGATAACTATTCCACACTTAAGAAGGCTGAAATCTCTATGCTTCACCAGAGGTCTAAGGTCAAGCATATACAGCTTACTGATTGCTCCTCCAAATATTTTTTTCTCAAAAATCTCTGAAAGAAGGGCTCAACAGATGATGGGGTCGATTAATGATGCACAAGGTAATGTTAGAAAAGGCTCTAAAGAAGTTACACTTGCTTTTCAGGACTATTATACCAAGCTTTTAGGTCAAAATACTCCTATGGAGCAATTATCCCATCTTTCAGGTGGATTGCTACCTGAGTTTCACAGAAGTCTTATTGCTCCTATTTCTCCACTTGAGATCAGAAATGCTATTTTTCAAATGGACTCTAACAGTAGTCCAGGGATTGATGGTTTCTCAGCAGGTTTTTTTAAATCTGTGTGGCATATTGTTGGGTCTGATTTTTGTAAAGTTGTGGACTCTTTCTTTAAGACTGGTAAAATGTCTAAGCAGGCTAATTCTACTCTCATTTCCCTCATCCCAAAGAAACCTAATGCTAGTAATGTGATGGACTTCAGACCTATTTCCTGCTGTACTGTTTTCTATAAAGCCATTTCCAAGGTTTTGACTAACAGGATTAAAGAGGTCATGCCTTTTCTTGTTGGTGAAGAGCAGGCTGCTTTTGTCAAGGATAGGAGCATTTTTGAAAATGTCTTACTATCTCAAGCTTTGGTCAAAGGTTATGGTAGGAAATTTTTGACTCCTAGGAGTTTAATTAAAGTGGATATCAGGAAAGCTTTTGATTCATTACAATGGACATTTATTGAGCAAATGCTTGAGCATCTGAACTTTCCCTCTCTGTTTATCAAATGGATAATGGGTTGTGTGCAGAATCCCTGGTATTCATTCAAGATTAATGGTGGTGTGGAAGGGTTTTTCCAAGGTAGGAGTGGAATTAGGCAAGGGGATCCCCTTTCTCCTTACCTCTTTGTTCTTAGTATGAAGGTACTGTCTAAAAGGTTGAGGCTTATATCTCAGGATACTAATGTTTCATTTCACCCTAAGTGTGCTAAAACCAACCTTACACACCTAATCTTTGCTGATGATCTTATGATCTATACTAGAGGTGATCTTCCCTCTGTTATGGCTGTTAAGAAAGCTTTAGACGAATTTGGTGCTCTGTCTGGTCTGTGTGCAAATAAGGAGAAAACTAACATCTATTTTGGAGGAGTTCCACTTGATCTGCAGCAGGCTATCTTAGCTGATTTAGGCTTCAGTCCTGGTACCTTCCCTTTTAAGTACCTTGGGATGCCTCTTAATGATTCTAGGATGAATGTAAAGCTTTTTGACCCTCTTGTTCTTAAAATTCAGAAGTCAATTTCTCATTGGTCCAACCACTGTCTTTCTTATGCTGGTAAGCTCCAATTGATCAACTCTATTGTGTTTGGGGTGGAGAATTATTGGTGTTCTTGTGCCATGTTGCCCAAGTCAGTTATTTCTGCTATCAATAAGCTCTGCAAGGACTTCTTCTGGGGAATACAGTCTGGCAGTAGGAGATTGGTGTTTAAAAAATGGCATGATATATGTGCTCCTTGGAGTAAGGGTGGTTTTAATGTTAAAAACCTTGAGGCCTGGAACAAAGCACAGTTGGCTAGGTGGACTTGGCAGCTATCTGAGGGTGTAGGGGGAATTTTTATAAGATGGTGCAAGGACTACATTCTTCATGAAGATTCAATTTGGTCTCTTACATTCAAAGAGTTTTATCCTTCTATATTATCAAAAACATCATAACCTTGAAAGATCAATGCATTGTAATGTGTGGTTCTGCTCAGAATGCCAGGAATTTTCTGAAGTCCTGCAGTATTAATGATAAGTTCAGAGTTGCAAAGGCTTATGACAGATTTAGGGGTCCTTTGTTTTCTGGTTTCTCTAAATCATTAGCAAGCTCTTCTCTAATTTCTCCTAATAGCAAGGTGGTTTTATCCCTGGCATATCAGCAAAAACTACCCACTGTTGACCAGTATGCTAAGAGAGGTATTTGTCTGGTTAATAGATGCATTTTGTGTACTGCAAATGCAGAAGACCATCAGCATCTCTTCTTTGGTTGCTCTTTTTCAGAACAAGTTTGGGGATCAGTCCATAAATGGATGGGTGTTGTCATTCCTGGTTCTCAGCTCAGATCAGCTATAAAATGGCATGAGCATCCCAGTCATAAGAAGCATTGGAAGTCTCTTTGGGTGCAAAACTGTATAGGAGCCACTGTACATGGCATATGGAATGAACGGAACAAGAGGATTTTCACTGATCAGTTCTCATCATTAGAAACTGTATTTGCACAGATTTGCTTTTCTGTTTGTACTAGATTGAAGGGTCATGCTACCAATCCCAAAATTTTGAGGATTTTAGACTACTTAGATGCTCATTGATGTATCCATAGTGAGGTAGTTTTTTGCATAAATTTGTAATTTCACTTCTCATGAAATGAAATGATAATTTTTCTGCAAAAAAAAAAAAAAAATAATAATAATAATAATAATAATAGTAATAATAGTAATAATAGTAATAATAGTAATAATAATAATAATAATAATAATAATAATAATAATAATAATAATAATAATAAGGGGGGGAAATGAGGTCATTAAACAATTGGAAGTTCTGAAGTTAATAAAGGAAAAAAGGATTGATGTTTTGGGTCTTTTGGAAACAAGAATAAAAGAAAATAAAGCAACACCAATTATTAGAGGAACTTTTAAAAATTTCATAGTTGACAGCAACTATACGCATCACTATAACGGTCGAATATGGGTTATCTGGAACCCATATACTGTTAGAGTTTAGACAATCAGCGTACATGCGCAGTTTATGCATAATCTTGTGCATCATCATGCAACAGGTCGTGAGTTTCATATGACGGTTGTATATGGGAACAATGATGCACAGGAACGGGAGAATCTCTGGAGTAATTTGAGAAGTATCAGCCTGACGGTTAATAGTTGGATTGTTATTGGTGACTTTAACATTGTTAGGAAGATGGAAGAGAAGATTGGGGGGACAGCTCCTGTAGAACGAGATATGGAAGCTTTTAATTCTTGCATTTTGGATAATGAGCTTCAAGATATGGTTGGGCAAGGCAGTGAATTCACTTGGACAAACAAACAGGACCCTGAATCTAGGGTATGGACAAAGTTGGATCGAGCATTAGTCAATTTAAATTGAGTAAATTCTTTCCCTGATTCTTATGCAACATATCTACAATCAGGTATTTCAGATCACTCTCATGTACTTATCGATTTGTTTGCTGGAAAACATATGAGACCACGATTTAGTTTTCTCAATTGTTGGACAAAACATTTGAAGTATAAGGACGTGGTTCAGAGGGCTTGGAATATTAAGGTGTACGGTACAAAGGGGTTCCAATTATTTGCTGAACTAAAGAATGTAAAGGTAGCATTGAAAAATCTTCATAAAGACCACTATTCTAGTATAGATAAAAGACTTACTGAACTGGGTACAGAATTGGAACTTTGTCAGATGGATTTGCAGTTTAATCCTTTCTCCCCTGAGGTTATCAGGAAGGAGAAAGCAATTCTAAGTCAATATAAGGATCTTAAAGAAGCGGAAATAAGCATACTTAAGCAAAGATCAAAGATGGATAATATAATGTTTGGAGATGAGTCAACGAATTACTTTCACACTCGCATTAAAGAAAGACGGCACCAGCAGATAATAGGAGCTATTAAGGATGCTAAAGGTGTTAACAGAATTGGGATGGAGGAGGTAGCTGAAGGATTTATAGAGTACTATGAATGTCTTCTAGGGAAAGAACATGATGTCGAGAACATTGATTCCTCTTTAATTGCTAAGGGTAACAAAATAAAAGAAAAAGATTGGATGAACATCTTAAAGCTTCCATCAGAAGAGGAGATAAGAAGGGTAGTGCACTCAATTGGGTCCGAAAGAAGTCCTGGGCCGGACGAATTCTCGTCTGAGTTTTTTAAATCCTGCTGACACATTGTAATGAAAGATTTTTGTGAGGCAGTTTGGGAGTTCTTTCTGAAAGGTAAGATGATAAAGCAGGCGAACACAACAATAATCACCCTAATTCCAAAGAAGGAGATATGCCAGACAGTACTTGACTACAGACCCATCTCGTGCTGCTCGGTTTTTTATAAAACAGTGAGCAAACTACTTACGATAAGAATACAGGTTGTTCTCCAAGATTTGATTGGGGAGGAATAGACAGCGTTTGTACAAGGAAGGAGTATTCACGAAAACATTGCCTTATCTCAATCACTAATCAAAAATTATGGGAGGAAGTATATTACTCCTCGGTGTCTAATGAAAGTCGACCTTAGGAAAGCGTTCGACTCTTTGCAATGGAGTTTTATCGAAAATATGCTAAAAGAATTCAACTTTCCTCCTCAGTTTATAAGATGGATTATGAGTTGTATCAACGGATCTTGGTTTTCATTAAAAATAAATGGCTCAATTCACGGTTTCTTCAAGGGAAGGAGTGGAGTTCGACAAGGGGATCCCCTCTCACCTTTCCTTTTTGTCCTGAGCATGGAGGTCTTATCTCGGAGGTTAAGGGGGATTAATTCTCAGCCTTTGGTGTCGTATCATCCTAAATGCAATAAGCTTAAACTTAATCATCTGATTTTCGCAGACGACTTAATGATCTTCATTCGGGGAGACAGCCCCTCTGTTGCTGCTGTTACTTATGCATTGGAGAAATTTGCAGCTGAATCAGGACTGTATGCAAATAAGGAAAAGACGGATATCTTCTTTGGAGGTGTGGCAGATGATATTAAGCAACTTATCCTCAATGAGTCGGGATATAAACAAGGGTCATTCCCTTGTAGGTATCTCGGATTACCTCTAAATGCAGTAAATAACAAGAAAGAGCAGTACTTAACTCTTACAAATAAGATCCACGCCCATATTGGTTGTTGGTCATCAAAATTTCTGACTTACGCGGGTAGGGTGCAACTATTGAACTCGGTTGTCTTTGGTATTACTAGCTACTGGAGCGCAAATGCACTATTTCCAGTGAATGTCACAAAGAAGATTGATCAATTATGCAAGAACTTTTTCTGGTCTAGTAACAGTGATGGTGGCAAAATGGTCTATAAAAGTTGGAGTAGCATATGTAGTCCTTGGAAAGAAGGGGGTTTTAATGTTACAAACCTTAAAGCTTGGAATAAGGCAATGATAGGATGTTGGCTTTGGAAGATTATCAATAATAGAGGAGGATTATGGGGTAAATGGCATCAACAATATGTCTTAGCAGGGGTAAATATCTGGCAAATCACGAGGCAGGAGAGGTATACAGCAACACTTAACAGTATAATAAGTATTAGAGATGAGATTTTGAGACAAACTGAAACTGTAGAAGATGCTCAACAACTTATCCAGAGTTGGGCTTCTCAAGGAAAGTACAAAATCAGTCTTGCGTATGACTGGTTTAGACCCAGAGTGCGGCAGATCCCGTGGATGGAACGAATGAAAGATGGTCGAGTTATTCCCAAGCATGGATTCATTGCGGCAATGGCTGGGCAACAAAGGCTTGCAACAGTGGATAACATACAACGAAGAGGGATGCATCTAGTTAATAGGTGTGCTCTATGTCACAATGATTTTGAATTGCATCAGCATCTTTTTTTCGCCTGTCCATTCTCGAGACAAATCTGGCAGGACTTACTCAATTGGATGCAAATTACGGGTAGAAGTAATAAGCTGAGCGTGGAGTTGCAGTGGTGTGCAAACAGGAGGGTGAAAAGGCATTGGAAGAGTGTATGGTTTAGCTGCTGTCTTGCAGCTGCGGTTTACTATGTTTGGGCTGCTCGGAACAATCAAATTTTTGCTAATATAAGTAGTTCTCAAAACTGTATAGTCAGACAAATTAAATTTGATGTGTATATTAGGTTAAGAAGCAAGGGGATTGATTTAGCTAGCAAGTTGATGTAAATAGGAATAGAGGTGGATACATTATCTACCTTTAGTGGATAGTCTTTTTTGTAAGATCTCGTCTTGTTTTGAAATAAAATGAGATATACCTTTCTTGCAAAAAATAATAATAATAATAATAATAATAATAATAATAATAATAATAATAATAATAATAATAATAATAATAATAATAATAATAATAATAATAATAATAATAATAATAATAATTCAATAATTCAATAATAATAATAATCATCGAAGAGAGAGAAACCCTTTCTCTCTCTGGATTTCTGTTGCGATTTTGCGATTCTGTTACTTCACGTGCTTCCATGGCTACTGCAGCAAAGCGAGGCCCAGGTCGTCCTCCAAAGATCTCACGCCAATCTCTTCCGCCTCCTAATGTCGATCTTCATGGTGGTGGCATGGAGAAAAATGGTGAGGATTTGGGGATTTCTTCAGAAACCCAGGGTTCTTCGAGGAAAGCTTCACTAAATGACATCATCATTGAGGCTATGGCCTCAGCTGGTAAAATTTCTCACTCTGATTCTGCTAAACTTGATCCTTTGAAGGTTCTTGATCCTCAGTTACAAGCTAACGCTGAGAAACCCGAATCTAAAATTGTTACGGAACAAGATCAAATAATTGATAGTTCTGTTTTACCGCCAAAAGTACCGGTTTCAAATTGGTCAAAAATTGCTGGAAAACATAAGCAATCTGGTATGAGTCTGTATTACTGTGATGCTAGTGTCAATTCAACTGAAATTGACATTGAATTGGAGGATTTTGCAAAAGAATTGAAAATCTGGGAGCACACTTTAATGGGGAACGTCATTGGTTCAAAACCCTCTTTGCAAACTAACTGGGCTACCATTGATAAACCTATAGTTCAATATTATAAAAAGGGATGGTTCTCATTCCGTTTTGGGTCCAAGGAAGCTATGGATAATGTTTTAAGAGATGGTCCTTGGAGGGTTGGGGTTTACTCTTTAATCCTCAAGGAGTGGACTCCTTCATTCTCAGCTGAGATGGAGAGGATTTCTGTTGTACCTGTTTGGGTGCTATTCCCAGACCTTGATCCATATCTCTGGTCAGATTCTGTTCTAAGTAAAATGGCTAGCAAAGTGGGTACTCCCCTTTGTGCTGATATGGCAACCACTACAAAAGCTAAATTGTCTTTTGCTAGGGTTCTTGTAGAGGTGGATGTCTCTAAAGAGCTCTAGGACTCAATAGTTATCAATACCCCTTATAATGAGCATTCTTTACAGAAGGTTCAGTATGAATGGGTTCCTTTCTTTTGTCATGGTTGTAAGAAGTTGGCGCACACCATTGATTCTTGTAAGTTTGATTAGAAAAAGAAAGCTGCTCAAGTGGCTAAGTTGGACAAAGGGCTAGGTGGTATCTCAGGTTCAGTGGTGGATGGAGTACAGGGAGTGATTCAGAAGGGTGCTTTGCCTTCTAATGCTACACTGTCTCCTCCCCTAGATGAACCTGTAAAGCATCAAGAATGCCCTCGCAAATTCTATCAGGATGATACTTTCATTCCTGTTTCTAGGAGGAATTCATCCTCCATCAAATCTAAGGAGACTATTTTGAAGCCCTTAGTTCTGGAAAATACTTTCCAGATACTCCTTGGGAGTCAGGAGAATAGTGGTGGGGAGGAACTAGGTGGTACCTCAGGTCTCCAGAGTGTATCTCAGGGTGTTGAAAGGAGGGTGGAATCTGGTTATGGAGTAGAACTGATCCCCTCACTTTCCCCTGATGGCAGCACTTTGGAGCTCCCTGAAATGCATCAAGCATGTTCCATGGTGGTTCTAAATAGGGATTCTTTACCTCCTGATAAATGAAGATAGCAGCTTGGAATATCAGGGGTTTTAATGACCCAATAAAGCATAGTGAGGTCTTGGATTTTTTGTCTTCCCAGTGTCCTGATGTGTTTGCTCTTCTTGAAACCAGGATCAAGCATAATAAGGCTGCTAGGATTATTAAAAATAAATTTGGTAGTTGGCAGGTAGAGACTAACTATTCTTCTCATTATAATGGGAGGATCTGGCTGTTTTATAATCCTGTTAAGGTTCAGATTACTAACATCACCAGCAATGATCAGCATATTACTTCCTTAGTCTCTCATCATCTGTCTCAATGCTCCTTCTGGTTGCAGTGTATGGGATGAATGATGGCAAGGATAGGGAAGGACTCTGGGAATTTCTTACTTCCTTTGCTCCCTCTAATCCTTGGATTGTTCTAGGAGATTTCAATGTGGTTAGATGTCCTGAGGAGAAAGTGGGGCTCAACTCCCCTTCTCTGAAGGATATGTTTGATTTTAATGCTTGTCTTTTGTCTTGCTCTCTGGAGGATATGCACAGCTCAGGGAATAGCTTGACGTGGACAAATAATCAAGAGCCTAGTTCCAGGGTTTGGTCTAAGCTGGACAGAGTTCTTATAAATCCTACTTGGGGTGCTCAGTTTCCTGATTCTAGGGCTGTTTTTGCATATCCTGGTATTTCTGATCACTCATCTATCATTGTTGATATTATTAAGGAGCAACATGTGAGGAAGAGGTTCAGCTTTTTGAACAGTTGGTGTGAACATCCTGATTATATCTCAGTTGTTCAGAATGCTTGGCAAACTAAGGTTAATGGTTCACCCATGTTCAGATTTTTCTCTAAGCTGAAGACTGTTAAGAAAGCTCTACAAATATTTCACAAGAAACATTTTTCTAACCTTTCTTCTAGGGTTCTTGAAGCTAGAGAGGATTTGTCTGCTTGTCAGAAGAAACTGCAGGATGATCCTTTCTCCTTAGCTCTTATTAATAAGGAGAAGGATGCTGCTACATCATATTATAGTATGAAAAAAGCTGAGTTAGTTATGCTGCAACAAAGAGCAAAGGTAAAGCATATTCAACTCAATGACTGCTCTTCTAAATATTTTTTTTCTAAGATCTCTGAGAGAAGGACCCAACAGATGATTGGGACTATAAATGATGCTGATGGTAATGTTAGGTTTGGGGCTAAAGAGGTTACTAAAGCTTTCCAGGATTACTATGTAAACCTGTTGGGTAAAAGTACACATGTTGAGACTCTACCTCAGCTTTCTGGTGGGTTGCAGCTGGAAGCTCAAGGGGGTCTTATTTCTCCTATTACTCCCCTTGAAGTTAAAACTGTTGTTTTCCATATGGACTCTAATAGCAGTCCTGGTATTGATGGTTTCTCTGCTGGATTCTTTAAATCTGTATGGCATATTGTTGGACCTGATTTCTGCAAAGCTGCCGACTCTTTCTTTAAGACTGGTCACATGACCAAACAGGCTAACTCAACCCTCATCTCCCTTATTCCTAAGAAGCCTAATGCTTGTAGTGTTATGGACTTCAGACCTATATCTTGTTGCACTGTGTTCTATAAAGCTATATCTAAGGTCTTGGCAAACAGGTTAAAGACTGTTCGGCCATATCTGGTGGGGGAGGAACAGGCTGCATTTATAAAAGATAGAAGTATCTTTGATAACATTCTGTTGTCACAAGCTCTAGTGAAGGGCTATAAGAGGAAGTTTCTAACACCTAGATGCCTTATAAAGGTGGATATTAGGAAGGCTTTTGATACTCTACAGTGGGTCTTTGTTGAGCAAATGCTAACTCAATTGCATTTTCCTCCCCTTTTCATTAAATGGGTCATGGGGTGCATTCAGAATCCTTGGTACTCATTCAAGATTAATGGTGGGGTTGAGGGGTTTTTCCAAGGGCAGAGTGGGATAAGGCAAGGGGACCCCCTCTCACCTTATCTCTTTGTCCTAAGCATGGAAGTGCTTTCTAAAAAGCTTAGAAGTATATGTGGTCAGAACAATGTGTCTTTTCACCCCAAGTGTGCTAAACTTAGCCTCACACACTTGGTCTTTGCTGATGATCTCATGATCTTTACTAGGGGGGATCTTCCTTCTATAATGGCGGTTAAGCAGACTCTTGATGAATTTGGTTCTCTGTCTGGTCTTTGTGCTAAAAAGGATAAGACTAACATTTATTTTGGAGGTGTTTCCTCTGATTTACAGGAGCTTATACTGAACAAATCAGGCTTCAATTTGGGGGCTTTCCCTTGCAGATATCTTGGAATGCCCTTGACTGATTCTAGAGTGAATGTTAGACTCTTTGATTCTCTGATTCTTAAAATACAAAGAGCGGTCTCCCATTGGTCTAACAAAAGCTTGTCTTATGCTGGAAAGCTTCAGCTAATCAATTCTATTGTGTTTGGGATGGAGAACTATTGGTGCTCTTGTGTTCTTTTTCCTAAAACTGTAATCAAAGTTATTAATAAAATCTGTAAGGATTACTTTTGGGGAATTAAACCTGGTGACAGGAAGCTGGTTTTTAAGAAGTGGGCTGACATTTGTTCTCCTTGGAGTCAAGGAGGATTTAATGTCAAGAGCCTTGAAGCTTGGAACAAAGCTCAGATGGCTCGGTGGGTTTGGCAATTGTCTGAAGGTGTAGGTGGTATTTTTGTGAGATGGTGTAAGGGTTATGTTCTTCATGAAGAGTCAATTTGGAATCTCTCATTTAAAGACTTTTATCCTTCAGCCATCAAAAACATCATTGTCATTAAGGATTATTGCATTGAGTTGTTTGGTTCTGTTCAGAATGCTAAGGAGTTCTTGCAGTCCTGCTGCAGTAATGCTACCTTCAAGCTTGCAAAAGCTTATGCTAGTTTCAAAGGGACTTTGGCTACTGCTTTTCCTAAGAGAATTGCTGGCTTGTCTGTTGTTTCTCCTAGTAGCAAAGTTATACTATCTCTGGCTTATCAGATTAAACTTCCTACAGTAGACCAGTATGCTAAGAGGGGTATAAGTATGGTTAACAGGAGTATTCTCTGTTGTGACAGCTCTGAGAATCATCAACATCTTTTCTTCAAATGCTATTTCTCTACTCAGCTTAGGCAGGCGGTTCAGAGTTGGATTGGGGTTTCTATCCCAGGAGATCATCTTAGAAAGGTTATTAAATGGAGTCAACATCCAAGCCACAGTAAGCACTGGAAAGCAATATGGGTTCAAGTTAGTGTAGCAGCAACAGTTCATGCAATATGGAAGGAGCGAAACAAAAGTGTGTTTACTGATAAATCATCCCCTTTAGATATAGTTTTTGAGCAGATTTGTTATATGGTTACCACTAGATTGAGATCAAATCATAAAAATCCGAAAATTATGAGGATTATAGATCATTTGGATGCTTGATGTATCCTTAGAGTGGTAGTTTTTTGCATAATTTTGTAATTTCACTTCTTATTGAAATGAAATGATAATTTTTCTGCAAAAAAAAAAAAAAAAAATAATAATAATAATAATAATAATAATAATAATAATAATAACAACAATAACAATAACAATAACAATAACAATAATAATAATAATAAGTGAGTTGATAATAATAATACAATAATAATAACTTCTCTCTCTACTCTCTCTAGGGGAAGTTTCCCTCGCTTTTTCGTCGAAATGTGATGGCTTCAACGGCGACGAGAGAAAGGGGACGGGGGAGACCACGTAAAATCATCCGGGAAAACCCGCAATCTCATCAATTTAATCAAGATCTGGAAACGCGATCTAACAGCACACGATCGGAGGATTTAGAGGAAGACTTGGGTACTAATAAATAGGGTAAGAATGTGATTAATGAGCTAATTGATCTTGCTCTACAATCTGCGATTAGGTTGACAGGTGATGTCGGATCCTCGCACACAAAGAAAGGAATTGTGAATACTACGGAACAGCCGGTCATCCACAATTCTGAGATGAAGGACGGACCTTTGGGTACTACGGAACAGTCGGTCACCCAGAGTTCAGGAAAAGTTGGACGAGTTCAGGGTACTGCGGAACAACCGGTCACCTCGAACTCAAAACCTCAGACTGCTTCGACGGGCGGGAAATCAAAGGAAGGGGTTCGTAATGAAGGAGGTCAGGACAGTGGTCCTTCTCCGCCTATTCTTCCCCCGGCGTCAAAACCAAAGGAGGGTTCCTGGGCAGCAAGATTAAAAGAAAAGAAAACTGGTATGAGTCTATATTTTGATGATTATTATGCGAAGGCTGATGAGATAACTATCGATTATGAAGATTTTGAGGATGAGATCCAAATTTGGCGAAATACTTTGATAGGGCATGTAATCGGGGCCCGACTTACACTTAAACGAATGTCTGATTTCGTTGAGACACAATGGAATCATATAGATAAACCAGGGGTGCAGTACTATAAGAAGGGCTGGTTTGCTTTTCGATTTCGGAGCAAGGCGGCCATTGATGAGGTTCTAAGGGGAGGTCCCTGGCAGGTGGGAGCAAATTCGCTAATTTTGAAAAAATGGAATCCCAATTTCTCGGAGGAAATGGAGAAAATTACTGTTGTTCCAACTTGGGTTATTTTTCCAGACCTTGACCCCTATCTCTGGACGGAGGCAGTTCTGAGCAAGATGGCAAGTCGGATTGGGAAACCTATGTTTGCTGATCCTACTACTACTTTGAAGGAGCGGCTGTCCTTCGCTAGAGTAATGGTGGAGGTAGACCTTTCACAAGACTTACCTGATTGTGTGGTGATTAATCTTCCTATCTTAGGTAAATCTGAACAGTGTATTAATTATGAATGGCTCCCTTATTATTGCCATTGTTGTGGTAAATTGGGGCATCTTCGAGAATCTTGTAAGCTGGAGAGGAAGAAGGTGGCCTTGGCAAAGCCTGTCCAGAGGTATACACCTGTGAAGAAGCTTGGGGAGGTTGGGAATGTGCAGCCTGCTGATGCAAGCAATGGTGGATCAAGCAGAGACAAGGAATTGGAACCAAATTTGGTCACTGGGCCAGAGGATATAGGGAGAACTAATTTTGTGGGAGAAGTCCAAATGCCAGTGATACCAGCGGAATCAAGGGAAGTGGTGATTCCGGACCCTAAACTGGTACTTCCTGCTGAGGAGCATCAGACTGATATGTCTGGGTTTCGCTTAGTTACTCGATCTGGAATGATGAAGGATAACCCACGAGGCCTATTCATTACTAGGGAAAAGAAGATTGGACTATTACAAACTAACATGTTTGAGGCTTTGCAAGAGCATCTTGAGATACAAGGGGAGGGATCTGGAGAGAAGAAAGAGGAGCCTATCCCACCAGACTTACTTGTATGAAAATAACAACTTGGAATATTCGGGGAGGGAATGATGAGGTAAAACAGAATGAAGTATCATTACTGATTAGAAAGAATAAAATTGATGTGTTGGGATTGCTTGAAACACGAATTAAGGTATCTAAAGCTCCTGCAATAATTAAGAAAAAGTTTAGAGGCTATGGGATTGCTTGTAATTATGATCAGCATCATAATGGGCGTATTTGGCTTATTTGGAATAATAGTATAGTCAGGGTGAATGTCTTGTTTTTTCATGCTCAGCTCTTACATTGTCATATACACCATTTTGCTTCTAGGAAGGAGGTGTACTTCACTGCTGTTTATGGACTTAATGGAGGTAAGGAGAGGGAAATGTTATGGCACGCCATTAATGAAATAAAAATCTCTGAGGCTAGTTGGTTGGTGATGGGAGACTTTAATATTGTTCGTACTGAGGAGGAAAAAATTGGGGGTGCAGCTCCAGACTCTAATGATATGGCTGATTTTAACTCGTGTATTTTTTAGAATGGCTTGCAAGAGTTACATGGTCAGGGATATGAATTTACCTGGACAAATAAGCAAAATCCTGAGGACCGAGTCTGGTCTCGACTAGATAGGGGTTTAGTCAATGGAAAGTGGTTGGAAACATTCCATACCTCGTTCACTTCTGCATTAAGCCCGGGGGTCTCGGATCATTCTCCAGTGCAGGTTACTATTCTACAACAGGAGGAGAGAAAAGGATGCTTCAGCTTTCTGAACTGTTGGGTAAAATCCCCGCAGTATCATAGCACTGTCCTTAGAGCTTGGGATAATACAGTTCATGGAACAGCTACCTTTAGATTCTTTAGTAAATTAAAAAAGGTTAAACAGGCCCTTAAACTAATGCATAAGCGAAGCTATACAGATATAGCTCGAAGAATTGAGGAGGCCAAATTGCAACTGAGCTGCTGTCAGGATCAACTCCAATTACATCCTTTTTCTATGGATTTAATCACTCAGGAGAGAGAGCTCTTTGCATCCTATTCTAGACTAGTGGAGGCTGAGGTTAGCATCCTTAAGCAACGTGCTAAAATAGAAAACACCATTCATGGAGATGAGTCTACAAAGTTCTTCTTCTCTAAGATAAAGGAGCGGAGACAATAACAAATCATTGGTAGCATTGTTGATAGTAAGGGGATACTCAGAGAGGGGCTAACTGAAGTTGCGCTTAGCTTTGAGGAGTATTATAAAAGCTTGTTGGGTCAAGCTCAAGATGTCACTCCAATTGATTCTAGGATTTTCAAGAATGGGAGTTTGGTTTCAGGAGCGGATTGGGATATTATGCTTAAACTGCCTACTATGGAAGAGATTAGAGATGTTACTTTCTCTATAGGGGTAGATAAAAGGCCAGGACCTGATGGGTTCTCATCTGAGTTTTTTAAGGCCTCTTGGAGTGTGATTAAGGATGATTTCTATAGTGCTGTTATTGAGTTTTTTGTCAAGGGAAGAATGCTCAAACAAGCCAATACAACTATGATAACTCTTATTCCCAAGAAGGATGATTGTTACTCAGTTCTGGATTATCGCCCTATCTCTTGTTGCTCGGTGTTTTACAAAGTAGTAAGTAAGCTGCTCACTATGCGTATTCAAAAGGTGCTTGGTAGGCTGGTCGGGCTTGAACAGGCGGCCTTCGTTCAAGGACGGAGTATTCATGAGAATATATCCCTTTCTCAAGCATTAATTAAGAACTATGGACGGAAATATTTGACCCCTAGGTGTCTAATGAAGATTGACCTCAAAAAAGCCTTTGATTCTCTCCAATGGAGATTCATTGAGGACATGCTCTTGGGTTATAATTTTCCTCCTACATTTGTGAAATGGGTGATGAGCTGCATCTCTGGATCCTGGTTCTCATTAAAAATTAATGGAATGTCTCAGGGTTTCTTTAAGGGGAAGAGTGGGATTCGGCAGGGAGATCCGCTATCTCCTTGTCTTTTTGTGTTAAGCATGGAGGTATTCTCGCGCAGGTTAAGACAGATAAATGATCAGAATCTGGTTTCATATCATCCCAAATGTTGTCAGCTCAAACTTAATCATCTGATTTTTGCTGATGATTTAATGGTGTTCACTAGGGGAGATTGTCCTTCTGTGGCGGCTGTCGTTGGCACTCTAGAGATTTTTGCTAAAGAATCTGGGCTACAGGCTAACAAAGATAAAACTAGCATCTTTTTTGGGGGTGTGTTGAGAGACATTCAAGAACAAATTCTTCTCTATACTGGTTTTGTGCAAGGAGTTTTTCCTTGTCGATATCTAGGGCTCCCTCTTCACTCGGTAAACAATAAAAGAGACCAATATCAGACTCTGATACTCAAGATTCAAAAGCAAATTAACTGCTGCCTGCTGGTCATCTGGGTTTCTTTCTTATGTAGGAAGACTGCAACTTTTGTCTTCGGTCATTTTTGGCTTGACCAGTTTTTGGAGCTACAATGCTTTGTTTCCTGTTAATGTCCATCACAAGGTGGAGCAGATTAGCAGGCAATTCTTTTGGACTGGTGGCCTGGTGCATCATAAAATGGTCTTCAAAAATTGGGCTAGTATCTGTCTCCCATGGAATGAGGGAGGCTTTAACATCAAGAGCCTTCTAGCTTGGAACAAGGCTTTGATAGCTTTGTGGCTTTGGAAGATTGTTACTCTTCAGGAGGGACTTTGGTGTGATTGGCATCGTGCTTATGTGATTAAAGGGGGTAGCATTTGGACTATAAAGAATGAAGACAGGTATAATGCTACTTTCAGAAGTATTCTTAAGATAAGGGATGAAATTGTTGGAAGTGTTGGAACTGAGGGAGAGGATCTGGTTCGTAGCTGGACTAGAAAGGGTGTCTTTCATACACAAGCTGCATATGATTGGTTCAGAAGTAAGAGGCCCATGATTCTGTGGATGGACAGATTTAAGAAAGCTGTTATCATGCCTAAGCAATTTGTGATTCTTTCTATGGCCAGCCAAAAAGTGTTAGCCACGCAGGATAGAATTCAGGCTAGGGGGTTCTCAATTGCGAATATATGTGAATTGTGTTATCAAGCTAGTGAGACAAATGAGCATCTTTTCTTTGGCTGCAATTATTCGAGACAAATCTGGCAGCATCTTCTCAATTGGATGCAAATTACCGGGAGGAGTTGCAATCTTAAGAAGGAGTTGCAGTGGTGCACAAATAGAGGAAAAAGGAGACACTAGAAGAGTTGGTGGTTTCATGCTTGTATAGCTGCGGCAGTTTATGGGATCTGGCAAGAAAGGAACAATAGGATTTTTGTTGGACATAGAACCTCTGTTATTAATATAGTTGCTAAACTCAAGTTTGATATTTTTATTCGACTTAGAGGACGAAACATAGACATTACTCGTAGATTGTTATAGATGGGAATAGTTTCTAGTGGATATGACTTTTTGTAAGATTCCAGTTTCATTAATATATGAAGCATCATTTCTTGCAAAAATAAAAAAATAAAAAAAAAACGACAACAACAACAACAACAACAATAATAATAATAATAATAATAATAATAATAATAATAATAATACAATACTAATTAATAAGCTGACACGGAATCTAAAGCGACTTAAATTCCATGTTCAATTTCCGAGCGGTTCAAATTATTATTATTGACTACTTTTTCGTGAATCGTAGATTCTAATTCACCTTACGAATAACTAATTAAAACGTATCTCGTTCTTAATCAGCCCTAGTTGTTAAACAACCTAAACAATCCAGTTCTAGATTTAATTCAACATCAATATTAATAGATAGAGAATTCGATAAAGAGATAGGTAAACACATACAATCCAGTTGTGCTATAAATCTATGATAATTGCTCCTAAGTCTTAATATCAACTAATCCCGTTCAATAATTAAGTCTGAGATGTTACTCAGGTCATGTTAATCAACAAATCTTGTTCAATTAACAAAACTAACAATAGAACGATGAAATAGAAAACTAGTTGATCACTCTAGAAATCAATAACAACATTCATATAATTAAACTGAGCAATTAATCAATAATCAAGAATAAAGATTAGAACTTTCAAAGTCACAACTGATAATTAAGCGCTTCAATGTCTTCAACCAAGAAGAGAAATTAGTTACACATAATCTTGAGAAAACTAGGGTTCATAATATTCTCACTTTTTTCTTCCAATTGAACGTTCAACGGATCATAATAATGAAACAAATAATAATCTATACCAATAGTAATCTAATACGAGTAATAATTAAGTCAAGTTTACTAATTACCAAAAAAATATTAAAATAATAATAAAAAAATACTAATTAACAAGCTGACACGACATCTAAAGCGACTTAAATTCCATCTTCAATTTCCGAGCTGTGCGAGACTGTCGGTTCTCCGGCTTCGATTGGGCTTTTCGCTTTCACGCTTCACTTAGGCAACCCGGTGATCAATTACATCACATAATTATTCTCAATTACAATTAATATCGTAAATTGAGAATTCTACTCAATTAAGCCAAAAATCATTATCACGTCACCAAATATACTTCTAAATCGATGCTTCTAACTCGTACTAAATACAGTCTATCAAATATCCCCACGCTTGAACTTTTACTCGTCCTCGAGTAAAACTCGAAGA
Source organism: Agrostemma githago (assembly GCA_958450325.1). Taxonomy (NCBI): domain Eukaryota; kingdom Viridiplantae; phylum Streptophyta; class Magnoliopsida; order Caryophyllales; family Caryophyllaceae; genus Agrostemma; species Agrostemma githago. The sequence continues at coordinate 51,610,676 of OY288258.1, read as the reverse complement.
ACACAATAAAAACATCACTAGTCCAAACGCGGGGGGAAAACATTGCACAACGTCAGTCTCTGTGGGATCGACCTCTACTTACCCTATCTACTGTAGAGTTAGTAGTGTTTATGAATTTAATTTTGACTACGGAAACGACACGCATCACAGACTTGCATAGCAACCTCCACTATGGAATCTGAGTTTATTGCTCTTGAGTTGGCAGGACAAGAGGCAAATTGGCTGAGAAACTTGCTAGCAGACGTGTCGTTGTGGGGGGGGGGGACATGTAGCACCAGTCTCCTTACACTGTGATTCACAAGCTGCAATTGGTGTTGCTAAGAATGATGTCTATAATGGCAAAAAAAGACATATTCGAATCAGACACGGTGTGGTTAAACAATTCCAGAAAAAATGGAGTAATTGTTAAGGACTATGTGAAGTCCGAAAGCAACCATGTCGATCTCTTTACAAAAGGGTTGCCACATAGAGTAGTCCGTGAAATGTCGAGGGGAATGGGACTTAGGTTCATAAGTCAAACCAATGTATGATTTGACATGGACCAAAGATTCTATTCCTATGGCGTTTAATCCATAGCCTTCATGGTGATGCGGTTTAATTTGAGAAGCACTTGATGTATTTGTGACTTTGTTTTACAAGATGGACTCCTACGTCCTTAATGGTTCTAGTGAGAAGTGCTTTTGAGAAGTACTTGAACCACCTATACGGATGAGATGGTTTGGTCGCTGTCTATGTTAGACTTTGAAAAGTCTTACTAAACCACTTGTTATACCGAGGTAAACGCATGGCCATATAAGCGTTGCACAATGAAATCGCGGAACAAGCATGATTTGAAGGTATAATATGTGTTATAAGGGTCTCAGCCGAAAATCAATAAGGAATTCAAATCGAAAGATATTCTCTTATTAGAAAGTAAGTTGTTGCCTCATTTTCACTAATGTGTCAATTCAAGTCGAAAGACATTGATACCTAAGTATCCAATCCTTCCTTAACCCAGAATATCTCTCTCGTCTTTCCTTTGCCTTTGTGGGGGACTGTTGGAAGTAAAAGCTTGAAAAGCTAATTTGGCATTTTGCCTCTTCCACATCGGTAGTGGGAGGAGGTTACTCCTTGTTTTTATAGTCTCCTCCCTCCTAGTTCTCAACTGTGTGATAAGTGGTTATTTTGTGGAGAGTAGTAGATTGGGCTTTTACCACACATGCGAGCGCCGACCCAATCCGACTCGGCTTGTGTTTGGGTTTGGGTGGGGCACCTGCAGTGCGGGTTGTGCCCGACTTTTACAGTTTTGGGCCTTTTGTGTACTGGATTGTCAAGATTCAGCAGCCTTGTGTGTGTCCCGATTCATTTCCCTCATGACAGTCAAATGTGACTGTTATGATATCATCCTATTTTTGCCATTGATGACTGGAATGAAGAGCCCTCTTAATGTCATTTTTGGCTCCTCCTCTGCACTCTCCTCTCCAATTTTTCTACATTCTGGGTTAAGTTTGTGTTGTTCCAAAGCTCTTTGCCTTGAGTGGTCTAGTCAGGTAGCTGCTGTGTTCACCTTGGGGAACTACCGGTACGAGTCGATAACCACCACGGTCGAGCCATAATAGTTTTCAAGTCAGTGTCGGGTACCACGTATTAACATCTTCGAATTCCATTTTTGTCCTGTCACTTCGGTTTTCTGCTACAGTGCATTTACGTCCCCGTCCGCTTGTCGCCTTGCTCTTGGTCTGATACCTCCCGTCTGTTTGTCTGTTGCGTGTTGCCAACTTCGGTCTGTTGTCACTTGCCTTATGTCCCTGTCCGGTTGCCTGCTGCCTGTCTCGGTCTTCTGTTGCCATCAGATTTATTTTTGTCGCGTCGATTTGGTTTTAGTTCTTCTCTTCTTCATTGTTACACACTTCGTACTAACAAGCAAAGTAGATAGTAGTATATGCTAATACATCTTCTATAGATAGTACGGACTACGGAATACATACGATTTTTATTATCATGAAAGAATGGCTGGGTTACCAAGTGTGTAATTATTCATTAGAAACATGCATCAAACATGGGATGATATATATAAGTAAAGACCGAGACGTGTTTGAGCGACAAACAATGTTTAAAGAGTATATTAGACATAAAGGATAATCAGGAAAAAGGATCTTTGCCAAACCCCATGAGTAGATGAGTAGCTAGCATTGAACCTCGACGACTCATCTCTAGTATTCTCCCAAACACCAGCAAGTTGTCCCTGTTTCGCAGTGGTTTCTTGTCCCACCTGCACGTACGTTTAATTTTGTGGAGATCAGATCGAACATGCATGAGTCCCAAAGTCGTTACAATTTACAGATACTGCTTTAAGTGTAAAAACAAACCACAATGCATGAATGCATGCTGTACGTGTCCATATTATAAGACTTGTATAAAATTATTTTTGGATTTTTACAATGGGTGTAAGAGTACAGTATATATAGTAGAAGAAAGAGACTAATTAAGGCTAGAAATTGGAGCCTTTTTACACAAGAAAAGACAAGATAAAATTTTCCTACATTTACAATGTGAATGTATCACTAATTGCTTGATTGAAGGTACTAATTGATAGCTTGATTATTTGTTGCTTGGGGATCAAGATGATTTGTATGATTGACTAATATTGAGGGTATATTCTTAATACGCCCCCTCAAGATGGACGTTGGGAAGAGTCCAATCTTGTCTCGTAGTTCTTGAAGACGATGTTTGTGTAGTGGTTTGGTTAGAACATCTGCTAATTGATCTTTGCTGGCAACATGTTGGATACGAATATGACCAAGTTGAAGTTGTTCGCGGACGAAGTGGAAGGAGAGAGCCATGTGCTTCATTCTTGAGTGAAAGACCGGGTTTTTAGCATATAGTGTAGCTGACAAGTTGTCACAATATATAGCCGGAGGTTTTGTTATGTCTATGTTGAGCTCAGTGAGTAAGTTACGGAGCCAAAGAGTCTCTGTGGTGACAGCAGCAAGAGCTCGAAATTCGGCCTCTGTTGTTGAAAGAGCAAGTCCGCGTTGCTTTTTAGAGGACCAGGAGACCGGGTTACGACTGAGATAAATTATGTATCTGGTGGTTGATAGGTAATTGTCTTTGTCTCCAGCAAAGTCGGCATCGCAAAACGCATGAAGGCAAAGTGGAGTAGCCCGATGAAGTTGAATACCATAGTTTTGGGTGCCTTGGAGATAACGAAGGAGTCGCTTTAAAGCTGACCAGTGTGTAGAAGTAGGATGATGTAGGAATTGTGCTAAGCGGTTTACAGTGAAGGCGATGTCGGGCCGAGTGAGGGATAGATATTGTAAGCTCCCAACTATTGCCCGATAACCAGATTGGTCTTGGATCGGGTTATCGTCTTCACGGATAAGGTGTGTTTCGGTGGTCATAGGTGTTGTAGTTGGCTTAGCATCAGACATTTTGTACTTGACTAGTAAATCATGGACATATTTAGCTTGATTAAGGTGAAGTCCAAGGTCATTGGGTGTGACTTCGATTCCTAGAAAATATGATAACGGTCCAAGATCTTTTAATGAAAAACGTTTAGATAAATTAGTTACAAATTGTTGTAAATGATGGTGGTTTGGACCAGTAATAATAATATCATTGACATAGACGAGCATATAAATACAAGTTGTTTTGGTTTTGAAAATAAATAGGGAGGAGTCGGAAATTGATTGTTGGAAACCATAGGTAACAAGGTATGTTTTTAACTCAGTATACCAGGCTCGAGGAGCTTGTTTTAAGCCATAAATAGCTTTGTTTAACTTGCATACATGATCAGGTTTAGTGTGATCAACGAATCCTTGGGGTTGGAGCATGTAGACATTGTCATGCAAAGTACCTTGTAAAAATGCATTGTTAACATCTAGTTGACGTAATGACCAAGAGTTTGCAACGGCTAGTGAGAGGATCAAACGAACTGTTGTTGGTTTTACTACCGGGCTAAAAGTCTCAGTGTAGTCTATTCCTGGGCGTTGATGAAATCCTTTCGCAACTAGTCGTGCTTTATGTTGTTTAAGTGAACCATCAGGGTTATATTTGATTCGATAGACCCACTTGCATCCTATTATATTTTGGGACGGTTGTTTGGGAACTAAAGTCCAAGTTTGATTTCGGTCAAGAGCTTCGAATTCATCTTGCATAGCGGTTCTCCATTGAGGTGAAATTAGAGCTTGTTTCACAGTAGTTGGTAATGAATTAGCTGTGGCGGAAGCATGAGCGAGATTTGCATATTTGGGGTTGGGTTTTATTATATTGTTATGGAGACGGGTCACAATAGTGCGACTTGGTGGGGGTGTTGGTGGTGTATTAGTTTGATCGGTCGTAGGGAAATCATGAGGTGTTTGGCGGCGGGTATATACTTTGGTGATAGGTGGACGGGATGTGGTGGCAATGGTTTCGTGTGGTGTAGTGGACGTGGTGGTGAGGGGTGGTGTGGGTGCAGGTGATAATATTGGTAGGGTAAGCTGACACCAATCATCATGATTGTTGTTTGTAGATGAAGTTGGCGAGGTGTTAAGGAGGCGAGTATATGGGAAGTCGTCTTCGATGAACTTGACATGTCGCGAGGTGTATAGGCGATTAGTTTTTGGGTCAAGACAGTGAAATGCACTTTGAGTGGATGAATAGCCAACAAAAATGCAAGGCACGGAGCGATATTCGAGTTTGTCCTTTGCATATGGCCGTAACCATGGATAGCAAAGACAACCAAAATTATGTAATTTGGTATAATCGGGTTGTAAATTATGCATTTTTGAGTATGGTGTATGGCCATTTAGCGTAGTAGTAGGAACTCGATTTATAAGGTATGTTGCTGTTCTAAAGGCAAATGGCCAAAAGGTTGTAGGGAGACTTGCGTGGGATAGAAGTGCTAGACCTGTCTCAACGATGTGACGGTGCCTTCTTTCTGCATACTCATTATGTTCCGGGGTATGAGGTGGAGAGGTGAAATGGCTTATACCATCGTCGAGTAATGTTGGGTTTAATTTTTTAAATTCGCCTCCGTTATCAGAGAAAAATTGTCGAATTGGTTTTTGAAAATATTTTTCCACTAATGCTTTAAAGCGGTTGAATACTTGTGTGGTTTCGGATTTTTGTTTTAGCGGAAAAAGCCATATATATTTACTAAAGTGGTCTACGAAAACGATATAGTTTTTATATTGTTCGCGAGAATAGACAGGACTAGTCCATAGGTCAGAATAAATTAAATCTAATGGTGCGTTGGTTTTGAATGATGATGTCGCGAATGGTAATTTTCTGCTTTTGCTAATATGACACGATTCACAAAAAGCAAAATTAGGAATATTGAATGGTAAATTTTTATTAATAATTTTCATAACATCAAAAGTTGGATGTCCTAATTTGTGATGCCATGAAAGTGGGGTTGAGCCTTTTTTAGTAGAGTAGGCGGTTGGTTGCAACGGGCTCAACTCATAGATTCCATTCTTAGTTTGGCCCTGGAGTAGCGTCGCTCCCGTCGATATTGCCTTAATAACAAAAGAAGATGGTGAGAAAATAACATAAGCATTATTGTCGCGACATAACTGCGAGATCGATACAAGATTACGAGATATTTTCGGCACATGTAAAACATTATTTAATTTAAGAGAAGAGAAAGGTAGAGTGAATGAACCTATATTGGCAATATCAAGAGCGGATCCGTCTCCAATAATGAGGTCGTCGGAGCCATGGTATGGTGAATGGAGGGCAAGAGTATCAAGGTCGTAGGTGACATGGTGAGAAGCTCCGCTGTCAAGGAGGTAGTTAGGATTAGGGTTGGTGATAGCATGGGTAGCAGCGTGGGCTTGTGGTGGTTGTTGGTGCTGACGGGTAGGGGGTTCAGGAAAGATAATGTTTGGGAAAAGCTTGCGAAAGAGCGGACAATCAGCTATAACATGACCGACTTGTCGACACCATTGGCAGCGACCCTTAAAGGGACGAGGGTTCGGGTTGGTATAGGGTTGTGGGCGGATGTTTTGCTGGTTGTAAGAGGAGGTATGATTGGCCCGTGGGTTGTTACGGTAGTGGTTAGGGTGACGGTAAGTGGGGTTTGCAGTGGGTTGGAATATATCCGTGGTGGGTTGTTGTTTGATAAGGAGTTCGTGTTGAAGTAGTTTCTCGTGGAGTGCTTCAAACGAGATGGGATTGTCACGAGCACGAACCGTGTCCATGACAGGTTTATATAGGTTGTAATCCAGACCTTTTAGAACCTTTGATACAATGTCCTCGGGGTCGAGAATTTTACCCATTAAGGCAAGTTGGTCAATACATGCTTTAAAGGTATTCATGTAGTCGGTAATTGATTGGTCTGTGGTTTTCACAATGGAATCGAGACGGTCTTTGATTTGTAATATGTGTGCTCGTGAAGGGTTAGCGTACGTGCGTGCTAATATGTCCCAAGCCTCTTTCGAGATTTTGGCTCGGACAATGAGGGCTTGGACGGTTGAGGATAAGGTGCTCATGAGGGCACCTAAAATCAGCCCGTCTTGTTTAAGCCAGGTGAAGTAGGCGGGATTTGGTGTTTCGGTGTTGTCATCGCCTACAATAGTTGGTGAGGGAGACGGATTGGTTCCGTCTAAGAATCCCAATAAACTGTAACCAAACAGAATGTGGGATAGTTGGAAGTGCCATGAGGTGTAGTTAAGAGAAGTGAGCTTAACACAGTGACTTAGGTTCAGAGAGGTGAGTGGTGTAGCGGTTTCGTGAGGGTTGGGCACAATAACATTGTTGTTGTTTGCCATGGGAATACCGGGTTTGGTTGAAGCGGGATTAGGGCGTTTGAATAGGGTGGTGTGACGAGGTTGCAGGCTGTTTTTGGAGGATCGTTTGTGACTTCTTGATACCATATAAGACTTGTATAAAATGATTTTTGGATTTTTACAATGGGTGTAAGAGTACAGTATATATAGTAGAAGAAAGAGACTAATTAAGGCTAGAAATTGGAGCCTTTTTACACAAGAAAAGACAAGATAAAATTTTCCTACATTTACAATGTGAATGTATCACTAATTGCTTGATTGAAGGTATTAATTGATAGCTTGATTATTTATTGCTTGGGGATCAAGATGATTTGTATGATTGACTAATATTGAGGGTATATTCTTAATACATATAAATTAAAACTCGATCAATAGCTGTAGTATTAGTGAGAACGAATGCCTATTATTTTGTCAATTGCATTCCTTGTGTAGTAGTCTACATTATTACTGTCGTGGTCTTAATAAATCCGCGATCAGATACGCACTCGTTGAGTTGAAGTATATATCTTTTGTTTGTTGAAAGACTGGTTAGAAAAGAATGAACAGCCTCAACAACGAAAAATATATGGTTTATTATAAAGTTTAGAGGAATCATAATTGTCCTTCCAATGCATGCCATCCATTTCGTTCCAAGCTAGACTTCAATCAACGTGGGCTCAAGCTAGATACTGCCTGATGTGGCCAGGTTCGGTCTAAGCCGACCAATAGGGTTTTGGACAAGTCTACTTCAAGTAAAGCTAACAAGTAAGAATGATGGTCAAGTAATAATAATTCAAAGAAGTACAAAATGTTTGGGTAATGTATGTCCAGTGTCCAGATATGTCAACATAACGGTATCTACAAAATATATCATCATATAGGTTTCTTGGCAAATCCAAATCCAAACAAAGTATAAAAGTCTGGAAGAAGAAATTAACATACTTGAATTTTCATTTACCATAAACTTTTTTCATAAGATAATACTGTATTTTTTTTTTTTTTGGTTAAAAGAAATGTACCAATTAGAAGAAAAAAACAAGCATTATATTTTACCTCAATGATCAGTGATCGATCACCCAACAGGGTAAATGTTATGTTTGGATTAGATTGGGTTATTGTGGAATAATATTAAGGGTGAGTTTGTTATCCAAACAATCTCCACTCATTTTTCCCTCCGATCCCTTTCCTTCCTATTTTCTTATCCAAACGGACCTTAAGGGTTAACAATTTTAAGATATTTTAGATCTAGGTTCAGAGTGAGTTTATCCAGTACTTTATAAATCTTCTCCTATACTATACTGTAATTGTTGTTACAGCAGCAAACAATCATTATTAGTTCGTTCCAATTACGTTTTAAGAATTTTCTCCTCTGGAATACAAATAATAGTATGCATAAATACCTGTCTTCGTGACGAACAACTTTACCCTCTTCAACAGAGAGAACAATAAGTGATATCATATCAATACTTCTTCCCCAAAACTTGTAGTGCTGCTTGTTGTCAATGAGAATCTAATCAATTAAACAAAGATGTAATTAATCACATCTAGCTAGCTAGTCGTCTACTGCATATCATATCATATATGCTGCATTGATGATTATGAAATCTTTTATAGTTGATGTTTAGTTAATTAGTTAGGATTTCAGACCTCATGCTTTCCTGGTGAAATTATATCTTCTTTGACATTGTACTCGACAATTCCGTAGTCGCTGAAAATCTGTGAAATTTGCATATTAATTGCAAGAATATCAAGTAAAATGGTACACAAATACAGCGTGAATGCGAGTGTAGAAGATAGAACCTTAGGCATGGTATAGAAGGCTGATTTGATCTGCTTCACCCTGTCATTCAAGATGAAAACCCTATTAAATTAGGGAGCACTTGTTGTCATTGTAGTGCAGTGGTGTAAAAAGAGTTACAAAAGTGCACTGATGCGAAAGGGTACCGAAAATCAAAACCCGGATCATAATAAGTAACAGAACCCATTACAGTAATTACTTCCAATGGCTAAACTAACTAGGTGATCTGATCTATCTTTGTAAGGTGGGGTGCCAACTGCCAAGCCAACTATATGAAAAAGCCATTACCGGCATTACAAAAGGCAATATCCATATGAGTGTAGTGAATCTGGTAATTAACATACCCATGAGCACACATAAGCGGATCTTCGAAGGTAGCATTGTCTGCATAAATCTCAAAGTCACGTGCTCTCGGGTGCTCTCCATATCTATATAACCAAATGGAATTTAGTCAGCTTATAATGGACAGTACGCGCGTGAAACTGAGCATGATGACATACAGTATTTATATACTCCGTATATGATTGCCATCAATCAAAGATAAAAAAAAGAGTTGTAGTTGTACAAGTACAAATAGAGAAAGAGCTCAGAAAAAGAAAGACAGTCTCACTCACAGGTTGAGAAGATGGGGTATAATATAATCTGCGTAGCGTTTAGATTCCTTGGAATTATTCACCACATTCCTCTCTTTACTACTGCCATCCTCACTCACTTCATCCATCACACCTGCCCAATCATTTACCAAATACATTCAACAATTTAAGAAAAAAAATGCATATTTAAAGTGGGTTACATACTCCAAATCAGAGGAAGTACGCAACAGCATTACCTTTAAACTGATACATCGTGTACTATTAATCATACATGGTGTAAGAGAATTGAAACGCAAAGCCAATTGTTTTGAACTCTAACTCTAGAACTAAATGTGAACCACGCATGAATTATAGAGTCAAATTGTCTATCAAAAAACCGTTCTCCAGTGTATACAAGTTGTTCACATTCATTGTCGAAATTACCATAAAATAATGTTTCAGTTTAGTGATTAAAACGGAGCTAGCTTAGACAATAGGTCGCAGTTTAATCCATAAACTCCGTTAATGTAAAGTCTAGGTTTCAGGCCCGTCAAATTGTTACGAGTGACCCTATTCCAAAGTTTAAAATGAGGCCCCGCTTAAAAAAAAAGTTCGATGAAAAATAATGTATCGTATTCTTATTGTGTATTGAAGTTCAATAAAAAAACCTAATTATACCGTTTTCCCTCAGTTTTAATTCATTTGTTAGCATTTTAAATTCATTGCAAAGAATATTTTAATCCAAACAAATGAGCGAGACGGAAGAAATATTTATTTATTTTTAAAAATATCTAGTGTAGTTTTTTTCTCGATGCGGACACATTTTATTTAGTTATTTAACCTATATTTCGCTCATTTTCCGAACATTTTAAATTATTGCACTAATCACATGTAAGATTAAGTGTATAAAACAGAAGTGACGAGACAAGATTTTTTCATAAAGTGCTAAACGGTAGTACCTCCTTTCATATTATAAGTCGTTTTATGGATAAATTTTGTCACGTCCTTTGACCAAGGTAAGGGGATTCAATCCTAGACCCTTCCATCACATAGGCAAACCATTGACCACTAGACCAAGAAACAATCACTACTACTATACGTATAAATTTTCTATAGGTTGAGGCCCTTCTTCTTTGTGGGCCCCGGTTCTTAGAACCTGGTCAACACGCTAATCAACGAGCCTGCTAGGTTTGATCTTATCTCCGTTAGAGAAAAAAAAACATTGTTGAAATTAAAATTAAATTGAAAAGAATCCACTAAAGCAGAGCCGGGTAACGAGGTGCCAACTTGGGTTAACTATAGCCAATATAGTGTCTTTTAAGTCGTGTTTTGTCAGGGCAATACCGCAATAGCAATGGTAGAGATTTCATACCATACTATTACTAATAATAATCAATATACTCAGTATAATGATCATATTTACGTGTTACATAATCAATTAATTTTAAGCCCATGCATTATTGTTAATTTTAAGCCCATTGTAGACACCCGCATTTTGCCTGCTAGTGTCTATAGCAGTTCCCGACAAAACACCCCATGATGATCGGACGTCAACGTGACTTAATACGCTCGAATACGGACTCGGAATCAATAGTATCCGACGTGGGCTTTTAGCGGAGTGTAAATCTCTCAAAACCGACCTCAAATCCAGGCCCAGTGGGTCGTTCCCAATAAAATGAGAATAATTTGGGCCAAAACCGACACCGGAAATAAAACCGTCTTTTGGCGACTGGGTCAAAACCCGGTCAAAGATGAATCCGACACAAAAATCAGCCAAATTCAGCTTCTAGAAGCTGGCACCAAGTCTAAATTCAAATAAAAACAAACAAATCAGCAAGGTCAACACCTTCCTAAAATATCCCGATTCACTTGATCCACTCGATCGAGTGGATGGACCCACTCGGTCGAGTGGATAGACCCACTCGACCGAGTGGAGCGTCATTCAGCACATCAGGCCCGTTTTGAAGGGCACTCGATCGAGTGCACTAGGGCCATTCGATCGAGTGACCCTAGGTCGTGGGGTTCTCCTATAAATATCCCATCAACCCATCACATTATACAACTTTTACATCATAATTTCAGCCATCTTTTCATCACATTTACACAACATTCAATCCTACATTTCTACTATATTCAACCTATACACTCACATCCTCTCTACACACACATACATACAATCAAACTCGAGATCAAAACTCGTCAAAGACCCGAGAACATCCTCTCCCTAACCATATACACCCTAACTCACCCTACATATCTCGACACTCCCGCGCTCACGCCGCTACCATGAGTTCGTTTCCGAGGCCATTAAGCATGTAGGTTGAGGGTGTAATTCAAATCCCGGCATCTCTTTCTCCCTTCTTCTTTTTTTCGTTTCTTTTGTATATATATTTGTATTATTATCATTATTATTATTATTATTATTATTATTATTATTATTATTGCTAACCGCTAACACTAACCTTTAATTTTGTGCATACTAACTTTTTATTTATTTTTGTATACTAACATTTTATTTATGTATTCTAACACTAACTTTCATTTTTGTATACTACTCCCTCCATTCTCTTGAATAAGCCCCATATTCCTCTTTGGGCCTTTTTTTGGATTAGCCCCATTTCCTAATAAGGTAAAGTTCAAACTTTTTTTTTACTATTTTACCCTCATATTTCTCTCACCTTCACTCATTTAATATACTTACTCTACCCCACCACATTTCTTAAAAAGACAACAAATACCCCTACTTTACCCCTTTTCCTTGGTATCCGTGCCCACCCCTAAGGGGGCCCTAAGGGGGCTTATTCAAGAGAATGGAGGGAGTAACACTTTAATTCCGTATTCTAACATCTAACATTATTATACCGTGTATATATACATACTCATATCAAAATCTCGGTTTTGAATACGTTTGACTATGACGATCACCTAAAGTCCATCTAATTCCTTTACGAGTAACGACGGAGGTGGCGCCTTTTCGAGGAGCGCCGCCCCAATGTACTCAAGGACGTGATGTGATCGTGATCGGTCATAGTTGAACATATTTGGTCCCATTTCTACAATTAGTACGGAACCCGTTGACACGAAAACCGACATCACATAATTCGAAAGGATTAGTTTCGATGTCGTGACGTAGAGGGATGCAATTCCGTTACTAATTGAAAATTTTTAATCTAAACGATAACATTTTCATAAAATTCCGATGACGGTATTATAATCGCTTGCATATGCGATTATAGCACCGAAAGCCGAGTTAAGTGCAAATCGTACAATATTTGTATTTAATTTGGCCCACTATCGATTTTAACCAAAAAAGCAACACGAGTTGTCACTCGTACAGGGGCTACTCGACCGAGTACGTAGGCTACTCGATCGAGTAGCACCCAAAAATCTGGACAGTAGCTACGTTAAAGACACACTCGACCGAGTCAGACCATGACTCGATCGAGTGGGTCCTGTAGCCCAGAAATCCGAGAGCTTCAATGTAACATTTGAGCCTCGTCATTTTTTTTTACGACTTTTAGTCGACACGTGTAAAGTCAATCACGTGATCCTATTTTTCAAAACTCATGCATATCACGATACTTAAAACGACTTTGATCGACGGTCTCGCACTATTAATTTTGTGTCGACGACTCTTTAGTCGTATCCGACACATAATTAATTTAGACCCCATTTTTTAAGGTTATAAGTCGGGACAAGGCATCGAGGTTCGAGATCGGGTTAGCACCACGCCTAGGTCTCGAACCTCCGTCTTTTGATTAATATGCAATGTAATGCGTAATTAATTAAGGTTCGTCCATCTACACAAATTCACGATCTAGTGTACATTTATCATATACGGGTCTTTGTCGAGTCGTGTATTTATTTATCGCTCTTCTTATTTTATTCTATTTTATTGCTCGTCGTATTGTGAATTCCGGGTTGTATTCCGCCCGTGTAATTTGTAATTTATTTACGAGTTTTCTATTTCGATGTTTGCCATTTATTTATTTAAATGAACATCACATGCTAAATCACTTTGACGTGAATCAAGATGCATTAAATGACGTAGCAAACCAATAATTCACATGCTTAGCCCGAAAACGCTGTTTGCATATCATTTAATTATTTTACTAGCGCGCGTACACGAACACGAACGATGTCTTAGTAGAGGCCGCCATTGTGCGGGCGGGGTTGGGTGTCCTTAGTGGGCTTCCTAACACGTACCCTCACCCCTTACTCAGAACCTTGGTTTCCGGATGTCTGAAACCATTGGCGCACGAGAGTCATTTTATATACGAAAGCCGGTGTAAACGGTATCGATATAACAATGCAAAGGGACGAGCCCCATAAACTCTGAAATCGAAGTGGGCTTACTTTGTGTATAGCCCATGACGACATAGAGTGGGCTCGAATGGTTCCGAATAACCACAAAATTCGGTGGCGACTCCATTTTGACTTAAATTTCGAACCCGAGAACAATCTTACCACGAGATTCATTCGCCTACCCAAACCCGCGCGTGGCCGCGTCGGGGTGGACCTACGTCATGTCCACAATTTGGCGACTCCGCTGGGAATACCCGATGTACCACATGTCATCGGGGTTCCCAGGGTGATACTCGAAAAGAAATCGTTCGTATATTAGTGTGCGCGCATTAGTTTAATGATTCATGCATAACCCATTTTTGCCCGGGCCGGTTACTTGTGACCGACGTCCCACTATACCGCGGTGCATTCCTACATGGGTGCGCTAAAGACTTCGATGGTGGAACTCGTATGGGTTTTGCGGCATGTCCTAAGACCAACTCGGCTTAGGGAGTCCGTCCTGATTTACGAGAAAGCCATCGTTGTTGGTATAAACCCGATTTTGACCGACCGAGACTTAGCGTAATGCATACATAAGCGTCGTTATAATGCTTGCTTGACTACGTGCTGCTTGGTTTCCGTGTCAATTTTCAAAAATCGTCATTTCAAAAATGCATCTTTCAAAAATATCTCATTTCAAAAAACTCGGAATGCTGCCGAAAATTAGACTTACGATTTGACTCAAAACAAGCTTTTTTTTTAGCCGAAATGCTACCCATTTCAATTCGAATTTCCGATCCACCATTCGATTTTCGAATTTTCAAAATTCAATTTCAATTTTCAAATCTTCGTGATGCTATTCGCGATTTTCAAATCCTCGAGATTCCATTCTCGATTTTCAAATCTCCGAGATGTCGTTTTCGATTTTCAAATCTTCGGGATCTCATTTTCAATTTTCAAATTTTCGGAAATTTATTTTCAATATTCAAATTTTCAAAATTCCAAATATTCAACTTTCAAAAAAATGATCCTGTCGTTATGCTGCCAATTTCAAAAAACGGGACCGTCTCCCAATTTTTTCAAAACGCGAAATTATTCGCAACCATTCTAACATTTCAAAATGCCCGGTCCTATTGGCCCATTACCAATTTCGGGACCGTCCTCTCAATTTTCAAAATTCAATCATTTTTTCAAAAACCTTCCTTATTATAGGACCTACCGTAATCCGTGTGTCGGGTCTTTTCATAATTTGTCGAAGGTCTATAGCATCGAAACTCCGTCGATCCTACATCACGGGTTTCTTCCCCATCCTAGTCCGCCTTTTTCTAAAGGCATAACCGACCAACACGAGTCATACACTCGTAAATGGAAAGTTCGTCCATACACTCGAGTCCTAACTAGAAAGTCTCACGCGATCTTTTCCTCTAGCAGGACGGTCCCCACGACCATTCCTAAGGGAATTTCGCCCTTCTTTCAATCCGTTATTCGAGTCATTCCAATTCTAGAACTCTTTAACTTAAGGGTCTACCCTAATCACAGGGTCTATCCATATTCATGTCAAGTCGAGGGTCTCTAGCGTCGAAACTCTGCCGATCTTACATCGCAAGTTTCTTCCCTTACCCTGTCTGCCTTTCCTCGAGGCCGAGTCAACCTTTTACAAGGCATAGCCCTGTAGCTAAAGGTTCTTGATCCTTACATCTAAGGGTCACTCGTCCAACACTCGAGTCTTAGAAAAACCTTCGGTCTCACTCGGGGGCTACCCTTCAGCAGAGCAATCAATCACGGTTGCTCTAAGGGTCATGTCCTACACGTGGTGTCTCACGTGTGTCACTTTCAAGTCATTCGGATGCCGCACCATCTGAATCCTGTCAGAGTCTTTAGTCTCACTTGGGGGCTGTCCTCCACCCGAGCATTCGACCACAGTCACCTTAAGGGGTACCTTACGTTCATCATAGACCGGCGTTCTTATAATGCCTTCTTCGAGTCGTACCTATATGCTACGAACACTCGAGCCTCCTAAAGGTTTAGGTCGCCACGGTTGGTCCAAACATGTGACGCGGTCAAACACGGTCGCCCCACTTTCGGACTCACCCTCGTGCAGCTTGTGTCTCATCGTCGAGTCCAAGCCAGGGTCGTTACCTCGTCTAGGTCAACGTTCGAGTATCTCGATCCAAGAGCCTTGATCATCCCGTCACCCCGGGCCATGTCTAGTTTGACTCCCTCTCTTGCATTTGCGCAAAGTCGAGTTTAGGCGAGTCGTGGCACCTGTCGTTTCCTTCAATCAAGAACCTTACCAAAAAGAAACAACCAACCAAGTATCCGAAAGTCCGGATTTGATTCGAGTCTAAGTCTGAGTCCGAGTCTAGGATACCCTACATCCTCATTTCCAAATCAGAGTCAGAGTCTTTTGCATTCTGTCATCTTTTCAAAAGTCAATCAGCTTTCAATATTCTATCTCTACTATATGCTTTCCTTATGTGTTTCCGAGAACATGATGAACACCATCATACACTGTGAGCACATGCACGTGACTATTATAGGCACATCTATAATGACTGTAGGAACTAAGACCCGTGTTTTCCCTTACCTGTTCCATGTCTGGCATAGACAGCCACATAACTACCCTTAGCAGGAGCGATATCGAATCCTATGACAAATCTAGGTAGTCTTCTAGTTTGGGTTCAAGACGGAAGGCAAGCACATTTCCCACAATAAACACCCCTCCAATAAGACTAACCAATCCCTATCTTAGGCGTTAGTCTGACTTGATGCCAAAAATACCCAACTCGGGACGATGCTCCTACTAAGCCTGCTCAGAATTATGATGACAATACCGAGATCCAAATCACCATGCTTACCGTAGAGTACTCCACCGCGAGTTGCACTCGCACAAACACCAACTAGGCTTACACCTTACAAAGGTTTAGCTCCACAAGCCTAATCCAACCGATGGGCCCACCCCCATATCCACCCACAACATCAAAGGGAGGGATAGGCGTGAAAAAAAAAGTAGACAAAAAAAAAATCAAAAGTCCAAGGAAAAAGCAAAAGGCCAAAACAAAAGAGTTGGCCATGATCAACATCCCTCGACCAGATACGGTCAATCCCTCGACCGATGCACGATCAAACTCAAATGAAGAATCCCATAACCGGGGCTAAGAGGTCAACCAAAAAAATTCAAATGCCCATGACCGTGGTCAACGGTCAACTCAAGTGAAAGTCCCTTGACCGGAGTACGGTCAATTCAAAATTATCGATGCCCATACCATCAAATAGGGGAGAAACAACCAAGCTGGTCAGCTAACACCACACTTAGCCTTCCCACATTACAACCCTCAAGACCTTCCCGAGACCTAGGCTAAGAGACAGCCCGGAATTTTGAGGATCCAAGCTCCATAGGATACACCCTAACCATTAGGGCCAGACATGGAAATCAGATCCCGCATTATCAAACCTACCCCAATCGAGGTTCGAGTCATTTTTACTCGACTTCCCTCTTTCCTACCACATTACAATACCTTACCCTCGAAGCCTTAGCTCCACAAAATTGAGCTCCAGATTTCGAAGCATCAAAGCCACTTACTGCCTGGCTCCACATTTCCAAAAACATCCAAACCAGTAACCAACCCCAAACACGGGAACTCAACCTGCGGTCGGCATAGAACATGCCCAAATAGTTCACACCACCTCTGGGGGCTACCCCGGAGAACGCTCACAGTCACAGGATCAGCATCCTAACCATTCTAGCCCTTTGATCAAGACATCATTGGGAATGCACCTAGCCTACACCATCGCTATGGCTAGTCACACACAAAGTCCTAATAAACTAGGCACCATAACATATCTTCCAAACCACTGAACTACGGCTTGGTTTGATTTCACTACACGTGAATACGTAGGCAGCCTTTCAACAAAGGCACAACCACCCACATTGACACAAATTTAAAAAGCACTGTCATTCCTATCACCACACTGTCATGTTCTCAGCAGCTAGCTTTGTCGTCCTGGGGGCTTCTATTAGACAGAAGTTCTCCGTCCACTCACAAAATCCAATGACTTTCAAAACCTAGCGTCCTTTCTATAGTGTGTCCTAGTACTCGGTCCAGTCGAAGACAAGAATCCGTCAGGGACTCGAAGTGACACCCACTTTGGGAATGTACCCCAAAACCAAAAATTCAAAAGGGCACTAGTCTACAGCACTGCTACTGCTAATTCCTGCAGAAACAGTCTCTTTACAGACTACCACATATCCTTTCCATTTCAATGTTTGACCGTGTTGCCACTCGCCTAGGCTACGGAATAGCGCAACTTAAGAGTCTTGTCGTCTTAGGTGGCCCACCCCCCTACCGAGTCACAGTCTAACCCCTTCAAGATTCTAAGTCGTGTCTGTCAACTCGTCCTGTCACGTCCAGAGTCGAGTCTGTCGGTATGTCTCTCTTTTCAAATACTTGCTTTGAAATTTGCAAAACTTAGCCATTTGAGAAAATCCTTTTCGACAAGGTCAAATTTCAGTCTATTTAAACTGCAAATTTCTTTTCTACCCCTTTCAATTTTGAAAACCTATCTCCTAGCACGTGAGTTGCTTTCAGGACTTCGATTTCAAAATGAAGCAAAAATCATTTTCCCCAGCGCAAGTCAGTCTATAGATGCTAACTGCATTTCCTATGTGCTATCTTGCTATATACTATGCCTGCTATTTCTGCCAATGTATCTAACATTTCAGGTACCAGCTAGTGCTTCCCAACGGAACATCAAAGGCGGTGTTTCTCCTGAAATGCTACATGCAAGTTGTCATGTGTCAGCATACGGGTACACCCAAGAATTCAGAAGTAAGTCCCGCGCAGCCACTTTACTCCCCAGCATGAGTCGGTGTCTCTCCTGGAATGCTACATCCAAGATGTGATGTGTCGGCATACGGGTACACCTATGACTTCAAAGGCAAGTTCGACTCCCCACGGAGCTATCATCATCAGGACAGGTATGACCCTTTTCTTATGGCTGGCGAGCCCTTCACGCAAGTCTAATGGACTATAAACGACCCGACCGGAAGGCTGCCAGGTCGTAATCCTCGATTGGCCTGGTAGCTACTCTGACTTTCTCCTTGTCCAAGCCTCAGTCAGAGTGGGGCTCTGTAGACACCCGCATTTTACCTGCTAGTGTCTATAGCAGTTCCCGACAAAACACCCGATGATGATCGGACGTCAACGTGACTTAATACGCTCGAATACGGACTCGGAATCAATAGTATCCGACGTGGGCTTTTAGCGGAGTGCAAATCTCTCAAAACCGACCTCAAATCCAGGCCCAGTGGATCGTTCCCAATAAAATGAGATTAATTTGGGCCAAAACCGACACCAGAAATAAAACCGTCTTTTGGCGATTGGGTCAAAACCCGGTCAAAGATGAATCCGACACAAAAATCAGCCAAATTCAGCTTCTAGAAGCTGGCGCCAAGTCTAAATTCAAATAAAAACAAACAAATCAGCAAGGTCAACACCTTCCTAAAATATCCCGATTCACTTGATCCACTCGATCGAGTGGATAGACCCACTCGGTCGAGTGGAGCGTCATTCAGCACATCAGGCCCGTTTTGAAGGGCACTCGATCGAGTGCACTAGGGCCACTCGATCGAGTGACCCTAGGTCGTGGGGTTCTCCTATAAATACCTCATCAACCCATCACATTATACAACTTTTACATCATAATTTCAGCCATCTTTTCATCACATTTACACAACATTCAATCCTACATTTCTACTATATTCAACCTATACAATCACATCCTCTTTACACACATACATACAATCAAACTCGAGATCAAAACTCGTCAAAGACCCGAGAGCATCCTCTCCCTAACCATATACACCCTAACTCACCCTACATATCTCGACACTCCCGCGCTCACGCCGCTACCACGAGTTCGTTTCCGAGGCCATTAAGCATGTAGGTTGAGGGTGTAATTCAAATCCCGACATCTCTTTCTCCCTTCTTCTTTTTTTCGTTTCTTTTGTATATATATTTGTATTATTATCATTATTATTATTATTATTATTATTATTATTATTATTATTATTATTATTGCTAACCGCTAACACTAACCTTTAATTTTGTGCATACTAACTTTTTATTTATTTTTGTATACTAACATTTTATTTATGTATTCTAACACTAACTTTCATTTTTGTATACTACCACTTTAATTCCGTATTCTAACATCTAACATTATTATACCGTGTATATATACATACTAATATCAAAATCTCGGTTTCGAATACGTTTGATTATGACGATCGCCTAAAGTCCATCTAATTCCTTTACGAGTAACGACGGAGGTGGCGCCTTTTCGAGGAGCGCCGCCCCATTGTACTCAAGGACGTGATGTGATCGTGATCGGTCATAGTTGAACATATTTGGTCTCATTTCTACAATTAGTACGGAACCCGTTGACACGAAAACCGACATCACATATTTCGAAAGGATTAGTTTCGATGTCGTGACGTAGAGGGATGCAATTCCGTTACTAACTCAAAATTTTTAATCTAAACGATAACATTTTGATAAAATTCCGATGACGTTATTATAATCGCTTGCATATGCAATTATAGCACCGAAAGCCGAGTTAAGTGCAAATCGTACAATATTTGTATTTAATTTGGCCCACTATCGATTTTAACCAAAAAAACAACACGAGTTGTCACTCGTATAGGGGCTACTCGACCGAGTACGTAGGCTACTCGATCGAGTAGCACCCAAAAATCTGGACAGTAGCTACGTTAAAAACACACTCGACCGAGTCAGACCATGACTCGATCGAGTGGGTCCTGTAGCCCAGAAATCCGAGAGCTTCAATGTAACATTTGAGCCTCGTCATTTTTTTACGACTTTTAGTCGACACATGTAAAGTCAATCACGTGATCCTATTTTTCAAAACTCATGCATATCACGATACTTAAAACGACTATGATCGACGGTCTCGCACTATTAATTTTGTGTCGACGACTCTTTAGTCGTATCCGACACATAATTAATTTAGACCCCATTTTTTGAGGTGATAAGTCGGGACAAGGCATCGAGGTTCGAGATCGGGTTAGCACCACGTCTAGGTCTCAAACCTCCGTCCTTTGATTAATATGCAATGTAATGCGTAATTAATTAAGGTTCGTCCATCTACACAAATTCACGATCTAGTGTACATTTATCATATGCGGGTCTTTGTCGAGTCGTGTATTTATTTATCGCTCTTCTTATTTTATTCTATTTTATTGCTCGTCGTATTGTGAATTCCGGGTTGTATTCCGCCCGTGTAATTTGTAATTTATTTACGAGTTTTCTATTTTTGATGTTTGCCATTTATTTATTTAAATGAACATCACATACTAAATCACTTTGACGTGAATCAAGATGCATTAAATGACGTAGCAAACCAATAATTCACATGCTTAGCCCGAAAACGCTGTTTGCATATCATTTAATTATTTTCCTAGCGCGCGTACATGAACACGAACGATGTCTTAGTAGAGGCCGCCATTGTGCGGGCGGGGTTGGGTGTCCTTAGTGGGCTTCCCAACACGTACCCTCACCCCTTACTCAGAACCTTGGTTTCCGGATGTCCGAAACCATTGGCGCACGAGAGTCATTTTATATACGAAAACCGGTGTAAACGGTATCGATATAACAATGCAAAGGGACGAGCCCCATAAACTCTGAAATCGAAGTGGACTTACTTTGTGTATAGCCCATGACGACATAGAGTGGGCTCGAATAGTTCCGAATAACCACTAAATTCGGTGGCGACTCCATTTTGACTTAAATTTCGAACCCGAGAACAATCTTACCACGAGATTCATTCGCCTACCCAAACCCGCGCGTGGCCGCGTCAGGGTGGACCTACGTCATCTCCACACCCATGCATTATTGTTATTGTTATATACGGTATATAATATGACATATTACCCGTGTTACGTATTGTAATTATCGTAATGTAATTAGTGATCAGTAGACTTGCGTTATTTATGAAAAGAATTCTTTTTTTTTTTTGAAAGTGAAGATCACTAACATTAATAATAAGTCATCCGGCATCTACAAACGATGTCAAATTGAACCGAATACAAATTTGT
The DNA here is from genome assembly GCA_958450325.1 of Agrostemma githago. Classification (NCBI taxonomy): domain Eukaryota; kingdom Viridiplantae; phylum Streptophyta; class Magnoliopsida; order Caryophyllales; family Caryophyllaceae; genus Agrostemma; species Agrostemma githago. Next base: position 51,589,175 of record OY288258.1, on the reverse strand, counting down.
GAAAAATAAATAAAGAACATCATTGAGACAAAGATCACTATTAGAATAATACGCTTCTGCATAGCCTTCTATATATCGCTGTTTATTGACACAACCTTTCGCGAAGGAATCTATAGATCTGCTGAAATAACCTCCAAGATGGTGAACTTTCTCTATTTTTATAAATAGTAGACTGAGATCTAACCTCAATTGTATCGCCGTACGTAGGGATTTCATTGCTCTCATGATCTTGCACATAATTCTTGAAATCTAAGCCCTATACTAATGTGAAGGATTGAAACCTCGAAATAAAGGAAAAAACCTTCAAAAAAAAGGACGAAACAACTCTCATAAAAGAGAGACTTTTATTGAATAAGATTTGATAACTAGTAATTGAGATTTAAACAATAAAAATGAAGAAACAACTCTCATAAAAGAGATACTTTTATTGAATAAGATTTGATATCTAGTAATTGAGATTTAAACAATTTTTGGGGCTTACCATCGATTAAGGCCCAAGATCGAGGAGGAAAAGTAGGGTTTTTTGGGGAGAAAGAGGAGGAAAAAAACTAGGGTTTTTTTTTTATATATATTTTTTGTTACATTATCATTTATAAAAAGAAAAAAAAAATTTCACTCAAAAATCCATCTTAGGGTAGAGTTATGAAATCTACTTTTAACCTCATATTTACTCAACCCGGAAATAAATAATAATATTGATAATATTAATTGTAAAATAAATAAATAAAACTTCCTTTAATTATATATGGATGATTGATTGATTGGAAATTTATTTAAATAACACACCGGATAAGTTTAGTTGATTAATACTTCGTATCACAATAGAAAGTCTCTGTGAGACCATTTCACGTACGGTTATTGTGAGCCTCACGGCCTCACCCCATAACTCACTAAAATTTGAACCGGTAAGTCAGTAACCATCATCATGTTAGAGGTCTCACAATAAATTTACGGAATTGCTATTTCATACACGGGTTTTACTTCGTTTTACACATTTTGTCACTTTTATTTCCGTGTTTACCCTTTTCTTTTAAAAAACCTCTCTTTTAAAAAACCACCATTTACCCTAGCAAAATTAATCTACCACTTCATCTTTATCGTAAGCTATTCGACATGGAACGAGTAATTTAGATTTTCTCATTAATTATCTTGTTAATAGTTTAATTATATCATTAATTATCTCGTTAATTAGGGTTTAATAATTACGATATTTCGTTCAAGGTTAGTTCGTATTCCTTGACTATTGAAAGTGCAGACCTGATTAAAGAGACGCTCTTCCCTTCATCTTCCAATCAATGTAATCAAACTTCAATCATTATTAATCCATATGAAAACCTTCATCTTCCAATCAATACACAATTTGAAATGTTTCAGTGAAATGCAATCACAAAGCTTTATATACATTCAATATCCTTCTTCTCCGGTGAGGGAAGGGACAGGGGCCGCCGGCGAGGGGAGGCCGCCAGCGACGGGCCGGTTAAAGGACAGGGGCCGTCGGCGAGGGGAAGGAAGACAGGGTTGCCGCCAGAGAGTAGAAGGGACTGGGTCGCCGGCGACGGGAGGTAATAGGGTTTGCCGTTAATTGATTGTATAGGGTGAAAATGTTGAAAAAAAGGGTTGAATGATTTTTTTGGATTTTACTCTCAAATGGGAGGGACGAATTCGGAAATTGCGTGTACAACGAAGTAAACGGCGTGTATGAAATAGCACGTCTCTAAATTTATTGTGAGATCGTCTCATATGAGTTTTTTGTGATAGGTCGATTACTCTAAGGATTAGTTCTCTATAAATCAAAAGGTGTAGTGATTATTTTCTTTTACAAGATGAATTAGTGGATAGTTTTTGTCAAGTAAATTGAATTTATTAACTTAAATTTATTTATATCTCTAACAATATTTTCTTCCTGGAATATGATCGCTTTCGTCAAGAAGTTGGGATTGCCTCGGTGAGTCGGTCACATGGGTTGAAATCATGGCTCTTAGACGGGGTTTGATCATTGCTAAATACTCCCTCCGTTCCAGTGAATTGTTTGTCTTTGCTTTTGGCACCAAGGAAAAGACAACCAATAATGAGGAAGTGACATGTGAAGTCAAGGGTCAAATTACATATAAAAAACATTCCTAAAATAGAAAGGCAAACGATTCATTGAGACGCCCCAATATGGAATAGGTAAACAATTCATTCGGACGGAGGGAGGAATAGGCAAACAATTCATTGAGACGGAGGGAGTAGAAAGATTTCAAGAAGCTAATAATCCAAACTGATTTTCATGTGGTCGTGCAACTTTTACAGCAAAAAAAACCGATTCTGAGTGCACTCTCATATATGATCAATTTATGCAGGGCGCTGCATTTATAGTTGATAACACTTGGATGGTGACGATAATGCATGTATATCGAGAGGCCAACCGATGTGCTGACTGACTTGCTAAGTTGGGAGTTCGGCAAAGTAATCAATTAACGACCATTGAGCATGAAGATACACCGACAGCTTTGTTTAAGCTAGTTAATCAGGAACTTCCAGGGGTCCTTTGGACCATATCTGTTCCGTCTTTGTGCATTTTAGCTCTAGAAACATGCTTAGGGTCTCGCCCTCTTTGTCTTCCAAAAACAATATTTTTCCTTAAATATTTGTGGTATCGACACCTAAACAAATTCGGTTGAGAAATAACTGCAATTCTTTAAAAGACTTTTGTTTATTACACATTCTCTCCGTTTTATTGTTTACTTTTGATTAAAATAATCCTCGCGAAATGATAAATGATTTTCAATAATTAGAATGACAATCTACGTTTACCTATGGATATTCATCCATCCTAAAGCAAATGGATGGAAAATGAATAATGATTTCTTTTATATACTAGTCGTTTGTCCGCGGGCAGTGCGCGGTAATTTATGTGTAGATATTGTTTCGATTCATATCAAGTAAAAATTTCTTTCAATTGACTAAATGTTGTTGACAAGTTTTTAATTTTTATAGAAATAAATTTTCACATATCTTTTGCTAAATCTTGTCCATTTTTTGCGCAAATTAATTGTTCAATCTCGGAATCGAGTGGACTAATTGACATTTAGCCAAGACCAACTCGTCTATTACTTGGATGATGTAGATGTCCCTACTTGGAGACACTTTTGAGAAATGCAGTGCCAATTTTTTAAAGTTTCGACCATATATATGACAAATAAAATTAAAAAGTATATATAAAGGACGCGATATATGGAGCATAGAATATCGCATCCCATAGATAACTTATTGGATATGATTTTAATTACTACTTCATAGTTGTTAAATTCAAATAAGTACATAAGTACGATTGATTGACTATAAAAATTTGGGATATGGAAATTATTTGTGAGGGAAAATAAATAGAACTTACTATTTATAAGGTTATTTTTTGGTAAAATTTCTTTTTAATATGTATAGAAAATATTCCATATGGGAGTAGGATAGAATATCGATATGATTGCATTAAGGATAAGATATGAATCTTCTTTTACATGGTACTCCCCCGTTCAAGTTCAAGTCCATCGTATTCATTTATTTTTAACGCAAGTTTTAAGAAACGGATTGTTTATTACTCATATTAAAGATATAAATGGGCAAATATTAAGTATTTGTTTAATATTAAATGTAAGACAAGTAGCGACATTTTTGTAAATATATAAGGTTTAAAGTATTTTTTAATATTAAAACAATAAATGAAAACGGGAAACTTGAATTTGAATGACCAAAAGAAGAATATGGATAGCTTGCGTGGACTTGAACGGATGGAGTAGTGGTTACCCCTAAATTAAAATTTAGAAATATTTAATTTAAAAAAAAAATTTAGAAAATAGGAAAATGGAGGTAGTGTAAAGCTACGAAAGGATGGTGAGAAAAACAGCAAAAGCACAAAAAAACTCTACAACATCAATTGTATGAGGTCAATATATACCTCAAATTTTGGCACCAAATTACTACTCCCGTCTCGTTCAGTTGTTATTCTTTGATTTTGGTACAAAGATCAAGAATGGAGGAGGGGGCAATTATAAGATGATAAGTGGATGAAATTGAGTATGAAAGATTAAATTATTTATCAAATACAATCCTAAAATAGAAAGGACAACAGTTACACACCCAAAATAGAAAAATACAATAAATGATCGGCACCCAGAAAAGTAGAAAGGAAAACATATAGATATATATAGAGATCGAGAGTAAAGTAGGGAGTAGAGAGGAGTATATTTTTGCATCATTATTCCAAGATAAATGATTAATGGTGCATGTATATATCATGTATGATGATGAAAGAGAATAGAAGAGAGAAAGACAGAGACAGACCTGGTGGGAAAGGAGCGGAATAATGGTGAGAGAGGAGGAGAAGTTGGTTGAGCTTCGCAAATGTGGACGGCAGTAGTCTTGTTGCCAAACTACCTCTGATCATCTGCTACTACTCACTACTCACTAGTCAGCCAGCTTCTGATAACATACTTTGAAATGGAAAAATCAAAGACATGGCTGGCTGGCTGGACGGACGTGGCCAAAGTTTGTCCATAACATACTTTGAAATTTTGATGTATCCTCTCCTTCAACACAAACGACTTTGAATTTTCGCACCTTCCTCTCTTGGGTGTATCAAAGACGTTTAAGATGTTTAACTAACATTAGTACATTAACACTTTCACCCCAAAAAACTTTCTCTCTCTAGAAAAAATTCTAGAAAGCTAAAGGCACAATTCCTTTTTAATTTAAAAGGAGCAGTTGATTATAGATAGTCAGGGGAGTTTAATCGGATCTTCACTTTTCCTCTCTTGATTTGGGTACTAGTTTAAGAAAAATAGGAGGAAAACAGTAATCAATATACTTTGCAGGTTTCTCTCTCCGCTGTAAGTCCTCATTACTATTTTTCATTCTTTTCTTCTGATTTGGGGCAATCAAATTACACGATTGAGTCAGAATTAGTTAGATTGAGAAGCGGATGGTTTGCATGCAGAGGTATAGAAGTATTAAAAAAGTTTCTGGTACATGCATTGGGGTTTAGGCTTTCCAATCTTCTTTTAAGTTTCTAGATTTCTTGCTGTAGTTTATAAGTTCAGTATGGGTGGATCTCAAAAATATCTTAATCACAATAATCACCTTACTTTATTTAACCCTACTACAAAATTCAAAAATTACAAAACAAAAAAATTCCATATGAATAGAGGGGTGGGTAATAGAGAGGGCGAACATGCTAACGAAGAGGGGTTGAGGAATGTTTCACTCCATAATGGATTTGTGGAGAGAGATGATCGTATGCATTTAAAAAGAAGGAATGCGATTGGTATTAGCTCTTCGAGTAGCTTCTCTAGTGAATTGGAGGGGAGGGTTGGAGGGGTTAGAAGAGTTAGGATGGCTAATGGGTTTGGTGGACCGAGAATTCAGGAACCTGAAGACGATGATGACGTTAGAGATTTCGGGAATATTAGTCCAAGGTTGCATGTTTATCCACAAAGGTTGGGGTGCAACAGGAGGAGGAGAAAATCTACAATGGATGGAGATTACCTAGAGCGGGTCCAATATTTACGCTTAACCCAGATGTACTAGGAGATACTAGGACGTTTTATGGGAAGTGTGTACTAGGGTTTATGGTGGACTACAGAAAGTTTGATGCATTTGAGATTAATAGAGCTGTAGAAACCAAGTGGGTGACTAGGGGACGGGTTACTGTATCCAAAATTAGAGATATCTTTGTCTTTTACTGTCAGAATGAAGATGACAAGAGGGACATCATAACGAAGAGCACAACTTCTTTCTTTGGAGGTCTCATGGTTTTCCGGGAATGGAGAAGGGAGATGGTCCCCAGAACGGTAACGTTTCCTACTGCTTACTTTTGGGTCAGAGTATGTGGTTTACCATTTGAGTTTCTCAATAATGATGTAGGAAGGGTACTGGGGAATGTGTTGGGGGTGGATCCTTGGGTAGAACCTATGGGACCGATTCCTGTGAATGATTTCATTAGAATTAGGGTTAGCATCCGGTTGAACGAGCCTTTGTTACCTAGGTTCTTTTTGGCTTGTGAGGATGAGATTCTTGTTTGGATACAGTTCAAATATGAAGAGGTTTTCAAATATTGTGTAAGATGTGGGAAAGTAGGTCACAAGGTTACTAGGTGTGCTGATACTCCAAGACAAGTTACTACCAAGGTGGATGAAGTGTTGGTGCGGACTGTTATTAAAGGATTTGTAATTTTCCAAACTGAGAGTAATCATACTATGTTCAACCTCGACTTGAGAGCAAATCCTAGGCAAGTAGAATTTGCGACTACTAGGATCGACTTCGCTCATAGAGTTTATGGTGTAGTACCTAATGCTTTACCGGAGGACAGGTTCATTGACTTTGATATTGGTGAGATTAGAGGAGGCAGGATTTTTCCAGGAATGAGGTTTAGGGAGGGGCAACAACCTTTTGTAGGGCCGGTCTGGATGAAAAGAGGATTTAATGTTGAGAATTATTTCAGGCAAGAACGAGGAGTCAGGGATATGGATGTTGATGACCAAGGGGAGGAAGGAAGGCAGGTAGGTGATACAAGAAGAAAATTTGAAATTGAGAGACCACATAGTAGAGGAGGGGTACTAGGGGAAAGAAATCACACTCCTCATGGATTTGAATTTGATGATCCGTACCTCCGTGCCTTGAATTTTAGAGCAAATGTTGATGAAGATGATCCAAACTGGATTATAAGGGAGGAGAATAGAAGAAGATTGGAACCTGATGAACTCAGGGGATTTATGGAAGAAGAAGGGGAAGGCATGGCACAAATTGTTGTGGCGCTAGTAGGGCTCCCAATTAAGGTCCATGAACCTGGCTTTGTAATGGAAGGAAATGTTGTTGCAGAAGAAAATAGAGAAGCAGAAGAGAATATTGAAGAAGATGTGAATTTGGGAGGAAAGGGGAATGAGGCAGGAGGTAATATGGGACAAGAAGGACATGTTATGGAGGAGGAGCAATTGGAGCAAGTGCAAATGGAAGAAGAAGTATTGGGAGGAAATGAAGTTGTTGTTGCTGAAAGAGAAGGGGAGTGGGTTGAGGGCACTGATCCTGACGAGGATTCTGATGAATCCTCTCCAGAAAGGCCTCTCACTCTTAGAGAACCAGACTACTGGAACAAGGTCAGGAGATATCAAAGGGAGGAGGTACTGGATGACATTGAGGTTGAGAAAAATGTAGTTATTTATGAAGGTGAACGTGTATCTGATACTGAAAGAATACAGGAGACTGGGAGGGGAAGTATGCAAATAGAAGAGGGAGACATGAGTCAGAACATTACACTGCTTAATCAAGAGTTACCTTATACTGGGGACTTAGGTGAGAAAAGGAAGAAAGTCTTTCTGAGGAGATAGATGGCACAGTTGGAGGAAGTTATGGGATTATCTATTGAGAGAATTGGGTTTCTTCTTCGGGATCCCAATTTCTTTCCCACTCTGGTACCTTCTAAAACTTGGGAAGATATCATGCAATACGATAAGAAAGGTGCAAGTTCCTCTGCTAAGAGGAAAAGGGAAGTTCGGAACAGGAGATGCTCTTCAGTTGTGTTGCAGGAAAAGGTGGTGATCAAGGATGTTGCTACTAGGAAAAGAAAGACGATTTCAGCACCTATATTAGGTTGGAGGGACTTGGATGTGGATGAAGCAGACAATGGACCAGTTAAAAGGCCCAAGCTCGAGATAAGTAAATCTCCTAAGACTGAAGAAGTAAGGACAGAGGATCAGGAAGCAGGGGAAGAGGATTTATCTGATGTGCAGAAGGCAGGCTTTGCGGGGATTGGGCCTCACCAATCTCCTTCACCTCCATGAAAGGACTCTTTTGGAATTGTCGGGGACTCTCGGATCCGCTTGCACCGACAATTCCTAAAGTTAGAGCGATCCTTAGTAATAATTTGGATTTGGATTTTATTTTTTTAAGTGAAACAAAATGTAAAGTGTCTTTGGTGACCAATTACTGTAGGCCTTTTGGGTTTTCCTTTGTAGAAGGATTCGATGCTGTCGGGTCTAGTGGGGGACTTTTTGTAGGGTGGAAGACTGCTAATGCTTTCACCTCGGTGTATTGTTGTAGGAATTTCATTATTCTCCGGTCGAACATTAGTGGTGCTGTTCCTTGTTACTTGGTTCTTGTTTATGGTGAGTCGGTAGTAGAATTTAGAGGAGGGGTTTGGGAGGAACTAGGGGATTGGTTAGAAGGATTTGAGTACCCTTATGTTCTTCTTGGCGACTTCAACCAAGTAGATTGGATGGAAGATAAGCTCAGTAAATCGAAAAGGAAGATTCAAGGCTTGGAGGAATTTGCACTCTGGAAAATTGATCATCAATTGATAGATGTGTCGTTCAAAGGGCCTTGGTTTACTTGGTGCAATAACAGGCAAGGGGAGGACAGGGTGTACGAAAGATTAGATAAGGCCTATGCTTCAAAAGACTGGCTGATGGATTTCCCCAATTCAGGTGTTCTCCATTATCCAATTCAACTTTCGGATCATGCTCCTATAATTTTCAATTCTAATCTTATCAAAGATGTTAAAAGACGCCCTTATAAATTGGAAGTGTGGTGCTTACAACATGAAGAAACAAGTTCTTTAACTAAGAATTTGTGGGTAAAATATTTCTCTGGTTCAAAATTCTTTGTTCTTATGAGACGATTGGAAGAAGTTAGGAAAGCTCTAATGAGGTGGTCATTAGAAAAGAAAAGATAGTGGAAGAAAAGTTGGACTGAATTTGACAATACTCTAGCTGAGGATTTGGAGAAGATTTTTGAAGGAGGCAATACTGATAGGTATGAAGAGGATCATAAGAGACTTAAAGATTATGCTAAAGCTACTTCTATCTATTGGAAGCAAAGAGCAAAAGTGAAGTGGGGAATGGAAGGAGATATTTGTACCAGATATTTTTTCAACTGTGTCAAAGGAAGGACGGGAAAGAACTTCATTTACAGCATCAAAGATAAGGGAGGGAATTGGATTAGTGACTTCCCTAAAATTGGTGAGGTGTTTCAGGAATACTACAGTAATTTATTTAAGGTGGGTATGCCTTCTGAAAGCTTCGACAATTTCTATGCTGCAAACTCGGGTTTTCTGGAAGCTAATCTTACTAAGATTACTGAAGACGAATTCTCTGCTCTTTCAAAGTCTTTTACTAAAAAGGAGGTCAGAAAGGCTGTGTTTCAGCTAGGAACTATTAAATCACCAGGACCGGATGGGATTCCTGCGGAATTCTTTAAGAATAATTGGAAGATTATTAAGGTAGAGGTGTGTGAGGCGGTTTGTGCTACGCTACATTCCGGTTTTGTTCTTAAGGAGATGAATAAAACTTTCATCACCCTTATCCCGAAGACAGGCTGTCCAGAGAGGGTGGAGCATTTTCGCCCTATCAGTTTGTGTAATGTGATCATGAAGATTATTACAAAATGCATTGTGAATCGTATGAAAGGTGTCATGATGAGGATAGTAGGTGATTTTCAGAATGCTTTTGTTCCAGGAAGATCAATCACTGACAATATCTTGATAGCGGAAGAATGTATTTCAACCATTCGTAAGAGAAAGTCGGGTAAGAAGGGTATGATTGCTTTCAAGGCGGACATGAGTAAGGCCTATGACAGGGTGAACTGGAACTTTCTAAAGGGTGCGCTTTTGTGCATTGGCCTCCCTGATGGTCTGGTCCAAATAATTATGAACTGTGTTACCACAGTGACTTACTCCATTCTTCTGAATGGAGAACCTCTTCACTTCTTCAGGCCTACTTGTGGACTACGCCAGGGTGATCCGCTTTCACCTTATCTTTTTGTCCTCTGCTCTGAAGTTCTGTCCAGAAACCTTAGATTCTCTTCGGGGAAAGAACGCATTGCAGGAATATGTGTTGCCAGGAGAGCTCCGGAGATTAATCATTTGCTTTTTGCGGATGACTCTATTCTTTATTAAAGGAGACTGGGAAAATATTTCTAAATTTTATAAGCTCTTGCAAAGGTATTGTGGATTATCTGGTCAGTTGGTTAATCGAGGCAAGTCTTCCATGATTTTCAGTCCTAATACTACTTTACAAATTATACAAAGATCTCTACTACTGTTTGATGTGAAGCCATGTGACGATTTGGGGACTTATCTTGGTATTCCTTCTATTGGCTGTCTTTCTGGTAGGAAGATTAATGAGCTTATTGTGGAAAAGGTTCGTAATAGAATCAGTTCTTGGAATGGGACATTTCTTTCGACTGCAGGAAGGTTGACTTTGATACAATCTGTTCTTGCTAACCTTTCAAGTTTCTTTCTATCGGTTTTCAAAATTCCGATAAGTGTGGCCAAAAAAGTGAACTCTTTGTTGGCACATTTCTGGTGGGCGGGTAAGAAAACAGGTCGTACAATTCATTGGAGGGCTTTTAATTTTTTATCTCTTCGGAAGGAAGAAGGAGGTCTGGGTATTCGGAATACAGCGCACATCAATCAGTCTCTTTTGGCAAAAAATGCTTGGAAAATTTTGTGTGAAGAGGATAGGTTTGTATGCAGGTTTTTCAGTAGTATTTATGGACAACTGAAGGAATGGATGATCTATGGAGATTCCTATAAAAAGAGAGCAAAATCTAACAGCTGGAAAGGGATCTTATGGGGAAGCAGAATCATTCACAAAGGTGCCTCGTGGAGATTAGGAAACACAAGTTCTTTCACTCATGCCAACATCAACTTTTTTCAGGATAGGTGGGTGAATGGTGGAATTCCAATGATGAAAACGGGTATAGACATGACATCCACTGAGGCCGGTTTTTCTGAGTTGACTTTTCATGATTTTATCTCGGGAGATGGATCTTGGGATCACAGCAAACTTGCTACGGTTTTTGATGAAGATTGGTGTAGTAGAATTTTGGCAATTCCTATTCCACGTTCCAATGTCCCTTGTTCCTTGATCTGGAATAAAACTCTGGATGGAAAATATAATGCAAAAAGTGGTTATAAAGAAGTGTGCAAAGAAGATGGTGGATTACACAAGAGTATTATGCGAAATAAGAGAGTATTGAGATTGTTCCCAAATTTCTTTAGGAAAGTGTTATGGAATACTCCGGGACCTCAGAAATGGAAAGTTTTTATTTGGAAATTATTAACTAGCTCTCTTCCACTTGGAGCGGAAAGGGCTAAGAGGGGAATGGAAGAATTCAATGGTTGTGTTCTGTGCCTTAATATGGTTCCTGGGAGCGACTCTGCGGAGGTTGAAACTTCTTGTCATCTCTTCAGAGATTGTCCATTTTCCTGTAGGATTTGGGCTTCCTGTCCTGTGGGTATTAGGGTAGAATCTTCGACGTACGGGGTTGGGATCAACGAATGGATTATTGGCTGGATTCAGTTTCTCCTAAAGCAAGAGGATGATTTCCAAGGATATTTCACCTTTCTTAGTACTTTGTATTCTATTTGGATGTTCAGAAATGGGATTACTTTCAAAGAATGGAATAATTCCTGGATGGGATTCTGGAAGAGATATGAAGGACTTCTGTCAAATATGGAGATGCTTAGGAAGGAATTTGTAGAAATACAGGGAAAGAAGATTCTGGAGGAGAAAGAGAATGGGGTAGGAAAAGAGAAGTTTGATTTGGATAGTGAGGTTTGCAAGAGAATGAAGATAAAAAAGTCCAAGGATTGTTGGGTTATTCGAGGGGTAAAGATCTGTCGGGATAGTGAGTTGATCACCTTCCAGGTGGATGCAAGCTGGAAATCTGTTAATAATGCAGCGATGGGATGGGTGTGCTTTAACAATGACAATATACTCCTCGGGAAGCATCAAGCTTTCTTTTTGGCTGAATCTCCTCTTCAAGCGGAGGCTCGCGCTATTCTAGGAGCTATTAGAGGTGCAAGATCAAAAAGATTTCTTCATGTCAGGATGAAAACAGACTGCCTTCATCTGGTTTGGCAGCTGACAGGAGCTGAAAAAATCCACTTCGAGATCGATGCTATCATCAAGGATATTTTGTTTGAATGTGTATCGTTTCATTGTATTGCTTTTACTTATATTCCTAGATCACTTAATACCATAGCACACAAACTAGCTTCAAGTGCGTTAATTGGTAGGTGATCTGGATACTGTTATAGAACTTTGGCAAAAAAAAAAAAAAAAAAAAAAAGATGTTTAACTAACAAATACTCTCTCCGTCACAATAATTTGTTTACCTTTGATTAAAATAGTCCTCTTAAGAATATAAAAAATAAACAAATTACTATGACAGAAAGAGTATACGGTTTTGAGCATTTACTCCGCATTTAATTATTTAATAATTTAAAGCTGTGAATTTTCAAACACCTCTAGAACAATTCTATTGACCAAATCTACAAGTCGAGAATGTTAATTTATTGCTAGTCAAATCTATCTTTTAAATCTGTTTACGTCAATATTAGTCTGTTGTTACCAAACAAGACATATACTTGTATGTAACGAAGACGTTTTGATACTAAACATCACTCATATCCGACAATAAGTTGCCACCATACGTACTCGTGTTGTTTATGTTGCACTGTGGCTAACATCCCAACAAAAAATCTATGTACACAAGGCTCCGATCGATGTCCACATCAATCTACAAATCAGGCACTGCTCTCAACTGTCAATTGTACAAACAACCAATTCAATAATACCTATCAAGACAAAAAAAAAACGTATAGCCCAGAGTTTTACAAGCTCAAACAGAACAAAAGAAATCTCACTTATAACATCGACAACCCCCTCCACCTATATTATTTGTTTATCTTTAATTAAAATATACTCGTATCTTACAATGGACAAAAAAGCAAAGGTAAACAAATAACTAGGGGACGTTGGGAATATACTGCAACTTTACAAGGAAGCCGAAAAGCTGATTCTAGTCAGATGTCATCATGATGCAACTCTACCTCTTTGGTTCATTAAAAGTCTTCCCCTCGAAGAACTCGCCCAGCATCCTTTCCAAATCTTCTGGAGTGTATCTGATGTATTTCTGAGCATTCTTCCCACTCTCCACCAAATTCCTAATGCAATGTATCAAAATTATGACGACAATCACTAGTTACAAGGCTATATAATCGCCTTTAGGTAACAAATCAAACTTAGAAACGACACAATCAAATTAAGTACTGTATTTGATCGCCTCTAGACTATGAAAGTTTCCCCCAACTGATCCAAGTCAATGTCAACTATTTTAAATCCCTTTTGCAAAGACTAAGACAAAAAGTGAACCAACATAAATAGACTTTCAGACACGAGTTTAAATTTAGAAACATGACACTGCACCTCAACCTAGTTATATAAACGTTAACAACACCTCGACTGCATTCTGAGAAGATATCACCGCATGACTAACACGACTACCGGGATCACGCCGAGACGACCAAATCTAAGATCAGAATTAAGTTTTAACAGCATGCCCCTGCCTATCACTAAAAGTGAGGTGAGCCAAGGGACTTCAATTTGTATGTAAGAAATGCGAGACTGCCAGGGAGAATACCCTCATGGCTTGTTTGTGAACTAGGAATTTGAATTGAATTCCGGATTTGAGATGATTAAAGTGTTTGGGAAAACCGAGAATTTGGATTTGGATTTGAGATGAATTTCATACCAATTCCAACCTGGTTTAAATTTGACTTTCTCAAATGACTACCCCATGGTAGCCATTTCAATTCCGTCACTATTCGTTTTTTTTTCCGCATAAATCTAGTCGGAATATATTTTTTTTTTTATTAATTTTTGTCCCTAATTGAAAATATACATTTTCATCATGGAAAAAAATTTAAAAATTAATTTTTTTTGACCTCGACCCGGCTCCGCCCCGCCCAATTCCAATTCCAATCCATGGATACCCAAACAACATTTTGGAATTGGAAATAGAATTGAATGTCAATAATTCAATATCTAGAATTAGATTCATGAAAATGAAAATAATTCCATGTTTCCAAACGCTCTCTCACTGATTTTGACATATGTGATTTAGATAGGCACCTATCTAATCCTCTAGTGGCTTTGGAAAAGGGCCTTGCTTTGAGTATACTACCAGAGTACCAGCTCAACTACATAGTAGCATAAATAGGGAAGTGAAAAGCGAAGATTTCGAAGGAAAAAAGTGAATACCCGAAACGTTTGATGAATGATCTATAAGCAGGAAGCAATACTTCGGCTACTGCTAGTCTTAAAGACTCGCGCAACTCAGTGTCAGGCACAGTCCACTGCGATTGTCTTTGGTGAAGCTCTTCAAATTGCACGTTAAATGTCTTTAGCCTATAACCAAAACTATGTTCAGTAGAATATATCAATAAAAGATACTATAATTATTGTACAAGAAACACTGAATCCAACCTATCCTTGATCAATGCTCTTGAGGCTCCACTGCTATTTCCTCCATCAGCGGGAGCACCACTGCTTCCTCCTCCACCAGATGACGTCAAACCCTGGGCAGAGAGAGATTGCAAAATCTACACACAACAACAGTCACTTAGGTCAAAAAGAAACTTAAAGAGCAAAAATCGCATATAAAAGACGATATGAGAATGAGAAAATAGAGAACAATCCTAGAAAGACCGGAAGATAAAAATAAGAAAAGTGAGACCAGAGCCTAACATTTAATTTAAACAAATACGGTGAAAATAATACAAAATCAATCGCAATAGTTCATATGAATTGCAATGTTCACACCCCCACATGATGCTACCATAAGCTCTTACACCAGCACTTCCTTAAATCCAGAACAGACCGATCATGAGATCAAGTCTCTAGAATACCATGGTCAGAGTGCAACTGACATAATATCAAACATCAGTGGATACTCGACGCATCAAAGGTTTTTTCAGCTTTCTGTGCTCACATTTTATGGCATGAAGAGCTCCAGAAATAGCGGATATGTGGCTAGTACGACCGATACATAAAATGCTTGTTGATAGTTTGCCTATAGAATGTCAATAAAGAAAATACTAGACCAATACGATTACGATCCATATAAAAACAAACAGCCATAAACAACATTGGATGTATCGAGCAAAACTATGAATCCAGGCTCTGTAAGAGTTACAGATGCGGTGAATATTGCAATTTAATACCATGGATGCTGGTGCTTGCTTGCTTGGAGAGGTATTAATCTAAGAGGAAAAGCATTCATAATAAAAAAGAAAAACTTCAAAATACTGTCTAACTAGTACGGAGTAGTACTTATATCAAACTACAACCTACGGAGAAAAATGGAAGAAGAAAAAACCCAGTAAAGCAACTACCTTTCAAGGCACTTTGTAATTTTGTATTCATTCTTCTACCTAAATAACTATTCTGGCCCTTTAAAAACCTTCCTCTATATCTCTGAGAGATTTCATATTTTTTTTATACGAGAAATACAGAACGCATATCAGATATCAAAACATTTTTTAATATTCGTTTTTTGCAATCATTAATGATTGTATTATATCCATCAACGAGGTGCAGAGGAAAGAACAGAAAGAAATATATGGTATTGTTAATACGCATTTGTATTTCATACATATGCGAGTACGGAACCTTTCAAAGATTCAAAGAGCATCATATTGTGGTTGACCTTTGTTGCTCCAAATTTCATTTTGTTTATTCCTTTTTATCCCTCTTACTTTGATTACCTCTTATTCCTGTCCTGCCTTTTACTACTTCAATATCAAGTAAGAAAAGGAACATATTCAATGAGTCTCATATCTGTTGCGTATTCACTGTCATTGACTAGCTACTCAGACACGACACGTGTCAGACACGTGCCGGAGTGTCAGACACGTAACTTCAAAAAATTTTAAATATGTGGACAGTCAACGAAACATCTTGACCAACAAAGTGGACACGACAAGACACATCACTCTTTACAAAAGTTATGAAAGTTTGAAACTATAAATTTAGAAAATTGAACAAATTCACAAAAAAAGAGATAAAATTCACGTGAATGTTACCCACTAATTACGCCCACCTGGAGTCATCTTTTTATCTCCCTCTCTTTAACATGTTCGATGTGTCTGTGCCGTGTCCAAATCTGGCGTGTCGGCCACGTGTCGTGTCTACCGCGTGTCATGTCGGACACGAGACACGCCTTGAATCAGGCATGTCTGAGTAACACAATTAATTTACTTGTATTGATGTGGCTGAGGCCCAAACTTCTCACTTTAATGTCAACCTTCTATTTCTCATTCCCATATATTGTCAAGTAAACGTAAGAGCTACTACTTAATATGGTCTATAACGGGGTTTATACTAGTGTCGTTTAAATGACATTAGTGATATACTTTTTCACTCACACATTCTACAGAGGTTTTGAGATATAGAGAACAGTAACTTTAAAATGAACTAATAAATCTAAAAACCCCTAACACGTGGATGGAGATGTTTTTGTGAAGAAGAAAATAAACCTGATTTAAGTATGAAAGAGAGAGAACGAGTGCGGGGAAAGATTGTGTATGTATCTAGATGAAGGTAAAGCCTTATGCTTGATTTTAGTTGAACCCTATTTTTGTTACCTTATAAGCTTGATTAAAAGCTTCTCTTCCAAAAACAAAATCCATATCTGATAGAAATACAAGGGGTTTTATTTCATAGGAATAGGAATGGAAATTTATATTTGATGTTTTGATATTGAAGAGAAGAGGGAAACGCTTAGGGTGTTTGCAATTGGGTGTAGCTGCGCATAAGATTGGGTAGGAAAAGGAGTAAAATGTTGATTTAAAAAAAAAAAAAAAAACTGGTCGAAAATGGCACTTACATAGGCGAATGAATACAGATCCCCTTAAAAAGTATACTTATTAGTTATCACCTATGTTTAAAGTTTAACAGCAACATTCACAGCAAGACCTTACCTTAGCCCAAGCGATTCTTTTATACTGATTTGCATGTTGCTGAACAACTCTTCTGTGCCTTTGAACCCAATCATCACCCAATAGATCTTTTGCTTCAGATCTGGAATGACAATTCATTGCAAGTGGAAACCAAATCATCTTAAGATAATACAAGAAAGAAAATATTAGACACGGATGAATCATAACAATGAGAGTATACCTTCGCACTGATCTAACGATATAGTGAATATTATTCATCAAAAACAAGTGAGTTAAAGCAGGGTCTCTGTATTGTTTGGACTTCCCATCAAGATTGGTCTGAAGAGCCTGCATTATCCTCATAGTCACACTTGCAAGCTGGGAATTTGCATCTTGTGACTGCTCAAACTCCTGGAAGAGTTGCTTCAAGGTTGATTGATAGCTGTGTAAATAGTCCAGAATAAAAAATTAAGAAACGTGTCTGATAGAAAAAAGGTACTCAGCCACAACCCCAGGTCCCACTCCCCAGTATGGTCAGTGAACATCATTTCAGAAGTACCTTGATGATATTCAAATGACTACACCTTGCTTATAGATTTACCAAATCTTCAGTAAGGGTAAATGTGTTACAGATAATTTATTTTGGGGAAAAAGAAAAGAAAAAAAATCGTGCTTGATATTGTAAGCTACAGAATGGACACCCAAATTTAGGGTTAGGGTCAAGATTGTGGCCACTTTCACCCAAAATGAGATAAAAGTATCTAAAATTAATATCTAAAGAATATAAAATAAAATATAATAACAAGAGCACAATATTACTCAAATCTAAGCCTAGTACGTCGTAGATATGATTAATAAAGATATTGTATGAATTGAATGTAAAATATGATATAATACTTCATTTATTATTAATACAGCAATAACATTGTCCTAGTGCCACACGGGTTCCTGAAAACTAGAGAAGTGTATTGAATAACGGCTACTACACAATAAATTATAGTAGAATAGAGAGATTATTTATACTACCTCCGTCCCAAAAAGATTGGGACATCTCCTCATTATATCTGAATAGTATTTTAATGAAACGGGGCAATCTTAATGGGATGGAGGGAGTATTAATGGTAAGGGGGAAAAAAGTGAGAAGATATTTCTGAAGAGTAGTCTAAACCAAACATGCATTTATCTGACCTCATTCTTGACAAGAAAATACCACATATTTAGACCTGACCGTTATTGACCCAACTTGAATCCAAGTTGCCAAACATGTTCGGTAATTCTAGCAGAATGTCTTTCTCAAAGGTTTAAATATATAATCTCTTCACAAAAACGCAATGCATTAATAAAATGTAATAAAAGAACAAAAAGTGGAGGATGATCATTACTCAAACAGAAACTTCACGTAATTGATGACATAGCTCGTCAGGGGATGGACAGTTCCATCAGCTACAGCCGTTTTTGTTGCATCCTTTTCAACAGCTTCTTCAAAATCACCAAAGGTTTCTTGGGCAGTTTGTGCAAGTCGCTTTGTAAGACCGAATGCAGCTTCTCGCATATCTGTGCAAGCTTTTCCTCCAAAAAGTAAATCAATCTGCACATTTATACGAGGCAAAACCTTCAAAGTTTCTTCTAGCAACACACAAAAATACCATTTATACAGTAATCGCATTATTTCCTACGGTATACATAACATGACAAATACAGCGTTAGCCGCATCCAACAAATATCAGGATTTCAAAATGAACTTTCAGCTGACAATGAGAAGAGTTGAATGCTTTAATAGTTTATGAACTCCGCTGTCCATACATATCTTTACCAGCTTATCTGTTCAATGTGACACTTGTCAAAGGAAATGATTCAAATACATACTACTAAAAGTAAGATAGTATTTTTACTTTTCGTTACGCTCGTGCGAAAAATGACCTCTTTGTATAACCTTGCAAACCATACACATTCAAACAATAACCTTCTGGGTGACTGACAGTTGATTGATCCAATAAAAGAGACAAGTAGAATACTGTTAATTTTTTCAGTCTATTATTCAAGTCATAAGCACTCATGTCCTTGATTTATAGGAAGATTTTTGTGCCAATAATGTGCACTTTATATATAGCAATCTGTAAATTGACTTCTAAATAGTCAGTCATACATAGCATTTACGTGGAAGAAAAAACTAAGAGCTAGGCAGTTCATGTAACACATGCTATTAGGATCCCTCTAAAACAGTAATTCTAAGCAGTAAAAATGCAAGTATTACAGCCATGATGTACAGTATTTGACAATAGGCAATGCAATGCTTTTACTCAAGAGTAATTCTTCTATAAGACTGTCCTATAGCACAAGACATGCCCAACCCAACTAAAAGTGGGAGTTACTAATTAAACAAGGAAGTTATCAAATGAAACAATTTCTTTTCTATTCTTTGTTGAGCCAAGTGCTTAAATTGGTTTGGTCTTACGGTATAATAAAATTGTGTTACCGAATCTCAATAGGTTGGGGTCGGGATGATTCCATCACCTATAGATACTCGGGCAATACAAGAATTGGAGACAAGCAAATGTCACAAAGCACAATCAAATCAATAGTTCTCTTGAATGATAAATATCTAATCCACATTTCCCTTTCCTCATCCAACCAACCCTTAAATCAACTAACAGAAAGCAGCCATAGCAAAGTGCACACGTAATTGAACTTTTGGCCTCAGATAGCCCAAATATTCTATGGTTTGGCTGAAACATGAGAACAGCAATGACTAAACAAATCCTCCTACCTCAGAATGTAGTTCACGCATTATTTCATACATGTCAAGCAACACAAAGAGCTTCTCTGGGGACCTCTTGCTTTTGGCTATTGCATCTCCAAAACTAAGCAATAGTTCAACACTGCTTGATGTAACATCAGCGAAAGATTGATCCCTTAGAGAATCAATGCCTTCATACATCTGATCACATACTTTTCTCTCAGCAGCAAAAAGAAGTTTGACCTGTGAAGGAGTAAAGAGGTTATTATTACACATAAATGATGTGACTTACACAGTAATCCAGAAAGAAATCCTTACAGCAATCCGCATGAAATGGATCCAGTTCCCAATCTTAGCTT
Source organism: Agrostemma githago (assembly GCA_958450325.1). NCBI lineage: Eukaryota > Viridiplantae > Streptophyta > Magnoliopsida > Caryophyllales > Caryophyllaceae > Agrostemma > Agrostemma githago. The sequence goes on along the minus strand of OY288258.1, from coordinate 51,569,326 downwards.
CAAGCACTTCCCACTGCATTCTTTGAACATCTTCCTTACTAAGCTTTTCTACTCCTAGTTTGCGCAAGCTTTGTTCAAGAACTGAAGAACGTGTATCCCTGGGGAGAAATCTAACAATTAGTTTCCAATATACTTGTTATGGAACCTTAAGGTGATGGTTGGAGGCCCACAATTGTTTACATACTCTTACAATACTCTCTCCGTTCCATATGATTCTTTATGTTTGTTTTTTCACACTTTCCAATGCACGTTTTCTTTTATCCATATTTTTAGTTACATATTTCGAAAAATTATAAAAATTCGATATTTATAACGCACTCGATTAGACAATTTAAATAAGATCTCACATGACTATATTTTATCTTATATATTAGAAGTTATATCGACAATTTCCCTCACCTATCAATAGTTTTCAAAAAGTAAACGTAAAGAACCTATTGGAACGGAGGAAGTATTGGTCAAGCACTCCAAGTTCTATATTAAACGGATACTAATAATGGTGTCTATGAATTATTGTATTATATTATCATGTACGGTATATACTAGACTACTACCTCATACATACTATAGTTTCAAATCCATAAGCATCATTAAGTTATTTGCTATGGAGTATATGTCGAAATAAGTAATTCATGGAAATCTTAATAACCCAATATGTAAAGAAAAGGAAAAATTCAACTTGGCATCCTAATAATGGGCCGTTTGGGCTAATTCCACTGTGGTGCTCTAAGGTTTCACTAATTCTACTTCGGTGGTCTGAGATTTCAACAATTTCTACCACCAAAAAGACCACAAAAATCATGGCATGGGGTCACTAAAATACCACCAAAAATCTGAAGTCTACAGTCCCTTAATTTTAAGGCACTCAACAGACAGAGAATCTAAATAAAGGGTTCAAAGTTCAAACTGTGATTGAGACAATGAATACTCCCTCCTCTCCACTCAATTCTATGCATTTAGTTTGTGAACAAAGTTTCAAGTAAATTAGTTACTTCGTATTACTGCTTCCACTTTTACCATCAACTTTATCATCTCCCTCATTATCAACCCAACACTCAACCATGGCAATCATAAAGGCCAGCGACGGCGATGAAAAATATGTAGGACAATACACCGGAGAGATGGCCAGAGATGGCCAGAGATGGCCTTTCCTTTAAAGTTAGGGTTGTGTGGTGGGTGGTTTGGTGGTGGATGTGGTTGATGAAAATCAGTGGTTTTGGCATAGTAGTATGAATTGGGTGGCTGGGAGAGAGGAGCCTATGAGGAAAAAGAGGAAAATTTCTAACTATAGAAGTTAATATGTGCCAAATAAGGCAGAGTTGAATGAGATGGCCCATAAAAGACATGTTCTAGAATTTGCAGAGGGTTTATTTTTTTTTTTTAACACCTCACCAATAAAACCCAGAAGCACCGGAACATTCCCAAATTGATCTCCCTTGACATAAACAAATGATTTTGAAGTTTAAAGCTCCTGTTAATATAGTAAATGGCTAAAAGGTAGTAGTACTTAAGATTTAAGAACAATTTGTCTATCTGAACCAATACCGAGACCATTATTTAGCAATGTAAACACATTTTCCTGAGTACTTGAATGAAACTCACAAACTTTTCCTTTGGTCTACACAAACTAAGTGATGATATGATGAGGCCATTGGACTATGGGAGAACAAAAATATGACAATTGCAAAGAACGATGGCCATTATTGAGCTAAACATCAGCTCATGGATATCATTTTTCTGAGTTCTGGAATGATGCTTGAACCTTTTCCCTTTGATTTACAAGAACTTGATCACAAAATGATGATGCCAGTGGACTATCAAAGAGCAGGAAAGAGGTTTCAGAAAGAAAAAGATGGCCAGTCATATTGAACTAAACATTAGACTACACAAGCATGGATGGCAGAAAACTATGGATGAATAAATACTTCCTCCTTCCTATCTGCTTCCCACTTACAGTTTTCGTCCATCTTTCTATCTTCTTCCCATTCCAATTATTTCCACTTTGGTCCGTCTTTTCTACAATACTACGCTCACTTTTTACTTATATTTAAAACACTTGCCAACCCATTTACACTGATCATTTTATATTTGGCCCACTTACCATACTACCCATTTACTTGTATTTCACAATTTTATATTGCTACCAAAAAAACCTTGTACCCATTTCCAATGGGTAGAACAATAAAAGAAAGAGGAAGTAATAGATTCTGTAATATTGTTCCGAGTTCCTCTGCATCATCTGTTTATTGTTTATTTTTGTGTAGGAGCTGACAGTGGAAAAAATTCGTTTTCAAGATAAGTTCATTTGCCATAATCTCATGCCTTCAAAAAAGTGTAATTCTAGGATTTCTTCATAGGGGGCGTGATACCTATAAACAGAACATGAAAAAAAAAAAAAAAAAAAAAAAACTATAAAATGTTGCCGTTAAAAGTGTACTTTTGGAATTAAGTGAACATTACGCTCTTGTCTTATTTTCTCATTACTGTTATCATATGTTAATACGCAAGTATTGAGCTTGACATTTAGCTCATTTTATCATATGATTAAAGAAAGAAAATATCAAAAATAAAGGATAGTAAATATGAAAATTATGTCTGAAGCATTGATGAAAGAGATTTGTTCTACTTTGTTTGATTAATTTGGATAATAGAAAGAGAAATATAAGACGATATTATGATAGTTAGAAAAAAAAAATATATAAGAGTGCTATTTATATGGATTCATCGACATTTAATAGAACAATGTTTGACTAGTACAGATACTATTAAATCAAAAAAGAAAGGCTTTAGTATCAAAAAGTAAATCCAAAAGGTTAAAATTTACAAAAAGAGGAATTGAACTTAGACCTAATGGATAAGAGAGTTTAACTAGAGCATTTAACCACTAGGACACCATCAATTCAATGACTACTATTGACACTCAATCTAGGAAAGTTGACAGAAATCTGGTCTCTCCTAACAAAAAACATGGGTACGCATCTGTACCTGTAAATTTTGAGTACTTGCTGATGATGTCCTGCTTGCACCATTTGTTGAGCTAAATTATGCAACAACGGAAGTATTCTAGGAGGTATCAAAGCTGGGGGAGTGTAAACTGCATTCTCTGAGCTTTTAGAGTCACCATGGCTCTTGGAACCAAGATCAGCGTGGTCTCCATGTGAATCGGGTGAGGGACGCATTGAGTTTGGGAGGCATTCAAAAAGGCGATCTGGTTCAACAGGCTTACTGATAAAGCCCCAAAAAACAGGAATACAAAATGAATGAAATGTTGGACAGAGCTATAGATGCATTGACCTCTCAAGCGCTAATGAATTTTGTCTTATACATTAAATGGAAATAAATTTGAAGATAGAGTAAGTGAAGATACAAACTCTCCTGTTTCATTTTAAAACTACTGCTTACTACATCAACATACCTGTACAATGATAACAATTGTTTAAATTCCTCCTCGAGCTTAAGCACTGCCTTAGATAGCAAACTGTTTACATGGTTGACCACCCCTTCACTGTTCCTGAACCCTTTACAGCCAACAAAAAAACGAATGATGTTTCTAAGCTGATCGATAGCTTCTAAGTAGCTCTCCAAATCTTCATGTGGTCCTTTCAATACTTTGGCCTCAGCCTGAAGAATGCAAATAAGAATATTCAGACACCAGACAAAAGCTTATTATTGATCATAACGATAAAAAAAATTGTTTTTTGGGTAGGGGTAGGGGAGCATGTATCCTTAATACATGAAACTGGCAAGACATGTGCAAAATAAAATGTCACTTTTTGGTGTGATTTAAGAGAACATAAAAAATTTATCCTTAATACATGAGTCCTTGGAAAATAAAATGTCACTTTGTTGTATGATTAACCTCCTCGGCACAAGGAAAAGGCAAATGAGTTCTATATACTCCTTCTCATCCAATCCACGAGTAACGTGGAGTTGGACAAGTTTTAAGAAATTGGTTAAAAGATAAGGGTATTATTGGTAAATCACAAGGTCTAGAGGTCTCCCAAATTAAAGTGGGTGAAAAGAAATTAATAGAACATAAACGGACCTCAACCATCACCTTAAGGTTTTGGTTGAATTGCTTTCGTAACATGATATCAGAGCCAGAGGTCAGGTCACGAGTTTGGACCCTGGCAGCCCCCAATATCTCGAACTCTCAAGTGGAATCTTAGCCCATGGTACTTTGGAGCCTGTGCACTCTAACCACTCTTCAAGCCCTATGGACATTCGAGTGAGGGGGCATAATAGAATATAAACAGACCTCAACCATCACCTTAAGATTTTGGTTGAATTGCTTTCGTAACAAAAATGTTCTTTGTTGTAAATAAAGGGAGAGTGCGAGTTGGTAAAGTTTTTTGCCAAAAAAGAATAGGTAATTTGAATTGGATAGTTCATTTATGGCAAGTGTTGCCATTGAAATGGATTAGGAGTATAAGAATAAGTAATGATGAATTGCACTTTTCATTCTCGTTTCTCAAATAGATACAGTTTACAATATATTGGTGGGGACAACAATATCCATAGGATAGTTTCAAGAAGGTTATAATTAAATCAAACATTGGAACAAATGTGTAAGGACTCATCGCCTAATCATGAATAATCCAGAATGTAGTTTCATGAATGTTTTAGTATAAAGAGAACATTAAGATGAAATATAGAACCCTTATTTCTCCCACTAACTTGAGTTTCCACTGACTTAGCATCAATGCAAGTAAGTTGGACATCGTAAATGAAACTACACCTTCACTTTTACATTGGTATTTGGTAGGATAGAATTCAAGGTGCTGACAACAACCACAGGGCAGGGAGGAGGGAAGGTGTCTTGTGGTTTTGTAAGGAAGATCAAGCAGAGCATTGTGGGGAAATGCAGAAGTAAATTACAAAAACAGAGCTTGAGTTTGTTATCTCTTGTATGTTAATAGGACTTTTGTATAGGGTATAGGAAACCTTAAGGGGAATGTGTTTTTAGTATGAGTTTGGAATAGGGAGGTCTCAAATGGCACCACAAAGTTGTGCATGATATATTGCTTTGTCGTATATCTGTATCTCAGGTTCTCACTTTGCTCATTTAACTCCTGTTTCCCATCCTTTTTTCTTAATTTTGTTTCTTATATTTTGTTTCTTTTTTTCTCACAATGAAATTGCAATGGCAAGGTCACTCTGCACGTAAGGCAAAAGTATTACATAAAAGTTTCAACAAAAACAAGGAGAATTCATCCAATGAGATATTGACATCCAGGTCCAAAGTAGGCAAAGAGATAAAACTGTATGGAAAATATTCAATTAGACGTTTCTCAAAACCATAAAGCTCCTTTTAATGAGCTTTCCTGTTACATCAATGAAGGGAAAATTTTCAGAAGTAATGTTTAATTATTTTGTATCACCTAGCATATCCTTAAGAGCTTGATCATACGTGGAAGAGTAATTTTCTTCAGAAAATGCCAACTGAAATGTCTTTTTGACTATGTCGTAGTTTACACCAAGTGGTACATGATTCTCTGGCACGATCTCACTCATTATCGAACAAGTCATGTATGGGTTGCCACTTGGCTAAACCTTCTTGAACAGCAAGCGGCAGTTTGTAGGTAATGCAATCACCTACGATAAATCTATCCAAGAGCTCTTAAAAACAATAATAGATATTTAAAGTTCGTTTGCTTCATTTTCAGATTTTTTTTTTTTTTTTTTTTTGTTTTTCTGTAACTTGGGTGTTGTAAGCTTTTAAAATTTATTATTAACACTTTCAACTTAATTTTGCATTTGAAACTGTATTTTTATTATTATTCTTTCATTGTTCGCCTTCCTTTTTATTTTTATTTGTTTTTGGGTGCTTCCTCACATATTGATTAACGTTAGCCAACCACGAGTCTTTTTGGGATTAAGGCTCTGATGTTGTTGTTCTTGTTGCGTGATTTTCACAAGTTTAGTGAAAGCGTCTAGCCTATGTTACACTCCCAACGTAAAAAACAGTCCAAACAACCATTTTCTAGGTTGGATGAGCCTATAGGATTGCTTAGATGATGGAAGGAAGTCTCAGTAGTGAGTCTACACACTCCTGCTCTTCAGGTGAAAGAAAGGGCCAAGAGTTTGACTCATTTTGACTTGCATTGAGATAGAGTAGAGAATTTGGTTCTTAGAAGATCAAAGAAATGGAGGGAATGAAGAAACAGGAAATGGCTAGCAAAGGCTCAATAAGAGGCACAGATTATTGGGAAAGTGAGGAGAAACAAGGATGTAATTAGCCATAGTGATAGTGTCATTTCTTAACTACCAGTAATGGAATGTGATTTAGCCACTTATGAAGGATTGGGGGGGGGGGGGGAGGGTTGGAGGAAAGGGAAAGAGAGTGAAATCTTCTTATTCTCTAACTTGGTGTTTGTTTGATGCGTTCTTCCTTACCCTTTACCCATTTTTAAGTTTAGGATTTCCCTTTTTCCTCCAAATTGATTGCCAACACGGCTATACCGCTTAAGCTTTCCAAACCTTTTCCCTACCACTAAAATCCACCATCATCAACACCACACACCTCAGTGACAACCCGTATTGTCAGACCCCGTTGAGCCTCCTACCCTGCGATGGGTGTTGGTAGCAGGAGATAGAGATGGATATTAGTGATTGTTGGATTCCAGTGGTGCTTGGCATTCTCTATGAAGTTCAAAGTTTCAAACCACCAAACGGATAAGGGAAATAAGAATTAACCTACTCAACTACCATCCCTCTACAGCTCTACTCCCAAGAGTTTGATACCAACAATGAAATTTTTAATCCCTCTAATCCCCCCGCCCCCACCCTAGCGACACAAACACACCGCAGAATGATTCGTTGTAGGGTTGGTTCTTGGTTAAAAATACTACTGGAATGGGCTACCTAGATGAGAACATGGAACCAAATACATTAATCATGCCCAGGTTTGAGTAGTTACCCTCTCTAAAAACCGACACTTTAACTCCTGAACCAGTTAAAATCAAGAATTCAATTCATAGATCAGACGGCGGCAGGATTAATCGGTAAAACAAGAGCAGAAGCCATAAAAATGAGGAAATCAAAAGCGAAACAATCAACTGTCATGTGCAAATAGCAGAGACAATGAAGCGGAGATGAGGAGGAAAAGGATGAATTGAAGTAGAAGAAACCTGACGACTAAGGTCAAACTGCGACAAGATAACTTCAGCAGACTTCAAAGTCTTGTCAATATTCTCGGTAGCTCGGCGTATGGAATGAGTCCTAATCTAAAGGAGAAGAAGAAAATCAAAGTCAAAATCAAAATCAAAATCAAAATGGAAAAGGAAGGGGGAGGGGGAGGGAACCTGAGTAGGGCGCATGGCGGTTTCGAGAGAGGAAAGACGGTGGTCAAAAGAGCCTAAAATGGAGACGATACTATCAGTGATAGTCTGGCTTTTGAGCAAGGATTCTCTCATGGAAGCTGCTTTCAAGCTTAGAGCATCCATTGTTATGGTTGCTGTCGATGATGCCTGCTTCATTGGAACTCCCATTCTGTTTGGAGGGGATTCAGACCTGTGATCTCGCCACAGAGAGAGAGAGAGCCTGCTTTTGACGTTTCGTTGAATGTTTAGACGGAGTACCTACTTCTGTTCTTGTTGCTTGGCTTGCTTTGCTTTGCCTTGCTTCCACAGGCTGTAGACCTGGTACACTTTTACCCCATCTGTCTCAATCACGTTTCAATCAATTCGATATATTTGTTTTTTTACATTTACCAATACATGTTTTTTTTTCCATATCTTTAATTACATATTTCTAAAAATTAAAAAAATTGATATCACGTGACTATATTTTATCTTATATATTTAAAGTTATATAGAAAATTCTTCTTACTTATAAATAGTGTTCAAAAACCAAATGTATGGAATTGATTGGAATGGAGGGAGTATATAATTACTCTCTCCCATACATTCAATTCTTTACACTCACTATAAACGTACAATCCAATCAATTCTTTACATTTTCCTTTTGCCAAAAGACTTTACTTTATAATCCTCATATCTTTTCTCTATTTACACAAAATGTCACTATTTTTTCCTTATTTAAGTTTGGTGCAAAATGTCACTACTTTTTCCTTATTTAAGTTTGGTGCAAAATGTCACCACTTTTTATTTGTTTAAGTTTGGTGGATATCATTTGGATGGGAGGGAGTACTACTCCAGTTACGTTCAGTTCAATTCATCTCAATTATCATCATTATTATTATTACTTCATTTTTTTTTTCTTTTTGTGCGGAAAATTTATCATTTCATATAATGTGAAATGACAATTTTTGTGCAAAACGACTAACTCGCTAGATTACATCAATTAGAGTCATCTGTTTTTTTAGCTAATAGATCATTCATTAATAAAAAGTCATATAACATCTACAACTTATATCGAAATTGAACGGATACAATACTATAAAAATTTGAGTAAAATAAATTATCTTTAAAACAAAGATCTCTAACTATGATTTTGATCTCCGCTTCTGCACATTCTCTTTTAACATATCGTTGTTTCAGGATACAACTTTTCACATATTGTTGTTTCATGATACAATTTTTCACAAGAGGATATTCGGATCTTCCAAAGTTTTGAAAATAATTGATTTCATCTAACCTGATAGATTGTAGCCAATCAATTAGAGTCATCTAATCGAGCTAAAATCCTCCTAATTTAAGGATTATCATAATGAGATTGAAGTAGTCTAGCTAGAACAGAAAATCGAATCTGAAATGGTCTCTACTTTGATACTCCGTACTTTGCTTGTCAATATCCTCTTATTTCTTTCCTTCCAAACTGCATAGACAGCATCTTGGAAGCGGCTTGGAACCACGTGATCTTCCAATGTTTTTTTTTGTCTAGCATGCTGACTTCATTGGATGATCTTCTTGAGGCTTGTTTTAGTTGGACAAATACCCAACCAGTTGAGAGTAGATAACCAAATTTGTTGAGCTACTGAACATTTGAAGAAAAGATAGTGGCTTTTCAGAATCCTGAAGGCAAAGCACACACATGTACCTGTTAACCATACCATACTAATCAACAATGAGAAGCTCATACTGGGAAGCCAAATAGAGAATAAGCTTGTTGCTTGGAACCACCAGTGAAGAGGAAACAATAGTCTTGGGGATATTAGGCTCCAGATTGGCACAAATCTTAAGATAAGCTTTGTTTACCTGAAACTTTGAGTTGATGTAGCAAGAGTTGAGAAAGGCTTGAACATCCTCCACAGAACCACATAAACAAACACAAAAGTCTTTGACAACAATAGAGCTGATGGGTAGAACTCCTTGAAAGTGAAGATTAGACTGTTGTCTCCTGAAGAACATAGGCAGCAGACCATTTAATCCATATGCTACCTATTCCCTTAGAAAGTTGCCTAACCCACTTAGACATAGAGAAATATTCTAGGCTTCAAGATCTTTCATATTAAACCCTCCACAGAGATTATCCGAATAGAGGTGGAAAAGAGGTTGTAGTGATTGTTGTGGTTGTAGGCCTTGTAGTAGTGCGGCAGTTTGAAGGAGACAATAAGCAGTTTGCATTGAGACCTCTAGAACGAAGGGTTTATAGGAATAAAATGAACGAGTTTTAATTTCAAGAGCCAATCTTATCGTTTGATAAGGGTTTTTAGTGTCGATCGTTATTTGTTATTGTAAGGGATAAATATCCGGAGTAGTTACGTATTAATTGTGTCGATTGCCTAATCGTCGTGGAATAAATGCCACAAAAGATTAATTTGTTGTAGTGTAAACACAACGGAATGACATGAAATCTAAGCCAAGTAGTCCAGACGCACTACAACAAATTGACTTGCGCCCTGTGAAATCGAAAATTTTTGGATCCGCTTGAGGAGACCAATGGCATTTGTCTCTAGCTCTTCTAGTGAAGAAAAAGAGAAAGGTAAGAACCCGTAGCCAAGCCCCGCACAAAGCCCCAATATTTGGCGCATATGCGCCGAGTAGCGTCGTCCACAACACGGCCCGACAGGAAGTCAGGTAGTCCAGGCTGAGTCAAAGGGGAAGACCCGGTTAGATCGGCGCACACCACGACCCTTGTCTCAAGAATAAAGTAGTAAATCTGCCGGACGCAAGGACCTGTCATGGTCGTCGATCAAGCCAATCAATATTGACCTTTTTACCCGCAGAGATCCCGAATCAGAAACAGATATCCAAAAGAGTCTCACGAACGAGGTTATGTCGATGTTTGATGCTGACAAACCCCGCACACGACACAACATGATCCCTAAAGATATCATCGCCAAAGACCCAAGAGCAAGCAGAACACATCCCGAGTACTGGAAACAAGAAAACGCCCAACCGATATTATTATTATTATTATTGTTGTTGTTGTTGTTGTTATTGTTATTATTATTATGTTTTTTTTTATCAAAACAAATTTTATTGATGAATCAAAACGAAGTTTACACAAAATTGGTGGGCAGCCGAGATACTATCTGGGCCCCCACCCCTTTGGCTATAGCAAAGCTAAGCCGAGTAAAAATAAAAGGAGGAATGCATGCTTCAGCATCCACTGTTATCGAAAATTTTTGAACCCTTTTGAGCAAGCTGATAGCATCTGCCTCCAATTCCCCCATCGAAGAAAAGGAAAAAGGTAAGAACCCATATCCAAGCCCCACGCACATGCCCCGGTACTTAATGCACTTGCGTCGAGCACCGTCGACCACAACACGACCTGACTTGAATTCGAAGAGCCCAAACTGAGTCAAAGGAGAAGACCCAGTAAGATCCACGCATATGTCACGTCCCTTGTCCCACGAATAAAGCAACAAATCTGCGGGACGCAAGGATCTGTCATGATCGTCGATCATGCCAATATCGACCTCCTTACCTGCCGAGACCCCAGAACGGAAACATATATCCATAAGAGTGTCGCGGACGAGGTTATGTCGATGTTTTATATCAACAACCCTCGCACAGGACACGGCATGGTCCTCATAGATATCGTCGCCAAAAACCCGAGAGCAGGCAGGACACGACCCAGCCATGGAAAAGAAAGGAACGCCCAACCGATAGTTAAGCACACAGCGGTATGTCTGGCCATTCATAGTCTGACCCAACCCTAAAATAGGGACAACGCGCAGCCAATCAGTAGCATGACCGCCTTGCTGAGACTTCCGCAATGCAACCTGACGGGGGGTCAAAGAGAAATCTGATTCTGCAGTAGCAACAACCCTCGTGAAATATATATATGTTAAAGATTTCATAAGTTTCGGGGCAGCGATTTCACTAGGATTACACACAACAGGATCCAGAACCTCCTTAAGCCCACATAAGGCCGCATCAAAAGCAGGGCCAGGGGCTGAGACACCCGCAGCACGAACCAACGTGGCTTGCAAACCCACTGATTGCAGTCGAGATGCCACAATAACAATGAAGGACATCTTTAGCTGCATACACCCCAAGCTACAATATCAATGAAGGACATCTCCAGCTGCATACACCCCAAGCCCTCCAAAAGAAAAGGGAGGAGTGGCAAGCCGCCACTGCCAATCGCAAAAACCAGACCCAGACGCAACAATAATATGTTCTAGATTAGAACGAAGCGTCTCATCAAAAGCCAGCTTAGCCGACTCAAAAACAGCTGGCGAGCAAGTACGAAAAGCAAAATAAAGTTTGGAAATACCAGTACAAGCCCGGAGCAACAACAACTCACACTGCGGATCATCAAGCACAGCGAGAGAACCCATAAGCGCGATGGTTCTGGTCACTCTACTCATCACGAACGCACTGCTGAAATCATGACACACACTAATAGGCCCGCCAAGGACTTTGACACTACGCATCGGTCTGGCGATAACAGGGGGAAGACACCAGGGAGACTGCTCCTAGGATTTTCCGTAGACCAAAAAACCTCGGTTTTAATGATATTAAGATGAAGCCCCGATCTAGGACCAACATCCATAATCAGCTCCAAAACCTTTCCCACGATCAAGGTATCCCTGACGATAGTGCCATCATCCAAGTACCAAGCCTGCAATCTCAAGTCAAAAGAGTCCTGAATCTTACTAACCAAGGGATGTAACACCAAAGAAAAAAGCAAAGGACCCAAAGGATCACCCTGCCGGACCCCCTGACAAGACCACAGGCTGTGCTCACCATAATATAAACGGGCAGGACTAGAATAACAGAATTCCACCCACCGGGAGAGAACAAGGCAGTGATTACGAACCTCCTGTAACATGATCTCCCGGTCGACCATGTTAAAAGCATTCTGAAAGTCCACCAAGAGCATAGAAAGCCCCACCTCATCACCCTGAACCTCAACAAGCCAGTTCAAGGCATGCAAGACAGTCTCGCCCCCACCAGATACCCCAACTCCAAACTGGAGACCAGAAAAATAGCCACTCAGCGATGGACCAATCAGGAAAGCACCAATCTTAGAGACAAGCCGTCTCCAAATTTTACCAACAATAATAAGCCGAATACCGCCGCCAGGTTTAACCAGTGGGGTGAGCGGAGCACTAGCAATGTACTCCCCGAGGACCTGCGGATAGCTGCCCTCGAGAAAGAGATTAACCACTCGATTGACGGATGTGACCAGATCATCCGAGACAGCAACTGCGACACCACTCAAACAATCCAAGGTGCTGGGCACGAAAACGGTCCCTCCCACAGGAAGTGCCATGTGGAAAACCCGTAATCATATCCAGAACCATAGACGCAGACGCGGTGAGGGAATGGTGATTACTAGGCAAAGAAGGCAAAGCGGGGGAAGGGACGACGAGGTGCTTATCCTTTAAAGCCACAAGAGTACCATCTGTGTAAGGAGCAACTCCAGAAGAAGAAAGCACACGGGCAACAGCTAATGCCCGTCACAAATCTTCCTCCGACACAGCCTAATGTTGAGGTCACTCAAGTCAATGTCCTCATCCATACTAAAATAAGGAGCAACCTCAGCCAAAGTATCCTGCAGAAGAAGCAAACGGCCACCCGGTTCACCCCAACAACGAATAACACTAGAAATACTCTCCTCTTGGCATTGTTGCCGAATAACGGATAGACACTTAAGGTTACTCCTAGGGGAGAAAGTCTTAAGTATGCAAGTAACTCAAGCAAGATAACCCAACAAGAGAGATCACGAGGAGAGGCAGCCACCTCATCAAGGGCCCCCCTAAGAACCCAAGAAAACCCTAAACGACACTTAGGAGGGATGGATTAAACAGTACGTAACCCCTTAGCCAATAAGCGATCCAGAGAAGTCACGTTAAACCCAACAGTCGAAGGACCAACAACGACACTAGACGACGAAACAGTAGGGGCAGATGGTCGGGGAAAGTCGTAAAGGACAAAGCGAATAACCCCGTCCCCACAATTAGGGGCCTCAATAGACTCCCCACCGTGCTTACACCTAGAGGTGGCAATCGGGTCGGTTATGGGTCGGGTTATGACGGATCGGGTCATCTCGGGTTCGGGTTTAAACGGGTCAGTATACTTGAATGGGTCGGATCGGGTTCGAGTCGAGTCGCTTACGGGTCGGGTTTACTTGGGTTAAAAATCGTAACGGGTTGGTTCTGGTTCAGGTCGGTTATTTGATAAATTGGGTTATATCGGGTCAATGGTCGGTTCTGGTTCGGGTCGGTTATCTAATCGGGTCTATTCGGTTCAATCGTCGGGTTTTCCATGGGTCAGTTGAGTCACATTTGTGTATTTTCGGGTCTAGTTTTGAAAATAATCGGGTCAATTCCAGTCGGACAATAAATCTGGTCGGTTAAGGTAAGATAATAAATCAAGTCAATTCGAGCAAGACAACAAGTCGGGTGAATTCGGGTAAAAATAATGAATCAGGTCGATGTGTTGAATTCAAATTGAGTTGTTATTAAATATTAATTTTTAATTTTGAGTGTTAGATTATTTAGATAAATGAAAGAGTGAAAGATCCACCAATTCAACAAGGCAACACCTCAACAACAAGTCAACAAGTCAACAAGGAAGGATAGGAAGCACCAAGCGGTGAAGGAAACATTCGGAAAAAAAATTGATCCTCATTGGCTCATTGCCCATTTGGCCATTTGCCCCTACTCCCTTCACAGATTTCCGTTTCCCGCCAACAATGAATCAACCCACGTCATCAATCCTCACACCCACCTCAAATCGCAGCCACAGATCTACTCCTATCCATGTTCGAAGTCAATCAATGTTTACGTTACATACTTGCAGTACCGACTAATTTATACACTATAAATTGTAGTACGAAGTATAATATTCGAACAAGTCGATCACATGACAACCAATAAGTCAGCTTAAGTTAATAGTATAGTTTATAATCTTTATGGAAACAATTGATTAATTGAAATGTAATATTGTAAATGATAATATGATATATTACCTCGTATTTTAGAAATAATCTTAAATTATACTCCCTCCATTCATAATCTTTTGTCCATTTCATAATTATTTGTGAGGGCTCTTTTAATGAAACGGGACAAAAGATAGTGAACGGAGGGGTATATATTGTTGTTTGTAACGTAAGTAACGTAAATGATATTGTATATTCGTATTCACTTTACCAATATTCGGAGAGTTTGTCGTACATTGTTAACATTCAACATTGTCTCCACAATATATAATATACGTAAACAACTGATTTTCACGAATATACGTAAACAATATATAATATACGTAATATAAATAAGGTGATGGGAACGTTAACCCGAAGTCTTATTTTCACGAAATTTAAGACAAACAATTACGCTAGAACATTAAACTATTTGAAATACTAGTCCCTCCTATCAGATAGCGTATTTTATAGGATTTTAGTGAAAAAAATATTAGAATTTATATGTTTAGTTTGTATAAAGATCTAATCTCACTTATTCTATATATTAATTATCATAGTACAATCTTAATTCTATCAGCAAATATATAAACTAAAATAGTTAAAAAAAGGTTGGTCTCGGACACCAACAAGTCACATCTATAATCCTATAAATGTAAGAAGTTTGGAAACCCCCCCCCCACTATTCCTTATGAACAGTAACCTTCCCGTGCCTCTTACGTGTTGCTCTGCTGCCCTCTCCCCTGCTTCTTCATCCCCTGCTTCTTCATTCGCTGCCGATCCTTCGGTTCTTCCTCCCTCATTCGTCCCTCTTCCTGCGTTCCTTCTCTGGTGGGTCTTCTTCCTCCCTTCTCTCCTGCGTTCGCCTTCTGTGTTGCTTTTGATTCTCTGTAGGTTCGTTTCCTTTTTAATCAATTTAGGGGTTCTTTTGTTTGGGTTCTGTTCTTCCCGATTGTTGCCCCTCTCGGCTCTTCCTCCTTCCTTCTTTCCTTTACCTGCGTCCCTTTTCCGGCGGATCTTCTTCCTCCCTTCTCTCCGGCGTTCCTCTTCTGCGTTGCTTTTGATTCCTGGTGAGTCCGCTTCCTTTGTAATCAGTTTAGGGGCTATTTTGTTTGGGTTTTGTTGTTCTCGATTGTTGCCCCTCTCCGACCTCTACTTTGTCTGGGGGGGTATGCGCCTTGGGTTGTTTGTGGTCTTCCGTGTTTCTCGATTTTTTGTTTCGATTTGGTGGTCTAAGCCCGACTTTTCGGGTGACGCGTCCAATTTATGGGCAGTTTGTGGGTGTGTTGCTATGGGTTCTGTGGGTTTGCATCTTGGCTTTTCAGTTCTGGGGTCTGGTTTGGCTTCCAGGTATCATTTCTGTTGTGTTTGCTTCGGTCGTAGCTTTCGAGTGTGGGTCTAGGCCTTTCCCATTTCTTTTGGTGTCGTAGCGTCGCGTTTCAGAACGGAATATGCAGTAGCTGTGAATGTATAGGGGTGACTGCAGCTTTGGTTTTTGGTTTTCATCAGATGGTTATGGCTTATGGTTCGTTCTCCGATTGTTTTGGGTGTCGTAGCGTCGCGTTTCGGAACGGACTTTATCTGTGGTTGTCAGTGTCTGAGGACAACTTCGGCTTCGGAGCCCGACTTTTCGGGTGACGCGTCCAATTTATGGGCAGTTTGTGGGTGTGTTGCTATGGGTTCTGTGGGGTTGCATCTAGGGTTTTCAGTTCTGGGGTCTGGTTTGGCTTCTAGGTATCATTTCTGCTGTGTTTGCTTTGGTCGTAGCTTTCGAGTGCGGGTCTGGGCCTTTCCCATTTCTTTTGGTGTCGTGGCGTCGCGTTTCGGAACGGAATATGCAGTAGCTGTGAATGTATAGGGGTGAGTGCAGCTTTGGCTTTTGGTTTTCATCAGATGGTTAGGGCTTATGGTTCGTTCTCCGATTGTTTTGGGTGTCGTAGCGTCGCGTTTCGGAACGGACTTTATCTGTGGTTATTAGTGTCTGAGGACGACTTCGGCTTCGGAGCCCGACTTTTCGGGTGACGCGTCCAATTTAAGGGCAGTTTGTGGGTGTGTTGCTATGGGTTCTGTGGGGTTGCATCTAGGGTTTTTAGTTCTGGGGTCTGGTTTGGCTTCCAGGTATCATTTCTGTTGTGTTTGCTTTGGTCGTAGCTTTCGAGTGCGGGTCTGGGCCATTCCCATTTCTTTTGGTGTCGTGGCGTCGCGTTTCGGAACGGAATATGCAGTAGCTGTGAATGTATAGGGGTGAGTGCAGCTTTGGTTTTTGGTTTTCATCAGATGGTTATGGCTTATGGTTCGTTCTCCGATTGTTTTGGGTGTCGTAGCGTCGCGTTTCGGAACGGACTTTATCTGTGGTTGTCAGTGTCTGAGGACGACTTCGGCTTCGGAGCCCGACTTTTCGGGTGACGCGTCCAATTTATGGGCAATTTGTGGGTGTGTTGCTATGGGTTCTATAGGGTTGCATCTAGGGTTTTCAGTTCTGGGGTTTGGTTTGGCTTCCAGGTATCATTTCTGCTGTGTTTGCTTTGGTCGTAGCTTTCGAGTGCGGGTCTGGGCCTTTCCCATTTCTATTGGTGTCGTGGCGTCGCGTTTCGGAACGGAATATGCAGTAGCTGTGAATGTATAGGGGTGAGTGCAGCTTTGGTTTTTGGTTTTCATCAGATGGTTAGGGCTTATGGTTCGTTCTCCGATTGTTTTGGGTGTCGTAGCGTCGCGTTTCGGAACGGACTTTATCTGTGGTTATCAGTGTCTGAGGACGACTTCGGCTTCGGAGCCCGACTTTTCGGGTGACGCGTCCAATTTAAGGGCAGTTTGTGGGTGTGTTGCTATGGGTTCTGTGGGGTTGCATCTAGGGTTTTTAGTTCTGGGGTCTGGTTTGGCTTCCAGGTATCATTTCTGATGTGTTTGCTTTGGTCGTAGCTTTCGAGTGCGAGTCTGGGCCATTCCCATTTCTTTTGGTGTCGTGGCGTCGCGTTTCGGAACGGAATATGCAGTAGCTGTGAATGTATAAGGGTGAGTGCAGCTTTGTTTTTTGGTTTTCATCAGATGGTTATGGCATATGGTTCATTCTCCGATTATTTTGGGTGTCATAGCGTCGCGTTTCGGAACGGACTTTATCAGTGGTTGTCAGTGTCTGAGGACGAATTTAGCTTTGGAGCCCGACTTTTCGGGTGACGCGCTCAATTTATGGGCAGTTTGTGGGTGTGTTGCTATGGGTTCTGTGGGGTTGCATCTAGGGTTTTCAGTTTTGGGGTCTGGTTTGGCTTCCAGTTATCATTTCTGCTGTGTTTGCTTCGGCCGTAGCTTTCGAGTGCGGGTCTGGGCCTGTCCTATTTCTGTTGGTGTCGTAGCGTCGCGTTTCGGAACGGAATATGAAGTAGCTGTGAATGTATAGGGGTGAGTGCAGCATTGGTTATCGGTTTTCATTGAATGGTTATGACTTATGGTTCGTTCTCCAGTTGTTTTGGGTGTCGTAGCGTCGCGTTTCGGATCGGACTTTATCAGTGGTTTTCAATGTCTGAGGACGGCTTCGGTTTTGGTATCCGATTTCCGTAGGTTTAGTATACGTCTTGACCATACCCATCTGTTTTGATGTCGTAGCGTCGCGTTTCAGAACTGACTCTTACGTGGGTTTGAGTGTCTGATGACGAGTGCAGCTTCCGTTTTTTGTTTTGGTCAGCTGGTTATAGGCCTGGACCGTTCTCATTGTTTTTCGTCTACTGGGTGGATGTGGCTGCGTTTTCCAGCTGCTTTGGGTGTCGCAGCGTCGCGTTCCGGAATGGACTTTATCAGTGGTTGTCACTGTATGGGTGCGCCTGCGACTTTGGTTTTCGTTTTCCGTATGTTTACTGTATGTCTGGACCATACCCATCTGTTACTGTGTCGTAGCGTTGTGTTTCAGAGCTGGCTCTTAGGTGGGTTTGGGTGGCTGCTGGCGATTGCAACTCTGGTTTTCGGTTTTGGTTTACTGGTTATAGGCCTGGACCGTCCTCATTTTAGTTCGCCTATGGGCGGCTGTAGCTGCACTAC
Organism: Agrostemma githago; assembly: GCA_958450325.1. Lineage (NCBI taxonomy): Eukaryota > Viridiplantae > Streptophyta > Magnoliopsida > Caryophyllales > Caryophyllaceae > Agrostemma > Agrostemma githago. The sequence goes on along the minus strand of OY288258.1, from coordinate 51,551,017 downwards.
CCCAAGAAGAAGGTTCCGATCTCGGTTTTCGTTGCTTGATTATAGGTCTGGACTGTGTCCATTTATTCTGGCGTCGTGGCGTCGCGTCCTGGATCTGACTTCGTCAGTACTCTGGGATGTCCAGGTGCGAGTATTGCGCCAGTGGTGTGCCTGGGGGCGATCTTAGCGACGCCGCCACAGAGGTGGGGACGCCTCGGTTCTCATTGATTGGTTATGTGTCTGTACTGTTTCGAAATATTTTGGTGTCGTAGCGTCGCGTTTCAGAACTGACCTTTTCGGTTGTTTGGGATGTATAGGGGCGATTGTTGCGGCACTTGCTGTCGGTTTTTGTAGAGTGGTCAGACAGAAGGGTTTGTTTACATCTGTTTAGTGTGTCGTTGCGTCGCGATTTGGACCGGACTTTATCAGTGGATGTGAATGCCTGGGGGCGTCTGCAGCTTCCGAGGTCGGCTTTCGTGGATTGGCTGTCGTTCTGTATCATAAAGGGATCATGTTGGTACCGTATCGTTGGGTTTTGAAATGGGACTTCTTCAGCTGATTGGATGTCCAGGGTCGACTGCATCACTGGTTTTGGTCTTCTATAAGTTGGTTACCATCAATGGCTCGCCTTTGTTTGATTTGGGCGTCGTACCGTCGTGACTCGGGACGACATTTATCGGTGGTGTTGAACATGTTGGGCCGACGTCACCCCGTGCTTTCGGTTTTTTGTGCTTTGGTTATATGTTTGGACCGTTTCCACGTGTTCTCGGGTCGTATCATTTCGTTTCGCGAAAAGGGGTATCCAGTGTGTTTAGATGTGCAGGGGTGGTTCCAGCATTGATTTTTTTGGCCCGACCTGGGTATTGTGGCCACATGACTTATTTTTGGAACTTGGCGTAGCCGTGGCGTCTTACTGGTAGAGTGGTAGTCTATTTGAGCTGACTGGTTATTTGGTTGGCTGATGCGTTCCTTTCTTTGTTTTCTGTTTTTTGTAGGCTGCTGCTGCGCTGACACGTGATGGAAGGTGCTCACGATCTTGGAACCTGTGTAGCTGGGAATGCCTGTGTGGCTCGTGCTCCCGATACCGGTGCTTATGCTGCTGAATATGCGTATCCTGCTAGGTGTATTGTTGATGACATGCCGTATCACATACAGCACACGCACTCGGCGGCGAGGCTCCACGTGATACTGAAGGACAGACTAAGGAAGCTAGGCTACCCAATAGTGTATTTGAGCCCTGTACTTAGGCGGCAAGGTGTTGCTTTCAACAGAGCTATATTCTTAGAGTTTGGCGAAGGTCTGGACAACTTCTGCCATGCTTTTAGGCTTGAAAATCTGTTCCGAGAACATGGGTACGGGAAGGAGCACATCTCTGAACAGACCGATAGTTTTGGTGGCATTCGTTTGTGGATTGCAACGCGGGAGGACAATGAGTGCTTACCAGGACAAACGCAGTTCCAGTTCTTACAGGACGGCATTCGAGCGGTTACAGATTCTGAGTCCTGCCTTGACAATGATGATGAGTTTGAGATTTTGTTGGACGCACTGCTAACCCTGTATCCGTGACTAATTATGTGGTGTGCTGACGTATGCTTTCCGTCTTTACCTTTAGGCAAAGACTTCCGTGCGTAATGTGCTGTGTAATAAGGACCAATATAGGCCTAATTTCAGTTGGATCTGTTTCAGGACATGCCGTTTGTGCTTGGTTTGATGCTCATTTAGGATGCTGCTATTTAGTAGTGTGGGGACTTAGATTTCCACTTGTGCACAGCGTGCCATATCAGTACCTAAGTCTGTGTCCTTTCCGTTTGTTTTGTGTCGTGGCACTGCGTTTGGGAACGAAACCTTTTCAGTGATTGTGAGTGTATATGGGCGATTGTGGCCCTGTGTAACAGAACCTTTTCAGTGATTGTGAGTGTGTAGGGGCGATTGTGGCCCTGTGTTTTCAAGACAGCCGGCACAGGTATCCAGTTCCTCCCCTTCTTCACCATTACCTATTAAGTCCAGCCACTGCACGCTGGAACCAGGTGCAAACTGCATGTATGCAGCATGATTTGAAGTTGCTACATTTGACGGCCAGGTTTAAACGACCGGCTGAGGGAGTACGTGAGGCTAGGCAAACTAAGAGTGAGTGCAAACGAGTCGGTAGAGTTCAGGCCGTTTGTCGTCACCGGTTGCAGGATGGCGCCGGTGTTATGGTTCCTGCATTTACCAGTTATGGGTTGTGCAGCGGTCCACTGGTTATGTTGCAATAGACGATATTATGTCGGTAGGAGATGGGGAGATGAAACAGACTGCTTGTGATGATTGTGTGTGTTTGGATTAAGTACTTGATTTGTCATACATTCGTAGCAGGTATTGTGCGATGAGTATCGTACAAAGCTTGTCCATGCTCATTCTTTTTATTGAACCTGCACAAGTAGATTCCTCCGTCACCTCTGTCTCCTTTCCGATTCTCTTTGTTGGGTGTGCATAAGTAAATTCCTCTACCGCGTCAGCTGTAATTAGAAAGAGTACAGTTCACCGCTTCGCAAATTGTTCTTGAGTGTGTTTTCGTCTCGTCTGCATTTGTATTCGTGCTTAGTGCTCTGGAAGTCCACCCCCTACTCCGAACTCCACAGATATGCAGCTTTGTCTCTCCCAGACTGCACTAGGAGTGGTAGTAGTAACTTTAATAATTGTAGCAGGGGTGTGAGATTTACTAGCCAGATAAATATCGAGTATTGAATAATTCACCCTATTATCTTGCTTCATTACGCTTACTTGTCGGCACTATCTACTGGTAGAAATAATTTACGCTGTGCCTTCAAGTGTGTGGTGTCAAGCTTGACTATTTCAGATATTGTTTATACCTTCGTGCCGAATGCATCAGTAATCTAAGACTTTTACGATTTCCGGTAACGCGTGCATAACGATGTATATAAAACACAACGTACATAAGCAAGTGCACTAAACTTAACATACGTAATTAAGTGTACCGGTATGGGTGCCAAATAAGTAAAAAGCAATAGCTGAATGCCTACTCTTCTCACACTTACCAAGCTTGCACTCAATTACACCGACCAGTAATATTGACGACCCTTCAAATTACGTTGTCTAGCCTCTACCGCAATAAAAGACCCAGGTGAAAAATACTGCCTTAGGTTGCTTGTGCTGCCCCTTTTGCTTCCTCCACTCTCTCCTGCTGCAAGTGTTGAGCTTCTACCAGCAACATTCCAGTTGTAAGCTTTCTACTCTTTCACAGCTCTATTGTTTTGCTTCACGGTCTTTGCGGAATGTTCCCAAATAATGCCTTGGCTTACCGTCGCCGTTGCCTCATATACATGACATTTCAAATCTCTATGTTCTCTTGTTTTGTCTCTCCAAATTGTACCGTGGCCTTTTTTTAAAAAAAAAACAGAGAAAGGGGTATCTATTCAAACTTGTCAGCTTATGCCTACTTACTGATCTGTAGGAGCTGTACTTCTGTAACTACTTTGATCATGGTACTAATCTGTTCTGTCCTACCCATGCAAAGGGTTGAGACTTGACGGGATAACTAAATGTGCCTTCTACTATATACTGAGGGATCCATATCGGATCACATCTGCATTTTGTTGTAATCTCTCAGGAGAAGGTAACTGAAGATGTACTGAACAATGATAGCCGAACAATGTACTTGGAAGTGTTTTGCCACAGGGCAACGCAGGCTGATAAGCTTGGAGTCACTTTTATTCTTTTATTCAGTTTGCGATATGTTCGCAGCCTTTTCTAATCTTTTTTGCTGCCAATATTGACTCGGGTGTCGTATCCAAACATTACTCTGATATGGACTGTACAATGCAGGATTGCTAGGCATCACTATGGTCACGTATCGTTGCCGTGGTTGGGTGACAAACAATGTAAGTGCGGACAAGGCTGAAGCTATATCCAGTAGTAGGCATGACAAAATGGAGCGCTTGCCTTTCATTTACAGGAGCCTGCGTGAGGTCAGTATCTGCAGTAGGCAGTACTCAGCGGCAAGTAGAGTCTTTTCTAGCGAGGACTACATGGACCAGATCTTCGAGAGACTTGATGCAGCTGGCAAAGCGGCAGTATTGGTTGTGTGCAAGGCGTGGGTGCGTATGTTTCTGCTGCGTCTCGATGCACCTCGGTGGGCTGTAGACTATAATAGGAGTCTGCAGGTGAAGCATCGTAAAGGTATGACAACTGTTTACAGGGGCGGCTTTGTTATATCGGAAAGATCCAGATGCCATCTGACTGACAACGTGATCGCCAAGACAATGCTGCACAACTTTCAATCGGGTGCATTGTTCCCTCCACCGAATTTATATGTTGCTGACTACACCACTACAGAGTGCGGGGCCGAATACTTTGAGCAGTTCGGCAGGGGGGATCTTGACAGGGCGCGTGAAATCGCTCTTAGTTTGATAAGCAGGGCAGATATGGTTGTTATCGACTGATGTGCTGTTTGATTACTGAACCACGTCTGTTCTATTAAAGTAAATGTGCCTCACTTTCGGTTATAGCCACTTATGGCAGCTACAACACTATACGTGCAACATCTTGTGCACATCTGTTGTCGATCTCTGTATTGTGCCTGTCTTTTGGATAACATTGTGTTATCAGTACTGCTGCTGTTTGAGGTTTACTGTTATTTGTTAGACCTAGATTCATCTCTACAGCTGATACAGGCACTGGAGTAGCCTGCTTGATGATAGCTGACTAGGTGACTAGCCGTTGTATTCTTGACTAACGACAACTTATTGCTTGGTCTTCCTTTAACTGTTACGTATAGCCAATATAGGGCCACTCCGAGTACATTTTATTTGTCCAGGACATGCGTCAGGTATTTGTGTCAAGGATACTCGGCAGGAGTAGCGTCGAGTAACCTGTTGTAATCTGTATATAGCAACAGTAGCCATCATTTCAGCGACGGCGGACATTCTATACGGCGACTTATTAATATTTAGTGACAACAACTCACAGGGTTATGTTTTGAGTTGGGGGGATCGCGGATTTTGAGACATTGAGCGCGGTGTGCCGTAGTCCTACTTGCTTGTACTCATGAAGCTTACGGTACCGTGCGTACATATGTAATTTGCGTAACGTTCACTGACGGTTGGGTCATGGGCAGCAAGCTGTCCTTTTCCGGTACATTTGTTGATTACTACGTTTGTGTGACTCGATTCCATAATTTTCCTTAGCTATTGGAGTACTGATGTCGTTGTATCACGCTTTATGTTGTATGGCTGTAGGTTCGTTTGACTATGCATAAATGTCTGCTATGTTCTTGTTAATGTTCAGATCGTTTGCGCTACGAGAACATGCATGATGGACTGTGAGACTAAAAGGCTGCCTCGAAAATGCATGTCATTCGTATAGTTCCGACACATATGCGCTACCGGAACCAGCCCTATGTGCGGTGACGTGAGGGTCTGGGCCTCACGAGTGTATAACTGCGCGTTCTATGTGTTTCACTCCTAATACAGCCTATTACTATAGTCGGTTGTGTGACTGTACTAGGCCATGGTAGATTGCAATAACGGAACCCAATGTCTTCTATATGTAAGTGCCTTTTAGTCTCTCATTAAGAAGTCCAAAAACATAGATAAGGTTCCTTGAAACCTAATGCAAGTGCCTTTTAGTCTCTCATTAAGAAGTCCAAAAACATAGATAAGGTTCCATCAAGATGTGACATTTGGTGGACATCCTTTACACTATCACAAATGTGCATATACCCATGATGTAATTATCTGCCTCTATCATGTATTTTGTCGTCCCATGCACAGTCGTTCGTACGCGATTGTTGTACATACGTACAATGACAGTTGTTAATCAGTGTTTTTATGACTGATAGCATGTTTCCAAAAAGTTTGGTAACAAAATGAGTTATAATATTTTTTTTTTTTGCTGATTTGCTTACTAGCAGCTTATTAACACGCTCTCCCACACAATAAGAGCGTTACGGGTACTTTTGCATCGATGTCTACTACGTTTTTCCTCGCCGCTTGGTTATTTGTGCAGTTACAACACGTCTCACGAAATGTACAACCCCGTTCATTCGCATGTCGCTTCATTACCAGGCTGCGTATACAAATTAATTGCGTAATCCCAAACCACGTGATCATCTGCAAATCGGAGCTACACATGGAATTCCCGATGTTTGGCTTCCGTGTAGTTATGGATGTATGCTTTACGTCTAACGTTGCACGTTACTGTAGCTTCTTAGTTCTACATGTTTGTAGGTAATTATGAAATAGTCCCTCTTACCACCTATTACACATACCTACACATGTTTCTTTTCCCAAAGCGTCAAAAGGTTACATCCTGGGGCCATGCTTTTTCCCATAATAGATGTGCAATCACCTATTATGTAGGTACTTACCTCTAATATAATGTGTATTTTTTAAATCCTGAACTATTTACATGTAGTGATTAAGTTATACACGTGTGGTGACGCTTGTTTATCATTATTAATGACATTGATAACGTACTAATACGAGATGTAGCGGTTTGGCTTGCACCAACTGATGTGTTGGCGATCCTAGGTAAGTAAACAATACACCTACGGACTAAAATCTACGTTCACGACATTATTTACATACATGGTTTTACGGAGTGCTAATCTCGCGTATGTATTCATGTCCTCGGCCAACTGTACTTAATAATTCTTGTGTGCACGTGCGATAGTGATTATTTTCGCTCGTTATATATGTCATTGGTAGCGCCCTAATACGGAATGTAACGGTTTGCCTTGCGCCAACCAAATTGTTGTAATAAATAAACTGCATATATTGAACACAGGCCCAGTACCCGTGGCTGGATAACCAACAACACATAGTGAATTATAAACAAGTTGAGGTCACTACATCAAGTGTTCAGCTGCAAACCCGTTTGGATACCCGATGTACTAAGTTGGGAATTGACATGCTATCACGTCTGCTTTACAGGCACATACTGAAACCTGTGTTCTAAACGGGATGGATGTAACTGCCTGCCGTTGATGCTTACTGGCTATTTTCTACCTACCAGTGCAAAGTCTGCATTGGTACTCTGTTAATTCCTGGCGATTTGTTTTACTGTCCATCATCATACAATCTAAGCCAGTACCCCACATATTCATTTGTCCTGTCAAGATATTTGGCACTATTGCTCGTATAGTTGTGACCAGGTTCCAACCCAACGCCTAACAAGATTACTTGAACAACTTTGGGTTCGGATGGCTTTACAACTGCTCCACCATTCCAGTCCGGCTTCTCAGGTATGATCAGGAGTTCTTTACCCTTGAAGCATTTTTTGTGAACGAGTATGTTCTCTGCTTCCAGGGACAACAATATTTGTCGACTTTATATGTTGAGTTGCCTCGATAATCCGCGCGTTTTTAAACACGGGGGTAGTGCTCAATGGCTTATATGCGGAGAGCAGTCTGAAAGTCGTGTATATGTATTTGCGTAGTAGACATTATTATATGTTATACTATGTTACACAGATTAGGGTGGGAGATTGGGCACCATTTCGTTCCACGGAATACGGTCGAGTTTTCCTCCCGTTGATATTGTACGTTGACTGACACAACTGTCGCCCAAGTCAGCAGCTAATTCTTACGACACTAGACTTGGGCGACCATTAGCCTAATGCTTTTATCATATGTCGCGATGCACTAAGTTTAACCTTTAGCGGTAACTGTAGCTTTCAGGTTTGTGTTAGTGTTTTGCTATATGGACTGTGTGTGACTTTCGTAAACAGCTTGCCCACACTGCTTTATCCTCCACAAATGTCGCACTTATCGTTGTATTTTTTGGAATATGCTCACCCTATTGTCGGGCTCTATCCTAATTTGCAAGTATGACACTCCTTCACTAGCGTTTGGTGAGCTGCCTCGTGGTGTTAATTTGGTACTATCATACTTGTTGGCTTCTGACGCTCGCTGTAGATCGATATCCAAATGTTAGGTTGTGTAAGTCAAGGTATCCAACTGCTAATATGGCGTTTGTTTGAGATTCAGGTGCTGGGTGCAGCCCATACCACAGTAACCATTCCGTATTGTCCGCTTCTGGAACGCATCGCTGAGATACTACAGTGGCCAGCTCCTGACTACCGTATACTAGACATATCCAGGAATAGTGCGTATGTGTTGGTGAGGCCTAATTCTGGCACGCTTGTCCTGTCATATGTCGGAGGGCATGTTGCTTCTGTTGCAGATTCGTGTGATGTTGCAGCACGGAAGGCTGTCCATAGCATTGTCAAGATTAGGGATGGCAACGGGACGGGTATGGGTCGGGTCCGGCCGGACCCGGACACGGACTTCAAAAGTTGGACCCGGACCCGATCCGGACCCTTAAGGGTCCAGAAATTTTAGACCCTTACCCGGACCCGACGGGTACGGGTAGGGTCCGGGTACGTCACGGGTCCCATGCGCGACAATTTAAAATATATATGATTTATAACCCGACAATTTAAAAAGCCAAATTAAAAGACAAAATAAAATCAATCGCTCTAAGCGTAATGCCCCGGTTTCACTGTGTGGTTATGTAGTTGCAAAATGTACAAATAAAAAACACAAGTGGTTACAGGCTACTTACAGCTTTAAAAAAAAACAATTCCTTTGGACAAATTTATTATTATTACTTCCTCTAACTTATAATTTACCCATATTATATTTATTTGAAAGAGTATTAAATAATTAGGTGAGAAAATCTTAGAAAGTTAGAGAAATATTATTTTTTATTTTTTTATATGGGTCCACGGGTCGGGTCCGGGTCCGACATTTAAGACCTGGACCCGTAATATTTTTGAAGGACCCATACCCGTAGGGTCCAAAAAAATTAGGACCCGTACCCGACCCGTTAGGGTAAGACCCGCAGGGTCTGGGCAGGGTCTGGGCAGGGTCCCGGACCCGTTGCCATCCCTAGTCAAGATGTTTAGTGTTGTTGTCGAAGACTTAACCTTTGAGAGGCAGCGATAGGTAGAGCGCTGTAGTCGGCTGTACCGTCTGAAGCGTACAGGGCTGGAAGACATTATCAAAGGGAGATACAGGCATGCACTGGAGGAAGATGTGCCCGGTAGCCCCACGTACGGCAAACATGTCTTCCTTGATTATATGCCCCTCCCGCGGAATATTTTCCGGACTGTCGCGATACAGGCCACTCCACTTGAGACTGTGCGGCACTCTGCAGGTAGCTACACATCATGGGTTGCAGTATAGGTTCCTAGCGGCGGTAAGCGAAATGAAGTGTTTATCGGTCCAACCTGTAATACTGCTGCGTATGCGAAGTGTGAGCTGGCTAAGAAGGTTATCACCTACCTGATCCCTGCTTACAATCTTGAAATTATTGATGTCAATTACAACTCACGCAATATGCAGTTTGCTGCTCTTGTCTGTGATCTTGAGCGAGAAAGTTATATGACAATAAAGGAGCGAATGACTGGTGTCCTAGGCGCGCCTGGTTATTCGGCCTCGCTAATAGAGTCAGATGACAGTATGTGTGAGGTTGCAGCCCTGGATACACCAACAATTACTCCTGAGGCTGAGACTGGTCAGGGAAGTTCAGGTGGGGAATTTGCTATGACTAGGGACGTCGTCGTTTATCAGGGAGGGCAACAACTTGTCTTTTACCGCGCCCTACGCAGTCATGTGTTTGAGAGCAACCATGCGCAAAACATATAGATGAACTTTTAGTTTGTAGTTGCAGGTGTCTTCACGATGGGTTTGGTTACATCAACTGTTATCTTCCAATGTATGCTTGAAAACATTGTTGTTAAATGTAGGATATGGTCTCTACGTACTTACATGTTCGCATTTGCAGTGACCGGTACTTTCGTGGTATCACAAGGTATTTTCAGTTCGGTGGGAACAGCTGTCGAGACCTCTTGTTTGGTTATTGTACTGCGCGGGTGCTGACTGTCACCGTATTAGGTATCTGTCAGTGTAGGACGTATGGGCATGCCTAATATGGTTTTTTGTGTTATTTTGTGTGTGCATGCTCTTATACTAACTACTTACTCCGTGTCGAAATACTACATTTGGTATGCTGCTTACTCCTACGGAATGGCACTGCACTACTATCATTTACACGCCTCGCCGGACATTGAACGCAAATCTAATCAGCAGTCGGGAATTGAAATCAGGCGCAGTAGATTGTACTCAACAGAAATTGAGAAGAGCGAAGTGGTCAAAAATTGGAACATGAAAATTGGCCTCATCAAAGTGTTTGCACTCATCAGAATTTGAAACATATACTCATCAGGAATCGAACATCAAGCTCGTATATATGCTGGCTTTAGTTCTTCTGTAGTGTGTTTGCTGTGCGACTGACGACTTAACGTTTACATAGCGGCATGTACTACACCGTAGTCTGAATTCGGGCTGTCCATTGTGCCTGGGATCCTATCCTGCAGCTACTCTGCCTTCTCTCACCGTATCTAAAAAACATTATTCGGATTCGCGGAGTGTTAACTAGATTGATTGGACGGCGCATCATTGCTACTGCATAATTTAGACAGAGTACGTACATGTTCGTTTTAAAACAGGCAGAGCACATACGAGCGTGTTCTTTCTCGCTTGCTATACAATATGGCTACACACGATAATAACTCAAGGTGAAACAGAAGAATTGTGGCACATAGATATTATCACTAAATATGTAAATTCAGTGTTAGGAAGTCAAAAGCCAAAGAAAAGCAAAAAAAAAGAAGATAAAAAAGATCAACAAACGATGTATGTACAAGGTCTAATCTGCTGTACATCATGTCAATCAAGACCCATGCTCTAATTGTTTTCTGCATTTAGCCTATAATTTGGGCTATTATTTTTAAAGTATTGAGTTGACCCAGTCATTTCTGTTGGATGGTTATCTGCTCTATGCAATTTCTCACTTGGTAGTGGGTATTGTCAAGAGTGACGGGACTTGGGAATACACAGTTATGTACTTGATTGCCTATAGCTGAAACCTTAACATTCAGCACTAGATTACTTGTCCTATATCCTATATCCTATATCCTATAATATGCATACAAGTGATAGCATCCAATACATGCTGAAAGTATATTTTCTACATGGTTGACGTAGCGTTGGATCCCTTAGCTTTGTATAAAAAATATAGTGTACGTACATGTGGACACGTGTGCCACCGCGTTAGAAAAAAGATATGCTTTCGGATGCAACAAGATATTGCGCTCTCGGAACGTGGCACTTCCGATTGTCAATTATGTGTACGTTACCCGTCGGTGCACTTCCAACTTCGGTTAACACTCTTTCTCGTGAACAGACCGTAGTCTACCTACAAGCTCGCGGTGCTGCGATAAACGTGCGCCCTCATACTCTCCTTGTCATTCGCGTCTCCTTATACTTCAATTTGGTATCGACTAAGATAGATGCGTAGCTTAATCGTTAGCCCCACTTTATAATAATTTGTTTTGGACTAGGACATGTACTAATTATAATAGTTGCTCTAACTGGTCCTTGCAGCGTTCCTGTTAACGAACCATCTCAGCCAGAGCCCTGATCGAGACCCGTTTATATTCTATTACGCCTCTCACTCGAATGCGTGGTTATTACGCACCGGCTCCCCCGTACTGTGAATTGAGATTCCACTAAATGGTTCGAAATACTGGGGGCTACCAGGGCTCAAACTCGTGACCTCTTACTCTGATAACAATTTAACGAACCATCTTGACCAAAACCTTAAAGCGATGGTTGAGCCCCATTTATAATCTATTAGTTCTACCTTTTGAGCGCATCATGGGCACTTAGTCCGGGATTCCACTTTATCCACAAGCGTAGCACCAAACTAACTACCCACTTTACATACTACACTTCTAAACTCATGCCTGAACGTTTTCCCATATGATGGCATGACTCGGCATCCTTGGCTATATCTAATACAAAAATACCTGTTACAATTACTCTGCTCACACAAATTTACCTGCTTGCCTAGCTGTTAGGAGTATGCCCATACATCCAGCAACAGCTTCTTCCTGAACGATCAGCAAATTGAAAGGTGCTTTCTGCTAACTTTTATATGTTTTCTGGATTACATATTCTATGCCTTCTTTCAACTTTGTCTGGCTGCTGCGTGCTTATATTAGTGATTTATATAATACCACATCAGCTGTTTCATTGTCTATGCACATATCTGCGTTCTGTATTTGTTCTTGAAATGTTGGGAGGTTAGTGTAGTAGTCTATGACATTGCTTCTTGTATGATATTCTCTGCGGAGGTTATTTGTTACATGCATGTGAATTCTTTGCGAGGGATGCCCTGTGAGTTGGTGAGTCTAGCTGGCAGGATGTTGCCACTGTTTTAGCAGTGCAACTGTTTTTGCGATGCTAGATTTCAGGTTCAGCCTGTTCATTTTTTCTTTGCTCTGTCCGACCTTGCTGGATGCGATGTTAGGAATAAGGGTTCATTATATTTTGTGTCGAGGTAGTCATCTGGAATTTACTCTCCGCAGCATACCTTACGTGTTGCCTCGCATCTACCTATAGTCATTAACTCGGTGCTGCAGGGTTTGCAGCATTGGTGCATCCTATCTTAGTCGCTTTTGTGGTTTACCGTCAGCGCGAAACTACTGCTTTACTTACTGAATATGACTCTGTATAGGACCTAACCCGCATGCTGATGGCTACTCCGGTCCTACGTATTGCAATCCCTTTTCAGCCGTTGCTAGCTCGGATGGCCGAATGTATAGAGTATTCGGAGCCGGAGTATGCGATAGTGGATGCCGGGAAGAACATCGCTTCCGTAACCCTTAGGAGTGACTATTGCCTGAGACATATACCTACATAGGAAGTTCTGCCTTTACCTATGAAGAGTCATGCAATACAGCGGCAAGAGCCGCCGTTAGTGATCTCATTGCCATATACGATATCTACATCAACGATTTCACATCTGCCAAAAAGGACATGTACACAAGGTGTGCCAATCTTTGGCGCTTGAAGCGCCTTGAACTAGATCGCTTGGCAAAGGGTCTGTCAAAAGTCCCTCTAGAAGAAGAGCTTGATTTTCATGAGATGAATCATTTGCATAGCGTCTCACTAGATATTATGGCTGTCCTTACAGCTATTACTGATAAAATGCCTGTTGAGTGCACTCCTGTTCGCACCATAGAGCACACGCCTTCCACATTCACGTCGTGGATAGACATAGATCACAAAGATAGCCAGCCCGAGCATATCTATATCTTCAGTGATACGTGTGCAACTGCTGCTGCATCAGAACATGATCTTGCCTCTAAGGCGATCAACTATTTAGTACCTCTCTATAATGTTGACATAGTAGATGCGAACTACTCTCCCGAGGCTGTCAGATTTGCTGCCTTTGTCTGCGAGTGTGCTAAGCGTAGGTTTCTAGCTCTAGAAAAATAGTTACTAGAAGTTCAGCAAGGCCTTGTAAGCCCTTCTCATGTTGTAGAAGATGAGTGTACTACTCCTAAAGGCACCATGCATGCTATTCCTAAGTCTGAGTACCCACCTTTGCCTCCCCAGAAGTAGAAAACCTGCCTCACCACCTCATTGGGGTCGGATGCTCAAACCATGTCATCTTCTGCGGTGTCTTCAGATGATATTGACACTTTCTTTAAGAGCGTTGGGTCCCTGTGAAGGTGACGTATCTGTGCTGAACGACATTTTGTGCTGCTCGTAGTTTCGGCTTAACCTAGATGGCTTGGTTGGACAATGTATTGTTCGACTGTTTTAGAAGCAAATATTTGTATTAGGACTTTAATTTGGGCTTGTTGTTATCTGTGCTGTAATGAACTGCTTGTGTAAGCTGCAAACTTCTAAGATTTTCCTGCTTTGGTATTTTGATTTCGAAGTGGCAGCCTACACCGCGCTCCGTGTTTTGATGCATATATACTTACAATCGCAAAATCATGCAGGCCATCAGTGCATGTCCTTCTTAAAGTATTGTCCATACTTAGACTGCTAATATGTTAGCAGTGACTGAAATCATGCGGTGCATATGAGCCACGAATTTGTAACACTGGGAAATGCTGCATAAGATTTTTGTATGCCTTCGGATTTTAGCTCAGGTGTTACAGGTTGCGCAACCATTGTGCTATGTACTATGTCCATGGTAAGGCAAGTAGTTGTCACTTACACACACGTAATTGCTGCACAACATGGCGAGTGCTGTGCATGTGCTAGATACAATATCTGACAAGTATGATGCTGTGAGTGATAGTTCCGGTAGACTAAGCTTAGCTGTGAGTAGTTATTATAACGGTTGATGTGAGCCATGTGTGGGTGATGACTGCTAGGTTGTGTCATTTACTGAACCAGCAGGGTAATCGCTTACTGTAAGCTTGACCATTTGGTCGCTGAATACCTGTGCAGACTGCAGGCTGTTACTGAGAGACGAGTTAAGGCTGCAGGCGAAGTATTGACGGTGAGGTGGAGATCTGCCATTCAGTCGTGTGTTATGTTGGGATAATGGGTACGTCTTTTGTCCAAGATTGTGATGTTGTGTGGGTCTGTAGTTGTATTATTTTCAATACATGTAGTGTTTACGGTGAAGCTGACGAGTTCCCATACTACGCAACTATGAATGGAACCAGCAAGCGTGTGCGGCGGTGCATGACTCCAGCACAAGATTCGGCCACTGTGTCGGACTAGCGTCCAACATTACGATCTTCTGTACTTATCTTGACTATATCTATAAACGCACTGACAACCGCCTTCAACCATATTTCAGGCCACGAACAGATGACGTATCTTCAAGTGCTCCAAAGAGGCGGACCAGGCGACCCCCAGCAGCCAAGAGTGGGGTAGCGGTGGAGAAGAGAAAGCCTGGAAGACCTCCCAAGCAAAGGCATCTGTGTGCGTTTGCAATGTTCTCGTATCTGCAGCTACATATGTGTTCTGGTTACTCCTGCTACATGTTGTAACACTTAAGTTCCTCCTCCTAACTTATCTTTTCCACTGAAATGTAGTAGGTCTGCCACTTACTGCGCAGGGGCAGCCACTGCCTGGAAAACCTTTTCAGTTATAGCCGGTGGAAACGTGCTCAAAGTGTCATGCAAAGAGATTTGAGCATGAACCTCCAATGTTCTGTTGCGGCAACGGTTCAATAGTTCTGCCGTCGCCCACATATCCGTCGGCGTTAGTCAGATTATACACATCTGCAGACGAGGATGCGGTACATTTCAGACGGTATGCTCGCTTATACAATAACCTATTCGCGTTCAGCTCAATCGGAGGCCACATTGAAGCACAAACGATCAAGGGTATCTATGTTTTTAAGTTACAGGGTCAAATTTATCACAATGTCTCAGACCTGCTACCAATGAATGGTGACCCAAAGTACATGCAGCTGTACTTTTACGATGGTCAGCATGAATCTGCTAACCGTTCTGGGTGCTTTACAGAACTTAGGGAGGATGTTATCGATATACTGATGAGCGTCACAGACGAACCCGTACGCACGCTTCTTCCGGTCTTTGCAAGAAATAGAAGTGACCGAGAGTACGTGCATCCGTATATGCAAAAATCCTGTCAGAGATCAGCATGTCAGTAACGCTCCTACTTCTGATGAAGTTGTTGTCATCTGGTCGGAAGATTCTAGCTTGAGTGATAATAGCGGACCGCACATCTTGGTTACCGGGCGCATGAACGTCTCGAATAAGATCAAACATTATCACGGTTGCTATGACCCTTTACAATACCCTATTCTTTTCCCGAGCGGTGAGTGTGGTTGGCATCAGGGGGTTAAGAAACACGTTACAGATCCCACCGCAAGAGGACTTTCTCGTGACAGTTCAGGTGCACCGCTGCAATCTACTGCGACTTATCCATCGAGTTTTCAGAGTGCTGAAGATCTGTTGGATGCTGAAGATCAGAGTATGTCCTCACTTTGTCTTTTGTACATGTCGGTTTAATTTTGCTACTTGGAAGCACGAGTCCTGATATACACGTTAAATTACGAAACAGGATAATGCAAATGTATAAATTATTACTTGAAAATGAGCATAAGCGTATGTTCATGGGTTGAAAACAGTAAGAAATAGAAAAGCGGGCATATCTATGGCCTTGTGTATATGTATGGGTAATTGTAGCACGCAGTGCATCAAAACTGTCAAGGTCATTGTTTGATACGAATAGGTCGGTGCGTGTACACACTAGCTGCTTAGTGTATCCTTGCATGTCAGATGTCGTCAGTTGTTTAGAAGTAGTCATTTTGCTGTGTATAGGCTGTGTCTACTGACAACGTATCCAATTAACTCAGGATGTTCCGGACAGTCGTCAGTGCTCGAGCGTAACCTACCTTGCCGAGCATATTATGCTTACAGGCTGCAGCACAGACCAAATAACATGCTTCTTAGGGCTGGAAGGTGTCTGCAGCAGTATGTAGTTGACATGTACGTTAAACTAGAAAACTCTCGCTTGGACTTCGTTCATTACAATCAGAATGTGATACGTTCGGAGCTATACCAAGGAATACTTGACACGATGGACGATGGTGAGCAGTGTGCTGCTAATGTTGGAAAGCGTGTAATACTTCCAGCAACCTACATTAGAGGACCTAGGGATATGCAACAGTGCTATTTAAATGCGATGACTCTTGTGCAGCGCTATGGAAAACCAGACTTCTTCATAACGATAACCTGCAACACAAACTGGCCTGAAATTAAAAATGAATTAGCTCAAGGGGAGGAAGCCCAGAACCGGCCAGATTTAGTAGCTAGAGTTTTCCGAGCTAAGCTAATAGTACTGAAGAAGAAACTTATCGACGAGAAAATATTTGGTGAAGTCGCTGCTTATGTTTATGTTGTTGAGTTCCAAAAACAAGGCCTACCACATGCACATCTCTTGCTGATTATGAAGAAACACAGTAAGATGAACTGTCCAGAGGATTTTGAGAGGTTTGTCACTGCTGAGATTCCTCCATAAGGGAACGAGAATCTCCATAAGGCCGTGCTAAAACATATGATGCATGGGCCATGCGGTAAGTTGAACCCTGATTATCCATGCATGAAGCACAGAAAAACTTTAGGCCAGTGTAAGTCTGGCTACCCAAAGCCATACGCAGCTGAAACCACGAATAGTGACAGCGGGTACCCAGTGTACAAACGCCAGAGTACTGGTGAGGTAGTTAGAATAAGAAGTCAGTACCTAGACAATTGTTGGGTTATTCCATATAACCCGTATCTTCTTGACCTCTTCGACTGTCATATTAATGTGGAAGTATGCTCTAGCATACAGGCAGTGACAAAATATCATTTTCCATTGAACCGGGGGGTGAAGGGAAAGTGATTGATGAAATCAATGAGTATCAGTCTGGTCGGTGGGTGTCCCCGATAGAAGCGATATGGCGCATATTCAGCTTTGACTGGTTTGAGATGCATCCACCGGTAATGGCGTTACCAATTCATCTCGAAGATATGCAGTCAATCCAGATGAAACCACACGAAACACTATCCAATGTGGTCTCTGATGTAAAGAGGCTAAGGACACCATTAACTGACTTCTTCAGAGTCAATAGGGAAAATGATGGTAAGGTTAGCGAAGAATATGTTTACGCTGAGTTTCCTGAATACAATCGGTGGGATACATCCCAACGACGATAGTTCAAGAGAAAAAACAATGTTGTTGTGCTGGGCAGGCCTATCTTTGTATCACCATCGGAGACGAAACGCTTTCACTTAAGGTTACTGCTGACACATGTACATTCACCTACGTCTTTTGAAGATCTCTTGGTTGTAAGGGGTCGACACTGTTGAACATACCAGGAAGCTGCTATTGAGCTTGGACTGATAGAAGACAGTAACATGGTTGAACTATGCCTCAATGAAGCGGAAGCTGTTCAGATGCCCTCTGCTTTACGACGCTTATTCGCAACCGTTCTCATGTACTGTGATCCCAGAGATCCACAGGCGCTGTGGGCCAAGTACTAAAGTTCTTTATCTGAAGATTTCCTGGAAGAGAACCCAGGGGATGCACGGGCAGTTCATAATCTCACAATTCGCAGCGTGGAACAGCACCTGGAGGCGGCCGGTAAGTCTCTCAAGTCGTACAGTCTTGACCAACTGGTAGGGCCACGGGATCTTGTAATACAACGGACAAGAGATATAGCAGATGCACTCGCCGCCCCTGTACCAGAGGAGTGTTTAAACTGTCGCGGTTCACTGAACCCTGAACAACAGCACGCTTTCGACACTATAACTAGGCATGTGAAACAGGAGCTCCCTGGAGCCTTTTTTTTGGATGGGCCTGGTGGCACCGGAAAAACGTATCTATACAACGCTCTGTATGCTGAGGTCCGGTTACTTGGTCTCATTGTCTTGCCCACGTCCACGTCCGGGATCACGGCCTCTAACATTCCGTCTGGAAGGACCGCCCATTCAAGATTCAAGCTTCCTCTAAAACTGGACAAGTCGCTCGGATGCAATGTACCAAAACAGGGGAGTTTGGCTGCTCTGATCCAAGCAGCCAGGCTACTTATATGGGATGAAGCTTCAATGGCTTGGAGGGAAGCGGTAGAAGCACTTGACAAGTTGCTGCGTGATCTGTGTAATCTAGATGTAATTTTTGGTGGGAAATTGATAGTGTTTGGAGGCGACTTTCGTCAAGTACTGCTCATAGTACCGCATAAAACCATGCGAGAGGCCGTCAACTCCAGCGTTGTATCTTCGCCAATATGCCCCCAGCTCATCAAGTTCTAGCTAACTATTAACGTCCGTGCTCGGACCAACCCACTGTTCTGTGCTTACCTTTTATCTTTAGGAAACGGTGAACTTCAGACTGAAGACTGTGATCTGGTTGTATTGCCAGACGGAATTGTACAACATACAAGTGGTGAAGAGGCAGATCTAATTACTACAGTAGCGAATGCAGTCTATCCAGAAGCTGATGTTCAGGCTTTGGGAATCGTAGTTTTCTTCCAAAGGTCAATACTCACACCCATGAATGAGGACGTCGATGCTCTTAACACACTAATGATTGACAGGTTTTCAGGGACAGCTGTTGTCTACAGAGGATATGACACAGTGCTTGCTGACAACTGCAACATTTACCCTGCTGAATTTATAAATAAACTTTGTCCTGGGGGCATGAGTGCGTACGAACTTGTTCTTAAAGAGAACTGTCCAGTGATCTTGCTTCGAAATCTTCTTCCATCGTCATGCTTGTGCAACGGAACTAGACTTATATGTACAAAATTCTTCCCAAACGTAGTCAAATGTGTCATAACCACAGGTCATTATAGTGGTGACCGTGTCTTCATTCCACAGATCAGGATGGAACCATCGGAATCTTCTAACTATCCATTCAGCTTCTATCGCAATTAGTTTCCCTTAAGGTTGAGCTTTGCAATGACTATTAATAAATCGCAGGGCCAGACCCTGGACCAAGTTGCAGTATACCTTCCAAGACCCTGCTTCTCTCATGGACATCTATATGTTGCCCTTTCTCGGGCTAGGGAATCAAGCAAGGTTACTGTTGTTTCTGCACCAGCAGTCCAGGGTCCATCCGATCACCGTGTGAAAAACATCATTTCTTATGAGGTGCTACGGCTTGCAGACATCATATAAGATGCGAAGGACGTGGCATCTGACCTGTACAAGGAGTGGGAAACTTTTGCTTGGAACTACATCCACAACAACTGTTTTGTTTCTGCTTTTTGGCTTGATGGTGATGAACAGGATCATTAGTGTGTCCCCCATATTTTACGAGACTGTTTTGAAGTTTGCTTCACAGTTAGTCCATTGACTGCTGCCTATGGCGCTGTACGCATTTTTTCGCACTGATGTTCAGCAGGCGGTCTCTTCCAAACGTTGGTCTACTTCTTGCTAGACCGGTCTTCACCCACAGGTGGTTGTGCGTGACTAACTCCAGGGTCACCAGGAAGAAGGGTACTAAAGTCTTACTCCTAACTGAAGATCCGCTCAATGCTCAAACAACAGCTAATGCTGTTTTCAGTTGGATATTCACCAGACCGTGCTGATGATATAAACTTAGTACATCATCATTTTGTGCGTGTGGTCTTTTGGTTTTATGACTCCATGTTCTACAATTAGTTTAGCCCCCCCACCCCCCGACTGTTTCCCACGTTGGATCTAAATATCGACACCTTGACTGTTTATGGACTGTCGACGACACCGTTTGATTAGCAACCAAGTACACGATGACAACAGTGCAGGCTGTTAGACACTACTGCATAGACAGACATACATACCCCAGTACAATGACTAAGTAACGATTTTCATATTAATTGAGAACGCAACCAACACAGCTTGTGAAATTTATCTGTTACAGATTTAGTAATACAATGGTCCAAATTGACAGATCTACAGAAATTCGGAAGGGATGTACCGACAGAAAATTAAACGGTAATGACAAAACATTCAGTAATCAGAAAAACCAGGAATTACTTTTCAGACGTAAAATCCGGGACAGTGCTGCTTCAGCAGATTGAACACACAAACGTAACTTGAAATACTGTCCGTGTCCGCGTCTTTGTAGCCCTGTGCCTTCCAGTAGTCTGACACATATATGCAGCTTCTCCCCTGTTTCACCAGTCGTTCATCAGCGGTAGTCGCCACCCACACGTGGGGTCCGGATGTACTGTCAGGGCTTTGGTTGAAACCATCTTTCCCCCTTCCCACCCTCTCAAAGCATCGCTGCAATTTGAAAGCACTGCCGTATCTTTCATCGCCGCCGAGGAATTATATCGCTATAGCTCTCCCGAAATCTCCATTATTCTTCCCACTCCAAATATGGTAGACCTTCCTCACCGGATATCCCAGCTTCGTTAGTTCGTCCCTTACGCAATTGAAGCTCCTGCCAATGATTCGACCGTTGCTTGTTCTTTGGTAAGGTAGGTTGTGCATGATGCAGGTTGGTGGGTACACAAATCTTTTATCCATTGATTTCGGGCTGCTTATTCCCACCTTTTGCTAGATAACCTTTCAATTTCCGAAATTGGTCGTTATGGTTGTGAACAATTGATTACAAGTTAAGCAAGTATAGATTTAGAGTTCTGTGGAAGTTTTGCATGTAACAGATTGTTCTTGCATCAGTCAGTGGGGGATGGCAGTTGTGGGTAAAGTATATTTACTGGAAGGGGTAAAGGCATGCGTGGCAGTTGGTGGAATTTACTACTGTTCTCTTGGTAATTGGTACTCGTATACGGTTTGTAGGTTGTTGATTATTCCACCCTTAGTTGCCAATTGAAGAAAGTAATAGTGATTACCCTTTGTGGTTATCCATAATTCTTTGACAATCAGCGCAAGCTTACTCCGTATTCTGTTTCCGTTTTGGTGTTAGAGTGTTACGTGTTTAGTTTGTCACTTGATGGATACTCCCTCTACTACATAATATACGTAGTTTTATGTATTTGCATACTTATTAAGAAAATTTTCAGATGGATGTTAAACTGCTGTGGAAATTGAATAAACTATTGTTTACCAATAGTGAACTTCTTTCTCTCGCTCGGTCGATTCCTACAACGTACAATGGGACATCATCACCATACACTACACTGTGGCCTCACGTTCGTGCTTGTGACATGTTCGTCGCTCAGTATACTTAACACAAAAAAATGGGTCTCCCGTGAGATTCACGATGTGACTCTACATATGTTTGAAACATCTCTAAATTCGACGTGCCTTCATAAACCATACATAGATTCGTTTTGGGGCAAACGCGAATCAACCACCATCTTCCTGCGGCACCCTATTCCTATATACGGAGTATTTAAGAAGTAAGACACCACGATGGGAGACCAACCAAAAAAGCGTGAAACTTCAAATCGCTACTATATAAACCGCTGTCTGCAACCAGAGTGTGAGTCGTTGCAAGGCTATGGACAAATTGTAATTACCGACTGAGGGTATAGCCAATGCCTACAGCTTCCTATCATAATAGCCAGCACCCCATGTCAAATCAGCCCGGGTAAAGAGATTAATTACACCAATTCAGCCGCCCTCCTCACATATGCCCCTCAACCCCCTACTTTCCCTCCCCCAATACTGACGAAAAAAAGCAAACGGTACATCTTCCACTTTCCCATAACTCTTCTGTTGCATTTGCTGGACCTCCATCAAGACCAATTTTAACTGTAAGTTTTCTTCTACTGCACACCTCCCACTATTTTGGCTGACATAAATCATGAAATGATCCCAAATAGTGGTCGGTATGCCCTAGCATCCCCGCATCATGTGCATGACGCTTTATTCTCCTGTATAAGCTCCTTCTACTTGTCTTCTTCACGCACTTGTTCCTTCTTTTCTAAGCTCTTCCTGCTTTCTGCCTTTCTTGTGTTTGTGTACGCTTCATTTAATCTTAGAATACATACATGTTCAGTGATTTACAATTTGGATAAAAGTTGTGTCCATGTACCTTGCTGATGGTGCTGTAACGACTCAACCACATCCATGCGAGTAACTCTTGGTGTGCTCGGAGTCAGTTTTGTCGCCAATGACCACAATGCCCTTATCTTTTTCTCATGCGTGTCCAAATTCGTAGCTTATATTCTACTCCTATTTCACAAGAAAAAGGTGGCACCTTTCTAAAGGCATCAACTTCTGTTTAGCCATTACTTAGATGTACCTAGATAATAGATGGGATAATCAAAGTAGGATGGATGTTGTGTATGACAGAAAAGTGCCGCTTAGTGTTTCGTCACATCACCAGCAATTTTTTACACTATAGCATTGTTCTCGCTTCGTATTTCTATATTACCTATGCAGCTACCTGTATCCGACCAATATCCTGACATGTAGTGCTACCATGCAGGCCTTTCGCCTGTTAGCATGTCTCCGTATTATTGCAGGGGCTGGATAACAAACAATGTAGACGAGGATAGGGATACCGTCGTAGCTGGAAACAGACAACAGAAGTTACAGCGCCTACATTTCATTTACAGTTTCCCGCATGAAGTTATAGTACATGGTAGGCAGTACCCGCATGTAAGTAGAGTCCTTTCTAGCGACGACTACATGGAGCAGATATTCGTAAGACTTGATGCCCCTAGCAAGGCAGTGATGTCGCTTGTCTGCAAGCGATGGGCTCAGATATTCACACTAAGGCCAGATGCACCTAGATGGGCTGCAGATTATGATTTACTCCTACAAAGACACCAACAATTTGGTATAACAACTACCATTCGGGGTGAATTTGTCATTTCACGCAGGTGCAGATGCTACTTGACAAACAATAGCCTCGCGAAGAGAATAATGCATAATTTCGAGGTGGAGGCACTAACTTCTACACCTCATCTAGACATTGTTGGTTCTACCGCTGCAGAAACTACAAACGCCTATGTTGAGCATTACGACGAGAGGGCTGTCATCACAGCACAACTTGTAGCTCTAAGATTACTTAGCACAGTAGATGTTATTGTTCTTGAATGACTTTGTTATCGATTTACGTAACTACGACTACTGCATGTATGCGATACGACCTAACTGTCATTGCTTCCCAGACATGCCCCTCTGAAACATATCTATGACTGTTTTGAACGAAACACGAGCCAGATAGTATCTTCTTCATGGGTCTGGTAGTCTACTGTGCAGTGCTTCTTATTGGAACAACACTATGCAGACGTGTGAAACGTTACCATCTTCGACATGACTTTGTGAAACACAAACACATTTGTTTTGGAAGAGGTGGGAGCTACAAAACATCTTCTCCCTTCGCTTAGTAATATAATCCGCGTCATTTCAAGATGGAGCGACAAACTACTCATTAATATATCATGTCAGTCGGTGTCTTCTGTCATTATTTTACTACTACTGTCATCCACAAGAGGTCAGGAGATAATGATTGTTTGTGTGCTCCAGTAATAGATGCCAGTACTAATTTAGTGGCGTCCAGTTCAGGATGAAATAATGGGCAGACTGCAGTTTTGGTTTTAGGCTCTCGTAGAATGTTTCAATCTGTTTGTAGAATTCGGTTGTTTGGCTTTCAGATATCATTTCTGGTTTGTTTGGTTTGATCTTTGATTGTGATTGTGTGTATGGACCGTTTCTTTTTCTGTAGGGTGTCGTGGTGGCGTGTTTGGAGTCGAACTTTTCTATGTGTGTTGACTGTCTAGCTGCAATTTGAGCTTTGTCTCTCCTAAGTCCGCGGAGTCAGTCGTATGCTTTCGCTCTAGGTCTGGGTCGGTACTGACTGTTTCGTGTCTTCCGGCGATTTTGCGTGTCTCAGGACGATTGCAGGCTCCAGTTTCCGACTTTAGCTGACTGGTCGTAGTCCTGAAACGCTTCCGATTGCTTTCGGTGCGCACTGTCGCGCTTTGGAAGGACCTTCCCCAGTGGTTTTAAACGTCTAGGTGTGCCTGCAGGTTTGCCCTTCGGTCTCGGAACACGCATTACCGTCTGTTTAGGTATGAAAGGGAGAGGTGTCATTAACGTACAACAGCACCATTCATTGCTCATGTTCTGTTACTGCTCCTGTGTATAAAGTACCCACAGAGTAAAGACCACTTGGACTCATGTGATGTCTCCTGTTCCTCTGGTCGTCCACCTGTAGCATTATTAGGCTGTCTAAGAGACCTGATGTGCAGTACTTATACGGCAGAATCAAAAGATGGAAACAAGTAGGGACTATATCCCATTTTTTACACACTGTGTGTGTGATAGACCTGTCTCTGTATTGTGTATGTTGTTGATGGTCATGTGTGGGCCCGTTGTCCTTCTCCGCAAACTATAGCCGTGGATTCCCATATTCTCGCGAGTGAGTGCATAGAACATGTAACACATGGGTGTATAGTTTCGTAGCTTGTAAGGTTCACATCCTAATCACGGAGCAATGCCTGCATCATTATATGATCGATTCGCACATGTCGTAGCAAATATAGCGTCTGTCACAGTATATGAAGTCGAAGGATCTAACCGCAATTTACAAGGTAACTATCTTGGTAAACAACAGAGCGCAAATAATGGATGCGATTGTGCTGATCGTGTGTTACGAAGTACTGCGCACAGTTAAACGAACATCAAGACTACTACATTTGCCAGTGCAAGGTAATGCGCCTGCAGAGCACCGGTGTACTATTGTGTTGTTCGTGAACTGCCAGTGGTCAGTGTAATGTTCCGCGTCTAAATGTGCAATTCATGTTATCTGGACTTTGCTAACTTGCTGCAATTTATGTGCAGAAGTCCGTCATCTGTACACTAAGCTGACTGTAATCCCTAATGAACGTGAGCTCATCAATTAAGATGCACTCGTATAATACAGTAATGCATTAGCTCAACCTTTCTTTCTGTCTCTTTTTTAGACTGGCTGGAATCATGATAATCACTACCATTTCCACCTTCAACCAAAAATCTTAGTTTTCCGGAACACCAAGTTACCAAAGTGCAGTCATCCATAGACATCCAAGACCACCAAAGAGCACGTTCCCAAGCGCGACGCTACGACGGCGTAACATATAGGAACGATCGCTCATTGCGTGAAGTTATCACACACGTTTACTAAACAAATAGCAGTTTTAGATCTATTAAATCGGAATAATAAGTACACAACATCACATTAGCCAGTAGACAGTTGCAACATGGGCACCTAAAACAAACAGAACAGACCCGCGCCTACGGTGGCTACCTATACAGCTTCAGGTGGAGGCCCACCAATTCTTCCATTACAGCACGACATTAGTCCTCCTCCGACGAAGAGCCAATTGGTGAAATTTGTTCCATGTAGTCGCAGCACAGTTCAGTTATAGTAAGCTTCTCCTGCGGAAGTAGCATGCCCCCTCCATCGCCACAAAGGTCAAGCACAAACCGCCACTAGAAAACGTCCTGAAGCCTCTTGAACAGCCCAATCACATCAGACTTGAAATGGTCAAGCTCCTCGGCTTTGATGCGAACTGTATATACACAGCATAGTAAGTAGTTCAGACAGCGTTATAATAATAGCCATGAGAACCATGAAGAAGAGAAAACCAGAATATCAGGTACCTCTTGAGACATTCTCGGCAGGAACTCGGACAGAGACAGGAGCAAAATAATTGGTGACGATTCTGCTTACAATGGAGAGT
The DNA here is from genome assembly GCA_958450325.1 of Agrostemma githago. NCBI lineage: Eukaryota > Viridiplantae > Streptophyta > Magnoliopsida > Caryophyllales > Caryophyllaceae > Agrostemma > Agrostemma githago. The sequence goes on along the minus strand of OY288258.1, from coordinate 51,525,080 downwards.
GACGGTTCCCTTCGTAGAAGCCGCAGTATAGTTTCAGGGACTACGATGTCAGTCAACCGATCGAACAACACTCGAGTTTCGTAGATAATCTTGTCAATTTGCGATTGGTAATGGTGAACAGCCTCAACGTTGGACATGGCTTTAGGAATTCTCTGCTAAAAGGGTTTGAAAGTATCTACCTCTAAACTCTTTTGTGTAGCGCTCCTTTTTTTTTTTGAAATCCTACAACTCGGGACTATAACATAGAATTAATATCGGAGAACGCCAACGAGTTAACAATCCCTGGACCATAGCCCTCCCAGACCCGTTTGCCAAAAACTCGAGGCATGGAATGAGCAAGAGCATGCGCAGCGCGATTGCATTCACGCGGAGCATAGGACCAAGTGATCAGGTCGAAGTTACGCCCCAGGTTGAGATGTTCATCGATCATCCGAAACAGATTGCTCTGTCCCTTTTGTTGATTCATGTTAATATTTTCTTTCTACGGCTCTCGTGATCTAATACATGTACAGAGTACAATTTAAAACGAATTGTAGTTCAGGTACAGTTACATCATACATGTACTGTAAGACATGATAATTGAAAATATATTGTGTTACATAATGTTAGAAATAACTACCAGTTCAATTCTGACTGTACAACATGATTGGAATGTGTGGGAGTTAAATAATTACAGATCCAAGTACTACGGAGTATCTAGCAAAACATTTAATTGGCGACCCATCTATATACTACACGCCTAAGTACTAGAGAATCATAATTTGTTTAATTTACTTTACGTTTCAAGGAATACTCATATATAGGTATATCATACATGTACTAAACGATTTCATCCAGTTTAGTATCGTTCTTTCATAGTGAATAAAGAATACACGTCTAAATTCAGACGTATTTAGAAAACATGTACAGCAGAACACCTATAACAGTGTGTGTTGCATGTACTATATAGTACAGGTCATATTTCATGTACATTTACATCATACATGTATTATACGACTGTACGTTATTCGCAACATTGTACGTTATGTGACACTATATTAGTTCGTGTGCTCACAATCTGTATCATCTACTACCCTTAATTAAATTAATGACAACTAGAGCTTTATTATTAGTTCCTGCGATTTTGTTTGTTGTGAAATAAGAGTGTAGGAATGTGTGGCTCGAAAGAGAATAATGATGAGAGAGAAATGTAAGGATAATTTTAGACCACATGTTGATGACCCAAAATAGAAATAGGGAGGAAATGGTGTTTTATCCCAATAAGAAAACAGAGAAGATAAATAAAAAACGGAGGAAGTATTAGAACACGAATACTACCCTCCACTTAATTAGTCTATTATAGTAGACTATAATATCCTCGATAAGTGTTCCAGTAGACCTTCATAACCTCACTTCCTACTGCACCCCACCAGAGTCCTTTGCCTACTGCCACACTCAACGTCCTAAATGTTCACATCGCATACATCCATCATTACTCCTAAGAATACCTTGACCAATTCAAACCCTGATTACTTCGGTTCTCTCCTAAGCCCGCAAACACTTCACTGAAAAGGTAATGTGATATTATAGCTTAAAGCTTTGTCTTCCATCTGCAAATCGCATGCATATTATGCATCTATTGGTTTGTCCCAGAAATAATTTAAGTCGTCTTGTATGGTCCGTGGTGCAGGGGTTGGTGGCATTCTAAATAATTTGAGGCACCAATTAATTGTTGGAGATTTTCCAGGTATGTGAAGCTAAGATTAATGCATATAGAGCATCTTTGTAGAACTATTAGAGATGAACATATACGATTTTTGCTAACCTTAAGCATAAATTTGGTGCTCAGTGTTTGGTTTGCACATCTGAATTTTGATCACATATTCATCTAAGAATCGATGTCTGCTTGATTCTCTGCGTGAACTATTATGCTTCCTTTCCAACTGCGATAGATTGAGTGTGTTCGTTCGAGTCATGTTGTCTGATATTTCTGCGGCTTTCAGATTCGTGTTGCCTTCTGTAACTTCTGCCTGCCCGATTGTTTCCTTCGGTGGCGAGTCTATCAACGGATATAAGGGATCAGTAGCAACGTATGCTACGAAAACAATATTAGATGCTCGCTCGTCCAAAAGGGACGAACTGTCGCTGAACTAAATGTTACGATGCTGTCTAATACCTTATTGGTGCACATTAGATGTGTCGCCTACAGTGTGTTTTGAAGTCCTACTGGACTGTTGCCTGATCTGAAACTGTAGCTTCTGCTAAATTAGGGTGCAGCTTACACTGTAGTTTTAGAACGTTTGAATCCAGGATGTGTTAAGCTAGCCGTGTCATCGCGTCGCCTACGTACGCTAAGTACATGTACTCACCTAGCTGTCAAGTAGATCTTTGAAACTATTCGCCCAACATCATGTATGCAGTCAGTCTGATTTGAACAGTGTCTATGGTTTTGCAGCATGAAGCCCAAAGCAACTTACCTAGCTGACTTGAACACAGACAGCCGTGACTACAAGGTGAAGGTCAAGGTAATAGAAAAAAGACGGCCGAAGACATCTCCTAACAAGAATATGCTCTACCAGAGTTTGCTGCTGGAGGATGAAAAGGTAAGATTGCAGTTCATAAATTACATTGCTCTCAAAAATCTATCTTTTCAGTTTATGAACGAGTTGTCGATGAATCGTACCTGTGAATAGTAGTCGACGTGGCTGAGTGAAACATCTGTACAGTTGTTAGAGACTGGTTACTTTTGCCAGTCTATTAGGAAAGAATTAGGTCTTCTTTTATGTAGACAATTACGAAATGCGCTTGTGCAGTACTCAGCATGAATCCTATTATTCGTCGCTATACCATTGAATGTAGGACTGAACTACTGATATATAGACAGAGCCCTGGTGTCCATCACGCCCAGCGCATAGTTTAGATAGAGTGATCCATCGGTTTTGTGCCCACCTGTTTCGCTCTGGGTACAATACCTGGTCGCTCAACGAGCCAGTATACCAATGACCCTTTCCTTCTTGCTGTATAGTTGCTGAGAATATATAGACTGCACTGTTCTCCCTCGGCAGCCACTCTTTGGGCCACCCATTAGTTGACTCAACAGTGAGACCGCAGTTCTCACGAGCCATGGGGATCTACACTCTGCATTTGACCTTAATGTTTTTATTCCCTGACCACGGTATAGTATGCATATTTCGATGCCGTCTTTTCGTTCACATTGCTTTCAGTAATACAGGTACTGCGTAGGACTAAAATTCTTGCGTATACCTTGCAGGGCACGAGGATGCGAGGTGCTCTGTTCGCTGACCAAGTTGCAATGTCTGAAGATGCAATTCACCGTAACAAGACGTATGAAATAAGGAATGCTGCTATCAGCCCTGTCAAGCCCGAGTGGAAGAGAGGCCCAACTGATCTCGACTACCAAATGACGTTTGGCCGTAGAACACTTATATTTCCGTTAGACGATGACACTGGCCTTGGTACTGTTGCTGCTCAGGAATACCTACCAATCTCACAGCTTCCTAGGCAGCAAGAGTACTCTGAACTGTTTGGTACACACCTCTGACTCTCCAAAACTCTGCCTCATTTCATGCATCTGTGCACATATCTGTCTGTAAATATATATTTAACAGTCTAGAAACGTATAGTGCTGGACAACTTACCTAAGATTATCCTATAGTTCATTAATCATCTGATATCACACGAATGACTACCATTAGTTGATGAGCAACTGCCAACTACTATTGCAGATGTGCTAGGCGTTGTCCTGTTTGTCGAAGACCAGCTGCGGGTGGTTACAACATCTAACAAGCGCGAGTCTAGGGTACGGGAACTACTGCTGATTGACCACTGGTTACACCAACTCTAAACTGTCGCTTGTATGACGTGTGTTCTGCATGTCAGTGAGTCTAACGTTGCACCTGGTACTGTATCTATAATAGCACTACGCAACCACTGGCAATCTCAATATGGGATGAACTAGCTGAAGATGCCTGCACCATGCTGATTCCAGCACCGGGAAAGTTTAGGCTTGTAGGCCTGACAGCACTCCGAGTATCAGGCTACAAAGGTCTTTACTATTTAGGTCATCCTTTATTTCTTTACATAAAATCTCCAGTTATACAAATGACCTAATGTAAACATCATGTAGGATTCTTGCTGTCAACTTCTGCGTCAACTACCATCATACATGCGCCAGTTGGAGCCAAAACTGAAGCACTGTCAACCTGGTAATCTTCACGCTTAACGCTATTTTTTAGCTGCAAAGCCATTCTATTATTTGCTACTCCTCCTGGAATCTGTGCGTGCACAGTGCAAACATTATTGCTTAAGTGCTCCGACCATTGGATGTCTTTTACTCAACACTGATCTTGCACTTAAATTTTACACACACCACCGTTTGTAGGGTGGTTGCCCACCACATGGCATTGTCAGAACTGCAGTCAAGGATTCTGAATACAAAAGTGTCACCTCAGACACAGAAGGCTACTACAATTGCAGCCATCCGTTCTAAAAAGGTGCGCACAGCATTGTACTCTGTTTTAACTTGAACATGTTGTTCATCTGCAACCAACTGTAGATGCATTGCTGTTTATAATCCCTGAATTGATCCGCAGGCGAAGTCAGTTCTCCAGGACGACAGGCACTGGCTGGATGTTACTATTCCAGATGCTGACCTATCCAGAATGCATGCTTACTTGGGCTGCTCCCACTGCAGCAAGCGTTCCACCATGCCACCAGGAACTGCCTACACTTGCTACATACGCTTGCTCTGTCCCAGACTGTACTTTGGAGCCACGGTATGTTCAGCGCCATCCTACTTCTTTACATTCGCTATGACGTCCGGTACCATCCGCCCACCTTAGGCGCTGGAATTGTTTTGCCCAAATTAACCTTTGATATGCTCGGCTAAGGTCATAATGCACACAAATTTCTACAGGGTCACTTTCAATTATGAGATATCAGACGGGACAGGCACACTACTAATGACGGCTTTCACAACAACCGTCTCACAACTATGTATGATGTCAGCGTCCGACTTGTTCCACATGAAACAATCTGTAAGTCAATATCTGTCTATACATACATGCTGACCCAACTACTAGACACGTAAGGTACATTGTCACACGTTGTCCATACCTATACAGGAAAACAATGAAGCTTTTGAAGTCATTCGGGAAAGATTGGAGCGTAGGAAGTTCAAGGTTTGCGTTGGACCAGCGCAGTCGCTATCAACAAGTAACATCCTGCAATTGGTGGTGAAGCAGGTTATAGTGGCTGACGATGGAGTTGACACACCACCGAACAATGCAGGCACCCCAGCAATTACTATACAAGCTCAGGAAGGTAAATCAATTGTAGCCGTAGCGGAAGAGGTAAGCGAAGTTGAAACAGGCAGCAACACCTCAGCTACCACGATCGACAATCCACTGCCCGAGACTCCCTGTACAACCTAAATCTGCATCCCGCTTATAAATCTATTGTTAAACAGACCTCTGCCATTTTCGCATGGCTTAAAACTTCCGTAACTACTCATCAAACAAATGCGATGAAGAAACAATCACCGTATTCTAAGTGGATATGTGTTGCACGAACTGCCAAACTGTATCTATAAAATATCCCTGTAACTTCCGTTGAACAATTTTACACGTATTTCATGTCCTCGTTGATGCGTAGACATACCCTTATGGAACATATTTAGATTTTTTTTGGAAGACCCGTGACCTAGATACTGTTTTCGTTATGGACTTACTAATCTAACGCGCAGTGTTTAGAAAGAAACGCAAGTCTCTGCAAGCGTTTGAAGCAGAAATACCTCACACTGTTGTCATTAATTTATTAAAAGGTAAGGGTATCACTGAATCGTATAGTTTTAGGTGGGTGTACAGGCTTGTTGGGGGTCGAGAATCATGACATATACTCAGACTATCCTCAAGTTTAGAGTTATCGTTAGTGCGTCGTATGTGTCAATGCCTTGTGCCACTATATCAATTGAATAGCTTGGCTGCGCAGAGTTAGCCAGCATGATAAGACGGATTAGTAGACATGCATCAGAGGATAGTGACAACTACTGGAATAGACGGTATCTTGACACGTAATTGAAAGAACGCATCTTCGCTACCATTATGTGTGCTTTTAGTGCCACTAACCGACACTTTCGTTCCGTACCTGTCTTTATTAGTAAACGTAGCCTCTTTAGATTTGTATACATTTCCTTCGATTGTATACAATCCGTCAGTGCCCCTCTCAGGTTTACGATAGACTACGATTGTACGCTTACTGCTAAACCAATGCCCGTGTGCTCAAAACTACTTTTCTCATTTTAGAGCTTAAGTTAAAAAGTGCTTATAAAGTTGTCTACATGGAGATAATTAATTAAATGAAAATTATTCTAAATAGTATGTTACCCGTATTTTAGAATTAGTCATAATTTATGTATAAAAAATAATACCTATAACATAAATTATACTAGTATGTCACTACTTTGTACTATCATATTTAACTTTTCTGATAGCCATAGAGTCTATTATAACTACTCCTTTTTGCATATTCACTCCAAAACCGTAGATGTGGTATTATATTGGAATTTAGATGTTAATTTGGTTTATCTAAGGTAATAAGACTAAACAATATATCGACTAAAAATTCTTCAACAAAAAACTTAAGGTAATATGACAGCTAAATCATGATTTACTTTCTTTTTTATGATTAATAAGCATATTTGATTTAGGTAGCGGAAAGGAAAGTGTAGCTTTAAAATAATATCGAGCCACTCGCGAGCTATTCCTGCCGAGCCAGGTCTTGCTCGACTCGACTTATAAATGATCCGAGTCGAGCTTTGACCGAGTCGATCTCAAGCTGCTCGCGAGCTGTCTCGGCTCATTTACACCCCTAGTCGTAATGGTTGTCTGACTATGTGCTACTTGGTTTCCGTATCACTTTTCAAAATTCGTCATCTCAAAAATGCATCTTTTCAAAATATCAAGTTTTCGAAAACTCGGAATGCTGCCAAAATTTAGATTTATGATTTGACTCAAAAGTAGCCTATTTTTAGCCGGCATCCTGCCCATTTCAAAATTCAAAACTCTTGACTTTCTGAAAAATTGGTCTTGTCGGCATGCTGCCAATTTCAAAAGTCAGGACCGTCCTCAAATTACAAAGTCAACCTTTCCAAAACCTTCCTTATTCTAGGAAGTCAACCTTTTCAAAATCTTCTTGTCCTATCACCTATCGTTATCCGTGTGTCAGGTCTTTCATAGGTTCATCGAAGGTCTATAGCGTCAAAACTCCGTCGATCATACATCACGAGTTTCTTCCCTTCAAAACACTTCTTATCCCTTTCGATTTTCAGATTTTCAAGATTCCATTTCGATTTTAAAATTTTTGGGAATTCATTTTCGATATTCAAACTTTCAAAATTCCAAATATCCAACTTTTCAAAAAACTCAGTCCTGTCGGCATGCTTCCTATTTCAAAAGTCAGGACCGTCCTCCGAATTTCTCGAAATTCAATCCTTTTCAAAAAAACCTTCCTTATTATAGGACCTACCGTTATTTGTGTGTCGGGTCTTTTCATAATACGTCGAAGGTCTGTAGCGTCGGATCTTTGTCGATCTTACATCATGGGTTTCTTCCCCATCCTGGTTCGCCTTATCCTAAAGGCATAACAAACCAACACGAGTCATACACTCGTAAATGGAAGGTTCATCTAAACACTCGAGTCCTAACTAGAAAGTCCCACACGATTTTTTTCCCTCCGACAGGACGGCCCTACGATCTTTCTTGAGGGAATCTCGCCCGTATTTCAATCCATTAGTCGAGTCATCCCAATCTAAGAACCCTTTAACTTAAGGGTCTACCCTAATCTCAGGGCCATGCTTATTCGAGTCTAGTCAAGGGTCTCTAGCGCCGAAGCTCTGCCGATCTCATTGTAAAACATAAAATTTCGATCCTGCGATAATTAAAATAACAGATACAAAATAATATGAAACAAGAGTTTTATTTAATAATCGAAAGATTGACGGTTACAACTTCCGTGGGTCTCTTGATTCCAATCTCGAAGGTTAAGGTTTTTGATAGTTCTACGGAGGTCTTATCGACTTGGATCCGTAGGGGGAAGATGGGGTCTTTTTGGTGACTTATTCCATTTACCTACAATTTGGTAGTAGGATGATGGGGTCGTTTTGAGACGTAATCCATCTAACCTCCTCTAAACCCTAGACACAAGACCGTATTTATAACCTAGTAGCTTAGGGAGCAAGCTAAGAATATTCCAGCATCTAAGATATTATCACAATATTTATTGATAACTATCTCTAAATACTAAAGATATTATTCCTAAATAGATACCGAAATAATATAAAATTTTGGTGTCTACACTCATATCGCAAGTTTCTTCCCTTACCCCGTCTGCCTTCCCTCAAGGTTGAATCAACCTTTTACAAGGCGTATCCCTGTAGCAAAAGGTTTATGATTCTTACGTCCAATGGTCACTCGTCCAACACTCGAGTCTTACCAAAACCATCGATCCAACTCGGGGGCTACCCTTCAGCAGAGCGATCAATCACGGTTGCTCTAAGGGTCGTGTCCTACACGTGTTATCTCACGTGTGCCACTTTCAGGTCACTTAGATGCCATACTATCTGAGTCCTATCAGAGTTCTCAGTCTCATTTGGAGAATACCCTTCAGCAGAACGATCAACCACAGTTGCTCTAAGGGTCATGTCCTACACGTGTTGTCTCACGTACCCTACTTTTGAGTTACTTAGATGTCACACCATCTGAGTCCTATCAGAGTCTTTAGTCTCAATCGGGGGCTATCCTCCAACCGAGCAGTCAATTAGGGTCATCCTAAGGGTACCCTACGTTCATCCTACACCGGGGTCCTTATGATGCTTTATTTGAGTCGTACGTATGCTACGAACACTCGAGTCTCCTAAAGGTTTAGGTCTCCACGGTTGGTCCGAGCACGCGACGCGGTAAAACACAGTCACCCCATTTTCAGACTCACCCTCATGCAGCTCAAGTCTCATGGTCTAGTCAAAGTCAGAGTCGTTACCTTGTCTAGGTCAACGTTCGAGTATCCCGGTCGAAGATTCTTAGTCTTCTCGTTGCGTCGGGCCGTGTCTAGTTTGATTCCCTCTCTTGCACTTGCGGAAAGCCGAGTTTAGGCGTGTCGTGGCACCTTTCATTCTCTCCAATCAAGGACCTTACCAAAAAAAGAAACAACCAACCGAGCATCCAAAAGTCCAGATTTGATTCGAGTCTAAGTCTGAGTCCGAGTCTAGGATAATACCCTACATCCTCATTTCCAAGTGAAAGTCAGAGTGACTTGTATTCTGTCCTCTTCTCTAGTTCAACAAACTCTTCTTTTTCAATCTCTCGTATATGCTTTCCTTATGTGTTTCCGAGAACATGATGAACACCATACCATCAAACACTGTGAGCACATGCACGTGACTATTATAGGTGCATCTATAGTGACTGCAGGAAACCGAGCCCGTGTTTCCCTTTTACCTATTCCATGTCTGGTATAGAAAGCCACGTAACTACACTTAGCAGGAGCGGTATCAAACCGTATGAAAAATCTAGATAGTCTCCTAGTTTGGGTTCAAGACGGAAGGCAAACCCATTTCCCACAATAAACACCCCTCCAGTAAGACTGACCAATCCCTACCTTAGGCTTTAGTCTGACCAAAAAAAGAGGAAACATCGTTGTTCTATATGCTCAACGCTAGGAAGTACCCAACTCGGGACGATGTTTCCACCAAGCTTTCTTGGAATTATGCTGACAATCCCGAGATCCAAACCACCATGCTTACCATAGAGTACTCCACTGCGAGTTGCACTCACATAAACACCAACTATGCTTACACCTTACAAAGGTTTAGCACCAAAGGCCTAATCCAACTGATAGGCCCAACCCCAGATCCACCCACAAATGGACGCCACAGATCCGGGAATACCCGTACTTATTGCCAACACCATAGGGGGGATAGTCTTGAAAAAAAGAGGCTGGACAAAAAAAAATCTAAAGTCCAAGGAAAAAGCAAAAGGCCAAAATAAAAGAGCTGGCCATGATAAAAAAGAACTCTCAACATCTCTCGACCAGATACGGTCATTCCCTCAACCAGAGTACGGTCAATCCCTTGGTCGGGGAACAGTCAACTCAGATGAAGAAACCTATGACCGTGATTTAACTCAAGCGAAAGTCCCTTGACCGGGGTACGGTCAGTTCAAAAATTATCAATGTCCATACCATCAAATAGAGGGTGACAATCAGGCTGGTCAGCTAACACTACATCTAGCCTTCCCACATTACAACCCTCAAGACCTTCTCGAGACCTAGGCTAAGAGACAACCCAAAATTTTGAGGATTCAAGCTCCATAGGATACACCCTAACCATTAGGGGCATACATGGAAATCAGATCCCGCGTTATCAAACCTACCCCGATCGAAGTTCGAGTCATTTTTACTCGACTTCCCCCTTTTCTACTACAGTAAAATAACTTACCCTCAAAGCCTTAGCTTCACAAAATTAAGCTCCAGATGTCAAATCATAAAAGCCACTTACTGCCTGGCACCACATTTCCAAAAACATCCAAACCAGTTACCAGCCCCAAACACGGGAACTCAACTTGCGGTCGGCATAGAATATGGCCAAATAGTTCACACCACCTCTGGGAGCTACCCCGGAGAACGCTCATAGTCACAGGATCAACATTCTAACTGTTCTAGCCCTTTGATCAAGACATCACTGGGAATGCACTTAGCCTACACCATCGCTGTGGCCAGTTACACACAAAGCCCTAATAAACTAGGCACCATAACATATCTTCCAATCTCCTGAACTACGAATCAGTTTGATTTAACTACACGTGAATACGGAGGCAACCTTTTAACAAGGGCACAACCACTCATACTGGCACAAATTCAAAAAGCACTGTCATTCCTGTCACGACGCTGTCATGTTCTCAACAATTAGCTTTATCGTCTTGGGAGCTTCTCTTAGACAGAAGATCTCCATCCGCTCACAAAATCCAAAAGAATTTCAAAAATAGCCTTCTTTCTATAGTGTGTCCGAGTACTCGGCTCAGTCGAAGACAAGAATCCGTCAGGGACTCGAAGCGACATCCACTTTGGGAATGTACCCCAAAACCAAAAATTCAAAAGAGCACTAGACTACAGCATTGCTACTGCTAAGTCCTACAGAAACAGTCTCATTACAGACTACTACAATTCTCCTATAACACATCCTTCCCATTTTGAAGTTCGGCCGAGTTGCCACTCGCCTAGGCTAAGGAATAACGCAACTTAAGAGTCTTGTCATCTTAGGTGGCCCACCCCCTATCGAGTCACAGTCCAATCCTTCGAGAGTCCAAGTCGTGTCTGTCAACTTGTCCTGTCGCGTCCAGAGTCGAGTCTGTTGGTATGCCTCTCTCTTAAAATTCTTACTTTGAAATTCGTAAAACTTAGCCAATTGATAAAATCCTTTTTGACAAGGTCAAACTTTGGTTTATTAAAACTGCGAGTATTTTCTAAGTCTTCAATTTTGAAAAACTATTCCCTAGCACGTCAGCTGTTGTCAGGACTTTGATTTCAAAATGAAGCAAAAAATATTTTTCCTAGCGCAAGCCAGCCTATGGATGTTTAACTGCATTTCCTGTATGCTATCTTGCTATCTGCTATATCCGCTATTTCTGCCTATGTATCTAACATTTCAGGTACCAGCCTGTGCTTCCCCAGCGGAACATCCAAGTCGATGTTTCTCCTGGAACACTACATCCAAGATGTGATATGTCTGCATTACACCCAGAACTTCAGAAGCAAGTCCCCGCGCAGTTTCTTTACTCCCTAGTGGAAAACCGAAGGCGGTGTTTCTCCTGGAATGCTACATCCAAGATGTGATGTGTCTGCATGCAGATACACCCAGGACTTCGGAAGCAAGTCCCCATGAAGCTATCAAGACAGGTATGACCCTCTACTATGGCTGGCGAGCCCTTCATGCAAGTCTAACGGACTTTAAACGACCCGACCGGAAGGCTGCCAGGTTTTAATCCTCGATTGACCTGGTGGCTACTCTGATTTTCACCTTCTCCAAGCCTCAGTCAGAGTGGGGGCTCTGTAAACACCCACATTTTGCCTGCTAGTGTCTATAGTAGTCTCCAACAGAACACCCGATGATGATCGGATGTTAACATCCATCAATACGCTCGAATACGGTCTCGGAATCAATAGTATCCGTCATGGGCACTTAGCAGAGTACAAATCTCTCAAAAATGACCTCAAATCCAGACTCAGTGGGCCGTTTCAAATCATATAAAGCTAATTTGAGCCAAAACCGCCACCGGGGGCAAAACCGTCTTTTGCGACCGATTCAAAACCCGGTCAAAGTCTAAACCCGAGAACAAAGCAAGCCATAAAGGCGTCCAAGTACACAATCAATCAATGTCAAACGGAAACAAACCATACCACGAATAACACGAATATCAATCCGTATTTTGAGCAACTTCCGATACGCGCGACTTCGACTGCCCGCATCCGGGTGCCCCAGAACTGGGCCGCCTCAAGAGGGGCGCCCGAGTACTGAGTTGCAAGACTTCGAGCGTCAAGATCCTGAGGCGAGACATTTTGCAAAAACCTTATAAATACACCCTCACGTCCATCGTTTCGGGGGTAACATTTTCATTTCTCGAAACCTCATTCTGAGAAACATGAGAGCATCATCAACCCATATACACACCCTAACTCATCTACATACTCAAACCGCTCCCGTGTCTACGACAATGATCCACGAGCCCGTTTTCCGAGACTTTTGACACGTAGGTTGAGGGTGTACAAATCCTGTTTTCATTTTCTAACTCTTTTATACGTTTGTATACTAACTACTAACATTACTAACTTTTAATTTCTTGTATTACTAACATTTACATTGTTGTATACTAACTTTTACTTTTCCGTTCCTAACATCTAACTCGACTATAAAATACACACCTTTAACGTGCTGAATACAAAGGGTGACGAGATAAGGAAACACGGACACAAGAGTATCGCACTCGCATCGATGGTCGCTTATCTCGCTACCTCGCGTAATTGGTTGTCTATGGTAAGTCAACCCCCTAAATCATTTTTATAATTCTGCCAATATTAATACTGCGTATATTCATACGAAACTATTTCCAAAACCAAATCGAATACATCCGATAATTAAACGCTGCCTAAAGTTCGTATAACACCCGAATAGGCCGCACCGGAGATGGCGCCCCAATTTTGAGGCGCGCCGCCCAGGCGCCTAAGGGTCAGGGCGCCTCATGGCGTGCGCCTGACCCTACGGGTTATGACGCGATCACAGTTATTCTTTGTCGGGCGTATTTGATATCGTCTTTTTCAAACGTCGCTCTAAGCGCCCGGTATCGACTCCGTAGTCGAATGTCGTGCATAACAGAGTCATCGAAAATCGAAATGGTACGAAACCCTATGACGTCAATCCGAGAGTCGTACGATCTACGCGACCCGATAACGACATCGCGATACGAAGGGCTCTGATATTCGTATCAAGTGGATAAAATCGATCTATCATAAATTAAGACGGTTAAGGACAAAGTACCCCATTATGGCCGAAATGTGACATCGTAGACTTTCGATATAGTCCACAACGATACACATTTCTCTTAGGGAACGATACTTGTGACATTAGTCGACGCACGTTAATAAATCGTGCGTTTCCTTTTCGAATCTACAGTTCGCACTTATTTTTATTCTTGTATGACTTTGAGCGAATGTCTCACTACGTAAGTCTTATACCGACGACTTCCTAGTCGGACTCGGTATACGATGGATCGAGATAGTCAGTCTTTGCTATGAGGATTCGGGACGAGATATCGAGGTTTCGGGGTCAAGCTAGCATCACGCTTCGGTCCCGAACCACGCTTGTCTGGACGCCCCGGGTCAGGCGCCTGAGTACCAGGCCACACCATTTTGTGCGTCCGAGCCTCCGTCCTCTGGTCAATACGTAACGCAATACGTAGCTGATTAGAGTCTGTCCAATTATTTGGTTTACGGTTTCAGTTTATTTTTCTCTTTACGAGTTCGTTTATAGTTTACGTTGCCGTTTCTAACCTGATTATATTATATCTTTGCTTGTTGTATTGTGAATTCCGGGTTGTATTCCGCCCGTGTAATTTGTAATTTACTTTTAAGTTATTGATGGGGGATAAAACCCCCCCAAACGCATAGACCCGACTCCCGGGACTGAGAAGGCCCAACTGGGACCTAGCCGACCCTAGAGGCCGAACCCCCTATCAGACGACCCCCCTTACGGGTAGTCATTAACTGACTCAGAGAGACTTCTCTACTGATCACCATGCTGATGTCATGAGTGAAATCACCCTACTATATCCTTTCCCCTATAAATACCCCACTTAGGGCGAGGGGAAAGGGGGGCAATTTATTCACACATATTCCTCCCTATTCTCTCTCTACCTCTCTTATCTCTCTAAATATCTATATTCAGTCATACATTTTACTGACTTGGGCGTTGGAGGCTCCGCCCCTGGGGTTCCCCCGGGCCCGGAAGATCATCTTGCAGGATCACCGTCGGCACGCACCCGGAGCCGAGGAGAACCACGAAGCCCGAGGTCAGGGACCCGTTTCCATACCGGAACAATTTGGCACCGTCTGTGGGGAGAACGGTTGTGCTCACGAAGATCCACACAAAAATCAACCACTCCCAAATACAATTTTTTCCGGATCTGATCTTGATCTTTGAGATAGATCCACAAAAATCGATGAACTCAAAATAAATTAATCTTCCGCTTTGATCTAATCTCGCACTTTGGGGTTAGACAAAAGAGATGTATTTCTCACGATTGATGCTTCTGGGTAGTAAGAGATGAGAGACTGTTGGGGAAAAAAGATTTTTCACAAACTCTAATGAATGCTTTACCATATGAAGATCTACTATACTTTATTATTTACCCAGCAACGTACATATAAATTGCTCAAAAAAAGGGGAGCTTCATGAGATTTACCAAAAGGTACCCAATGTCTATTATAAATAGAAAAAAAAAATATATATATATATATAGATCTAATCTTATATTCCTACGGATAGATCAAAAGGGAAGTATTACTCAGGTAGAGTGCAACTGATTAAGTACGGTGTACCAGTCAGATCGAAGAGCTCGGCCAGCAAGTCGGCTGAATCGGTGAATAATCAGCTTGGTTCGATCACCCGGGTCGCTTTGCTGGGTCAACTATCTGAGTCAGCTGATAATCGACTCAAGTCGACCACCTGAGTTGCCACCTCACCTGGGTCAGCCACCACCTCTAGCCGGCCACATGATTACATCCTCGAGCAAGAGTGGATACCATCCCATATCTGTCATCTTTGACATCTATTGGAGGCTCGGCCACCCAAGTCATCAAAAAATCGACTTGGGTCGGCTTTTTGGTCGGCGTGCTATTCGGGTCGGCCACCTAATAAGTCGACGTACAAAAGACTTTGGTCGGCCACCCAACCTAGTGTCCAAGTGTGCTAGGTCGGCCAACCAAGCTAGCGTGTTGCACTGGGTCGGCTGCTTGGCTCAGTTCGGAATTCTCGTCAACGTCTCTAGATCTTGCAGGACCACCAATGACTCACTTCAACCGATAAAATTCCGCTCCGACTATGGCCTCTCATTAAATTGAAGGCATGCACAGCTCGGGTCAATATGCACCGACTCACGACATGAGGTGAGTTACTCTAGCTAGCATTGACCTTATACCCAGGCGTGACATAATGATTTTAGAGAATGAAACAAGCTATAGTCACACGTCGTAATGGGCAATGTGGGTTGATTCATTAAAATAAAGAGAAGGGGCCACTTATGAATTTTGTGAGAAATAAGCACGTAGATGTACAACATGTGCTGTAAACCACTTAGCATATTTGATTTAGACAAATGCATGTACCATGTTATTGACCAATGGTCAAAGTTTACGTAGAGAAAAGGGTCTAGTTTTTGTTAACCCATATCCGACTTTTTTTACCCTCGATAAAACAATCATTCAAGTCAAGACCATGTTTGGATATTTTGACACCCTCGTCTGAGTCACAAGCTAACACTACTTAGCTCGGTAAAACATTCACAAACTAGCCGGGTCACAAAAATTTATCCAAATTTCCATCCTACCACAAGAAATTCACAAATACTTCACAAAAATAGCCAAAAATTGTCGAAGTTGTGAGACGAAAAAATGACCCAACTTTTTGTCCCATCGCAGAAATTTTCAAAAAAAAAACTCCACAAAAAATCTACCTGAAAAATGGTGAAGATAAGTCACAAAATGGGTATCAAATTAAATGAGCTCAATGTTAGTAGCTTGACAGAGACATGACCCAGCCGACCAACGGTTCGGTCGAGATACAGCTTAGCCGACTCACGGCTGAGCCGATATGCAGCCCAGCCGACCTACGGCTCGGCTAAGATGTTGCCCTGCCGATTTACGGTTCGCCCTGCCGACTTACGGCTCGACCCTACCGACTTACGGCTCGGCCAAGATACTGCCCAGCCGATTTACGGTTCGCCCTGCCGACTTACGGCTCGATCCTACCGACTTACAGCCCAACCTCGATGTCTACAGAGACCGCCTAGGTCCGCCAACCATGTGGAGTTCTACGAAGACAAGACTAATATTTACCCATCACCTATTCATTACCCTCATAGCTAATGGGCAGAGGGCAATAAGGGAGGAGCCCCTGTTGCAAAACCCAGAGAAAGTAGACCCCCCAAAAAAAAGGATTGATTCAGCCTTGTCTGAACCATAAGTCCCTCTGCCTACCTCTGGGCAGGCAGGACGCAGGCCCCCTGGACTTCGACCAGAAGCTAGGGTCAGGCCAGGCGGCAAAAGCCGAACCACAAATCCCTCTGCCTACCTCTGGGCAGGCAGGGGGCAGGCCCCCTGGACTTCGACCAGAAGCCAGGGTCAAACCAGGCCCCACGTGCCGAACCATGAGCCCCTCTGCCTACCTCTAGGCAGGCAGGGGGCAGGCCCCCTGGACTTCGACCAGAGGCCAGGATCAGCCGGGCCCCATGCCCCGAACCATAAAGTCCCTCTCCCCACCTCTGGGCAGGCAGGGGGCAGGCCCCCTGGACATCGACCAGAAGCTAGGGTCAGGCCCGGCCCCACGCGCCGAACCACAAGTCCCTCTACCAACCTCTGGGCAGGCAGGGGGAAGGCCCCCTGGACTTCGACCAGAAGCCAGGGACAGGCCGGGCCCCATGCGCCGAACGATAAGTCCCTCTGCCTACCTCTGGGCAGGCAGGAGGCAGGCCCCCTGGACTTCGACCAGAAGCCAGGGTCAGGCCGGGCCCAACGTGCCGAACCGCAAGTCCCTCTACCTACGTCTGGGCAGGCAGGGGGCACGCCCCAGGACTTCGACCAGAAGCCAGGGTCAGGCCGGGCCCCACGTGCCGAACCATAAAATCCCTCTGCCTACCTTTGGGCAGGCAGGGGGCAGGCCCCCTGGACATTGACCAGAAGCCAGAGACAGGCCGGGCCCCATGCGCCAAACGATAAGTCCATCTGCCTACCTCTGGGCAGGCAGGGGGCAGGCCCCCTGGACTTCGATCAGAAGCCAGGGTCAGGCCGGGCCCCACGTGCCGAACCGCAGGTCTCTCTGCCTACCTCTAGGCAGGCAGGGGGCAGGCCTCCTGGACTTCGACCAGAGGCCAGGGTCAGGCCCGACCCCACGCGCCGAACCACAAGTCCCTCTACCTACCTCTGGGCAGGCGGGGGGCAGGCCCCCTGGACTTCGACCAGAACCAAGGGTCAGGCCCGGCCCCATGCGCCGAACCACAAGTCCTTCTGCCTACCTCTAGGCAGGCAGGGGGCAGGCCCCCTGGACTTCGACCAGAAGTCAGGGTCAGGCCCCGCCCCATGCGTCGAACCACAAGTCCCTCTACCTACTTCTGGGCAGGCGGGGGGCAGGCCCCCCTGGACTTCGACCAGGAGCCAGGCCAGGCCCGGCCCCATGCGCCCAACCACAAGCCCCTCTGCCTACCTTTGGGAAGGCGGAGGCAGGCCCCCTGGACTTCGACCAGAAGCCAGGGTCAGGCCCGGCCCCATGCGCCGAACCACAAGTCCCTCTGCCTACCTCTGGGCAGGCGGGGGGCAGGCCCCCTAGACTTAGACCAGAAGCCAGGGTCAGGTCCGGCCCCATGCGCCGAACCGCAAGTCCTTCTGCCTACCTCTGGGCAGGCGGAGGCAAGCCCCCTGGACTTCGACCAGAAGCCAGGGTCAGGCCCGGCCCCATGCGCCGAACCACAGGTCCCTCTGCCTACCACTGGGCAGGCGGGGGGTAGGCCCCCTGGACTTCGACCAGGAGCCAGGGTCAGGCCCGGCCCCATGCGCCGAACCACAAGCCCTTATGCCTACCTCTGGGCAGGCGGAGGCAGGCCCCCTGGACTTCGACCAGAAGCTAGGGTCAGGCCTGGCCCCATGCGCCGAACCACAAGTCCCTCTGCCTACCTCTGGGCAGGCAGGTAGGCCCCCTGGACTTCGACCAGAAGCCAAGGTCAGGCCCGGCCCCATGCGCCGAACCACAAGTCCTTCTGCCTACCTCTAGGCAGGCAGGGGGCAGGCCCCCTGGACTTCGACCAGAGGCCAGGGTCAGGCCCAGCCCCACGCGCCGAACCACAAGTCCCTCTGCCTATCTCTGGGCAGGCAGGGGGCAGGCCCTCTGGACTTCGACCAGAAGCCAGGGCCAGGCCAGGCGGCAAAGCCGAACCAGCAAGGCCTGAGGCACACTCAGCCTTGTATAAAAACATATATAAGCCCCTCTGCCCACCTCCAGTCAGGCAGTGGGCAGGCCCCCTGAACCTAGACAAGGTCTATAAACTACCCTGGCAGGCCTCTGGCACCCTGACACATCCGTATGAGATATACCAGGGCATGAGCGTTGATCACAGGGCTTAATGATCTGATTACCTAGTCATGTATAGAATGATAAAACCCCATGTACACCTCCGAGTACACAAAAGGCGCGACCTCTGACGCCCTGACAGAGTCCAGATGACGCTAAGGCAGACGCGCCAACAAGGCCCAATGAATACCTGGCTTCACATAAAAAACAAAGTCCGTCATTCAGTTTGTCGGTCCAACCATGCTTGACACCAGACCCGCATACTCAGTATCCGACTTCGCTGAGGGCAAATTGATGGGGGATAAAACCCCCCAAACGCATAGGCCCGACTCCCGGGACTGAGAAGGCCCAACTGGGACCTAGCCGACCCTAGAGGCCGAACCCCCTTACGGGTAGTCATTAACTGACTCAGAGAGACTTCTCTACTGATCACCATGCAGATGTCATGAGTGACATCACCCTACTATATTATTTCCCCTATAAATACCCCACTTAGGGTGAGAGGAAAGGGGGGCAATTCATTCACACATATTCCTCCCTATTCTCTCTCTACCTCTCTTATCTCTCTAAATATCTATATTCAGTCATACATTTTACTGACTTGGGCGTCGGAGGCTCCGCTCCGGGGGTTCCCCCGGGCCCGGAAGTTCATCTTGCAGGATCACCGTCGGCACGCACCCGGAGCCGAAGAGAACCGCGAAGCCCGAGGTCAGGGACTCGTTTCCATACCGGAACAGTTATTTATTCCCGTTGTTTGACGTTTACTGTTTTGAAATGAACATCGCACGCTAAATTCAACTTTGACATATTTAAGCTGCATTAAACGACGTAGCTAAACACGTATTTTACATTCGTAGCTTAAAATGTTGTTTGCATATCATTCAACCGTCTTACTAACGCGCGTACACAAAAACCGATCGATATCCTAGTAGAGGCCGCTAAGTGCGGGCGGGGTTGGATGTCCTTCGTGGGCTTCCCAACACGTACCCTCACCCCTTACTCAGAACCTTTGGTTTCCGGATGCCCGAAACTGTTGGCGAACGAGAGTCATTCGATATACGATACCCGATAAATTGGCATCGGTATTATTGTTATACAAAGAGACGAACCCCACAAGCTCTAATACTAAAGTGGACCGTGCTTTGTGCGCGATACGTCCAAGTATAAAGTGGATTCGAACGGGGCCGAACTCCCACAAAGTTCGGTGGCGACTCCTATTTCGATTTAAATTTTGACCCGACATCAATCTCACCACGAGATTCATTCGCCTACCAAAACCCGCGCGTGGCCGCGTCGGGGTGGACTTTGCCATGTCCACACTAACCTTGTCTCTGAATGTGGAAGTATCGATCTTCGTTTTCTCTTTTGTTGCTTTTCGATAGCTTGGTGCTTCTCTTGCTGTGAGTACCATTATTGCTTGACCACACTTGTATTCTTCTAGTGATGTTTGGTTTGGTTGAGAGATAGTTATTTGTTATTTTTGGGGATTTGGAATATGTGATGTTCTTGGTGTAGGAAGAGAGATTTGTTTTTGTGTTGTTTTTTATGTGTTTATGGCATTCTTAGTGGGAAAATATTGGCCTCGGCCATTTGTATATGGAAGCAATTAGTTGCCCATTTTTCTTGTCATAAATTAGACATCATTTATTTTCAAATATGCCTTTATAACCTTTTTGGAGAAGTTGTCCAACACTTAATAAGTTTTGTGCTAGGTCGGGGATATACAAAACATCATGAATAAATTTAGTGAGACCGTTTTTGGTTTTAATGGCTACGGCCCCTTTGCTTGCAACCTCTTGGCTTTACCATAACCAAGAGTAATTTGAGATCTTATTTCTTCGTTGAGGCTAACAAATGAATCTTTGCTTCCCGTCATATGGTTGGAACAACCGCTATCTATGTACCAAATTTCGGTAGATTTTTCTTGTGCATTCAAGCAAGAGTAAAATAATTGTCCACTAGAGTTTTCCTCTTGATTGAAATTAGCCTCGTCTTTATTTCGGAACCGACAATCCTCTTCAAAATGGATGTGTCTTATACACCTCTAACATTTATACCAGCAATCATTTGTATTATGACTATTTTTCTTGCATAAATTACAATAAGACTTTGTTTGTTTAATTTGTCCGTTTCCTTGATTATATAATCCTCCCCCTCTACCGTGATTTTGTTTGAAAATTTTAATTCGGCCTTAAAGGCCTGTTCTAATGGCTCATCGTAAAACCGTTTCATTCTTTCTTGATGAGCTTGAAGTGAGGTCATTAATTCAACCATTGTGATTTTCGTTAAATCTTTTGACACTTCTATTGCGGCCACTATATGTTCAAATTTCCTTGGAAGACTTCTCAATATTTTAGGTATAATTTTTGTATCTTTGATCGTATCTCCATATGAATGAGTTTGATTAATGAGGTTGGAAGCACGATTGAAGAATACTTCTATCGTCTCATCTTCCGACATTAATAAATTTATAAAATCTTTCCAAAGTGTCTAAAGTTTAATAGTAATTACCTTGTCGGTGCCTTTGTACGAATTTTGTAGAATCTTCCAAGCCTCCATTGATGTCGTCGTGGACATAACTCGAGGAAGTACGGTCTCATCGAGCCCTCTGAAGATTAAGGAAAGGGCAACGACACCATCGATTGTTCCCACCTCAACCCTATAGAGGAGAATGTCCTAAATATCGAGGAAGATCCCGACAACCACACGGAACATAAACCCGTTGACCCCGCAGAACATGCGACGATTGAGAGCCTAACCCGCCTAGTTTCACAAATACACCCCCTACTGTTAAGAATCGAAGCCAAGATAGCACGCATTGAGGGAAAACTTGGGAAAATCCCTGAGCCTCCTACCTCAGATTGCAATGGGTCCATTAGGGGAAGCAATGTAGGGACACCAAAAACCTTAGGGCCAAACAAAAAGCATACCCAAATCGCGGTTAGCTACGCATCCGTACTACGAAGGTTGACATCCCTTCGCCTCCTACGACCTTGGTTAGGCTTGTCGTGAGCCTCCAAATTACAATTTTTATCCACTACTAACTCAAACAAATAGTAAAGGCAAGTAGGGGTCGAACCCACAAGGTAACTATGTTGTTTTAAGTGTGTGTAAATCTATATAAATTAGTGACCAATATGGGGGGATTTATGTGTGTTGTTTCTAAGCCTAATAAACTAATAAAATAAATTAGCTAAATAAAATAAACTAATATGAATAAACGATGTAACAAATATGAGAAAAATACTTGGACCAAGCAATATCCACCATAAGCTTAACGAATTGATCATTGACTCTTCTACTTTACAATTTATATTAGAATACTTTGCTATGAAGTTTAATCGACTTCCAATTCCACTTATTAATAGTTATAAGATATGAGAAGCATACTCAAATAACTCTTACGATATTGTCAATTTAAATCAAGCGTCTAAATCGTATCAATATGTAGATTAGAACGATGGAATTTAGCAAAGATGAAGAATGATTACTCAAGCGGTATCACTTTATTTCATACAAGTTTAATCCTTATAACTCAACAACGATGAAAAGCATACGAATTGGTGAATTATATTTGCTACTCGGATATAGTTAAACAAACAAAAGTTTCATTTAACTATTCTAGCAATGGTTTATCAATAACAAAAACTAGGTGATCAAGCTAGAAGATGAATTAAAAAACCACGAAATAATGCAAATTAAACTTGATATTCTAATATTAATGTAAAATAAAAATGAGTCTTACAATTCACTAAACTTGAAAGGCTTCAACTACTTGTTCCAAGATGAAAACTTAGTCCTTCATACAAATGAACTACTCACAAAATAAACTAGAAAATGTATGTGTTTTTTAGAATTATAAGTGATGATTGATGTGTTGGATGATGAAAATGATCGTGAACTTCTCCTCTTTATATAGTCATTCATGGAGCATATCTCATAAAGCCTCATAAAATGCCTCATAACAATGACCTAATGTTCATGAGTAAAGAAGAGAAAAAAGAATCCAATGCAAAATAGAATCCTAGAAGGAATCATATGCATAAAACTGAGCCTCCACCTGTGGCAGAAATGCCTCCACTTGTGGCAAACTGTCAAAGCCTCCACTTGTGGCAAAAAGTAGCAAAAAGTGCCGCTGCCTGTGGCAACTTAATCCTTCACTTTCTTCTTATCTTTGGGCTTCCACTTGTACCTTGGGCTCCATGTGTCTTCACTTCGAATATTTTGTCATCTATTAGCCCAAAACACACCCCATTTGATATCCTACTCTCTTTTCACTACTTAATCCACTTAATTACACATTTTCATACCTTAGTCCATCAATTTGGACATATACACAATAATCCTTCAAAACACACCCAAAACTACAAAATAGTCAACTAAATGACCCTTATTAATCCCTACTAAACTAGACTAATCAGACCTATAGGACCAATGACCGACCCCCCATTAAACCACATATCCCGTCATTCGTCTAAAGAAAAATATTGTCACTATCATAGGGGTAACAGTCATGACACAGAGTCCTACGCACTCTTAAAAGATAAAATAGAGGGGTTAATAAACACGGGAGTCGTGAAAACCGCACTACTGACAAAAAGGCCTACCCACTTCCTCACGGACAATTCCGAGGAAAGAGGTCTCCGACTCCTTGAACACTTCGGGCTATCCCAAGACCAGGCCCTAACAATGTTAACAGCCGACGGGATTCTATATCCCCTGGCTCCCACGCCCGATCCACCCGCCGGTAGGAGGCCAATACACTGGAACAGTGGCAAATGGTGTTGATACCACCAAGGTCGTGGGCATGACATCAGTGAATGCCGCGAATTCCGACAACGGGTCCTTTACCTCATCCATGAGGAATTGGGGCGTATCCAGAATACGAGAACACACGGGCACCCGCCAAGATGAGTAAATCTGTATCCGAGTCAGAGTCTAGTTCGTCTTAGGGCCTAGACCTAATAATATAACATATGTCTTTTTGTTTTTTGCATCAAGTCAAGAGGTGCGAAGGGACATGTCCTCCACCTCCCCAAAAACAATGTCTCGGGCACATAGCCCACTTATTACTATCAATAAAAAAGAAATCAACTTTTCTTCGTTACAATGCGCCTCGACAATCGCTTAATTTAAATAACGCACTTTCTCGCTTAAAACTCGATACTATGCCATTTATCAATAACAATCAAGCATACCTCAAAACAACAAGGAATTACAAGAACTGAGATCCCGTGTTCCTTTTTTACCTATTCCATGTCTGGTATAGAAAGCCACATAACTATCCCTTACAACGAGCGTTACTGAATCCTTTGACAAATCTAGATAGTCTCTTAACCTGTGATCAAAGACAGAAGGCAAACCCATTTCCCACAATAAACATCCCTCAAATAAAGACCGACCAATTCCTACCATAGGTGCTAGTCTGAAAAAAAGGGAAAAAAAAAGTCTGAAATGGACAAAAGGAGCCAAGAAAAAAAAGTGAAACCAAGGCCAAATCAGATCGGCCCAATTTAATGATCAAGACCAAACTCAATGGTCAAAATCAAATCCCAACCATCCAATTCGATTTCAAATACAAATCCGAACAAAGAGTAAAAGCGAACAAACCGGTCACCTAACACCAAATATTAGCCTCCCTACATTACAACCCTTAAGACCTTCCGGAGACACTTATGAGGAAACAGTCCGGAATTTTGAGAATTCAAGCTCAATAGGACGATCCCAACCGTTAGGGCCAGACATGGAAATCAGATCCCATGTAACTTAAATCCTGCCCGATTCAAGTCCGAGTGATTTTTACTCAGCTTTCCCTTTCCTACCACATCACGAAACCGTAACCCCATAGCCTTAACTCCACAAAAATCAAGCTCAATACGTATAATATCCAGTATTCTCTACTCTCCTACGTGCATCTTTTCATGGCCTGCCTGTCACGTGAAATCGCATGCAAAGAATGTAAACACAACTACTTCGACTACAAAAACTTACTTGTCTTTAATTAAACAACCGACATGGCAAAGACATAGGGTTAAAACAACGGATGTTATCGTACTTCCGCCACAATTAAGGGACAAAGTTATCAGCCCACCGATTGATTAGTTGATACCGCTATGTGCGGGCGGGATTGGGTGTCGATGTCTAGCGGACGTTGACTTCTCAATACGTACCCTCACCCCTTACTCAGAATCAACGGTTTCCGAATGTCCGAAACCATTGGCAATGAGAGTCATTCCAGGCATGGAGTGCTTAAGGGTACAAGTCTTTATATTTAGGTTTCGTGCCACTCAACTTTGAGTCGGCTAAGGATCAAAGTTGACTTGAACGGTTTCTGAGTCCCCATAATTAACACGGTGGCGACTCCACAAATCGGCAACGAATTCGGGTCACTAAAAAGTCGTC
Source organism: Agrostemma githago (assembly GCA_958450325.1). Taxonomy (NCBI): domain Eukaryota; kingdom Viridiplantae; phylum Streptophyta; class Magnoliopsida; order Caryophyllales; family Caryophyllaceae; genus Agrostemma; species Agrostemma githago. The sequence continues at coordinate 51,499,798 of OY288258.1, read as the reverse complement.
CTACCAAACGTATCAGCCTTTAAACATTTACAACCACGTCTCGATCGATTCTAACAGAACCATGGGTCCGCATCCGTCTAGTACTATCCGAATCGTCAACCAAATCGAGGTCCGACACATCGCCCCGTACACGAGACCGGACCGTCCCCCGACAGGAGGGGGCCGCGTGGGTGGCCGCCGCGACAAACCGGGAGGTCCCGTGCGGGTGCGTGCGTGGCGCTGGGTGGCGCGGACGGGCGTCCACAAAGGTGTTAGGGGGAAGTCGGGATTCGGAAATTGGGATCTAAGAGTCTCGGAACTATGGGTCGGTCAGAATATCGGTAAAAGGGGAATGTCACCTTTCGGTTTCTTCACCCAACTCTCCTAAATCCCGCTTTCGGGGCGAAGATGGGTAAGTCTCAAGTCAAGATAATTTCTACCCCGAGTTTCCCCATATTGATAGGAGTGAGTCAAGGTTGATCTAGCCGACCGGACTAAGGCAACAAAGACCCCCCACATCACCCCCCCCCCCCCCCCCCCCTCCCCCCAAACAAGAAAACTACTCACAACTCATGATGGAAACTACAAAAACATTAACAATGGCGAAAATAACAAGAGAATGCATAATGATTAAAACTAAAGAAAATAACAACAAGACAATGAAGAAAATTGCGATTAATAAAAGAAACTACAAGTCGATCTAAAAACGATGCAAGTAAAATCAATGAAAACGGTGCAATAGTGAAAGAGCAATATTAAATCTAATCCAGAGATGAGGGTGAAGAAGAGAAATATACCAACAATGGAGGAAAATGACAATAATAAAGATGAAGATTGCATAAAATAAGATGAAGCTTTGATGAAGAGGTCAATGGATTTGTCACTAATCCCTTGATAATCATCAAAGAACTTCAATAAAAACGCTAGAATTCCTTACAAAGCTTGAATATAAATCTAGGAAGATGAAGATTCATAAAAATTATGAAGAACTACTAGCTTTCTATCTAAGCTAACGGATGAAGATGAAAATGATCTAATTCTAATGTAGTGATAATGGATGGTAATAGAGTTATTTTGTGCATCTAACTAGGTTATCTATATATATAGTAGTAGCTTAATGAATCCTTAATCTGTAATCCCCTAGAAATTTTAATGCAATACAGTGGCAGAAACATTGTAGAGTTGGGATTAAAACACACTGACAAACTATATCTTATTAAAAGAAATGGTAAGTCAATATAAATGCCTCTTTTTTTACAAAAGGGCTAAAAAGAAAATTCTCCAAACAGGTTAAAACAATTCCATAAATCACAAATGAAGAAAGAGTAGGATCCACGCTACTCGCTAGCTCACACTCAAAACTCAGCAGCAAGTACCTATCATGTTATATATAAACATAACAGTCACGTCAGTGGGGAGTAACTCGGACGTTCTCCCAGCCATATTATAACATATGGAAAAATAATAGTATTATTATATCAAAATATTTAAAAAGAGAAAACATTGAAACGATATAATAAAAATAAGTTTTCAACGAAACTTAAAGCAGCTGTCAACTTGCAAGTCAAAAATCAACCGATAATAATAATATTCAAAAATGGCGTTATGGAAATTCGATTAGTGTGCACAAGGCTAGACTTTCACTAGGGATATACTAAAAACTAGCTTCGAGAACTCAGACACCAACTTCACACGCAGCGAAGATCCAAGGTCTCTAACTAGGGAACTCAACCATAATAGGGCAGCGACTTATCAATGCGAGATCCTAGCTTAAGTAATATACACCCCTCCTGGATACCAAATGTATCCAGTTCAACCGACGGGGACTAACACGATGCGATATCTAGCTTAAGGGCACAATGCCCATATACTCCTGGACACCAAATGTGTCCAGTTCAACAACCAATGCATCCCAAATGGATACACCAGCCTTATAGTTGATGGCAAAACAGTACATCCTAGACTGTATTACTCTAACCCCACACTTATCCTTATTCCATAACTCCAAAACAAAGTCATTATCGATATTCAAAAGATATAATCATTATAAATAATATGGAGACGAAAGAAGTAAATATGAAAAGAGAAACTTCTATAAATAGAAACTTACTATTTTTAGAAACTTACGTAAAATAGAAATATTGTTATAGAAAATTCGTAAGTTATTAAAATAAATGAAATGTATAAAAAATAGCATTTCTAACGAAATTAACATTTTATTATTATTGTCGTTATCGTAACTTTAATATATTTCTAAATTTGTTACTCGAAATATAAATAAAATATAATGAGTCAATATATAGTATTTTATAAATAATTAGAAAATCGAGTTAAAACTATAAATTTTAGAAAGGAGATGTTTTAAGAAAAACGATATCAAAATTAATTGAGTCAACGAGTTTTATAAATGAAATGGATTTTACAAAGGTTTCAAATTATTTTTAGAAAATAGCTTTTATTAATAAATAATACGGATTTTACTAAAATTAGTCAGATGGAAACAAATAGAAAATTTTTAGTGAAAATAGTCTCGACTAAAAATATATTTGAAACAAAATCGACTATTTTCTCATTTATTAATATAAGTCGTAAAACGGAATTAATTTATTGAACAAGTATACAAATCTCGATTATAATATAAAAATACGATTTTTAGTTAAAAATTACTCCCTCCGATTACCTATTTTCTTCCCTCTTTTCTTATTGGGCTGAGTTTGATTTTCTTCCCTCTTTCCATTTAAGGAAAGTTTTTCACCCCTCACTAATTAATATAATATTCATCTCTCCTACATTTTCACCCCACTTTTTCTCATTTAATATTTTTCTCTCTTACTTTTTCACCCCATTTTTTCTCATTTAATTAATATAATATTTATCTCTCTTACTTTTTCATTCCACCTTTCATATTTAACCAATATAATACTTCCTCCTTATTTTCTTCCCCAAAAAGAAAGGAGAAGAAAATAGGTAATCGGAGGGAGTATAAATTAACAAAATATGACGAAAATATGAAATCAATATTATTTAGTTACTAATGTCACGATAACCAACAAAATATTATAACGATTATAAACAATAAAATTACTAACGATTTATAAATCGATCGAAATTTGTAAAATATTTATAAGGCACACGGTTTTAAAAAAATATATATATATTTTTAGCAAATAATAAATAGTTGAAAATAGAAAACTGAAGTTAAAATATTTACTACATACTACTACTCAAACATACGATATAAATCGAGTAACGTCCTAAAGTTACCTTGAATCGATATAGCATTTGTCCTCGTCGGGGTCTTCATAAATCCTAGAGATATAAACGTATGATAGAAATTACTAAGTAGCACGAGAAGAGCTTAAGGGAAAGAATGGGTAATCGAAAGACTTAGAAAACAAAGTGACGAACGGGAAGATTAGAAGCATCGAAAGAGAGCAGAAATAGCAATAGCAAACAAGAACAGCTTGCTTCACGAACAGCAGCAGGTGCGAACAAAATTACATCCCACATGAACCGAGACAAGCAGATTAGAAGACTAAAACAGCGACACGGAACTGACCGAAACAGGGCACGAAATAAGTGACAGCAGCAGCGCAACAGCAACACAACGCATCAGCAGCAATAGTACACAGTAACGAAGCAAAACAGGGCCAATTTCGGTGCACAGCACAACACGGACAGCAGGAAGAGAATGGAAAAACAAACAAACAGAGGGACAGCAGCAGGCCATTAACGCAGAAGGAATAGTAGCGGAAATGAAGAAAAGAAGACCGTAGCAGCATAACGCAGAAGATTTGATTCAGTACTCGACAGATCAGCAAAAGACGCAGCAACAGCAGCATCATAAGGACAAAACGAAGAAAGGAAAAAAAGAAAAAGAGAAGAAAAGAGGAGAAACAGAACAACAGCAGAAACGCAAAGGCAGAACGCAGCAAAAGGATGAAAACAGCAGGAGACGAAGAAGAGAAGAAGAGAAGAAGAGAAACGAAAAAAACAAGAAGAAGAAGAGGAGAAAACGGGCAAGGAGCAGCAGCAACAAAAGCAACAAGATAGCAACAGAGAGGAAGAAGAACGAAGAATGAAGGAGGGCACGAAGGAGATATGAATTACCTAACAATGACTGAACCGAAACCGAAACCGAGCGAAGGGTGACAAGTAACAGAAGCATCTCGAGTAGCAGTAGGAGCGCGCACACCAAAGCATTAGTAGGCGAAGAACACGGCGAAACAGCGACAAGAATAGTGGCAGACAGAGGAAGAAAATAAAAATGAAGGAGGAGGGAGGCGGATGAGATGAAGAGGAGGATGAGCAGGTACAGAAAATGAATAAGAGGAGGTAGAGAGATGGTGAAGCGGTGGAGTAAACAAAAAAAACAAAGGGGGTTGAATGTAAATAGAATACATTGAATCAAGAGGAAAGGGAAAACAATACGTTGAAAATAAAAGAATTGGAAAAGGGGTTGAATTAGCTCAAAACGAAGTGAGTTAGAAAAAAGGATTGATTAATTGAATTGGGTAGGAGACTAATTCCGTAACGATAAGATGACTGACCCACGTATCGAATTAAAACGAGTCAATAAAATTAATAAATAATCGGGCCGACTAATAAAATTAGTAAATAAACGTATTTGAGACGAAAACGAAGATTATAAAAATAAATAATTTAAACGATGAAATAGAAATTCACAATAAATAATAAGTTTTCGCTAAAGTGAATTAAATTGATTTTTCGAGGAAAGGTAATAAATTTTTGACAACTTAAAATAAATGAACTTCGAGCCGAAAAATAGAAATTCGAGCTTAAATATAAATAAATAAAAAGAATTTAGAATTTAAATCGCCGAAATAGACTTTCGATTAAATTAAATGTATAACGTAAGTCGGAGCAGAAATAAAATATATTTTAAACATAAGAAGAGTTTCCGAGACAAATAGAATTTTAGGAGTTTGAAACGATTAAACGATAAATTCGTTTTATAATAATTTTAAGATTCACGAGTTAAATCGTAAAAATAAAAACACGAACATAATTTTAATTTTAATTTAATTTATAAAATCAGGGGTGTTACATAATCTCAAGCCCAAATCCAACTTTTGCTCCATTAGTGAGACTTTTGCTCTATGAGTCTTCATATGGTGAAACTTCACCCTGCGAAATCAGCCATTCACGAACTAATATCGTCGGGTGAAACTTCACCCGGTGAACTTTCTTCTAGATTTTGCATTTTTGGGACTCTTTAACGTCGGGCGAAACTTCACCCAATGGGTAAAAGTTTCGCCCGGTGGAGAAGGTTTTCTGAAGATCTTCGGGGAGGTCGAATTTGTCGTCGGGCGAAACTTCGCCCGTTGGTATCATATCGGGTGAAACTTCACCCGATGGTTTCCTTGACCTTTTTTCTGGTCTCGCTCTTCGTCGTTTTGATTGGATGGCTTGAACTTTAAGTTTTGTGTATTGCTTCTCGGACGGTATTCCTCTCTCTTGTGCTCGTGAAAGCTCGATCATGCTTTCGGCGTTAAATCCTATCAAAATAGATAGAAAAACTACCAAAAACACGTAAAATGCACAAGAGAGACGCTAATGCGAGAAAGACTGAGAATAAGGCAATAATCGCATTCTAATCTCACAAAACGGGGGGAAAACGAGTCTAAATGGGAGGAAAAACGGTCTAAATTTAGCACACATCATATGTAGAAACGGCCTACCCAAAATTATAGGTATCTAGGCATCCTCAGCCATATCTAAAACGATAAAATCGACAGGTATAAAGAATTTACCTATCCTAACGGGGACATCCTCTAAGACTCCCAGGGGACGTTTGACTGACGTGTCACCCATCTGATGGGCACACTTGTGACTTTTAGCTGTCCCATATTCAGTTTCTCTCAAACTGAATAGGGCATGACACTGACACTCGCACCCAAATCGCATAGAGCTTTATCGATCACATGGGTGCCTATGGTGCATGGTATGGAAAAACTACCCGGATCTTTCAGTTTGGGTGGAGACTTACTTTGAATTAGACCACTACACTCAGCAGTAAAAGTAATAGTCTCATGTTCATTAAAATTCCTCTTACGGGTCAAAATGTCCTTCATAAATTTTGCATAAGAGGGTACCTGGGTAATTAATTCAGTAAAAGGAACGGTTACCTGGAGATTTTTGACGACCTCCATAAACTTACTGAATTGCTTTTCGATCTTCGTATTCTTTAACCGGCTAGGAAAAGGAACTTGAAATTCAATTGGCGGATCAGCAGCTTTGTCCTTTACTTGAGCACCTGTTCCTACTTCAACACCAGACATCTTATCAGCAGTGAGCGTCTGAGCATCGGAATCTGTCTCTGGAATGGTCGACCAACTATTGTTCATTGTCGGTCGACTATTATTTATAGTCGATCGACCATTCTCAATAGTCGGTCGACTATTTTGCTCATTTCCTGAATTTTTTGGTATTGTGTCAACAATAGTCGATCTACTATTTTTGACACAGTCGTCTTCCGCGACAGTTTCAGCAGTTTTCAGCGATACATCATCAATCACATCTTTCACAATAACAGTATCATCATATTTGGGCATTTTGGGCTCGTCATAAATACGGCCGCTACGAAGTTGTATCGCGTTGGCCGTGTCGTGCGGCTTTTCCAGCTGTGACGGTAGTGCACCTGGTTGCCTAGTAGACTGATTTGTGGCAAACTGTGCCACCTGCGTCTCCAACATCTTCATCTGTGCATCTTTGGATTGATTGCTTTTCTGCATCTGAATCATAAGAGACCGCATCATATATACTCTTCAATTCCTGATATTCACTAGGAACCGGAGGTGGAGTCGCAGATGGTGGACGAAGAATAGCAAGAGGATGAGGCGGTGGTGGAAGAGCAATAGGCTTTTGGAAGCCTTGTTGTTGTCCGCAATGAGGCAGAACGTACGGTTGTTGCTTCGGTGGAGGAACGGGGTTCAATACATTCTGACTCGTCCAACTAAAGTTCGGATGTTCCCTAGTCCGCTCATTATAATAATTGGAATAAGGATTACCTTGCTTATAGTGTTGAAAAGCTAGAACCTGTGTCGTCCCGGTCATACATTCCCCTGCGCTATGGCCTTCGATACCGCATCGGTTACACATGGCCTCCTGTTTTATCATGGCATGAACAGTTTGCTGATTGGTCTCGTTTCTATGAGGTGGATTCTGAATTTTATCGAGACGAGCATGAAGACGAGTCATAATCTCACTAGTTTCAATTGCGGCTACCCGAACACTACCCCTCGGATTTCCATACTCGGCCCGATGTGTGGCCATCTCCTTGATCAATTTCCAACCCTTATCATCATCAATATTGTTATGGAAACGTCCGTTGGCCGCACCATCGAGAATAGCTCAATTATCACTAAACAACCTGTTATAAAACTGATTGCAAAGGAACCATGGCTCAAATCCGTGATGAGGAATAGAACGGACTAGATCCTTAAATCTTAAATCTAGTCCATGTTTCGTTTAGATCTTCCAACGGTCCTTATTTAAAACTGGTTATCTGGTTCCGTATCTAATTGGTGCGCTGAGGAGGGTAGTAATGCTTGTAAAAAGCAAGCGCTAACGAGTTCCAGTCATTAATACCGGCAGCTTCCTTATCAAGGTCTCAATACCATCTACGGGATTAGGGATGTCATTGGGGAGGGGCGGGTGCGGGGGATAGGTACCCACACCCGCACCCGTCACTCAAAAGTAATACCCACACCCGTCCCGCTACCCATCGCGGGTACAAAAGTTCTCACCGCCACCCGCGGGTATACTTAGAGGACCCATACCCGCGCCGTTATCCACCTATCATTCGCCTTTACCCGCCAATTTTGCGGGTATCCGCGATACCCGTCAATAAAAATAAATAGAACTCTCATTAAATGTTTGATTAACTAATGACATACAAAATTACAAAATAAATGTAATCAAAGTTAATGATAAATTAAAGTTTAATTACAAACTTCATATTATAATTTTTATTTTTTCTCCTAATATTATAGATTTAAGGTGGTACGAGTGTAGAACGGTGTGGGTAGGCAGTGCGGGTATGGGGCGGTGCGGACATGGGGAGAGTAAAATGTTAAAACCACCCCCGCACCATTACCTATTTCGGGTAACATTTTCATTTCTCTACCCGCCCCACCACCCGCATAACCATCCCCCGCACCCGCCCCAAGCGGTGCGGGTGCGGTGCGGTATCCGCCTTTCACCCATCCCACTGACATCCCTATACGGGATGGACCTGCTAGAGAAAATGAAAACAAGGATTCCATTACTTGTTCCTTCGTTACCCCGGGAGCAACTAGATCGAGCAACAGTATTTCGTTCCACTAGATTGATATAAGCGGAACGAATCTCGAAAGAGCCGGTGGTAGGAGTCGGTAGCTCTCATCCTCTCGGTTAGTTAGCCTGAGACGGCTCAAAGTGAGTAGAAAGATTCGGTGACATAATTGGAAGAGTAATATATGACTCAGCGTCTGACGTAGAATTAGAGTCGTCCTCTTCGTGGGACGAATATTCTGCTTCCAGGTTGGTGGAAACTGGGTCAAGCGAATTATAATTTTCCACTTGATGAATTTCCCTCCAAAAACTCTGTCTAGCTCGTAAAGTCTTCTCGGGCTCAGGATCAAAGGGATTAATCTCGGACCTGTTAGACCTGGACATAAACAGAACTAAGAAGGAAAATATGAGAACCATCTCAAGGAACGAAAGTTCCCTGAGAGAAGAGATAAACTAAAAGAAGTAAAATTACACCGCCTCCCCGGCAACGGCGCCAAAATTTGATAAGCGGATCGTATACCTATCGAAGATAACCAACTACAGTCCAACTAAAAATATAGTTAGGGAAGTCGGAATCGATTCCACAGGGGGACAACAAATTCTACTCGTATTAAAGTCTATCTATATGTAACCAGTCGAGGGGGTTTTGGTTGTTTGACTAATCCTAAAGTAGCGAGGGAAGAGAATTAAAGGAGAAGAAATAAATAGAATAAATAAGACGAATTTATAAGGAGAGAATACTAGGATTGTCGGTTCACCACAAATTTCATATGTTCACGGTCTAGGTCACAGGTCTATCGCAGATACTGGTCTAATGGGTAGTGAAAGGATCCTTCTAGTCCGCTATTCACCCTAGCATGCGTCTAAAGGCTTCCGATCTTATTAGGGCACACTAATGTGTTGTAGCAGGTCTAACTCTTACCAGGCTTCCGATCTTAGGTTCAAGTTTACCAATTCGATTAATCAATTACGTCGACTTAATCAATTAATCCCAATTAAATGCTACAATTAACAACTCAGACGCAATATCGTTGACAGATCTACAAACTATTTAGCAACCACATTCAATTCCAATAAGATCCCCTAAATCCTGCGAGGGAAAGTTACTCATAATTAATTCAAGAACAACAATAGTGATAAACGAATTTACTAGATTAAACATGACGAATGATAGCAAGATTGAAACAAGCATAAACAATCTAAGGAGATTAGAAATAATTAAGAACAAAGAGGGAAGAAGGAAGAAGGATTAAGTTAAATTACCAAAGGGAAAGAAGGAGATTCAAAAGTTGCAATCATATGTAAACCGAGTTTTAGCAGAGAGAAAATTAAAACCTAGAGATTAAAAGTATTAGGAGAGTAATTGTGAGAGAGTGAAAAGTGTTTTCTCAATTGGCTTAAGCTCTCCTTAAATACACTTAGGTTGCGTTTGGGTACTCGGAATTGATTTGAATATCAAGAATTCAATTCATGTATTTGAATTTCTAGAATTCAAATCCAAATCCAAAATGGTGTTTGGGTACCCTTGGATTTGGATTTGGATTTCGGGCGGGTGGAGTCGGGTCAAGGTCACCAATTTTTATTTTTTTAAAATTATTCATTAGAAAAATGTAAATGTTCAATTACGAGAAAAAAATAAAGAAAAACAAATACTACGACAAGATTATGCGAAAAAACAAAGAAACGACAAGTGACGGAATTGAAATGACTACTCATATACTAGGAATTTGAGAAAACCAAAATTCAACTAGGTTGGATTTGATCAAAATTTCAAATCCAAATCCCAAGGTTTCCAAACGCTCAAAATATTTCAAATCCGGAATTCAAATCCAAATCCAAGATACCAAACATGCCATTAGGAAATTCTAAAACCAATTAAGGAAACATCTTCATCAACACGGGAGTTGTCCATGGCCCAAAAAATAGCCGGCCGACTATTTTAATAGTCGATTGACTAATATTGACTCATTTGACTTATGTGGCTTCCCAAATAGTCGGTCGACTAATGTGATAGTCAGTCGACTATTCTCATGGTCGGTCGACTATTATAATAATCGGTCGACTATTGTTGACCCATTTATGCTTTCAGCTCTTTCCAACTTCGTTTTGGCTCGGTTTTGATTCGTTTCAGCTCCTGTGGCTTCTGTTCCTGCAAAAAGACAAGGTACACTACAAAGTAGCCAACTCGGGGCAAAATAGTAGTTTACACTACTCGATAAATCCGGGAATGCGCGTATAAAAAACATAATAAGTGTATATAAAATACACGCATCATAGACACCCAGATTTGGACCTGTTGGCTGCAGGAGTGCCCGACAAACACCTGATGATGATCGGACTGCAACACGATACGATTTTATGATGTTTTAGATGATTTTTCTATAAAAAGGATCAAATAATTACTCAAAAAAATTAATTCAACATTAAGAGGATCTTAGTCGTGTCATTACGGTCGCGTCAACACTAATTTGAGTCAATTCCGACACTGGGGCTCCGAATCGGTCCCGAAACACGCAAAGTCAAACCCGAGCCAGCGTGTCAGATCAAGCCGAACCTCGAGACGCGCGCCCGAGGCCCAATGGCGCACACGCTAGGTCAAGGATCGGAAACCTTAACGTCCAAGAAACACAAAGATCTCGTATAATCTCCGCTTTGGAAAGTTTTCAAATCGGATCTTCAAAATTCCAGTCGTCTCACCCCTAGCTCCTCAAACCACCATCGCCTCATCCCAGGCGCCCCAACTTTGGGTCGCATGCCTTCAGGGGCCTGAGATCTCGATTTGAACTACGATAACAACTATAAATACCCCCCTTCTCCGCTCATACGACAACTCAAGAATTCGGAACCACACAATTTAATTTTCAAATCCTCCCTCTCTTCTCTACGAGCACCTTAGCTCTTCTTTAGCGTCAAACTTCAACATTAGGCACGATTCACTCGATCGTTTTCTCTTCGATTCGCATCTTCCGAATCAACACTACTCTTCGTAGTTTCTCGAGTTATTGACTCGACACAAATAAAAAAGGGCACTCGTGTTGACTAGTTGACCTAAGCCACCGTAGCGAAGTTCTGCCAGAATTACCGCAAGAAGCTAGGAGGATCCGCCAGTAGAAGTCGTATCGTCACTAGGTTGTCACCTAAACACAACTTTACATATCGTACTTTTTAATTATTCACTTCGATAACATCGAGTCCGTCTCGTGTGGATACTAAATCCACGACGCATCGTAAACATACTTAACGTCCACAACTTCAACCTCAAACACTAAAACACCTTAACTAAACCCAAGTAGTCATGAGATCTTTTCTCGACCATCTACGCATCGTGTCTCGTTTAGTGTACACTCTGAGGGTGCAATTCTTCAAAATATGATTTACTTACATTTCGCATTTACAGCTTTCGTACGATTTACCAGGTTACGACCATAATCGCATGCTAAAACACCTAACACCAAATTCAAAACGTAAAATAGCTAAAACTGAACAAGCGGTGGTCGGGTTACGTATTAATACCGATGTCCACCCCTCACACGTGGTGCAACGTATCTTTATTAATACTGAACCGATGTACCTTACGCAGAATATCATGTAAGGTATATCACGGGAATGACTAATATTTGTATTATCACGTTAAAACTAATTTGCTAATATGAATATTATCTAGTACTCTCTACTCTCCTACGTGCATCTTTTCATGGCCTGCCTGTCCCGTGAAATCACATGCAAAGAATGTAAAAGTAATTACTTCGATGATAAAACTTACTTGTCCTTAAACAACCGACGTAGCAAAGGCATAGGGTTTAAAACAGCGGATGTTATCGCATTTCCACCACAATTGAGGAACGAAGTTATCAGCCCATCGATTGATTAGTAGATGCCGTTACGTGCGGGCGAGATTGGGTGTCGATGTCTATCGGACATTGGCTTCCCAATACGTACCCTCACCCCTTACTCAGAATCTACGGTTTCTGAATGGCCGAAATGATGGGAGGGATTCGTCGCGGGTCCCGCCGTCAAATAATACCGAGTAACCTAACTGGGTAGTTAGGGCAAGTCGGGTCGAATCCACAGGGACGGAAATGCGTTCAAACTAAGGTGCACTACGGTCTAGGACTAGGTTCGAGACGAGCTAATCTAGGGGGAGGCTAAGGACTAGGCTAAGGTCTAACATGGAAAAGGAAGGCTAACTAGTAACTAGTGATTAAGGGAGGCAAGGATAACAATAAGAAGGAAAACTAGGGTTAGGTCGGGTTCATGGATGCAAAGGAGACATAAAGTGGAAAAACGGGGTTACAAGCATGCTCTCGTAGCCTAGGTTCCGCCGATCGGGCTCTCGCTACGTAGTCGGCCTAGGGGTCGTCCTCATCGGGCTCTCGCTACGTAATGAGGACACCAAACCAACCAACCAAACACACACATACAAGAGAAGATGCAAGAAAAACAAGGATTGATCGTCTCTAGTCTCACAAGCATTTCATCAAACATGTGGAGTGCAAGGTTAATCGGAAACAACAAAAACAACATCTAGTACCACCCATCTCACCCTAATCATCCACAATCACACACAATCACCCTAATAACCCTAGCAAGAGTCTACTCAAACATAATTAAGCTAAAACTAACACTAACAAGATAAACCAAAACAAGAACAAGAGCATACATATGAAAAACTAACAAGGATGATGAACAAAACAATAAACAAGATCTAAAGATTGAAACTTGATTAATAAAGCAAAGATAAAGAGAAGGGAAAGGAGATTATACCATACTAGAAAAGATGGAATGAAGAAATCTTGCATAAATGGAAGAAAACCCAAATACATCAACCAAGGTTGTCAATCTTGGTTGGATTCTTCAAGAATTCCCAAAATACAAGAGTTAATCTAAGATTAACGACTAATTAAAGACTAATCTACACTAATCTATGCTAATCTATGCTAAACTATGCTAGGGTTTATGGGTCATGTCTAACATAAGATTACAAGAGGGGGGTATATATAGGGTTACAATGAATAAGGGAGAAGAAAAGAGAACCACGGGGCTGTAACTGCTCCTTCCCGGCCGAGAAGAAGTGGTCCCGGTCGGGAAGGGACCCATCTCGGCCGAGAAGCCCCCTTCCCGGTCGGGAAGAGCTCAAAACAGCAGCACTTGCAATTGCACACTCCTTCCCGGTCGGGAAGGCATTATCCCGCCCGGGAAGGACCTTGTAGGCCTCCATTATGATCTTTTTGGTCCCTTCTTGCCTCTCACGGGTTTCTCATCGATTCTCGGGACTCGGGATCGAGCCTAAGGGGTTCGGGAATGGGTCCCAAGGTCTCGGGATCGAATCCAAGGCGTCGAGTGATCGTTCCTTCTCTTCGTTGGCTCCAAAAGTGTATGAAACGAGTCGGAATCGTTCCAATTCTTCATGAATGGTCTCGGGAACCTAAAACGAACTAAAGGAAGCATAAGTAACCCATAAACCGCTCCCAAGGAGCGATTCCACAATGAAAACGGGACCAAAACACAACAAATTAGGCACTACAAACTACACTTATCAACTCCCCCACACTTAACCCATACTCGCCCTCGAGTAAGCATAAACTAACTACTAAACTAGCCGAGCGGGTATTAGCGCACCCTACGCCCTTTCAACTCACGCGAGTACACTTAGAGGAAAAGTGCACTCCGCAAGGCACGTAAGGTCTTGCGATAAAACTGTGGATGCAACCGGACACAAACACATAAACAAGCAAGCACACAAACAAACAAGTAATCGGTTGCACCCAAAAAGAAATAAATACCGCTTCCCTCCAAATAGCGGTGAATGAAACACCGGTTTAGGACTTAAGGCAAGTGACAACATTCCCAAGCTAAAAATACAAACCGAAATGAACTAAACCCTAATCGTATGACGACAAAGCAATAAAAACGTTGGTAACTTACCTAGGTCTTCCTAACTTTCTAAGAACGTACTACAGGACAATCGGCGGGATGGAAAAAGGATGAACCACGGTGTTAGTCGACACTGTAGGTAAGTGAGACCCCGCCCCCTTTAGCGATGAGCCAAGAGGGTCGTCCCATGTTCTAAACCGCCCAACTAGTCCAAGTAAAAAGGTGAATATTAATGCAAAATGAGGGAAGACCGACCGACCATTACCGCTATCATCCTTCCTAGGGACTCGGTCCTTTGGTAGGCTCTTCACGGTAATAGTCGGTAAAACGCTTATTTTTGAGATGTGGGGATTCTTTTTGTGAGACGGTTTTCTTTTGGCATTTTTTTCTTTCTTTTGTATTTTTGCTTTGTTTGTTGCCATGCCATTTCTTTTTCTTCTTTTCTATTTTCTTTTTCTTGGCTTTTTGTGCCTTTTCTTTTTCTTCAATCTTTTCTTTCTTTCTTTTTCTTTCTTTTTCTTTTCTTTGCCCTTTTGGCTAGATTCGAGTTGTAGGCATTTCTTTGCAACTAAGAAAGAGAGATTTCAACAAATTTGCAACTTTATTGTGTGGATATGTGTAGGAGGTAGGGAAATGGGTATGTCGGGACGACGTCTTCCCTTCATACTCACAAAAAGAGGAGAACTTGGACTAGTCAAACAATCCCAAACATGGTCACCTAAGGGACGGGACTCGGCAACCAAGGCCTTTTCACACCGTGGGTGGTCATAATGGTCAAAATGCAAATCCCGTAGTAAATCCCTAGTAAGCTAGGTGGACTCAAGGTAAAGGACCAACGAAATCATTGATTTAGGGTCATTCTACTAGACTAAAGTCCAAGACTCGATTCATACTACTAGAAAAGGAAAGTAAACGCTTTCATACTAGCCTCTAAACCGGGTTTTCGAAAACCTTTTTACACACAAGACGCAACTACACACACAAAACAAAGACATGACGAAAACAAAAGAAAAAGAGACAAACAAAACAAAGCAAGACAAGACAAACAAACAAGCAAACACACAAAATAAACAATCACCACCCCGAAGCTTCCAAACAAGGAACCACATAAACTACAAACTTCAAAAAAAGCTCCGCCCGAGCACACACAGTCATAACACATCCTCCAAACTTCACAAAAAAGGAAAAAGGAGAAAGAAATGAAGGGATATTACCGGATGCCTTGCTTTTCGAAACTTGGCGACGATTGCGGAACCTACAAGGAAATGGGGAGGCAAAACACACAACAAAACAAATATACGGCACACGGGCACAAAAGAAAAACACACAAAAAAAAAATCTTTTTGATTTTTGTGAAAAAATTTCAAATTTTTAGGGATTTTAAAGATTTTTCGAAGAAACTACGAAAATAAAACTAACTACGCTAGAATATCGCTCCCCCACACTTAAACCGAGCAATGTCCTCATGCTCGATCGTAGTGTATGGAGACACTAAAGAAAAGAAAAGAAAAGAAACTACGAAAATAAAGCTAAAAATCAAAAGTAAAGCGGAGAAAAGGGTAGAATGTGTCCGGCCGGGGTGTAGTCAAGTCACCATGGGCCGAGACAAGAAAAGATATGGATGGGGGGAGAAATAAAAAGAAGGAAATAAAAGGAAATGGGAGGGGAGGACTAGGTGTAATCAAGTCACCTAGCCCGGATTCCGCCTAAATCCGACTAAATCCCAAAAAGTGAAAAATAAAGTGAAAAGGCTTGTAAATTTGGATTTTGAAATGACTCTCGATGTAGTCACGTCATCGAGAGTCGGGAGCAATAGCTACCAAGGCCCCGAGGGCCATCATGACACAAAAGTGTATAAGGGGAAGAGGACAAACAAAGGAAAATAAGCGATAAAAGACGGAAAAGAAAGGATAGTTGCCGTACCCATCGGTTAGCAACTCACTCGCTCCATCGTCTCATAGTTCAATATCGTCACATAGCTTGTCTTCGTCATTGTTATTCATCTTCAATCTTGATAGGCCCGCATGGTTGAGGTATTAAGCTTGCAATGGTAGAAGGGAGTGGAATTTGATGGGAAAGTCGGTGTGTAATGAAGATAAGATGAGGTGAGGGTATGTATATGGAGTGTAGGGGTCATATGATATGTGCAAGGATAGGTAGGGAGGTTGGGAGGGGGTATAACATGGTTGGGTGGGCTCGAATGTCGAAGAAGAGGCAAAAGGTGGAGCAGGGGGCCATCTCGGTCGGGATGGATGGTCCCGGTCGGGATGACGCACCCGTCCCGGTCGGGAAGCTCCCTTCCCGGTCGGGACCACGTTCCAGAAAACTCGAATTTTGGTACCCTCATCCCGGTCGGGACGGCTCCTTCCCGGTCGGGACGAACTTGGTCCCGGTCGGGATGGCACATCAGTGAACCCACTTTTCAGCACACTCATCCCGATCGGGATGACATCCTTCCCGGTCGGGACGAGTCTTCTACCCGTTCAATCTCTTGATAGCATCACCGACAAGTCATCTAATACACCGAGACTTAGAATCTCGTCCCCAAAAGCTTGTCAAAAGCTTCAAAAACCGACTCCCATGCCCAAATCCAAGCTTCTATCATCAACTACTCTCTCAAGACTTCATCTTCACTATAACCTATCAAATGGACTCAATAAACACCATCAAAATCCCTCCCTCACATCACTCATCAAAATACCAAATTACAAGGTTTCCACAAAAACTATCAAATCCTAGAAACCAAAATATCCAAACAAACATATACACAAACACAAGCACAAAAGAAAAGGGAAAAGATATTTACACTAAGCTACTCTCACCAACTACACTTCCATAGCCATCAAGAGCTCGGAGGAGTAAGTCAAATGCCCTAGCAACATCTTCATTGAGGCTCACATGGCCGAGCCTAGCTACTTTCAAGAGTTTCCAAGTCGGAGGCAAGAAGCGATCTTCTTCATTATGCTCGGGGTTCTCGTGATCTTCCGGGTCTTCCAAACCAACATAGCAACGACTCTTATGACCATCCGGTAGGTATAGTGGTTTAGAGTCAAGCTCGGCATTATGAGTTGGGAGATCACACCCTAAGGTGGTTGCTTCTTCTACGGGGTCGAGAGTAGAGTTCTCTTCCACCGCCCGACAAGGATCCTCTTCATCAACCGTCTCAAAGAACAAGGGACTAGAAATCGAGTGCGATAGAGAAGAAGAAGGCATCAAGTTTTCTTCATTGGAGGCAATTGGCTCCTCCAATTTCCCATTCAAGGCGAGTTCTAAGGCATCTACTTCTTTCTCCCAAGTATTACGTTCCTTTTCACTCGCCTTGTCGATATGGCCTATAGGAGATATGTCTTCACTTGGCTTTGGATTGTCTAGATCCGGTTCATCACGAAGAAAATCATACAAGTCCAATTTGATAGCCAATACATTGGCTCCCCAAGAGCTACCTTGAGAATCATGTTCAAATCCCTCCTCATTGTTGACCCTTGAAGCTTCAAATTTCTCCATTCTTCCCATATCTTCACCATCCAAGCAACACTCAACAATGATCTCTTGATTGACCCCCTCTTCTTCATTTGTAGCTTCACGATCGGGTTGACTTTCTTATGGAGACACCCGACCTTCATGCCCAAATGAACCTTCCTCAACAATTCGTGGAGCAGCTCGAGTCGCCGACATCGTGATACGAGCCATGAGTGCATTGATCCGAGCATCTTGCACCTCTATTTGGGCCTTGAGCTCCTCTTTGACCCCTTGTATTTGAGTCATCATCACTTGTTGACTCTTTTGCATTAAAATCATCATCTCATGTTGACCCTTTTGCAATAGCATTATCGCCTCTTGTTGACTCTTTTGCATTTGGACCAACATTTGACAAGTCTCAAAGTTGGGGATTTTTGGTTGTGGGTTATGTGAGGGTGTTTGGTAGTTGTTAGGATGTCGGAGTGATCCTTGACAACTTTCATGGTAACTATATGGAGGGCGTTCGTAAGATTGTTGATGAGGTTGATATGGTTGGTGAAATTTTGGGACTTGGCCATTTGCCCTATAGTTGTCCCGTGACGATTGATGGAAGCTAGGACGTGCCATTTCCATAACGCTGCTTTGATACCTAGGATGAACTAGAAGCACTTGAGCAAACGTTAGTAGCCTAGTGCTTTTGAGGCACTAGGAAGAGAGAATAGCACACAAGAAGAAAAACGGAGATACACAAGGAGAAGAAAACACAAAGATCAAGAACAAAGTCTAAAACTAAGCACACAAGAGTCTACTCAAACATAATTAAGCTAAAACTAACACTAACAAGATAAACCAAAACAAGAACAAGAGCATACATATGTAAAACTAACAAGGATGATGAACAAAACAATAAACAAGATCTAAAGATTGAAACTTGATTAATAAAACAAAGATAAATAGAAGGGAAAGGAGATTATACCATACTAGAAAAGATGAAATGAAGAAATCTTGCATAAATGGAAGAAAACTCAAATACATCAACCAAGGTTGTCAATCTTGGTTGGATTCTTCTAGAATTCTCAAAATACAAGAGTTAATCTAAGATTAACGACTAATTAAAGACTAATCTACATTAATCTATGCTAATCTATGCTAAACTATGCTAGGGTTTATGGGTCATGTCTAACATAAGATTACAAGAGGGGGGTATATATAGGGTTACAATGAATAAGGGAGAAGAAAGGAGAACCACGGGGCTGTAACTGCTCCTTCCCGGCCGAGAAGGAGTGGTCCCGGTCGGGAAGGGACCCATCTCGGCCGAGAAGCCCCCTTCCCGGTCGGGAAGAGCTCAAAACAGCAGCACTTGCAATTGCACACTCCTTCCCGGTCGGGAAGGCATTATCCCGCCCAAGAAGGACCTTGTAGGCCTCCATTATGATCTTTTTGGTCCCTTCTTGCCTCTCACGGGTTTCTCATCGATTCTCGGGACTCGGGATCGAGCCTAAGGGGTTCGGGAATGGGTCCCAAGGTCTCGGGATCGAATCCAAGGCGTCGAGTGATCGTTCCTTCTCTTCGTTGGCTCCAAAAGTGTATGAAACGAGTTGGAATCGTTCCAATTCTTCATGAATGGTCTCGGGAACCTAAAACGAACTAAAGGAAGCATAAGTAACCCATAAACCGCTCCCAAGGAGCGATTCCACAAGGAAAACGGGACCAAAACACAACAAATTAGGCACTACAAACTACACTTATCACGAAACCATTGGCAATGAGAGTCATTCTAGACATGGAATGCTTAAGGGTACAAGTATTTATCTTTACGTCCCCATGTCATTCAACTTTGAGCCGACTAAGAATTAAAGTTGACTTGAACGGTTTCGAGTATCCCAAATTTACTTGGTGGCGACTCCACAAATCGGCAACGAATTCGGTTCACTAAAAAGGTCGTCAGACCAAACATATCAGCTTTTAAACATTTACAAACACGTCTCGATCGATTCTAATGGAAACATAGATGTCCCCACATCTATTTAGTACAATTCAAATCGTCAACCAAATCGAGGTCCGACACTTCGCACCGAACGCGAGATCGAATCGGTCCGGATGCGACGAGCGGCCTCGATGGGTCGTGTGGGTGGCCGCCATGACTGGTCGCCGCGTGGGTGCGCACGGGCAACGATGTGGGCAGCGTCTACAGCGGTAAGTAGGGTATTGAATCCACGGGGAGTTGGTCATATTGTCTAATAGCTTTGGCGATCCTAAATTGCTTAAAACGGATAGTTTGTTAAGAAGTTCTAAATGATTTATAAATAACGCAAATTAAATAAAAATTTAACGATGAAGGGAGGAACTAGGGCTAAAGGTTCACGATGATCATACAATGTTTATGCGATAACAACAATAAACACGTAAACATGCTAGTTGGTTATAATACGTTCTCTCGAAATTGTATCAGTCTATGAAGACTATAACGGGATTTCGCTACTTATTAGACTCTCTACCATATCACGCGTGATCTAATCCTAACTCGGCTTTCCCAAATTAGATTAATAAGTGTGGCCTTTAACAGATTAATCATCTCTTATAACATGCGAAAATGGCACTAGTATAGTACGAGTTCATTGACGAAACAACAAATAAAACCTAGAGATTACTCATCTATTGCCCTCGGCCCTAGCGAGAGGATTAGCTATTCGTAACTACGAAATAACAATCAACAATTCCGAATTCATAGCAAGAAAGGAAATAGAATCTAGTAAAAAGGTGATACTAATTGTGACAACGAAATTTAGCAAAGATAACGAGAACAACGAAATAGAGACGAATTAATTGAGAAGCGATTATGATTAAAATGAAATAACTAAAATTACAGAAACAGAATTACCAATCGGATTGTTAACAATCGTATCGAGTCTCGATAATGCCAAGAGTCACGTAGTATTAGTGGTTTGTTCTAATGATAGGCGGTGATGATAAAATGTTACTAATCTCCTACTTAAAAGAAAACAAGCAAAAATCTCAGTATTGTGCAGGCAGGCCGGCCGACCGGCGTCCGGTCGTGTACAGGGGCCGAGGCCTAAGTTTAATTAATTCACTAATTACTCAAACTAATCGAAACAATGGTAGAAGGGCTTCAGGCCGGCCGGC
This sequence comes from Agrostemma githago, assembly GCA_958450325.1. Lineage (NCBI taxonomy): Eukaryota > Viridiplantae > Streptophyta > Magnoliopsida > Caryophyllales > Caryophyllaceae > Agrostemma > Agrostemma githago. Next base: position 51,479,047 of record OY288258.1, on the reverse strand, counting down.
CGACGCCTGGCCTCCTACCGGCCGGATGGCATATCACTGGTGGGGTTGGGTTGGATCCTTGGTCTTGGGCCAACTTCTTGGATCGATCTTTGTTTATTCCTTGAATAACGAGCTAGTAATGCGAGTCTTGTCCCGGGATTACTCTTCTAACCAGATGTGAGTACGATTGTGCTAAAATTCCCGTAATTGGGCAAAATCTACAAAAGCACTCACTCAAGGCATAACATTAGAAGAAACGGGTCCTAAGAGCGCATTCCGACCAAGAATAGGACAATGGAATGGGGTAAATAAACTATATAAATACGACACATCATGTTTCCCCTTGTTTCTTTTCTGTTTTTGGTGTGGGCCTTTAGTTCTTTAGGGATTCTTGCTATTTGGCTTCTTTTTTGTGTTAGCCTGGCTCGGTTTGCTTGTTTTGGTTGTCGGTTCTTCTCTTTTGTTGGTTTGCATCGAGGTTTTGGTGGGATGATGTGTCTTTTTCTGTGATGGTTGATGGGGCTTCTGAGGATGGCTTAGTGTTAATCGGTTTGGGATCGTTCTTTTGGTGTTGTGATTGGTTTGGGTTTGGATGGTGGTGTTCGGTCAAATTGGCTGTGGTGGATTCCGTCAACTTTTATGAAAGGCTGCATGTCGCTCGCTATTAGTATTTTTATGCTTTTTCTCTTTGTCATAATAATCTCCTTCTATAGGGAAATTGGTGTTGGTTGGAAGGTGTGGACATGACATAGGTCCACCCCGACGCGGCCACGCGCGGGTTTGGGGAGGCGAATGAATCTCCATATGAGATGGTCAAATTGAAATTTAAATCGAAGTAGGAGTCGCCACCGAATTTTGTGGTTATTCGGAACCGTTCGAGCCCACTCTATGTCGTAGTGGGCCGTATACAAAATACGGCCCATTTCCGATGTCAGAGTTTATTGGGCTCGTCCCTTTGCATATCGATACCGATGCCGACTGGGCGGTTAATCGTATATTGAATGATTCTCGTTGCCAATGGATTCGGACATCCGGAAACCATGGTTCTGAGTAAGGGGTGAGGGTACGTGTTGGGAAGTTCACTAAGAACACCCAACCCCGCCCGCACTTAGCGGCCTTTACTAGGATATCGTTCGTTTTTGGTGTACACGGGTTAGTTCGACGGTTGAATGATATGCAAACATTATTTTCCTAAGCATGTGAGAAAAATAAAGTGGGTTGCTAAGTCGTTTAATGCATGTTTAAACTAATAACGTCAAAGTTATTTTAGCATGTGAGTTCGTTTTAGTCTAATAAAACGATAAAAATAAATAAAAAGCTACAAACACGAGAAAACGAGTTAGTAACGATGAATAAATTGAATAAAGATATAAATAATAAATATGCATGATTTTTAGAAAAGGTTTATGACACGTGATTGATTAACACGTGTTGACCGAGGTCGAAAAAAAAGTATTTATTAAAATATGTCGCGAAAGTCGCATTTTAATATAAGGTTCGAAAAGAATTAAAAATAGAAAAGCGAAGAAACGAAAAAAAAGGGACTCGGCCAAATCAGGCCACCGCGCGAGCCGCCTGGATGGCGCGCGACTCGCGTGGCGGTCTGTCCGGGTTTTTTATTTTGTTCGAAAAATCGTTAATTCTTATAAATCGCGTACAAATATGGATTAATTTATACTCGATTTATATTTTCGATATGCGTCGTATTCGATACTCGATTATGAAATTGATATCGAATAGTCGAAATGATTTTATAAAAATGTTTTGAAAAACTTGTTTTGAACGAAAATTGAAAAAAGAATTTTGAACGAAAAAAGATGTTAATTCTCTCCGCGTATAAAATCGTCGAATTTGTTTAAAAAGATGTAACGATTTTATGTAGCATCAACGAGGATTAATTTAATTTAGTTCTTGTAGGTACGATATACGATTAGAGAATCGATATCGTATTTTAAGAACGTTATAAAAAAGTTTTTATTAAATAAAAATATGATGCGACGAATGACCCGTAATAAATTTGAGACGATCGATGACCCGAAATAAATAAAAAAAAGAAAGACGGACGAAAAAAAGGTAAAAAAAACGTGAGATAGGGAGAGAGAAAGGAAAAGAGTCGGGTTTGATTTACACCCTCAACCTACATGCTTTGTGTTCTCGGAATAAGGCTCGTCGGACGGTGGCTTAGGTACGGGAGCGTCGAGATGATGCGGGTGAGTTAAGGTGTCGGTTTTTGGAGCGTTTTTGTGTGTGTGTGTGAGGCGTGGGTTCGGCCAAGTGACGGGACGGATTCGTCGGTTTTTGGACACTATTTCGGGATTCCTTCGGATGTGGATTTCGAGAGTATTTTTGCTATAATAATTACGTGTGAGTTGCTGAAAAGTTGTAGTGTGTTGATCGATAATGAATGTATTTTTTGTGTTGAATATGAGGTCCTATTTATAGGAATCGAGGTGGTCTTGCTTGTGTGACAAGAAACACCGGTTTGGATAGGAAACACGAGAGTTCGTAAGGAAATAAACTTCTCATTTCTTGGTGAATAAGCCAAGAATCTCGGCTGGTGGGGAGGTATCTCGGCTGTTTCAGCCGAGTATCTGAGCTCGGGTGATACTTTGTTTCGGTTTCCGGATAGAATTCCTACTTGAGATCGAATTCTATCCTTAAACGGATTTGTTTAATATTTGTGAAAGCTGATTTTTGTAGTGTTTCAGTCCGAATTGGACGTGTAATGACACGGCCAGACCGCGTGACTCGGGAAAAAATATCTTTGACCGGGTTTGACTCGGTCGCTAAAAGACGGTTTTACCCCCGGTGTCGGAATCGACCCAAATTAGTCTTATTTGACTCGAAACGACCCACTGGGCCTGAATTTGAGGTCCGTTTTGTGAGATTTGTACTCCGTAATAAGCCTAAACCAAATGTCCATGATTTCGAGCCCATATCCGAGCCCATTAAAGCACGTTTGCGTCCTATCATCATCGGGTGTTTGGCGGGACCTACTATAGACACCTGGCGGTCAAAATGTGGGTGTCTACAGAGCCCCCACTCTGACTGAGGCTTGGACAAGGCGAAAGTCAGAGTAGCTACCAGGCCAATCGAGGATTAAGACCTGGCAGACTTCCGATCGGGTCGTTTAGAGTCCATTAGACTTGCGTGAAGGGCTCGCCAGCCATAGGATAGAAATCATACCTGAATAGATGTCGATAATGGCGCGGGGACTTTCTACTAAAAAAGTCTTGGATTTGTCTGGTTGCAGATAATTTCCATTTTGAAATTGCACGGGAGCTCCTATTAGAAGCTGCGGATGTACCGCTTACTGATGCATCCGATTTCTCAGCGAAAATGTTGCTTGAATTTTCACTGAGAACTTTGATAATTATCCAGGAGTCTCGGGATACCTGTCTGTTTTGCATGCAACATACAGATAAACATCGACTCGTGCTGGGGGAGAAAAATGATTTTTGGTTGATTTTTTTTGGAAAAAAAAAAACGAAGAAAATTTCGAAAATGGCGGAAATTTTTTTGAAAAATTTGGAAGAAAAGGAATGTTTGGGATGACTTGATTCCTAATCAGATTCTGACACGGATTCCTAAAAAAAATCTCTGGTTAGGCCTGTATGCCTAGGTGAAGTAGGAATACTGCAAAATAATCCCTATTCCAGGGATGACTAGGAGAGGAAACTTCCCTATTATAAATAGAGAGTTCTTGCCCTTAATCTTCTCATATTCCAACCTGAAATATTTCCTTCTCATCTTAAAAAAATCCCTTTAGACTTTTTAGATAAATAAAAACTTTCTGCTATGGGAATCGAACATCTGACCGCGATGCTTCACGCGTGGGCCCAAGATCTTCGAGATGGAGATAAGGTCCAGTTAACTCAGATGGGAATTATAGCTTTGTTCCCGCTCCAGCGACTTAAGGTGGATACCCATTTCTTGGACGCTTGCTTAACCTTTTGGGATACTACCCATCATGTTTTCGCTTTTCCCCGAGGAGAAATATGTCCTCTGCCCGAAGAGATTGCTGCTGTAGGGGGTTGGTGCCCTAATGCTCATCCTGCTATTCCTCCTTTTTACCCTGATCCAAGGAGGAGGCTGAGGGACTTTCTTGGTTTGTCCCATGCTGAGACTTCCCGTATGGTGAAGGGAGGTTCTGTTTCCCTGTTCGACCTAGCTGATAAATTTATGGATCCAAATGGTCCCAGAATTTCTCCTATCCATAGGCGTAGGGCCTTTGCCTTCTGCATGCTGCATCGATACGCTTTCGAAGGCCGGATGGATGCTGACTCCTGTTTAGGCGAGATCAGGCTAATTAGCATAGTGGATCAAATGGAGGCAGGTTATAGCCCAGCCTGGCTGATAACTGGGGAGATCATCATGGGCCTTGATGCGAGGAGACTTGATCCAGATCGGCAATTAACGGGCGGCATTTGTCTTCTGCAGGTATTTGACCTCTTCGAAAAATTTTCCGAATTTTTTTTTTTTTTTTTTTTTTTTTTTTAAATTTCCGAATTTTTTTTATTTCCGAAAAAAAAAAATTAAAATTTTTCGAATTTTTTTTTTTTGAATTTTTTTTTCGGAATTTTTTTTTTATTTTTCGAAAGTTTTTGACTTTTCGAAAATTTTTGCAGATTTGGTTATCCGAGCGCCTATCAATTATAGAGCCCCCGACGAGCATATCCAGGTATCGAAGCTGTCAGATAGGCTCACGGTCTCGACGAATCAGCTCCAATCATCATATCAATCGGAAGTACTGGGATGAGGAGCTAAGATTCCATGGCGGGCCCTTGATTAGGTGGAACGTGATCTGGTGGTTCCTTTCGAAGATGACGGGCCTAGCTAAAAGAGATAAAGCCCGTTACCTGGTGATTTTGTCCTTGGACTGGACCGTCCATATTTACCCAGATCGTCTTCTAAGGCAGTTTGGTTCATTTCAGCAGATCCCCGAAACTGAAGCAATTATTAGCGTCTCGGTCCAATTGACGGACGCTATGTGTGACACGTGGTTACAACGCTGGTTTACCCGGGCCATGTGGACTATACCTCGCCCCTGCCAGACCGCTTGGGTTTCTGAATCATATATTAAATGGGCTTCTGAAGAATCTAAAGAGGCCCGTGAAGCTTTAAAGACCAATGAGGCCTTCGACTTAGCCCGTAGAGAATCGGTGAAGGATAATAGATGGTTCTTTGAAGAAGAAACTCCAACTACCTTTGTCGGGCCGGAGTCAGGTTCTAAGTCCAAGACTAAGACTCGAGCTAAAGAGACCGGTGCTAGTGACTTAGAGAGAAGGCTCGGACCTAAGCTAGCGGTCCGAGACAGGCTCGGGCCGCGGGAAAGGATACCCGAGAGAGCACGGGTCCGGCTAGGACCGACCGAGGTGACCGGGGAATCAAGTTCGAAGAAACGAGCCCGGGTTAAGGAGATTCCCTTGGTAATTCGGGAGCGTTCCCCTCCACGCCGACGTCGGTGGGCCGAAAAAAGGGACTAAGGACAAGGAGAAGGAAAAAATGCCTTAGATTTTTTTATTATTTAATATTAGTACTATTTACGTGTTGTGTTGTTTTTTTTTGGATTTTTTTTGTAATTGAATTTTTTTTGAAATAAATAAAGGAAGTTTATTAGAAACCGTTCCTGTTTTTTTTTTCGATTGTAGTGGTTGTGCCCTTTTGAGGGGCTGCCTACGTATCCACAAATAGCGGAATCAAACCAAACGTAGTTCAGACTTTAAATTGCAATTTCGAAATACATCAAGACTATTGGTTCAAGATGTTTATAACAGTAGAATAAGTAATTCTAACTTTTGACTTGCCTTAAAAAAGTTTATTTTGAAAAGACGTTTTTAATAAACTTTTGCGAATGACATTGAGAGAAACGGGTTTAAGGGTAATAACATTTCAGCTGGTCCAGGTTAGTTGGGTTGACAAACTCATTCCCGTCCAGATCCGTTAGTATCACCGCTCCACCCGATAGAATCTTCTTTACCAAATAAGGACCGGCCCAGTTAGGTTTGAACTTTCCCCTTGGGTCTACTGGTAATAAAGCTCGTACGGATTTGAGAACCAGATCTCCCTCTTTGATGTTCCTGGGTCTTACCCTTTTGTTAAAAGCCCGTTGGATTCTTTTCTGGTAGATCTGTATGTTATTGAGAGCCCGAGATCGTCGTTCGTCTAGAAGTACTAACGTGTCATATCGTGCTCGAACCCAATCGGCTTCCGGTATTTGACTTTCGAGTAGGATTCTGAGTGACGATACCTCCAGCTCGACAGGTTGGACCGCTTCCATCCCGTATGTAAGGTAATACGGTGTTGCCCCGGTCGCAGTACGAATCGAGGTTCGATATCCCCAAAGGGCAAATGGTATCTTATCGGGCCAGTCCCGATAATTGTCAGCCATCTTTTTGAGTATGGTGACAATGGTTTTGTTAGCTGCTTCTACCGCTCCATTGGTTTGGGGTCGGTAGGGTGAAGACGTATGTCTTTGGATCTTGTATTTGGCTAACAAGGCTGCCGTCTCGGCCTGAAAGTGGGTCCCATGGTCACTGATGAATTCATGAGGGATCCCATATCGGCATATTATCTTGTTTTGGATAAATTTGGCAACGTGGATGGCGTTAAGAATACGGTAGGATTCCGCTTCGACCCATTTGGTGAAATAGTCGATCGCTACCAAAATGAAACAGTGTCCTCCGGTTCCCGAGGGGTTTATCTTTCCGATTATATCGATTCCCCATGTCGAAAATGGCCAGGGTGACGTCATAGTATACAGCAGGGATGGTGGCATGTGTTGTACATTAGCGAAAATCTGGCAATTATGGCAACGTCTTACATATAGTTGGCAATCGGTTTCCATGCTGTTCCAGTAATATCCAAGTCTCATGATCTTCCGGACTAGCATCTGGGCGTTCATGTGAGGACCACACTCGCCGTCATGTACTTCGGCCATGACCTTTTCAGCATTACCCTTGTCGACACATAAAAGGAGAGCCCCCTGTGGTGTCTTCTTGTAAAGTTGTCCGTCGTCGGTACGGACGAACTGGGTTGCTAACCTACGCAAGGCCTTTTTGGCTCGATTGTCAGTCCCCGGTGGATACTCCCCGGTTGTCAAATATGCCTGGATCACCTTATACCATGGCTCGGGATCGGGTATCTCGATATCCTCGATGTCATGGATATATGCTGGCGCGGATCGTCTTTCGACACAAATCGGCATGCTGGTCATATGATCGGGAATATTTAGTAAAGATGCCAGTTTTGAAAGTGCGTCTGCGAACTGATTTTCTTCCCGAGGTAGGTATATGTATTCTACCTTTTGGAATTGTTTCTCGAGATCCCTTACTCGCGCCTGGTAGGCCACGAGATTGGCATTTCGGATTTTCCATTTTTGGAGTGCTTGGTTAATGACCAGTGATGAGTCGCCGTGTACTCGGAGGTTTGTAACCCCTAATTGGCGGCGACTTGTAGCCCGTGGATGCATGCTTCATACTCAGCGGCGTTATTGGTGACGTCAAAGTCCAATTTGATAGACACGGGAGTATGTTCCCCTCTTGGCGAGATTAGGAGGATTCCGACCCCAAATCCTCGGAAGTTGGATGCCCCATCGAAGTATAAATCCCATGTCTCGGTGTCAGTATGGAAAATATCTTCATCTGGGAAGGACCAAGTGTCGGTGTGTCCTTCTTCGGTTACGGGACTGTCAGCGAGAAATTCGGCTACTACTCGGCCCTTGATGGCTTTCAGTGGTACGAATTTTAGATCGAATTCTGCCAGCATCAGGGTCCATCTTGATATTCTGCCGTTGAGAATGGGCTTTTCGAAAAGATATTTGATCGGATCCATCCTTGACAGTACTTGTACTTCATAGCTGAGCATGTAATGTCTGAGCTTTTTAGTGGCCCAGACCAGTGCTAAACACGTCTTTTCGAGCATGGTGTACTTACACTCGTACTCTAAAAACTTTTTGCTGATGTAGTATATTGCTCGTTCTTCGGAGTTGACCGTTTGAGCTAACATAGCCCCCATGGCTGTCTCTGTCGTGGTTAGGTACAACGACAAAGGTAAACCGTGCTGAGGTGGCATCAGGACCGGCGGTGAAGATAAGATTTCCTTGATTCTGTCGAAGGCTGCTTGACATTTGTCGTCCCATAGTAACCGTTCCCCTATTTTCAGCTTCTTGAAGATCGGTTCACATACCATGGTTAGTTTTGAAATGAACCTGCTGATGTATTGGACCTTTCCGAGAAAACCTCTTATTTCCTTTTCGGTCTTAGGAGGCTGCATCTCGGTGATGGCCTTGATCTTAGCTGGATCGACTTCGATACCGCGTTGGCTGACGATGTGACCCAGTAATTTGCCAGAGGTTACCCCGAAACTGCACTTCTGAGGGTTTAGTCTCATGTTGTATTTGCGTAATCGGGTGAAAAATCTTCTCAGGGCGGTGATGTGACCGTCCCTGTGCTTGGATTTGACGATCATATCGTCTACGTAAACTTCCACTTCTTTATGCATCATGTCATGTAATAAAGTCGTGGCGGTTCGTTGATAGGTGGCCCCGGCATTAATGAGACCAAATGGCATGACGGTATAGCAATAAGTACCCCAAGGTGTAATGAAGGTGGTCTTATCCATATCTTCCTCTGCCATTTTTATTTGATTGTACCCGGCATACCCGTCCATGAATGATAGAAGGGCATGATCAGCTGTGTTGTCCACCAGTATATCGATGTGTGGCAACGGGAAATCGTCTTTCGGGCTCGCCTTGTTAAGATCCCGAAAGTCCACGCAGACACGCACTTTACCGTCTTTTTTAGGGACCGGTACGATGTTTGCAACCCAATCTGGATACTCGGAGACTCGTATGAACCCAGCCTTGAATTGTTTGTCGACTTCCTCCTTGACTTTGAGGGACCATTCGGGCCTCATGCGTCGGAGTTTTTGCTTAACCGGTTTGAACCCTTCCTTGATCGGTATGTGGTGCTCGTCTATTTCGCGGTCTATCCCCGGCATGTCCTTGTAGGACCATGCGAAGACGTCTTTGAACTCTTGAAGGAGATCGATGAATTGTTGTTTCTCCCTGGGATCTAGAGATAACCCTATCTTAAGCATCTGAGGTTCTAAGGTTGTTCCCACGTTGATAGATTCGGTTTCTTCGATTACCGGATTGCGGGATTCCCTCTGCTCTAGTTGCTCGATTAGATGTGGAGGTAAGGATACCTGTTCGTCGGGTTTCTCAACGTCATTGCATAAAATATTTTGAAAATTTAGGAATTTTTGAAAATGAGACAAGTCGTAAGCTGAACGGTTGTTATTATTCATAAATTGAGAGAAAAGCTCGAAAAGAGCTGCCATCTGATCGCTAGTCAGTGGCGGGATAGGCAGGGTGCCCGGGACAGACCCCGAAGCACCAGGAACAGCTAAAGGGAGAGGGGGAGTTACAGGACTGACCCTAGCACCAGACTCACTAGACTCAATCTCAGACTCTGACTCGGACTCTGACTCAGACTCAGACTCAGATTCTGGCATTTCTCCTTCTCCTGTGATAAGCTTGAAAGTCCTTCCTTAACTGTCAGTCCACTTGACAGTCTTTCTCCAGGCTCTCTTACCTGTCCCGGATCTAACATCTGAGATCAGTTTGGATGGATCGAATGTGCGGCTGCGGAGAATGAGGCTAACTAGCTCCTCCTTCGGTGTTGGGGTCGCGAGCTCCTCTCCGAAAAGTAACCCTAGCGCGGGTTCAGCATTCTTAGCATCTTCGGACTGGACAAGGGCGAAGATGTCATCGGGTATGTAGTTGCAGACCTGGGCCAAGTGGGTCCCAGGGCGTGTGGTTGGAGGCCGATATAGGCCCGTTTGGACGGACTCGAACACCGGTGTGACGAAGATGACTTTACCGGTCCCAGTTTGGCCCATATTCTCCGGGGTCAGGGTGTAGCCCAGACCGGTTTGAACTATCCCGTTGTCGAGGACTTCAAGGATTTTTCCTGCAGGGAGATCGGGTCTTGACGTGACCCCTGGTAAGAAGCCCAGATTTTGTAACATCCGGTCCATGCTAACAGTAAAGTAGGGTCGGAAAAGGTATTCTTCTTCGATGGCCCCTATGAAGTCGAATCCCCAAAGATCGGTGCGGCCCGAGGTGTTGCAGTTGGCCACAGTCATAGGCGTGGCTTCTAGAGTGATGACGGTATCGTGCAAAGGTAGCTTGATCTTTCGATGCAGGGTAGAGGACACAGCCCTGGTCGAGTGGATCCAGGGTCTTCCTAAAAGAAGGTTAAAGGAAGAGGTTACGTCAATCACTTGAAACTCCAGCTCTTTCTCTATCGGGCCTGTTATGATAGTGAGTTTTACGGCCCCGGCTACGGACTTTGGACTCCCGTCGAAAGCCTGGATAGTTTGGGTTGTAGGAATGTAGTCGGCCTCGGTGACACCGAGGGCTTTGGCGGTCCTTAAGGGAAGGACGTTGACTGCAGACCCGTCATCAATAAGGGTCATGGGCAGATGTTTTCCACGGCAGATTACCGTGATGTAGAGAGCCATGTTGTGGGCTGGCCCAAATGATGGCAGATCAGCATTGGAGAAGGTGATAAGCGGGCCTTCTTCTTTTGCTTTCCCCTTTAGGTGGGGCAGAACCGTGGCTACCATTTCAGCTGGAGTAGCCATAGAATCGATCTTGACTTGATCGAGGGCCTTAGTGAGTGCCTCTCGATGTTCTTGAGAGCTAACTAGGAGTTGCCATATAGAGAGGTCAACTCGAGTCTTGCTCAGCTGCTTTACCAGAGCCTTTTCAGTAGTTGGCGGCTCCTCCGGGACAATCTCCGTTTTGGATGACGGTTCGGTGGTGATGAGGGCTTGACTGCTGGTTAAGGCTTTGGACTTAACCTTCTGGATCTCCTCAGATGTGATAGGGACTGCTTCTCCCTTAGTGAGATAAACGTCGTCTTCATCGTCACACCAGATCCCGTTAATTTGTGGGGTAAATGGGGAAATGAGGTGTGAGCAGTCTATAACCTCTCCGGGGAAGATGGCGTGGGTGGCCAACGGGTTGTCTTTGTTGTTGGGCTTGCCTCCGGGTAAAGGGATTTTCCCGCTTTCAATAAGATCCTGGATAAGATGCTTTAGTTTCCAGCATTTCTCAGTATCGTGTCCCTTACCCTGATGGTATTTGCAGTAGGCATGAGCATCATAGAATTTGGAGCGACGCTCAGCTGGAGGATCGGGTGTTGGGCCTATCGGGGCGATGAGGCCTTTTGATGAAAGCCTTTGTAAGGCATTCGCATAGGTAGTACCTATGTCGGTGAATACTCGGGGTGGCGTATTCTTCTTGGATGGGTTATCAAGTAGATTTACCTCGTCAAAAATGCTACGAGTGGCAGCGGTGGATGCGGGCTTGCTTGTTGATGAGCTGGCCCCTTGGTATCCTTTGGTGGAGGCCTTAGTGAGGCTTTCCATCCTTAAATCATCCTCGATTCTCGTTCCCATTTCGGTTAGGACCGCGAAGCTAGGTATGATAGCGTACCGGAGATGGATCCGGTAGGCGGGCAGGAGATTCTTGACAAAGGCTTCAACTAGGACTTTTTCACTGGGCTTATCGACCAGTTTGACACTTTCAGCCCTCCAGCGTTGAAGGTACTTTGTAAACCCTTCCTTAGGTTCCTGGGCCATTACTTCCAGGGTGCGCATGGTGGTTTGGATCTCCGTATTGTCGGCGTAGTTCCGGGCGAATTCCGTTGCTACGTCGTCCCAAGACTTGTACTTCTTGGAATCGAGCCTATAGAACCAGGCTCTCGGGTGTTTCTCTAGCGAGGAGGCAAATAGATGCTTGAACATGTCTGACTTGACTCCTTTTAGGGCCATAAACTCCTTGAAGGCCCGGATATGTAATACCGGGTCTTCTGTTCCGTCAAACATCGGGAGGCCCGTTAAATTGAGATTGGCGGGCAATTGGTCGGTCAAGGGAGAGTAACTTCGAGCATTCTCCGTATGGATCGAGTTGTGGGTCGACAAATGGACCTGCTCTTGCAGTTTGAGGACTGCGCTAGTCAGTTCGGCTAATGGCCCATGAGCTTCATCTCCGTCCTTGGGCTTGTCTTGTTCGATGGCGCTAACCCGGGTAACAATGGCGATCTGATCACCCCTAATTTGGTCAAGTTGCTCTTGGATCTTGGCCAACGAAGTGCTCAGTTGATCGATAGCGTCCTTAGTCATGGTTCGGGTGTGAGGCGGCCTGTCTGTAAGAACACCGTGTAATCAGAATCGGACCCAGATCGAAAGGTGCATCCCGAGAAAAACGACTAGACTTCGAAACGGGCTAAAAACCGACTCCTAGACGGGTGACTCGTGGACGGTGGGCTTTCTTTAGGATTTCGGCAGAGTGGGCCTAGTCCCGTTTGAAGAAAGACCTACGTGTGAACTAATCCCCGGACTTTGGACTCGATTGTGTAAGTGGGCTTCCCTTTGTAGGAGTTTGTCCTACGTAGGTGGGCCGTGCCTTGACTAATAAGGCGGACTTGGGATGGGGTGGAAACCCGTGATGTAATATCGACGGAGTTTCGACGCTATAGACTCTTACTACCTATGACAAGACCCGACACTGCTAAATACGGGAAGTCCTAAGAAGAAGAAGGTTTGAAAAGAGGATTTGAATTTGAAAACCGAGCAAAGTCGGGTTGGACGGCCCAATCTTTTTTTGAAAATCGGAAAAAAAAGGTTTATCGGGCCGAGTTTTGAATTTTTAAAAAGGTTTGGACAGCATACCGGCTAAAAATAGGCTATTTTGAGTCAAAATCATAAGTCCTAAATTCGGCAGCTTTCCGGGTTTTGAAAAATGGATGGTTTTCGAAAAAAGGTGCAAGTTTTTTTTTGAAAACACGGTTTTTTGAAAAAAAAAAGGATGAGACACGGACCAAGTAGCATCTAGTCACGGAAACAGTATAACGACACCATGTATGCTCCTAGTCTAAGTCTCGGTCGGTCTAATAAGGTCTATACCAACAACGATGGCTTTCTCGTACTGAGGACGGACTCCCTAAGCCGAGTGGGTCTTAGGACATGCCGCAAAACCTAAACGAGTTCCACCATCGATGTCTTTAGTGGGTCCAAGTAGGAACGCACCGTGGTATAGTGGGACGTCGGTCACAAGTAACCGGCCCGGGAAAGATTGGGTTATGCATGGCCCATTGAACTAAAACGTGTACATTACTATTCGAACGATTTCTTTTCGAGTCTCACCCTAGGGATGCCGATGGTAAGTGACTCATCAGTTAATCCCCAGCGGAGTCGCCAAATTGTGGACATGACATAGGTCTACCCCGACGCGGCCACGCGCGGGTTTGGGGAGGCGAATGAATCTCCATATGAGATGGTCAAATTGAAATTTAAATCGAAGTAGGAGTCGCCACCGAATTTTGTGGTTATTCGGAACCGTTCGAGCCCACTCTATGTCGTAGTGGGCCGTATACAAAATACGGCCCATTTCCGATGTCAGAGTTTATTGGGCTCGTCCCTTTGCATATCGATACCGATGCCGACTGGGCGGTTAATCGTATATTGAATGATTCTCGTTGCCAATGGATTCGGACATCCGGAAACCATGGTTCTGAGTAAGGGGTGAGGGTACGTGTTGGGAAGTTCACTAAGAACACCCAACCCCGCCCGCACTTAGCGGCCTTTACTAGGATATCGTTCGTTTTTGGTGTACAAGGGTTAGTTCGACGGTTGAATGATATGCAAACATTATTTTCCTAAGCATGTGAGAAAAATAAAGTGGGTTGCTAAGTCGTTTAATGCATGTTTAAACTAATAACGTCAAAGTTATTTTAGCATGTGAGTTCGTTTTAGTCTAATAAAACGATAAAAATAAATAAAAAGCTACAAACACGAGAAAACGAGTTAGTAACGATGAATAAATTGAATAAAGATATAAATAATAAATATGCATGATTTTTAGAAAAGGTTTATGACACGTGATTGATTAACACGTGTTGACCGAGGTCGAAAAAAAAGTATTTATTAAAATATGTCGCGAAAGTCGCATTTTAATATAAGGTTCGAAAAGAATTAAAAATAGAAAAGCGAAGAAACGAAAAAAAAGGGACTCGGCCAAATCAGGCCACCGCGCGAGCCGCCTGGATGGCGCGCGACTCGCGTGGCGGTCTGTCCGGGTTTTTTATTTTGTTCGAAAAATCGTTAATTCTTATAAATCGCGTACAAATATGGATTAATTTATACTCGATTTATATTTTCGATATGCGTCGTATTCGATACTCGAATATGAAATTGATATCGAATAGTCGAAATGATTTTATAAAAATGTTTTGAAAAACTTGTTTTGAACGAAAATTGAAAAAAGAATTTTGAACGAAAAAAGATGTTAATTCTCTCCGCGTATAAAATCGTCGAATTTGTTTAAAAAGATGTAACGATTTTATGTAGCATCAACGAGGATTAATTTAATTTAGTTCTTGTAGGTACGATATACGATTAGAGAATCGATATCGTATTTTAAGAACGTTATAAAAAAGTTTTTATTAAATAAAAATATGATGCGACGAATGACCCGTAATAAATTTGAGACGATCGATGACCCGAAATAAATAAAAAAAAGAAAGACGGACGAAAAAAAGGTAAAAAAAACGTGAGATAGGGAGAGAGAAAGGAAAAGAGTCGGGTTTGATTTACACCCTCAACCTACATGCTTTGTGTTCTCGGAATAAGGCTCGTCGGACGGTGGCTTAGGTACGGGAGCGTCGAGATGATGCGGGTGAGTTAAGGTGTCGGTTTTTGGAGCGTTTTTGTGTGTGTGTGTGTGAGGCGTGGGTTCGGCCAAGTGACGGGACGGATTCGTCGGTTTTTGGACACTATTTCGGGATTCCTTCGGATGTGGATTTCGAGAGTATTTTTGCTATAATAATTACGTGTGAGTTGCTGAAAAGTTGTAGTGTGTTGATCGATAATGAATGTATTTTTTGTGTTGAATATGAGGTCCTATTTATAGGAATCGAGGTGGTCTTGCTTGTGTGACAAGAAACACCGGTTTGGATAGGAAACACGAGAGTTCGTAAGGAAATAAACTTCTCGTTTCTTGGTGAATAAGCCAAGAATCTCAGCTGGTGGGGAGGTATCTCGGCTGTTTCAGCCGAGTATCTGAGCTCGGGTGATACTTTGTTTCGGTTTCCGGATAGAATTCCTACTTGAGATCGAATTCTATCCTTAAACGGATTTGTTTAATATTTGTGAAAGCTGATTTTTGTAGTGTTTCAGTCCGAATTGGACGTGTAATGACACGGCCAGACCGCGTGACTCGGGAAAAAATATCTTTGACCGGGTTTGACTCGGTCGCTAAAAGACGGTTTTACCCCGGTGTCGGAATCGACCCAAATTAGTCTTATTTGACTCGAAACGACCCACTGGGCCTGAATTTGAGGTCCGTTTTGTGAGATTTGTACTCCGTAATAAGCCTAAACCAAATGTCCATGATTTCGAGCCCATATCCGAGCCCATTAAAGCACGTTTGCGTCCTATCATCATCGGGTGTTTGGCGGGACCTACTATAGACACCTGGCGGTCAAAATGTGGGTGTCTACTGAAGGTTTTAATCCTGAAGGTCTTTATGGGGTGATTATGTTGTCCTGGAGTCATTGGTGTGTTTATTCTACTCTAGAGCCTTTGTCTAGAGTGGTGGTGTTTCAGAAATTGGTTGAGGCCTTGAGGGAGCTCACTTTCTCCTTCTCGTCGATTGGGTTTGCCTCTCGGTTTGCTGGCCTGGTCTTAGGCGTGCTCGATCTTCAAAAAGCAGGAGTTTTATATCCGTTGAAGACAAGTCCTTTGGATTTGTCCTTTTCCGTTTCTTTCTACGTTTATATGGCGTAAGTGTTTTTTGTTTGGCTCTGTTGTGCTTTCGGCGATTAGTTAGAGTTCTCTGCCTTGAAGATGATGCGATGAATGCTAAAGTTCGTGCCTTTTCGACGTCTCTCCACCAACATGCTTTGGCTCTCGGACAATGTGTCTTCATTTCATTTAGGCTTATCTTAAGTTTCCGTTTTTTTATGTTGTATTATTTTTTACCTCGATCCTTGTACAAAAGAGCACACACTTTAGTGATTGCTTCTAACTTGTATTAGGGTGGTGGTTTTCATCCTTCGGCAAAAAAAAGAGGGAGAGAGAATAGGTCAGTAGGTCACATGCCTAGTTCAATCCTTTAAACACCCAAAGTAGCAGTATATACATAGCAAAATCAAACCATAGTACAGTAAGAAATACAGAAAGTTTGTCTAAACATAAATGTTTTAACAAGCAAACAACCCCCATGTTTTGGTTGAGATATCACTACAACAAGCTGAAGCTAATAAACTGGGAACTTAGTATAACACAGAAAGGCCTCCTGTCACTGCAACCGCCACAAAGCCATTAAAAGCTCTGAAGCACACAACAATCAACAATCGACGGCCTTTAGCCAAAGATGACTTGCCATCCTATAACAGGACCAGACTGTTGATAGAGAGTATCAGCCAAAGGTTATTAGGATGAATGATAACCAAGGACTTATTCCGGGATTAGAATAAACATCCTAATTGTTCCCTCTCTATCAAAGCTTGAAGAAGTCACAGCAGGCATCAGTTGCTGTGACCCAGGGGCCAGTGCCCGTGCCTGACTTGCTGCCATCCATATTGCCAAGAGGGTGAAATGAGAAAGGGCGAGCCGGATTGAGACTGAAGCAATCGAATTCTTGGGTGTAGTAAATGCTAGAGACCTCAGAGGTACAAGGGTTTGAGGTTTTGGTGTCAGAGACTTCTTTTGAAGAGTTTAAGTTCAGGCTTTCGGACTGAAGGACTTCCGAAGCTGATGAGTCAGACGAATGATAGAGCAGTTGATTAGGCGCTGTCTTATTTGATTCCTGCTTGTTGTTCTCGTTGTCCAGGCTCTTGGTGTTCAGGAATCGTCCACCAATACCCCTAGGTCGACGACATGCATGACGGTGCCTTGATTCATGGAGATAAGGCTGTCAATCAAGAGAATGTATGTAAGATAATATATATATATATATATATATATATAGCTGGTTACTAATCAGAAGAGTGAAAATTAAAATCATGTAGCTAGTACAAAGATACTCCATTCTTTCTGGTGAACAAGCCACGTTTGACTTCGTCTCCTCGTTTAAAAATTCAAATGAGGCTTATACACTGGTAGAGCTGAAGGAAATAATACAGTGAGCAAAGCAATGATCCAACCACTGGAACCAAGTCATTGTAAGCACTTCAGATATGAGCAAAATGATGAAACCAAGATTGGATCCAAAATTTCAAGATCACTCTAAAGCTTTGACGCAGCCTATCAGATATGATTGAGGTCCAACAGTCAAGAGTTTAGAAGTCTACCATCATACCTTTTCTCTAGATGATGACTTGTACTTGAGCCCTTCCTTTGCTCTCATTTTTCGACGACGCAATATTCCATGATACTGTTTTGGGTTTACATAGATAGGGCCATCTTCAGTTGTCAAGCTAAATGGTAGCATGACACGTTCCTGACATACGAAGAACAATGGGCATGAACAAGAAATTTTTTGACATGCATTAAAACAAGCTACAAATATATTCACATGAAGAAATCAATATTATCAGTGAGACTGTTCTAATCACCACTGTCTTTTTCGTTCTAGAACAAAAAATTTAAATTCTCAGCGTGATGCAAGATCAAGTGGCGACACTAGTCTTGAACTTAGAGGAAGGTACAAGACAAGCACTCACCCACATTGAGTACAAATAATCATTTGATATAAAAAAAATATGGAGGAATGGCAAACCATAGGCTGGGTTCCATAAGCTGCTAATAAGCCACGGCACTGGTCACCAAGAGGATAATTTGGATAGACCTGAGAATTGTATGGAAATATTAGAAAACCTGGGAAGAAACTGCAACGCTTACGGGTCATAAATAATAATCAGTACATATACACTAACCGTTGGCTGACTGAGTCCGAGCTCTACATATCCCTTCTGCTGCGAAGGAGGAAACTGATGGAAACTGTCTGTTTGATGAGTATCCATGTTGTTTTCCTTGAAAGAGTTCTTAGTCTCACCTAAATACAAAATTATCAAAGAGTAACTCAACAATTAGACAATTAGAGCTTCAGCTAAGACTATAATGCAACTATTTACTGTATTTAAGAGGAGGAGGTACAAGTTTCATGTTTACACATATCAAAAGGATACTCCAAATGAATCAACAGAAGAGGGATTAATGGTTGTATAAATCTAATTATTTACTAACCAATGGAATATCTTACTTTCTATAATGAGAAGCTGACATGTCTACAAATGGAAGCACTGCTGACAGAAAAAGCTCTTTAATTAGTGAATGCTGCACTGCAGATTTATAACTAGTTTTATCTAACAAGTGGGAACACTTTTCCACAAACAACCAAATACCTACTCCAGAGTCCACCAAAATAGAACCTTTTTTTTTGTGCACATTCAAATTAGTAAGCCTTGCAGTTGCAGGAATACATACAAGAATCAATTAAACGAGCACGAAAAAGATCAGATCCTTTGTATCCGTAAAACGGTACGTGTCATAGTAAATGTAGAGAAAATCACCTGCTGAGTAAGCAGCAGCTCCGAAAACCAACTCTTTCTCATTCACAGGAGCTTGATCCATTGTATGCTGAGGCTTACTGAAATTAGCAGGCTGTTGCTGCTCCTGAACCCAATTGAATTGGTTGATATTATTAGCTGAATTCACATGCTCATCTTGCGAACCACCAGAAACCCACCAGGGCATAGCTGCAAATGACGACGATGACGACGCTTGCCTGTTGATTCTACTCTTATGCATCCCTATATTTATTTTCTCACTAATACTCTTCACTAGATTCAGGCCTATGCACCTGAATGAATACATATTGTTAGAAATTTCATTAAATTCCCACTTTTCTACAAAAATTTAATACAGCAACTTAATTGTCAGCTCTCAAATAACTATGCATCACCCTAAAAATTCAAAACTGTTTGTAAAAGAAAAGCATATGGGAATTGGGAGTGTCAAGCTTTTCCTCCAAAACTTAAATCATTCACTCACAAGTAAAAGTAACACTACGCTCATAAGGATGTTGCCTAGTGGTTAAAACTTGTGGTCATAGCCCTAAGGGTCTCAGGTTTACCTTGGTGCGTGTGGTCTATTCACAGTGAATGAACTAGATCTTAACAGTATTGCAAATGGTAGGACTACAATTTTTTTTTTGTGTTTTTCAAAATAATATACAAGAGGAGCCAAGCACTATCTACACATTAAAAAAAGAAGCAATTAATGATCAAAGTTTAGATAAGTATGGAGATTAAATAATAAATAAATTTAACCAAAAAAGAACCCACTAAATCACATGAGGAAGCACCAAAATGCAAACCAAATCTAGACAACCCAGATGAACAATAACCTTCAAAATGAGAAATCACTAAAACAAAACAAAACATAATACCCACATACAAAAATCATCAAATTAAAGATGGCATCTTTTCCCTCCCCCATTCATTCAAGTTCAAGCACAAAAAAGTAAAAGGAACAACACTGTAAACTACCCTACACCAATAAGATTTAGACTGAATAACTATCCCACCAACCCTATAAAATAAAATAAAATAATTAAGAGACAGTAGTAGAGTAGAAGAAGAGAGTAAGTAGCTAGAGCGTTGAAGAACGTTGAAAAAAAATCAAGTGGTTAAAGGTAGGAGTAGAAGGAAGGAAGGGCATATACATACTTGGAAGAAAATCTAGTCTCAAGGGAGGAGACAACATAAGAAGAGATAGATAGAGATTGAAAGACAGAGAAACAAGGAAGGAAGAATAGGGGAAGAGAGAGAGATGTTTTTGTTGTTTTAATACGCCACACTTGTAGTTGTAGTCTCTACTCTGTACTCTGTAGGGACTATTTTTGGAACTGGCCAATAATATCAAGCTTTCATGCATCTATTTTATTCCACGTCTTCCACCTTTTCTTTCCATATTGTGTACGGAGTATATAATACTCCGTCCCATAGCTAGCCAAAATTGATCCGACCCTTCAAATTGATCTAATCCACCTGATACCTGATATGATAGAACCCGGAAATTTAACGACCGGAAACCGATCCAACCTAACTCGCTTGTGACTCAGTAACTCATATAACCCGATAACCGACAAATTGAACCCATACCCAAAGAAAGACGAAAAACATCATTAAGGGTGTAGAGCTCCATTCAATTATTTGCACCTACTATAAATGTACAATCCAATCAATTCTTTACATTTCTCTTTTCGCAAAACATTTTACCTTATAATTCTCATATCTTTACTCTATTTACACAAAATGTTACTCCCTCCAAGCTCCTATTATTGTTCCACTTTCCTTTTTGTGGGTTGAGTTTGATTTTTTTTTCACTTTCCTTTTTAGACCATTAACGTGTGGTTCACAATTACTCTCCTATTTCTCTCTCTTCCTCCTTCTTTTTTCATCCACTCATTTACCCTTCCTTATTTTTCACCCCAAAACCTTATGGGACAATAATAGGAACTCGGAGGGAGTACTACTTTTTCCTTATTTTAAGTTTGGTGGACCATAAAATCATTTGATTCACCAATATTTTATCACCTTACCTTTACCACTTTTCTTAAAAGTTACGGTATGAAATTCTCCATGTAAAACATTGAATGGATGAGAGGGAGTAATAGACTAAAAGTAGGGTAACATGTGTGATTATAAAAGTGCAGATATATCATATAGAAAATCTAAAAATACGGGGTACCAGGTAGAAAATTCCAAAAATAAGTTGTAAGAATGTGTGAGTCACTGTGATTCAAAAAAGGAGGATGAGAGAGTAATGTAAAGGTAAATATAGACCACATGCATGTTAAATGACTTTAAAAGAAAAGAAGTGACTCTAGCTCGATTAAAAAATAAAGAACAATAAAAATCGGAGGGAGGGAGTATAAGTGTACATAGTTCTTACTTCTATGAGTATAATTTTTTCATGATATCATCCAAGTTAGAATGGAATAAGGTTTATCAAATGTAATTAAAATCCAAGTTAGAATCCAAGTGAAATAGTTGATCAAATGTCTAGTCGTCAGGAATTGAAGAAGAGGATGAAGGGTTGGTTGTTGAAGAACACTTACAGGATAGGCAATGGCTGGTTGTGATGGCTTACCGAGCTCATCATCCAAATGCGTTGTTGTAGATGTGAGCAAAAGTGAAATTAGCAGCTCTCCGAAGTCCTAACATGGACATAAAAAGGTGGTCCACTTCATCTGAACTTAAAATTAGATTACAAAAGTTGTGTAAAATCCTCTTAACTGCTTGGGAAACTCTTTTCTAGGGTCGGCCCTTTCAACCTCCTTCATTCTATCACTAACAAATGTCCATTTTCATGTCAAACACCCATATTTTTTGAAAGCTATTAAGGTTCCAAAAAATTAACTTCATGTATCAGTGTTTTCTTCCAATCTTCCCTACAATATTAGCTTAAGCTATTAGATAAAGGTTGTTGTTTCCATCCAAGCCCACAGCTGACAACAACTAGTATCGCATTATGTTTTCCATTAATATGACATTCATTTACACCAATGAGGGTTTGCAAGTCTGCAACCGTCTCAAAATCCTAAGAAATCATGCATTAAAGTGTAGAGACCTGATTTGTACCGAGTATCTATCTGAGTCGCCGTCAAACACCCGGTGATGATCAGACTATAACATGTTGTGATAATACGATGTTTAAGATAATTTTTTCTGTAGTTCAATTCAAAACACTACTCAAAGATATAATTCAGCATATAGACAGTCTTAGTCGAGTCGTCACGGTCCTGTCGCCACTAGGTAAAATAAATTCCAACTCCGGGACCCATATCGTCCCCAAAATGCATGGTCAAACCTGATAAAGCCGAGTTAAACCTCGGAAACCGAATCAAAATACGTCGAAACCCTAAAACTAGCTAGTTAGAAGGTCGCGCGCTTAATATTTTGGAATATTATGTCGACATTAGCAATATAACGTACGTATCCCGAGGTTTACGAAAGTTTTGCGCGTTGCGGCGTAACAACTTAGGCGCCCTTAACCCTGGGTTGCGTAGAACAAGGCGTCAGGCCCTCAAGGCGTCTCACACCCGGTATCTCTGAAGTGATTTTGACATAAAAATCTCTATAAATCCCGCACTTCCCCTTGAGTTCTAGACAACAATTTGGAGACCGCATTCAACGATTGAAGGTTCATAACTCGAAGCGTTGGAAAGCATTAACAAAACATATATAGTATTAGAAATTAATCGCGAACAAATTCCAAACTTTTCGGATAAATTTATAATTCACACGAATTTAGATAATTTGCAATTAGGAGAATTAGACTATTTGTAATTGGATAATTCAACATCTCTAGTACTAAAATCGATAATAATTCAAGGCTTAAAATGGATTATTGTGTTGAAGCCGATAATGATCCTTTGTCATTTTCACAAGCCGTAAGTTCTACAGATTCAAACTTATGGATGAATGCTATGAAAGATGAGATGAATTCTATGGTATCTAATGGAGTCAGGGATCTCGTCGAGTTGCCTGATGGTGTAAAAACCATTGGTTGTAAGTGGGTCTTTAAGACAAAGAAAGACTCGCTCGACAAAATCGAGAGGCATAAGGCAAGACTCGCTCGTTGCTAAAGGATTCAATCAAAGGGAAGGAATCGATTACACTGAGACTTTCTCTCCTGTATCAAAGAAAGATTATCTCCGAGTTGTCATGGCATTAGTAGCTCATTTGATTTCGAGCTACATCAGATGGATGTGAAAACGGCATTTCTCAATGGAGATCAGATCTGGAAGAAGAGGTTTATATGAAACAACCCGAAGGATTCTTCTCTAGTGATGGTGAGCATTTGGTTTGCAAGCTAAATAAGTCTATATACGGTTTGAAACAAGCTCCCGACAATGATATAAGAAGTTCCACAAAGTTATTTCTTCATTCGGTTTCGAAGAAAACATTATGGATCAGTGTATATACCTTAAGGTCAGTGGGAGCGAGTAAGATTTGTTTCCTTGTGTTGTATGCGGATGATATTTTGCTAGCAACCAATGATAAGGGTTTTCTGTATGAGGTGAAACAATTTCTTTCAAGTAACTTTGATATGAAAGATATGGGCGAGACATCTTATGTCATTGGCATTAAGATCCATAGAGAAAGATCCTGGGGCATTGTAGGCTTGTCTCAGGAGGCCTATATCAACAAAGTACTCAAAAAGTTCAGAATGAAAGATTGTTCACCAAGTGTAGCACCCATTGTGAAAGGTGATCGGTTCAGTTTGGACCAGTGTCCTAGGATTGACATTGAGAGGGAACAAATGAAAAATATTCCTTATGCTTCAGCAGTTGGTAGCATAATGTATGCTCAGGTCTGTACCAGACTCGATATTGCATATGTTGTTGGAGTATTAGGCAGATATCAGAGTAACCCAGGAATCGATCACTGGAAAGCTGCAAAGAAAGTGTTGAGATACCTTAAGGGTACTAAAGATTACATGCTTATGTATAGACGAACTAAGAGTCTTGAAGTGGTAGGGTATTTCGATTCAAACCACGCTGGCTGCATTGATTCACGAAAATCCACCTCAGGATATGTGTTTATGTTACCTGGCGTGGCTATTTCTTGGAGGAGTGCCAAACAGACAATGATAGCCACTTCTTCTATGGAGGCCGAGTTCATTTCTTGTTTTGAGGCTACCTCACATGGTATATGGCTGAAGGACTTCATATCTCGTCTTAGCGTTGTTGACTCTATTAGTCGGCCAATACAAATGTATTGCGATAATGCAGCTGCTGCCTTTATGGCTAAGAATAATAAAAGTGGAGGTGCAAGTAAGCACATCGACATTGAGTTTCAAGCCGTTAAAGAACGTGTTCAAGAGAAGAAAGTGACTGTTGACCACATTAGCACTGATCTTATGATTGCCGATCCATTGACTAAAGGCATGCAAATTAAGAATTTCAATGGTCATGTAGCAAGTATGGGGCTTGGTCCCGAAATGTGATACATTTATTGTGTTGTTTTGAACCTTTCATTCAGTTGGATATTATCTCATTTTAATTTATACACGTACGTATTTTGTTACCTTTATTTATTGAGAAATATCATTTGCTTTGACCTAGAGTAAACATATGGTTTATTCATTAAGTTGAGAGTGGTGAAAGACCGAGTATATTGTGATACATGGAAGGTTAATTCTCGTTTTAAATAAGAGGATTAGTCGCTATGATTCATATATATGCGGTTTCTCGTTTAAATGGACCAAGTGGGAAAATGTTAGAATTTATGATAGACTTAATAACTGATTAAGTGGTTTGATCAGTTTAGAGTTACTGAATTGTGATCCATTTAGTGATCAACATAAACTCTACTGAATATCTATCTTTTATCTCCTATAATCCTATATTCCATTAACCACTATAGATAAACTTTATCTTTGATGGAAGATTAGTATAAATACAACACCATTCAAGTCTCTATTCGTCAATATACCATCTAAATCTGAGAAGAAAGAGTTTAGAACCGACAATAAAGAAAGACGATCGACGTTTTCCACGGTAAAATTTCGGGTTGTTGATAAAGCTGTTCAGGAATCCGATAAGCAATGGCTGGAAGTTATTTCTAGATCTTATTATTTAGCTTCCGCTTTTGAATTTATCGTTAGGTTCATTTATTAATTAGAACGTGATAAATTGATATAAAGAAATTACGTGGAAATGAATGAAAATTAGGGTGTATAAAAGAAGTGGAGCTCCTGTTGCATGCTTGCATGTATCCAACGATAACGAGAAATTCTTATTTGTGACGAAAATATTTGTCTTATATTTGACAGGTCAAATATATAAGATAAAAATAAATCCATATGTCTAGAGTGTAGGAAAAGTTTTTATCATTTCTTTTCTAAAAAAGTATATTTGATCCATTTTAATATTATACTGTAATTGATATATTCATCCTAAATAAGAACCGTTGATGATGAGGTGGAGTAGACAAAATAAAAGGGCCCAGCAAAGTGGGGGAAGAAAGGTGGGCGGATGGGTGTAAATAGCATCATCCAACGATACCCAACAATTAACAAAGCACCACCAATACCAATAATAATCACTAATGGGTGAGTAGGATGACCTCACTTATTTTGGAAGCTACTCTTACCTTTTTTTTTTTTTAATACTCCCTCCCTACCACCAAGATTTTTCCACTTTCCTTAAAAGGAAATTCCACTAAGATTTTTCCACTTCAAAACTTTCATTATTCATCCATTATACTCTCTTCCTATTGGCTACTTTTTCTGATTTGACATCTTGAACCCCACCAAATAATTTATCACCTTTCATTACTCATTTCTTATTCCGTGTGCCGTTTACAAATGGGAACATCATTGTGGGGGGAGGGAGTATAAATATAGGGTTTTTTGTCAAAAGGCACCTAACATTTAGGCCTTCTGTAAAAAAGGCATCTATAGTTTTATTTTTTGTCCAAACCTTTTTTTGTTAAAAGGCACCAAACCTCAATTTCCGTCAAAAAACGTTAATATTGACGATCCTCCTCTTTTAATCATCTTCCTTCATCTCTTAATCAACCATTCTCTCTTAATCAACCTTTCTTTCTTAATCAAATTCAATCTTTCCTTAATCAAACCCAATCAACCATTTTCCTTAATTCAACACTCATTTTTTAATCAAACCCTCGTTCCTAGCTACTCTTCATTTGCATACATCTCAATCAATCTCCATTATTTAAGTCATAACCACCAAATTTTTGCTCAATCGATTAGTTTTCGATCATAACTTTTCATTTAAGTAATCATTAAGTTATCAATAACAAATTAAATTTTTTAATTCAATTTTTATTTTTATGTTATTTACCCTTAATTTCGGGTATAATTTTGGAGTATGTGTATTAGAGGTTATTAGACGAATTTTTGAGCTATTATTGAATTGAAATTTCTGTTGTAAGAAACTAGGAACACTAGTTTGTGTTCAAATTTGTGATTTATGAGTAATCATTTGTTATTTTTTTTTGTCAATTCATTTTTGGTTTTATAACCATTTGTATTTCATTCTTTATGTGTATATTACTTAAAGATGCCATTTTAATTGAGAATATGCAAAAGTGAAGAAAAAAAAATGTGTGGTTCAATTAAGGGGAAAATAAAAGGGGTTTTGGATGGAATTAAGTTTTTTGGGAAGGAAAAATGAAATATTTTGGCCTTGTGATAAATAAAGGGGATGAGAAAGTGGGATAATAAAGGTAATGTAAAGAAAGAGGGTAAGAAGATGTTAATTGAGTTTGATTAAGGGATGAATGTTGATTAAGAGTTGAGAAAAAAAGATTAAAGGATGAGAACCGTCAATATTGACGGTTTTTTGACGGAATTTGGTGTTTGGTGCCTTTTAACAAAGAAATGTAAATTTAAGGTGCTTTTGGGCAAAAAAAAAACTATAGGTGTCTTTTTTGCAAAAACCTAAATGTTAGGTGCCTTTTGACAAAAAACTCATAAATATATCCATACATTGCCACGGCCTCACTTGTCTTTTACTACCCCTCCCTTGGGCTACTTTGGATCGAACTTAATTGAATTGAAAGGAGATGAGTTGAAATATTGAGACAAAATAAGTCTTATAAAATTGAACTAAATTAAACTTAAATTGACTGAACTGATTAAACTGGAGTGAGTTGAAAATAAGTTGAAAAAGACCTAACCTATTCATTTGTTATTTATTACTTTCAAAATAAAGTTTAAGGAAAGATCTATGAGTAAATTTGGATTATACAAAATCCTTTAACTTTACGTAATTATAATAAAAATTTATAAAAAATAAAAATAAATTACAAATGAATAATACACTCGAAAAAAGAAAATAGATAAATAATTCAATAAGAGGGAGAGGATATTACTTTATTTATTTTTATTTCCACATGATGTACGCTTTTAGATATTACGAATTTACGAGTACTCTACTTGTAGCAATCATCCGTCACTAGTTCATAATTTTTTTTTGCATTTTTTAGTACTAATTCAGTACACTGTTATCCTCTTTCTTTTCTATCTCTAATCTAATTTCAATCGATGCGTGATCATAATTACATACACAAAATATTGGAAGAGATGTTCTCTCAATAACTTATTGAGAGATCGCTTTTCAGTACCACTCTATGTCTTATTCATACCCTTAAATGACAACTTTATTTTGTACCTGTTTTTATAAGAAGCGTACCCTCTTTATATTTGTATACTCTTTTATGTCAATCGTACCTACTTCTATCAGGTTTGGTACCACTATTACTTCTATTTGTACTTAGTATCTCAGTAAAATTAATGAGAGATCGTCTCTCAGGGACCTACTCAATTACATATACTTCCTCTTTAACTCCACGCATAGAGTAATTAGGGTTAACCACCATGCATGTATAACTCTACGCATAGAGTAATTAGGGTTAACCACCATGCATGTATATCTGGATCCATTTTTTGCGATTAAATCTTGTGATGGATACGTTATAACTGATCAAGCATTGTCCACTTGATAGTTAAATGCAATCTCATTCTCATTTTCTATGTATCATGCATTTTTGTCTTATACTGTATACGGAGTATATTACTTGACCCGTTACACATTTGTGACGGATATGACCGTCACAAACAACCATTTGTGGAACCTATATTGTAGTACGACTGATCTTACTTGCGACGACGTATCCATCATTAACGTTAAAACGGGTCAAATATATCCATTTAGGAAGAAAATCTCCAAAATCTTAGCACATGAGTATGTCTTATCCTCAATATTTGACCCGATATAAGATTAAGATGGATATTTCCGTCACAAACAAGATTTTGTCATTGTAGTTATATCAAAGTATATAAATTGGAAATTAGATATTAGGTACCCTAAACATTAGATCTCAGGTTCGAATCTTTCTTTCTTTGTATTGTAATGTGTCTTCCATAGTTCCATATGTTTTAATTCGACTAAACGTGATATTCCTTAATCGTTAGCATAATAACCGAGAGAACTTGTCACAGATCTAACTGCAACGACCACAGAGTACTATTTTATTCCATAAGCCCCAACCAATCTTTATGGATATCCAAGTGAATCCAAGACCCTAACTTTTACCTATTACTGTTAATCACCTCGTTAATGCAATGCTTTGTTATTACTCCATTTAAACAAACAATTGAATCATGCTCTGTAACATCAGGGATAATCTTCCGTCTTTGATTCAACCCAGATTATACAACGGAGTCTACAAATCATACTCCGTAAGGATTAATTACGTCATTTATCTTTGATTAAGCTATACTCTGTACGACATAAGCCGGATTAACCATAATCAAGTCATATTATTCTCTTTATTTTTAAGTGATATTTATTGTTAAGAGTTTTTAAATAAGAATTATATTGACATATCCTTCTACTATAAAAGACGACTAAACAGCGTTTGGAAGCGCCATTAAAACCCAGTGGGGGCAGTGTGTGCATTGCTTGGCTTGCTGCACTGTATAAATAACAGAAGACCGATTCGAACCCTCAAAGACTGCCGGCGACAAGGTGGTTGAAAGAATCAGATGCTTTGGGGTTAGGAAATTATCTTATGCATGCTAGTAAAGGCTGTCCTCTTCACCCTCCACACATACTGGGCATCAATATTCATCCTACCAACTGGAGTGATGAAGCAGATTGATGCAATTTGTAGGAATTTTTTGTGGGATGGTGGTGCAGAATTTCAAAGATCTCCTCTTGTTTCACGGAGGAAGATCTGCACAACTTATAAAGAAGGCGGCCTGAATATCACTCAGAATCGACTATGGAACAAAGCAGCAACAGGGAAACTTAACTGACATGGTGGATCAACAACAATTCCAACAAACTATGGGTGCGATGGATTCATAATATATATCTGAAATCAAAAAACTAGGATGATTATCAACCTAGCCAAGACACTAGTTGGAGTTGGAAAAAGGTGTGCCAAATTAGGGGTATGATACTAATGAATGGACAGGTCAAGGACATAAATGCTACATTGTGGCAAAAGGTTATCAATGGCTTAGATTGAAAATGCAGAGGTCAGCTGGCATAAATTGGCGTGGAACAGATGACTATCTCCAAACACAGTATAGCAGCCTCGATGCGTCAACATCAGGCCATGAACACTAAGGCCAAATTACATGCCCTGAGCATTGTTACTGGTGACAGATGTTGTATCTGTGACAATACTGCAGAGACTATAAAACATTTATTCTGCACCTACGAGTATAGCACTAGAGTTTTTAAGGGTATAGCTCAATGGATATATATACCAGTCAACACAACCATCCCTCAGCTATGGAGACTAAGATTAAGAGGTTCTAAACCGCAAAGAGTAATAAAAGATGGAGCCATCAATGCTGTGATTTATCACATATTGAGACAGAGAAATCAATGCAGAATGGAAAACCAGCTTCTGAGACCAGAAAAACTAGAGGATATCATTAGAAAGGAACTGAGTTTGTTCTATATAGGAATATGTTTCTAGCCTTAAGGCAAAACTTGTAAATCATCCATATGGTAACTTTTGATCTATAAATACATACTTACCTTTAACCAAAAAAAAAGACGGATTCAAGGAAAGAAGAATGATTATTGACTTCAAAATTAATATGCCAATATGAAGATCATGGTTCCCAAGTCAGTCGAATACTAACCAATTAGATTCACATTGGCCTGACTAAATCAGAAGCTCCAGCATTGAGCTTTCGTTTAACAATTGTTATCGCAACAAATGAGTGAAGCATCAACTTCTTTTGGCTTTCTAAGAAGGCATCAGAGCCAGCTGGGAACTTCATGTTAACAGTGTTTGGCTTACGCTTCCTGGATCAACTGAGAGACTAGATTAACCACTCCTAACATTGGTGCATCATTCTATCCCAAAAAAAAACATAAGATAATTTCATGATTAGCAAGTTGTAATGTTTGAAGAGAGTCAAAGGCACATAAGCCAAAACACTTGCCAGATATACGACATCAAAGGCTTCACGATAACTCTCCAAGGACTCCTCTATCTTGTCGTTCCTACAACATCCATACTGATTTTTCTAAGCATTCCCATCGGACCATCATATGATATAAAAAAGCACTAACGAAAACTGCATAGTAAAACTATTAACTGATGGTGAAGTTGGGGGCTGCAGGTTGCTTATCCACACCATCAGTGAGCAAAAGAAAGGCTAACTATATTCACAGATCCACAGCATTAGTTTTCTAACAACTCGTTATCTTGCTATTTGCAGGTGCCTTTGAGGTGTTAAGGTAACATTGTTCTTGATGTTCAATGGAATTAATTTACGAGCCAACATGAAATTCTCCCCAAGAGTCTACAAACTCCAATGACCCTTGACTCTTTGAGGAACCTGGTTCGGCCTTAATCACCTCAATTAAAATTCACTGAATCCTAAACGCACCAACGTGATTATGATTAACTACAACGTTAAGATATCAAAAAATACTTTTATCCTTCCTTTGCCTTTATTCCCAGTGGAGCTAAAAGATGTTCGTAATCTTTGTCGTTGGATAAATTTTGTAGGATAAACAGCAGCACATGGTAACATTTGTAAAGGATCCTAAGGTAATTTATGCTCTCATTGAAGTAATGATATACATAGGGAACAATACCTCATTCCTAAAACTGAATTGGATTATAAGAGAGGTGTTGTCATCTATACAATAGATGACAAAATATTAGTCAAGTCTACCCAAGGATAACAGACACGTAAAATTCAATTTTTCAGATTAAGATGACACATGACATCCATGTACAATTAAAGAGAAGGATTTTATAAAATTATCACGGGAGAGGAATCAAAGTTGTGACCCATAGCAAACAAATCAACTTACAGAAATCCCACTGATATCCGTGTTCCATATTTGAGACCATCAGACATTCCCAAGTCTCCAATGTGATCTCCAAGAAGTAAAACATTGGTTCTCTCTTTCATTGTGGCATGATCGATAACCTGCTCATTTATATGACTTGAGCCCATTGAGGTATCATGCAGAGGTGCTGCCATGTGCAGGGCATGCTCGTTTTTATTCAGGACATGAATAGTTTTTCCTGGAGTAGAAATAAGTCAGGATTTAGAGATGATATATATAGAAATCCCTGGGTGGAAAAAAAGAAACTTCAAGATAAGCATTTCCCTAGAAAAAAGAAAAGATTGGAAAAGCAAAAGATGACACACTTAATCATCTCTTTCTTGATGTTTTTTTAACTATCTAATTACATCTTAGGGCTCGCTTGGGATGAAGGTAATGAATTGGGGGGTAATGGAGCTCAAAATGAGAAGAAAATGGAGAAGATTAGTAGTTAGTGGTGGTGTTTTATAGTGTAACGAGGAGGTGAGGGAGTAACAATTACTCCCTTGTGGGAGTAATACATTACCTAGGGGGAGATGGGAGTAATTGTTTCCCCCCAAAACATGCTATATTATCCTCTTTTTCCCCATATCCGCTTAGCACCATCATTGGTCCATCACTACTATCCTCCATTTTCTAATTCATTTTAGCTCCATTACCTCCTTATTCATTACCTCCATCCCAAGCGAGCCCTTAAACTTCATCTTCCTGATGAGTATATTAATTTCGTGAAAAAGCATGCGCTTTAGAGCATGCATCAACTGGATACAACAATGTTAACAAAGTTAAAAGTTTAAATAGTACGACATAGCAGATGCCACCTTCATTGCAAATTATCATCCCCATTAGAATTTGATGGTTACTCAATGGACCAGCAATTCATCATAATACATGTAGATATAACGGCATAAATTAGTGTGAGACGGTCTCTCAGGAGACTAAGCCCTGTTCTTTTCGACTGAAACGGGGCTGACCTGAGGTGGACATATAGGAGCTCAACTGAACTCGTGTTAGATTTATCAGAACAATACTTTTGACATCATCATTTTTCGGTTGTAGCTATTGCGTATTGTATGATACCGGTCAAAGAAGGGAGTGTTACCTTTAAAAGCTCGAAGACTTCCACTGTCATCAAACACCATCCGATTCGATACAATCTCAATATTTTTAAAAGATCTGTCAAATCTCTGCCGCAGGACCTTCAAGGATAATGGAACAGATTGACAAAGAAGATAACAAAAATCCTTTTCATTATAATCAGAAAAAAGGTTTGCTCTCACCTCTTCGATGATATCAGCAAGCCCAGCTGAAAAAATGAGGACAGGAACATTTTTCTCCTATCACAAGAACAACCCAAGTAAATCAAAATTAAAGAAACTTTGAAGTCAACATCTTTCTTTTTAATAAAGTAAATTTCCATAGCACAAATTGTGTCCCCTTTAAACACTGAGAGCAGATGCCTCCACATAACACAACCTTCAAGAAACGTCCATATGCAATAAATAGAAAATCAAGAAGAGGTTACTCAAAGATACTCCCTTCATGTCTTATATTGTCCCATATGACTTTGGTGGTCATGCAATATCATCTTTAGGCAAGTAAACATCAACTTGTATTATCTCAACTTATAAGTCGAATTGTAGATCATAATTGCTTGTTCGACTATTGTTTTTACTCTTTCATATACTTTCCGCCATGAAGTTTCCAAAATATACCCTTCGCCTCAACCAACAAACTCTATCTTTTCCCGTCTCTTTTTTCCCTAAAACTGAATCAAATTCCTCTGGCATCTTTAATTATGGATCTTAATTCCTTTATCGATGAAGCAATTTGTTCATTTAAGCAATTATCACATTAATTTTTTATTGTATGAAACAATTTAATTTTTATTCTATGAAATAAAAACGTTTCAATTTATGAAATTAGATGTGGGGGTGGCTAGGTGAGAGTGATGAGAGCAAGGTAGTTGAGGTGGTAGAGGCGGATGCATGAGGCAATGGTAGCTGGGCGTGTCCGCAAGGGTTAATTAGCCATGGAGGAGGAAGCAACATGCGGTGCGTGGGGAAGGAGTGAGGTGGTTGA
Organism: Agrostemma githago; assembly: GCA_958450325.1. NCBI lineage: Eukaryota > Viridiplantae > Streptophyta > Magnoliopsida > Caryophyllales > Caryophyllaceae > Agrostemma > Agrostemma githago. The sequence continues at coordinate 51,446,061 of OY288258.1, read as the reverse complement.
TGAAGTCTAGGGAGGGCAAAAGTGGTGGCAGTGGCACGAGAAGACCTAAAAGAAGCCAAATGCTGTAGAGGGGATGGAGGATGCGGAGTCGGACAAGATTTCTCTCAAGAGGTGGGGTGGTTGGTGGTGGCTACGGGAGGGGGTGGGGTGCTTAATTGTCTTCGTTTTTATATGTTCTAAGTGAAGGAAAGGGGGGTGCATTGAAAAGAAATAACACGTGGAATCGGAAAATTTGTAGCATATGAAAGAGTAAAAGGTGTAGTTGAAAAGGCAATGGTCTATGTAGATAGACAATGTAAAATCCATCAAATATGAGTTATCAAAATCGCTATAGCCATTAAAGCTCCAAATCCAAGTAAATGTACAATGTTAAATTTGAATTATCAAATTTACTACTTGCATAAAGTTATCTCTCTTGATTATGGGTGAATAAACATCTTACGACCACCAAAGCCAAATGTATGTAGACCAAATAATAGCGACAGAGGGAGTACATCTCAATGAAGGTATACATGTCCTATTGACATGGATTTTGAATTCAAGTAGGCTAATGTCTGCAACATTCTCAAATAGAGAGAATATTGATATATTGTTTCTAAGTTCACTGAAGGAACTTCTCAATGATAATAAGTGTACAAAAGTTGACAGCAGTTATAGACCCATACAAAAGGCACTCAGATACAACTGCAAGAAGGGCAAGATAATTAGCAATCACCTCAAAGAGTTCAAAAAATTTATGCACGCCCTCTCTAAATCCAATTTTGGAATTAGCAACAGACTTTCGTATATCATCATAAGTAAGGCCTCCTTCAACAAGAAGAGCATGTGTTTTCCCCCACCTGTAAAGTAAATAAGGAATTGTGTTAGATAGAGTCTGGAAACCAACATTTGATTTGGAATCCCACAGTGAAATAGTGAATTTTAAACCAAAGTCAGTCATTGGTGAATCTGGAAATTTCAGATATAAAATTTAGAAACTTAAATGCATTGCCTGGAAAATATTGAAATTTAATCGATTATAACAGCGAGTTAAGCATAAAAACAGAAAGTTTGAGTAAGAATAAACTTTAATTAACTTCACTTGATTCTAAAAACAAGTTTTTTTTAGCTTTTAGTGATTTTCATCTTTAAACTTAAATTAAAAAAGAACCTAAACTTTTCAAACGCATCTTTAATCTAAAGTCTAAACCCAACAGAGAGTTCAAAGCATTGAATATTCCAACTCAATAAAAGATCACTGCTGAATCACCGAATCTATGCAGAAGTAATGAAGCGTTAACATCGTATTAATCAGCTTGAAAAAAAAAATTCAAATGACTGGAGGAAGTTTGTCATTTGATATGGGGCTGATTTCCTAAGAGAGAGAGACTTTGTTTGCAGTTGGATCATATATGCCAAACACTATCATTATAATCTTGTCAGCTTGTCTAAATGGCCATATAAGTATATAACTGAGCAGATAGAAAGCTCTATATGAATTATCTCTCCATTATGTCTATATGTAACCTCATCTATTGCTGCGATCATCAATACAAGCTAGTAAGCCTAGCTAGTCTACATGCTAAACTTCCACAAATGACTGAAACTACTAAATCAAGAACTTATGGGAATGTTCAGCAAACCAAGACCTACTAGCTGAATATTTCAAAGCTCTCCACATGTCACCATTTTCCATCTAACAAACAACGAAAAAATAAAAAAGAATTTATCAATAAACAAATTCAAAATGTTGATTAATACCCAGCTAGTTATCTAAGACATATAATGAAGTCGCTAATGCAAGGAAACATACCATTCTTCCATGAGTTTTGTCTTCTCTTCCACTGGAATGGTCGGACAAATTTCTAATGGGTGATAATAGTCATACAGTTTTTGTCTCTTGATATCATAGTTCGTATTTCCCTGCTGTAAAAGTGCATGACTAGCTACATATGTTATTAGAAATCATAGAACGAAAGCACACTGGCAGGATGAATCTACAGGTGTTGGGGAAGAAATTTGAAATGCAAGCTTACTGTGCCCTCGTTGACCATTGACGTTGTATTTTGTCAGTGTGCCATCAAAATCGACTATAACCTGAAAAAAGAACAGTGTTAAACACTTTAAATGGCCATTTATCAACACTAACCACTGTAATTTTGACAGGTGACTTCATCTAATAAGTTGTAATCAGACATTACCACCTTTCTCACAACTCCTACACCTTACTATGATCCTGGATACAAAGAGAAGGAACATAAGCCAACCATTGTTTCCTTCCTTGTCCCAGCTATTTAAAAAAAAGAAAACAATTCCCTGTTATACCAGACAACGTTTTCTCAGGAAACCAACTTTTAGATTAAATATTTTGTCCAACACCCAACAGAGCCTTTGGTAGACTGGAGATTCAGAAGCCAGAAGTACACTGTACCTACCAAATGCTAACTCGTAAAGTGAAGAAAGATTGTCCATTGTCCTAGACCCACGCTAACATTGACAACGTTCTTACATTGCCCACTGGCTAATCACAATTTTTCTGAACCAAATGGTGCTCATCATACCCGACTACATCATAAATTCAAAATCGACTATAGTAAAACATAATCATTAGTGGATAAAAGCACTGCAATAAAGGTATAGTTTTGAAACATGGGTGTAGTAACAAAAAAACATGAGGTGGGCGTATTGACCACCCCATGGCTAAACGTCTATGAGGCAACCGCAACATCATACAGATTAAAAACCCGAAATCTAGCCAAGCAATAAACGGGTACATCTAACAAAGTAGCAGCTACCATCAAGTCATGCTTTCATTGATGGAATCGACAAAAAAAAAACAAAAGACCATGATCAATACATAGTGCACCCATCTTAATTTAAGAAACTATAAAGCTTGTATGTAGCAACATTAGGAAGTGCATAGGATTGAACCTGGAGCTTAGAAGGACCATCAGCGCGAATTGCAGCAATCTTGTTGTGAAGTGAGAGGGAATCAGCGACCACCATATCCCCTCTTTCAAGACCCTCCATTGAAATGCTTCTTTGGGCACAACAAACACTCCTGAAACACATCCACATGCATGGTTAGAATTAATTAAGGGAGGGAGGGAGGGAGTAAGAAAGGGTGAAACCTGGAGTTGAGGGAAATGAAGGCCAAGGCCATAGGAGGCGGCAGAGGGGATGTTATCAAGTGGAGGCCATGGTAGCTCATTAGTACCCAACTCCTCTTTACAATTTGTGATTCTCTCCTGCCTGCAGGGTCGACGTATTCATCCCTCCACCCCACCCTACCCTTTTCTCGATGCAACTTTAATACCGCCTTATTACGCCTTCCTACTTAGTTCTAGAGCTGGCAAATCGGGTCGGTCCATCTCGACGGCCCGACCCGACACGAAAAAAAGCACGAACCGACACAATCTACTAATGATGTGGCAAAAAGCCCCGCATGAATGGCCCAAAGTCGGGTCTTAGTAAGAAAAAACTAGTCGTGCCAGGACGGCCCGTCACGATCGAGCTCAGGCCCGGCCTGACCGTGCCTAGCACGAGGCACGACTAATCAGAGTTGTTGGGGCTTGGCACTTACCCGTTAGAGGGGATTGGAAGTAACGGTAAATATTTTTTGTTTTTTTTAAATTCCTAAATCTATAAATACACCAGTTCATTCAACTAGGGATATTCACCAATTCAAACGGGATCGGACTGGATCGGTTAACAAAGAAATTCGGACCGGACTCTCTTAAGACCGGATCGGACCGGACTTGACCAGAAAAATACACTAGATTTGATTTTTTTTTTAAGTGTGGACCAGACCGCGGACCGGCAACCAAGTTTTTGGTGACCCGCGGACCGGACCGGTATGTGGCCCGCTTCAGACCGGACCGAACCGTACGGTCCGAGTCAGTCGGGTTTGCCATTCTAGATCACTTTTTGAACATTCAACACAATTTCACACAATTCATTCTAATCTACTTCTAATCTTCATCTAATCATCTTATATCCCTTATTCACTAAAACAAAAAGCAAGGGGTAAGAGAGTCATTTCAACTTTCCCGCCTAAATGCATCTCATAATTATGGAAAGTGAGTTTTCTAATCAAACAATTTCATTTCAACTTGAAGGTCCAATTAAATGAATCATAAGACAATTTTATTTAAAATACGAGTCCAATAGTTCACCAAGATAATTTTAGAAAGAAAATATTTCTAACAACGGTAATTTTTTGAAAAAATCCTTAAAAAACTACTCCGTATTAGGTTACAAAATAGGTAAATGAATACGGAGTACATAATAATGACCAAATAACATATCAAAAGTTATACGAAGTAGTAAACATAATTTTAGAATATTGGACGGATACATAATTTCCGAAGCCTTACTTTTTACCAATTAAAAATCCAGTTATTTGTTTAATAGTAATCATATTAACGTCGTTAATGTAATTAAATTAAAATAATTACCATATCTTATCATTAAATGGTATAAAAATTATACTCCTTTAATTACAATATTTTTTAATTATTTTTGTAATTTACAATATTAACATTATAAATTTTTAGTAATTATTTTAATTATTATTTTTTAATGACACGTCATCAAACTAACGGGTCAACCCGGGTTTTGATCCTAAATTAACGGATCATTTCATGTTTAAGCGAAATGAATCCTGAGTCAAAGTTTTAGGGTCCTGACCTTAAAAAGATGCGATAGGTTTACGAGTCAAGTCAAAATTTGACATGACTATTTTCTAATTCAAAAATCTTCTTAAATTGTATGATTACCCGATCTAAATCATCTAATTAGCATTTTTGTCGTTCTTATCCCAATTAAAGAATCACTGATCATCATAATCCCCTAATTTAGAATTAAATTAATTTTCGAAATACTCTACTAAACAGAGAGGTAAACTACTGACGGAAGCACTAAAAAATAAAGGCGTAAGCCATTGACTTAGACGGAGGGAATATAATTTTATCACGTCATCACTAAACTCTTTCAGAAACAAAATTAATTAAAAAACCGTGCGTAGGCACGGGTTTTCCACTAGTAAAGTTATAATCTACATCCAATTATCAATATTCTATTCTCTCTGTCTCAATAGATCACTCACATTTACTTTGTAGACAAAATTTAAGGTTGTGAGAAACAATTAATATTTGTTTCTATATCTATAATCTATAACTCTTTAAAAACCAAAACTGTGGATAATGTTTCCTTAGGAATAGTATTTTCCTTATGAATAGTGTTCCCTTGATTGTTAGCCATTTGATTTTCTCTTCTACTAGCTTTTGTCCGTTGGATCAGCCTCACCTCCTAACCTACTTCATGTCCGCTATTCTTTTTTTCGATTTCAAAAATAATTGTGGCATAGCAGGAAAGCAAAACATAATTATTTCGTTGAAAATGTGTTCAGCTGTGAATTTACATTGTGTAAGGTATGAATGCGACATGAAATATTTACAGTTAGTAGTGGATATTTTGGTCCAATAAGTTATCTAAGGGATATGATATCCTATGTTTCATATTTTGTTTCTCTTTATCGTTCTTACTTCTGATTTTCGTTGGCAAATATATAGTCGCACCTTAAAAAAAATCTTATTTTCAGATATTATTGTACTTGTCAAAGATGTTTCTAAAGATGGACGCGTAAGCAATCACAATTTGTAGATGAATTGGGTTTGGCTAAATGTTAATATTAGTCGACTCGACTCCAAAATCAAACTATTTAGTTGCGTAAAAATGGACATGTATTTAGGAAAAAAGTTATGTAAAAAAATGTACATGGATTTAGAAAGAGATAGCAAAACTATTATTTGTATAAAATTAAATTGTGAATTACATTTAGCAAATTGAAAGAAGTTTTTACTTGATATTATCATGTAATAGAATTTTTTAAAATTTGACTGAAAGCTACGATGACTGGACAATTAGCTTCATCTTAATTGAAAGATATAACATGTCGGCAATTGGTTGACACACAATTAAAAGTTATGGTGGCTGAACGTGAGTCATAGCTAATTAAGAAAAGCTTGTAGTTTCTACATGTTCATCGAAAATCTCCCTGTCTTGAAATATGTTATAGCAAGTCTCTAAAACCGTACTCATTAGAAGGAGTGTACATTAATTCTCAAGGTAAAATGAACGTTAGTGGATCCCAAAATCAACTAAATACATATATTAGAGAACCAGAACAATAACTACATAAAATATCGTGCAGGTAGCGCGCGGCCAAATGATAGTACATTAAAAAGAAAATTTTGCCAAAAAGTACACCTTATGAATAGTAACTCTCTCATGAATAATGTTTTTTTTCCTTCCCTTTCTCATTTTGCTTATTTCCTCAATCTCTACTCATTTTCCCTCCCAAACAATTTCCATATCCCAAATTCTCATATTCAAACAATCTTAGTTATGTACTTATCTGAATTTACACAACTACGGAGTAATAATTAAAATCATATCCAATAAGTTATCTATGAGATGCGATATTCTATGCTCCATATATCGTGTCCTTTATCGTTTATTTTTTTTTAAATTTTATTTGTCGTATATATGGTCAAAATTTTTAAAAGTTGACATTGCATTTCTCAAAAGTGTCTCTAAGTAGGGACATCTACATAATCTAAATAATAGACGAGTTGGTCTTGGCTAAATGTTAACACAAATTCTTGTTTGTGACGGAAATATCCGTCATAAACGTATAACGGGTCAAATATCATACCATATGCATGAATAAGACAAAAGTGTTGCTAGTATCAAGACAATATATTTTTGTCTTTTCCATCCTATTTGACCCGTTATAACCTTGTGACGGATATACCCGTCACAAGGGAGACTCATTGAAATGTTAATTAGTCCACTCGATTTCGAGATTGAACAATTCATTTGCGCAAAAAATGGATATAGATTTAGCAAAAGATACGCGAAAATTTATTTCTATAAAAATTAAAAACTTGTTAGCAACATTTAGTCAATTAAAAGAAGTTTTTACTTGATATGGATCGAAACAATATATCTACACATAAACTACCGCACGCACAGCGCGCGGACAAACGACTAGTATTAAAAAATAAAAAACATTCTCAAAAAGAAAAATGTGAACTATTGACTGATTCACCCAAAAAAGGAAAGTGTGAACTATTGAATGGGACGGCGGCAGTATTATACTAATCCTAATCTAATCTTCTACTAATTTTGTACTCCCTCTCATCCATTCAATTCTTTACCATTCAATTTTTTATGTGGAGTCCGTTTTGGTGAGGAAAAATGGTGGACATATGTACAGAATTGAATGAATGGGAGAGAGTAAGTTATACTCCTTAATATACTTCCTCTGTCCCAATAGGTAGTTTACGTTTGCTTTATTTGGTAATGTAATTGTTTTCTTGGCCCATAGGACTTAGCGGTGGCGTTGTTGTAGTCGGATGCCTTTTGGAATTATTGGTTTGCGATGACTTTCCCAAAGCGGGGTGTTTGAGTCCATGACAGATTCTCGTCTTCAACTGGGTCAAGTGCTAGGACATACTATACTGTAGAAAAGGTGGCTAAATTTTGATTTTTTTTTTGATTTTGTAGGAGGATGGAGAACTTCTGCTTAAAAGAAGCCTTCGGACGACAAAGCGAACTGTTGAGAACATGACAGTGTCATGATCGAAATATAGTGCTTTTTGAATGTGTGTCAATGTGGGTGGTTGTGTCCTTTGTTGAAGGACTGCCTACATATCCACAGATAGTGGAATAAAACCATGTCATAGTTCAGGGGACTAAAAGTAATTTCTTAGAACTTAAGACAAACAATCCCAAATTACAATAAATGCAAAACCCTAAATTACAATGAACAAGAACTAAACAATCCTATTTTATCCAAAATGAGGAGAAAACAATCGGAAAATTACGATGAACTTATCTTCCAACTTATCCAAAATGAGGAGAAAACTTATTACAAATTATTGTTATTGTAAAATAGAGAGTGAATGAGCGACGATTGATGAAGAAAAATGACCCCTGTAATGAACGCGATAACTTCTTTCGATTCTGAATGGTCTCAAAATATACATCATAAAATACCAAATGTATGAAAAATGTTATCCTCGATCCTTATTGTAGACACCCACATTTTGACCGCCAGGTGTCTATAGCAGTTTCCAAAAAACACCCGATGATGATCGGACGTAAACATGACTTAATACACTCGATTTTGGACTCGGAATCAATAGTAGTTGGCACGAGCTTTTAGCGGAGTAAAAATCTCACAAAACGACCTCAAATTCAGGCCCAGTGGATCGTTTCCAGCCAGATAAGACTAATTTGGGTCAAAATCGTCACCAAGGGCAAAACTGTCTTTTAGCGACCGAGTCAAACCCCGGTCAAAGGCGTTTCCGAGACATAAAATATGTCACACAGCTTTCGGAAATCCAATTCGAAGTCAAATACCTCACAAAATCAGCTACAAAGCAATTAAAACTCTCCGTTAAAGATAGAATTCTATCTCTAAACGAGATCCTCCACTCGATCGAGTGGACCGGCTTACTCGGTCGAGTGGGCTCATAAAATCAGCCAAAACCGGGGTCAGACCGGGCACTTGATCGAGTGTCATGTACCACTCGATCGAGTGGCCCCTTTTCCAGCCAGAATCAAATTCCTTTTTTATCTGCAATCGGAATCCTACATCTCCTGAAACCGGGTGTTTCTTCCCCCTTAAGCAAGCTTTTCCCATCCGAAATAGAATACCTTTTCTATCCAAAAACCAATGTCTTCTATCCCAAGTCGGGTATTTCTTCCTATAAATACCCCACCCCCGCAACACAATTAGGACATCTACATCTAACATCTACACACATTCATTCACACATTCATAACATCTTTTCAGAACACATTCACGACATCAAGAACAACATACCATCAACATCCTAGGCGATACAATCCTATACTTTTGGGTTTTTTTGTCAAAAGGCACCTAATATTTACGCCTTTTGTAAAAAAGGCACCTAAAATTATTTTTTTTGCCCAAAAGCACCTTAAATTTACATTTCTTTATTAAAAGACACCAAATATCAACTTCCGTCAAAAAACCGTAAATATTGACGGTTTCCATCCTTTAATCTCTTCCATCCACCCTTAATCAACCTTCATTCCTTAATCAAACTCAACCAACCCTCTTTCTTTAATTCAATCATCTTCCCTTAATCAAACTCAATCAATCCTTTTCCTTAATTCAACCTTCATTCCTAGCTACTCTTTATTTGCATACATCTCAATTATCAATCCCCATTACTTAAGTAAAAACATCAAGTTTTCGCTCAATCGATAAGTTTTTAATTATAGCTCTTCATTCTAAGAACAAATTAAATTTTTGAATTGAATTTCCATTTTTATGTTATTTACCCTTAATTTCGAGTATAATTTTAGGGTATGTGTATGTGTTAGAGTTTATTAGATAAATTTTTGAGTTAATACTAAATTGAATGAAGTTTCTGTTGTAAGAAATTAAGAATACTACTTTTTGTGTTTAAATTTGTGAGTTTGAGTAATCATCTGTTATTCATTTTTTGTATTTGTCAATTCATTTTTGGTTTAGTAATCATTTGTATTTCATTCTTTATGTGTATCATATAAGACGAATACTTAAAGATAACATGTTAATTGAGAATATGCAAAAGTGGAAAAAAACGTGGTTCAATTAAAGGGAGATTAAAAGGGGTTTTGAATGGAAATTAAGTTTTTTTGGGAGAAAAAATTGAGTATTGTGGAAAAATAAAGAGAATGGGAAAAGAAGATAATAAGGTAATGTAAAGGAAGAGGGAAGGAAGATGTTGATTGAGTTTGGTTAAGGTAGGAGTGTTATTAAGGGTTGATGGAAGAAGATTAGGATGGAAACCGTCAATATTGACGGTTTATTGACGGAAGTTGGTGTTTGGTGCCTTTTAACAAAGAAATGTAAATTTAAGGTGCTTTTGGGCAAAAAAAAACTTTAGGTGCCTTTTTTACAAAAGACCTAAATGTTAGGTGCCTTTTGACAAAAAACTCTATACTTTTTATCATCCCGATCTTTCCTCTAGAAATCTTTTAGGAAACCCGAGAGCAAAACTCGTCAAATCCCCTCCCTAACCATACACACCATAACTCTCCTATATACATCTTAATGCTCCCGCGCCTAGGCCGCTACTACGAGTCCGTTTTTGAGATAATTAAGCATGTAGGTTGAGGGTGTTACAAATCCACTTTCTCCTTTTCTCTCTTTCCTTTTTCTCGTCTTTTCTTGTCCGTCATTTTGAGTCATCGTCCTCGTGTTTCTATTTTCTTTTTCTCGTTTCTAATATCGATATTATCGTATTACTATCGTAATTAGCAATAAAACATTATTCCTAGGATGCGATATCGACTCTATAGTCGAATATCGGATCTGAAGGAATAAGTCAATAAATCAAACAAGTAATAAAAATCATCATTCTAAGGATGCGATACCGACTCCGTAGTCGAATATCAAATCTAACGGAATCAATAAAAAAAAGTCGAAGCAACCCTCCATGCAAGTCGCGCGGGTGTCATGCGAGTCGCGCAGGGATCATGCAAGTCGCGCGGGGGTCATGCAAGTCGCGCGCCTGTGCGAGTCGCGCGAAGTTCATGCAAGTCGCGCGGTTGCCTGAAAATTGCGACACAAAAGGAATTATTTCGTCCTAGTTCAATTTTAAAACGACCTATAACATCTTTTCTAAAATTCACTCTAGATATTAGATATTGATTTCATAATCAAGTATCGAATATGATGAGTATCAAAAATTTAAGTCGAGTATAAATCATATCATATTTTTACACGACTTAGCAAAATTATCGATTTTCAAAATTAAAATGCAATTTCAAAATCCTTGACAAATTGCGAAACGAACTACTGTTCGTACAGTGGGCACTCGACCGAGTGCCTAGCCCACTTGGTCGAGTGGCACCTCAGAATCCGGGCAGAAGGTTTTTTTCGAGACCACTCGATCGAGTCCCTCAATGACTCGATCGAGTCTCTCAATGACTCGATCGAGTGGCCTTTATCACGTCAAAACCGTGAGTCCTTCAACATATTTCAAGCCCCGATAAAATTCTTTTAACGACTTTGGTCGTCACGTGCTAAGTCCATCACGTGTTCATCTTTTCAAAACCATGCATCGTATCATATTTACATCATCCGATTGATTTAGGCTCCGATATTATCGCAATTGTGGCATATTTGTATTTCCGGGTGGTATGCCGCTCGTCTGTTGTAATCTACTATTGTCGCTTTTTCTTCGTTGTTTGTTTTATTATACTAAAACGAACTTCGCATGCTAAACCACTTTGACGTGAATTAATTGCATTAAATCGATGTAGCAACTTATTCAATTCCTATATCTCGTAAAACGCTGTTTGCATATCATTCAACCGTCAAACTAGCGCGCGTACACGAACAACGAACGATAGCTTAGTAAAGGCCGCTAAGTGCGGGCGGGGTTGGGTGTTCTTTGTGAACTTCCCAACACGTACCCTCACCCCTTACTCAGAACCGTGGTTTCCGGATGTCCGAAACCATTGGCATACAAGAGTCATTCAATACACGATAACCGATAATGTCGGTATCGGTATCGCAATGCAAAGGGACGAACCCCATAAAATCTGAAATCGGAATGGGCCGTACTAGGTGCACGGCTCACTACGACATAGAGTGGGTTCGAACGGGCCCGAACTTCCACAAAGTTCGGTGGCGACTCCACTTCGATTTAAATTTCAATCCGAGATCCATCTCACATGAGATTCATTAGCCGCCCCAAACCCGCGCGTGGCCGCGTCGGGGTGGACCTATGTCATGTCCACACTTATCCATAACCTCGACCCCAGTTCTAGTAAAATAAATCCAATTCATTTACTCAACTCACGATACTCAGACGACTTTCCTCCACCATTTCTCCCATCAACCGACCCCACCCATAATCAAATGCCACAAGCCCCTCTTTAAGCCGACCAACACTACCAAGTAATTCCACACAACGACCACTCTGCACATGCCTCGAGAGTCGAGACATAAATCATCAACAAAAAGAAGAAACAAATATAGATTTTAGGATAGAGAGATTAGTAGCCGTGGCGACTGTAGAGGCTAGGTGCATTCCTTGTAATGCTTGATCAAAGGGGTAGAAAACTTAGGATGTTAATCTTGTGACTGTGAGCGTTCTCTGGGAGTTAAACCTCAAAAGTGGTGTGAACTAATTGGGCATGTTCCATGCCGACTGCAAGTTGTTAAGTTCCCGTGTTTGGGGTTGATGGTTTGAATGTTTTTAGAAATGTGGAGCTAGGTGGTAAGTGGCTTTCGATGAGTCAACATCTGGAGCTTGTTTTTTGGAAATAAAGTTTTGAGGGTAAAGAATTGTAATGTGGTAGGAAAGGGGGGAAGTTGAGTAAAAATGACTCGAACTTCGATTGGGTAGGATCGACAATGTCGGATCTGATTTCTATGTCTGGCACTAATGGTTGGGATTGTCCTAATTCAATAACATAGATCCCTTTCAACCCTAGAAGAATTATTTAGCTACTCATAATAAACAATAAAGCAATAAAGGAAATAAACATAACAAAGAACAATATGAAAATAAGAGAATAAGAAAAAGTACCAATTACGTAGAACTAAAAGATTGACGATCTAAAAGTATGGCTATAAACTAGAAAAATTCTGATGCTAATAAAAAGTCTAAATTAAACTACTGAATATGAAAGTGTAAATAAATCCAACCCCAAGAAGGGTATATATATACTAATATAAAGGAGTCTAACATCTTCTCATTTCCTAAATAATTAGGAAAAACTAACAAGCTAAGAATATCATGTAAAATAAGAGTTATGGTAAGTTACGAAGTCGAAAAATAGAAATCCCATGAAACAGCTTCAAACCGGTTGGTTCAGGCCTGTCCCGACCGGTTCAAGGCTGTCCCGACCGGTTTGGGTCCGTTCCGGCCGGTTCGGGCGTCTCAGCACTGCGCGATGAATTTGAAATGCTTGCAGTTTCTTCGTTACTTCTCGGATTTGAACGTGTGATATACCATTGAAAAGCTAAGAGAAAGAGATTTCCAACGCCACCTGATTCACCTCGATCAAATTTGTAGGTATCAAGATATTCATGTTTGAAGTTGACCCTTGTTTTAGCGATCGTTCTTTCTTCTCAATTTGCATTTGTTTCAGCTTTCCAACTTATTTCTTTGTCGATTCTTATTGTTTCTTCACTCACGTCCTTATTTAAGTATTCACTTAGTATCCTAACTTTTGTCACTTCTTTCTTGTAGATTTCAAAGACTCAAAATATAGCTCAATCGTCTTCATTTATCTCGTTTCCTATAAAATGTAAACAAAATACCCGGCATAACAAAGAAGAATAAAAAGCTAGAAAAAATGACTCCTAGGACACATAAACCGAACTAAAATAAAGGAAAAGTTGGGGTTAAATATATATACAAAATGAGTTCATCAACAACGCAACCCCACGATTCTCACATCTCTTCGAAACCGGTTCTTCTACAACCGTCTTTTTTAAAATCACAATTCACACCATTTCTATCGTCAATTTTTCAACTCATGAACTCTTGACACCTACATGGCAACGTTTTCTGACATATCACAAACAATGTCACTTAACCATTGTAGCATCAATTTCGAAACTCTCACTTTTGAAAACTCTCTTTTCAAATTCATCCATTTTTGAGAACATCGAAATCCTTTTGATTTTGAGCTGGGATCGAGATCAATTCCTTATGTCGTACAACCACGTGATTAATTGTCTATGCTAGTTACGAAAATCACCTTTGTTCGAGGTCTTGCATCTTGGGTCATCTCAAGAGTCCTCTCTAAATCTCACCCCGAGATTTGTGTCAAATCATCTTGTTCTAGAGATCCGAGTCTATTAGGCGTCTCGTTGAATGCAGCAAATATCTAAAGCACCTGAGTCCTAAACTCGATGACCGCAAAAAATGTGCGAATCAAGGGTCTCATTTCCGTGTCGCTCACCTATGAGCATTCCTCGAGTCTTTTACGTCGTCCGGTGGATCCATTTTCATCCTCGACCCCTTTTCCGCAGTCACGTCAGGGGATTCTGGCGTGGACGCAAGCAACCATAGCGAAACTGCGGAAATGATGCCGGACAATTCGGAGATAACACCGTAGGTGCCCTAGACAACATGATCCAAGACTTAAAAGCCTTTATTATTGCCATGAACTCGTCCGTAAACAGCATCGACGCTCGTCTTGGTCACCTGGAAGATAAGGCTTCCGGCGAAAACCATAACTAAATCCTCAATGAGGTTGTAACAATCCTAAATTTTTTGCGACCAAAATAGAAGAATAAAAACGAAAAAATTTAAAGTCGTTACTCCGCACTTAGCTCACAAGGCCAAGTGCAAGGCAAAAGAATAGTATAAGAATTAAAAGAAATATAAACCCGATAAATAATTAAATGAAAACATTGCAGCGAAATACTTAAGTCCCACAAAATCCAGAACGGTCTAAAACAACTTTAAACCAAAATTCAACATAAATATAAATAGTTCGGAGGTAGTGTTAAATAATAAAGTCCTTCCTCGCTCAGCATCCCGAAACCAAAATGGACCCATGCAGCATATTAAGCGTACCTATGAACTGTACCCAAAACACAAATAGGTACAAGTTCCAGCGGGGGAACGACCCAAAACAAAAGGACGTCAGCATAGCCGAGTAAAATATATTATAATGAAAACGTAACATAATAGTTATAAATATAATTATATAGTAAATTGAAACCAGAGTAAAAAGTTACTGTCTCAAAACCCACAATACTGTAAAAATAGTAGTCAAAACCAAAACCAACCACAATATATTGTCACCACCTGTGTGCCAAGGTCCTACCCTTTTGTACGATCTAGAGGTACCACCTATGCTTAGCTAGACTTATTATAGTGCGCACTACTCACGTTTGAGCAGTCAGTAGGATGAGGCCGCCAAAGGAGAAAGTCTAACTACCTAGCAAGGGGGAGTCGGAAAACCCCACTTAACACAACTCGAGTCAGGAGTTAAGTTTCGGGACGAAATCTCAGGGACGTCTCAGACGCACCTTAACCTTGTAGACCAACAGAGCTCCCAGAGTCTGTTATAACCACCAAAAATTGTACCAAAATAATACCAATATGTGACTTGTGTCACAAAGTTCCAAACTATCACAAGAGTATCATAAAAATTCATCATGGACAAAATAACTATAAAACCGTCTCAAAAATATAATTTAAACCAAACATGCTCTTTACTCAAAGATGAAAATGTCAAAACATCCTTACCTCTCGAGACGATAAATCCATGCTAATATTAATCCAAAAATTCTCTCTCCTTGAACCCAAAAGCTACAAGTAATATAAATGATGATTCAATATCCAACCAATTAATATTAAGACGGTCCAAACTTACACACCAACTTATTACTATAACCAGTCCAAATTCTCATCTCATAAGTGGAGAGAGAGAGAGAGAGAGAGAGAGAGAGAGAGAGAGAGAGAGAGAGAGATCAAATAAGTTCACCATATGTAATTAAGTCTATATTAAAGTTACAGATGACATACATAAAGTTGCATTTGTTCAAATTTGATACGTAACTATAACATTCAGCGCTGTTATCACTTCAAGTGATAAAGTGCAACTTTGTCACTCATCTTGTGTAACTTTAAACACCTTTTGTGTAACTTTAACACTGGAATTTATGAACTTATAAGAGTTGTTGACCTTATGTGAATCTCTCTCTCTCTCTCTCTCTATATATATATATATATATATATATATATATATATATATATATAGAGAGAGAGAGAGAGAGAGAGAGAGAGAGAGAGAGAGAGAGAGAGAGAGAGAGAGAGAGAGCGGGGTTCTTATGAGTCCCTCTCATATATTGAGTCCCTAAGTCCCTATCCCATCCATTGGATGGGAGATAGATGGATGAACAAGATTCATCCTAAGATTTGCATTAAAAAAAAAGAAAAAAGAAAAAAAAGGGAGATACTTCTTCCTAAAATAACTCCCATAATTTTAGGAAACAGTAAATCACTTTATTCATTCATTCATTCACATTACTACGTTCATCATCATCAAACCTAAAAAAAACGCTTCCCATCAATCTGTGCTCGATATCCCGTTCTATGGATTCAATGATCGCGACATCTTCATCAACTGTTGATAAGCAAATCGTAGAGTACAACAATGGTGAGTTTTCGATATTGCTTACAGATTTTTTGTTAATCTTATTCATTTCATTTTATAACGTTCAATCATTCATCTTCTTCTTTGCGCGGTTGCAACTTACGTTAAATCAACTCGCTCAATAACACGTTCAATCATTTATCTTCTTCCTCGCGACGCTGAAATTTCTCATTCGATGGCAGATACGCAAATCGTCGAATACACAAACGGTGAGTATTTGGTTTCTAATTTATACTATAAACGCGTCATTAGGATGCTCCATATTATTAGATTTTAAAGTTTACAGTATGGAAACTGCATATTATTGAAGGTCTAATCATTACATGAATTTTACGCACGAACAAATATATGGAGTTATTGTAATGCACATACTGCGTTACTTTAATATACACATTCTGTTATTTTAATGGCTAACCCCTGTTATTTTAATGCACATAATGTTAATTGAATCTAATGTTACTTTAAACACACTTCATCTGTTACTTTAGTTCTTTTCATCTGTTACTGTAATGCATTGGAGTGACAAAAAGAATTTAGAATACCGTCATATAAAAAAAATAAAAAATAAAAAATAAAGATACTGCTTCCTATAATTATGGGACATGATTGACTTCAAAATAGGAAACAATATCAAAGAGTATCGCCCTCATTCAAAGATAAATACTGCGTAATACTCTCATTTCTGATCATTATATGAATTTTTTGCACTAACCTATACCTGGTGTTATTTTAATGAACATTATCTGTTACTTTAATTCACACTATCTGTTACTTTAATGTCCGACCTCTGTTACTTTATACCTGGTGTATAAGCATCCTCTGTTAATTGAATCCAGTGTTACTTCAATGCACTTCATCTGTTACTTTAATTCTTATCATCTGTTACTTTAATCCATATTTCAAGTTCTGATTATTTCTTTTTCGCCACGTTTATTGCCACTGTTATTGTGTTTCAGTAGACGCAAAAGCACATGCATGAATGGTGTAGAGATGTGAGTGAGAGTTTCCTCCATACATAGGGCAGATCTTCAAGGATGTGGATGAGTAAGTAAACTTCTATAAAATCTGCGAATTGGCTTGTGGATTCGATGTAAGAAGGTCCACAACAAAAAGATGGCGCGGTGGTTAGATTAAATCAAAGTTTCTGACGATGATAATGAAGAAGAGGACGAGGAGGATGGAGAAGAAGCAGAATTCTAAGTAGGACAGTATATTGTTAGAGTAACAAACATTATTCGTTAGAGTAACATACTTAATGCGTTACAATAACACAGATTATGAGTAATAGATGTGAAACATTGGAATTGTAATGAAGTTGATTCAGTTGGAACTCTTGTACCAATTTTTGTTTTGGAATATCCTTAATAAAAAACAAACATTATTCTTTTGGTTAATTGGAACGACTCCTTTGTATGCAAGAGACCAACGGAACAGATTTTACGAGTTAGAGTAACACACTTCATGAATTACAGTAACACATTGTATGAGTCAAAGTAACACAATCTATGAGTCAAAATAAACAGCGTCAAAACGGAGAGTAAGTTATGCGAGAGGATTTGTGAACTGGGATAAATTAATTTTGAAGAAATGTGTTGTGTGAGAGAAAGAAGATCAGTGAAAAAAAAATTAATAGGAGAGAAGATTTAAGTATATAATTAGAGAGGAGAGAGAGAAAATGAAATATTTGCAAAGATTTTGTCAGTTATTTCCTTAATTGACAAAACAAATCCTAACCATTCATCTATCTCTAGTTTAAGGGTGGAGATGAGAACTCACGGACTCAATTATGATAAGTGGACTCACTCTCTCTCTCTCTCTCTCTATATATATATATATATATATATATATATATATATATATATATATATATATATATATATAATTGACTTTAACCGACCCAAATAAACTTGTCGCTCAAAACTAACGGAGTGATAACATCTCTTAACACACGACAAGTATGTTGACAGACCATCAATTTCACTCTTCATCTTGCAACTATTACGAAGTATAATTTAACCATTGACGACATCACCCTTCCATCATCACAAAACCAACCAATTTTCTATATAACTCCTCACCTGCTACTCTCACTTACGCCTATCCCCAACAAAAATTATACCCATATAAGAACCTCATATTTTATAGCATTAATCAACAATTTCCTATCCCGAACAAGTTGGATAATGTCGGTTGAGAATTTTTCCTAGCAACGGAGTAATAGATTTGTCATGCAGTAACATTTGGAATAATCCAATATCATCACCTTATCAACAAACTTTTTGACATAATGTCTCTTAATTCCGACCCATGATAATATAGGACTGAAATCGATTTAGAAAATAACACAAAACAAAATTTTAAAAAACTGGGATTAGAAAAAGTTAAATACTTACAAGTTTAAAGAAGAAGAAAAAGGTAAAACGTGTTGATGTAAGCAAGAATCGAGACCGATTGGACGACGATGAGTGAACGGTGAAAAACTTGAGACAAGAACAGAGGGAGAAGAGCCGCATCAGAGGAATAAAAGTAAGGAGGTAGGGATGAATGAATGAATAATAAGAGGGGTGTACAGGGTTTATATATATAGTTTAGTTTGCCCCCCCCTTTCATTTCCTTATTATGTTTGACACAAATAACGGTCCACTTTAAGAAAATCAAAACCGATTTATTATAAGACGACCCAAAATACTTTCATATTTATAACGACATTAAAAATATTTTTCCAACTTAAAACCCGATTTAAATAAAAGTAGAAAAGTCAAGCTTTATAATTGACTCGGAAAATAACGGGGTGTTACAGACTTTCCTCAAAACAAAACTTCGTCCTCGAAAATGACCCGCTCACTCAAAAATAAAGTCTCACATTACTCACGAATTTCCAAAATGAGCCGCTCACTCCATATATCCAAAATCCACCAAAATTCTTCGTATATTTCCAAAATAAATCATTTGCTCCATATATCCAAAATCCGTCAAATTAAACACAACCTTAAAGATATCTCACATTTCTAAATCCTCAAAAATCCATAACCACCTAATTTCTCAAATTTCAAAGTATACAACTTTACCACCACCTAAATCCACAAGATAAGATCACCTAATTCCATAAAATAATACCAAAGTTCGAAACCACCAAAATTCTCATACTCTAAGGTAAAAATATCACTTGCCAAGTTAAGAGCATGTTGGACAAAAATATTTAAATTATTTCAAATTTTGAAAATCACAAGTTCAACCTTTTTGCAAGTGCGTAATGCACAAAATCAATCAGTCAATCAAATAAGTGCGGTTAACACTACCAAACCAACAATATGTGCGTTGAGCACAAAATCACCAATATGTGCGTTGAGCACAAACAAACCACATACGTGTAAACAAGTCAATTTCAAGTAATAACAAATAACCAATAACATTGTGCTTATTAAGCATCGATAATAGCCAAAATATTCATATTTGTGACCAATAAATAGATATTTGCATGAAATCACACAAGAACATGCTTAGTTTACCACAAAAATAAGTAGTCATGCATATTTGTATCCACCTTAAAATAAAGCTTCGTCCTCGAAGCACGAAAAATTTACCTTAGGCATAAAGATGAGGATATTTTGTTTTCATAGCTGACTCGACTTCCCAAGTAGCCTCTTCCACATTTTATTATTCCACAACACTTTAACCATTCTTGTTTCACCTCTACAGGTTTTTCACACTTTATTATCCAAAATATGAATGAGAGTGTAACACCCGTAAAAATTTACAACCTTGCTATCTGTCCCGTTGCTATTAAATTGACTCTATTCGAGTCTCGTTATTTTATCTAGCTTGGATCCGACCTTCGTAAAAAGGTTTTAATAATTTTATTTTCGTTCAAAAACCCATTTTTAATTACCTCGTTCGCAAAATTTTAATTATCTCGAGAAATTGCTATTTAATCCTTTTCTACGCGATTTCGTATATAATTATTTTTGAAACGTGATTTTAATACTTCTTTCTCGTAAACACGTTCTTATACGATTTCCGTCTTCTTATTTTTTTTAAAGTGATCCATCTACGATTTTAAGCGCGAATCGGGCTCAGATTGTAGCAAACCCAACCGTTTTCCTCATCGGACCGAGATATTTTCGTTTCAATTGAGAGAGTCAAAAACCGACTCCAAATTTCTCTCCCAGTCCCATTCACGTTTTCCCTTTCCTCTCTTTTTGCAGTTATTGTTTCCCCCAACAACTCTTAAACCCCAACTCAGTATCTCACTTCTCATCTTTTCAAAAAAAAGGGGGCAATTGAACGTATAATCCAAAATAAACTGATCTTCAATATTTTTCTCAATTCCGATCATTCTCTTCATTCCGTGTTCATCTTAATTCAAGGGTAATCATCGAATTCTTAATTTCTTTTTCCTACTTCTCGATTTATGATGCTAATAAGGGTCTTGTACCTTGTTTATAATTTTTTTATAGGCTTTCGAGACAACCCCGAACAGGACGAGTACAGTATTGACTCAGATCTCGATTAAGGTAACATCGACGATCTCGGTATTGCTTGATATTTTTGTCGTAGTTACATGTTTAGAATTTAATTTTTTGTTTGGCTATTATAGTATGTCAATTTTTCTTATAAAAGTTTTATAATCGTTAATTTTCAATTATTTCGTTGTTGCGTTCGTTTTTACAAGATTACTGAATAAATCGTTGTATTAGTTATTAAATCATAATATTTGACCGATACACTAATATAATTATAAAGTTCCTGTAAAAAAATAAATTTTACAGATTTTGAATTTTTAGAGTTGTTTAATGAATTTTTAACAGATTTCGTACAAAATCGATTTAAAACCAATTTAATGTTCATATGCCTAAATTAGGTATTTAAATCTGAAATTTTTTGTGTAAGTTCATTCTGAAAAAATTTACTTTTCTGGAATTTTTCACAATTTTTCGAATTTTATAAGTAGGTGAAAAAAATTAATAGTCCTAGAACACCGTTTATCGTTAAAACCGAATATCCGTTTTAATTTCTGATTTTTATTTTTAATTCTCGATTCGAAATAAATTTTCTGATATTTTCTAACAAAATACTTATTTTCGTGACATTCGAGATTTAATAAAATAAAAAGAGCGATAAATCGTTATTTAACCTTTTAAAACGAAATTGATGATTAAAAGACGGTTTTTCCTAATATTTTTTAATTCTGGAATTTTTTTTTTAAATTGAAAAGTTTCTGGAAAATTTTGATTTCCTTGATAAGTTATGATTTTTGGACATCCGCGCACAAATCATTTTGTATTTAGGTTTTATTTTTAATCGTTAACGTTTAATTAACGCGTTTTCCGTAAAAGCCTTAAAAACCGGGTTTCCTGATTTTGAAAAATAATTATTTTCTGGACAAATTATCTAAATATTATTTTTAATCATTTATCGTAATTTTTATACTATTTTTTGAAACTTTTAAATGATAGAATCAATTTTTAAGCAAATCGTGAATTATCGTTAAAATGCGATTTTACAGCAATTTATTTAATTTTCCAGCAACTTCAAACCTTCTGAAAATTTAACCATTTCATCTTAAATCACCCCTTATTTATTCGAAAATGATTTAAATGTTTAATAAGATAAAGAATGTTAAGTAAATTACATTTATAAAGATATGATTGTCGTAAAATGTTATTTATGCTCGTTCCATCAAAACTAATAATAATTAGAGAATTGTAGTTTTATATATTTTCGAAACACCCTAATTCATAATAATAATAATAATAATAATCTGTTTGTGAAATATTTCGATAATTCTTATAAATAATTTATACTCGATTTACAACTTAATAATTGTTAAGGCCGAAAGTAGTAGTTTGCGAAATTAATAATATTTACTTTATAGTTAGAGTAAATTACTATTCTCGATTTCTCGATATTTTTCTATAGTACTATTTTTATCGAACTGTTATTCCGATAAAGTTTCCTAAAATAGAAGGTTTCCCAAATTTGAAAGTTTCCTTTATAGAACGTTTTGATAATCCTATTGAATTACGACAATGACTTTTCTTTGGAGTTATGGAATAAAGACAAGTGTACGGGTAGAGTAATACAGTCAGGGTATACGTTTTGCCATCAACTATAAAGCTGGCGTGTCTATGTTGAGACACATTGGTCGTTGAACTGAGCATGGTTTGTGTTCAGGAGTGTGTATATTTTGACCTTAAACTTAGATAGCGCATCGTGTAAGTCGCCGTCGGGTTGAACTGGATTACCGTTAGTGTCCAGGAGGGGTGTACATTACTTAAGCCAGGACCTCGCTGCACGCAGTCCTGTTATAGTTGAGTTGCTTAGTTAGAGACTGAAGTCTAATTTGTTTTGACTGAATTCTCGAACCTAGTTTATTATGATCCTAATGAAAGTCTATTCTGTTACACTGATTGATTTCCATAACACCATTATTATTATTGATTGACATTGATCTGCAGGTTGGCAATTATTTTGAATTATTTTACCGTATCATTTTAAATGTTTTTCCATTTTTCAACTATTTTGATATATTAGTAATTGTGCTTTAATATCATGTAATATGGCTGGGAGAACGTCGTCGTTACTCCCCACTGAATTGTGGCTGTTATGTCTATAACATGGCAGGTATTATATGTTCGGGTTTGTGTGGGCTAGTGAGCGGCATTTAGTCTTGCACCGTTGAGTTTATTTTCTTCTTTTGGATTGAATGTTAAACACTTTTAATTTGAGCATTTTAATTTTTGCCTTTTTTTTGTATAAAGTGGCAGTTGTACTGACCTACCTTTAATTATTAAAGTTTAGTTATCAGTGTGTTAATCCCAACTCAACAGTGATTCCGGCACTGTTTCGCATTAGAAATTATAGGGGATTACAGTTGGTATCATAGCATCGTTGCTCCCGACGCTCACACATGATTTTAGGAAAAATATCAGTAAATGGTTTAAATATTAAATAAGATATTGGTGAGAGATGGGTAGAAATCAAAATAAGGACTTGTTAAGTTTATATGTTCCTGAACTCAATGATTAGCATTGATTATGTGTTTCTTTTGTGGTTGAAGATGAACGACTGAACGAACCAGAATGATATCAATAATGCGATGCTCAACAACCTAAATTCGATAACGCAAACGCTCTAGGAATTGACCAACATGAATGCAAACAACCAGCGACCCTTTAGCTTCTCGCACGTAGCTGAAGGGATGGCCAAGAGCAAGTTAGAATTTTACGACGGCTCTGTAGACCCTGAAGTCATGAATCGTTGGTTCCGGTTGATGGAGAGGCAATTTGGGATCTATTCTGCTCCCGAGAACCAGAAGGTGGGCCTGGCCGTGCTTTACTTGTCTGATGAAACCGATCGATGGTGGACCCTAGTTGGCCCAACTACCTTGCAGACTCCGGGTTTTGGATGAGCTCAATTCAAGACCCTGTTAGAGCGTAGGTTCTATCCCAAGGAGCTAAAGCAACAAAGAATGAGAGAATTCGGCAACCTCGTCCAAGGAACCAGCATGACCGTGGCTAAGTACTCGAAACAATTCCATTTCCTGGCGCATTATGCTGAAGACTTGCTACACACTGAGGACAACCGAGCCTTTTATTTCAGAGGGAGGCTCAGAGCAGATGTTGCGCACAATATTCCCAAAGATTTGGAGACTGTACAAGATATCTACAATGCCGCGCTATTTACCGAGTCCTCACTGAAGGAAGTCAAGAAAATGGAGACCACTGCTGCTGGCTATAAGAGATGATTCCAATCTTCTGGCAACACCTCTTCTTCATCGAAGAAATTCCATTCTTCTGGAGCTCTTAAATATTCCTTTGTTTTCTCTCTTCTTATCTTGTTACATATCAGAATCATATCATATGTTTTACAGGAAAAAAGAACAACTCTAAATCCCGATTTCAAGACAAGAAGAGCACTGCCTGCTTCAAATGCAAGAAGGATTCCACCCGGGCAAGAACTGTGACGGCTCTCCCATCGTTTGTTTCACCTGCGGGGAACCGGGGCATATTTCGATCAGATGTTCGAAGAAGGCTGCAACCAGTGATGTTGTCACCACACCTGCTCGAAAGGGGCGCATATTCTTGATGAGCCGAGCCGACGTTGAGGCTAACCCTGACGTAGTAATGGGTATGTTTTCGATCTCTGGTGTTAGTGCCTTTATATTATTCGATACTGGTGCCTCCATATCCGCTATCTCCTCCAGCTTTGCTTCGAAATTATCTCTTATTCCTTCCCAAGCTGGGCCTATTTCTATCACTCTTCCTTCTGGTGAAATCGTTGCTTGTTCTAAAGCATATCAAGATGTTCCTATTCTTTTTACCGGTATTGTCCTTCCTTCGACTCTTCTCGAGTTTCCTCTGGCAGAGTTCGATGTTATTTTGGGCATGGATTGGTTATCCCTCTATGATGCAAGATTTCAGTGCCGAGACCAGAAGATTTTTCTGAAGACTCCTAGTGGTTCTCGTATTACTTACCGTGGTGGTCGACGCCAGAAGGGTATCAAAATCATTTCTGCTATGAAGCTATTTGTTTGCAGAGAAAAGGTTGCCAAGCATTTTTATGTACAGTGACTGTAACTGCAGAATTACCCAAACTTGAGGAAGTACACATAGTCAGTGAATATGTAGATGTATTTCATGAGGAATTACCTGGTATTCCCTCTGAGCGAGATGTAGAATTCACCATCGAGCTCGTACAAGGTTCTGGCCCTATTGCCAAGGCTCCTTATAGAATGGCTCCAGCTGAGTTGCAAGAATTGCATAAACAGTTGGATGATATGATCGAGAAGGACTTCATTCGTCCTAGTTCATCTCCTTGGGGCGCTTCTGTACTGTTTGTAAAGAAGAAAGACGGTACTATGCGCCTATGTATTGACTATCATGACCTTAACAAGGTTACGATCAAGAACAAATATCCCTTGCCCAGAATCGATGATCTCTTCGATCAACTTAAGGGCGCTTCTGTGTTTTCCAAGATCGATCTCAGATCGGGTTATCATCAAATCCCTGTCCGTGAATCAGATATTCTTAAGACGGCATTCAATTCGAGGTATGGACACTACGAGTTCAAAGTTATGCCTTTTGGACTGACCAATGCTCCTGCAGTATTCATGGATCAGATGAACCGAACATTCCGGGAGTTTCTAGACCAGTGTGTTGTTGTCTTTATTTACGACATCCTAATCTATTCCAAATCTGAGGCTGAGCATGCCGAGCATCTTAAGATCATTCTTGGCATCCTACGAGATCAAAAGTGGTATGCTAAGTTCTCTAAGTGTGAATTCTGGCTCTCTGAAGTGGCTTTCCTGGGTCATGTCATTGCTAAGGACGGTATTAAAGTGGACCCGGCTATGATTTCCGCTATCGAGAACTGGACAAGTTCGAAAGATGTTGGTGAGATTCGAAGTTTCTTAGGTCTTGCTGGATATTACCGAAGATTCGTTCGAGATTTCTCTAAGGTGTCCCGTCCTATGACTCTGTTGCTTAAGAAAGAGTCTAAGTTCCTATGGAACCAGGCCTGTGAAGATGCCTTCTCTGAGCTTAAGAGACGACTTACTACTGCTCCAGTTTTGACCCTACCTGAGGAAGGCGTTAACTTTGAAGTTTATTGTGACGCTTCTAAGCATGGTTTAGGTTGTGGTCTTATGCAAGGTGGTAAGGTAGTCGCTTATGCCTCTAGACAGTTAAAAGTTCATGAGATGAATTACCCTACCCACGATCTTGAGTTAGCTGCTGTAGTTCATGCTCTAAAGATCTGGCGACATTATCTCTATGGAGTAAGGTGCAAGGTGTACACTGACCACAAAAGCCTACGGTATCTCTTTACGCAGAAAGACCTTAATGCGAGACAGAGATGGTGGGTAGAGTTGGTGAATGATTACGACCTTGAATTGGTGTACTGCGAGGGTAAAGCCAATGTGGTTGCAGATGCTCTTAGCATAAAGATCCTACATTATTTAAGTCCATGTTCTGACATTTCTGAAGTTCTGTCCCGAGAGTTCGCAAATATGACAATTGATGTGATTATCGAAGGTTATGATGGGCGGATCAATGCCTTAGTTGCTGAACCAGCTCTTTTTCAGGAGATTCGTGAGAAGCAGTTGGGAGATCCTCTCGTTGCCGGTTGATAACTCGCTATTTATTCATATTTTCACCCCGTTTTTATGTGTCGTTAACCTCGTTTATAATAATATTTAAATTATATGGTACAATTTTGTGAGATTCGATTTTTAAGGGCATGTGTATTATTTATCGTGCTAAATAGATTGATTTCGATGTTAATTATATTTATTAGGTACTGGATTGATAAGTCAGGATTGAATGACCCGACTAACACGTTGGATTTGACCCAAAAAGGAAACGGCGTAACAAAAGGAAAGAAAGAAAAGCCAATATATTCCAAGATTTCAGGAAAGGGTCTATGACATTCAGAAATAAAGTAAAGAAGAAAGGGTATCAGAGAATCTATATTATGGCAATTGACGAAGCACCAAGGATGGAAACACAATATCTCCATGTCGTCTGTCAATCTATCGGTTTCCATATTTCTACCTAGAAATCGTACTCCAAATCTTTCCAAAAATTCGACCCAAGGAAACTATAAATACCCGATTTCCCGTCATGAATAAACCAAGCAAGCAAACACAAAAATACCCAAGGTTATTAGTAATTGAAATTGACGGTTTTCGGGAGCTCGGAGAAGTCCGTTTGGTGAAGCGGCTTCAACTCGAGGAAAGACGGAAGCACTACTTGTGGAGGTGTCGAAACCGAATCAAGGAGAAGTCTTTTGGGCCTAGACATTAAGTTCTCTACTCCTTAATACTTGTTAATTTCAGTTATTAATTTTGTCTTGGATCTTATATGACTTTAATCGTTCAGTTATGAAATCAATTAGTTTTACCAATATTATTTTGTTAGTATTCAATTTTATACTCGTTCTTATTGTTCAATAGCTAGTTGTATTATTTGGCGCGGCGTTAAATTATACAACCGAGTAGCAACTATATTAATTTAGGACTGCGAATTGTCACTAGATTAATCTAGGAGTATAATTTGATCTAGTTAATTTTAATTGACTAGGATTAATGATGTCTTTCTTGTCCTTAATGCGACTAGTTAACTTACGGAGCGTCAAAACTTACGTAATAATTAATTAGTTAGAATTGGTGGTCGAGCGGCTCGACACCGATTATAAGTAAGGAAGGATAGGGAGATTTAGCGGCTAAATTCTCTACAATTAATCTAGTAATAAAATAATATGGGTACGACGAGTCGATTTAGTAACTGAATGGGGGACCAAGTATAAGAAATATATGAGCCGAATTATTATGCTTGTTTCACTTGTATATATTAGGATATTAGTATAGTTTATTACGGAGTAATTCGTTAGTTTAGATTATTCGAGACAATTAATTAAACCCCCCCATTCCGTATATATTCTTGTTAATATGTTATTCATAATCGTAAATATGTAGTGGACTAGTTAATGAATAAACCGTCTCTCCGTGGGATCGACCCTTACTTATACTATACTACGTAATTTTTAATATCGTTAGTGTGATAAGAGTAAGGTTATAAATTATTAATTTGAGTGCGGTAACGACAGGTATCACCGGTATCCATGAGAAGATGAAACAGGGTAAAGCTCTCGATTTCTCTGTGGATTCTAGTGGAGCTCTGAAGTTTAGGGACCGTTGGGTCGTTCCAGATGAGGTGGAAGTCAGGAAGCAGATTTTGACCGAAGCTCATAAGGCGAGATATTCTGTACATTCCGGAGGGAGAAACTTGCAGAAGTCTATATTACCGAGGTGGTCCGTCATCATGGTGTTCCACTCGAGATCGTGTCCGACCGAGATCCGAGGTTCTGTTCTAAGTTCTGGAAGGTGTTACAACGTGCCTTGGGAAGCCAATTGTTAATGAGTACCACTTTCCATGCCGCTACCGATGGTCAATCCGAGAGGACGATTCAGAACTTAGAAGACATGTTACGGGCTTGTGCGTTGGATTCTCAGGATAATTGGATCCGACATCTTCCATTGGTGGAATTCTTCTACAACAACAGTTATCATGCTTCCATCAAGATGATCGCCCCGTTTGAAGCACTGTATGGTCGTAAGTGTCGTAGCCCATTGTGTTGGGACGTACCTGGTGAGGTGAAGACTTTGGGTCCTTATCTGTTGGCCAAGACCGTTGACGCTGTGGAAATAATTCGTTCCAGGATGAAAGCCGCTCAGGATCGTCAGAAATCCTATGTTGATGTCCACCGCCGACCTCTGGAGTTTGCAGTTGGTGATATGATATTTCTCAAGGTATCGCCAATGAAAGGGGTGAAACGATTCGGGATCAAAGGCAAACTTAGTCCTAAGTTCATTGGACCGTACCCTGTGATCGAGAAGGTAGGTGAAGTGGCTTACAAGCTAGAGTTGCCTGCTTCGATGGGCAAAGTTCATGACGTCTTTCACGTATCTCAGCTGAGGAAGTATGTTAGTGACCCCGAGCATGTTCTAGAACCAGAAATTGTTGATGTAGAACCTGACCTGACATACGAGGAGAGACCCGTGAAGATTACTGATCAACGGGAGAAGCGCTTGAGGAATAAAGTTGTACCCTTGGTGAATGTTTTATGGCGCTGTAACAAGTTCGAAGAAGAAACTTGGGAAACCGAAGCGGCGATGCGAGATAAGCATCCTCATCTCTTCGAGTAAGGTAATCTCGATTTCTTTGTTTCTGTCTTTTCCAATTTCGAGGACGAAACTTCTTTTTAGTTGGGAGGGTTGTAACACCCGTAAAAATTTACAACCTTGCTATCTGTCCCGTTGCTATTAAATCGACTCTATTCGAGTCTCGTTATTTTATCTAGCTTGGATTCGACCTTCGTAAAAAGGTTTTAATAATTTTATTTTCGTTCAAAAACTCATTTTTAATTACCTCGTTCGCAAAATTAATTATCTCGAGAAATTGCTATTTAATCTTTTTCTACGCGATTTCGTATATAATTATTTTTGAAATGTGATTTTAATACTTCTTTCTCGTAAACACGTTCTTTTACGATTTCCGTCTTCTTATTTTTTTTAAAGTGATCCATCTACGATTTTAAGCGCGAATCGGGCTCAGATTGTAGCAGACCCAACCGTTTCCCTCATCGGACCGAGATATTTTCGTTTCAGTTGAGAGAGTAAAAAACCGACTCCAAGTTTCTCTCCTAGTCCTATGCACGTTCTCCCTTTCCCCTCTTTTTGCAGTTATTGTTTCCCCCAACTGCTCTTAAACCCCAACTCAGTATCTCACTTCTCATCTTTTCAAAAAAAAGGGGGCAATTGAACGTATAATCTCTACAAAAAAAGGGCAATTGAACGTACAACACAGTAAACTGTTCTTCAACATTTTTCTCAATTCCGATCATTCTCTTCATTCCGTGTTCATCTTAATTCAAGGGTAATCATCGAATTCTTAATTCCTTCTTCCTACTTCTCGATTTATGATGCTAATAAGGGTCTTGTACCTTGTTTATAATTTTTTTATAGGTTTTCGAGACAACTCCGAGGAGGACGAGTACATTATTGACTCAGATCTCGATTAAGGTAACATCGACGATCTCGATATTGCTTGATATTTTTGTCGTAGTTACATGTTTAGAATTTAAATTTTTGTTTGGCTATTATAGTATGTCAATTTTTCTTATAAAATTTTTATAATCGTTAATTTTCAATTATTTCGTTGTTGCGTTCGTTTTTACGAGATTAATGAATAAATCGTTATATTAGTTATTAAATCATATTATTTGGCCGATACACTAATATAATTATAAAGTTCCTGTAAAAAAATAAATTTTACATATTTTGAATTTTTAGAGTGGTTTAATGAATTTTTAACAGATTTCGTACAAAATCGATTTAAAACCGATTTAATGTTCATATGCCTAAATTACGTATTTAAATCTGAAATTTTTTGTGTAAGTTCACTCTGAAAAAAATTAATTTTTTGGAATTTTTCACAGTTTTTCGAATTTTATAAGTGGGTGAAAAAAATTAATAGTCCTAAAACACCGTTTATCGTTAAAACCGAATATCCCTTTTAATTTCTGATTTTTTATTTTTAATTCTCGATTCGAAATAAAGTTTTTGATATTTTCTAACAAAATACTTATTTTCGTGACATTTGATATTTAATAAAAATAAAAGGAGCGATAAATCGTTATTTTACCTTTTAAAACGAAACCGATGATTAAAAGACGGTTTTTCCTAATATTTTTTAATTCTAGAATTTTCATTTTTTTAAATTGAAAACTTTCTGTAAAATTTTGATTTCCTTGATAAGTTACGATTTTTGGACATCCGCGCACAAATCATTTTGTATTTAGCTTTTATTTTTAATCGTTAACGTTTAATTAACACGTTTTCCGTAAAAGCCTTTAAAAACCGGGTTTCCAGATTTTGAAAAAAAAATTATATTTTGGACAGATTATCTAAATATTAGTTTTAATCATTTAGCGTAATTTTTACACTATTTTTCGAAGCTTTTAAAAGATAGAATCAATTTTTAAGCGAAATTGTGAATTATCGTTAAAATGCGATTTTACAGCAATTTATTTAATTTTCCAGCAACTTCGAACCTTCTGAAAATTTAACCATTTCATCTTAAATCACCCCTTATTTATTCAAAAATGATTTAAATGTTTAATAAGATAAAGAATGTTAAGTAAATTACTTTTATAAAGATATGATTGTCGTAAAACGTTATTTTATGCTCGTTCCATCGAAACTAATAATAATTAGAGAATTTTAGTTTTATATATTTTCGAAACACCCTAATTCATAATAATAATAATAATAATAATAATAATAATAATCTGTTTGTGAAATGTTTCGATAATTCTTATAAATAATTTATACTCGATTTAGAACTTAATAATTGTTAAGGCCGAAAGTGTAGTTTGCGAAATTAATAATATTTACTTTATAGTTAGAGTAAATTATTATTCTCGATATTTTTCTATAGCACTATTTTTATCGTATTGTTATTCCTAGAAAATTTCCTAAAATAGAAAGTTTCCCAAATTAGAAAGTTTCCTTTTTAGAACGTTTTGATAATCCTATCGAATTACGACAACGACTTTGCTTTGGAGTTATGGAATAAGGACAAGTGTACGGGTAGAGTAATACAGTCTAGGGTATACGTTTTGCCATCAACTATAAAGCTGGTGTGTCTATGTTGAGACACATTGGTCGTTGAACTGAGCATGGTTTGTGTTCAGAAGTGTGTATATTTTGACCTTAAACTTAGATAGCGCATCGTGTAAGTCGCCGTCGAGTTGAACTGGTCGGATTACGATTGGTGTCCAGGAGGGGTGTACATTACTTAAGCCAGGACCTCGCTGCACGCAGTCCTGTTATAGTTTAGTTGCCTAGTTAGAGCTGAAGTCTAATTTGTTTAGACTGAATTCTCGAACCTAGTTTAGTATGATTCTAGTGAAAGTCTATTCCGTTACATTGATTGATTTTCATAACGCCGTTATTATTATTGATTGACATTGATCTGCAGGTTGGCAATTTTTTTAAATTATTTTACCGTATCATTTTAAATGTTTTTCCATTTTTCAACTATTTTGATATATTAGTAATTGTGCTTTAATATCATGTAATATGGCTGGGAGAACGTCGTCGTTACTCCCCACTGAATTGTGGCTGTTATGTCTATAACATGGCTGATATTATATGTTCGGGTTTGTGTGGGCTAGCGAGCGGCATTTAGTCTTGCGCCGTTGAGTTTATTTTCTTCTTTTGGATTGAATGTTAAACACTTTTAATTTGAGGATTTTAATTTTTGCCCTTTTTGTATAAAGTGGCAGTTGTACTGACCTACCTTTAATTATTAAAGTTTAGTTATCAGTGTGTTAATCCCAACTCAACAGTGATTCCGCCACTGTTTCGCATTAGAAATTATAGGGGATTATAGGGAGTCTCCTCATAAGTCATAGTCTCATCAAGCTCAATAGTTTCCGGGTCTAACACATGCGATGGGTCACTAATGTATTTCCTTAGTTGGGAAACATGGAACACATTATGTACTCGTTCTAGATCAGCTGGTAAATTAAGTTGGTAAGCCACCTCACCAATACGCTCCTAGATCCTATACGGTCCAATAAACTTATGGCTCAATTTGCCCTTCTTACCAAACCGCATCACTCCCTTAGTAGGAGAAACACGTAAAGAACTTTGTCACCAACCTCAAATTCTATGTGTCTACGAGTCTTATCTGCATAACTCTTCTGACGGTCTTGAGCCGCTTTCATCCTATCCTGTATACTCCTAATATTCTCAACCATTTCGGTTATCATCTCAGACCCTAGAATCACATGCTCACTAATATCACCCCAACACACCGGACTTCTACACTTACGTCCATATAAAGCCTCAAATGGTGTCATCTGAATTGTAGTCTGGTAACTGCTATTATAAGAGAACTCAATAAGATCTAATTATCCTCCCAACCTCCTTGAAATTGTAGGGCACAAGCTCGCAACATATCCTCAAGTATTTGGTTTGTTCTTTCAGTCTGACCATCGGTAGCTGGATGAAATGCTGTGCTTGTCTTAAGTTTGGTCCCCAACACTGTCTGAAGTTTCTCCCAAAATATTGAAATAAATCTGGCATCCCTATCTGATACAATATCTTTTGGAACTCCATGAAGTCTTACCACATGATGTATATAAGCATAAGCAAGCTTCTTCTTCTTCCAGGTATCTTTCATTGGAATAAAATGTGCACTCTTAGTCAGTCTACTAATTATGACCCAAATCATATTATTACCTTTCTATGATCTTGGCAAACCAGCTACAAAATCCATGGAGATTGAACTCCACTTCCACTCGGGAACTTCTAAAGGCTGTAGCTTCCCTTGCGGTCTCCTATGTTCACTCTTAACCTTCTGACATATCAAACATCGAGCCAAGAAACCTGCAATACGTTTCTTCATGCCAGACCACCAAAGATGCTAATTTCAAGTCCGCATACATTTTATCACCCTCGGGTGAACATAATACAGTGTTGCATGTGCCTCAGTCATTATTCTTTATTTTATTTCTCAGTGGTTAGGCACACAAACTCTATCATGAACCTTAATAAATCCACTCTTGTCGCGCCTGAACAAGGTAGGCTCATTCACTAATTTATCCTCCAAATACTTATCACCAACCTGCAATTCTCTAATCTCACCTATCAAATCGATCTTAACAGATAACACATTAGAAGGGGTTCCTGGCTTTGCCATTTGGATTGCAAAGTTCCTAAATTCTTCCCTCAGCTTATCACGGCTCATCACTAACTGTATTGTATGGAGTGATTTTCTACTTAAAGCATCGGCTACTACATTGGCTTTTCCTTCATGATACTGAATCTCGATCTCGTAATCCTTAATCAATTCCAACCACCTCCTCTGTCTCATATTAAGCTCCTTTTGAGTGAATATATATTTTAAAATTTTGTGATCAGAGAAAACCTTAAAGGGTACACCAAACAAATAATGTCTCCAAATCTTAAAGGCAAAGACTACGGCTGCTAATTCTAAATCATGAGTGGGATAATTTTCTTCATAAGGTTTCAACTGCCTAGAACCATAGGCAATCACTCTCCTATTTTGCATAAGAACACAACCTAACCCATTCTTAGATGCATCGGTATAAACTTCATAAGCTTCATTTTCATCCAGTAAGGCCAGCATTGGAGCAGTAGTCAATTTCTCCTTTAAAATTTCAAATGACTCCTCACATCCCTCATCCCAATGGAATTTAGTAGATTTCCTCATCAGTGTAGTCATTGGTCTATCTATTTTAGAAAAAATTAACAAATCTTCTATAGTAACCAGCTAAACCCAAAAAGCTAGGAATTTCAGTCACAGATTTAGGTCTAGGCCACTCCTTAACAGCTTTAACCTTAGCAGGATCTACTGGCACTAAATCCTTAGATATAATATGCCCCAGAAAAGCTACTTGATCCAACCAAAATTCACATTTTGAAAATTTAGCATACAACTGTTTTTCTCTCAAGATACCTAAGACAATCCTTAAATGTTCCTCATGTTCTTCCTCATTTTTCGAATAAATCAGTATATCATCAATGATCACCACAACAAATTTATCTAGGTAAGTCCTAAAAGTTCGATTGATCAAATCCATAAAAACAGCAGGTGCATTAGTCAACCCAAAAGGCATCACAGTAAGTTCATAATGGCCATATCTAGTAGAAAATGCAGTCTTAGGTACATCCTCAGGTGTTATCTTCAATTGATGGTACCCAGATCGCAAGTCAATTTTAGAGAAAATAGAAGCTCCCTTCAACTGGTCAAATAAGTCATCAATCTTAGGTAAGGGATACCTATTCTTAATAGTAACTTGATTCAATTCTCGATAATCAATACACAACCTTAAAGTTCCATCCTTCTTTTTCACAAATAAGATAGGGGCACCCCAAGGCGTCACACTAGGCCTAATATACCCTTTCTCCATCAATTCATCTAGTTGTTTCTTAAGTTCTTGCATTTCTAAGGGTGCCATTAGGTATGATGATTTAGCAATTGGACTCGTCCCTGGCTTGCACTAGGTCGATTTTGAACTCAACATCTCTAGCAGAAGGCATTCCCGGTATCTCCTCCGAAAACACATCAACAAACTCACTCACTACTGGTACTTCACTCAAGTCGGGGTATTCAACACTCAATCTCTTATATGACACAAAATTAGCTCAGCTCTCCTAGATAAATACCTTTTCACTTTCATAGCAGAAGTAAGTTTCACTCTAGGACCCCTTAATTACATGACCCCTATAAGATACTCTCACATTTTTAGGCCCTTTTAAGGAAACTTTACTCTGCGCACAATCAATATTAGCCCGATGAGCACCAAGCCAATCCATCCCCAAAATAACATCAAAGTAAGGTAAAAATTCTATCAAGTTTGCCTTAAAATCATGATCACCAATAAAAACAGACACATCCCTATAAACCCTCTTACAGTTCACTAAGTCCCCAGATGGCATGGCAAAATCATAATCCACAATTTCACTAGGTTCAACATTCATTTTGTTCACAAACTTAGTTGAAATAAAAGAGTGAGATGCACCAGAATCAAATAGAACATGAGCTGAAATAGAATTCACTAGAAAATTACCCGAAACGATGTCTGTGTTTTCGGCTTCCTCCCTATTTATGACATAGAGCTTCCCAGTAGGCTTTTTGCTATTCTGTGCAGCATTTACTTGGCCCGCGGGTTTACTAGTTGCGGTAGTGTTGGTCTGAGTCGGAACTGGATTCCTAAAATTGTTGTTAGATGCAGATCTACCAAAATTCTGTGTCTTCCCCTGACCCTGAAATTGGTTACTCTGATTCGCACTAGCACTAGCTGATTGTGCAGCACGGAGTTTCCCTGCCTTCTTGTTCCTACACTCGATGTCCTAACTTCCCACACCTGTAGCATGTCACCTTATTCCCCTGACAATCAACGCCGAGGTGATCTCTCTTGCATAACTTACAGTAGTAATGCATGGTAAAGTCATTAGTTGTCCCCTGGTTTTTACCTCTCCAGCTGTTACCTTCTTCCTTCCCATTCTTCCAAAAGATCGGGACTTATGTTGAGTTTATTATTAGTATTTAAATTCCCTCTCTTCGTTGGGGTGTCGAATTGACTCCCTTGAAACTCTCTCATCTTCGTCCCACTACTCACCATTTTGGCCCCATCTTCTGTTTACTTCTCTCAATGTTAACGACCCTAGCATAGACATCTCTTAATGAAGTAAATGTCTCTCCAGCAAACCTACCCTTAATCTTCCAATGTAACTCATCCTCAAACCTAGATGTTTTAATTTCCTCAGTTGGCACTAGCTCCTTAGCAAAACGGCTAAGCTCGATAAATTTATTATAAAAGTCTTTCACACTCATCTCATCAGTTTTCTTTAGGTCTCCAAATTCAGCCAATTTTTTATGCTTCACATGTTCTGGGAAAATTTTTGCTTCTAATATCTCCTTAAGAGTATCTCATCAGTCTTTATCATATAATGTGTGTGTGCCATTTGGATTTCTTATCCTAATTGGTTTCATAAAGTTCTCTTTAACAGTCTGCCACCAAATGTCCGCCTCTTCTTTCAGATAGAAGACAGTGATCCTAGCCTGAAATTCATGTGGACACCCTACAGCCAGAAATTTTTTCTCCATCTCCCTAACCCAATTATCGAGCTCATTAGGATCCCCTTTCCCAGTAAATGTTGGCGGTTTCTTCTTCTGTACCGCTTCAAACATTCCAGCAACAGTTGGTATAGGATCATTCTCATTCTCGACCATATCATTTATATTATGGGTAACAATAGTTATTTGTTGCACAGCTTGGACAAGAGCTGCATTTTGAGCTATCAATTGTGCCATCATAGTGGCCATATCACTGTTTTCATTTTCTCTTCGTGGAGGCATTGTTACTATAGATATAAACAAAGAAGGTTTAATCACAAATATTAATGTAAATAGCATTCATCTCTATCAAAGTTCAATTAGGTAAGGACAGTGACAGTACTAAACCATGACAAATATAAACAATAACAATACTAACTTGATGAATTGAAAGTGG
This sequence comes from Agrostemma githago, assembly GCA_958450325.1. Lineage (NCBI taxonomy): Eukaryota > Viridiplantae > Streptophyta > Magnoliopsida > Caryophyllales > Caryophyllaceae > Agrostemma > Agrostemma githago. Next base: position 51,409,254 of record OY288258.1, on the reverse strand, counting down.
TACGGTACTATCCTGAAAATAGTAGTTTATCTCGTAGCTCACCAACTCCAATCTTCGTCCTCGAAGCTGGGTCATGAATAGTATACACCTTATTAGCAAATTGAAGAACAACGTGATTCATAAATATTAATTGAGGCAGAGAAATCAAACTGCAATTCGAACTTGGCACGAATAGCACATGAGCAAAGAGTAAGATGCGGATTAAGATACACAGTTCCTTCGACAGTAGCAATTTTATTTTGTCCGTCCGGGAGGCCAATATTTCGAGGTTCAATTTTCCTCGTATTGTTGAGACAATGTAAATTGTCCGTCACATGATGAGAAGCACTTATCAATTAACCAAGTACAAGACATACTAGAGAGACGATCATTAGAGGCACCATTTTTAGTGATTACGCCATTGACCCTTGCTGGAGTATTCGAAGTCGGTCGCAAACCCGAGGACCCACCTGACCTTGATGCTCAAAGTTCCTCAAGTGTTCTAGACTTATTTCCCCACCAATCCGAGAATTTCTGAGACTTAATAAAGCATGTACTTTTTTCAGCTTGTTCACGCTCTTGTGTTTCGCGTCTGTGTACATGACATAGGTCCACCTCGGCGCGGCCACGCGCGGGTTTGGGTAGGCGAATGAATCTCTATATGAGAATGGATCGAATTGAAATTTAGGTCTATGTGGAGTCGCCACCGAATTTTGTGGTTATTCGGAACCATTCGAGCCCACTCTATGTCGTAGTGGGCCGTATACAAAATACGGCCCATTTCCGATGTCAGAGTTTATTGGGCTCATCCCTTTGCATTGCGATACCGATACCGACATTATCGGATATCGTGTATGTAATGACTCTCGTGCGCCAACGGTTTCGGACATCCGGAAACCGAGGTTCTGAGTAAGGGGTGAGGGTACGTGTTGGGAAGCCAACAAAGGACACCCAACCCGCCCGCACATTAGCGGCCTCTACTAAGAATTTGAATGACTTTCCAATACGCACGTTAGTAAAACGGGAAAATGATATGCAAAGATTATTTTCCCTAAACATGTGAATGGAATTGAAAAGGGTTTCTAAGTCAATTTAATGCAATTAATTCTACGTCAAAGTGAAATTTTAGCATGTGAGTTCGTTTTAGTAAAATAAGATAAACGACAAAAATTGACAAAGGAAACAAACAAACTGTTAGTAACGATATAACGAATAATAACGGTTTGTGCAAATATTAAATTGAATTGAATGATGTACAAGATGATGCATGGTTTTGAAAAGATAGTAAATACACATGATTGATTAAACACGTGTTGACCTAAGTCGAAAAAATAGTATCGAATTTAGAAAATAGAAGAATGTACGACTCATTGTTTTAGTCGTGATGAGGCCACTCGATCGAGTGGTCAATGGGCTCGATCGGGTGGGTTTTAAAAAAAAGATTCTGCTTTGCGTTTTGGACCGTACTCGGCCGAGTTATTGACCAACTCGGTCGAGTACATAGCCACTCGACCGAGTTACTGTGAGACTCGATCGAGTGGAGGTCGTAATTGACATTCTGACTCGATTTTGTGGTGTCACTCGATCGAGTGACCAAGGCACTCGGTCGAGTGGCACCTGTACGAAACGAGTTTGCTCGCAATTTTATTATTGCTTTTGGATTTTTGGTAATTCGACGATTCTACCGAATCGGACATAAATATTGCACAATTTATGTTCGACTTGGTTTTTTTATAAATCGCGAATTTTGTTGAACCGAATATAAATATTGTTGAATTTATACCCGATTCTAATTTTGAATACTCGTTGTATCCCATATTCGATTATTTAAATCGATATGGGATATTAGAGTGAAATAAAAAAAAATAGATTAATTTTAGTCGTCTTAAATTAATTATCGTGATATGAACAAATCACGTTAATTAATTTATGTGACTTGATCGTTAGATTCGATATCCAATTATGGAATTGGTATCGAATCTAAAATCGACGCTTTACTTGAATAAAAAAGGACTTGATTCCCTCGACTTTTCCGACATCGAAATAAATCCCTAGGGATTGTGATGTCGGATCCGTGTCAACGGGTTTCGATCCTTATTAAAATTGATTTTAAAAAAATTGATGAATGCAAGATCGATGATGACGACTACAAAAATAAAAAACGAATTATTGTTTAAGTTAACTTATTTCAATAATCAAACGATCGGGGTGATGGGATAAGCGACCGACGACGCGTGTGCAGTACACTTGTATATGCGGTTTTCCTTATCCCACCATCACTCACATTCGACACAAATCAATAAGTATTTTAATGTTTTTTCTATTAATAATATTATCGATATTAGGATGCAATGGACAAAATAAAAAAGAAGAAAGACAAAAAAAAAGACGAAGAAAAGGAAGACGGACGACGAAGAGAGAAGGAAGAGAGAACGGGGTTTTGACACCCTCAACCTACATGTTGCTTGTCTCGGATCGAACTCGTAACCGTGGCTTTAACACAAGAGTCTTCGAGGTGAATGAAGGTTAAGTTATGGTGGCTCGGGTTTTGATTCCTAAATCTAGGTTTAGGGTTTGCTAATGTGATGCTAGGGTTTGATTAGGGTTGCCGAGTTGTTGTGTGTGTGTGGGTGCTTATGGTTCTTGAGGTTGCAAAAAGATTGGTTGCATGTGTGTTGCATGGGGGGTATATATAGGAAAGCTAGGGCACCCGGTTTAGGGTTACTCGACCGAGTAGGAGGTCAACTCGGTCGAGTGGCCCGTTAAGCCTGCAGCCGGGCTCGAAACAGGCCCACTCGATCGAGTGGCCCAACTGGATCGCGTGAGTCCGTCTTTTGGACCTTGACTTTGGATGTTTGATGGATTTTGTGTTTGACTTGGACTTTTGATGATGTGAGGGGTTGTTTTGTGTGTCTCGGAAATGACCTTGACCGGGGTTGACCCAATCGCAAAAAGTCGGTTTTTACTTCCGGTGTCGGTTTCGGCCCAAATTAGTCTTGTTTGACTCGGAATGATCCACTGGGCCAGGATTTGAGGTTGATTTTGTGAGGTTTGTACTCCGTAAGTGCGTCAGCCAGCAACTAATGGATTTGAGCCCGTATCCGAGCGCATAGAAGCATGTTAGCGTCCGATCATCATCGGGTATTTTTTTGGAAACTGCCATAGACACATGGCAGTCAAAATGCGGGTGTCTACAGCGCCAATCAGGTTTCGGTCCAGATTTAGCAACGTCGGACCGGACAGCATATGCTGTGATATCGGGTGTCTCTTCTTGAGCTGGGATGGAAACCCGAAGGCGCTCTTCTTGCAATATAACGTGATATGCTCGAGTGAGGGACAAGAGTGGTTCGAGGGTGAGTTGGTGAGCCCTAACCGTGTTATATAGGCTAGAGTCAAGTCCCATAAGAGACGAGCTTCCTCGAAGTAAATAATACTTCCTTTATGAGAATCATGAATAGTTCCCATAATACATTGCACAATTGTGCAATTTACGACTTCCAATTGATTGAGAAGAAATTTATCGCCAGATTTCTTGATACTACTATCACAGAAACTGAATTTTTGTCTTGACTTGAGAGACATTTGCATAGAACGACTTATTCTTCATAATTATCGCCTTAAGTTTAATGTGAGATCTGGGTCCATCTTGAGTTCCTAAGTAATGGGGGGACGTGTTGCTAATTTTGTCGGACTCAGATTGCGACGAATCTGACTTGTCAGCCTCACCCCCGCCATTATGTGAAAGTGGTGGTGTGTTTTTGGTTTTTTTTCAGAGGGAAAGAAGATTGGAGATTGGCTCCGATACCATGATAAGAAACGTATATGATTGAATTGGAAAAGCGTAAATATTCTCATTCATCGGAATAGCTTATATACCTTAGAAACAACTATAGTTTCCTAAACTTATACGGAGTAGTTTCCTAATCTAACACAACTTATAGGAGATTAGGAAATATGATAATTATTCTAGTAGTACTACACACTAAACAAAACTATAAATTTCCGTTTTAAAACTCGCTAAACCAAAAAAAATATGCGTAAATGCATAATACTATCTATTAAAAAATTGGAAAACAATATTCCAACTGAAATACAGAGTATAATTAGAAGTACTATAATATCTAATTTGATTTAATATTACGAGTATTCTTTTTATGACTTAAAAAGCGATAATCAATCAATCAATATAAATAATTAAAAGAGACTGTTTTTGAGCGTCGTGAGAAAATCCAAAATTTTTCAAACACTAAGAACCCCCTATACACTAAAAGAATAACTCGCACTACACTACTCTAAATGAGGAAAGAAAAAATCATTACAAAAATTAAATAAATTTCAATCTATTAATTGTCATTAATACAAAAAAATCACAATTTTTTTATGAAATCAATTTTGAAACTTAATATGATGTCATTAACTCTGTGACAAAAAAACATATTTCTCTTAAATGTAAATTTATTTTTGAGATGAGTTTTTTTACTTTAATTTCTATAAAAGTATACGAGTACTAAATACGGAATATACTAATAAACTCTCTGTGATTTATTTTTTCACAAATTAAACCAGAGTTCATATGACATGTGGGATGACTCATTATATATAAAAAAATATAAAAATCCTTCATTTAGTATTGAAAAATTAGAGCTTTTTTATACAAAAAAAATCTTTTCATCATAACAAGTAAAAAAAATCATCAGTACACATTCTTTACAAAATAGTACTCCGTAATTGTAAAGAGAAATGAATATGTATCTCTAAATGCAAGATGACATATACGGAGCATAAAAAAATACTCCGTATATTTAATATTTTCATTAATACACACATTTAATGACATTTCAAAACATTATCCAATTATCTTGATTTGTTTTGCAATGTCAAAAATATTTTTATATACATCTACACGGCTACATGTACCATTGTTAGATTTATACAAATAAAAGAATTAAAAATTTTAAATGGAATATGCTATAAAATAAATTTATTATAAATACCGAGCATCATGGCACGGGGTCTATACTAGCTTAAATATTATCCATATTAAAAGTGGATATGATAAATAATTCTCCCATTTATTTTAGTATTAGATAAAAAATAGTACTCATGTAAATTCTATTATTAGAGAAAAATAATCCTAACACACCTAAGACTCAAAAGAATTATCCTTATATAAACCGTCAATTATCACCTCAGAAGACAACAAACATTGACACCGCGTAGAACGCGTATTCAATTCGATTTCATAAATTTCTAATATTAATATGTATTACTCCGTATTATTTTTTCACCCTCTAAAAAATATTAGACACTCTAAAAATATAAAATTAAAATTTTGAATTTTTTAAATAATTATTAATAAAATAAAATTATAAGCCTAAGATGGTAGATATATTTTATTAAGATAAAATTATCCTAATATTATTAGATTTACATTTTTGATGAAATATGATGGGAGAAATTACAATTTATGTAAAACCATTACATTTCGTTTAACAAACAAATTATTGTTCCTATGAGTTTTAGTACGGAGTATGTAATAAGTTAGATGAGAGAATGAATATAACAGTTTATTGATTTGTTTCAACTTGTTTATTTACACACCTTCATAATACTATATATATAAGCCAATATAATCTAAATATTTACGGGAGGCAATAATTCTAATAGCTATAACAATTAAATATGGAGGCAATCAAAGATTGCCTAATTTGATGGAAATTGAAGCCAACAGCTCTTTGACTAAATAAGATACAATTAATTAAGGCTAGAAGTTGTAATACCTCCCTAAAGTTGGAGCGTGGAGAGTCGAGACGCCCAACTTGGATAGAAGATCCTTAAACGAGGCATGTCCGAGAGCTTTAGTGAAGACATCTGCGAGTTGAGTGCGAGTATGGATGTATCTTGGAAGAATGGTGCCTTTTTTTATTTTGTCACGGACGAAGTGGCAATCAACCTCGATATGTTTTGTGCGTTCATGAAAGACCGGATTTTTGGCGATGTGTAGCGCGGACTGATTGTTGCATAATAGTTGAATAGGTTGGGAGTGAGGAATGCCGAGGAAAATAAGCAATCCTTTGAGCCATTTAAGTTCGCATGTGGTATAGGCCATAGCACGGTATTCAGCCTCAGTAGAAGATCGGGCAACGGTGGGTTGTTTCTTGGTTTTCCATGAGATAGGAGATGAGCCCAAGAAAACCAAGTATGCACTGAGTGAGCGTCGAGTGGTGGGGCAACTAGCCCAGTCGGCATCACAGTACGCAAGAAGGGAGAGGTCGTTATCGGATTTTAGAAGAAGACCTTGACCAGGGGAGTTTTGATGTAGCGGACAACGTTAAGGGCAGCCTGCCAATGATCGGTCTTTGGGGCGTTCATAAATTGAGCTAGAATATGGACCGAATAAAGTAGTTAGGGTCGAGTAATTGTGAGATAAACTAACCGGCCCACGAGGCAACGATATGGTTGTGGGTCGATCATTAACGCAGCCGTAGAAGTCCCAAGCTTATAGTTTGGTTCCATGGGAATGCAAGCGGGTTTAGACCCTAGAAGACCAGCTTCAGACAAGATGTCGAGGGCGTACTTCTGTTGTGAAATAAATATTCCGGAGGGGTGACGAACTATTTCAAGGCCGAGGAAATACTTTAGAGGACCAAGGTCTTTCATATGAAAGCATGTGCTTAAATATTTCTTGAATTTGGTGATCATCTCGACATTATTACCACAAATAACAAGATCGTCAACATAAATGAGGACATGGACTTCGGTGTTGGTAGTTGAGATAGAAAATAAGGAATGATCGTACGGGCATTGACGAAAACCATATTGAGTGAGGGCGGAAGCGAGTTTGGCATACCAACATCGGGGAGCTTGACGGAGGCCATAAAGAGATTTTCGTAAGCGACAAACATTCCCGTCGGTAGAAGGAAGGAAACCAGGCGGCGGTTTCATATAGACCTCCTCCGTAAGATTGCCGTGGAGGAAGGCATTGTGGGTCCATTTGATGGAGGGCCCACTTTTTAGCAGAGGCGATAGCTAGGAGTGTGCGAATAGTGACAAGTTTTATAGTAGGAGCAAATATCTCATTGTATTCCACGCCTTCGACTTGTTGATTGCCCATAATAACCAAACGAGCTTTGTACCGTTCAATAGACCCATCTACATTATATTTTATTTTGTAAACCCACTTTGAACCAATTGTCTTTTTATTCGGAGGAAGCGGTTCAAGTGTCCAACTGTTGTTTCGTTCAAGAGCTTCGATTTCTAGCTGCATAGCGGCACGCCACTCCGGAACCTGCACAACATCTTTATACAAACTAGGCTTGTGGTGTTTAGTCACGGCCGCAAGAAATGCACGATGTTTAGGAGAAAACTTGGTGTAATCGATATAGTGTGAAATAGGGTAAACGGTACCTGAAGATGGTGTTGACGCGGTGAGCAAGTGAGCCGAGGGGCGAGCCTTTTGTAAAACATACCCTTGTAGTTTAGAATTTGGTATCTTAACACGATGGCCACGACCCAAATTAGGTGGATCCTCAAGAATGGTGGATATAGATGAAGGTAAGTCGGGTGTACTTGTGTTGTTTGGTGTAGGAGTGGGGTCGTTAATAGAGGTAGATGGAGATGGGTCGATAGTCGTGGTAGACGGGGTATAGTGGTTCGACGACGGAACGACAACAAGTTGGTCAATGGGGGTGAGGGAGTCGTGAGTGATGGAGGGTGGGGTGGAGTCATGATCAGAAACATTTAGAGATTGATAAGGAAAAGAGTTTTCAAGAAAAATTACGTCACGTGACTCAAAATATGCGCCGGTGTCTAAGTCGTAAAGTTTCCAACCTTTTTTCCAAATGGGTAGCCAATAAACACACATTTTCGACTGCGAGAGGCAAATTTATCACGGGATCGATTAATATTTTTAGCGTAGCAAAGACAACCAAAGACACGAATTCCATCCATGGGAGGAGGTTTGTTAAAAAGCATTTCATACGGAGTTTTCCCATTAAGAAGATTGGATGGGGTACGATTTATTAGGTGAACAACGCCTAAGATTCATTCGCCCCAAAAAAATACGGGTAAGTGAGCTTGAATAAAAGAGCGCGAGCGACATTCAAAATATGACGATGTTTTCGCTCTACCCGACCGTTTTGTTGAGGAGTGTCAACATTGGAAGTTTGAAAATGAATACCATTAGTTTGAAAAAATGGTATAAGTGTGGTAAATTCAGTGCCATTATCGCTGCGTAAAATTTTAATATTTTTGTCAAATTGTCGGCTAACCATCGCGAAAAAATTTAATAACGTTTGTTTAACATCATTTTTATGACGTAAAAGATAAACCCATGTAGAACGAGAAAAATCGTCAACAATAGTTAAAAAATAACGCGACCCACACGAGCCATTTTCAGAATATGGTCCCCATAAGTCGCAATGTATCAAATCAAATATAGAAGTAGCGTTATTCGAACTTAAAGAAAAAATTGAGCGAGTTTGTTTTGCACGAATGCAAACCTCACAAGTATTACAATGAAAATTGCTAGAATTCTTATTAGAAATAAAAGGAAGATAACGAGATATATTGGAAGAAGGGTGCCCCAACCTTCGGTGCCAAAGTTCGGATGACTCAACCGATTTTACCATACAAACCATGGCCTTATCGTCGTGGACACCGTGTAAATAATATAGCCCCTCACATTGCTCACCCGCACCAATCACTATCTTCGAGGAACGGTCCTGTATAAGACATAGAGTTTGAGAAAATTGAATGGTGAGTGATTCGTCAAGGAGCAAGCTAGAAACAGATATTAGGTGATAATGTAATTTTTCAACAAATAAAACATTGCGAAGGATAAGACGAGAAGATAAGCGAATATCGCCACTCTTAGTAGCGATCGTAATATCCCCATTAGGTAAGCCAACCGACAACGGAGAAATAGTACGAATATTCGAAAATGAATTAAAGAACCTGACATATCATGCGAGGCTCCGGTGTCTATAATCCAAGAGAAAGACGAAAATTACCGTTGAGACGATCATTTGATGGACCAGTGTTGCGATTGTTCCACATAGTCTTTAGTTCAGCTAACTCTTGCGAAGTTAATGCATTTAGATCGAGTTGGTCAAGGCTAGTGGAAGATGTCGGCACATGGCTATCATGTGAGGCGGTACTAGTGATCATGTTCACCCTCGGAGGGTGACTTGGTACCTGAGATTTAGTTCGCTCAAAGAGAGCTCTACCTCGCACATCCGAGATGAACGTAGCATTGCGTAAATCAGTATCGTTGGAATTAACATAAATACGGTCGCGAGGTCTGTCTCCCCACCAATCGGGAAAATCTCCGGTAACTTTGTAACAAGTTTTCCAGTGGTGCCCAGGTCGATTACAAGCTATGCAAGAGGGTCGAGATGTATTATTGGAAGTAGCAAGAGAACTATGGTCGGATTTATTGCCCCCCCCCCTTGATTGTCTATGTCCCTGGTTTACACGAGCTACGAAGGCCATAGTGTCGGGTTTAGTCTCAGGTTTGGGAAGGATAGTCGTTCGGACGCCTTCTACTTGGAGAAGGCGGTTATGAGTCTGGTTTAAATCGGGAAGGGTGCCCATGTCTAGGATTTGAGATCGAGCTGTGTCAAAACAATCATCAAGCCCTATTAAAAAGTCACGTACCCATTTTCGTTCGCGACGGGTTTCCATTATACTTACCCAATCACATGAGCAAGGCTTACAGGAACACGAAGGGAGTGCATCGAAGGTGAGAATATGGTCCCAAAGTTTCGTAATGCGTCCGTAGTATCCCATCAGGGATTTGGTGGGACCTTGTCGGCAGGCAATGAGTTCTGCCTGCAAATTATAAACACGAGTCTCGTTGATTTGACAAAAACGTTGCTTAATATCGAGCCATACCTGTTTGGCTTCGGGTCTATATGAAATCGTCTTTCGGAGCGATGATTCGATCGAATTGAAAATCCAAGAGGTCACCAAAGCGTTGGTGGATCTCCAAGACTCGAAATTTTGTGCCATAGTAGCCGGTTTGATAATGGTGCCGTCAATGTATCCTAGTTTCCCTTTAGCGAGAAGGGCAAGATTGAATGCTCGAGACCATTCTTCGTAATTGTCGCCATTGAATGAAACTTGTGTAATGTTACTGCCTGGGTTCTCAACATGAACAAGAGAATATTTTGTGTTTTTTTCGAATCGATAGTTTCATTCTCGTCGTTTTTCGTCATGTTCCCTGTTGGGAATTTGAGACCGGGAAAAGAAAGAGGGAAGAAGATCAAAAATTTTATTGATAATGTGATTGCTCTGATACCATAATAAGTTAGATGAGAGAATGAATATAACAGTTTATTGATTTGTTTCAACTTGTTTATTTACACACCTTCATAATACTATATATATAAGCCAAAATAATCTAAATATTTACGGAAGGCAATAATTCTAACCGCTATAACAATTAAATATGGAGACAATCAAAGATTGCCTAATTTGAAGGAGATTGAAGCCAACGGCTCTTTGACTAAATAAGATACAATTAATTAAGGCTAGAAGTTGTAATAGTATGTATTAGATAAAATTACAAAATATCGATAAAAATATTTTTTAAGAGTTTTATTATATTTAATATTGGAGTATTTTATTTATATTCATTACTTATCATGGTTATATAGAAATAATAATAAATAATAAATATTTTAAAAGAGGGAGCATTACATATATAAAATTATTTTTTAATCATATTTATTGTTTAAAGTAATAAAATAAAAAAATCGCAAATATTATTTACCATTTCATATATAAATATTAATATAGCAATCATATTAAAAAAATTCGGACAGGTCGGATCGGGTCACGACTCTAAATTACCGGGTTCATGACAGTTGAGTCGTGGATCAAGATTTATAGGTGTTGACCTACGAAAAAATGGGTTGGACCGGTCGGGTTTACGAGTCAAAGTCAAGTCAAACATTGTCAGGTTTGAGTAGTATTCAACTCGAGAGCACAAGTTTAGTCTCCCGCGATATAAGCAAACAATATATTAAGATTGCTAGATAATTTAACTTAAAATTAGACACAAAATTATAATCAAATAAAATGATTAATATATAAAAGTGACTACGTTGAATCAAATAAACATTCAGTCAATCATTAACATAATTAAACAATACGTTTTTTGAGCGACATGATAATCTCCAAGACTCCAACGTTTTTTAATTCTTAAATACAAACTTAAATTATTTATCATGTTTAAGAGCATCTTCATCCCTCCTTCATTCTCCATTCTTGGAGGATAATGGAGAAAATGGTTCCTTCAACCATGGAGAAATCATTCTTCATGAAAAATAGAAGATATTCATTTTTTTTTCCAATAATGGGGCGGAGAATGAAAATCGTGGGTCTCAATGATAAAAATATTGATTTTAAAATAAATTATGTAGTTTTGCTTTATGAAAATCGTGGGTCCCAATCAAAAAACACTTAAATAAAACAATTTATTAAATAATTGAAAAGGAAATGAATATAATTGAAACCTTTTTCGAGTGACATGTAGTCTCCAACTTTTTAAAATTATATTATTTATTTAAATAACTTTATACATGTCGGATCAGAATCAGGTTGGTTCAATTATGGTCAGGTTCTACGGGTCACGAGACGGGTTATGGTTCGAATACGGGTGAAACATAGTTTTGAACGCCGAATTCTTTACCACTTTTTAAGTAAAAAAAATAGCATTTTTAATATTGACTTTTATTTATTTATTTATGTTAATAATATTATTTTATACTCTTTAATTATAATGTTTATATTTCAATGAATTTTAAAAATTATTTCATTATTAAAAGATAAAAAAAAGTTGTAATAGAGAAGGGAAGAGATATAATAGATCCCAGTGAGAGTGCTTTTGTGAAGGGAAGAGATATAATAGAGAATATCCATATTTGCCAGGAATTGATTCGGCTTTACAATAGAAAGAATTGCTCGCCAAGAGTGATTATGAAAGTGGATATGCAAAAAGCATATGATACCATAGAATGAGATTTTGTGGAGGATATGATGTACGTATTGAAGTTTCCCGAGAGATTTGTGTAGCTTATTATGGAGTGCCTCAGGTCACCTATCTATACCCTTGCACTCAATGGTGAACAGTTTGGATTTTTTAAAGCTCGTAGGGGTTTGAGAGAAGGAGACCCTTTGTCCCCTCTTTTATTCACGATTTGTATGGAATATCTCAGTCGAATTATGAAGATAATACAAGAGAGGACGGAGTTTAAATTTCATCCTTTATGCAAGAGGGTCAAGCTAGCTCAGTCATTTTGTTGTGTGCCAAATTTGGACCGTTTTTCCTCCCATTTAGACCCGTTGTTCCTCCGTTTTGCGAGATTCGAGTGCGATTATCGCCATATTTTGCGTAATTCTCGCATTAGTGTCTCTCTTTTGCGTTTTACGTGTTTTTGGTAGTTTTCTGTCTATTTTGATAGGATTTTCGACCGAAAACGTAACCGAGCTTCCATGAGCACAAAAGAGAGAGACACGGTCCGAAAAGCAAAGCACACAACTAAAAGTTCAAGTAATCCAATTGATCGACAAAGAAAGAGACCGAAAAAGAGGCAGTGGACCACCGGGTAAAGTTTCGCCCGGTGAGTCACCACCGGGCGAAGTTTTGCCCGACAACATTTTTCCACCCCCGAAGATTTTCATGACACTCTCCACCGGGCGAAATGACCGGGCGAAATTTCGCCCGATGGAGAAACCGGGCCGGAATTGCAAATTGAGAAGAAAATCTCACCGGTGGGATTATTATGTCAAGCCGCGGGGCGAAATTTCGCCCCATGAAGATGCAAAGGGTGAAGGTCTAGCTAAAATGAAGTGAAATTGGATTTGGGCCTTAAAGTTTGTGCAACCCATTAAGACAAGTATAAATACTCCTCCTAGAGTTTTGTGCCTCCTTGTGCCTTGAGTGAGCCTTTAGGAGTAGGAGTAGTTTAGAGGATTTCTATAGTAGTTTAGAGGATTCTTAGTAGTATTAGTAGTAGATTGTAGTAAGCTTCCTAGTAAAAAATCTCCAAAAACAATTAGTAGATCTTAGTATTAAATTAATTCTACCCATTAATTAGTAATCAAGCTTCCATGTTTGTTGAAGATTGTGTTTTTATATTGAAGATTCAAGGGTTTTGCAAGAGTTTATGTAACAAGACTCTTGTATTATTTCTTGAAGATTCATATTTCTTTTATTGAAAATTGAAGATTTATGCATGGATTAGTAACAAATTCTTGTATATTTCTCCCAAGATTCAATCTTTTATGTTCATCTTCTTCTTTCTCCTTAGATTTCTCCATAGTTGGTAAATTCTTTCCTCTCCCTTTTTTCCATTAGTTTATGATTTTCTCTCCTTTGTTAGTTTTTCTTTAGATTGTGTGTTAGTTAATTTCTCTCTTTGGTATAATTTGTTAATGTAGTTACTATGCATGCTTTAGACAATCTCTCTTTTGTTAGTGCTTTGTTGTTAATCATCATGACTAGTGAGTAGATTTTCTTGTTGGGGAATTAGGGAGGAGGATTGGATTATTTGAATTAAGGGATGTTGGTGGGTTGTTTACTTGTTGATTATCAATTTTAAGGTTTTTGTGTCTTTGTTGACCTAGACTGCGGCTAGATCGATATTGGCTCGTTTCTATCAATATGGGAAAACTCGGGGTAGAAATTACCTTATTTTGAGACTTACCCTTTCATCGCGAAAGCGGGTTTAGGTAGGTTGGGTGAAGAAACCGAAAGGTGGCATTGTCCCTTTTTAACGTTGTAACTAAAACTCGATCCCGAGACTCTTAGACCCCATTTCCGAATCCCGACTCTCCCCAACACCTTTCCCATTATTGTCCCTAGCCTTAGTAAGCGTAGTTCTTTAGCATTAGTTCGACCTCTCTCGACCCAAAACCCCCATCTCAATCCCAATCACGGTTAAACTCTGGACTTGACCGATATTGCTTAATCGTCTCCCTGTGGATCGATCCCGACCTACCACTACTACATTAGTTAGGTTAGTCGGTTTTAAAAATATTGTTTGCATGCGTGTCGACGACAGCGCGCATCAAAATGGCGTCGTTGCCGGGGAGACGGTGATTAGTTAATTGATTAAGACTTTGTTTTATTGTGTGTGGATAATTGTTTTTCCTTTCCTCCTACCCTTGTACCATTAGGTGCTAGGAGGACTCATTGTTTGTTGAGTTTTTGTTAGGTACACTTTTGATTTAGGTTGCTTGATCCCCATCTAGAGAACAAGTCGCTTGGAAATATTGTGACTGAAGCAACGACTCGATAGTGTAACCCTCCACCAATTTCCTCATTTCTCAACACTGCATCTTCCAACAACATCCAAGGATTCAAGTATGGCTACATTTGGGTCCCGTTCTCAACCATCTATTGAAGATATTTCTTCACCCGTCTTCATCGGAGCCGTTCCGGAGAGTTTTGAGCTTAAACCTTCCATCATTCATTTGATTCAACAACAAACTTTTCGAGGATTGTCGGATGAAGATGTGATAGAACATGTTTGTCTTTTCAAGGAAAGTCTTATTGATATTAAACTTGAGGGTGTTACCGAGTGCCAACTACGCCGGATTCTTTTTCCCCGCACCTTGCGTGATGGAGCAAGGAGGTGGCTCAAAAGTTTCCCCAACCATGCTTTTCGCACTTGGGAGCACTTGTGCAACTCTTTCCTTGAGAAATGTTTCCCACCGTCCAAGACCAACAAATTTCGAAGGGAAATTCAAACATTTCATCAACAAGAAAAAGAAAGCATAAGTGAAGCTTGGGATCGATTTCAAACTCTACAAAGAAAGTGCCCACACCATAGTATTCCTCGTTGGCTTTTGCTCCAAACATTTTTCTATTCCTTATCCGCCGATGCAAGGTACATTCTTAACTCAACCGCAAGGGGCGACTTTTTCCTACTTAACGAGGATGAATCCCATGAGCTTCTTGAGAAGATAGCCAAAAGTGGCATGTGTGCTAAGGAAATGCAAGAGGGTGAACCAAGTGGAGACTCAAAACCGTCAAAAGATATGGAGGCCACTCTTGAAGCGCAAATCGCTCAACTAGTTGAGAGATTTGAAGCGATGGTAGCTAAGGACGCTTTCCAACCCGAAATGAGGCCCCCACCAAGAAGAGTCACCGTACCCCACCAAGAAGAATCACACCACCTAGGCGAACATCTATCTCGCCTCCAAAGCCATATAGAGTTGAAATTCCATGTGATCATTGTGGAGGGTATGATCACGATTCCAATTTTTGTGCGAGGAAGGAGTACGTTTATCAAGCCAACACTCAAGAAACATATGAAAAGCCTCAAACGAACAATCCTAATTTGGGGACCGGATTCTATTCCATGCCAACTCAAGGATCATATCTTTTTCCAAGAGCCCCCAATCAAAGGGTTTACCCTAATTCATATGGACCTCATTGTAGACACCCGCATTTTGACTGCCAGGTGTCTATGGCAGTTTCCAAAAAACACCCGATGATGATCGGACGCTAACGTGTTTCTACGCGCTCGGATACGGGCTCAAATCCATTAGTTGCTGGCGTACGCACTTACGGAGTACAAATCTCACAAAATCAACCTCAAATCCAGGTCCAGTGGGCCGTTTCCAATCAAATAAGGCTAATTTGGGTCGAAACCGACAACGGAACTAAAATCGACTTTTAGTAGTTGGGTCAACCCCGGTCAAAGTCGTTTCCGAGACATACAAAACAGCCCCTCACAACATCAAAAGTCCAAGTCAAACACAAACCCATCAAAAAAACCCAAGTCACGGTCCAAAGCAATGGACCCGCGTGACCCAGCTGGGCCACTCAATCGAGTGCCCCACCCACTCGATCGAGTGGGCCCATATTCAAGCCCGACTGCAGGCATAACGGGCCACTCGACCGAGTCAGCCACCTACTCGGTCGAGTAACCCTAACCGAGTGCCCTTGCCTTTGCCTATATAAGCAACCCCATGCACACACAATTACACATCTTTTACAACTTTTCACAACCTCTACAACCCTAATCGATCTTGCAAAAACCCTAATTCTACCTCTAATCAAACCCTAAGCACTAGCAAACCCTAAACCTAGTTTTAGGAATCGAAACCCTAACCACCATAACTCAACCTCCATAAACCTCGAAGCTCCCGTGTTAAAGCCGCAATTACGAGCCTCATCCGAGACAAGAACATGTAGGTTGAGGGTGCAAAAACCCCGTTTTTTCTCTTCTCTCCCTCCTTCTCGCGTCACGTCGTCATCGTCTTCATAAGGGTCGTATTTTTTATTTATTTTATCGTTACTATTGCATCCTAATATCAATGATATCGTTAACATTAAAACATTAAAATACTTGTCGATTTGTATCGAGTGTGAGTGATGGTGGGATAAGGAAAACCGAATATACAAGTATATTGCACACAGCGTTGCCGGTCGCTTATCCCATCACCCCGATCATTTGATTATTGAAACAAGTTAACTTAAACAATAATCCGTTTTATTTCGTTTTCATCATTATTCAAGTCGCGTATTTACATCGATTTTCAAAAACAAGCATTCTAATTAATAAGGGTCGAAACCCGTTGACGCGGATCCGACATCACAATCTCTAGGGATTTATTTCGATGTCGGAGAAGCCGAGGCAATCAAGTTTTCTAATTCAAAGCAAGGTGTCGATCCATTAGATTCGATACCAATTCCATAATTGGATGTCGAATCTAGCGATCTAGTCACATAAATTAATTAACGCGATTTACTCATATCGCGATAGTTAATGTAAGACGACTAAAAATCAATTTAATATTTTCACTCTAGTATTCCATATCGATTCAATAATCGAATATGGGATACAACGAGTATTCAAATTTGGAATCGAGTATAAATCCCACAATATTTGTATTCGGTTCAACAAAATCAATGATTCATAAAAAACCCGAATCGAGCATAAGTCATACAATATTTATGCTCAATTTGGTAAAACCGTCGAATTATCAAAAATCAAAAGCAATTTCAAAATCAATAACAAAATTGCAAGCGAACCTGGTTCGTACAGGTGCAACTCGACCGAGTACCTCGGCTACTCGATCGAGTGACATCGCAACTTAGCGAGCAAAATGCTCTTTCGACCTCTACTCGGTCGAGTCTCATAGTGACTCGATCGAGTAGCGACGTACTCGACCGAGTTGGCCAATAAATCGGCCGAGTAAGGTCTAAAACGCAAAGCAGAAACCTCTTTTAGAGGTTCACTCGATCGAGTCTATCGGCCACTCGATCGAGTGACCTCATCACGACCAATACCGTGAGTCGTACATTCTTCTTTTTAAACTCGATAGTATTTTATGACTTGGGTCGACACGTGTCTAATTAATCACGTGTATTACTATCTTTTCAAACCATGCATCATCTCGCTACATCATTCAATTTTATTCAATAATTTGCAAACCGTTATTATCATCATCTCGTTACTAACCGTTTGTTCTTTTGTCAATTTAATTCTTGTTTATTTTATTGTACTTAACTGAACCCTCATGCTAAAATACAACTTTGACGTTAATTTTAGTTGCATTAAATTGACATAGAAACCCTTTTTCAATTCCATTCACATGCTTAGGGAAAATAATCTTTGCATATCATTTTCCCGTTCTACTAACGCGCGTATTAGAAAGTCATTCGAGATCTTAGTAGAGGCCGCTAAGTGCGGGCGGGGTTGGGTGTCCTTTGTGGGCTTCCCAACACGTACCCTCACCCCTTACTCAGAACCTCGGTTTCCGGATGCCCGAAACCGTTGGCGCACGAGAGTCATTCAATACACGATATCCGATAATGTCGGTATCAGTATCAAATGCAAAGGGACGAGCCCAATAAACTCTGACATCGAAAATGGGCCGTATTTTGTATACGGCCCACTACGACATAGAGTGGGCTCGAATGGTTCCGAATAACCACAAAATTTGGTGGCGACTCCACTTCGACCTAAATTTCAATTCGATCCATTCTCATATGGAGATTCATTTGCCTACCCAAACCCGCGCGTGGCCGCGTCGGGGTGGACCTATGTCATGTCCACAATTTGGCGACTCCGCTGGGGATTAACTGATGCGTGACTTACCATCGGCATCCTCAGGGTGAGACTCGAATAGAAATCGTTTGACAAATACAATACGCGTTTTAGTTTTACGGTTCATGCATAACCCATATTTTCCCGGGCCGGTACTCGTGACCGACGTCCCACTATACCATTGATGTACTCCAATATGGATATGTCAAAAGGTGTCCATAGTCGATTCGAGTGGGTTTCGCGGCATGTTCTAAGATCAACTCGACTTAGGAAGTCCGTCCCGATCAACGTCTAGACTATGTACACTGGTATAGACCCTCTATAGACCGACCGAGACTTAGTGTAAAGCATACATGACATTGTTATAATGCTTGTGTGACTACGTGCTACTTGGTTTCCGAGTCGTTTTCAAAAATCGTCTTTTTTTCAAAGATTGCATCTTTTTCAAACTATTCAATTTAAAAACCCAGGACACATACCGAATTTAGGACTTATGATTTTACTCAAAATAGCCTATTTTCTAGCCGGTATGCTGCCCAATTCAAAACTCGAAAATGTTTTCGAACTTTTAAAATGATTTAGTCGGATTTAGGCGGAATCCGGGCTAGGTGACTTGATTACACCTAGCCCTCCCCTCCCATTTCCTTTTATTTCCTTCTTTTATTTCTTCCCCCTTCCATATATTTTCTCGTCTCGGCCCATGGTGACTTGACTACACCCCGGCCGGACACCTTCTACCCTTTTCTTCACTTTATTTTTGATTTTTAGCTTTATTTTCGTAGTTTCTTTTCTTTTTCTTTTGTCTCTCCGCACCCTACGATCGAGCATGAGGACATTGCTCGATTTAAGTGTGGGGGAGCGATATTCTAGTATATTTAGTTTTATTTTCTTAGTTTTTCGAAAAAATATTAAAAATCCCTAAAAATTTGAAATTTTTTCACAAAAATCAAAAAGATTTTTCTTTTGTGTGTTTTCCCTTTGTGTCTTTGTGTCGTGTTGTTTGTTTTGTTGTGTGTTTGCCCTCTTTTCCTTATAGGTTGCTTGAATCACCGCTAATTTTGGAGAGCTTTCAAGACACCCGGTAACATCTTTTCAACCCTTTTTCCTCTTTCTTTCTTGTGGAGTTTGGAGGAGATATGTGTTGTGGTGTGCTCGGGTGGAGCTTTGTAAAGTTCGGGGTGGTGTTTGTTTTGTATGTGTTCGTTATTGTTCTGTTTTTGTTTTGTTGCTTTTGCTTCTTTTTCTTTCGTTCGTTTTCGTCGTGTCTTTGTTTTGTGTTGTGTTGTGTGTCTTGTGCGAAAACCCGGTTTAGAGGCTAGTGTGCGAGTGTCTACTTTCCCTTCCTAGTTGTATAAATCGAGTTTTGGACTTTAATCTAGTAGAATGACCCTAAATCAATGAGTTCGTTGATCCTTTACCTTGAGTCCACCAAGCTTACTAGGGGTTTACTACGGGATTTGCACTTTTGACCATTATGACCACCCACGGTGTGAAAAGGCCTTGGTTACCGAGTCTCGTCCCCTAGGTGACCGTGTTTAGGATTGTTTGATTAGTCCAAGTTCTCCACTTTTTGTGGGCTTGAAGGGAAATCGCGACCCCCGACTCTCCCATTCACCTACCTCCTACACATATCACACAATAAATTGCAATTTGTTGATTCTCTCTTTCTTAATTGTCAAGAAATGCCAAAAAAGCCAAATCTTGCCAAAAAAAAGGGCAAAGAAAAGAAAAGAAAGAAAAATGAAAGAAAGAAAAGAATGAAGAAAAAGAAAAGGCACAAAAGCCAAAAAGAAAATAGAAAAGAAGAAAAAGAAATGGCATGGCAACAAACAGATCAAAACGTCGAAAAAGAAAGAAAATGCCAAAAGAAAACCCGTCTCACAAAAATAAATCCCCACAAAAATAAGCCTTTTTCCGACTTTTGCCGTGAAGAGCCTACCAAAGGACCGAGTCCCGAGGAAGGATGATAGCGGCATTAGTCGGTCTTCCCTCATTTTGCATATTTCCATCTTTTTACTTGGACTAGTTAGGCGGTTTTAGACATGGGACGACCCTCTTGACTCACGCTAAAGGGGGTGGGGTCTCACTTACCTACAGTGTCGACTAACACCGTGGTTCTTCACTTTTCCACTCCGCCGATCGTCCTGTAGTACGTTTTTAGAAAGTTAGGAGGACCTAGGTAAGTTACCAACATTCTTGTTGCTTTATCGTCATACTATTAGGGTTTAGTTCACCTTAGTTTGTATTGCTAGCTTGGGAACGTTGTCACTTACCTCGAGTCCTAAACCGGTGCTTCTTTCACCGCTTGTTTGAGGGAAGCGGTATTTTTTTTGTTTCGTGTGCAACCGATTATGTGTTTGTTGGTGTGTTTGTTTGTTTATGTGTTTTGTGTCCGGTTGCATCCATAGTTTTATCGCAAGACCCAACTTGCCTTGCGGAGTCACTTGCCCTCTAAGTGCACTCGCGTGAGTTGAAGGGGCGTAGGGTGCGCTAATACCCACTCGGATAGTTTAGTAGTAGTATGTGCTTACTCGAGGGCGAGTAAGGGTTAAGTGTGGGGGAGTTGATAAGTGTGGTTTGTAGTGCCTATTTTGTTGTGTTTTGGTCCCATTTTCCTTGTAGAATCGCTCCTTGGGAGCGGTTTAGGGGCTTCTTATGCTTCCTTTAGTTCGTTTCAGGTTCCCGAGACTGATTTGGAAGAGTTGGAGCGATTCCGACTCGATACATACACATTTTGGAGCCAACGGAGTAGAGGAACGATGACTCGATGCCTTGGAATCGACCCCGAGACCTCGGGATCCAATCCCGAGCCTCCGAGACCCGATCCCGAGTCCCAAGAATCGACGAGAAGCCCATGAGAGGCAAGGAGGGACCAAAGAGCTCTTAAGGGAGGCCTACAAAGACCCACCCCGTTCGGGATGGCCTCATCCCGTTCGGGATGAAGGGAACATGAAGCACGGCTACTATGAGCCCATCCCGATCGGAAAGGTCCTTCCCGACCGGGAAGGATGGCCCATCCCGATCGGGACCAAGCCTTCCCGACCGGGAAGGGTCAGTTACAGCCCGCATTGTTTCCTTTCTTCTCCTTTCCACTTGTAACCCTATATATACCCCCCTCTTGTATTAAGACACCATCTTATCTTATCTTATGTTATATCCTTAAAACCCTAGACTACTTTAGGTTAGATTAGATTAGATTAGTCGGTAATTAGTGGTTAATACTAGTTTAGTCTTGTAATTTGGGAATTCTTGAAGAATCCAACCAAGATTGACAACCTTGGTTGATGAATTTGGATTTTCTTCCATTTATGCAAGATTTCTTCCTTTATTCCTCTCTAGTGTGGTATAATCTCCTTTTCCTTCTCTTTAATCTTGTTTTATTAATCCAAGTTTGAATCTTTATTTTTGTTTGTTCTTGTTCTTGGTAGTTTGATTGAGTTTGTTTATGTATGTTTTGTTTCTTATGATGATTCCTCTTTTTAGTGTTAGTTGTAGTTTGATTATGTTAGAGTAGTGTTCTTGCTAGGGTGGTTAGGGTGTTAATTGGGTGATTAAGGGATTGTTGGAGATGTTGGTGGAAGATTTGGGTTTCCTCTTGGTTTGGTGCACATCACATGTTTGTTGAAATGCTTGATTGACTAGTAGTTGCAAATACTTGTTTTTCTTGCCTTTCTCTTATGGGTGCTAGTTTGTTTGTGGGTTCGGTTCACTCACTAAGTTGCGAGAGCCCGGTGAGGACGACCCCTAGGTCTATCTAAGTAGCGAGAGCCCGGATTCGACCTAGGCCACCATAGCGCGCTAGAACCCCGTTTGTCATGTGTGTCGCCAAGATGGGTTCTAGGTGGAACCTCTAGGTAGGTCTAAGTTGCGAGAGCCCGGACCAACCTAGATCCCCCTACTACCTCCTTCACTCTAGCTCTCCCTTGACCATTCCGTTACCCCTTTGACCCCGACCTAATCCTAGCCCGTTTTCCTAGTTTGTTCTCCTTAGTCATAGTCTAGCCTTCTCCCCTTCTTATCATTCTCTAGTTTAGCTCGTTGACTTAGTCTCGTATTTAGGCGACCTTAGTCTAGGCTATACATTACCGTCCCCGTGGATTCGACCCGACTTGCCCTATCTACCGTAGGAATAGCCGGTTATATTATTGACGGTTGGGATTCCGCGACAAATCCCTCCCATCAGACTTCATGGCGATCAAAGGGGTGAAGTCCACTATGTTCAAGCACTTATTCCCTTCCTCCTTGGAGAAGCATCCTAAGGCCTGGTTTTACAGGCTCGATCCCAAGAAATACAAGACTTGGGACGATGTGGCGACCGAATTTGCTCGGAACTACGCCGATAACACTGAAATCCAGACTACAATGCGTACTCTGGAAGTCATGGCTCAAGAGCCCAAAGAAGGGTTCACAAAATATTTGCAAAGATGGCGGGCCGAGAGTGTAAAGCTGGTCGACAAGCCCGGCGAGAAGGCCCTAGTGGAAGCTTTCGTCAAAAACCTCCTCCCATCCTACCGGGTCCACCTCCGGTATGCTATCATCCCAAACTTTGCTGTCCTTACTGAAATGGGCACGACGATCGAGGATGACTTAAGATTAGAGAGCCTGACTAAGGCCTCTACCAAGGGCTATCAAGGGGCTAGCTCGTCTACCAACAAGCCCACACCTGCAGCTGCAGCCCGCAGCATCTTCGGTAAGGTAAATCTGCTTGACACCTCATCCAAAAAGAATACACCAAATCGGGTATTCACAGATATAGGGACTACCTATACTTATGCCTTGCAAAGGCTATCTTCAAAGGGCCTGGTCCAACCGATAGGCCCAACCGCAGAGCCTCCAGTAGAGAAGAGGCCCAAAACTTATAACGCCCAGGCTTACTGCCAGTATCATCGGGGTAACGGACATGATACTAAAAAATGTTGGAGACTAAAACATCTGATCCAAGATCTTATCGAGAGCGGAAAAATCCCGTTGCCCGGAGACAAGCCGAGCAACAAAGAAAATTCGTTCAGCGCCCATGCAATATTCACGGGGGAAGTAATCGATTGTTCTCACCTCATTTCTCCTTTTATCCCACAAATCAACAGGATATGGTTCGATGACGAGGATGATGTTTACCTGACCAAAGGGGAAGCTGTCCCCATTACCCTTGAAGTGGTCCGAAAGGCTAAGTCCAAAGCTTTAGCCACTAACCACCTCGCCGCAGCTGGGTGTTCTACTCCAACAACCGTCACTGAACCTGCCAGGATGGAATCTACCCTTGAAGAACCGAGCACTGACACGGCTTTGGTCCAACAACTGAAAAGGGTTCGAGCTGATCTGACTATATGACAACTAATGGTTAGCTCACAGGCTCATTAGAAAGCACTGACTAAGGCTCTCGATGAAATCAAGGTCGACTCACAGGTTACCCCTTCTGAAATGGTAGCCACTATTATGCCTTTTCTCAAAGGCAAATCCAAGAACGAAGGTCCACTCATAACCTTCTCTGAAGCTGATCTGCCACCATTTGGGCCCAATCATAATCTGGCCCTGTACATCACGGTCATCTGCCGAGGTAAATACCTCCCGATGACACTTATCGACGACGGATCCGCCGTAAATGTCCTTCCTCTAAGGACCGCTAGGGCCCTTGGCATCACTGATGCCGACTACCTCCCGACAGCACAGACTATCCAAGCTTTCGACGGAAGCCCAAAACCAGTGGTCGGGCCGTCAAACTGAAGATCATAACGGGCCCAATCGAAAAAGAGTTGGAGTTTCAGGTGATTGATGTCACCTCATCCTTTAACCTACTACTAGGAAGGCCTTGGATCCATGCAGTCAAGGCCGTGTCCTCTACCCTACATAGGAAAGTCAAGATGCCACTTCAAGATGGCATCATCACGCTAGAAGCTACTCCTATCACCGTGGCTAGTTGTAATGCCACAAGCCGGGCCGAACCACGAGGATTCGACTTCGTGGGTATGATCGAGGAGGAATATCTTTTCAGGCCCTACTTCACTACTAGCATCGACATGATGCTACAAAATTTGGGCTACTTGTCGGGGGCTACCTCGAGACCATATCTTCCAGATGGGAAGATCATCGAAGTCCTAAATGATGGCGAATCACAGTTCGGGTTGGGGTATGCTATAACCCCAGAAAATGTGGTCCGAGCCGGTATTCACAAGGCCACCAACCTCCTTAAGGGTACTTACATAGGCCCTTATAGCCCGAAGATAACTGACTACTTCGTCACTCCCGTGTTTGGAGCGATCCAAGTGGGCCTCTACCAACCTACCATCACATATCCCGAGACCAAAACGGCTCGGGAATGCAACTTCATCCCTGATGATATATTCACCATCGTCCAGGCCGAGTCCGAGAAAGGTGAAAATAATGTCGAGCCCGTGCTGGGCCTCCTCTTTGGAGAAGACAAGGCCGTCCCTGCTCCAAAGGACGATTTGGTCAACTTGATCCTTCGCAGCGATCGGTTCGACCCAACCAAGCTAATCACCGAGGTCGGTGCCAACACCGAGACAAGGGCCTGGAGGAAGACCCTCAAATGGACCGACAGCCAGGGACGGATCTACAAGCTGACCACCGGCGAGGGAGACATGCCGGATACTGAGTCCGAGTCTGAGTCGGAGTCGGAGTCTGAGTCTGAGTCTAGGGGGTCTAGTGCTAAAGTCGAGTCTGTAACTCCCTTTCCCTTAGCCACTTCCACTGAGGTTTCGGGGCCTGTCCCAAGACCTCTCCCTATCCCGCCACTGACCAATGATCAGATGGCAGCTCTATTCGAGCTATTTTCAAAATTTACCATTAATAATAATATCGAAAACCGTTCTGCTTACGACTTGTCTTATTTCCAAAATTTTCTCAATTTCAAAAATTTTATATGCAATGACATTGAGAAACCCGACGAACAGATACCTCTGTCTCCGCATCTGATCGAGCAGCTCGAACAAAGGGAGTCCCAAGATCCGGTAATCGAAGAAACCGAATCCATCAACGTGGGAACCACTTTAGAGCCCCAGATGCTTAAGTTGGGCCTATCCTTAGATCCAGAGGAGAGAAAACAATTCACAGACCTCCTCCAAGAATTTAAAGACATCTTCGCATGGTCCTACAAGGACATGCCGGGGATAGATCGGAAAATAGCAGAACACCGAATACCCATCAAAGATGGGTGCAAGCCGGTAAAACAGAAGCTCCGAAGGATGAAGCCCGAATGGTCTCTCAAAGTCAAAGAAGAGGTAGACAAACAATTCAAAGCGGGTTTTATACAAGTGTCTGAATATCCAGACTGGGTTGCAAACATCGTGCCGGTACCCAAGAAGGACGGCAAGGTGCGAGTATGCGTGGACTTTCGGGACCTCAACAAGGCCAGTCCAAAAGACGATTTTCCGTTACCACATATCGACATATTAGTGGACAACACGGCCGATCATGCTCTTCTATCATTCATGGACGGGTATGCCGGATACAATCAAATTAAAATGGCAGAAGAGGATATGAGTAAGACCACCTTCATTACACCTTGGGGCACTTACTGTTACACCGTCATGCCATTTGGGCTCATCAATGCCGGGGCCACTTATCAACAGACCGCCACTACTTTGCTACACGACATGATGCATAAGGAAGTGGAGGTCTATGTGGACGACATGATCGTCAAGTCCAAGGACCAAAACGGGCACATCACGGCCCTACGAAAGTTCTTCACCCGGCTACGTAAATACAATATGAGACTGAACCCACAAAAATGCAGTTTTGGGGTAACGTCGGGCAAATTACTGGGCCATATCGTTAGCCAACGCGGCATCAAGGTCGACCCAGCTAAAATCAAAGCCATCACCGAGATGCAACCACCCAAGACCGAAAAAGAAATAAGGGGGTTTCTCGGGAAAGTCCAATACATCAGCCGGTTCATTTCGAAATTAACCATGGTATGTGAACCCATTTTCAAGAAACTGAAGATCGGGGAACGGGTGCTATGGGACGACAAATGTCAAGCGGCTTTCGATAAAATCAAGGAGATTTTGTCTGCTCCGCCGGTATTAATGCCACCTCAACCCGGTTTGCCTTTGTCGTTATACCTAACAACGACCGAGTCAGCCATGGGGGCTATGCTGGCCCAAACAGTTGATTCAGAAGAACGGGCTATTTACTACATCAGTAAAAAGTTCCTCGAGTACGAATGCAAGTACACAATTCTCGAGAAAACGTGCCTAGCATTGGTTTGGGCCACTAAAAAGCTCCGACATTATATGCTCAGTCACGAGGTACATGTATTATCCAAAATGGATCCTATCAAGTACCTATTCGAGAAGCCCATCCTCAATGGCAGGATGTCCAGATGGACTTTAATGTTATCTGAGTTCGACCTCAAGTTTGTACCATTGAAAGCCATCAAAGGACGGGTAGTAGCCGAATTCCTCGCTGATAGCCCGATATCCGAAGAAGGGCACACTGATACTTGGGCCTTCCCTGACGAAGACATATTCCATATTGACACTGAAACATGGGATTTGTATTTTGATGGAGCATCCAATTTCCGAGGATTTGGGGTCGGGATTCTGTTGATTTCACCCCGAGGGGAACACACTCCCTTATCCATCGAGTTGGACTTCGACGTGACCAACAACGCAGCCGAATACGAAGCATGCATTCACGGGTTGCAAGCCGCCGCTGATTTAGGGGTAACAAACCTCCGGGTCCACGGTGATTCCTCATTGGTCATCAATCAGGCACTCCAAAAATGGAAAACTCGGAACGCCAAACTCGTGGCTTACCAAGCACGAGTACGGGTTCTAGAGAAACAATTCCAGAAGGTAGAATATATCTACCTGCCCCGGGAAGAAAATCAATTTGCAGATGCACTTTCCAAATTAGCATCCTGCTAAATATACCGGACCATCTTACCAGCATGCCAATTTGTGTTGAAAGATGATCTGAGCCGGCTTATATCAATGCCATTCAAGATATCGAGATAACTGACCCAGAACCTTGGTATCAAGCCATCCTAACCTACCTAACAACGGGAGAATATCCCCCGGAAGCTGAAAACCGGGCTAAGAAGGCTTTGCGAAGGTTGGCAACCCAATTTGTTCGTACAGACGACGGACAATTATACAAAAAGACGGCACATGGGGCTCTCCTTCTTTGTATCGAAAAAATACAGGCCGAAAAGGTTATGGCCGAGGTACACGATGGTGAAAACGGTCCGCATATGAATGCCCATATGCTATCCCGTAAAATCATGAGGTTCGGGTATTACTGGAACACCATGGAAACAGACTGCCAGTTATATGTCAAACACTGCCATAACTGTCAGATCTTTGGCAATGTACAACATATGCCCTCTTCCTTATTATAAACCATGACGTCACCATGGCCATTTTCGACATGGGGTATTGACATAATTGGAAAGGTGCACCCTTCCGGGACGGGAGGTCATTGCTTTATTTTAGTGGCCATCGACTACTTCACCAAATGAGTCGAAGCCGAGTCATACTGTGTCTTGAACGCCAAACACGTGGCCAGATTCATCCAAAATAAGATCATATGCCGATATGGGATCCCTCACGAATTTATTAGTGATCACGGGACCCACTTTCAAGCTGAAACTGCCGCATTGCTGGTAAAATATAAAATTCAAAGGCATACATCCTCACCCTACCGACCTCAAACAAATGGAGCGGTAGAAGCGGCCAATAAAAACAATTGTCACCATACTTAAAAAGATGGCTGAGAATTGTCGGGACTGGCCCGATAAAATACCCTTTGCCTTATGGGGGTATCGAACATCAATCCGCACCGCGACCGGAGCAACTCCATATTATCTGACATATGGAATGAAAGCAGTCCAACCAGTCGAGCTAGAGGTGTCATCCCTCAGGATTCTACTTGAAAGCCAAGTACCTGAAGCAGATTGGGTCCAAGCCCGATATGATTCGCTAGTCCTTTTAGACGAACGGCGATCCCGGGCCCTCAACAACATTCAAATATATCAAAAAAGAATCCAACGGGCTTTCAACAAAAGGGTTAGGCCCAGGAACATCAAAGAAGGGGATTTGGTCCTGAAATTGGTTCGTGCCTTACTACCGGTTGACCCAAGAGGAAAATTTAAACCCAATTGGGCTGGGCCATACTTAGTCAAGAAGGTCCTATCAGGAGGAGCGGTGATGCTGACAGACCTGGACGGGAATGAGTTCGTCAACCCGACCAACTTAGACCAGCTGAAGCGCTACTACCCATAAACCCCTATCTCAATGTCATTTGCAAAAATTTATAAGAATCTGTCTTTCTATAAATTTTCAAAATTTTAGACAAGTCAATGAGTTAGAATTAATTATTCTACCGTCGCACATCTCGAATTTATAATCTTGATGTATTTCGAAAATTGCAAAAAAATCAATCAAATCAAATTTTGAACTACGTTTGGTTTGATTCCGCTATTTGTGGATACGTAGGCAACCCCTCAAAAGGGTACAACCACTGCAATAACGAAAAGACGGGAACTGTATTCAATAATACGTCTTTTATTAATATCTCGATAAACTCGGGAATTACAAAAAAAAAAAAAAAAAAACGCCAAACACGGCAGACACAAAAAAAAACAACACAAAAAAATCACACCAAAAAATAGTAGTAATACTCAAATAATAAAATAAGGAGACTAATATCCGGGCATCTTGCCCTTCCCTTTATCCTTTGGGTCACGTGGGGCCCGAGGTCGCCGAGGTGGGGACGAGCGTTCCCTAGTCACAAGGGGAACCTCTTTAGCTCGAGCCCGTTTATTTGATGACGGGTCTTCTATAACGGCCTTGGGTCCAAGTCGAGCCCGTACGTGTTCGGGCAGTCTGTCTCGCGGGCCAAGTCGGTCCTGCACGGGCAGTCTTGGGCCAAGTCTCCTTTCCAAGTCCGTCTGGGGGCTCACTTTCCCCCGAGCACCTTTAGCACTAGACCCTTCAGCTTGAGTCTTAGCCTTCTTCTTTTGTCCGGACATTAGACGAACTAGGGTAGCTGGAGTGTCCCCTTCGTCAAAGAACCTCCTGATGTCTTTAGCTTGCTCCCTTCACAGCAGGTCGAAGGCTTCGTCAACCTTCAAAGCAACTCGGGCCTTAGCATCACCTGCTTTAGTCCACTTTACATAGGAGTCTGAGACCCAAATCGAGTGGCGAGATTTGGAAACGGGCCAAGTGTGCCGGGTGTACCATCTTTGCATCCACGTATCGCACATCACGTCAGTCAGTTGGGTAGGGTCACTCACAACTGCTTCTATTTCTGGTATCCGTTGAGCCCGTCCGTACTGCCTTAGTATGTGATCCGGGTAGAGGTGAACCGTTTGCCTAAAAGACAAGATTACTTGGTAACGAGCTCTGTCCCTCGGGTCCAAGCCAGTCCAAACGTAGATGGGCCACCACGGCACAACCCATCGAATTATTCGCCCGCCATGGATTGATAGCACCTCGTCCCAGTATTTCTGAGTAATCTGGCGAGAAAAATCAATGGCCCGTCTCCTCGTCATCAACTGGTTATGGCAGTAATTGCTAGCATCAAGGGGAGGATTTATCACTGATAGCCTCTTGTAAAGCCAAATCTGAAAAAGGAAACAAAAACATGAGATCCCGAGACGAAACAGGCGTCCGCCTGATGACACTCGATCGAGTGCCAGGATGACTCGATCGAGTGGCATCACTGGGAGCGAACATGGGGCTTTTTATCGAGGGCACTCGATCGAGTGCCCACTGCAGCAGTCAAAATTCGCGAAAAATCTCAAAAAATTCAAAAAATCAAGAAATTGAGAAAAGAATAAAAATCCGACATACTTGCAGCAAGCGGGTGCTTCCGGTGAGACGGACAGACGAATCCCTTTTGCGATTGTCCAAGCCTTAGATTATTTCACCCGTAATCAGCCAAGCCGGACTATGCTCCATCTCCATTAAATCAACCACGGTTAATAGACAGATGTGACCCATACATGATAATAGGTCCATGTGACCCTCAAAGGCATAAACATGGAGCATGCAGAAAGAAAAAGCCCTACGGCTGTGAACTGGTCTTACCCGGACATCATGCGGGTTCATAAACTTCTCAGCCGGGTCAATCAAGGAAACCGTGTTGTTATCCCGGACCATTCGAGACACTTCATTATGGGAGAGGCCTAAAAATTCTCGAAGCTTCCTCCTCAAGTCGTAGACCGAATACGGGACAGCGGGTCGAAGTATTGGGTTCCATCCTCCTACCGCAGCAATCTCCTCAGGTAAAGGGCAGACTTCGCCCCGAGGAAAGGCAAAGACGTGATAAATGTCATCCCAGTAAGACAAGCATGCATCCAAGAAGTAGCGGTCAACCCGCATCTGACGGAAAGTGTAAAGCTGGGCAATACCCGTCTGGTTCAGGGCCACCCTATCGGCATCCCTAAATTGTCGGGACCATTCCTGTAGCATGACGCTCAACCTATCAATTCCCATGGCTAAATTTCTTAAGAGGATAAAGAGACTTTCTTTTTTGCCTTAAGGGAAATAAAAAGATTTTCTTTTAATAAGAGGTTAATTCGTGATGGGAATTATAAAGAAATCAAGGGCAAGGGAGGGCTATATATAGCATTAGCCTTGCAAACTTTTTAGGAAAGTTTCCTAATTCTAAACGGAATCAACCCACAAGCCTAGTCCCGATACTAGCACGGAAATATTCATCCCGAACTTTCCTAATTTCTTTAGGAGCCATTTTTTTCAAAAATTTCCAAATTTCAAAAAATTTCAAAATTTTAAAAATTTCAAGAAAATTCAAAAATCATTTTCCCCAGCACGAGTCATTTTACTACCTACGTGTTGCATTCATTTTTTATGCGACTTATACAGGTACGACTCAAACAGGGACATGCAAACGTCTAAATCTCCCCAGCATTTTCACGGGATGGGCCTACACACAGGCGCACCCAGGACTTACGCGACATGTCCAAATTCCCCACGGAGTACTATCATCAAGCTCAGGTATGATTTCTGTCTTATGGCTGGCGAGCCCTTCACGCGAGTCTAATGGACTATAAACGACCCGACCGGAAGTCTACCAGATCTTAATTGGCTTGGTAGCTACTCTGACTTTCACCCTGTCCAAGCCTCAGTCAGAGTGGGGGCTCTGTAGACACCCGCATTTTGACTGCCAGGTGTCTATGGCAGTTTCCAAAAAACATCCGATGATGATCGGACGCTAACGTGTTTCTACGCGCTCGGATATGGGCTCAAATCCATTAGTTGCTGAGTAACGCACTTACGGAGTACAAATCTCACAAAATCAACCTCAAATCCAGGTCCAATGGGCCGTTTCCAAAGGCTAATTTGGGCCGAAACCGACAACGGAACTAAAATCGACTTTTAGCAATTGGGTCAACCCCGGTCAAAGTCGTTTCCGAGACATACAAAACAGCCCCTCACAACATCAAAAGTCCAAGTCAAACACAAACCCATCAAGAAAACCCAACTCACGGTCCAAAGCAATGGACCCGCGTGACCCAGCTGAGCCACTCGATCGAGTGCCCCACCCACTCGATCGAGTGGGCCCATATTCAAGCCCGACTGCAAGCATAACGGGCCACTCGACCGAGTCAGCCACCTACTCGGTCGAGTAACCCTAATCGAGTGCCCTTGCCTTTGCCTATATAAGCAACCCCATGCACACACAATTACACATCTTTTACAACTTTTCACAACCTTTACAACCCTTATCGATCTTGCAAAAACCCTAATTCTACCTCTAATCAGACCCTAATCACTAGCAAACCCTAACCACCATAACTCAACCTCCATAAACATCGAAGCTCCCGTGTTAAAGCCGCAATTACGAGCCTCATCCGAGACAAGAACATGTAGGTTGAGGGTGCAAAAACCCCGTTTCTTCTCTTCTCTCCCTCCTTCTCGCGTCACGTCGTCATCGTCTTCATAAGGGTCGTATTTTTTATTTATTTTATCGTTATTATCGCATCCTAATATCAATGATATCGTTAACATTAAAACATTGAAATACTTGTCGATTTGTGTCGAGTGTGAGTGATGGTGGGATAAGGAAAACCGAATATACAAGTGTATTGCACACAGCGTTGCCGGTCGCTTATCCCATCACCCCGATCATTTGATTATTGAAACAAGTTAACTTAAACAATAATCCGTTTTATTTCGTTTTCATCATTATTCAAGTCGCGTGTTTACATCGATTTTCAAGAACAAGCATTCTATTTAATAAGGGTCGAAACCCGTTGACGCGGATCCGATATCACAATCTCTAGGGATTTATTTCGATGTCGGAGAAACCGAGGGAATCAAGTTTTCTAATTCAAAGCAAGGTGTCGATCCATTAGATTCGATACCAATTCCATAATTGGATGATGAATCTAGCGATCTAGTCACATAAATTAATTAACGCGATTTACTCATATCGCGATAGTTCATTTAAGACGACTAAAAATCAATTTAATATTTTCATTCTAGTATTCCATATCGATTCAATAATCGAATATGGGATACAACGAGTATTCAAATTCGGAATCGAGTATAAATCCCACAATATTTGTATTCGGTTCAACAAAATCAATGATTCATAAAAAACCCGAATCGAGCATAACTCATACAATATTTATGCTCAATTCGGTAAAACCGTCGAATTATCAAAAATCAAAAGCAATTTCAAAATCAATTAAAAAATTGCAAGCGAACCTGGTTCGTACAGGTGCCACTCGATCGAGTACCTCGGCCACTCGATCGAGTGACATCGCAACTTAGCGAGCAGAATGCTCTTTCGACCTCTACTCGGTCGAGTCTCATAGTGACTCGATCGAGTAGCGACGTACTCGATCGAGTTGGCCAATAACTCGGTCGAGTAAGGTCTAAAACGCAAAGCAGAAACCTCTTTTAGAGGTTCACTCGATCGAGTCTATTGGCCACTCGATCGAGTGACCTCATCACGACCAATACCGTGAGTCGTACATTCTTCTTTTTAAACTCAATAGTATTTTATGACTTGGGTCGACACGTGTCTAATTAATCACGTGTATTACTATCTTTTCAAACCATGCATCATCTCGCTACATCATTCAATTTTATTCAATAATTTGCAAACCTTTATTATCATCATCTCGTTACTAACCGTTTGTTCTTTTGTCAATTTAATTCTTGTTTATTTTATTGTACTAAAATGAACCCGCATGCTAAAATACAACTTTGACGTTAATTTTAGTTGCATTAAATTGACATAGAAACCCTTTTCAATTCCATTCACATGCTTAAGCAAAATAATCTTTGCATATCATTTTCCCGTTCTACTAACGCGCGTATTAGAAAGTCATTCGAGATCTTAGTAGAGGCCGTTAAGTGCGGGCGGGGTTGAGTGTCCTTTGTGGGCTTCCCAACACATACCCTCACCCCTTACTCAGAACCTCGGTTTCTGGATGCCCAAAACCGTTGGCGCACGAGAGTCATTCAATACACGATATCCGATAATGTCGGTATCGGTATCAAATGCAAAGGGATGAGCCCAATAAACTCTGACATCGAAAATGGGCCGTATTTTGTATACGGTCCACTACGACATAGAGTGGGCTCGAATGGTTCCGAATAACCACAAAATTCGGTAGCGACTCCACTTCGAACTAAATTACAATTCGATCCATTCTCACATGGAGATTCATTCGCCTACCCAAACCCGCGCGTGCCCGGGTCGGGGTGGACCTATGTCATGTCGACACTCATTATCAACCGAGACCTCCTCACACAAATCAATTCGATCAAGGTTATTTCTATCCTTAAGGACCACCTCGATCAAATTATGGTCCTCCTTTTGGAACTTATCCACCACCTAATCAAGGTCATTCAAGGAACTTTCAAGGTAACTCTCAACCCTTCTATGACATTCAACAAACGATCAAGTTCTTAATGAAAGAAAACGCGTCAAACTGAGCTAGACTTGAAGCTCTAGAAGCACGTGCCGCATCGCAAGCTCGAACTCCTCAAGAGCCGACTAATTCTTTCCATCAAGCTTCCGTGAATGCCATTAAGGTGGTAAGCAAAAAGAAACCGGTGAAATCTTTTGATCCACAAACTCTTGTATCTCATCCCTCAATCTATGAACTCGATGAGAAAGTGGTCAAGAGTGTAACCGAAAAACCAAGGAGAGATCCGTTAAAGTATCTTGTGGAAGACCTTGCATTTGTTATTGAACAAATTCCAATAGAGGACACAAATCTAGTCTCTAGGATTGAAGTACCTCCTTTGAATGACAAGCCACCAATCTCATTCAATGATCAAGCTTTGGGCATCTTCGCCGATCTTATTGAGGACATTCTCACAAACCCTTCTATGCCTACCCCTTCGGAATATATTCGAGACATCATTTCAAAACCCACCGAGAGAGAAAGAGTTCCGGTTTCCCCAAGAACTAACCCTAAAGCTACAATTCCTATCAAATTAGGAGATCCGGGTAGTTTTGTCATTCCATGCTCCATCGACCATGTCTTGATAGACCGGGCTTTGTGCGACCTTGGCGCCGACATTAGTTTGATGCCTTTAGCCATTGCTCGTACTATTTATATTAAAGACTTGGATTACTTTCCCGTGAATGTGCAAATGGCCGATGGAACCACTAAGGAGCCCTATGGATTGGCCCGTAACCTCATGGTCAATGTGAGGAATTTGTATATCCCCACCGACTTCGTCATTTTAGACATGCCAATTGAGGAGCGGAATCCTATCCTCTTGAGACGGCCTTTCTTAGCTACTGGTGGGGTGATTATCGATGTGAAGCGAGGACGTTTATCCTTCAATGTTGCTAACGAAACGGTTCAGTTTGTGCTTCCCGCATTCCTTCCCGAAGATCCTCCTAATATGGAATTTTGGAACCAAATGGTGGAATTCCCATCCAATGAAGAACCCTCCACTGAAGATCTTGACTATGATGATGAAGAAGACGACGGTGCCCTATTCATACTTGGTTCTACCTCCGACGAGGATATTCCCAAAGAATTTGCAATGCTTCCCGAGGTAGCACAACTTATGGGTTTGCCGGAGTTTAGAGAAAAGCTCAAGATCGGTAATGTGGAATTTGAAGCTAAGTGAATGATCAAGACCCTCCGGGTTGCTTTTTAAGCAACCCCAACTAATCTCAAACTATTCAATTCGGTTTGGTGGTGTTCATAATAACCACCTTTGTAAATATTCGTATATTCTCGTCTCTTTTTATTTTCTTCGAACAATAGCTTTTGGATTTTTCTCTTTGGAGCTTGCTTGTTTTAGTACCTGCAGGAATCGTGAAGATTTGTTTCGGAATTTTTGGGGTTGTGCTTTGAACGATTATGAACATTATGGATTGAGAAGATAGGTTATATCTTTGAAGAAGTTAAGGAAGGTTTGGGCCAAGTCGAAGAGAAATTTCGTAGCAAGGTCCCGTTTTGAAGTGAATTATTTTGCCGGGTGATATTTTACCCGGTGGCGACTTTGCTCGAACTAAAGGAATTGACGGAAAACCCGTCGGGCAAAAGTTCACCCGGTGGAATCTCACCGGGCGAAATTCCGCCCTACGGTAAAAATATTTTGCGACTTGGAAATTGACGGAAATCCGACCGGGCAAAATTTAGCCCGGTGGAATCTGACCGGGCGAAATTTCGTCCGGTGGTGAAACTGCGCGGAAATGTCGAAAAACGGTCTGAAGACCGTCGGGTGAAATTTCGCCCGATGGTGACCACCGGCGAAAAATCACCCCGCGACACCATATCAACCAAACCCCCCCTTTCCCATCTTCATAATTCATTTTTCCTCCCTCTCTCCTCAATCAAACCCCCAAAAAAAAAACCCCAAACAAACCCCAAATCTTCCACCTTAAACCACCTCTAATCCTTCCATTCCTTTACCAAAATCCAATTAAATTATATATTTCTCATCCTTATCACATTCCTATCACCTTCTTGGAGTTTGTTTCGAGAAATTGTTCCGATTCCGACAAACCCCAAACCGAGACCGTCAACACATAATCGTCAAATTCAAGCATCAAGGATGAGGAGGGTAAAGCAAATGGCAAGGAAAAGGATATCTTCAATGCCAAATCGCAATTCGGGTTCAACATCTTCCTCAAGGTCCGAGGAGTAGGATGAGGCTCGGGACGAATCTGTCCCAATGCCCGTTCAAACACAAAGCTCTATTCCGCGTGAACAACCTGTTCCGCTTGAGGTACGTTACCCGAAAATCCGTCGTAATTTCCGTGAACCTTTGTCTGGTCTCTATTTCGCTAAGAAAGCCCATGTTGATAAGTGTAAAAAATTATGGGTCTGTCGTCTCGAGCCAACTCGTTGAGCGGCTCGATATGTACTTGTTCGTATGGGTATAGAAACGCAGGTACAAGCAATGTGCCAAAACCTTGGTCCTATCAAATTTTATGCCTCCGAGGAGGATACTTTTCAAAAGTTGACCTGTGAGGTTTTCGCAACTTTTGAGCTCAGTGGTGACGATAATACCACTGTTAGTTTTCAGCTGCGAGAAACTCTATACGTCCTCAACTTGAGGGATTTTGGTGCATTGCTCGGTTTACCTTCTTCTGTCCTTGGAAGACCTAGGGCGGGGCAGAGTCGGGACGACAAGTTCGCCCGTGATCGATTTTGGTTTAAAATTGCCCGTCAAAGGACTTTCAAGAGAGGAAAAATGCGTTCTTTCTCTATCCGAAACCCCGTCCTCCGGTATGTGGCGCGTATTATAGCCAATTCATTCTTGTCAAGCTATGATACGCATCACAACTGTAGTGCAACAGCTGCGCAACTGTTAGAGGATGCGGTTTTGGAGAGAAGCCCGTCGATCGATATGTCCGAGGCTTTAGTTACTCACTTCGCCCAGATTGCGAAGGGCGGCCGCAAGAGAATTTCTTGTGGCGGTGTTGTAACGATGCTAGCTAAAGCCTTAGGCGTCGATTTTAGCGATTTGACACCAGTTGCGGGGGTGGGAATTTATATAGATGAAGTTTATTGTCCTTTCCTTGTGTGACCCCAGAAAGGGGATTATGACAGTTTGTTCTTGTATAAGATTACTGAGCTGCGAGCTATTGCAATGCCTAATCCCAAATGGGTAAGGCTAGATATTGAAGAGAACTTCGGCATGCCGAAGAGGTCTGGGGAGTACATTCAGGGTAGCACCCGAGGTAAGTTTTATCAGATTGAATACCCCGAGGGACCTTTTGATTTTAGCGATGATGATATAGAGGTCGTAGACGTATCGGAGGAGGAACCGGAGGTTAAAACCTCTCGGGATGAGGGTCAAAGAACATTACCATCATCATCACACTGACCCTCTTCCTCCCACCAACCCGAACCCCAGACCTCGCCATTTTTCACCCCCGACTTTTCAGAGTTCACACCACACAGACACTCCACGTTCACCCAGTCTACCCCTGGTTTTCAGGAGGACATTAACATGAGTCCTCCACGACACTCCTTGTTCTTCGGATCGGAGGACTTTTATAGCCAATGGGGGGAAGTCTATAGCCAATCACATCAGACTTGGGAGAACTCGACCACCTCACTAAACCTGGCCCAGGACGCCTACAATGTGGCCCGGGATGCGCGCGATACTGCGCATAGTTTGTACTCGTACTCTAGGGAAGGTTTTGAGTACGCCCGGACCAGTTTTGAGATGGCTAGGAAGGCTGCTAGGGATGCCCAAGCAGCGAGGTTGGCGGTGGAGGAGAACCAAAGGATGTTGCAACAGCATCAACACTATTTTGATCGATTTTTCGGTATGCCTCCGCCAGGGTCTTACTACCCACCACCTCGTCCCCCAGGTCCTATGTGAGTGGCCGAGTGTTGTTAGTGTTAGTGTGGGGGTGTTAGTTGTCGGTTGTCAGTCGTCAGTAATCTGTTCTCTTGTCTCAGTTATCTCGATCACTGTCTGTCCTTGCAGCGCCAATTTTTGGCAATTGATAATTATGTTGTTGGTTGATTTGTAATTGATTATTTTGTTGGTTTGAGAAATTGTCAGCCCCTCCGTGACCCTACTTGGGTCGTTACACACGTGAGGTTTATTGCAGGTGCCTTAGAGAAGAAGGACCTGAATGTTTGATCGCCTCCAAATCGGATCGGTCGTTTAGCGAAGGACGGGGGATCAAACGATATTTTTAGACTCGGAATAACACAAAAACTACTAGAGTACGTAATCGTGGTAAGTTGAGGTCGGTCCACAGGGAACAGAGTGTGACATTAAGTTTAAAGCGGTGTGTTTGATGTCTAGATGGGGGTTTTCTAAGGGTCGAGTCTAAACTAGGGAAATATCTAGAAAAATAGCTAGGGGTGATCAATCTAGGAAAAGGTGTTAGGGGGAAGTCGGGATTCGGTACTTGGAGTCTAAGAAGGTCGGAATCGAGTTTTTGTTGCAACATTGATAAAGGAGAATGCCACCTTTCGGTTTCTTCACCTAACTCACCTAAAAACCCGCTTTCGCGGCGAATAAGGGTAAGTCTCTAGCTATGGTAATTTCTACCCCGAGTTTCCCCATATTGATAGAAACTAGTCAAGGTCGGTCTAGTTGGCCGGACTAAAACAACAATGACATAACAACCATAAACGAGACAAACCGACAAACAAGCAACCCACCAACATCCTTATATTCAAATAATCCAAGTCCTCATCCCTAAACCTCCCAACAAGAAATCTACTCACTAATCATAATGGAAAACAATAAAACATTAACTAAAGAGAAAGCCACTACAACCTGCATATTAACTAGATCTAAGGAAACTAACAACAAAACTATGAGAAAACTATGATCTAACAATTACCCACTAAACTATGGAGGAAACACTATCTAACAAAATAAACTAGAGAATAATCTAAAACATCATAAATAAAATCTAGAGAAACTAACAACATTAATATGATCTAAACAAGACAATGATGAGAAAATAACATAAAAACTAAACTAGAGATTAAAGAGTGGAAAGAAATGTACCAACTATGAAGATCTATAAGAAATAATAAGATTGCATGAACAAAGATTGAATCTTTGATGAATAAAGTGAAGAACTTGTCATTAATTCTTCAATAAACCCAACAAATCTTCAAATAAAACTTGGAATAATAATCTAAAGGTTGAATCTTTGATGAAGATAATAAAGAACTTTTCACTAATTCTTCAATAAACCCCACAAATCTTCAAAATAAAACTAGGAATAATGATCTTCTACAAACTTGAATGTAAATCTATAGAATTGTTGATGAAAACTAAGTAGATCTACTACTAATTACTACTAGAATTATAGAGAATTACTAGGAATACTACTAGTTTACTACTAAAGAGAGGGTTTTTACTACACTAAGGGTGGATGATACTACTACACTAATGAATGATACGAGGATGGTAGCTTGGGCAACAAACTAGGGTAACATATATATAGTAAACCCTTAATGGGTATTTAACCTAAAGCCCAAATCCAACTTTTTGCTCCATTAGTGAGACAATCACCCTTAGCAACTTCATAGGCTGAAACTTTCCCCTGCGGAATTGACGATAAATCCCACCGGGTGAAATTTTCGCCCGGTGAGATTTTCTTCTTTTTTCGCGGTTTCCGGCTCTTCTCTCCATCGGGCGAAATTTCACCCGGTGGGCGAAATTTTGCCCGGTCAGTTTCGCCCGGTGGGGAGTCTCGGAAAATCTTCGGGAGGCATTTTTACCGTCGGGTGATACAAAAACTACCAAAAACACGTAAAACGCACAAGAGGGATGCTAATGTGAGAAATACGCAAAATATGGCGATAATCGCTCTCAAGACTCGCAAAACGAGGGAACAACGGGTCTAAATGGGAGGAAAAATGGTCTAAATTTAGCACACAACAATTCCCCCACACTATACCGTTGCTCGTCCTCGAGCAAAGACCCAAAAAGAAATTACAAACTACTACTACTAGCTAGACTATGTTAAGCCGGTACGGGGCAATTAACGGGCCCGCTCCGTCCCTTCAACTCACATCGAAATACCCATGAGGTAGAGTACTCCCATGCAAGGCAAGTTGGGGCTTGCTCAAAATGGTGGATGCAATTAAACACACAAAAACACATAACACGAAAGAATAGACGCATCTAAAGCAAAAATAAAACACTGAATCCCTCATCGAGACGGCGGGGAAGACACCGATTACTTACCTAAAACAACAATAAACTTCCAAGATAAATCACCCACGTAAACAAGGACCAAAGCCTAATACTATGACAATTAAGCAATATAGATGTTGATAACTTAGCCTAGGTCCGCCTAATCTTCTAAAGGGGTACTACGGGGCGTATAACGGAGTGGAAAAAGTGAACCATGGATTCGTTCGACACTGTAGGTAAGTGCAGTCCCGCTCTCTTTGGCTAAGCCAAGGGGGTCATTCCAAACTCGAATTTCCTAAATTAGCTCAAATAAAAAGGTGAAGTGTTTACAATTATTGGGTTGATCGACTAATCACCGCTATCTTCCAACTTCGGGACTCGGTCCTCTAGTTGGCACTTCACGGCGACGAATCGATCAAAGGGCTTTTTTTTTTTTGAAGGAGACGTTTTTGACAATTTGATTTTCATTTGAAGCTCCTTTTTTTTCTCCTTTGTTTTTTTTTTTTTTTGGTAAAGGGTAAGTATGTATTAATAATAATGGATCAATGTACAAATGTATGGCTACATCAAGTTACGTAACCATCTAGCATCTCGAGCACTTAATGGATATTTAATCTTGCACATAATTCTATTTCGTACATCCATTTTTATCAAAACAACAATATTATGCGGACGTTGTACTGATCCCTCAATTCTGCATAGATTCCTTTGCCTCCACACATGGTAAACCATAGCATTGAACATAGCACGAATAATGTTGCATTGCAACTTCGATCCCATCATCCACATAAGCGCGTTTGTATCCGTAATTCTTTTCTTGACCGACTCACCCAAACTAGCCACAATTTGAGAGCTCCACCCACACCCAAAAAACAGATGTTCGAAGTTCTCTTCATGTGACTCACATAAATAACAACGGTCTGATTCAGCAACACCAAACCTGCATAACTTTGCCCTAGTGTTTAAAGCACCCCTAAACACAAGCCAAGAGATAAAGCTATGTTTAGGAAAGCTCCAACCACTCCACACGAGCCGAGCCCAAGGAACCCTCGGATTGGGATTCCGAAGACACTCGTACCCAGCCGAGATCGCATAATGGGAGTGCGATCCATGCCAAAGTCCGTTCACATACATACTTTTAATTTTCTCCTTAGCCTGACAAATCTTTCGCCAGGCCCAGGTGACATCGGTATTCGCCTGATACTCATGCCAATCGCGCCCCTTCAAGTATATATTGTTCACCCATCTGACCAAAAGCCGATCGGGTTGGTCGAACACCCAAGAAGCTAATTTTGCAACAGTAGCCTGATTCCAGACGTAAAGATCTCTCAGTCCTAGTCCTCCTTCCAATTTCGGACAACTGACTTTATCCCAGCTAACAAGTGCCCGATTAGTTCCCTCCACACCGCCATCCCAAAGGAAACTACGACATAAGGAAATAATTCTGGCCATAACATACTTCGGGATAATAAAAACCATAGCCCAATAGTTATGCAGCTGAGACAGCACTGATTGGACTAAGGTTAATCTACCCGCATACGAGAGCTTGCAAGCCCCAATACTAGTAACTCTGGAGATTATTTTAGCAATCAATTTCTCACAATCATTTTTACCTAATCGATTACTTTGGATCGGCAACCCAAGATAACGAAAAGGCAACGTACCTTCCACACAGCCTGAAAATTGCAGTATAGCAGCTTTTCTATCCTCATCGACCCCTGCAAAGTAAGCATGGGATTTACCCACGCTTATGACCAAACCCGAGGCCCTACTAAACATAGCAAAAGCCTTCCACAAGAATTCCATCGAATCCGTCTCCCCTTTGCAAAAGAAAAGCAGATCATCAGCAAACAGTAAGTGTGTGAGCTTCATAGGGCTACATTTAGGATGGTATTTAAAATTCATATCCTTCTTGGCATGAGTAAGAATCCAAGAAAAATACTCCATACAAATCGTAAAGAGCAGAGGAGACATCGGATCACCCTGCCTCAAACCTCTTTTCCCATGAAAGAAGCCAAAAGTATCACCATTAGCACATAGAGAGTAAGAAACGGAAGTGACACACTCCATGATCAAGGATCAAAAATGCTCTGGAAAATCTAAAGCTTTCAACATTTGATCAACGAAACTCCATTCCACACTATCATAGGCCTTGTGAATGTCCACTTTGAATAAGCATCGCGGAGATACTCGCCTTCTCCCGTACATTCTAACCAGGTCTTGGCAAATCAGGATATTCTCCACTATACTTCGCCCCTCAATAAAACCACCCTGGGTTGGAGAAATTATCTGGGGCAAAACCTTAGCCAGCCTCGAACAAATGATTTTAGCAATACATTTGTACACAACATTGCAACATATTTTTCTTTGTTTTTCATATTTTTGTGCCCTTTTTCTCTTGCCTTGGTTTGCCCTTTTTGGCTTTTGATGTGGTTTGTAACCAAGCATGGAGGTTATTTTTGTGTAAACTTATTGTGGTGATGTATAGGTGGAGGAAAAATAGGTAATCGAGAACGCGCGCCATTCCCGGATAACCCACAAAAAGCGGAAAGAATTTGGACTGAAGGTGCAATGGTCATTCGAGCAAGATCACCTAGAAAACGGGATGCGGGAACCAAGGCCTAACTCCTCCATGGGTGGTCAAGATGGTCAAATGCAAACCCCGAAGTAAACCTCTAGTAGAAAAGGTGGACTCAAAGCTAAAGGATCAACAAATTCATTGCCTAAGAGTCATTCTACTAGACTAGGGTCCAAAATCTACAATGGGTTATCTAAAATGGAATGTAAACTCTTGTAAAAGGTTTGTAATCGGGTTTTCGAAAAGTTTTAATCCTAGACACACTTGTACAAAAGCAAAACAAAACGGAACACACGAAAATGAAAAGGCAAAATAAAAGACACCACAAGTAAGGTCATGTACTCCATACTCCATCATCATACAAGCACACAAAATCAACCACAACACCAAAATGCTCACTTCGAGAGCCTCCAATAGCAACAACCTAACTCCTCTACAAAATTAAAGAAGAAAGAAGGAAGGGAGTTACCAAGCGGGTGCTTTCATAATCTCTTCAAATCGCGCTATTTAAGGTGATGGTTACCTGTAAGAGTAGAGAACAAGACCGTACACGGGACACGAAACATAACGAGAAACGAGAAAAGAAAAGAAAAAGAAAAAGAAAATGTTTTTGATTTTTCGAATTTTTCAAATTTTTATGGATTTTTAAAAGATTTTTGAAAAATAAAAGATAGTAGACTCCTCCCCCCACACTAAAACTGTACATTGTCCTCAATGGACAAGTAGGGGAAGATCGAAAAAGATGGAAAAGAAAAATAAGAAAAAATCTTTTTGGATTTTTATGATTTTTCGAATGTTGTAGGGTTTTTTCAAAATTTTTAGAAGAGAAAAGAAAAATAAAATAAGGAAAGCGGTAAAATAGTGGCGGGCCTAGGTGCAATCACATCACCTAGTGAAGTGGCTAAGATAATGAAAATGAAAGAAAATAAAATTAAAAGAAAATTAAAACGAAGGGTGAAAAATTGGGCGTCGGTGTAGTCACGTCACCTATATTGGATTAAGAAAAATTGAGAAATTTGATTAAAAATTTGGATTTTTCAAAGGGTCAATGGCGTAATCACATCGCCAAGAGACCGGGAGCATTACCAAGGCCGTGACGGCCACAAAAATCATTCAATGGGACGGTGGGACAGCTTGCAATTTTGGTCAAGATAAAGCAATCACAATGATTATAATGATGGAACATGGTACAAGGAACAAGATTAGTTCACGGACATACAATTGTAGATGATTAAGACTCACCGAAACAATCCATACATATATACCCACAACACATACAAACCACATTATCTACCGACTCTTGTAGGGGGGTCTAATTTGAGTAGTCATTTGACGCAAAAGAAGCCGTCGGAGCGCCTTCGTTGGGTTCCAACTCACCGGCGTACTCCCAAACTCCTACATCCCCCGATTCGTTCAGTCGGAATTCACCGGGACCTAAAGGTAGGT
Source organism: Agrostemma githago (assembly GCA_958450325.1). Taxonomy (NCBI): domain Eukaryota; kingdom Viridiplantae; phylum Streptophyta; class Magnoliopsida; order Caryophyllales; family Caryophyllaceae; genus Agrostemma; species Agrostemma githago. The sequence continues at coordinate 51,365,086 of OY288258.1, read as the reverse complement.
CCCAATTGTGACAGTTATAAATATTGGTTCGGTAAATGTTGGGGACAATCAAAGCGCGGTCATGGCAAATGGAGACGAGGCGATGGTCAGGTACATTAAAAATCCAAGTAGAGAGGTAGGCCTCGTCAAGCCAGACACGATCGTCAATCGATTTAAGGTGGTCGGTCGCATAACCCAAATTTTTCGCGATTAAAGTCACAAGACCACCACAGTCTACGGTAGGGCGTTGGTCAATAATAATTTGATGAAAGTGTAACACCACGACAAGTGGTAGGTCAAGGGGATAAGGGTTACCGAGTAAAGAGTCACTAATCAATTGTAAGACACACACATTGAGGTTAATGATATTGTCGGCAGACGGTATCAAGTAATGAGAAAGCATTTCAGCAAAGTAACGAATAGAAGGGTTACGGATTTCAGCGGTAAAATTTGAATTAGGTTCGAAATCACGTTGTTCAGGCGCTATGCACCTCCACAAGTCTCTCCTAGTCTTACTAGCTTGTACACCCCTCAAAGGCTCACGAATTCCGGTACCCGATGTGGGTAGACCTAGAGCTAGGCCGAATTCGGAAATATTTAAGCAATGGGTTATACCGAACAAATTAAATTTGAACTCTTTATGTGTGGTCGGGTTGTCAATTGTGAAACTACCTAGAAATTCACATGTAAGGTCTTTGTAGGTGGAATGCACGAAAGTTAGAAGTCCACTAGTTCTTGTTCTCGACGATAATTCTCTCATATCGTCTTCAATACCTAGGATTTCCATTGTGAATGGACAGGGCCACCTAGTACTCTGAAAGTTCTTTTCAGAGAAGGTTCGAGCAAGGGGCGAATTAGGGCAAGGTAAAAGTTTTGGCCTAGAAGACTTACTAGAAGATGAACGTTTAGAAGGATTAGAAGTCGAGGCCATACCTTGTTTACGCGCGGCTCGTTGAGCTCTTGTCTCCATAATAATGTGCTTGCAAGAAAAATCTCAAAACTTTCTTCCTTTTCTTCAAAAACCCAAAATAAATTACCAAGTTGGAAATGAAGTTATGAATGGAGGTTGGGGTGTATGGAAAGTGATTTAATGATGTTATGGTGGGTGAAAAGGGTGAAATGAATAGTGAGGTGAAAAAGGTGATATAAATAAGGGTGGATGAGAGAGAAATGAAAAGTTTTAAAGTGATTGGTAAAAATTTGGTGTAAAAATTATTGGAGGGAAATTTATGTTGGGGTAAGTATGAAGGAGGGAAATGAAAATGTAGTGAGTGAGTAAAAGTGTAGGTGATCCGGCCAGCTCACGCCGCCGGGTGAAATTTCACCCGGTCGGGCACCATCGGGTGAAATTTCACCCGACGGTTTTTCGTCGTGAAAATCATTTTTGCCAACATTCTTCGTCGTGAAAATTTCACCTAGGGATTCAAATATTGACTCGACTCACATTACATAAACGATATCTCCCACAAACATGCTTGTGGTCTTGAAATTAAACTCCATTACTTCTCCAAAAGCTTGATCTTCATCCAAATTTATGCCCCATTGTGAAATCCAATTTCAACCATTTTTCTCAAGCTAACAAAACTAATAAACTCAAAGAAATATGATACATATATACAAGGTGGTTGTTGATGATACCACCAAACCTACATCAATTTCGAGAGGGGTTAAACAACGCTCCCCGATGGGAGCTAACCAAGCTTCATAGTAGCAAAGGTCTCACGAACGTGACCGGGATGATAAATCTTCAAACGTTGCCCATTAACCATAAATTTCCCGGTTTCCGGGCTAGATATCTCTATTGATCCATATGGTTGCACTCCGGTCACTTTGAATGGACCCGACCATTTTGATTTCAACTTACCGGGGAAGAGCTTAAAGCGAGAGTTGAATAGCAATACCTTATCACCAACGGATAAGTCCTTACGAAGTATTCGAGAATCGTGCCATTGGCGAGTTCGTTCTTTGTAAATCCTTGAATTTTCGTAGGCTTCAAGTCTTAATTCTTCCAATTCTTGTAGTTGGAGAAGGCGATTTTCTCCTACAACACTCTCATCGAAATTTAGCTCCTTGATTGCCCATTTGGCTTTGTGTTCTAGCTCCACCGGTAAATGACAAGCTTTACCATACACAAGACGATAAGGAGTGGTTCCAATCGGTGCTTTGTAAGCCGTTCTTAATGCCCAAAGGGCGTCATTCAATTTTAATGACCAATCCTTTCGGTGTGTATTTACAACTTTTTCTAAAATTCCCTTGATTTGACGGTTGGAGATCTCGGCTTGCCCATTTGATTGAGGGTGGTAGGCTAGGGACATCTTGTGAGTGATACCATATTTCCTAAGAAGGTGTTCAAAGGTATCTTTCCTAAAATGAGAGCCTCCATCACTAATTATGGCTCTAGGCATACCGAATCTCGGGAAAATTACATTCTTGAAAAGCTTGATTACAACCTTGGAGTCATTGGTGGGGGAAGCTACGGCCTCGATCCATTTTGAGACATAATCAACCGCAATTAGAATGTACTTGTTACCAAAAGAAGATGTGAACGGACCCATGAAATCAATGCCCCAAACATCGAACAATTCAATCTCCAAGATAGGTTGAAGGGGCATCTCATTTCTTCTTGTAATATTGCCACTTCTTTGGCATGCATCGCATGTGAGAATGAAAGCTCGAATGTCTTTGAACATGGAAGGCCACCAAAACCCGCTTTGGAGAACCTTGGCAATTGTCTTTTGATTGGCCAAGTGTCCACCATAAGATGTCGAGTGAAGGTGCTTCACAATATTATATCCTTCTTCGGCCGTGACACATCGCCGGTAAATTCCATCTACACAACGGCGGAATAAATAAGGCTCGTCCCAATAATAGCGTCGGGCTTCATAACGTAGTTTCTTCCTCTCTTGCTTGGAATAATCGTCCGGAATATAATGAGACACTAAGAAATTGACGATATCGGCATACCAAGGTGTAATAGTTTCAACGGTCATCAAGGCCTCATCTCTCATAGCTTCATTGATGGGAATACCATCTTCTTCATTGCTTTCTTTACCAACCGTTAGTCTACTAAGATGATCCACTACCAAGTTCTCCGATCCGGCCTTGTCTTTGATCTCAATATCAAATTCTTGTAAAAGGAGCACCCACCGAAAGAGTCGGGACTTTGTCTCCTTTTAGACATGATGTATCGAATGGCCGCATGATCGGTGTGGATAATGACTTTGGAACCGGTAACATAATTTTGGAATTTCTCCATGGCATAGACAACGGCAAACATCTCTTTTTCGGTTGTGGTGTACCTCGATTGGGCTTCATCTAGTGTTTTGCTTGCATAATAAATCACATGTAGCTTCTTATCTACCCGTTGTCCTAGAACGGCACCAACGGCAAAATCGGATGCATCGCACATGATCTCATATGGAAGACTCCAATCGGAAGCTTTGATAATTGGTGTGGTAGTGAGAGCGGTCTTTATCCTGCAAAAGGCCTCAAGACACGAGTCATCAAAAACAAAAGGTGCATCTTTCATAAGCAAAGAAGTTTAAGGCTTAGCAATTTTAGAAAAGTCTTTAATAAATCGTATATAAAAACCGGCGTGACCTAGAAAACTCCTCACCCCTTTGACATTTGTAGGTGGTGGCAAGTTCTCAATCACGGAGACTTTCGCCTTATCGACTTCAACTCCTCTATTAGAAACAATATGACCTAGGACAATACCTTGTTCAACCATAAAATGATACTTTTCCCAATTTAAAACAAGTCTATACTCTTCACATCGAGCTAACACTTGATAAAGATTTTCAAGACAAGAATCAAAAGATGTACCATGGACACTAAATTCATCCATAAAAACTTCCATGGATTTTTCAATAAAATCGGAGAAAATAGCCATCATACATCTTTGAAACGTTCCCGGTGCATTACACAATCCAAATGGCATCCTTCTATAAGCATAGGTGCCATAGGGACAAGTGAAAGTGGTCTTCTCTTGGTCATCGGGGTGAATGGGAATTTGAAGAAATCCAGAATGACCATCGAGGAAACAAAAATAAGAATGATGCGCCAATCTTTCAAGCATTTGATCAATAAAAGGAAGGGGAAAATGATCTTTTATGGTGGCCGTGTTCAATTTACGATAGTCTATACACATGCGTCAACCGGTAATAGTCCTAGTGGAAATTGACTCACCCTTTTCTCCTTTGACAACCGTCATTCCTCCTTTTTTCGGCACAACTTGTACTGCGCTAACCCATTTACTTTCGGTTATTGGGTATATGATGTTAGCCTAATACAACTTGAGGACTTCCTTCATGACAACCTCTTTCATGGTGGGGTTCAACCTACATTGACCCTCAATCGAAGGACGGTGGTCATCATCAAGGATGATCCTATGTATACAAACATTTGGGCTTATGCCTTGGAGGTCGGCAATGCTATACCCGATGGCCTTTTTTTGCTTTCTCAAAAAAAATTAAAAGTTTTTTCCAATTGAGGACCATCAAGGGTAGCATTGACGATAACGGGATAATTAGTTCCTTCAAGAAAAGCATATTTGATGGAAGAGGGGAGTGGTTTAAGTTCAAGATTAGGAGGAGAAGATACCATACTCTTACCCACCGGTAGTGGTTCTACCTTTTCATCATGCAAACATTCTTCTTCAAGAGGTGGAGAGTCAATTGGTTCATCTTCTTGCTTATCATCATCTATCAAGCTATACTCAACCAAACTATCAATAACTTCAATGGAATGCATTTGTTCAATCATTGGTTGTTTAAGAGCTTGAGAAAGGGAAAACTCTACCGACTCGTTCCCTATGTTAAATGACAACTTTCCATTCTTAACATCAACTATAGTACCTCCGGTAGCCATAAAAGGTCGACCTAAGATAATGGGGGTAATAGTGTCTTCGAACATATCCATGACAACAAAGTCGGAGGGGATGAAGAACTTACCAACTTGAACGGGTACATCCTCAAGTATCCCAAGTGGGTATTTGACGGACCTATCCGCAAGTTGAATAGACATACTAGTGGGTCTCATCTCCCCCACACTAAGTCTCTTGGCAATAGAATAAGGTAATAAACTAACACTAGCCCCTAGGTCGCATAAAGCTTGATTAACAACAACATTTCCTACCCGACAAAGGATGGAAAAACTACCGGGATCGTCTAGTTTCTTTGGCATTTGGTTCATAAGAATGGCACTACATTGTACCGTGAGAGAGACGCATTCTTTGTCCTCTATGGTTCTCTTTTTAGTCAAGACTTCTTTCAAAAACTTAGAATAGAGGGGCATTTGAGAAATTACCTCGGTGAAGGGTAAAGCTACCTCTACTTTCTTTAACATATCCACGAAACGGCTAAATTGAGCATTCTCTTTGTGTGACTTAGCTCGCTCGGGAAAAGGCAATGGAGGAACAAAAACGGGAGGCGGTGGAACATTAGATTCTTCTTCTTCGGCTAATCTCTCCGCCTCTTTCCTTTTGGCTTATTCCACTTCCATTTGCTCTTTGTTCTTTCTTTGTTCTCTATGTTCATTCTCCGCATTTTGGAGGATGTCAAACTCCGCTTGTATTCCCCGGTTTTGTTTGGGGGAAGTGGGAGATGATTCTTGTGGTGCACTTGGTTGATTCACTTTGGATGGGGTGCTCTTGGTGTTCAAGTTCAAGTTCTTATATGGGTCCTCAAGTTCTTTTCCACCTCTCAAAATGACGGCATTTGCTTGGTGTCAAGGGTCTCTTGGGTTTTGGGGTTGTCCGGGCAAACCATGGGGTGGATCAATTGGGGCGGCTAAGGCTTTTGTTGCTTCTTGTGATTCCCAAACCTTTAGCCTTGCCTTAGTATCTTGATGTTCATTCCATAGTTGGCCAACGGTTCTTTGCAAATCATTATAGTTATCCCATGGAGGTCCCTCTTGACCATATTGAAAATTGCTTGATTTGCCAAAAGATTGAGAGGGTTGATTGAATGGTGGTTGGTTGTAACCTTGATTTCCTTGAAAGTTACCTTGGAACCCTTGGTTGTATCCATGATTGAAATGATCACCATGTTGATTTTGGTAATTGTTGTAATTGTTAGGAACATGGAAGTTGCTACCTTGTTGATTGAAGTTGCTCCTTTGATGAGGAGGCATACATGGGGGCATCTTTGGAGGACCTTGGTTAAAGGGTCTTTGTTGACTTTGATTGAATGGCCTCATTTGACTCCCTTGGGCACGTGGCATCGGGTTTTGAACATTTTGATTTCCATAAGAGAAATTAGGATGAAACCTTGTGCCGGCATTGTAGGTATTAGAAAAAAAGATCAAATTGAGGTCTTTGCCCATATACTTGTATTGTTTGGACTTCATTTGGCTCTTCAACATAAACTTCTTCATTAGGAATGCAAGAGCTAGAATCATGGCCATAATTGCCACAATGATCACATTGAACTTCCCATGTCATTTGTTTTGGAGGTGATGGTTGCCTTGGTGGAACACTCCCTTGAATTTGGTACATACCTCTAGGAGTGGGCTTAGAATTCATGGCATCCATTCTCCTTTTCAAATCTTCAACTTCTTCTTGAAGTTTCAATTCATTAGAACTCTTGGATGAGTTCACTTCAACTTTCTTTCTAGAATCCCTCGATTTACCCATTCTAGAGTCACTCCTTGCCATCTTCTCAATAAGATTCTTAGATGCCTCATCGGTAAGGGAAGAGAAGTCTCCTCCGGCGGCCGAATTGAGGTTTTCTTTGGTTCTCGATGAAAGGGTGTTATAAAACGTTTGAGTGGTTAGCCAATCGGGTATTCCATGATGTGGACATTTGCGCAATAGATCTCTAAATCTTTCCCAAGCCTCGCTTAGGCTTTCAAATTCATCTTGCTTGAATGTTTGTATCTCCATGCGATATTGGTTAGTCTTTGACGGCGGAAAATATTTCTCCAAGAAGGCATTAGATAGTTGAGCCCATGTTGTAAATGTATTAGCGGGATGGCCTTGAAGCCATTTACGATCTTTATCTCTCAAGGTCTTCGGAAATAATAAACGATGCAATTGGCATGAAGTTAATCCATTGAGACGGGCTCCTACTAATTTTTCTTTAAATGAAACGATGTACTCTTGAGCATCTTCTTGAGAAAAACTGTGAAAAGTATCTTGTTGGACCGCGGTTGTCAAAGAGGATTTCAATTCATAGTCCTCGGGAATCTCTCCAAAATCGACGGGAGAAGGTGTTTCTTCATGTGTGAGTTAATAATGAGAGGCTAAGGTCGCCATTGGTTGGATTGGTGGTGATGGTGGATTTGAATTTGGTGAATTTGGAGGGGATGGATTTGGTGGTGGTGTTTTCGGTGACGGTGGTGAATTTTGTGAAGTGGAAGGTATGGAAGGATTATTTGGAGTGGAGTTGTGTGATGTAGAAGGTGTAGAAGGTGTATGTGGTAGGATGGGATTAAGGTTAGGAGGTGATAATGAAGGATGTGGAATGATGGTGGTTGAGTTATTTCCTCGAAAACGCAATGCTCTAAAAGTCCTTTCCAGCTCCGGATCGAACCACAAGGGCGATGACGTGTTCCTGGGCATAAAACTCAATTAAACGGTGAGACTCCTAGCACCTCGCGGTACTAGGGAAAAGAGAGAAGGGGAAAGAATCAAACACAACAACTAAAAACACAATCAACTACTAGCCGTTCCTCGGCAACGGCGCCATTTTGATCGCCTCCCAATCGAATCGGTCGTTTAGCGAAGGACGAGGGATCAAACGATATTTATAGACTCGAAATAACACAAAAACTACTAGAGTAATCGTGGTAAGTCGAGGTCGGTCCACAGGGAACGGAGTGTGACGTTAAGTTTAAAGCGGTGTGTTTGATATCTAGATGGGGGTTTTCTAAGGGTCGAGTCTAAACTAGGGAAATATCTAGAGAAATAGCTAGGGGTGATCAATCTAGGAAAAGGTGTTAGGGGGAAGTCGGGATTCGGTACTTGGAGTCTAAGAAGGTCGGAATAGAGTTTTGTTGCAACATTGATAAAGGAGAATGCCATCTTTCGGTTTCTTCACCTAACTCACCTAAAAACCCGCTTTCGCGGCGAATAAGGGTAAGTCTCTAGCTATGGTAATTTCTACCCCGAGTTTCCCCATATTGATAGAAATTAGTCAAGGTCGGTCTAGTTGGCCGGACTAAAACAACAATGACATACCAACCATAAACGAGATAAACCAACAAGCAAGCAACCCACCAACATCCCTATATTCAAATAATCCAAGTCCTCATCCCTAAATCCCCCAACAAGAAATCTACTCACTAATCATAATGGAAAACAATAAAACATTAACTAAAGAGAAAGCCACTACAACATGCATATTAACTAGATCTAAGGAAATTAACAACAAAACTATGAGAAAACTATGATCTAACAATTACCCACTAAACTATGGAGGAAACACTATCTAACAAAATAAACTAGAGAATAATCTAAAACATCATAAATAAAATCTAGAGAAACTAACAACATTAATATGATCTAAACAAGACAATGATGAGAAAATAACATAAAAACTAAACTAGAGATTAAAGAGTGGAAAGAAATGTACCAACTATGAAGATCTATAAGAAATAATAAGATTGCATGAACAAAGATTGAATCTTTGATGAATAAAGTGAAGAACTTGTCATTAATTCTTCAATAAACCCAACAAATCTTCAAATAAAACTTGGAATAATAATCTAAAGGTTGAATCTTTGATGAAGATAATAAAGAACTTTTCACTAATTCTTCAATAAACCCTACAAATCTTCAAAATAAAACTAGGAATAATGATCTTCTACAAACTTGAATGTAAAACTAGAGAATTGTTGATGAAAACTAAGTAGATCTACTACTAATTACTACTAGAATTATAGAGAATTACTTGGAATACTACTAGTTTACTACTAAAGAGAGGGTTTTTACTACACTAAGGGTGGATGATACTACTACACTAAGGGTGGATGATACTACTACACTAATGAATGATACGAGGATGGTAGCTTGGGCAACAAACTAGGGTAACATATATATAGTAAACCCTTAATAGGTATTTAACCTAAAGCCCAAATCCAACTTTTTGCTCCATTAGTGAGACAATCACCCTTAGCAACTTCATAGGCTGAAACTTTCCCTTGCGGAATTGACGATAAATCCCACCCGAGTGAAATTTTCGCCCGGTGAGATTTTCTTCTTTTTTCGCGGTTTTCGGCTCTTCTCTCCATCGGGCGAAATTTCACCCGGTGGGCGAAATTTCGCCCGGTCAGTTTCGCCCGGTGGGGAGTCTCAGAAAATCTTCGGGAGGCATTTTTACCGTCGGGTGAAATTTCGCCCGGTGGTGTCTCACCGGGTGAAATTTCGCCCGATAATTTTTCTGGCCTCTTTCTTGTCTCATTCTTCGTCGTATGATTGGATGGCTTCAAACTTTAAGTTGTGTGCTTTGCTCTTTGGACGGTATTCCCTTCTCTTGTGCTCGTGGAAGCTCAATCGTGATTTCGGTGCCAAATCATATCAAAATGATAGAAAAACTACCAAAAATACGTAAAACGCACAAGAGGGATGCTAATGCGAGAAATACGCAAAATATGGTGATAATCGCTCTCAAGACTCGCAAAACGAGGGAAAAACGGGTCTAAATGGGAGCAAAAACGATCTAAATTTAGCACATAACAATGTTGCTCCCGGTCTTTGGTGATTTGATCGCACTAAGACAATTTGAAAAATCCAAAATTTTATTTTTCTTTTAATTTTCCCGATTTGTGCGGAATCTGAGCGAGGTGACGTGATTACACCTACGCCCTTTCTTCGCTTATCGATTTTTTTTCTTTTTCATTTTTCACTTCGTTTTCTTTTCTTATTTTTCGATTTTTCTCTTTGGCTAGGGTCTAGGTGACGTGATTACACCTAGGCCCACCATTTTATTTTCTTTATTTTATCTTTTATATTTTCTTTTTCTCCGTTTTCATTTCTTTTCTTTTTATTCCCTTAATTTTTGAAAAATCCAAAAACATTTGAACAATCATCAAAAATCCAAAAACATTTGAAAAATCATAAAAATTCAAAAATATTCTCCGTTCTTTTCTGTTTTTCTTTTTCGATTCTTCTCCTATTCGTGCATTGAGGACAATGCACAGTTTTAGTGTGGAGGAGGGATCTACTATCCTTTTTTTCATTTTCTTTTTCATTTTTTCTTTAAAACCCAAAAATCCAAAAAAAAAATCATTTTTGTTCTCTTTTTAGTTTTCTTTCCTTTATTTTCGTTTTTGTGTCACTTGTATTGTCTTGTATTATCCTTCTTGTAGGTACACCGCCAACCATTTAGCATGGATACGTAAGGTAGCGGAAATGAAATGATGACCGCGCGGTAATACTTTCTACCTTCGTTTTATCCCTTTCTCTTATGCGTGGAATTTGGGCTTATATGCTTTTTGGAGGTTCACTTGGTGAACATTTTGGAATTGGTGGTTGTAGATTGTGTTGACTTAATGGAGTATAGAGTGCTTGGTTATACTTGTGATTTCGTTTTGTTGTTGTTTTCTTGTATTTTTGTCCTTTTGTGTTCTTTTTCATTTTGTGTATAGCTTGTCTAGGTAAAGTTTTCGAAACCCCGATTTTGAGATTAGGACGAGTGTTTATTACTCCCTTGTTAGTAACCCTTTTTGATTTTTGGACATAGTTCTAGTAGAATGACCTTGAACCAATTTTTGCATTGGATTTTTACAATGAGTCCATCTTTTCTACTAGGAGTCTACATCGGGATTTGCATTTGACCACCTTGACCACCCATGGAGTGATAAGGCCTTGGTTACCGTTCCCCGTTCTCTTAGGTGACCTTACTTAAGAAGCCACTTTTAGTCCAAAATTCTCATCCTTTTATGGGTTCGGAGGGGGTGCACACCCGACTAGCCTATTTCTCTACCATTCACCCATTTCCACAAATAAGTTTGCAAGAATGTGCTTTACCTTCCTCAAATGAATCATCTAGCCAAAAATGGGCTATCCGAAAGAAAAAATGAAGAAGAAGGGCAAATCAATATATCGAAAAAAAAAAAAAAGCCCTCAATCGAAATAATGGGGAAAGAAAAACCAAAAAAGAAAATCAAAGTCTCAAAAATCGTTCCCAAACTCAAATAATCCCTTGGTTGTCTTATTGCCGTGAAATGCCTACTAGAGGACCGAGTCCCGAGGAAGGAAAATAGCGGTAATTTGGCAATCCTTACCATTTTGCAAACACTTGTTCATCTTTTTGGTCTAATTGGCTTTCTCGAGTTTGGAACGACCCTCTAGGCTTAGCTTAGGAGACGGCATAACACTTACCTACAGTGCTTACTAACTCCATGGTTCTCACTATCCACTCCATTTATCGTTCCGTTGTAGGCATCTTTAGTGGAATTAGAAGGACCTTGGTAAATTTTCAATGTTTCTATTGTTTGATTGTCATCCTATTAGGATCTTGTCCATGTCAATTTGTGTTACTAGCTTGGTAGTGTTCTCGCTTGTCTTAAGCTCAAATCGGTGCTTTCTCCGCCGTTTCGATGAGGGATTCGGTGATTTATTTTCTCTTTGGTTGCGACTATCTTTTTATGTGTGTCTTTCTTGTTTTATGTATTTGTGCGTGTGTTAGTCGCAACCCCAATTTTGAGCAAGACCCAACTTGCCTTGCATAGAGGTACTCTACCTCATGGGTATCTCGATGTGAGTTGAAGGGACGGAGCAGGCCCGTTAATTCAGCTTAGCATAGTCTAGCTTAGTAGTAGTAGCTAGTTTCTTTTTGGGTCTTTGCTCGAGGACGAGCAACGGTTTAGTGTGGGGGAATTGTTGTGTGCCAAATTTGAACCGTTTTTCCTCCGTTTTGCGAGATTAGAGTGCGATTATCGCCATATTTTGCGTAATTCTCGCATTAGTGTCTCTCTTTTGCATTTTACGTGTTTTTGGTAGTTTTCTGTCTATTTTGATAGGATTTTCGACCGAAAACGTAACCGAGCTTCCATGAGCACAAAAGAGAGAGACACGGTCTGAAAAGCAAAGCACACAACTGAAAGTTCAAGTAATCCAATTGATCGACAAAGAAAGCGACCAAAAAAGAGGCAGTGGACCACCGGGTAATGTTTCGCCTGGTGAGTCACCACCGGGCAAAATTTCGCCCACCGGATGAAATTTCGCCCGATGGAGAAACCGGGCCGGAATTACAAATTGAGAAGAAAATCTCACCGGGTGAAATTTCACTCGGTGTGATTATTATGTCAAGCCGCGGGGCGAAATTTCGCCCCATGAAAATGCAAAGGGTGAAGGTCTAGTTAAAATGAAGAGAAATTGGATTTGGGCCTTCAAGTTTGTGCAACCCATTAAGACTAGTATAAATACTTCTCCTAGAGTTTTGTGCCTCCTTGTGACTTGAATGAGCCTTTAGGAGTAGGAGTAGTTTAGAGGATTTCTAGAGTAGTTTAGAGAATTCTTGATAGTATTAGTAGTAGATTGTGGTAAGCTTCCTAGAAAAGAATCTCCAAAAACAATTAGTAGATCTTAGTATTAGATTAATTCTACCCATTAATTAGTAATCAAGCTTCCATCTTTGTTGACAATTGTGTTTTTATGTTGAAGATTCATGGATTTTGCAAGGGTTTATGTGACAAGACTCTTGTATTATTTCTTGAAGATTCATATTTCTTTTATTGAAGATTGAAGATTTTATGCATGGATTAGTGACAAATACTTGTATATTTCTCCCAAGATACAATCTTTTATGTTCATCTTCTTCTTTCTCCTTAGATTTCTCCATAGTTGGTAAATTCTTTCCTCTCCCTTTTTTCCATTAGTTTATGATTTTCTCTCCTTTGTTAGTTTTTCTTTAGATTATGTGTTAGTTAATTTCTCTCTTTAGTATAATTTGTTAATGTAGTTACTATGCATGCTTTAGACAATCTCTCTTTTGTTAGTGTTTTGTTGTTAATCATCATGACTAGTGAGTAGATTTTCTTGTTGGGGAATTAGGAGGAGGATTGGATTATTTGAATTAAGACATGTTGGTGGGTTGTTTACTTGTTGATTATCAATTTTAAGGTTTTTGTGTCTTTGTTGACCTAGACTGCAGCTAGATCGATATTGGCTCGTTTCTATCAATATGGGAAAACTTGGGGTAGAAATTACCTTATTTTGAGACTTACCCTTTCGTCGCGAAAGCGGGTTTAGGTAGGTTGGGTGAAGAAATCGAAAGGTTGCATTCTCCCTTTTTAACGTTGTAACTAAAACTCGATCCCGAGACTCTTAGACCCCATTTCCAAATCCCGACTCTCCCCAACACCTTTCCCATTATTGTCCCTAGCCTTAGTAAGCGTAGCTCTTTAGCATTAGTTCGACCTCTCTCGACCCAAAACCCCCATCTCAATCCCAATCACGATTAAACTCTGGACTTGACCGGTATTGCTTAATCGTCTCCCTATGGATCGATCCCGACCTACCACTACTACATTAGTTAGGTTAGTCGGTGTTAAAAATATTGTTTGCATGCGTGTCGACGAAAGCGCGCATCACATTTGTGCTTCGCTGAAGACTTAATGTTGTTTTGCAAAGGGGATCAGAATTCTGGTAAGTGGATTATGCAGGCGTTCTGTAAATTCTCTAAAGCGACTGGATTACAAATGAACAAAGCAAAATCCAATGTTTATCATAACGGCATTCAATCAGCAGCAGTAGTTGATGTTGAGAATATGACTGGTATGGTGCCTGGAGTGCTTCCATTTAAATATCTTGGGTTCTCTATGTCTCCCAAAAAACTTACTGTCCTGGAGTGTCATCTCTTAACTGAAAAAATTGTGCATAGGATCAGGGGTTTTGGGGCACGAAAACTCTCATACTCAGGAAGACTTGTACTGGTTCAGTCAGTTTTGAGTACTGTCCAGCTGTACTGGTCGAGAATTTTTATTCTGCCGACTACGACTATCAATCATATTATGAGCATTTGCAGGAACTATCTATGGAATGGAAGTGAGCACTACTCCTCTCCCCCGCTAGTAGCTTGGGATACAGTTTGTCAATCAAAAAAAGAGGGTGGGCTGGGGCTAAAGAATTTCAAAGAATGGAACGTTGCGTGTGTTGCAAAGTATGCTTGGTGGATTGCAGTCAAGGCTGATCGATTATAGGTTCGGTGGATACATGGTGTTTATCTAAAGGACAAGGCTTGGAAAGATTATCAACCCACTCTTAACTCGAGTTGGTCTTGGTGCAAGATCTGCTGGGTTAAGAATATGTTCTACAACAATAACCTCTTCCCTACGCTGCTCAGAATAGGACGGAAGTACACGGTAAATGAGGGTTACAATTGGATTCATCATAATTGTCAGAAGGAGCCTTGGTCCAATTTAGTTTGGAATAGAATGGGATTCCCAAACATGAGTTTATCGCGTGGCTTGTATGTCAGGGTCGATTGCTTACCAAAGATAGATTGATTCGGATGCAAATGGTGATAGATGACAACTGCTTTTTATGTGGAACTGATAGAGAGGCGCACTGTCATCTATTCTCTAATTGCTACTATACACAGGAATGCTTCAGGCTAGCAGCTATATGACTGGTGTCTGAATACCAGCAACCAACACATGGAAATGGTGGACACAATTCAGACACAGATCCCTACTATTTAAGCAAGTAATGGCGGCGATCATAGTTGGAATATGGTATTACATCTGGTGGGTCAGAAACCATTGCCGAGTGAACTTGGTAGTTTTAAGGCTAGTTTATATAATAGGAAAACTCAGGACAGAAATTGATGTAAAAATTAGAGCTAGTCGTGCACACGTCCCAAGTAAATATTACGATTGTGTGGATGCATTGCTAGGCTAATTGATGTATGGGTGAATTGGTTGTAACTTGAATTATTATGGAATATACTTACATTTACACCCAAAAAAAAAAAAGTTGTGTTAAATTGAATATTACGGAGTAATTTTTATTTGTAATTTAAAATATCGAGTCACGGATCAAGATTTAGAGGTTTTAAGTCTTGACTTACGAAAAAACGGGTTGAACGGGTAGAGTTACAAGTCTGCTCAAGTTTGGACAGATCGGATAATAACGTTACTATTTAACACGATAACACAACTTCAATCTTCCTATTTACAATTGTACAAGAGAGTAAATCATAGTGGTTTGGAGGGAGTAGATAAATTAAGTTAAAGTTAGACACAAAATTATATTCAAATAAAAGGATAATATATAAAAATTAATTATATTGAATAACTGATATGTTAAAATTAGAGTTTTAACAAAATCTAGGTATAAGAACAGATTGACTGAAATTGAGCTTTAATTTTAGACCAAGGATTTTTAGTTTCTTCTTGCCAACGGGTTGAATAGGTCAGGTCCGGTATGACACTAAATTAACGGTTCATTTAGGATTCGGGTAAAAAAAAAGTGGGTTCATGACCCTATAAAAACAACTGGTGGAGTGGGAGGAGTTTGTGGGTCGAGTCGAATTTAGAGCTAGATGGTTAAATACATAAAAATATATTCGATACGGAAAGTCAAATGGTTAGCGAGTAAAAGACAGTTTCGCAGATGACATTGATATCGCTCATAGACACAAGACCTGATATTTTGATGAATGTCAATTATTTCACCCAGATAACTAATGTAGGCACTAGACATGTCAGACAAATCAGATCAAATATGGATCACGTATCGTGTTATGATCAGAATACGGGACATAGATAGTTTCATAACACCCGATTAATTTTTCACCCATGCAACGCACGAGCATCACAACTAGTCAATATATATATATACAGGCGGGATTTGGTGTAAACATCAAATTTGGTGTAAATACGCTAACAATGTAGTCCGTTAGATCTTGCAAGATCGACGGTCAAGATTAATCCTCAAAAGATAACAAAACCCTCCCAAAAACCCTCTCATCCTTCCTCTCTTTCTCTCTCCTCTGATCTCTTTATCTTTAGGGTTACGTAAAACCCCAAAATTTCTCTCAAAAATTTTCCTCTCAAAAATTGATCTTATCTTTCAAATTGAAACGCCTAATTAATCAGAAAATTGCTCAATTGTATGTTCCTATTGCTCAATCGTAAGATTTGATTGGAGATGACTTCATTCAATTCCTTCAATTTTCAGAATTCGTCAATTCATTCAATTTTCCAGAAGTTTTATACGAAATTTGAACCTATTGTTGATGAACATGAAGGTAATATCGTTTTTGAATACCTATTCATTCAATTCGTTCAATTGATCCTATATTCGTTTTTGAATTCTTCCAGAACTATTTATGATGAATATCGATATCAACATAGAAGACATGAATCAACTTGAAGGTAATCTCAGAATTTTTAGAGTACTTGAATATATATGTTGGAATACTTGAATATATATGTTGGAATAACTGAGTATATATGTTGGAATAACTGAGTATATATGTTGGAGTAATTGGAGTACTTGATTATATGTATCTCATCATTTTATAGAGTACTTGAATATAAGTGTTGGAATACTTGAATTTATATGTTGGAGTAATTGGATATATGTGTTGGAGTAATTGGAGTACTTGAGTATATGTATCTCATCATTTTATAGAGTACTTGAATATATATGTTAGAATACTTGAATATATATGTTGGAGTAATTGAATATATGTGTTGAAATAACTGGGTATATATCTTTGAGTAATTGGAGTACTTGAGTATATATATAAATCTCAGAATTTTACAGAGGACTTAAATATAAGTGTTGAAATAGTTGAATATATATGTTGGAATAGTAGAATATATGTGTTGGAGTAATTGGAGTGCTTGAGTATATATGTATCTCGGAATTTTATAGAGTACTTGAATATAAGTGTTGGAATACTTGAATATATATGTTGGAGTAATTGAATTTGAACATAGAGTAACTGAACATGAACATGAGCATGAACATAGAAAAACTGATGTCTAATATTGGAATAGCTGAACATGATATATATCTGTGTGTGTGTAGGACCTCCTCGGAAATCTTTACGACAAAGTCAAAAGGATGAGACTACATGACGTTGAAGACATTCATACAAGTATACAACATGAAAGCATATGATAGTTGGTGTTATAATTTTTGGATATATGTTATGTCTTGGAATACTTGATTTTATAATAGTTGGAATACTTGGTGTTATAATTTTTGGATGATGTTGGAGTAACTATGAAAACATGTTGGAGTAACTCCTTTTAAGCATTGGAATACTTAGTGTTATCTCTTGGAATACTTGATGTTAATGACGACATTAGAGTAATTGAAGACGAATAATAGATTGATTCAATCAATAATTTGAATGATTGTTAGAGTAACCATGAAAACATGTTGGAATAACTGTTTTTAAGCATTGGAATACTTGGCATTTTCTCTTGGAATACTTGATGTTATAAAAGTTGTAACATTTGGTGTTATCTCTTAGAATACTTGGTATTATGTCTTGGAATAACTGCTTTTAAGCATTAGAATAATTCTGTAAAATTGCAGTAACCTTAGTATAATTACTGAAGTTCCTCAAAAGTTCTTGCAAAATTTGGGAGAAACGAAACCGAAACCGAAATCGAAATCGAAACAGAAGCAAACAACACTTGCATCGGTATTTTCTTCTTAATTCTTAAAAAAATTCCAGACTCAAGAATTGGCTCAATACTGGAAATGTCGTTAAACCTAATTCTGCAGTTAGAATAACTACTTCTAAGCATTAGAATAACAACGACGACATTAGAGTAATTTTGTGCAAGAGTTCCAGCACGATGATCAGCACGCCTGAAAATGACACAAAAAATTTGTGCACAGTTCAATCTAGGACTTCTTCATGTGGTCTAATTTTTCTTTTTCCTTGAGGATTAATCTGTGCCGACTTTGGTCTCAATGTTCCAACACGATGATCAATACGTACTCTCGAAACAGTCTTGGGGATGTTGTCCTTATCATCATAGAAATCTTTGATTCTGGTCTGCAAAGCTGTTAATTCCTCATTCACATCAGAAAAGATCATGATATCGGCCATTTCAATCGACAAGGAAATCCTATTTGCTCTTTTGTCGACATATGATGGAGAATTAACCCCATCGTAGTAAAATGTGTGCAAGATAAGGAAAAAACCAGATTCATGTTCGTTGACTTGCATAACTTTATTCCAATTGAATTTTTTGCTGACGACTTCGAACTTGACAATATTGTCATCCCCACGTATCTTTTGTCTTCGAAGTAGTCGGACAAGCAACCCAGCTTTGAAAAAAAAGGAAAGAAATAAAAAAGTATAATCATTCAATACAAAAAACACAACTTGAAAGTTCATGTACACAATTAACCATTCGCGAAAAATAATACTAACCGCATTGTGGCATAGCAATCACCTGAATATGGGAGCTGCTCATGCAACGAGCAATACGCCTGAATAATGGCACCATGCAACTCTGAAATTCAGGGAGCTGGGTTGCTTCCAAAACCTCCTCCAATTCACTGAGAAACATGACTTCCTTTGAACTATTTGTGATTGGCCAACACTTCAATAAACCTCTTATTACAGTATCTGCAAGCTTACTGTCTTTCTCAACAAACTGTGAGATACAATAAGATAACTGCTGATGATACATGGTTAAGCATTTTGGCTTGTACACATTAAGTTATGTCTAACATTAAGTTATTCCAACACATATATTCAACTATTCCAACACATATTCAATTACTCTAATTATTCCAACATATATACTCAGTTACTCCAACACATATATTCAACTATTCCAACACATATATTCAACTATTCCAACACACAAACTCAAGTACTCCAATTACTCCAACACATATATTCAACTATTCCAACACACAAACTCAAGTACTCCAATTACTCCAACACATATATTCAACTATTCCAACACATATATTCAACTATTCCAACACACAAACTCAAGTACTCCAATTACTCCAACACATATATTCAACTATTCCAACACATATATTCAACTATTCCAACACACAAACTCAAGTACTCCAATTACTCCAACACATATATTCAACTATTCCAACATATATATTCAATTATTCCAACACATATATTCAACTATTCCAACAAATATACTCAAGTACTCCAATTACTCCAACACATATATTCAATTACTCCAACACATATATTCAACTATTCCAACATGTATATTCAAGTACTCTATAAAATTCTGAGATTACCTTCAAGTTGATTCATGTTTTCTATGTTGAAATCGATAATTATCATAAAGAATTCTGGAGGAAATCAAAAACCAATAGTTAAAAACGAATCCATGCTCAAAAACCGAATAAATAACTTAAAAAACGAATATTTATTCAAAAACGATTAGGTATTGAATTATAACGACATTCCCTTCATGTTCATTAACAATAGGTTCATGCTCGGTGGAATCCATGCTCATCAAAAACGAATTTCTGAAAATTGAATTGAATTGAACGAATTGTATACGAATCGAACGAATTTCGTATACAATTGAGCAAATTTTTGAGACAGAACAAACTAGGATGATAGGATGAACGAATTTGGTAAATTAGGATGATGAATTTTCAAGAGAAAAATTGGGGGTTTTTGGGAGAAAAATTTGATGTAACCCTAAAGAGAAGAGAGTGAAAAACAGGAGAGAGAAAAAGAGGCAGGTTGTGAGGATTTTTTTGGGGGTTTTGTTGGATTGTGAGATCTAATCTGAGCTGTTGATCAAGATTAAGATCAACGGTTCAGATAATTAGGGTGTTTACACCAAATTGGTGTGTTTACACCAGATCCTAATTCTATATACATATACATATATCTATATACATATACATATATATATATATACATATATATATATATATATATATATATAAAGGAGGAAGTTTATATAAAGGAGGAACTTCCTCCTTTATATATATATATAAAGAAGGAAGTTTTCGAGCGATATGATTGGTCCGTTGCCTCAAAACTCAATTTAGGAAAGTATCATTAATAATAATAAAAAATCAAATAGAGAATGTTTTAATTATTACAATCAATATACTAATAATTAAAATAGAAACCTTAAAACCTTATCATATTAATGTGATGTTTTATAATTTTCATCTTAAAACCTTTAAATTTCATTTAACAAAAATTATCGTAAAAAAATTTATAAAAATGAAATAATTAGATTCTTGGTAGAAAATGCTTTCATTTGAATATAAATTTCAAATAATTTGTTACATATTATTTGATCGAAAAAGTGATGAATTTATTACATATTATAAAGTTTTCCCACATCGACAAATTATAACAAGGTGATGAAATTATATATTATAAATAATAGTAATCATCCGTTCTTAGATATTCACCAAAAATCTTTTGAGTCATAAAAAACTCTTAAGATTATAACCAATAAGAGTAATCATTATTTTTGAATATTGACTTAAAACTTTTGAGTCTTAATAAGACTACAAAATTAAAATTGTCCTATATCGAAATAATTAAAATAAGATGATGATTTTATATTATAAATATGAGTAATCATGTGTTCTTTTGGGTCTTAAAAATAGTTCTTAAGTCAGTAAATTACCCCACATTAAAAGAATTATGATAATGGAATTCTATATTATAAATAATACTAATCATTCATTCTTAAAATCAATAAAAAAAACTTTTGAGTCTTAGAAAATATTTTAATAAGACTACAAACTTAAGTGACATAATCTCACTACAAACTTAAGTGACATAATCTCACATCGAAAAATTATAACAAGATGATGAAATATATTATAAATAAGAAATAAGAGTAATTAATTCTACAATAAGACGATGAAATTCTATTATACAAATATAAGTAATTATTCCTCCAAATTATGACTAATCATTCGTTATTAAATGTCTTCCAAAACTCAATTGAGTCTTAAAAACTTCTTTAAGACTATAAACTCAAGTAAAATTATTACGGAGTACAAGAGTTCTTAAGACTATAAATCTAAACTTAAGTAAAAAATATTCTATATCGAAAAATTATGAGGTGATGGAATTTGATATTATAAATAAGGTAAATCATTCGTTCTTAGATATTAAAAAAATGTTTTTTGAGTCTTACAAAAGTATTTGAGACTACAAACTTAGTAAAATTATATTATATAAATAAGAGTAATCGCTCATTCTTAAGTTAAATATAAAAACAAACTCTTTTATTATTATAATTATTCTAACATTGTCTCACATTGAAAAATTATGATGATGTGATTGAATTCTATATTATAAATAATAATCATTTGTCCTTGGATATCAGCTAAAGAAATTTGAGTCTTAAAAATACTCTTAGGATCGTAAGTTAAAAAGATAAATCATTCGTGTTTAGATATTAACAAAAACTTGAGTTCTAAAAAGAGTTATTAAGACTATAAACCTAAGTAGAATCATCACATATCGAAAAATTATGATGAGGTGATGAAATTCTCACAAATAAGCACTACAACAAATTGCCACTTGCGCCACGAATTATGCCACGGTAATTTGTTATTCGTGGCTAATTTTTACCTAGCCACGGAAAAATTTTGATTCACTACCTGAGAAAAAAAATATGCCACGGGACAATTTTTCCCGTGGTTAAAATTCACTGCGCCACGAATTTTATTAAAGTCGTGACCAATAATCACTCTTGCCACGAAAGTTGCCACACCCGTGGCAAAAATATATTTAGCCACGAATTTGTTCTGTGGCAAATATTTTTTAGCCACGATGTAATTAACTTCCGTGGCGAAATTATTTTTTAGCCACTGATGTAATAAACGCATGTGGCTAGGGCTGTAAGCGATCAGAGCCGGCTCGTAGAGCCCTCGGAATCGGCTCGGTCAAAGCTCGGCTCGAGCTCGGTCAAACTCGAGCCCAAGCCGAGCCCGAGCCCGAGCATAGGTGAGCTCGGCTCGAGTTCGGCTCGAGATACGAGTAGCAAATACGAGTATTAACCACCTTAATTAAAAGATACGGAGTAAAGTGTGAAGGACTAATTAATTATGACTTACACGTTATTTGATAACATAATTTACTCTATAGTCTACCTACTTAAGTAAAGTAACTATCAATTACTACCTATCTCTCTCCTCACTACTACACGTTTACACTGATCTCCTCTCCCACTTCCCCAAATTCCTTTATTCCATAACCATGATGTCTATGAACATCAATTTCTCCTCTTTCCCATAACAGTTTTAGGCTCTTTAGTTCCTGATTTTTAATTTTAAACACTCACTCAACCTAATATATAATCTTATTCAAGAAACTTCACCAATATGCAATCCGTCAATCTTCTTATTATAATTAAGAACAAACTTTTAATCTTTCTGTTTAATTTCCGATCAAGGCAAAGGGAAAAAAACTCAAAGCATCAGGTACTATTCACTTTATTTCTTACTGTTATTGATTTACTTGAATATTGATTTATTAAGATTTTGTTTATTGGTTATTAGTTCAGAATCATCTACCCGAATTTCAATCAATTATCAGTTTTTAATTTTGATTACTTCAGAATAATCGTTGACTCATTGTTAGTTTTATTTGTGTTTGAATTGTGAAGGAATTTTATGAAGTATGGAAATTCAAGAAACTATAAACTTGGATGATGAGAGAATTTCGAATGAAGTTGAGTTGATTGAAGGTGAAGATACTATTGAAGGAAATGATTCAGATCTGGGTGAGGGTGAGAGTGACGATCCATTTGCGGCAAAATCACGGAAGAGAGCTTCTTGGTGGAATGACTTAGCTATTGTGAAACTTCCAAATGGGGAGGAGAAAGCACAATGTAAGTACTGTAATGTTAAGTTATCATATCGGAAAGGTGGACCAACAACACATTTGTCCCGGCATCTCAATAAAATTTGTCAATTAAGGCGAAATCATGCCAGAAAACAAAGTAAAATAAATTTTTTGCCAACTGATTCTAGTTGTGGTGAGGGGACTAGTAGTGAAATACTTCCACCTCTTCATGATGGTAAATTTGACATGTTAAGAATGAGAGAGGTTGCTGCCCATTGGATCCTTATGCATGAACATCCATTTTCAATATTAGAAGAAGAAGGTTATAATTTGATGATGAAACGGGCAAGACCTGAGTGGACTAAGATTTCTCGTAATACCGGAAAAATAGATTGTATTAAGGTGTATGACCAGGAGAAGAAGAAGCTGAAAACTCTATTGGGAGGGGTTGGAAAAATTTGTTTGACTATTGATTTGTGGCAATCTTCACCTCAAAAAATGGAATATATGGTCGTTACGGGACATTTTGTAGATTCACGCTGGAAATTGCAAAAGCGAGTACTAAATTTCTTTCATCTCCCACCTCCTCGGAAAGGACCTCAATTGGCAAATGCTATATTTAAGTGTTTGCAAGATTGGGACATAGAAAATAAGGTATATTCCGTATTAGTTTATTTTATATAATCTTTAGTACATTTTTTTCTTCTCAATTCTAGTTTTACTGTCAAGTTTGTGATTTGGTGTTTTTGTTTTTGAAATATTGCAGCTTTTTACGATTTCCGTTGACAATGCTACGGCTAATGATTCTTGCATAAAGAATTTAAAGGAGACTTTCTCGAGGACAAAGAAATTAAGCTGTGATGGTAAAATATTTCATGTTCGATGTTGTGCTCATATTTTAAATATCATGGTTCAATTTGGACTCCAATCAATTAAGCATATTATAGAAAATGTTCATGTTAGTGTGGATTATATAATGCATAGTGAACAGAGGCGGGTGTTATTTGCAGAAAAAGTTAAACAATTGCAATTGCCACATAAGAAGTTGATCTTAGAAAATAATACTAGATGGAATTCTACTTATGATATGTTGGTGACGGCTTTAAAATTCAAGGATGTATTTCCTATGTATGCCGAAGAAGATCAGTTTTATGCTACTTGTCCTAGCGGTGATGATTGGAATAGAGTTGAAAAGGTGTGTGAGGTCTTGAAAGTTTGTAAAAGTGTCACAAATATAATATCTGGTTCGGATTATCCTACTTCTAATTTATTTCTTATGGAGGTATATCGAGTCAAATTGGTATTAGATAAATATAAAAATGATTCAGAGGAATGGATGAAAACCCTTATAGGAAATATGAAACAAAGATTTGATAAGTATTGGGGTGAATGTAATTTGTTGATGGCCTTGGGTGCTATACTAGATCCTAGATACAAATTGAGAGACGTTGAATATGTATTTGGTAAAATGTATTCACCTATTGAAGCTAAAGGACATATCTCACAAATAAGAGAGGCATTGTATGAGCTTTACTTGGAGTATGCGGCTGATTTGAAAACTTCTTCTGAGGATGTGCACAATGACTCTAATGGTGATTTTGTAACCAATGATGTTGAGGATGACTTTGGATGCTATGATGTTTTCAATTTTTTGAGGTCTACTTCCAATTGTGAAGGTGAAAAATCTGAACTTGATATATATCTTGATGAGGGGACTTACTCTTGTGAGGACCAAGGAGAGTCGCTTAAATTTGATGTGTTAAAGTGGTGGAGCAGTGAGACTCTAAAGTATCGTACTTTGTCTAAAATGGCACGTGATATATTGTCTGTTCCAATAACAACGGTTGCTTCTGAAGCAACTTTTAGTGCCGGGGGTAGAGTGATCGATCCATATCGTGCTTCTTTAGCTCCAGAGACAGTAGAAGCATTGCTATGTGCCGGTGATTGGTGTCGTGCTTTACATGGAGTAAAGAAAAAGCATAAGGTATTACGACTTATTTTACTAAATATTTTTTTGACTACAAATATAAACCCTTAACATCAAATTAGATGACAACTTTTGTACTTTTTTTCTCAGATCATCAAGGAAGAGAACATTGAAATTGTCATTATACCGGATTCTTAATAATAAGGTTAGAATGTTATGTACTTATGTTATGTAGTTATTTATTTTCTTAATTTATTTTTAAACAATACAAATTGTTGTAAACATTCTTAATTTTGTGTAGAGATGTTGAAATTGGTGGTGCTCCTAAGTGATCTCGCAAGGTTGAAAGTGGCCGGAAACCTTCAAAGTAGATGGGAATTTCAACTTACTGATGGATCTTAAAAGAATGTAGTTTTTGGGAAAACCATATGAAATTTTTTGATTGTATTTGGCTGCTATGCTCGAGATATTTGATGGTTTGTTTTTAAGAACTAATGTGTTTCAAGTTAAATTAATTTCCTATTCCGTATTGTATTTTCATTTGCGTGTTAAACTTGTGAGCAAAAATCTGAAATCTACCTTAAAACTTTGTCGAGAATATAGAGCCCGAGCCCGAGCTCGAGCTTGTACAAAGTTAGGCGAGCCGAGCCCGATCTTCAGCTTCAAAAGCTTGTCGAGCCACGAGCCGAGCTGGAGCTCATTCATACCTATTCGAGCCGAACTCGAGCTTAGGCGAGTTCGATATCGGTTTGGCTCGTTTACAGCCCTACATGTGGCTAATGTGGTTCTTCAAACTTTAATAAATTGCTTTCAAGTTAAGCCAAATGTCAAATTTCGGTCTTAAAAAATTCCTTAAAATTTAAAGTTATAGAAAATATGAAATTAAATAAAAAATTTAAATTTGAAAATATTTTATCAATCAAAAAAAAAAATTGTTATTCTTTTATTTACTTTTTAAAAAAAATTGTAAAACAAAATACAAGTAAAGAAAACTTTGGTTGTCTAATTTGTTGATTTTCAACTAATTATAATTTTTGAAGTCATTAATTTCTCTTAATTTGACAATATGTTTAACTAAAATTATATAATCTAAATTATGACTTTTGAAAGACTGAATGACATTTAAATATTGTAATATATATGCTAATATGCGGCGTACATAGCATATCAAGTAAAAAGAAGTATGTGATTTATCATCCATCGTTGACATGTCTAATATTATTTGAGATCTTTCAGTTTTACCGCTTAATTAATTAATTAATTTTTTCACATGTATTAAACCTCTTTTTAAGAAAAAAAAACTTTAAAAGAAAGGGAGCGAGCATGACTCATAACCGCAACTTTCGAGCGTTGTATTATTATTTTTTCAAATTATTGATTTATTTTCTTACAATATTTTCAGTGTGAAAAAAATCATTTTTTTAACTCATATTAAAGAATTCTAATCGATCAATATTTTTTTATGGAATTAACTTTGACTATGAAAATAATGATTAGTTTTGTAAATTAATTGTTTTCAAGTTATTTGGTTTGGAAGAAAGATTAATGTTTTGAAAAGTTGTACCTAAGTTTAATAATCAGTTAAAATTATTTTTCAAAAAAAGAGAGGTATAATTGAGAAAAACAAATAACTTACAAATACATGTAAGAAAATCTAATAATTAAAGACCACTAGTGAGAAAGTAAAAAATTAATTTATCGTTAACTGTCTAATTCAATAATTATTTTATAATATTATTTGGAAGATATTTTAAAAAATTAATATAAAACAAAATTAATTTAATGAAAAATAAAATTCTGGTAAACCTTAGAGTAGACAAGAGGAAACTCGATGAGGATAAAAACTAATGAAATAAAATAACCACCGCTAGTTCAAAGCAAATAAAATATCTAATTAAGCCAATAACGAAAAGAAAAAACATATCGAAAGAACAGGCAATAAAAGAACGTGAAAAATAGAAACTAAAATACAAATATAGATAAATAAATGAAATCATGAGTCCGAAAGTCAATTTCGAAACTTGATTTTTTTTACCGGAACAATTTTTTTAATTATAAATAGTAAATCATTGGGGAAAAACCAATTAATTACTCAAAAGTAAATGTAATTTGTGGAAAAAAAAATATTTTAAAGGAATTCGAACAATGATTATGTCAACAAAGTTAAAATTCATTTCTGGTAGCTGGGCATAAGAACTCCACAGTTAAGCGTGCTTGAGTGAGAGTAGTGTTAAGATGGGTGATCTCCTGGGAAGGCTCTTCGATGCGTGCAACTGGTGAAATTAAAGCTAGTAACCGTTTCAGATGTGACTACTCTAGAGGTAGAGAATAATTAAGGTTATTAATTAATTAATCTATTATATATTTTCACCGAAATAAATGTTTCGTCACAAGCGTAATTAGCCACGGGATAACCCGTGGCAAAAAGTTAATTCTAGCCACGGGAGACTCTGTGGCAATAAAATCAATACTTGTCACGGTTTTTTTTTTTCCGTGGCTATTTGTTCGCCACGGCCACTTGCGCCACGTATGAGTTTTCCGTGGCAAAGTACTTTAGCCACGAAAATTTTGCAGTTTTGCCACAAATTTAGCCGTGGCCCAAGTGCTCATTTGTAGTAGTGAAGAGACATCATTCGTTTTTAGATAATAAAAAAATTGTCTTATAAAAGCTCTTAAAGTTATAAATTTAAGTGAAATTATCCCACATCTAGAAATTATAATAAGGTGAGAGAAATTCTACTATATAAATACGGAGTAAAAGCAATCATTTGTTTTTAGATATCAACGAGAAATCTTTTGAGTCCTAAAAGAACTTTTTAAGACTATAACTAAGCAAAATTATCCCACATCGAAAAATTATATCAATAAGAGAAATTATTCGTTTTAGATATTTATCAAAAATCTTTTCAATCTTACTATAATACTCTTCTCAAGGCTATAAATTGAAGTAAAAATTATCCCACATCGAGAAATTATAAAAAAAAAGTGATGAAATTATATTATATAAATAAAAGTAATCATCGTCTTTAAATATCAATCAGAATTTTTTTGAGTCCTAAAAAGAGTTCTTAAATTTATAAATTTAAGTAGAATTATCACATACACATCGAAAAATTATGATGAGATATCATAAATAAGAGAAATCATTCATTTTGGATAATCATTTGTCCAAAAGTATACTTCGTAATAATGTGATCGAATTCTAATATATAAATAAGAATAATTATTCGTCCTTAATAACTTAGATGAAAAACAAACTCTTTCGAGTCTTAAAAAAAATTCTTAAGGCCATAAACTTAATTAACTAAAATTATCTCACACTTTTGAGTCTTAAAAAAAAACTCTTAAGACTATAAAGTTGAGTAAAATTTCTCACATCGAAAAATTATTACAAAGCCATGAATTTCATAGATATAAATCAAACATCTTTTCAGTTTTAGAAAAGCTCTTAGGACTATAATAAATTTAAGGAAAAATTCTCTTTTGAGTCTTAAAAAAGCTCCCGAGACTATTAACATGTGTGAAATTTTCCCACATCGAAATATTATTATAAAGTTATGAATTTCATATTATTTGCTCGAAAAAGTAATGAATTTATTACGTACATATAGAAATAGTAAAATCGTTTCACATCGAAAAATTATATTAATGTGATAAATTTCTATAATATAAATAAGAATAATCCTTCGTTCTTAGATATCAACAAAAAAATCTTTTGATCCTTAATCTTAGACTATAAAATTAAGTAAAATTATTTCACATCAAAAATTACGATGAACTGATTAATCTATATAAAACAATAAAAAGGCATCATTTCTTAGTTAATTAGGATAGCAAGCTCTCATAGACTGACACGTGGCATCCTCTAAATGAAAGTCCTCCTAATCTACCTATGTGCTCACTTTCTTAATAATATACTCCCCTGTTTCTACTCCCCTCTTCCTTCACCTCGAAATAGAATTGCCATCCATTATAGCTCGATCATTTATTCCTCCATTAAAGTTCTCCTCCATTAAATTCCTTGCGGTTACGATGACATCCGAAGCTCAGAACAAATAAAAAGCCATCATTTTTTTAGTTAATTAGGATAGCAAGTCCTCAAAGATCGACACATGGCAAGCTAAATCAAAGCCATCTTAATCCCCTAAATCAAAGCCATCCTAATCTATCTATTCTATTCACCTGCGTAATAATCTATTCCCCTCTTCCTTCACCTCGAAATAGAATCACCCTCCATTAAAGCTCATTTAATCCTCCATTAAAAGTCTGGCAGTTACGATGACATCCGAAGCTCAGACGCCATTTGAGTGTATTTATACTTTCCAAGTTCATACAATTGAGAAGATGAAACCTTCACTTGCCTTCCTCTTTTCGTCCCTCTACAGTTTCACCGTCAATTTCCTCCGAAAGTCGCTTCCAATTGCATCCTTCTTGATCGGTAAGATTTACGCTATTTGGTTATTGTTTTTATCGGTCAAATTTAGATTATTCTTGTATGATATAGAGAAAGGCCAATGGAGCTTTACAGTTAGTATAAGCTAAATTTATAACGGAGGAGTGTATAAGTATGTGTGCGTTCATAATCACTCGCTCTTATACCCTTTAATTTTTGAGGAGTGTATAACTCTGTAATTGTACACATATCTTCTTAAAGGAGTATAAGCTAATCCATATTTATCTCGTGGATGAGGAGGTTTATTAATTTTTTTGTCTGGATGAGGAGGTTTATCTCGCTGGACTTAATAGAAATCAGACGCATATGAATAGATTTACAAGAAAGTGCATTCTTGCAAGCATGAGAGGCGACGCAGCCTCCAGACAAAGGTTTATCCCGCCACAAACACAGCCTCCAATGCAGCCACAACCACAGTTGGGGTTGAATCCTCACAATTACGTAGCCAAAAAGCATTGGTTGGAAAATTATTTACGTATTATTGTTAGTTAAATGTGTCGTGCTACAATAAAGGATTATTATTTAAGTATTGTTTTTCAACTATCACGAACTATATTTCAATTGGTTCAACAAGATTTTGAGGTGTGCCTTACTCAGATTCGCACATTCCTTATTTAGTAGCATCGGTTTGTTCTCTACCTTACGCTTATAGTTGGGGTCTACACAACTTTATGTAACAAAATCAATCATTAAGAATTTTCACTTTTTCAACAATTAATCTCTACGTTGACAGCAAACGCTCACAAAAAAGGTATAGCGATAAAGGAAGGTCGCACAAATATACCATTGCTAGACCCGTGAATTTCACGGGCAAGAAAACTAGTTTATATATAATAAATAAGAGTAATCATTCGTCCATAGATATTACTCTAACATCTTTTGAGTCTTAGAAAAACTTCATCTCAAGTCGAAAAATTATATAATAAGGCCTTGAATTTTCATTATATAATTCATCCGTAAATATAATTAAAGAACTTTTAAGACTATAAAATTAAGTAAAATTATATTTATTGAGAATTGTTTTAAAGATAGATATTACGAGTTTTAAATACAATGCACGCGTATAATTTAATTTGACGTTTATCGCGTGTATGACCTCCCAAAAAACACGTATGTGGATAGTATTCCTTTACTATTAGACATACCCTTATCTTCGACTTACTTTCTACTGTTGCGTAATCTCACAAATTTATGCAATCTTCTACTTGGTGTCATTACATTATCACTAAAAATCGGCCCGTGCATCGCACGGGCTTTCCAACTAGTAAAAAATAAAGGTGGAAACTATTTTTAACATATACTCTGACCCTAACAAGATCCACGACCTCTACAACCCAACATGTAACTCAAATTGTCAGCCTAACCAAATTGACCGAAATGTTTATTGTATAAGAAACTTGGTGATATGCATAAAAAGGTGAAAATAACAAACTCGAAAAAGGCCCGACCAGACCCAAAGTTACCCAATTTTTCCGACTTGAAATGATCCAACCAAAGTTGACTAAACCCGAATCAAACCCGGTTGACCCATTTGCTAGATCTAATGCCTATAGTATTTGTTCAGACTCGTAGGACAGAACTCACGACCCGACTTATCTAACATTCTAATCTGTTTGACACGTCAATTTCATATTGTGCAAACTTGATCAAATACAATCATAAAAATACTTAATGGTATGTTAATTCACATTAATCGAGTGGGAAAAATTGCTCCTCTCTTTTTCCCCAAAACAAAACAAAACCCTAACTTTGAAGCTGCCGCCCCAACCACCTCTCAGCCACCCATTCCCCTTGCCTGGCCGGAGTTTTGACCGTCTTTTGGTCAATCTCCGGCCGGCTGATTAGACCATCATTCTCCTTCTCCGTTCCTATTAAGTTTTCTCCTCCCCGTTTTCGTCTTGCCAGTGATGATCACCATCCGGTCCCTCTTGTCCAGTAAGTCTCCTTTTATTTCTTTTGTGTTTTCTTTGGTGATGGCCGGCCCCCTCCTTGCCTGATCGCTGTCACCTTCTTGATCCGTCGCTGACCCGCTCCGTTGATGACTCGTTCCGATCGCGTGTCCTGGCCGTTGTGCATGTCTTCTGCCGGCGTTCCCCCCTCCCCTCGCCCCCCCCCCCCCCACCCTCCGGCGACCGGCTTCCCTTTCCCCTGTGTCGGCCCCCTCCCCGTCATTGACCTCTACTGGTGGGTGTTCCCCCCTCCCCTCGCCCCCCTCCCCCACCCTCCAGTTTCGCGTCGGTGTTTGGTTGTTTGGTTAGGGTGTCTGATTGTGTTTTGTCTTTTAGGTTTTAGTTAGTGTTTTGGTTGGTCAGGCTGTTTATGGTTTGGTCCGAGTTCTTTCGACTTGGTTTGGTTTCCAATTGGTTTTGTCGGGTTGTTCGGTCTTAGGTCTGGGGTTGTAAGGACCGTGTCTTTTATCTGTTGGTTTTCTTGGTTTTTCTTTGGTCTTACTGGACAATGATTGTGTGGTGGGTCTCCTGCCTTGACGGACTTGGATCTTGCTCTATAGGATGTTTCGGGTCTGGTATCTTTTCATGGTGGTTTGGGTGTCTGTTGTGGTTGGGTCCCCGGTTGCATTCTCTAATAATGACCTCTCGTATAACTGTTATTTTTAGTAGTTTCTTAATTATAAGCTTAAGTTTCGCTCTTTTTAAGAATAAGAGTCTCCTTATGGAGGCTTGTCTGCGTTGGGTGAGGATTGTCACGACCACTAACTGGTCCTGGATTCGATTCTCCTTTCGGAGTTTGGCTTGTGGGTTGCCCTTATCCACGGCTCTATGCATGTTGGTTGG
Source organism: Agrostemma githago (assembly GCA_958450325.1). Lineage (NCBI taxonomy): Eukaryota > Viridiplantae > Streptophyta > Magnoliopsida > Caryophyllales > Caryophyllaceae > Agrostemma > Agrostemma githago. Next base: position 51,333,196 of record OY288258.1, on the reverse strand, counting down.
TTCTTTGGTCTATTGGTCGTATGATTGTAGAGTTCGATCCTCAAGATGGAGATTTTTCTCCATTAGAGGCAGGCCTAATCGCTTAGCTCTCACCCGTTTCTTTCTACGCCTTTTTCGAAAGTGCGTAAGTGCATCTTGACCTCGTCACTTTACGACTCATATGGGTGGATGGTACCTGGGAGTCGGCAGCTGTGTTGATAATGGGGATGAAGACACTCATGTTCACGGATCCGTTCAGCATCAACTCATCACAATCACCCGACGTCTTTCTCTTATTGTTATTGTTTTATTAGTAGGAGCTTGTGATGTCGTTTTTAATTTCAATAAAGGATGTAATATGGGTTTCGATAACCCAAACAGCATGTAATCCAATGCTTTTCTTTGCAGGCAAAAAAAAAAACATCACATCAATCATAAAAAGTTGACGGAAGTTTCACTTAACTTGGAAGCTGACGGAACCTTATCGTTGATGTCCTTATATCTACATTTTAGTATACTTTGAGTTCTTACCATGGGGTTTACTCAGTAGCAAAGTTGAAACGATCGCCATTTCGGCTGCTCGCAAAATCTTCATGTCCAATTCACCCAACAATATGCATGGAATATCAGTGGCTAAAACCACAATATTCACGAAACAGCAGTCAAAGATATCTCCATAGTGATGACTGTTTACAATTCAAATCAATCAACTTTATGACTAAGTTATGAAAATGCACAAAAAAGACGCTCGAGAGCAACAAGCTTCGCAAAACCATTGGGATTGAACATGGTTCTAAATGAAATCAAGGAGCGAGCCTTTGAGGATCACGAGGAAATAGAGATGTCTTCCTAATGTTGTCGAGATTGCAAAATAGCATAACAACACGCTCCAAGCCCACTCCAAAGCCACCGTGACGCCAAGCACCATACCTGTAAATATGAGGTGTTCAAAATTCTGGACATACAACAAAATACAGTCCGTCCAACTCAAAAACTTGAATCTAGAGGATTATTTTTGGAGCGCTGAACACGGCAAGAAAGACCTAAATAGTAAATAACATCGAATTATTTTAAATACTCTGGCACAAGATATACACAAAGTCATCAAATACTGTCAAGTGGCAAACAATTCATGTACAAGATTTAACCTTTTTCTTAGTGTATAACATGAACAAATTGGTAGGAGCGTAAGACAGACTCCTAAAGTCGCAACGCACATCCCTCACCCATCAAGAACCCTAAATTAAGACATTAAAAAATGAACAAGTTGAGGGTGTGTAATTGCTACTTGTACAAATCCCACTTGAGCGTTTAACCCGCCCATGACACTTTTTTTCCTCGTTTATTCAACTTTTCTTCTACCTATTTTGCACTTCTCCATTAACTCCAAAGGCTTCTGAATAGTATTATGCTAAATCATCATCGATGACTTGCAAAAAATGCCAATGCACGGTCTTTTCAATTTACTACCATTGACAAATATAGGAGCATGAATGTCCACTCAAATTTAATTCAAAGATTAGGTTAAACTAATGCAAACTCGGTTTTGTAGTGTCAATGGGGTGATTGCGTACCGCCATACAGAGCACTAAAGGATTCAAGTGCTTCAACTGACGGTAAATTTCCGGACGTTAGCTTTCTGACTTACGATTAATATAGTTATGGGAGGAAAACACCTTATTTTTTAGTAGGAACAACTTACTTGAAGGAATCAATGTAACTACTTATTGATTTGATATCAATACCACATTCTTTAGCACGTTGTTCTAAAAGAACAGGGTCGTGAACACGTTGAGCTCCTGAAATTATCTCCTCACCTGAAGGATAGACAAGGCAACATAATCAATGCAGACAAACAAATGTACTAGAGTCTCGAGTAAAAACTTTCAAACAGTTAGTGTAGCCTTGTAGGAAGACTACATTACACTGACGGGTATTTCTATCTTTGGGTTGCTAGTAAAAAAGAAAGATGGAACCAAGAATAAACTATAACTTTCTTGCACTTACCCCGTATAAAGACATCAAAGGAATTGCTATACTTATTGTTATCGTAGCAAGGCATTGTGTAGAATGGCCTTACAGCTAATGGATACCGGTGGAGTATGTAAAATTCTGTATCATATCTGCAAGCAAAAAAAATGTAGTCAATCTTCTCCACTTTCACGAGCCATGCTTTGTACAGTCTAACTACTCCCACCGTTTTAAAACTAATTTTTACCCCCATGAATAAAGAAAACTCCTGACAAGATTATAAAGCACAGGACAGAAACAAATAAGGGGGGAAACTAACTTCTCACGGACTAATTCACCAAGTTGTTTCTCAGTTGCAGTGCTAAAGTCCCCAAAAGGATCAACTTCAGTACCAGCCTCCTGCATACATGGATAAAAACAGATGTACAGAAGAAACATTTTAGAAACTAATTCCGGAATGCATTGATGGCTAGAACAATTATGCACTTAAAGAAACCAAAGACATGAACAGAAGAATTCTAAATTATAAAAGGGAAGCCTTTCAGAATGACGCTGCAGGCGCACTTGTGTATGCATGTCCATTTTCAGGAATACCCAAAAAGAATGCCAAAGGCATGAGCTTTAGGGGAAATCCATAAACAGGTGACTAAGGCCCGGTTCTTTTGGCTGAAAGGGGGTGAGCTTAACTTTGAGTTCAGCTGAGCTTATTAGCATTATTAGGGTTGAGCTAAAGTTATAATAATAATAATAATAATACAGCTGAAACTAATCATTTAAATAATATTATTAATAGTTATATTATAAACAAAATACTTACAATAACAATACGAGTACTATTATCATCATTATTAGTATTAATATATGTATACCATTTCTTATACCCCTATATCATTAGAAGATTAAGCGGAACTCAAAATCCTGTTGTTAAAATAAATAAAGTACGTATACCACAATATTTACACGGGTGTTATAAGACGACGAAATGATGATTAAGTTCACCTCAACCAGGTTCAGCCGAAAAGAACAACGCCTAAGAGTCAAAGAGAAGGACCATTGTACAAACCCATGATCAAAGAGTTGCTTAAGACATTACGAATAGCATGTTAAGATGAAGCTTATTTAAAAAATATATATATATAAAACAACAGATGCACATTAGCACTCTATAGACGTATGATCAGTAAAGTGCAAAAAGAATTTAATTATTTATATACTCCTATTAAAGTTGAACCATAATTAAAATCGGCCCCAATAAATGTAGTTACTTTAAGCTTAGTGACAATACAAAAAGAAAAAAAAAAGAAAAAAAAAAGGAATAAGCCTTTCGTAAACATAAATCATACATACATATGCTCTATTGCTAGGAGGGCAGTTACAATTTATGGATCTCGAAATAAGCAACAATGACCTTCAAAGTATTAATAGACAAGAAGCAAGTAAATACACTATTACCTTAAGCATTTGAACACCTTCCTCAAATGTGAGCCGCAAGGTCTTTCTCAAATACTACACATGAGCAAACCCAAGCAATAAATAGCCAAGACCATTCATTCATTCTACCGTAACTTGAATACTAAAAAGGATGTTTCTTGTCAACTCTAAGAGACAGCAAGAACATACACATTTACAGACTTTTAAAGAACTGCTACTCTAGAATCTGAGTTTAGGGATGGCTTTTTCCGGGGGATTAAAGAAACTAAGAAGAAATTAAACCTTCAGAGGTTTAAACGGAAACTGCCTTGAAACAGCTTCCAGCTCATCCTTTAAATTCCCGCTCAAATGGTCAAAAATAGCCACAAAAAGTTGATCAACTACATCCATAACCTGAAAAAACAAGTCAGTAACCAAACCAAATATAATAACGCAAAATGCAAAAAAACTCCTTGAACTTCAGCTGAGAATTCAGAACATCCAATCACTACCTCTGAATAATGCTCTCTAATCACCATTTCAGCATCAAGACCCGTAAACTCACAAAGGTGCCTATGAGTGTAGGAATCTTCTGCTCTAAAAACAGGTCCAATCTCATATACTCTCATAAGATCACCAGAAATGGACATTTGTTTGTGAAGTTGGGGTGATTGAGCTAGACATGCAGGCATGCCTTTGTAATCAAGTCGGAAAACAGCTGCCCCACCTTCACTAGTTCCTCCAATCAATTTGGGTGTTCTAATATCCACAAAACCCATTGATCCCAGAACTCCTCTAAATTTCTGCAAAAGATAAGCATTAAGTTTACCAAGGCCACCACCAGAGCAAACAAATGAACTGAAAGAGTTAGCTTATAGAAATCATTACATCCACAACTGCACTCTGTATACGGAATATGGCATTGTTGGCTGGAGTTCTCAAGTCCAAGACCCTGTTATCTAAGCGTGTACTTTGAGTGACTCTCGGCAAGGGTTTGCCGTCCTGCAGTCATGCACAAATCAAATAGCATGCTTGTTTATTATTCATTCGCTTGAAGCATAAGATAAATAATTTCACAAGTACAAACAACAGGTGCATGAACGAGAAATGTAGAAACAAAAACAGCCACTATCTCATATGTTGACTGACAAATAGACAGTTGACAACATTTCCACTAGATCACAGTCATAATTATTAGAAGAGAAGCGTGCCCACAGTGTCGGAATACACCTTAAGTACACAGCACATTAAGATGAAAAAATAAACGACAAAAGTTGAAGTGATACATGTGGCATGCCTACAAGAATAACCAAATTGCATATCCATGAAGAGGCAACACACTATTCACACTAAAGACAGCTAGATTACTACGCACAAGGCTCTTGGTAAATCCAGCAACCCTATTCAATTATCTTCAGGGTATTTTCTATTTTACTTCACTGGAAACAACTTGATTCATTCATGCTGAAGAAAGATAAAGTAATTAAATTAACCAAAAAGAACCAGGGCAAATGAGAATAACCTTCGCCTTCAAAGCTTCATCAATTTCAGCATCACTACGAGCAGCATCTTCGACATTTATAGGCAGAACAGGTACTGCTCTGCTGACACAATGAAGCTCACTAATCTGAATTTCAACCTACAGAAATCACGCAACCATCAAGATCCAACAAACCCCAGTGCGAAATTAAGTAAGATGAATAATTGGTCTTCAGAATAATCAGTCCGTAACTAACTAAGATACATAATTTTGTCAAAAACTCGCTATCCTTGAGATATGAATGGTGAAGAAATAAAGCAATATGTTGTGAAATTCAAAAGTGAATGACGTAGAATTACCTGCTGAGTAGTGCCCTTGATTGGCTCATTCGGAACCGAAACCTTCCCAAAAACATCGACAATTGACTCCCGACTCAAGGAATTGGAAAACCTGACCATCTGCTCACTGACACACCCAGGCTTAACAGTGAGCACACACTGAACAGTCCTCCCACCATCGCGCACGACCAGAAACGACATCTTCTTCGACACAGCCCTAACCGTGTGGACTCGCCCGCTGATCAAAACCTCCGACCCCGCGAGCTCCGCCGATAGCGCCTTCACATCGGTCCATTTACGGCCCGATACACACTTGGACTGAAGCTCCAGATCACCGTATTTTTCGGCTAGCGGGTCCTCAATGGACACCTCCGCTACGGCAGCGGCAGCGGCAGCGGCTGCGACGGCGGCGGCGGCAGCGGCTTCTTTCTTCTTGCGAAGCTTCTCATGTTTCGCGGCTTCTTTCTTCGCAGCTTTCTTGCTCGTTCCGGCCTCCTCCGGTGGCGGAATTTGGTTTGAATCGGTGGACATTGTTATGAGTGGAGGAGTTGCTAGGGTTTAGGGCTTTATTTTGGTTATGATTATGATTTCTTGTAAATACGGAAGCAGTCAAGCAGGTGTTCTTCTGAGTTTTTTTAGGGTAAAATGGGTCGGATTATATTAAGTAGATTTCTGCCAACTCAAGAAGAGTTGACGGATAATTTGTCCTAGTTACAACTTCGACTCCCACTAAGGGGCAAAACCATGTCATAAAATGGGCAACTGTATTGCCTTCCCGTCTCACATGCAGAAGAAATAACTTAAAAGAAATCGGATTATCTAAACATAACCCCATAGGAGTCCGAAAAATCACAGCTGAATGACATTTGTTAAGCGTAAGACATTTGTTTTTTTTTCTTTTGGATTTAAACTTTTGTTTTTTTTTCTTCAGATAATGACTTTCTTTCATTTTCCATGATCAAATCTTATCTTATATGTTGTAACGGAGGCGTCCCGTTACCAACGGTTTGTTGACTACGTGAGAAGAATAAAACAAATAGCAAACAATGCAAACTCACTGGCTACGTCCACACCGATAAGGAGACCAAATTCACTATTGTGGAGATAATAGTACAATAGTAGACTGTAATACACGCGCTTAATAGCTCACAGCTAAAGCCAGAAGTACTACCAATTCTACTAACCAGATAGTAATCTCAAACTGGAAAGAGACTACCCAGATTGAATTCGACCTGCGACGAACTCACCGACGAGACGAAGGACAAACGATCTTTTGGCCAACCAAGATCCGAACAAACTCCAAGGGTCTCCAATGAAGACGAAATCAATAGAACCACCAAATAATAGGACTCGGAACAGACTGAGTTTTCCCTAAGAAAACTTCACAAATCAGCCCTCTATATTGTGCTCTTAAATCATCTCTCTGTCCTAATTAACCTAGAAACTAGTCAGGTCTTTATATAGTATTATTCCACCTAAACTAATTAGGAAACACGGTTCAATCTTTCCTAAAACCAAACAATCTTATGTTACCAAAACAAGAAGATCAACTTTAGGAAAGATATCAGCAACAAATCAATTCAAGGCCCAAAAGAACAATTGCTAGGCACTTATTTCCTAACATTATAATCTTATAATAATAATAATAATTAATATAAAGATAAGACCACACATAGTGATGTGGCAGCCTCCAAATTGCACAAAACCTTCATCCGAACTCCCTCATTAAATGGACATAATCGTCCAATCACTTAAACTTTTTCAAATCATTTGCAAAATGTAGGGGCAAAATTGACATTACCAATGACATATATATATATATATATATATATATATATATATATATATATATATCTTAATTAATAAAAAGATAAGACCACACATAGTGATGGGGCAGCCTCCAAATCGCACAAAACCTTCATCCGAGCTCCCTCATTAAATGGACATAATCGTCCAATCACTTAAACTTTTCAAATCCTTTGCAAAATGTAGGAGCAAAATTGACATTACCAATTTACATTTATATTACAGTATATTAGAAATTAGAAAGTACCTACACATATATACATAGATATACGTAGATATCATTATGTATTATTATATATATAAATTACATTTTATTGTACAAATATATATTAACGTATTATTAGCTACATATACATAAACATCTTATATCTATATCAATGTGTTATATATTAAATACATGCATAATTTATGTATTATTATAAATTACGTGTTGCATATTGTAGACACCCATATTTTGACCGCCAGGTGTCTATAGTAGTTCCCGCCAAACACCCGATGATGATCGGACGCAAACATGCTTTAATGAACTCGGATATGGGCTCGAAGTCATGGATATTTGGTTTAGGCTTATTACGGAGTACAAATCTCACAAAACCGACCTCAAATCCAGGCCCACTAGGTCGTTTCGAGTCAAATAAGACTAATTTGGGTCGAATCCGGCACCAGGGGCAAAACCGTCTTTTAGCGACCGGGTAAAACCCGGTCAAAGATATTTTTTCCCGAGATACACGGATCAGCCGTGACACCTCATCAGTTCGGCTAGACTCAGATACTACAAAATATCAGCCTCGAAAATATTAAATAAATCCATTTAAGGGTAGAATTCGATCTCAAGTAGGAATTCTATCCGAAAACCAAATCAATTCACCGACCGAGCATCAAAATACTCGGCCAACAGCCCATTTCAGCCGAGATACTTGGCTTTCTCACCAAGAAACGAGACTCTCGTTCCCTTCAAACTCCTACGTTTCCTATCCAAACCGGTGTTTCTTGTCACCTAAGCAAGAATACCTCTACTAGCTCCTATCAAGGACCTCACCTATAAATAGGACCCTCCGGTCACACATTAAATCTATCAAATACATCTATCAATTATTCACATCTACGAATTATCAATCAATTATTCCCCTACTAATCTACGACATACATCCAAAAATAGCATCGAAATACCAACAAAAACAAACCCGGCGAATCCGTCCCTGAGAAGCCGGCCGAATCCGCTAGCCTACACGACCAAACACACCATCCTAAACTCATCTACATCGTCTCGACGCTTCCGTGCCTAAGCCACTTTTTGACGAGCTCTTTTCCGAGAAAACAAAGCATGTAGGTTGAGGGTGTAAAATCAAACCCGATTCTTCCTCTTTCTCTTCCTTATTCTCGTTTTTTTTTCTTTTTTGTGTCGTGTCGTCGGTCTATTTTTTTTACGGGTCGTTCGTCACATATTTTTCATATCTCTAGTATCGGAATTACAAAAATATTTTCATAAAACAAAACGTTCTTAAAATACGATATCGATTCTCTAATCGAATATCGTATCTAACAAGAACTAAATTAAATCTCGTTGATGCTAATAAAATCGTTACATCTTTTTTTAAACAAAATTCGACGATTTTTACGCAGAGAGAATTAACATTTTTTTCTTTTTTTTGTTCAAATCCTTTTCGAAACAAACTTTTTTTTAACTTTTTTCTAAAATCATTCCGACTATTTGATATCGATTTCATAATCGAATATCGAATACGACGAACATCGAAAATATAAACCGAGTATAAATTAATCCATATTTGTACGCGATTTATAAAAATTGACGATTTTCGAAAATAAAAAAATCGGGACAGACTCCCGCGCGAGTCGCGCGTCTTCCAGGCGACTCGTGCGAGAGCCTGGAAAACCGAGCCTTTTTTCTTCGTTTTCTCGTTTTCTCGTTTTCGTTCCTTACATAAAACAGCGACTTTCGCGACATATTTTCAGATTTCGATAAATACTTTTACGACTTCGGTCAACACGTGTCATAAACCTTTTTCAAAATCATGCATATCATCGTATTTACATCTTTATTCGATTTATGAACCGTTACTACCTTGTTTGCTCGTGTTTGTAGCTATTTATTTTTCATCTTTTGTTTTATTAGACTAAAACGAAATTCACATGCTAAATATAACTTTGACGTTATTAGTTTAAGATGCATTAAACGACTTAGCAACCCATTTATTTATTTTTTCTCACATGCTTAAGGAAAATAATGTTTGCATATCATTCAACCGTCGAACTAACGTGTGTACACCAAAAACGAACGATATCTTAGTAAAGGCCGCTAAGTGCGGGCGGGGTTGGGTATTCTTAGTGAACTTCCCAACACGTACCCTCACCTCTTACTCAGAACCATGGTTTCCGGATGTCCGAATCCATTGGCAACGAGAGTCATTCAATACACGATATCCGATAATGTCGGTATCGGTATCATAATGCAAAGGGACGAACCCAATAAGCTTTGACATCGGAAATGGGCTGTATTTTGTACACGGCCCACTACGACATAGAGTGGGTTCGAACGGGCCCGAACTCCCACAAAGTTCGGTGGCGACTCCTACTTCGATTTAAATTTCAATTTGACCATCTCATATGGAGATTCATTCGCCTCCCGAAACCCGCGCGTGGCCGCGTCGGGGTGGACCTATGTCATGTCCACAATTTGGCGACTCCGCTGGGGATCAACTGATGAGTCACTTACCATCGGCATCCTCAGGGTGAGACTCGAAAAGAAATCGTTCGAATATTAATGTACACGTTTTAGTTCAATGGTTCATGCATAACCCAATCTTTCCCGGGCCGGTTACTTGTGACCGACGTCCCACTATACCACGGTGCGTTCCTAAATGGGCGCACTAAAGACTTCGATGGCGGAACTCGCATTGGTTTTACGGCAGGTTCTAAGACCAACTCGTCTTAGGAAGACCGTCCTGATTTGCGAGAAAGCTATCGTCGTTGGTATAGACCCTATTCGACCGACCGAGACTTAGACTAAGAGCATACATGGTGTCATTATACTGTTTCCGTGACTACGTGCTACTTGATTTTCTTTGGTCGTCTTTTCAAAAATCGTCGTTTTCAAAAACTTGCATCTTTTTCAAAATCTATCCATTTTTCAAAACCCGGAATGCTACCGAATTTAGGACTTATGATTTTAACTCAAAATAGCCTATTTTCAGCCGGTATGCTGTCCAAACCTTTTCAAATTTCCGAAATTCCAGCCCGATAACGTTTTTTTCAATTTTCAAAAAATCGGGCCATCCTATCCGACTTTGTTCGGTTTTCGTTTCTAAATCCAAATTTTCCCTTTCAAAACTCTCTTCTTCTTAGGACTTCCCGTATTTATTAGTAAGTTGTTAGAATCCCTAGCGTCGAAACTCCGTCGAACTTACATCACGAGTTTCTACCCCATCCCAGTCCGCCTTATTTGTCAAGGCACGACCCACCTGCGTAGGACAAACTCCTACAAAGGGAAGCCCGTTTACACACTCGGGTCCAAAGTCTGGGGAATTCTCACACGGATCTTCCTTCGAACGGGACTAGGCCCACTTTGCCAAATCCCAGGGAGAGTCCACCTTTCACAAGTCACTCGTCTAGGTGTCTTTTCCGAGTCAACCTTTTACAAGGCCTTATTACAAAAGGTTCGTGATCCTTCCATCTAAGGGTCACTCGTCCGACACTCGAGTCTTAACAAAGTCTTCAGTCCCACTCGGGGGCTACCCTTCATCAGAGTGGTCAATCACGGTTGCTCTAAGGATCAGGTCTTACACGTGTTGTCTCACGTATCCCATTTTCGAGTCACTTAGGTGTCACACCATCCGAGTCCTGTCTGAGCCCTTAGTCATCACTTGGGGGCTATTCTTCGACGGAGCGATTAATCACAGTCACTCCGAGAATCGTACCCCACACATTTGTCTTAGGAGAGTCTAACCCGAGTCAAACTGGAGTCGTCTCCCCTCCCGCGCTATTTCCTATGCCTTGGTGTATTTGAGTTCCGAAGCAACTTTCCTGATTACGCGGTATTCTTACAGACATGCCGCCCTTCGCCCGAACCATGGCGCAACAAGCCATAGACGAGCTGACCGCCTCACTGGCTAAGATGGAGGCCCAAATGACAGCCATCAGGACCGACCAAACCGCCATTGCCACCCGTTTGAGTGCCTTGGAACAAAGGACTCCTAAGGTCGGAAATGAAACCACTGGGCCCATAGCTGAACTGGTCAACGCCGTCAGTAAGCTGGAGGAACAGGTCCACCTGTCGACCAACAATTCAATCCATACGAAAAATGCTCGTTCCTATTCACCTTTGACCGACGAGCTGCCCGCTAACCTCAACCTGACGGGCCTACCAATGTTCGACGGGACTGAAGACCCGGTATTACATATCCGGGCTTTCAAAGAATTCATGGCCATCAAAGGAGTGAAATCAACCATGTTCAAGCACCTGTTCGCTTCCTCCCTCGAGAAGCACCCGAAAGCCTGGTACTACAGGCTTGACTCCAAGAAGTACAAGACTTGGGATGACGTGGCGACGAAGTTTGCTCGGAACTATGCCGACAACACTGAAATCCAGACCATGATGCGTACTTTGGAAGTCATGGCCCAAAATCCAACAGAGGGTTTCACCAAATACCTTAACGTTGGCGGACTGAGAGTGTGAAGTTGGTAGACAAGCCCAACGAGAAGACACTAGTGGAGGCGTTCATCAACAACCTCCTACCTTCCTACCGCGTCCATCTTAGGTACGCCGACATTTCAAACTTTGTGGTGCTTACCGAAATGGGCATTAGGATTGAAGACGATCTTCGACATAGTGAAGATCTGGGTGAAGCTTCTACTGAAGGCTATACTGGACATCAACTCGAGTTCTCATAAGCCGACGACAAATGACAACATCATCCGAGAGTCTAGATTTGGTTTAAGCCCGAGTCTGAGTTCGTGTCTAGGATGTTCTATTTCCTTCACCAAGTCAAAGTCAGAGTCAGAGTCAGTTGTATTCTGTCCTCTTTTTTCAAAATTCAATAAAATCATCTTTTCTTTCTCTACTATATACTTTCCTTATGTGTTTCCGAGAACATGATGAACAACATCATACACTGTGAGCACATGCACGTGACTATTACATGCACATCTATAATAACTGCAGGAAATCGAGAAGCGTGTTTTCCTTTACCTGTTCCATGTCTGACATAGAAAGCCGCATAACTAGCCTTAGTGGGAGCGGTATCGAATCCTACTACAAATCTAGGTAGTCTCCTAGTTTGGGTTCAAGACGGGAGGAAAGCCCATTTCCCACAATAAACACCCATCCAATCAGATCAACCAATCCCTACCTTAGGTGTTAGTCTGACCGACAGAAAAAAAAGAGAAAAAAAACCTGGACAAAAAAAATCAAAAGGCCCAAAACAAAAAAGCAGGCCATCATAAAAAAAAAAGCGTCCATGACCAAGGTCAAACGGTCAATCCAAGTGAAGAATCCCAAGACCGGGGCTAAGAGGTCAACCAAAAATATTCAAAAACCTATGACCGTAGTGAAAACGATCAATTCAAAATTATCAATACTCATACCATCCAATAGGGGAGAAACAATCAAGCTGGTCAGATAACACCACATCTAGCCTTCCCACATTACAACCTTCAAGACCTACTCGAGACCTAGGCTAGAGACAGCCCGAAATTTTGAGGATTCAAGCTCCATAGGATACACCCTAACCATTAGGGCCAGATATGGAAACCAGATCCACCATTATCAAACCTACCCCAATCGAAGTCCGAGTCATTTTTACTCGACTTCCCCCCTTTCCTACCATATTGCAATACCTTACCCTCGAAGCCTTAGCTCCACAAAATCGAGCTCCAGATGTCAAAACATCAAAGCCACTTACTACCTGGCCCCACATTTCCAAAAACATCTAAACCAGTTACCAGGCCAAACACGGGAACTCAACTTGCGGTCGGCATAGAACATGCCCAAATAGTGCACACCACCTCTGGGGGCTACCCCGGAGAATGCTCACAGCCACAGGATCAACATCCTTACTATTCTAGCCCTTTGATCAAGACATCATTGGGAATGCACCTAGCCTACACCATCGCTATGGCTAGTTATACACAAAGCCCTAATAAACTAGGCATCATAATATATCCTTCAATTCACTGAACTACGGCTTGGTTTGATTTCACTACACGTGTATACGTAGGCAGCCTTTCAACAGAGGTACAACCACCCACATTGACACATTCAAAAAGCATCATCATTCCGGTCACGACACTGTCATGTTCTCAACAGTTAGCTTTGTCATTCTGAGGGCTTCTCTTAGGCTGAAGTTTTCCTTCCACTCACAAAAATCCAAATACTTTTCAAACACTAGCTTCCTTTCTATAGAGTGTCCTAGTACTCGGCTCAGTTGAAGACGAGAATTTGTCAGGGACTCGAAGCAATACCTACTTCGGGAACATACCCCGGAACCAAAAAAATTCAAAAGAACACCAGTCTACGGCATTGCTACCACAAAGCCCTGTCGTACGGAAACAGTCTCATTCTGAGGATTCGACCATGTTGCCACTCGCCTAGGCTACGGAATAACGCAACTTAAGAATCTTGTCATCTTAGGTGGCCCACTCCCTACCGAGTCACGGTCTAACCCTTAGAGAGTCAAAGTCGTGTCTGTCAACTCGTTCTCACGCGTCCAGAGTCGAGTCTGTCGGTATATCTCTCTCTTCAAATTATCATTTTAAAATTTGCAAAACTTAGCCATTTGAGAAAATCCCTTTCCTAAGTCACCACGGAAATAGGAATTTTTATCGTACTTCATCTAGGCATACAGGCCTAACCAGAGGATTTTAGGAGTCCGTGTCAGAATCTGATCAGGAATCAAGTCATCCCAAGCCTTCTTATTAACAAAAAATTTCAAATTTTTTTTTTCCAGCATTTTCTTTCCAAAAATCAATCAAAAATCATTTCTTCCCCAGCGTGAGTCGGCGTTTCGCCTAAATATTACATGCAAATTGTTATGTATAAGCATACAGGTACACCCAAGATTCCCGAAGAATTCTCAAAAACTCCCCAGTGGAAGGCTCAGACAACATTTTTTTACTAAGGAATCGGGATGTATCTGTAAGCAGATACACCCAGAGCTTCCAAGGCAAGCTCCCACGCAATTCCAAGATGGGATGTATCTGTAAGCAGATACACTCAGAGCTTCCAAGGCAAGCTCCCACGCAATTCCAAGATGGGATGTATCTGTAAGCAGATACACCCAGAGCTTCCAAGGCAAGCTCCCACGCAATTCCAAGATGGGATGTGTCTGTAAACAGACACACCCATAGCTTCCAAGGCAAGCTCCCACACAACTCCAAGATGGGATGTGTCTGTAAACAGACACACCCAAGACTTTTTAGGCAAAATCCCTGCGACATTATTGGCATCTATCAAGGTATGATTTCTATCTTATGGCTGGCGAGCCCTTCACGCAAGTCTAATGGACTATAAACGACCCGATCGGAAGTCTGTCAGGTCTTAATCCTCGATTGGCCTGGTAGCAACTCTGACTTTCGCCTTGTCCGAGCCTCGGTAAGAGTGGGGGCTCTGTAGACACCCACATTTTGACCGCCAGGTGTCTATAGTAGTTCCCGCCAAACACCCGATGATGATCGGACGCAAACATGCTTTAATGAACTCGGATATGGGCTCGAAGTCATGGACATTTGGTTTAGGCTTATTACGGAGTACAAATCTCACAAATCCAACCTCAAATCCAAGCCCACTAGGTCGTTTCGAGTCAAATAAGACTAATTTGGGTCGAATTCGGCACCAGGGGCAAAACCATCTTTTAGCGACCGGGTCAAACCCGGTCAAAGATATTTTTTCCCGAGATACACGGATCAGCCGTGACACCTCATCAGTTCGGCTAGGCTCAGATACTACAAAATATCAGCCTCGAAAATATTAAATAAATCCATTCAAGGGTAGAATTCGATCTCAAGTAGGAATTCTATCCGAAAACCAAATCAATTCACCGACCGAGCATCAAAATACTCGGCCAACAGACCATTTCAGCCGAGATACTTGGCTTTCTCACCAAGAAACGGGACTCTCGTTCCCTTCAAACTCCTACGTTTCCTATCCAAACCGGTGTTTCTTGTCACCTAAGCAAGAATACCTCTCCTAGCTCCTATCAAGGACCTCACCTATAAATAGGACCCTCCCGTCACACATTAAATCTATCAAATACATCAATCAATTATTCACATCTACGAATTATCAATCAATTATTCCCCTACTCATCTACGACATACATCCAAAAATAGCATCGAAATACCAACAAAAACAAACCCTACGAATCCGTCCCCGAGAAGCCGGCCGAATCCGCTAGCCTACACGACCAAACACACCACCCTAAACTCATCCACATCGTCTCGACGCTCCCGTGACTAAGTCACTTTCTGACGAGCTCTTTCCCGAGAAAACAAAGCATGTAGGTTGAGGGTGTAAAATCAAACCCGATTCTTCCTCTTTCTCTTCCTTATTCTCGTTTTTTTTTCTTTTTTGTGTCGTGTCGTCGGTCTATTTTTTTTTTACGGGTCGTTCATCACATATTTTTCATATCTCTAGTATCGGAATTACAAAAATATTTTCATAAAACAAAACGTTCTTAAAATACGATAGCGATTCTCTAATCGAATATCGTATCTAACAAGAACTAAATTAAATCTCGTTGATGCTAATAAAAGCGATACTTTTTTAAACAAAATTCGACGATTTTTACGCAGAGAGAATTAACATTTTTTTTCTTCTTTTCGTTCAAATCCTTTTCGAAACAAAGTTTTTTTTAACTTTTTTCTAAAATCATTCCGACTATTTGATATCGATTTCATAATCGAATATCGAATACGACGAACATCGAAAATATAAACCGAGTATAAATTAATCCATATTCGTACGCGATTTATAAAAAATTGACAATTTTCGAAAATAAAAAATTCGGGACAGACTCCCGCGCGAGTCGCGCGCCTTCCAGGCGACTCGCGCGAGAGCCTGGAAAACCGAGCCTTTTTTCTTCGTTTTCTCGTTTTCTATTCTTTTCGTTCCTTACATAAAACAGCGACTTTCGCGACATATTTTCAGATTTCGATAAATACTTTTTCGACTTCGGTCAACACGTGTTAATCCATCACGTGTCATAAACCTTTTTCAAAATCATGCATATCATCGTATTTACACCTTTATTCGATTTATGAACCGTTACTACCTTGTTTGCTCGTGTTTGTAGCGATTTATTTTTCATCTTTTGTTTTGTTAGACTAAAACGAAATTCACATGCTAAATATAACTTTGATGTTATTAGTTTAAGATGCATTAAACGACTTAGCAACCCATTTATTTATTTTTTCTCACATGCTTAGGGAAAATAATGTTTGCATATCATTCAACCGTCGAACTAACGCGTGTACACCAAAAACGAACGATATCTTAGTAAAGGTCGCTAAGTGCGGGCGGGGTTGGGTGTTCTTAGTGAACTTCCCAACACGTACCCTCACCCCTTACTCAGAACCATGGTTTCCGGATGTCCGAATCCATTGGCAACGAGAGTCATTCAATACACGATATCCGATAATGTCGGTATCGGTATCATAATGCAAAGGGACGAACCCAATAAGCTCTGACATCGGAAATGGGCCGTATTTTGTACACGGCCCACTACGACATAGAGTGGGTTCGAACGAGCCCGAACTCCCACAAAGTTCGGTGGCGACTCCTACTTCAATTTAAATTTCAATTTGACCATCTCATATGGAGATTCATTCGCCTCCCCAAACCCGCGCGTGGCCGCGTCGGGGTGGACCTATGTCATGTCCACACATATACATATCAACGTGTTGTATATTAACTACAAATTTAATTTCCGTATTATTATAAATTACTCGTTATTAATATATTATTTAAACGTTTATACATATAAATATCTAAAGACGTATATAAATATTTATATAGGTCTATAATATTTTACTTATTGCTATATATGTCATATTAATAGTACATCTATATTATACATTTATACCTCTATAATATTAAAACGTCTATAATATCTGACGTCTTATACATGTTAATCGCTTATTTAAGATACCACCGAAATCTTTGTACGGTTGATCTTTACCACATTATCTCAACGAATTTAAGTATTTTGTAGTTCAGTAAACGCTAAATTCGAAAAATTACAGAAAATTACGGATATATTTCTCCGTATTACGTGAGTAAACATCTCAACCAATTTCAGTAAATAAATATATGGAATCTTACGATTTAGTAAAATATTTCTTAACATTGTCAATGTAACGTATATACGGAATCTCGAAGTTCTCGTAAATATATGAAATCTCAACCAATTTTCGTAAATATTTGTAATCTAATAAAAAAGAAAACGAAATTACTTTTTCCTAACGAGTCTTTACTCAATCCTAACGACTTTTTACCAGTTTACTCCTCTCATTTCACCCATCAAAATGTCAAATTGATTTTGTTTTTTCTCTAAATAAAAACACCAATCAAATGAACCACCATTGGTATCGGTGGTCGCGGGCCGGAATCGGTGGCTGAGAAGGCAGGGATCGGGTCGGCGGGTGTGGACATGACGTAGGTCTACCCCGATGCGGCCACGCGCGGGTTTGGGTAGGCGAATGAATCTCGTGGTAAGATTGTTCTCGGATTCGAAATTTAAGTCGAAATGGAGTCGCCACCGAATTTTGTGGTTATTCGGAACCATTCGAGCCCACTCTATGTCGTCATGGGCTATACACAAAGTACGACCCACTTCGATTTTAGAGTTCATGGGGCTCGTCCCTTTGCATTATTATATCGATACCGTTTACACCGGCTTTCGTATATAAAATGACTCTCGTGCGCCAATGGTTTCGGACATCCGGAAACCAAGGTTCTGAGTAAGGGGTGAGGGTACGTGTTGGGAAGCCCACTAAGGACACCCAACCCAATCTCGCCCGCACATGGCGGCCTCTACTAAGACACCGTTCGTGTTCGTGTACGCGCGCTAGTAAAACGACTAAATGATATGCAAACAGCGTTTTCGGGCTAAGCATGTGAATTATTGGTTTGCTACGTCGTTTAATGCATCTAACTATTGTCGAAGTTGTTTAGCATGCGAGGTTCATTTATAAAGCGATAAGCAAGTAAATAAATAAAGCTCGAAATTAAATACGTACAAGTTACACGGGCGGAAATACAACCCGGAATTCACAATACAACGATTAATATAAATAATGAACAAAATAAGAAAAGCGATAAAAAAGATAGAAACGGACCCGTATATAAACTAGACCGTGAATTTGTGTAGACGGACGAACTCCGATTAAATACACATTATGTTGTGTACTAAACGAAGGACGGAGACATAGGACCCAAGCGTAATGCTAGCCCGATCCCATGCCTCTATGCCTTGTCCCAACTTATCACGTCGAAAAATCGATCAAAGTTGTTCTAGTGTAATGATATGCATGAGTTTTGAAAAAAGGAGGGTCACGTGATTGTCTTTACACGTGATGACTAAAGTCGTAAAAAGACGAGGCTCGAAAAGTGTGTCAAAGCTCTCGGTTTTCTGGGTTACAGGACCCACTCGATCGAGTCGGGGGTCTGACTCGGTCGAGTGTGTCTTTAAAGCACCTACTGCCTAGTTTTTTGGGTGCTACTCGATCGAGTAGCCTACGTACTCGGTCGAGTAGCCCCTGTACGAGTGATAACTCGTTTCATTTTATTGTCCAAAATCGATGGTTGGCCAAACTAAATACAAATATTGTACGATTTGCATTTAATTCGGCTTCCGGTGCTATAATCGTGTATGCATACGATTATAATACCGTTATCGGAATTTATGAAAATGATGTTACGAGATTTTGAAAATGTTTGATTAGTGACAAGATTGTGGTCCTCCGCGTCACGACATCGGTACTAATCCTAACGGATTACGTGATGTTGGTTTTCGCCTCAAAGGATCTTGCATTAATTTTGGAAATGGAATCAAATACGTTCAACTATGACCGATCACGATCACATCATGTCCTTGAGCACATTGGGGCGGCGCTCCTCGAAAGGGCGCCACCTCCGTCGTTACTCGTAAAGGAATTAGACGGACTTTAGGTGATCATCATAGTCAAACGTATATGAAACCGAATTTTAATACTAGTGCATACATATATACGCGGTATAATAATGTTAGGAATAAAAAGATGATACAAAAAAGAAAGATGCGAATATGAAAGTGTTAGTGTTAGTGTTACTAGATTAACATGATTACAATATGAAAATGCGAAAATATACATAAGAATCGAAGTAGGAAAAAAGTAGAGATGGGGTTTACGACACCCTCAACATACATGCTTAGTAAGGACCTCGGAAATGGACTCGGAAATAGCGACGGGATGCCGGAGTATCGAGGATGTACGCGAGTTATGGTGTGTGTGTATCGGTTTTACGAGGGATGTAGACTCGGTTTTTGTGTAGTATTGCTTAGGGTTGCTAAGGGTTTGTAGTGTAGTGTAGTATAGGATGCTAGGGTGAAAATGTAGGGCAAATGTGCATTCATCCAAGCCTTGAAAATGAGAGGGGTTTGTGGGGTATTTATAGATTTTACCCCACGACCTAGGGTCACTCGATCAAGTGGCCCTAGTGCACTCGATCGAGTGCCCTTGCAAACGGGCCAAACCCGGTTCAAGACGCTCCACTCGACCGAGTGGGTCAATCCACTCGATCGAGTGGATCAAGAGGATCGAGCTATTTTAGGAAGGAGTTGACTTTGATTGTTTTTTGAATTTTGATTTGGGCGCCAGTTTCGAGGAGTGAATTTGGCTGATTTACGTGACGGGTTCGTCTTTGACCGGGTTTTGACCCGGTCGCCAAAAGACGGGATTTATTTTTGGTGTCGGTTTTGGCCCAAATTAGTCTTATTTTGCTCGGAACGACCCACTGGGCCTGGATTTGAGGTCTTTTTTGTGAGATTTTTACTCCGCTAAAAGTCCATGTTGGATATTATTGAGTCCGAGCCCAAATTCGAGTATACTAAGTTATGTTTGCGTTCGATCATCATCGGGTGTTTTTCGGAGACTACCATAGACACCTGGCAGTCAAAATGCGGGTGTCTACAGAGCCCCCACTCTGACTGAGGCTTGGACAAGGCGAAAGTGAGAGTAGCTACCAGGCCAATTGCAGATTACGACATGGCAGCCTTCCGGTCGGGTCGTTTATAGTCCAGTAGACTCGCGTGAAGGGCTCGCCAGCCATAAGTAGAGGGTCATACCTGTCCTGATGATGGTAGCTCCGTGGGGAGTAAAACTTGCCTTTCGGGGGGTGTAGGTGTACCCGTATGCTAACACATCACGTCTTGGATGTAGCATTCCGAGGAAATATTGACTCATGCTGGGGAATGAAATGGCTGCGCGAAGACTTGCCTCTGAAGTCTGGGGTGTACCTGTATGCTGACACATAACAACTTGTATGTAACACATAGGCAAAACACTGACTCGCGCTGGGGAGACAAGATAATGAATTTTTTGAAAATGCCACAATTTTTGAAAAGGATTTTATCACAATTTTTTTATCACAGAATTTTTTTAGAAACTCTTAGGAAAGCTCGGGATGACTTGATTCCTATTCCGGGTTCTTTGTTTGAAATCAGGCCTGCGCGCGCATAGGGCTTAGGTTTGCTGAGGAGGCATGACAGTTAGGGTTATAGTGGGTTTCAGTTAGGTTTTCCTATTATAAATATAGGAATCCCTGCTTCAACTTCTGCATTCCAACTCAAACTCTCCTTCTTTTTCTCAAAACCTTTTAGACTTTCAAGAAAACTAGGAATTTCTGTCATGGGTATCGATCACTTGACCGCCATGCTGCTCGCTTGGTCCCAGTACTTTCGGGACGAGGAAAAGGTTCGGCTGACCCAGATGGGAATTGTCAGCCTATTTCCCCTCCAACGTCTGATAATTGACTCACATTTCTTGGACGCCTGCCTGACGTTTTGGGATACTACCCATCACGTCTTTGCGTTCCCGCGGGGAGAGATATGCCCTCTTCCTGAGGAAATTGCAGCCATAGGTGGTTGGAGCCCTGTTGTTCAGTCTGCTACCCCTCTGTTCTACCCGGATTCAAGAAGGAAGCTGAGGGAGTTCTTGGGTCTGTCTCATGCTGAGACAAATCGGATGGTGCGGGGAAATACTGTTTCCCTATTCGACCTGGCTGACAAGTTCATGAACAACCGGGATGTGAGGGCCACCTCTACTTTCAGGCGTAGGGCATTCGCCTTTTGCATGATGCACTGTTACGTCTTTGAAGGGTTGATGGAGCTCGACTCATGCATGGGCCAGATCAGGCTGATTGGTGTGGTTGACCAGATGGAGACTGGTCATAACCCTGCTTGGCTAGCCACCGGGGAAATCATTATGGGTCTGGATGCTAGGCGACTTGACCCGAACCGACGGTTGACGGGAAGTACCCGTCTCTTGCAGGTATACATCTCGCGTTTTTTTTTTCACGCGAAATTCCTGAAGTCCGTAAGTCACTCGATCGAGTGACATCTTGGTCGAGCTACTGCCTATTTTTGGAGGGCTTACTCGATCGAGTCAACTGCTGTACTCGATCGAGTGGGCTGTAGCGGACCACTCTGTTGCTTACGAAGCTTGTATATACTTTTCAGATATGGTTGTCGGAGCGGATATCGATTATAGAGCCCCCTCCGAGCGTCCTTAATTACCGAAGCAGTCAGATTAGCTCCAGAAGGCGTCGGATAAGCTCGAGTCATCAAATAAACCGAGCTTATTGGGATG
The DNA here is from genome assembly GCA_958450325.1 of Agrostemma githago. Taxonomy (NCBI): domain Eukaryota; kingdom Viridiplantae; phylum Streptophyta; class Magnoliopsida; order Caryophyllales; family Caryophyllaceae; genus Agrostemma; species Agrostemma githago. Next base: position 51,311,353 of record OY288258.1, on the reverse strand, counting down.
AAGAGCTGGTGTTCCACGGGGGTCCTTTGATCAGGTGGACCGTCGCTTGGTGGTTCCTTTCGAAGTTGACTGGATTGGCCAAGAGAGACCAAGCTCGCTACCTGGTGATTCTGTCCCTAGACTGGACAGTTCATATTTACCCGGACCGTCTCCTGAGGCAGTTCGGTTTATCTCAGCGCATCCCTGAGACTGAAGCCATTATTAGCGTCTCGCTCCAATTGACGGACGCTATGTGCGACACCTGGTTGCAAATATGGTTCACTCGTCCTACATGGACTGTACCCAGCCCTTGCCAATCCACTTGGGTTTCACGGGCTTACCAGAAATGGACTTCCGAGGAGTCTGAGGAAGCTCGCAAGGCCTTGAAGGTTGATGAGGCCTTTGAACTAGTTCGCCGAGAGACGGCGAAGGATAACAGGGATTTCTTCGACGGAGGAGATATTCCTGATGCTGCAGTCCGGGAAGAATCGGGTCTTAAGGCACAAACTAAGACTCGGTCTAAGGAGGTCGGTTCTAGCAGCACAAGGGGGCAGCCAAGCCCCCAGACTGATTTGGAGAGACGCCTTGGGCCAAGGCTGGCGGCCCGGGACCGACTAGGTCCGCGTGACCGGCTCCTTGATCCCGTGAGGGCCCGACTTGGGCCCATTGAAGTGATAGAGGATTCGGGCTCTAACAAACGAGCCCGGGTTAGAGAGGTTCCCGTGGTGATTCGGGAACGCTCCCCTCCGCGTCGTCGCCAGTGGACGGCTAAGGAGGCCAAGGACAAGGGGAAGGGCAAGATGCCCTAAATGCCGAGTCCTTTAGCTTTTATTATTATTATTATTTAAGTATTATTACTATTTTTGTCGTGTGCTTCTTTTTTTGTATATTTTTTTTTGGATTCCTGCATTTTGTAATTTCTCGAGTTTATCGGGTTTTTTTTTTTGAATTAATAAAAGAAGTTTATTATTAAACCGCTCCTGTCTTTTCTCGATTGCATTGGTTGTACCCTTTTGAGGGGTTGCATACGTATCCGCGATTAGCAGAATCAAACCAAACGTAATTCAAGCTTAGTAAATTTGTAATCTCGAAGTACACCAAGACTATTGGTTCCAGATGTTTGCGACAGCAGAATAAGTAATTCTAGCTCATTGACTTGCTTTTTTGAAAAAAAAAAGATTTTAGTAAATTTTGCTAATGACATTGAGAAATGGCTAAGGGTAGTAACGCTTCAGCTGGTCCAGGTTGGTCGGGTTGACGAACTCATTCTCGTCCAGGTCCGTCAGCATCACTGCTCCCCCTGATAGGATCTTCTTTACCAGATATGGCCCAGCCCAATTGGGTTTGAACTTTCCCCTTGGGTCAACTGGTAGTAAAGCTCGAACAGACTTAAGGACTAGATCCCCTTCTTTAATGTTTCTGGGCCTTACTCTCTTGTTGAAGGCCCGTTGGATCCTCTTCTGGTAGATTTGGATATTATTGAGGGCACGAGATCGTCGTTCGTCTAGTAGAACCAACGAGTCATACCGTGCTCGAACCAAGTCAGCCTCGGGCACTTGGCTTTCTAGCAGAATTCTGAGGGATGGTACCTCTAACTCAACTGGCTGGACTGCCTCCATCCCATAGGTCAGGTAATACGGCGTCGCCTCGGTTGCGGTGCGAATTGACGTTCGGTATCCCCATAGGGCAAAAGGTATTTTGTCGGGCCAGTCCCGGTAATTATCAGCCATCTTTTTGAGTATGGTGACAATTGTTTTATTGGCCGCCTCTACTGCTCCATTTGTTTGGGGACGATAAGGCGAGGACGTATGCCTTTAAATTTTATACTTGGTCAATAGGGCCGCAGTCTCGGCTTGAAAATGAGTCCCGTGATCACTGATAAATTCATAAGAAATTCCATACCGGCATATTATCTTGTTCTGGATAAACTTGGCGACATGCTTAGCATTGAGAATGCGATATGATTCAGCTTCGACCCATTTGGTGAAATAGTCGATAGCTACTAAAATAAAGCAGTGTCCACCAGTACCAGAGGGATTTATTTTCCCGATTATGTCGATGCCCCATGTCGAGAATGGCCAGGGTGACGTCATGGTATAAAGCAATGATGACGGCATATGTTGCACATTGCCGAAGATTTGACAGTTATGACAATGTTTGACGTATAATTGGCAGTCGGCTTCCATAGTATTCCAGTAGTAACCGAGCCTCATGATTTTTCGGACCAGCATGTGGGCATTCATATGTGGACCGTTTTCACCATCATGTACTTCGGCCATAACTTTCTCAGCCTTATATTTATCAACACAAAGGAGAAGAGCCCCCTGTGCTGTCTTTTTGTACAGCTGTCCGTCATCGGTACGGATGAACTGGGTGGCTAGCCTTCGTAAGGCTTTCATGGCTCGACCTTCCGTCCCGGGAGGATATTCTCCGTTTGTCAGGTACGTTAACACAGCCTGATACCATGGTTCGGGATCAGTTATCTCAATGTCTTCGATGTCGTGAATGTATGCCGGCTCGGAACGTCTTTCGACGCAAATTGGCATACTGGTCACGTGGTCGGGAATGTTCAGTAAAGATGCCAATTTCGAGAGTGCATCTGCAAACTGATTCTCTTCTCGGGGCAGGTATATGTATTCTACCTTTTGGAATTGTTTCTCGAGATCCCTTACTCGTGCCTGGTAGGCCATGAGATTAGCATTCCGAGTCTTCCATTTGTGGAGTGCTTGGTTAATGACCAAGGATGAGTCACCATGTACCCGGAGATTTGTGATCCCCAGATTGGCGGCGACTTGTAGCCCGTAAATGCATGCTTTGTACTCTGCTGCATTATTGGTAACATCAAAGTCCAGTTTGATGGAGACGGGAGTGTGCTCCCCTCTTGGTGAAATTAGGAGGATCCGGACTCCGAACCCTCGAAAATTGGATGCTCCATCGAAGTATAAATCCCATGTTTCAGTATCGGTATGGAAAATATCTTTGTCTGGGAAGGACCAGGTGTCTGTGTGTCCTTCTTCGCTTACTGGGCTGTCGGCGAGAAATTCAGCTACTACTCGCCCCATAATGGCCTTTAATGGTACAAATTTCAGGTCGAATTTTGACAACATTAGAGTCCATCTAGAAATTCGGCCATTGAGAATGGGTTTCTCGAAGAGGTATTTGATGGGGTCCATCCTGGATATCACATGGACCTCGTAGCTAAGCATATAGTGCCGGAGCTTCTTAGTAGCCCAAACCAGAGCCAAACACGTCTTTTCGAGCATGGTATATTTGCACTCATACTCTATAAACTTCTTGCTGATGTAGTAGATAGCTCGTTCTTCGGAATCAACAGTCTGAGCCAGCATAGCCCCCATGGCTGTCTCGGTCGTTGTTAGGTATAACGACAGAGGCAAACCGGGTTGAGGTGGCATTAAGACCGGCGGAGCAGACAATATTTCCTTGATCTTGTCGAAAGCAGCTTGGCACTTGTCATCCCATAGTACCCGTTCTCCTACTTTCAGTTTCTTGAAAATTGGTTCACACACCATGGTTAGTTTGGAAATGAACTGACTGATATACTGGACTTTCTCGAGAAATCCCCTTATTTCTTTTTCGGTTTTGGGAGGTTGCATCTCGGTAATGGCATTGATTTTAGCTGGGTCGACTTCGATACCGTTGGCTAACGATAGGACCCAGTAATTTGCCTGATGTTACCCCGAAACTGCACTTCTGAGGGTTTAGCCTCATGTTGTACTTGCGCAGTCGGGTGAAGAATTTTCTTAGGGCGGTGATGTGACCGTCCCGTTCTTTAGATTTGACGATCATGTCGTCTACATAAACTTCTACCTCTTTATGCATCATGTCATGTAATAAAGTGGTAGCGGTCCTTTTATATGTGGCTCCGGCGTTAATGAGACCGAATGGCATGACGGTATAGCAGTAAGTACCCCAAGGTGTTGTGAAGGTAGTCTTATTCATATCTTCTTCCGCCATTTTGATCTGATTGTACCCAGCATACCCGTCCATGAATGATAGAAGGGCATGATCGGCCGTGTTATCCACCAATATGTCGATGTGTGGTAACGAAAAATCATCTTTCGGGCTCGCCTTGTTAAGATCCCGAAAATCTACGCATACCCGCACCTTACCGTCCTTTTTAGGAACCTGCACGATGTTTGCCACCCAGTCCGGATACTCGGACACTTGTATGAAGCCGGCTTTGAATTGTTTGTCGACTTCTTCTTTTACCTTGAGAGACCACTCGGGCCTCATTCGGCGAAGTTTCTGCTTGACCGGTTTGCACCCGTCTTTGATTGGTATGTGGTGCTCGGCTATTTCCCGGTCTATCCCCGGCATGTCCTTGTAGGACCATGCGAAGACATCCTTGAACTCTTGGAGGAGGTTTATGAACTGTTGTTTCTCCTCGGAATCTAGGGATAACCCTATCTTAAGTGTCTGAGGCCCTAAGGTTGTTTCCACATTTATGGACTCGGTTTCTTCGATTACCGGGTTCCGAGATTCCCTTTGGTCTAGTTGCTCGATCAGATGCGGAGGTAAGGGTACCTGTTCGTCTGGTTTCTCAATGTCATTGCATAAAGTATTTTTGAAAACAGAATTTAAAAGAGACAAGTCGTAAGTAGAGCGGTTGTTATTATTGATTGAGAATTTTGAAAACAGCTCGAAAAGAGCAGCCATCTGATCATTGGTCAGAGGCAGAATTGGTAAAGCACTCGGGACAAACCCCAAAGTGCCAGCAGCAGGAATGATAAAAGGGGGAGGGGTTACAGGAGTGATTCTAGCACCGACTTCCCTAGACTCGACCTCAGACTCTGACTCAGACTCCGACTCAGACTCGGACTCGGACTCAGACTCAGGCATGTCTCCCTCTCCAGTGACCAGCTTGTAGATTCTTCCCTGACTGTCAGTCCACTTGACAGTCTTCCTCCAGGCCTTGTTTCCCATCTCGGAACCAACATCCGAGATTAGCTTGGTCGGGTCAAACCTGTTGCTGCGGAGAATCAGGTTGACCAGGTCTTCCTTTGGAGTTGGGGCTATGGTGTCTTCCCCAAATAGTAGCCCCAGCGCGGGCTCGACATTATCAGCTCCATCGGACTGGATAAGGGCAAACACATCATTCGGAATATAGTTGCAGTCCCGGGCCAAGTGGGTCCCGAGGTGCACAGCATTTGGTTGGTATAGACCAATCTGAACAGCCCCAAACACCGGTGTGACAAAGTAGTCAGCCAACCGTGGGCTATAAGGGCTCAAGTGGATACCCTTAATAATGTTGCAGGCCTTTTCAATTCCTGCTCGGACAACATTGCCGGGAGTGATGGCATAACCGAGACCAAAGTGAGAGTCTTCGTCTTTGAGGACCTCGATGATCTTCCCAGCTGGAAGATCGGGTCGAGAGGTAGCCCCCGGAAAGTACCCCAGGTTTTGGAGCATCGTGTCGATACTCGTAGTGAAGTAAGGCCTAAAGAGGTACTCTTCCTCGATCATCCCCACAAAATCGAACCCCCAGAGGTCCGTGCGTCCCGTGGCGTTACAGCTAGCCACAGTCATTGGGGTTGCCTCTAAAGTGATGACATTGTTAAGCAGAGGCATCCTGATCTTTCGGTGAAGGGTGGAGGATACCGCCTTGACCGCGTGGATCCAAGGCCTACCTAGGAGCAAGTTGAATGATGAGGTGACATCGATCACCTGGAATTCGAGCTCCTTTTCTATCGGGCCTGTTATGATGGTCAGTTTCACGGCCCCAGCTACCGACTTTGGGCTCCCATCAAAGGCTTGGATGGTCTGAGCAGTCGGGATATAATTGGCCTCGGTAATGCCGAGGGCTTTGGCGGTCCTTAGAGGAAGGACATTTACAACGGACCCATCATCAACCAGGGTCATAGGGAGGTATTTCCCTCGGCAAACCACCGTAATGTAGAGGGCCAGATTATGGGAGGCCCCGAATGGCGGTAGGTCGGCTTCGGAGAAAGTGATCATCGGGCCTTCTTCCTTAGCTTTGCCCTTCAGGTGGGGCAGGACCCTGGCTACCATCTCAGCAGGGGTAACCAAAGAGTCAACCTTAATTTGATCGAGAGCCTTAGTAAGCGCTTCTCGATGCTCTTGTGAGCTGACCAGGAGTTGCCATATGGTGAGGTCAACTCGGGTCTTCTTCAGCTGCTTCACGAGAGCCATTTCAGCAGTCGGATCCTCAGGGGCGACTTCCGTCCTGAGTGGCTCAATGACGGTTGTCGGGATAGGGGCGTCCCTAGAACTAGTGGCTTGATAGGGACGACCAAGGTGGTTACTGGCTAAGACTCGGGATTTGGTCTTACGAATTTCTTCGAAGGTGATGGGGACAGCTTCCCCTTTGGCGAGGTAGACGTCATCCTCGTCGTCGAACCAGATCCCGTTCACTTGCGGGATAAATGGAGAGATAAGGTGAGAGCAATCAATCACCTCCCCGGTAAAGATGGCGTGGGAGCTGAAAGGGTTCTCCTTGTTGCTGGGCTTATCTCCGGGTAGCGGGATTTTACCGCTTTCGATCAAGTCCTGGATCAAATGCTTCAGCTTCCAGCACTTCTCGGTATCATGCCCATTGCCTCGGTGGTACTTGCAATAGGCCTGAGCATTGTAGTTCTTGGAGCGTCGCTCGACCGGAACTTCAGGAGTTGGGCCTATCGGTTGGACTAGGCCTTTTGAGGATAGCCTTTGTAAGGCATAAGTATAGGTGGTACCTATATCAGTGAAAACCCGAGGTGGGGTGTTCTTCTTGGATGGGGCATCTAGTAGATTAACCGCGTCGAAAATGCTGCGGGTTGCAGCCTGGGGCTTAGTGGTGGAGGAGGAAGCCCCTTGGTACCCTTTTCTAGCGGCCTTAGTAAGGCCTTCCAGTCTTAGGTCGTCTTCGATCCTCATACCCATTTCAGTAAGAGTGGTGAAATTGGGTATGACAGCGTACCGGAGGTGAACCCGGTAGGAGGGTAGGAGGTTCTTAACAAAAGCCTCCACCAAAGTCTTCTCACTGGGCTTATCGACCAGTTTCACGCTCTCGGCCCTCCAGCGTTGAAGGTATTTGGTAAAACCTTCTTTCGGCTCTTGGGCCATCACCTCCAAAGATCGCATTGTGGTTTGGATCTCGGTGTTGTCAGCATAGTTCCGAGCAAACTCGGTGGCCACATCATCCCAAGTAGGGTATTTCTTCGGGTCTAGCCTGTAGTACCAGGCCCGTGGGTGCTTCTCAAGAGACACTGCAAAAAGGTTTTTGAACATGGATGAATCCACTCCCTTGATGGCCATAAACTCTTTGAAGGCCCGTACATGTAGTAACGGGTCTTCGGTTCCCTCGAACACCGGTAGGCCCGTGAGGTTCGGGTTCGGAGGTAGCTTGTCGTTCACCGGGGCATACTCACGACTGTTTTCCCGATGAATGTTGTTACTCCCAGCTAAGTGCACTTGTTCCTCCAGTCGGTGAATCGCACTTAGTAGCTCAGTCAGAGACCCTTTGGTCTCGGTATTTGGAGTCCTTTGCTCCACTGCAGCCATGCGAGCAACAATAGCCACTTGACCAGCCCTCATTTCAGTCAGTTGGGCTTCGATGTCGGTCTGCTTGACGACCATGGCGTCCACAGAGGTTTTCAGACTGTTCAAAGCAGCTTCCATCTTGCGGGTGTGTCTGGTTGCCGGCGGCTTGTCTGTAAGAACACCGTGTAATCAGAAACTGAACCCAGATCCTGGAATCAAAAACAAGTACATCCCGAGCGACCCAAAAGAAAAGGACTGAGTGAAAAAAGACTCGAGAAAGACACCTAGACGGATGACTCGTAGGCGGCATGAATTCCTTAGGACTTTGGCCTTGTGGGCCTAGTCCCGTTCGAAGGAAGGTCCACGTGAGATTATTCCCCAAACTTTTGACTCGAGTGTATGGACGGACTTTCCTTTGTAGGGGTATGCCCTACGCGGGTTGGTCGTGCCTTGACATATAAGGCGGACTCGGGAAAGGGGGGAAACTCGTGATGTAAGATCGACGGAGTTTCGACGCTATAAACCTTCTACATACTATGCGAAGACCCGACACACGGATAGACGGTAGGTCCTATAATAGGGAAGATTCATTTTAGGAAAGTTGGATGTTTGAAATTTTGAAATTGAAAATTTGAATATGTAATGGGTGAATTTCCGAGAGTTCAAAAATTGAAAACGGAATTTCGAAAACCGAGATTAGAATCTTGAAAAATTCAGAAAATCAAAACGATGTCGGAAATCCGAGAGTTAAAACGGACAGCATGTCGACTAAAGAAAAGGATATTTTGAGTCAAATCGTTGATCCTAAATTTCAGCGGCATTCCGAGTTTTGAAAATTAGATATTTTGAAAAGATGGGTCTCGAAATGGGAAGCATTTCGGGTTTTTCAAAATTGGGTATTTTGGAAAGATGGGTCCCGAAATGGACAGTATTTCGGGTTTTTCGAAATTTGGCATTTTTGAAAGATGCATTTTTTGAAATGATGGTTTTTGAAAAATGACACGGAAACCAAGTAGCACGTAGTCAAACAAGCATTATAACGACGCTTATGTATGCATTACGCTAAGTCTCGGTCGGTCAAAATAGGGTGTATACCAACAACGATGGCTTTCTCGTAAATCAGGACGGACTCCATAAGTCGAGTTGGTCTTAGGACATGCCGCAAAACCCATACGAGTTCCACCATCGATGTCTTTAGCGCATCCATGTAGGAATGCACCGTGGTATAGTGGGACGTCGGTCACAAGTAACCGGCCCGGGCAAATTTGGGTTATGCATGAATCATTAAACTAATGCGCGCACACTAATATTCGAACGATTTCTCTTCGAGTCTCACCCTAGGAACCCCGATGACATGTGGTACATCAGGTATCCTCAGCGGAGTCGCCAAATTGTGGACATGACGTAGGTCCACCCCGACGCGGCCACGCGCGGGTTTGGGTAGGCGAATGAATCTCGTGGTAAGATTGTTCTCGGGTTCGAAATTTAAGTCAAAATGGAGTCGCCACCGAATTTTGTGGTTATTCGGAACCATTCGAGCCCACTCTATGTCGGCATGAGCTATACACAAAGTACGGCCCACTTCGATTTTAGAGTTCATGGGGCTCGTCCCTTTGCATTATTATATCGATACCGTTTACACCGGCTTTCGTATATAAAATGACTCTCGTGCGCCAATGGTTTCGGACATCCGGAAACCAAGGTTCTGAGTAAGGGGTGAAGGTACGTGTTGGGAAGCCCACTAAGGACACCCAACCCAACCCCGCCCGAACATGGCGGCCTCTACTAAGACACCGTTCGTGTTCGTGTACGCGCGCTAGTAAAACAACTAAATGATATGCAAACAGCGTTTTCGGGCTAAGCATGTGAATTATTGGTTTGCTACGTCGTTTAATGCATCTAACTATTGTCGAAGTTGTTTAGCATGCGAGGTTCATTTATAAAGCGATAAGCAAGTAAATAAATAAAGCTCGAAATTAAATACGTACAAGTTACACGGGCGGAAATACAACCCGGAATTCACAATACAACGATTAATATAAATAATGAACAAAATAAGAAAAGCGATAAAAAAGATAGAAACGGACCCGTATATAAACTTGACCGTGAATTTATGTAGACGGACGAACTCCGATTAAATACACATTATGTTGTGTACTAAACGAAGGACGGAGACATAGGACCCAAGCGTAATGCTAGCCCGATCCCATGCCTCTATGCCTTGTCCCAACTTATCACGTCGAAAAATCGATCAAAGTTGTTCTAGTGTAATGATATGCATGAGTTTTGAAAAAAGGAGGGTCACGTGATTGTCTTTACACGTGATGACTAAAGTCGTAAAAAGACGAGGCTCGAAAAGTGTGTCAAAGCTCTCGGTTTTCTGGGTTACAGGACCCACGCGATCGAGTCGGGGGTCTGACTCGGTCGAGTGTGTCTTTAAAGCACCTACTGCCCAGTTTTTTGGGTGCTACTCGATCGAGTAGCCTACGTACTCGGTCGAGTAGCCCCTGTACGAGTGATAACTCGTTTCATTTTATTGTCCAAAATCGATGGTTGGCCAAACTAAATACAAATATTGTACGATTTGCATTTAATTCGGCTTCCGGTGCTATAATCGTGTATGCATACGATTATAATACCGTTATCGGAATTTACGAAAATGATGTTATGAGATTTTGAAAATGTTTGATTAGTGACGAGATTGTGGTCCTCCGCGTCACGACATCGGTACTAATCCTAACGGATTACGTGATGTCGGTTTTCGCCTCAAAGGATCTCGCATTAATCTTGGAAATGGAATCAAATACGTTCAACTATGACCGATCACGATCACATCATGTCCTTGAGCACATTGGGGCGGCGCTCCTCGAAAGGGCGCCACCTCCGTCGTTACTCGTAAAGGAATTAGACGGACTTTAGGCGATCATCATAGTCAAACGTATATGAAACCGAATTTTAATACTAGTGCATACATATATACGCGGTATAATAATGTTAGGAATAAAAAGATGATACAAAAAAGAAAGATGCGAATATGAAAGTGTTAGTGTTAGTGTTACTAGATTAACATGATTACAATATGAAAATGCGAAAATATACATAAGAATCGAAGTAGGAAAAAAGTAGAGATGGGGTTTACGACACCCTCAACATACATGCTTAGTAAGGACCTCGGAAATGGACTCGGAAATAGCGACGGGACGCCGGAGTATCGAGGATGTACGCGAGTTATGGTGTGTGTGTGTATCCGTTTTACGAGGGATGTAGACTCGGTTTTTGTGTAGTATTGCTTAGGGTTGCTAAGGGTTTGTAGTGTAGTGTAGTGTAGGATGCTAGGGTGAAAATGTAGGGCAAATGTGCATTCATCCAAGCCTTGAAAATGAGAGGGGTTTGTGGGGTATTTATAGATTTTACCCCACGACCTAGGGTCACTCGATCGAGTGGCCCTAGTGCACTCGATCGAGTGCCCTTGCAAACGGGCCAAACCCGGTTCAAGACGCTCCACTCGACCGAGTGGGTCAATCCACTCGATCGAGTGGATCAAGAGGATCGAGCTATTTTAGGAAGGAGTTGACTTTGATTGTTTTTTGAATTTTGATTTGGGCGCCAGTTTCGAGGAGTGAATTTGGCTGATTTGCGTGACGGGTTCGTCTTTGACCGGGTTTTGACCCGGTCGCCAAAAGACGGGATTTATTTTTGGTGTCGGTTTTGGCCCAAATTAGTCTTATTTTGCTCGGAACGACCCACTGGGCCTGGATTTGAGGTCTTTTTTGTGAGATTTTTACTCCGCTAAAAGTCCATGTCGGATATTATTGAGTCCGAGCCCAAATTCGAGTACACTAAGTCATGTTTGCGTCCGATCATCATCGGGTGTTTTTCGGAGACTACCATAGACACCTGGCAGTCAAAATGCGGGTGTCTACAGCGGGGCTTTGTGGGTGGTGTCTGATCGGAGCGGTGTTGGTGGGTGGGTGGGCGGGTCGGCAGGGTCCGGTGAGGGTGGTTGGGATGTGGGTTGTGATGTGTGGTGGTGGGTGAGGGTCGGATTGTGGGCGGTGGAGGGCGGGTGGTGTGGGCGAGTGGTGTGGGTAGCGGTGGCGGGTGCGTGATGATGATGGTGAGGGTGATGGTGGTGGGTCGTGGGTGGGTGGTGGTGGGTCGCGGGGTGGGGTGGGCTGGATGGTGGTGGTGGTGGTGGTCGGGTCAAGGGGTGGGCCAGTTGGTGGTGGTGGGTCGGGTCGTGAGGTGGGCCGGCTGGGTGGTGGTCGGCGGTGGTGTCTGGTGGGTTAGGCTGGTCGGCGGTGGGGGTTAGGTGGGGGTCACGTTGTGAGGTTCACTAGCTGTTTGTTTTTTTTAATTAATCTTTTATTTAAATTCCCTTAAATTTCCTTTGTTTGTTAGTTGCTTTTTTTTTTTTTTTTTTAATTCTACCACCGCTCACCACCTTCACTGTTCGCCCACCACACAGTCCACTCCGCGACCCGACCTGCCACCGCCACCACACACCACCCACGATCCGGGCCGACCCGACCCGCACAACCACCACGGCCGCCCATCACTTCCAGCGAGCCCGGCCCCCACAACCACCATCCTTTTATAAACCCTAAACGATTTATCAAACAATATTAATACAATTAAAAAAATTATTTTGGTAAAAAAAATAATCGATTTTACATCCTCGGTAATTGAATCAGACGTCATAATCGAATTCGACAGCGATAGATTATCTCAATTGAAGGAGCAAAACCAAAAGAATTGTAGTTGAATGTCAATGTTATAAAAAATTTATATAAGGGTATAATTGGAAGATTTTAGGAAAATTCGTTGGGATTGAGTAAATGCTCGTTAGGAAAAAGCACTACCCAAAAGAAAAATGTCCACATTACAGAATATTACGGAATATTAGTATTACGGAATATTGCGGATATATTCTTGTATATTACCTGAGTAAACATCACCACCAATTTATGTAAATAAATATACAGAATCTTAAGATTTTAAAAAAATATTCCTTAAAATTCTCAATGTAACGTATATACGGAATCTCGAAATACCGGTAACCATATGAAATCATGAATGGACATAATCGTCCAATTCACAGAGTATTCTGACATGACGCATTGGAAGTCATTGTGATACAATTTAGTTTCAATTCATACAAATGATAAAATTATACTCCGTATTTTTTTGGAATAACATGATGTTAAATTCTTTTATTCTTCATCATTCATTCATATATATTTACAAACACTGTTACAGGAATATGCATATACAACCAAGGACTTAATGAGAAGGGATATAATCTTAGCATCAATTAAGAGTAACTCCACGCCATGAATGATTGATTTATTGTTGAAGTCCAGCATCTGCCATCTTTAGATCACCCTAACATTCATATCGGTTAGCCTCACACCCTGACATAACGCAGCAATGGTAGGATTAATAGCCGACGACATTTCAGAAGACAAATTTGACAGGGGAATTATGTGACTATTGAAGAATATGTTTTATTAGGGTTTTTATTTAACGTTTTTACTGTTTTTTAAGGGTAACTTGGCTACTTTTATGTTTTATTAGGGTTTTTATTTAACGTTTTTACTGTGATTTATGGGCAACTTGCTGCTTTAGGGTTTTATCATTGTGTAAATGGTTTATGGTTTACCCGGGTTTTATTCTGTAAATGGTTTGTAAAGCCCAATTTATTCAATGCATTAGCTGCCTAATTTATGTTTGGATGATTGTCAGTGGAGTATTTGGAAATACTGAATGTAGGTGTGACAGGGGAATTATGTGACTATTGATGTAATCCCCTAAAAATTCTAGCGCGATACAGTGGCGGAAACACTGTAGAGTCGGGATTAAAACACACAGAACTATGTCTTAGTAAATTAAATTGGTAAAGTCAAACATGCGCCATACATGAAAATGGCTAAAATTTAAAACAATCCATAAAGAGGTTAAACAATCCTTAAAACTTGATTATAAAAAAAATCAGCAGGATCCAAGACTGCTCGCTAGCCCACACCCACCGGAAAAATAAACACGTATACCTGCCATGTTAAAACATAACAGCCACAATCAGTGGGGAGCAACGCCAACGTTCTCCCAGCCGTATAACAGGATTTTAAAACAGTAATTACTAATATAAGAAAAATAGTAAAAATGGAAAACATTAAAACATCATATTAAAATAAGGTTTAGCATCGAACAAATTATTCAAAAGGGTTGCCGAAGAAACATAAAAATATTTGCCAACCTGCAAACCAATTTGTATCGATAATAAATAAAATAATCAAAATGGTGTTATGGATAGGATTAATGTAGAATCTAGACTTTCACTAGGATAATACTAAAAACTAGTTTCGAGAACTTAGTCAAAACAAATTAGACTTTGGTCTCTAACTAGGCAACTCAACCATAACAGGACTGCGTGCAGCGAGGTCCTGGCTTAAGTAATGCACACCCCTCCTGGATACAAACCATACCCAGTTCAACCCGACGCGACTTATACGATGCGATATCTAAGTTTAAGGTAAATATACACTCTCCTGAACACAAACCATGCTCAGTTCAACAACCAATGCGCCCCATAAAGACACACCAGCCTTACAGTTGATGGCAAAACGTACATCCCAGACTATATTACTCTAAACCCACACTTGTCCTTATTCCATAACTCCAAAACAAACCATTATCGATATTTAAAAGATGTATTCATCATAAACAATATGAGGATAAAAGAAGTAAACATTTATATTCTAAAAGAGGAAACTTTCTATTTTAGGAAACTTCTATTTTTAGAAACTTTACTAAAAATAGCATCATATCAAAGTAGTGAAAATATTAGTTCATACTAGTACCACATTTTAGTAAACGATATAGATTTATAAAACTAATACTTTCGGCCTTAACAATATTAATTATTAAAGTAAGAACATTTGATTTTATGAAATTATTAAAATATCGTACACGTGTTATAAAATGATTAAAATCATCTTAAATATTTTAATATTACTAATTAGGGTGTTTTCAAAAGTTATAAAACTAAAATTCCCTAATTATTATTAGTTTCGACGATAAAATTATAAATAGGATTTTACGGCAAACATCAAATTAAATATTTGAACGTCTTTTATTTAATCAAACCAACAAATACATTTAGAGTATGTTAAGGGATGATTTAACTCCTAAAGTTTCAGATTTAAATACTTTCAAAATTGCTGGAAAAATAATTATTTTAGTTAATACGAAGCATTTAACGATAAATCACAATTTGTCCGAAAATCAATATTTATTAATTAAAGACTATAATAAATAGTACAAAAATTACGTAAAATAGTTAAATTATATTTATGGACATTCTGTCCAGAAAAGAAAATTTCCAGAATTCTAAAAACTCGGTTTTTAAAGCGTTTTCTTGTTAATCGTCCAATCTCGACAATAACGATTAATAAAAATAGTAATTACAAAACGATTTAAGTATTAATATCCAAAAATTATTGTTACAATTTAAAATCCTGATTTTACAGAATATAAATTTTTTTCCAGATTTTTCCCAAAACTCAGATTCAACAAATTTCAACAAAACCGTCATTTAAACCCGTTTTTGCAATTAACGATTTTATTAATAAACCTATCGTTCCTAACATTTTATTAAGGCACTAAAAATCATTATAATACATTTTAATATGAAATCATCAGAATCATAATTTTTTCCAGATTTAAACCAAAGACCAGAAATCGAGAATTTAAACAACAAACACGGTTTTAACGATAAACGATGATTTAAGTGATTAATTAATTCATCCACTTAACAATTCCGAAAAATTATGAAAACATTCAGAAAATTTTATTTCACCAGAAAGTTTCATCACGTCAAAAATCAGATTAAAATAAAATGTTTAAGTACTAGAACTAAAAATCGGTTTTCAATCGTTTTTGTCCGAAAACGATAATAATTCAATAATCGATATCAAAAATATCCGAAAAATACTAAATTACTAAAAATCATCAAAAACAACATTTTTCCAGAATATAAACATATATTACATGTTTAGGCCGATTATTACGATTTTACAAATTAATATAACAATTTAATCGTTAATCTCGTAAAAGCGATAAAATATCGAAACATGCAAAATTTCAACTTTAAAAATTTTTCCAGAATCCGTGACATACATATATTGCCAAAATAAAATATAAATATATATACATGCAAATACTCAATTAAAATCTTGAAATACCGAGTAACATCGACGTTACCTCTACTCCAAGTCTGAATCAACGATGTATTCGTCGGCTTCGGGATCGTCCAAAAATCCTACCAAACACGTAAATCATGGCAGAAAAATACCATGAGAAAACTAAAAAAAACAAGGTAAAAATTGATCGGAAATGATGTCGATTAATACCTTAACGAAGGAGTCGGAAAGAGGATTATTATGACGATAAGAATGATGCGATTGGGACTTGAAATGGAGCAAAATTTTGCCTAGAATGGCTGAGGGACACACGGCCAAAAGAGAGGAGAAGGGAATGATGAATATTTTTGGTGAATGCAAAAATGAATGTAGAGAGTAAAGGAGGAGATGGGTGATACAACACTTAAAGGAGTAAGCATGAATTAAGGCTTCAAAATGAGGAATACAAAAATGTACCTAGACCATAAGTTGGCCGGCCAAATGGGATAAGAGAGGGAGTAAGAAAAGCTTTGACATAAATGCTACAATGAATGAAAATGATTTATCTTATGATTACGTTTTAATGTGATAAAATGAATCGTTTAAATAAAATATAATAAAACTTGTGACCAAGAGCTTAGTCGGTCCAAAATGTGAGAAAACAGTCTCAAATAATTTATAAGTTGATAAAAAGTATAATCGTAAAATAGTTAAAGGCATTTCAAAGTAATTCGAGTAAACCTCGCGTAAGAAAATAATTATTCGCGAAGCTTCGTAATAAAATCATAAATGGCTTGTTTTTAGTAACTAAAATATATCTTAGTAGAAAATATTCCATAAACGTATTCAAACATTTTTAGGAAAAAGGAATCACTTAAATCCAAGCTTAAAAATGTCAATTCGGAGAGAAATAAAATTCCTCGCGGAAAAATTACTTAGTTTACGAAGAGACCAAATAAATGGATTTAAAAGAATTTTAAATCTTTAAAATTAAAAATAGAAATTATTAAACTCGAAAATTAAAATAAAGCTTAGTAAAATGATAAAATATGAGGCCAAAAGTGACAGAGTTAAGACGAAGTCCTAACAGAAAGAATAAAATGCTTAGGAAAAATAGCGGGTGTTACAATCCTCCCCACTAAAAGAAAGTTTCGTCCTCGAAACTAAGAATAAGCGGATAGGAAATCGAGGTTTACCTTACTCGAAGAGTTGAGGGTGCTTAGCTCGCATCGAAGACTCGGTTTCCCATGTTTCTTCCTCAAACCGATTACAGCGCCACAAAACCTTCACCAGAGGTACAACTTTGTTCCTTAAACGCTTCTCGCGGCGATCAGTAATCTTCACCGGCCTTTCTTCATAAGTCAAATCCGGCTCGAGATCCACAATCTCGGGCTCCAACACGTGCTCGGGATCACTAACATATTTCCTTAACTGAGAAACATGAAATACATCGTGAACCTTACCCATGGATGCAGGCAATTCCAGTTTGTAAGCAACTTCGCCCACTCTCTCGATCACAGGGTATGGGCCAACGAACTTAGGGCTGAGCTTGCCTTTAATCCCAAACCGTTTCACCTCTTTCATAGGTGATACCTTCAGGAACACAAGATCACCGACCGAAAACTCCAAAGGTCGGCGACGAACATCAGCATACGACTTCTGTCGAACCTGGGCAGACTTCATCCTAGATCGAACCACATTCACAACGTCAATAGTCTGAGCCAACAAATCCGGGCCCAAAATCTTTACTTCACCGGGAACATCCCAACAGACGGGACTACGGCACTTTCGACCATAAAGTGCTTCAAACGGGGACATCTTAATAGAAGCATGGTAGCTGTTGTTATAGGAAAACTCTACCAATGGAAGATGTCGGATCCAACTCTCTTGGAAATCCAAGGCACAAGCCCGCAACATATCCTCCAAAGTTTGGATTGTTCTCTCGGACTGTCCATCTGTAGCAGCATGGAAAGCAGTACTCATCAATAACTTGCTCCCCAAAGCATCTTGCAAAGCCTTCCAAAATTTAGAGCAGAACCTCGGGTCTCGATCCGAAACAATCTCGAGCGGTACACCGTGATGACGGACGATCTCTGCAATATACACTTCTGCGAGCTTCTCCAAACTCCAAGTGTCGCGAATTGGAACGAATCGTGCACATTTGGTCAAGCAGTCCACAATAACCCAAATACCGTTTCTACCATTCACGGTTCTAGGTAAAGCCATCACAAAATCCATCGATATGCACTGCCATTTCCACTCTCGAACAGGGAGTGGTTGTAGCAAACCTCCAGGCTTCTTGTGCTCGAACTTCACCTGCTGACAAGTCAAGCACTTACTTACAAACTCTGCAATGTCCTCTCTCATATGAGGCCACCAGAAATGGAGCTTCAAATCCCGATACATCTTGTCACCACCAGGATGAATAGAGTACCTCGTCTTATGTGCTTCGGTTAGCACTTGCTTTCTCACCTCAGCATCACCAGGGACAACCCAGCGGTTCTTAAATTTCAGTGCTCCACTGGAATCCACAGAAAAATCTAGAGCCTTACCAAGATTCATCTTTTCTCGGATGCCAGCCACAAAAGGGTCATCCAACTGCTTCTCACGAATCTCACGGAAAAGAGTTGGTTCAGCAACAAGGGCATGCAGGCGACCATCATAATCTTCATCCACAACATCAATAGACATCTTGGCAAAATCTCGGGACAACTTCTCCGGCAAGCTAGAACACGGAGACAAGGAATGAAGGATCTTTCTGCTAAGGGCATCAGCAACCACGTTAGCCTTTTCCTCACAATACACCAATTCAAGGTCATAGTCATTCACTAACTCGACCCAGCGTCTCTGTCTCGCATTCAGATCTTTCTGCGTGAAGAGATATCGCAGACTTTTATGGTCAGTGTGAACCTTGCATCTTACTCCGTACAAATAATGCCTCCAAACCTTCAAGGCATGCACCACAGCTGCTAACTCCAAGTCGTGGGTAGGGTAATTCACCTCATGAACTTTCAACTGTCTAGAGGCATAAGCGATCACCTTACCGTTCTGCATAAGGACACAACCCAAACCATTCTTAGAAGCGTCACAGTACACATCAAAACCAACGCCTTCTTCAGGTAGGGTCAGGATAGGAGCAGAGGTGAGCTTTCTCTTGAGCTCAGAAAAAGCATCTTCACAAGCTTGACTCCACAGAAACTTATTCTCTTTCTTGAGTAATTGAGTCATAGGTCGTGCTAACTTAGAAAAGTCCTGCACAAATCTTCGATAATAGCCGGCAAGACCTAGGAAACTTCGGATCTCGCCAACATCTTTGGGACTTGCCCAGCTCTCGATAGCTGAAATCTTAGCAGGGTCAACCTTAATACCTTCCTTGGTGATAACATGACCCAGAAAAGCTACCTCGGAAAGCCAGAACTTACACTTGGAAAACTTAGCATACCACTTCTGATCTCGTAGGATGCCAAGAATAACCTTGAGATGTTCTGCATGCTCAACTTCTGACTTGGAATAAATCAGAATGTCATCAATAAAGACAACAACACACTGATCCAAATACTCCCTGAAAGTTCTGTTCATCTGATCCATAAAAACAGCAGGAGCATTGGTTAGTCCAAAAGGCATGACTTTGAATTCATAATGTCCATACCTCGAACGGAAAGCCGTCTTAGGAATGTCTGATTCACGGACGGGAATTTGGTGATATCCAGACCTTAGATCGATCTTGGAAAATACGGAAGCACCCTTAAGTTGATCAAAGAGATCATCAATTCTGGGCAGGGGATATTTGTTCTTGATCGTAACCTTGTTGAGATCACGATAATCAATACACAGGCGCATTGAACCATCTTTCTTCCTGACAAAAAGTACAGGAGCGCCCCAAGGGGAAGAACTTGGACGAATGAAATCTTTCTCAATCATTTCATCCAATTGCTTGCGTAGCTCTTGCAACTCAGCAGGTGCCATTCTATAAGGTGCTTTGGCGATTGGGCCTGTACCAGGCACGAGTTCAATAGTGAATTCCACATCTCGTTCGGGTGGAATACCTGGTAACTCCTCAGGAAATACATCTGCATAATCACACACTATGCGCACCTCTTCGAGCTTGGGGAGTTCAGCAGTTACAGTCACCGTACATAGAAATGCTTGGCAACCTTTTCTCTGCATTCTGATAGCCTTCATGGCAGAAATAATCTTGATACCCTTCTGTGTTCGACCACCACGATAAGTCATTCGAACACCTTCGGGGGTCTTCAGAGAAATCTTCTGATCTCGACACTGAAATCTTGCATCATACTGAGCTAACCAGTCCATTCCCAAAATAACGTCGAACTCAGCGAGAGGGAACTCAAGGAGAGTAGAAGGAAGAATAGTACCAGCAAAGAGAATAGGTACATTCTGATAAGCTTTAGAACAGTCAACGACTTCACCAGAAGGGAGGGAAATAGCTATAGGCTCAGCTAGACAGGGGGTTAAGGATAGTTTTGGAGCCAGAGTAGAAGATATTACAGACGTGGAAGCGCCGGTATCAAATAATATATAAGCACTAACACCAGAAATCAGAAACATACCCGTAACCACATCAGGATTAGCCTCAGCGTCGGCACGGCTCATCACAAAGATGCGTCCCTTACGAGGAGCAGAAGTAGAGACAGCGCCAGCTGCAGTAGCGGTATTGGTTGTTGCTTTCTTTGGGCAGTAGGTAGAACGATGTCCCACTTCCCCACAGTGGAAACAGGTAATAGGGTTACCCTCACAAGTCAAACCCGGATGATAGGCCTTCTTGCATTTGAAACAGTTAGAATCCTTCTTGTTGTTGGGCTTCGAGTTGAAATTGTTTTTCTTGAAACCACTACCTGTAATAGCATACAGTAGAGTCAGAAATTTAGGGGAAAGAAAGTAGAAGAAAAAGAGAAAGGAAAAATAATCCAGACCTCCAGAGTTGAACTTCTTAGAAGAAGATGAAGAGTTATTCCCTGTATGGGTGAAAGGTCTTTTATAACCAGATGATGGGTTCATAGATTTCACCCGCTCAATCGAAGATTCCGCGTATAGCGCGGCATTATAAAGCTCATTAACAGTTGAGAGACTCCGGGGCATGTTGAGAGTGATATCGGCTCGAAGTCCTCCTCGATAAAAGAAAGCTCGGGAATTCTCATTGGGTAACAGATCTCCAGCATAATTCGCCAGAAAGTGAAACCGAGTGGTGTAAGCTTCAACCGACATGTTATTCTGGCTTAGAGTGTTGAATTCAGTCATCCTCTGACGCCTCAGCTCCTCGGGATAAAATCTCTGCTCTAAGAGAGCCTTGAACTGAGTCCAGTTGAATCCTGGAGTCTGAAGAGCAGTCAGGCCAACTTGGCTCCACCATCTGTCTGCATCGTCTGACAAGTACAACACAGCTAGGCCCACCTTCTGATCCTCGGGGGCGGAGTAAATTCCAAACTGTCTTTCCATCACTCGAAACCAACGGTTCATGACTTCAGGGTCCACGGAACCGTCATAATAGTCCAATCTGCTTTTAGCCATTCCTTCAGCAGCGTGAGAGAAGTTGAAGGGCCTCTGCTGGTTCCGGTTGTTCATCTCGTTCATAGCCTGCGCTATATTGCGTAGCGTGTCAGCCAGAGCTTCGATACCTCCTTGATCATTGTTGTTGTTGTTGTTGCGGTTGTTGTTGTTTCGGTTACCTCTTCCGGCCATCTTGAAGTTCACAAATAACAACATAAAATCAATGCTAATCATCGAGTCCAGGAACAGACAATCTTAACAGTTAAGTCCTTATCTGTTTCTACCCATTTCTAATAATATCTTTATTTACTGTTTAAATAATTTACTGGTATTTTTCCCTAATTTCAGGTGTGTAAGCGTCGGGAGCAGTGATGCTCTGATACCAACTGTAATCCCCTAAAAATTCTAGCGCGATACAGTGGCGGAAACACTGTAGAGTCGGGATTAAAACACACAGAACTATGTCTTAGTAAATTAAATTGGTAAAGTCAAACATGCGCCATACATGAAAACGGCTAAAATTTAAAACAATCCATAAAGAGGTTAAACAATCCTTAAAACTTGATTATAAAAAAAATCAGCAGGATCCAAGACTGCTCGCTAGCCCACACCCACCGGAAAAATAAACACGTATACCTGCCATGTTAAAACATAACAGCCACAATCAGTGGGGAGCAACGCCAACGTTCTCCCAGCCGTATAACAGGATTTTAAAACAGTAATTACTAATATAAGAAAAATAGTAAAAATGGAAAACATTAAAACATCATATTAAAATAAGGTTTAGCATCGAACAAATTATTCAAAAGGGTTGCCGAAGAAACATAAAAATATTTGCCAACCTGCAAACCAATTTGTATCGATAATAAATAAAATAATCAAAATGGTGTTATGGATAGGATTAATGTAGAATCTAGACTTTCACTAGGATAATACTAAAAACTAGTTTCGAGAACTTAGTAAAAACAAATTAGACTTTGGTCTCTAACTAGGCAACTCAACCATAACAGGACTGCGTGCAGCGAGGTCCTGGCTTAAGTAATGCACACCCCTCCTGGATACAAACCATACCCAGTTCAACCCGACGCGACTTATACGATGCGATATCTAAGTTTAAGGTAAATATACACTCTCCTGAACACAAACCATGCTCAGTTCAACAACCAATGCGCCCCATAAAGACACACCAGCCTTACAGTTGATGGCAAAACGTACATCCCAGACTATATTACTCTAAACCCACACTTGTCCTTATTCCATAACTCCAAAACAAACCATTATCGATATTTAAAAGATGTATTCATCATAAACAATATGAGGATAAAAGAAGTAAACATTTATATTCTAAAAGAGGAAACTTTCTATTTTAGGAAACTTCTATTTTTAGAAACTTTACTAAAAATAGCATCATATCAAAGTAGTGAAAATATTAGTTCATACTAGTACCACATTTTAGTAAACGATATAGATTTATAAAACTAATACTTTCGGCCTTAACAATATTAATTATTAAAGTAAGAACATTTGATTTTATGAAATTATTAAAATATCGTACACGTGTTATAAAATGATTAAAATCATCTTAAATATTTTAATATTACTAATTAGGGTGTTTTCAAAAGTTATAAAACTAAAATTCCCTAATTATTATTAGTTTCGACGATAAAATTATAAATAGGATTTTATGGCAAACATCAAATTAAATATTTGAACGTCTTTTATTTAATCAAACCAACAAATACATTTAGAGTATGTTAAGGGATGATTTAACTCCTAAAGTTTCAGATTTAAATACTTTCAAAATTGCTGGAAAAATAATTCTTTTAGTTAATACGAAGCATTTAACGATAAATCACAATTTGTCCGAAAATCAATATTTATTAATTAAAGACTATAATAAATAGTACAAAAATTACGTAAAATAGTTAAATTATATTTATGGACATTCTGTCCAGAAAAGAAAATTTCCAGAATTCTAAAAACTCGGTTTTTAAAGCGTTTTCTTGTTAATCGTCCAATCTCGACAATAACGATTAATAAAAATAGTAATTACAAAACGATTTAAGTATTAATATCCAAAAATTATTGTTACACTTTAAAATCCTGATTTTACAGAATATAAATTTTTTTCCAGATTTTTCCCAAAACTCAGATTCAACAAATTTCAACAAAACCGTCATTTAAACCCGTTTTTGCAATTAACGATTTTATTAATAAACCTATCGTTCCTAACATTTTATTAAGGCACTAAAAATCATAATAATACATTTTAATATGAAATCATCAGAATCATAATTTTTTCCAGATTTAAACCAAAGACCAGAAATCGAGAATTTAAACAACAAACACGGTTTTAACGATAAACGATGATTTAAGTGATTAATTAATTCATCCACTTAACAATTCCGAAAAATTATGAAAAAATTCAGAAAATTTTATTTCACCAGAAAGTTTCATCACGTCAAAAATCAGATTAAAATAAAATGTTTAAGTACTAGAACTAAAAATCGGTTTTCAATCGTTTTTGTCCGAAAACGATAATAATTCAATGTTATTATCAAAAACAACATATATTACATGTTTAGGCCGATTATTACGATTTTACAAATTAATATAACAATTTAATCGTTAATCTCGTAAAAGCGATAAAATATCGAAACATGCAAAATTTCAACTTTAAAATTTTTTCCAGAATCCGTGACATACATATATTGCCAAAATAAAATATAAATATATATACATGCAAATACTCAATTAAAATCTTGAAATACCGAGTAACATCGACGTTACCTCTACTCCAAGTCTGAATCAACGATGTATTCGTCGGCTTCGGGATCGTCCAAAAATCCTACCAAACACGTAAATCATGGCAGAAAAATACCATGAGAAAACTAAAAAAAACAAGGTAAAAATTGATCGGAAATGATGTCGATTAATACCTTAACGAAGGAGTCGGAAAGAGGATTATTATGACGATAAGAATGATGCGATTGGGACTTGAAATGGAGCAAAATTTTGCCTAGAATGGCTGAGGGACACACGGCCAAAAGAGAGGAGAAGGGAATGATGAATATTTTTGGTGAATGCAAAAATGAATGTAGAGAGTAAAGGAGGAGATGGGTGATACAACACTTAAAGGAGTAAGCATGAATTAAGGCTTCAAAATGAGGAATACAAAAATGTACCTAGACCATAAGTTGGCCGGCCAAATGGGATAAGAGAGGGAGTAAGAAAAGCTTTGACATAAATGCTACAATGAATGAAAATGATTTATCTTATGATTACGTTTTAATGTGATAAAATGAATCGTTTAAATAAAATATAATAAAACTTGTGACCAAGAGCTTAGTCGGTCCAAAATGTGAGAAAACAGTCTCAAATAATTTATAAGTTGATAAAAAGTATAATCGTAAAATAGTTAAAGGCATTTCAAAGTAATTCGAGTAAACCTCGCGTAAGAAAATAATTATTCGCGAAGCTTCGTAATAAAATCATAAATGGCTTGTTTTTAGTAACTAAAATATATCTTAGTAGAAAATATTCCATAAACGTATTCAAACATTTTTAGGAAAAATGAATCACTTAAATCCAAGCTTAAAAATGTCAATTCGGAGAGAAATAAAATTCCTCGCGGAAAAATTACTTAGTTTACGAAGAGACCAAATAAATGGATTTAAAAGAATTTTAAATCTTTAAAATTAAAAATAGAAATTATTAAACTCGAAAATTAAAATAAAGCTTAGTAAAATGATAAAATATGAGGCCAAAAGTGACAGAGTTAAGACGAAGTCCTAACAGAAATAATAAAATGCTTAGGAAAAATAGCGGGTGTTACAATTGAAGAATATGTTTTATTAGGGTTTTTATTTAACGTTTTTACTGTGTTTTAAGGGTAACTTGGCTACTTTTATGTTTTATTAGGGTTTTTATTTAACGTTTTTACTGTGATTTATGGGTAACTTGCTGCTTTAGGGTTTTATCATTGTGTAAATGGTTTATGGTTTACCCGGGTTTTATTGTGTAAATGGTTTGTAAAGCCCAATTTATTCAATGCATTAGCTTCCTAATTTATGTTTGGATGATTGTCAGTGGAGTATTTGGAAATACTGAATGTAGGTGCTGCCACATAGTTGCTCTTGGTTCTTCCTTTAATATAAAGAAGATAAGACCACACATAGTGATGTGGCAGCCTCCAAATTGCACAAAACCTTCATCCGAGCTCCCTCATTAAATGGACATAATCGTCCAATCACTTAAACTTTTCAAATCCTTTGCAAAATGTAGAGGCAAAATTGACATTACCAATTTACATTTATATTACAATATCTTCCTCTTCTCTCTCTCTCTCTCTCTCTCTCTCTCTCTCTCTCATACCCCCCCCCCCCCCCACCACCCCCCCCCCCCCCACACACACACATCTTCTATATATTAAATCAGGAACCAAAGCACAGTAATCAAGAGCAATTCCATCCACCATTTCAAAATAAGTCCCAAATTCTACTCAATTAGATTTCTACCATTTCAATTCCAATTCCTATACCCAATTTCAATTCAACAATTGCAATCAAATTCCAACCACCTCAATCCAACTACCCGTGCCATTACATGCTGCGAGTATCATTAATCACATTCATCGGTAATTAGGAAAATTAATGAGTTGTTTTTCCTCCTTCATCATCGATTAATTCCCCGGTTATTGATTCAAACCTCTTGATCATGGCTCCTCGATTGCCGTCAGCATTCTTCTCCGGAAATAATGATGCAATTTATGGGCGTTTTACCGATTGCATTCATCTTCCTCGGTCACTTGCCAGAATCCTCTATATATTACGTTTACCAGGTTCGTTGATTTTCCATTCCTGCCTGCCACCATTCCTGATATCCTCTCTTCTCGCCATTCCTACCTGCCACAAACTTACGAATTTGATCCAGCGATCCCTGAGGTGGAAGCTTTCCATGAGAGGTTAGTCATTTCACTGTCCTTTGTAGCTTGAACCACTGAGTCGAGTGCAATTGCTTTCACCTCTATCATGTTAATAGGTTAGATATTTTTCCAGCCTATCATCTTAAGCTCCGAGCAACTCACTCCAATTCATAGAGGAAAGTACTAAGGAAGAGATATTCAACTTGCCCGTCGACGGTGTTCTTTCAATTTCACAGATCGTTGAAAACGAAAAGGTTACCACCTAATCAAATCCATTTAACGCCCCTTTTATTTTCCTCTATTATTTCATTTACGAACATTGTTGAATTCCTAACATACAGGCTGGGTCGTTCTACACTGTGGCAACTATCTTGGACATAGACTCATCAGCTGGATGGTACTACCGAAGCTGCAGGTCTTGCAGGACGAAAACGGTGAAGAACAAAAGGGGTAGGTGGTTGTGCAAGAACATATACTACGAGGGAAGCAAGAATGGGTATATGAGTTGCAATACAAAGTAATTCTAAAACTTGAACTGAAATTAATCCTACAATGTTTCGTAAAACTCACCAATCTAGGATATGTTATATTTGTTTGTTTCTACATCATCCACAGATTTCAGGTTAAGTTCGTCATCCAAGATTTTGCTGGAATAGAGAATGTCAATTCGTTGTCTTCGATAATCAAGTTGAGCAGTTTCTTGACCACACCGCTATTGAGCTAATTGCTAAGATGGAGAAGGTACTTTTCCTGTCCTAAAACATGCATTTTCATCCGCGAGTTAAGAAGGCTTTGCATTTCCATTTTCATCTTTTTCGTGTACTCTACTTCTAGAACGGAGAAGGTCATTCTATGCCCAACGAGCTTTCCATTTTCCTCGATCGACGTTATCTCTTCAAGATTAAGATAGATTTTCAATGTCAAGCACTTTTCCAAGTCATACACTGTATCCTGGATGTCCGACGATGCTGACAAGATCCACCAGTGGGTCATGACATATGAGCAGGCCCTTAAGGTACATACATATTTACCCACATACAAATCTCCACAGATTGTTTCGTTTTTGTGGATGCTTCAAATGAGTACAAGTGTCTGACAATTTGTATGCTAATAGATTGAGATGGACAGCTTCACTTTAATGACAAGGAATGTTCGCCGTTCATCAACCCTACAGGCAGTCGCTCACAGGGAGATGATGCTGCAGCAACGTCCTGAATGGCTCTAAAGATATTGATGCTAGATCTACCGAGGTGGTAATTGATCACATACTTATACGTGTAACTCTAAATATCTTACATTCCACACATATTCTAACCACTTTATTACTGCACGCACTATTAGGTCATTGATTGCGAGACCGCATCGTCGTCATCTAGGATTACCCCCTTGAAGAGGAATGGAGCCGCACTTGAAGTGCAGTCCATTGATTTGAGTTGTAGTGTTGATGACGCTGCGTCTGCCACTAAGCAGCTTCTTGCCATAAAAAAGGAAAAATTAGCTTGACAAATTTTCAGTTCGACCATGTTTCATTCTTCTGTTACATTTGAAAACCCTTTTGATCAGTTTTTAATTTTGCTTTGTATTGAGATAACTGTCTTGAAATTTTTAACGCTCTTCTCCAGTGTACTATGGAAGAGACGAGCCAAATTTTAATTGGCAATCTCATTTGCCTCATTTTCTGATGTTGTTTATGAGTATATTTCTCTGCAGGACGACGTTTTCCTTTTCTATGTTTTCATTAATTTGTACCTTTATGTGCACTCTATATCTGCTGACTCTTAACAAACTCTATTTTTGATTTATCTGTAAGTCGTACCATTTTTCGTAGCACAGGAGTTGCTCATCAGTTCTTTCGGGTTATCGGACTGTTACTTTCCACCCTAGACAGGATGCTAGAATTTTACAATATATGGGATCAACTTCTATAACTCAGAAACAGCTGATGCAGTATTTGCCAATAAATCAAGAATGCACTTGGATTCATGCAATTGTATTTTACCTAATTTGCCGACGAACCAATAATGCAGTTGGATTCATGCAATTGTACTCTACCGTTATTACTTACAGATCATCCTACTCTTTAAATATACTTTCCCATTGCTATCGATACGTTAACTTTTTCGATTACCTAATATGTAACGTCTTTTACCAGTTTTATACAAATATTTGAATCGTTCATTTTCAGTTAAAGCACAATTTTATTTTTGCAGTTACGATACTTTAATCACATATTTTGTTTATGGGTGCCAAGTAATGTGAATCAGTAAGTGTATAATTTATGTATCTTATGATAAACCGTTACATCTTCACAATCTTCAATCTTTGTACCCCAAAGGAGTACAAAGATTTATTCAACAACGTCAAGTCTTGCTTCGTCTAATTAAACTCTAGGAACTCGAATGTGCATTTGTCTTTCAATTATGTTTGCAATTGTCTTCAAAATTCTACATAAATGTCCTTTGCAGGATAGGCAATACTCCGTATTCAATTAACGTCTCCCTATCAACATCTACACTCACATTTATTCAATATATATTGTGTGTCAAGTAATATAAATTTAAAAGCAGCTGATATAGGGATGAGTATACACGGTCTTAAGTTGTTCAACTTTGAAATTTTATACTCCTACTGATTATTAGCATACAAATTATAACACCTTTATGTCGTGCTCCTTTTAATTAGCCTCTGCAAACACGAATTTTATTTTTTTACACACATGTTTATAGTCTCCTGTAAAATTATCGAACAATTTTGGGTCGAGGATGAATAGAATCGAGTACACAGGTTTTTATCAAAATTTACATTTACATTCATTCAATCACCATTAATTTACCATGATTTGTGTTGAGGCCATGACTCATCGACTTCAGGTTTTCACTTTCCAATACATTTAAACTCCTCCACAACTACCCATGATACTATGTTGTATAAAATTCTTACCTTTCAACTTACATGAACACTGATAGATTCTCATTCAAACACCATGGATCGTCATCCGACTTCATCTGCACATACCACCGAGTCTGGCAATTCTAAGAAAAAGTTTTTTTAGAGACTTTATTTTTCCCCGTTCGCGTAGAGGTTGATGTTGGTGAGAATGCAAACATTAAAGAGAACGACTCGCAGAAGAGAACGTGTCTAAATGGTGAGCAACTACATGGGGAAGTTTTCTATTGTCTTTGCACTTAAGCATTTTGTAGTTTATCAGCCTGTGGTTGTCATGCTATACCTTACTTTCTTTTTGATTCTCCATTACCAGGTCGGAGGTCCCCTTTCCAGGATGTTACGAACACGGTAAACAGTCACGCGACATCTTTCATTCTAGGAACTTCACGATGCAGTATACAGTTAGATAATTCTAGACCTTTGAATGAAAATGTGCAGTCTATATGTTCCCAAGATACCTCAGGTTCACTTATCATGTTTATTTCATCAAATACATTGACACATTATTTCCTTTTTACATGGCAATATTGCAGCATAAAATGGTAACATTGTTTTCTTGCTTTTGCTCGCTACATGTACCCGCCTTTATGCAGATCTTTTTGAATGTCCTGTTCATTACAGCTCCGCAGAAACCAGCCTATGCAGAAGTGAAGTTTCTGAGCAACCAGGTGAAGTGTTTTCCATACCATAGATCTTACGCTCAACTGTTTTGTTTGATAACTTTTCCAAGTTGATTAATCTTGGTCACTTAGCGGTTAACATAAGAAACCCTTACATTTCGACGGAATCGTACAATGTACAAAATTTAAAATGTTATCAGAAACTATGAGTCAAGTTTGCAAATCTATATGTTAGCTCTAGTTCGATTAACGTAAATTGTGTTGTCAGGGAAGCGTGTTTTATCAGAGGTTCCAGATCATTTAACCGCATCCTCCGATGAAGATTCAGGTATAGTATTCCCATAGTTATCTGTCTGTATGCATTTATTCATTTCGTAGTACTACCATCACTGTGTCCTGGAAATCTGTGTTTGTATTATCTCTCGAATGGTAATATTGGTTCTCTAAATTTTACAGTTCCCCAAGATCATCTGGCAACATTCGATCGAGATAAAGAGCTGTATGAAGATGGTATACCTTTCAGAAATGATCACCCTTTAATATACTGTATATCTATTGCATTGGTGTCGTGAAACGTACATTTTGTAATGTCACTTCGCAGCAATCGGATTGGAGAAGTACCTCATTAAATATCTCACAGCGCAATAGGCTAGAAGGGATATGAAGCATATTCTGGCTGATAAGAGGGAGGGGCATAGTTCATATCAGGATGCCATGTACACTGATAATGATCCTTATCGAGATTGGCGGTCCAAACTTGCGCGTCGTAAACATGTCATCAAGTTTCATGAACGGAGAGACCGCCACTTGCTCCATCCGTTGCCTGAAACTATTGTGCAGTCTCCTGTTTCTGAACTTACACAAGGTACTCCTCCTAACTACTCTGAAAACATATTTGGTAGCACTCTATGTAGCAGCTCTGTTTTCTTCAGTTAGTGTACCAATGTGTTTGATCATGAATGTTGTAGCTTCGATCGGCCGTGTCATTGATGATATCAGGGAGTCCTGCCTAACTGAGTCTAGAACGCCACATAATTTAGTTTCTAATGAGAGGTTCAGCCAATCCAGTCACTCTGATTCGATAATCAAGAGCCTAGCACGTGACATATTTGGCGTCTCATCCACTGACGTTGATCTAGAAATTACAGGTTCGCCAGAAACACTACAGCGCCGACGTAGATTGTTTTTTTGTCAGTCTACATGTTTCAATTTTGCACAATTACGCGTAGGTTGGGAAGGGTATGACGACATTGGTGACCCTGTATACAGCTGCCAGAGATGTTATGCTCAATTGTGGTACGGGGAGCGTGACAGGATGGGTCGAACACCTAAAATTCCAACATTCTCCATGTGTTGCAAGGACGGCAAAGTTGAATTACCATACCTTACGAAGCCTCCTAAGCTTATAATTGATCTACTCCATGGTGTTCATCCCAAGAGTGGTCATTTTAAGGACAATATTCGGATGTACAACTCCGCCCACTCATTCACATCAAGCGGGGGTAAGATAGATCATTCTGTTAATGAAGGGAGGGGTCCATACACATACCGGATTGGCGGCCAGAATGCGCATTTAATCGGCAGCCTACTGCTGGACGGTGATGAGTCACTGAAATTTTTTCAGCTCTACATCTACGATACTGGTGACGAAGTGAACAACAGTAAACAAGCTTTTAGGTAATATTCCACAACTTCCCTTCTCAAAAAATCGATGTATTTGTTTTTTTTTAAATGTCGTGAGGAATTATATTATTTGATATTGTACCACCTTCTAGGGGCCAGTCCGAAAGAGCTGATAGGTTTGATGACGCCCTCATGCTCGATATTAGGGCCATGATTGATGAATACAATCCTCTCGCTAAGTCCTTTCGAATGGCTAGGGATACCATATCTAACCGGCAGGATAACGTTGAAGTTAGGCTAAGACTTATTGGTGGCCGTCATACAGATGGCCGCACATACAACCTTCCCTCAGTGTCAGAAGTAGCTGCGCTTATAGTTGGTGACATTGATCAGGCCATTGAGAGCAAAGACATTGTTATTGTCGAAAGGAGCGGTCGTTTGCAGCGCATATCTGAACTTCACCAATCCTATCTAGCACTTCAGTACCCATTATTTTTCCCACATGGAGAGGATGGTTATCGGCTAGGAATTAAGCACTGCCAGCTCTCCATCGATTCTTGTCTTAATCCAGATACTGCCCATGTGAGACAACATTGAGAGAGTGGTTTGCATTTCGTCTCCAGGATCGTCCATCTCACATTGAACCGGACACTTTGTTGCAGGGAGGTAGGTTATTCCAGCAATTGATTGTCGATGGATACACCATGGTCAAATCTCAACGAATAACCTACCTTAAGTTCAATCAGCCAAAACTTCGATCTGCCAATTATAAGCAGTTGAGCAATGCAGTTGACAATGGAGAAACAGACACATCGTCACAAGGTGTCAAGTACATTCTTCCATCAAGTTTTGTCGGAGGTAAAGGTTATATGAGGGAGACTTATCAAGATACGATGACAATGTGTCGTTGGTGTGGTTATCCCGATTTGTTTATCACATTTACGTGCAATCCTAAGTGGCTTGAAATAACCCGTTTCGTAAAGAAGAGAGGATTGCAGCCTGAGGATAGACCGGATATAGTTGCCCGCGTATTCAAGCAGAAGTTGGAACTTCTCAGGAAAGACTTGAAGGACAATCATGTCTTTGGACGGACCAGGGCTGGTATGCTGCCCATCCTTTAAGTTATTATTATTATTTTTTTCTCTTTTGATGCTTATATTCACTTTGAATTTTCATTTGTGTACACCATTGAGTTCCAGATGCGAGGGTTGCCCCACACACACATTTTGTTATTTCTTGAGAGGGAGGACAAGTTCCCGGAGGCAGCTGATGTCGACTCCGTCATTTCTGCGGAGATACCTGATCCCTTGGTTGACCCATCCTTACATGAGGCAGTGAAGGATCTAATGATTAATGGTCCCTGCGGCCTCGCCAATCCAAAGTCACCGTGCATGACAGACGGTGTCTGTACTAAAAGATTTCCGAAGGCGTTTTGTGAACGTACAACTGTTGACGGTGACGGTTACCCAATGTACCAGAGGAGGGACAACGGTAGTATTAGAGTTGAAAAGGGTGGTGTAAGCGTGCACAATGGATTTGTTGTTCCGTATAATGCCCAGTTGCTCACAGGATACCATGCCCACATCAACGTTGAGTGGTGTAACCAGGCACGATCCATTAAATATCTATTCAAGTACGTGAACAAGGGTTATGATAGGGTCACTGTTGGTGCATCCTTCAGGACGAATCCCGATGAAGTAGATCACATTCAGGAGTACTATGACTGTCGGTACGTTTCCCCTTGCGAGGCTGCCTGGCGCATCTTCTCCTTCGAAATTCATTATAGGACGCCTCCAGTCCTTCGTCTCGAGTACCATTTGTCGAACGAGCAGAATGTTGTATACAACGATGATGACTCTCTGGAGGAAATTGTTGCACGATCCAATGGTGCTAGAACGAAGTTCACCGCTTGGTTGGAGTACAATGCAGACCATTTTGAATCGAGAGAATTGACATACTCTGAGTTTCCTACCAAGTATGTTTGGCAGAAGGAGGGCAGGTGTTGGACCCCCCGTAAGAGGGGATTCAGTTTAGGCAGAATGTATCATATGTCGCCAAACGGTGGGGAACGATACTATATGAGGCTGTTACTCAATTTTGTTCGTGGTCCGACATGTTATGCCGACATTCGTACTGTCAAGGGCGTTTTATATGATACCTACAAGGTGCGTGCTATGCTTTAGGCTTACTCGGTGACGACAAGGAGTATGTCGACGCTATAGAGGAAGCCAGTCACTGGGGTAGTGGTGTGTTCTTGAGGAACATGTTTGCCACCCTTCTGTTTTCTGGAAGTTTGGTTAAACCAGAGGAAGTTTGGGAGAAAACCTGGCACCATCTATGCGACGACATCCTGTCCAGGCGATGGAAGGAACTCCTCAATTTTGGTTAGTTATTATCAGCCATCAGAATCCCCAGTCTCGATGTTCTCCAGTAATTGTTTTTTATTTGTTTTTTTTAACTGTTGAAAGGAAATACTTATCGTTACGCATTTGGTTCACTCTCTTTGTCTGATTGCAGATTTGCAAATGACCGATGAGCAGTTGAAGAATTACGCTTTATCTGAAATTGAGGCTATCCTACTGGGTAACGGCAGCTTTCTTTCAAAATTTCCAAATATGCCTCTTCCTGATCAAGACCTATTTCGTGTTGATTCTAATAGGTTAATTTCCGATGAACTTTCGTATGATCGTGATGCTCTGAAGTCCGAGTACGTATCCTATATGTCAACTATTACAGATGAACAGAGAGCAGTGTACGACTCAATTATCGATGCAGTCGAGTCTGGTAGTGGGCGTCTTTTTTTCCTATACGGCCACGGTGGTACGGGGAAGACTTTCATCTGGAAAACTCTTTGCGCTGATTTGCGAAGCAAGGGCCAGATTGTCCTCCCTGTTGCGTCAAGTGGTATTGCTGCAACCCTTCTTCCTAGAGGCCGCACTGCCCATTCTAGATTTAGTATACCCATTAATGTTGATGAGAAGTCAATGTGCCCTGGAATTAAACCGGGGTCCGACTTGGCTGAAACTCTCATCAAAGCGAAGCTAATTATATGGGATGAAGCCCCAATGGTTAGTCGGTATTGTTTTGAAGCCCTTGATAGAAGTCTTAGGGATATCACGAGATTTGTCAACCCATCTTTCGCGGAAAAGCCATTCGGAGGCAAGGTCGTTGTTCTGGGTGGGGATTTCAGGCAAATCCTACCAGTTGTTCCCAAGGGTAGGCGACAGGATATTGTCTATGCATCTATTTGTTTGTCTCCTATTTGGAGAGATGTGAAGGTAAAATCTGTCGAATTAGATCTCTTTTAGGAATTGTTGTGACATACCTCCGTCGTATGTAGAACCCTAAAGTATATTATATAATATTTACCGCTTATCATATCCCTTTGCAGGTTCTTCGGTTGAATACAAATATGCGACTTCAGTCCGGTCGCTCTAGAGACGAAGTTGATGAAATCAGGGAGTTCTCTGAATGGATATTGAATGTAGGTGATGGTCTCGAAGGGGGTCCTAACGACGGCGTAGCAACCATAAAGATACCAGACGAGTTCCTCATCCATCCTGGTGCAGATTCCGTTGCAGCAATTCTTGGTAGCACATATCTTGACTTTGAAAAAAAATACGAGGACACTGACTACCTGCAGGAAAGGGCTGTGCTTGCTCCAACTCATGACGTAGTTGAGAAGGTTAACGCCTATGTACTGTCCATATTACCTGGAGACGAAGTTGTGTACCTAAGCTCAAACGAGATAAGTAGTGGCAAAACCTGCCGTGCCATTCTCGATCTGTACTCTACCGAATATTTAAACACTATAAGGTCGTCGGGCCTGCCAAACCACCGGTTGTGTCTAAAGGTTGGAGCAATAGTAATGTTATTGAGAAATTTAGACC
The DNA here is from genome assembly GCA_958450325.1 of Agrostemma githago. Classification (NCBI taxonomy): domain Eukaryota; kingdom Viridiplantae; phylum Streptophyta; class Magnoliopsida; order Caryophyllales; family Caryophyllaceae; genus Agrostemma; species Agrostemma githago. Next base: position 51,276,183 of record OY288258.1, on the reverse strand, counting down.
AAGCAAACGGTCTATGTAACGGGACAAGGTTGGTTATATCAAAACTCGGTGATCGTGTGCTCGAAGCCAAAGTTATATCAGGGATCAGAAAAGGAGAAATGATGTACATACCAAGAATTAAACTGTCACCCTCAGACGAGACTAAGTTCCCCATTCAATTCGAACGGAGGCAGTTTCCGATTGCCGTATGTTTCGCAATGACCATAAACAAAAGCTAGGGTCAGTCTCTGTCTAATGTCGGTCTGTTTTTACAGCGTCCTGTTTTCACCCATGGGCAGCTTTATGTCGCGTTATCAAGGGTAACGACTAAGAGGGGCCTAAAGTACTCATTCTAAATAAAGATGATTTCGACACGGACTCCACAACGAACGTCGTGTATAAAGAGATTTTCTCAAACACTCGATGACAAACATGTTGTAAACTACGCAAAGTATATGTAAACCATTGCTCTGACTGAGACGATATAGATGTTGTAGTATATGTATCGCTTTTCAGGTCTACAATTCCCACCTCATCTCTTACTGATTTTTGTGCACGCCTGCGAATCCAACCGTATACATTCACCATTCACAACTACCAGAAATTTTGAAGCATACCATAGGCAGGATTCAAACACAAGTATACCAAAAAACGAAGGGGGTGCCAATTCAGATTGAAATTGTGCAGATATTAACGCAGTTGTTGGCAGTTCACGAGTGAAGTTAAAATATTCGGGATTACAAACAGTTGAAACAAAATACCAACAATCTGGACCGAGGTCCAATAATCCATTACAGACGGGTTTATATATAACAAAAAAAGTAACAAATCACCAAGAGTTCGACAGTTAATTGAGCAAGGTAGTGGATTAGGTTATGCAGAAAAGTGTTTGCATAGAGTTAGGAGGAGATACCTTTCAGACGTAGAATCCAGGGCAGTGTTGCCTCAGAGTATTGAAGACGCACACGTACGTGGAGAGGCTGTCTTTGTCCGCATCTCCATAACCCAGCCTTCTCCAATCAGCTGAAGCATAAGTGCTCTGCCTTCCCTCCTTCAACAGCCCTCTATCTGCATCAGTTGCGACCCACAGATGAGGACCAGTCATTTCGTCTGCAGTATTCCTGAAGTCCGATCTCCCCCTCCCAACCCTCTCGAAGCACTTCTGCAGTTTGAATGCACTCTTGTACCGATGCTCGCCACTGAAGAACTCGATTGCGATAGCCAGCTTGAAAACTTCAGGTTTCCCCTTCCATACATGGTAGACTTTCCTGACAGGGTATCCCAGTTTCAACAGTTCATCCCTAACGCACGCGAAACTCTTTCCGGTTACCTCTCCATCGGCCGTGACTTCGTATGGCAGATTGTGTATGATGACGGTCGGTGGGTAGATTAATTTGTCAGCCTTTTTTTTGAGTTTTTCGTTTATCTTCTATTGTGATGTTTTTTTCAGGTTGAAGATTGAATTCGATTTGGGAATGATCATAAATTTGGTCGTTTTGCATGCTAAATATCTTATGAGAGATACGGTTAAGTGGTTGTGGGTGATTGTGATGTCATAATTACTGCATATGCGTGATGCAGCCGCAGTAATTGGGTAATTACCCTTGGAAAACGGAAGAAGTAGCCCATTTGCTTGCCAATTGACTTAATTTGTCATCATTGTAGTTTTGGTTTATCAAGTTTCCTTCATATCAATTGAGTTAAACGAGTATATTTTTGTTCATCAGTGCAAACGTAGACAGTCACGTTTATTTGGATACCGTATTCCGTTGTTACCCGTGGTACGTTATGTCGTACGTTAAAAAAAAATCAATGCGTATACTAAATGTTTCTGATATTACCTGTTATATTTGTCGGACGTCAGTGTCACCGTGTAGTACTAAGGTACGCCATTTAGTCGTTGCCCAACTAATTATTAATATTACGTTGAATCGAACCTTTCAAATTCCTTTGTGTTGAGTACTTACAAACTCATTACTTTCCTTGACTATTTGACCTATGTTGTGATTAACTACTATTCGACATTAGTTTGTAACACGATGAGTTCCACTCAAACGATGTTCGTTAAATTAATTTGGTATATAACAATTTTATTTGTACACGTTCAGATATATATCTACATTTGTAATTAGTCCATCAACTAACGGACGACCTCCAGATGCCGTTAGTATTACGTATTTAGTACAACTTCGAACTATTTATTAATATCTCCAAAACACAATGTGTAAGTGCGCAATTAGTAACTTCACCCGTAACGTATGGTGGCACTTTATTCATACTATCGAAACCGTGACAAAGTTTTGATGACGTTGAGCAGGAGATTCGTTATCAAATTGAACTACTGACCAACAAACGCACTACTTCGTCTAACATTCAGAATTAGTTCTTTTACCAACACCGTAAAAAAAAATCGTAGATTACCGACTACCAAATTCTTAACATGGAAGGCAGTTACATATTAACCAAAAACTGTTCACCAACCAGTCATGCACGCAGCAGTAGTGTCAAATATAACTTCCAAACCGTCACCATGCAGTTAATTGTCGGAGAAGAGCATGTAGTTTTCGTTCAATGCGTTAATAACATATTTGTGGACATGACATAGGTCCACCCTGACGCGGCCACGCGCGGGTTTGAGGAGGCGAATGAATCTCCATATGAGAATGGATCGAATTGAAATTTAAATCAAAGTGGAGTCGTCACCGAACTTTGTGGGAGTTCGGGCCCGTTCAAACCCACTCTATGTCGTAGTGGGCCGTATACAAAATACGGTCCATTTCCGATGTCAGAGTTTATTGGGTTTGTTTCTTTGCATTGCGATACCGATACCGTCACTACCGGTTATCGTGTATTGAATGACTCTCGTGCGCCAACGGTTTCGGGCATCCGGAAACCGAGGTTCTAAGTAAGGGGTGAGGGTACGTGTTGGGAAGCCCACAAAGGACACCCAACCCCGCCCGCACATTAGCGGCCTCTACTAAGATATCGAATAATTTTTGAATACGCGCGTTAGTTGAATGATGAGAATGCTTATGCAAACATTGTTTTCCCTAAGCATGTGAGAAATTGAAAAGGGTTTCTATGTCGATTTAATGCAATTAATTCCAACGTCAAAGTTGAATTTTAGCATGTGGGTTCATTTTAGTACATTAAAACAAACGATAAATCAACAAGAAAGGTAAAAAACGGTTTCCAAATTAATGATCTGATAATAACGGTTTCCAAATTAATGAATGATGTAGACGAGATGTCATAAAGTTTTGAAAAGTGAAGTTTTCACGTGATTGATTAAACATGTGTTGACTTAAGTCGAAAAGTATTATCGAAACTAAAAGGCAATGTATGACTCACGATTTTGACGTGATAAAGAGCCACTCGACCGAGTCATTGTAGGACTCGAGCAAGTGGACCCCTGAAAGTGCTTCTGTCCTGTATTTTAGACTCTACTTGATCGAGTTATTGACCAACTCGACCGAGTACGTTGCCACTCGACCAAGTCACTGTGAGATTTGTACTCCGTAAGTGCATTAGCCTGCAACTAATGGTTTTGAGCCCATATCCGAGCGTGTAGAAGCACGTTAGCGTCCGATCATCATTGGGTGTTTTTTTGGAAACTGCCATAGACACCTGGCAGTCAAAATGCGGGTGTCTACAGAGCCCCCACTCTGACTGAGGCTTGGACAGGGCGAAAGTCAGAGTAGCTACCAAGTCAATTAAGACCTGGTAGACTTCCGATCGGGTCGTTTATAGTCCGTTAGACTCGCGTGAAGGGCTCGCCAGCCATAAGATAGAAATCATACCTGAGTTGATGATGATAACTCCGTGGGGAATCGGACTTGTCGCATAAGTCCTGGGTGCGCCTGTGTGTAGGCCCATCCTGTGCTATTCCGGGGAAAATGCCGCCTCGGGCTTTCCGCTGGGGAGATACAGTGGGTTGCATGTCCCTGCTTGAGTCGTACCTGTATAAGTCACATAAAATTTTGTATGCAACACGTAGGTAGTAAAATGACTCGCGCTGGGGAAAAAGATTTTTGAATTTTTGAATCTTTGAAAATTTTGAAGTTTTTGAATTTTTGAATTTTTTGAAATTGGAATCCTGAAAGCAGCTCACGGGCTAGGTTTTTAAAATAGAAAGGGGTAGAAAAGAAATTTGCAGTTTAAATAGACCGAAATTTGACCTTGTCGAAAAGGATTTTCTCAAATGGCTAAGTTTTGCAAATTTCAATGTGGAATTTGAAGAGAGAGGCCTACCGACAGACTCGACTCTGGACGTGACCGGACGAGTTGACTGACACGACTGGACTCTCGAGGGGTTGGACCGTGACTCGGTAGGGGGGTGGGCCGCCTAACAAGACTCTTGAGTTGCGCTATTCCGTAGCCTAGGCGAGTGGCAACATGGTCGAAGTCGAAATGGGAACGATCTGTTATAGGGGAATGGCCGTAGTCTATAATGAGACTATTTTAGTCTGGTGCCCTTCTGGATTTCTGATTTTAGGGTACAATGTTAGCCGTTGAGAACATGATGGTGTCGTGACCGGAATGATGGCGCTTTTTGAATGCGTGTCAATGTGGGTGGTTGTGCCTCTGTTGAAAGGCTGCCTACGTATCCACGTGTAGTGAAATCAAACCATGCCGTAGTTCAGTGTTGAAAGATATATTATGGTGCCTAGTCTAATAGGACTTTGTGTGTAACTAGCCATATTGACGGTGCAGGCTAGGTGCATTCCCAATGATGTCTTGGTCAAAGGGCTAGAATGGTTAGGATGGTGATCATGTGACTGTGAGCGTTCTCCGAGGTAGCCCCCAGAGGTGGTGTGAACTATTTGGGCATGTTCTATGCCGACCGCAGGTTGAGTTCCCGTGTTCGGGGTTGGTAACTGGTTTGGATGATTTTGGAAATGTGGTGCTAGGTCGTAAGTGGCTTTGATGTTTTGACATCTGGAGCTTGATTTGTGGAGCTAAGGCTTCGAGGGTAAGGTATTGTAATGTGGTAGGAAAGGGGGGAAGTCGAGTAAAAATGACTCGGACTTCGGTTGGGCAGGTTTGATAATGTGGGATCTGGTTTCCATGTCTGGCCCAAATGGTTAGGGGTATCCTATGGAGCTTGAATCCTCAAAATTATGGGCTGCCTCTAGCCTAGGTCTTGGGAAGGTCTTGAGGGTTGTAATGTGGGAAGGCTGAGTGTGGTATTAGCTGACCAGCTTGATTGTCACTCCCCTATTGGATGGTATGAGTATTGATAATTTTGAATTTGACCGTTTTCACTACGGTCATGGGTTCTTGAATATCTTTTGGTTGACCTCTTAGCCCTGGTCATGGGTTGGTTGACCTCTTAGCCCCGGTCATGGGTTTTGTGAATGTTGGTTGACCTCTTAGCCCCGGTCATGGGTTTTTTGAATTTTGGTTGACCTCTTAGCCCCGGTCATGGGTTTTTTGAATTTCTGTTGGTCAAACTAACACCTAAGGTAGGGATTGGTCAGTCTCATTGGAGGGGTGTTTTACTGTGGGAAATGGGCTTGCCTTCCGTCTTTAACCCAAACTAGGAGACTACCTAGATTTGTCATAGGATTCGACACCGCTCCTGCTACGGGTAGTTATGTGGCTTTTCTATACCAGACAAGGAATAGGTAAAAGGAAAACACGGGCTCGGTTTCCTGCAGTCATTATAGATGTGCCTATAATAGTCACGTGCGTGTGCTCACAGTGTGTGATGGTGTTCATCATGTTCTCGGAAACACATAAGGAAAGTATATATATATGAGAAAGAATATTGAAAGCTGATTTTATTGAATTTTGAAAAAGAGGACAGAATACAACTGACTCTGACTCTGACTTTGACTTTGAAATAGAACATCCTAGACTCAGACTCAGACTCGGACTTAAATCAGATCTGGACTCTCGGATGATGTTGTCATTAGTCGTCGGCTTCTAAGGACTCGAGTTGATGTCCAGTGTAGCATTCAATAGAAGCTTCACCCAGATCTTCATTATGTCGAAGATCGTCTTCAATTCTAATGCCCATTTCGGTAAGCACGGCAAAGTTTGAAATGTCGGCATATCTAAGATGGACGCGGTAAGAAGATAGGAGGTTGTTGATGAACGCCTCCACTAGTCTCTTCTCGTTGGGCTTGTCTACCAACTTTACACTCTCGGCCCTCCATCTTTGAAGATATTTAGTGAACCCTTCTTTGGGCTCTTGGGCCAGGACTTCCAGAGTACGCATCGTAGTCTGGATCTCAGTATTATCAGCGTAATTCCGAGCGAACTCCGTTGCCACGTCATCCCAAGTCGGGTATTTCTTGGAATCGAGCCTGTAGTACCAGGCTTTGGGTTGCTTTTCGAGGGAAGAAGCGAACAAGTGTTTGAACATGGTGGACTTCACCCCCTTGACAGCCATAAATTCTTTGAAAGCCCGGATGTGGTGGACCGGGTCTTCGGTACCCTCAAACATCGGTATGCCCGTAAGGTCGAGGTTGTCGGGCAGTTCATCATTCAGGGGTGAATAGGTGCGGGCATTTTCCGTGTGGATCGAGTTGCTTGTTGACAAGTGGACCTGTTCTTCCAGTTTGCGAACAACGCTGATTAGTTCAGCTATGGGCCCAGTGGGTTCAGATCCAGTATTGGGAGTCCCTTTCTCTATGGCACTCAGGCGGGTGGCAAGAGTGGTTTGGTCGGTCCTGATGACCGTCAATTGGACTTCCATCTTAGCCAATGAGGCTTTCAGTTCGTCCAAGGTTTCTTGCATCTTGCGTTGGCTTCTAGTTACGGGTCGCCTGTCTGTAAGAATACCGCGTAATCAGAAAAGTTGCTTCGGAACTCAAACTCACCAAGGCATAGGAAATAGCGCGGGAGGAGAGACGACTCCTGTTTGACTCGGGTTAGGCTCTCCTAAGAGAAATGCGTAGGGTACGATTCTCGGAGTGACTGTGATTAATCACTCCGTCGGAGAATAGCCCCCAATGTGAAACTAAGGACTCAGATGGTGTGGCATCTTAAGTGACTCGAAAGTGGGGTACTTGAGACACGTGTAAGACATACATGATCCTTAGAGCAACCGTGATTGATCGCTCTGCTAAAGGGTAGCCCCCGAGTGGGATTGAAGATTTTGTTAAGACCCGATTGTTTGACGAGTGGCCCTTAGACGTAAGGACCACGAACCTTTTGTTATAGGGCTATGCCTTGTAAAAGGTTGACTCGGAAAAGACACCTAGACGGGTGACTTGTGAAAGGTGGGCCTCCCTTAGAATTTGGCATGTGGGCCGAGTCCTGTTCGAAGGAAGGTCCATGTGAGATATTTCTCGGACTTTGGACTTGAACGTGTAAACGGGCCTTCCTTTGTAGGAGTATGTCCTACGTAGGTGGGTCTTGCCTTAGTCTAATAAGGCGGACTAGGATAGGGAAGAAACTCGTGAAGTAGGATCGACGGAGTTTCGACGCTAAAGACCTTGACGACTTAAGACGCGACCCGACACTGCTAAATACGGGAAGTCCTAAGAAGAGAAAGTTTTGAAAATGGTTTTTTTTTTTTTGAAAAATCCGAGAAACTCGGTGGAGGCCCAACTTTTCGAAAAAACGGAAAGTGTATCGGGCCGCAAGTTTGAAAGTTCGAAAGTATTTTCGAGTTTTGAAATGGGCAGTATACCGGCTAAAAATTGGATGTTTTGAGTAAAATCATAAGTCCTAAATTCGGTATATGTCCCGGATTTTGAAATTGGATATCTTGAAAATTGAAAATTTGAATGTCGGAAAAAAGAATTTCCGACGATTTGAAAATTGAAGATGAGATCCCGAAGATTTGAAAATAAAAAACGGCATCTCGAAGATTTGAAAATTGAAATTGAATTTTTGAAAATTCAAAAATCGAATGGTGGATCGGAAGTTCGAATTTTGAAATGGGCGGCATGGCGGCTAGAAAATAGGCTTGTTTTGAGTCAAATCATAAGTCCTAAATTTCGGCAGCTTTCCGAGTTTTTTGAAAATTGGATATTTTTTGAAAAGATGCATTTTTGGAGTTTCGGAATTTTGAGTACGACACGGAAACCAAGTAGCACATAGTCACGTAAGCATTATGACGACAGCATGTATGCTTTACACTAAGTCTCGGTCGGTCTATAAAGGGTCTATACCAGTGCACATAGTCTAGACGTTGATCGGGACGGACTTTCTAAGTCGAGTTGAGCTTAGAACATGCCGCGAAACCCACTCGAATCGACTATGGACACCTTTGACATATCCATATTGGAGTACATCACAGTATAGTGGGACGTCGGTCGCGAGTACCGGCCCGGGAAAATATGGGGTTATGCATGAACCGTAGAACTAAAACGCGTATTAAACTAGTCAAACGATTTCTATTCGAGTCTCACCCTGAGGATGCCGATGGTAAGTCACGCATCAGTTAATCCCCAGCGGAGTCGCCAAATTGTGGACATGACATAGGTCCACCCCGACGCCGCCACGCGCGGGTTTGGGGAGGCGAATGAATTTCCATATGAGAATGGATCGAATTGAAATTTAAATCGAAGTGGAGTCGCCACCAAACTTTGTGGGAGTTCGGGCCTAGGGCTGTGCAACCGGGCCGACCCGGTCCGACCCGGACCGGACCCGGATCCGGAATCGTCAAATTTCATGACCCTGGACCCGGACCGGAAACCAAAATATTGACCATGGTCCGGTCCGGAAAAATACCGGGTCCGACCCGGACCGGACCGGTTGGCCCGATTGGCCCGGAATTTTCAATTTTTTTGGGAATTCCGGTCCAAAACTCCGACCCGGTTGGACCGGTTGGCCCGGTTTGGACCGGAAAACCCGGAATTTTTAAGAAATAAGCATAATTCCGGGTTTTCCGGTCCAAACCGGTCCGGACCGGAAAATACCGGGTCAGGACCGGACCGGACCGGAACCCGGGATCGCCCAAAATGATGGCCCGGAGACCGGACCGGAATTTTTTATTCCGGATCCGGGCCCGTAGATTCCGGTCCGGTCCGGTCCATTTTTCCGGTCCGACCCGGATTTTGCACACCCCTATTCGGGCCCGTTCGAACCCACTCTGTGTCGTAGTGGGCCGTATACAAAATACGGCCCATTTCCGATGTCAAAGTTTATTGGGTTCGTCCCTTTGCATTGCGATACCGATACCGTCACTACCGGTTATCGTGTATTGAATGACTCTCGTGCGCCAACGGTTTCGGGCATCCGGAAACCGAGGTTCTGAGTAAGGGGTGAGGGTACGTGTTGGGAAGCCCACAAAGGACACCCAACCCCGCCCGCACATTAGCGGCCTCTACTATCTAAGATATCGAATGATTTTTGAATACGCGCGTTAGTTGAACGATGAGAATGCTTATGCGAACATTGTTTTCCCTAAGCATGTGAGAAATTGAAAAGGGTTTCTATGTCGATTTAATGCAATTAATTCCAACGTCGAAGTTGAATTTTAGCATGTGGGTTCATTTTAGTACATTAAAACAAACGATAAATCAACAAGAAAAGTAACAAACGGTTAGTAACGATATAATGATAATAACGGTTTGCAAATTAATGAATGATGTCGACGAGATGTCATAAAGTTTTGAAAAGTGAAGTTTTCACGTGATTGATTAAACACGTGTTGACTTAAGTCGAAAAGTATTATCGAAACTAGAAGACAATGTAGGACACACGGTTTTGACGTGATAAAGGGCCACTCGACTGAGTCATTGTAGGACTCGAGCGAGTGGACCCCTGAAAGCGCTTCTGTCCTGTATTTTAGACTCTACTCGATCGATTTATTGACCAACTCGACCGAGTATGTTGCCACTCGACCGAGTCACTGTGAGATTTGTACTCCGTAAGTGCATTAGCCTGCAACTAATGGTTTTGAGCCCATATCCGAGCGCGTAGAAGCACGTTAGCGTCCGATCATCATCGGGTGTTTTTTTGGAAACTGCCATAGACACCTGGCAGTCAAAATGCGGGTGTCTACAATATTCTTAACTTTCATTTACATAACTAATTACACATTGTCTGCCACTCGACCTACATGTAACTTCTATGTACAGCGCAACTTAATCAAAATACTTACTTCCCTTCCCGTTCATCTAATCGACGTAGAAATCCCTGTAAATTTCGTTCAAAGCGTCCATAACATGTCCATAGGTCCCAAATTCCTCAGCCTTGCCCAAATACGTTCCAACATAACGGCACCATATTGGCACCATACGGTAGTCCGTTTCCGTTGACAGATACTTCTCATTCTCCCAAGAAGCAACCCAGCAATGTGGGCCGGCTTGGTGATCCCATTGGTAGGTCATCTCTTCATTTTCGAACTCCCTTTGAAGTTTGTAGGCCTGGAAATAGTTTGGCAGCCTCACTCCGAACTCAACTACAACCGCCCTTTCGAAATCAAGCGTCAGCGATATACACGGATCTAACCTAACCACATCATAACCAAGGTAGTTTAGTCTCATTTTCAGAATGTGCAAATTCTGGCAAATATACCACCCATCCTGCACGTCGTACGACATGTTGTCGAGGATGCACTTAGGCGGCCACATCAACTGTCTATACATTTTGATTGATTAGCAAAAATGGTTTGTGGGGATGGTTTTTTCTTATTATTGTGGAGAAGTTAGATGTGCATGCAAGTTCAGCGTTTTTCTAAAATGAAGTAAATGAAGTTGTCATATTTACTTTGATTATATGTTGTGATGATAATGACTCTTTGACTTCCGTATAGTGTATTTATCTATGGGTTTTTGTTTGTCGATAATAGCACTAACACATACGACTCATTTTAATTACGACAATTTTACACCTTCAGAAAATATACTATTAAATTACTGTACCGTTAACTTCATGTCGTTCACCGCATACTCGATGTTGAGTAGTATTTTATATGGGCTGATGTTACCGCTGCTGACGGAAGGATAGTATCTGGCCCGTCATTGGAATGCGTTAGTCATTCCTATGGTTAGTGTCATTAAGCAAGCCCACTGGACCACTGTACTTGGGCCATGTGAACCCTTCTCCACTATTCTTCGAACAGCAACAGTTGGGGGAGTATACAAGGGAATATGGCCCATCCCAAATTTCGATCCCTCACCCTTTTATGCAGCCCAAAACAGTAGATGATCGGTAAATGTGTACGTATTTATACCCAGCCCGCCGAACTAATAACGCTGTCCTCTCAGTAACCGTGCGTGCGAAATGACTAGCGCCTCCAATTGTGTAATCGTGTTAACATCCACACAGAAAAATAAAAACAAGATAAGATTTTTCTGTGTTAAAATTCGTTCTATTTAATTATATGTAAGAACAAACGAACATCTCAGATGAACGAGAAATTGTAAGAATGCCAAACGACATCATTATTTACCTTTGCGATGATTACTTGGGACATGTAGGTAGATGTCGTGTAACCTGCTAACGATTGCGTAGGTGGAATGATCAATTTACATCATGGAGTAGAAAGTGGAATGATCAAGGCATCTCGAAGAGATTGCGTCATACCTGCTATAGGTTGTTCATTATTTCGATTACTTAATAACACCTGACTTTACTTAAACACTCTTAACGAATAACTTAATTTCAGTTGTTACATCATTCCACTCTTTATATAACTAAAAGCGAACAACCCGTGAAATTTTTCACGGGTAACACTGTAGACACCCGCATTTTGCCTGCTAGTGTCTATAGCAGTTCCCGACAAAACACCCGATGATGATCGGACGTAAACGTGACTTAATACGCTCGAATACGGACTCGGAATAAATAGTATCCGACGTGGGCATTTAGCGGAGTGCAAATCTCTCAAAACCGACCTCAAATCCAGGCCTAGTGGGTCGTTTCCAATAAAATGAAACTAATTTGGGTCAAAACCGTCACCGGAAATAAAACCGTCTTTTGGCGACCGGATCAAAACCCGGTCAAAGGCGAATCCGACAAAAAAAAAAGCCAAGTTCGCTTCTAGAAGGCTTTTCCAACCCTAATCATCCCATTTTTGCAACCTTTAACACTACAACCATTTACATAACCTTAATAAAAACTCTACATCTTTTTCACCCATTCAACCATATGCACAACATTCATCATCCTACACATGTTCAACCTTCAAACCTTCATCACCCTTGAGTTCTAGGAACTCATACACATACACACACACATACAATCTAATTCGAGATCAAAACTCGTCAAAGACATACACCATAACTCTACTTACATATCTCGACACTCCCGCGCACACGCCGCTACTACGAGTCCGTTTCCGAGACCAATTAAGCATGTAGGTTGAGGGTGTAATTCAAATCCCGACATCCTTTTCTTCCATCTTCTTTTTCGTTTCTTTTATATATATATATATGTGTGTGTGTGTGTGTGTGTGTGTGTGTGTGTGTGTGTGTGTGTGTGTGTGTGTGTGTGTACTATTATTATTAGTCGATATTAACGACACTAACATTTTATTTCCTTATTAATGACTAATTACGAACACACTAACTTTTAATTTCGTGTATACTAACTCTCTAATCTAACACTTTTATTTATCGCAATCTAACATTATTTATTTATTGTATCTAACACCTAACATTTTATTTATATTCCGTCTTATATAATACCGCGTAAAATTATTTAACAAAACTATTTTCAAAACGATTCGAGCAACGTCCGTTGAGGCTAAATTAATGATCGTAGGCCTTAAGGCCAAATTACGATATTAAAATGCCGAGGACTTAAGTTTGCAACGACGGTCGAATTTTTGGGTCGAGTATGTTTAATTACGAATTCCACCTAAAGTCTATTTAATCCCTTTACAAGTCGTATTGGAGGTGGCGCCCTTCGAGGTGCGCCGCCCTAAACACTTAAGGGCGTAATAGATCGTGGAGATTCGCCGTTAAATATGTCCGACCACATTTCTTTCAAAATATTATTCTAAAGAATCATCAGCAAATCGGATTAGGACGAAACCCATTGACGCCGAATTAATTGTCACACGATTCGAAAGGATTGATTACGACATTATGACGCAGAGGGAATTGATATTTGTTCTAGCCCGATCAAACTCGATTTTGCAAATTCGCTCTAAATACTAGATGTCGGTTCTATAACCGAATGTCGAGTATAACGAGCCATCGAGATTTAAACTAATATAAATTGGACAATATTTATATTTAGCATAATTGCATCTCGATTCAAAAACATAAAAGCTACAAAATGGGTCGTTTCAAAGCACAAGTTAAACACCCGTACAAAGGGCACTCGATCGAGTGCACAAGCCCACTCGATCGAGTAGCTCCTAAAAAATTGGGCAGAAGGTCCGACGGAAGCCCACTCGGTCGAGTCCTTGCCATGACTCGGTCGAGTGGACTTCTTTGTCCAAGCAAAACGAGAGCTTCAGAGCATCATTCAAGCCTCGTTTTTTTTTAACGACTTAGTCGTCGCGTGCAACGTCAATCACGTGATCAACTCTTTCAAAAACTCATGCATTTCATTTCACTTAAACGACTTTGATCGATGTCTTTCACTATTAGTATTGTGTCGACGACTCTTTAGTCGTATCCGACACGTGACTAATTTAGACGCCAATTTTTCGAGGTGATAAGTCGGGACAAGGCATCGAGATTCGGGATCGGGCTAGCACCACGTCTAGGTCCCATATCTCCGTCCTCTGTTTAATACACAACACAATGTGTATTTAATCGAAGTTTGTCCATTTGCTCAACTTACGGTCTAGCTTACATTTTCTATTTACGGGTCCGTTTATAGTTAATGTTTACCGTTTTCTAATCCAATCATTATTTTATCGCTCGTTGTATTGTGATTTCCGGGTTGTATTCCGCCCCTGTAATTTGTAATTTATTTACGAGTTTTCTATTTTTGATGTTTGCCATTTATTGCCTTAATTGAACATCGCATGCTAAATCACTTTGACGTGAATCAAGATGCATTAAAATGACGTAGTTCACATATAACTCGCATGCTTAGCCGAAAACGTTGTTTGCATATCATTTAGTCATTTTACTAGCGCGCGTACACGAACACGAACGATGTCTTAGTAGAGGCCGCTAAGTGCGGGCGGGGTTGGGTGTCCCTAGTGGGCTTCCCAACACGTACCCTCACCCCTTACTCAGAACCTCGGTTTCCGGATGTCCGAAACCGTTGGCGCACGAGAGTCATTCTTTACACGATAACCGGTGTAGATGGTATCGGTCAGTGGCGGACCTAGGATTTTAGCTTTAGGGGGGCACAATTTTTTTCCCGACTCTTTACGATATATTTATCTACAATCCGTGAATAATGAGACCTGTAAAAAATGATCTGACTCAAATAATTGCCCGAAAAACACTCATTAACCGTCCGAAAATGATCCTAATCCGAAAGTGACTAATCCGATATCAACCTTATTATTTTAGGGTCAAATCCAAAAATAGATAAATACCGTAAATTAGATCATACAGTAGTATAAAATAATTAAGAATAAATTTGTACTCCTAAGAATTTTTATAATAAAAGGTAAAAAAAATCATTTTCAAAAAACGTTAATATGACCCGTGTTTGACTCGAAATTCATCTAACTTGATCCTTATAAACCCTATATTTTTCGAAACTTGAAATACGACTAGAAATAGTTGAAGCATAAATGTTGTTTGGGTATCAAACAATCAAAGGCCTCCTGCCAGTGGTGGCCGGCAATCTCCCTCTCCGTTCCTGACAAGCCTTGATCTCCGAACCTGCACAAGGAGCACACAAGGGCCTCGGAGGGTGTCCGAGGTTGCCTCTCCGACGCTCAAGTCAGTCACGTGGATTTGATGGTTGAGGTGAGATTATGGAGGATATTACTTAGCTTTTTGAGAGATGAAGTGTTGTAGATATTTTGTGTCCTTTTCTTGTGGTGGTCTTTTGGGTATTTATAGGGCTCGAGGCATAGGGACCGGCCGTCCTTCCTTTTGTTAGGCCGGCACCTCCCTCCGCCAGAAAGAGTCGGTGTGTCCTGGTTTTTGGGTATCGAACAACTTGAAGCTGCCAGCTCCCGGCTATGCCTGTGGTGCCGACCCCAATCAAATGCATAATACATTTCTTCTATTATTATAATGCATTAACCATGAGATAATGGAGTTGGTAAAATTGTTAATATTTCATACCAATTACCCGGGTTCAAATCCCCATAACTACCCTTTTGAAAAGCTACTTCAAACAAATTTAAAAAAATAGTAACATGCAGATAGCAGGACTCGAATCCCAACCTTTTGGTTAGGAGGTAGATGCCTTAACCACCACAGCAAGAGCAACTATTTGATGTAAGCCTAAGGTTAAAACCTATTTATTTCTAAACGGACTGGGGGGGCCTTTGCCCACCTGGGCCCCCCTAGGTCCGCCCCTGGTATCGGTATCGCAATGCAAAGGGACTAGCCCCATAAGCTCTGAAATCGAAATGGGCCATACTTTGTGTGCGGTCCATGACGACATAGATTGGGCTCGAATGGATCCGAATTCCCATAAATTCGGTGGCGACTCCAACTTTGACTTAAATTTTGAACTGGAGAACAATCTTACCACGAGATTCATTCGCCTACCCAAACCCGCGCGTGGCCGCGTCGGGGTGGACCTACGTCATGTCCACAAACACACTAGTATATATATATATTAGAAAGTACCTACACATATATACATAGATATCATTATGTATTATTATATATATAAATTACATTTTATTGTACAAATATATATTAACGTATTATTAGCTACATATACATAAGCATCTTATATCTATATCAATGTGTTATATATTAAATACATGCATAATCTATGTATTATTATAAATTACGTGTTGCATATACATATCAACGTGTCGTATATTAACTACAAATTTAATTTCCGTATTATTATAAATTACGCGTTATTAATATATTATTTAAACGTTTATACATATAAATAACTAAAGACGTATATAAATATTTATATAGGTCTATAATATTTTACTTATTGCTATATATGTCATATTAATAGTACATCTATATTATACATTTATACCTCTATAATAATAAAACGTCTATAATATCTGACGTCTTATACATGTTAATCGCTTATTTAAGATACCACCGAAATCTTTGTACGGTCGATCTTTACCACATTATCTCAACGAATTTAAGTATTTTGTAGTTCAGTAAACACTAAATTCGAAAAATTACAGAAAATTACGAATATATTTCTCCGTATTACGTGAGTAAACATCTCAACCAATTTCAGTAAATAAATATATGGAATCTTACGATTTAGTAAAAATATTTCTTAACATTGTCAATGTAACGTATATACGGAATCTTGAAATTCCCGTAAATATATGAAATCTCATATATTCTTCTATATTACCTGAGTAAACATCACCACCAATTTATGTAAATAAATATACAGAATATTAAGATTTTAAAAAAATATTCCTTAAAATTCTCAATGTAACGTATATACGGAATCTCGAAATACCGGTACCATATGAAATCAGGAATAATTTATAAATACGGAATATGACCATATATATGCTTCCATAACAATCTATGTTTTCACATTATCGCATCCTTTATATATTCCGTTTTACAATTCCAAAATTTATTATCATAACCAATAATATAATCACTAGCCTCTCGATAAAGAAATTTCTATTCGCACCATGTCGACAAACGATTTAACTAACATATCGAAACTCGAGCAAGGGAGAGACTTGGACACGACCGGTCATGAAAGATAGGAAAAAAATCGAATCCATTGAAGTTCTAATGATTTATTCCGAGGTAGTACCATATTATTATTAAATTTTCTGTCTGTTAAATTTTTTACCAATTTATTGTCTTCGTTTTTATATAGTTCATGTTAATATTCACGTTCTAGCATCGAGATATTTTATTTCATATCACGTTGCATCAATTCTTAAAGTTGTATTTATATAGTTCTGATATTCTACGTTTTTTCAATAAAATTTCACATTGCATAAATTTTTTCGTAATTACTTATACATCTCAAGTTTATGTTTGATTACTTATACAATTCAGTTTGGGTGCAAGTTTGATTATTTACCAGTCATTATCGTTCATTTTCATTTTAATTCACTTTAATATTCAGTTTTCATTATCGAGATTTGTAATAGTTTTCATACGTTATGGTATACGCGCGAATTTGTTCAAACCAATAACGTTTGAATTTTGGAATATTACTTCGAAATTTAACTCTTTTCTTTGCAGAATGAGATTGTTCAAGGCAACGTTCGTAGACAGAACACTAAATCAATATGTTTTGTAATTTTGAGTCATATATTTTATTTTATATGGTTCAAAATTTAATCATCGTCTATATTAATTATGCACGGGAATGAATCCGAATGTCATAATAATATATATACGATTCAAAATATAATCATATATTATATACGGGAATGATTCAAAATATAATCATTGTCTATATAATTTAGGTAATTATACGTTTAAATGATTACTCAACTGTTATACTAATAATTTTATGTCCATATATAACTTCTTCGACATAATATATTTCGTTTTGCACAATATATTTTCGGTTATTTGATTATATTTTCAAATTTTTTTGTATTTATATTACGTAAGTAATTTATTTACGGGTAATTATATACGGTAATTTTCGTACTTTTGAATCATATATTTTATTTTATATGATTCAAAATATAATCATCGTCTATATTTAAAAGATTAGTTAAAAGATTAGTCAATTAAGACAAATTACCGCGGTTGATATTATATAATACAAGACAGATATAATTATATTATAATTAAGGCAATTAAGGCAAATATTATATCGTATCTTTCATGAAAATAGAAATTATATTTTAAAAATATTACGAAACTAATTTTAGTATATTCTATTATGTAAATCTTTTTTAAATTTTGGCAAAAAAATGTTTTTCATTATGACAGGTAGTACAACTGATAAAAATTTTGACTTAATTGATCCAGTAAATCAATTTATATCTTACTTTATAGGTGACTAATCTCTACACAAAAATGTTCTTCCAAAGGTATGATTTTTTTGGTCCTTTCCATTTGTACTTAATTGATTTAATTTCTATTTACTCATAATGCAAGTCAATTCGTCAATGATAATTATTAAAAACAATTCTCAAATTTTCACATACAAAAATACATAAAAACAGAAATCAATCATGAAATAAAAAAATACATAACCTATTTTACCATTAATATTTATAATTGTCGTATAAAATGAAAGGAGTGTTATTGCTGTACAAATATATTTGCATATTACTTTGGAATTTGCAATGAAGTTAAGCATGAAAGTTTGTTAAAATTATCTTTCTTTTTTTATCCGAAATATCAAGCTCGGGGTTAATTAACTATTATTAATTATTACGATACTACTATTTTCCTAAAAATTCGAGATATTAATATTAGGAACAAAACTTATTTCCTAATTATTTCCTTATTTCGTAAGTAGGGTATTTCCTAATTTCGGTTATTTAGAAATAAGGCAAGTATGCCATAGTTTATTTCGTGTGAATTAAGGCATAAAGCCGATACTATAAATAGGGGGTCGATATCATTGTTATTGGCATCGAATATTTATAAAAGTTTAAGCTTTCTTGTTTACAATTGTCGTAAGCATCGGATCGACGTGCCTCGTTCCAAACCCAGGTTAGTGTTTGACGCGATCAAACTCTAATTTCGATTACTATTCAATAGGTCTTGGATATTAATCACCCATTGTTCGAGTTATAGGTCTAACTTCGAGCAAATATCCGTTTATTCACTTTGGTTCACGTATTGTTGGTGTTAGTTGTTTCACATTGTTATTGCATTATTGAGTTGCTACGTAAGTTTATTTGTTAACTTTTGCTCCTATTACCTTTCAAGACCATCATCACGTCCATTATTTTAGTAATTCGGTTCGTTTAATAAATTGGTGCTTCCGCATATACGAAAGTCCGTAATTTTCGTATCATTAGTGGTATCAGAGCCAACTCAATGGCTGATTGGGACGATGAAACCGTCCTTGCCCAAGTACGAGAGTTACTACGCACAAGACCGACGGTACTCCGAACTGGCCTGAGACAAAAACCCGACGACGAGTTTAAAATTAACGAGCTTCCAGAGTTCATGGGAGGACCTGACCCGGAGGATTATTTGGATTGGGAAAGAAAGATTGAACGTATGTTCGAGTTCAAGGACCTATCCGACGAAAAGAGCTGTAAGTATGCAATCCTTAAACTTTCTCGGAGTGCTTCGTTATGGTATGAAAATTTAAAGATGCAAAGGACAAGGGCCGGAAAGGCAAAGATCGCTTCTTGGGATACGTTAAAAAGGAAGCTAAGGAAGAGGTATGTGCCCGCATCTTATAAACTTACTTTGTATCGGAAAATTGCTGATTTGATGCAAGGAAAGTTGAGTGTTGGCGAGTATATTGATGAGTTCGAGAAGCTAGCCATAATGGGTGACATAGAAGAGCACGAGGAGCAGAAGATGGCTCGATTTTTGCGTGGTCTAAATCGAAGTGTAGCTAACACAATCGAACTACAACAATATCCTGATTTCGACACATTGTGTGGGTTATGCCTGAAAGTAGAAGCACAAGGGAAAGCTAAGTTAGAGTCGGGTGAATCGAGCAAAACTACTGCATGGTCTAAACCCGAGGAATCTAACACTAGTGAAGCAAGTTGGTCATCAGATACGATGACTAAGACTACAGGTTCAAGTTCAACGTTGGTACCCTCGTTTCCCAAGACGGTTACAACTCCTAAGGAGCAAAGCTTGAATAAAGTCCGTTGCTTTAAATGTCAAGGTTTTGGTCACTACCAGAGCGTATGCCCGAATAAACATAATATCACACTGATGGAAGCAATGTCCGTCCGAGAGGAATTATTCAAGGAGGAGGATGATACAGTGGGAGGTATTTTTACACCCACAAAGACCGAGACTGAAGAGGAATACAAAGAGGTGTATAGTGCGCCAAGTTATGATACGGTATTGGTACTCCGGTCACTACAAATTCAGCCTGAGCCCATCGTGGACGAACAACGAGACCAACTCTTTCACACCAAGTGTCAAGTAGGTGATCGATGGTGTAGTGTGATCATTGATGGTGGAAGTTGTACAAACGTTGCTTCAAGTGAGATGGTGTCGAAACTAGCTTTGTCAACTACGGTTCATCCACAACCATATGCTTTACACTGACTAAATGATGGCAAGAAGGTACAAGTTTCAAAACAGGTTCGGGTTTGCTTTGCCATGGGTTCTTACAAGGACGAGGTATTGTGTGATGTGGTTCCTATGGATGCATGTCATCTCCTTTTGGGGCGACCTTGGCAGTTCGATCGTGATGTGGTGCATCGGGGAAAGAGCAATGAGTACGAGTTACTAGATAAAGGAAAGAAGATCGTCCTCAAGCCTATGTCACCCAAAGACACATGTGCTATGCATTCTGGTCGTAAGAAAAACTCGAGTCTCACGATGCTCGCGATGGAGGAGTTGAACTCAGAGGACAACAACATTGGTTCGTCTATAGATTTCAATCTCCCACCCATTTTCGATGATTATGGAGACGGGAAGCAGTTATTACTTGAGTTCAGAAGCCGCGTTATCTAGTGAATTATGATTTTGAGTTCGATCTAAATTATAAGCCAAACAAGCACACGGTGTACTTGTTCGACAAGAAGGCTCATGAAATATTATTTACACTTGTGCACGGAGGGTGGTGGGGTGGATGGCACAAGGGGCTTCTAAGGTCAAGAGAAAGTACCAAGACAAGGTTTATCATCGAGGTTGATCCAAATATGGATTCAAGTTGGTTGGTAATATTTATCGGCCAGGTTATTTTTGTGTTAGAGGTGTACGTTTTTGATCCTGGTGGCTTTAAAGGAGGAGGGGATGATCCGAAATATCAAGCTCGGGGTTAATTAACTATTATTAATTATTACGATACTACTATTTTCCTAAAAATTCGAGATATTAATATTAGGAACAAAACTTATTTCCTAATTATTTCCTAATTTCGGTTATTTAGAAATAAGGCAAGTATGCCATAGTTTATTTCGTGTGAATTAAGGCATGAATCTGATACTATAAATAGGGGGTCGATATCATTGTTATTAGCATCGAATATTTATAAAAGTTTAAGCTTTCTTGTTTACAATTGTCGTAAGCATCGGATCGACGTGCCTCGTTCCAAACCCAGGTTAGTGTTTGACGCGATCAAACTCTAATTTCGATTACTATTCAATAGGTCTTGAATATTAATCACCCATTGTTCGAGTTATAGGTCTAACTTCGAGCAAATATCCGTTTATTCACTTTGGTTCACGTATTGTTGGTGTTAGTTGTTTCACATTGTTATTTCATTATTGAGTTGCTACGTAAGTTTATTTGTTAACTTTTGCTCCTATTACCTTTTAAGACCATCATCACGTCCATTATTTTAGTAATTCGGTTCGTTTAATAAATTGGTGCTTCCGCATACGAATGTCCGTAATTTTCGTATCATATGATACCATATGATACCATATGGTATCATATGGTATATGGTATACCATATGATACGAAAATTACGCTCTGATACCACTTATGATACGAAAATTACGACTTTCGTATATGCAACGAAGCGGAAATCTTTTTGGGACGTTTTATTTTGTGAAAGAGAGGGATATTTACTCGACCTAGACCTATAGGACGAATAATGGTGAGAACAATTAAGACCTATTAATTGTTAATCGAGTCAATGTTTGAAATGGGTCAAACAATAACAAAGTTTGGATCGAAACTCGTCGAACCGATAAACACAATGACAACGCAAAGGTTCAAAATTCTTATTCATAAACTTCATTTTCTATAATACAATGAAAGACGCCTTATATATACTACTAAAATAAAATATTCCTAAGTATAAAAATTATATTCTAGCACAATATATTTCCTAAATATTACTAGAAAATAAACTAATTAGATACTTATTGCATAAATATTCGTAAATATGAAAATGACTAACTATCGAAAATCCATACTAATGATTTCCTAAATAATTAATTAGACACTTATTATTTTCGGATCACTTTTTTAATTGACAATTTAGATAAACTTGACCATATCTTTGTTTTAAAGATTTGATCTTTATATTAAATTATGAATAATTGGCCACATCTTTATTTTGAATTCGTATTTTATTATAATAACATGATGATATTTTTTTTTAATTCGTATTTTATTATGTTGCATTTTCCTCAGGGAGGATGCATACAAAGACATATGGGGAAGATGAAAACACAAGTACTTGCTAAACTATTTTACAGGTTTACTATAAAACATTTTTTGGGATTAAATATTTAAATTCATTACTCTATTTTTCCACTACCTATCTAATCTCTCTATCTAATGTTTTTTTTCCCAAAGAAGGCGATTCATACCGGAGTATATAAAAGAAGAGACCAAATAAGTATTTTTATATTCATACGTATTTTTTACCAATCGTTAAATATAGTGCAAATTTTTGAATAAGTTGAATTCTCTTTTCGTCCTCTTTCGTGCTTTAACTTTATACGAGTTATTGACTTACTTATTTGTAAATTAATGGTCAGCTATTTTTTTAGACCACTACAAAGGCCAGACGGCCAAACAGATCTTATATTAGTTTTACGTGCGTAGAGCTAACATATAATAAGTTGAATCTATATATACCCTTCATTTTCAAATTAATAAAAGGGTTTTAGCATGTCGATTTTCTAAATCGACATAAAATTTTAGATATGCCATTTTTGTTCAAAGTATTATTATTCAACCCTGTGATTTTATCATGGGTGTTATACTAGTACTAATTAATTAATACTCCGTAAGTCTCTAGAGGTAGTAACCCAATAGAGTATAGGCATAACCATTATATAAACAAACATACGATTAATTAATTAATACTCCTATACTCTAGAGGTAGTAACCCTGTAGAGTATATGATGACTGACATAACCATTACTCCCTATGTAACGTGTTTTGCGTCGTTAATATCTTTCGTAATATATTAGTAAAAATTATGGAAATTTGATATTAATAATGTACTTCTTGAGACGAATCAAACAAGATCCCACATGGATATATTTTCTCTAATAGATTGTCGTGAATATCGAAATTTCTCTTTCACTGTGAGTAGTGTCAAAAAGAGAAAAGGGAAGCTTGGACTTGAACAGAGGGAGTATTATTTAGAAACAAACTGACATACCCTGCTCAGATCAGCAGCAAGGTCAATGGATATTAGGGGGACCAGACTTACATCATCTTGGAAACGACAATCAGACAGCAGCTTAACAGACAACCAGACAACAGCTTAATAGAGACAACTAGACTTAGATCATCAGCATCATTGGAAAGGAGGGGAGGCGATAGATGGAGCAAGCTTAACAGGACAGTACCACACTAAATCATCGGTACACATGAAGTGACACACGGGAGGTCCTGGCTTCATTTTGAGCACTTGCAATTTAAACGCACTCGCATCCCATTCTGAAGTGTTCATGTGACACACCGTGACTGCATGGAGGTGAGTTCCATCCTGCCCTACCAGAGGCACTAGGCGGACTTGGGTGTTTGGGAAGTAATGGCAACTGTAAATAGCATTGTCAGATATGCTCGCTTCAACAACGCCTTTGTTGTGGCAAGCAAGATCCCGTCACCAATCGTCTTTGCTGACCCAGTCACCCGATAATACTGAAGTTTACCGGGTGATGTGGTCATCACACTTACATTCTGCCCGTTGAAAGGAAGGGACAGACAACAGGGTCGATTTTGAGCACCTGGAGGATAAAGCCACTAGGGTCCCAATCAGGTGTGTTCAAATGGCACATAGTGAGTGCTTGGATGCGAGTTCCATCTTGCCCAACTAACGGCACCAGACGGACTTGGCTATCAGCGACATAGTGGCAGTTGTAAATGGCCTTTGTTATGGCAATCAAGGGATCAGATAGCCATCACCTATCGTCTTCGCCTCTCCGGTCACCCACTCCTTTGTTGTGGAAAGCAAGTGATCGAATAGCCATCACCTATCGTCTTCGCCTCTCCGATCATCCAATAGTATTGTAGTTTACCCGGCGAACACAATATATTTTTTCTTTACTACGAGTAATTCTTAGGTTAACTCAATATATTTTTGTACTAGGCTTAATGTATTTTTGTACTGCGATTAATATATTTTTGTATTAAGCTTAATAAATCCTCCGTAATTCTTTTGTCACACAGATTTTCGGGCGTTGTTCAGTGGTTGTTGCGGTGAGTATTTTTTTGATTTCTTAGAACACTTGAAAATTAACGTTTAATATACAATGTTTTGTAACAATAAAAAATAAGTGAGGGGTAAAAGTGGTAATACGGTTAAAATACGGATGACGCTAAGTAAATTTATGAACGACAAAAAGTAAAAGTGTAATGTCAAGTATATGATCTAATATATGTTAGAAAAATATTTTAATTTTTTTTATAATATATATTATCCAAGAATATCTATTAATTTATTTATAATCATGGAAAAAGGTATAATTGTTTCTTTTTTATATATATATTTTCATTTTTTTCAAAAAAAAAAATATTACTTTGTAATTTCTTTTTTCTTTCAAGCATCAATTTATGTTTTCTCTTTTAATTAATTTTTAATTTTCATTTAAATTTATTAATAAAAAATAGATTTTAGTTTTGTAAACTTACTTAATTGTCAACTTAATGATAGGATACACATACATAAAGTAATAGATTAGGTTTTTATTTTTATTTTCTAAATTGTAGTTATATTACTTCGTAATTAATTTTCTTGTACAGTTAAATAAATCAAAATTATATCAACAATATTATAAATCAAAAAAATACAAAAGTTTCTAAAATTGACTTAACTAAAAACATAAAATTACTAACATAACTCTATACTAATCATCTTAAGTTAAACTTAAAAAAACACGTGGCAGCTTCTTATTCATTGTGTGAAAAATATGATATATATATATATATATATATATATATATAATTGAATGCATCCACGGCTGACATGGCAGCGTGGATGCATCCCTTCACTGACATGGCGGCCTCACATGCATCTATATACAATCAATCCATATTATATATAGAAAATGCTAATAATCATCCTACTAGATATATATCATCCCTTACGAGTATTTATACGAATAATCTGTATTTATATTATACGAGTATAATTACATAATTATTCATATAAAATTTATGGTAAATTATTATTAATTTAACAACCTATTTAACATCTTAAAATTCTGTAATCTATACTATTAAAAAATATAATTGCTAATTGTTAATCATCCTACATATATACGTTTTCAACTTAATCCATTTTAGGTAACATTTACGTCAATTATTTACTTTTATTATTCATATAACATATACTCCAACATTTATGTTAAAGTATCACTATTATTTTAACATTTCAAATTTCACATTATTAGGAATATTAAATATATTTAAAAAAAATAATATTAATATTTTGGTTGATAAATATTTACCATTAAATATATTAATATATTGAAGATTGTAAAAAATAATATTTTATAGCATCGATATATTTCGATCTCTTTAAGATATTATTTATATTCTATATGAAATAATACTCTATAAAAGATGTCATTTATAAATTATACTCTATACGAAATAATTATCATAAAAGATTCTATTCATATTGATTGTCAGAGTTACTAAAAATAAAAATTGATGATTATCCTATGTACATAAATGATCAACTTAATTCAATTAATGTAACATTTATTTACATAAAATTTATGTAAAATTATTATTTGTAAAGCATTATTATAAATATTAAATATATTAAAAAAAATTCTGACATTTTCATAAATATATTTAAAATTATTTTTTATTTTTTATTTTTTATTTTTTATTTTTAGAATAGAAATAGTTGATATTGCGATATTAATTTTTAATATCGAAATTATCGTCATGCAATAATCGTAATACAAATATATATATATATATATATATATATATATATATATATATATATATATATATATATATATAGGTTGACGTCATCGAACAATAAATGAAAAATAATAAATTGAATATTCTGTAATTTAAAATACGTATTTATTTTGTAATTATAAATTCAAACATAATATTTAAATTTAAATATTTTATTAATTTTAATAAATTGTCATTGACCGAACGGGTTGAATGGGATGGGTCAGGTTTCGACCCTAAATTACAGGTCATATTGGGATCAGTCAAACGGGTTACCGGTCAAAAAAATGGGTTCACGACCATAAAAAGAGGGTTGATTACAAGCATCAAAACTGTATCTAAATATTTTAACTAATTTAAATAATTAATCAGGTACGTATTGGACTATACTTTTAATTCCGTTTAAGGGTCTGAACTCTGATCTTTAACTTTACGGTTACAGATTGAAAACTAACATCATCAATTAAAGTTATTCAACCCCTCAAAAATAAAGCGAAAGTGTAATATGTATACCTGTCAAATGGGTCCAGCGGGTCGGGTCCAAATATGGGTCAAATCAAATATATGTCGGGTTATACAGGTCACGGTTCGGATTAGAGTCAAAAATAATGTCGAATGCCTATATATTTTATTAGCTTTTTAAGTTCAACAAAACTATTTTTAATATTAGTTTTTTATTTTAGTATTATAATTGTACTCTTTAATAATGTTTATATTTAAAAAATAATAATTAATTCAACTTTTAAAATTATTTTACAATTAAATGATAAAAAAAGTTGTATTACATTGAATATTTATAATAAAAACCATTTATTTTTAATTATAAATCCAAATATAATATTTAGGTGTAAATATTTATTTAATTTTAATAAATTTTCACTAACCGAACGGGTTGGGTAAGGTATCGATCCTAAATTAATGAGTTATTTTGGGTTCAGTCAAACAAGTTGTGGGTCTAATAAACGGTATTATGACCCTAAAAGGGGAAGAGATAGATTTCTTTTTTCTTTTAACTAATTTTTGAGATGATATGACGATGTTCTTTTCAGTTTTTTTTAGTTTATCACACAATTTTTTTTAGTTAATCAGTATGATAATGCACGTACATAGTACCATGAATATTTTTCTTCTACTCTGTAATACATATCTTATTTGACTTCATATATGCTATATCTCATTCATCATTTTTAGTTTTAATTCAATTTATATATAACATAACTATAAACTGACCCGTGAATCTTCACGGGTGATAAAACTAGTGAGTAAAAAAAGTGGTTCTAAGGTGACGGATTGGTAAAAAAGTATCACCGGTGTCAAATAGGTAAAAAAAAAAATGTCACCCAAGTGATGAATTGGTTAAAAAATGTCATCGGTGCCAAATTGGTAAAAGAAAGTGATACTCAAGCGACAAATTGGTAAAAAAAACGTAATCGGTGCCAAATTGTTACGAAGTAAAAAAAATTACTTAGTGTTTTTGGTCGGTTTAGAATTTTTTCACAACGTGTGTCGATATTGGCACATATGTTCGTGTTTACGGTTCACTAATTTTTAGTAATTTTTTCCTAATTACTAAAACAGTTAAATCAAATCCGAGTAGTCATATTAGATTGATCCATTCTTTATCGTCTACACATCGTATTTCGTTTAGTGTACATTTTGAGAGTGCAACTCCTCATACAACATGATTTACTTATGTTTTACACTTTATCACTTTCGTATGATTTACCGCTTTTATGACCATAATCGCATGTTAAATCACCTAACATGGAATCAAAACGTAAACAACTAACACTAATCAAAACGAGCGGTGGTCTAGTCTCGTATTAATCCAGACGCTTATACTGTCGCACCTCATTATCAGACCGCACACTGGCGTGCGCCTGATTACTGAAACACGTGGCTTGACGCGTCTCTATTAATGTTGTACACTTTAAGCAGAATACCGGGTAAGGTATATCACGAGAAAGACTAATATCCGTAATCAAACTGATTTGCTAATATGTATACTACTTAATCTTCTCTACTCTCCTACGTGCATCTTAACATGGATTGTTTGTCACGTGAAATCGCTTGCAAAGAATGTAAAAATACCTACTTCGACATCAATTTACTTGCCCTTAAATCAACCGACTAGCTGATAGGGCTTAGTTGTATCCCTATTTAAAGATACCCTAAGGACACCAAATAATGTAGATAGTGAAGTCAGGGGTCGAACCACAAGGAAACAAGATTTAGTTATCTATTTCTAAGAATTAGACTCTAGGCTATGGGTCACAGTCTTGGTTGATTTGGTAAACCAAAGCTAAATACTAAGACGGAATAAGAAGAAGGGAAAAGTCTACGGTCTAAGGCTCACTATGAATATTAATCGGGGCAGGAAATTAACTAAACAGGTCAATAATCGAACTACCAAAGGTGCAGGTCCGGTCGGTACACTACAACCTTTAAATCTAAACTTAACCTGCGGTCGCTAGAATTAAGCTAGTCTACCTGAATTATCGTGACCTAATTAGTTCTTAACCCGGTCGCTGAAAAGTCCTGATTGTGATACTAATCAATTAATCGTGGCCACTAATTAATCAATCAGAGTTAAGACGATAATCAAGCGGTAATTCATGTGATTAGAAACGAGTCAATTAACTATAACCCTCATAATAAACATAAATCCCCTTAAACCCTAGATGGAAAATTAGCTACTCATACTCAAACTAATTAATCTAAAAACGATTGAATCAAAATTAAACATTATGAAACGATGATAATCTATTATGAATAAAAATAGTAAATTTATGCTAATAAGCGATAAAGCGATATGAAGTACGAAAGCAATAATCAATGGAAATAACGAAGCATAATATTAAACGGATAACACAAGAGAAAAGTATAACTAAAACTGAATTGAAAGGTTGAATACAGAAGAATTAGGGCAAAAGTGTATGCGACGATCCAAAAGCGAAAGGTACGTAAGACTTCTCCTCGGTTTCTCTCTAATCTAGTCTAAGAAAACTGATTAGTGAAAAGTGTGTCCGGAATCCCGTCTTAATACAAGTTTAAGAATAAGATAGAAAATTGGGCAGGAAACAAATCATTCCCGAAAATAGAGTTGAGGCCCGGAAAGAGGTCCACTTGATCGAGTTAAGAATGAACTCGGTCGAGTGACCCCAAAAATTGACCAGGAGACATTACGATAGTCACTCGATCGAGTCCAAGGAATGACTCGATCGAGTGACGCTGTAGATCACAGCATCGCGAACTCGACTTCAAACGCCTGTCATCTCCGGCTTTCGCCAGCACCTTCTTCTGCGCCTGCTCTTGCACAAAGCAAAGGTGAGGCGCATCAGTGAAGTCGTTGGTCAAAGTTCGTTAGCTTCGTTACTTATTCAAATTGGGAATGCGATATACCGTTGGAAAGCTAAGAGAAAGAGCTTTTCAACGTCACCTGAATCACCTTCATTGAACTTGTAGAACAAAAGTTACTCCGGTTTAGATTTGACCCGTTTGTAAGCGATCATTCGTTTTCTCGTCTTTTCCTTCTTTGATATTTGTTTCTTCGTGGATTCCGCATCTTCTTCCTTCGATTCCGTGCTTAGGTATAAATTATTCGATTCTCGATTCCGTAATGCTCCAATTAGCTCCAAATGCATCCAAATCTACAAGATACACACAAATACGGAAGTATTGACATTCAAAGTATATTGCATCATTATTAACGAGTTAGGCACAAAAATAAACTAAGACTAAACTAACTGTTATTTTGTGTTATATTCCTTGATCAATGTCATATACAAGAGAGCCTATATATAGAAGATACAGGAATCATATCCTACTAGCAATCCTAAAATTAGGGAAGGGAATAAGCTAAGTTAGGTAGTAGTGAACTATTCACGGAGAGAATCAGGGGAGATAATTTATGTACATAATTACAATATTTTATTGGCTAACACGCCCCCGCAGTCGGAGCGGTAAGGGGCTGGACGCTCAGGCTGGTACAAAACCTGGTAAACAGTTGTCGAGGAAGCCCCTTGGTGAATATGTCGGCATATTGATGCTCGGAGGGGACATGGAGAACTCGAACATGACCAATTCTGACTTTTTCGCGGACAAAATGTATGTCTATCTCGATGTGTTTAGTACGCTGATGTTGAACCGGATTACCGGAGAGAAAGACGGCCGAAACGTTATCACAAAACACTATAGTGGCACGTTTGAGGGGCTTGTGAAGTTCGAGTAGAAGATTGCGAAGCCAACTTGTTTCGGCTACGGCGTTTGCTACGCCTCGGTATTCGGCCTCGGCGCTAGACCGGGAAGTCGTTGGTTGACGTTTAGAGGACCATGAGACTAAGTTGTCTCCGAGAAATACGCAATACCCGGACGTGGAACGGCGAGAGTCGGGACAGCCGGCCCAATCGGCATCGGAATAGGCAGTGAGAGCATGAGAGCGAGAGGGACGAATTGTAAGGCCGAGCTCGAGAGTACCCTGAATATAGCGAAGTATCCGTTTGAGGAATTAAAGGTGTGGAGCCCGGGGATCGTGCATAAATAGACACACTTGTTGGACCGCATACGAGATGTCGGGACGAGTGATAGTAAGGTATTGCAGTGCACCAGCGAGGCTTCGATACAGGGACGGATCATCAACATGGAGACCGGATTCAGCACTTAGTTTGGAACCAGGTTCAACCGGGGTAGCACTGGGTTTACAGGAGGTCATGTTTGCCCGAGATATTATCTCTTTTGCATAAGTAGTTTGAGAGAGAAACAACCCATGATTGGAGCGTGTCACCTTAATGCCGAGGAAGTGGTTTAGGGGACCGAGATCGGTCATGGAAAATTCGGCCGATAGTTGGGTAATGATGGAGCGAAGGAGGCCGGGACTGGAGGCGGTCAAGACTATATCGTCTACATACAGTAGCAGATAGGCAGTAGCAGTCGGAGTCTTGTAAATGAATAGGGACGAGTCACAGATGCTACTTACAAAACCACGGGACAGAATGAACGTAGCGAATCGATGATACCAGGCCCGGGGCGCCTGTTTTAGGCCATATAGAGACTTACGTAGCTTGCATACATGTGACGGGGCAGAGGGATCGATGAACCCGGGCGGTTGATGCATATAAACGGTTTCAACTAGGTCGCCATTTAGAAATGTGTTCTTGACATCGAGTTGATGAATCGGCCAAGCACTTGAGACAGCTAAGTTTAGGACGATGCGAATCGTGGCTGGTTTAACCACCGGGCTGAACGTCTCGTCACAGTCAATACCGACTTGTTGGGTCTTTCCGTTTACAACTAAATGGGCCTTATATCGTTGAAGGGAGCCATCTGCATGAAATATGTGTCGAAATAACCACATACAACGAATAATAGAAGCATTGTTAGGTCTGGGTACCAAGTCCCAAGTATGATTGTCCCATAACGCGTCAAATTCGTCCTGCATAGCACGATTCTAGTGTCGGTCTCGGAGAGCGAGATGGGGTGATTTTGGAATGGGTGATATGGAATTAGAGATTGTGAGAGCCTTTGGTTTGAATATACCGTTTTTGGCACGGGTGGACATGGGATGGGTGGGTTGGCGGAGAGGTGGTGGTGGAGGTGGTGGGGGTGGTGGTGAGGTAGATGGGGCGGAGGCAGGGGAATTTGATAGATGTGTGTCGACTGGTGTGGAATGGGGTGGAGAGGCAGGGGAAGTAGGTGGTGTTGGGGAGTTGGGTATTGACGGAGTTAGGGACGGAGGTGGTTGGGGTATGGTGGGAGTAGTGGAGGGAGGCGGAGTGGTAAATAACAGGGGGTGGAGAGGGTCAGGGGATGTGTCAAGGAAGTCATAATTTGAGGCAGGGGAGGTAGATTTTGTAAAGGGAAAGTCGGACTCGTCAAAGATAACGTGACGAGATATGAGGATTTTGCCCGTGGAAATATCGAGACATCGATAACCATGTTGGTTTGGGGGATAGCCAAGGAAGACACGTTTGACGGACTTTGGGGCGAGTTTATGAGGGCGGGTGGCGGTGGTATTCGGGTAACACTCACATCCGAACGTGCGGAGGTGGTCATAGGTTGGATCCCGAAGGTAGAGAGCGGATGTAGGAGTGCGGGAAGCGAGGGTAGTGGTGGGTAGAATATTATGAAGGTGGGTGGCGGCATGGAGAGCATCGACCCAATAAGTGGGAGGGACGGAGCCGTGATGGAGAAGGGTAAGGATGATGTCATTGAGATGACGGATCATGCGTTCAGATTTGCCATTTTGAGGGGAGGTTTGAGGACAAGAATACCGGAAGTTTAGGCCGTGATTGGCAGCAAAGTCATGGAAAGGTCTGTTGTCAAATTCTCGACCTAAGTCACATTGGAAGGATTTTATTTGTCGATTGAATTGAGTTTTAATGTAGGCCGCGAATTGTAGGAATTTAGGAAAAGCCTCGGATTTGTACTTTAATGGGTACACTCAAACGAATTGGGTGAAACTGTCAATAAGAACCATATAATATTTAAAACCAGTCTTTCTTAATATAGGTGAAGTCCAAAGCTCGCTATGAACGATGTCAAATGGAGCAACGGTGCGTGAATGAGACTCGGTAAATGGAAGACGATGACTTTTACTTATTTGACAAGATGAACAGACATTATTATCTTTTATTGGATTACAGTCAATACGACTTTGAGATTTAAGTAAATGTAAAACATGTGTCCCGGGATGACCGAGACGGGAATGCCAAACGTCGGGATGGTTTGTGATGAGGGCTTGAGGCGGGCTTGACAAGGGATAGAGTTCGCCAGTACTGTTACTCTGGAATATCGTTGTCCCAGTCGGAATATCCTTCACAGAGAAACCAAAAGGGTCAAATTCGACACTAACGTTATTATCTTTAGTAAACTGACGAACCGAAATGAGATTTTTAATAATTTGTGGGGTGTGTAAGACGTGTCGGAGATGGAGGGTGCGGGAATTAGTAGGTAGGGACGCTGTCCCCGAGCTCAACACTGGTATGCTATGGCCGTTTCCGACATAAATAGAACGAATATTGCTCGTATTAAACGGGGCAAAGATCATACCTTGGTCCGAGGTGAGATGCGATGAAGCACCCGTGTCCATGGAGAACCGACACTTGATTGAAGACTCGGAGAAATCGAATTAAAATGGTTGGGCAAAGTTGTTGATGTGTGGGGTGAGTAATCACCCTATGAAGTGCATCGGGTGAAATCGGGATTACCGCAGGGCAAAGTTTTGCCCGGTAGTGAGTTATGCAAAACCGCAGGGCGAACTTTCACCAAATGGGTTTCATAGGGTGAAACGCAGTATATGGGTATTGGGCTACCACCTTATTGGGCTTAGAATACTAAGATTTTGATTCCATCTTCTCTCTATATATATGCAACCCCTCATTTTTTAGGGGAGACACTCTACCACAACACTACCTAAGTCATCACACATTAGTAGAAAATTAGTAGATTATATTAGTAGAATATTATTAGTTTTTAGTAGATTAATTAGTAGGGAGATTTTTGGAGGGTGACATTCCAACAAATCTTCACTTATTATAGATCTAATTAGTAATTTCTTTCTCAATTAGTGTTAAAGACTTCATCTTTATTATAATCAACTGTTAGTCTTTCTTCCCCTTGCAATTTTTGTTGAGGATTCTTGAAGATTTCTAAATAATTAGTGACAAATCCATTGTCATCTTCATCAAGCTTCTTCTTATTTTATTGCAATAATTTTCTTCCTTATTGTTTATCTTCAATAGTTGGTATATTTCTCTTCCTCTCCCTAATCTTTAGACTAGATTTATTTTTGTTCTTTCATCATAGTTTCGTTTTGATCATCTTTATTTATCGTTTTTAGATCGTTTTATCGTTTGTTGTTAATTTCTCTAGATTTAATTATTATGCTTGTTTAGTTGATTTCTCCTTAGTTATTGTTTTATTAGTTTCCATTATGCATTGTGAGTAGATTTCTTGTTAGGGGACTTTGAGGGAAGATCTTGGGTAATATGAATTAAGGAATTTTGGTTTGGTTGAATGGTTGTTGATTTATCATGTTTGAGTTTTTGTGTCTTTGTTGACTTAGACCGGTCGGCTAGATCGACCTTGACTCACTCCTATCAATATGGGGAAATTAAACTCGGGGTAGGAGTTACCTTGACTTGAGACTTACCCTTTTTCGCCGCGAAAGCGGGATCTAGATAAGTTGGGTGAAGAAACCGAAAGGTGACACTCTCCCTTTATCGACTTTGTGACCGACCCATAATTCCGAGACTCATAGAACCCAATTTCCGATTCCCGACTCCCCCTAACACCTTTTCCCTTATTAGATTAGCTTTTCGTAGTTTATCGCTTTTAGTGTAGACTCAACCCAAAAAACCCAAAAAATAGACCCCAAACGTCCAAACGTGCTTAGACTTTGACTCGACCGACTTCCCATAGACCGTCCCTGAGGATCGATCCCGACTTAACGCTACTACGTAGTTAGTTTGTCGAGTTTATAAATTTTGTTTGATCGCGTTAGATAGGCGACAATCTGACGTGCATCAAGTACAATTCAAATCGTCAACCAATCGAGGTCTGAAGCATCGCTCCGAACGAGGGAACGGATAGGCCCAACCGGAAGACGGGCCCTGTGGGTGGTCGTCGCGGGGTGCTCGCAGCGCGGGTGGCAGTGTCCACAGGTATGTGTAAGACTGTGCACAGGTCCAGGACCGGATCGGAAGCCCCAAAAATCCCGGACCAGAATCAAAAAAGTTTGGACTAGGATCGGATTGGACCGGCTTGACCAGAATTTCCAA
The DNA here is from genome assembly GCA_958450325.1 of Agrostemma githago. NCBI lineage: Eukaryota > Viridiplantae > Streptophyta > Magnoliopsida > Caryophyllales > Caryophyllaceae > Agrostemma > Agrostemma githago. Next base: position 51,241,460 of record OY288258.1, on the reverse strand, counting down.
AAATATTTCAATTTCCATTCCGTTGGACCGGAAAGACCGAAAAATTATTTGTTTAAAATCCGGTCTAACCGGTCCAAACCGATCTGGACCGGTAAAAACCGGGTAACTACTTTTTACCGTCGGCGTTAATTACGTAAAATGACGACTTTGCCCCTGCTATTTATTCTCGAAATAATGTTACTTTTTTATTTTATAGATTATCGGTTTATTAAAACTCGATAATAAAGCCGTCTTTTTCGATTATCGTAATAAACCAAAACCGACTACCTATATCGTTAGTATATGGAATTACGTAAAATGACGAGTTCTCCCTTGCAATTAATTCTCGAAATATTATCACATTTACATTTTATAGAGTATCGGTTTATTAGAACTCGATAATAAAACTGTTTTTTTCGATTATCGTTACGCCTCCGGTTTTAAACAGTTAATTAGATTAATTAACGACTTAATACAATTTAATAAACATAATTAACAAATATGAGTAATACGCAAATTAAATCCTAATTAATCTACGACAAGTCGACAATCTAGATTTATTATACAAATCGATGCAAATTTTTTTGGAAAAAAAAACAACTTGGTCGAAAAATCTTGTCGATTGGCCCATCGGTCAGTCAAAAAATCTAGTCAACTGACCGATGGGCCGGTCGACCAAATTTTTCGACCAAGTTGTTTTATTTTTTTAAACAAGTAGTTTTGAACCATTTGAAATATGTTGGCCTAGTGGTTTAGGCATTTGGCTTGTAGGCATTAGCCTTGTAGGCATTTGACACTTGTGAAATGTTGTCAATGTAACCAATTTCACCACCTTATACTTCAAGTATTATAGAGAAAATAATAACGTAAAATGTGGAGTAATTTATAAACTTAAAAAAAGTCAGAATTTTTTTTTTGCCCGTGAAAAATCCTAGGTCTGCCACTGGACAAACACAGGGAAACGGAGATTCATAAGTCGACCTAAACCGATAAACTATCATAATCTAAAATATGAATCGATTTAATTGCGTAAATAAGTAAAAGTCGCGAAAAACAATCGAAGAATACGATCAATTGTAGCACGATCGATGGATTAACACCGCTTGTGGAAGTGTAAAACCCGTTCCTCAAGGTTCGTGAGATAAGAAACTCGATATTTTAGAAAACCGCTTCGTAATACTCGATTTGTAATTTTGATTATCTAGAGAGATGAAACGGAAATGAATAATGAAATGCTTTTAAAGTTTCTATAATAAGTTATGGGCTTTTAATCCCTACTACATTTGTTCGTCGACATTTCAGCCATGTCCTCGGCGCGTTATACCTGAATTTACTCTTTTACCCTTCCATAATTATGATTAATGACATTAAGTTTCTTAATTAATGTAATTATTATTTCCCGACTAATTTAAGATTACGGTTTTTGTAGTTTTTTACGGTTTTTGAGACACGTGTCTCAATGTAACCCGGGAATCTTTGTAGAAAATTTCTAACATTTTGTTAACATTTTCGTATCATAATAATTCCAAACATTCGAAATAACAACACCTGAGTCACGATATAAACATTTATCGAAGAACGAAAACAAATTAAACGGATATCGTAATGTATAACGTCGTACGAAAAAAAAGGAAAAACTGGGTTGTGCTGCAGTTTTTGGCTTCCAGAGGGTCCCCTAGGCGCCAGTTTTTGGCGCCCAGGGGGTCCCCTGGGCGCCAGTTTTTGAAGTCCAAGGAGTCTCCTGGGCGCCAGTAGGGACTCCCTGGACTTCAAAAACTGGTGCCCAGCCCAATTTTTCCTTTTTATTTTTATTTTTTTCGTACGACGTTATACGTTACGATATCCGATTAATTTGTTTTCGTTCTTCGATAAATGTTTATATTGTGACTCGGGTGTTGTTATTTTGAATGTTTGGAATTATTATGATACGAAAATGTTAACAAAATGTTAGAAATTTCCTAAAAAGATTCCCGGGTTACATTGAGACACGTGTCTCAAAAACCGTAAAAAACTACAAAAACCGTAATCTTTTGGCGTCCAGGGACCCCCAGGCACCAGAAACCAACGCCCGACTTCTTCTCCGCGTCCCCTCTTTATTTTTATATAGCACGAAAATCGAGCACAACATCGAATACGACAAACTGTAAACATAAACGACAAATTAAACAAGAAAAAACGATTTTGTATCCTAAACTAATACACATTAACATATTAAAGGAGAAAATATAATCAAAAGGGAGGAAAATAAAATTAAAAGTGCACTAACCGCTTGTTGATCCATTTTGGGGAAAGTCGGTTTTTCAAAGAAAAGTCGGGGTTTTAGGAAAGTCGGGTTTCATCGACGAGTTTCATTAACATAATTTCATTTCTAAAATTATACTCCCTCCGATTCTCTGGAATTGCAACATTTGCTTTATGCACGAGGAATAAGGTTGTGAGTGTGGGTGGTGAGTCTCACTAATAAAGTAAAACTTCTCCACTAACAAAAACATACGCAATATAGAAATGTGGCAATTTTAGTGAAACTACCCTAAAAGGAATATGTTGCAATTCCGAAGAACCGGAGGGAGTATCAACTTAGTTAACTAATGTAATTAGAGAAGGGCATGATTGTCTTTAAAAAACGCTGACGACCTGGCTGAAATGCCGACGACCAAAAACAACATTCAGTCGTCATTTTACGTAATTAACGCCGACGGTAAAGAGTACTCCCCTTTGAACACATAAAGTGACATGTTCGCTTGTAAAAAAATCTTGTTTTCGTGACTTTGAAACTTAGCTTTTGTAAATTTGTATATCCCATCGTAATAAAAAAAAAACCTCTTTATTCTCTCTAGTTTTTCTGTCTTGAAAACTCTAGTTCTTCATTTGTTGCTCAAATTTCTTAGTGTCGGAAGTAGAGTGTGGTCTTATAGTCTTATCGCACGAGGAAATTGTTCGGCCCAACATTATATAATCAATTATTCTTGCAGGAAAATTATTTCGCTCACGATTCTACCTAGATATTCAAATGACATTTGTTTTCCATTTTCGTTATAATTATATTGTAATGTGTGATAGTTTTCCATTAGTCAATAAGTTCCAACACAGCCCAATGATTAAGGTACCTTGTTGACTAAAAATACGAGTACAATGCAACAATTTCTAGGTTTTTTCCTCAACTTGAATTTCGCAACAGTTCCTTTGAAGTAGCAAAAGCCACTAAAAAATGGAAGTACTCCGTAACTGCTAACAAGCACAGCCAGAAAATATTAACATCATCCTCACTATACGATTTCATTTCCCGAGATGGGACGTAAATGTCTCTAGACATGAAAATATATGCTATTTCACAAAATGTAAGGGGTGTCAAGACACAACACGAACCTTGGCACGCACACTGCAACTAAATTTTCAGGGCTTCCCTCAACCCGCCATTGAAATTGCTCTCTTGGCTTTTCTTACCTCCGATTGTCATTGCATTTCCACTTTGCATCATTGCAACAAACTCGTTGTAATCAATACGACCATCCTGCAAGATGGAATAAATTATGAGTTATTGGAGACTCGACGTACCAAAACTATCGTGATCAGAATGATCCTAACTATATGGCCAGACCTAGCAAACGAACGGGTTGAATGGGTTGGGTTCCACATCTTACGGGTCAAGGGCTGGGATAGAATGGGTGAAAATGGTTTCTAGAGCCTTTTTTTCTAAATATATACTACACATATTTCAAAATAAATCACATTTGATATTTATATTAATACTTCGTATTATAATTATATTCATTACTTACAATATTGAAATAACGAATAAAATTAAATTATGTCAATTTATAAAATTCAATTTTTAAGTTTTGAAATTTAAAATGTTAAAAATAATACTCAATCCTTTAATCATTATTTCAAATATAATACGAAGTACTAATATTTAATAATATTTATGATTTATTTTTCACCCATCGGGTCGGGCGTGCCGGATTGGATTTTGACTGTAAATGAACAGGTCACATAGGATTTGGGTCAGTCAAGTCACACATCAAGATTTAGGGTCAAATTTGAACAGGTGTAATCCCGCCCATCAACCCCTATATGAGTGGAAACCAAATCATCAATTCAAGAAGTGACAAGACTTGAAACTTCTGATTAGAAATGGCTAAAACTGACCTAGCAATGACTCAAATGACTAATTTGAAATCACACTCAAGTTATCTATATAAATGAACACAAAAATAGAGACACGGCCCGATTCAGAGGCTATTCTTCTACTTGAGAATGAGATGAATCGTACTCACCCATGTGGAATGCCCCAAATACAGCACGCTGGGAAACGGACCCAAACCTAAGATGACTGAACCTAAATGAGTGACATACTTGAACTGACCCCACTCGTATGCCTGAATGCTAGGTCTAAATTTGAAAGTAACAAGAAGAGGAACTCTTTTGATATTACGGATTTACTTACATTGTCTTGATCAGCATCTCGAATCATCTCGTCGAGTCTCGCATCTTGTACACCAAACTCCTCACAAGCTTGCTGAAGCTCATCAATAGTGATGTAACCACTTCCATCCTTATCAAAGTAATTAAATGCTGCAAATAGGTTATCTTCTTTCTCAACTTTGTTTAGATGCAATGTTGCTGCAACAAATTCCCCGTAATCAATTGTTCCACTGTTATCAACATCAGCCTATAATTCAAAGGTAACAATAGGATCAGATCCATCAGCCTATTAATAAAAAAAGAGAGGAGAAGAAACTCCAAAAAAGGTGTTGTGAACTAAAAAATCATTATGGAGTAATATGTATCTTTATAGAGTGGAGTTATTGACAACCAAAATCTAATTCCACATTACTTCGCCAGCTTTGGAGCTTTGCCATTGGTTGACCACTAACATGCGTTTGGACTTTATCTGAAACTTCACACTCAAGTAGCAGCAAGGATTGATGTCTTGTGACTTGTCAGCAGCATCTTTGGAGAAGAGCATGTTATAAGGTTATTTACCAGTGAACGTGTGTGGCCTGAACTCTTTGATTATATGCTTCCTTTTGAACTCATCACCGATATTTAGAAGCACTACTAAGGAGCCTCTTATCAAGACCTACTTGTATAGTACGAGTATAACTTATTATACATTTATATACGCACACACAAAAAAATCCTCGAGGCTTTGATAACTTCAAGCTTGTTTAGTTCTCCAAAAGTTCCAGATCGTGTGATATTCAGAAGGCAGGCAGTTAAGCTTTAGTCACAATAGATGTGTGTGGCTTTGGGTATTGTGCATTCTCAGTTCTCAGTAGCTTTGAGAAATCGGATATTTTGACGCCCATGCAAATTTTAAAAAATAAGATGACTAAACTGTACATATATATTAACATGCATTTTACACATCTATAAATATTAACTTGCCAAACAAGAAAAATTATACATACCGCTCGCATTAGATCATAAATTTCGGATTCTTTGAGGTTGGCACCAGCTTTTTCAAGTCCAACTTTGAGTTCTTCATAAGTAATTTGGCCACTGTTGTCGGTGTCTATCATTTTGAACATCTCTTTAAGACCTGCAATCTCCTCTTCAGACATGCAATCTGCAATCACCTACAACAATGATAATCTTTTAAATAACAAGGCATCAAAGAACTCTACTTAATCAAATACAGTATGTTTTTGGCTAAACCAATATCCATAAACTACACTTCTAATATACTTTCATTAATTTTGTCTTGACAGCAATGGTTCTCTTTATATTCCTGGACTTACTCTAAGAGCCATTTTCTTGAGTTTGTTCATGGCCCTAAATTGCGTCAGGCGACTCAAAACAGCAGAATCAAGAGGTTTGTCAGGTGCCACTCCATCAACTTGCACCCACGGATGACCTGGGAGAAAAGTCGGCAGTGTTTAAGAAACAATCGAGATGATAAACAGCTGAAACCCAGATACCACAGCAGTAGCCCAATGCCACAGGCAATTTCCCAAAAGTTTTCACCCCTAAGCATGCTACAGTTACTAGCCTTGCTAATAAGCATGTGGTCTACTGTTCTCTACTGAAAAAGTATATTTGCAAAATTTTAAGCTGCTTAATAGAAATTGATTCATAAATATAACAGCAGACATGGCTTGTTTAGATAGAAGCTTTGAAAAGGAGGACTGAAAATACAAAAATAACCAATGCCTATTACGGAGCATCTTATAGGTAAACTCCATAAAAAGACAAGTAGCACACTATCACTCTCAATGCAACCTTTATATACTGACATCAGGACTTCATACATAGCCAATCAAATATCAAGAACAAATCCAAATATGAACACATTACATGACAAAATTATACGATAGAAGCATATAAGTGCAGCATTCCATAACAAAGGTAAATTTTATCCAAGTATATCAAAGGAACTCAGTTACTCACATAGAACTTCATGTGCAGTAAGTCGCTTTCTAGGATCACGAACAAGCATTCCTCTCACCAGTTCTTTTGCATCTTCTGACACGCTAGGCCAAGGTTCTGAAGAGAAATCAAGATCACCATGCAGTACTTGTTCAAATATCCCTTGTTCACTTTCTGTACATGTAAATATCAAACTTGTCAAAGAACTTGTAATAACGATATCAAAATTAGTAAAAACTATAGGTCCTAGTTTCTAACAACTGTTTGTACATAGCGAATCATAGAAATTCTCACCGCCCCAGAAAGGAGGGACTCCACTAAGTAGGATATAAATTATCACCCCAGCACTCCACACATCAGCTTCTGGACCATAACGTTTTCGTAGAACTTCAGGGGCAACATAGTAAGGGCTTCCTACCACGTCGGTGAACTTCTCACCTATTCGGCGCAATAGCACAAAGTAATATCAGTGAAATCTAACGACGACCTGCACACTGACTAACAATCTTGTGTTTAAAGACAACATTATGGGATTGCCTCAAATGAACTCCACCTATGACAAGGCTAGAGGGACAGGTGTAAGCAAAATTTACTAGAGTTGAAAACATGTATGGCATCTCTAGATGACCACAATGAAATTGCATAAAGAATCGCTTGTTCATGGTACAAGATGTCTAGAGTGAATCATTTTGATTTATTCATTGTCTTCCAAAGTCAAAGAAAAGTGAATCATATTGCTCAACTGGCCATGGTAATAATCAGGTCATTGTAATGTTATATTGCATATTTACATGTGAGAAAGTCAGCCTAATTTTCTAGTTCAGTCCGCACGTTATGACGTTGTGCGGCCATATACACACTACACCTACGTTGCATATTACAGACTCAAGTTATTTCTGCGTCTAATAATCCAATATTAGGCAAAGGTACAACATACACAAACGGTAAGAATAGTTACTAAAACTAAGACAGTTATTGAGAATAGTTTTAGGAACTTACCAAGACATGACTTTATTTACGGATCCGTAAATAGCATAGAAAGAATCCATAAATATAGAAATATAACAAAAATACTGTGAGAAGATAGAAAATGAAATACATCAAGACATTCAACTGAAGGGAGGGAGGGTGGACTCTCTATACCTGGCTTGAAAAACATTGAAAGCCCGAAGTCAATTGTTTTTAGGGGTGAATCTTCTTCCTGGCCAACAAACAAGAAGTTTTCCGGCTTGAGATCCCGATGCATGACCCCCAAAGAATGGCAGGCTTCCACAACCCCAACTATTGTTCGTGTAAGTTCAGCTGCCTGTCTTTCGGTATAATGTCCACGCTGAATGATTCTATCAAAAAGCTCACCCCCTTTGCAAACTTCCATCACGAGATGAACTGCCACAGCATCCTCATAAGCACCCTTTATTGCTATAACATTTGGGTGCCCTGCAAGATGGTGCATTATCTGAATTTCCCTCCTTACATCCTCCACATCCTCATCCGTAAGAAGCTTTCTTTTTGCTATTGATTTACAAGCAAACTCTTTACAAGTAGCCTTCTCTATACACATAAATGTCGTCCCAAATTGGCCTTGCCCTAACTTCCTCCCCAGAGAGTAAAATTCCTTAATATTGCCTGTCTTCTTAAGTAAAACGGACTCCACTCGAAGGCCGGCACTTGGTGCTCTCTTAAAGTGAAGAGGTTTCTTGGGTTTCGCTTGTTCTACTGGCTCGATTTCAGCCTTTGGAATCACCATTTGCTGAACCTCCGCTTGAGGCAGAGTCATTTTCTCGGGTTCTTGTTTGGGCATTGTGACTTGTCTAGGGGGTTCACTTTGGGTAGGCAAAGGCAATGCTTGTTCATTGGTGGTAACAGAAGACAGGGAGGTTGGTTCCAGATGGCTTTCTCCATTGGTGACCAAAGCAACATCATCTGGCCGGCTCCGCCAAACTACGGCTGATACAGTTTGCAGGAAACCATGCCTAGACACAGTAGGTCCTACACAAGTATTCCCCATCTATTTCCTCCTCCAATTCAACCTCTATTCTTAATATTCAAGATCCAATTATACCAATCTTCCAGCTCAATTGATCAAGATCTAAGATTAAGATCAGTTTTTGATGCAACCCACTAAAAGTCAAATGAACAATTGCAAAATGCAGCTCAAATTTGGAATCAAACTGACAGCTACCTTTTTAACATGAAACCAAAACTCAAATGCGAGTCAAACAAGCTTGCAGCAGCTTAAAGTTGTCAGCTTTACAAATCCCACATGAAAATTTAGCATAAAACCTCAATATAGGTAGAGACCAACTAAACAAAACCCACAAATCTGCACACAGACACACTCCCCTCTAATTTAATCAACCCCACATCTATGATTAACAGACAACATTGCGACATTACAGCATTCAGTAGAGCCGTATAAATAAAAGAAGATAATAAAGCTCAAACCTTTGAGCCCAAAACTGGTCAATAAGTGAGAAGAATGAAAAGATCCAGCAAAGAAAAGAATAAGAGGGGCAGCAGGTGGTTTTACCAAATCAAACCATCAACACTGAAGTTGTAGCAGATGAGAATAAATCAAACGAACAAAAAATAAAAATTGGAGAGTAGTCAATAGGAAGGGTAATTTAGGTCAACGAAGCAAAGCAGAAAGCGGAAAGTAAAGCAGAAACACGTTTTCAACCTTAAAGACTACCAGTGTGACGTCAAAATTTCACGGGGTGTCCATTTTCTTTGTTGTACTCTCTTCGGACATTATTTTTCGCCTCATCTCATTAAATTACTCCTCACAAATAATCCTGCAATGGGACGAAAAATAATGTCCGCAGGGAGTATTCTTTAAAGAATTAAGACGAATTTAGTCATCAACTAGTTTTACCGCCCGTACAAGTGTACAACAATAACGTTACTAAATTAATCTTAATACTTCCTTTTATAATTATTGATTACGATGAAATGATTACGATTGTTTCAAATAATTGTCATCTTAGAGGATTAGCACTCCACGTTTACATGTATTTTATACGAAAATTAGCAGACACGGATTATGATGTTACACTTAGACGGTTAAGACCTGTCAAATTCGACTCGACCCATAAACCCGACGCTAATTTAATACATACTAATTTTTTTTCTTTAAAAGCCGTAACAAAATTATGCGTTCGAAACTATTTCTGAGCATGACCTATATACCCCGACCAGTGATAGGTGTTGAGGTGAGTCTTGTCTCAAGACTCATGTGAGTTCTATCAATATTGTACCAAAGTCTTAAGTTGAGTCTTGAATTTTAAAGACTCAACTTAAGACTTTTGTGGGGTCGTGACTTGTGAGAAACATTTCTCGACATATGACCCGATAAATTACTCTCATTTATACAAATTTTTCTTTTCAAGAATAACTAGTTTTTTCATCCGTGCAAACGCACGAGTGTAGACACCCACATTTTGACCGCCAGGTGTCTATAGCAGTTTCCGACAAACACCCAATGATGATAGGACGCAAACGTGCTTTAATATACTCGAAAACGGGCTCAAAATCATTAGCATTTGGCTTGGGCTTTTTACGGAGTACAAATCTCACGAAACCAACCTTAAATTCAGGCCCAGTGGGTCGTTTCGAGTCAAATAAAACTCATTTGGGTCGAATCCGACACCAGGGGCAAAACCGTCTTTTAGCGACCGAGTCAAAACTCGGTCAGAGATATTTTCGAGACTCACGAGTCAGCCGTGTCACCCCATGTGACTGATTCGAGCTCAAACACTACAAAAAAAATCAGCTACACAAAATATTAAACAAATCTGTTTAAGGATAGGATTCGATCTCAAGTAGGAATTCTATCCGAATACCGAATCAAACACTCGACCGAGCATGGGATACTCGGCCGAGCAGCCTACTCCCAGCCAAGATTCCTTTCTTCTTTGCCAAGTAACGGAATTCACGCTCCCTTCAACTTCTTACATTTCCTATCCAAAGCGGTAGTTCCTATCCAACTACCTCTCCTAGCCAAGGTCGGGAACTTCCCTATAAATAGGCCCCTTGCACAACACATCTAATAACATCTAAGATTCAGAAAAATCATCAAGTTTCTACACATCTACGATTCATAAAACACACACATACACTTAGCATCGAAAAACCGATAGTAAAACCCGAGATCCCGCCGTTCTAACCCGACGAAAACCGGCCTCCTACCCGACGCTTTACACGTCCCACCAAAACCACCATAACTCACTGACATTAACTCGACGCTCCCGTGCCTAAGCCACATTCCGACGAGCCCCGTTCCGAGTACACAAAGCATGTAGGTTGAGGGTGTAAAATCAAAATCGTTTTCCTCTTCCTCTCGTCTTTTCCCTTTTTCTTGCGTTGTCGGTCGAATTTTTTTACGGGTCATCGTCGTATCTTCTTTATTTCTAATATCGATACTACAAAACTATTTTTATAAAACAAACGTTCTTAAAAATACGATATCGATTCTCTATACTCGAATATTATATCAAAAAGAACTAAATTAATCTCGTTGATGCTAAAAAATCGTTACATAATTTTCTTAATGCAAAATACAACGATTTTAACGCGGAGAGAGTCAAACATCGTTTTTTAGTTTAATTTTACAAAACGATTTTCAAAACATTTTTTTTCCTCTTTTCAAAAAAATCATTCTGAGTATTTAATATTGATTTCATAGTCGAATATCGAATATAACGAATATCGCGAAGTTAAGTCGAGTATAAATCACGCAATATTTATACGCTATTTAATAATCGATTTTCCGAAAAACAAATTTCGAAAACAGCCCGGGACGCGAGTCGTGTGCGTCCCGGGCGAGTCGCACCCCTCCCGGGCGAGTCGCGTGGTCTCCTGGAAAATGCAACGCGAATAATCAATTTCGATCTATTTCTTTTATTTTTCGAACATCTTTTTCTTAACGAAACAGCGAGTTTTTCTCGACCTATTTAATTTTTCCTTGACCTCGGTCAACACGTGTTAATTCATCACGCGTCATAAACTTTTTCATAATCATGCATATTATCGTATTTACGTTTTTTATTCACAGATTGATACTAACACGTTTGTTCATCTTTTTAGCAACTTCTTTTTTTATTTGTTTTATTATACTAAAACGAATCTCACATGCTAAATTCAACTTTGACGTTAATTTTCATGCATTAAACCGACTTAGCAACCCATTCAATTCCTCGCATGTTTAGGGAAAACAATGTTTGCATATCATTCATCGTATTACTAACGCGCGTATTAAACATCAAACGATATCTTAGTAGAGGCCGCTAATGTGCGGGCGGGGTTGGGTGTTCTTTGTGAACTTCCCAACACGTACCCTCACCCCTTACTCAGAACCTCGGTTTCCGGATGTTCGAAACCATTGGCAACGAGAGTCATTCAATACACGGTATCCGATCAAGTCGGTATCGGTATCAAATGCAAAGGGACGAACCCGATAAACTCTGACATCGGAAATGGGCCGTATTTTGTACACGACCCACTACGACATAAAGTGGGTTCGAACGGGCCCGAACTCCCACAAAGTTCGGTGGCGACTCCAACTTCGATTTAAATTTCAATTCGATCCATTCTCATATGGAGATTCATTCGCCTCCCCAAACCCGCGCGTGGCCGCGTCGGGGTGGACCTATATCATGTCCACAATTTGGCGACTCTGCTGGGGATTAACTGATGCGTGACTTACCATCGGCATCCTCAGGGTGAGACTCGAATAGAAATAGTTTGACTAGTACAATACGCGTTTTAGTTTTACGGTTCATGCATAACCCCATATTTTCCCGGGCCGGTACTGGTGACCGACGTCCCACTATACTATTGATGTAGTCCAAATTGGATATGTCAAAGGTGTCCATTAGCCGATTCGTATGGGTTTTACGGCATGTTCTAAGCTCAACTCGACTTAGGAAGTCCGGCCCGATTCTCGATAGGCTATGTACACTGGTATAGACCCTTTTAGACTGACCGAGACTTAGAATTAGAGCATACATGGCGTCGTTATACTGTTTCCATGATTACGTGCTACCTGATTTACGAGTCGTTTTTCAAAAACCGTCATTTTTCAAAAATTGCATCCTTTTCAAAATATCCAATTTTCAAAACCCGGGACATATACCGAATTTAGGATTTACAATTTTACTCAAAATAGCCTATTTTTTAGCCGGTATGCCCATTCTAAAACTCGAAAATATTTTCGAAACTTTTCAAACCCGTCACCCGGCCCACCTTTTCCGTTTTCTCAAAAAAGGCCGGGTTTCTCTCCCAAATTTTTCGGGCCTTCAAAAATCATATTTCGAAACCTTCCTCTTCTTAGGACTTCCCGTATTTAGCAGTGTCGGGTCGTGTCGTAAGTCGTCGAGGTCTCTAGCGTCGGAACTCCGTCGATCTTATATCACGGATTTCCTCCTTATCCCAGTCCGCCTTATTTGACTAAGGCAAGGCCCACCTACGTAGGACATACTTTTACAAAGGTTGGCCCGTTTACACAATCGAGTCCAAAGTCTGGGGAATGTCTCACGTGAATCTCCTTTCAAACGGGACCCGACCCACATAGCCAGATCCTAAAGGAGACTCACCTTTACCTTTCACAAGTCACCCGTCTAGGAGTCTTTTCCGAGTCAACCTTTTACAAGGCATAGCCCTATAACAAAAGGTTCGTGACCCTTACGTCTAAGGGTCACTCGTCCGACACTCGAGTCTTAACCAAATTTTCGATCCCGCTTGGGGGCTATACCCTTCATCAGAGCGGTCAATCACGGTTGCTCTAAGGGTCATGTCTTACACGTGTCTCACGTACCCCACTTTCGAGTCACATAGATGTCACACCATCTGAGTCCTATCTGAGTCCTTAGTCTCACTTGGGGGCTATTCTCCCACGGAGGGATTAGTCACGGTCACTCCGAGAATCGTACCCTACACGTTTGTCTTAGGAGAGTCTAACCCGAGTCAAATTGGAGTCATCTCTCCTCCCGCGCTATTTCCTATGCCTTGGTATATTTGAGTTCCGAAGCAACTTTCCTGATTACGCGGTATTCTTACAGACAGGCCACCGGTAACCAGACGACAGAAAATGCAAGAAGCTTTGGACCAACTGACCGCCTCACTGGCTAAGATGGAGGCCCAACTGACAGCCATCAGGACCGACCAAACCGCCATTGCCACCCGTTTGAGTGCCGTGGAGCAAAGGACTCCTAAGGTCGGGAATGAAACCACTGGGCCCATAGTCGAACTGGTCAGCGCCGTTCGCAAACTTGAAGAACAGGTCCACTTGTCAACGAATAACTCGATCCACACAGAAAACGCTCGTTCCTATTCGCCTCTGAATGACGAGCTACTCGCCAACCTCAACCTTACGGGCATACCGATGTTTGAGGGTACTGAAGACCCGGTTCATCACATTCGGGCTTTCAAGGAGTTCATGGCTGTCAAGGGGGTGAAATCCACCATGTTCCAGCATTTGTTTGCTTCTTCCCTCGAGAAGCACCCGAAAGCCTGGTACTACAGGCTCGATTCCAAGAAGTACAAGAGTTGGGATGATGTAGCAACAGAGTTCGCTCGGAATTACGCTGATAATACTGAGATCCAGACTACAATGCGTACCCTGGAGGTCATGGCCCAAGAGCCCAAAGAAGGTTTCACCAAGTACCTTCAAAGGTGGAGGGCCGAAAGTGTGAAGTTGGTAGACAAGCCCAACGAGAAGACACTAGTGGAGGCGTTCATCAACAACCTCCTACCTTCCTCCCGCGTCCATCTTAGGCACGCCGACATTTCAAACTTTGCGGTGCTTACCGAAATGGGCATTAGGATTGAAGACGATCTTCGACATAACGAAGATCTGGGTGAAGCTTCTACTGAATGCTATACTGGACATCAGCTTGAGTCCTTAGAAGCTGAATTGACAACATCATCCGAGAGTCCGGATTTGATTTAAGTCCGAGTCTGAGTCCGAGTCTAGGATGTGCTATTTCTTCCAAAGTCAAAGTCAGAGTCAGAGTCAGTTGTATTCTGTCCTCTTTTTTTCAAAATTCAATAAAATTAGCCTTTCTGCTTCTCATATATACTTTCTTTATGTATTTCCGAGAACATGATGAACACCGTCATACACTGTGAGCACATGCACGGGACTATTATAGGCACATCTATAATGACTGCAGGGAATCGAGACCCGTGTTTTCCTTTACCTGTTCCATGTCTGACATAGAAAGCCACAAAACTACACTTAGCAGGAGCGGTATCGAATCCTATGACGAATCTAGGTAGTCTCCTAGTTTGGGTTCAAGACGGGAGGCAAGTCCATTTCCCACAATAAACACCCCTCCAATAAGACTGACCATCCCTACCTTAGGTGTTAGTCTGACCAACCGAACAAAAAAAACAAAACAAAAAACTGGACAAAAAAAAAGTCCAAGAGAAAAAAAGCAAAAGGCCCAAAAGAAAAGAGCTGGCCATGATCAAAAAGAAAACCCATGACCATGATCAACGGTCAATTCAAGTGAAAGTCCCATGACCAGGGTACGGTCAAAATTCATACCATCAAATAAGGGAGAGATAATCAAGTTGGTCAGCTAACACCACATTTAGCCTTCCCACATTACAACCTTCAAGACCTTCCCGAGACCCAGGCTAGAGACAGCCCGGAATTTTGAGGATTCAAGCTCCATAGGATACCCCTAACCATTAGGGCCAGACATGGAAACCAGATCCCGCATTATCAAAACCTATCCCGATCAAAGTTCGAGCCATTTTACTCGACTTCCCCTTTACATGACAGAATTCACAATCACCATACGCAAACCCGAGAGCAAAACTCGTCAAATCCCCGAGATCAAAACTCGTCAAATCCCCGAGAGCAAAACTCGTCAAATCCCGAGAGCAAAACTTGTCAAATCCCTTACCTAATCATACACAATCACGAGAGCAAAACTCGTCTTATCCCATCCCATTTTTTCTCATCCAAACCAGTTACCAACCCCAAACACAGGAACTCAACCCGCGGTCGGTATAAAACATGCCCAAATAGTTCACACCACCTCTGGGGGCTATCCCGGAGAACGCTCACAGTCACAGGATCAATATCCTAACCATTCTAGCCCTTTGATCAAGACATCATTGGGAATGCACCTAGCATGCACCGTTGTTATGGCTAGTTACACACAAAGTCCTATTCGACTAGGCACCATAATATATCTTCCAATACACTGAAATACGGCTTGGTTTGATTTCACTATACATGAATACGTAGGCAACCTTTCAACAGAGGCACAACCACCCACATTGACACACATTCAAAAAACGACATCATTCCATCACGACACCATCATGTTCTCAACAACTAGCTTTGTCGTCCTGGGGGCTTCTCTTGGCAGAAAACCTTCATCCACTCACAAAATCCAGATAAATTCAAAAAAATCTAGCCTCCTTTCTGTAGTGTGTCCTAGTACTCGGCTCAGTCGAAGACAAGAATCTATCAGGACTCGGAGCAATACCCACTTTGGATATGTACCCTAAAATCAAAAATCCAGAAGAGCACTAGACTACAACAGTCTCATTACAGACTATCGCAATTCCCCCATAGCACATCCTTCCCATTCCGAGGATTCGACCATGTTGCCACTCGCCTAGGCTACGGGATAGCGCAACTTAAGAGTCTTGTTAGGTGGCCCACCCCCTACCGAGTCACGGTCCAACCCCTCGAGAGTTCAGTCGTGTCTGTCAACTCGTCCGATCACGTCCAGAGTCGAGTCTGTCGGTATACCTCTCTCTTCAAATTCTCATTTTAAAATCTGTAAAACTTAGCCATTTGAAAAAATCCTTTTCGACAAGGTCAAATTTCGGTCTATTTAAATTGCAAATTTCTTTTCTATCCATTTCAGTTTTGAAAACCTATTTCCTAGCACGTGAGTTGCTTTTAGGACTTCGATTTCAAAACTAAGAAAAAATCATTTTTATTCCCCCTGCGCGAGTCATATTTTTTTTCACCTACATGTTGCATGCAAAATTTTATGTGACTTATACAGGTACAATTCAAGACCGCGCAATTCACATAACTCCCCAGCGGCATTTAACGGGATGGGCCCACATATAGGCGCATCCAAGACTTATACGACAAGTCCGATTCCCCACGAAGTTAGCATCATCAGCTCAGGTATGATTTCCAACTTATGGTTGGCGAGCCCTTTTACGCAAGTATACTGGACTATAAACGACCCGACCGGAAGTCTGCCAGGTCTTAATCTTTGATTGACTTGGTAGCTACTCTGACTTTCGCCTTGTCCAAGCCTCAGTCAGAGTGGGGGCTCTGTAGACACCCACATTCTGACCGCCAGGTGTCTATAGCAGTTTCCAACAAACACCCGATGATGATAGGACGCAAACGTGCTTTAATATACTCGAAAACGGGCTCAAAATCATTAGCATTTGGCTTGGGCTTTTTACGGAGTACAAATCTCACGAAACCAATCTCAAATTCAGGCCCAGTGGGTCGTTTTGAGTGAAATAAGACTCATTTGGGTCGAATCCGACACCAGGGGCAAAACCGTCTTTTAGCGACCGAGTCAAAACTCGGTCAGAGATATTTTCGAGACTCACGAGTCAGCCATGTCACCCCACGTGACTAATTCGAGCTCAAACACTACAAAAAAAATCAGCTACACAAAATATTAAACAAATCCGTTTAAGGATAGGATTCGATCTCAAGTAGGAATTCTATCCGAAATACCGAATCAAACACTCGACCGAGCATGGGATACTCGGCCGAGCAGCCTACTCCCAGCCGAGATTCCATTCTTCTTTGCCAAGTAACGGAATTCACGCTCCCTTCAACTTCTTACATTTCCTATTCAAAGCGGTAGTTCCTATCCAACTACCTCTCCTAACCAAGGTCGGGAACTTCCCTATAAATAGGCCCCTTGCACAACACATCTAATAACATCTAAGATTCAGAAAAATCATCAACTTTCCACACATCTACGATTTTTAAAACAAACACATACACTTAACATCGAAAAACCGATAGTAAAACCCAAGATCCCGCCGTTCTAACCCGACGAAAACCGGCCTCCTACCCGACGCTTTACACGTCCCACCAAAACCACCATAACACACCGACATTAACTCGACGCTCCCGTGCCTAAGCCACATTCCGACGAGCCCCGTTCCGAGTACACAAAGCATGTAGGTTGAGGGTGTAAAATCAAACCCGTTTCTCTCCTTTCTCTTCCTCTTCCTCTCGTCTTTTCTCTTTTTCTTGCGTCGTCGGTCGAATTTTTTTACGGGTCATCGTCGTATCTTCTTTATTTCTAATATCGATACTAAAAAACTATTTTTATAAAACAAACGTTCTTAAAAATACGATATCGATTCTTTATAATCGAATATTATATCAAAAAGAACTAAATTTCGATCAATTTCTTTTATTTTTCGAACATCTTTTACTTAACGAAACAGCGAGTTTTTCTCGACCTATTTAATTTTTCCTTGACCTCGGTCAACACGTGTTAATCCATCACGTGTCATAAACTTTTTCATAATCATGCATATTATCGTATTTACGTTTTTTATTCACAAATCGATACTAACATGTTTCTTCATCTTTTTAGCAATTTTTTTTTATTTGTTTTATTATACTAAAACGAATCTCACATGCTAAATTCAACTTTGACGTTAATTTTCATGCATTAAACCGACTTAGCAACCCATTCAATTCCTCGCATGTTTAGGGAAAACAATGTTTGCATATCATTCATCGTATTACTAACGCGCGTATTAAAACATCAAACGATATCTTAGTAGAGGCCGCTAATGTGCGGGCGGGGTTGGGTGTTCTTTGTGAACTTCCCAACACGTACACTCGCCCCTTACTCAGAACCTCGGTTTCCGGATGTCCGAAACCATTGACAACGAGAGTCATTCAATACACGGTATCCGATCAAGTCGGTATCGGTATCAAATGCAAAGGGACGAACCCGATAAACTCTGACATCGGAAATGGGCCGTATTTTGTACACGGTCCACTACGACATAGAGTGGGTTCGAACGGGCCCAAACTCCCACAAAGTTCGGTGGCGACTCCAACTTCGATTTAAATTTCAATTCGATCCATTCTCATATGGAGATTCATTCGCCTCCCCAAACCCGCGCGTGGCCGCGTCGGGGTGGACCTATGTCATGTCCACAATGGGACGTGTTTGTTTTATGTTGAGAAGAATTTATATCCCGTTTGTTTTAGCCTTGAAGTGTTCTATAGTCTCGAAGAGGTCTGGGACAATTTTTGGGGTTTTATTAATATTTATAATAGACGTAAATTAGATCTTTAAATCGTTAATTACTTGTTTACTTATTTTGTCTAAATATTTTTTAAACTTATGCAAATGATTAAATTTAGTGTTAAATAATTGTTTAATTATAGTTTACGTCATGATCGTTTAATTGTAAATTGTTAATTATGTATCTTATTATTGTTAATCTCATTAATTACCGTCGTTGGTTATCAATTGATATGTTTCCGCTTAAATTGTTAACATCGTTAGTTATGTGTTTAATTATCGTTATCGTCTTTATTATTAAGTTAAAAAATATATATCGTCTTTATTAAGTGATGCCACGTGTCTGCTTGTAGTGATGCCACATGTCGGCTTATTAGAAAGGAGACTTCTTAGTTTGCCTTTTTATATTATTATTATATTATATAGATTTGGTCAACAATATCCAATTTGACGAAAACGATAATTCATGATCAATACCTGAATTTCAAATTGGTATACTTCCAAATTACTACGCTATTCGGGATAGGTTCTTCGAGAATCATAACCGACTTCACAACTGATCAAAACATCATCAACTCCAACACGACTTGGGGAATACATTTGGACTCGTTTTGGAGAAGATGCTAGTTAGATGATATTTCATTTTTAAATTAGTAATCTAATATTTTAGATTTTAATGATAGACTACTTATTAATTTGTCATGTACCTATCGTATGTTATTTTATATCATATGTCAGCCTAAATCAATATAGCTAAGACCATGTACGAAAAAATAATTATTAAAATATCGTTAATTAATACTGGTAAATTATCCGGATCTATAATATGAGTGAAACTCAAAAGATCGTCTACCCGTCTTTTTGTAGATCACACGAAAATCAACAAAAATAAAATAAAACAAGTTAACTTTTTTTAATAAAACTAAATAGTAAAGTAATACTCCAATAATTTGTACCAAACAAGGAAATTGTAATCACAAAATATACCAAATTAATTAACTTTTTAACCAAAAAAGTAAGGCGAGTCTGAGCAGAGTCTGACGGATAATGTGTAAAATCTGAGGTGAGTCTGAGGTAAGTCTTAGGAATAAATAAATATTATAAGTGAGTGAAAAACTGAGCTGGCAGAGTCTTAAAACTTTGGTAAGTCTTACAATTGGAGATACCCTAAGCATTTGACTTTCGCATTGAATATATTTGTATGTATGTCATCATCTCGGTCTAAATTTGACCTGACCCACCTGACACGTTTTTAGAGACATGAGGCCATTTTTTTACTTGCAGCCCGTTTAACCCGAATCCTAAATGACCCGATTTTGGGTCATGATCTAGCCCGACCTGTTCAATTCGTTGGAAAGAATAGACCACAAAACTTTAATCTAAAAGCCAATTTCTAGCCATCTATTTCTATGTCTGGATTTTGCTAAAACTCAAATTTTAACCTACAAAGTAGTACTTTCTCGGTCGGTAGAAGAGTCACTCTTTCCTTTTTGAGTTATCTCTCTAAAAGTCTTATTTTGTCTGATTTTTGTGGTTAACATTGGTTTTAACGTCACTTATTTTTCATCTTTCATTTTCCACCACACATTTCTATACACTTTAATTCTCACCAAGAAGGTGGGATGATCCTTTTAGTGAGATGGAGGAAGTATTAGTTATGCGACGAAGTGATTATGATTATTTCAAATCATTGTCATTTCGAAGATTTGACACCACTTATCAATGTTTATCTTAAGGGGATAACACGGAGAGAAATCAAGAAGTGGGACAAGCTTAGAAAATTTGGATTATTTTTTAAAATATAAAAATTATAATTTAAATAAAATAATACTAATAGTATTAAAATAAATTAAAACTAGGCGCTCGAAACTATTTATGTCCCGTATTTTGACCATAACCCTATACGGGACCAATATTTGACCCGACTCACTCGACAGTTGTAGTGTCTACATTAGTTCCCTGGGTGAAACAAATGACACTCATCAAAATACCAGGTCTTGCGCCGGTGAGCAATATTAATATGTCCGTGAGACCATGACAACTCATCTGCGAATATTAAGTTTATCTATGTCTTTTACTCGCTAACCATTTGACTCTACTACATCTAATATATTTGCATGCATGCAACCATCTCGCTTTAAATTCGACCTGACCCGCAAACCCGTCCCAGGCCACCTAATCTGTTGTTTTTTGGGTCATGAACCCAGTTTTTTTGACTAGCTAAACTCATAAATTATCTGTTAGTTTAGGGACATGACATGGCCCGACCCGTTCAACCCATTGGAAAGAAGAGACTACAAAGCCTAAAGCACAATTCCAGCCAATCTATTCCTATGCCTAGATTTTGTTAAAATTCTAATTTTAACCCATTAGCATCCCAATTCGATATATAATTGTGGACATGACATAGGTCCACCCCGACGCGGCCACGCGCGGGTTTGGGGAGGCGAATGAATCTCCATATGAGATGGTCAAATTGAAATTTAAATCGAAGTAGGAGTCGCCACCGAATTTTGTGGTTATTCGGAACCATTCGAGCCCACTCTATGTCGTAGTGGGCCGTATACAAAATACGGTCCATTTCCGATGTCAGAGTTTATTGGGCTCGTCCCTTTGCATTTGATACCGATACCGACATTATAGGATATCGTGTATTGAATGACTCTCGTTGCCAATGGATTCGGACATTCGGAAACCATGGTTCTGAGTAAGGGGTGAGGGTACGTGTTGGGGAGTTCACTAAGAACACCCAACCCCGCCCGCACTTAGCGGCCTTTACTAAGATATCGTTCGTTTTTGGTGTACACGCGTTAGTTCGACGGTTGAATGATATGCAAACATTATTTTCCTAAGCATGTGAGAAACATAAATAAATGGGTTGCTAAGTCGTTTAATGCATGTTAAACTAATAACGTCAAAGTTGTTTTAGCATGCGAAGTTCGTTTTAGTCTAATAAAACGATAGAAATAAATAAATTGCTACAAACACGAGAAAACGAGTTAGTAACGATTGAATAAATTGAATAAAGACGTAAATAAATAATATGCATGATTTTTAGAAATTTTTTATGACACGTGATGGATTAACACGCATTGACCGAAGTAAAAAAAAAAGGTATTTATCGAAATATGTCGCGAAAGTCGCTTTTTATGTAAGATTCGAAAAGAATAAAAAAAAGAAAAGCGAGGAAATGAAAAAAAAAAGGACCCGGGCAACCAGGCCACCGCGCGAGTCGCCTGACAGGCGCGCGACTCGCGTGGCGGTCTGTCCGCTTTTTTTATTTTGTCGAAAAGCGTTAATTTTTATAAATCGCGTACAAATATGGATTAATTCATATTCGATTTATATTTTCGATATTCGTCGTATTCGATATTCGATTATGGAATCGATACCGAATAGTTAGAACGCTTTTAGAAAAGGTTTTGAAGAAAACTCGTTTTGAACGAAAAGAGAAAAAAAAGATTTGAACGAAAAAGATGTTAATTCTCTCCGCGTATAAAATCGTCGAATTTTGTTTAAAAAAGATGTAACGATTTTATTAGCATCAACGAGAACTAATTAATTTAGTTCTTGTTAGATACGATATTCAATTAGAGAATCGATATCGTATTTTAAGAACATTATACGTAAAAATAGTTTTTAGTAGTATCGATTATTAGAAAAATATGCGACCTCGACCCATATAAAAAAACGACACGACCGACGATGTAAGAGAAAAAAAAACGTGAGAAAGGTGGAGAGAAAGAGAAGAATCGGGTTTGATTTACACCCTCAACCTACATGCTTTGTTTTCTCGGATAAGAGCTCGTCGAAAAGTGGTTTAAACTTGGGAGCGTCGAGATGATGTGGGATGAGTTAAGGTGTCGGTTTGGTCGTGTGATGTGGCGAGTTTCGGCCGGCGTGTGGGTCGGATTTTTGGGTTGTTTTTGACGGTATTTCGGTGCTCCTTCGGATGTATGTCGAGATTATTTTTGCTAGATGTCGAGGATGTATGTGTGTGTCTAACAACTGTCTGTTTCAATGTTGAATGGAGGGTCCTATTTATAGGCGCAGAGGTTTAGGAGAGGTATCTTGTTTGGATAACAAGAAATACCGGTTTGGATAGGAAATGTAAGAAGTTCAAAGGAACGAGAAGTCCGTTGCTTGGGGAGGAAGCAAGGAAATCTCGGCTGAATGGGGGGGTTTTGGCCGAGTATCTAGAGCTCGGTCGGTATCTAATTCGGTTTCCGGATAGAATTCCTACTTGAGATCGAATTCTATCCTTAAACGGATTTGTTTAATATTTTTGAAGCTGATTTTTCGTGGTATTGGTGACCGAATCAGCCACGTGAGGTGTCACGGCTGACTCGCGTGTCTCGAGAATATTTTTGACCGGGTTTTGACTCGGTCGCTATAAGACGGTTTTACCCCTGGTGTCGGAATCGACCCAAATTAGTCTTATTTGACTCGAAACGACCCACTGGGCCTGGATTTGAGGTCGGTTTTGTAAGATTTGTACTCCGTGATAAGCCTAAACCAAATGTCCATGATTTCGAGCCCATATCCGAGTCCATTAAAGCATGTTCGTGTGCGATCATCATCGGGTGTTTGGCGGGAACTACTATAGACACCTGGCGGTCAAAATGTGGGTGTCTACAGAGCCCCCACTCTGACTGAGGCTTGGACAAGGCAAAAGTCAGAGTAGCTACCAGGCTAATCGAAGATTAAAACCTGGCAGACTTCCGATCGGGTCGTTTAGAGTCCATTAGACTTGCGTGAAGGGCTCGCCAGCCATAAGATAGAAATCATACCTGGGTAGATGTTAATATTGGCGCGGGGAATTTTCCTGAAAAGTCTTGGGTGTATCTGCTTGTAGATGCATCCCGTCTTGGAATTGCGTGGGAGCCTGCCTTGGAAGCTATGGGTGTGTCTGTTTATGGACACATCCCATCTTGGAATTGCGTGGGAGCCTGCCTTGTAAGCTGTGGGTGTATCTGTTTGTCGATACATCCCGAATATTGCTTGAACTTTTCCACTGGGGATTCTTTGAGAATTCTTCGGGAGTCTTGGGGTATCTGTCTGCAAAGTAATATTCAGATAAAATACCGACTCACGCTGGGGAAGGAATGATTTTTTGACTGATTTTTCGAAAGAATTTTTTGAATTTTTTTAGAAAATGCCGAAAATTTTGAATTTTTTTTGAAAATAGGAATGCTTGGGATGACTTGATTCCTAATCGGATTCTGACACAGACTGCTAAAATCTTCTGGTTAGGCCTGTATGCCTAGATGAAGTAGGGAACATCATAAAAATCCCTATTCCAGGGGTGACTAGGAAAGGGATTTCCTCTATTATAAATAGAGAGTTCTTGCCCTTAATCTTCTCATATTTCAACCCAAATATTTTCTTCTATCTTAAAATTCCTTTAGACTTTCAAGACAAAAACAAAACTTTCTGCTATGTGTATCGAACATCTGACCGCGATGCTTCATGCATGGGTCCAGAATTTTCGAGACGAAGATAAGGTTCAACTAACTCAGATGGGAATTGTGGCTTTATTCCCGCTTCAGCGACTAAAGGTGGATGCACATACGCTTGCTTATCCTTTTGGGATACTACCCACCATGTTTTCGCTTTTCCCCGGGGAGAAATATGTCCCCTTCCCGAAGAGATTGCAGCCGTAGGGGGTTGGTGCCCAAACGCTC
Organism: Agrostemma githago; assembly: GCA_958450325.1. Taxonomy (NCBI): domain Eukaryota; kingdom Viridiplantae; phylum Streptophyta; class Magnoliopsida; order Caryophyllales; family Caryophyllaceae; genus Agrostemma; species Agrostemma githago. The sequence goes on along the minus strand of OY288258.1, from coordinate 51,217,144 downwards.
ATCCTGCTATTCCTCCTTTTTATCCTGATCCAAGGAGGAGACTGAGGGACTTCCTTGGGTTGTCTCATGCTGAGACAGCTCGTATGGTAAAGGGAAATTCTGTTTTCCTGTTTGACTTGGCCGACAAATTCATTGATCCAAATGGTGCCAGAATTTCTTCTATCCATAGGCGTAGGGCTTTTGCCCTTTGTATGCTGCATCGATACGCCTTCGAAGGTCGGATGGATGCTGGCTCATGTCTAGGCGAGATCAGGCTAATCAGCATAGTGGACCAGATGGAGACAGGCCACAGCCCAGCCTGGCTGATAACTGAGGAGATTATTATGGGCCTTGACGCTAGGAGACTTGACCCGGATAGGCAATTAATGGGAAGTATTCGCCTTCTGCAGGTATTGGACCGTTTTTTTTTCTTTTGTTTTTTTTTTTTTGCGAAATTTTCCGAAAAAATTGTTTTCGAATTTTTTTTTTTAATTTCCGAAATTTCGATTTTTTCCGAAATTTTTCGAATTTTCCGAATTTTTTTTTTTGATTTTTTTTTTCGGAATTTTTGATTTTTCGAAAGTTTTTCACTTTTCGAAAATTTTTGCAGATCTGGTTATCCGAGCGTCTGTCGATTATAGAGCCCCCGGTGAGCATATCCAGATATCGAAGCTGTCAAATTGGCTCACGGTCCTGACGGATAAGCTCGAGTCATCACATAAATCGGAAGTATTGGGATGAAGAGCTAAAATTCCATGGCGAGCCCTTGATTAGGTGGAACGTGATCTGGTGGTTTCTCTCGAAGATGACGGGACTAGCCAAAAGAGATAAGCAGGCCCGTTACCTGGTGATCTTGTCTTTGGATTGGACCGTCCATATTTACCCAGATCGTCTTCTAAGGCAGTTCGGCTCGTTCCAGCAGATCCCCGAAACTGAAGCAATCATTAGCGTTTCGCTCCAATTGACGGACGCTATGTGTGACACGTGGTTACAACGCTGGTTCACCCGTGTGGTATGGACTATACCTCGCCCTTGTCAGACCGCTTGGGTTTCTGAATCATATGTCAAGTGGACTTCTGAAGAATCCAAGGAGGCCCGTAAAGCTTTGAAGACTGATGAGGCTTTTGACTTGGCCCGTAGAGAATCAGTAAAAGACAATAGATGGTTCTTTGACGAAGAAGAAACTCCAACTACCCTTATCCGGCCGGAGTCGGTATCTAAGTCAAAAACTAAGACTCGAGCTAAAGAGACCGGTGCTAGTGACTTGGAGAGAAGGCTTGGGCCGAAACTGGCGGTCCGGGATAGGCTAGGCCTGCGCGAGCGACTACCCGAGAGGGTGAGGGCTCGACTAGGACCGACGGAGGTGACCGGGGAAACGAGCTTGAAGAAACGAGCCCGGGTTAAGGAGGTTCCCTTGGTGATTCGGGAGCGTTCACCTCCGCGTCGACGCCGGTGGACCGAAAAAGAAGCTAAGGACAAAGGAAAGGGAAAAATGCCTTAGTTTTTTTATTATTTGAATATTAATACTATTTGTGTGTGTTTTTTTTTTGATTTTTTTGTAATTTTTCGAGTTTATCGGATTTTTTTTTTGAATAAATAAAGGAGTTTATTAAAAACCGTTCCTGTTTTTTCGATTGCAGTGGTTGTGCCCTCTTGAGGGGCTGCCTACGTATCCACAATTAGCGGAATCAAACCAAACGTAGTTCAGACTTAACTTGCAATTTCGAAATACATCAAGACTATTGGTTCAAGATGTTTATAACAGTAGAACAAGTAATTCTAACTTTTGACTTGTCTTTAAAAGTTTATTTTGAAAAGATGTTTTTTTTTTATAAACTTTTTGCAAATGACATTGAGAAAAACGGGTTAAGGGTAATAACGTTTCAGTTGGTCCAGGTTAGTTGGGTTGACAAACTCATTCCCGTCCAGATCTGTTGGCATCACCGCTCCGCCCAATAGAATCTTCTTTACCAAATAAGGTCCGGCCCAGTTAGGTTTGAATTTCCCCCTTGGGTCAACTGGTAATAAAGCTCGAACAGACTTGAGAACCAGCTCTCCTTCTTTGATATTCCTGGGCCTTACCCTTTTATTGAAAGCCCGTTGGATCCTCTTTTGATATATCTGTATGTTATTGAGGGCACGAGATCGTCGTTCGTCTAAAAGGACTAGCGAGTCATATCGTGCTCGGACCCAATCGGCCTCGGGTACTTGACTTTCGAGCAAGATTCTGAGTGACGGTACTTCTAACTCAACGGGTTGGAATGCTTCCATCCCGTATGTAAGGTAATACGGTGTTGCCCCGGTCGCAGTACGAATCGAGGTCCGGTATCCCCAGAGCGCAATTGGTATCTTGTCGGGCCAATCCCGGTAATTATCAGCCATCTTTTTGAGTATGGTGACAATAGTCTTGTTAGCTGCTTCCACCGCTCCATTGGTTTGGGGTCGATAGGGTGAAGACGTATGCCTTTAGATCTTGTACTTGGCTAGCAAGACTGCCGTTTTGGCTTGAAAATGGGTCCCGTGGTCACTGATGAATTCATGAGGGATCCCATACCGGCATATTATCTTATTTTGGATAAATTTGGCAACATGACTGGCGTTGAGAATACGGTAGGATTCCGCTTCGACCCATTTGGTGAAGTAGTCGATACCTACCAAAATGAAACAGTGTCCTCCGGTTCCCGAGGGGTTTATCTTTCCGATTATATCGATTCCCCATGTTGAAAACGGCCAAGGTGACGTCATGGTGTACAGCAGGGATGGTGGCATATGCTGCACATTAGCGAAAATCTGGCAATTTTGGCAACGATTGACGTAAAGCTGACAATCGGTTTCCATGCTGTTCTAGTAGTACCCGAGTCTCATGATCTTCCGGACTAGCATCTGAGCATTCATGTTAGGACCACACTCGCCGTCATGTACTTCGGCCATGACCTTTTCGGCGTTACCCTTATCGACACATAAAAGGAGAGCTCCCTGCAGTGTCTTCTTGTAAAGTTGTCCATCGTCGGTACGGACGAACTGGGTTGCTAGCCTGCGCAAGGCCTTCTTGGCTCGATTGTCGGCCCCGGGTGGATATTCCCCGGTTGTCAAGTATGCTTGGATAGCTTTATACCACGGCTCGGGATCGGGTATCTCGATGTCTTCGATGTCGTGGATATATGATGGCTCGGATCGCCTTTCGACACAGATCGGCATGCTGGTCATATGATCGGGAATGTTTAGTAAAGATGCCAGTTTTGAAAGTGCATCTGCGAACTGATTTTCTTCCCGAGGTAGATATATATATATTCTACCTTTTGGAATTGTTTCTCGAGATCCCTTACTCGTGCCTGGTAGGCCACGAGGTTGGCATTTCGGATTTTCCATTTTTGGAGTGCTTGGTTAATGACCAGAGATGAGTCGCCGTGTACTCGGAGGTTTGTGACCCCTAAATCGGCGGCGGCCTGTAGCCCGTGGATACATGCTTCATACTTAGCAGCGTTATTGATGGACACGGGAGTATGTTCCCCTTTTGGCGAGATTAGAAGTATCCCGACTCCAAATCCTCGGAAGTTGGATGCCCCGTCGAAGTATAAATCCCACGTTTCGGTGTCAGTATGGAAAATATCTTCATCCGGGAAGGACCAAGTGTCGGTGTGTCCTTCTTCGGTTACGGGACTATCGGCGAGAAATTCGGCTACTATCCGGCCTTTGATGGCTTTCAATGGTACGAACTTTAGATCGAATTCTGCCAACATCAGGGTCCATCTCGATATCCTGCCGTTGAGAATGAGCTTTTCGAAGAGATACTTGATCGGATCCATTCTTGACAGTACTTGTACCTCATAGCTGAGCATGTAATGTCGGAGCTTCTTAGTGGCCCAGACCAAAGCTAAACACGTCTTTTCGAGCATGGTGTACTTACACTCGTACTCTAAAAACTTTTTGCTGATGTAGTATATAGCTCGTTCTTCGGAGTTGACCGTTTGAGCTAGCATAGCCCCCATGGCTGTCTTTGTCGTGGTTAGGTACAGCGACAAAGGCAAACCGGGTTGAGGTGGCATCAGGACCGGCGGTGAAGACAAGATTTCTTTGATTCTATCAAAGGCTGCTTGACACTTGTCGTCCCATAGTAACCGTTCCCCTATTTTCAGCTTCTTGAAGATCGGTTCACACACCATGGTTAGCTTTGAAATGAACCTGCTGATGTATTGGACTTTTCCGAGAAAACCTCTTATCTCCTTTTCGGTCTTAGGAGGTTGCATCTCAGTGATGGCCTTAATTTTGGCTGGATCGACTTCGATACCGCGTTGGCTAACGATATGACCCAGTAATTTGCCAGAGGTTACCCCGAAACTGCATTTCTGAGGGTTTAATCTCATGTTGTATTTGCGTAATCGGGTGAAAAATCTTCTCAGGGCGGTGATGTGACCGTTCCTGTCCTTGGATTTGACGATCATATCGTCCACGTAAACTTCCACTTCTTTATGCATCATGTCATGTAATAAAGTTGTGGTGGTTCGTTGATAGGTGGCCCCGACATTGATGAGACCAAATGGCATAACAGTATAGCAATAAGTACCCCAAAGTGTAATGAAGGTGGTCTTATCCATATCTTCCTCTGCCATTTTTATTTGATTATACCCGGCACACCCGTCCATGAATGATAGAAGGGCATGGTCAGCTGTGTTATCCACCAGTATATCGATGTGTGGTAACGGGAAATCGTCTTTCGGGCTCGCCTTGTTAAGATCCCGAAAGTCTACACAGACACGTACCTTACCATTTTTCTTAGGAACCGGTACGATGTTCGCAACCCAATCTGGATACTTGGAGACTCGTATGAACCCAGCCTTGAATTGTTTGTCGACTTCCTCCTTGACCTTGAGGGACCACTCGGGCCTCATGCGTCAGAGTTTCTGCTTAACCGGCTTGAACCCTTCCTTGATCGGTATATGGTGCTCGGCTATTTCGCGGTCTATCCCCGGCATGTCCTTGTAGGACCATGCGAAGACGTCTTTGAATTCTTGAAGGAGATTGATGAACTGTTATTTCTCCTCGGGATCTAGAGATAACCCTATCTTAAGCATTTGAGGTTCTAAGGTTGTTCCCACGTTGATGGATTCGGTTTCTTCGATTACCGGATTGCGGGACTCCCTTTGCTCTAGCTGCTCGATCAGATGTGGAGGTAAGGATACCTGTTCGTCGGGTTTCTCAATGTCATTGCACAGAAAATTTTGAAAATTAAGGAAATTATGAAAATGAGACAAGTCGTAAGCAGAACGGTTGTTATTATTCATAAATTGAGAAAATAGCTCGAAAAGAGCTGCCATCTGATCGCTAGTCAGTGGCGGGATATGTAGGGTGCCCGGGACAGACCCCAAAGCACCAGGAAAAGCTAAAGGGAGAGGGGGAGTTACAGGACTGACCCTAGCACCGGACTCACTAGACTCAATCTCAGACTCAGACTCAGACTCCGACTCAGACTCAGACTCAGATTCTGGCATCTCTCCTTCCCATGTGATCAGCTTGAAAGTCCTTCCTTGACTGTCAGTCCACTTGACAGTCTTCCTCCAGGCTTTCTTTCCTGTCCCGGATCCAGCATCCGAGATCAGCTTGGATGGATCAAAGGTGCGGCTGCGGAGAATGAGACTGACGAGTTCTTCCTTCGACGTTGGGGCCGCGAGCTCCTCTCCAAAAAGTAGCCCTAGTGCGGGCTCATCATTCTTAACATCTTCGGATCGGCCGAGGGCGAAGATGTCGTCTGGTATGTAGTTGCAGACCTGGGCCAAGTGGGTCCCAGGGCGGGTGGTTGCGGGCCGGTATAGGCCTGTTTGGACGGACTCGAACACCGGCGTGACGAAGGTGACTTTGCCGGTTCCGGTTCGGCTCATGTTTTCTGGGGTTATGGTGTAACCCAGACCGGTTTGAATCCTCTCATTATCTAGGACTTCGAGGATTTTTCCTGCAGGGAGATCGGGCCTTGATGTAACCCCCGGTAGAAAGCCCAGATTTTGCAACATCCGGTCAATGCTAACCGTAAAGTAGGGTCGGAAAAGGTACTCTTCGTCGATGGCCCCTACGAAGTCGAACCCCCAGAGATCGGTGCGGCCCGAGGTGTTGCAGTTGGCCACAGTCATAGGCGTGGCTTCTAGAGTGATGACAGTATCGTGCAAAGGTAGCTTGATCTTCCGATGCAGGGTGGAGGATACAGACCTGGTTGCGTGGATCCAGGGTCTTCCTAAAAGAAGGTTAAAGGAAGAAGTCACGTCGATCACTTGAAATTCCAGCTCCTTCTCTATCGGGCCCGTTATGATAGTAAGCTTCATAGCCCCGGCTACTGACTTTGGACTTCCGTCGAAAGCCTGAATGGTTTGAGCTGTAGGAATGTAGTCGGCGTCGGTGATGCCGAGGGCTTTGGTGGTCCTCAAGGGGAGGACGTTGACTGCGGACCCGTCGTCGATTAGGGTCATGGGCAGATATTTTCCACGGCAGATTACCGTGATGTAGAGGGCCATGTTGTGGGCTGGCCCAAATGATGGCAGATCAGAATTGGAGAAGGTGACAAGTGGGCCTTCTTCTTTAGCTTTCCCCTTTAGGTGGGGCAGAACAGTGGCTACCATTTCAGCTGGGGTAGCTGTAGAGTCGATCTTGACTTGGTCCAGGGCCTTAGTGAGTGCCTCTCGATGTTCCTGAGAGCTAACTAGGAGTTGCCATATAGAGAGGTCAACTCGAGTCCTGCTTAGCTGCTTCACGAGAGCCTTTTCAGTAGTTGGCTCTTCCGGGGCGGGCTCCACTCTAGGTGGCGGCTCGGTGGCGATGAAGGCGTGACTGCTGGCTAAGACCTTGGACTTAGCCTTCTGGATCTCCTCGGGCGTGATAGGGATGGCTTCTCCTTTGGTAAGATAGACGTCGTCTTCGTCGTCACACCAGATCCCGTTTATTTGTGGGATGAACGGGGAAATGAGATGTGAACACTCCATGGCTTCCCCGGAGAAGATGGCGTGAGTGGCCAACGGGTTGTCCTTGTTGCTGGGCTTGCCTCCAGGTAAGGGGATCTTCCCACTTTTGATGAGGTCCTGGATGAGATGCTTTAACTTCCAGCATTTCTCGGTATCCTGTCCCTTGCCACGATGGTACTGGCAGTAGGCTTGGATATCGTAGGACTTGGAGCGACGCTCGACTGGAAGCTCAGGTGTTGGGCCTATCGGATTGACCAGGCCTTTTGATGAGAGCCTTTGTAAGGCATTTGCGTAGGTGGTGCCTATGTCAGTGAATACCCGGGGTGTGGTATTCTTCTTGGACGGGGTATCAAGTAGATTTACCTCGTCAAAAACGCTACGAGTAGCAGCGGCGGATGTGGGCTTGCTTGTCGACGAGCTGGCCCCTTGGTATCCCTTGGTGGAGGCCTTAGTGAGGCTTTCCAACCTTAGATCATCCTCGATTCTCGTTCCCATCTCGGTTAGGACCGCTAAGCTAGGTATGATGGCGTACCGGAGATGGATCCGGTAAGCGGGCAGGAGATTCTTGGCAAAGGCTTCAACTAGGACTTTTTCACTGGGCTTATCGACCAGTTTGACGCTTTCAGCCCTCCAGCGTTGAAGGTACTTTGTAAACCCTTCCTTTGGTTCCTGGGCCATTACTTCCAGGATGCGCATCGTGGTTTGGATTTCCGTGTTGTCGGCGTAGTTCCGAGCGAATTTCGTTGCCACGTCATCCCAAGACTTGTACTTCTTGGACTCGGGCCTATAGAACCAGGCTCTCGGGTGCTTCTCGAGGGAGGAGGCAAACAAATGCTTGAACATGTTTGACTTAACCCCCTTAAGGGCCATAAATTCCTTGAAAGCCCGGATATGTAATACCGGGTCTTCAGTTTCGTCGAACATTGGGAGGCCCGTCAAGTTGAGATTGGCAGGCAAATCGTTGGTTAGGGGTGCATAGGCTCGAGCATTCTCCGTATGGATCGAATTGTGGATCGACAAATGGACCTGCTCTTGCAGCTTGAGGACTGCGCTAGTCAATTCGGCTAATGGCCCATGAGTTTCATCTCCGTCCTTCGGCCTATCCTATTCCATGGCGCTTACACGGGTAACAATGGCGATTTGGTCTCCCCTCATCTGGTTCAGTTGGTCTTGGATCTTGGCCAACGAGGCGGTCAGTTGATCAATGGAATCCTTAGTCATGGTTCGGGTGTGAGGTGGCCTGTCTGTAAGAACACCGTGTAATCAGAATCGGACCCAGATCGAAGAGTGCATCCCGAGCAAGAAGAAGAAACGACTAGACTCGGAAACAGACTAAAAACCGACTCCTAGACGGGTGACTCATGGACGGTGGGCTTTCTTTAGGATTTTGGCAAAATGGGCCTAGTCCTGTGTGAAGAAAGACCTACGTGTGAGCTATTCCCCAGACTTTGGACCCTAAAGTGTAAGTGGGCTTCCCTTTGTAGGAGTTTGTCCTACGTAGGTGGGCCGTGCCTTGACAAATAAGGCGGACCGAGATGGGGTGGAAACCCGTGATATAAGATCGACGGGGTTTCGACGCTATGGACTCTAACAACTTATGACAAGACCCGACATTGCTAAATACGGGAAGTCCTAAGAAGAAAGCTTTGAAAAGAGGATTTGGATTTGAAAAACCCGAGCAAAGTCGGATAGGATGGCCCGATTGTTTTGAAAATCGAAAAAAAGGTGTCATCGGGCCGAGATTTTGATTTTTTTGAAAAGTTTGGACAACATACCGGCTAGAAAATAGGCTATTTTGAGTCAAAATCATAAGTCCTAAATTCGGTAGCTTTCCGGGTTCGAAAAATGGATAATTTTCGAAAAAGATGCAAGTTTTTGAAAATGACGGTTTTTGAAAAGACGAGACATGGATCAAGTAGCACGTAGTCACGGAAACAGTATAATGACGCCATGTATGCTCCTAGTCTAAGTCTCGGTCGGTCGAATAGGGTCTATACCAACGACGATAGCTTTCTCGCAAATCAGGACGGTCTTCCTAAGCCGAGTTGGTCTTAGAACCTGCCGTAAAACCCATGCGAGTTCCGCCATCGAAGTCTTTAGCGCACCCATTTAGGAATGCACCGTGGTATAGTGGGACGTCAGTCACAAGTAACCGGCCCGGGAAAGAATTGGGTTATGCATGAACCATTGAACTAAAACGTGTACATTACTATTCGAACGATTTCTTTTCGAGTCTCACCCTAGGGATGCCGATGGTAAGTGACTCATCAGTTGATCCCCAGCGGAGTCGCCAAATTGTGGACATGACATAGGTCCACCCCGACGCGGCCACGCGCGGGTTTGGGGAGGCGAATGAATCTCCATATGAGATGGTCAAATTGAAATTTAAATCGAAGTAGGAGTCGCCACCGAATTTTGTGGTTATTCGGAACCATTCGAGCCCACTCTATGTCGTAGTGGGTCGTATACAAAATACGGCCCATTTCCGATGTCAGAGTTTATTGGGCTCGTCCCTTTGCATTTGATACCGATACCGACATTATCGGATATCGTGTATTGAATGACTCTCGTTGCCAATGGATTCGGACATCCGGAAACCATGGTTCTGAGTAAGGGGTGAGGGTACGTGTTGGGAAGTTCACTAAGAACACCCAACCCCGCCCGCACTTAGCGGCCTTTACTAAGATATCGTTCGTTTTTGGTGTACACGCGTTAGTTCGACGGTTGAATGATATGCAAACATTATTTTCCTAAGCATGTGAGAAAAATAAATAAATGGGTTGCTAAGTCGTTTAATGCATGTTAAACTAATAACGCCAAAGTTGTTTTAGCATGCGAAGTTCGTTTTAGTCTAATAAAACGATAGAAATAAATAAATTGCTACAAACACGAGAAAACGAGTTAGTAACGATTGAATAAATTGAATAAAGACGTAAATAAATAATATGCATGATTTTTAGAAAATTTTTATGACACGTGATGGATTAACACGCGTTGACCGAAGTAAATAAAAAGGTATTTATCGAAATATGTCGCGAAAGTCGCTTTTTATGTAAGATTCGAAAAGAATAAAAAATAGAAAAGCGAGGAAACGAAAAAAAAAGGACCCGGGCAACCAGGCCACCGCGCGAGTCGCCTGACAGGCGCGCGACTCGCGTGGCGGTCTGTCCGCTTTTTTTATTTTGTCGAAAATCGTTAATTTTTATAAATCGCGTACAAATATGGATTAATTCATATTCGATTTATATTTTCGATATTCGTCGTATTCGATATTCGATATTCGATTATGGAACCGATACCGAATAGTTAGAACGCTTTCAGAAAAGGTTTTGAAGAAAACTCATTTTGAACGAAAAGAGACAAAAAAGATTTGAACGAAAAAGATGTTAATTCTCTCCGCGTATAAAATCGTCGAATTTTGTTTAAAAAAGATGTAACGATTTTATTAGCATCAACGAGAACTAATTAATTTAGTTCTTGTTAGATAGGATATTCGATTAGAGAATCAATATCGTATTTTAAGAACATTATACGTAAAAATAGTTTTTTGTAGTATCAATTATTAGAAAAATATGCGACCTCGACCCATATAAAAAAACGACACGACCGACGATGTAAGAGAAAAAAAAACGTGAGAAAGGTGGAGAGAAAGAGAAGAATCGGGTTTGATTTACACCCTCAACCTACATGCTTTGTTTTCTCGGATAAGAGCTCGTCGGAAAGTGGTTTAAACTTGGGAGCGTCGAGATGATGTGGGATGAGTTAAGGTGTCGGTTTGGTCGTGTGATGTGGCGAGTTTCGGCCGGCGTGTGGGTCGGATTTTTGGGTTGATTTTGACGGTATTTCGGTGCTCCTTCGGATGTATGTCGAGATTATTTTTGCTAGATGTCGAGGATGTATGTGTGTGTCTAACAACTGTCTGTTTCAATGTTGAATGGAGGGTCCTATTTATAGGCGCAGAGGTTTAGGAGAGGTATCTTGCTTGGATAACAAGAAATACCGGTTTGGATAGGAAATGTAAGAAGTTGAAAGGAACGAGAAGTCCGTTGCTTGGGGGAGGAAGCAAGGAAATCTCGGCTGAATGGGGGGGGGGGGTTGGCCGAGTATCTGGAGCTCGGTCGGTATCTGATTCGGTTTCCGGATAGAATTCCTACTTGAGATCGAATTCTATCCTTAAACAGATTTGTTTAATATTTTTGAAGCTGATTTTTCGTGGTATTGGTGACCGAATCAGCCACGTGAGGTGTCACGGCTGACTCGCGTGTCTCGAGAATATTTTTGACCGGGTTTTGACTCGGTCGCTAAAAGACGGTTTTACCCCCGGTGTCGGAATCGACCCAAATTAGTCTTATTTGACTCGAAACGACCCACTGGGCCTGGATTTGAGGTCGGTTTTGTAAGATTTGTACTCCGTGATAAGCCTAAACCAAATGTTCATGATTTCGAGCCCATATCCGAGTCCATTAAAGCATGTTCGCGTCCGATCATCATCGGGTGTTTGGCGGGAACTACTATAGACACCTGGCGGTCAAAATGTGGGTGTCTACAATAATCACTTCATTTTTTTATTTAGCCTCATTTTCTTTTAGGGATTTTTTTTAAGTTAGCCCCATTTCTTCATATGAAAATTTATTAATTAGTATTTTTTATCTAATCACATGAACTAAATCACCATTTCCTCTTACTTTTTTTTTTACCTTTTTCTTAAAATTTGTACCAAACCCAAATGGAGTTAATAAAAAAAATGGAGGGAGAAATTAATTATTACTCCGTATATATTATTCTTTTATTTGAATATAATTTTATGTCTAATCTTAACTTAAATCATAGGGTTATTTAATAGCAATAATACTGACTATTGAGCGTATTCCAATGCTAATATCAATTACAGTTAATCCCAGAATAATACATTGAATTGAAATATTCTAATGATAATGGTATAGTTGCATATGTTACCTGCAATAGTAGGTAATCTTCCTGAAAAGTAACCTGCTACTTCAATCTATTCAATCCACACTCAACCTCATTCTTTACCCTCCTTCTTAAATCCTTGTCTTTAATACAACTTTTCAAAAAAAAAAAAAATTCTTCATTTCCATTACCCTCCTCTCCTCGTTAAATCTAATAATGGGCTCTCCATCAAGGCATAAACATAAACTTCATTAATTAAAAATAAGACATACGGAGCATTATTCAATGTGATCATCAATCAAACCATCGAAATTAATTATCGCCCCATCTCCGATTCTCTGTCTTCTTCAACTCCCAGCTACTCTCTTTTCGATTTTAAGCATTGCTAATTTATTTTATTTTGTACAAATTTGGGGTTTCGGTTTCAATTAGGTTTTTTTTTCTGGGTTCGTATTTATTCGATTATCGTTTCGATTATGATTTTTGGGTCCAATTCGGGACTTGATTCGCTTCTAATTTTCAATTTTAGCACAATTCACTTGGTCAATCAAATACTATTTTATCTTTCTGCAAATTTCGACAATTTGGGAATTTGTTTTGATTAGGTTTATTTTCTGGGTTTATATTTATTCGATTAGTGTTTCTGGGTCCAATTCGGGAGTTTATGTTTATGTTTTAATAAACAGTCCACTTAGTTTTGTGAAATCTGTTTTGTCCTTCACAATTGTTGTACCAAATTTCTTTCTTTTATCAGGTCTAGATTCATCTTCAAGGGAGAGTGATAAATCGAGAGTGAAGTAAATGGTAATGGTGACAGTAGGAATTAAATTAGACACTTAAGGGGAGGTGAACCGGTTATTCAGGTAACCGGTCCACTGTACCATTATCATTAGAATACTTCAATTCGATGTATTATTCTGGGATTAACTGTAATTGGTATTATTATTGGAATATGTCCAATAGTCAGTATTATTGCTATTAAATAACCCTAAATCATATAGCATTTTTATTAACTTAATCTCGTGTACAGTTGCACATAGGAGACAAAAGTTGTGTTCTCGTGTTAAATACTCCAGTATTCAACATTACTATAAGGCAAAACCTGACCCGACATGCCCAACTCATTTTTTCGTAGATCAAGAGTCTAGATCTCTAAATCTTGATCTATGACTCAATATTTTAATTAAAATATAAACTAATATTCAATTTAATTTTTTATCTTTTAATTATAAAAGAATTTTAAAAATTTATTTAAATATAAAGTCCATGAGATGAATATTGGTTCAAATAATTGAAATATAACATCATAATTAAGGAGTATAATAATAATACGAAGTACTATTAAAATGAATAAAAAGAGGTAAAAAGTCGACATTCGAAACTATCCGTGTTCTGACCATAACCCGTTTCGGACCCATATAACACGACCCATAATTAAACCGACTCGTATTCAGTATTTTGACCTGACATGTTTAAAATTATTTTAAAAAATTATGTACATTAAAAAAAATCCGTCTTATAAGGTTAGAGGTATGCATTCTACTTTCAATCAAAATTTATTATTTTATACTATTACTAATAATAATCAATAATACTCAATATACTCAATATAATGATATTCATCTTTACGTGTTACAATAATCAATCAATTTTAAGCCCATGCATTATTGTTATTGTTATATACTCCCTCCGTCCTTTATATTTCTTCCCGTTTCAAAATAATACTCCTCACAAATCTTAAAAAGAGGGAAGAAACATAAAGGACAGAGGGAGTATAATATAACATATTACCCGTGTTGCGTATAGTAATTATCGTAATGTAATTAATAATTAGTAGACTTGTGTTGTTTATAAAAAGAATTCTACTTTCACTCAAAATCCGTCTTAGGTTAGAATTAAGAAGTCTACTTCTAAACTCTTATTTACTCAAAACCCGGAAATAAAATAATAATATAGTTAATATTGATTGTAAAATAAAAAAACTTCCTTTAATTACATATATTGATTATGCAAAAGGGTGTGATATCCGCGAAAATTTATGGGGTTGTAACGATTTTTTTTTGCAAACATGAAAGACCAATATGAAGGGATATTATAGCCATGAGTGATACATTCACGTGTTAGTATGTGTACGGAAGACAATCTCACTTAAAATGGTACACAAACTATCGTTTCAGAGCACGACATTTGAATTTGATTAGGAAAAAATGCTTTTCTTTGGCGACCCACTCACCCCAATAAGTTTATGCTTTTTTAGGAATGTAAAACGTAGTTTAAATATGAAGTATCAAATATATGGTTCCAACTCGTCTCGGGATCACCCTGTGGCATCCATGTTATTTCAAGATATCATATTTAAAAATGCGGCAAGAAGAAGACCCAAGGTATCAATTACCCGTCACTAACAATTGCCATTAGCATTACTCATCAAATACAAAAGCATCAGTAGGCAATTACTTAAACATCCCATACATTTACAAACTGGTTGACCCAAAGATAGGTAGTAGCATAAACAAAAGTGACCCAAAAACATTGGCATTCTGCTGGCAAGAACACGATACTATTGGTCATTCAAGCCATTACATCCGAGTTAGTACCGAGACCAAACATTTACAAACTGGCTGACCCAAAGATTGGTAGTAGTAGAAACAAAAATGACCCGAAAACATGGGCATTCTGCTGGCAAGAACACAATACTATTGGTCATTCAAGCCATTACATCCGAGTTAGTATCAAAACAAATCAAGTGCTGGCCTTCCTTTTTCTTCCCACTTTTGGAGTTGTCGTGCTTGCTGATGTCTAGGCTGTTGCTTCCTTTGTCACTTGACTGTACCTCATAATAGTAGCTTCTAACTCCTCAATTGATCTGAAGTTTTGAGCTGTGTTCGAGGTTGTTCACTGCCTTGCACCTTTTCCTTTACCACCTCTTTATATTTGTAGACACCAAAATTTTATATATTTCGGTATCTGTTTATATCTAATATCTTTAGTATTTAGAGATAATTATCAATAAATATTGTGATAATATCTTAGGATACTAGAATATTCTTAGCTTTCTCTCTAAGCTATTAGGCTATAAATACCGGCCTTGTGTTTAGGGTTTAGAGGAGGTCAGATGGATTAAGTCTCAAAATGATCCCATCATCCTACTACCAAATTGTAGGTAAATGAAATAAGTCACAAAAAAGACTACATCTTCCCCTACGGGATCTAAGTCGATGAGACCCCCGTAGTACTATCAAAAACCCTAGCCTTCGAGATGGAATCAAGATATTCACGAAAATTGTAACACGCAATCTTTCAATTATAAAATAAAAACTCTTGTTTCATATTATTTTGTATCTGTTATTATATTATCGCAGGTTATGAAATTTTATGTTTTACAACATTTAAGTTCTTTCTCTAGTTGTATAACTCCCTTTACAAGTCTTGGAGTTATGTCCGAAGCACCCATACTTTCTGCACTTAATTGTCACAGATCTCTTCCCTTTCCTTTGCTCCCATGTTTCCCTCCTCCTATTCCTAGCAGGTCTGTCAATTGTCCTTCTTAGGTTTGGAGGTTTAGTGGTTGAGACATCATATGTAGGCCAGTGGTCAACATTAGGGATGGGTTGTATAGTCATGACATAGGCTTCTTTGTACCAATTAACTGAGTACGACTCATTCACATAGTCTGCCGGATCCTTATTTGCATCTAAGGTAGCCCTAATGGCATGCTTACAAGGTATTCCATTAATTTGCCATAACCCACATTTACATGTTCTTGTATTTAAAGAAATGGGTATAAAGGTATTACCATCCTTCACCTCATACTCACCTCTCCCTGAGAACAAGGTTTGACATGTTCTTGAATCTTTTGGGAGGACCTTTAGTCTTTTCAAAATATTGGGCAAATTCCTTCATCACTCCATGAGTCTGCTGCTTATTGTCTTACAACATGCCTAACCAAAGTCATTCTCCTTACACTTATTTCAATCAAATTAATTAGTGACCTACATGAATTACAATTAAAATATAAAGAAAATTATTGAATAAACAAAAGAGATAGACGATTACCTTCCAAAAGACTAAGAATCGGGTTGCACTTGTGGAGACCTAGACTAGAGTTGAAGCTCTCAACATAGTTAGAGGTTTTCTCATCACAACTAATTTCTGGATCAAACTTATGTTTGGTCCACAAATCCTTGTCTCCTAAATCAAGGAACCACCTTCCACGACCCAATCCTCTATGACTAACCCCAATCTTTAGTGCTTTCTTGAATGAGAAATCAGAAGTGACATTAACCACCCCCCAGAATAATTATTCATTAATAGTCCTGGGTACTCTGCTTTAAAGTTCTTAGAAAAATGTGTTGCACATAACTGATCGCCTCCCAATCGGATCGGTCGTTAACGAAGGACGGGGGATCAAACAATATTTGTAAGACTCGGAATAACACAAAAACTACTAGAGTAATCGTGGTAAGTCGCGGTCGGTCCACAGGGAACGGTGTGTGTTTGTGAAGCTAAAAGTGTCGTGTTCGATGTCTAGAGGGAGGTTTTTTCTAGGATCGAGTCTAAACTAAGGGAATATCTAGAGAAATAGCTAAGGGTGGTCAATCTAGGGAAAAGGTGTTGGGGAGAAGTCGAGATTCGGTACTTGGAGTCTAAGAAGGTCGGAATCGAGTTTTTGTCGCAATATTGATAAATTCACCTTAAGTCCCGCTTTCGCGGCGAATGAGGGTAAGTCCCTAGTCATGGTAATTTCTACCCCGAGTTTCCTCATATTGATAGAAATTAGTCAAGATCGGTCTAGTTGGCCGGACTAAAACAACAATGACACAACACCATAAATAAGATAAACCAACATGCAAGCAACCCACCAACATCCCTATATTCAAATAATCCAAGCACTCATCCCTAAACTCCCAAACAAGAAATCTACTCACAAATCATTAATATCTATTAAGGGGAAAATTACTACAACATGCATATTAAATAGATCTAATGAAACTAACAACACCAATATGATTTGGACAAGATGATGATGAGTAAACAACGTAAAAACTAAACTAGAGATTAGAGAGTGGAAGAGAATTATATCAACTATGTAGATCTATAAGAAATAAGAAGATATCATGAATAAAGATTGAATCTTTGATGAATAAAGTAGGGAACTTGTCACTATCCTCCAATAAACCCAACAAATCTTCAAATAAAACTTGAATAATCTTCTTACAAACTTGAAATCTAGATAATTGTTGATGGAAATTATGTAGATCTACTATTAATTACTATGTAAACTACTAGAATTTTGGAGGATTTTTCTAAATTACTACTTGTCGACATGACATAGGTCCACCCCGACGCGGCCACGCGCGGGTTTGGGTAGGCGAATGAATCTCCATATGAGAATGGATCGAATTGAAATTTAGGTCTATGTGGAGTCGCCACCGAATTTTGTGGTTATTCGGAACCATTCGAGCCCACTCTATGTCGTAGTGGTCCATATACAAAATACGGCCCATTTCCGATGTCAGAGTTTGGTGGGCTCGTCCCTTTGCATTGCGATACCGATACCGACATTATCGGATATCGTGTATTGAATGACTCTCGTGCGCCAACGGTTTCGGACATCCGGAAACCGAGGTTCTGAGTAAGGGGTGAGGGTACTTGTTGGGAAGCCCACAAAGGACACCCAACCCGCCCGCACATTAGCGGTCTCTACTAAGAATTCGAATGACTTACAATACGCGCGTTAGTAAAACGGGAAAAATGCTTATGCAAACATTGTTTTTCCTAGGCATGTGAATGAAATTGAAACGGGTTTCTAAGTCAATTTAATGCAATTAATTCTACATCAAAGTGGAATGTTAGCATGTGGGTTCATTTAGTACAATAAACGAACAAAAATTAAATCGACAAAAGAAATAGCAAACGTGTTAGTAACGATGTAAAGATATAACGACTAATAACGGTTTGTGCAAATGATGAATTGAATTGAATGATGTAAAAGAGATGTGAATATGAGATGCATGGTTTGAAAAGATGGTATACACGTGATTAATTAAGCACGTGTCGACCTAGGTCGTAAAATACTATCGAGTTTGAAAATAGAAGAATGTACGACTCGTTGTTTTGGTCGTGATGAGGCTACTCGGTCGAGTGGTCGATGGACTTGATCGAGTAGACCTGTAAGAAGCGATTCTGTTTTGCGTTATGGACCATACTCGGCCGAGTTATTGACCAACTCGGTCGAGTACATGGTCACTCGACCGAGTCACTGTGAGACTCGATCGAGTGGTGGTCGTAATTAGCATTCTGACTCGATTTTAGGGTGTCACTCGATCGAGTGACTAAGGCACTCGGTCGAGTGGCACCTGTACGAACTTGGTTCGTTTGCAATTTAGTTGTTGATTTTGAAATTGCTTTTGATTTTTGATAATCGACGGTTTTACCGAACCGGACATAAATATTGCACAATTTATGTTCGACTTGGCTTTTTTATAAATTGCGAATTTTGTTGAACCGAATATAAATATTGTTGAATTTATACCCGATTCTAATTATGAATACTCGTTGTATCCCATATTCGTCTATTTGAATCGATATGGAATATTAGAGTGAAATAAAAAAAAAGTAGATTAGTTTTAGTCGTCTTAAATTAATTATCGTGATATGAACAAATCACGTTAATTAATTTATGTGACTTGATCGTTAGATTCGATATCCAATTATGGAATTGGTATCGAGTCTAAGATCGACACTTTACTTGAATAAAAAAAAGGACTTGATTCCCTCGACTTCTCCGACATCGAAATAAATCCCTAGGGATTGTGATGTCGGATCCGTGTCAACGGGTTTCGACCCTTATTAAAATTGATTTCAAAGAAATTGATGGATGCAAAATTAATGATGATGATGACGAGAAATAATAACGAATTGTTGTTTAGGTTAATTTATCTCAATAATCAAATAGTCGGGATACCGGGATAAGCGACCGACGACGCGTGTGCAGTACACTTGTATATGCGGTTTTCCTTATCCCGGTATCCTTCTTATTCGACACAAATCGATAAATATTTTAATGCTTTGATATTAGTAGTATTATCGATATTATGAATGCGAAAAACAAAATAAAAAAAAACGAAAAAAAAGAAAACGACGAAAAAAAGGACGCGGACGACGAAGAAAGGAAAAGGAGAAAAGAGAGGGTTTTGACACCCTCAACCTACATGTTCTTGTCTCGGTGCGGACTCGTAACCGTGGCTTCTACACAAGAGTCTTCGAGGTTTTACGTAGGTTAAGTTATGGTGGCTCGGGATTGATTCCTAAAACTAGGTTTAGGGTTTTGCTAGTGTCGGATTGGTAGGGTTTGATTAGGGTTTGTAAAAGACGTATTGTGTGTGTGTATGATTGCTCTAGGGTTTCGAAAAGTTGCTCAAAGTTGTTGCATGAGGGTTGCTTATATAGGCAAGGCTAGGGCACCCGAATTAGGGTTACTCGACTGAGTAAAGGGCTAACTCGGTCGAGTGGCCCGTGAAGCCTGCAGCCGGGCTCAAAACGAGCCCGCTCGATCGAGTGGGTGGGTCACTCGATCGAGTGGCCCAACTGGATCGCGCAAGTCTGTTGACTTTGGATCGTGACTTTGACTTTGATGGATTTTGTGCTTGACTTGGGCTTTTGGTGATTGATGGGTTGTTTTGTGTGTCTCGGAAGCGACTTTGACCGGGGTTGACGCAATTGTAAATAAGTCGATTTTATTTCCGGTGTCGGTTTTGGCCCAAATTAGTCTTGTTTGACTCGGAATGATCCACTGGGCCTGGATTTGAGGTTGGTTTTGTGAAATTTTTACTCCGCAAGTGTGTCAGCCAACGATTAATGGATTTGAGCCCGTATCCGAGCGCATAGAAACATGTTAGCGTCCGATCATCATCGGTGTTGTTTTTGGAAACTGCCATAGACACCTGGCGATCAAAATGCGGGTGTCTACAGAGCCCCCACTCTGACTGAGGCTTGGACAAGGCAAAAGTCAGAGTAGCTACCAAGCCCGTTAAGACCTGGTAGACTTCCGGTCGGGTCGTTTATAGTCCATTAGACTCGCGTGAAGGGCTCGCCAGCCATAAGGCAGAGATCATACCTGCGCTCCGTGGGGACTTTGGGCTTGTCGCGTAAGCCCTGGGTGTGCCTGTGTGTTGGCCCATCCCGTGCTATCCCGGAAAAAGCTGTTGGGGAGATTTGATGACTTGCATGTCCCTGTTTGAGTCATACCTATATAAGTCACATAGAATGCATGCAACACGTAGGTAGTAAAATGACTCGTGCTGGGGAAAATGATCTCTAATTTTGAAAATTTTGAAATTTTGAAAGAATTGACTCCTAAAGAAATTAGGAAAGTTCGGGATGAATATTTCCTCGCTAGTATCGGGACTAGGCTTGTGGGTTAATTCCCTTTTGGGATTAGGAAACTTTTCCTAGAAGTGATATGGAAAGATATTTGCAAGGCTAATGCTATATATAGCCCCCTATGCTCTCAATTTTCTTCATAATTCCATCACAAGAAAATCTTTTATTTCCTTTAAGGCAAGAAGAAAGTCTCTTTATCCTCTTAAGAAATCCATCATGGGAATCGACAGATTGAGTGCTATGTTGCAGGCGTGGTCCCGTCAATTTAGGGATGCCGATAGGGTAGTCTTGAACCAGACGGGTATAACTCAACTGTACCCGTTCCGTCAGATGGTAGTTGATCGTTACTTCTTGGATGCATGCTTGGCTTACTGGGATGACATATATCATGTCTTTGCTTTCCCTCGGGGCGAAATCTGCCCTTTACCTGAGGAGATCGCGGCTATAGGAGGATGGAACCCGATGCTCCGCCCTGCCGTCCCGTATTCAGTCCATGACCGGAGGAGGAAGCTTCGAGAATTTTTAGGGCTTTCCCACAATGAGGTGTCTCGCATGACCCAGGATGACAACACAGTCTTCTTGATCGATCTGGCTGAAAAGTTCATGAACCCACATGATGTCCGGGTGAGATCGGTCCATAGCCGTAGGGCTTTTTCTTTTTGCATGCTCCATGTATATGCCTTTGAGGGTCACATGGATTTATTGTCTTGTATGGGTCATATCCGTTTATTAACCGTGGTTGATTTAATGGAGACGGAGCATAGCCCGGCCTGGCTGATCACGGGTGAAATAATCCAAGGCCTGGACAACCGCAAGAGGGATCAGTCCGTTCGTCTCACTAGAAGCACCCGTTTGTTGCAAGTATGTCAAATTTTTTTTTATTCTTCTTTTTTTGCTTTTTCAATTTTTTGTATTTTTTGAGATTGGCTACTGCAGTGGGCACTCGATCGAGTCACCCTGGCACTCGACCGAGTGCCTTCGTAAAAAGCCTTCTGTTTGCTTCCAGTGACGCCACTCGATCGAGTCACCTGGGCACTCGATCGAGTGTCGTCTGCTTCGTCTCAAGATCTAATGCTCTTGTTTTCTTTTTTCAGATTTGGCTTTATGAGAGGCTATCGGTGATAGATCCTCCCCTTGATGCTAGCAACTATCGTCATAACCAACTGATGACGAGGAGGCGGGCCATCGATTTTTCTCGCCTGATTAGCCAGAAATATTGGGATGAGGTGCTATCAATCCACGGTGGGCGGCTGATTCGATGGGTTGTGCCATGGTGGCCCATCTACATTTGGTCAGGTTTGGACGCGAGGGAGAGTGCCCGTTACCAAGTCATCTTGTCTTTCAACCAAACGGTTCATCTTTACCCGGATCGCATACTAAGGCAGTATGGACGAACTCAACGGATACCAGAAATAGAGGCAATTGTGAGTGACCCTACCCAATTGACTGATGTGATGTGCGATACTTGGGCTCAAAGGTGGTACACCCGGCATACTTGGCCCCTTCCCAAATCTCGACATTCGATCTGGGTTTCGGACTCATATGTGAAGTGGACCAAAGCAGGTGATGCCAAGGCCCGAGCTGCTTTGAAGGTTGATGAAGCTTTCGACCTGCTGAGAAGGGAGCAAGCTAAAGACAACGGAGGGTTCTTTAATGAGGGAGACACTCCAGCTACCCTAGTTCGTCTAATGTCCGGACAAAAGAAGAAGGCTAAGACTCAAGCTGAAGGGTCCGGTGCTAAAGGTGCTCGGGGGAAAGTGGGCCCCCAGACGGATTTGGAAAGGAGACTGGGCCCTAGACTAGCCGTGCAGGACCGACTCGGCTCACGGGATAGGCTACCCGAGCATGTGCGGGCCCGACTTGGGCCGAAGACTGTGATTGAAGACCCGTCATCCAAGAAGCGGGCTCGTGCTAAGGAGGTTCCCCTGGTGATTAGGGAACGCTCGTCCCCACCTCGACGACCTCGGGCTCCACGCGACCCGAAGGACAAGGGAAAGGGGAAGATGCCGGGATATTAGTCTCCTATTTTATTATTTGAATATTATTATTATTTTTGTGGTGCGTTTTTTTTGTGTTTTTGCCGTGTTTGGCGTTTTTTTTTTTTTTTTTTTTTTTTTTTTTTTTTGTGATTCCCGAGTTTATCGAGATATTAATAAAGACGTATTATTGAATACCGTTCCCGTATTTTCGTTTATTTCAGTGGTTGTACCCTTTTGAGGGGTTGCCTACGTATCCACAATTAGCGGAATCAAACCAACCATAGTTCAGAAAATTTGATTTGATTGATTTTTGCAATTTTCGAAATGGATCAAGATTATTAATTCGAGCTGTGCGACGGTAGAATAATTAATTCTAACTTATTGACTTGTCTAAAAATTTGAAAATTTATAAAACGACGAAGTTTTATATATTTTTGCAAATGACATTGAGATTGGGTTTATGGGTAGTAGCGCTTCAGCTGGTCCAAGTTGGTCGGGTTGACGAACTCGTTACCGTCCAGGTCCGTTAGCATCACCGCTCCTCCCGATAGTATTTTCTTGACTAGGTATGGCCCAGCCCAATTGGGTTTGAACTTTCCCCTTGGGTCAACCGGTAGTAAGGCACAGACCGATTTTAGGACTAAGTCACCTTCTTTGATTTTCCTGGGTCTAACTTTTTTGTTGAAAGACCGTTGGATTCTTTTCTGATACACTTGAATATTATTGAGGGCCCGGGACCGCCGTTCGTCCAAAAGAATTAGCGAATCGTATCGGGCTTGGACCCAATCTGCTTCGGGCACTTGGCTTTCAAGCAAAATCCTTAGGGATGGCACTTCTAGCTCGACCGGTTGGACTGCTTCCATTCCATATGTCAGGTAATAAGGAGTTGCTCCGGTTGCGGTGCGAATTGAAGTTCGGTACCCCCACAAGGCAAATGGTATCTTGTCGGGCCAGTCCCGATAATTCTCAGCCATCTTTTTTAGTATGGTGACAATTGTTTTGTTGGCCGCTTCTACCGCCCCATTTGTTTGTGGTCGGTAAGGTGAAGATGTATGCCTCTGAATTTTGTATTTCGCCAGTAATGCAGTGGTTTCAGCTTGGAAATGGGTCCCGTGATCACTGATAAATTCATGCGGGATCCCGTATCGGCATATGATCTTATTTTGGATGAATTTGGCCACGTGCTTGGCGTTCAAGACACGGTATGACTCAGCTTCGACCCATTTGGTGAAGTAGTCGATGGCCACCAATATGAAGCAATGTCCTCCCGTCCCGGAAGGGTGCACTTTCCCAATTATGTCAATACCCCATGTCGAAAATGGCCATGGTGATGTCATGGTATATAATAGGGAAGATGGCATATGCTGTACATTACCGAAGATCTGGCAGTTATGGCAGTGCTTGACATATAACTGACAGTCTGTTTCCATGGTGTTCCAGTAATACCCGAGCCTCATGATTTTACGGGACAGCATATGGGCGTTCATATGCGGACCGTTTTCACCGTCGTGGACCTCAGCCATGACCTTTTCGGCTTGTATCTTGTCGATGCATAGGAGGAGAGCCTCCTGTGCCGTCTTTTTGTATGATTGCCCGTCGTCAGTACGAACAAATTGAGTTGCTAATCTTCGCAAGGCCTTTTTGGCCCGATTTTCAGCTCCAGCGGGATATTCTCCCGTTGTCAGGTAGGTTAGGACGGCTTGATACCAAGGTTCTGGGTCAGTTATCTCGATATCTTGAATGGCATGAATGTAGGCCGGCTCTGACCGCCTTTCGACACAGATTGGCATGCTGGTCAGGTGGTTCGGGATGTTCAGTAAAGATGCTAATTTGGAAAGTGCATCTGCAAACTGATTTTCTTCCCGAGACAGGTAGATATATTCTACTTTCTGGAACTGTTTCTCTAGAACCCTTACTCGTGCTTGGTAACCCACGAGATTGGCGTTCCGAGTTTTCCATTTTTGGAGTGCTTGATTGATGACCAGTGATGAATCACCGTGGACCCGGAGGTTTCTTACCCCTAAATCAGCGGCTGCTTGCAACCCGTGAATGCATGCTTCGTATTCGGCTGCGTTGTTGGTCACGTCGAAGTCCAACTTGATGGATAAGGGAGTGTGTTCCCCTCGGGGTGAGATTAACAGAATTCCAACCCCAAATCCCCGAAAGTTGGATGCCCCATCAAAATACAAATCCTATGTCTCGGTATCGGTATGGAATATGTCTTCATCAGGAAAGGCCCATGTATCAGTGTGGCCTTCTTCGGATATCGGGCTGTCAGCGAGGAACTCGGCAACTACCCGGCCTTTGATGGATTTTAATGGTACGAACTTGAGGTCGAACTCGGATAACATTAAAGTCCATCTTGACATCCTGCCGTTGAGGATGGGTGTGGACATGACATAGGTCCACCCCGACGCGGCCACGCGCGGGTTTGGGTAGGCGAATGAATCTCCATATGAGAATGGATCGAATTGAAATTTAGGTCTATGTGGAGTCGCCACCGAATTTTATGGTTATTCGGAACCGTTCGAGCCCACTCTATGTCGTAGTGGGCCGTATACAAAATACGGCCCATTTTCGATGTCAGAGTTTATTGGGCTCGTCTTTTTGCATATCGATATAGATGCCGACTTGAGCGGTTAATCGTATATTGAATGACTCTCGTGCGCCAACGGTTTCGGGCATCCGGAAACCGAGGTTCTGAGTAAGGGGTGAGGGTACGTGTTGGGAAGCCCACAAAGGACACCCAACCCCGCCCGCACATTAGCGGCCTCTACTAAGAACTCGAATGACTTTCTAATACGCGTGCTAGTAAAACGGGAAAATGATATGCAAAGATTTATTTTCCCTAAACATGCGAATGGAATCGAAACGGGTTTCTAAGTCAATTTAATGCAACTAAAATTAACGTCAAAGTTGTATTTTAGCATGCGGGTTCATTTAGTATAATAAACGAATAATAATTAAATTGACAAAAGAAACAGAAAACGCGTTAGTAACGATATAACGATAACGAACAATAACGGTTTGCAAATATTGAATTGAATTGAAAAGATGCAAATATGAGGATGCATGATTTGAAAAGATAGTATACATGTGATTAATTATGCACGTGTTGACCTAAGTCGAGAAATACTATCGGGTTTTGAAAATAGAACAATGTAAGACTCGTAATTTGAGTCGTTATGAGGTCACTCGATCGAGTGGTCGATGGACTCGATCGAGTGGACCCTAAAAAATTGATTCTGTTTTGCGTCAAAGACCGTACTCGGCCGAGTTATTGACCAACTCGGTCGAGTACATAGCCACTCGACCGAGTCACTGTGAGACTCGATCGAGTGGTGATCGTGATTAGCATACTGACTTGATTTTGAGGTGCCACTCGACCGAGTGGGCTAGGCACTCGGTCGAGTGCCCTCTGTACGAATTAAGATTCGTTAGTAAAATCGTGTTTTATGTCGAAAATCGTTTTAAATTGATTCTTGAGATGTGATTAGATTTTCTCCGCGTTAATAATGTCATAATTCTAAAGAATTGTTTCGACAATTATTTAGCATCAACGAAAATTGCCCTAAGTTGATTTAATGCGATTTAGAAAGATGACTCTTTGATTAAATAATAAAAAACTTGATTCCCTCGACTTCTCCAACATCGATAATCCCTAGAGATTGTGATGTCGGATCCGTGTCAACGGGTTTCGACCCTTATTAAAATTGATTTAAAAATTGACGGATGCGAGATGGATGATGACGACTACGAAATAAAACGGATTATTGTTTAAGTTGATTTATCTCAATAATCAAATAATCGGGGTATCGGAATAAGCGACCGGCAACGCTGTGTGCAGTACACTTGTATATTCGGGTTTCCTTATTCCGATACCCTTCTTATTCGACACAAATCGATAAGTGTTTTAATATTTTGATGCTAACAATACTACCGATGATGCAATAAAGATAACGAGGTAAATAATAATAATACTAATAATAATAATAATAATAGACGTAGTAATAATAATAATAATAATAATAATAATAATAATAATAATAATAATAATAATAATAGACGTAATAATAATAATAATAATAATAATAAACGTAATAATAATAATAATAATAATAATAATAATAATAATAATAATAATAATAATAAACGTAGTAATAATAATAATAATAATAATAATAATAAACGTAAAAAGGAATAAAAAAAAGAGATGGACGATGAGAAGAAAAGGGAAAGGAGAACGAGGTTTGTCACCCTCAACCTACATGTTCTTGTCTCGGTGCGGACTCGTAACCGTGGCTTTAACACAAGAGTCTTCGAGGTTTTATGGAGGTTAAGCTGTGGTGGTTCGGGATTGATTCCTAAAACTAGGTTTAGGGTTTGAATTTGATCTTGATTAGGGTTGAATTTTGATGTTGATTAGGATTTTGAAAGTGTGTGTGAAAGTTGATTAGGGTTTGTAAAAGTTGTCAAAAGTTGTTTTTGTGTGTTGCATGGGGTTGCTTATATAGGCAAAGCTAGGGCACTTTGGTGTCTAGGGTTTTGTGCCTTGACGGACTTGATTTGATGGCCCGTTTGGAGGTGGATCGTGGGTGAGCTACTCGGAAACGGCTTTGACCGGGTTTTAATTTGGTCGCTAAAAGTCGGTTTTATTTTCGGTGTCGATTTTGACCCAAATTAGTCTTGTTTGACTCGGAATGATCCACTGGGCCTGGATTTGAGGTCCGTTTGGTGAGATTTGTACTCCGTAAGTGTGCTAGCCAACGATTAATGGATTTGAGCCCGTATCCGAGCGCATAGAAACACGTTAGCGTCCGATCATCATCGGGTGTTTTTTGGAAACTGCCATAGACACCTGGCGGTCAAAATGCGGGTGTCTACAGAGCCCCCACTCTGACTGAGGCTCGGACAAGGCGAAAGTCAGAGTAGCTACCAAGCCCGTTAAGACTTGGTAGACTTCCGTTCGGGTCGTTTATAGTCCGTTGGACTCGCGTGAAGGGCTCGCCAGCCGCAAGACAGAAATCATACCTGAGCTTAATTGATGATTGTACTCCGTGGGGAATTTGGGCTTGTCGCGTAAGCCCTGGGTGTCCCTGTGTGTTGGCCCATCCCGTGCTATCCCGGAGAATGTTGTTGGGGAGATTTGATGACTTGCATGTCTTCGCTTGAGTCGTACCTGTATAAGTCACATAAAAAAGTATGCAACACGTAGGTAGTAAAATGACTCGTGCTGGGGACAATGATTTTTGAAAGTTGAATTTTTGAAATCCTGAAAGCAATCACGAGCTAGGTTTTCAAAATGGAAAGGGGTAGAAAAGAAATTCGCAGTTTAAATAGACTGAAATCTGACCTTGTCGAAAAGGATCTTTTTTCAAATGGCTAATTATTGCAAATCTCAAAATGGAGTTTGAAGAGAGGGACCTACCAACAGACTCGACTCTGGACAGGACGAGTTGACTGACACGGACTGGACTCTCTAAGGGTTGGACCGTGACTCGGTAGGGTAGTGGGCCGCCTAACAAGACTCTCAAGTTGCGCTATCCCGTAACCTAGGCGAGTGGCAACACGGTCGTATATCGAAATGGGATAGATATGCTATAGGGGACTGGCAGTAGTCCGTAATGAGACTGTTTTAGTCTGGTGCCCTTCCGGATTTCCTATTTTAGGATACTTTTCCAAAGTGGGTGATGCCTCGAGTCTTGACAGATTCTTGTCTTCGACTGAGCCGAGTACTAGGACACACTACAGAAAGAAGGCTAGATTTTTTGTTGGATTTATCTGGATTTTGTGAGTGGATGGAGAACTTCTGCCTAGGAGAAGCCCCCCAGGACAACAAAGCTAGCTGTTGAGAACATGATGGTGTCGTGACCGGAATAATGGCGCTTTTTGAATGTGTGTCAATGTGGGTGGTTGTGCCTCTGTGAAAGGCTGCCTACGTATTCACGTGCAGTGAAATCAAACCAAGCCGTAGTTCGGTGGATTGAGAGATATATTATGGTGCCTAAGCTAATAGGACTTTGTGTGTAACTAGCCATAACGATGGTGTAGGCTAGGTGCATTCCCAGTGATGTCTTGATCAAAGGGCTTGAATGGTTAGGTTATTAATCCTGTGACTGTGAGCGTTCTCCGGGGTAGCCCCCAGAGGTGGTGTGAACTATTTGGGCATGTTCTATGCCGACTGCAAGTTGAGTTCCCGTGTTCGGGGTTGGTAACTGGTTTGGATGTGAAAAATTGGGATGAGATTTTTACGAGTTTTGCTCTCGGGATTTGATATTTTTGGGAATGTGGTGCTAGGAATTAAGTGGCCTTGATGACTCGAAATCTGGAGCTCGGTTCTGTGGAGTTGAGGCTTCGAGAGCCGGTTTGATAATGAAGTAAATGGCCTTGATGACTCGAAATCTGGAGCTCGGTTATGTGGAGCTAAGGCTTCGAGAGCCGGTTTGATAGAGGTAAATGACCTTGATGACTCGAAATCTGGAGCTCGGTTCTGTGGAGCTAAGGCTTCGAGAGCCGGTTTGATAATGAAGTAAATGGCCCTGATGACTCGAAATCTAGAGCTCGGTTCTGTGGAGCTAAGGCTTCGAGAGCCGGTCTGATAATGAAGTAAATGGCCTTGATGACTCGAAATCTAGAGCTCGGTTCTGTGGAGCTAAGGCTTCGAGAGCCGGTTTGATAATTCGGGATCTGGTTTCCATGTCTGGCCCTAGTGGTTAGGGGTATCCTATGGGGCTTGAATCCTCAAAATTCCGGGCTGTCTCTAGCCTGGGTCTCGGGGAGGTCTTGAGGGTTGTAATGTGGGAAGGCTGAGTGTGGTGTTATCTGACCAGCTTGATTGTCACTCCCCTTTTGGATGGCATGGATAATTTTGAATTTGACCGTACCCCGGTCAAAGGATTTTCACTTGAGTATTTGATTATTTGATTTTTTGATTGACCTTGCGGTCATGGGGTTTTGATAATTTTGACCATACCCTGGTCGTGGGGCTTTCACTTGAATTGATCGTTGACCACGGTCATGGGTATTCTGAATTTTTGATGATGGCCTGCTTTTTTGTTTTGGCCTTTTGCTTTTTTCTCATGGACTTTCGATTTTTTTTGTGTCCAGTTTTTTTTTTTTTTTTTTTTTTTTTTTTTGCCGGTCAGACTAACACCTAAGGTAGGGATTGGTCAGTCTTATGGGCTTGCCTCCCGTCTTGAACCCAAACTAGGAGATTACCTAGATTTGTCATAGAATTCGATACCGCTCCTGCTAGGGGTAGTTATGTGGCTTTTCTATACCACACGCGGAATAGGTAAAAAGAAAACACGGGCTCGGTTTCCTGCAGTCATTATAGATGTGCCTATAATAGTCACGTGCGTGTGCTCACAGTGTATGATGGTGTTCATCATGTTCTCGAAAATATGTAAGGAGTATATATGAGAAAGAATATTGAAAGCTGATTTTATTGAAATTTGAAAAAGAGGACAGAATACAGTTGACTCTTACTCTGACTTTGACTTTGACTTCGACTTCGAAGGGAATAGTACATCCTAGACTCGGACTCAGACTCGGACTCAAATAAGATCCGGACTCTCGGATAATGTTGTCATTAGTCGTCGGCTTCTAAGGACTCGAGTTGATGTCCAGTATAGCCTTTAGTAGAAACTTCACCCAGATCTTCATTGTGTCGAAGATCGTCTTCAATCCTAATGCCCATTTCGGTAAGTACGGCAAAGTTTGAAATGCCGGCATACCTAAGATGGACGCGGTAAGAAGGTAGGAGGTTGTTGATGAATGCCTCCACTAGTGTCTTCTCGTTGGGCTTGTTTACCAACTTTACACTCTCGGCCCTCCATCTTTGAAGATATTTAGTGAACCCTTCTTTGGGCTCTTGGGCCATCACTTCCAGAGTACGCATTGTAGTCTGGATTTCGATATTATCAGCGTAGTTCCGGGCGAACTCTGTTGCCACGTCATCCCAAGTCGTGTATTTTTTGGAGTCGAGCCTGTAGTACCAGGCTTTGGGGTGCTTTTCGAGGGAGGAAGGGAACAGGGGCTTGAACATGGTGGACTTCACCCCCTGGATAGCCATGAATTCTTTGAAAGCCCGGATGTGGTGGACCGGGTCTTCGGTACCCTCAAACATAGGAATTCCCGTTAAGTTGAGGTTGGTCGGTAGCTCGTCATTCAAAGGTGAATAAGTACGAGCATTTTCGGTGTGGATCGAGTTGTTCGTCGACAGGTGAACCTGTTCTTCGAGCCTGCGAACAACGCTGATTAGCTCAGCTATGGGCCCAGTGGGCTCGGATCCCTCAACTGGGGCCGTTTTCTCCACGGTGCTTAGGCGGGTGGATAAAGTCGCTTGGTTAGCCCGGATGGCGGCCAGTTGAGTCTCAATCTTGGCCAGAGCATTTTTCAAATCGTCCATTTTGCGTTGGTATCTGGTTTCGGGTGACCTGTCTGTAAGAACACCACGTAATCAGAGAGGTTGCTTCAGAACTCAAACTCACCAAGGCATAGGAAATAGCGCAAGAGGAGGGACGGCCCCAGTTTGGCTCGGGTTAGACTCCCCTAAGACAAATGTGTAGGGTACGATTCTCGGAGTGACTGTGATTAGTCACTGCGTCGGAGAATAGCCCCCGATGTGAGACTAAGGACTTTGATAGGACTCAGATGGTGTGACACCTAAGTGACTTGAAGGTGGAGTACGTGAGACACGTGTAAGACATGACCCTTAGGGCAACCGTGATTGATCGCCCTGCTAAGGGGTAGCCCCAAGTGGGATCGATAATTTTGTTAAGACTCGATTGTGGGACGAGTGACCCTTAGACGTAATGACCGCGAACCTTTTGTTGTAGGGCTATGCCTTGTAAAAGGTTGACTCGGAAAAGACGCCTAGACGGGTGACTTGTGAAAGGTGGGCCTTCCTTAGGATTCGGCGGGTGGGCCTAGTCCTGTTCGAAAGAAGGTTGACTCGATTGTGTAAACGGGCCCTCCTTTGTAGGAGTTTGTCCTACGTAGGTGGGCCTTGCCTTAGTCTAATAAGGCGGACCGGGATAGGGAAGAAACTCGTGATGTAAGATCGACGGAGTTTCGACGCTAAAGACCTTGACAACTTAAGACACGACCCGACACTGCTAAATATGGGAAGTCCTAAAAGAGGAAGGTTTTGAAAATTGATGGTTTTTTTAAAAGGGACCGAGTGGACTCGGTGGATGGCCCAAATTTCCGAAAAAAACAAAAAGTCATTGGACCACGAGTTTTGAAAGTTCGAGTTTTGATTTGGGCAGCATACCGTCTAGAAAATAGGCTATTTTGAGTAAAATCATAAGTCCTAAATTCGGTATGTGTCCCGGGTTTTGAAATTGAATGGTTTGAAAAAGATACAATTTTGAAAAATTGACGATTTTTGAAAACGACTCGGAAACCAAGTAGCACGTAGTCACACAAGCATTATAACGACGCCATATATGCTCTATACTAAGTCTCGGTCGGTCTATAGAGGGTCTATACCAGTGTACATAGTCTAGACGTTGATCGGGACGGACTTCCTAAGTCGAGTTGATCTTAGAACATGCCGCGAAACCCACTCGAATCGACTATGGACACCTTTTGACATATCCATATTGGAGTACATCAACGGTATAGTGGGACGTCGGTCGCGAGTACCGGCCCGGGAAAATATGGGTTATGCATGAACCGTAGAACTAAAACGCGTATTGTATTTGTCAAACGATTTCTATTCGAGTCTCACCCTGAGGATGCCGATGGTAAGTCACGCATCAGTTAATCCCCAGCGGAGTCGCCAAATTGTGGACATGACATAGGTCCACCCCAACGCGGCCACGCGCGGGTTTGGGTAGGCGAATGAATCTCCATATGAGAATGGATCGAATTGAAATTTAGGTCTATGTGGAGTCGCCACCGAATTTTATGGTTATTCAGAACCGTTCGAGCCCACTCTATGTCTTAGTGGGCCGTATACAAAATACGGCCCATTTTCGATGTCAGAGTTTATTGGGCTCGTCCCTTTGCATATCGATATAGATGCCGACTTGAGCGGTTAATCGTATATTGAATGACTCTCGTGCGCCAACGGTTTCGGGCATCCGGAAACCGAGGTTCTGAGTAAGGGGTGAGGGTACGTGTTGGGAAGCCCACAAAGGACACTCAACCCCGCCCGCACATTAGCGGCCTCTACTAAGAACTCGAATGACTTTCTAATACGCGTGCTAGTAAAACGGGAAAATGATATGCAAAGATTTATTTTCCCTAAACATGCGAATGGAATCGAAACGGGTTTCTAAGTCAATTTAATGCAACTAAAATTAACGTCAAAGTTGTATTTTAGCATGCAGGTTCATTTAGTATAATAAACGAATAATAATTAAATTGACAAAAGAAACAGAAAACGCGTTAGTAACGATATAACGATATAACGAACAATAACGGTTTGCAAATATTGAATTGAATTGAAAAGATGCAAATATGAGGATGTATGATTTGAAAAGATAGTATACATGTGATTAATTATGCACGTGTTGACCTAAGTCGAGAAATACTATCGGGTTTTGAAAATAGAACAATGTAAGACTCGTAATTTGAGTCGTTATGAGGTCACTCGATCGAGTGGTCGATGGACTCGATCGAGTGGACCCTAAAAAATTGATTCTGTTTTGCGTCAAAGACCGTACTCGGCCGAGTTATTGACCAACTCGGTCGAGTACATAGCCACTCGACCGAGTCACTGTGAGACTCGATCGAGTGGTGATCGTGATTAGCATACTGACTTGATTTTGAGGTGCCACTCGACCGAGTGGGCTAGGCACTCGGTCGAGTGCCCTCTGTACGAATTAAGATTCGTTAGTAAAATCGTGTTTTATGTCGAAAATCATTTTAAATTGATTATTGAGATGTGATTAGATTTTCTCCGCGTTAATAATGTCATAATTCTAAAGAATTGTTTCGACAATTATTTAGCATCAACGAAAATTGCCCTAAGTTGATTTAATGCGATTTAGAAAGATGACTCTTTGATTAAATAATAAAAAACTTGATTCCCTCGACTTCTCCAACATCGATAAATCCCTAGAGATTGTGATGTCGGATCCGTGTCAACGGGTTTCAACCCTTATTAAAATTGATTTAAAAATTGACGGATGCGAGATGGATGATGACGACTACGAAATAAAACGGATTATTGTTTAAGTTGACTTATCTCAATAATCAAATAATCAGGGTATCGGAATAAGCGACCGGCAACGCTGTGTGCAGTACACTTGTATATTCGGGTTTCCTTATTCCGATACCCTTCTTATTCGACACAAATCGATAAGTGTTTTAATATTTTGATGCTAACAATACTACCGATGATGCAATAAAGATAACGAGGTAAATAATAATAATAATAATAATAATAATAATAATAATAATAATAATAATAATAATAATAATAATAATAATAAACGTAATAATAATAATAATAATAATAATAATAATAAACGTAGTAGTAATAATAATAATAATAATAATAATAATAATAATAATAATAATAATAATAATAATAATAATAATAATAATAATAATAATAAACGTAAAAAGGAATAAAAAAAAAGAGATGGACGACGAGAAGAAAAGGGAAAGGAGAACGAGGTTTGTCACCCTCAACCTACATGTTCTTGTCTCGGTGCGGACTCGTAACCGTGGCTTTAACACAAGAGTCTTCGAGGTTTTATGGAGGTTAAGCTGTGGTGGTTCGGGATTGATTCCTAAAACTAGGTTTAGGGTTTGTATTTACTCTTGATTAGGGCTGAATTTTGATGTTGATTAGGATTTTGAAAGTGTGTGTGAAAGTTGATTAGGGTTTGTAAAAGTTGTCAAAAGTTGTTTTTGTGTGTTGCATGGGGTTGCTTATATAGGCAAAGCTAGGGCACTTTGGTGTCTAGGGTTTTGTGCCTTGACGGACTTGATTTGATGGCCCGTTTGGAGGTGGATCGTGGGTGAGCTACTCGGAAACGGCTTTGACCGGGTTTTAATCTGGTCGCTAAAAGTCGGTTTTATTTTCGGTGTCGATTTTGACCCAAATTAGTATTGTTTGACTCGGAATGATCCACTGGGCCTGGATTTGAGGTCCGTTTGGTGAGATTTGTACTCCGTAAGTGTGTTAGCCAACGATTAATGGATTTGAGCCCGTATCCGAGCGCATAGAAACACGTTAGCGTCCGATCATCATCGGGTGTTTTTTGGAAACTGCCATAGACACCTGGCGGTCAAAATGCGGGTGTCTACAATGGGCTTCTCGAATAAGTACTTGATTGGATCTATTTTGGATAAAACATGTACTTCGTGACTGAGCATGTAGTGTTTGAGCTTTTTAGTGGCCCAAACCAAAGCTAGGCACGTTTTCTCGAGCATGGTGTACTTGCATTCATACTCGAGGAACTTTTTACTGATGTAGTAAATAGCCCGTTCTTCTAATTCGACCGTCTGGGCCAGCATAGCCCCTATGGCTGTCTCGGTCGTCGTTAGGTATAACGACAAAGGCAAACCGTGTTGAGTGGCATTAGTACCGGCGGAGCAGACAGAATCTCCTTGATTTTATTGAAAGCCGCTTGACATTTGTCGTCCCATAGTACTCGTTCCCCGATCTTCAGCTTCTTGAAAATGGGCTCACATACCATGGTTAGTTTTGAAATGAACCGGCTGATGTATTGGACCTTCCCGAGAAACCCCCTTATTTCCTTTTCGGTCTTGGGTGGCTGCATCTCGGTGATGGCTTTGATTTTAGCTGGGTCGACCTCGATGCCGCGTTGGCTAACGATATGGCCCAGTAGTTTGCCCGACGTTACCCCAAAACTGCATGCATTTTTGTGGGTTCAGTCTCATGTTGTACTTACGTAGCCGAGTGAAGAACTTTCTTAGGGCCGAGATGTGCCCGCTTCAGTCCTTGGATTTGACGATCATATCGTCCACATAGACCTCCACTTCCTTATGCATCATGTCGTGTAGCAAAGTAGTGGCGGTCCGTTGATAAGTAGCCCCGGCGTTGATAAGCCCAAATGGCATGACGGTGTAGCAGTAAGTACCCCATGGTGTAATGAAGATGGTCTTACCCATGTCTTCTTCCGCCATTTTAATTTGATTGTATCCGGCATACCCATCCATGAATGATAGAAGGGCATGGTCGGCCGTATTATCCACCAAAATGTCGATGTGTGGTAACGAAAAATCATCTTTTGGGCTGGCCTTGTTTAGGTCTCGAAAGTCCACACATACTCGCACCTTGCCGTCCTTCTTGGGTACCGGCACGATGTTTGCAACCCAGTCTGGATATTCAGACACTTGTATAAAACCCGCTTTGAATTATTTATCGACCTCTTCCTTGACTTTAAGAGACCATTCGGGCTTCATTCTTCTGAGTTTTTGTTTCACCGGTTTGCATCCATCTTTGATGGGTATTCGGTGTTCCGTTATTTCTCGATCTATTCCCGGCATGTCCTTGTAGGACCATGCAAAGACGTCTTTAAATTCTAGGAGGAGGTCTGCAAACTGTTGTCTCTCCTCTGGATTTAAAGATAGGCCCAACTTAAGCATCTGGGGCTCTGAAGTGGTTCCCACGTTGATGGACTCGGTGTCTTCAATTACCGGATCTCGGGATTCTCTTTGTTCGAGCTGCTCGACCATATGTGGAGGTAAAGGTACCTGTTCGTCGGGTTTCTCAATGTCATTGCATATAAAATTTTTGAAATTGAGAAAATTTTGGAAATAAGACAAGTCGTAAGCAGAACGGTGTTCGTTATTATTATTGATGGTAAATTTGGAAAATAGCTCGAATAGAGCGGCCATCTGATCGTTGGTCAGTGGCGGGATAGGGAGAGGTCTTGGGACAGACCCCGAGACCTCAGTGGCTAAGGGAAGAGGGATCACAGGCTCGACTCCAGCACCAGACCCTCTAAACTCGGACTCAGACTCCGACTCTGACTCAGACTCAGACTCGGACTCGGACTCGGTATCCGGCATGTCTCCCTTGCCGGTGGTCAGCTTGTAGACCCGTCCTTGACTGTCGGTCGATTTTATGGTCTTCCTCCAAGCCCTCGTCTTGGTGTTGGTGCCGACCTCGGTGATTAGCTTGGTTGGGTCGAACCGATCGCTGCGGAGGATCAAGTTGACCAAGTCATCTTTTGGAGCAGGGACGGTCTTGTCTTCTCCAACTAAGAGCCCCAGCACGGGCTCGGAGTCGCTTTCACCCTTCTCCAACTCTGCTTGGATGATGGTGAATATATCATCGGGGATATAGTTGCATTCCCGAGCCGCTTTGGTCTCGGGATATGTTATGGTGGGTTGGTAGAGGCCCACTTGAATGGCTCCGAAGACTGGAGTGACGAAGCAGTCTGTTAACTTTGGGCTATAAGGGCCTATGTAGGTACCCTTGAGGATGTAAGTGGCCTTGTGAATACCGGCCTGGACCACATTTTCTGGGGTTACGGCATATCCTAGCCCGAATTGTGACTCGCCATCGTTCAGGACTTCGATTATCTTCCCAGCTGGAAGATGCGGTCTCGAGGTAGCTCCGCGTAAGTAACCCAGATTTTGTAGCATCATGTCGATGCTAGTAGTAAAGTAGGGCCTGAAGAGATATTCATCCTCGATCATACCCACGAAGTCGAATCCTCGTGGTTCGGCCCGGTTCGTGGCATTACAGCTAGCCACGTTTATTGGGGTCGCCTCCAGTGTGATGATACCGTCTTTGAGTGGCATCTTGACTTTTCGGTGGAGGGTAGATGATACGGCCTTGACTGCGTGAATCCAAGGCCTTCCTAGCAAGAGGTTGAATGATGAGGTGACATCTATCACCTGGAATTCCAGCTCTTTTTCGATTGGGCCCGTTATGATCTTCAGTTTAACGGCCCCAGCTACCGGTTTTGGGCTTCCGTCGAAAGCCTGAATAGTTTGCGCTATCGGGAGATAGTCAGCATCAGTGATGCCGAGGGCCCTAGCGGTCCTTAGGGGTAGGACGTTCACGGCCGATCCATCGTCGATAAGGGTCATCGGGAGGTACTTACCCTTGCAGATGACCGTGATATATAGGGCCAGATTATGGTTGGGCCCAAATGATGGCAGATCGGATTCGGCGAAGGTTATGAGTGGGCCTTCGTTCTTGGACTTGCCCTTGAGGTATGGCATAATGGTGGCTATCATTTCAGCGGGGGTAGCTTCTGAGTCGACCTTGATTTCATCGAGAGCCTTAGTCAGTGCTTCCCGATGAGCTTGTGAGCTAACCAGTAGTTGCCATATAGTTAAATCAGCTCGAACCCTCTTCATTTGTTGGACCAAGGCCGTGTCATTGCTTGGTTCCTCGGGGGTTGGTTCCGTCCTGGCAGGTTCAGTGACGGATGTTGGAGTGGCGCGCCCAGCAGTGGCGAGGTGGTTGGTGGCCAAGGCCTTGGACTTGGCTTTTCGGACTTCTTCTCTGGTGACGGGGACAGCTTCCCCTTTGGCCAGGTACACATCATCCTCATCATCAAACCATATCCCGTTGATTTGTGGGATAAACGGGGAAATGAGGTGAGAACAGTCAATTACCTCTCCTGTAAATATGGCATGGGCGCTGAACGGGTTTTCTTTGTTGCTCGGCTTGTCTCCGGGCAATGGGATTATCCCGCTCTCGATAAGGTCTTGGATTAGGTGCTTTAGCTTCCAACATTTTTCAGTGTCATGTCCGTTACCCCGGTGATACTGACAGTAGGCTTGAGCATTATAATATTTGGACCTCTTCTCTACTGGGGCCTCTGGAGTTGGGCCTATTGGTTGGATTAGACCCTTCGAGGATAGCCTTTGTAAGGCATAAGTATAGGTAGTCCCTATATCTGTGAATACCCGATTTGGTGTATTCTTTTTGGATGAGGTGTCGAGCAGATTTACCTCGTCAAAGATGCTGCGGGTTGCAGCTGCAGGTGTGGGCTTGTTTGTAGACGAACTAGCCCCTTGATAGCCTTTGGTAGAGGCCTTGATCAGGTTCTCTAGCCTTAGGTCATCCTCGATCCTGGTGCCCATTTCAGTAAGGGCGGCAAAATTGGGGATGATAGCATACCGGAGATGGACCCGGTAGGATGGGAGGAGGTTCTTGACAAAGGCCTCCACCAGCACTTTTTCGCTGGGCTTTTCGACCATCTTCACACTCTCGGCCCTCCATCTTTGCAAATATTTTGTGAACCCTTCTTTGGGCTCTTGGGGCATTACCTCCAGAGTACGCATTGTAGTCTGGATTTTAGTGTTATCGGCGTAGTTCCGAGCAAACTCGGTAGCCACATCGTCCTAAGTTTTGTATTTCTTGGCGTCGAGATTGTAGAACCAAGCCTTAGGATGTTTCTCCAAGGAAGAAGGGAACAAGTTCTTGAACATAGTTGACTTCACTCCCTTGACCGCCATGAAGTCTTTAAAAGCCCGGATGTGGTGGATCGGGTCTTCGGTACCCTCAAACATAGGAATTCCCGTCAAGTTGAGGTTAGCGGGTAGCTCGTTATCCAAAGGTGAATAGGTACGAGCATTCTCGGTGTGGATCGAGTTGTTCGTCGATAGGTGGACCTGTTCTTCGAGCCTACGAACGATACTAACCAGCTCGGCCATGGGTCCGACGGGCTCACCTCCTTCGTTAGGGACCGTCTTCTCTACGGTGCTTAGGCGGGTGGACAAAGTTGCTTGGTTAGCCTGGATAGCGGCCAGTTGAGTTTCGATCTTGGTCAAGGCATTTTCAACTCGTCCATTTTGCGTTGATGTCTGGTTTCGGGTGGCCTTTCTGTAAGAACACCACGTAATCAGAAACTAGCCCAAAATCCCGAAATAGAAAGTACATCCCGAACGAGACTAAAAGGGAAATGACTTGGAAAAGACACCTAGACGGGTGACTTGTGAAATGTGGGCCTTCCTTAGGATTCGGCGGGTGGGCCTAGTCCTGTTCGAAGGAAGGTTCACGTGAGACATCCCCAAACTTTATGGCCTCGATTGTGTTGACGGACCCTCCTTTGTAGGAGTTTGTCCTACGTAGGTGGGCCTTGCCTTAGTCTAATAAGGCGGACTGGGAAAGGGAAGAAACTCGCGATGTAAGATCGACAGAGTTTCGACGCTATAGACCTTAACAACTTAAGACACGACCCGACACTGCTAAATACGGGAAGTCCTAGAAATGGAAGGTTTTGAAAATTGATGATTTTTGCAAAAAAAAGGACCGAGTAAACTCGGTGGATGGCCCAAATTTCCGAAAAAGGACGAAAGTCATTGGGCCACGGGTTTTGAAAGTTCGAAATGTTTTTCGAGTTTTGGATTGGGCAGCATACCGTCTAGAAAATAGGCTATTTTGAGCAAAATCATAAGTCCTAAATTCGGTTTTTGAAATTGAATAGTTTTAAAAAGATGCAATCTTTGAAAAAAGACAGTTTTTGAAAACGACTCGGAAACCAAGTAGCACGTAGTCACACAAGCATTATAACGACGTCATGCATGCTCTATACTAAGTCTCGGTCGGTCTATAAGGGGTCTATACCAGTGTACATAGTCTAGACGTTGATCGGGACG
Organism: Agrostemma githago; assembly: GCA_958450325.1. Lineage (NCBI taxonomy): Eukaryota > Viridiplantae > Streptophyta > Magnoliopsida > Caryophyllales > Caryophyllaceae > Agrostemma > Agrostemma githago. Next base: position 51,177,393 of record OY288258.1, on the reverse strand, counting down.
GACTTCCTAAGTCGAGTTGATCTTAGAACATGCCGCAAAACCCACTCGAATCGACTATGGACACCTTTTGACATATCCATATTGGAGTACATCAACGGTATAGTGGGACGTCGGTCGCGAGTACCGGCCCGGGAAAATATGGGTTATGCATGAACCGTAGAACTAAAACGCGTATTGTATTTATCAAACGATTTCTATTCGAGTCTCACCCTGAGGATGCCGATGGTAAGTCACGCATCAGTTAATCCCCAGCGGAGTCGCCAAATTGTGGACATGACATAGGTCCACCCCGACGCGGCCACGCGCGGGTTTGGGTGGGCGAATGAATCTCCATATGAGAATGGATCGAATTGAAATTTAGGTCTATGTGGAGTCGCCACCGAATTTTGTGGTTATTCGGAACCATTCGAGCCCACTCTATGTCGTAGTGGTCCGTATACAAAATACGGCCCATTTCCGATGTCAGAGTTTATTGGGCTCGTCCCTTTGCATTGCGATACCGATACCGGCATTATCGGATATCGTGTATTGAATGACTCTCGTGCGCCAACGGTTTCGGGCATCCGGAAACCGAGGTTCTGAGTAAGGGGTGAGGGTACTTGTTGGGAAGCCCACAAAGGACACCCAACTCCGCCCGCACATTAGCGGCCTCTACTAAGAATTCGAATGACTTACAATACGCGCGTTAGTAAAACGGGAAAAATGCTTATGCAAACATTGTTTTTCCTAGGCATGTGAATGAAATTGAAACGGGTTTCTAAGTCAATTTAATGCAATTAATTCTACGTCAAAGTGGAATGTTAGCATGTGGGTTCATTTAGTACAATAAACGAACAAAAATTAAATAGACAAAAGAAATAGCAAACGTGTTAGTAACGATGTAAAGATATAACGACTAATAACGGTTTGTGCAAATGATGAATTGAATTGAATGATGTAAACGAGATGTGAATATGAGATGCATGGTTTGAAAAGATGGTATACACGTGATTAATTAAGCACGTGTCGACCTAGGTCGTAAAATACTATCGAGTTTGAAAATAGAAGAATGTACGACTCGCTGTTTTGTTCGTGATGAGGCTACTCGGTCGAGTGGTCGATGGACTCGATCGAGTAGACCTGTAAGAAGCGATTCTGTTTTGCGTTATGGACCATACTCGGCCGAGTTATTGACCAACTCGGTCGAGTACATGGTCACTCGACCGAGTCACTGTGAGACTCGATCGAGTGGTGGTCGTAATTAGCATTCTGACTCGATTTTAGGGTGTCACTCGATCGAGTGACTAAGGCACTCGGTCGAGTGGCGCCTGTACGAACTTGGTTCGTTTGCAATTTAGTTGTTGATTTTGAAATTGCTTTTGATTTTTGATAATCGACGGTTTTACCGAACCGGACATAAATATTGCACAATTTATGTTCGACTTGGCTTTTTTATAAATCGCGAATTTTGTTGAACCGAATATAAATATTGTTGAATTTATACCCGATTCTAATTATGAATACTCGTTGTATCCCATATCCGATTATTTGAATCGATATGGAATATTAGAGTGAAATAAAAAAAAGTAGATTAATTTTAGTCGTCTTAAATTAATTATCGTGATATGAACAAAGCACGTTAATTAATTTATGTGACTTGATCGTTAGATTCGATATCCAATTATGAAATTGGTATCGAATCTAAGATCGACACTTTACTTGAATAAAAAAAAGGACTTGATTCCCTCGACTTTTCCGACATCGAAATAAATCCCTAGGGATTGTGATGTCGGATCCGTGTCAACGGGTTTCGACCCTTATTAAAATTGATTTCAAAGAAATTGATGGATGCAAAATTAATGATGATGATGACGAGAAATAATAACGAATTGTTGTTTAGGTTAATTTATCTCAATAATCAAATAGTCGGGGTACCGGGATAAGCGACCGACGACGCGTGTGCAGTACACTTGTATATGCGGTTTTCCTTATCCCGGTATCCTTCTTATTCGACAAAAATCGATAAATATTTTAATGCTTTGATATTAGTAGTATTATCGATATTATGAATGCGAAAAACAAAATAAAAAAAAACGAAAAAAAAGAAAACGACGAAAAAAAGAACGCGGACGACGAAGAGAGGAAAGAGAGAAAAGAGAGGGTTTTGACACCCTCAACCTACATGTTCTTGTCTCGGTGCGGACTCGTAACCGTGGCTTCTACACAAGAGTCTTCATGGTTTTACGTAGGTTAAGTTATGGTGGCTCGGGATTGATTCCTAAAACTAGGTTTAGGGTTTTGCTATTGTCGGATTGCTAGGGTTTGATTAGGGTTTGTAAAAGACGTATTGTGTGTATGTGTATGATTGCTCTAAGGTTTCGAAAAGTTGTTCAAAGTTGTTGCATGAGGGTTGCTTATATAGGCAAGGCTAGGGCACCCAAATTAGGGTTACTCGACTGAGTAAAGGGCTAACTCGGTCGAGTGGCCCGTGAAGCCTGCAGCCGGGCTCAAAACGAGCCCACTCGATCGAGTGGGTGGGTCACTCGATCGAGTGACCCAACTGGATCGCGCAGGTCTGTTGACTTTGGACCGTGACTTTGACTTTGATGGATTTTGTGCTTGGCTTGGGCTTTTGGTGATTGATGGGTTGTTTTGTGTGTCTCGGAAGCAACTTTGACCGGGGTTGACCCAATTGTAAAAAAGGTGGTTTTATTTCCGGTGTCGGTTTTGGCCCAAATTAGTCTTGTTTGACTCGGAATGATCCACTGGGCCTGGATTTGAGGTTGGTTTTGTGAAATTTGTACTCCGCAAGTGTGTCAGCCAACGATTAATGGATTTGAGCCCGTATCCGAGCGCATAGAAACATGTTAGCGTCCGATCATCATCGGGTATTTTTTTTGGAAACTGCCATAGACACCTGCCGGTCAAAATGCGGGTGTCTACACTACTACCAATGGATGGTGTAATGGGATGGTGGAGTGGTGTAATGGCTTCCCTCCTTAGCACAATGGAGAGGTGACTTGGGCAATAAACTAGGGTAACATATATATAGTAATCTCTTAATGGGTATTTAACCTAAAGCCCAAATCCAACTTTATGCTCCATTAGTGAGACAATCTCCCTTTGCATCTCCATGGGGTGAAACTTTGCCCTGCGGACTTGACGTTAATTCCCATCGGGTGAAATTTTCGCCCGGTGAGATTTTCTTCCATTTTTCGCGTTTTTGGCACTTCTTCCCATCGGGCGAAATTTCACCCGGTGGGCGAAATTTCGCCCGGTCAGTTTCGCCCGGTGGGTAAGCTCGGAAAATCTTCGGGGGAGGCGTTTCACCGTCGGGTGAAATTTCGCCCGGTGGTGTCTCACCGGGTGAAATTTCGCCCGGTCATTTTTTTCTGGCCTCGAATCTTGTCTCATTCTTCGTTGTATGATCGGATGGCTTTAAACTTTAAGTTGTGTGCTTTGCTCTTTGGACGGTTTTCCCTTCTCTTGTGCTCGTGGAAGCTCAATCGTGATTTTTGTAGCAAAACCTATCAAAATTGATAGAAAAACTACCAAAAACACGTAAAACGCACAAGAGGGACGCTAATGCGAGAAGTACGCAAAATATGGCGATAATCGCATTCAAGACTCGCAAAACAAGGAAAAAAACGGGTCTAAATGGGAGGAAAAACGGTCTAAATTTAGCACACAACAATTTCCCCACACTAAACTGTTGCTCGTCCTCGAGCAAAGACCCAAAAAGAAATTACAAACTACTACTACTAGCTAGACTATGCTAAGCCGATACGGGGCAATTAACGGGCCCGCTCCGTCCCTTCAACTCAATCGAAATACTTATGAGGTAAAGTACTCCCATGCAAGGCAAGTTGGGGCTTGCACAAAATGGTGGATGCGACTAAACACACAAAAACACATAACACGAAAGAATAGACGCATCCAAAGCAAAAATAAAACACCGAATCCCTCATCGAGACGGTGAGGAAAGACACCGATTACTTACCTAAAACAACAATAGACTTCCAAGATAAAATCACCCACGTAAACAAGGACCAAAGCCTAATACTATGACGATTGAGCAATATAGATGTTGATAACTTAGCTAGGTCCGCCTAATCTTCTAAAGGGGTACTACGGGGCGTAAAATGGAGTGGGAAAAGCGAACCATGGATTCGTTTGATACTGTAGGTAAGTGAAGTCCCGCTCTCTTTGGCTAAGCCAAGAGGGTCGTTCCAAACTCGAATTTTCTAAATTAGCCCAAATAAAAAAAAGGTGGAGTGTTTACAATTGTTGGGGTGGATCGACTCATCACCGCTATCTTCCGACCTCGGGACTCGGTCCTCTAGTTGGCACTTCACGATGATGAATCGATCAAAGGGCTTTTTTTTTTGAAGGAGATGTTTTTTGACAATTTGATTTTCATTTGAAGCTCCTTTTCTTCTTCTTTGCTTTTCTTTGTTTTTCATACTTTTGTGCCCTTTTCTCTTGCTTTGGTTTGCCCTTTTTGGCTTTTTGATGTGGTTTGTAACCAAGCTTGGAGGTTATTTTTGGTGTAAACTTATTGTGATGGTGTACAGGTGGAGAAAAAATAGGCAATTGAGAACGCGCGCCATTCCGGATAACCCACAAAAGGCGGAAAGGATTTGGACTAAAGGTGCAATGGTTATTCGAGCAAGGTCACCTAGAAAACAGGATGCGGGAACCAAGGCCTAACTCCTCCATGGGTGGTCAAGGTGGTCAAATGCAAACCCCGAAGTAAACCTCTAGTAGAAAAGGTGGACTCAAAGCTAAAGGATCAACAAATTCATTGCCTAAGAGTCATTCTACTAGAATAAGGTCCAAAATCTACAACTGGTTATCTACAATGGAATGTAAACTCTTGTTATAAGTTTGTAATCGGGTTTTCGAAAAGTTTTAATCCTAGACACACTATACAGAAACAAAACAAAACGGAACACACGAAATGAAAAAGCAACTAAAAGAAAACACAAGTAAAGTCATGAACTCCATACTCCATCAACATTCAAGCACAATCAAGCACAACACCAAAATGCTCACTACGAGAGCCTCCAAATAGCAACAACCTAACTACTCTACAAAATTAAAGAAGAAAGAAGGAAGGGAGTTACCAAGCGGGTGCTTTCATAATCTCTTCAAATCGTGCTATTAAGGTGGTGGTTACCTGTAAGAGTAGAGAACAAGACCATACACGGTACACGAAACATAACGAGAAACAAGAAAAGGGAAGAAAAAGAAAAGAAAATGTTTTTGATTTTTCGAATTTTTCAAATTTTTACGGATTTTTAAAAAGATTTTTGAAAAAAATAAAAGATAGTAGACTCCTCCCTCACACTAAAACTGTACATTGTGCTCAATGGACAAGTAGGGGAAGATCGAAAAAGTCGGAAAAGAAAAATAAGAAAAATCTTTTTGGATTTTTATGATTTTTTTTAAATGTTTTTTGGGTTTTATAACTTTTTTGAATGTTTTTGGATTTTTCAAAATTTTTGAGAAAAGAAAAATAAAATAAAATAAGGAAAGCGATAAAATAGTGGCGGGCCTAGGTGCAATCACATCACCTAGACCCTAGCCAAGTGGCTAAGAAAATGAAAATGATTAAAACAAAATGAAAGGGTGAAAAATTGGGCGTAGGTGTAGTCACGTCACCTAGCCCGGATTAAGAAAAATTGAGAAATATTTGATTAAAAATTTGGATTTTTCAAATGGGTCAATGGCGTAATCACATCGCCAAGAGACCGGGAGCATTTCCAAGGCCGCAACGGCCACAAAAATCATTAAATGGGACGGTGGGATAACTTGCAATTTTTGTTCGAGATAAAGCAATCACAATGATTATAATGATGGGACAGGGAACAAGGAACAACATTAATTCACATACAATTGTAGATGATTAAGACTCACCGACTCCACACATATATACCCACAACACATACGAACCACATAATCTACCGACTCTTGTATGGGGGAGTCTAGTCCGAATAGTCATTAGCAAAGGAGGCCGTGGGAGTTCCTTCACTGGCATACTCCCAAACTCCTACATCCCTCGAGTTGTTCAATCGGAATTCACAGAGACCTGGAGGTAGGTCCCAATTGTGACAGTTATAAATATTGGTTCGGTTTTTGCTGGGGACAATTAAGGCACGGTCATGGCTAAGAGAGACGAGGCGGTGGTCAGGTACGTGAAAGATCCAAGTAGGAAAGTAAGTCTCGTCAAGCCAGACACGGGGGTTATGTGGTTTAAGATGGTCGGTCGCATAACCCAATTTTTTTGCTATTAAAGTCACAAGACCACCACAGTCGATGGTAGGGCGTTGGTCAATAATAATTTGATGAAAGTGCAACGCCACGACAATAGGTAGGTCAAGGGGATAAGGGTTACCGAGTAAAGAGTCACATATCAATTGTAGGACACACACATTGAGGTTAATGATGTTGTCAATAAATGGCAAAAGACAGTGTGAAAGGATTTCAGCGAAATAACGAATGGCTGGGTTTTGGATTTCAGCGGTAAAACTAGAATTGGGTTCGAAATCACGTTGACCCGGCGCTATGCGTCTCCATAAGTCTCTCCTAGTCGCACTACTTTGCGAATCACATAGGGGTCTACTTAGTCCGGTACCCGATGAGGGTAAACCTAGAGCTAAGCTAAAATCGGAAATATTTAAACAGTGATTTCTACCAAACAAATTAAATTTGAACTCTTTAGGTGTGGTCGGGTTATCGATTGTAAAGGTACCTAAAAACTCACAAGTCAAGTCTTTATTTGTGCAAGGCACAAAATCAAGGAGTTTACTAATACCAATTTTAGACGATAACTCTCTAATATCGTTCTTAATTCCTAGAGTTTTCATTGTGAATGGACAAAGCCATCTCGTACTCTGAAAAGCATTTTTCAGAGATGGTACGAGCAAGGGGTGAATTAGCGCACGGTAAAAGTTTAGGCCTAGAGGACTTACTAGAATATGAATGCTTAGAAGAATTAGAAGTCGAGGTCATACCTTGTTTACGTGCGGCTCGTTGAGCTCTTGTCTCCATGATATAATTTGCAAGAAAAATCCCACAACTTTTGCTTCTCCTTTCTTCAAAAACCCAAAATAAATATTCACCCAAGTATGGAAAGGAGTTATGAATGTGGTTTATGGAAGGTGGTGTAATGATTTTGTGATGGTTGAAAGGGTGAAATGATGAGTGAGGTGAAAAAGGTGGTATAAATAAGGGTGTTTGAGGAGGGAAAGTGAAAGTTTAAAGTTGGTGATAAAAATTTGGTGTAAAAATATTTGGAGGGAAAGTTATGTTGAGGTAAATTGTTGGAGGGAGATGAAAATGTAGTGAGTGAGTAAAAGGTGTAGGTGATCCGGCCAAGTCACACCGCCGGGTGAAATTTCACCCGGTCGGGCACCATCGGGTGAAATTTCACCCGACGACTTTTCGTCGTGAAAATCGATTTTGCCAACTTTTTTCCACCGGGTGAAATTTCACCCGGTTAAAATGTCACCGGGCGAAATTTGGCCCGATGGTATATTCTTCGGTTCCGACAATTCTGGCAACTTTTCCGTAGGGCGAAGTTTCGCCCGGTCGAGTCTCACTGGGCGAGGTTTCGCCCGACGGTCTTCTTTGCTGCGTTTTTCCGCCTTGCCATTTCATGGCTCTTCAATAATCACCTAGAGATTCAAATATATGACTCGACTCACATTACATAATCAATATTTCCCACAAACATGCTTGTGGTCTTCAATTAAGCTCCATAACTTCTCCAAAAGCTTGATCTTCATCCAAATTATGCTCCATGGTGAAATCCAATTTCAACCAATCTTCTCAAGCTAACAAAACTAATAAACTCAAAGAAATATGATACATATATACAAGGTGGTTGTTGAGGATACCACCAAACCTACTTCAACTGCGAGAGGGGGTAAAACAACGTTCCCCGATGGGAGCTCACCAAATTTCATAGTAGCAAAGGTTTCACGAATATGACCGGGATGATAAATCTTCAAACGTTGCCCATTAACTATAAACTTATCGGTTTCCGGGCTAGATATCTCTATCGATCCATATGGTTGCACTCCGGTCACTTCGAATGGACCCAACCATTTTGATTTCAATTTATCGGGAAAGAGCTTAAAGCGAGAGTTGAAGAGTAATACCTTATCACCAACGGAGAAGTCCTTACGTAGAATTCGAGAATCGTGCCATTGGCGAGTTCTTTCTTTGTAGATCTTCAAATTTTCGTAGGCTTCAAGTCTTAGTTCTTCCAATTCTTGTAGTTGGATAAGGCGATTATCTCCTACGACACTCTCATCGAAGTTTAGCTCTTTGATTGCCCATTTGGCTTTGTGTTCTAGCTCCACCGGTAAATGACAAGCTTTACCATACACAAGACGATAAGGAGTGGTTCCAATCGGCGCTTTGTAAGCCGTCCTCAATGCCCAAAGGGCGTCATTTAATTTCAATGACCAATCCTTTCGGTGTGTATTTACAACTTTCTCTAGAATTCCCTTGATTTGACGGTTGGAGATCTCGGCTTGCCCATTTGATTGAGGGTGGTAGGCTAAGGACATCTTGTGAGTGATACCATATTTCCTAAGAAGGTGTTCAAAGGTATCTTTCCTAAAATGAGAGCCTTCATCGCTAATTATGGCTCTAGGCATACCGAATCTCGGGAAAATCACGTTCTTGAAAAGCTTGATTACAACCTTGGAGTCATTGGTGGGGGAAGCTACAGCCTCGATCCATTTTGAGACATAATCAACCGCGACTAGAATGTACTTGTTACCAAAAGAGGATGTGAACGGACCCATGAAATCAATGCCCCAAACATCGAACAATTCAATCTCCAAGATAGGTTGAAGGGGCATCTCATTTCTTCTTGTAATATTGCCGCTTCGTTGGCATGCATCGCACGTGAGAATGAAAGCACGAATGTCTTTAAACATGGAAGGCCACCAAAACCCGCTTTGGAGAACCTTGGCAATTGTCTTTTGGTTGGCCAAGTGTCCACCATAAGATGTCGAGTGAAGGTGCTTCACAATATTATATCCTTCTTCGACCGTAACACATCATCAGTAAATTCCATCTACGCATCGGCGAAATAAATAAGGCTCGTCCCAATAATAGCGTCGGGCTTCATAACGTAGTTTCTTCATCTCTTGCGTGGAATAATCGTCCGGAATAAAATGAGACACTAAGAAATTGACGATATCGGCATACCAAGGTGTAATAGTTTCAACGGCCATCAAGGCCTCATCTCTCATAGCTTCATTGATGGGAATACCATCTTCTTCATTGCTCTCTTTACTAACCGTTAGTCTTTAATCTCAATATCGAATTCTTGCAAAAGGAGCACCCACCGAAAGAGTCGGGACTTTGTCTCCTTTTTGGACATGATGTATCGAAACGCCGCATGATCGGTGTGAATAATGACTTTGGAACCGGTAACATAATTTCAGAATTTCTCCATGGCATAGACAACGGCAAGCATCTCTTTTTCGGTTGTGGTGTACATCGATTGGGCTTCATCTAGCGTCTTGCTTGCATAATAAATCACATGTAGCTTCTTATCAACCCGTTGTCCTAGAACGGCACCAACGGCAAAATCGGATGAATCTTACCAATGAAACAAGATAGCCAATTGAAACAATTCCAATGACTAGTGATGAACACAACTACAATAATAGTGACATAATTTCGTTTTTCAATTGTTGGAAATATAGGGTCACTATAGGGGCGATATATATAACTAGTAAATACACGTTGTTGTGTCGTGGTATGAAAGCCACTGAATGAAAAACGAAATCGCCCCGACTACGGTACAAATCGGAATGGGCGTCGTCCCCCAAGGTCACACAACACTCCTAAAAGATTGTGTACTCAACCATTAAGAGTTGGAACTCGATGGTATACTCAAAATTTATCAAGAGATTTGGATGATGAAGTATTTGATGTATATGTCTCATACTCATTCTCTTATATCACCTTATATAAGACTACATGAGACTAAAATCAAAGGGTATCCTAGGCAATTTATGATTGATAATAAATTGTCATTACTATAAAGATAATGATATTCATAACCATCATGAATATTGGTGTCAATGTGCTACTTAATGGGAGATACCCTTACAATGCAACAATGATCAACCCATTTTCTTTGCATTATTTCTAACAAAATCAATTTGATAACTTGTCATCCTTAATATGTTGCTTTGATTAACATCTAAAATATTGAAACTTTTTCTCAATCATTAATTCAACTTTGAATATAAATAAAAATTAAATCTTATATATAGAAAACTTGTGAGATTTAATGTTAACTCGAAACGTATTTATCAAAATAATCAATATAAAGATTAGTTAAAATAAAATTAGTATACATGTAAAATGAGAAACTGGGGATTGACTATTAGCTTCGCATAAGTTCTTTAAATAAAACAAATGTAGAAGATAAAATTAAAATCAACAAACAGGAAAATTTATTTCTTATAAAATAATTAAAGAGAGTGTTCATAAAATAAAACGGATGAAATGTGAATAAGAACTCACAAATGATTTTTTTCATCCCTCCATTACTTTATATTACTTTTTTTTAGTTATAATATAAAGTTTTTAATGATAGATGATATAATCATTGATATTAAATTTGATTGAACATTAAGACCAAAGTAGATGAAAAGGTATAGCATCCAAATTATTAAGTTTTTTTTTCAAAACCATTAAGTTTTATTAATAACAATAATTTATGCTTTAAGTGAAATATTAAGTTTTATTTTCCATTTTCTTACAAAATATTAAAAAATATTTCTTTGACATGTGGAATAAAATGTAATGCTTTAAGTTGCTTTTTAACTATACTAGTGGCGAGACCGCGGGCTATGCCCACGACATTTTGTTTTCTTTCTGTGAAGGTACGCAAAGCAAATAGTATATTTGATTCGAACGAGCATCATTTAATTGAATGTGTATGCGTGTCTCGTGATAGTGTCGTTACATGTTTAAACGGACGCACTAACGTTTGCTACGTGCCAAGGTGTCACCGTAGCTTGCCCACCACCTTTGACGACGTCTACGGTGCGCCGGGGCATTGATGACGGTGGGGGAGCGAGCTCTCCTAAACCTGCCCCTTCTGATGTTTTGGACTCAGATTCAAAGACCTTGGAGGCGGCTTCGGTCTCTGTAGTCGGTTCTTAGAGGGGCGGTGGTTGAGGGCTCCTACGTACCGGCTTGATAAGGTCAAGTATAGAGTCCCTCTCCACTAGTATCCCGATGTGGTGGCACGCGAAGAGATCCTTCTCGCCAATGTCGTGGAGGAGATTGCTAATTTTTATGACTAGTCCGGAGTATTCGATCGTTGTGCCTGGGGAGAAGGACACGGTCTGCAACCCACCGAAGGAATGTATTGCAGTATATCATAAATGCTTGGAATATGGTTTGCGTTTCCCCTTTCACCCCTTTTTTGATGAGGTCTTCAAGCGCATGAATGTCGTTGTTGCTCAGTTGACGACCGTATCGATCCAGACCTTGGTGTCCTACACCTGGGTATGCCTGTTCGAGGGGGTTAAGCCCTCTATCAACACCATCAGTTACACGATGGGCCTGACGATGATGGGTATAACGACGGACGTCCCCTCTGGCTACTGGTCCCTGGGCCGGATGAAGGGTTACTCTTCAGTCTGGCGGTGTTGTCGAGCGTCAAGCACTGGAAGGACAACTTTCTTTACATCCGTCGTGAAGGGGAGTGGTCACTTCCTTGCCGATTTTGAAACAACGTCCACACTCACATGAAGACGGACGAGGAGTATTACCCTGGCTGTCCTCTAAAGAGGCTAGAGGTGAAGTTGACCTCCGAAGATAAGAAATTAGTGGCACTGTTCAAGTGTGTTGATGCACGTATTTTATATACACTTTTTATGCCTTTTATACGCGCATTCCCGTATTTATTAAATAGTGAAAATTATTTTTTTGCCCCGAATTGGCTACTTTGTGGTATATTTTGTCTTATTGAAGGAAAGGAAGCCACAGGAGCTAAAACGAACCAAAACCGAGCAAAAATGAAGCTGGAAGAGCTGATCGCTGAACTGAGTGTAATAGTCGACCGACTATTAGGATAGTCGGCCGACTATGACGATAGTCGACCGACTATGACAATAGTCGGCCGACTATTCTGGAGCCTGCAGAGGTCAAATTAATGAATGATTAGTCGACCGACTATTACAAAGTCGGCCGACTATTTCCTGGGCCGCGGACAGGTTTCGTGTTCAGCAAGAAGTTTCCTAATCAGTTTTAACTCATTCTAAGTTGTATAAATAGGGCTTTTCAGCCACTTTTACTTCGGCACTTTTTACTTCTCTACTTCTCAACTTTAGACTTTTACTCCTTCTCCTTAGACTTTTATCTCTACTTTTAGTTTTATTTTCCTCTTTAAAACTCGGTTATTGTAAGACTTGCTTCGAATCGCCTTTATTCCTCTCGGTAATTTAATCTAATCTTTCTTCCTTCTTCTTCGTTCTTGATTGTTCTTAATCTTTGTTTTATGCTTGTCGTAATTTTATTATTATTCATCATGTTTAATCTAGTAAATTCTTTTATTAATCTTGTTATTCTTAGTTTAATTATGAGTAACTAATTTCCCTAGCTAGGATTTAGGGGATCTGCGAATTGAATGTGGTCGCTAAAGGTATTATTGTTTAATTCTCCTCGACTATTGATAATGGTCGACCGACTATTCCCGATAGTCAACCGACTATTCTAGAGACGGAATCTAGATCCGAGACGGTCGCTGCTGATAAGACGTCTGATGCTGAAGTGGAAACAGGTGTTCTACAAGATAAAGCTGCTGAACATGTCAAAATTCAAGTTCCTTTTCCTAGCCGGTTGAAGAATAAGAAGGTCGAGAACCAGTTCAGTAAGTTTATGGGGGTCGTCAAATACCTCCAGGTAACCGTTCCTTTCACGGAATTTATTACCCAGGTACCCTCTTATGCGAAATTTATGAAAGATATTTGGACCCGTAAGAGGAACTTTATGAACATGAGACCATTGCTTTTACTGCTGAGTGTAGTGCTCTAATCCAAAGTAAGACTCCACCCAAACTAAAAGACCCGGGTAGTTTTTCCATACCATGCACCATAGGCACCCATGTAATCGATAAAGCTTTATGTGATTTGGGTGTAAGTGTCAGTGTCATGCCCTATTCAATTTGCGAGAAACTGAATATAGGTCAGCTTAAAGTCACAAGTGTGACTCTACAGATGGTTGATAGGTCAGTCAAACGTCCCCTAGGAGTCTTAGAAGATGTCCCCGTTAGGATAGGTAAATTATTTATACCTGTCGATTTCATTGTTTTAGATATGGCTGAGGATACCCATATTCCTATAATTTTAGGTAGGTCATTTCTACATACTGCAAGGGCTATTATAGATGTCAAGCACGGACGCTTGACTCTAGAGGTGGGGGACGATAAAGTGACCTTTAACTTGGCTAACACATTAGCTAAGCCTATGATCGAGGATACTTGTTATGCACTAGATATTATTGATGAAGTTATTCTTGATGTATGTACGGGTTCCCTGAGTAGGGACCCGCTCGAGGCTTTGACATGTTTAGACACTTGTGCAGGTAATAAGACTAACGATGATGCTGTGTGAGATATTTTAAGAGATACACAAAAACTGACGAGCATCGACGGAGAAGTGGTAAATAGGTTGGTAGATACTTCTTATGCTGTAGAGGTAACCAAACCCGACCTAAAACCTCTTCCGTCTCATCTTAAGTATGTATTTCTAGACGATTCTGAGTCTTATCCCGTCATCGTAAGTAATAAATTAGATGAGAACCAACTTACTGCTTTGTTGGTCGTTCTTAAAAAGAACAAGAATGCATTAGGCTACAGTCTAGATGACCTTAAGGGAATTAGTCCCGATATTTGCATGCATTGAATTGAACTTGAAGAGGATCGCCGACCTGTTAGACAGGGTCAACGTAAGTTGAACCTGAAAATGCAGGAAGTGGTAATGAAAGAAGTGATGAGGTTGTTAGATGCAGGTATAATTTATTCTGTCGGTCACTCTAAATGGGTGAGTCCTGTTTAGGTCGTCCCGAAGAAAGGCGGGACGACCGTGGTAAAAAACGATAAAAATGAATTAATACCTACTAGAATTGTGACGGGATGGCGGATGTTCATTGACTATAGACAATTAAATGCCGCCACAAAAAAAGATCACTTCCCTCTTCCGTTTATCGATCAAATGGTAGAAAGGTTAGCCTCACATAAGTTTTTCTGTTATTTAGATGGCTATTCAGGGTTCTTTCAGATCCCGATCCATCCTGATGATCAGGAAAAGACGACCTTTACTTGTCCCCATGGTGTTTTTGCTTATCGCAGGATGCCTTTAGGGTTGTGTAATGCCCCTGCCACCTTTCAAAGGTGTATGATGGGGATATTTTCCGAGTATATCGAGTCTATTATGGAGGTATTTATGGATGATTTCAGTGTCTACGGTAGTAGTTTCACTGATTGTTTAACTAACCTTGATAAAGTGATGCAGCGATGTATTGAGGTCAATCTAGTGCTGAATTGGGAGAAGTGTCATTTTATGGTCAACGAGGGAGTTGTCCTTGGGCACTTAGTTTCAAATCGAGGCATCCAAGTAGACAAAGTAAAGGTGAAAGTGGTCGAGCAATTGTCTCCTCCCGTTAACGTGAAGGGGGTTAGGAGTTTTCTTGGACACGCCGGATTTTATCGCCGGTTTATCAAAGATTTCCCTAAAATTGCTAAACCACTTACACAATTGCTCCTTAAGAATGCCCCATTCATTTTTTCTAATGAATGTTTATCTGCTTTTAATAGGTTGAAGCAGACTTTGGTCACAACACCTATTATTCAGGCCCCGGATTGGGAGTTACCGTTTGAAGTTATGTGCGACGCTAGTGATTATGCGGTCGGAGCGGTGTTGGGTCAAAGGAAGGAAAATGCAGTGAATGCCATCTATTATGCGAGCCGAACTCTGGACGAGGCTCAGGTGAAGTATACTATGACGGAGAAGGAGCTTCTAGCTGTGGTCTATGCATTAGAGAAATTTCGATCTTATTTAATAGGGTCGAAAGTCACAATTTATACGGACTATGCGGCTTTGAAGTACCTTCTCGCGAAGCAGGAAGCCAAACCGAGATTGCTACGATGGATCCTCCTACCTCAGAAATTCGACCTGGAGATCAAGGACAAGAAGGCTAGGGCGCTGAAAATTCTGTGGCGGACCACCTTTCTAGATTTCCATTGCAGGACGGAGGCGATACTTTACCGATAAATGATTCTTTTCCTGATGATATTTTGATGGCTATTAGTATAATGGATACTCCGTGGTATGCTGACTATGCTAATTTTCTTGTAGATAAAATAATGCCGCCTGATTTGTCATATCAACAGAAGAAACAGTTCTTACATGATGTTCGGCAATATTTCTGGGACGATCCATATCTTTTCAAGGAGTGTGCCGACGGAATTTTTAGGCGATGCATACCGCAATGGGAAACCAATACTATCTTGGAAGCCTGTCATTCTTCATCTTATTGTGGTCACCACGGTCCCGCTAGGACCGTGGCTAAGGTACTTCAGTCAGGTTTTTATTGGCCATCTTTGTTTTCTGATGCCAAGTCATTTGTTTCAGGATGTGATGCTTGTCAGAGGACGGGAAATATCTCGCGGAGGCATGAGATGCCTCAGGTCGGTATTTTGGAGGTAGAGATTTTCGATGTTTGGGGCATCGACTATCAAGGTCCCTTCTCGACAAGTCGAGGTAATAGGTACATTTTAGTTGCTGTGGACTACGTATCTAAGTGGGTAGAAGCCGTTGCCTCGGTACATTGTGACGCTAAAACCGTCATCCAACTTTTTTAAGAAGATTATATTTCCATGTTTTGGCGTCCCCCGAGTCGTCATTAGTGATGGAGGTATGCACTTTAAAGAAAAACAACTTATTGCCTTATTGTCTAAATATGGTGTTATGCATCGTAGAGGTTTGGGGTATCACCCCCACTAGTGGACAGGTCGAAGTTTCCAACCGGGAGTTTAAGGACATTTTCGCAAAGGTTGTCTCGAAGTCAAGAAAAGATTAGAGCCTGAAATTGGATGACACTCTATGGGCGTATAAGACTGCCTATAAGACACTGATTGGTACATCGCCTTATCGGTTGGTTTATGGGAAGTCCTGTCACGTACCCGTAGAGTTGGAGCATAAAGCTTGGTGGGCCATTAAAGAGCTGAATTTTGACCAAAAATTGTGTGGCAAAAATCGACTTTTACAACTAGATGAGCTCGAGGAGTTTCGGATGAATACCTACAATAGTGCTTGTATCTACAAAGAGAAGACAAAAAGGCGGCACGATAAGCGTATTATTCCGAGGGAGTTTAAAGCAGGCGAAAAGGTATTATTGTTTAATTCTCGTCTTCGTCTTTTTCCTAGAAAATTAAAATCCAGATGGTCCGGCCCCTATACGTCGATTTTGGTCTCTAAGTTTGGGTCGGTCGAGCTTGAAAACTCTACCACGGGAAATTGCTTTAAAGTCAATGGTCACCAGATAAAGCACTACCACGAGAAAGAAGAGACAGGAGGAGAAGTCAAGGTTTTGTACCTCGAAACAGTCATCAACTGAGCAAGGTGACTACGGTCGTGCGGGACCTTAAACCAGCGTTGGCCGGGAGGCAACCCGGGCTGTAAAACATTTGTGCCTGCATTTAGTTAGTTAGAGCATATTTAATTTTCTGCATTATAAATTTTGTGCGGGTGAGAACGAGGGTCTAAAGGCTGAAATTGAGTTTTGCAGAGAACAGGCTGCTGACAGAAAACTGGAATGGGTCAACAATAGTCGACCAACTATTTTTATAGTCGGCCGACTATTCTTATTGTCGGGCGACTATTTTTTTAGTCTGTCGACAATTCTAGCAAAGTTCGCACACCTGACTATTTCCGAGACATAAGCTATTTTTCTCCTTCTCACTCTCTTATTTCAGTTAGTTTTTGAAAAAAAAAAAATAACTCTTAAACCCTACTCTCTCTCTCTCTCACTCCTTCCACCTACCTCCATCCTTAACATTCATCTTCTACATTCAAATCTTCATCTTCAACCCCTACCCATCTTCTTCTCTCCATCATTTTTCCTCTTTAACCTTGTCATCTTTTGCTATTTTTCTTGTCTTTATTGAAGTTGCAACTGCTTTGCGGCCATTAAAGTAAGTTTCCTCTTAGTTTTTTGTTCGTCTGTTTCTTTCTGATGTCCGCCGGAGCTGCCGACGATCATCGGAATAGTTGGACGACTATCCTGATTGTCGGACGACAGTTTCTATAGTCGGTCGACAATCATTTTTGTCGGGCAACTATCGCGGCTTTCAAGCGACATTCTGGGCACCTGACGCGACTCTTCGGGGTCTGTTTTCGAGTTTTTGAATGCCGATTTTGACTTAGTTTGTCTCAGATTTCTGCTACTGCTCATTTGTTTACCCAAATTTGTTGATTTCTTCCACATTATCATGTTTTTACCCAAATTTCAGTTATGGAATTAGGGTTTTGATTTCAATTAATTTGGGGGGTTTTTGTGTGAGTAGTACATTAGTCTGATTCTTTGCTATTTCAGGTCGAAATGGATGCAAAAAGACAACATCAGGAAAGCACAAGGCGTCGGGTCGACATTAGCCGAGAGTCAGCACCGACTCAGGATCTCGTTCCATATTCCGAGCAGAGCATACCGAAATACCCCGACGTTTGGCTTACCTCGGAAGATCAGAGGGAGCGCTTCGTCCGGTTGGCAGCTCTTAAGGTTGTCCCGACACGGTTTCTAGACCGTGAGGTCTTGAACATGTTGGGCATTTATCAGCCTGTTATTGACTTACTGAATGGTACTGGTATGAGTGGGCTTATTTATATTCTTGAATTCACATATAAGAGTCTGAATCTAGAGTTTTTAGTAGTTTTAATTTCTTTACTGACACGAATTGGGACACACCATGCATATTTTTCAGACTCTTTAACACGAGTTTTTCTAGGACCGTTCGCGAGTTCGGTCAGCTTTTGGGTGTTACTAGCGAAGGGGACTCAATACATCCCACTCGCCGTCTAGCCAACGAAATATGGTCTTGTATTTCTGATCGTAATACGGGTCGTAAGCAGGGCAACGAAGTCCACCACCCGAACATCCGATACTGGCTTCATCTATTAGGGTGCACCATTTACGGACGTACAGAGCCGAATAACGTTAATGCCGATGAGTTAAAGAGTCTAGCCGGCTATCTTAACATCGATAGCGAGCAGCCATATGTCATGAATGTGGCCGCCCTTGTTGCCCACCATCTCCAACATATCGGAAATGGGCTTATAGCTGTCATACATTGTGGGGGTCTCATTTCCTACATCGGTCGTCAGCTATTCCTGACCTTCCCGTGCGGGAAGGAACCTATAGGACACGATCTTCCACCTGCCACGCGACTCGATAGTCGCCTTTTGCGCTTTTCTGTCCTTAGGGGTCTTCATTGGCTAGGTCCAGATTTGCGTTGGCACATAGCAAAGGATGACTCGCACTAGTAGAGAAATGACATTTGACAAATAGCTAATATGACGGTTGTTATAAATAACTGTTGCGTATTATAAAAGACAGCGGTTATTGGGAAGCGACCGATGCGAAATGTTTATAGGAAATGTAACTGCATCGGTCAAACTGTACGACCGATGCGATATATATGTGTAAAATATATTACCGCATCAGTCAGGATTTACGACCGTTGCGAAAAGGTTTTGTATAATATTTAATACGACGACCATAATGACCGTTGCGAAATATATATATATAACCGCATCAGTTAAAATTTACGACTGTTGCGAAAACGTCTTGTATAATATTTAACACGACGACCATTTTGACCGTTGCAAAATGTGTACGTATATAAAACTTAACCGCATCAGTCAAGATTTACGACCGTTGCGAAAACGATCTATATAATATTTAACACGACGACCATTTTGACCGTTGAATAATATAATCACAAATTCTTGTTATTGTGAGATCGCTCACATATAGTCACCACAAATTCTCAGACGATCTCACAATAATGTTATTGTGAGACCTCTCATAACATGAGTGGTTACTTGTTTATTTATTTTTTAATTACATATAAGGGAGTTACTTTTATTTATTTTTCTTATTAGTATGTCTCATCATAATAATTTATCGTAAGACAAGCTCACGATAAATTTATTATGAAAACACTTACATACAAGTTACATACTTTTAATAATATATCATTTTTATTAGTATGTTTTACAATAATTTACCGTAAGACGGTCAAGATCATTATTAATAATAATCACAAATTTTTTATGACTAATAATATAAAAACACCATGCTTAATAATATAAAAACATATTATCAACCATTTCTAGAGTTGACAAGCCTAATCGGACCCGACTGACCCGACCCGAAACACGAGTAAAATTGACCGATCTGACCAAAAATATAGTGACATTACCCGACCTGACCCGACCCGATGATGACCCGTAACCCGATACGACTCGCTTCAGACCGACCTGAACTCGACCCGGAACGACCCGATAAATTATCTGACCCGACTCGATTCGAAAGCCAACCCGACTCGAAAATTTTCCGACCTAAACCCGATCAGCCCGCCCGATTTCCACCTCAAACCATTTCTATAATATTAATCCATAATAAATGACTCTTACCCATTAGGCCCAAACCACAAACTAATTAACCAAAATGACCTACAAATCGCCTCTCATCTAATTTTACAACTGCTCACCCACTTCACTTATTTTCCCCGACTGCAGCTTCTTCTTCTTCTTCGCCAGTTGTCCTGCACTCTTGCTAATGTTTCAGTCAACAAGCTCATGTTTATCGGCTTGAAGAACCCCACATTCTCCAGGTCTAATAATTGAAAATCTCAGGTATTAGCTCCAAACTCTCTAAATTGTCATGATTGATTCCCTTATTTTGCAATGCATGTTTTTGATGATGTTTCTCATATCTTTGATTGGTTTTTTACTGGGTTATGATTCAATATGAGTTTCTTTGTTAAATTTGTAATGGGTCATTTGTAATGCAGTAGGACTTTTTCAATGTGTTAAGTTGATGAAATTTGTTGACTTTTGCTTTGTTGAGGTTGGTTCATGAACTGGTTTCGATGTTCAAGTTTGAATCTTTTTATGGTGGGTTAAGTGTTTGACTGAATTTGACTAATGGATAGCCAATCTAAAGAAGTTTTTAGATATAAAATTTTCACATTCAGGCCTCAATACCCTAATTTCTGAGAAAATGGAGAATTTTGACAGGGGATAATCTTTTCCATGAATGTTACAGCAGTATGTTTAGGTAGTAATTTCGACCGGTACCTGAGAGGAGGAGGATGATCCTTTGTGATTGTTAGTGTAGTCAATATTAGTGTAGAGACGTGAGCTGATGATTGTAGGTCAAAATGAGGATTAATTCTTATCATTATACTAGTGTAGTCAATGTTAGTGTCCAAATGAGGATTAATTCTCTTTGAGATGCAATAATACAATATTGAAACAATGAATAGTAATATTGAAACAATGAATAGTTTGAAGAAGGGAGTTGGGAATATCACTTATATACTTGCCTCTGAGATGCAATGTCGTGCTACTTTCTTCATTCTTGATGGGTACATACATACATACATACATACATACATACTTAACTACTACTACAGAGTAGTTGTTTCTTCATTGTTTTGCTGTTTTTAAGTATACAATTATTTATGTTAGTTGCAATTCAAATAAATGAAAGGGTTATTTCATAACAATAATACCAATTATGGGGGTGCTTCTTATATTAATACAAACTATACGTAATCCCGTTTTAATATGAACTATCCTCTCGTTAATCTCTCTTTATAACCAATGCCTTTTTTTACCTGTAAAACCGGTAATTGTGACCTGCTAGGTTTTGCTCATCAGGTAGCCGGTAACTTGTTCTAAATAGAGATTAATGTGGGGATAGTTCATATTAAAATGGGATTACGTATAGTTGGTATTAATATAAGAAGCACCCCCATAGTTGGTATTATTGTTATGAAATAACCCTAAATGAAATTGTCTACAAAACTATGCCAATTGAGATTTCTTGGCTACCTGTCTCCAAAACTCTCAAATGAATAGATGGAATTGTATGTCTAAGGACTATCTAGTTCTCACGGTTGTCATTTAAGTTAGTATTATTGAAGATTAGTTAGGTTGATTTGAGTAGTCCGTTGTGATATATATTACTAATAATAAACTTATTATTGTTAGGATTATTATTTTTTGTGTTATTCTTTTAGATTTTTGATTTATTTTAGATAATTGTTCTAGTATTGTTGTTTTCTAGCAATGTATTGAAATGTTTTTTTTTTGTATTTTTGTATTTTATAAGAGAAGTTCAACATGAAAAATAATAATAATATGAATATGAATACTATGTAATTAATTTCTTTTGGATTAGAACAATATGATGGGGTTTTTACAAGCAATCACTTTGTCTAAAGTAGTGATAATCATACTAATAACAGTTCACACAATTAGCTCCAATGCCTTAGTGTCGTATAGTATTAAATAGAAAAAGAGGTAGTGGACAATAATGTATATGTCTCTACTTCATGGTTCATTAGAGTTTATATGACTGAATATTGTTTTTAGGTAAGAATTCTTTTTTTATTGAATGTGGTGTTCTTTCGTGTCTATAGAGATGGATCGAAGTTGGATGTATAATATGAAACGTTCCACCTCCGAATTTGTGAATTTTGTGAAAGAAAACTTTGTGAGAAGTGCCGTGGAGAATGCAAGTAAAAAAGGTGAGACACGTATATTATGCCCGTGTGTTGATTGCAAAAATTTAAAGAAAGTGTTAACTCAGATATTTGTGTCGAGCACTTAGTTTTACGTGGATTTATGAGAGATTATACACGTTGGATATTTCATGGCGAGTCTACCACTTCCGGTCAAAGTAAAGAAAAGAGTACAACCAATGTTGTTGATGATGACGATATTGAAAGGGATCGGATTGATGACTTGATTGGAGACGTACAAGTTAATTTTGACAGTGACCAACATGCTTTAGATAGTTTGCTTAGTGATGCAGAGAGACCCTTGTATCCTAACTGCACCAAATACACTCGATTATCTTTCGTGATGAAAATGATGTCTTTAAAAGTGGAAAGTAAGTGGAGTGATAAGAGCTTTACATTGTTTTTAGAGTGCGTAAGTGACATGTTGCCCGATGATAATGTGCTTCCAAAATCCACTTACGAGGCGAAAAAAATCATGTGTCCATTAGGTTGTGATTATGAGAAAATTCATGCATGTCCGAATGATTGCATTTTGTACCGCAAAAAGTTCAAGGATTTGCATGAGTGTCCAACTTGTGGCACATCTCGGTATCGCTTGAAGGATAAGGACATTGATTGTGAGCAAAAGAAAGGCTCTGCGGCAAAGGTGGTGTGGTATTTACCCATAATACCAAGATTCAAAAGATTATTCGCCAACCTAGATGACGCAACCAAATTAAGGTGGCATGCGGACATGAGGAAAAAAGATGGTAAGCTTAGACACCTAGCAGATGCTCCTGAATGGAGAAATGTTGACAGAATATTTCCAGAATTTGGTAAAGAATCTAGGAATTTAAGAGTTGGTCTTTGTACCGATGGGATGAACCTGTTTTCTAGTTTGAGTAGTCAACATAGCACGTGGCCTATCCTTCTTTGTATTTATAATTCGCCGCCTTATTTGTGTATGAAGCGCAAATACCTTATGTTGTCACTTCTTATCCAAGGACCAAAGCAACCGGGCAACAATATTGATGTTTATCTAGCGCCCCTCATAGATGATTTGAAACTATTGTGGAATGAAGGAGTAAAGGTGTATGATGCAGTTGCTAAAGAGGGTTTCATCTTGCATGCTATGTTATTATGTACCATAAATGATTTCCCAGCATATGGCAACTTGTCGGGTCATACAGTTAAGGGGAAAATGGCATGTCCAATATGTGATGAAGGTACTGTAGCTCCTCGGCTCACTCACAGTAGGAAGAATGTTTATATGGGTCATCGAAGATTTTTGCCTCGCTACCACCCTTATCGCAAAATGAAAAAGGCATTCTATGGCAAGATTGAGAAAGAAATGGCACCTATTCCACTTGAGGGAGATGAAGTATTTCAACAAGTGAGTGATATTGATGTTGTTCATGGAAAAACCAACATATTTCTCAAGAATGCTAGATATAAGAAGAAGTCAATAATGTGGGACCTTCCATATTGGCACCATTTGTCAGTGAGACATTGTTTAGACATCATGCACGTAGAGAAGAATGTTGCTGAGAGTCTTATAGGGACTTTACTCAACATCCCTGGAAAGACTAAAGATGGTTATAATGCTAGGAAGGACATCGAAGAAATGGGAACGAGGGTTGAGCTAGCACCGCAAGAGAATGGCAAACGTGTATATCTTCCTCCCGCTTGCTACACATTGTCTAAGGTAGAGAAATATATTGTGTGTGAATGTCTTTGTGGCATAAAGGTACCATATGGATATTGTTCAAACATGAATCTCGTTTCCATGAAAGATTTGCGGTTGATTGGACTAAAGTCTCACGATAACCATTTGATAATGCAACAATTTTTACCTGTGTCAATCCGGTCTGTTTTACCAAAAGATGTGAGATTTGCAATTACAAGACTTTGTTTTTTCTTTAATGCAATCTATAGTAAGGTGATTGATCCCGAAACACTAGACAAGTTGCAAGCTGACATTGTTGAAACATTGTGTCAATTAGAGATGTATTTTCCCCCTTCATTTTTTGATATCTCGGAACACTTGGTTGTTCATTTGGTTAGAGAGGCCAAGGTTTTGGGTCCTGTACAATTAAGGGATATGTATGCATTTGAGAGATATATGGGTGTTTTAAAAGGTACACAACAAATAGATATAGACCTGATGCTAGTACTGTTGAAGGATACATAGCAGCTGAGGCTGTAAGATTTTGCACCGACTATATGGCGGGGATGAAATCGTTTGGATTACCAAAGTATCGACATGAAAAGAGACTAGATGGTAAAGGTACCATTGGAGTAAAATGGGTATCACTTAATGCTAAGCAACTTAATGATGCTAACTTTCTTGCCATACAACATATTGAAGATGCTGATGATTACATAGATGAACACATGAGAATATTGAAAGAAGAATACCCTTTAGAAACTGATAAATGGTTGGTTGAAGAACACAACAAGTCCTTTATGAAGTGGTTTAGAAAGAAAGTACTTGACGAATTGTCGATTACTCCCAATAATGTAAAGGAAACTGTCAAATGGTTAGCTTATGGCCTAAATAACGATGTGAAATCTTTTGAAGGATATGATATCAATGGATATTATTTTTATACCGAACGACAAGATAAGAAGAGTACAATGCAGAATAGTGGAGTCACTTTTGTTGCTTCATCGACTGAATTTGGCAGTGGTGCACCTACTTGTAAACAAATGCCATATTATGGGATCATTGAAGACATATGGGAGCTTCATTATGCAACATTCAAGGTTGCATTGTTTAAATGCAAGTGGGTGGATAATAAGAAAGGTGTTCATGTTGATGAGTATGGATTCACATTGGTTGATTTTAGGAGGCAAGGTTACAAGAATGAGCCTCTTATTATGGCTTCGCAGGCAAAACAAGTGTTATATATTTCAGATCCACTAAATGATAAATGTTGTGTTGTACTTCAAGGCAAGAGACGTATTCTTGGGGTGGATGATGTAGTGAATGAGGAAGAATATGATCGACTTGATGATATCCCTCCATTTTCGGAGGGTCTACCTTCATTGCATATTCAACCTAGTTTGGAAACTAATTATGTACGTGTTGATCATAATGACGGGATTTGGGAAAACAGAGAACTAACAAAAAATTAAGCTCTATAGGTATTTGACATGAAATCTTTATTTAGTGACATTTGTTTTATGGTGACTATATCATGTTTATGTTTTATTATTATATATCTTTAAATTAACGGAAAAGTCTCATGGTACCCTCGAACTATGTCACATTACACATGGTACCCCTGCTTTTAAGTTTGTTCCCATGGTAACCTTGAGTTTTATAGTATAGTTTCCGATTTGACCTTACCCAAATTTCTGTCATGACGCCGTTACATTATGACCAAAATTAATTATAGTTGTTCCCATAGTACCCTTAAGTTTTCATAGTTGTTCTCATGATACCCTTAAATTTTCATAGTTGTTCCCATGTTACCCTGAAAGGAAAGCAACAACTCATTGAAGGAAAGCAACGACTATTTTACTGAACTAGCCGTTACACAAGTGCTTATAAATTCACTTCTTTTTCTATTTTGGCAGAAAAAGAACAAACAATCCACACTTACTCACTCAACCTTTTCACCTCATTCTTCACTTGTACAAAAAATGGAAAAAAATTAATGTTTCCGGATGATCGAGCTTCAAAGTTATGGTGATGAAGTTTTTCAATTTTTTTGCACAAGTGAAGAAGAAGGTGAAAAGGTTGAGTGAGTGAGTGTGGATGATTTGATCTTCTTATGCCAAAATAGAAAGGAGAGTGAATTTGTAAGCCCTTGTGTAACAGCTAGTTCATTAAACTAATCGTTGCTTTGCTTCACTGAGTCGTTGCTTTTCTTTCAGGGGTACCATGAGAACAACTATGAAAACTTAAGGGTACCATGGGAACAACTATGAAAACTTAAGGGTACCATGGGAACAACTATGAAAACTTAGGGGTACCATGAGAACATCTCTCTTTTTGAAGAAAAGTAGTTGTTAATTTTGGTAATAATTTAACGGCGTCATGACAGAAATTTGGGAAAGGGCAAATCGGGAACTAAACTATAAAACTCAAGGTTACCATGTGAACAAACTTAAAAGCAGGGGTGCCATGTGTAATGTGACATAGTTCGAGGGTACCATGGGAAATTTCCGTTAAATTAAATATATGTTCTAATGTGTAGGTTTTGTACAATGGAGGAGGATAATGATGTTCCAATAGGAGATGAGACAAATGAGGACGAGGTTACAGAAGTTCCAGTAAAGAAACGAACTCGAGGACCCACTATGTTAAAGAATATGGAGGGTAAAGGGCCTTGGGATTTACAATCGGATCAAGATGGTTGCCCAATAGGGATGTATGCTTCTCGTTTTGCAAGTTATTGCGGTAAGAGGACACGTTGCCAAGTGAACATCAACTTAAATGATTGGGCCAAAGAAGTAGAATATGGTCTCAAAGAGCTGTTGTGGAGCGATATCTCGGTAATAGTTGTTTGGATCCCTAATTTACTTTATTTCTCTGTTTCATATAATAGTATTGGTATCTATACTAAAGTTGGTTGATTTTTCTACATAAATGATGCATTACTAATGACCTGATACCCTTTTTTACGTTATTTATTCCGGACTCAGTTTCTAATTGATGAGAAACACAAGAATTATGTGATGACCTCTTGTAGGAAGATGTTTAGAAACTTCAAGGAAAACTTAACTCGAGACTTCATTCGAAACAAAAATCCAAAGTATGACTCTCACGTAGATTGTTACAGTTTCACTGAGCGTGCCGATTGGGAGAAATTTAAAAAGTTCCGAGAAACAGATGAATTTAAGGTGATCAATACTACTCTCAAAATGTTGTACAAACCTTATTTATGTACTTATTTAACCTCACCCAATGTGATTGTGTGATTCTTATTTTAAGAATGTTTCTACTATGTTTTAATATAGGAGAAGAGTAGAAAAGCCACCGTAAGTGTAAAGCATAACGAGCATCCACATTTAATGGGTAGACGGGGATACAACCAAAGGGTCCCTGAGTGGAAATCTCAGACTCCAAATGCTCCTACAACTGACTGTAGCTGGCGTTGGGTAAAAGGAAGGTCGAAATCAGATGGAGAAATACCAAATGAGAAGACTAGAGAGGTTCAAGAACATATGGTTAGTACTTGAAATTTAATGTGTAATAATTTCATGTTTCTTCTTTTAATAATTATATTGATAATAATTTAATGGCACAATAACCAAGTGTCATTTTAACCCACTATGCCTTATCGTCTAACGATTTCTCACTATTTTATTTACACGTAAGGATGAATGGCAGAAAAAGGTTGATTCGGGAGAATTTATTCCAGATAGGTACGACGATGTCTTGTCTCGTAGCCTTAATAAGAAGGAACATTCAGGTCGAGTTAGAGGTTTTGGGGGAGGAGTTACTATCAAAGATGTGTATGGGACATCACGTCATACTTCTCAAACGATTGTGGGGATTTCAGATGAAGCAGTAGCTGAAATAGCAGAAAAGGTACGTAAAGAGACAATAGAGTCTTTGACCTCTATAATTCGACGAGAGGTCCGACGAGACACTATATGTATGCTGAAACAGATTGGCTTAAACATACCCAAAGATCTTGATGAATATCAAAGTAGTTGTCAATCTGCGAACCCAAACATCACATCGATGATTGAAAATCATCCAAATTCACACCTGACAAATGTAAAGGTTTGTAACAAACTCACTTAGAATTGTTCTATCATCTTTAATAATACAAATGTTGTGGGCTTATTATGTCACCTTTATTAACACACATGTATTGTTCTAGGAGCCAACTAAGTGTCACCTGCTTTGTCTTCATGATGGGGAGACTTTCGTCGTTGGTATAGGTACTGTTCATCCACGTCAGACGATTGCAATCAGACCATTCATGGTACACCAATAGTACTTGGTAATGTCAGAGTTTCTATTGATAAAGTTTCTGAAGGCACTGCCCCACTTCCTTTCCCTACACCATATTTTGATCGAGTTGGAGACGCCGTGGGAAGCTTTGTTCAATGGCCAAAGGAATTAATCACTATTGGGGAGGTACATATTAAATTTCTTATTTCGGTAGGTTCATGTGTATGTTTTATCATTTGCTTTTATTTTAATAATGACATCAATTTTGTGAATAGATGTCTCCTACTGGTAATCTATCGGCCACTGCTAAGGGAAAACATATGTCTAAAGGTTCTGGCATTAAATCATCAATTGCTCCCAATGTTGATGAACATATATCAAGTGTGGGTAGCGAATGTCAAAAGTTGCATGATTACCTTGCCTTAATGCCGCCTAAGGCAAAGGTATTTGAAATTCTATTGTCATCGAAGATATTTCATTCAGAGGCTGATAAATCGCTACGGGTGATGGAGCAAGATATTATGCAACTTTTTCAAATGGCATTTTTGAACGCGTCATGTATTAAAGTATTCATAATGTAAGTTGAATTATTTTTACGCCTTCACTTGTAAAATTCTTTTGATTATGATAAATATTTGATTATTTCTTGTATGCTGCATATGCACAAGGTTTTTACAAAAGCTCTATGAAGAGAAGAAAAATGAAGCCTTGCCTAAAGTTTGATTTTTGTGTCCAACAATCATGTCTCAGCTAGGAAAAGATAAGAAATGCACTCATGAAATAATGAACTATGTGGAGTGTAATTTGCTTAAAATAGGTAGTGTTGATATCATATTAGTTCCTTTTTGTCAAGAGTAAGTATGTTTTTACCAAAGTCCAATAGTTCTTTTTTCTTGAATAATTCAATTCTCCACAATAATGTTATATGTGGCTAATTTTATATTTGTCCTATGTTATTGTACAGAAAATATTGTATGCTAGCCATTATCTTTCCGCTCATTCATGAGGCATGTTTCTGTGATCCAATGGCAAGTATAAAGCGTGATACATCATTTAAACAACTAATACAGATGTCAGTATTTTGATGAAGCTATAATACCTATGTATTTATAAAAAAATCAAACTTTCATTTTAACTGATATTTTTTTTCCATATATCATCTTCTTTTTGAGGCGTAGTGCATTTCGAACTTTTAAGACCGCTCGTGGAGGTTCGACATCGAAATCAGGCTCGTCACTGAAATGAAGCAACATTGAAGTAAGTTATCATCATCAACATTTTTCGCGGTTGTGCATTGAGTTAATTATTGTCAATTGTACAAATTTGGTGCATATATGCTTATTTAAGGTTGGTTTGTGTAAGTTCGCTAATGTGAAGCTGAACTGATGATTTGTGTTGATTTATGATTGAATTTGTAGCTTTGTCTTATGGGTGTGTATTTGAATATAATGATTGAAATATGATGAGGTGATTATACGATGACATGATAATAAGAAGGGTGGGTGTGGTATGTTCAGTTTTAGACAAGTGGGTTGGAATGTTACTTATGTTAGTCACCCTTTTTCTTGATCGTATTCTTCCTTTTGGATTCTCTCGTTTGTGTTTCAATGTAATTTCACCTTTTCTCATGCCACATTTAATGTTGCATCAATGTTTTTTCCTTGTGTCATCAACGAAATGGAAGCACGGAGTGTGGTTATTATGTCATGCGGTACATGTTAGATATAGTTCGATGGTATCGGAACATCGAAGATCATAAGAAGGTATTTATTAGTTAAATATTTTCATGTGACGTTTAATTTTCAATCATTGGATTTTTATTTGATTGGATTTTTGAAGAAAAACAAATGTAAGAATAATTGATTTGGGTTACTTGTATAGATTTTGTGGTCTAATAAAAATCTTTTGATTTGGTAGTGGTTCGGAACGAAGAATGCTTATACGGTTGAAGAGATGAATGAGGTTCAAGATTTGTGGGCTACCTATTTTATGAAGAATCATCTTTAGCTTGAATTGGTCGTAGATATAGTATTGGTATATATCGTACGAATTAGAATATATGGATTTTCTTCTATATATATTTTTGAAAGAACAATCGCTCCTACTACTTGATTAGTTCGGCATTATTACTTAATCATGCACTACTTGATTAGTTCGGCATTTTTGAAAGAACAATCGCTCCTACTACTATGTATTTAATTTTGGGGTTGTGCATGATTATTAATGTAACGTACACCATATGTAATTGGATGGATTTTATATATATATCTATATCTATATCTATATATATATATATATATATATATATATATATATATATATATATATATATATATATATATACATATACACACACACATTATTAGTTAATTGTTCGTGGTTGAGGTGCGATTATTGGTGCAAACTATTTACTTTTATAGTTGTATAAGATTATTTATGTAATGTTATGGTTCAATTGTGGCATATCAGCTACAGTAGCTGTATTATTTAAAAAAAAAATTACAACGGTCATTTGTATTGGCTGATGCTAATTTATTACCACTTTAAGCAACGGTCACTGATGCCAACCGATGCAAAATGTATACTTTTTGCAACGGTCAAATTAATAACTGATACAAAATGTACACTTTTTGCAACGGTCACCTTTTACAACCGTTGCAATATATGGCGATATATGAAGTTTTCGTAACGGTTATCATTTTAACCGATGCGAAATGTACATCTTTAGCAACGGTTATTTTATTTAACCGATGCGAATTATGTTTTTGCAACGGTTTTAGAACCGTTGCGATAAGTGGTGGACCTATTGCAACCCCGGGGAATACAACGGTCAACGACCGTTGCGATATGCAGTTTTTGACCGTTGCGACATGTAGTTTTTGTACTAGTGTCAGTTATCCTCCCTTACAATCTACCACCTCTTACCCCCTTCCCCCATCTCCCCTTTGGTCCTGAAAGGGACCCTCCACCGTATCCCTCCTATTTGCTACCACTTATAAGGGATCTTCAGACCCCCACACACTTCGCACCCGAGACGGGTGGACCGTCTCGATCTTCTCGACAATCTCGAAGGGGTGGACGATCGACTAGCCGTGCATCACATACACCATCTTTTGTGGCTAGACCTTCGGGCCCACCACGACCTCTTTATGCATTTTCATATACTGATTATTCTAACGTGCCTGCATTTCCGGCCAACCTCGTGCCTCCTCCACCATATGTTCCACCTGTGGTCGTCGACCAAACGGCGGTCCCTGGGATGCTTAATGAGTTATGCCACCGGATAGCCACGTTACAACTAAATCAGGCACTTTCCGACTTTCCATATTACAACAATGCAGTGCAGATCAGCCAGATCCCTCTTACAGCTTGGCACCCGACTTACTACACCTATCCCGAGGGAGATTATGATAACAATGACGAGAACGAGGGAGATGGCGATAGTGGAAGTGGTAGTCAGGAGGAGAGCGGTGACGAGAGTTCCGATTAGGACGGTTTGGGGAGGTCTCCATTTGTATATATCTTGTAAGTTCTTCTTTTTCTTTTTTTGCACTTCCATTGTTTTGCATTTCTTCCCCATATTTATTGTTGCCTCTTATTGTTTGCTGTACACAATGGGGGCATTGTGTGATTTGGTTTGGGGGAGGGTATGCATCTGTCTATTTTCATCCATCTGCATATTTCTTGAATTTCCGCGTGCATAAAAAAAATCAAAAATATATTTTTGCATTTAGTCGAGTCTTAGTTGAGTCGCAATGCTATGTAGCGATGATGATAATGCTTCTATGTCTTCATTTAGTTGCTTATGCTAGTGCGCCGTTAGAGTTTTTGTATATAATTACATGTGTCATTCTTGCATCTTTGGTTAACGGTACTAAACGAATAAACTTGACTCATTGTTGGCAAACTACTCAGATTTGTAAGGAATTAGAGCCTTTAAACTGATGACATTCATGATCAGTTTCATTTAGGTTGAGAGTAGTACTCCTTATGAGACATGTAATATCAAACTGCATAAGCATGACATTCGTCTCTTAGTACCTGTACGTTTTTGACTCGTGGTTTTGACATGTGCGAAAAAGGCAAATCCTTTCTTTTAATTAATTCCCATGAGCCTCACATAGCCAAATTGAACTGTTTAACCCGTTTATTAACTACATGCCATATATTGTCTACCCTAGTCAAGCTAGTAGATTAGTTGGACGGAATTGTTTTTTCCGGGTTAATTTTGGTACCATGATGATACACTAGTACAAAAATGGCTTGCGGCTTCGGTTAAAAAGGACATATGGCTTCGGTTATATGGGCGTTGTAATTCAAGGCGTAGCATTAAGTCTATATGTTTTGGCTTCGGTTATATGGCGTAGCAAAAAATATTTATGGCAACGGTTATTTACAGAAACCGAAGCCAAAGATACAGTAATGGCTTCGTTTGTTAAGCTGAACCGAAGCCAAAAGTTAGTAACGGCAACGGTTAATGATAACAACCGAAGCCAAAACTAAGTTACGGCTTCGGGTAAAAACACCAACCGATGCTATAAGTTGGGATGAGGTTTCGGTTAAAATGACAACCGAAGGCAAAAGTTCAGCAAACGCTTCGGTCAAAAGTAGCAACCGAAGCCAAAAAAAGTGAAAAAAGGCTTCAGCTAATCCTAAATGCAAACGTTGTCTTTTTTTAGATATTGAATTTTCTTTGACGACAAATAACATGCTGTAATGTGTAATTAAATTACACATTAAAAAATATATTATAAACCAATCATGCGATGATACAGTAACAATGATTAGCATCTAGGAAGAAATTCTTTAATATTAAAATAAATTTATCTAAATAATCAATTCAATGTACCAAACAAATACAAATTAAATGTGTGATAATAATAAACTAAAAAGATTTCATCTACTTAAGAACAATAAGCCATCCATCGTTCAATGTACCTTAAAAAAACTATAACGTAACTAAAGATAGTTGTCCATAAAATACGTTGCCCACAAGTCTTGAACTTCATTGATCTCTTCAGCTGTATAAGCAACCTTCGATCCAAACCACTACAAATATACCAAAGATATGTATATATATAAATAATAACATGAGTTTAATTATTGGATAAGATGTATAAAATAAACTTCATTCGTGTAATGTATACCTTTTTAGGATCTTTTATGTTCCGATAATGTCTAACAACATCTAACATGTAACGCATCACGTAATATCCGCATTCGGTGCTTCCAATTTGCTGATGACACTATAAAAATAATATTAAAACAAGTTAACCTCATAAACATCGATGACAACCATAAATGTTGTGCATTGATCACAATAAAAGAATAAAAAGTTAACAATAAAAATTACTTACGTCAATGTTCTTCCATTTCATTGACGAGCCTGATCTCAATGTTGAACCTCCTGTAGCCATGAAAACTCGAAATGCACTACGCCTCGACGAAAAAAAATGTTATGTTATTATTACTCAAGTGATTAAAAAGAAAGAAATTAATGTAAAAACTAGTACAAGTGCCGATAATATGTTGGTCCATAAAGACTTACATCTGTAACACACGTTTGAAAGATAAGTCACGCTTTTTGCTACTTTGTGGATCACAAAAATAAGCCTCATGAGTAGACGGACAAAGCATTACCAACATCCAGTGCATCCTATAAATACGAAATAAAATGGTCATCGGAAAATATGAGTACACAAGAATTATATTTTATAGGCTAAGATACATACCCATTACAAAAAGGGGCAAATATAACGTCAACACCACCCATCTTAAGTAAGCTGCATTCTACATACTTCATTACTTCATTGTTGTGAGCATTGTCTTCCCCAACTTGGGACATGATTGTTGGACATAAAAATCCAACTGAAAAAGAACCTTCATGCTTCTTTTCTTCAGAGAGACTTTTTAAGAACCTTACATATGCAAACATAAATGTAAATCCCAAGTTCAATAATATTATTACTCTCTCCATTTTTCTATATATAGGAAAAAAAGAGTCCAAACTTACATTATGAACACTTGAATACATGATATATTCAAAAATGTCTTCCGAAATAGTTGATTAATATCATCTTCGGTCACAACAATTGGTACATCGTTTGGAAGATTAAACACGCACTTTGGCAACACCACGTCAAACACCTTTACTTCGGGACTCATTAAAGTAAGAAGGGCCTCTAACTTTTGACATTCGGAACCCATACTTGATTCATGCGTATGAAACACAGCCTTCGAAGGTGACTTGATACTAACACTTTTAGACATTTTTTTTCCCTCATTAAGGGCAAAAATATCAAGCATATCATCGGTGAGAGGCTCCTAGAAAAGAAAGTCAAAAAACGAAACGTTAAAAGAAAAAAGAGAACAGGTAGGTTGACAAATTGATAAAAGAATTGTATTTTACCTTCGCAATTGTGATGAGGCTCTTCGGCCACTGAACAAAACTTCCTATGGCGTCTGCTACTCGTTCAAGGTATTGTGTGGGAATAGGAAGTGGGGCATTACCTTCAACAACTTGATCAATAGACACTCTGGCATTACCACTACTAATTGGGATCCCATGAATGAGTTGATTGCTATCTTTAGATGGGTAAATAGTAGCTATGGCAACGGTAAAGGTTTTTCCATCATGAAGACAAGCAAGTTGGCACTTAGTTGGCTCCTGAATACACATTAAAGCCCAAAATTTTAAAGCATTCGAGTATTTTGATTTTCAAGTAGAAAGTATAATGTGGATTATTTTGATGATAGGTCATACCTAATTAAACATTGACTTAAGAAATAAAAGGATGGTAGTTGGTCTCGTTGTTTAGTGGGAAGCATAATGAAGCTTCATTTTATTGTAAGAAATAAAACATCAGTGTTTGGACAGTGTCACAAATGGCTTCAATGTTAGTGTCCTACACTATCAGACTGTCAATACATCATCTTTTTGTTTTGATCGTCAATATTTGAACTTAAGTAAGAGTATTTTAAGTATGAAACAGATTCGTAAGCTAAGAGTAAGTGAGATGCGTACCTTTATGTCTTTGTCCTCAATTTTAGGGGCGTCATTGTTCATCTCGAACATATTATCCGGATTTGCCGAGTGACAGCTACTTTGGGGCTCTTCCAAAGGCTCTTTTAAGCCAAGTTGCTTTAATATCCCTATAGTCTCTTGACGGATCTCTTTGCGAATTATATGGCTTAAGGTCTCCATTGTCTCCTTTCGTACCGTTTCTTTTATCATAATTACTTCTTCAGCAGTAAACCCAATAGCCTTTTGTGATGTCCGGCGAGACGTTCCGAACACGTCCTTGATAGTAACTCCTCCTCCAAACCCTCTCACTCGACCCGGATGCTCCTTCTTATTTAGACTACGTGATAATACGTCATCATATCTATCGGGAAAAAATTCTCCAGAATCTACTTTCTTTCGCCAGTCATCCTAAAGTGTAGAAAAATTAAAGTACTTAATACAAATAAAAACCACTAACCTCAATTAACTAAGCATTCCAAGTTATTTCTTTGATTAATTTTTTTCACTAAGAACTAACCATTTTTTCAGAAACTTCCTTAGTCTTCTTATTTGGAATATCACCATCTGATTTAGTTCTTCCTTTAACCCAGCGCCAACTACGGTCAATAATCATAGAGTTAGAAGACATCGCTGACGATTGAGATTTAGAACATTCTTTAGCTATCCATTCAGGAACCCTAAGGTTGTATCCTCGTCTACCCATCACATGAGGATGCTCGTTATGCTTTACGCTTTCGATAGCTTTCCTACTCTTCTCCTTCAAAAATGAAGATGGACAAGGTTAGAAGAATAAATTGTAGAGGGATATTTATATACTGAACTTACATATTAGCATGCTTTACACTAGTTGTATCTTACATAGCGTAGTACTCCCTCCGTCTCGTTTATTTGTTTGCATGCCTTTGTTTAAAATATTTCTCTTAATGAATATAAAAGATGAACATATGAAAGAAACGGAGGGAGTACATATTTACTTTAATAAATTTAAACTATATTAAAAATAGAAATAAAAAATGGACTATCATAAAGATAACCTTAAACTCATCGGTGTCTCGGGTTTGTTTGAATTTCTCCCATGCTGCAGGCTCAATGTAACTATAACACTCGGTCGGTGAGGCATACTTTGGATGCTTGTTCCGTATAAATCTTGTAGTCAATTTTGACTTGAAATTTCTCCACTTAGTCCCACAAGAGGATAGCACAAAATCTTTGTGTGTGTCGTTAATAAGAAATTTTTCCTATACCAAATTGATTAAGTAAAAGGATGAGCCGGTTAAATTACCTAATTCTCAAAACAAATTAATGGGAGGAGGTTTTTTATTAGTACGAAAACTACACACCTTAATATCCTCCCATAGCAAGTTTTTGATGCCAATTTCTACATCTTTATCCTAGTCATTAAGATTTATGCCCACTTGACAACGAGCCCTCTTACCACAGTAGTTTGCAAAACTAACAGCATATTGCCCGGTCGGAAAACCAGTTGTATCCCACTCTAGAGGAAAAGGGCCTTTACCTTCCAAATCGTCTAACTTTGCCGGTCCTCGAGTCCGTTTCTTTGTAGTAGCTTCGATCTTATCTCCACTATCTTCACTAAAGTTATCATTATTGAGCACCTCCATGAAAGCAAATCTAGATATTAAAAATGGCAAACGTAAAATGTTAGAAACAATTGCAATAAACACATCATTGGAGTTGTGTATGTAGTTAATAGCTTATCTAGTTATTATTATTATGACAGAAAACTTGCAGCATCAATACTTTGTAGATACTTGATATAATTCTGAAATGTAAGCAGCAGCTACCAGTAGTAAAACTTCCAGCTATATGTCAAGCTCCAACCATACACGATGATACATCACTTAAGATCAAACGAGTTAGGCAAAACATACTAACACAATCAAACAAAAAAAATAAGAATAAAAGTAAAAGAATACAGCACAAATCATAAAATAATAACAGGCAGCTAGGCTTTAAAAAAAATCCAATAATAGTGGCAAACAACGCTCAAAATAAGTGAAAATCAGATAACCAAAGAGTGAACATATAGTAAAAGCAAAACCAATTGTTCAAATTGAAAATAAGCAAAATAAACATAAAGCAATCAATGTTAGTCTTATCCTTGATCTTTGTCTTCCCAAATCCCCTCATTATGATCAACCCGTACATATTCGGCTTCCAAATTATGTTTAATGGTAACTGGAGGCAAACCATCAGAAAATGGAAGAATATCGTCAAATTGATCATACTCCTCTTCATCCACGACATCTTCAACTCCTAGAATACGTCTCTTACCTTGAAGTACAACACACCACTTATCATCTATAGGATCCACAATATAAAACACTTGCTTTGCCTGTGAAGCCATTATAAGGGGCTCATTCTTCTTATCCAACTTGCTAAAATCAACTAATGTAAAGCCATTCTCATCCACACGAACACCTTTCTTACTGTCAACCCATTTGCATTTCAATAATGCAATTGTAAAGGTTCTGTACTGAAGCTCCCATATATCCTCAATAATGCCATAATATGACATTTGTGTATGAACAGTACCTGTCCTTTTACTGAATTCAGTTGAAGAAGCAACCACAGTAACTCCACTATTTTGCATTGTACTTTTACCATCTTGACGTTGAGTATAAAAACAATATGCATTAATATCATAACCTTCAAACGATTTCACTTCATGGTTTGGGCCGTAAGCTAACCATTTGATGGTTTCATTCACATCATTAGGGTTCGTGGTCAACTCATTAAGTACTTTATCTCTAAACCACTCTCCAAAAGACTTATTATGTTCTTCAACCAACCATTTCTCGCTCTTCAAAGGATGTTGCTCTCTTAATATTGTCATGTGTTCCTCTGCGTAAGGATCGACTTTTTTGATATGTTCTAGGATAACAAAGTGAGCATTTTTGAGAGCTTGAGTACTAAGCGAGATCCATTTTGCTCTGATAGTACCTTTACCCTCGAGCCTGCCTTCATGTCGAGACTTTGGAAGGCCAAATTTCTGCACACCTCCTACATAGTCGCTGCAAAATCTAATAACCTCCGCCGCTATATATCCTTCTACGATACTAGCATCCGGCCTGTATCTATTTGTCGTGTACCCTTTTAAAATACCCATATAACGCTCAAATGCATACATATCTCTCAAGTGAACATGACCCAAGAGCTTAGCCTCCCTAACTAAATGGACAACCAAATGTTCTGAAATATCAAAGAAAGAAGGAGGAAAATACATCTCCAATTGACACAGAGTCTCGACAATATCAGCTTGCAACTTGTCTAGGGTGTCAGGTTCAATCGTCTTGCTATAAATTGCATTGAAGAAAAAACAGAGTCTTGTGATTGCCACTCGCACATGTTTAGGCTAGACCTGGTCAAATGCGGGCTCGGGCCGGATACGGGCCGGGCTAAAAGATAAAAAGTTGCCCTTTAACACCAAAGCGGGCGGGTCGGGCCTAACTAACGGGCCCAGATTACTTGCCCTTACCCGCCCGTTTGTATAAAACCGGGCGGCCCGCGGGCTATCGGGCCAATTATTGAGTGAATGAAAAAACTATCAAACAAATAAAGATAGACAGTAATTACGTAAATATTTAAAAAGAGTACAACATAATTGACTTTTTTCTTACAACAAAAAAAATGTGATAAATGAACAAAAATTGGTGATAAGATTAGACTATTAGATTATGAGAAATTGAGAATAGCGAGAGTTGTCTAATTTTTCTTGAGAGTTAATAAGGTATTTTTGCTATATCATACTATTATCTAGTGTATGTGTCTTGATTAGAGCATGGGGTAATTATTTTTCTTTGTATAATAAATATACATTTTTCATTTCATATATAAATAATTAATTTTTAAGCTATAGAATGTATATAATATTTTTAGCGGGCCGGGCGGGTTGGCCCGTTTGAAAATATTAGTGTCCGTGCCGGCCCGTTTATTAGATCGGGCCGGGCTTGTCTGGGCCATTTATTAATTCGGGCCAAGCTTCACTGTCCAGACCCGCTAAAATATCGGGCCGGACGGATCGGGCTATTCGGACGGTACGGCCCATGATCAGCTCTAGTTTAGGCAAAACAGAGCGAATCGCGATAGGCAAAAATTGTTGCATTATTACGTGGTTATCATGAGATTTTAGTCCCACCAACCGCAAGTCCTTCATTGAAACAAGATTCTTCATATTTGAAGAATATCCATGTGGTACCTTAATACCATGAACACATTCACATACAATTGATTTCTCTTTCATAGACAAAGTGTAGCAAGCTGGGGGAAGATACACACGCTTGCCATCCTCTTGAGGCACCAACTCTTTTCTTGTTCCCATTTCTTCGATGTCCTTCCTTACCTTGTACCCATCTTTGGTCTTTCCGGGGATGTTCAGTAAAGTTCCGATAAGGCTTTCAGCAACATTCTTTTCCACGTGCATTATGTCTATACAATGTCTCACAGACATATGTTGCCAATATGAAAGACTCCAGAATATGGACTTTTTCTTATATCTTGCATTTTTAAGAAATACATTCGGCTTCCCAAAAACAACATCGATATCTCTTACTTGATTATATACTTGGTCTCCCTCCAATGGAATAGGAGCCATTTCTTTCTCAGTTTCTCCGTTAAACGCTTTTTTCATCTTGCGATAAGGGTGATGTCGAGGCAAAAATCTTCGATGACCCATATAAACATTCTTCTTACAGTGAGTGAGTCGAGGAGCTACAATAATTTCTTCACATATCGGGCAAGCTTTTTTCCCTTTGTTTGAATAGCCAGACAAATTGTCGTATGCCGGAAAATCATTTATGGTGCATAATAACATAGCACGTAAATTGAAATCTTCTTTAGCATGTGCATCAAACACTTTGACCCCTTCAGACCACAATATTCTCAAATCATCAATGAGGGGTGCTAGATAAACATCTATATCATTACCTGGATGTTTTGGTCCTTGAATAAGAAGTGATAACATCAAGTACTTTCGCTTCATACACAAATAAGGAGGTAAGTTATAAATACAAAGAAGAACCGGCCATGTGCTATGCTGACTACTCAAAGTAGAGAAGGGGTTCATTCCATCCGTGCAGAGACCGAGTCTTAGATTCCTAACTTCTTTGCCGAATTCTGGAAAAATTCTATCTATAGCTCTCCATTGCGGGGCATCTGCCGGATGTCTAAGTCTTCCATCATTTTTTCTTGAATCCACATGCCACCTTAATTTCTTAGCGTCGTTTACATTAGCAAATAGACGTTTGAACCTTGGTATAATAGGTAGATACCACACCACTTTTGCTGCAGACCCTTTCGTCTTGTCAGTATCGTAGTCCTTGTCCTTTACTCGGTATCGTGATGTCCCACAAGTTGGACACTTATGCAGATCCTTATATTGCTTACGATACAAAATACAATCGTTTGGACATGCATGAATTTTTTCATAGTCACATCCAATCGGGCACAAAACTTTCTTCGCCTCGTACGTGGATTTTGGAAGAACATTATTACCAGGAAGCATCTCTGCAAAGAGCTCTAAGAAGGCCGTAAATCCCTTATCAGTCACCTTATGTTCCACTTTTAAAGACATTAGTTTCATCGAACTGGATAAACGAGTGAATTTATCACAGTTAGGATACAAAGGCTTCTCCTTATCACTAGCCAACCTCTCAAAAGTACGTGGATCATCGTCAAAATTAGCTTGGACATCTTCAATTAATTCGTCCATCCGGTCCCTTTCAATATCATCATTACCATTTTCTTCTGGATCATGTCCACTTGCTTCTAGTTCTAGTCCACTTGGTTCTAATTGGTTAAGAACTAAGGGCTCACCATGAAAAATCCACCGTGTATAATTTTTCATTAATCCACGTAAAACTAAGTGATCCACACAAATTTCAGGACTTGAAACTTTCTTCAAATTTAGACAATCAATGCAAGGACATAATATGCGTGTCTCTCCTTTCCTAACAGCATTTTCTAAAGCGCATTTCACAAATTCAGTTTGCACCAAATTACGAAATTCAAGGGTTGAACGTTTCATAGTATAAATCCAACTTCTATCCATATCTATAAACAAAAAAAATGAATCGATTACAAACTTTATCAACACATTCTTAAATTCAAGGAAACATCATCTTAACACCAATCGATAACAAGAATAATTTCTTATTTTATAGGTGATAAAACCAATTAACATTAAAAAAAATAAAAAATTATTTGGAAAGTATATATTAACGTGTTTGAATTACGAATGCAATCTATACTTCAGCTTTGGTTGCTGCTATTATGGTGAATGTGATATTGTGTGTCAATGCAAGGCTATGTTATAGAGAATCAAGATGCTTTTGATCAATAATAGGATGCTACTGTTTTGTTTAGAATTGATAGATGTTGACTTCAGATCAACAAGGCTGCCTTTATTTAGAATCAATATGCTTTTGATCAAAGTTGTTTTGTTCAGAATCAATAGATGTTGAACTCATGACATATTCTAGTTATGGATTGTAATATAACGGGTTTTGTATGCAAAAACAAGCAAGATTAAAGGAGAACAAAAGATAATAAAACCCGGAAAGCAAAATTGAGGACTAAAGATTTTCAAATGGATCATCATATTGAATTTTTTTTTAATAAACTAATAAATTCTTCACTGTCCTGGATCTGCGTGTTACTCAATGATGTATCTGATCTCCTTCTCAATGATGTTAGACATAATCGATCTGTATTTTTCGTCTCTATCCCTTTTCTTTCTTTCTTTAATTGTTCTATAACGTTTTTTTATTGTTCCAATTCTGCTCTTATTTTCTTCAATTGAGTGAAATCTGATCTGGGTATTCACCCAAGTGTTCATAATTACTGTATTGGTATGGTCAAAGAATTTCCAACAAGGGATGAAGTTTCTGTGTGAATTGATCGATTAATTTAGTAGTTGTATGATCTATCTGCCTAATTCCCACCGCTTTCAATCATCATTTCCAGCCAAAACAGTAGAACCGCTTAATAAAAATAGAATACGGTAACCAAACCATCAACTATACTCCCTCCATATAACTTATACTATTCATATTTTTTTCCTTATATCTATTCATCCCAAGTTTATTTTTTCCCCCTTTTCATATATACGGAGCAGTAAAGAAAATAGCAAACTCCCTAGCTTACGCCTAGATAAAGGAGCCTTCTCGCTCGTGTTTAAATCAATTAGTCAAAGGATATTAATGGTATATCTCTACGGCCAGTATCATATGTCTCAAAATATATTACGGGTAATCAGGTATACACGTCTTAAACAAGAATTTTTGCGAAGGTAAGCGAACGAAGATCATGAATTGAAGTAAATGCAAGGAATAATAATACTACCTCTAGTACCAACGGTCAAGGAGGAATTGTTGTTGTAAACAGGAGCACCAGAATTAGTAGTCCAGTATGTCGAATTGTGTGCACTTGAGGGACGAAACTGCAATCATCATTCAATCAATCAATCAAAACACAAACCCTAATTGAAAATTCAAACATACAGGAACAGGAGCAACAAAATACAATCAACTCAAACTTGAGAAATTAGAAGAAGAATTGCAGAATTAATCACGCGGAAAAAAAATTAATCACGCAGAATTGCAAACAAAAGTAATGGGAAAGACAAAACACAATTAATCGATGATAACTACTAATTGATGAAATAACTCTTACCAATATTAAGACTGGCGGAGCAGTGGTGGTGTGCGAAGAACTGACAGCCGGATTGATTGAATTTGTGCGCAGAGAGTCGAGCGTCGATAGTTGTAATTCAGAGTAGTTGTAGTCGGTGATTGAATTTGTGAGTATAATTGGGGTTTTTTTTTTGAATCTTTAATTATGGTTTTTTAATTGGGAGTAATTGAGTTGGTGGAATGAAGGAAATGAGTTGGGCGGGCAGATCAATTCAATCTCCCACACTGAGATTTTATATTTATTGATATTATGGGTATGAATTGCCTTATTAGTAAGAATTAAATTAATTTTTTTTATATACAATTATATATATTTATGTTAACAATAAAAGGTTACGGTTCGTTAATTACAGCTGTTGCCATTTATAATCACTTATAGTTACGGTTAAAAACTCAATCGAAACCTTTTATATTTTGTTGCGGTTATTGATTAAACCTGTTACCCTTTATAACCACGTTTGACTACGGTTTATAAATTCAACCGAATCAATTTATATTTGGCTACGGTTTTTTTATACAACCGTAGCCATTTATAAATCCTATTCCTACGGTTACTTGTGGTTACGGTTATTATATGCAATCGTAACCTTTTCAACAAACCAAATGTCTTTTTTGTACTAGTGATAGAAAAAAAAAAAGGGAATTGAGAAAAAATGAAAAGAAAAAAATTCAATGAAAGAAAAAAATTGAATGAAAAAAAAAAAAAAGGAAAGAAGAAGAAAAGAAAAAAAAATGAAGTGAAACTAGAAGAAGAATGTGTTTTTGCTATGAGAAAAGAATTGATCTCTCTAATTTCATAGTTATTAGTGGGAAGCGATTTTGATAAGGCGCTTGTTACTATGCCTAATTTCTTCGACTAGAGTTTGGTGAGAACGGAATGAATTTTATGTTGGTTGTAGTTGTACTAGCTTGGCTTTTACCTCCTCATATCCATATCGTTTTGTCCCTTCTTACCCGATTAACCTCACTTTATATACCATATGTAAGTCTTTGGCACGTGTCTTTACCCGATAAAATGCGTATGTACGGTTATTAGAAATTGATTTCATGTTAGATTGCATGCATGTTCTTGTAAGTCGCAGTTTAGGTGAGTGTTTTGTCTTTCCGTTTTTACATAAACTCACAATATCACCCATTTTGTGTGATGAGCGATCCGTGAGAGTCCGACATAAACGAGTCTTGCAAGGTTGAAGGTTCAGTATTGTTGTCATTGGTCAAGCTTGTTGTATGTAGTTGATTACGTTAATTTTAATCGTTGCGCATTATTGGTTTGGGTAATTTTGGAGCATATTCCGCTATGAGTTATATACATTCCATTAGGATTGAGTTCATCGTTTTGTGCTTGCTTGAGGACAAGCAAAGGTTTGGTTTGAGGAGATTTGATGCGCGTATTTTATATACACTTTTTATGCCTTTTATACGCGCATTCCCGTGTTTATTAAATAGTGAAAACTATTATTTTGTCCCGAATTGGTTACTTTGTGGTATATTTTGTCTTATTGCAGGAAAGGAAGCCACAGTAGCTAAAACGGATCAAAACCGAGCAAAAACGAAGCTGGAAGAGCTGATCGTTGAACTGAGTGTAATAGTCGGCCGACTATGACGATAGTCGACCGACTATGACAATAGTCGGCCGACTATTCTGGAGCCTGCAGAGATCAAATTAATGAATGATTAGTCGACCGACTATTACAATAGTCGGCCGACTATTTCCTGGGCCGCGGACAGGTTTCGTGGCAAGAAGTTTCCTAATCAGTTTTAACTCATTCTAAGTTGTATAAATAGGGCTTTTCAGCCACTTATACTTCGGCACTTTTTACTTCTCTACTTCTCAACTTTAGACTTTTACTCCATCTCCTTAGACTTTTATCTCTACTTTTAGTTTTATTTTCCTCTTTAAAACTTGGTTATTGTAAGACTTGCTTCGAATTGCCTTTATTCCTCTCGGTAATTTAATTTAATCTTTCTTCCTTCTTCTTCGTTCTTGATTGTTCTTAATCTTTGTTTTATGCTTGTCGTAATTTTATTATTATTCATCATGTTTAATCTAGTAAATTCTTTTATTAATCTTGTTATTCTTAGTTTAATTATGAGTAGCTAATTTCCCTCGCTAGGATTTAGGGGTTCTGCGAATTGAATGTGGT
Organism: Agrostemma githago; assembly: GCA_958450325.1. Lineage (NCBI taxonomy): Eukaryota > Viridiplantae > Streptophyta > Magnoliopsida > Caryophyllales > Caryophyllaceae > Agrostemma > Agrostemma githago. Next base: position 51,132,782 of record OY288258.1, on the reverse strand, counting down.
CGCTAAATAATTTATAGATCTGTCAATGATATATATTGCGTCTGAGTTGTCAATTGTAGCATATAATCGCGATTAGTCAGTTAATGCGCATGATTGATTAATTGAATTCGGTAAACTAGAACCTAAGATCGGAAGTCTGGTAAAAGTTAAACCTGCTACAACACATTAGTTTGCCCTAATAAGATCGGAAGCCGTTAGACGCATACTAGGGTGAATAGCGGACCGGAAGGACCTTTCCACTACCCCTTAGACCAATATCTGCGACAGTCCTGTGACTTAGACCGTGACCATATGAGATTCGTAGTGAACCGACAATCCTAGTTTTCTCTCCTTATAAATTCGTCTTAATTCATCCTATTTATTCTTTCTCTTTTAATTTTCTCTTCCTTCACTACTTTAGTTTAGTTAAACACAAAACCAAAAAACTCTGATTTGTTACTTAGATAGACTTTAATTGCAAGTAGGATTTATTTGTCTCCCTGTGAAATCGATCCCGACTTCCTTAGCTATATTTTTAGTTGGACCGTAGTTGGTTATTTTTGATAGGTACACGACTAGCTTATCGTGTGTCAAGTATGGGAACTGCGTGGCTCCGGCGAGGTGGCTCCCCCGACTGAGCTTATCACGGCCGATGAGTTCCTGACTCCTATAGGACTGAACCCTTCGTGCCCCTAGGTAGTTGGGGGTCCTGATTATATGTGTATTATTCCTTTGACATGTATGTATGTTTATTTTGTATGGTTTGCTTTTGCAGACGCCTATGGTGTCGCATTCACTCGCCGACATCTTAGGAACTTTGGACTCAAGAAAGACTTCTGACCTTCTATCTACCTTTTTTCCCCTCTATTCCCCTGGTGAAGAAGAAAGAGGGACTCATTACTTTTGTGAAGTCTTTGGCACCTGGGAAAACAAGGTTGCCTACCCGGAGGCCTGTTGGCCGAACCCCTGAGTCAGGTCCTGCTGCCAGGACTGCCTGCGAGAGAGGCGTAGGCTCTTCTTCTTCCCGCCCGGCGGTTGGCGAGTGTGTGACTCCTCCTGTGGCTGGTCAACCTTCAACCGCGGCCGCATTTACTACCCCGCCTGTCGAAGAGGCCGATGATCAGGTCTCTCATCTTATCAGGATGAGAAAAGATAAAGAGCCAACGACGACGGAGCAGCTGATTGATCTAGAGGGTGAGGTCAGTACGCCGGCGCCTAAGCGCCATGCCCCCAACCCACCTGATTCGCTAATGGGAAAAGCCATGGACTGGAACTTTAATTTTGATAGTGTCGATGCTTCCGCCCATCTTTCTAACTCTCCGGCCTTTACCTTTGATCGGACTGCCAAGGTGCTAGCACATGCGAGTGCCCAGGCTCAGCAACTCCTCTACCATTACGCCATGGTCTTCCTGGCCTTTGCTGAGTTGGGAGCCATTAATTGCCTAAGCGACGAAGAGTTGACCATTCTTCCGGGGACTCCTCTTTCTAACCGATTGGCTGCGGTTGAGAGAGATGCCTCAATCATAGATGCCCTGCAATCCAAGCTTCGAGGCCCAGGATCAAGCTAGCATCACGCTTCGGTCCTGTACGCTAAATGCGTATTAAAGCCTTTGTCCTCCGGTTGATGCACAACGCAATGTGTAAGTGATCGTAGTTCGTCCATCCGGTTATTCGACTTACGGTTTCAATTACGTTTTCTATTTATGGGTCCATTTATAGATTACATTTACCGTAGCTAACTCATTTATCATTCCGTTTTGTCAAAGTATTGTGAATTCTGGGTTGTATTTTCGCCCGTGTAATTTGTAATTTATTTTCGAGTTTATTTACTTTCGATGTTTGCCATTTACCACTTTTTTAATGAACATCGCATGCTAAATTCAACCTCGAAATAATTTAGGATGCATTAAACGACGTAGCTAAACACGTATTTCGCATGCGTAGCTAAAAACGCTGTTTGCATATCATTTAACCGTCTTACTAACGCGCGTACACGAAAACCGAACGATATCGTAGTAGAGGCCGCTAAGTGCGGGCGGGGTTGGGTGACCTTCGTGGATTTCCCAACACGTACTCTCATCCCTTACTCAGAACCTTTAGTTTCCGGATGCCTGAAACCGTTAGCACATGAGAGTCATTCGATACACGATACCCGATAACTGGGCATCAGTATCGTTATGCAAAGGGACGAACCCCCATAAGCTCTAGTACTATAGTGAGTCGTGCTTTTTGCACGATACGCCTAAGTATAGAGTGGGTTCGAACATGCCCGAACTCCCACAAAGTTCGGTGGTGACTCCAACTTCGATTTAAATTTCGACTCGAGAACAATCTTACCATGAGATTCATTCGCCTACCCAAACCCGCGCGTGGCCGCGTCGGGGTGGACCTATGTCATGTCCACATGTACTCTTAAGTTGATTCAAAGAATATTACTCCTCTTCGACACTAAGCCTTGTGCTGATATAGAAACTTATTATTTAGGTATTCCGTCGATTGGTGGTTGTTCGAGTAGGAAGATCAATGACCTTATTGTGGAGAGGGTTCGGAAGAGAATCAGTTCCGGGAATGCGGTTTATTATCTTCAGCTGGAAGGTTAACTTTGATACAATCTGTTCTTGCCAATCTTTCAAGTTTCTTTCTATCGGCAATAATCGAAATTCCGATAAGTGTGGCTAATAAAATTAATTCTTTATTAGCTCATTTCTGGTGGGTGGGCTCTAGGACGGTAGTACCGTAGTATGGCTCATTGGAGGGCTTTTAAGTTCTTATCTCTTCCTAAGGAAGAAGGGGGCTTAGGTATCCGAAATACGACTCACATCAATCAAGCCATTTTGGCCAAAAGTGCTTGCAAGCTTTTTAGGAAAGAGAATAGCTTTATGTGCTCTTTTTCATGGTGTATGGTAGTTTGAAGGAGAGAATAATTTCAGGGATAATTACAAGAGGAGGGGAAAATCAAATAGTTGGAAGGGAATTCTTTGGGGAAGCAAAATCATCAAAATTGGTTATGCTTGGAGTCTTCGCAATTGCAGTGAAGACAATGATAGGAATATTAAGATTTTTCAAGATAGATGAGTACAAGGGTGTATCCCAGTTCCGAGGACTGGGATTGATTTGTTTAATGGTGTGTGTTACTTGGCAGATTGGACTTTTCATTATATTATCAGAGAGGAGGGGTGTTTGGAATACTGACAAATTGGCTCAGGTTTTTGATAAGGAATGATGTAGGATGATTATTGTAATTCTCATTCCTCGATCTTCAGTTCCATGCTACCCGATTTGGCTCAAATCTTCGGATTGTAAGTATGGAGCAAAAAGGGAACGTATTAGTCGGATCTTTAAAAAAATTCTCATCTTTCTTGAAAAAGACGTGAAAGTTATCGGGACCCCATAAGTGGAAAATTTTTATCTGGAAAATCGAGATGAACTCACTCCCAGTTGGTCTGAAAGGGATAAAAGGAAGTCGGTAAGTTCGAATTTGTGTGTTTTCTGTCTTGATATGGAGGGATTGGATTATAATGAAGTTGAGACTCTTGACCACCTTTTTAGGGATTGCCCTCTGACTTCGAGAATTTTGGCGTGTTGTCAGTTGGGAATCATGGTCCAGACAACATTTGGGGTGTGTATGCAGGAATGGCTAATTGGATGGATTCTTTATTTTATTTTTTGAAGAATGATGGATTCTTTATTTGTTCAAGAGGGAAGATGACTATAGAGATATCTATCTTTTCCTCAATACTCTTTATTCGATGTGGCTGTTCAGGAATGACATTATTTTTAGGGAATGGAATAACTCGAGGAAGGGTTTTTGGAAGCGATATGAAGGTTCGCTTTTAAGCATTGAGGATATGATAATTGATTTGGTTGATCGGAGAGAGGCGATGAATTTGCATCTTAATGAAAAACGGGATAAATCTTTGGACCTAATGCCTCTGAAGGATATGAAAGGAGATATTGGCGATAATGAAGTGAGAAAGCTTGAGTTTAAAAATTCCAAAAATTGTTGGGTAGTACAAGGGATATGTCTACATTCAAAGTGTAACATGATCTTCTTCTTTGTGGATGCAAGTTGGACGTCTTCGGGTAGAGCAGCGATGGATTGGGTGTGTTTTGATCCGGATGGTGTTTCTTTGGCCAATCATCAATCAACATTTTTGGCAGAACCGGCTATCCAGGCGGAAACTTTGGCGGCTCTTAAGGCAATTAGATGGGCCAAGGATAAGGGCTTTCTTCATGCTAGGATCAAAATCGATTGTCTTCATCTAGTTTGACAGATTGCTGGTGTCGAGAAGTCACAGATTGATGTTGCTACACAGTTGGACTCCTTAGTGACATCTTTTTTTAATGCTCTTTTTTTCATTGTATTTCCTTTAGGTTTATTACTAGGTCACTCAATATTAGAGCATTCACAATGGAAGAACTTAAAAATAAGTTCTTCCAATGTCATATCATTTATCATTATATTTTAAGTGGAAGAACTTTTTACATTAGTGGAAGAATTTTTATTTGTTCTTGGTTGGGACCTACATACAATTTTGTTTACTCATCAATAATATTATTATAATCTAAGAACTTGAAGAACTCATCAATAATATTATATAATTTTATTTACTCATCAATAATATTCTTGGTTGGGACCTACAATAATCTTATTTTTGAAGAACTCAAGACAACCCACAGTGGAAGAACTTTTAGAAAAAAAAAAAAGTTTTTTGTGACAAACTCAAGGAGAAGAACCTCTATTGTGGTTGCTCTTATAACACATAACTTAGCTTCTCGTACTTTAAATGTTAGGTGACGGGGAAACTACTTAAAACCGTCGGCAAACAAAAAAAAGACGATGTTGAAAATGTGTTTTGTTTTTTGATTTGAATCATGCATCTTAAGACCATGTACATTAGCAAGAATCATCCAATTCTCATCCTCCACTTTTTCACCTTTTCTCTATCCTACTCAACATCCACCTCACTTTTCCACTCACCCTTAACTTTTTTCCAAGAACATCTCACACCAACAAGAATTCATTTCTCACTCACTCTCTCACTTTTTTATACCCCACACTATCCTGTAAGAATATTTTATGCTATAATAATATTACGGGATATGTAATATATCTTCCCTATTATTATGATAATATTTCTTCCTCATAATTATGGTCTTATTGGAAATCGAATCTTTAAGAGATATGCTATTACAATAATATCGGACTAAATAAGGAGTTTTTCCATATTTACTCAACCTTGATGGAAGGTCGAGATTACCGTAATCTAAAACCCTAATAGGAATCTGGTCCTCTCTCTCTGCCTATATAATGGAGTCTTCCCCATCAGAAACTCTATGCGTATTATTAAGGTCAAACAACACTTATTACGTTATAGGATAAGACGGAGAAACCGTACCTATTAATTATGAACCGTACCTATTATTTATTATTATCTGAAGATCATATGAAGACGTATTATTATTTATGAAGTCGTCTTATTATTTATGAAGTCGTCTTATGGAGATCTAATATCGTTCGTATTAGATTTCGACTTATTCCGTAACGAGGTATGTCGTCTTAATTAATCTTTTGTGACCTTCATGTTGTTCAAAGATTTATGGGAATTATGTTTTATTTATGTCATGTTAATAATATACATAACATGTGGTATCTGAGCTTAGGTTATTGAACTCGTGATTGTCTATTAATAAAGATTATTATTGTTATTATTATACATCATAATAGATCGAATAATTCGTAATATATACCTCACGGACTAATCTATATATCTCCCGATGATGCATACATATCTCCCTTTATGTATTTGATTAATTCATTATGCTTGTAAATTACATGATAAAATCGCTGAAGGTAGCCTACATGTGTCAGTTGATTTATTTTCATCATAATGAATATCTAAGCTAAGTGGGATTAATTACCGTGCTAATCCCACACATATGTTGCCTAATTATTTTATTTTCCTATTATTTTACACACCAATTACATATTAATCTAACTTTGACGACCAAGTTAGTGAGCGGTAGACGGTTTGATTTTATTGTCCGTTTTTATGATGATGTGCAGAAACATATTATTATGACCACATATAATAATTTAAATATAAGGTATTATTAATATGGAAATTAATGAAAGTTTAACCATATCATCATTGTATTATTATGTTAAACTGATTTTGTCGTGATTATATGAATTATAGATTAAAGTTTTAATATGAAGTGAATTAAAATTTTATTATTTGAGAAATAATTTCATGACAATATGATTATGTATTATGATATATTCTGTTTGATTATGTTTTACTGAAAGATGGTTTCACCGCATTGATTATGATCATTCGATATAATTCAATCGTTTGATAAAGAATAATGATTTATGATAAGTTGTAATTTCATATTCCGGTTTTAGATAATGATAATATGAAATTCTTATGGTTAAATTTCATCACAGTGAATTTACAACTAAAGTTTATTTTTCTGACTTTAAGACAGTCATTATATCGTTCACACATATAAAAATATATATTTACTCACAGGTAGATTATATTGACATGTGTGACATTCTATTTGTTATATTGTTCACATATAAAAATATATATTTACCCGCAGGTAGATTATATTGTCATGTGTAACATTCTATTTAAATATTTTAGTGACTACCCACAGGAGCACTATTATTAAAGACGTGTTGTTTCACATATTGAAGCCTTATTATTTATGTTGTCTTATTTTATCACAACTAAAATTACCTAACCAAATGAAATCTTGATATAACTCTGTTGTTGAGCTTAATGGAACGAACAAACTACCCTGAATGAAAAGAGTAATTAATTTAAGTTCACTTTGAAGTTGATAAAACTGGATACTTGTCTTCGCAAAGACAAGCCGACTGACTTTAACTTCTGAAAGTAATGCTCAAATTAAATATCTATCCATGAATCTTGGGAGAGATCTGACAGATTATACATTTTATTCTTACGTTGGATAGTACCAACCTTTAAGACTTAAGAATTCATTGTATGAACTGAAACAAGCATTGAAACAATGATATTTAAAGTTCGATAAAATCATTATTGATTTTAAAGAATATATCGTTGATCTTTGCATAAATCTCAAGATCAGTGGGAGTAAGTTCATATATTTGATTCTATATGATGATATTTTATTAGCCAGAAACGATCTTGGTTTATTACATAAAACCAATGCTTATATCTTAAATGACTCAATAAATATCCATCCTTATGCATGCATTCTTGGTTGGTAACTTAATGTATGTTCAGGTAAATCTGACATTATTGATGCTCACATACAGGAAATCAAATCACCCACAGGTGATTGATTATTCTGATTCAGATTTTGGGGATGTTATGACACAAGTCACTGTACTCACAGTTGCTTTATACATTCACCATGGAAACTGAATATGTGACTTATTATGAGGCTTTAATATAAGGAGCATGATTGCGTAATTACCGTGATAATAATGAAATTGCAATCTTTTTCTAGCTCCATGAATGATATGATATCTAAGGGATCAAAACACATGAACCTTAAATATCTTTTTACTGAAGCAAGATGTTAGATCACGGAATTAATGAGATCTCATTAACAGTTCTACACTTGCAATAATAATATTATTTCTGTTTTCCAATGTGTATACATTTTTTGATTGGATAAATGATAACGGAAATATAGACTTTTTAAGACATTATGTGGACCATTATCTTAAACTCCACTTATGGCCTAACTGTTCAATTCCTTGATGTAGTGGTACATGGAAGTAAGCATGTTGCAGATTGACATGTGCACGCCATGACTCTCTTTAACGACTGAATTAGTCAAGGTGCTTATGAACACCGATTTAAAATATGTGTTTTAGCACTTATGCGCAACTTATATATTCTCTAAAGAACATTACAGATTTCCAATCGACCAAGTGGGAGACTGTAAGAATATTTTATGCTATAATAATATTACGGGATATGTAATATATCTTCCCTATTATTATGATAATATTTCTTCCTCATAATCATGGTCTTATTGGAAATCGAATCTTTAAGAGATATGCTATTACAATAATATCGGACTAAATAAGGAGTTTTTCCATATTTACTCAACCTTGATGGAAGGTCGAGATTACCGTAATTTAAAACCCTAATAGGAATCTGGTCCTCTCTCTCTGCCTATATAATGGAGTCTTCCCCATCAGAAACTCTATGCGTATTATTAAGGTCAAACAACACTTATTACGTTATAGGATAAGACGGAGAAACCGTACCTATTATTTATTATTATCTGAAGATCATATGAAGACGTATTATTATTTATGAAGTCGTCTTATTATTTATGAAGTCGTCTTATAGAGATCTAATATCGTTCGTATTAGATTTCGACTTATTCCGTAACGAGGTATGTCGTCTTAATTAATCTTTTGTGACCTTCATGTTGTTCAAAGATTTATGGGAATTATGTTTTATTTATGTCATGTTAATAATATACATAACATATCCACCTCAATAATTCATCCACATACATTTAATTAAAAATAATTATTATTAAATTTTAATTAATAATTATTATTAACTTTTAATTTTTGGTTCGGTATCGAGTTTATGAATGTATTGTACTTTTGAAATTATTTCCACTTTTAAAATTATTAATACTTTTCAGTTTTTATGTAAAAGTAAATAGATTTTTTTTAAAAAGTCTTTGAATCACTAAATTTTTCGCCAATCATTGCTTCTGAGGAAGAATTACTTATTTTCGGATAACTTTGAGAGTAAAAATTATAAAAGTAAATTTTATTACTAATATAAGAGAACGTAATTAAGAGGTAATTATACAATTAGTTATAACAATTTAACACAAACATAACCAAACTACTTAAGAAAGCAAATTCAAACATTAACGATTTTTGGAGAACATAATTAAAGCACTAATCTATATCTATCTATCTATATATATATATATATATATATATATATATATATATATATATATAATAAAAAGACAAGCCTTTTTACATCTCTTTACAATATTCATTCTTAAGTAAATATGAGAAAGTCACCTCATCATTCTTAAGTGCATATGAGAAAGCCACATCATCATCATTCAATATTCAATGAGAAAATGTGTATGTCTTTTAAATTAAAAGCAAATAAGTGCATACTAAATAGTACGCTATTAATTGTTATCGTTAAAGTAAATTAGGTTATGTTATTATTAAATTAATTTAAACAATAATAATTTACATTATAATTTATAAATTACATATTAACGTTGATTACTCTGCTATAAACTTTCATCGATCTTTATAAATTGGATATTTTTTGTACAAATTGTGAGAGACTTTATATATATGTTCTCCATACCCTAAATCACAACCTCTATCGATCCTCTATTAGTTACAACAATCACCACCATTATTTTGTCACTTTATATTTTGCATTATTATTTATTATAATAATTGCGATGCGTTGATAATTTGTATGATTTTATACAAAAGTATACTACGTAATACATATGGACTACTGTCACTAACCAACCTAATATAGTACTTTAAAGATAACATAAGAAGTTAACGCCCTTCAACCCTTCTAACGACACGCCCCTTCATACATAACAACCAAAAATCAATCCCAACTCATATTACCATAAATGAGGCAATAACATACCCTCCACCCAAACTCCAATATATACAACTACCTCTCACAAAAGCAAACTCAAAATAAATTCGATTAAAAAAAACATAAAAAAATAAAAATAAAAAATTGTTCCTTCTAATAAACGAACCTAATAACTTTTTATTCAAAATGTTGTATTCATTTAGATCTCCAAAATTTAAAGCAATATGGTATTAAAATTGTGACATCGTAGCGGTTAACACAATGACAAAACTTTTTCCACATAAAACTTTTATTTATAAGAGTGTAACAATTTCTAACAATAGTGTTTAAGTAAAAAAATGTTCATGATGGAAAGGTTTAATAGAAGTATTGAATGTATTGTTGACATATAGTTAATTTTGGATAAAAAAAAATACTCAAGGTTCAATTAACTAATTCACGTTTTTTTATACTTTAATTATTAAACCTATATTACATGAATATCTTGGTTAATGCAAAATTTGATACCAGCATGCTGTCTGTTTATATACCGAAACTTATAAATAAGAATTCGCGTCATATGTTGTTGCATGTTGGTGTAAATGACATTCCTATACAAAAAAATTCTTAAGAAAATTAGATCGTGTTTGAGTGTGAGCTTATACAACTTATTTGCAATACACCCATAATTTTCACGGGTAGCAGGCGAAACTGTTTCCCAATAATAAATATTATAGAAATCCCGTGCATTGCACAGGTCACAAAACTAGTTAAACCTTAACTAAGTTGATTTAAATTTTTGTAGTAATTCATTTTTCAATGATTCAAGTTCCGGGGGCAGCTGTGGTTGGTTTAGTAACTGACTAAGTATATTCCAATCAGTTTGCCTAATCTGCGAATCAGTATGCTTAATCTTCCAATCATTTTCTCTAGTCTTTTCTGCTAGTTTCTTTTTGTTGTACTCGAGCTTCTCTCTTGATAGTTGAACCTCAACCTCAGATATTTGTGCCCTTTCTACTCGGCTATTAAAATCATCATGTTTATCAACTGCTTTTTTCTTCCCTTTGTTTTTCTTTGCCGCTTTAATTCCCATAGGACGCTGGCCTGATAAAATATCATCGTCAACGGAAATAGGGGCTGAATAACCTCCTTCCTCATCTCGAACCCTTCCTCATCATCGTCAACGGAAATAGGGGCTGAATAAAATATCATTGTTTGGATTCATACTTAGATTTATAAAATTGTAAATATATTAATGAGAGAGATTGCATGCATAAGTACGTGAAGTGAGGAATGCTTGGGAACTACGACTTTGCTTCTATTTATAGAGAACGGGACGTCATATGTGGGTAAAGATTTTTTTGATAAATTAACAGATAAGATAACATAATAACAGATAAGATTGAAGCTTCATATAAGATAACATATAAGATTACAATCTAGATAAGGTTACAGATTAAAAGACAAAAAAGTACATATAAAGTAGAAGATAAATACTGAAGATATGGATAAGGTTACAGATGAAAAGACAGATAAGAATCCGGATAAAATAACAAAAAGGTTTGAATATGAGATTGTTGATGTGAAGGAAAGATAAGATTATTGATGTAAAGATAAAAACAAATTTCAAGAAAGAGAGAAGATGATACCGACTAAAGATAAAGATAACAGGAGAGATTGGAAGAAAGTGGCAAATTCAGAGATAAGATTGACAGAAAATGCCAAACTGAAAATTGCAGAGATAAGTTTAGAAGAAAATGACGATTTGAAATGTATGGCAGATTCAAAGATAGGATTGAAAGAAAATGCCAAACTGAAAATTACAGAGATAAGTTTAGAAGAAAATGACGAATTGGGGTTGAAATTTTCAGAGACAAGATTGACGAATTTGGATAAACTCACAGATAAGATTGAAGATTTTATTTGGATAAGTTAACAAATAAGTATTAAAGATTCCATTCGGATAAGATAAAAGATAAGATGGAAGACTTCATTGAAATAAAATATAGCAGATAAAACCACAAATTCATTCGGATAAGATAGAGATAAGATTAAAATTTGTAGATATATTACAAATTTTAAATAACAAGGATGAAACAAAATTACAACATTAGATTCTAGTACATAATGAAATTACAATTACGAAACAAATCTAAACTTAAGTAACCAAACACGAACAAAACTAAAACGAACCTAATTAACCCTGACATCCATATTGGTTCCATATATGTTCAATTAGGTCCTTTTTTAGAGTCATGTGTTGCACATGATCTTGCATATTATTTCTATTTTCCACATATTGATTGCAAACGTAACCTATATCGTACTCTAGACTTTTAACGGTAGCTGTAGGTTCCTCACTATGCTCTTCCATGTACTCTTGTGCATTATCATAACCGACGAAGGTATCTCTTTCATCTTCTACAATCATATTATGCAATATGATGCAAGTCGTCATAATTTTGTGGATAACTTCTTGATCCCATGATCGGGCTGGCTTTCGAATGATTGCAAATCTAGCTTGTAATACCCCAAAAGCACGCTCTACATCTTTCCGAACACTCTCTTGCTTAGTTGCAAACAACCTATCCTTAGGTTTTTGTGGATGTTTTACAGATTGGATAAAGGTACCCCATTTTGGATATATGTCATCTGTTAAATAATAACCAGTACTATAAAGATTACCATTTACCAAATAATTAACGCGTGGAGCATATCCATTTAATAGTGCATGGAAGACCGGAGATCGATGTAAAACATTCAAATCATTTCACGAACCCGGTGTGCCGAAATATGAATGCCATATCCACAAGTCTTGGGAGGCAATGACTTCAAGTATTATGGTTGGCTGCACATTTCGTCCTTGAAATTGACCTCGCCAACCAACTGGACAGTTTTTCCACTTCCAGTGCATGCAATCTATGCTCCCCAACATTCCTGGAGAGCCTCTTGAGGCTCCAACTTGTAGTAGCCTTTGAGTGTCCGCAACGGTCGGACTTCTTAAATACTCCCCCCAAATTGAGTGATGATAACATCAGCAAATCGTTGAACGGTTTCAAGAGTTGTTGTTGCTCCCATCCTCAAATATTCGTCGACAGAATCGGCCGACTCTCCATAAGCAAGGAGACGAATTGCAACGGTGCACTTTTGTAAAGGGGTGAATCCTGGCCTACCATGACCGTTTGGGGTTTGTTGAAACTAATTATCAGTGTCTGCTGCAGTATTTACTAAACGCATAAATAAATGTTTACGTATTCGAAATCTGCGTCGGAACATCCTTTCACCGTACACGGGTTGCTAAGCAAAGTAGTCAACATGTTGTTGAGCTTGCCCATCTTCCCGATTTATGTCAATATATTTCCTTCTAGGTTTAATCCGACTTGGACCAGCATCTGGCGACTGTAAAAGTTCTTCCCTCAATATATTTCGTAAACGTCTCCTTCCTCTGCACGATTTTCCTCACGCTCTTCAGAGGAATCGGTAGATGATGAAGAATATGAGATTAAGGAAGACCAAATGTTTATTGGAGCAAAAGAGTAACACAAATTATTAGAGTTATTATTATCTTGATTCATATTGGTGAGAATGAAGGATTGGAGGATAGAATTTAGATGTGAGGAAGAGAGAATGAATTGGATGGAGAATGTGTGTAGAGATAACACTTATTTATAGAGAATGAAAATTAATTAATTTTAATAAAACATTAATACTTTAATAAAGAAAGGAGAAAAATTATATATTTTTATTTTTATTTACGTTTTAAGGCGAGTTGGATCATCCCCTTCCCACTAACAGAATAACTCAACTCCAATTTTTTCCCACCTAAAATTATCCACTATTTATTTAAAAATTAAAAGAATTTGGGCCAAAAATACAAGTAGAAAAACCCTAAAAAAAACCTCTCCACCCAGAAAAATCCTAGCCTCCATCTTCCGGGGCTTCCATCGATAATTAATTGATGGTAAGCCCCAAAAATTGATTAGTTTTCACTTCCTAGTTTGATAATCAATATGCTATTCAATAAAAGTCTCTCTTTTTATGGAGTTTCATCCTTTATTTCAAGGTTTTTGATCTTTTATTCAAGGCTTCGGTCCCTTACGTTGTTATGGGGCTTAGTTTTATTCTTATTGACAAAGGTAGTTTGTTGATGGTTCGTCGCACGTCTATTCAATGTCTACAAGTAATTTGTCAACGATCTTTAAGACCAATAGGAGGCAAGTTCTCTCTAATTCTGAATCAAACGAAGGATCCCCTCAATAAAAGCTGCAAGAAGATAGCGATACGAGGTTATGCCGAATTGTTGGATCATGCCTTGAGATCCTTAGTTTATAAGAGAAATTACTTTCTTTGGTTTTTATTAGAGCTGATTGCAATTATAGGTATACGTTGTAAGTGCCGTTTGGCATTCTATTAATGAATTATTCTTCTCATTCAAAAAAAAATTAAAGGATTAAGAAAGCAAGTGAAATGAGCTATATACGAATCGAACCCTTGACCTTTAGATATGTAATACTTATTCTCTACCACTACACTCCAATCCCCTTTCCACTAAGAAATAACTCAACTCCAATTTGAATTAAGAAAGCAAGTGAAATGAGCTATATATGAATCGAACCCTTGACCTTTAAATATGTAATACTTATTCTCTACCACTAGACTTCAATATCTCATTGACTTAATTATCACTAAATTAACCCTAAAGCTATACACTCCAATAATTTAATTACGGAAAATTAAGAAAATAATCCTTTTCTAACGGTATTAAATTATTAATTAACCAAAATGTAACCAAATTATCTATTATTAATCAATCCTCAAATTAGAATATTTTTGTTTAAAACTTCACTAAACGAATCAAGATTGATTTTCGTAATATAAATAATCATGACTATATTAAATTACTGTACAATATGTCATCTTAAAATAAGAAGATATCAAGTCATATTTGATTGAGATTAGGATATAACTATATAAGATTGTAATTAGGGTCTATATTAGGGATATATACGAGATTGTAGTATATATTCCTAATTTAATATACTAAGAGATTAACACTCACCTATAATTTTCCCGCCTATTTTTTTTTTGGAAAATTCATTGATTCTTATTCAATAAAAATCCAAAAAAGATGCATACAAACAATTTTCCCGCCTATTCATATTCGACCTTCGCTATTTTGGTTATGTTCTACTGAAACTTAGTTAACTTGACATGACCAAACACACTACTAATTAACCAAAATAAACAAACTATTAATCATTTGTGCAAATTAGAATGTTTTATGATGCGTGTCATTTCCGCAATCAAAATTAAATTTATAAACACTACTAACTCTACGGTAGATAAGGTAAGTAGAGGTCGATCCCACAGAGACTGACGTTATTATCTAAGACGATTTATTATTTAATAGTATAATTATATATAAAGGGGTTTTTTTTGTTGCTTTAAAAAATAATAATAAAAATAAAATAAAATAAAACATCACTATAAATAAATAATTAATCATAACAATATTCGAGACATGCAATATATGATATAGTCGGGTTAATCATCGATTCAATTAATTAGGCTCAAATAGATCGGTAACTATTTAATCCCTTGTAAGCAAGTAAATTAACAGTTTTATCTTTCTTACTCGTTAAACTCCGTTAACCACGCAAGTTTAATCCTAACTTAATTATATCGACTCAACCATGTAAGCACGTATCAAGTCAATAAATTTAATCGCATTAAGAACATCAATCAATTGAATTATATAGAACCAGAAAGCTGCAATTAAATATAACTCAATTATCATACAAAATTCTAGTAGTTAAATTAGACCAGTAAGCTGCAACCTAATTTAAGACACTATTAATTTAACAATCGACTCATGTAAATAATTTAGGTGATCAGGCTAAATTAATAAACATGAAAACAACAGTCAAATCGTGAATTTCATAGGAATATCAAAGTACTAATTAAACGTTAAAACAATAACGTAATCTCATAACTCAACAATAATTGGTACATCACATGTTCGAATAACTGAAAGATTAAACTAAATAACTAATTAAACAATAAATAAACTAAATAAGATAGATAGATAGATACAACCGTTAAATAAATTAGGAGTTGAATTGATCGCGTCCCGCATTAAAATCCGGTTGAATTTGTACCGACCTTGGCCATGAAGGCCAATGCCTTCGCCCTATTCCTATTTATGTGTTTTGTGGCTCCTTCTTCTCTTCTTCTCTTCTTCCCCCTTACATTAAAGCCCTAATGCTTTCTTTTATAGTGTTGATTTGGTCTTAATAAATTTATTATTTCCTTAATTAATTGATCCTTCTTTCCTTTTTACACCGGATTTCCTTTTTTTATTTTTCCGTAATGGCCGATGGTTTCAAGCTTGATTTAGACAGACCTGCAAACATACATACGATTTTAGTAGTCTCACAAGTGGGTTATTACTAATTAATTAAAATATATATTAAAAACTCAATTTAGCACAAAAACATCAAAAGTTCAATAATAAACCCAACTTATATAAAATAATCATTTTAACTCAAATAGTACGAAAGATGACATAAAAATAATAATATTAAAGGGGTAAAAATACGCATAAATATCAACTTATCAAATTCCCCCACACTTAGTCCATTGTCGTCCTCGACAATGAGAACTCAAGAGCTAAAATAAAAAACCAAAACTTTAACCTTAAAACATTTTAGACTAACCAAACTTGGTACGATCGACGTCAAACAAAAAATATTTTATAAGTTAGTAAAGTTAACGAAACAAATTACGAGTTAGATTAGCAAGTAATATATACATAAATTTCTCCTCCACTATAAACTATTCAATTAATTAATTTAACAGCATATAATATTTTAAATCGCTTCTAAATCGAAATTAGAAATAAACTCATTATCCTCCCCACTTATCTAACTACCTTCAAAAAAATTGGGTAAGAATTGACTCAAGAAGACGGGTTTCAGCAGTTTAAGGTCTTAGGGTAAGGGGATCTACTTTCGGTACATTCCTATTACCAGTTCAGTACGAGGATCGTTCTCCCAAGCACATAAGGCAAACTAGACACCTCATCTCACTTTTTTCGCTCTTATTCTTTTTTTTTTCTCTCTTTTTTTTTCTTTTTCATTGTATGATTTTTTTCTTCATTTTTTTTCACTTTTTTTTTCAATCAATTTTTTTCTATTTTTTTTGTCCTATTTGTTTTCCAAGATCGAGTGACCCATGTAGCGAGCTTTCAACCAATGACTCCCGCCCTTCCGGACAAGGCATTAGGCATTCTCCCAATCCCGTTAGGACTAGGTTCCCCTCGGATTTACTAACTCGAGTCACAAGACCGACTCACTCATTTTTGAGGCATCTAATCTTCCTTATAGCCCTAATTAGGAGTCACCTACAAAAGTAAATTAATTGAAACAAGACCGGCTTACCGCTCGTACCTCTAGAGTCAACGAAAAAAATAGTTAAGGTAGCTAAAACAAGTGGTATTCTTTATAATTTATTTGTAACTTAAATTTAAAATAGACTTAAAATATCATCTATTACTAAATTAATTAATCCAAGTCTAATCGGGAGGAAAAATAAATGCATACACAAAAACAAATTTTCAAGTTAGTAAAAGTTAAAGTTAGAGTTAATTTTTTTTTATGAAAGAAAAGTTAAATTAGAATTTGTCGTCGACTTACCTATTCTAGTAAGTCGAATAAAAACAAAGGGTTTTAAACAATAAGCACCATTTTTTAAAATTTTCCAAAAAAAAAAATTCCAAAAGAATTAACTTTTCCATTTTTTTTCCGTAAGAATTAACCACTCCCCCACACTTAAACTCGACATCGTCCTCGATGTCAAAAATAGACATTGAGAACTTAAACATTAAGCATATAATAAGAGAGTAGAGGGACTTAGCGGATTCCAATTATTCGGTAGTTGGTGATATCATGTTACTTGGACGCCAAAAATATCATTGCTCCCTTGTTTTCCATGCTCCAAGCAAAATAATCAACCCGACACCAACTCAAAAGTCCTTTTACACTCTGCAAAATATAACAATGATCGAGGAAGTGTAGCACAAAGGAAACAAAACACACATATCATCGATGGGGAAAAAATAATACTCCCTCCGATTTTTATCTATCTTCTCTATTTCTTTATTGGGCTGAAACACCCTTTCTTCCCTATTTCTATTTTAGGCCATCAATATGTGGTCTAGAATCACCTTACATTTCTCTCTCTTCCTTCTTTTATTTTGAACCACACATTCCTACACCCTTATTTTCTTCCCCAAAACCAAAGGGGAAGATAGATAAAAATCGGAGGGAGTAATAATAATAATAATAAAAAATATATAATAATCAAATTAATAAACTAAAGATTTTTTTTGGGCAACCGACACTATTAACATCCCCTTACAAAGGTTGCGAAACTCAGGGAGGCACTTAAGCCGACTCAACTAATAAAAGAAAAATATAATAAGGGTAATAATAAAAAAAAACGATAACGTCTAAGACAATAAACAATCAGTCCCCGGCAACGGCGCCAAAATTTGATGCGTGTCGTTTCCGCAATCAAAATTAAATTTATAAACACTACTAACTCTACGGTAGATAGGGTAGGTAGAGGTCGATCCCACAGAGACTGACGTTATTATCTAAGACGATTTATTATTTAATAGTATAATTATATATAAAGGGGGGTTTTTTGTTGGTTTAAAAAATAATAATAAAAATAAAATAAAATAAAACATCACTATAAATAAATAATTAATCATAACAATATTCGAGACATGCAATATATGATATAGTCGGGTTAATCATCGATTCAATTAATTAGCCTCAAATAGATCGGTAACTATTTAATCCCTTGTAAGCAAGTAAATTAACAGTTTTATCTTTCTGTAGACACCCGCATTTTGATCGCCAGGTGTCTATGGCAGTTTCCAAAAAACACCCGATGATGATCGGACGCTAACGTGTTTCTATGCGCTCGGATACGGGCTCAAATCCGTTAATCGTTGGCTAACACACTTACGGAGTACAAATCTCACCAAACGGACCTCAAATCCAGGCCCAGTGGATCTTTCCGAGTCAAACAAGACTAATTTGGGCCGAAACCGACACCGGAAATAAAACCGACTTTTTGCGATTGGGTCAACCCCGATCAAAGTCATTTCCGAGACACACAAAAACAGCCATACAACCATCAAAAGTCCAAGTCAAACACAAAACCCATCAAACACCAAAAGTCAAGGTCCAAAACAATGGACCCGTGCAACCTGACTGGACCACTCGATCGAGTGACCCACCCACTCGATCGAGTGGGCTTGTTTCAAGCCCGACGGCAGGCTTCACGGGCCACTCGACCGAGTTAGTCCCATACTCGGTCGAGTAACCCTAAACCGGTGCCCTAGCCATGCCTATATAAGCAACCCCCATGCAACACAATTACACAACTTTTCACAACCCTAAAAAAAACCCTAGAGCAACCCTACACACACACATACTACGTCTTTTTACTAACCCTAATCAAACCCTAGCAATTCTACACTAGCAAAAACCCTAAACCTAGCTTTAGGAATCAATCCCGAGCCACCATAAGTTAACCTACATAAAACCTCGAAGACTCTTGTGTTAAAGCCACGGTTACGAGTCCGCACCGAGACAAGAACATGTAGGTTCAGGGTGTCAAAACCCTCTCTTTTCTTCCCTTTCTCTCTTTTCTTCCCTTTCTCTCTTCGTCGTCCGTCTCCTATTTCTCCATCTTTTTTTTCGTTTTTTTATTCATTTCGTTCGTTGCGTCATAATATCGATAATACTACTAATATCAAAGCATTAAAATATTTATCGATTTGTGTCGAATAAGAGGGATACCGGGATAAGGAAAACCGCATATACAAGTCTACTGCACACGCGTCGTCGGTCGCTTATCCCGATACCCCGACTATTTGATTATTGAGATAAATTAACTTAAACAACAATTCGTTATTATTTCTCGTCATCATCATAAATAATCTTGCATCCATCAATTTCTTTAAAAATCAATTTTAATAAGGGTCGAAACCCGTTGACACGGATCCGACATCACAATCCCTAGGGATTTATTTCGATGTCGGAGAAGTCGAGGGAATCAAGTTTTTATTCAAGTAAAGCGTCGATTTTAGATTCGATACCAATTCCATAATTGGATATCGAATCTAACAATCAAGTCACATGAATTAATTAACGTGATTTATTCATATCACGATAATTAATTTAAAGCGACTAAAATTAATTTATTTTTTTCTATTTCACTCTAATATCCTATATCGATTCAAATAATCGAATATGGGATACAACGAGTACTCCAAATTTAGAATCGAGTATAAATTCAACAATATTTATATTCGGTTCAACAAAATTCGCGATTTATAAAAAACCAAGTCGAACATAAATTGTGCAATATTTATGTCCGATTCGGTAAAACCGTCGAATTATCAAAAATCAAAAGCAATTTCAAAATCAACAATTAAATTGCAAACGAACCAAGTTCGTACAGGTGCCACTCGACCGAGTGCTTTAGCCACTCGATCGAGTGACACCCTAAAATCGAGTCAGAATGCCTTTTACGATGCCTACTCGATCGAGTCTCACAGTGACTCGGTCGAGTGGCTACGTACTCGACCGAGTTGGTCAATAACTCGGCCGAGTACGGTCCATAACGCAAAGCAGAATCGTCTTTTACGGGTCTACTCGATCGAGTCCGTCGACCATTCGATCGAGTAGCCTCATAACGATTAACACAATAAATCGTACATCATTCTATTTTCTAAACCCGATAGTATTTCACGACTTAGGTCAACACGTGCATAATTAATCACGTGTATACTATCTTTTCAAAACATACATCATCATATTTGCATCTTTTCATCTCATTTATCATTTGCACAAAACGTTATTATTCATTATTTCATCACATCGTTACTAACGCGTTTGTTATTTCTTTTGTCAATTTAATTATTGTTCGTTTATTATACTAAATGAACCCACATGCTAAAATTCCACTTTGACGTAGAATTAATTGCATTAAATTGACATAGAAACCCATTTTTTTCAGTTTCATTCACATGCCTAGGAAAAACAATGTTTGCATAAGCATTTTTTCCCGTTTTACTAACGCGCGTATTGGAAAGTCATTCGAATTCTTAGTAGAGACCGCTAATGTGCGGGCGGGGTTGGGTGTCCTTTGTGGGCTTCCCAACACATACCCTCACCCCTTACTCAGAACCTCGGTTTCCGGATGCCCGAAACTGTTGGCGCACGAGAGTCATTCAATACACGATATCCAATAATGTCGGTATCGGTATCAAATGCAAAGGGACGAGCCCAATAAACTCTGACATCGAAAATGGGCCGTATTTTGTATACGGACCACTACGACATAGAGTGGCTCGAATGGTTCCGAATAACCACAAAATTCGGTGGCGACTCCACATAGACCTAAATTTCAATTCGATCCATTCTCATATGGAGATTCATTCGCCTACCCAAACCCGCGTGTGGCCGCGTCAGGGTGGACCTATGTCATGTCCACAATTTGGCGACTCCGCTGGGGATTAACTTATGCGTGACTTACCATCGGCATCCTCAGGGTGAGACTCGAATAAAAATCGTTTGACGAATACAATACGCGTTTTAGTTCTACGGTTCATGCATAACCCATATTTTCCCGGGCCGGTACTCGCGACCGACGTCCCACTATACCGTTGATGTACTCCAATATGGATATGTCAAAAGGTGTCCATAGTCGATTCAAGTGGGTTTCGCGGCATGTTCTAAGATCAACTCGACTTAGGAAGTCCGTCCCGATCAACGTCTAGACTATGTACACTGGTATAGACCCCTTATAGACCGACCGAGACTTAGTATAGAGCATACATGGCGTCGTTATAATGCTTGTGTGATTACGTGCTACTTGGTTTCCGAGTCGTTTTCAAAAACTGTCTTTTTTCAAAGATTGCATCTTTTTCAAACTATTCAATTTCAAAACCCGGGACACATACCGAATTTAGAACTTATGATTTTACTCAAAATAGCCTATTTTCTAGACGGTATGCTGCCCGATTCAAAACTCGAAAATACTTTCGAACTTTCAAAACCCGTGGCCCAATGACTTTTCATCTTTTTTTTCGGAAATTTGGGCCATTCACCGAGTCCACTCGGTCCTTTTTCAAAACAATCAATTTTCAAAACCTTCTTCTCCTTAGGACTTCCCATATTTAGCAGTGTCGGGTCGTGTCTTAAGTTGTCAAGTTCCATAGCGTCGAAACTCTGTCGATCTTACATCAAGAGTTTCTTCCCTATCCCAGTCTGCCTTATTAGACTAAGGCAAGGCCCACCTACGTAGGACATACTCCTACAAAGGAAGGCCCGTCTACACACTCGAGTCTAAAAGTTTGGGGATGTTTCACGAGGACCTTCCTTCAAACAGGACTCGGCCCACACGCCGAATTCTAAGGGAAGCCCACCTTGCACAAGTCACCCGTCTAGGTGTCTTTTCCGAGTCAACCTTTTACAAGGCATAGCCCTATAACAAAAGGCTCGTGGTCCTTACGTCTAAGGGTCACTCGTCCAACACTCGAGTCTTAACAAAATTATCGATCCCACTTGGGAGCTACCCCTTAGCAGGGCGATCAATCACGGTTGCCCTAAAGGTCATGTCTTACACGTGTCTCACATAACCCACCTTTGAGTCACTTAGATGCCACACCATCTGAGTCCTTAGTTTCACATTGGGGGCTATTCTCCGATGGAGTGATTAATCACAGTCACTCCGAGAATCGTACCCTACATACTCGTCTTAGGAGGGTCTAACCCAGGTCAAACATGGTCGCCCCATTTTCGGACTCACCCTTCTGCGGCTCGAGTCTAATTTGCGGTCGTTACCTCGTCTAGGTCAACATTCAAGTATCCCGAGCCGAGAGTCTTTGTCGACTCGTCACCCCGGGCCGTGTCTAGTTTGACTCTCTCTCTTGCGCAAAGCCGAGTTTAGGCGAGTTCTAACACCCGTCGTTTCTTCCGATCAGGGACCCTATGAACGAGACGCTACCAAACCACAACAAATCCCACGCCGTCAAGAAAGGGGATATCCAGGGGAGTATGCTTATGCTATCTTGCTCCATTAACAACATTTTCTCGAAAATCAATACTGCCCTAGATAACCTAAGTTCCAGGGTAACCACCATTGAAGAAGACCTTGCAAGAACCTGATCTCGTCTAACACAGCTAGAGCGGGCAAGGCAGACGATCACCCAACCGAGCCATTTGAAGGGTGAACAATCTTACGAAACTGGCCGATACCCTCAAGATGGCAAGGCCGAGAGAGGTAACCCTCAAGTCACCTCTCCAAAAATCAAGAACCAGTCAAAGGAAAGGACATTTACCCACTTGGATATGTCCTACACCGTCGCTTTCCAGAGGTTGGTTCCGAGGGGCCTAGTGCTACCTATAGGCCCAACAGCCGACCCACCTGTGGAGAAACGTTCCAAAGCATGGAACGCCGAGCATTACTGCAAATTCCACAGGGGGGAGGGGACACGATACAGAACAATGCTGGAAGCTGAAACACCTCATTCAAGACTTCCTCGATGCCGGGAAGACTCCCGTTTTGGAAACACTGTCACTTGCAAAGCCCCTCGTGGACTACACAGGGCCCGATGACCGAAGCATCCAATCTACCTCTCATGCACCCAAGAGTCCGGATTTGATTTAAGTCCGAGTCTGAGTATGAGTCTAGGATGTTCTATTCCAAAGTCAAAGTCAAAGACAGAGTCAGAGTCAGTTGTATTCTGTCCTCTTTTTTCAAAATTCAATAAAATCAGCTTTCAATATTCTTTCTCATATATACTTTCCTTATGTGTTTCCGAGAACATGATGAACACCATCATACACTGTGAGCACACGCACGTGACTATTATAGGCACATCCATAATGACTGCAGGAAACCGAGCCCGTGTTTTCCTTTTACCTACTCCGTGTCTGGTATAGAAAAACCACATAACTACCCGTAGCAGGAGCGGTATCGAATCCTATGACAAATCTAGGTAATCTCCTAGTTTGGGTTCAAGATGGGAGGCAAGCCCATTTCCCACAATAAAACACCCCTCTAATAAGACTGACCAATCCCTACCTTAGGTGTTAGTCTGACCGGCAAAAAAAAAAAAAAAAAAAAAGAAAAGAAAAAAAATCGAAAGTCCGTGAGAAAAAAAAAAGCAAAAGGCAAAAACAAAAAGCAGGTCATCATCAAAAAATTCAGAATACCCATGACCGTGGTCAACGGTCAATTCAAGTGAAAGCCCCACGACCAGGGTACGGTCAAAATTATCAAAACCCATGACCGTGGTCAACGGTCAACTCAAGTGAAAATCCTTTGACCGTAGTACGGTCAAATTCAAAATTATCAATACCATCCAATAGGGGAGTGACAATCAAGCTGGTCAGCTAACACCACATCTAGCCTTCCCACATTACAACCCTCAAGACCTTCCCAAGACCCAGGCCAGAGACAGCCCGGAATTCTGAGGATTCAAGCTCCATAGGATACCCCTAACAATTAGGGCCAGACATCGAAACCAGATACTTCATTATCAAACCGGCTCTCGAAGCCTTAGCTCCACAGAACCGAGCTCCAGATTTCGAGTCGTCAAGGCCATTTACTTCATTATCAAACCGGCTCTCGAAGCCTCAGCTCCACATAACCGAGCTCCAAATTTCGAGTCATCAAGGCCATTTACTTCCTAGCACCACATTCCCAAATACATCAAATCCCGAGAACAAAACTCATTAAAATCCCGAGAACAAAACTCGTTAAAATCCCGAGAGCAAAACTCGTTAAAATCCCCGAGAGCAAAACTCGTTAAAATCCCCGAGAGCAAAACTCGTTAAAATCCCGTCCCAATTCCTCTCATCCAAACCAGTTACCAACCCCAAGCACGGGAACTCAACTTGCGATCAGCATAGAACATGCCCAAATAGTTCACACCACCTCTGGGGGCTACCCCGGAAAACGCTCACAGTCACAGGATTAATATCCTAATCATTCAAGCCCTTTGATCAAGACATCACTGGGAATGCACCTAGCTTGCACCGTCGTTATGGCTAGTTACACACAAAGTCCTACTCCCTCCGATTCTTTAGATTCGCAACGTTTACTATTTGCACAAATAATAAGGTTGTGAGTGGAGATGGTGGGTCTCACCAATAAAGTAAAAAGCTTACACAAACAAACACTTACCTATTATAGAAATGTTGCAAACCTAATGAATTTGCCAAATATGGAATATGTTGCGAATCTAAAGAATCGGAGGAAGTATTAGTTTAGGCACCATGATATATCTTTCAATCCACTGAACTACGGCATGGTTTGATTTCACCACACATGAATACGTAGGCAGCCTTTCAACAGAGGCACAACCACCTACATTGACACCCACATTTCAAAAAGTACTATCATTCCGGTCACGACACTGTCATGTTCTCAGTAGCTAGCTTTGTCGTCCTGGGGGCTTTTCTTAGACAAACGACCTCCATCCACTCACAAAATCCAGATAAATACTTTCAAAATCTCGCCTCCTTTCTGTAGTGTGTCCTAGTACTCGACTCAGTCGAAGACAAGAATCTGCCAGGACTCGAGGCAATACCCACTTTGGAAATGTATCCTAAAATAGGAAATCCAGAAGGACACCAGACTAAAACAGTCTCATTACAGGCTACTGCAATCCCCCATAACATATCTATCCCATTTCGATGTGCGACCGTGTTGCCACTCGCCTATGCTACAGGATATCGCGACTTAAGAGTCTTGTTAGGCAGCCCTCACCCCTACCGAATCACGGTCCAATCCTTAGAGAGTCCAGTCCATGTCAGTCAACTCGTCCTGTCGTATCCGGAGTCGAGTCTGTCGGTAGGTCCCTCTCTTAAGATTCCACTTTGAAATTTGCAAAATTTAGCCATTTGAAAAAAAAAAGATATTTTTCGACAAGGTCAGATTTCAGTCTATTTAAACTGCGAATTTCTTTTATATCCCTTTCCATTTTGAAAACCTAGCTCGTGATTGCTTTCAGGATTTCAAATTCAAAATTTCAAAAACTTCAAAAATCATTTTCCCCAGCACGAGTCATTTTACTACCTACGTGTTGCATACATTTTTACCTGACTTATACAGGTACGACTCAAGCGAAGACATGCAAGTCATCAAATCTCCTCAGCATCATTTTCCGGGTTAGCACGGGATGGGCCAACACACAGGCACACCCAGGGCTTACGCGACAAGCCCAAAGTCCCCACGGAGCGCAGGTATGATTTCTAGCTTATGGCTGGCGAGCCCTTCACGCAAGTCTAATGAACTATAAACGACCCGAACGGAAGTCTACCAGGTCTTAACGGGCTTGGTAGCTACTCTGACTTTCGCCCTGTCCAAGCCTTAGTCAGAGTGGGGGCTCTGTAGACACCCGCATTTTGATCGCCAGGTGTCTATGGTAGTTTCCAAAAAATACCCGAAGATGATCGGACGCTAACGTGTTTCTATGCGCTCGGATACGGGCTCAAATCCATTAATCGTTGGCTAACACACTTACGGAGTACAAATCTCACCAAACGGACCTCAAATCCAGGCCCAGTAGATCTTTCCGAGTCAAACAAGACTAATTTGGGCCGAAACCGACACCGGAAATAAAACCGACATTTTGCGATTGGGTCAACCCCGGTCAAAGTCGTTTCCGAGACACACAAAAACAGCCATACAACCATCAAAAGTCCAAGTCAAACACAAAACCCATCAAACACCCAAAGTCAAGGTCCAAAATAATGGACCCGTGCAACCTGACTGGACCACTCGATCGAGTGACCCACCCACTCGATCGAGTGGGCTTGTTTCAAGCCCGACGGCAGGCTTCATGGGCCACTCGACCGAGTTAGTTCCATACTCGGTCGAGTAACCCTAAACCGGTGCCCTAGCCATGCCTATATAAGCAACCCCCATGCAACACAATTACACAACTTTTCACAACCCTAAAAAAGACCCTAGAGCAACCCTACACACACATACTACGTCTTTTTACAAACCCTAATCAAACCCTAGCAATTCTACACTAGCAAAAACCCTAAACCTAGCTTTAGGAATCAATCCCGAGCCACCATAACTTAACCTACATAAAACCTCGAAGACTCTTGTGTTAAAGCCACGGTTACGAGTCCGCACCGAGACAAGAACATGTAGGTTGAGGGCGTCAAAACCCTCTCTTTTCTTCCCTTTCTCTCTTTTCTTCCCTTTCTCTCTTCGTCGTCCGTCTCCTATTTCTCCATCTTTTTTTCGTTTTTTTATTCATTTCGTTCGTTGCGTCATAATATCGATAATACTACTAATATCAAAGCATTAAAATATTTATCGATTTGTGTCGAATAAGAGGGATACCGGGATAAGGAAAACCGCATATACAAGTGTACTGCACACGCGTCGTCGGTCGCTTATCCCGATACCCCGACTATTTGATTATTGAGATAAATTAACTTAAACAACAATTCGTTATTATTTCTCGTCATCATCATCAATAATCTTGCATCCATCAATTTCTTTAAAAATCAATTTTAATAAGGGTCGAAACCCGTTGACACGGATCCGACATCACAATCCCTAGGGATTTATTTCGATGTCGGAGAAGTCGAGGGAATCAAGTTTTTATTCAAGTAAAGCGTCGATTTTGGATTCGACACCAATTCCATAATTGGATATCGAATCTAACAATCAAGTCACATGAATTAATTAACGTGATTTATTCATATCACGATAATTAATTTAAAGCGACTAAAATTAATTTATTTTTTTCTATTTCACTCTAATATCCTATATCGATTCAAATAATCGAATATGGGATACAACGAGTACTCCAAATTTAGAATCGAGTATAAATTCAACAATATTTATATTTGGTTCAACAAAATTCGCGACTTATAAAAAACCAAGTCGAACATAAATTGTGCCATATTTATGTCCGATTCGGTAAAACCGTCGAATTATCAAAAATCAAAAGCAATTTCAAAATCAACAATTAAATTGCAAACGAACCAAGTTCGTACAGGTGCCACTCGACCGAGTGCTTTAGCCACTCGATCAAGTGACACCCTAAAATCGAGTCAGAATGCCTTTTACGATGCCTACTCGATCGAGTCTCACAGTGACTCGGTCGAGTGGCTACGTACTCGACCGAGTTGGTCAATAACTCGGCCGAGTACAGTCCATAACGCAAAGCAGAATTGTCTTTTACGGGTCTACTCGATCGAGTCCGTCGACCATTCGATCGAGTAGCCTCATAACGATTAACACAATAAATCGTACATCATTCTATTTTCTAAACCCGATAGTATTTCACGACTTAGGTCAACACGTGCATAATTAATCACGTGCATACTATCTTTTCAAAACATACATCATCATATTTGCATCTTTTCATCTCATTTATCATTTGCACAAACCGTTATTATTCGTTATTTCATCACATCGTTACTAACGCGTTTGTTATTTCTTTTGTCAATTTAATTATTGTTCGTTTATTATACTAAATGAACCCACATGCTAAAATTCCACTTTGACGTAGAATTAATTGCATTAAATTGACATAGAAACCCATTTTTTTCAGTTTCATTCACATGCCTAGGAAAAACAATGTTTGCATAAGCATTTTTTCCCGTTTTACTAACGCGCGTATTGGAAAGTCATTTGAATTCTTAGTAGAGGCCGCTAATGTGCGGGCGGGGTTGGGTGTCCTTTGTGGGCTTCCCAACACGTACCCTCACCCCTTACTCAGAACCTCGGTTTCCGGATGCCCGAAACTGTTGGCGCACGAGAGTCATTTTATATACGAAAGCCGGTGTAAACGGTATCGATATAACAATGCAAAGGGACGAGCCCCATAAACTCTAAAATCGAAATGGGCTTACTTTGTCTATAGCCCATGACGACATAGAGTGGGCTCGTATGGTTCCGAATAACCACAAAATTCGGTGGCGACTCCATTTTGACTTAAATTTCGAACCCGAGAACAATCTTACCACAAGATTCATTCGCCTACCCAAACCCGCGCGTGGCCGCGTCGAGGTGGACCTACGTCATGTCCACAATTTGGCGACTCCGCTGGGGATACTTGATGTACTACATGTCATCGGGGTTCCCAGGGTGAGACTCGAAGAGAAATCGTTCGAATATTAGTGTGCGCGCATTATTTTAATGATTCATGCATAACCCATTTTTGCCCGGGCCGGTTACTTGTGACCGACGTCCCACTATACCGCGGTGCATTCCTACATGGGTGCGCTAAAGACTTCGATGGTGGAACTCGTATGGGTTTTGCGGCATGTCCTAAGACCAACTCGGCTTAGGGAGTCCGTCCTGATTTACGAGAAAGCCATCGTTGTTGGTATAGACCCTATTTCGACCGACCGAGACTTAGTGTAAAGCATACATAAGCGTCGTTATAATGCTTGTTTGACTACGTGCTACTTGGTTTCCGTGTCGTTTTTTTTTCAAAAACCGTCATTTCAAAATTGCATCTTTCCAAAAATACCCACTTTTCCAAAAACCCGAAATACTGTCCATTTCGGGACCCGTCTTTTCAAAACAACCAATTTTGAAAAACCCGAAATGCTGCCCATTTCGGGACTCATCCTTTCCAAAAATATCCAACTTTCAAAAACTCGGAGTGCCGCCGAAATTTAGGATCAACGATTTGACTCAAAATATCCTTTTCTTTAGTCGGCATGCTGTCCGTTTTAACTCTCGAATTTCCGACACCGTTTTTGATTTTCTGAATTCTTTCAAAATTCTAATCCTGGTTTTCGCGCTTTCCATTTTCGAACTCTCGGAAATTCATCCATTACACTTTCAACTTCAAACCTCCAACTTTCCTAAAATAAATCTCTCCTATTATAGGACCTACCGTCTATTCGTGTGTCGGGTCTTTGCATAGTACGTAGAAGGTTTATAGCGTCGAAACTCCGTCGATCTTACATCACGAGTTTCCCCCCTTTCCTGAAGTCCGCCTTATTTGTCAAGGCACGACCAACCTGCGTAGGGCATACCCCTACAAAGGAAAGTCCGTCTATACACTCGAGTTAAAAGTCTGGGGAATAATCTCACGTGGACCTTCCTTCGAACGGGACCAGGCCCACTAGGCCAAAATCCTAAGGAAGTCATACCACCTACGAGTCATCCGTCTAGGCGTCTTTCTCGAATCTTTTCCACCCAGTCCTTTTCTTTTGGGTCGCTCGGGATGTACTTTTTCTATGATTCCAAGATTTGGGTTCGGTTTCTGATTACGCGGTGTTCTTGCAGACAGGCCACCGGCAACCAGACACACTCGCAGGATGGAAGCTACTTTAAGCAGTCTGAAAACCTCTGTGGACACCATGATCGACAAACAAGCCGACATCGAAGCCCAACTGAATGAAATGAGGGTTGGTCAAGTTGCTATCGTCACTCGCTTGGCTGCAGTGGAGCACAGGACTCCAAATACTGGGGTTACGGAACCTCTGGCTGAACTGGTTAGCTCGGTTCGCCGATTGGAAGAGCAAGTTCATTTGACTGGGAGTAAAAATATCCAACGGGAGAATAGTCGTGAGTATAACCCGTTAAGTGACAAGCTGCCCGCAAACCTGAACCTCACCGGTTTGCCCATGTTTGAAGGGACTGAAGACCCGTTACTACATGTTCGGGCCTTCAAGGAGTTCATGGTCATCAAAGGGGTGGACTCTACCATGTTCAAGAGCCTTTTTGCTGCGTCTCTTGAAAAGCACCCTCGGGCCTGGTACTACAGGCTAGACCCGAAAAAATACCCTACTTGGGATGATGTGGCCACCGAGTTCGCTCGGAACTATGCTGACAACACAGAGATCCAAACCACAATGAGATCTCTGGAGGTTATGAACCAAGACCCGAAAGAAGGTTTTACCAAATACCTTCAACGCTGGAGGGTCGAGAGCGTGAAACTGGTCGACAAGCCCAGTGAGAAGACTTTGGTGGAGGCTTTTGTCAAGAACCTCCTCCCCTCCTACCGGGTTCACCTCCGATATGCTGTCATACCCAATTTCACCACCCTTACTGAAATGCGTATGAGGATCGAAGATGACCTAAGACTGGAAGGCCTCACTAAGGCCGCTGCTAAAGGGTACCAAGGGGCTTCTTCCTCCACTACCAAGCCCCAAGCTGCTACCCGTAGCATTTTCGACGCGGTTAATCTACTAGATGCCTCGTCCAAGAAGAACACCCCACCTCGGGTTTTTACTGATATAGGTACTACCTATACTTATGCCTTACAAAGGCCATCCTCAAAAGGCCTAATCCAACCGATAGGCCAAACTCCTGAAATTCCGGTCGAGCGACGCTCCAAGAACTACAATGCTCAAGCCTATTGCCAGTACCACCGGGGCAATGGGCATGATACCGAGAAGTGCTGGAACCTGAAGCACTTGATTCAGGACTTGATCGAAAGCGGTAAAATCCCGCTACCCGGAGATAAGCCCAGTAACAAAGAGAACCCTTTCAGCTCCCACGCCATTTTTACCGGGGAGGTGATTGATTTCTCTCACCTTATCTCTCCGTTTATCCCGAGTCCTAACCAGTAACCACCTTGGTCGTCCCTATCAAGCCACTAGCTCTAGGGACACCCCCACCCCGACAACCGTCATTGAGCCACTCAGGACGGAAGTCGCCCCTGAGGAGCCGACTGCTGAAACGGCTCTCGTGAAGCAGCTGAAGAAGACCCGAGTTGACCTCACTATATGGCAACTCCTGGTTAGCTCTCAAGAGCATCGAGAAGCACTTACAAAGGCTCTCGATCAAATTAAGGTTGACTCTTTGGTTACCCCTGCTGAAATGGTAGCCACAGTCCTGCCTCATCTAAAGGGCAAAGCTAAGGAAGGAGGACCAATGATCACTTTCTCCGAAGCCGACCTACCGCCGTTCGGGGCGTCTCATAATCTGGCCCTTTACATTACGGTGGCTTGCCTAGGGAAGTACCTCCCTATGACCCTGGTTGACGATGGGTCTACTGTAAGTGTCCTTCCTCTAAGGACCGCCAAAGCCCTCGGCATTACCGAGGCTGATTATATCCCGACTGCTCAGACCATCCAAGCCTTCGATGGGAGTCCAAAGTCTGTAGCTGAGGCCGTGAAATTAACCATCATAACCGGCCTGATAGAGAAGGAGCTCGAATTCCAGTTGATCGACGTCACCTCATCGTTCAACTTGCTCCTAGGTAGGCCTTGGATCCACGCGGTCAAGGCAGTGTCCTCCACCCTCCACCGAAAGATGAAGATGCCTCTGCTTAACGATGTTATCACTTTAGAGGCAACACCAATGACTGTGGCTAGCTGTAACGCCACGGGACGCACGGACCTCTGGGGGTTCGATTTTGTGGGGATGATCGAGGAAGAATACCTCTTTAGGCCTTACTTCACTACGAGTATCGACACGATGCTCCAAAACCTAGGGTACTTTCCGGGGGCTACCTCTCGACCCGATCTTCCAGCTGGGAAGATCATCGAGGTCCTTAAGGACGAAGAGTCTCACTTTGGTCTCGGGTATGCCATAACTCCCGACAATGTTCTCCGAGCAGGAATTGAGAAGGCCTGCAACATTATTAAGGGTATCCACTTGAGCCCTTACAGCCCACGGTTGGCTGATTACTTTGTCACACCGGTGTTTGGGGCTGTTCAGGTTGGTCTATACCAACCCAATGCTATGCAGCTCGGGACCCACTTGGCCCGGGACTGCAACTACATCCCAGAGGATGTGTTCGCCCTCATCCAGTCCAACGGAGCTGAAGATGATGAGCCCGCGCTAGGGCTGCTATTTGGGGAAGACACCATAGCCCCAACTCCAAAGGAAGACCTGGTCAACCTGATACTCCGCAGCAACAGGTTTGACCCGACCAAGCTGATCTCGGATGTTGGCACCGAAATAGGAAACAGGGCCTGGAGGAAGACTTTCAAGTGGACTGACAGTCAGGGAAGAATCTACAAGCTGGTCACCGGAGAGGGAGACATGCCTGAGTCTGAGTCTGAGTCCGAGTCTGAGTCGGAGTTTGAGTCAGAGTCTGAGGTCGAGTCTAGGGGAGTCGGTGCTAGAGTCACTCATGTAACCCCTCTCCCCTTTATCATTCCTGCTGCTGGCACTTCGAGGTCTGTCCCGAAGGCTAGGGGTGAGCAAAACCGGGTACCCGATTTTTAAAAAACTCATTTTTCCGAACCGAAACCGACCCGGTTTAAACTGGGTAACCGGTTTTTTTTCATTTTGTAAACCGAAACCGAACCGGTTTTAACCCGAACCGGTTTCTATGACCCGGTTTTTAAATAAAATGGCAATCTTTGTTGTAAACCGGTTTCCGAACCGGTTTCACTAATATTCCATAAAAAAAATCAAAAAAGTGAGAATTTTTTCCCTTTAAAAGTATAAACCGGTTCAAAACCGGGTACCCGATTTTGGAAATTTATGAACCGAACCCGAACCGGTTTTCACTAAAAAGAAACCGGTTCGGGACCCGAACCGGTTTTCAAATTCTAAAACCCGAATTTTCGGGTTTTTTAAACCGGGTTTCGGTTCGGTTTCGGTTTTTAAAATCGGTTCGGTTTTTTTTGCTCACCCCTACCGAAGGCCTTACCAATTCTGCCACTGACCAATGATCAGATGGCTGTTCTCTTTGAGCTGTTTTCCAAATTTTCAATCAATAATAACAACCGTTCTGCTTACGACTTGTCTCTTTTAAATTCTGCTTTCAAAAATGATTTATGCTATGACATTGAGAAACCAGAGGAACAGGTACCCTTACCTCCGCATTTGATCGAGCAACTAGAGCAAAGGGAGTCCCGAAACCCGGTGATCGAAGAAACCGAGTCCATAAATGTGGGAACAACCTTAGAGCCTCAGACACTTAAGATAGGGTTATCCTTAGATCCCGAGGAGAAACAACAGTTCATAAGCCTCCTCCAAGAGTTCAAGGATGTCTTTGCGTGGTCCTACAAGGACATGCCGGGGATAGACCGGGAAATAGCCGAGCACCACATACCAATCAAAGATGGGTGCAAACCGGTCAAACAGAAACTTCGCCGAATGAGGCCCGAATGGTCTCTCAAGGTAAAAGAAGAAGTCGACAAACAGTTCAAAGCCGGCTTCATACAGGTATCCGAGTATCTGGACTGGGTGGCAAACATCGTGCCGGTTCCTAAAAAGGACGGTAAGGTGCGGGTATGTGTTGATTTTCGGGATCTTAACAAGGCAAGCCCGAAAGATGATTTTCCGTTACCACACATCGACATACTGTGGATAACACGGCCGATCATGCCCTTCTATCATTCATGGACGGGTATGCCGGGTATAATCAAATCAAGATGGCGGAAGAAGATATGAGTAAGACTACCTTCACAACACCTTGGGGTACTTACTGCTACACCGTCATGCCATTCGGCCTCATTAATGCCGGAGCCACATATCAGAGGACCGCTACCACTTTATTACATGACATGATGCATAAAGAGGTAGAAGTTTATGTAGACGACATGATCGTCAAATCCAAAGAACGGGACGGTCACATCACCGCCCTAAGAAAATTCTTCACTCGACTACGCAAGTACAACATGAGGCTAAATCCTCAAAAATGCAGTTTCGGGGTAACATCAGGCAAATTACTGGGTCATATCGTTAGCCAACGAGGTATCGAAGTCGACCCAGCTAAAATCAAAGCCATTACCGAGATGCAACCTCCTAAAACCGAAAAAGAAATAAGGGGATTCCTCGGGAAAGTCCAGTATATTAGTCGGTTCATTTCCAAGTTAACCATGGTATGTGAACCAATTTTCAAGAAACTGAAAGTGGGAGAACGGGTACTATGGGATGACAAGTGCCAAGCTGCTTTTGAAAAGATCAAGGAAATTCTGTCTGCTCCGCCAGTCTTAATGCCGCCTCAACCCGGCTTGCCTCTGTCGTTATACCTAACGACGACCGAGACAGCCATGGGGGCTATGCTGGCTCAGACGGTTGACTCCGAAGAACGAGCTATCTATTACATCAGTAAGAAGTTTTTAGAGTATGAGTGCAAATATACCATGCTCGAAAAGACGTGTTTGGCTCTAGTCCGGGCTACTAAGAAACTCCGGCACTATATGCTCAGCTACGAGATCCATGTACTATCCAGGATGGACCCCATCAAATACCTCTTCGAGAAACCCATTCTCAATGGTCGAATTTCTAGATGGACCCTAATGTTGTCAGAATTCGATCTAAAATTTGTGCCATTAAAGGCTATCAAGGGGCGAGTAGTAGCTGAATTTCTCGCCGACAGCCCAGTAGCTGAAGAAGGATACACCGACACCTGGTCCTTCCCAGACGAAGATATTTTCCACACCGATACTGAAACATGGGATTTATACTTCGATGGAGCGTCCAATTTTCGAGGGTTCGGAGTTGGGATCCTCCTAATTTCACCAAAAGGGGAACACACTCCCATCTCCATCAAACTGGACTTTGATGTTACCAATAATGCAGCAGAGTACGAAGCATGCATTTACGGGCTACAAGCCGCCGCCAATTTGGGGATCACAAATCTCCGGGTGCATGGTGACTCATCCTTGGTCATTAACCAAGCACTCCAAAAATGGAAGACTCGAAATGCTAATCTCGTGGCCTACCAGGCACGAGTAAGGGATCTCGAGAAACAATTCCAAAAGGTAGAGTACATATACCTGCCCCGAGAAGAGAATCAGTTTGCAGATGCACTCTCAAAATTGGCATCTTTACTGAACATCCCCGACCACGTGACCAGTATGCCAATTTGCGTCGAAAGACGGTCCGAGCCGGCATACATTCACGACATCAAAGACATTGAGATAACTGATCCCGAACCATGGTATCAGGCTGTGTTAACGTACCTGACAAACGGAAAATATCCTCCCGGGACGGAAGGTCGAGCCAAGAAAGCCTTACGAAGGCTAGCCACCCAGTTCATCCGTACTGACGACGGTCAGTTATACAAAAAGACGGCACAGGGGGCTCTTCTCCTTTGTGTTGACAAATTTAAAGCCGAGAAAGTTATGGCCGAAGTACATGATGGCGAAAACGGTCCGCACATGAACGCCCACATGCTGGTCCGAAAAATCATGAGGCTCGGTTATTACTGGAATACTATGGAAGCCGACTGCCGGTCATATGTCAAGCATTGTCATAACTGTCAAATCTTTGGCAATGTGCAACATATGCCGTCATCACTGCTTTATACCATGACGTCACCCTGGCCATTCTCAACATGGGGTATCGACATAATCGGGAAAATAAATCCCTCTGGTACTGGTGGGCACTGCTTTATTTTGGTAGCTATCGACTATTTCACCAAATGGGTCGAAGCTGAATCATATCGCATTCTCAATGCTAAGCATGTCGCCAAGTTCATCCAGAACAAGATAATATGCCGGTATGGGATTCCGCACGAATTTATCAGTGATCACGGGACTTATTTTCAAGCCGAGACTGCGACCCTGCTAACCAAGTACAAAATCCAAAGGCATACTTCCTCAGCCTATCGTCCCCAAACTAATGGAGCCGTAGAGGCGGCCAATAAAACGATTGTCACCATACTCAAAAAGATGGCTGATAATTACCGGGACTGGCCCGACAAAATGCCTTTCGCCCTATGGGGATACCGAACATCAATTCGCACCGCAACCGGGGCGACGCCGTATTACCTAACCTACGGGATGGAGGCAGTCCAGCCAGTCGAGTTGGAGGTACCGTCCCTCAGAATTCTGCTAGAAAGCTAAGTACCCGAAGCTGACTGGGTTCGAGCACGGTATGACTCGTTGGTTCTATTAGACGAACGACGATCTCGTGCCCTCAATAATATCCAAATCTACCAGAAGAGGATCCAACGGGCCTTCAACAAGAGAGTAAGGCCCAGAAACATTAAAGAAGGCGATCTAGTCCTTAAGTCAGTTCGAGCTCTACTACCAGTTGACCCGAGGGGAAAATTCAAACCCAATTGGGCTGGGCCGTATCTGGTAAAGAAGATCCTATCAGGGGGAGCAGTGACGCTGACGGACCTGGACGGGAATGAGTTTGTCAACCCAACCAACCTGGACCAGCTGAAGCGTTACTACCCCTAGCCCTTTCTCAATGTCAGTAGCAAATTTTATAAAAATCATTCTTTTCAAAAAACAAGTCCATGAGCTGGAATTACTTATTCTACTGTCGCAAACATCTTGAACCAATATTCTTCGTGTAATTCGAGATTGCAAATTTACTAAGCCTGAACTACGTTTGGTTTGATTCTGCTAATCGCGGATACGTAGGCAACCCCTCAAAAGGGTACAACCAATGCAATCAAGAAGAGACAGGAGCGGTTTAATAATAAACTTCTTTTTATTAATTCCAAAAAAACAAAAATCCCGATAAACTCGAGAAATTACAAAAGTGCAGGAATACAAAAAATTAAAAAAAGCACACGACAAAATAATAATAATAATACTTACATAATATTAAAGCTAAAGGACTCGGCATTCAGGGCATCTTGCCCTTCCCCTTGTCCTTGGCCTCCTTAGCCGTCCACTGGCGACGACGCGGAGGGGAGCGTTCCCGAATCACCACAGGAACCTCTCTAGCTCGGGCTCGTTTGTTTGAGCCCGAATCCTCTATCACCTCAATTGGCCCAAGTCGGGCCCTCACGGGTTCAGGGAGCCGGTCACGCGGACCTAGTCGGTCCCGGGCCGCCAGCCTTTGCCCAAGGCGTCTCTCCAAGTCAGTCTGCCCCCGAGTGTTGCTAGAACCGACTTCCTTAGATCGAGTCTTAGTTTGTGACTTACGACCCGATTCTTCCCGGACTGTAGCTTCAGGAATATCTTCCCCGGTGAAGAAGTCCCTGTTGTCCTTCGCTGTCTCGTGATGAACCAATTCAAAAGCCTCATCAAGCTTTAAGGCCTTTCGAGCTTCCTCGGACTCCTCAGAAGTCCATTTCTGGTAAGCCCGTGACACCCAAGCGGATTGGCAAGGGCTAGGTACAGTCCATGTAGGACGAGTGAACCATCTTTGCAACCAGGTATCGCACATAGCGTCCGTCAATTAGAGCGAGACGCTAATGATGGCTTCAGTCTCAGGGATGCGCTGAGACAAACCGAACTGCCTCAGGAGACGGTCCGGGTAAATGTGAACTGTCCAGTCTAGGGACAGAATCACCAGGTAGCGAGCTTGGTCCCTCTTGGCCAATCCAGTCAACTTCGAGAGAAACCACCAAGCAACGGTCCGCCTAATCAAGGGACCCCCATGGAACACCAGCTCTTCATCCCAGTAAGCTCGATTTATCTGGTGACTCGAGCTTATCCGTCGCCTTCTGGAGCTAATCTGACTGCTCCAGTAATTGGGAATGCTCGGAGGGGACTCTATAATTGACAGCCGCTCCGACAACCATATCTGAAAATTGCACACAAGCTTCGTAAGCAACAGAGTGGTCCGCTACAGCCCACTCGATCGAGTACAGCAGCTGACTCGATCGAGTTAACCCTCCAAAAGCAGGCAGCAGCTCGACAAAGATGTCACTCGATCGAGTGACAAGTCCACTCGATCGAGTGACTTACGTACTTCAGGTATTTCGCGTGAAAAAAACAAAAAAAAAACAAAAAACAAAAAAAAACGCGAGATATACCTGCAAGAGACGGGTACTTCCCGTCAGCCGTCGGGTTGGGTCAAGCTGCCTAGCATCCAGACCCATAATGATCTCCCTAGTGGCTAGCCAAGCAGGGCTATGACCAGTCTCCATCTGGTCAACCACTCCAATCAGCCTGATTTGACCCATGCACGAGTCAAGTTCCATCAGCCCTTCGAAGACATAGCAGTGCAGCATGCAAAAGGCAAATGCCCTACGCCTGTGAGCAGGGGTGGCCCTTACATCCCGAGGTTTCATGAACTTATCAGCCAGATCAAATAGGGAAACGCTATCTCCCCGCACCATCTGATTTGTCTCAGCATGAGACAAACCCAAGAATTCCCTTAACCGCCTCCTTGGATCCGGGTAGAACGGAGGAGTAGCAGGCTGAACAACTGTACCCCAACCGCCTATGGCTGCGATTTCCTCAGGAAGAGGGCATATCTCTCCCCGCGGGAACGCAAATACGTGATGGGTAGTATCCCAAAATGTCAAGCAGGTATCCAAGAAATGGGAATCCATTATCAAACGTTGGAGGAGGAACAGACTGACAATCCCCATCTGGGTCAGTCTAACCTTTTCCTCGTCCCGAAAGTACTGAGACCAAGCGAGAAGCATAGCCGTCAAATGGTCGATACCCATGGCAAGAACTTCTAGCTTTTTTTTGAAAGTCTAAAAGATTTTTGAGAAGGAGAAGGAGAATTTGAGTTGAGATGCAGAAAGTTGAAGCAGGGATTCTCATATTTATAACGAGAAAACCTAACTGAAAACCTAACTACCTTGCCTCCTCAGCAAACTGGGCCCTATGCGCGCGCAGGCCTGATTTCAAACAGAGAACCCGGAATAGGAATCAAGCCATCCCAAGCTTTCCTAAAAATTTCTAAAAATTTTCTGTGATAAAAATTTTTTTTGTGATAAAATTCTTTTCAAAAATTGTGGCATTTTCAAAAATTCAATATCTTGTCTCCCCAGCACGAGTCGGTGTTTTGCCTATATGTTACATGCAAGTTATGTGTCTGCATACAGGTACACTCCAGACTTCAGAAGCAAGTCCCTGCGAAACTATTTAAATTCCCCCAACAGAGTCAGCTCCTCCCCGGACTGCTACATCCAAGATGTGATGTGTCGGCATACGGGTATACCTACGCCCCAAAAAGGCAAGTTTTACTCCCCACGGAGCACCATCATCAGCTCAGGTACGACTCAAGGCTTCAAAAGCAAGCCCGTACAGCTCACATGTTTCCCCAGCGGAGCGCCCGAGGCGGCATTTTTCCCGAAATGGTACGGGATGGGCCCACATATAGGCGCGCCCAGGACTTATGCTACAAGTCTGACTCCCCGTGGAGCTATCATCATCAGGACAGGTATGACCCTCTGCTTATGGCTGGCGAACCCTACACGCGAGTCCACTGGACTATAAACGACCCGACCGGAAGTCTACCAGGTCTTAACGGGCTTGGTAGCTACTCTGACTTTCGCCTTGTCCAAGCCTCAGTCAGAGTGGGGGCTCTGTAGACACCCGCATTTTGACTGCCACGTGTCTATGGTAGTCTCCGAAAAACACCCGATGATGACCGGACGCAAACATGACTTGGTATACTCGGATTTGGGCTCGGACTCAATAATATCCGACATGGACTTTTAACGGAGTAGAAATCTCACAAAACAGACCTCAAATCCAGGCCCAGTGGGTCGTTCCGAGTCAAATGAGACTAATTTGGGCCAAAACCGGCACAAAAAATAAATCCTGTCTTTTGGCGACCGGGTCAAAACCCGGTCAAAGACGAAACCGTCTCAGAAATCAGCCAAATTCATTCTCGAAAGCTGGCGCAAAAATCAGAATTCAAAAAAACCAATCAAATCAATCAAGGATAATCTTTCCTTATTTGTCTCGCCTATTTGATCCACTCGATCGAGTGGATTGACCCCACTCGGTCGAGTGGTGCGTCTTGAACCGGGTTTGACCCGTTTGCAAGGTTACTCGATCGAGTGCCCCTATGTCGTGGGGAAACGCCTATAAATACCCCATGACCCCCATGCATTTCACAAGTGTTGGAACACTCATTCTCACCCTACATTTACACCCTACACCCTACATCATACTAGGCTTCAACCCTAAGCGATACTACACAAAACCCGAGCCCCTCGTCCCTCGGAAACCGGCGAAACACACACACATACACACCATAACTCGCGTACATCCTCGATACTCCGGCTTCCCGTCGCTATTTACGAGTCCATTTCCGAGGCCTATACCTAGCATGTATGTTGAGGGTGTCCTAATCCCCATCTCGATCTCTTTTATCTCGTCTCATTTTCAATTAATTTATCGCATTTTGTATCGTAATCGTAACCGTAGTAGTAACACTAACACTAACGTTGCTATACTTTTTGCATCTTCATTTTTTTTCTTTATCATCTTTTTGTTACTAACAATATTCTACCGCGTATAAATAAACTAGTATCAAAATTTTGGTTTCAAAAACATTTAACTATGATAATTGCCTAAGGTCCGTCTAATCCCTTTACGAGCAACGACGGAGGTGGAGCCCTTTCGAGGAGCCCCGCCCCAATGTACTCAAGGGCGTGACGTGATCGCAATCGGTCGTAGTTGAACGCATTTGATCCCATTTCTATAATTAGTGCGGAACCCGTTGACACGAAAACCGACATCACATAACCCGAAAGGGTTAGTTCCGATGTTGTGACGTAGAGGGAAGCATTTCGTCACTAATTCAAACTTTCTAATCTAACGAAAACATTTTCCTAAAACTCCGATAACGGTATTATAATCGTTCATACACGATTATAGTACCGGAGGCCAAGTTAAATACAAATTATGCGATATTTGTATTTGGTTTGGCCGACCATCGATTTCCAATCATAAAACGAAACGAGTTATCGCTCGTACAGGGTCTACTCGACCGAGTACATATGCTACTCAATCGAGTAGCACCCAAAAAAGTGGGCAGTAGCTGCGTCTAAGGACGCACTCGACCGAGTCAGGTCACGACTCGGTCGAGTGGGTCCTGTAACCCATAAAACCGAGGGCTTTGACACACATTTCAAGCCCCGTCCTTTTATCGACTTTAGTCATCATGTGTAAAGACAATCACGTGACTTTCCCCTTTTTCAAAACCACGCATTTCACGACACGTAGAACGACTTTGATCGATCTCCTTCGAAGTGATAAGTCGGGACATGACTACGGGACGTGGGATCGGGCTAGCAATATGCCACAGTCCCATGTTTCCGTCCTTCGTTTAGTACACAACATAATGTGTATTTAATCGGGGTTAGTCCATCTACATATTTTCGCGGTCTAGTTTACATACGGGTCCGTTTCTATCATTATATTGTCTTTTATTATTTCGTTTATTATTTTTATGTATTATTGTATTGTGAATTCCGGGTTGTATTTCCGCCCGTGTAACTTGTACGTATTTATTTTCGAGTTTCGTTTATTTACTTGCTTATTGCTTTATAAATGAACCTCGCATGCTAAATCATTTCGATCATAATCAAGATGCATTAAATGACGTAGTTCACATACTATTCACATGCTTAGCCCGAAAACGTTGTTTGCATATCATTTAATTATTTTACTAGCGCGCGTACACGAACACGAACGATGTCTTAGTAGAGGCCGCCATGTGCGGGCGGGGTTGGGTGTCCTTAGTGGGCTTCCCAACACGTACCCTCACCCCTTACTCAGAACCTTTGGTTTCCGGATGCCCGAAACCCTTGGCGCACGAGAGTCATTTTATATACGAAAGCCGGTGTAAACGGTATCGATATAACAATGCAAAGGGACGAGCCCCATAAACTCTAAAATCGAAATGGGCTTACTTTGTGTATAGCCCATGACGACATAGAGTGGGCTCGTATGGTTCCGAATAACCACAAAATTCGGTGGCGACTCCATTTTGACTTAAATTTCGAACCCGAGAACAATCTTACCACGAGATTCATTCGCCTACCCAAACCCGCGCGTGGCCGCGTCGGGGTGGACCTACGTCATGTCCACAACTTCTCATCAACATTAATGGGTATACTAAATCTAGAATGGGCAGTGCGGCCTCTAGGAAGAAAGGTTGCAGCAATACCACTTGACGCAACAGGGAGGACAATCTGGCCCTTGCTTCGCAAATTAGCGCAAAGAGTTTTCCAGATGAAAGTCTTCCCCGTACCACCGTAGCCGTATAGGAAAAAAAGATGCCCACTACCAGACTCGACTGCATCGATAATTGAGTCGTACACTGCTCTCTGTTCATCTGTAATAGTTGACATATAGGATACGTACTCGGACTTCAGAGCATCACGGTCATACGAAAGTTCATCGGAAATTAACCTATAAGAATCAACACGAAATAGGTCGTGATCAGGAAGCGGCATATTTGGAAATTTTGAAAGAGAGCTGTCGTTACCCAGTAGGATAGTCTCAATTTCAGATAAAGCGTAATTCTTCAACTGCTCATCGGTCATTTGCAAATCTGCAATCAAAATGCAGACAAAGAGATTGAACCAAATGCGAACGATAAGTATTTCCTTTCAACAGTTAAAAAAAACAAATAAAAATAATTACTGGAGAACATCGAGATTGAGGATTGTGATGGCTGATAACAACTAACCAAAATTGAGGAGTTCCTTTCGTCGCCTGGACAGGATGTCGTCGCATAGATGGTGCCAGGTTTTCTCCCAAACTTCCTCTGGTGTTAACCAAAATTCCAGAAAATAGAAGGGTGGCAAACATGTTCCTCAAGTACACACCACTACCCCAGTAACTGGCTTCCTCTATAGCGTCGACATACTCCTTGTTGTCACCGAGTAAGCCTAAAGCATAGCACACATCCTTGTAGGTATCATATACAACGCCCTTGACAGTACGAATGTCGGCATAACATGTCGGACCACGAACGAAATTGAGTAACAGCCTCATATAGTATCGTTCCCCACCGTTTGGCGACATATGATACATTCTACCTAAACTGAATCCCCTCTTACGGGGGGTCCAACACCTGCCCTCCTTATACCAAACATACTTGGTAGGAAACTCGGAGTATGTCAATTCTCTCGATTCACAATGGTCTGCATTGTACTCCAACCAAGCGGTGAACTTTGTTCTAGCACCATTGGATCGTGCAACAATTTCCTCCAGAGGGTCATCATCGTTGTATACAACATTCTGGTCGTTCGGCAAATGGTACTCGAGACGAAGGACTGGAGGCGTCCTATAATGAATTTCGAAGGAGAAGATGCGCCAGGCAGCCTCGCAAGGGGAAACGTACCGACAGTCATAGTACTCCTGAATGTGATCTACTTCATCGGGATTCGTCCTGAAGGATGCACCAACAGTGACCCTATCATAACCCTTGTTCACGTACTTGAATAGATATTTAATGGATCGTGCCTGGTTACACTACTCAACGTTGATGTGGGCATGGTATCTTGTGAGCAATTGGGCATTATACGGAACAACAAATCCATTGTGCACGCTTACACCACCCTTTTCAACTCTAATATCGTTGTCCCTCCTCTGGTACATTGGGTAACCGTCACCGTCAATAGTTGTGCGTTCACAAAATGCCTTCGGAAATCTTTTAGTACAAACATTGTCTGTCATGCACGGTGACTTTGGATTGGCGAGGCCGCAGGGACCATGAATCATTAGATTCTTCACTGCCTCATGTAAGGATGGGTCAACCAAGGGATCAGGTATCTCCGCAGAAATAACGGAGTCGACATCAGCTGCCTCCGGGAACTTGTCCTCCCTCTCAAGAAATAACAAAATGTGTGCGTGGGGCAACCCTCGCTTCTGGAACTCAATGGTGTACACAACTGAAAATTCAAAGTGAATATAAGCATCAAAAGAGAAAAAATAATAATAATAACTTAAAGGAGGGGCGGCATACCGGCCCTGGTACGTCCAAAGACATGATTGTCCTTCAAGTCTTTCATGAGGAGTTCCAACTTCTGCTTGAATACGCGGGCAACTATATCCGATCTATCCTCAGGCTGCAATCCTCTCTTGTTTACGAAACGGGTTAGTTCAGGCCACTTAGGATTGCACGTAAATGTGATAAACAAATCGGGATAACCACACCAAGGACATATTATCATCGTATCTTGATAAGTCTCCCTCATATAACCTTTACCTCCGACAAAACTTGACGGAAGAATGTACTTGACACCTTGTGACGATGTGTCTGTTTCTCCATTGTCAACTGCATTGCTCAACTGCTTATAATTGGCAGATCGAAGTTTTGGCTGATTGAACTTAAGGTAGGTTATTCGTTGAGATTCGACCATGATGTATCCATCGACAATCAATTGCTGGAATAACCTACCTCCCTGCAACAAAGTGTCCGGTTCAATGTGAG
Source organism: Agrostemma githago (assembly GCA_958450325.1). Classification (NCBI taxonomy): domain Eukaryota; kingdom Viridiplantae; phylum Streptophyta; class Magnoliopsida; order Caryophyllales; family Caryophyllaceae; genus Agrostemma; species Agrostemma githago. The sequence continues at coordinate 51,088,107 of OY288258.1, read as the reverse complement.
ATGGACGATCCTGGAGACGAAATACAAACCACTCTCTTAATGTTGTCTTCACATGGGCAGTATCTGGATTAAGACAGGAATCGATGGAGAGCTGGCAGTGCTTAATTCCTAGGCGATAACCATCCTCTCCATGTGGGAATAATAATGGGTACTGAAGTGCTAGATAGGATGGGTGAAGTTCAGATATGCGCTGTAGACGACCGCTCCTTTCGACAATAATAATGTCTCTGCTCTCAATGGCCTGGTCAATGTCACCGACTATAAGCGCATCTACTTCTGACACTGAGGGAAGGTTGTATGTGCGGCCATCTGTATGACGGCCACCAATAAGTCTTAGCCTAACTTCAACGTTGTCCTACCGGTTAGATATGGTATCCCTAGCCATTCGAAAGGACTTAGCGAGAGGATTGTATTCATCAATCATGGCTCTAATATCGAGCATGAGGGCGTCATCAAACCTATCAGCTCTTCCGCACTGGCCCCTAGAAGGTGGTACAATATCAAATAATATAATTCCTCACGACATTTAAAAAAAACCGAATACATCGATTTTTTGAGAAGGGAAGTTGTGGAATATTACCTAAAAGCTCGTTTTCTGTTGTTCACTTCGTCACCAGTATCGTAGGTGTAGAGCTGACAAAATTTCGGTGACTCATCACCGTCCAGCAGTAGGCTGCCGATTAAATGCGCATTCTGGCCGCCAATCCGGTATGTGTATGGACCCCTCCCTTCATTAACAGAATGATCTATCTTACCCCCACTTTACCTGAATGAGTGGGCGGAGTTGTACATCCGAATATTGTCCTTAAAATGACCACTCTTGGGATGAACACCATGGAGTAGATCACTTATTAGCTTAGGAGGCTCCGTAAAGTATGTTAATTCAACTTTGCCGTCCTTGCAGCACATGGAGAATGTTGGAATTTTAGGTGTTTGACCCATCCTGTCACGCTCCCCGTACCACAATTGAGCACAACATCTCTGGCAGCTGTATATAGGGTCACCAATGTCGTCGTACCCTTCCCAACCTACGCGTAATTGTGCAAAATTGAAACATGTAGACTGACAAAAAAACAATCTACGTCGGCGTTGTAGTGTTTTTGGCGAACCTGTAATTTCTAGATCAACGTCAGTGGATGAGACGCCAAATATGTCACGTGCTAGGCTCTTGATTATCGAATCAGAGTGACTGGATTGGCTGAACCTCTCGTTGGAAACTAAATTCTATGGCGTTCTAGACTCAGTTAGGCAGGACTCCCTGATATCATCAACGACACGTCCGATCGAAGCTACAACATTCATGATCAAACACATTGGTACACTAACTGAAGAAAACAGAACTGCTACATAGAGTGCCACCAAATATGTTTTCAGAGTAGTTAGGAGGAGTACCTTGTGTAAGTTCAGAAACAAGAGACTGCACAATAGTTTCAGGCAACGGATGGAGCAAGTGGCGGTCTCTCCGTTCACGAAACTTGATGACATGTTTATGACGCGCAAGTTTGGACCGCCAATCTCGATAAGGATCATTATCAGTGTACATGGCATCCTGATATGAACTATGCCCCTCCCTCTTATCAGCCAGAATATGCTTCATATCCCTTCTAGCCTGTTGCGCTGTGAGATATTTAATGAGGTACTTCTCCAATCTGATTGCTACGAAGTGACATTACAAAATGTACGTTTCACGACACCAATGCAATAGATATACAGTATATTAAAGGGTGATCATTTCTGAAAGGTATACCATCTTCATACAGCTCTTTATCTCGATCGAATGCTGCCAGATGGTCTTGGGGAACTGTAAAATTTAGAGAACCAATATTACCATTCGAGAGATAATACAAACACAGATTTCCAGGATACAGCGATGGTAGTACTACGAAATGAATAAATGCATACAGACAGATAACTATGGGACTATACCTGAATCTTCATCGGAGGATGCGGTTAAATGATCTGGAACCTCTGATAAAACACGCTTCCCTAACAACACAATTTACGTTAGTCGAACTGGAGCAAACATACAGATTTGCAAACTTGACTCATGGTTTATGATAACATTTTAAAATTTGCACATTGTACAATTCTGTCGAAATGTAAGGGTTTCTTATGTTAACCGCTAAGTGGCCAAGAGTAATCAACTTGGAAAAGTTATCAAACAAAACAGTTGAGCGTAAGATCTATGGTATGGAAAACACTTCACCTGGTTGCTCAGAAACTTCACTCTTGCATAGGTTAGTTTCTGCGGAGCTGTACTGAACAGAACATTCAAAAAGACCTGCATAAAGGCGGGTACATGTAGTGAGCAAAAGCAAGAAAACAATGTCAAGATATGCTGCAATATTGCAATGTAATTAAAAAGGAAATGATGTGTCAATGTATTTGATGAAATAAACATGATAAGTGAACCTGAGGTATCTTGGGAACATATAGAATGCACATTTTCATTCAAAGGTCTAGAATTATCTAACTGTATACTGCATCGTGAAGTTCCTGGAATGAAAGAGGTCGCGTGACTGTTTACCGTGTTTGTAACATCCTGGAAAGGGGACCTCCGACCTGGTAATGGAGAATCAAAAAGAAAGTAAGATATAGCATGACAACCACAGGCTGGTAAACTACAAAATGCTTAAGTGCAAAGACAATAGAAAACTTCCCCTTGTAGTTGCTCACCATTTAGACACGTTCTCTTCCGCGAGTCGTTCTCTTTAATGTTTGCATTCTCACCAACATCAGCCTCTACGCGAACGGGGACAAAGTCTCTAACAAACTTTTTCTTAGAATTGCCAGACTTGGTGGTATGTGCAGATGAAGTCGGATGACGATCCATGGTGTTTGAATGAGAATCTATCAGTGTTCATGTAAGTTGGAAGGTAAGAAATTTATACAACATAGTATCATGGGTAGTTGAGGAGGAGTTTAAATGTATTGGAAAGTGAAAACCTGAAGCCGATGAGTCATGGCCTCAACACAAATCATGGTAAATTAATGGCGATTGAATGAATGTGAATGTAAATTTTGATAAAAACCTGGGTACTCGATTTGGTTCATCCTCGACCCAAAATTGTTCGATAATTTTACAGGAGACTATAAACATGTGTGTAAAAAATTAAAATTCGTGTTTGCAGAGGCTAATTAAAAGGAGCACGACATAAAGGTGTTACAATTTGTATGCTAATAATCAGTAGGAGTATAAAATTTCAAAGTTGAACAACTTAAGACCGTGTATACTCATCCCTATATCAGCTGCTTTTAAATTTATATTACTTGACACACAATATATATTGAATAAATGTGAGTGTAGATGTTGATAGGGAGACGTTAATTGAATACGGAGTATTGTCTATCCTGCAAAGGACATTTATGTAGAATTTTGAAGACAATTGCAGACATAATTGAAAGACAAATGCACATTCGAGTTCCTAGAGTTTAATTAGACGAAGCAAGACTTGACGTTGTCGAATAAATCTTTGTACTCCTTTGGGGTACAAAGATTGAAGATTGTGAAGATGTAACGGTTTATCATAAGATACATAAATTATACACTTACTAATTCACATTACTTGGCACCCATAAACAAAATATGTGATTAAAGTATCGTAACTGCAAAAATAAAATTGTGCTTTAATTGAAAATGCACGATTCAAATATTTACATAAAATTGGCAAAAGACATTACATATTAGGTAATGGGAAAAGTTAACGTATCGATAGTAATGGGAAAGTACATTTAAAGAATAGGATGATCTGTAAGTAATAACGGTAGAGTACAATTGCATGAATCCAACTGCATTCTTGGTTCGTCGGCAAATTAGGTAAAATACAATTGCATGAATCCAAGTGCATTCTTGATTTCTTGGCAAATACTACATCAGCTGTTTCTGAGTTATAGAAGTTGATCCCATATATTGTAAAATTCTAGCATCCTGTCTGGGGTGGAAAGTAACAGTCCGATAACCCGAAAGAACTGCTGGTGCAACTCCTGTGCTACGAAAAATGGTACTCCCTCCGATTCTTTAGATTCGCAACGTTTATTATTTGCACAAATAATAAGGTTGTGAGTGGAGATGGTGGGTCTCACCAATAAAGTAAAAAGCTTACACAAACAAAAACCTACCTATTATAGAAATGTTGCAAACCTAATGAATTTGCCAAATATGAAATATGTTGCGAATCTAAAGAATCGGAGGGAGTACGACTTACAGATAAATCAAAAACAGAGTTTGTTAAGAGTCAACAGATATAGAGTGCACATAAAGGTCCAAAGCAACGAAAACATAGAAAAGGAAAACATCGTCCTGCAGAGAAATATACTCATAAACAACAACAGATAATGAGGCAAATGAGATTGCCAATTAAAATTTGGCTCGTCTCTTCCACAGTACACTGGAGAAGAGCGTTAAAAATGTCAAGACAGTTATCTCAATACAAAGCAAAATTAAAAACTGATCAAAACGGTTTTCAAATGTAACAGAAGAATGAAACATGGTCGAACTGAAAATTTGTCAAGCTAATTTTTCCTTTTTAATGGCAAGAAGCTGCTTAGTGGCAGACGCAGCGTCATCTGCACTACAACTCAAATCAATGGACTGCACTTCAAGTGCGGCTCCATTCCTCTTCAAGGGGGTAAGACGTCGATGCGGTCTCGCAATCAATGACCTAATAGTGCGTGCAGTAATAAATTGGTTAGAATATGTGTGGAATTTAAGATATTTAGAGTTACACGTATAAGTATGTGATCAATTACCACCTCAGTAGATCTAGCATCAATGTCTTTAGAGCCATTCAAGGACGTTGCTGCAGCATCATGTTCCTGTGAACGACTGCCTGTAGGGGTTGATGAACGGCGAACCTTCCTTGTCATTAAAATGAAGATGTCTATCTCAATCTATTAGCATACAATTTGTCAAACACTTGTACTCATTTGAAGCATCCACAAAAACGAAACAATCTGTGGAGATTTGCATGTGGGTAAATATGTATGTACCTTAAGGGCCTGCTCATATGTCATGACCCACTGGTGGATCTTGTCAGCATCGTCGGACATCCAGGATACACTGTATGACTTGGAAAAGTGCTTGACATTGAATTTTCATCTATCTTAATCTTGAAGAGATAACGTCGATCGAGGAAAATGGAAAGCTCGTTGGGCATAGAATGACCTTCTCCGTTCTAGAAGTAGAGTACACGAAAAAGATGAAAATGGAAATGCAAAGCCTTCTTAACTCGCGGATGAAAATGCATGTTTTAGGACAGGAAAGTACCTTCTCCATCTTAGCAATTAGCTCAATAGCGATGTGGTCAAGAAACTGCTCAACTTGATTATCAAAGACAACGAATTGACATTCTATTCCAGAAAAATTTTGGACGACAAACTTAACCTGAAATCTGTGAATGATGTAGAAACAAACAAATATAACATATCCTAGATTGGAGGGTTTTACGAAACATTGTAGGATTAATTTCAGTTTAAGTGTTAGAATTACTTTGTATTGCAACTCATGTACCCATTCTTGCTTCCCTCGCAGTATATGGTCTTGCACAACCACCTACCCCTTTCGTTCTTCACCGTTTTCGTCCTGCAAGACCTGCAGCTTCGGTAGTACCATCCAGCTGATGAGTCTATGTCCAAGATAGTTGCCACAGTGTAGAACGACCCAGCCTGTATGTTAGGAATTCAACAATGTTCGTAAATGAAATAATAGAGGAAAATAAAAGGGGCGTTAAATGGATTTGATTAGGTGGTAACCTTTTCGTTTTCAACGATCTGTGAAATTGAAAGCACACCGTCGACGGGCAAGTCGAATATCTCTTCCTCAGTACTTTCCTCTATGAATTGGAGTGAGTTGCTCGGAGCTTGAGATGATAGGCTGGAAAAATATCTAACCTATTAACACGATAGAGGTGAAAGCAACTGCACTCGACTCAGTGGTTCAAGCTACAAAGGACAGTGAAATGACTAACCTCTCATGGAAAGCTTCCACCTCAGGGATCGCTGGATTAAATTCGTAAGTTGTGGCGTTGTATGTGGTTTGCACAACCCATGCATCTAACAAAAAATACAACGTGACTTGGTAAGTTTCCTCTTTACTGATGTTATGAGGGAGTAGATCAAATATAAAACTGCGTAAGTATCTTACTGTCAAAAAGCTTCGTCTCAACTCCTCTGAGGACAACAACTTTAGATTGCTGCGGGGAGGGAAGAAGTTGCAGAACCTCCGGGAGTTTAGTAGCATGAGGCACCCAAAGGGTGCACTGAAGAACGACACCACTGGAAGGAGCCAAATGAATTGGGTAGTTAATGCATAATAGAATTCAAGTGCAGATAAAATGCTAGGCTGAAAACACACTAACACAACCATATAAGAATCCAATAGGGGAACATACTCAACATCTTCAAGTTTGATTTTCTGACACTTGTAAGCCTTCTTTGTTTCCTGCATTGGACCAATTTCGTACACCTTGCCGACAATATCTGCGAAACGGTTCAACCATTATAAGACGTGAGAAACACAGGAAAACAGTAAACATAGGTGTGGAAGTGTGTAAAGGGAGGAGTGATGGAGACCTATGTACTGATTCATTGCGACTTTGCCATTGACGATATCTTCAAACCGGGTGAAACGGTATATGTTCAAAGGAATGGATGAATTTTTAGGCAAATGAGTGACCTTAGTCGAGAACTCAACATGAAGCCTGCAACCATGGGTAGTAGCCCGCTCGGATCCAGTATTAGACGTGACGGTGAGACTACGAATGTTGTACGCCTCCTTGACAACGAATTTATCCTTGAACATGCTATTTAAAGACTTCTTAATTGTAGCTTGAACCAAGTCATCCTGACATAGAAAAGTGCGAACAAATAGAGAAAACGTTAACACTTTTATTTTGAAACATGTCCACGAAAGTGTTCTAATACTGTATCGAAAGATACATAGTCAACAACCTTTTCGTCAATAAGCAGCAACTCAACTGACTCGATGACAGATTTATCATTGAAAATTAGCCTATTCCATCTATTGATTACCCTCACGTTTAAATCCTTCACTCGAACACCAACGTAAAGATTGGCAATTGAAACACTGCGCACGTTAGACATTTTGGAATAAATAGCGATAAATTCAGATATGAAAACAAAGAAAGAAGAGAGAACAACTTGGGAAGAAGAGAGGATATCAGGAATGGTGGCAGGCAAGAATGGAAAATCAACGAACCTGGTAAACGTAATATACAGAGGATTCTGGCAAGTGACTGAGGAAGATGAATGCAATCGGTAAAACGCCCATAAATTGCATCACTATTTCCGGAGAAGAATGCTGACGGCAAACGAGGAGCCATGATCAAGAGGTTTGAATCAATAACCGGGGGATTAATCGATGATGAAGGAGGAAAAAAAACTCATTAATTTTCCTAATTACCGATGAATGTGATTAATGATACTCGCAGCATTTAATGGCACGGGTAGTTGGATTGAGGTGGTTGGGATTTGATTGCAATTGTTGAATTGAAATTGGGTATAGGAATTGGAATTGAAATGGTAGAAATCTAATTGAGTAGAATTTGGGACTTATTTTGAAATGCTGGATGAAATTGCTCTTGAATACTGTGCTTTGGTTCCTGATTTAATATATAGAAGATTGTGAGGAGTATTTTAATTAAAGGCAAACAAATGAACGAGACGGAGGGAGTACATCTAAAATTCAAGAGTATAAAACTATATACTCTATTTTAAAATAAATTTAAAGTGAATATACATTTCACAATTTATTCATATATTATAATAAAAAATATTTAAACGAGAAATGATTGTAATAATAATTTGTTGGACTACATATTTCATGATATTAGTCGAGGTCGTTATCTTGATTAATTATGCAATTTCAAATTGTTTTATTATATCCAAAAACAAAAATAAAATAATGAAAAATTATCGGGTTGCTAATTAAAATCCATTTTGTATAAATAATTAACTAAAAATATATAAATTTCTATAAATACCGTGCATACACGCACGAGGTCTATACTAGTATGAGATCATATGAGGTCTACTCAATATTATTGTACAAATATTATTTTCATTAAATACTTTAATTTTCTTACGTTTTATTTAAAAGTAAACTTGTGGGAGTCGTATGGCTTGAGACTATGTCTTCTAGACTTCGAGCCTGTCGCCCACGGGCGGTTTACCTTGGTGTGCGTGGTTTACAGGCTATGCGTACACCCGAGGGTTTACCCAGTGCGCACCAAAAAGGTAGCGGCTGCGGGTTCCCTCGTTCATCAAGGAAAAAAAAATTAATCACTGGATTATTCTTCATTTATTAGTTAAGATTTTTTTACATTTATTGAATCGCTGGATTATTCTTCATTATTGTTGATGAAAATGAATCACCTATTTTCAAATAATCTACTTCCTCCGTATCTATATGTTCGTCCACTTTCAATATAATACTCTACCCATATGATAAAAATAGTGGACAAACATATACATGAGTATATCGTATTTTATAGTAGAACTTAAAATAAACAATCCTAATATCATACTCTTCTATATTTTATATTCGTTAGTAAATTTAAAATTGTGTTTGACCTTTTAATTAAATGAAAATTGAGCCACAATTATTTTTTAAGTTTATTATTAAGTGAATTGATTATTATGTACAAATTATGAATTTTAGTTATTCATTTCCAAGCAATTTTTACAGTAATATAATTTTAACTATCATTAATAACATAATTATAAAATTTAACATCAATTTGTAATTAAATACATACATATTTCAGATTAATCAAATTTTTTTGTGTATAATTAACATTTTATGGAAAGTAACGCTATGTAAAAAAATGGAAAAATAAAAATATGGAAAAGATGCATGTGCCTTACATCTGCAATTCTCGTTCAGTTTCGCACAGGCGAGAATTCTCGCCCAATTCTCATTCCTCTCTCCTAATAATTTTGTCAATGTGGCATATAATGCTTGCCATGTCATTCTCGCCCCGGCTGATTTCCTTCAATATACATGATCTATGGAGTATGAATCAATTACTCGTACTTGGATTGGCATTCGTGTACTCAAGTTATTTTGGTGCACTCATTGGAATTTGGAATATACAGAAGATGAGTTCTGTAAAACCCTTTCTTAAACCCTGAACCCTAAGCCCTTCTCCATCCCCATTTCAATCGAAAAATATTAGGTATTCGTCGCCATGCCCATATCCTCCATAGTCACCAAATCCAACCCCCTCTCTCTTCTTCTCAGATGGCGTCGTTTCAACTTCCGCATCTTCTCCGCTGCGCCTCACCTCTCTCCTCAAATGGCGCCGACCGCCGGGACAAAGATCCTCGATTCCTTCACCGAGGAATTCGAGGTCGGAAACCGGCTTATCTCCTTCCAAACTGGTAAAGTTGCTCGCTTTGCTAATGGCGCCATCCTCATGACTATGGACAACACCAATGTCCTCTCCACTGTTACCTGCGCTAAGTCCGATACTTCACCTGGTTTTCTTCCCCTTACTGTATGCTCTCCTTCCATACCCTACTTTTCCACATTTCTATTTCCAATGTTTGTGGAATTATTATCATTATTGTTATTGCTTTTGGTTTGAACTTTCAAGGTTGATTATCAAGAGAAGCAGTTCGCTCAAGGTGTTATTCCGAATACATTTATGCGTCGGGAAGGTGCGCCCAAAGAGCGCGAGCTTTTGTGTGGCCGCATTATTGATCGTCCTATTCGTCCTTTGTTTCCTTCTGGTTTCTACCACGAGGTTCAGGTGATCACTCACTTACCACTCTCCTTTTCACCTAGTTACTATAAAGAGATCTGCATATTTTTGGGGGCGAATTAGTAATGCAGTAGAGTAACATTCTACAAACATCGAAAATTTTAACCAAGAAAATTCAGTTTTTTGTTGACAGGGGATGACATCCCCTGCTAGCCTCCTCTATTCGGTTTATATGAGGCTTATTACGCAATTTTCAGTTCTTAAAAGTACTTGATAGTATGGGTCAAAATGTGAACTTTCCTAATTTTAAGGCAGCTGCATCAGTAAATATTGTGGAATCCTCTTACTTATGTAAAGGTTTTTGGGACTTTACAAAAATTTCTATCGGTTTTGAGGGAAAAAGATAGGGTGACAAACTGAACCACGGAGTATCTAATTAACTTGAGCTAATTACAAAGTTATGCATGATTCTAAATGCTGAGTTAGGTAATGGCAACTGTTCTTTCTTCGGATGGGAAACAAGATCCGGATGTAATGGCAGCTAACGCGACTTCTGCCGCACTAATGTTATCTGATATACCTTGGGGTGGTCCTATTGGAGTGATCCGAGTTGGGAGGATTTGTGGCCAGTTTGTTATTAATCCAACCATGGACGAGGTAATCTTTGTATATTCTCGTTGTACTTGATTTGTTTTATAATATTATGAGATGGGTTCTTAAATTTTTGATCCTTTTTCTTTGCGGGTATCTGAAATTAAAAACTTGTTCTCCAATCTATGTATTGCAGCTCAGCTTGAGTGATCTTAACTTAGTGTATGCTTGCACCAAGGACAAAACTTTGATGATAGATGTCCAAGCTCGTGAGATTTCGGAAAATGATTTGAAAGCTGGTTTGAGGCTTGCTCATCCTGAGGTCTGTGTTGTACAAATTGTTTTAATTGTTTGATTCTGAAGTTGGTACTAAAGACATTGGATTGATATCCGTGGCTTAAATTTGTAGGCTGTGAAATATCTTGAGCCTCAAATACGGTTGGCTTCCAGAGCTGGCAAACAAAAGAAAGAATATAAATTATCTATGATGTCTGAAAGTACAATGGAGAAGATAAAGAACTTGTCTTCAGAACGCATTGAGGCAGTCTTCTCTGATCCTAAATATGGCAAGGTAGTATGGACTATGGAGTACTTTAGTTATTAATTTTGTAACCTTTAACCCCATACTCCGGAAACCTTCTTTTTTACTGTTGCATATATTTAAAGCATTAGTAGCATTCTTAGCTTATGTTTTGTTCATTTTAGTTTGAACGTGGAGAAGCCTTAGACATGATCACTCAAGATGTAAAGAGAGCCCTCGAAGAAGAGTGTGATGAAGAAAGCTTAAAAGGATTATCTAAAGCAGTAGACACTGTGAGGAAGCAGGTAATCTTTATATGGTATTATAAGCTGCTGGGAATTTCTTCATTTATTTCAAGATATTATCGAGAAATCCATGACATCACTAATATAGGTCCGTTTCTTTATCTAGTAGCCTTTGAGCTATTGCTCCCTTTTTATCCTGTCGCTGGTATTTTGATACGATCCTGCCGAGTTCCAGGTCTTACTTGTTAGTATTTCATGAGATGGTCTATCATTTCATGCTGAATATTGTGTGTCATAGACCCAAAATTGTATATATTGGCCATGAAACATATGCAAATTTGATTGAACCTCTGTGGGTTCTCTAGAATCAATGTATTTCTTATATCGATTTTTGTCTGAGAAGCACTTTTGATAAATTAGTTTGGATGAAAACTTATTCCAAAGGAGTGTTAGGAGGTTTTTTGATTTTCTATGGTGTAGGCCTTCTTTTGGTCCAAATAACTTTGACTTGCGATAACTCATGTTAGTCATGTACACGAGTCGCAAAAACGACGTTTTTTCCCAAATTGATTGTCTTTACAAGATCTTCGATTTGAAAAAAATATTGTCACTTTCAAAACTTATAACAAGATTTATCATTGGTAAAAAGTTTTTAACCAAATAAACTTTGACCGAATATAATCTTTTGTTGCGAGTTCTGAAAGTGATGATTTTTTTTTCAAATTGATCGTTTGTAAGAGATCTTCATTGAAATAAAAACCATTGCTTTCGGAATTCATGACGATATTTTAACCAAAATGAGGGTTACAAGTGTACAACATAGAAAATGAAAAAAAAACATAGGGTACCATGTAGAATATCCCTTTCTATATCTGTCTTCATATTGTTAATCTTCTTAAACTTTATGCTGCTTTCGGTTAGGTGTAACATATGACGATGGATGACTTTGTCAGATTGTCCGTAAAAGGATTCTAAAAGAAGGGGCAAGAGTCGATGGAAGACATCTTGACGAAGTCAGGCCTGTATACTGTGAAGCTGGTAACTTACCTGCTTTACATGGATCTTCACTATTCTCTCGAGGAGATACTCAGGTTAGACATTCGACTAAGATATCACCTTATGGTAATTTGTATTTCAAGGCTCAGAAAGTTCAACTGTTACTGCCTGGGATATAAGTACAGGTACTTTGTACCGTCACACTAGGAGCACCTGAAGATGCACAACGCTTGGCATCTGTAGTAGGCCCTTCAAGTAAACGTTTCATGCTGCACTATAGTTTTCCTCCATTTTCAATAAATGAAGTGGGCAAACGAGGTGGCCTGAATAGACGAGAAGTTGGCCACGGTGAGTTAGCAGTATGACTACTGTTTTTATTTATGGAGCAATCGTAAAGCACTCCTTTGTACCACTGACCTCTATTATATTTTTCCTGTTTGTTTACTTCTCCCTCCCCTTCACAATAACTTTCCACTTTGGTTTTACATGGTATGTAGTTTTTAGTTTTTACTCCGTAGCATTTATATACAACATTTTTTCGTTAAAAATTTAGTTCTATGAGACTTTATGCAAATACTCGTATGTTACTACGTACGTAGTAATATTTTATCATGATTAATTATACCTTTTTTTTTCCCATTTAGCCCCAATTCTCAATTTTTGTGAGCGGAAAGTTGAAAAGTGGAGCTAAATGGAAAATATGGAGGGAGTAGTTTTTTTTATATATTAATGGTCAAAGGTTTGCTACTTTGACCCCCAAAAGTGAAAGTGGAAAATCATTATGAAGGGGGAGGAAGTACCTTTATTCTTTTATTATTACTCCGTATTAGGTTAAACCCTAAATTTAGGTGCTTTTGGCAAAAAAAGTCTAATTTCACCAGTCGGATAAACATGATTTTCGGCCTTTTATTATCAATGTTATAGCTTGTTATTGAGGTCTTTTTTTTATTTATTTATCTATTACTCCCTTCCATCCAATCCATTCATCCCATTTACTTTTTGTAGGTCAAACTTTGAAAACTAGCCGTAATTATGTACTCCCTCCATTCAAATCCACTCTTCACATTTCTTTTTTTGACACTATTCACACTTGAGGGAAATCTTCGATATTCTCGACAATTTATAAGTGAGAATATAATCATGTGAGATTTTGTTTGATTCGTCTTTACGAGTACATTAAGAATATCAAACTTTTATAATTTTTGTTAATGTAAAATAAAAGATATCGCTAGTGTAAAACGTGTCTCGACAAATGTGCCAAAATGAATAGTGAAGAGTGGATTTGAATGGAGGGAGTATTATGTTAAAGACAGGAAACTTTCTGAGGCGAAACAAGTATTTTTAGATTTGTTATGAAAATCTTTCATAAAACTATATTTTTTGTAACAAAAAGTCACATATAATGAAGAAAAAGACAGTTGGGTGATCCACCCAAAAACAAATAGGTAGAAATGTTGAATGAATTGGATAGGATAGAGTATTTTTCTTTCTCCTCTTTGTATGTGTGTGATCCTTTCTCTACAAAAAAAGAGACAATTATTGTACGTTTCAAATTGGTTATATTCCGATTGATGGTATCTAGTTGTGCATTCGTTATGGTTTATGATCTTAAACGTAAATGGTTGAGTAGTGATTACTATAGGCATTTATAAGTGTACTTTCCAACGTTACTCGTTAGGGAATGTTAAAGTCGGTAACAAAACTACTATGAGCAAGTATGACCATACAAAATTGCACCCGATTTAATTTGTTATAGTTTTTGTCTTTCTTGTAGTTCTTTTTGTAAAGTGGGAGATGATTTAAAAGTAATAATTTATTCACATATAAAATAACTGTATTCACATAAAATGCAAATATCGATGGTAAGAGGATGTAAATGCCCTAATTGTACAAGTGCAATGGACTCAATAGTACATGTCCTTGACCTACTTTGCGACTTGTTATAGAATTGTAGATCCTTCTTTTGTACTAGTGCGTCAAAAAATGTTAACCTACACCTCTCTTGGATCTCGAACTTCTCCTTGTGCCTAGACGCAATAGCTTAGGCCTTGTTGGCCGTACTTATTAAAAAAGTTTTCGTTTTAAGGAGCTTTTTGGAAAGCTACTTATGAATCAATTTGTTGGTGTTTGGCAAATTTTTTTTTTTAAAAGTACTCTAATAATTTAACATGTTTGGCTCTCTTGCTTTTAGATTTTTTTTTTTAAAATTTGTTTATTACTCCCTCCGATTCTTTGGATTCGCAACGTTTACTATTTGCACAAATAATAAGGTTGTGAGTGGAGATGGTGGGTCTCACCAATAAAGTAAAAAGTTAACACAAATAAAAACTTACCTATTATAGAAATGTTGCAAATCTAATGAATTTGCCAAATATGGAATATGTTGCGAATCTAAAGAATCGGAGGGAGTAGTTAACATTATATGTGCACACATCATATTATTTGAGGTCGTAACTCGAGCAAAATATTGTATTTATGAGATTAAGTTAATTTTAGAATTATTTGGCTACAAAGTTGTGTAGAAATTGAAATAAAAGTAGCAAATTGCTACGTCTGTTTTGGGGATTATTTTTTGACTTTTGGCTTAATTTTTTTTACTTTCTTAAAAACCACTGTTTGGGCTTGCTACTACTTTTGTAGTTGGAAAAACACTGTTTAAGCTTGGCCAAACACATACACAAAAATGTTGCAAAATCGTTTTTGTTTAGAAGTTAATATAATATACTCCCTCCGTCTCGGCAATTTGTTTACCTATTTCAGGGTGTCTCAGTCATTTGTGTAGCTTTCTATATTAGGATTGTTTTTATTGGTAATTTGATTATTCAGGTCACCAATAGTCCACTTGTCATACAATAACAGTAACCTCAAATGGTCCCCTCCTCTCTCCTTGGTCCTTGTGACAAAACAAAAGGTAAACAAATGACCGGGATAGAGGGAGTAGTGCAAAGATCACAAACAAATACCCCTAATTTCCATTGTTGCTAGTTGTACATTCATTTGATCAGTGATAATTGGTGTTCGAGAGTCTCTTTTATATAACTTTATAATCTAGTTTTCATAGAAATTCTCTAATTTTGTTTTTATGTGGATATTTGTTACGGGAATACTTGAAAGTTAGTTAGAAGTAACAAAGGAAGAGGTGAAGAAATAAAATTGGTAAAAGGGATCTTAGTTTCATATTCGCTGACAAGTAAAATATGATCACAGAGCTAGCTTATGACATTCTAGATACATTGTCATGTGAGTGTTTTCTGTTGGGGATGGTAAGGGCCTGACTTTTAGTTTGGTGTAGTGGGATATTTTTTGTAGCTTCCATGCTCATTTGATTAGAACCTGTACATCATGCCAACAGCGGTTGAGATGCAATTGCACAGTTAGGTTTTTCATAGATTGTTGTGTTTTTGATTTCCTTTTTTCTTTTCTGAGATTCTGGTAATGTCTTTTTCCTTAAATTATAAAATCTTCTTGATCCGATTTTTTAATGACAAATTCAAATACTCACACCTCAGTAATATCTTTTGTACTGTAGGCACACTTGCTGAGAAAGCTCTTCTTGCTGTATTGCCTCCGGAGGATAGTTTTCCTTACACAGTTCGTGTGAATTCAGAAGTGATGGCTTCTGATGGCTCCACATCAATGGCCAGCGTCTGTGGTGGTATGTCTGAATTATGATGTCAGTTGCTCATTCCAACCTCTTCTTGCGACCTTGCTTATCATTTCCCTAATTTCTCATCCTGGTTCTCCTCTCACGGATGCAACCGCTTATGCACACCCAAATCCCTTTGTCTTACCCTTTAATACACCCTTACTTCATTATCCTCAAATCGTAGTAATCCGGGAAGTGTAAACTTTATTGTCCACATATGTTCGTTCTCAGTTTTTCTATTGAATATTGTTCTTCTCATACTGCACTCCAGCTCTGGATTTACATAGAATTGGTTCCATGTGTCTAATTGTTTCTTCATTTCTATATTTTTGGTAATATCTGTAGGTAGCATGGCTCTTATGGATGCTGGAATTGCGGTACATGAACATGTAGCAGGTGTCTCAGTAGGCCTTGTTAGCGAGGTTGACCCGATTACAGGCGAGATATTGGATTACCGTATACTAACTGATATCTTGGTGAGCCATAGAGAAAACTGCGTTTCTTATGAATCATTTATTTTGATAGTATCAAGCTTGGTGTAGGTTATGCAGCGCTTTAAAATCCCTCTTGTTGTAGAAGTCAATTGGTTCTATAGCTTATTGTTTAGTACTGTGCTACAAGATCCTTTTCCTGGAGTCAAAATGGGCCGAGAAACTGTGTTTGAGTTCAATTCTGAGGCTACTCTGTCTCCAACCTACTCTCTTACTCAGAGGCGTCTTAATAAATTCGGAGGCCTAGTTCGAGTCTCGAATTTAAGGCCCTTACAAAAATAAAAGGCTAGCAAGATTTAATACTAAAAAATAGGATTGCATCCAACATGGTTCGAACCCATGATCTTTCAAGAGATGGATAACACTAAAACCACTACACTACAAACCACATATGTACATAATATCTTGTATTTTTGTATATAGAGTAAATCTTCATAAAGAGAATTATGAGGTCCAGTTCCCCCGCTCACCCTGAACCCTTATAAGCCGCCCCTGTTCTTACATTGAACATGTCCATGCTTGCAACACATTCTTTTTTTGGTGAAGCATGATTTCTGGGTTTATTAATGTCTATCACCTACTACCCTATGCCATATTTTGTCTTCTGTTGATTTTGTCTGAATGTAGGTTTCAATTACCTAATTTTTCAGGGGTTGGAAGATCATCTAGGTGACATGGACTTCAAAATAGCAGGAACACGAAATGGAATTACTGCTATCCAATTGGACATAAAACCTGCTGGCATCCCATTGGATATAATTTGTGAATCCTTGGAGCCTGCTTTGAGAGGGCGTCTTCAAATCCTTGACCATATGGAACGCGAAATAAGAGCACCACGTACTCAGGATAGTACAAACTCGCCTCGGTTAGGTATGTTCCTTGTTTTAGTCTGTTACTGTTATGGTACGCTTTCTCCTGATTCCGATTGCTATCTTTATCACAGCTACCTTGAAATACACCAATGATTCTATTCGACACTTGATTGGACCTTTGGGTGCTCTTAAAAGAAAGATTGAAGAAGAAACAGGTTTAGCAAATAACTCATTCCATCTTTTTTTTCTATTTGGTTTTCTTGTTGCTTTAAAAGTCCTCCACAGTTCTATCTAATCTCTTAGAATGTAGCCGGTTGTCATTTTGCTCAAGGCATTGGGCTATGGGGTGTCACTTATTTAAATGGTTTGAATCTCTTATGAGTCAACTTTCCTTTAGATATATTTATAGTCTATATTGACATGCTATGCCAACATCCATGATGACCGGCAGATGCATGTTTTAAATTTTGGTTGATAGTTCTCGTACCGCCTCAGATGTATTGTTTATAGGCCACCTATACAAGATGATGGGAGACGTATCAGATAAATTAAAAATATGGAAAAATCGCAAACTGATTTGTAACATGTTGGACCACTAAGTCAATTACGAAAGGGCTTGAGATGACAAAGTTATACTCCCTCCGCTTTTTATGTTTCTTCCCACTTTTTAAGTTTTGTGAGGAGTATTTAATTGAAACGAGAAGAAACATAAAAACGGAGGCAGTAACTTTTACCGACCAAATGTTGTAAAGAAAAGCACTAGAAAGTTGTGTGATATTGTGCAAATTTTTTTGTTCTATAATTATCTTAACATGATATGTAATAAACAATACTTCCTCTATATCAAAGATGTCTTCCAATATTAAAAGGGCACAACTCCTAAGAAAAACAATTAACAAATCCAAGTGGAGTACAAAACACAATACACAAATGCAAGTGAGATAAAAACACTTAGGGTACGTTTGGATTAAAGGAAATGAAGAGAAAGAGAGGGAAGGGGAATGGAGAGAGATGAAATCCTTTGTTTGGTTAACAAAATGGGGTAAAGGGATTTGGAGAGGGAGGGAAAATAGATCCCTCCTCTAAGCCCATTTATTTCCCCACCTAAATAGGAAAGATTTGGAGGGAAAACTCAATGCCTTCCATTTCCCTCCCCTCCCCTTCCCTTCCTTTCTCTTCCTCCTTTTTCCCTCCCCTTCCTTTCCATCTTATTTTTGTATTCAAACACACCCTTAGTGTTTGTTTGGATACAAGCTTAGGATGGGGAGGGGGGGACCGAAAGAAGAAAGGAAGGGAAGGATCAATTTTTTGTCCCTTCCAAAGTCATTCACCCCTAGTTTGTTATCCAAATAAAGAATTTCATCTCCTATACTTACCCTCCCCTTCATTTCCTTCAAAATCCCTCAATCCAAACTTACTCTTAAGAAATAGAATAAATAAATGGAAGTTGGTACAACCTATTGGCATATTTTTAAATAGGTGAAGTAGCTAAAGATACTCCCTCCGTCTCTCTAAAAGAGTCATCCCTCTCATTTACTAAAAATTAAAATGGGTAAAAATGTGTGGTGAAAAATGAAAGATGAAGAAATTTGAGGGGTCACAACTCACCACTAGTGGTAACCACAAAAATCAGACAAAAAAAAAAAAAGCAAAAGGTGATTCTTTTATAGAGACGACCCAAAAAGGGAAGGGTTACTCTTTTGGAGAGACAAGAGTAATATTGTACAATAAAAATAGTCAGATGAGGAAAGTAAATGGGAAGATATTAGTGGTAATTTCTTAAAAGGAAAGTGGGACGGAGATAGTGAAATGGAGGGAGTAGATAAAATATTCACAAAAGTTTTAAAAGTTAAATATCGCCGCGATAACCCCGATTCGGACCCCGATAACCGAGTCAAGGATGACATTGTGACAGCGTTGCTGCGATTGCTCTCTAAATCAATTTTGTGATTTCAAACCATTGATGGGTGTACACTTCTTGCGGTTTAATGTAAGTTCATACTCCCTCTTATTCATTGTGCTCTTATCATTGTTTAGGCACAACTCTTGCGAAGAAGTGTAAACAATTGATATGCATTTTTTAGATAAAAGATAGTGTTGAAAAGTAACACTTTTAATACTAAAAGAGGCATGTAGGAAGAACACCATTTACAAAGAATTCTACTCCGTATTAAGGAAAGTGGGAAGAACTTTGTGAATAGGACAAAGTAATTTTTTTCATTTCCCTAAGGAGTTTTGAGACACATATTTGGCCTTAAAATGTGACGGAAGTAAAAAAAATTGGCTCATGGAACTGTTGTTGAGTTGGTCTGTACAGTTGTGGACGCAACGCTTTCTATAAGTTTGTAGGATCTTGCGATTTTGTTTGGTGAAAGCATTTGGTGATGTATACTGAATCATTTTTCTTGTTAGGCGCACGCATCTGTGTTGGTGATGGATCACTTACCATAGTTGCTAAAAATCAGTCTGTGATGGACAAAGCACAAGAGAAGGTAATTGTTTTTCCAGACTATTCCTTCGATCACAAATATTACTGCTGCTTGGTTCTTTTGCACATGTTTCTTGTTTTGTCGTTTTGATGTCACTGTAAAATCATACTCCCTCCAATCTTATCCCATCTTCCCATGCACTATTTGAAGTGGAACTTGTAAAATTTGGACCTCGACAATAAATGATCAAAAAAAATAATTAAATATCAAACAAACATATTTATATTTACTACTCCCTCCGTTCAAGTTGAACCTTCCCTTTTGCTTTTTGCACAAGTTCTAAGAAATTGATAGTTTATTATTAAAGGTACAAATGTGTAAAAGTTAAGTATTTGTTTAATATTAAATGTAGGGTAGATAGGGGCATTTATGTAAATATGTAAAGTTTAAAGTATTTGCTTAATATTAAAACAATGACTAAAATGGAAATGGGTAGGTTGGACTTGAACGTCCCAAAAAGGAATAAGGGAAGTTTCGACTTGAATTGAGGGATTATAGAGCAAGATTTCACAAAATAATATTTATAACAAAAAAATATAATATAAATATGGAGAAAATACGGTCAAAGTGTGGTCTCGTAGACCGAAAAATGTCGAACGGGAAGATTGGATTCAATTGAAGGGAGTATACAATCAAAGTGTCGTCTCGTATAATATAATTATGATGTCTTTTTCAGATTGATTTCATTATTGGTCGTGAGATTGAGATAGGTGGGATTTATAAGGGTATTGTTACGTCAATCAAAGAATATGGTGCCTTTGTGGAGTTCAATGGTGGACAGCAAGGTCTCCTGCATAGTTCTGAGTTATCTCATGAACCGGTATGTGTAAACGTGCTTATTTTTTTTATATCGATAAAAAGTCGTTCACAATTTGTTATTTCTTTCATGGCCCTGATCAGATTGTAGACGTGGCATTCATGGCGATTCTTGTTCAATTCTATTGACTTATTCTTTGTTCAGACCCCGCCCTCATGAAATAAGAGCTAGTCACTACTTTAGTACTTTTGCAGTATTGCAACGGTTGCAAAATTGTAGGCTAGAGTTCACTTGGTATTCGACTTGCTCTTTCTTAAATTTTAAAAGTACTTTTATTCGGACCTGTAAAATGCAGTAGTGCAAAGGGAAGGCCAAATATTCAGCCTTCTGTTGGCAGCATTAAAAAAAGTAGATTGTGAACTTTTTCATCACCATACAGTCGAAGTGCCGTGGCTAGAGATGGCTTGCTCTTTCATCTTTCATATCCCACGATTGTATCAAAGATTGCAAGCCTGTAAAATGGATTGATTAAATGAGATATGAGTTGGTTACTTGGCTGTCTTCACTTCTGTAGTGTTTAGGTCATATGTATATCTCTTTTTTGTAACCGTAGTGGGAGTTTTGATATTTCGTTCATGTTGCTACTTTTGGATCAGGTGCAGTTTTTTATTTTGTTATTTATTTATTATAATTATTACTCCGTATTATTATTTTAAGTTGGCCTGGGTTCTGGATGAGCAGCGTCAGTTTTTCGGATGATATACTACATCTAAACTACTTTTTAATGGTTGAGCTTGCTGTATTTCTGTCTTAGACCGTGTTAGCATATCCATCCAAGAGCAGAGCTTAGTCATTCTAAACTCTAGGCAAGTTCTAACCTCTTCGCTATAATAACCGTATGCTTGCGACATAAATAGAACTTATCAAGCATTGTAGTTCCGTTATGGTGGTTGTACGTGTAGCACCAGCCTCAAACCGTTTTGTAATTTTCCATTTAAATTTATTGCATTCATTTGATTGATTTCATGCTTTGGGTACAACCTTTATGTTGTCTTGAAGCATGCGACATGTCACAGACATTTTTTTTGCCTCATTCCTTTTGCAAAGCTAGTAATCTCTGTTTTCATTATTGTGGGAATAAGACTGAAAGTTTGTGCTAGCTAATCGTGACGGTCATGGGATGGTTTGTTGAGCAATTAATACTATTATGTGTCATTGTTGGAAGCAGTCGTCTGAATATTAACTTTTTTTGCTTCTGTTTGTACCCTTTCTTCTTAGGTTTCGAAAATTTCAGATGTGATATCTCTGGGCGATCAGCTTTCTTTAATGTGCATAGGGCAGGATCTTCGTGGTAATATTAAACTATCACGTAAGGCACTTCTACCAGGTCCCAAAAAGCATAGTTCATATGCCAATGAAGGACCTTTATCTTCCGACAAACCTGCATCCGAAATACGGGCTACAACTAGCCAAGGAAAGCAGTGCAGCACAAAGGAGGAGCTTGTAACTAAATATGAAGTCAACAAAGCTAAACCCACTTCAAGTTTCGTGATTAGAAGTCCTGAAGAGTGTGATGAAGAAGAGAAACTAGACGCTTTAAACCAATCTACGACCCCCATCCACTCCACTTCCTCCAATTCAACAATCTTAACTCAAAGTACTGGGGAATGTGAAGAAGAAGAGTCTCCTACTTTAAGTCAAAAATCCAAATGTGATCCACACTCTTCTGGTGTGACAGATTGTAATCAACCTTCAAAGACTTCTGGAAGCGATAAGAAGACTAGGACTACTCGCTCTGCAAAAAACTTGAAATTAGGTTCAGTGGTTACTGCTAAAGTTCATCAAATTCGAGCACGTGGCCTAGTTCTTGAATTAGCCGGTGGGATAAAAGGGATGTATCGATTTCAGGTCTGCTTCTGTTTAAAGTCTTCACCTTCTATTAGTTTAATTTTTCAAGTGTCGGGCCTATGTTTGATTTCAGTGAACAATATTGTCTGTCATGATATCTCATCTTGGTCTGGGTTTCCATATGCATAAGTTCTTGTGAGAGACTGTTTTCTTAAATGCTCAAAGTTTCCTAATCATGTTGATTAAGGTACAGGTCATTAGCTAGTGTCACCTTGCATACTTTAATGGGGAACATGCTATAATCTCATTACTGAAGTGGAGAGTTAGGAGATTGTCCTACTATGACTCTATGAGGACAAGGGTATGGGGAAATGCCCTGGAAACAGAAATTTAATTCCGAGTGTAAATATTAAGACTCTTTTTTAAGAAAGTAAAACAGAGATGTTTTATACATTAGGTTTAAAATTCGAAAAAATCATACTAAATGCCCCAGACTAATCTCTTCTATTTTCCCCTTCTCCAGTGGGTCTCTTTTCAGAGAGATGACTAATTGGTAAGGTTTGGGTACAATTCCTTACCCGTATCTCTGAGAGTCATTGTTGGACAAAGTATGTTTCCTAAGTGAAGATTCGAATAAGATGGACTATACTTAAGTTGGTGTTTGTATCCTAATTCCTGTTGACTATCTGAAAGCTTTCCTGCCATTTTTATGTGAGATATTAGTAGGTGAGTAAGACATACCAATATATATATATATATAAATATATACAAATATCAATATATATAAATATATATTTTCTATTTTCTATTTTCTTGCACCTCACTGATGAAATGCATTTATTATTGAGTGCAAATTTTTCTTCATCTATGAGGTGCAGGAAAAAGTATTGATATTCGTATATTAGCTAACCTATTGTTTTTACGAAAATATAAAAGTTCAATTGTGACCTAAGCGAGAGTATTGTTTTGGTTTAAAACTATCTTTGTTTTGCTTCATTGCAAAACTTCTTCTGCCCTGTTGGTAGATTACCACGGTAAAGAGGAATCTGAACGGTTATATGTAGCTTTAATACTATCTCAGTATCCCTAGTTAGGTTACATAGTGGCAAGGGAATGTGGTATATCTACATTTATATTCGTCAATTCAAAGGAGGGTAATATTTCGTCACTGAATTGTATGGTTGGCAGAGTAAAAATCAATTATGCCCTACCTAGTGAAACGTTGATGATAGCGCCACTGTTTAGCGTTGTGAATTCTCTAAACACTTTGTAGAACTTCCATATACAAACATTTCTAAAACCAATGATTCAGTCTCTAGTTTCTAGTGTGGTTGGCTGTGAAACCAACTAGTATTAACCCATGTAAAATTGCATCATTTGTCTTTAAAAATTTGTTACAATGAAAGATGCAAGTATTTGGGATGTGTATCCATTACTCCCTCCATCCCACTAAGATTGTCTATTTTCATTAAAATTCTCCACATATAATGAGGAAATAGGGTGATCTTTTTTGGACGGAGGTATACATTTAGTATCCTTAATGATGATGAAAATCGGAGAAATCATTGTATCCATGGTAAGTGATGTAGATATAGATGATAATTTTAGAGAATTTTTAATTGAGAGAGTACTAGGAAGTTAACTATATTAGCCTAAAGAAGTTAATTTACTTTTAACTTAATATTTTAATCTTAGAAAAGTTGTGGTGTTGATACACGTACTCGTATATTGATGTGGAGCTGCTCCACAGGTTTCCTTCCTCTGTGGAGATTCATAACCAAATAATGTCATCATTGTTTGCAGGGAGACGAGAAGACGAACTTTGAGATTGGTGACAAGCTGAAAGTGCAGTGCTCTAGTTTTACTGGCAAAGGGATTCCAGTCATGTCTCAGGTAGAGAGGAAAAGATAAGCCATCCGATCTTTTTTTTTTTCAGAAGATTTAGGCCACTAGAAAAAACAAGAGATGACTGACTAGGTAAAGAGGGGGATTATTGGCCGAAGTTGAAATATGCTCGTGTAGATTTCCTATATTAAGCATTGGTGAACCCCCTAGCTCAAAGCTCGTCTCCTACGTATTGTTGGTTTACCCGCTGGCATGCTTTCAAAAGATACAGGGACCGTCATTTTTTGTCGGAGGCCCCTAGTACTAGCCAGTGTTGTGCTATAATTTTTTTCCATCAAAATAGCAGCAAATTAAGGTATTTTAGACAGGGTTACAGTTTGTATTATTTTTGTATGGTCTTGCTTGAGCACACCAACAATTTCAAAAATAATATTATTGTCTTTATACTTCAAATTACTCCGTATACGTAGTTATAATACTAGTGTGTTGACTGCGGAGATCCACTCTCAAATTATATTTGTACTCCGTACTTTTTTTTTTGCCAAAGGAAAGAATAAGGAAGATTCACGAAACACTAAGAGCCAGAGATGCTAATCTATGGGCTTCAGTGTTTCGCGCTCTAGGGATAAAGGAAATGGAGCAGCAGTGGAACCACGAACATTCAACAATAATATCTTCAATGAAGGAGGCAGATGTTGCGTGGGGGGAACTGGGTTTAGCGATCTGCAACACCAAGGTCAAGCAGTCTGTCTTGAAGTTTAAGTGGAGGAATCCCTCTTTCTTAGCCCATTTAACAGCTTTAAAGAGGGCCAAAGCTTCCGCTTGAAATGCCGAACCTTTTCCTGCCTTTCCTTTAAAATTCCATTGTCATCTCTGCATACCCATCCCCCAGCAGCCGAGAGAGGGAAGCCAACCTGCGTCGACTTCTATAGAAACCCTGGAACAAGGAGAGTTGAAGCCTAAATCCTTAATAATGACAACTTTCTTAGACTTACTGATCTTTGATCTCCAATCATGATGTTCATCCGGAGACGCTATGCCTTCCTTGGAACACATTCCAGGAGGACGACTATCGTTAGTTTTAGAAACATGACAGGAGACAGTCTTGTTGATATACAGATCAAGGTCAGCACAAGAAGCTTCATATCTTTTCCAGAAACCAAAGGTGGAATTATTCCATTTACCAAAGATAATGCCATTCCGAAAAAGCCAAATCGAATATAACATATTTATGAAACTCATAATCCTGAACTCGGAATCCTCGGATTTAGCGAGGTAGGAAATCCAGTTCAACATCCAGCTTTTAAATCTAATTCCCGAATCATTCTCAACTCGAATACCCAAGGACCAGGTAGCCCCCAAGGACCAGGTAGCCCATAACCTAGCAGTGACAACACAATCTCTGAAGAGATGTTCAAGGTTCTTGATCACACTACCTGAGTCTGAAGAGGGATTATCTTTGCAGAGAACACAATCATAAGACCCTGAAAGGGTACACTTCAATCTTCAAATCCAACCGGGAGGGCGGAGGCAAGGATTTTCCAAATGAAAATTTTCCAGGTTGGGGGCATGGTAGTTTCCATAGGATGTTTTTGGAATAAAAGTCCGGAAAATCTTGTACTTCCTTAAGAGCTCTAATCCTGTGTTTGGTATAATTCTCATCATTATTCAAACCTTCTCTATATCCACTTTTAGCATTGTAGCAGCCGTCCTTGGTTTTATTCCAGCAAGGTGTAGCAAATCCCGAGTTGGGAAGATGAATAGACCGAATTTTTTGCACCAATCAAGGTCAAACACATGTTCCAGTTTCATATGATTCCAAGAAAAATCTTCATTGACAAAGTCAATAATCGTCCAGGGACTACCATCTTCTTTGGAAAGATAGTTAATACCTATTTTTGGAACAGGTATGCAACCCTGAACCCATCTGTCTTGGAAAATGTTGATTGTACTGGAATTTTCTTCCATATTACTCCCAAGATTCCAATTCATACCCTTGCAGATGGTCTTGCTTTCCCATAGTATATTTTTCCATCCTTTCCCAGAACTTATCTGATCATTATTCACATTCCTAGTCATCCAATCTTTCATGGATCCGAATTTACCTATAAACACTTTAGTAAATAAGAAATCTTGAGTCAATATCTTCCGGGCCAACTTTGCGAGGAGGGCCTAATTGACATGTAAAAGATCCCTGATGCCAATACCACCTTCAGATTTAGGAAGTGATAAATACCTAGAAGCCCTCTAGTAGACTGTTCCTCCTGTTCTAAGCCTCGCCCACCAGAAATGTGCCAACAATGATTTAATTTTGTTAGCAACACTTACCGATATTTTGAATACCGATAGATAGAAACTTGAAAGGTTAGCCAGAACAGAGTGAATCAGAGTGAGTCTACCAGCAGGAGAGAGGAAAACACCATTCCTAGAAGTGATGCGTTGACGGACCTTATCTACTAAAAGTTCATAAGTCTTCGATTTTTTAACCCCCCCAATATCGGGGATACCTAAATAAGCTCCCAAGTCCTCACTCGCCTTAATGTCAAAAAGGAGGAGAGTTCTTTGGACAATCATAAGATTGCAATTAGGACTAAATAGAATAGAAGATTTAGCTTTGTTAACTAGTTGTCCTGATAGGGTATAATATCTTTGAAGAGATTTATAGAAGCTCGCTAAATTACTCCAAGTACGTTTAAGGAAGAATAGCGAGTCATTTGCAAAAAACAGATGGGAGATCTCCGGAGATCTTCTAGCAATTCTTATCCCTTCAATCCGGCGGCTATTGGTGCAAAATCTCAACTGTCTTGAGAAAATTTCAGAGCAGATGACAAACAGATATGGAGATAGTGGGTCTCCCTGTCTCAAACCACACGTAGGGGAGAAAAACTTCAGGG
This sequence comes from Agrostemma githago, assembly GCA_958450325.1. NCBI lineage: Eukaryota > Viridiplantae > Streptophyta > Magnoliopsida > Caryophyllales > Caryophyllaceae > Agrostemma > Agrostemma githago. The sequence continues at coordinate 51,061,251 of OY288258.1, read as the reverse complement.
GTTCTCCATTAATAAGAATCGAGTATGTAACTGAAGAGACGCAGTTCATAACTAGATCTATCCATCTAGCAGGGAAGCCCAGCCCTTGGAGTGCTCCTCTAAGGAAATTCCAATTCACCCTATCATAAGCTTTACTCATGTCAGCTTTAATAGCCACCATACCAATTTTGCCGGATTTTTTCTTATTGATATGTCTAATAAATTCATCAGCTATAAGGATATTGTCAGCAATGGCTCTTCCTGGAACAAAAGCATTCTGGAAATCCCCAATGATTCTACTCATAATACCTTTCATCATATTGGCCATGCACTTCAGAATTATTTTCATGATGACATAGGCTAATAGGTCGTTATTGGTCCACCTTTTCAGGACTGGCTGATTTAGGGATGAGAGTAATAAAAGTTTTGTTCATTTCTTTCAGACATCCTTTTTCACCAATTTCCAGTATAATCTGAAAAATTTTGCTGGGAACCTATCCGGGCCAGGGGATTTGTATGTACCCATTTGAAAAAATGCTGCACAGATTTCTTTATTAGTAAACTCTCTGCCTAAATTCTCACTTTCCATTTCCGAAACCTTGATTCCCCCATAGTCGAAAAAATCTTCATTCAAAGGGAAAAAATCTTCAAAGGACTCCTGAGTTTTGTTCACTTGATAAATTGAATGAAAGAAGCTTAGAAATTCCTTAGAGATCTGATTAACGTCCCGAGTCCAATTACCATCCTTCATACGGATACTATAAATAAAATTCTTCCCACTCCTGCCCTTAAACCTGTTGAAAAAGTACCAGGTACATAAATCCCCTGCCTCTGCCCACTTTACTTTAGCTCTCTGTTTCCAATAAATTGCCGAAGCTTTACTAAACCCCATCAGATCTTCATGTAATAAATCATAATCCTCTCCATCTTTTCCAAGGAAAATATCTTCCAATTCTTTACCCATCTTGGTATCAAAGTCTTCCCATTTTCTTCTCCATTCTTTCTTTTTTTCTACTGCACATACCATTAACTTCTTTTTAACTCGTTCAAGCTTCCTCATAAGTCTGAAGTTAATAGATCCTTTGTCATCTAGCTTCCATTCGTTAGAAATAATACTTTTTCCTTCCTCAATCCCCAGACTCCATACATCCACCTTGTAGGGCATTTTCCTTTTATCCTTAGTTAAGTCCAAAATCAGAAAAATTGGAGCATGATCTGATAATTGAATAGGCAAATGGACCACTCCCGCATTCGGGATATTATAGAACCAGTCATTTGAGGCATAAGCCTTGTCAAGCCTTTAGAAAACTCTAGCATCTCCTTTCCTCTTGTTGGTCCATGTAAATCTTGGGGCTTTGAAAGGAAGATCGATGAGCTGTAATCCCATTTTCCAATTAGTAAAAGCATCAATACCTTGGATCTTCCTAGTGGACTTACTGAGTTTGTCTTCCATTGAGTCCACTTGGTTAAAATCCCCAATCAAAATGAATGGATAATCCAGACCATTTAACATAGTTTCCAAACTCTCCCAAACCCCGGCCCTAAATTCAACAGCCGCTTCACCATAGACAAGAACCAAATAAAAAGGAAAAGCAATATTAATATTCGACCTTAGAACTATAAAGTTCCGACACTTAAAAACAACATTAAAGGAGGAAACATGCTCCCATCCCACAAAAAGCCCACCACTTAATCCAAAAGCATCTACGCCATCGTAAAAACCAAATCCAAAAGGACGACAACAAGACGCGACTAAGTTGATAGAACACTTAGTCTCACAGAAGAAAATAAAATCCAAGTTAATATAACTACTAAGGATCGTTCTAATTTTAGGAATTGTCGGAGTGAGCGGGTCCGAGAGTCCCCGACAATTCCAAGAAAGTCCTTTCATATAGAGAGAGAAGATTGGTTAGGTCCAATCCTCGCAAAACCTGAATCATCCAAAGCTTGAGTCTCTGCAACCTGATGAATCTCTGGGGTTGAGTATCCAGCTTTTGATTCACCTGCTTCTTCTTCAGCTTTCCTTTTTTTTTTTCTAGGAGAACAAAGTATCTCCTCGCCTTCGTCTTCTGCAGCTTCTTGTTCACCTGAGAACTCTGACTTTCTTTTCCTACTGCTGTCTCCAAAATCCATCTCTAGTCGATCTCCAATATCACGCAATGCATTGTCATCTCCTCCAGCCGCTTCACCAATTTCAAAATTACCGGGTAATTTCGGTTTTTTTCCTTTTCTGACCATATCAAGAATCTCCATATGGGGAAAGAAATCTGAGTCACCCAATAATTTGTCCAAGTGTTCAATGGAATTACCCATTATTTTTTTCAATCTCCTTCAACGACTGCCAAGTTCTTTCTGCACATTCCATCTCATTACGATCCTTATCTTCCATTCATCCATGATCTGACCTTTCCCTTATCCGGAATAATTTCTGGGTTGTTCTCCTCTCCCCACAATTGTGTGATATTCTCTGAAGCTTCCTCATTTGTCTCCTTGATTTCTTCATCTATGCCTCTCTTGACATAATTCCAATTATCTGAAACTCTAGGGGATAAGGGCCATTCCGGTGAGGAGTCCGGTGTTTCATCTGGGTCAGGACCTGCAGTCCAAAATCCTTCCATGCCTTCCTCAACTCGCTCAACTTCTTCATTTTCATTGTTTTCAACCTCAATTTCAATGTTTCCTTCTTCTTCCATTCTCGCTTCATCCTCCATCCTAGCCAGATTATCTTGATCCGCAGCAATCTCTTGTTCAGCAGCATTCTCTTCCCCTCCCACTACCCTGTCGTCCTCCCTATCCTCGTTCCTTTCAATATTGTCTTCCTCTCTGTTTTCTTCATCAGTTTGAGGCTCATTATCATTAAAATTTCCCGGGTCATGAAATATAATAGGGAACCCAGTAGGACTCACGAACGTATGGGCTAATCCTTCTTCTTCATCTAACATGAATCCTCTAAATTCATGTGGTTCAAATCATCTTCGAAGCTCATCCCTTATCAATTCTTCTGGATTATTCTCATTATTTTCAGCTTTAATGTTCATGGCCCTAATGAAAGGGTCATCAAATTGAAATCCTTGGGGAACATGGTTCCTATCACCAAACACACCTCCTGTTCCATGAACTCCTTCTCTATTAAACCTTCTTCTTATATCCCTAATGACCTCCTCCCTACCATGACCTTCATTGTCGACGTCCATATTATCTTCTTCATTCACCTCGTTTGCTTCTTCTCCATGAATACCGTCACGCATCCAAACAGGACCCATAAATGGAACGTATCTTTCGAAAAACCTCATTCCGGGAAAAATTCTTCCCCTGGAGTTGTTTCAATATCAAAATCAACAAATTTGTCTTCCGGAAGTGGTTCTTGTACATTACCAAATAGACCTACAGCGAAGTCTATTCTGGTGGTAGCATATTCAGCCTATCGAGGGGTTGCTCGTAGATCCAAGTTAAACATAGAGTGGTTGCTTTCCTTCTGGAAAATAACAAAACCTTTGGCTACAGTTCTAGCCAAAGTTGCGTTGACTATGGTAGCAATTTGATTAGGGGAATCAATACATTTATCAGATTTATGGCCCACCTTACCACATCTAACACAATACTTGAAAAGTTCCTCATATTTAAATTGAACCCAAATTAAAATACCCTCCTCACATGCCAGGAAAAAACCTGGAATAAGAGGTTCCCCAATCCTTATTCCTACCCGAATTCTGATAAAATCATTGACTGGGACAGGTCCCTAAGGTTCAACAACCGCACCGGCACCTAACACATTACCTAGGATTTTCCCAACATCCTCATTAATATATTCAAAGGGCAGACCACAGACTCTAACCCACATGTACGCTAAAGGGAAAGTGACAGTTCTGGGGACCATCTCAGGTCTCCGATTTTTAAAAACCATTAAAGCACCATGGAAAGAAGCCACACCTTTTAGTAGTATGTCTCTTTTATCTTCTTCCAGTTCACAGTAGAAAACAAACAAGTCCCTTTGCTTAAAAACCGTAATGATACCTCAGGAGTGCCACTTAGCTTCTACGACTCTGTTGATTGCGAAAGCATCGAATGTTCTATAATCCACCATCTTGCCTAGAACACATTTGCTATAAAAGAGCCTTGTGTTACCCAATAAGTCTGGGTTCAAAGTTAGGATGGGGCCTGCTCTAGGGAGTCGCCATGCATCATTAAATTTCATCATCCTGATGATCATCAAGACGCTCTGAAATCTGCTGATCCTCCAAAGTCCCTAATATCAGCATCCTCAGGTCCATGGAATGGGGGGGGGGGGGGGCATTCACCCATCTCCTACGATGAGCGTTCGAACCATTATCTTCAGAAGAGCTACGTCCTGAAGAGGAAGAAGAGATGGCAATGGGTCGACCTCTAGCTTGTCCTGCATTTCGATCATTATGGAAGTCATTCTGATAAGGTTCCACCCTGTTACCAGCTTGTCTTACATCGTTACCCTGTTGATTACCCATGAGTGGTTTTCTTTTTGAGTTTTTTTGTTTTGATTGAAATTTGTGATGGTAAGAAGAGAAAAAAGTCATACTTAAATACTCCCCAAAGGATAAGGGAATTACAATTCTAAGTATAATCAGTCTCGAACAACACAGAAAAACTGTTCACCCAATGCATGCACCCGCCCCTTCCTCTTCTGCTCAGAAATTTGACTCCTGATTATAGAAGTTTTGGAAAGATTTTAATGATTACAAATAACTGGTAAAGGGAGGTAGCTTGCATGCAAACTTGAAGACCCCACGAAACCCCTATACCTTGAGGGATATGATCTAAAAACACTTAATTGGAAGGAAAACATGACCTTCCAGCTTCTCTTAGCAATTGTAAGAGAAAACTTTTGCCTTTCCCGTCTCTCCACTTTCTGAATTACTAACTTAATTACTAAGATTTGCCTAATCTTGGAAATCGATAGATTTTACAATTTTTTGGGTATTTTAGAGAGAGAAAAGTTAGAGAGAGAGTTTTTTATACTTCGTACTTAAGTACTCCCATTTATTCTTTTTTTTTCGAATGATGGTTTAGATGTAAAAGAAAGAATAAAGAATGGAAGGAAGAATAAAGAATGATTAGGGTCTGCCTGGGATGACATTAATGGACTTGAAAATTTTAGGGATAATTGTTATGGATCATTTTAAGTGGTTTGGCATGTACCAAACTATTCTGGTCCAGTAACTTTTACCTCCCAATGGGGGTAATGGATTACTCCCCTCAAACCCAATGAAACAATTACTGGAGTAATAAGGTTTGTCCTAAATTAAGGATCCTCATAATGCCACGAGAAGTTTCAACTAAGGCACTGCAATTTTAGCTTGCATGACCATATTACCCCTAGGACCTATCACCTATGTAATGCTATTCTACATGAATTAACCCTTTGACTTTGTGTATAAAACCACCCATTCAGATTATAGGATGTATTTACATCCGTAAAAACTCGACCCGATCCGCAATATCGACTTGTAATCTGTTTGACCCGAATTCGAAATGACCGTTAATTTAGGGTCGAAACCCGACCCTACCCGACCCATGACACGTATTTATAACTATTTCATTTAAGCGATGAGAACTAATTTCTTATCCTAACCCGAGCCGTGACCGTATAACCCGACCCGTGTATTGACCTGACTTATATGTGACCTGACCCGTATTCTGACATGACCCATATGTCCAGACCCGAGACCCGGCCCGTTTGACCGGTCTAGATGTATTTACTCGAGTGACATGTCACCTTTTACTATTCTGTCTCAAATGACACTTGTAGACTGTCGAGTCGGGTTACGAGTTAGGTTTCGGGTCAAGTCATAATACGGTTCTTGACAAATACGACTTTTTTTGTAAAAATGTATTATAAAAAACAACACAATCGATAATTAAAGTATTTGAATTATATCAATAAGATAAAAACAAAGCTTAAATTTACGATAAGTGTCGATTTTCACAAAATCGAAAGTTTAAGCAAAAAATTTAGAACCCTTTTATCGATTAACAAAATGACATTTATGATCGCTAATACGTGTACATACGTGAGCCACCACGAAATGCATGTTGCTTTCATCCACGATCCAAAATGATGATAAAAGTCAAGTCTTCAAATTATCCAATGTTCGCTAATTTTAGTATACTATCATCAAGAACTAACAAAATGAAACCATAGGTCATCGCTTGAATCTACAAACCCGAAAATTGACAATTTAAGCTTGTTCTTCCTCTTTTCTTCGATAAGGATACCACCTGCCACCACAAAACAAAATTATGAGAATCAAACGCATAAAATTCTTTCACTTCCGTAACAAATTATTTCATAAGGACAAAGAACATACATCAAACCAATTCAAATGAAAATGGATTATCAACGTTCAAATCAACTCCAAGCAAGTTATTATGTTTTTCATGTGTATCGATAGAATATGAAATTCCAAAATTAATTGGACCTGTACTTGTACGCGCAAATTTTTCTTTATTTTTGCTATTCAATGATGCTTCAACTATCTCAAAGTTGGAAGACTCTCTTCTTGTTGAGTTCATCGGTTCTTTTCTCTTATTAAGAGAACCACGTGGACGTCCCTTTGGTTGTTGAATATTTGGCTCCAATTAAAGTGGGGTACATACATCTAACATCGAGTTGAGTTTTTCCTATATTTTTTTCTTTTCTACAATTGGAGCTTCCTGATATTTATGTTGCAACTTATCACACGATCTAAAAATCTCATCATCACCATGATAACCTCCAGTAGAATCTCCTGTAAGAATTATGGGTCTAATAGAATATATGTGGACAACATTATTTGGACCTATTGTATTTGTTAGCTATCATTAAAGTTAAGCCCAAATATGTGATCTGTCATAATACAAATGATACGGGCTTATTTACGTCTTATAAAGTATGGGTCGGATACTATAATAGTGTAGAGACCCATTAGTGCTTTATGGGATATATGATGGGCTTATCCACTAAAGGCGACTGATATAGGTACCAGGGTTTCATATCCCTCCCTATATATAGTCAGGGTTATGGTCCCTGACAGCACACTTTTGACCTAATCTCACAATCTCACATATATCCCATCGGTATGGAGAAACCCAAAAGGCGAGTGTGTCTGTTAGAAGACTATAATCGGGTGATTCTCATTCCACCCCTCTTCTCCAATTGAGTCAGGTACGCTTCCGCTATTCAGTCTATTCTGTATATACCAATTAATTTAGTATGAAGTTTCAGTCTTGGGTCAAATTAAATCTAACAAGTGGTATCAGAGCCGTCTTCATATTGAATTATTTGGTACATAAATTTTATTTGGTTCGTTTTATTTGGGTTGTTTCGTTTCTCGTGATTCTTGTGTTCAGTTTTCTTTACTCTATGATTTATTCACTCAATACGGATCATATACAATACGGAGGTTTTTTTTGGGGAATGGAATTAGCCCATTGATGATGCAATGTTAATGTCATCTTCATATTACTCACTATTGCCGTTTTGCCTCTATAATTGTTTTGCCATTGAGTGTATTGTATTATGAATTGTCGAATTGGGCTGATAGTTATAATCAATAATCACACCGTAATAATTACAATCAGACTGTGATAGCCATGCTTGTTTTTTTGATCGTTTTCTAATCTCGCACAGTGAGATTCATTTTTTTTGCACCTGCATCATACGCTGCATCATCATCAGCAATTTTCCAGCGTGGTTATGTTAATTTCTTATGATTTTCGTTAGATTGTTTATTACGGAGTATTATGATTCTATTAGGGTCTATGGCAATTCTCGTACGTAAGGAATAAAGAATCATGTTTAGTGATAATACGGTTTTGTGTAATTATGTCATTTTTTTGTTGATTTGCAATTTTTCCTCATGAATTTCTTGATCACTCCATCATATACGTAGTAATCCATAATATTTCGTATATTTGATTACATTCGGAATATATATATGTTTGGATGATTTTTTGATTTATGTGATCGATATAGTTATATACGGATTAAAGAATTATGTTTAGGATAATAAGTTTCAGATTCTTATAATTTGGTTATTCAGTATATAAGGTATTTTTAAATCGATTGCGGTTGATTCATAATTTTGTTTTGGTTTTCAATCATGTGATGCATGCATAATATTCTCCTATGACTGATTATTATCGCATATTATGATTTTATGTATGAATTGGGACCTGTTTGAAATTTCGGTTGCGATTATTATCGTACATCTATAATTGACAAGTTGACTTGTATGATGAAAGAAATAATTTGGGTTATAATTTCTTTTATCATTTAAGGATTCAGTCACTTGTTAATTACGGTTTAATTAAAAGAACTTGATTTCAGTTTCAATAATATTGGCTATTGGGTTTTTCATAAGACGTCTAATATTTTGGATTGTTTGATCGAAACAATACGTTGCCAAAGTAACCTCTATTGCGTAGATTAGATAGTTTGAATAATTAGAGGACTGTGTGTGATTGAATTTCATGCGGGTAATGGTCGGCCCAAAGGAAGGCCATTATTGGCCGAAATTCAATCATACTTGTGGTGATAAGTATGTAACAGTTATTTGGTTTTCGTGTAGATGTTAAGTCGGCCCAAAGGAAGGCTTGACATTTGACATGATCTTACTGTTAATATTTGATTACTACACCAAGAGTACCACTTACAAGTCTAATTATCGTCCAAAGATGAGATTAGATGTTGTGCTAGGTATCTTGTTATGATGGGAACGCCAATATACGAACTGATTTACGAGTTAAGGGAGTGTTGTTAAGTTTATGACACTCATAAGGTTTATGTCCATACAGTTTTTTTTTAATAGAGACTAAATTCAAACATTCGGTTTTTAAGTTTGGTTGTATGTGTAATCATTCGGATAATGGTCGGCCCAAAGGAAGACCATTATTTGGCCGAATATATATACAATTTCGGGTGATAAATATGTGACGGTTATTAAGTATTTTCATGTGTATACTAAGTCGGCCCAAAGGAAGGCTTAGTGTTCAACATGAGTTTATCGTCAATATTTGATCACGATTATTTAATTGTAGTGTTGATGCTTAGATAATATTTTATGTCCAACGGCTAAATGTTAAATTTGCAAAAATACTACATACTGTTTGAATTTGTTCAAATATGAGAATATTGTTTTGTTCATCAAATTGACATTACTGTTAATTATATCTATCATATTCAGGTTACATTCTCAATTCGGATGACACCGTTTATTTAAATGAATGATAAGAGAATGTAAATATTTATTTTGGGTCGTCACAATCTTAACACAGCATTAGAAATGTATGATTGTGCTACTCATAAGGATGAAAATATCGTGTGGACTCACGTGTTTTTGTGGAGTAGAAATTTTAATGCATGTGTTTAATGATTGTTTAATATGCGACATTAAGGAAATATTTAAGGGCATTGTTTCTATAATAAGATGCAAGTGTCCAACTTAAAGAATAACAAGATAAAGGTAAAGTTATTGGTTGTTAACTTGTTATGAGTATGGACACATAAGGAATATAGTACCAATTTGTACGCCTCATCGCGTGACGGTAAGGGTACACTTCTCAATTAAATTTTGTCCAAAGTTATTCATTATATCCAATTATGTTTTGTGGGTGGATTTGGTCTTTCATTCACATGAGTACATTAATGCAAGTAGAAGTAAAGATCTAACATGTTGGATGTCAATTGGTGATGAAAGATTCATCTATTCGGGGCATGTCATCATTTGAGTTTGAGACAATCGACTAATTTATTAGTTATCACTAATGACTTGTTATTTTATTTGAATCTGGAAAATTTTCGGTACTGCCTTTTAGTGGAGTTCAATTATTTTTTGTTTGGTCAAATTTGGTTCATTGTCCATTGAGAAATAATTAATTTTTTATTTTCCTAATTCAAATAAAGGTAAAGTTGTCATTTTTGATAATTTTTATATAGCTTAGATTGTCATATTATTTAAAGACTTGCATTAAAACTCCAGTGGATATAAAGAATTAAGGACAATAATTTCTTTTCGGTATGACACATTAAATTAAAAAGGTTTATTAAAGTTTGTGTCAAAATGAAATTATTGATCCTTCTACTTCGGATCATATTGAAGGGGAATAAAGACGAAAAGAGAAAATAGATATCAAAAGGACTTTGGATGTCTTATAATTGATATATAAGAGTATGTGAACTATTTTATGTTTTAAGTTGTAGTAGTTCACATCATTATATTAATTTGTAGACAAAATTATGTATGATATTTATATCTCGATCTTGAGAAGTTTCAAGTTCCTAGACGTTTTTTATCACATATTTGACTGAGATATATTCACAGTAAAAGGATTAAAGATGTTAGTTGATCATAAGTGAAAACACTTTGACAATTTGACTATTCAGGATAAGAACGTTAAAGTTATTTCGGATACTTTCTAGAGAAGTTTGATCTTACATTAAAGATTGCATGCACCATATGAAGGTTTAAATATGTATGGTGTATTATGTGTGCAAAGTAAGATCTTGGGGCTAGGTAGGAGTATGATTGATTATTTCACACTTTTTCCTAGATAACTCTAGAAATAATTTTAGAATTGCAGCTTGTTTTTGTGTGGATAAAGGTACAACAATACTATTGATTGATTATAGTGTAAATTATTTATACCTAAGGTATGTCCAACTAATTAAGAATCTTTTTCATTTTAAGGTAATGGTTGGACTTAAGGATAATCAATAATTATTTGTTGTATAATTTTATAAGGTTTAAGGGTAATAAGGTAATACAGTAATCATCCCACATGCAAGTTATTTTTCAGACGGATAATAAGGATTCATTGAGGTTATTGAGTTTGGGGGGAAGAAAAGAGACTTATGGACATGATCCGACGTCTCATTATAAAGGATCGTAAGATCATTTTAGTAAAACAAACTCAAATAACTCAAGAACAATCGCTACTAAAGAAATTCACTAAGGGAAGAATGAATGCAGTTTCAAAGGATTACATTGTTTTCGTGTCATGACTGGCATATTGCGGTGTAATAACAGATTTATATATTGCATACATTCAAGAGTAAGAGTTACGGTATAAAAGTATTCATTCAGCATCTTACCGAATCATTGAAAGTTCTAACTAATACTCCGTACATGTGAATTTATATGTGTCATCAATAAAGTATTAAGTCATTTGACCGATAAAGACACTTTGGAATTGTTTCATTACCTAAAGGTATAAAGTATATTGGTTTCAAATGATTATTTGTTACCAAGACAGACTTATTCGGTAATGAGACAGTAAGGTTCGTCTTGTCATTAATGGCTATAAAAACAGTTGACATATCCAGTTTTATATGGAGTTACATTGGATGAATAGTGGTAAAGATAAGTTTTCAATGGTGACATTGACAAACCCATTGTTGCAGATACTGGAAATCTTGACTCGATAGATTCAAGATAAAGTTTTTGCAAATTAAGGTTCATAATCATTCAATGAAAACTCAAATAAGGTTTTCCGTCAAAGAGTACATTAATCTACCATGATATCATCTCATTTGGTTTTGTATGAATTTGGTACATGATCGTAGATACTCAGGATTCAGTGGGAGTATGAAAATATATCAAGTTTTATACCCTTTCAGTAAATGGGACTAATGCAGTTTCATTAATGTCCTTAAAGAAATGTTCATATCCAGAAAGTACAGTTTACTTAAATCCATGTATTTCATAAATTTTTAATGTGTTTAAGTAATAAGGCATAATTAAACTTAGTTTGTACATGTTTGGATATTGTGTACATTCTATAGTTTAATTGACAGATATTAAGGGAATACAGTAGGATATTGAGATCCACTAAGGGCAGCCAAATATTGTTTGTCATTTATATTTGGAGCAAAATAATGTTGTCATATAAAGGAGATCGATTCAGGTTAAGATCATTCGGTATTTCGACTCCTATTTGGTAATGCTTATTTGTCACAAGGTTGCAAATTAAGTTCAATATTGAAAGACCATTTAAGTTATTTGTGACAAAATGATGGTTATTATAGTTTCAAATAACAATAGAAGTGATGATGTGTTGTTATAGAAACGATTCAGAGTGAAAGACGTCTAAGATATGTTTGTACAAACTCTATTTTTTGCGGATCCGCTTATTAAGGAATTACCACCCACGGTCTTTCTTGAGCATATTGCTCAAATAGGTGGTTCGGTTCTAAAGATATTCAGATTAAGTGGGAGTTTGTCACATTAGACACATTATGGTATACAGTTATTCAGTTCTGCAGAAATAAGGTTTACAGTTTTCAGTTTCACTCTGTCTTATTTGGTTGATCTCACTAAGGTTTAAGGTGGACCAGTTGGAAATATGCATATTTGGATCACATTCAGTTGCTGTTTCCCTGCTACACTCCTATACTAGATTCATGTCGTTAATCATGTTTGCATACGTGATCATTGATGGTTCCTGTTACGACAAACTGTGGCAAAGGCCGCTTTGGTTCTATGTACATATGATTAATGGACCGAATTGCATAAGACGGTTAGAATGTTTGATAGCACTATTGAGCTCATACGGTTATAATGAATACAATTTTCAGTGTCCTACATATAGTAGTATATGACCCAAGTGGGAGATTGTAAGAATTATGGGTGTAATACAATATATGTGGACAACATTATTTGGACCTATTGTATTTGTTAGCTATCATTAAAGTTAAGCCCAAATATGTGATCTGTCATAATACAAATGATACGGGCTTATTTACGTCTTATAAAGTATGGGTCGGATACTATAATAGTGTAGAGACCCATTAGGGCTTTATGGGATATATGATGGGCTTATCCACTAAAGGCGACTGATATAGGTACCAGGGTTTCATATCCCTCCCTATATATAGTCAGGGTTATGGTCCCTGACAGCACACTTTTGACCTAATCTCACATATATCCCATCGGTATGGAGAAACCCAAAAGGCGAGTGTGTCTGTTAGAAGACTATAATCGGGTGATTCTCATTCCACCCCTCTTCTCCAATTGAGTCAGGTACGCTTCCGCTATTCGGTCTATTCTGTATATACCAATTAATTTAGTATGAAGTTTCAGTCTTGGGTCAGATTAAATCTAACATCTCCCGTTAACGAAGTAAAGAAACTGTGTCGATTCTCCATTGTGAATCAATAGAACTCAGTAGTAACAAGATGTTATCTTGAAGATGTCAGGCTAAGGACAAGATTAAACATATGTTTGAAATGGAAAGTGGCACGGATCGGATAATGTTTATTCGATCTCGAAGGGCTATGAGGAGTTACGTAATAAATGTCCAGCAGTTTCGTGGTGGAGGATTCTTTGGAGCAAGTGGAGTATCCCGAGGCACAGCTTCATCTCATGGCTAGTGTTTAGGGGCGCTCTTAATACGAGACTGAAGCTACATAGGATTGGGGTTGCTGATTCTGATCGTTGTTACTTGTGTGAGGCGCAGCCGGAGAGTTTGGATCATTTATTTTTTGGGTGTGCCTGGAGCGCGAGAGTTGTGAACATTATAAGTCTCTGGTTGACGAAGAAGATCCCGGCTGATGGGAGCCTGACTTGGGCAAAGAAAATTAGGGGGTCGAAGCTCCAATGCAACATTATTAGAGCTTTGTTCAATGCTCTGATTTATCATATCTGGAGACAGCGAAATGCATGCAGAGTGGATGGAATTGTGTCGCGGCCAACTTACACAGCTAATTTGATTATGTTGGATGTGAAAAATCAAATAACGTGTAAGATCAAATATCCGATTCAAACTAAAGATGCTAGATGGCAACAAAATTTGTTGTAGTCATTAGCTTGTAAATTGAAATTCATTCATATATATATATATATATATATATATATATATATATATATATATATATATATATATATATATATATATATATATATACTTACCTTTTACCAAAAAAAAAGATGTTATCTTCCAGAGTACCCATCATGTGAGCACAAGGTAAGCCCATAGTTGCAACAAAATGACCACTACATTTTGCCTTTAGTGTCCCATACTTGAGCATTTCATATTGTTCATATAAAAGTCTCAAAGCAAAATGAGAGACACAATTGAGAAGGAATTTAAATGAAAGGACACGGCACTTATAAGGAACTCGAATTCGTTCACTTTGAATTGTTGCACATATTTCATGAAATTCATTTTCAACGGCCAAGCATATTTTGCTCACAACTTGGGCAAAGTCACCAATTGATACTTGCAAATAGCTTTTCAACTTCGCCTGTGCACCTTCAGCTCGTGAAGATACACGATTCCCAATATATATATATATATATATATATATATATATATATATATATATATATATATATATATATATATCAGTCCATGCTCTCACAAACATCTTCTATAAGGCAACCAAGTATCTTTTAGGTAGGAAATTACGGTCTTCTTTTCTTTGTATAAAAGTTCTAGTAAATTCCAAGCTTCTTCAAAATATTCTTCTGTTATAGCATACATAATAGAATTCCATGTAGATAAAAACATACCCCAGTCCTCATCTTCTATAAAATGTTTTTTACACTTAGCTAAGACATTTTCTTGTATGTGCCAAATGCACAAAAGATTCACAGTTTGAGGAAACACAATTGGTATCGCATCCATTAGTGCCATTTCTCTATCAGAAACAATAACCAAAGGCTCAAATGTTGGACCAATCATTTCACGAAACATCTATAAAGCCCATACATAATCTTCTATCCGTTCTTTCTTTAAAAAGACAAAACAGGAATAAAATGACTTGTTAGAGCTAGATACTCCAATGACATCAAGCAAAGGCATCTTATACATATTAGTCTTGTAAGTACAATCCAACACGTACACCTTACGGTAGATTTTACTAAGCATAATTGACTTGGGATGAGCTAAAAATAGATGAGTTAAATGACCATTCTCATCAGACTTATAATTGTAAAGAAATTTCGATTTGCCGAACTCTTCAAAAAGTGTCTGAATCGTAGATCTACCATCTAACTTTTCATTACGAATTTTTGTCTTCACATTGTACAATGTTCTGGCTACGGCTTGAATGTTCGGATTTTTCAATCGAAGAGAAGAAAGAATATGACGAGGTTGAATACCAGCGGTACTCATTGTTTCGACATCTAACATTTCTCCATTTGTTAGTCGACGACAAGAAGGGTGACCAAACATATTCTTAGACACATCATTATTATGAGAAATTTGTATCACCTCAATTGTCCAAAGACCATCACTTTTTTTCTTCCCTTGAAGTTTAAATGGGCAATTATGAAGGCAATTACCTGTTTCTCTTTTTCGACTCAATATCAAATTCTTACGCCTATCACGATAAACACCACCTCTATCACAACCAAAAGTAACATAATCATCTTTTTTAAAAGTTTTTTATAACAATAGCATACCCTTTTGCTGCAAAAAAAGTTTTGACATACTCGTAAAGCTCTTCTTGGGTCCCAAACCTTTTGCAATGTAGTTGAATGACATCCTCTTCAACGTTATTTGGATTTTGTGCTTCCATGAATGCTATTAAGAAAGAATAAATAACAAATTTCATAAGAAAGAAATTTTTTCCTGAAGAATAAGTGAAATTCACATTAATGTCTATTATGAACTCAAACTGCAAATTTAATAAGATTTTTTTTTCATATGGCACACTTTCGTTCTTTTTTCTGTCAAATAAAGAGAATTTGTTCTTTTCTATCACCATGAAAACAAAGTAAACCTAACTGAAATATATCAACTAACACTCTACAAAATCATCTCATCTTAAATTTTTTGACACAAATACATACAAATAATCTCCCAATCAACGATTAAAAATTAGGTCAAATTTGGTGATAATTCAAGTTTCTATAATTCTCAATATATACACAAAAAAAGTCACAAAATTATATCAATTGACAAGTGAAAATAAATGAGATGAAAAATTAATACCTAAATATTGCAATAAGATCTTCAACAATTTTTGTTATCACACAACATAATGAAGTTTTTTTAAGAGCAAGAGGAAGAATTTGTCAGGGGCGAGGAAGAATCAGTTTTGGTAAAGTTTTGGGTTTGGGGAAGAGTGATTACGGGAGTGTGGTAGTGAGTAATTGATATGAGAAATAAAGAGAAGAGTAATTTGGTCCATTCATTATAAAACCAGTGCCCCATACTCTTTTATTCTCTCCCCTCACTTTTTTTCCTCCATTTCTCGCGCGGTACACTTTGGGCTCTGTTCAATTTTTTTTTTGAGATTTCCATTGCTCATAAATTTGGATGTGTTAATTTGTTCGTGAATCAATTTTTTTATATTTGATTTGGATGTACTAGTTTCTTTATGATTTTTTTTGGAATCAATCATCCTTCTACTAAAAGTATAGGACTCCTAGGCAAAAATTACATGTGCCTGCATTTCCTGAGAAATTTTCCTGCCCAGCATAAATCCTTGATGAATGTGGACTGCATTATGTAAGCAGTATGTATGTATGTGGCATAACAATAAAAGCTTCCTAAAATAGTTAGTAATGTGTCTTGCTACAAAGTCTTGATGAATGTGGACTGCATTATGTAAGCAATATGTATGTATGTGGCATAACAATAAAAGCTTCCTAAAATAATATTATTATGTATGGCCATTAAAAAAAATAGACATTTATGAGATTTTTTTTAAAATCAAATACAAGTGTTACAAACTATCGAGATCATATATTGACGTAAACAAATACTTTAAAATATTTGATGATGAAAAAATATATGGAGTATAAAATACTTTCAATTTCTGATTTTAATATATAAATAATTTTTTTTAATCTGATAATATTTGGAGTATATCTTCTAATTTGTTCGAAAAAGTTCTAACTAATCTAAATATATATATATATATATATATATATATAGAGAGAGAGAGAGAGAGAGAGAGAGAGAGAGAGAGAGAGAGAGAGAGAGAGAGAGAGAGAGAGAGAGAGAGAGAGAGAGAGAGAGAGAGAGAAGGGATCAAATAAGTTCACCATATGTAATTAAGTCTATTTTAAAGTTACAGATGACATACGTTAAAGTTGCATTTTTTCAGAATTGATATGTAACTATAACATTCAGCTCTTTTATCACTTCAAATGATAAAGTGCAACTTTAACACTTATCTCGTGTAACTTTAAGCACCTTTTGTGTAACTTTAACACTGGAACTTATGAACTTATAAGAGTTGTTGGCCTTATGTGAACCTCTCTCTCTTTCTCTTTCTCTCTCTCTCTCTCTCTATATATATATATATATATATATATATATATATATATATATATAGAGTAAGGCTCTTATGAGTCCTTCTCTATATATGAGTCCATGAGTCCTCATCTCATCCATTGGATGAGATGAGGATGGATGGACAAGATGTGTTGCATTAAAAAAAAAAGAGGAAGATTTACGTTCCTAAAATAACTCACAAGAATTTAGGAAACAATAACTTCCTATCATTCACGTTCATTATCACAATTTTCATTCCACGTTCATTCACACCTAAAAAAAAAAACTCTGATTCATTCACGCTCATTCATCGATTTTGAACTCGAAATTCTGCTACAATGGATTCAATGACCGCATCATCGTCTTCAACGGTTGATATGCAACTAATCGAGTATAACAATGGTGAGTTTTTTATTCGTTTTTTCTTCATGGATTTCAATAGTCATATGGCTTTCAATTTGCGTTTTCATATCAATGTTTTATCGCGTCAATTGCGTTTTTTTTTACGTCGATCTTCATGTTTATAGTGCTTTCATTGTCATTCCGTATCACAGTTCGTATCAATTTGCGTTGTTTTGATGTCATTGCGTTTTGATATCACAGTTTCGTATCAATGGTATTTTGATATCTCGATCTCTATAGATTACAGGTCTCTATGCTTTTTATTAAGATTTTCCCTCATATCCATTGATTCTATTTTTTTGATTTCAGTTAACGCAGATTCGTCGTTGAAGTAACATGCCTTCTGAGTTAAAGTAACACTTCATTGCAATTACAGTAACACAAATGAACGTTCAGGAAAAGGGTTTTTTGATATGCTAGAGTAACATATTGTACACGTTAGGGTAACACCACATATGAATTACAGTAACACATTATTTGCATTGATGTAACGTTGTTTGATGATATGCAGAAACGTCATTAAAGTAACATACCTTCTGAGTTACAGTAACACTTAATTGCAATTACAGTAACACACTGAACGTTTAGAAAAAAGGGTTTGATGATGATGATGTTAAAGTAACATAGTGTAATAGTTAGAGTAACACACCTTATGAATTGATATAACCGTCAATTTTAATGTTGATATTGCTTTAATTGTTATTTCATTCATCATAGTTTCCTATCAATGGTTAGTTGCTCTATCGATCTTTATAGATTCCAGGGTTTTATGTTTCTTATTTAGGTTTTCCATAATATACACTGATACTATTGTTTTGTTTTATATTAACGCAGAAACGTCATTGAAGTAACATACCTTCTGAGTTACAGTAACGTAAGCTTCACAGATATTATTGTTTTGTTTTTTGTTGAAGCAGACACGGCACTGAAGCTTCATTGATACAGACTTCTAAGGGCAAAAGACAAGGCAAATGTGAAAAGCTTGTGCGGATTAATTTTCATGTTGAAAAGCTTGTGCGGATTAATTCGGGAGTTCAGGTTGCAGAGACAGTCCGTTTCTGGGGGGGGGGGGGGTTGGCAAAACACAGGAATTGGATTTTGTACACATTTTTTTACACATAGCGCTGTGCTACGTTGCAATTAACTATATATATTTATTTAATACATGTGTATTTGGTTAGAGTAACATCTCATGTCTATTGGAGTAACACCATTCGTTAGTTACAGTAACAGACATAATGCATGAAGGTAACTGAGGACAGCAACGTTGTTTAAACAATTCATTACCAAAGTAACTGAGGATAACTTGGATTAGAACCATTCATTACCAAAGTAACAACATTCACTTTTTAAAGAACCATATATAATGCGTCATTGATAATAGCATTGTTTAACTATGAGACAAAGAATAACATCATTAATGACTTAGAGTAACATCATTTGTTCATTAAAGTAACAGTTATAATGCGTCGATGTAACACAATGATTATGAGACCACATTTGTATATTGGGTAAACTTCATTCATTCCCATAGTAACACTGGTCGTTAATTAGAGTGACAGGAACAATTAGTCAGGGTAACAGAGTTTAACAGCGTTGTTCCATTGGTGATAATCAAAATACTAATGTACATAACAAGTTTCGAAAACGATACAAAACATTATTCGTAATTAGAAAAAGATGACATAATTCGTTAGACAAGTTATTTTTTTCGACCCTTTGTTGGCTTGCTCTTGGGACCATCGATGATCTTTTGCCTAGCGTCCACATACTTATCTACGTTATCCAACAACCGCGATCGCACCTTGATTTGTCTCCTCCTTTTGCCATTTGAAAAGTACAATAATTATGTACAACTATTGTTACAGTTTAATCCGGTATATAAAATTAAAGTACAACTGATACGAGTGAAAGAAATACCATATGTAAAGCTGATACGCATTAAAGTAACACAAAGAAAGTGTTAGAGTAACATAGAGTGCAAATTAGAGTAACACGTCTACACAATTAAATGTACCAGATTACTAGCATTCAAAGTAACGCAAAGATGGGATTTAAAGTAACATGTCTTGTACATTACAGTAACACATGGTCGTCTTTAAAATAACATCATACATGTGTAACACTAACTGAACAACCCCTTACAGTAACACCTCAAGTTTATTACAGTAACTGAATATGCGCATTAGAGTAACATTCAATATATGTTAGACTAAGTATGAAGAGTAGAAGCATAGTAGAATCATAATATGAAGTAGGTGAATTCAATTAAACTCTACAGATTCATACCCAGATACCGCAACAATCTTTAGTGAAACCAATTAATTATAGGGCACAAACGCAGCAAAGTAAATCAATCAATAATTAGCGAGAAAATTAATGAAATCAGATACGAATATAAACTAAACCTAGTTCTTTAGTACAACAATCGAGTATTAATTAGCGAGTTACCTTGTATTATGCCGCCTGAAGATTATCTTTGCTGAAGTTAGAGAGTTGCTTCAATGTAGCCTTGCTTGAGTTGAAGACGGGAGGATGCGCGGGTGTGTTTTGAAAAGAAACAGAAGTCTAGCGATTGTGTTTGGGATGATGAAGGTGAAGGGTTTCAGTTAGGATGTGAATGAAAAAATTGAATGTGAGGAAGTAACGTGTATTGGTTGGAGATAATTAAGGGAGGAGAGAGGATTTGATTTTATTTATACCAAAATATGTTATTTATTGCCTTAATTACTAGAATCAATCACCACCATCCATCCCACTCTAGATCAATGGTTGTAGATAGGACTCATGGACTCAAAAAAAATAAAAGGACTCACTTGATCCTTCCTATATATATATATATATATATATATATATATATATATATATATATATATATATATATATATATATATATATAATTTATTCGAGAGGCTTTGTTTCATGATAAGAAACTAAACTTTTAATTAATTAATCAGGTTAAAAATTATAAAATATTATCATTAGTTTTGTAACAAAAAAACATATTTATTTAAGTATATATTAAAGGAGATTTACTTGATTATCTTTGAAACTTAAAATTATTTTCTAAAACTAAAAGGTAAAACTTAAAAATGTGAAAAGTTAATATGTTGTCAATTAGATTCGGAGTACTAAATAAGTGATACAGTAACTAAATAAAAAATTATAGATATACCGCGCATTAGTGCGCAGGAACTACACTAGTTTGTAAATATATGATTGATGTTGAATTTTTGGAACAAAAATATACTCCCTCCGTGTCACTTGTCGAGGTACATTTCATTTCGTTCATATCTTTATTTACGTGTTATTAAAATTTCTAAAAATTTGATAATCTTAATGTACTTATTAAAACCATTCGAAAAAGATCTCACATGACTATGTTTTACGTTATATATTAGAAATTATATTCGAGATCATTCCACCTCATGAATAGTGTCAAAAAGCAAACGTAAAGAATTCACTGAGACATAGGGAGTAGTATGAATCAGTTTTTTTTTGGAATAAATATATGAGAGATTAATGTAATTGATGTTGAATTGCAAAACTATTTCTGATTTTTTTTAACTACTTTGGTTTCTAAAATATTTAGGATTTTTTCTATGTAAAAGATGAGACAATTTGATAATTTGCACTATTGGTCCAATTAGAATTACTTTACTGTTGGATTTTATGTGTAATATTTACTCATGGAAATGTTACTTTTGTACCAAACAAATGAAGTAAATATTAAGCTAGTAATTATTACTCTAATATTGTCAAACCAAATGTCCGAGAATAAACTCATCCTCTGTCAATCTAGGGGTAATTATCACCCCTTCCAAATCTCTCCCACAATAAGTATGGATATTCCCGGCAGGCCTTAAAAAGTACAACCCAAAAAGTGAAAAAAAGAGTGAAAAAACAAATTAAGCTCAATAAAAAAGGGACATGCTAAATCATACCCAATTTTTTTACTATTTCGTACCCATGTTTCCCAAACTATTCTTCTCATTTTTTTTCAATCAATTCATCACCACTTTCTCTTTTCCCTTATTCTCTCTTCTCTAATCAATTAGGGTTTAAGTAGAAAAAAATCAATAATATAACATCCAATTCCAATTTAATGACTATATTAAAAAACAAATTATTAATAAAAATAGCACACTTGATTGTCTCAAATACAAATTATAATTTGTTTGGCTTAATCTAATTAGGACTTAATTAGAAATTGAATAAGAAATTAAGGCTTAATTAGAAATTAGGGTTTTAAAAAGAAATCGAATACAAAATTAATCAATAAAAACAAAATTAGGCTTAATCGAATATAAAAGTAAATTATTAATAAAAACAACAAAATTACTTGTTTGTAAATTATGATCTATAATCGTAAAGTTACCGAAGAATTTGGCTAGTTTTTGAGGGATTGAAAAAAGAATTAAAGTGTTAGGTTTTGAGAGATGAGAAAATGGTAGCGGGTATGAACTAGTAAAACCTGGGTATGATTTAGCAACTACGTAAAAAAATGGACATGTTAAATCATACCCAGCTTTTTATTGATTCATGCCCACATTTCCAAAATTACCCTCATTTTTTCCTTCATCAATTCATACCGCAATCCTTTTTTCATATTTCTTATCTTAATCAATCAATTCACCGTCTATCGACGTCGTTCGTAACCCTAATCAGTAACCACCATGTCGATCACCTATCTGTAACCCTAACCACCAGGTCCACCACCTTTCCTCCGACAACCACCCTAATTAGGGTTTAATTAGAACAAAAATCAATTTTTAACATCGAATGATTATATTACAAAGTAAATTTAAATAAATACAACAAACTCAATTCCCGCGGACCGGCAACTCAAAAAATCCAAACCCGCGGACCGGACCGGTTAACAAAAAAACCCGGACCGGACCGGACATGACCCTCTTAAGATCGGACCGGACAGGACCCTCTTAAGATCGGACCGGACCGGCAAAATACACTAAATTTGATTATTTTGTTCTAAGTGTGGACTGGATCGGACCGGACCGCAGACCGGCAACCAAGTTTTTGGAGACCTGCGGACTGGACCGGTATGTAGCACGGTCCGGACCGGACCGGACCGTACGGTCCGGGTCGGTCGGTTTGCCGGTCCGGGTCACTTTTTGAACACCTCTACGTACCATCAACGAGAAGTACATACGAGTAGTGCTTCAGAATATTAATTGAGTCCGGATGAGCGAATAAAATATCAGTTAGCTCATGTGTACCTTTTTTTTGTGTGAGAATTGTTTGATGGAAGCATACATATCCACGATCAACCGTGTCCTTAAGGAATTGTTTTGATGTTGTGCGATAATCTCTCGCCTTTATCTTTTCTTTGGAAGTGACATTATAAACTTGTTTAGGGCTAACAACATATCCAAGTTTTCCTTTCTCTTGATAGGATTTAGTCGGATTCGGGCGGAATCCGGGCTAGGTGACTTGATTACACGTAGTCCTCCACTCCCATTTCCTTTTATTTCCTTCTTTTTATTTCTTCCTCCATCCATATTTTTTCTTGTCTCGGCCCATGGGGACTTGACTACACCCCGACTGGACGCATTCTACCCTTTTCTCCGCTTTATTTTTGATTTTTAGCTTTATTTTCGTAGTTTCTCCTCTTTTTTAGGGTCTCCATACACTACGATCGAGCATGAGGACATTGCTCGGTTTAAGTGTGGGGGAGCGATATTCTAGTATAGTTTAGTTTTATTTTTCGTAGTTTTTTCGAAAAATCAAAAAAAAAAAACCCTACAAATTTGAAAAATTTCACAAAAATCAAAAAGATTTTCTTTTGTGTGTTTTCCTTTTATGTCGTTATGTCGTATATTTGTGGTGTTGTGCGTGTTTTGCCTCCCTTCTTTCTTGTAGGTTGCTTAATCATCTTTAACTTTGGAAGGCTTTCAAGACATCCGGTAACATCTTTTTATCCCTTTTTCCTCTATATCTCTTTGTTTTGGAGTAAATTTGTGATGATGTGTGCTCGGGTGGAGCTTTGTGAAGATTTGTGGTTGATTGGTTGCTTATTTGGAAATTCGGGGTGGTGTTTGTTATCTTTGTATGTTTGTTTTGTTTTGTTTTGCTTTGTTGTCTTTGTATCCTTTTCTTTCGTTTTTGTCGCGTCTTTGTTTTGTGATGTGTAGTTGTGTCTAGTGTGTAATAAGGTTTTCGAAAACCCGGTTTTGAGGCTAGTGTGCAAGTGTTTACTTTCCCTTCTTAGTAGTATGAATCAAGACTTGGACTTTAGTCTAGTAGAATGACCCTAAATCAATAGTTTCGTTGGTCCTTTACCTTGAGTCCACCTAGTCTACTACGGATTTACTATGGGATTTGCATTTTGACCATTATGACCACCCACGGTGTGAAAAGGCCTTGGTTGCCGAGTCCCGTCCCTTAGGTGACCGTGTTCGGAATTGTTTGATTAGTCCAAGTTTTCCACCTTTTTGTGGGTTTGAAGGGAAGGACGCTCCCCTACTCACCCATTCCCCTACCTCCTACACATATCCACAAAATAAAGTTGCAAATTGTTGAAATCTCTTTCTTAGTTGCAAAAAGAAATGCCTACAACTCAAATCTAGCCAAAAGGACAAACAAAGAAAAAGAAAGAAAATGAAAGAAAGAAAGGAATGAAGAAAAAGAAAAGGCACAACAAATCAAAAGAAAATACAAAAGAAGAAAAAGAAATGGCATAGCAACACAAAGCAAAAATGCAAAGAAAGAAGATGTCAAAGAAAATATCTCACAAAAAGAATCCCCACCTCTAAAAAATAAGCCTTTTTCCGATCGTTACCGTGAAGAGCCTACCAAAGGACCGAGTCCCTAGGAAGGATGATAGTGGTAATGATCGGTCTTCCCTCATTTTGCAAACATATCCACCTTTTTACTTGGACTAGTTGGGCGGTTTTGAACATGGGACGACCCTCTTGGCTTATCGCTAAAGGGGGCGGGGTCTCACTTACCTACAGTGTCGACTAACACCGCGGTTCATCATTTTTCCATCCCGCCGATCGTCCCGTAGTATGTTCTTAGAAGGTTAGGAGGACCTAGGTAAGTTACAACGTTTTTATTGCTTTGTTGTCATACTATTAGGGTTTTGTTCATTTCGATTTGTATTATTAGCTTGGAAGCGTTGTCACTTGCCTTGAGTCCTAAACCGGTGCTTCTTTCACCGCTTTTTAGAGGGAAGCGGTATTTATTTCTTTTTGGGTGCAACCGATTACTTGTTTGTTTGTTTGTGTTTTTTTGTGTCCGGTTGCATCCACAGTTTTGTCGCAAGACCTTACTTGCCTTGCGGAGTGCACTTTTCCTCTAAGTGTACTCGCGTGAGTTGAAAGGGCGCAGGGTGCACTAATACCCGCTCGGTTAGTAGTCTATCTTTTAGTTTTTAGTTAGTTGGCGCTTACTCGAGGGCGAGTAAGGGTTAAGTGTGGGGGAGTTGATAAGTGTAGTTTGTAGTGCATAATTTGTTGTGTTTGGTCCCGTTTTCCCGTGTGAAATCAGCGATTTCTGGGCTACTTATACTTCTTCTAGCTCGTTTTAGGTTCCCAAGACCATTCATGGAGAATTGGAACGATTCCGACTCGTTTCCTACACTTTTGGAGCCAACGAAGAGAAGGAACGATCACTCGGTGCCTTGGATTCGATCTCGAGACTTTGAGACCCATTCCCGAGCCCCGAGAATCGATGAGAAACCCATGAGAAGCAAGGAGGGACCTTAGAACTCATAATGGGGGCCTACAGACCCTTCCCGGGCGAGAAGAGCATCCTTTCTGGTCGGGAAGGAGTGCACGATTGAACAGGCTTCTGTTTAGGCCTTCCCGGCCGAGACCATGAACCGTCTCGGTCGGGACCACCTTCCCGTCCGAGACCAAATGTCTTCCCGGTCGGGAAGATAGAGCTGAAGCCGCGTGACTTTCTTTTCTCCTCCTTCACTCTTGTAACCTTATAAATACTCCTCCCTTGTATTGTTTAAGTACCATACATTACCTTAGATTATATTAGACCTCTCTACAACATTCAAAACCCTAGATTTAGTTCCTCCTCTCATTAGCTTAATCCTTCTTTAAAACTCTTGTTAATCTTAAATTAATCTAGTTAATTAGCACTACAAAAATCAAGCCGGAATTGCGTCGGACAAATCCGACGCAATTAGAAGATTGCGTCGGATTAACCGACGCAAACGGCCGCCATTATAATTTGACGCAATTTTTTTTTCCATCGGCTAATCCGACGCATGTGATTTGCGTCGGCTCTGCGTCGGCTAATCCGACACGAAGACCTGGAGGTCAACTCCCCTGTCAATGGGCTTTGCGTGGGATTAGCCGACCCAAAGTCAACATAAAGTTTGACTTTGCGTCGGCTAATCCCACGCAGAGTCCCTCATTCAATCCTCAGTCAATGGGCTCTGCGTGGGATTAGCCAACGCAAAGTCAAACTTTCTGTTGACTTTGCGTCGGCTAATCCCAGGCAGAGTCCCTCAGTCAATCCTCAGTCAATGGGCTTTGCGTGGGATTAGCCGACGCAAAGTCAACAGAAAGTTTGACTCTGCGTCGGCTAATCCCACGCAGAGTCCCTCAATCAATCCTCAGTCAATGGGCTTTGCGTGGGATTAGCCGACGCAAAGTCAAACAGCCTGTCGACTTTGCGTCGGCTAATCCCACGCAAAGCCTCTCAGTCAATGGACTTTGCGTGGGATTAGCCGACGCAAAGTCAACAGAAAGTTTGACTTTGCGTCGGCTAATCCCACGCAAAGCCTATTAAAAAAATCGTTTCTTTTTATTTTCAGCTGCCCATATGCGCGAAATAAAACAATCTGCAATTAAACAACCCACTTCTACAACAAACCACAACAGCAGCACATCCCAAACAAAAATTAAACAATAACTCCAATCAAAGCTCTCGTACATATCTTCTTCACAAAACTCCACAAAATGAAACAAACATAAACCAGTGTACTGTTATAGAAAATGAAAATATATTACAAAGACAACCAGCGCTAGGTTCAGAATTCTATCTAGGAGTTGGTAAAATATATATACACAATGCAACCAAAGTCTAAACAAGTAACATAAGAGAGCCGAACTACCTACGAAAGGGACTCAATGTGCTCCGACCCATGGGGATGACCATCGTTGTTGTCGTCATCGTCGCGCCTACTCATGCGTGGTCCTCCACTGCATCCCTCGGTCTCCATGGCGAACCGTTCCCTCATGAACTGAATAAACTGGTCCTGCTCTTCACACCTCTTCTCCAATGTCTTCAGGCGCTCTTCTTGTCTTTGGAATTTATCTTCCATACGATCGTTAAGTGTGCGTTTCTGCGAGGCGGCGGTAGGGAGGTATGTGTCCGCAGATACCTCCTTACCACGGTTCAAGCATGGGCGAAAGAGCTCTTTCGCCGCGTTATCTATCCCCTAGAACCGTCTCTTCTGGTTATAGCCACCCGTCACATCGTGCAAGATCTTCAATGTGTTAGGTGCCTGATCAGAAGCGCGTGCCTCCTCCACCGCTTTCTCGTAGTTCTCCTGAAACAGCAACATGAAATAGTGTTATAACTTTTAGAACAACACATACTATCACATCATAATTTTCATGCCTAGTATATTTTTTAAAAACATTACTACTACTCACAAGGATCTCCGGTCCTCTAGGGTCAATCCACTTGCCGTCTTTCCCCTTCTTTGTCTTCTCCAAAAGCTGGATCGGGGATGCAGATGGGCCCTTCATATAACAGTGTTAAAATTTTCAGCATTTATTTACCAATAGTATATATTGAATTATACTCAAATTTTGTACTTGTGTTATAAGCACTTACCAACTGCGCGAAGGCTGTTGCTGCACTCCTACTTCCAAGGCAGCTGGTGGGTTTGGCCACCCCGTCCACTTGCCCACCTCTCCTGTTCGACGACTTAATCGCCGATTTCTTCTTGAAGTCTGGGTCGGCAGCGTTCTTCTTCAATGTCTCCCACTTCTCTTGCGGAATCCAATCCGCCTTCTGGGCCCTCGGGACAGCTTGCTGGAATATGTCGGTTATCTTCTTCTTAATCCGACTCTCATAATCCGACCTGAGGTCGTACCCCAGGTCTATACGCACTCTCTTCTGTTTGTCAAAAAAAAGATTCGTTAGCTACAATTGAATGTATAAATCGTGCAACGAAAACCTTAGAAACACAGACGAGGTAATCACCGCGAAGTGCATATACATAGCTTCCCGAGCTTCCGGTGGCGCCTCCGTCTAGCTACGGTAGGCGCCTGGGGTAGACGCATACGTCATGGTTATGGAATCCCGCATATAATCAGAGTACTTCTTGTCCTCCCACCTACACAAGTAATTTATGATACTGTGAAGCAAATAAATGAGTGAAAATTTAAGAAACAACTGGTTACAACAACTTAAACTCACCAAGTAGCGGTAGGCACTTTCTGCCGTGATAGAAACGGTTTCTCAGGCGTCGCAACGTAGACCGTCGCCCCGACTTCTTGGACAGCGTCCACACCTAGGACGACATGAGTCCTAGGCACGTCCTCCTCCATATGGTCACCATGGTCGGTGGTCCCCGTCACCATCCCACTGCCACCTGCCATAATCACGTCTACAAAATATGTTTGCGCAAAGTTAAACTGTAGATTCAAGAAACGATTCATCACCGGGGACCTTATCACTCCAACCTAAACCCATTCTTGTGCGTTCCATGTCACTGATAAACACGAAATTGTGTAATGTCAATAAGAGAAAAATTCGGCAGCAATTCACCTCAGTTCTCCAAAAGCACAATGTAGAATATATGAAAACTCCACATATGCAATCGAAGAACATTGAGGGAATTGTCACCAAATTTTCCTCTTACCAACACAACACAATTTCATGTTTACCACCATTACTTCTCCAACTCTTTCTTTTTATACTCCCTCTCCAATTCTATTAGTTCTATCACTTTACATAAAACTTATCCTCCTAGTGCTATCAAAATCTTTGTTGCAAGAGACTCCTAATTTTCCTCGATTTCAATCGTGTTATACAACCAAAACACTACTCTTATTATTTAATAGCATTCTCAATTTTCCTACTTCTATTCCTCTTTAATCACGTCTTGTAAACCATCCAAACACAAACTCTCTTCTATTAGTCTTCCTTCATTGATGCATTGCTGCAGTGCTGCTGCTGTTTCTCACACAAATCAGCCCGTGCTTACCTTATTTCGTTCATCAATCTGATTCTTAAATCCGTCCTTTTTCAGTTCAATCTCAAGGGTAATTTATTTACTCTTATCCTCGTCTCGTTTCCACTTTTTATTAACTTATATGGTTCTAATACCATATGTTTTAATTTTTCGTAGGCTATCGTGCTAGATCCGATGAAGACGGTTATTTTATTAACTCAGATCTCGATGAAGGTAACACATGATGGCATGACTCGGTATTGCATGATATATATGTTGTAGTTGCTTGTATTATCGTTTTAAAATCGAATTCTTATACTAGTAAACGTGTTTGAACTATATTATGATAATATGTTTCGAATCTTCTAAAATTATTATAAGGCCGAGACTAAAACGTATAAATAAGAATTAATTTCTTAATTTTTCGTGATTTTTAATATGAATTATCAAATTAAAAGTTTTATTGTTTTAGTAAAGTTACAGCATGTTTTCAAATCTGTTACTACTTTTGTACGATTTATTACTCTTGTTTAAAGACTTTATTTTCAAAAAGTTTGAAAAGAGACTTCTGTTTAATTTAAGTATATTATACGTCTGTTAAATTTCGTAAAGTAATTCCAAATAGTTTCGTCAGAACAAATCGTTTATCAAACTGTGACGGATTAGCTCGCGAATCTGTCAGTTGTTGTAAAACCTATGATAAACTTTGAATTTAATTTTGGTAATTTATGTAAATTA
The DNA here is from genome assembly GCA_958450325.1 of Agrostemma githago. Lineage (NCBI taxonomy): Eukaryota > Viridiplantae > Streptophyta > Magnoliopsida > Caryophyllales > Caryophyllaceae > Agrostemma > Agrostemma githago. Next base: position 51,031,727 of record OY288258.1, on the reverse strand, counting down.
ACTTTAAAGAGTCTAGTTAATTTTTCTAATTGGATTTGTTTTAAAATAAAATTTTAAACGTATATTATTAAAGAAATACTATCGGGTGTCGGATTTTGACAGTTTATAAAACTACGAATAAAAGCCCATGTTAAGTTAGGAATTTCGATTTTCTCCAGAAACGAAAGTTGTAGTTAAGCCTTTAATGTTTTCAACCCCACTAATCTTACGTCGTTTTGATTTTCAATGATTTAATTATGAATTTTATAGTAAGACAGTGCAAATCTGAAAAATCTGTAAATTTGTAATTTATTACTTTTAATTACTTAAACTCCAACCCTTTTAGAAATAATTATGATTTTTACTATCTTTGTCTTTTAATCATTAATTATACATTTATCTAATAAATATAATGTTTATGTCTCAAGGCCTAATATTAAATATTTTATATAATTCATATTTTAACGATTTCTAATTATAATAACACCTATTTTGGAAAGTTACTATTTGAAGAAAGTTTCTATCTTTGAAAGGTTACTATTTTGGGAATATTTAAGATATCTTTGAATAAAATACTTATAATGGTTTGAATATGGAATAATGTTGGAAATGAGAATGTACAGTATATAAGTCTAGGATATGTTGTTTGTTGTAATCAGCTATATGGTCAGTGTATTTGCGTCAGGGATACATTGATTGTCGAACTGGGTATCGTTTATGCTCAGGAGTCATGCGCATGTACTTAGGCTAGGACCTCGCTGAACGCAGTCCTATTATAGTTTGAGTTGTCTGGTAAGAGGGCTTAGGAGTCGCTTCGTTGGCACTGAGTTCCTTAACCAGTGAGGCTTAGGGGTCGCTTCGTGGGCACTAAGTTACACTTCGGTGTTGTTTTGACATATCTCTAGTAGTAAAAGCTGTACTTATCATCGGTTTTATACTCCATTATTCGTGTTGACGCCGTCAGGCTGCTGAATTGTTTTCTGGCTTTGAATCTATTTTTGATATATATAATGTTTTGAGTTTTAATCTATTTTTGTATATTATACTTCTATTTCTTATATATTATGTAATATGGCTGGGAGAACTGCCTGAGTTGCTCCCCACAGAATTGTGGCTCTTATGTTTATAACATGACATGTATTCTTTGTTCTGGGGTTTGGTGTGCGCTAGCGAGTGACATGGATCCTACTCTGCTTTAATCATGTTTAAAAGTGACATTTGTATTGACCGACCGTTGTTTCTGTAAAATATAGAACATCAGTGTGTTTTAATCCCAAATCTACAGTGTTTCCGCCACTGTATTGCGTTAGAATTTATAGGGGATTACAACTAATGTTCATTAACAGAAATTTAAGGAATACTAAATCACTTGATAAATACTATGTTTATATATATTTTATATAATTGGTATATGAGTTGTAAGTTTTGTAAACACTTTATTCAACTCGTGCCAATTATTATTATAGGTCAACATGAAAATATCTCATTTATTTAATTGATGTTTGTAAGAAATGCTATTCTATCTATGAAATTCTGAGGATGAGTATATGTGTAGTCAAAATACGAGAGAGTAAAATAACACTTTGGTTTATTTAAACTAAATTTCGAATTTTTTTTACCAAACGGGATACATAGTTAGATTAATGCGATAAAATAGTATAGTACATATAAACGATAGTTAATCAGCATTAAAATCAACGAAGAGCATAATTAATTGGCCAAATAAAACAATGTAAAACAATATGCATATCTTGAATTCAACAACGACACTGCACTGAAAAAAACTCCGTGGTAGGAGCTATATTATCAATTTACCATAAAAATGTAATTAATGAAGCTTTCAAACAATGTTTAACTAATAACCATATTTATTTGATCATACCTCGTATCATTTTTTATTTTAAAGATATAAATACATACTTTTGATATATTAACGAACTAATTAGAAACATGTCCAATTATCTTGCAAAGTTCCCATACATTTTCATTTTTAAGCCATGCTTCGTTTGTCTCTTTCTCACCAAGACGCTTGTCCACTATAGACACTTGTGTTGGAAGCTTGTGACAGTCCTCTCCGACCTTTAATAAAGCGTTGCAAGTTTCTTTCGATACTTGTTTTCCATTGTTAAAGATATATTCGGATATTACACCGCCAAAAGTTGCACCTAGCTTCCTTTCACATTTTTGAAAGTCGTCCGCCTTCGATGTGCTAGGTGCGGCAACAGAGTCATTTGCGAAACATTGTTCAGAGATAAGAAGGACGGAAACAAGTAGCAGAGCAATTTTGATTGTTCTAGGATACATATCAAAAATTTTGTTAAAATTATTTCAAATTTCTGATATATATCTAAAGTACGTTTCACACACAGGGAACAAAAAGAAATACAAAAGTAAAGTGACTTGTGATGGAGAACAATTGTTCATATCATAAACTTTTATATTTGAATCTATACATTTAACGTATTAGTATTTCAAAATTAACATGCAATATTATTAATACATATTTAAAGCTAATTTACATCATTCATTGACAAAAGTGAATTTTTCTACAATAAGTTTTCCAAATTATATGCATGAGAGTATTTAATTTTATAATCAAATAACCGACATTAACATTGATGTCAGAAGACAATCCTCATAAATTAATTTATATATATACAAATTCAAAAAAAATTGTTTCTAATAACATAATTATTTTGTTCATTTGAGATTACGCATATTTCTGAATTTACGTACATTGTCTTTTATTCGTTAATTAGTGTAGAGTTTTAAATTTCTACGGTTATTTGATTATTTTTAAATTTGTAAGACACTTGTTTTCACTAAACCAATAATAACTCATGGGAAAGTTAAAGAAAAATCTAAACTATATTGCTATCACTAGAATTATTTTTTTTCGTGGGTTTATATTATATAAAATCTTCAAAATGTTGTTATTATGTAGTTTATTGTTAATTACATCTGATGGCGCGAGCGGAATTCTCTTACTTTTAGGAATATAAATATCTATTTTCGCGAGATTTTTTAAACATATTCGCTTTATTTTCAATATAAGAAGTATAGTGAGTGGTCGGATAATGATAAAATTAAAGAAAGTCTTAACTATATAAATATACATGTATTTACGTACTTGTTATTGTTGACAATAACCTGTAGTTTATCGCTTTTTAAAACAACAATTTATTTTCTTTAATTTTTTCACTCCTTTTAGGATTGATAGTATTTATATTAATCTTTTTGGAAAGAAAATAACTTGATGCTTTTAAGATTTTACAACTTCAGTCATAATCATTTTGAGGTAATGACTATTCTAAAGTAATATTTCAAACATAAAATACGACTAATGTTCGTTAACAGAAATTTAAGGAATACTAAATCACTTGATAAATACTATGTTTATATATATTTTATATAATTGGTATATGAGTTGTAAGTTTTGTAAACACTTTATTCAACTCGTGCCAATCATTATTATATGTCAACATGAAAATATCTCATTTATTTAATTGATGTTTGTAAGAAATGTTATTCTATCTATGGAATTCTGAGGATGAGTATATATGTGTAGTCAAAATAAGAGAGAGTAAAATAAAACTTTGGTTTATTTAAACTAAATTTCGAATTTTTTTTACCAAACGGGATACATAGTTAGATTAATGCGATAAAATAGTATAGTACATATAAACGACAGTTAATCAGCATTAAAATCAACGAAAAGCATAATTAATTAGCCAAATAAAACAATGTAAAATACTATGCATATCTTGAATTTAACGACGACACTGCACTGAAAAAAAACTCTGTGGTAGGAGCTATATTATCAATTTACCATAAAAATGTAATTAATGAAGCTTTCAAACAATGTTTAACTAATAACCATATTTATTTGATCATACCTCGTATCATTTTTTCTTTTAAAGATATAAATACATACTTTTGATATATTAACGAACTAATTAGAAACATGTCCAATTGTCTTGCAAAGTTCCCATACTTTTTCATTTTTAAGCCATGCTTCGTTTGTCTCTTTCTCTCCAAGACGTTTGTCCACTATAGACACTTGTGTTAGAAGCTTGTGACAGTCCTCTCCGATCTTTAATAAAGCGTTGCAAGTTTCTTTCGATAATTGTTTTCCATTGTTAAAGATATATTCGGATATTACACCGCCAAAAGTTGCACCTAGCTTCCTTTCACATTTTTGAAAGTCGTCCGCCTTCGATGTGCTAGGTGCGGCAACAGAGTCATTTGCGAAATATTGTTCGCAGATAACAAGGACTGAAACAAGTAGCAGAGCAATTTTGATTGTTCTAGGATACATATCAAAAACTTGGTTAAAATTATTTCAAATTTCTTATATATATCTCAAGTACGTTTCACACACGGGGAACAAAAAGAAATACAAAAGTAAAGTGACTTGTGATGGAGAACAGTTGTTCATATCATACACTTTTATATTCGAATCTATACATTTAACGTATTTGTATCTCAAAATTAACATGCAATATTATTAATACATATTTAAAGCTAATTTACATCATTCATTGACAAAAGTGAATTTTTCTACAATAAGTTTTCCAAATTATATGCATGAGAGTATTTAATTTTATAATCAAATAACCGACATTAACATTGATGTCAGAAGACAATCCTCACAAATTAATTTATATATATACAAATTCAAAAAAAATTGGTTCTAATAACATAATTATTTTGTTCATTTGAGATTATGCATATTTCTGAATTTACGTACATTGTCTTTTATTCATTAATTAGTGTAGAGTTTTAAATTTCTACGGTTATTTTATTATTTTTAAATTTGTAAGACACTTGTTTTCACTAAACCAATAATAACTCATGGGAATGTTAAAGAAAAATCTAAACTATATTGCTATCACTAGAATTTTTTTTTTCCGTGGATTTATATTATATAAAATCTTCAAAAAGTTGTTATTACGTAGTTTAATGTTAATTACATCTGATGGCGCGAGCGGAATTCTCTTACTTTTAGGAATATAAATATCTATTTTCGCGAGATTTTTTAAACATATTCGCTTTATTTTCAATATAAGAAGTATAGTGAGTGGTCGGATAATGATAAAATTAAAGAAAGTCTTAACTATATAAATATACATGTATTTACGTACTTGTTATTGTTGACAATAACCTGTAGTTTATCGCTTTTTAAAACAACAATTTATTTTCTTTAATTTTTTCACTCCTTTTAGGATTGATAGTATTTATATTAATCTTTTTGGAAAGAAAATAACTTGATGCTTTTAAGATTTTACAACTTCAGTCATAATCATTTTGAGGTAATGACTATTCTAAAGTAATATTTCAAACATAAAATACGACTAATGTTCGTTAACAGAAATTTAAGGAATACTAAATCACTTGATAAATACTATGTTTATATATATTTTATATAATTGGTATATGAGTTGTAAGTTTTGTAAACACTTTATTCAACTCGTGCCAATCATTATTATATGTCAACATGAAAATTTCTCATTTATTTAATTGATGTTTGTAAGAAATGTTATTCTATCTATGGAATTCTGAGGATGAGTATATATGTGTAGTCAAAATAAGAGAGAGTAAAATAAAACTTTGGTTTATTTAAACTAAATTTCGATTTTTTTTTACCAAACGGGATACATAGTTAGATTAATGCGATAAAATAGTATAGTACATATAAACGACAGTTAATCAGCATTAAAATCAACGAAAAGCATAATTAATTAGCCAAATAAAACAATGTAAAATACTATGCATATCTTGAATTTTACAACGACACTGCACTGAAAAAAAACTCTGTGGTAGGAGCTATATTATCAATTTACCATAAAAATGTAATTAATGAAGCTTTCAAACAATGTTTAACTAATAACCATATTTATTTGATCATACCTCGTATCATTTTTTCTTTTAAAGATATAAATACATACTTTTGATATATTAACGAACTAATTAGAAACATGTCCAATTGTCTTGCAAAGTTCCCATACTTTTTCATTTTTAAGCCATGCTTCGTTTGTCTCTTTCTCTCCAAGACGTTTGTCCACTATAGACACTTGTGTTAGAAGCTTGTGACAGTCCTCTCCGATCTTTAATAAAGCGTTGCAAGTTTCTTTCGATACTTGTTTTCCATTGTTAAAGATATATTCGGATATTACACCGCCAAAAGTTGCACCAAGCTTCCTTTCACATTTTTGAAAGTCGTCCGCCTTCGATGTGCTAGGTGCGGCAACAGAGTCATTTGCGAAATATTGTTCACAGATAACAAGGACTGAAACAAGTAGCAGAGCAATTTTGATTGTTCTAGGATACATATCAAAAACTTGGTTAAAATTATTTCAAATTTCTTATATATATCTCAAGTACGTTTCACACACGGGGAACAAAAAGAAATACAAAAGTAAAGTGACTTGTGATGGAGAACAGTTGTTCATATCATACACTTTTATATTCGAATCTATACATTTAACGTATTTGTATCTCAAAATTAACATGCAATATTATTAATACATATTTAAAGCTAATTTACATCATTCATTGACAAAAGTGAATTTTTCTACAATAAGTTTTCCAAATTATATGCATGAGAGTATTTAATTTTATAATCAAATAACCGACATTAACATTGATGTCAGAAGACAATCCTCACAAATTATTTTATATATATACAAATTCAAAAAAAATTGGTTCTAATAACATAATTATTTTGTTCATTTGAGATTATGCATATTTCTGAATTTACGTACATTGTCTTTTATTCATTAATTAGTGTAGAGTTTTAAATTTCTACGGTTATTTTATTATTTTTAAATTTGTAAGACACTTGTTTTCACTAAACCAATAATAACTCATGGGAATGTTAAAGAAAAATCTAAACTATATTGCTATCACTAGAATTTTTTTTTTTTCCGTGGATTTATATTATATAAAATCTTCAAAAAGTTGTTATTACGTAGTTTAATGTTAATTACATCTGATGGCGCGAGCGAAATTCTCTTACTTTTAGGAATATAAATATCTATTTTCGCGAGATTTTTTAAACATATTCGCTTTATTTTCAATATAAGAAGTATAGTGAGTGGTCGGATAATGATAAAATTAAAGAAAGTCTTAACTATATAAATATACATGTATTTACGTACTTGTTATTGTTGACAATAACCTGTAGTTTATCGCTTTTTAAAACAACAATTTATTTTCTTTAATTTTTTCACTCCTTTTAGGATTGATAGTATTTATATTAATCTTTTTGGAAAGAAAATAACTTGATGCTTTTAAGATTTTACAACTTCAGTCATAATCATTTTGAGGTAATGACTATTCTAAAGTAATATTTCAAACATAAAATACGACTAATGTTCGTTAACAGAAATTTAAGGAATACTAAATCACTTGATAAATACTATGTTTATATATATTTTATATAATTGGTATATGAGTTGTAAGTTTTGTAAACACTTTATTCAACTCGTGCCAATCATTATTATATGTCAACATGAAAATATCTCATTTATTTAATTGATGTTTGTAAGAAATGTTATTCTATCTATGGAATTCTGAGGATGAGTATATATGTGTAGTCAAAATAAGAGAGAGTAAAATAAAACTTTGGTTTATTTAAACTAAATTTCGATTTTTTTTTACCAAACGGGATACATAGTTAGTTTAATGCGATAAAATAGTATAGTACATATAAACGACAGTTAATCAGCATTAAAATCAACGAAAAGCATAATTAATTAGCCAAATAAAACAATGTAAAATACTATGCATATCTTGAATTTTACAACGACACTGCACTGAAAAAAAACTCTGTGGTAGGAGCTATATTATCAATTTACCATAAAAATGTAATTAATGAAGCTTTCAAACAATGTTTAACTAATAACCATATTTATTTGATCATACCTCGTATCATTTTTTCTTTTAAAGATATAAATACATACTTTTGATATATTAACGAACTAATTAGAAACATGTCCAATTGTCTTGCAAAGTTCCCATACTTTTTCATTTTTAAGCCATGCTTCGTTTGTCTCTTTCTCTCCAAGACGTTTGTCCACTATAGACACTTGTGTTAGAAGCTTGTGACAGTCCTCTCCGATCTTTAATAAAGCGTTGCAAGTTTCTTTCGATACTTGTTTTCCATTGTTAAAGATATATTCGGATATTACACCGCCAAAAGTTGCACCAAGCTTCCTTTCACATTTTTGAAAGTCGTCCGCCTTCGATGTGCTAGGTGCGGCAACAGAGTCATTTGCGAAATATTGTTCACAGATAACAAGGACTGAAACAAGTAGCAGAGCAATTTTGATTGTTCTAGGATACATATCAAAAACTTGGTTAAAATTATTTCAAATTTCTTATATATATCTCAAGTACGTTTCACACACGGGGAACAAAAAGAAATACAAAAGTAAAGTGACTTGTGATGGAGAACAGTTGTTCATATCATACACTTTTATATTCGAATCTATACATTTAACGTATTTGTATCTCAAAATTAACATGCAATATTATTAATACATATTTAAAGCTAATTTACATCATTCATTGACAAAAGTGAATTTTTCTACAATAAGTTTTCCAAATTATATGCATGAGAGTATTTAATTTTATAATCAAATAACCGACATTAACATTGATGTCAGAAGACAATCCTCACAAATTAATTTATATATATACAAATTCAAAAAAAATTGGTTCTAATAACATAATTATTTTGTTCATTTGAGATTATGCATATTTCTGAATTTACGTACATTGTCTTTTATTCATTAATTAGTGTAGAGTTTTAAATTTCTACGGTTATTTTATTATTTTTAAATTTGTAAGACACTTGTTTTCACTAAACCAATAATAACTCATGGGAATGTTAAAGAAAAATCTAAACTATATTGCTATCACTAGAATTTTTTTTTTCCGTGGATTTATATTATATAAAATCTTCAAAAAGTTGTTATTACGTAGTTTAATGTTAATTACATCTGATGGCGCGAGCGGAATTCTCTTACTTTTAGGAATATAAATATCTATTTTCGCGAGATTTTTTAAACATATTCGCTTTATTTTCAATATAAGAAGTATAGTGAGTGGTCGGATAATGATAAAATTAAAGAAAGTCTTAACTATATAAATATACATGTATTTACGTACTTGTTATTGTTGACAATAACCTGTAGTTTATCGCTTTTTAAAACAACAATTTATTTTCTTTAATTTTTTCACTCCTTTTAGGATTGATAGTATTTATATTAATCTTTTTGGAAAGAAAATAACTTGATGCTTTTAAGATTTTACAACTTCAGTCATAATCATTTTGAGGTAATGACTATTCTAAAGTAATATTTCAAACATAAAATACGACTAATGTTCGTTAACAGAAATTTAAGGAATACTAAATCACTTGATAAATACTATGTTTATATATATTTTATATAATTGGTATATGAGTTGTAAGTTTTGTAAACACTTTATTCAACTCGTGCCAATCATTATTATATGTCAACATGAAAATATCTCATTTATTTAATTGATGTTTGTAAGAAATGTTATTCTATCTATGGAATTCTGAGGATGAGTATATATGTGTAGTCAAAATAAGAGAGAGTAAAATAAAACTTTGGTTTATTTAAACTAAATTTCGATTTTTTTTACCAAACGGGATACATAGTTAGATTAATGCGATAAAATAGTATAGTACATATAAACGACAGTTAATCAGCATTAAAATCAACGAAAAGCATAATTAATTAGCCAAATAAAACAATGTAAAATACTATGCATATCTTGAATTTTACAACGACACTGCACTGAAAAAAAACTCTGTGGTAGGAGCTATATTATCAATTTACCATAAAAATGTAATTAATGAAGCTTTCAAACAATGTTTAACTAATAACCATATTTATTTGATCATACCTCGTATCATTTTTTCTTTTAAAGATATAAATACATACTTTTGATATATTAACGAACTAATTAGAAACATGTCCAATTGTCTTGCAAAGTTCCCATACTTTTTCATTTTTAAGCCATGCTTCGTTTGTCTCTTTCTCTCCAAGACGTTTGTCCACTATAGACACTTGTGTTAGAAGCTTGTGACAGTCCTCTCCGATCTTTAATAAAGCGTTGCAAGTTTCTTTCGATACTTGTTTTCCATTGTTAAAGATATATTCGGATATTACACCGCCAAAAGTTGCACCAAGCTTCCTTTCACATTTTTGAAAGTCGTCCGCCTTCGATGTGCTAGGTGCGGCAACAGAGTCATTTGCGAAATATTGTTCACAGATAACAAGGACTGAAACAAGTAGCAGAGCAATTTTGATTGTTCTAGGATACATATCAAAAACTTGGTTAAAATTATTTCAAATTTCTTATATATATCTCAAGTACGTTTCACACACGGGGAACAAAAAGAAATACAAAAGTAAAGTGACTTGTGATGGAGAACAGTTGTTCATATCATACACTTTTATATTCGAATCTATACATTTAACGTATTTGTATCTCAAAATTAACATGCAATATTATTAATACATATTTAAAGCTAATTTACATCATTCATTGACAAAAGTGAATTTTTCTACAATAAGTTTTCCAAATTATATGCATGAGAGTATTTAATTTTATAATCAAATAACCGACATTAACATTGATGTCAGAAGACAATCCTCACAAATTAATTTATATATATACAAATTCAAAAAAAATTGGTTCTAATAACATAATTATTTTGTTCATTTGAGATTATGCATATTTCTGAATTTACGTACATTGTCTTTTATTCATTAATTAGTGTAGAGTTTTAAATTTCTACGGTTATTTTATTATTTTTAAATTTGTAAGACACTTGTTTTCACTAAACCAATAATAACTCATGGGAATGTTAAAGAAAAATCTAAACTATATTGCTATCACTAGAATTTTTTTTTTCCGTGGATTTATATTATATAAAATCTTCAAAAAGTTGTTATTACGTAGTTTAATGTTAATTACATCTGATGGCGCGAGCGGAATTCTCTTACTTTTAGGAATATAAATATCTATTTTCGCGAGATTTTTTAAACATATTCGCTTTATTTTCAATATAAGAAGTATAGTGAGTGGTCGGATAATGATAAAATTAAAGAAAGTCTTAACTATATAAATATACATGTATTTACGTACTTGTTATTGTTGACAATAACCTGTAGTTTATCGCTTTTTAAAACAACAATTTATTTTCTTTAATTTTTTCACTCCTTTTAGGATTGATAGTATTTATATTAATCTTTTTGGAAAGAAAATAACTTGATGCTTTTAAGATTTTACAACTTCAGTCATAATCATTTTGAGGTAATGACTATTCTAAAGTAATATTTCAAACATAAAATACGACTAATGTTCGTTAACAGAAATTTAAGGAATACTAAATCACTTGATAAATACTATGTTTATATATATTTTATATAATTGGTATATGAGTTGTAAGTTTTGTAAACACTTTATTCAACTCGTGCCAATCATTATTATATGTCAACATGAAAATATCTCATTTATTTAATTGATGTTTGTAAGAAATGTTATTCTATCTATGGAATTCTGAGGATGAGTATATATGTGTAGTCAAAATAAGAGAGAGTAAAATAAAACTTTGGTTTATTTAAACTAAATTTCGATTTTTTTTTACCAAACGGGATACATAGTTAGATTAATGCGATAAAATAGTATAGTACATATAAACGACAGTTAATCAGCATTAAAATCAACGAAAAGCATAATTAATTAGCCAAATAAAACAATGTAAAATACTATGCATATCTTGAATTTTACAACGACACTGCACTGAAAAAAAACTCTGTGGTAGGAGCTATATTATCAATTTACCATAAAAATGTAATTAATGAAGCTTTCAAACAATGTTTAACTAATAACCATATTTATTTGATCATACCTCGTATCATTTTTTCTTTTAAAGATATAAATACATACTTTTGATATATTAACGAACTAATTAGAAACATGTCCAATTGTCTTGCAAAGTTCCCATACTTTTTCATTTTTAAGCCATGCTTCGTTTGTCTCTTTCTCTCCAAGACGTTTGTCCACTATAGACACTTGTGTTAGAAGCTTGTGACAGTCCTCTCCGATCTTTAATAAAGCGTTGCAAGTTTCTTTCGATACTTGTTTTCCATTGTTAAAGATATATTCGGATATTACACCGCCAAAAGTTGCACCAAGCTTCCTTTCACATTTTTGAAAGTCGTCCGCCTTCGATGTGCTAGGTGCGGCAACAGAGTCATTTGCGAAATATTGTTCACAGATAACAAGGACTGAAACAAGTAGCAGAGCAATTTTGATTGTTCTAGGATACATATCAAAAACTTGGTTAAAATTATTTCAAATTTCTTATATATATCTCAAGTACGTTTCACACACGGGGAACAAAAAGAAATACAAAAGTAAAGTGACTTGTGATGGAGAACAGTTGTTCATATCATACACTTTTATATTCGAATCTATACATTTAACGTATTTGTATCTCAAAATTAACATGCAATATTATTAATACATATTTAAAGCTAATTTACATCATTCATTGACAAAAGTGAATTTTTCTACAATAAGTTTTCCAAATTATATGCATGAGAGTATTTAATTTTATAATCAAATAACCGACATTAACATTGATGTCAGAAGACAATCCTCACAAATTAATTTATATATATACAAATTCAAAAAAAATTGGTTCTAATAACATAATTATTTTGTTCATTTGAGATTATGCATATTTCTGAATTTACGTACATTGTCTTTTATTCATTAATTAGTGTAGAGTTTTAAATTTCTACGGTTATTTTATTATTTTTAAATTTGTAAGACACTTGTTTTCACTAAACCAATAATAACTCATGGGAATGTTAAAGAAAAATCTAAACTATATTGCTATCACTAGAATTTTTTTTTTCCGTGGATTTATATTATATAAAATCTTCAAAAAGTTGTTATTACGTAGTTTAATGTTAATTACATCTGATGGCGCGAGCGGAATTCTCTTACTTTTAGGAATATAAATATCTATTTTCGCGAGATTTTTTAAACATATTCGCTTTATTTTCAATATAAGAAGTATAGTGAGTGGTCGGATAATGATAAAATTAAAGAAAGTCTTAACTATATAAATATACATGTATTTACGTACTTGTTATTGTTGACAATAACCTGTAGTTTATCGCTTTTTAAAACAACAATTTATTTTCTTTAATTTTTTCACTCCTTTTAGGATTGATAGTATTTATATTAATCTTTTTGGAAAGAAAATAACTTGATGCTTTTAAGATTTTACAACTTCAGTCATAATCATTTTGAGGTAATGACTATTCTAAAGTAATATTTCAAACATAAAATACGACTAATGTTCGTTAACAGAAATTTAAGGAATACTAAATCACTTGATAAATACTATGTTTATATATATTTTATATAATTGGTATATGAGTTGTAAGTTTTGTAAACACTTTATTCAACTCGTGCCAATCATTATTATATGTCAACATGAAAATATCTCATTTATTTAATTGATGTTTGTAAGAAATGTTATTCTATCTATGGAATTCTGAGGATGAGTATATATGTGTAGTCAAAATAAGAGAGAGTAAAATAAAACTTTGGTTTATTTAAACTAAATTTCGATTTTTTTTTACCAAACGGGATACATAGTTAGATTAATGCGATAAAATAGTATAGTACATATAAACGACAGTTAATCAGCATTAAAATCAACGAAAAGCATAATTAATTAGCCAAATAAAACAATGTAAAATACTATGCATATCTTGAATTTTACAACGACACTGCACTGAAAAAAAACTCTGTGGTAGGAGCTATATTATCAATTTACCATAAAAATGTAATTAATGAAGCTTTCAAACAATGTTTAACTAATAACCATATTTATTTGATCATACCTCGTATCATTTTTTCTTTTAAAGATATAAATACATACTTTTGATATATTAACGAACAAATTAGAAACATGTCCAATTGTCTTGCAAAGTTCCCATACTTTTTCATTTTTAAGCCATGCTTCGTTTGTCTCTTTCTCTCCAAGACGTTTGTCCACTATAGACACTTGTGTTAGAAGCTTGTGACAGTCCTCTCCGATCTTTAATAAAGCGTTGCAAGTTTCTTTCGATACTTGTTTTCCATTGTTAAAGATATATTCAGATATTACACCGCCAAAAGTTGCACCAAGCTTCCTTTCACATTTTTGAAAGTCGTCCGCCTTCGATGTGCTAGGTGCGGCAACAGAGTCATTTGCGAAATATTGTTCACAGATAACAAGGACTGAAACAAGTAGCAGAGCAATTTTGATTGTTCTAGGATACATATCAAAAACTTGGTTAAAATTATTTCAAATTTCTTATATATATCTCAAGTACGTTTCACACACGGGGAACAAAAAGAAATACAAAAGTAAAGTGACTTGTGATGGAGAACAGTTGTTCATATCATACACTTTTATATTCGAATCTATACATTTAACGTATTTGTATCTCAAAATTAACATGCAATATTATTAATACATATTTAAAGCTAATTTACATCATTCATTGACAAAAGTGAATTTTTCTACAATAAGTTTTCCAAATTATATGCATGAGAGTATTTAATTTTATAATCAAATAACCGACATTAACATTGATGTCAGAAGACAATCCTCACAAATTAATTTATATATATACAAATTCAAAAAAAATTGGTTCTAATAACATAATTATTTTGTTCATTTGAGATTATGCATATTTCTGAATTTACGTACATTGTCTTTTATTCATTAATTAGTGTAGAGTTTTAAATTTCTACGGTTATTTTATTATTTTTAAATTTGTAAGACACTTGTTTTCACTAAACCAATAATAACTCATGGGAATGTTAAAGAAAAATCTAAACTATATTGTTATCACTAGAATTTTTTTTTTCCGTGGATTTATATTATATAAAATCTTAAAAAAGTTGTTATTACGTAGTTTTATGTTAATTACATCTGATGGCGCGAGCGGAATTCTCTTACTTTTAGGAATATAAATATCTATTTTCGCGAGATTTTTTAAACATATTCGCTTTATTTTCAATATAAGAAGTATAGTGAGTGGTCGGATAATGATAAAATTAAAGAAAGTCTTAACTATATAAATATACATGTATTTACGTACTTGTTATTGTTGACAATAACCTGTAGTTTATCGCTTTTTAAAACAACAATTTATTTTCTTTAATTTTTTCACTCCTTTTAGGATTGATAGTATTCATATTAATCTTTTTGCAAAAAAAATAACTTGATGTTTTTAAGATTTTACAACTTCAGTCATAATCATTTTGAGGTAATGACTATTCTAAAGTAATATTTCAAACATAAAATACGACTAATGTTCGTTAACAGAAATTTAAGGAATACTAAATCACTTGATAAATACTATGTTTATATATATTTTATATAATTGGTATATGAGTTGTAAGTTTTGTAAACACTTTATTCAACTCGTGCCAATCATTATTATATGTCAACATGAAAATATCTCATTTATTTAATTGATGTTTGTAAGAAATGTTATTCTATCTATGGAATTCTGAGGATGAGTATATATGTGTAGTCAAAATAAGAGAGTAAAATAAAACTTTGGTTTATTTAAACTAAATTTCGAATTTTTTTTACCAAACGGGATACATAGTTAGATTAATGCGATAAAATAGTATAGTACATATAAACGACAGTTAATCAGCATTAAAATCAACGAAAACCATAATTAATTAGCCAAATAAAACAATGTAAAACACTATGCATATCTTGAATTCAACAACGACACTGCACTGAAAAAAACTCCGTGGTAGGAGCTATATTATCAATTTACCATAAAAATGTAATTAATGAAGCTTTCAAACAATGTTTAACTAATAACCATATTTATTTGATCATACCTCGTATCATTTTTTCTTTTAAAGATATAAATACATACTTTTGATATATTAACGAACTAATTAGAAACATGTCCAATTGTCTTGCAAAGTTCCCATACTTTTTCATTTTTAAGCCATGCTTCGTTTGTCTCTTTCTCTCCAAGACGTTTGTCCACTATAGACACTTGTGTTAGAAGCTTGTGACAGTCCTCTCCGATCTTTAATAAAGCGTTGCAAGTTTCTTTCGATACTTGTTTTCCATTGTTAAAGATATATTCGGATATTACACCGCCAAAAGTTGCACCAAGCTTCCTTTCACATTTTTGAAAGTCGTCCGCCTTCGATGTGCTAGGTGCGGCAACAGAGTCATTTGCGAAATATTGTTCACAGATAACAAGGACTGAAACAAGTAGCATAGCAATTTTGATTGTTCTAGGATACATATCAAAAACTTGGTTAAAATTATTTCAAATTTCTTATATATATCTCAAGTACGTTTCACACACGGGGAACAAAAAGAAATACAAAAGTAAAGTGACTTGTGATGGAGAACAGTTGTTCATATCATACACTTTTATATTCGAATCTATACATTTAACGTATTTGTATCTCAAAATTAACATGCAATATTATTAATACATATTTAAAGCTAATTTACATCATTCATTGACAAAAGTGAATTTTTCTACAATAAGTTTTCCAAATTATATGCATGAGAGTATTTAATTTTATAATCAAATAACCGACATTAACATTGATGTCAGAAGACAATCCTCACAAATTAATTTATATATATACAAATTCAAAAAAAATTGGTTCTAATAACATAATTATTTTGTTCATTTGAGATTATGCATATTTCTGAATTTACGTACATTGTCTTTTATTCATTAATTAGTGTAGAGTTTTAAATTTCTACGGTTATTTTATTATTTTTAAATTTGTAAGACACTTGTTTTCACTAAACCAATAATAACTCATGGGAATGTTAAAGAAAAATCTAAACTATATTGTTATCACTAGAATTTTTTTTTTCCGTGGATTTATATTATATAAAATCTTAAAAAAGTTGTTATTACGTAGTTTAATGTTAATTACATCTGATGGCGCGAGCGGAATTCTCTTACTTTTAGGAATATAAATATCTATTTTCGCGAGATTTTTTAAACATATTCGCTTTATTTTCAATATAAGAAGTATAGTGAGTGGTCGGATAATGATAAAATTAAAGAAAGTCTTAACTATATAAATATACATGTATTTACGTACTTGTTATTGTTGACAATAACCTGTAGTTTATCGCTTTTTAAAACAACAATTTATTTTCTTTAATTTTTTCACTCCTTTTAGGATTGATAGTATTTATATTAATCTTTTTGCAAAAAAAATAACTTGATGTTTTTAAGATTTTACAACTTCAGTCATAATCATTTTGAGGTAATGACTATTCTAAAGTAATATTTCAAACATAAAATACGACTAATGTTCGTTAACAGAAATTTAAGGAATACTAAATCACTTGATAAATACTATGTTTATATATATTTTATATAATTGGTATATGAGTTGTAAGTTTTGTAAACACTTTATTCAACTCGTGCCAATCATTATTATATGTCAACATGAAAATATCTCATTTATTTAATTGATGTTTGTAAGAAATGTTATTCTATCTATGGAATTCTGAGGATGAGTATATATGTGTAGTCAAAATAAGAGAGTAAAATAAAACTTTGGTTTATTTAAACTAAATTTCGAATTTTTTTTACCAAACGGGATACATAGTTAGATTAATGCGATAAAATAGTATAGTACATATAAACGACAGTTAATCAGCATTAAAATCAACGAAAACCATAATTAATTAGCCAAATAAAACAATGTAAAACACTATGCATATCTTGAATTCAACAACGACACTGCACTGAAAAAAACTCCGTGGTAGGAGCTATATTATCAATTTACCATAAAAATGTAATTAATGAAGCTTTCAAACAATGTTTAACTAATAACCATATTTATTTGATCATACCTCGTATCATTTTTTCTTTTAAAGATATAAATACATACTTTTGATATATTAACGAACTAATTAGAAACATGTCCAATTGTCTTGCAAAGTTCCCATACTTTTTCATTTTTAAGCCATGCTTCGTTTGTCTCTTTCTCTCCAAGACGTTTGTCCACTATAGACACTTGTGTTAGAAGCTTGTGACAGTCCTCTCCGATCTTTAATAAAGCGTTGCAAGTTTCTTTCGATACTTGTTTTCCATTGTTAAAGATATATTCGGATATTACACCGCCAAAAGTTGCACCAAGCTTCCTTTCACATTTTTGAAAGTCGTCCGCCTTCGATGTGCTAGGTGCGGCAACAGAGTCATTTGCGAAATATTGTTCACAGATAACAAGGACTGAAACAAGTAGCAGAGCAATTTTGATTGTTCTAGGATACATATCAAAAACTTGGTTAAAATTATTTCAAATTTCTTATATATATCTCA
Source organism: Agrostemma githago (assembly GCA_958450325.1). NCBI lineage: Eukaryota > Viridiplantae > Streptophyta > Magnoliopsida > Caryophyllales > Caryophyllaceae > Agrostemma > Agrostemma githago. The sequence continues at coordinate 51,013,290 of OY288258.1, read as the reverse complement.
AGTACGTTTCACACACGGGGAACAAAAAGAAATACAAAAGTAAAGTGACTTGTGATGGAGAACAGTTGTTCATATCATACACTTTTATATTCGAATCTATACATTTAACGTATTTGTATCTCAAAATTAACATGCAATATTATTAATACATATTTAAAGCTAATTTACATCATTCATTGACAAAAGTGAATTTTTCTACAATAAGTTTTCCAAATTATATGCATGAGAGTATTTAATTTTATAATCAAATAACCGACATTAACATTGATGTCAGAAGACAATCCTCACAAATTAATTTATATATATACAAATTCAAAAAAAATTGGTTCTAATAACATAATTATTTTGTTCATTTGAGATTATGCATATTTCTGAATTTACGTACATTGTCTTTTATTCATTAATTAGTGTAGAGTTTTAAATTTCTACGGTTATTTTATTATTTTTAAATTTGTAAGACACTTGTTTTCACTAAACCAATAATAACTCATGGGAATGTTAAAGAAAAATCTAAACTATATTGCTATCACTAGAATTTTTTTTTTCCGTGGATTTATATTATATAAAATCTTCAAAAAGTTGTTATTACGTAGTTTAATGTTAATTACATCTGATGGCGCGAGCGGAATTCTCTTACTTTTAGGAATATAAATATCTATTTTCGCGAGATTTTTTAAACATATTCGCTTTATTTTCAATATAAGAAGTATAGTGAGTGGTCGGATAATGATAAAATTAAAGAAAGTCTTAACTATATAAATATACATGTATTTACGTACTTGTTATTGTTGACAATAACCTGTAGTTTATCGCTTTTTAAAACAACAATTTAATTTCTTTAATTTTTTCACTCCTTTTAGGATTGATAGTATTTATATTAATTTTTTTTTTTGGAAAGAAAATAACTTGATGTTTTTAAGATTTTACAACTTCAGTCATAATCATTTTGAGGTAATGACTATTCTAAAGTAATATTTCAAACATAAAATACGACTAATGTTCGTTAACAGAAATTTAAGGAATACTAAATCACTTGATAAATACTATGTTTATATATATTTTATATAATTGGTATATGAGTTGTAAGTTTTGTAAACACTTTATTCAACTCGTGCCAATCATTATTATATGTCAACATGAAAATATCTCATTTATTTAATTGATGTTTGTAAGAAATGTTATTCTATCTATGGAATTCTGAGGATGAGTATATATGTGTAGTCAAAATAAGAGAGAGTAAAATAAAACTTTGGTTTATTTAAACTAAATTTCGAATTTTTTTTACCAAACGGGATACATAGTTAGATTAATGCGATAAAATAGTATAGTACATATAAACGACAGTTAATCAGCATTAAAATCAACGAAAAGCATAATTAATTAGCCAAATAAAACAATGTAAAATACTATGCATATCTTGAATTTAACAACGACACTGCACTGAAAAAAAACTCTGTGGTAGGAGCTATATTATCAATTTACCATAAAAATGTAATTAATGAAGCTTTCAAACAATGTTTAACTAATAACCATATTTATTTGATCATACCTCGTATCATTTTTTCTTTTAAAGATATAAATACATACTTTTGATATATTAACGAACTAATTAGAAACATGTCCAATTGTCTTGCAAAGTTCCCATACTTTTTCATTTTTAAGCCATGCTTCGTTTGTCTCTTTCTCTCCAAGACGTTTGTCCACTATAGACACTTGTGTTAGAAGCTTGTGACAGTCCTCTCCGATCTTTAATAAAGCGTTGCAAGTTTCTTTCGATACTTGTTTTCCATTGTTAAAGATATATTCGGATATTACACCGCCAAAAGTTGCACCAAGCTTCCTTTCACATTTTTGAAAGTCGTCCGCCTTCGATGTGCTAGGTGCGGCAACAGAGTCATTTGCGAAATATTGTTCACAGATAACAAGGACTGAAACAAGTAGCAGAGCAATTTTGATTGTTCTAGGATACATATCAAAAACTTGGTTAAAATTATTTCAAATTTCTTATATATATCTCAAGTACGTTTCACACACGGGGAACAAAAAGAAATACAAAAGTAAAGTGACTTGTGATGGAGAACAGTTGTTCATATCATACACTTTTATATTCGAATCTATACATTTAACGTATTTGTATCTCAAAATTAACATGCAATATTATTAATACATATTTAAAGCTAATTTACATCATTCATTGACAAAAGTGAATTTTTCTACAATAAGTTTTCCAAATTATATGCATGAGAGTATTTAATTTTATAATCAAATAACCGACATTAACATTGATGTCAGAAGACAATCCTCACAAATTAATTTATATATATACAAATTCAAAAAAAATTGGTTCTAATAACATAATTATTTTGTTCATTTGAGATTATGCATATTTCTGAATTTACGTACATTGTCTTTTATTCATTAATTAGTGTAGAGTTTTAAATTTCTACGGTTATTTTATTATTTTTAAATTTGTAAGACACTTGTTTTCACTAAACCAATAATAACTCATGGGAATGTTAAAGAAAAATCTAAACTATATTGCTATCACTAGAATTTTTTTTTTTCCGTGGATTTATATTATATAAAATCTTCAAAAAGTTGTTATTACGTAGTTTAATGTTAATTACATCTGATGGCGCGAGCGGAATTCTCTTACTTTTAGGAATATAAATATCTATTTTCGCGAGATTTTTTAAACATATTCGCTTTATTTTCAATATAAGAAGTATAGTGAGTGGTCGGATAATGATAAAATTAAAGAAAGTCTTAACTATATAAATATACATGTATTTACGTACTTGTTATTGTTGACAATAACCTGTAGTTTATCGCTTTTTAAAACAACAATTTATTTTCTTTAATTTTTTCACTCCTTTTAGGATTGATAGTATTAATATTAATCTTTTTGGAAAGAAAATAACTTGATGCTTTTAAGATTTTACAACTTCAGTCATAATCATTTTGAGGTAATGACTATTCTAAAGTAATATTTCAAACATAAAATACGACTAATGTTCGTTAACAGAAATTTAAGGAATACTAAATCACTTGATAAATACTATGTTTATATATATTTTATATAATTGGTATATGAGTTGTAAGTTTTGTAAACACTTTATTCAACTCGTGCCAATCATTATTATATGTCAACATGAAAATATCTCATTTATTTAATTGATGTTTGTAAGAAATGTTATTCTATCTATGGAATTCTGAGGATGAGTATATATGTGTAGTCAAAATAAGAGAGAGTAAAATAAAACTTTGGTTTATTTAAACTAAATTTCGATTTTTTTTTACCAAACGGGATACATAGTTAGATTAATGCGATAAAATAGTATAGTACATATAAACGACAGTTAATCAGCATTAAAATCAACGAAAAGCATAATTAATTAGCCAAATAAAACAATGTAAAATACTATGCATATCTTGAATTTTACAACGACACTGCACTGAAAAAAAACTCTGTGGTAGGAGCTATATTATCAATTTACCATAAAAATGTAATTAATGAAGCTTTCAAACAATGTTTAACTAATAACCATATTTATTTGATCATACCTCGTATCATTTTTTCTTTTAAAGATATAAATACATACTTTTGATATATTAACGAACTAATTAGAAACATGTCCAATTGTCTTGCAAAGTTCCCATACTTTTTCATTTTTAAGCCATGCTTCGTTTGTCTCTTTCTCTCCAAGACGTTTGTCCACTATAGACACTTGTGTTAGAAGCTTGTGACAGTCCTCTCCGATCTTTAATAAAGCGTTGCAAGTTTCTTTCGATACTTGTTTTCCATTGTTAAAGATATATTCGGATATTACACCGCCAAAAGTTGCACCAAGCTTCCTTTCACATTTTTGAAAGTCGTCCGCCTTCGATGTGCTAGGTGCGGCAACAGAGTCATTTGCGAAATATTGTTCACAGATAACAAGGACTGAAACAAGTAGCAGAGCAATTTTGATTGTTCTAGGATACATATCAAAAACTTGGTTAAAATTATTTCAAATTTCTTATATATATCTCAAGTACGTTTCACACACGGGGAACAAAAAGAAATACAAAAGTAAAGTGACTTGTGATGGAGAACAGTTGTTCATATCATACACTTTTATATTCGAATCTATACATTTAACGTATTTGTATCTCAAAATTAACATGCAATATTATTAATACATATTTAAAGCTAATTTACATCATTCATTGACAAAAGTGAATTTTTCTACAATAAGTTTTCCAAATTATATGCATGAGAGTATTTAATTTTATAATCAAATAACCGACATTAACATTGATGTCAGAAGACAATCCTCACAAATTAATTTATATATATACAAATTCAAAAAAAATTGGTTCTAATAACATAATTATTTTGTTCATTTGAGATTATGCATATTTCTGAATTTACGTACATTGTCTTTTATTCATTAATTAGTGTAGAGTTTTAAATTTCTACGGTTATTTTATTATTTTTAAATTTGTAAGACACTTGTTTTCACTAAACCAATAATAACTCATGGGAATGTTAAAGAAAAATCTAAACTATATTGTTATCACTAGAATTTTTTTTTTCCGTGGATTTATATTATATAAAATCTTAAAAAAGTTGTTATTACGTAGTTTAATGTTAATTACATCTGATGGCGCGAGCGGAATTCTCTTACTTTTAGGAATATAAATATCTATTTTCGCGAGATTTTTTAAACATATTCGCTTTATTTTCAATATAAGAAGTATAGTGAGTGGTCGGATAATGATAAAATTAAAGAAAGTCTTAACTATATAAATATACATGTATTTACGTACTTGTTATTGTTGACAATAACCTGTAGTTTATCGCTTTTTAAAACAACAATTTATTTTCTTTAATTTTTTCACTCCTTTTAGGATTGATAGTATTTATATTAATCTTTTTGCAAAAAAAATAACTTGATGTTTTTAAGATTTTACAACTTCAGTCATAATCATTTTGAGGTAATGACTATTCTAAAGTAATATTTCAAACATAAAATACGACTAATGTTCGTTAACAGAAATTTAAGGAATACTAAATCACTTGATAAATACTATGTTTATATATATTTTATATAATTGGTATATGAGTTGTAAGTTTTGTAAACACTTTATTCAACTCGTGCCAATCATTATTATATGTCAACATGAAAATATCTCATTTATTTAATTGATGTTTGTAAGAAATGTTATTCTATCTATGGAATTCTGAGGATGAGTATATATGTGTAGTCAAAATAAGAGAGTAAAATAAAACTTTGGTTTATTTAAACTAAATTTCGAATTTTTTTTACCAAACGGGATACATAGTTAGATTAATGCGATAAAATAGTATAGTACATATAAACGACAGTTAATCAGCATTAAAATCAACGAAAACCATAATTAATTAGCCAAATAAAACAATGTAAAACACTATGCATATCTTGAATTCAACAACGACACTGCACTGAAAAAAACTCCGTGGTAGGAGCTATATTATCAATTTACCATAAAAATGTAATTAATGAAGCTTTCAAACAATGTTTAACTAATAACCATATTTATTTGATCATACCTCGTATCATTTTTTCTTTTAAAGATATAAATACATACTTTTGATATATTAACGAACTAATTAGAAACATGTCCAATTGTCTTGCAAAGTTCCCATACTTTTTCATTTTTAAGCCATGCTTCGTTTGTCTCTTTCTCTCCAAGACGTTTGTCCACTATAGACACTTGTGTTAGAAGCTTGTGACAGTCCTCTCCGATCTTTAATAAAGCGTTGCAAGTTTCTTTCGATACTTGTTTTCCATTGTTAAAGATATATTCGGATATTACACCGCCAAAAGTTGCACCAAGCTTCCTTTCACATTTTTGAAAGTCGTCCGCCTTCGATGTGCTAGGTGCGGCAACAGAGTCATTTGCGAAATATTGTTCACAGATAACAAGGACTGAAACAAGTAGCAGAGCAATTTTGATTGTTCTAGGATACATATCAAAAACTTGGTTAAAATTATTTCAAATTTCTTATATATATCTCAAGTACGTTTCACACACGGGGAACAAAAAGAAATACAAAAGTAAAGTGACTTGTGATGGAGAACAGTTGTTCATATCATACACTTTTATATTCGAATCTATACATTTAACGTATTTGTATCTCAAAATTAACATGCAATATTATTAATACATATTTAAAGCTAATTTACATCATTCATTGACAAAAGTGAATTTTTCTACAATAAGTTTTCCAAATTATATGCATGAGAGTATTTAATTTTATAATCAAATAACCGACATTAACATTGATGTCAGAAGACAATCCTCACAAATTAATTTATATATATACAAATTCAAAAAAAAATGGTTCTAATAACATAATTATTTTGTTCATTTGAGATTATGCATATTTCTGAATTTACGTACATTGTCTTTTATTCATTAATTAGTGTAGAGTTTTAAATTTCTACGGTTATTTTATTATTTTTAAATTTGTAAGACACTTGTTTTCACTAAACCAATAATAACTCATGGGAATGTTAAAGAAAAATCTAAACTATATTACTATCACTAGAATTTTTTTTTTCCGTGGATTTATATTATATAAAATCTTCAAAAAGTTGTTATTACGTAGTTTAATGTTAATTACATCTGATGGCGCGAGCGGAATTCTCTTACTTTTAGGAATATAAATATCTATTTTCGCGAGATTTTTTAAACATATTCGCTTTATTTTCAATATAAGAAGTATAGTGAGTGGTCGGATAATGATAAAATTAAAGAAAGTCTTAACTATATAAATATACATGTATTTACGTACTTGTTATTGTTGACAATAACCTGTAGTTTATCGCTTTTTAAAACAACAATTTATTTTCTTTAATTTTTTCACTCCTTTTAGGATTGATAGTATTTATATTAATCTTTTTGGAAAGAAAATAACTTCATGTTTTTAAGATTTTACAACTTCAGTCATAATCATTTTGAGGTAATGACTATTCTAAAGTAATATTTCAAACATAAAATACGACTAATGTTCGTTAACAGAAATTTAAGGAATACTAAATCACTTGATAAATACTATGTTTATATATATTTTATATAATTGGTATATGAGTTGTAAGTTTTGTAAACACTTTATTCAACTCGTGCCAATCATTATTATAGGTCAACATGAAAATATCTCATTTATTTAATTGATGTTTGTAAGAAATGCTATTCTATCTATGGAATTCTGAGGATGAGTATATGTGTAGTCAAAATAAGAGAGAGTAAAATAACACTTTGGTTTATTTAAACTAAATTTCGAATTTTTTTACCAAACGGGATACATAGTTAGATTAATGCGATAAAATAGTATAGCACATATAAACGATAGTTAATCAGCATTAAAATCAACGAAAAGCATAATTAATTAGCCAAATAAAACAATGTAAAACACTATGCATATCTTGAATTCAACAACGACATTGCATTGAAAAAAACTCCGTCGTAGGAGCTATGTTATCAATTTACCATAAAAATGTAATTAATGAAGCTTTCTGTAATACCCAGTCTCAATTATTCACGTTGCGTTACGTATTAGTTTGGTGATTGGTTGATCGAGATATAAGTTATTAGTTGGTTAGTCAGGTCGTTATATTAGTCATTCCGTAACGGGGTAAACTTCGGGACGAAGTTTCTTTTAAGGAGGGTAGATTGTAATACCCGTCGTATATTACGAATGTGTCCTATTTAAGTCGGGTCTATTTAATGGATAGTAGTACATATATATATATATATAGTTGGTTAACCCATTTAGTTTAACCTATTTCGTTAAATCAGTCCTAATACCGTATAACGTATAACCGTTTCCGAGTACAACTTATAAACCCTTAATAATATGGAGTGATAATAATAATAGTAATAATACTTAATAGAGTGGTATGCAACTAGGTAACATGCGCATAACCCTAAACCTACTTTTGGTCGTTCTTCTTCAACATTCCCGCAGCCTCTCCATCATCAATTTTCTTACTACCTTCATCAAACCAAGAAACACCGTACGTAGCCATCTCCCTGATGCGCCTGCAACCGCCAGAACCCCCATGTTTTCCTTGTCGTTGTAAGACCATCACACACTAGTACCTTCTCCGTCTTGGCCTCCTCGTGCTAGAACGAGGCCAGATGAAGTTAGCCCTTGCCGTGGTGGTGCAACTAGGTCTGCTACTGTTTGGCTTCATTTATATTGTCTTCATGTCAGTTTCGTCGTCATTACTTTCGTGTCGCTATGATCAGACGTGTCTCCTTGGTTTCTCTTGACATTGTGTCGTGCATATGGAGTTTTATTCTCGTCATATCGTTGTCGATGTACCATGTTGTGCTCATAATGTTTGTCGTTCTTGTGGGTCGGTCATAGAATGAACCGTAGGTTCGATTCTCTCGTTAAGGTTAGCAGGTCTGAACTCGGGAGGTTACGGCTGTTTGTACTGTCATGGAGTCGGGATGTAGGTTGTTGATATAGGTTGATGATGTAGGTCGTGTCATTGGTTGATCTTGCTAGAGTGGTAGAGTTAATTATAGTGGTACCGGTTTCATTTTATAATTTAGTTAGGTCGGGTCGGTTTCTTTTTATAATTAATTACGTTAGGGTCGATATTGATTTAATTATATATTATTTTATTAGGATCGGATTTCGTAGAATTTCTGTGCTGATTTGTACTGTCGACGCGGTGATGACTTGCTGACTAGGTTAGGTTTTCCTTACTTAGAATACGTTAATATTATGATGCATTTATGAGTTACGAGTATGACGTGATATCGTGCTAATGAGAATAATGTTGAATAATTATTGGAGAAAGATTGATGAATATTTATATATTAGAGTTGGTGAGCCTAGCTTTAGACCTAGCCGGGACCCTTGATCACGGTCCCCTCCCTGATTTCTCCTCGCGGGTTGTTGAACCTGCGGGGGGTGTGCACACTCGGAATGAAAGGGCCTGCCAGAAGAGTTGAGATGAGATTATTGATTGGTACCGGGATGGTACTGAGAATGTTGAGATGAGATTATTGATTGGTACCGTGATGGTACTGAGATGTGGAGATGATATTGTTGATTGGTACCGATGATGGTACTGAGACGGTTGAGACTGGATATTTTATATTACGTACTTCTGTTATAATGTTAGCATGTTCTAACCGTACTCTCTGTCTATTGTCACCCTATTTTATTTGGGGACCTGCGACGATCCATTTGACATTTTCGGTCTTTTGGGGAGCAGTGCTATTGTGCAGGTTGATGATGTGTGATGATTGTATTCGGGTTGACTGTACGGGACGGGTCTGCGCTATCACTGAACACGTTTATATGTAGTTTATAATCTTTTTAAGTTGTGCTTCCGCTGCTGTAATTGTGCCACTGCACCCTGTAGATACGAGATTGTAATAATTCATTATTTAGTTTTAAATGATTGGTTTCTGAATTGTATTGTAATGGACTACTACCTCGGGTTATACCGAGATGGTAACAACTTTATTTACTTGGAAATGTCTTGATAAGGCTTCCAAGTAAATGGGGGTGTTACAAAGTGGTATCAGAGCGATCGATCTTGGAGCCTGAATAAATGAACCTAGGAAAAATAAAATGAACCCCGGTGATGGACCATCAGGAGCCCCTCTAAAACTCGGTTGAGGAGACGTCCTTATACCAACCCCGGCCCTCCTGGTCTTGACCCGGTAACCGCGTGTGAGAAATGAGATGAGGTATATATTAGGAAGGGATACGTTGTGATGCAATGAATGTTTTGTGATGACTACCTGTGATAATTGGTTGCGTTGTTTGACGTATGTGGTGTAGTGATCGAACTGTATAAGCTGAGATGTGACTAGTACGTACTTACGGTATTAACATGTCATAGTAATTAGTACGAGGCCATATGAGGAATATGTTACAGCACGTAAGGTCGCGGTAGGAGTCGATCATCCTTGGGTGGGAGATAGGTCATAGCCAGGGTTGATAGTAAAATTAGATACAATGTCAACTTGTTTGTACGTAGTAGTGTCGTAAGCTTTAAACGCGTTTAATTGGTCGGGTTTGTGGTAATATGTGTCTATCTAATAGAAATAATATACTGTAGCTGTTTCACGTTACTATAAAGGAGATTGATACCTGGTGATGGTATGTTTACTATAATATGTCAAGCGGGTCGATAACTTACGTGGTTAAGTATGTCATAATTGAATGTTATTCAAAAATACCTGGATACTTGCATTCTGCTTCGAGTATCATATGTGTCCTTGCCAATGTAATGTACAAGTTGCCTTCATGTTAACTAGGATCGGTATCTACAAGTTTAATGGTGTTGTGACGTATTAATGGAGCCTTGTCGGATATGAACCAAGTACGAGTTAATAAGACTAATAGTTGAACAATGTAAGACTAGTTGAGATCCGTTTTGAGTTAATGTGAGTTACTTGCTTTATATCGATCTGAGTAGTCCTTATTGGTCCTCATCGTTCTCTCGTAAGTACGTAAATGAACTTGTCTACCAATTGAATCTTGAAAACGTATCTGGCATCTGGAATTATGTCGATCTGTTTGTATTATAGGAGCAATAATGTATATATAAATGTGTCGTTTCCATTTCACCATGATTAATACAATGTGTGATTAACAAGATAAGGTGTGAAATCAAAATTTGTTTATTACTTGAATTTAAGTACGTGTTACTAAAATAATATATTTGTTGTATCGTATTCATTAATGTGAAATTCTGTCAACTCACTTGAATAATTGTGTTTCGTTTTGAGTTTATATGCTTCCTTGTCAATTTGATAGGTTCTGAGCCGTACCTTGTTATTAATTTCTATTCTTGATAGTTTAACTGAGTATTTATTAAAAAAATCCGTGTTGAGTTAATGACATACACATATACAACACTCTAACCTGAATAATGTGTTTATTGAGTTATATTTTGATGGCCTAAACAAACGTGCTTGCTAACTGTGTCGAGATAATGTCAGAACAACTTAAAACACCTTCGTTAACAGAAATAACGTGTTGCTGAATTGTTTCACCTGTTTACCGTGTCTATTTTACAAAAGTTTGAAAATAGACTCATGTTTATTATATTTTAAGTCTAATTATTCAGTGTAGAATTTCAAGATTTAAACCAAGGTACTTCAACCTATTTTCTAGTGGTCAAGTTTTGATTATACACCTTACTTAGGGGTTAAATTATCATTGAATATTTTACCGATGAGTTTGGATAATGTTGGAACCTGGATTTGCTCAAACATATGATTTGAAATTCGTTTTATCAATCGAAACTTTTCAAGGTCGAATCTGCCAGTTAATGAAAATGATTTTGCAAATAACGGTTATATTTGGAATTTGAAAATGGTTCTAACTAGAAAGTTGTAGAGGGCTATCTTTCGAATCTAATCCACTGAATTTACACTGTTTTGAGTACGATGATTTAAAAGTGCTTAAATCCACGGAATGATCACTGTTTCGCCTTGTTCAAAGTGAATGCACTAATGTGAAAGTGTCCGCCTTATCGTATGTTGTAATAGAGTTAAACTTATATGTTAATGATGAATTCGGAGTAAATTCGAGTCGTGAGAAGTTACACTGGTTCAAGTTGTATGTTAGTGTTTACATTTAAAAGTTATGCAAACATAATACATGAACTATCTGGTCGGTTGTTGCAATTATGAGGAATAAATGTCACCTGCTAATTGTGTCAAGGCTTGAAGTTGTTAAGGGGTTATCTAAGAGCGTCCAGTTGTGTTGTTGTTTTACCATGATGATTATATTGTGTGCTATGCTTTCTCTCAGTATATATATGTGGATGCATGTGAGTCCAAACATGTTAAAGATACAACTGTGTCAGCGAGTGATCATAATATAGATTGGGGAGTACGTGTTTTAATGATAAAATCTAGTCATGAAATATAGTAAGGGGATGTCATGCGAATACGGAGTCGTTTAAATCACTTGTTAGAATGTCACAATAATGGTTGTTAACGAGTCTAACTGTGTAACTAAGAGTGACAGAAGGATAACAGATATAATGATGGTACAAGGATCTAGATTAATGAGCAGTGAAGGGTCATATATAAATACATGATAAAGTAATAGTAACAAAACTGAGGGGAGACATACGTACTTCCATGTTTGCAATATCCGAGTTATAAAATCCACTCAGACTAGCTACGTTATGAGAATTGAGCCTTATGTCACCAAGTTTTAGGGCCAAGGATGGCGTCAACTAAAATAGTTGGGCTCCAAGGTATATCCGTCAATTTTTTTTTTTTTTTGTCATCACTTATGTTTCGAGGTCAACATGTCGGGTTATAGTTAAAGGTGGTAACATCTCGATCACGAGTCTATGCATTAAGTGTTAAAAGTGTTATGTCACTAGCGGTCACGTCCAAAGTGTTGAGCAAATCGTCTTTGTATGACATAATCATTTTACTTGGGGGATAGTAGTGGTGTCCATGTGTGTAAGTACGTCTTAGAAGGAGGGTTCACGTAAGTCTGTAAAGTTACAAGTGTATTAGTTGTTGTCTGCCAGCATATTAAATGAGTCATCACAAGTATAATGAGGTTTAATATTGTGGTACTAATAGGCGGTCTGTTTATCTTAGATTATGTGAGTGCGACATATGAGAATAAATATGCAAATAGTCTGTTGGTACTTTTGATGAACAATGAGAACAATCTAAGGAGGATGTCGACAATTGTTAGTAAAAGAGGATTTAGGCTGTGTAATGTGGATGGATGCGAGGATAGGTGGGAAATGTAGAAATCCCTCGTGACCAGTTGATAGGTGGGTAAGTTGAGAAATATAGATTAAACACGAATGAGCTGATGCATTAGGCATGATGCCCAAAAGAGTTAGAGGTGGTGAATTGACCAAGTGATGTTATGTATATGATAAATGTGTTGAAAATCATTATGCTGGATCGCATGAGTTGATTGCAAATATTACTGAATTACTCACCCCTGGTCATAACTTACAAGTATATGTATATTCGTTTGAAAAGTTTACAATGATGTCATATGATAATTGAATAACGTGTATATGCTAAGATCGAGAAAGAGTAATCTCGGTAGTGTTAAGATAGTAATGTTGTAATATATTTGAGGTGGTGGGTAAATTAAAGTAAGTACAGGCTTAGTGAACTTCGAGGCGAAGTTTCTTATAAGAAGGGTAGGATGTCATACTCCGTAATTTTTCTATTATATGTTTGCTTAGGAACCGTGTCAGTCGTCTCATAATAAGTTGGAATAGTTATCGTTAGTTGTAACTTGTAAGTACGTGAATAGTTAGTTAGTATGTGATGTAAATACAACAGTTAATTACATGATAAGTCTTGTGATGTATTTGACTCAGTGTGAATGGTGCGGATTGTCGTTGGTTGAGATGTATTGTTATTGGTTGGATCCTAAACTTCGGGACGAAGTTCCTTATAAGGAGGGTAGACTGTAATACCCCGTCTCAATTATTCACGTTGCGTTACTTATTAGTTTGGTGATTGGTTGATCGAGATATAAGTTATTAGTTAGTTAGTCAGGTCGTTATATTAGTCATTCCGTAACGGGGTAAACTTCGGGACGAAGTTTCTTTTAAGGAGGGTAGATTGTAATACCCGTCGTATATTACGAGTGTGTCCTATTTAAGTCGGGTCTATTTAATGGATAGTAGTACATATATATATATAGTTGGTTAACCCATTTAGTTTAACCTATTTCGTTAAATCAGTCCTAATACCGTATAACGTATAACCGTTTCCGAGTACAACTTATAAACCCTTAATAATATGGAGTGATAATAATAATAGTAATAATACTTAATAGAGTGGTATGCAACTAGGTAACATGCGCATAACCCTAAACCTACTTTTGGTCGTTCTTCTTCAACATTCCCGCAGCCTCTCCATCATCAATTTTCTTACTACCTTCATCAAACCAAGAAACACCGTACGTAGCCATCTCCCTGATGCGCCTGCAACCGCCAGAACCCCCATGTTTTCCTTGTCGTTGTAAGACCATCACACACTAGTACCTTCTCCGTCTTGGCCTCCTCGTGCTAGAACGAGGCCCGATGAAGTTAGCCCTTGCCGTGGTAGGGCAACTAGGTCTGCTACTGTTTGGCTTCATTTATATTGTCTTCATGTCAGTTTCGTCGTCATTACTTTCGTGTCGCTATGATCAGACGTGTCTCCTTGGTTTCTCTTGACATTGTGTCGTGCGTATGGAGTTTTATTCTCGTCATATCGTTGTCGATGTACCATGTTGTGCTCATAATGTTTGTCGTTCTTGTGGGTCGGTCATAGAATGAACCGTAGGTTCGATTCTCTCGTTAAGGTTAGCAGGTCTGAACTCGGGAGGTTACGGCTGTTTGTACTGTCATGGAGTCGGGATGTAGGTTGTTGATATAGGTTGATGATGTAGGTCGTGTCATTGGTTGATGTTGCTAGAGTGGTAGAGTTAATTATAGTGGTACCGGTTTCATTTTATAATTTAGTTAGGTCGGGTCGGTTTCTTTTTATAATTAATTACGTTAGGGTCGATATTGATTTAATTATATATTATTTTATTAGGATCGGACTTCGTAGAATTTCTGTGCTGATTTGTACTGTCGACGCGGTGATGACTTGCTGACTAGGTAAGGTTTTCCTTACTTAGAATACGTTAATATTATGATGCATTTATGAGTTACGAGTACGACGTGATATCGTGCTAATGAGAATAATGTTGAATAATTATTGGAGAAAGATTGATGAATATTTATATATTGGAGTTGGTGAGGCTAGCTTTAGACCTAGCCGGGACCCTTGATCACGGTCCCCTCCCTGATTTCTCCTCGCGGGTTGTTGAACCTGCGGGGGGTGTGCACACTCGGAATGAAAGGGCCTGCCAGAAGAGTTGAGATGAGATTATTGATTGGTACCGGGATGGTACTGAGAATGTTGAGATGAGATTATTGATTGGTACCGTGATGGTACTTAGATGTGGAGATGATATTGTTGATTGGTACCGATGATGGTACTGAGACGGTTGAGACTGGATATTTTATATTACGTACTTGTGTTATAATGTTAGCATGTTCTAACCGTACTCTCTGTCTATTGTCACCCTATTTTATTTGGGGACCTGCGACGATCCATTTGACATTTTCGGTCTTTTGGGGAGCAGTGCTATTGTGCAGGTTGATGATGTGTGATGATTGTATTCGGGTTGACTGTACGGGACGGGTCTGCGCTATCACTGAACACGTTTATATGTAGTTTATAATCTTTTTAAGTTGTGCTTCCGCTGCTGTAATTGTGCCACTACACCCTGTAGATACGAGATTGTAATAATTCATTATTTAGTTTTAGGGTTTTTCTACACGGTACCCCTGAACTTTTCACTTTTCTACCTGGTACCCCTACCATTTTTACATGTCTACATGGTACCCTTGTACATTATTATAAACATCGCTGGTACCCCTAGACTTTATTATTACCTTATTGGTACCCTTAAACTTTTTCTTCCATCAAACTTTGGCACTAAACTACCTTTTTTTGTTCAAAATTAAAACTTAAACGTCATTTAACATGCCTAATTAATCTAAAATTGAACTTAAACTAACATTCTTGTATGCTTTTCGCAGTTATGCACCAAATCTAAAATGAGTATATTTTTGGTGTTATATTGCCAAATCAACTGATAACGCTTTATTTAAGCTCAAGTACTTGTTAATTATTTAAGTTAAATGGTATTGAAGTTTTTATTTAAGCTACAAACACAATTTAACGACAAAACATGATGAAAAAAACCTTTAAGGGGTACCAATTAAATTAATAGTAGAGTTCAAGGGTACCATGTATACACATAGAAAGAGCAGGGGTACCACGTAGAAAAGTGAAAAGTTCAGGGGCGCCATGTAGAAAAACCCTTAGTTTTAAATGATTGGTTTCTGAATTGTATTGTAATGGACTACTACCTCGGGTTATACCGAGATGGTAACAACTTTATTTACTTGGAAATGGCTTGATAAGGCTTCCAAGTAAATGGGGGTGTTACACTTTCAAACAATGTTTAACTAATAACCATATTCATTTGATCATACCTCGTATCATTTTTTCTTTTAAAGATATAAATACATACTTTTGATATATTAACGAACTAATTAGAAACATGTCCAATTGTCTTGCAAAGTTCCCATACTTTTTCATTTTTAAGCCATGCTTCGTTTGTCTCTTTCTCACCAAGACGTTTGTCCACTATAGACACTTGTGTTAGAAGCTTGTGACAGTCCTCTCCGACCTTTAATAAAGCGTTGCAAGTTTCTTTCGATACTTGTTTTTCATTGTTAAAGATATATTCGGATATTACACCGCCAAAAGTTGCACCAAGCTTCCTTTCACATTTTTGAAAGTTGTCCGGCTTCGATGTGCTAGGTGCGGCAACAGAGTCATTTGCGAAATATTGTTCGCAGATAACAAGGACTGAAACAAGTAGCAGAGCAATTTTGATTATTCTAGGATACAAATCAAAAACTTGGTTAAAATTATTTCAAATTTCTGATATATATCTCAAGTACGTTTCACACACAGGAAACAAAAAGAAATACAAAAGTAAAGTGACTTGTGATGGAGAACAATTGTTCATATCATACACTTTTATATTCGAATCTATACATTTAACGTATTTGTATCTCAAAATTAACATGCAATATTATTAATACATATTTAAAGCTAATTTACATCATTCATTGACAAAAGTGAATTTTTTTCTACAATAAGTTTTCCAAATTATATGCATGAGAGTATTTAATTTTATAATCAAATAACCGACATTAACATTGATGTCAGAAGACAATCCTCACAAATTAATTTATATATATACAAATTCAAAAAAAATTGGTTCTAATAACATAATTATTTTGTTCATTTGAGATTATGCATATTTCTGAATTTACGTACATTGTCTTTTATTCGTTAATTAGTGTTTTTAAATTTCTACGGTTATTTGATTATTTTTAAATTTGTAAGACACTTGTTTTCACTAAACCAATAATAACTCATGGGAATGTTAAAGAAAAATCTAAACTATATTGCTATCACTAGAATTTTTTTTTTCCGTGGATTTATATTATATAAAATCTTCAAAAAGTTGTTATTACGTAGTTTAATGTTAATTACATCTGATGGCGCGAGCGGAATTCTCTTACTTTTAGGAATATAAATATCTATTTTCGCGAGATTTTTTAAACATATTCGCTTTATTTTCAATATAAGAAGTATAGTGAGTGGTCGGATAATGATAAAATTAAAGAAAGTCCTAATTATATAAATATACATGTATTTACGTACTTGTTATTGTTGACAATAACCTGTAGTTTATCGGTTTTTAAAACAACAATTTTTTTTTTTGATTTTTTCACTCCTTTTAGGATCGATACTATTTATATTAATCTTTTTGGAAAGAAAATAACTTGATGCTTTTAAGATTTTACAAATTCAATCATAATTATTTTGAGATAATGACTATTCTAAAGTAATATTTCCAACATAAAATACGACTAATGTTCGTTAACAGAAATTTAAGGAATACTAAATCACTTGATGAATACTATGTTTATGTATATTTTATATAATTGGTATATGAGTTGTAAGTTTTGTAAACACTCTATTCAACTCGTGTCAATCATTATTATAGGTCAACATGAAAATATCTCATTTATTTAATTGATGTTTGTAAGAAATGTTATTCTATCTATGAAATTCTGAGAATGAGTATATGTGTAGTCAAAATAAGAGAGAGTAAAATAACACTTTGGTTTATTTAAACTAAATTTCGAATTTTTTTACCAAACGGGATACATAGTTAGATTAATGCGATAAAATAGTATAGCACATATAAACGATAGTTAATCAGCATTAAAATCAACGAAAAGCATAATTAATTAGCCAAATAAAACAATGTAAAACACTATGCATATCTTGAATTCAACAACGACACTGCACTGAAAAAAACTCCGTCGTAGGAGCTATGTTATCAATTTACCATAAAAATGTAATTAATGAAGCTTTCAAACAATGTTTAACTAATAACCATATTTATTTGATCATACCTCGTATCATTTTTTCTTTTAAAGATATAAATACATACTTTTGATATATTAACGAACTAATTAGAAACATGTCCAATTGTCTTGCAAAGTTCCCATACTTTTTCATTTTTAAGCCATGCTTCGTTTGTCTCTTTCTCACCAAGACGTTTGTCCACTATAGACACTTGTGTTAGAAGCTTGTGACAGTCCTCTCCGACCTTTAATAAAGCGTTGCAAGTTTCTTTCGATACTTGTTTTCCATTGTTAAAGATATATTCGGATATTACACCGCCAAAAGTTGCACCAAGCTTCCTTTCATATTTTTGAAAGTTGTCCGGCTTCGATGTGCTAGGTGCGGCAACAGAGTCATTTGCGAAATATTGTTCGCAGATAACAAGGACTGAAACAAGTAGTAGAGCAATTTTGATTGTTCTAGGATACATATAAAAAACTTGGTTAAAATTATTTCAAATTTCTGATATATATCTCAAGTACGTTTCACACACAGGGAACAAAAAGAAATACAAAAGTAAAGTGACTTGTGATGGAGAACAATTGTTCATATCATACACTTTTATATTTGAATCTATACATTTAACGTATTTGTATCTCAAAATTAACATGCAATATTATTAATACATATTTAAAGCTAATTTACATCATTCATTGACAAAAGTGAATTTTTCTACAATAAGTTTTCCAAATTATATGCATGAGAGTATTTAATTTTATAATCAAATAACCGACATTAACATTGATAAATCCTCACAAATTAATTTATATATATACAAATTCAAAAAAAATTGGTTCTAATAACATAATTATTTTGTTCATTTGAGATTATGCATATTTCTGAATTTACGTACATTGTCTTTTATTCGTTAATTAGTGTAGAGTTCTAAATTTCTACGGTTATTTGATTATTTTTAAATTTGTAAGACACTTGTTTTCACTAAACCAATAATAACTCATGGGAATGTTAAAGAAAAATCTAAACTATATTGCTATCACTAGAATTATTTTTTTTCGTGGATTTATATTATATAAAATCTTCAAAAAGTTGTTATTACGTAGTTTAATGTTAATTACATCTGATGGCGCGAGCGGAATTCTCTTACTTTTAGGAATATAAATATCTATTTTCGCGAGATTTTTTAAACATATTCGCTTTATTTTCTATATAAGAAGTGGTCGGATAATGATAAAATTAAAGAAAGTCTTAACTATATAAATATACATGTATTTACGTACTTGTTATTATTGACAATAACCTGTAGTTTATCGGTTTTTAAAACAACAATTTATTTTTTTGATTTTTTCACTCCTTTTAGGATTGTTACTATTTATATTAATCTTTTTGGAAAGAAAATAACTTGATGCTTTTAAGATTTTACAACTTCAATCATAATTATTTTGAGATAATGACTATTCTAAAGTAATATTTCCAACATAAAATACGACTAATGTTCGTTAACAGAAATTTAAGGAATACTAAATCACTTGATAAATACTATGTTTATATATATTTTATATAATTGGTATATGAGTTGTAAGTTTTGTAAACACTTTATTCAACTCATGCCAATCATTATTATATGTCAACATGAAAATATCTCATTTATTTAATTGATGTTTGTAAGAAATGCTATTCTATCTATGGAATTCTGAGGATGAGTATATATGTGTAGTCAAAATAAGAGAGAGTAAAATAAAACTTTGGTTTATTTAAACTAAATTTTGATTTTTTTTTACCAAACGGGATACATATTTAGATTAATGCGATAAAATAGTATAGTACATATAAACGATAGTTAATCAGGATTAAAATCAACGAAAAGCATAATTAATTAGCCAAATAAAACAATGTAAAACACTATGCATATCTTGAATTCAACAACGACACTGCACTGAAAAAAACTCCGTGGTAGGAGCTATATTATCAATTTACCATAAAAATGTAATTAATGAAGCTTTCAAACAATGTTTAACTAATAACCATATTTATTTGATCATACCTCGTATCATTTTTTCTTTTAAAGATATAAATACATACTTTTGATATATTAACGAACTAATTAGAAACATGTCCATATGTCTTGCAAAGTTCCCATACTTTTTCATTTTTAAGCCATGCTTCGTTTGTCTCTTTCTCTCCAAGACGTTTGTCCACTATAGACACTTGTGTTAGAAGCTTGTGACAGTCCTCTCCGATCTTTAATAAAGCGTTGCAAGTTTCTTTTGATACTTGTTTTCCATTGTTAAAGATATATTCGGATATTACACCGCCAAAAGTTGCACCAAGCTTCCTTTCACATTTTTGAAAGTCGTCCGCCTTCGATGTGCTAGGTGCGGCAACAGAGTCATTTGCGAAATATTGTTCACAGATAACAAGGACTGAAACAAGTAGCAGAGCAATTTTGATTGTTCTAGGATACATATCAAAAACTTGGTTAAAATTATTTCAAATTTCTTATATATATCTCAAGTACGTTTCACACACGGGGAACAAAAAGAAATACAAAAGTAAAGTGACTTGTGATGGTGAACAGTTGTTCATATCATACAATTTTATATTCGAATCTATACATTTAACGTATTTGTATCTCAAAATTAACATGCAATATTATTAATACATATTTAAAGCTAATTTACATCATTCATTGACAAAAGTGAATTTTTCTACAATAAGTTTTCCAAATTATATGAATGAGAGTATTTAATTTTATAATCAAATAACCGACATTAACATTGATGTCAGAAGACAATCCTCACAAATTAATTTATATATATACAAATTCAAAAAAAATTGGTTTTAATAACATAATTATTTTGTTCATTTGAGATTATGCATATTTCTGAATTTACGTACATTGTCTTTTATTCATTAATTAGTGTAGAGTTTTAAATTTCTACGGTTATTTGATTATTTTTAAATTTGTAAGACACTTGTTTTCACTAAACCAATAATAACTCATGGGAATGTTAAAGAAAAATCTAAACTATATTGCTATCACTAGAATTTTTTTTTCCCGTGGATTTATATTATATAAAATCTTCAAAAAGTTGTTATTACGTAGTTTAATGTTAATTACATCTGATGGCGCGAGCGGAATTCTCTTACTTTTAGGAATATAAATATCTATTTTCGCGAGATTTTTTTAAACATATTCGCTTTATTTTCAATATAAGAAGTATAGTGAGTGGTCGGATAATGATAAAATTAAAGAAAGTCTTAACTATATAAATATACATGTATTTACGTACTTGTTATTGTTGACAATAACTTGTAGTTTATTGCTTTTTAAAACAACAATTTATTTTCTTTAATTTTTTCACTCCTTTTAGGATTGATAGTATTTATATTAATCTTTTTGGAAAGAAAATAACTTGATGCTTTTAAGATTTTACAACTTCAGTCATAATCATTTTGAGGTAATGACTATTCTAAAGTAATATTTCAAACATAAAATACGACTAATGTTCGTTAACAGAAATTTAAGGAATACTAAATCACTTGATAAATACTATGTTTCTATATATTTTATATAATTGGTATATGAGTTGTAAGTTTTGTAAACACTTTATTCAACTCGTGCCAATCATTATTATAAGTCAACATGAAAATATCTCATTTATTTAATTGATGTTTGTAAGAAATGTTATTCTATCTATGGAATTCTGAGGATGAGTATATATGTGTAGTCAAAATAAGAGAGATTAAAATAAAACTTTGGTTTATTTAAACTAAATTTCGAATTTTTTTTACCAAACGGGATACATAGCTAGATTAATGCGATATAATAGTATAGTACTTATAAACGATAGTTAATCAGCATTAAATTCAACGAAAAGCATAATTAATTAGCCAAATAAAACAATGTAAAACACTATGCATATCTTGAATTTAACAACGACACTGCACTGAAAAAAACTCTGTGGTAGGAGCTATATTATCAATTTACCATAAAAATGTAATTAATGAAGCTTACAAACAATGTTTAACTAATAACCATATTTATTTGATCATACCTCGTATCATTTTTTCTTTTAAAGATATAAATACATACTTTTGATATATTAACGAACTAATTAGAAACATGTCCAATTGTCTTGCAAAGTTCCCATACTTTTTCATTTTTAAGCCATGCTTCGTTTGTCTCTTTCTCTCCAAGATGTTTGTCCACTATAGACACTTGTGTTAGAAGCTTGTGACAGTCCTCTCCGATCTTTAATAAAGCGTTGCAAGTTTCTTTCGATACTTGTTTTCCATTGTTAAAGATATATTCGGATATTACACCGCCAAAAGTTGCACCAAGCTTCCTTTCACATTTTTGAAAGTCGTCCGCCTTCGATGTGCTAGGTGCGGCAACAGAGTCATTTGCGAAATATTGTTCACAGATAACAAGGACTGAAACAAGTAGCAGAGCAATTTTGATTGTTCTAGGATACATATCAAAAACTTGGTTAAAATTATTTCAAATTTCTTATATATATCTCAAGTACGTTTCACACACGGGGAACAAAAAGAAATACAAAAGTAAAGTGACTTGTGATGGAGAACAGTTGTTCATATCATACACTTTTATATTTGAATCTATACATTTAACGTATTTGTATCTCAAAATTAACATGCAATATTATTTATACATATTTAAAGCTAATTTACATCATTCATTGACAAAAGTTAATTCTTCTACCATAAGTTTTCCAAATTATATGCATGAGAGTATTTAATTTTATAATCAAATAACTGACATTAACATTGATGTTAGAAGACAATCCTCATAAATTAATTTATACATATACAAATTCAAAAAAATTGGTTCTAATAACATAATTATTTTGTTCATTTGAGATTATGCATATTTCTGAATTTACGTACATTGTCTTTTATTCGTTAATTAGTGTAGAGTTTTAAATTTCTACGGTTATTTGATTATTTTTAAATTTGTAAGACAGTTGTTTTCACTAAACCAATAATAACTCATGGGAATGTTAAAGAAAAATCTAAACTATATTGCTATCACTAGAATTTTTTTTTCCGTGGATTTATATTATATAAAATCTTCAAAAAGTTGTTATTACGTAGTTTAATGTTAATTACATCTGATGGCGCGAGCGGAATTCTCTTACTATTAGGAATATAAATATCTATTTTCGTGAGATTTTTTAAACATATTCGCTTTATTTTCTATATAAGAAGTATAGTGAGTGGTCGGATAATGATAAAATTAAAGAAAGTCTTAACTATATAAATATACATGTATTTACGTACTTGTTATTATTGACAATAACCTGTAGTTTATCGGTTTTTAAAACAATAATTTATTTTTTTGATTTTTTCACTCCTTTTAGGATTGATACTATCTATATTAATCTTTTTGGAAAGAAAATAACTTGATGCTTTTAAGATTTTACAACTTCAATCATAATTATCTTAAGATAATGACTATTCTAAAGTAATATTTCCAACATAAAATACGACTAATGTTCGTTAACAGAAATTTAAGGAATACTAAAACACTTGATAAATAATATGTTTATATATATTTTATATAATTGGTATATTAGTTGTAAGTTTTGTAAACACTTTATTCAACTCGTGCCTATCATTATTATAGGTCAACATGAAAATATCTCATTTATTTAATTGATGTTTGTAAGAAATGCTATTCTATCTATGGAATTCTGAGGATGAGTATATGTGTAGTCAAAATAAGAGAGAGTAAAATAACACTTTGGTTTATTTAAACTAAATTTCGAATTTTTTTACCAAACGGGATACATAGTTAGATTAATGCGATAAAATAGTATAGCACATATAAACGATAGTTAATCAGCATTAAAATCAACGAAAAGCATAATTAATTAGCCAAATGAAACAATGTAAAATACTATGCATATCTTGAATTCAACAACGACACTGCACTGAAAAAAACTCCGTGGCAGGAGCTATGTTATCAATTTACCGTAAAAATGTAATTAATGAAGCTTTCAAACAATGTTTAACTAATAACCATATTTATTTGATCATACCTCGTATCATTTTTTCTTTTAAAGATATAAATACATACTTTTGATATATTAACGAACTAATTAGAAACATGTCCAATTGTCTTGCAATGTTCCCATACTTTTTTATTTTTAAGCCATGCTTCGTTTGTCTCTTTCTCACCAAGACGTTTGTCCACTATAGACACTTGTGTTAGAAGCTTGTGACAGTCCTCTCCGACCTTTAATAAAGCGTTGCAAGTTTCTTTCGATACTTGTTTTCCATTGTTAAAGATATATTCGGATATTACACCGCCAAAAGTTGCACCAAGCTTCCTTTCACATTTTTGAAAGTCGTCCGGCTTCGATGTGCTAGGTGCGGCAACGGAGTCATTTGCGAAATATTGTTCGCAGATAACAAGGACTGAAACAAGTAGCAGAGCAATTTTGATTGTTCTAGGATACATATCAAAAACTTGGTTAAAATTATTTCAAATTTCTGATATATATCTCAAGTACGTTTAACACACAGGGAACAAAAAGAAATACAAATAAAAGTAAAGTGACTTGTGTTGGAGAACAATTGTTCATATCATACACTTTTATATTTGAATCTATACATTTAACGTATTTGTATCTCAAAATTAACATG
The DNA here is from genome assembly GCA_958450325.1 of Agrostemma githago. Taxonomy (NCBI): domain Eukaryota; kingdom Viridiplantae; phylum Streptophyta; class Magnoliopsida; order Caryophyllales; family Caryophyllaceae; genus Agrostemma; species Agrostemma githago. The sequence goes on along the minus strand of OY288258.1, from coordinate 50,988,555 downwards.
CAATATTATTAATACATATTTAAAGCTAATTTACATTATTCATTGACAAAAGTGAATTTTACTACAATAAGTTTTCCAAATTATATGCATGAGAGTATTTAATTTTATAATCAAATAACCGACATTAACATTGATGTCATAAGACAATCCTCATAAATTAATTTATATATATACAAATTCAAAAAAAATTGGTTCTAATAACATAATTATTTTGTTCATTTGAGATTATGCATATTTCTGAATTTACGTACATTGTCTTTTATTCGTTAATTAGTGTAGAGTTTTAAATTTCTACGGTTATTTGATTATTTTTAAATTTGTAAGACACTTGTTTTCACTAAACCAATAATAACTCATGGGAATGTTAAAGAAAAATCTAAACTATATTGCTACCACTAGAATTATTTTTTTTCGTGGATTTATATTATATATAATCTTAAAAAAGTTGTTATTACGTAGTTTAATGTTAATTACATCTGATGGCGCGAGCGGAATTCTCTTACTTTTAGTAATATAAATATCTATTTTCGCGAGATTTTTTAAACATATTCGCTTTATTTTCAATATAAGAAGTATAGTGAGTGGTCGGATAATGATAAAATTAAAGAAAGTCTTAACTATATAAATATACATGTATTTACGTACTTGTTATTGTTGACAATAACCTGTAGTTTATCGGTTTTTAAAACAACAATTTATTTTTTTGATTTTTTCACTCCTTTTAGGATTGATACTATTTATATTAATCTTTTTGGAAAGAAAATAACTTGATGCTTTTAAGATTTTACAACTTCAATCATAATTATTTTGAGATAATGACTATTCTAAAGTAATATTTCCAACATAAAATACGACTAATGTTCGTTAACAGAAATTTAAGGAATACTAAATCACTTGATAAATACTATGTTTATATATATTTTATATAATTGATATATGAGTTGTAAGTTTTGTAAACACTTTATTCAACTCGTGTCAATCATTATTATAGGTCAACATGAAAATATCTCATTTATTTAATTGATGTTTGTAAGAAATGCTATTCTATCTATGGAATTCTGAATATGAGTATATGTGTAGTCAAAATAAGAGAGAGTAAAATAACACTTTGGTTTATTTAAACTAAATTTCGAATTTTTTTACCAAACGGGATACATAGTTAGATTAATGCGATAAAATAGTACAGCACATATAAACGATAGTTAATCAGCATTAAAATCAACGAAAAGCATAATTAATTAGCCAAATAAAACAATGTAAAACACTATGCATATCTTGAATTCAACAAAGACACTGCACTGAAAAAAACTCCGTGGCAGGAGCTATGTTATCAATTTACCATAAAAATGTAATTAATGAAGCTTTCAAACAATGTTTAACTAATAACCATATTTATTTGATCATACCTCGTATCATTTTTTCTTTTAAAGATATAAATACATACTTTTGATATATTAACGAACTAATTAGAAACATGTCCAATTGTCTTGCAAAGTTCCCATACTTTTTCATTTTTAAGCCATGCTTCCTTTGTCTCTTTCTCACCAAGACGTTTGTCCACTATAGACACTTGTGTTAGAAGCTTGTGACAGTCCTCTCCGACCTTTAATAAAGCGTTGCAAGTTTCTTTCGATACTTGTTTTCCATTGTTAAAGATATATTCGGATATTACAACGCCAAAAGTTGCACCTAGCTTCCTTTCACATTTTTGAAAGTCGTCCGCCTTCGATGTGCTAGGTGCGGCAACAGAGTCATTTGCAAAACATTGTTCAGAGATAACAAGGACTGAAACAAGTAACAGAGCAATTTTGATTGTTCTAGGATAAATATCAAAAACTTGGTTAATATTATTTCAAATTTCTGGTATTATATCGCAAGTACGTTTCACACACAGGGAACAAAAAGAAATACAAAAGTAAAGTGACTTGTGATGGAGAACAATTGTTCATATCATACACTTTTATATTTGAATCTATACATTTAACGTATTTGTATCTCAAAATTAACATGCAATATTATTGTGGACATGACGTAGGTCCACCCCGACGCGGCCACGCGCGGGTTTGGGTAGGCGAATGAATCTCGTGGTAAGATTGTTCTCGGGTTCGAAATTTAAGTCAAAATGAAGTCGCCACCGAATTTTGTGGTTATTCGGAACCATACGAGCCCACTCTATGTCGTCATGGGCTACACACAAAGTAAGCCCACTTCGATTTCAGAGTTTATGGGGCTCGTCCCTTTGCATTGTTATATCGATACCGTTTACACTGGCTTTCGTATATAAAATGACTCTCGTGCGCCAAGGGTTTTGGACATCCGGAAACCAAAGGTTCTGAGTAAGGGGTGAGGGTACGTGTTGGGAAGCCCACTAAGGACACCCAACCCCGCCCGCACATGGCGGCCTCTACTAAGACATCGTTCGTGTTCGTGTACGCGCGCTAGTAAAACGACTAAATGATATGCAAACAGCGTTTTCGGGCTAAGCATGTGAATAGTATGTGAACTACATCATTTAATGCATCTTGATTATGGTCGAAATGATTTAGCATGTGAGGTTCATTTATAAAGCGATAAGCAAGTAAATAAACAAAGCTCGAAAGGAAATAAATAACGTACAAGTTACACGGGCGGAAATACAACCCGGAATTCACAATACAACGATACATAAAAATAATAAACGAAATAATAAAAGGCAATATAATGATAGAAACGGACCCTTATGTAAACTAGACCGCGAAAATATGTAGATGGACTAACCCCGATTAAATACACATTATGTTGTATATTAAACGAAGGACGGAAACATGGGGTTGTGGGGTATTGCTAGCCCGATCCCACGTTCCGTAGTCTTGTCCCGACTTATCACTTCGAAGGAGATCGATCAAAGTCGTTCCACGTGTCGTGAAATGCGTGATTTTGAAAATAGGAAGGTCACGTGATGGTCTTTACACGTGATGACTAAAGTCGATAAAAGGACGAGGCTTGAAGTGTGTGTCAAAGCCCTCGGTTTTATGGCTTACAGGACCCACTCGACCGAGTCATGACCTGACTCGGTCGAGTGCGTTGGGGCGGGGCTCCTCGAAAGGGCTCCACCTTCGTCGTTGCTCGTAAAGGGATTAGACGGACGTTAGGGAAACATCGTAGTCAAACGGATTCAAAACCGGATTTTGATACTAGTTTATATATATATATACGCGGTATTATGACGATAATAATGATGAAAAAGACGATACAAAAATGAAGATGCAAAAGTATGACAACGTTAGTGTTAGTGTTACTACTACGACTATGATTACAATACAAAATATGACAAAGTAAATAGAGATGAGATGAGATAGTAGAGATCAAGATGGGGTTTAGGACACCCTCAACATACATGCTAGGTATAGGCCTCGGAAATGGACTCGTAAATAGCGACGGGACGCCGGAGTATCGAGGATGTACGCGAGTTATGGTGTGTATGTGTATGGTGTATTTCGCCGGTTTCCGAGGGACGAGGGGCTCGGGTTTTGTGTAGTATCGCTTAGGGTTGAAGCCTAGTATGATGTAGGGTGTAGGGTGTAAATGTAGGGTAAATGATGTAGGTAAAAACCTTGTGAAATGAGAGGGGGTCGTGGGGTATTTATAGGCATTACCCCACGACATAAGGGCACTCGATCGAGTGGCCCTAGTGCACTCGATCGAGTGCCCTTGCAAACGGGTCAAACCCGGTTCAAGACGCTCCACTCGACCGAGTGGGGTCAATCCACTCGATCGAGTGGATCAATTACGCGAGACAAATAAGGAAAGATTATCCTTGATTGATTTGATTGGTTTTTTTGAATTCTGATTTTTGCGCCGGTTTTCGAGAATGAATATGGCTGATTTGTGAGACGGTTTCGTCTTTGACCGGGTTTTGACCCGGTCGCCAAAGACGGGATTTATCTTTGGTGTCGGTTTTGGCCCAAATTAGTCTCATTTTGCTCGGAACGACCCACTGGGCCTGAATTTGAGGTCTGTTTTGTGAGATTCTTACTCCGCTGAAAGTCCATGTCGGATATTATTGAGTCCGAGCCCAAATCCGAGTATACCAAGTCACGTTTGCGTCCGATCATCGTCGGGTGTTTTTCGGAGACTACCATAGACACGTGACAGTCAAAATGCGGGTGTCTACAGAGCCCCCACTCTGACTGAGGCTTGGACAAGGCGAAAGTCAGAGTAGCTACCAAGCCCGTTAAGACCTGGTAGACTTCCGGTCGGGTCGTTTATAGTCCAGTGGACTCGCGTGAAGGGCTCGCTAGCCATAAGCAGAGGGTCATACCTGTCCTGATGATGATAGCTTCGCAGGGAGTCAGACTTGTAGCATAAGTCCTGGGCGCGCCTATATGTGGGCCCATCCCGTACCATTTCGGGGAAAATGCAGCCTCGGGCGCTCCGCTGGGGAAATATGTGAGCTGTACGGGCTTGCTTTGGAAGCCTTGAGTCGTACCTGAGCTGATGATGGTGCTCCGTGGGGAGTAAAACTTGCCTTTTTTAGGGAGTAGGTGTACCAGTATGCCGACACATCACATCTTGGATGTAGCATACCGGGGAGAAGCTGACTCCGCTGGGGAATTTAAATAGTTTCGCGGGGACTTGCTTCTGAAGTCTGGAGTGTACCTGTATGCTGACACATAACAACTTGTATGTAACACATAGGCAAAACACTGACTCGTGCTGGGGAGACAAGATATCGAATTTTTGAAAATGCCACGATTTTGAAAGAAAATTGTCACAATTTTTTATCACAGAATTTTTTTAGAAAGTCTTAGGAAAGCTCGGGACGGCTTGATTCCTATCCGGGTTCTCTGTTTGAAATCAGGCCTGCGCGCGCATAGGGCCCAGTTTGCTGAGGAGGCAAGGTAGTTAGGTTTTCAGTTAGGTTTTCTCATTATAAATATGAGAATCCCTGCTTCAACTTTCTGCATCTCAACTCAAATTCTCCTTCTCCTTCTCAAAATCTTTTAGACTTTCAAGAAAGCTAGAAATTCTTGCCATGGGTATCGACCAATTGACGGCCATGCTTCTCGCTTGGTCCCAGTACTTTCGGGACGAGGAAAAGGTTAGACTGACCCAGATGGGGATTGTCAGTCTGTTCCCCCTCCAACGTTTGATTATCGACTCGCATTTCTTGGATGCTTGTCTGACGTTTTGGGATACTACCCATCACGTCTTTGCGTTCCCACGGGGAGAGATATGCCCTCTTCCTGAGGAAATCGCAGCCATAGGCGGTTGGGGTACAGTTGTTCAGCCTGCTACTCCCTCGTTCTACCCGGATCCAAGGAGGCAGTTAAGGGAATTCTAGGGTTTGTCTTATGCTGAGACAAATCGGATGGTGCGGGGAGATAACGTTTCCCTATTCGATCTGGCTGATAAGTTCATGAACCCCCGGGATGTGAGGGCCACCCCTGCTCACAGGCGTAGGGCATTTGCCTTTTGCATGCTGCACTGCTATGTCTTTGAAGGGCTGATGGAACCTGACTCGTGCATGGGTCAAATCAGGTTGATTGGAGTGGTTGACCAGATGGAGACTGGTCATAGCCCTGCTTGGCTAGCCACTGGGGAGATCATTATGGGTTTGGATGCTAGGCGGCTTGACCCAACCCGACGGCTGACGGGAAGTACCCGTCTCTTGCAGGTATACATCTCGCGTTTGTTTTTTTTTTTTTTTTTTTTTTCACGCGAAATTCCTGAAGTTCGTAAGTCACTCGATCGAGTGGACCTGTCACTCGATCGAGTGACACTCATAACGAGTTGCTGTCTGTTTTTGAAGGACTTACTCGATCGAGTCAGCTGTTGTACTCGATCGAGTGGGCTGTAGCGGACCACTCGGTTGCTTACGACGCTTGTGTATACTTTTCAGATATGGTTGTCGGAGCGGCTGTCAATCATAGAGCCCCCTCCGAGCATTCCCAATTATCGGAGCAGCCAGATTAGCTCCCGAAGACGACAGATAAGCTCGAGTCATCAGATAAACCGAGCTTACTGGGATGAGGAGCTGGTGTTCCATGGGGGTCCTTTGATCAGGTGGACCGTCGCTTGGTGGTTCCTTTCAAAGTTGACCGGACTGGCCAAGAGAGACCAAGCTCGCTACTTGGTGATTCTGTCCCTAGACTGGACAGTTCACATTTACTCGGATCGTTTCCTGAGGCAGTTCGGTTTATCTCAGCGCATCCCTGAGACTGAGGCCATTATTAGCGTCTCGCTCCAATTGACGGACGCTATGTGCGATACCTGGTTGCAAAGATGGTTCACTCGTCCTACATGGACTGTACCTAGCCCTTGCCAATCCGCTTGGGTGTCTCGGGCTTACCAGAAATGGACTTCTGAGGAGTCCGAGGAAGCTCGAAAGGCCTTGAAGCTTGATGAGGCCTTTGAGTTGGTCCACCGTGAGACGGCAAAGGACAATAGGGACTTCTTTACCGGGGAAGATATTCCTGAAGCTACAGTCCGGGAAGAATCGGGTCTTAAGTCACAAACTAAGACTCGATCTAAGGAAGTCGGTTCTAGCAGCACTCGGGGACAGACTGACTTGGAGAGACGCCTTGGGCCAAGGCTTGCGGCCCGGGACCGACTAGGTCCGCGTGACCGGCTCCCTGAGCCCGTGAGGGCCCGACTTGGGCCAATTGAGGTGATGGAGGATTCGGGCTTAAGCACACGAGCCCGAGCTAGAGAGGTTCCTGTGGTGATCCGGGAACGCTCCCCTCCGCGTCGTCGCCAGTGGACGGCTAAGGAGGCTAAGGACAAGGGGAAAGGCAAGATGCCCTAAATGCCAAGTCCCTTAGCTTTATTATTATTTAAGTGTTATTATTATTTTTTATCGTGTGTTTTTTTTGTATTTTTTGAATTCCTGCATTTTGTAATTTCCCGAGTTTATCGGGATTTTTTTTTTGAATTAATAAAAGAAGTTTATTATTAAACCGCTCCTGTCTTTTCTTGATTGCATTGGTTGTACCCTTTTGAGGGGTTGCCTACGTATCCGCGATTAGCAGAATCAAACCAAACGTAATTCAGACTTAGTAAATTTGCAATCTCGAATTACACCAAGACTATTGGTTCAAGATGTTTGCGACAGTAGAATAAGTAATTCTAGCTTATTGACTTGCTTTTTGAAAAGAAATGATTTTTATAAAATTTGCTAATGACATTGAGAAAGGGCTAAGGGTAGTAACGCTTCAGCTGGTCCAGGTTGGTTGGGTTGACAAACTCATTCCCGTCCAGGTCCGTCAGCATCACTGCCCCCCTGATAGGATCTTCTTCACCAGATATGGCCCAGCCCAATTGGGTTTGAATTTTCCCCTTGGGTCAACTGGTAGTAGAGCTCGAATTGACTTAAGGACTAGGTCGCCTTCTTTAATGTTTCTGGGCCTTACTCTCTTGTTGAAGGCCCGTTGGATCCTCTTCTGGTAGATTTGGATATTATTGAGGGCACGAGATCGTCGTTCGTCTAGTAGAACCAGCGAGTCATACCGTGCTCGAACCCAGTCAGCTTTGGGTACTTGGCTTTCTAGCAGAATTCTGAGGGATGGTACCTCTAACTCAACTGGCTGGACTGCCTCCATCCCATAAGTTAAATAATACGGCGTCGCCCCGGTTGCGGTGCGAATTGACGTTCGGTATCCCCATAGTGCAAAAGGTATTTTGTCGGGCCAGTCCCGGTAATTATCAGCCATCTTTTTGAGTATGGTGACAATTGTTTTATCGGCCGCCTCTACTGCTCCATTAGTTTGGGGACGGTAAGGCGAGGATGTATGCCTTTGAATTTTATACTTCGTCAGCAGGGCCGCAGTCTCGGCTTGAAAATGGGTCCCGTGATCACTGATAAATTCGTGCGGAATCCCATACCGGCATATTATCTTGTTCTGGATAAACTTGGCGACATGCTTAGCATTGAGAATGCGGAATGATTCAGCTTCGACCCATTTGGTGAAATAGTCGATAGCTACCAAAATAAAGCAGTGCCCACCAGTACCAGAGGGATTTATTTTCCCGATTATGTCGATACCCCATGTTGAGAATGGCCAGGGTGACGTCATGGTATAAAGTAGTGATGACGGCATATGTTGTACATTGCCGAAGATTTGACAGTTATGACAATGTTTGACATATGACCGACATTCGGCTTCCATGGTGTTCCAGTAATAACCGAGCCTCATGATTTTTCGGACCAGCATGTGGGCATTCATATGTGGACCGTTTTGACCATCATGTACTTCGGCCATAACTTTCTCGGCCTTTTACTTGTCAACACAAAGGAGAAGAGCCCCCTGTGCCGTCTTTTTGTACAGTTGCCCGTCGTCGGTACGGATGAACTGGGTAGCTAGCCTTCGTAAGGCTTTCTTGGCTCGACCTTCCGTCCCGGGAGGATATTCTCCGTTTGTCAGGTATTTTAACACGGCTTGATACAATGGTTCGGGATCGGTTATCTCGATGTCTTCAATATCGCAAATGTATGCCGGCTCGGACCGTCTTTCGACGCAAATTGGCATACTGGTCACGTGGTCGGGAATATTCAGTAGAGATGCCAATTTTGAGAGTGCATCTGCAAACTGATTCTCTTCTCGGGGCAGGTATATGTACTCTACCTTTTGGAACTGTTTCTCGAGATCCCTTACTCGTGCCTGGTAGGCCACGAGATTAGCATTCCGAGTCTTCCATTTTTGGAGTGCTTGGTTAATGACCAAGGATGAGTCACCATGTACCCGGAGATTTGTGATCCCCAGGTTGGCGGCGGCTTGTAGCCCGTAAATGTGTGTTTCGTACTCTGCTGCATTATTGGTAACATCGAAGTCCAGTTTGATGGAGACGGGAGTATGCTCCCTTTTTGGTGAAATTAGGAGGATCCCGACTCCGAACCCTCGAAAATTGGATGCTCCATCGAAGTATAAATCCCACGTTTCAGTATTGGTATGGAAAATATCTTCGTCTGGGAAGGACCAAGTGTCGGTGTGTCCTTCTTCGGCTACTGGGCTGTCGGCGAGAAATTCAGCTACTACCCGCCCTTTGATAGCTTTTAATGGCACAAATCTCAGGTCGAATTCTGCCAACATTAGAGTCCATCTAGAAATTCGGCCGTTGAGAACGGGCTTCTCTAAGATGTATTCGATGGGGTCCATCTTGGATAGTACATGGACCTCGTAGCTGAGCATATAGTGCCGGAGTTTCTTAGTAGCCCAGACTAGAGCCAAACACGTCTTTTCGAGCATGGTATATTTGCACTCATACTCTAAAAACTTCTTGCTGATGTAGTAGATAGCTCGTTCTTCGGAGTCAACCGTCTGAGCCAGAATAGCCCCCATGGCTGTCTCGGTCGTCGTTAGGTATAACGACAGAGGCAAGCCGGGTTGAGGAGGCATTAAGACCGGCGGAGCAGATAGAATTTCCTTGATCTTGTCGAAAGCAGCTTGGCACTTGTCATCCCATAGTACCCGTTCTCCTACTTTCAGTTTCTTGAAAATTGGTTCACACACCATGGTTAGTTTGGAAATGAACCGACTGATGTACTGGACTTTCCAGAGAAATCCCCTTATTTCTTTTTCGGTTTTGGGAGGTTGCATCTCGGTAATGGCTTTGATTTTAGCTGGGTCGACTTCGATACCTCGTTGGCTAACGATATGACCCAGTAATTTGCCTGATGTTACCCCGAAACTGCATTTTTGAGGGTTTAGCCTCATGTTGTACTTGCGCAGTCGGGTGAAGAATTTTCTTAGGGTAGTGATGTGAGATTTGACGATCATGTCGTCTACATAAACTTCTACCTCTTTATGCATCATGTCATGTAATAAAGTGGTAGCGGTCCTCTGATATGTGGCTCCGGCATTAATGAGGCCGAAAGGCATGACAGTGTAGCAGTAAGTACCCCAAGGTGTGGTAAAGGTAGTCTTACTCATATCTTCTTCTGCCATCTTGATTTGATTGTACCCGGCATACCCATCCATGAATGATAGAAGGGCATGATCGGCTGTGTTATCTACCAGTATGTCGATATGTGGCAACGGAAAATCATCTTTTGGGCTTGCCTTGTTGAGATCCCGAAAATCTACACATACCCGCACCTTACCGTCCTTTTTAGGAACCGGCACGATGTTTGCCACCCAGTCCGGATACTCGGACACCTGTATGAAGCCGGCTTTGAACTGTTTGTCGACTTCTTCTTTTACCTTGAGAGACCATTCGGGCCTCATTCGGCGAAGTTTCTGTTTGACCGGTTTGCACCCATCTTTGATTGGTATGTGGTGCTCGGCTATTTCCCGGTCTATCCCCGGCATGTCCTTGTAGGACCACGTGAAGACATCCTTGAACACTTGGAGGAGGCTTATGAACTGTTGTTTCTCCTCGGGATCTAAGGATAACCCTATCTTAAGTGTCTGAGGCTCTAAGGTTGTTCCCACATTTATGGACTCAGTTTCTTCGATCACCGGGTTCCGGGACTCCCTTTGCTCTAGTTGCTCGATCAGATGTGGAGGTAAGGGTACCTGTTCGTCTGGTTTCTCAATGTCATAGCATGAAATAATTTTGAAAACAGAATTTAAAAGAGACAAGTCGTAAGCAGAACGATTGTTATTATTGATTGAAAATTTGGAGAACAACTCAAAGAGAGCAGCCATCTGATCATTGGTCAGTGGCGGAATTGGTAAGGACTTCGGGACAGACCCCGAAGTGCCAGCAGCAGGAATGATAAAGGGGAGAGGGGTTACAGGAGTGACTCTAGCACCGACTTCCCTAGACTCGACCTCAGACTCTGACTCAGACTCCGACTCAGACTCGGACTCAGACTCGGACTCAGACTCAGACTCAGGCATGTCTCTCTCTCCGGTGACCAGCTTGTAGATCCTTCCCTGACTGTCAGTCCACTTGACAGTCTTCCTCCAGGCCTTGTTTCCCGTCTCGGAACCAACTTCCGAGATCATCTTGGTCGGGTCAAACCTGTTGCTGCGGAGAATCAGGTTGACCAGGTCTTCCTTTGGAGTTGGGGCTATGGTGTCTTCCCAAAATAGTAGCCCTAACGCGGGCTCAGCATCATCAGCTCCATTGGATTGGATGAGGGCGAACACATCATCCGGGATGTAGTTGCAGTCCAGGGCCAAGTGGGTCCCGAGATGCACAGCATTGGGTTGGTATAGACCAACCTGAATAGCCCCAAATACCGGTGTGACAAAGTAGTCAGCCAACCGTGGGCTGTAAGGGCTCAAGTGGATGCCCTTAATGATGTTGCAGGCCTTTTAAATTCCCGCTCGGACAACATTGTCGGGAGTGATGGCATAACCGAGACCAAAGTGAGACTCTTCATCTTTGAGAACCTCGATGATCTTCCCAGCTGAAAGATCGGGTCGAGAGGTAGCCCCCGGAAAGTACCCCAGGTTTTCGAGCATCGTGTCGATACTCGTAGTGAAGTAAGGCCTAAAGAGGTACTCTTCCTCGATCATCCCCACGAAATCGAACCCTCAGAGGTCCGTGCTTCCCGTGGCGTTACAGCTAGCCACAGTCATTGGTGTTGCCTCTAAAGTGATGACATCGTTAAGTAGAGGCATTTTAATCTTTCGGTGGAGGGTGGAGGACACTGCCTTGACCGCGTGGATCCAAGGCCTACCTAGGAGCAAGTTGAATGATGAGGTGACGTCGATCACCTGGAATTCGAGCTCCTTCTCTATCGGGCCGGTTATGATGGTTAATTTCACGGCCCCTGCTACCGACTTTGGACTCCCATCAAAGGCTTGGATGGTCTGAGCAGTCGGGATATAATCAGCCTCGGTAATGCCGAGGGCTTTGGCGGTCCTTAGAGGAAGGACATTCACGGCGGACCCATTATCAACCAGGGTCATAGGGAGGTATTTTCCTCGGCAAACCACCGTAATGTAGAGGGCCAGATTATGGGAGGCCCCGAATGGCGGTAGGTCAGCTTCGGAGAATGTGATCATTGGGCCTTCTTCCTTAGCTTTGCCCTTCAGATGGGGGAGGACCGTGGCTACCATTTCAGCAGGGGTAACCAAAGAGTCAACCTTAATTTGATCAAGAGCCTTTGTAAGTGCCTCTCGATGCTCTTGCGAGCTAACCAGGAGTTGCCATATAGTGAGGTCAACTCGGGTCTTCTTCAGCTGCTTCACGAGAGTCGTTTCAGCAGTCGGCTCCTCAGGGACGACTTCCGTCCTGAGTGGCTCAATGACGGTTGTTGGGGTGGGGGCGTCCCTAGAGCTAGTGGCTTGATAGGGACGACCAAGGTGGTTACTGGTTAGGACTCGGGATTTAGTCCTTCGAACCTCCTCGGAGGTGATGAGGACAACTTCCCCTTTGGCGAGGTAGACGTCATCCTCGTCGTCGAACCAGATCCCGTTCACTTGCGGGATAAAAGGAGAGATAAGGTGAGAGCAATCAATCACCTCCCCGGTAAAGATGGCGTGGGAGCTGAAAGGGTTCTCCTTGTTGCTGGGCTTATCTCCGGGTAGCGGGATTTTACCGCTTTCGATCAAGTCCTGGATTAAGTGCTTCAGTTTCCAGCACTTCTCGGTATCATGCCCATTGCCTCGGTCGTACTGGCAATAGGCTTGGGCATTGTAGTTCTTGGAGCGTCGCTCGACCGGAACTTCAGGAGTTGGGCCTATCGGTTGGATTAGGCCTTTTGAGGATAGTCTTTGTAAGGCATAAGTATAGGTCGTACCTATGTCAGTGAAAACCCGAGGTGGGGTGTTCTTCTTGGACGGGGCATCTAGCAGATTAACCGCGTCAAAAATGCTGCGGGTTGCAGCTTGGGGCTTGGTAGTAGAGGAAGAAGCCCCTTGGTACCCTTTGGCAGCGGCCTTAGTGAGGCCTTCCAGTCTTAGGTCATCTTCGATCCTCATACCCATTCTAGTAAGGGTGGTGAAATTGGGTATGACGGCGTATCGGAGGTGAACCCGGTAGGAGGGTAGGAGGTTCTTGACAAAAGCCTCCACCAAAGTCTTCTCACTGGGTTTATCGACCAGTTTCACGCTCTCGGCCCTCCAGCGTTGAAGGTATTTGGTAAAACCTTCTTTCGACTCTTGGGCCATGACCTCCAGAGATCGCATTGTGGTTTGGCTCTCGGTGTTGTCAGCATAGTTCCGAGCAAACTCGGTGGCCACATCATCCCAAGTAGGGTATTTCTTCGGGTCTAGCCTGTAGTACCAGGCCTGAGGGTGCTTTTCAAGAGACGCAGCAAAACGGCTCTTGAACATGGTAGAGTCCACCCCTTTGATGGCCATGAACTCCTTGAAGGCCCGTACATGTAGTAACGGGTCTTCAGTCCCTTCAAACATGGGCAAACCGGTGAGGTTCAGGTTTGCCGGCAGCTTGTCACTTAACGGGTTATACTCACGACTATTCTCCCGGTGGATATTGTTACTCCCAGTCAAATGAACTTGCTCTTCCAATCGGCGAACCGAGCTAACCAGTTCAGCCAGAGGTTCCGTAATCCCAGTATTTGGAGTCCTGTGCTCCACTGCAGCCAAACGAGTGACGATAGCAACTTGACCAGCCCTCATTTCATTCAGTTGGGCTTCGATGTCGGCCTGTTTGTCGATCATGGCATCCACAGAGGTTTTCAGACTGCTCAAAGTAGCTTCCATCCTGCGGGTGTGTCTGGTTGCCGGCGGCCTGTCTGTAAGAACACCGCGTAATCAGAAACCGAACCCAGATCTTAGAATCATAGAAAAAGTACATCCCGAGCGACCCAAAAGAAAAGGACTGGGTGGAAAAGACTCGAGGAAGACGCCTAGACGGATGACTCGTAGGTGGTATGACTTCCTTAGGATTTTGGCCTAGTGGGCCTAGTCCCGTTCGAAGGAAGGTCCACGTGAGATTATTCCCCAGACTTTTGACTCGAGTGTACGGACGGACTTTCCTTTGTAGGGGTATGCCCTACGCGTGTTGGTCGTGCCTTGACGGATAAAGCGGACTCAGGAAAGGGAGGAAACTCGTGATGTAAGATCGACGGAGTTTCGACGCTATAAACCTTCTACATACTATGCAAAGACCCGACACACGAATAGACGGTAGGTCCTATAATATGAGAGATTTATTTTAGGAAAGTTGGAGGTTTGAAGTTGAAAGTGCAATGGATGAATTTCCGAGAGTTCGAAAAATGGAAAGTGGAATTTCGAAAACCAAGATTAGAATTTTGAAAAATTAAGAAAATCAAAATGGTGTCGGAAATTCGAGAGTTAAAACGGACAGCATGCCGACTAAAGAAAATGATATTTTGAGTCAAATCGTTGATCCTAAATTTCGGCGGCATTCCGAGGTTTGAAAATTGGATATTTTTGAAAAGGATGAGTCCCGAAATGGGCAGCATTTCGGGTTTTTCAAATTTGGTTGACTTGAAAAGACGGGTCCCGAAATGGACAGTATTTCGGGTTTTTCGAAAAGTGGGTATTTTTGGAAAGATGCAATTTTGAAATGACGGTTTTTGAAAATTGACACGGAAACCACGTAGCACGTAGTCAAACAAGCATTATAACGACGCTTATGTATGCTTTACACTAAGTCTTGGTCGGTCGAAATAGGGTCTATACCAACAACGATGGCTTTCTCGTAAATCAGGACGGACTCCCTAAGCCGAGTTGGTCTTAGGACATGCCGCAAAACCCATACGAGTTCCACCATCGATGTCTTTAGCGCACCCATGTAGGAATGCACAGCGGTATAGTGGGACGTCGGTCACAAGTAACCGGCCCGGGCAAATTTGGGTTATGCATGAATCATTAAACTAATGCGCGCACACTAATACTCGAACGATTTCTCTTCGAGTCTCACCCTAGGAACCCCGATGACATGTGGTACATCAGGTATCCCCAGCGGAGTCGCCAAATTGTGGACATGACGTAGGTCCATCCCGACGCGGCCACGCGCGGGTTTGGGTAGGCGAATGAATCTCGTGGTAAGATTGTTCTCGGGTTCGAAATTTAAGTCAAGTGGAGTCGCCACCGAATTTTGTGGTTATTCGGAACCATACGAGCCCACTCTATGTCGTCATGGGTTACACCCAAAGTAAGCCCACTTCGATTTCAGAGTTTATGGGGCTCGTCCCTTTTTATTGTTATATCGATACCGTTTACACCGACTTTCTATATAAAATGACTCTCGTGCGCCAAGGGTTTCGGACATCCGGAAACCAAAGGTTCTGATTAAGGGGTGAGAGTACGTATTGGGAAGCCCACTAAGGACACCCAACCCCGCCCGCACATGGCGGCCTCTACTAAGACATCGTTCTTGTTCGTGTACGCGCGCTAGTAAAACGACTAAATGATATGCAAACAGCGTTTTCAGGCTAAGCGTGTGAATAGTATGTGAACTACGTCATTTAATGCATCTTGATTATGGTCGAAATGATTTAGCATGCGAGGTTCATTTATAAAGCGATAAGCAAGTAAATAAACAAAGCTCGAAAGGAAATAAATAACGTACAAGTTACACGGGCGGAAATACAACCCGGAATTCACAATACAACGATACATAAAAATAATAAACGAAACAATAAAAGGCAATATAATGATAGAAACGGACCCGTATGTAAACTAGACCGCGAAAATATGTAGATGGACTAACCCCGATTAAATACACATTATGTTGTATATTAAACGAAGGACGGAAACATGGGATTGTGGCGTATTGCTAGCCCGATCCCACATTCCGTAGTCTTGTCCCGACTTATCACTTCGAAGGAGATCGATCAAAGTCGTTCCACGTGTCGTGAAATGCGTGGTTTTGAAAATAGGAAGGTCACGTGATGGTCTTTACACGTGATGACTAAAGTCGATAAAAGGACGGGGCTTGAAGTGTGTGTCAAAGCCCTCGGTTTTATGGGTTACAGGACCCACTCGACCGAGTCATGACCTGACTCGGTCGAGTGCGTCCTTAGACGCAGCTACTGCCCATTTTTTTGGGTGCTACTCGATCGAGTAGCATATGTACTCGGTCGAGTAGACCCTGTACGAGTGATAACTCATTTCGGTTTTGATTGGAAATCGATGGTCGGCCAAACCAAATACAAATATCGCATGATTTGTATTTAACTTGGCCTCCGGTACTATAATCGTGTATGAACGATTATAATATCGTTATCGAAGTTTTATGAAAACGTTTTTGTTAGATTAGAAAATTTGAATTAGTGACGAAATGCCTCCCTCTACGTCACGACATCGGAACTAACCCTTTTGGGTTATGTGATGTCGGTTTTCGTGTCAACGGGTTCCGCACTAATTATCGAAATGGGATCAAATGCGTTCAACTATGACCGATTGCGATCACGTCACGCCCTTGAGTACATTGGGGCGGGGCTCCTCGAAAGGGCTCGACCTCCGTCGTTGCTCGTAAAGGGATTAGACGAACCTTAGGCAAACATCGTAGTCAAACGGATTTAAAACCGGATTTTGATACTAGTTTATATATATACGCGGTATTATGACGATAATAATGATGAAAAAGACGATACAAAAATGAAGATGCAAAAGTATGACAACGTTAGTGTTAGTGTTACTACTACGACTATGATTACAATACAAAATATGACAAAGTAAATAGAGATGAGATGAGATAGTAGAGATCAAGATGGGGTTTAGGACACCCTCAACATACATGTTAGGTATAGGCCTCGGAAATGGACTCGTAAATAGCGACGGGACGCCGGAGTATCGAGGATGTACGCGAGTTATGGTGTGTATGTGTATGGTGTATTTCGCCGGTTTCCGAGGGACGAGGGGCTCGGGTTTTGTGTAGTATCGCTTAGGGTTGAAGCCTAGTATGATGTAGGGTGTAGGGTGTAAATGTAGGGTAAATGATGTAGGTAAAAACCTTGTGAAATGAGAGGGGGTCGTGGGGTATTTATAGGCATTACCCCACGACATAAGGACACTCGATCGAGTGGCCCTAGTGCACTCGATCGAGTGCCCTTGCAAACGGGTCAAACCCGGTTCAAGACGCTCCACTCGACCGAGTGGGGTCAATCTACTCGATCGAGTGGATCAATTACGCGAGACAAATAAGGAAAGATTATCCTTGATTGATTTGATTGGTTTTTTTGAATTCTGATTTTTGCGCCGGTTTTCGAGAATGAATATGGCTGATTTGTGAGACGGTTTCGTCTTTGACCGGGTTTTGACCCGGTCGCCAAAAGACGGGATTTATCTTTGGTGTCGGTTTTGGCCCAAATTAGTCTCATTTTGCTCAGAACGACCCACTGGGCCTGAATTTGAGGTCTGTTTTGTGAGATTCTTACTCCGCTGAAAGTCCATGTCGGATATTATTGAGTCCGAGCCCAAATCCGAGTATACCAAGTCACGTTTGCGTTCGATCATCATCGGGTGTTTTTCGGAGACTACCATAGACACGTGGCAGTCGAAATACGGGTGTCTACAATTATTAATACATATTTAAAGCTAATTTACATCATTCATTGACAAAAATGAATTTTTCTACAATAATTTTTCCAAATTATATGCATGAGAGTATTTAATTTTATAATCAAATAACTGACATTAACATTGATGTCAGAAGACAATCCTCATAAATTAATTTAAATATATACAAATTCAAAAAAATTGGTTCTAATAACATAATTATTTTGTTCATTTGAGATTATGCATATTTCTGAATTTACGTACATTGTCTTTTATTCGTTAATTAGTGTAGAGTTTTAAATTTCTACGGTTATTTGATTTTTTTTTAAATTTGTAAGACACTTGTTTTCACTAAACCAATAATAACTCATGTGAAAGTTAAAGAAAGATTTAAACTTATAAAAGATATATAAATTTGTAACATACTCAATTATTTTTTTAATTATTATATATACGGTATGTTTCTTCTTTTTTCTTTTAGTGGCGAATTATTATTTTTGAAGTCACATATTTTACAATTTCAATTTAATCATTTGACAAAATACCAAACTATATTGTTGTCACTAGAATTATTATTTTTCGTGGATTTATATTATATAAACTCTTCAAAAAGTTGTTATTACGTAGTTTATTGTTAATTACATCTGATGGCGCGAGCGAAATTCTCTTACTTTTAGGAATATAAATATCTATTTTCGCGAGATTTTTTAAACATATTCGCTTTATTTTCAATATCAGAAGTACAGTGAGTGGTCGGATAATGATAAAATTAAAGAAAGTATTAACTATATAAATATACATGTATTTACGTACTTGTTATTGTTGACAATAACCTGTAGTTTATCGCTTTTTAAAACAACAATTTATTTTTTAAATTTTTTCACTCCTTTTAGGATTGATACTATTTATATTAAGCTTTTTGGAAAGAAAATAACATGACGCTTTTAAGATTTTACAACTTCAGTCATAATCATTTTGAGGTAATGACTATTCTAAAGTAATATTTCCAACATAAAATACGACTAATGTTCGTTAACAGAAATTTAAGGAATGCTAAATCACTTGATAAATACTATGTTTATATATATTTTATATAATTGGTATATGAGTTGTAAGTTTTGTAAACACTTTATTCAACTCGTGCCAATCATTATTATAGGTCAACATGAAAATATCTCATTTATTTAATTGATGTTTGTAAGAAATGCTATTCTATCTATGGAATTCTGAGGATGAGTATATGTGTAGTCAAAATAAGAGAGAGTAAAATAACACTTTGGTTTATTTAAACTAAATTTCGAATTTTTTTTACCAAACAGAATACATAGTTAGATTAATGCGATAAAATAGTATAGTACATATAAACGATAGTTTTTTTTTGGTGAAAGGTAAGTATATATTAAAATAATCGGATCAATGTACAAAAAATATGACTACATCAAGGTATGTAGCCATCTAGCATCTTTAGCACTTGGAGGATATCTAATCTTACACATTATTCTATTCCGCACGTCCATCTGAATCAATTTGACAATAAATTCTGGACGTTGGACCATCCCATCTATTCTACACTTGTTCCTCTGTCTCCACACATGGTATATCGTGGCATTGATCATCGCACGAATAATATTGCACTGAAATTTCGTTCCTTTTATACCACAAGCCCACGCCAAACCTCCACTGTGCGGAATATTTTTCTTCACCCATCTGCCTAACAGGTCCACCACGCGTGTACTCCAGGAACAACCAAAGAACAGGTGTTCTAAAGTCTCCTCATGAGACTCACAAATGAAACAGCGATCAGACTCCGCAATCCCGAACCTCAATAATTTTGTCCTAGTGTTTAGAGCCCCCCTAAAAACCAGCCAAGCAATAAAGCTATGTCTAGGGACACCCCACACACTCCAAACCAGTCTAGCCCACGGGATTCGAGGTTTATGACTTCGGAGTTCCTCGTAAGCTCTCGATATCGAATACGCACGGTGATTCCCATGCCACAACCCATTCACAATCATATGTTTTATCTTATCCTTAGCCTGACAAACCTTCTTCCATGCCCAGGTGACATCAGTATTAGGCTGATAATCACCTCAGTTGATCCCCTTCAGATAAACACAGATGACCTACCTGACCCACAACCGGTCAGGCTAACAAAAAATCCACGAGGCCATTTTTGCAACAGCCGCCTCATTCCAAATAGCCAAGTCTCTAATACCGAGCCCGCCCTCATCTTTGGGATAGCATATTCTTTCCCAACTTACTAAAGCTCTGTTAGTACCTTCTATACCACCATCCCATAGGAAATTGCGACATAAAGAGCCAATTCGAGCCATTACATAT
The DNA here is from genome assembly GCA_958450325.1 of Agrostemma githago. Lineage (NCBI taxonomy): Eukaryota > Viridiplantae > Streptophyta > Magnoliopsida > Caryophyllales > Caryophyllaceae > Agrostemma > Agrostemma githago. The sequence goes on along the minus strand of OY288258.1, from coordinate 50,968,849 downwards.
TTTGGAATAACGAACACCATAGCCTAGTAGTTATCCAGCTGAGATAAAATAGACTGCACCAGGGTCAACCTACCTGCATAAGACAATTTCCTGGCCCCAATACTAGATATTCTCAATACAATACGGGCTAGCAATTTTTCACAATCCCCTTTACCTATTCGCGTACTTTGGATAGGCAGTCCAAGATAGCGAAACGACATAGTACCTTCAACACAGCCTGAGAGTTGCAAAATTGCAGCCTTCCTGTCATCATCAACTCCTGCAAAATAAGCATGAGATTTACCCACACTAATAGTCAGCCCAGAAGCTCTACTAAACTTGGCAAAGGCCCGCCACAAGCATTCCATCGATTCAGTCTCACCCTTACAAAACAAGAGTAGATCATCAGCAAACAGCAAATGGGAAAGTTTCATCGGTGCACATATAGGGTGGAACTTAAACTTCCTCCCCAAATTGCCGTGACTCAGGATACGGGAAAAATACTCCATGCAAATCGTGAACAACAAAGGCGACATAGGATCTCCTTGTCTCAACCCCCTTTTCCCTTTGAAGAAGCCGAAATTATCTCCATTCGCGCAAAGCGAGTAAGTGACCGACGTAACACATTCCATAATAATGCCACGGAAATGGCTAGGGAAATCCAAAGCCCTAAGCAATTGATCTAAAAAGCACCACTCCACGCTGTCATAGGCCTTGTGAATATCCACCTTAAATAAACACCGTGGCGAGATATGGGTTCTCTTGTACATTTTCACCAAATCCTGACAAATCAGTACATTCTTCACTATACTTCTTCCCTCAATAAAACCTCCTTGATTCGGAGATATTATATCAGGCAACACCCGAGCAAGCCTCATACAAATAATTTTAGCAATACACTTATATAAGACATTGCAACAAGCAATAGGACGGAATTCTTTCACGCTATTCGGCCTATTCACCTTAGGAATTAAAGTGATGTTAGCACAATTTATCTGTTTCAGCATTTTACCTGTCGTGAAGAAATCTTGTATAGCGGTCACTACGTCTTTTCCGACAATCTCCCAAGCATCAATAAAGAATTGACTTGAGAACCCATCCGGACCTAGAGCTTTATCTCGAGGAATACTGAATAGAGCCCATTTCATTTCCTCCTCAGTGACCCTTGCGTTCAACCCCGCTTTGTGCTCGTTAGTGCAAATCTTCCCTCTTCGAATTAAACCTACATTGATAGGTTCAATATTACACGATTCACCTAACAGAGACATGTAATACCTTATGAAGGCATCCTCGATGGCCGGCTTGTCCGAGCATTCCAGACCATCCGCGTCATAAATGTGAGGGATAGCATTATGGGCCCTTCGAGCCCTCATCAACCCATGAAAATAAGCCGAGTTCACATCTCCATCCTTGATCCATTTCTGCTTCGATTTCTGGGACCAAAAATCCGCGCGAGCTGCCTGCAGAACACGGACCTCATCATTCAGCGCAGCCTCTTCTTGGATCATACTCAATGACTTATCCAACCAAAGCCTTGTTTGGGCGTCAAGCAGCTTCATCTCGGCCTGGAGACATTTGTTCTCGATATCCGCAAAACAACTTGCATTAAGCTCTTTCAACGGCTTCTTTAGGCTCTTTAGGCGCATCACAACACGATACATGGGAGTCCCAATGATCGTCTCACTCCGCCTATTCGCTACATACAAACCAAAATCCGGGGCCTTGCTCCACATGTTCATGTATTTGAATGATCGATTCTTCCTAGAAGGAGGTTGCCCCAACTGCTCAATACACGGGCAATGATCGAACGTCCCTTCCGGCATAAAATTTGCAAACCCATCTGGATATAGCCTCATGAAATCATCATTAACCAAACACCGGTCAATGCGGCTAAACACTCTTGTTTCCGCTACCTTGTGCTTATTATTCCACGTGAACCAAGACCCACAAGCCTTAATATCGCTCACTTCGCAATTAGCTATACAATCTCGAAATTGACTCATCTCTTCATAAGAAGACACACCCCCAAGGCGCTCCCGAGCATCAATAACACAATTAAAATCCCCCATAATAATCCAGGGACCCCTCAAAGCATAAGATTCAAGTCTCCGCCACAGTTCGGTTCGTTCAGACAAGGAATTATAAGCATACACAAAAGTGAGAAAATAATCCTTACCCGAATTAGTGGACACCTTAACATGAATACTTTGCCTGCTATACTCCAGAATCGTCAAACTAACTCTAGCATGCTTCCAAAGAAGCCAAACACGACCCCCATCATGACAATGACTATTCGTCGTTATGCTCCATTCATAGAAAATATTCTGATGAACTTTGGCATACGATTTGTTCTTTATTTTGGTTTCTAACAGACCACACACATCTAATTGTTGCTTCTGAGTAAATTCACTAATTGCACGCTGCTTATTTATGTTACACATGCCGCGTACATTCCAACACCCTATATTATGTATTTTTCATGGATCACAAGTTCCATCCCCACCCCTTCCATTTCATTGACCTTCCCATGCTTAGGAGAACCCTCCACTATTTCAGCAAAGAACACCCCATTTTTCCCGTCTGTCCTAATCCTCAAGTCCTTGCCCGAAGGCCCAGCCTTTGCCATCACCGCGAGTGATAGTTAATCAGCATTAAAATCAACGAAAAGAATAATTAATTAGCCAAATAAAACAATGTAAAACACCATGCATATCTTGAATTCAACAACGACACTGCACTGAAAAAAACTCCGTGGTAGGAGCTATATTATCAATTTACCATAAAAATGTAATTAATGAAGCTTTCAAACAATGTTTAACTAATAACCATATTTATTTGATCATACCTCGTATCATTTTTTCTTTTAAAGATATAAATACAAACTTTTGATATATTAACGAACTAATTAGAAACATGTCCAATTGTCTTGCAAAGTTCCCATACTTTTTAATTTTTAAGCCATGCTTCCTTTGTCTCTTTCTCACCAAGACGCTTGTCGACTATAGACACTTGTGTTAGAAGCTTGTGACAGTCCTCTCCGACCTTTAATAAAGCGTTGCAAGTTTCTTTCGATACTTGTTTTCCATTGTTAAAGATATATTCGGATATTACACCGCCAAAAGTTGCACCTAGCTTCCTTTCACATTTTTGAAAGTCGTCCGCCTTCGATGTGCTAGGTGCTGCAACAAAGTCATTTGCGAAACATTGTTCACAGATAACAAGGACTGAAACAAGTAGCAGAGCAATTTTGATTGTTCTAGGATACATATCAAAAACTTGGTTAAAATTATTTCAAATTTCTGATATATATCTCAAGTACGTTTCACACACAGGGAACAAAAAGAAATACAAAAGTAAAGTGACTTGTGATGGAGAACAATTGTTCATATCATACACTTTTATATTTGAATCTATACATTTAACGTATTTGTATCTCAAAATTAACATGCAATATTATTAATACAAATTTAAAGCTAATTTACATCATTCATTGACAAAAGTGAATTTTTCTACAATAAGTTTTCCAAATTATATGCATGAGAGTATTTAATTTTATAATCAAATAACCGACATTAACATTGATGTCAGAAGACAATCCTCATAAATTAATTTATATATATACAAATTCAAAAAGAATTGGTTCTAATAACATAATTATTTTGTTCATTTGAGATTCATATTTCTGAATTTACGTACATTGTCTTTTATTCGTTAATTAGTGTAGAGTTTTAAATTTCTACGGTTATTTGATTATTTTTAAATTTGTAAGACACTTGTTTTCACTAAACCAATAATAACTCCTGTGAAAGTTAAAGAAAAATCTTAACTTATAGAAGATATATAAATTTGTAACATACTCAATTATTTTTTTAATTATTATATATACGGTATGTTTCTTCTTTTTTCTTTTAGTGGCGAATTATTATTTTTGAAGTCACATATTTTACAATTTCAAGTTAATCATTTGATAAAATACAAAACTATATTACTATCACTAGAGTTATTTCTTTTCGTGGATTTATATTATATAAAATCTTCAAAAAGTTGTTATTACGTAATTTATTGTTAATTACATCTGATGGCGCGAGCGAAGTTCTCTTACTTTTAGGAATATAAATATCTATTTTCGCGAGATTTTTTAAACATATTCGCTTTATTTTCAATATCAGAAGTATAGTGAGTGGTCGGATAATGATAAAATTAAAGAAAGTCTTAACTATATAAATATACATGTATTTACGTACTTGTTATTGCTGACAATAACCTGTAGTTTATCGGTTTTTAAAACAACAATTTTTTTTTTTTTTTTTTTTCACTCCTTTTAGGATTGATACTATTTATATTAATCTTTTTGGAAAGAAAATAACTTGATGCTTTTAAGATTTTACATCTTCAGTCATAATCATTTTGAGGTAATGGCTATTCTGAAGTAATATTTCCAACATAAAATACGACTAATGTTCGTTAACAGAATTTTAAGGAATACTAAATCACTTGATAAATACTATGTTTATATATATTTTATATAATTGGTATATGAGTTGTAAGTTTTGTAAACACTTTAATCAACTCGTGCCAATCATTATTATAGGTCAACATGAAAATATCTCATTTATTTAATTAATGTTTGTAAGAAATGCTATTCTATCTATGGAATTCTGAGGATGAGTATATGTGTAGTCAAAATAAGAGAGAGTAAAATAACACTTTGGTTTATTTAAACTAAATTTCGAATTTTTTTTACCAAACGGGATACATAATTAGATTAATTCGATAAAATAGTATAGTACATATAAACGATAGTTATTCAACATTAAAATCAACGAAAATCATAATTAATTAGCCAAATAAAACAATGTAAAACACTATGCATATCTTGAATTCACCTACGACACTGCACTGAAATTAACTCCGTGGTTGGAGCTATATTATCAATTTACCATAAAAATGTAATTAATGAAGCTTTCAAACAATGTTTAACTAATAACCATATTTATTTGATCATACCTCGTATCATTTTTTCTTTTAAAGATATAAATACAAACTTTTGATATATTAACGAACTAATTAGAAACATGTCCAATTGTCTTGCAAAGTTCCCATACTTTTTCATTTTTAAGCCATGCTTCGTTTATCTCTTTCTCACCAAGACGCTTGTCGACTATAGACACTTGTGTTAGAAGCTTGTGACAGTCCTCTCCGACCTTTAATAAAGCGTTGCAAGTTTCTTTCGATACTTGTTTTCCATTGTTAAAGATATATTCGGATATTACACCGCCAAAAGTTGCACCAAGCTTCCTTTCACATTTTTGAAAGTCGTCCGCCTTCGATGTGCTAGGTGCGGCAACAAAGTCATTTGCGAAACATTGTTCACAGATAACAAGGACTGAAACAAGTAGCAGAGCAATTTTGATTGTTCTAGGATACATATCAAAAACTTGGTTAAAATTATTTCAAATTTCTGATATATATCCAAGTACGTTTCACACACAGCGAACAAAAAGAAATACAAAAGTAAAGTGACTTGTGATGGAGAACAATTGTTCATATCATACACTTTTATGTTTGAATCTATACATTTAACGTATTTGTATCTCAAAATTAACATGCAATATTATTAATACAAATTTAAAGCTAATTTACATCATTCATTGACAAAAGTGAATTTTTCTACAATAAGTTTTCCAAATTATATGCATGAGAGTATTTAATTTTATAATCAAATAACCGTCATTAACATTGATGTCAAAGACAATCCTCATAAATTAATTTATATATATACAAATTCAAAAAAAATTGGTTCTAATAACATAATTATTTTGTTCATTTGAGATTATGCATATTTCTGAATTTACGTACATTGTCTTTTATTCGTTAATTAGTGTAGAGTTTTAAATTTCTACGGTTATTTGATTATTTTTAAATTTGTAAGACACTTGTATTCACTAAACCAATAATAACTCCTGTGAAAGTTAAAGAAAAATCTTAACTTATAGAAGATATATAAATTTGTAACATACTCAATTATTTTTTAATTATTATATATACGGTATGTTTCTTCTTTTTTCTTTTAGTGGCGAATTATTATTTTTGAAGTCACTTATTTTACAATTTCAAGTTAATCATTTGATAAAATACAAAACTATATTGCTATCACTAGAATTATTTCTTTTCGTGGATTTATATTATATGAAATCTTAAAAAAGTTGTTATTACGTAATTTATTGTTAATTACATCTGATGGCGCGAGCGAAGTTCTCTTACTTTTAGGAATATAAATATCTATTTTCGCGAGATTTTTTAAACATATTCGCTTTATTTTCAATATCAGAAGTATAGTGAGTGGTCGGATAATGATAAAATTAAAGAAAGTCTTAACTATATAAATATACATGTATTTACGTACTTGTTATTGCTGACAATAACCTGTAGTTTATCGGTTTTTAAAACAACAATTTATTTTTTTAGTTTTTTCACTCCTTTTAGGATTGATACTATTTATATTAATCTTTTTTGGAAAGAAAATAACTTGATGCTTTTAAGATTTTACATCTTCAGTCATAATCATTTTGAGGTAATGACTATTCTGAAGTAATATTTCCAACATAAAATACGACTAATGTTCGTTAACAGAAATTTAAGGAATACTAAATCACTTGATAAATACTATGTTTATATATATTTTATATAATTGGTATATGACTTGTAAGTTTTGTAAACAATTTAATCAACTCGTGCCAATCATTATTATAGGTCAACATGAAAATATCTCATTTATTTAATTAATGTTTGTAAGAAATGCTATTCTATCTATGGAATTCTGAGGATGAGTATATGTGTAGTCAAAATAAGAGAGAGTAAAATAACACTTTGGTTTATTTAAACTAAATTTCGAATTTTTTTTACCAAACGGGATACATAATTAGATTAATTCGATAAAATAGTATAGTACATATAAACGATAGTTATTCAACATTAAAATCAACGAAAATCATAATTAATTAGCCAAATAAAACAATGTAAAACACTATGCATATCTTGAATTCAACTACGACACTGCACTGAAATAAACTCCGTGGTAGGAGCTATATTATCAATTTACCATAAAAATGTATTTAATGATGCTTTCAAACAATGTTTAACTAATAACCATATTTATTTGATCATACCTCGTATCATTTTTTCTTTTAAAGATATAAATAAAAACTTTTGATATATTAACGAACTAATTAGAAACATGTCCAATTGTCTTGCAAAGTTCCCATACTTTTTCATTTTTAAGCCATGCTTCGTTTGTCTCTTTCTCACCAAGACGCTTGTCGACTATAGACACTTGTGTTAGAAGCTTGTGACAGTCCTCTCCGATCTTTAATAAAGCGTTGCAAGTTTCTTTCGATACTTGTTTTCCATTGTTAATGATATATTCGGATATTACACCGCCAAAAGTTGCACCTAGCTTCCTTTCATATTTTTGAAAGTCGTCCGCCTTCGATGTGCTAGGTGCGGCAACAAAGTCATTTGCGAAACATTGTTCACAGATAACAAGGACTGAAACAAGTAGCAGAGCAATTTTGATTGTTCTAGGATACATATCAAAAACTTGGTTAAAATTATTTCAAATTTCTGATATATATCTCAAGTACGTTTCACACACAGGGAACAATAAGAAATACAAAAGTAAAGTGACTTGTGATGGAGAACAATTGTTCATATCATACACTTTTATATTTGAATCTAAACATTTAACGTATTTGTATCTCAAAATTAACATGCAATATTATTAATACATATTTAAAGCTAATTTACATCATTCATTGGCAAAAGTGAATTTTTCTACAATAAGTTTTCCAAATTATATGCATGAGAGTATTTAATTTTATAATCAAATAACTGACATTAACATTGATGTCAGAAGACAATCCTCATAAATTAATTTATATATATACAAATTCAAAAAAATTGGTTCTAATAACATAATTATTTTGTTCATTTGAGATTATGCATATTTCTGAATTTACGTACATTGTCTTTTATTCGTTAATTAGTGTAGAGTTTTAAATTTCTACGGTTATTTGATTATTTTTAAATTTGTAAGACACTTGTTTTCACTAAACCAATAATAACTCCTGTGAAAGTTAAAGAAAAATCTTAACTTATAGAAGATATATAAATTTGTAACATACTCAATTATTTTTTTAATTATTATATATACGGTATGTTTCTTCTTTTTTCTTTTAGTGGCGAATTATTATTTTTGAAGTCACATATTTTACAATTTCAAGTTAATCATTTGATAAAATACAAAACTATGTTGCTATCACTAGAATTATTTCTTTTCGTGGATTTATATTATATAAAATCTTCAAAAAGTTGTTATTACGTAGTTTATTGTTAATTACATCTGATGGCGCGAGCGAAGTTCTCTTACTTTTAGGAATATAAATATCTATTTTCGCGAGATTTTTTAAACATATTCGCTTTATTTTCAATATTAGAAGTATAGTGAGTGGTCGGATAATGATAAAATTAAAGAAAGTCTTAACTATATAAATATACATGTATTTACGTACTTGTTATTGCTGACAATAACCTGTAGTTTATCGGTTTTTAAAACAACAATTTATTTTTTTTAATTTTTTCACTCCTTTTAGGATTGATACTATTTATATTAATCTTTTTGGAAAGAAAATAACTTGATGCTTTTAAGATTTTACATCTTCAGTCATAATCATTTTGAGGTAATGGCTATTCTGAAGTAATATTTCCAACATAAAATACGACTAATGTTCGTTAACAGAATTTTAAGGAATACTAAATCACTTGATAAATACTATGTTTATATATATTTTATATAATTGGTATATGAGTTGTAAGTTTTGTAAACACTTTAATCAACTCGTGCCAATCATTATTATAGGTCAACATGAAAATATCTCATTTATTTAATTAATGTTTGTAAGAAATGCTATTCTATCTATGGAATTCTGAGGATGAGTATATGTGTAGTCAAAATAAGAGAGAGTAAAATAACACTTTGGTTTATTTAAACTAAATTTCGAATTTTTTTTATCAAACGGGATACATAATTAGATTAATTCGATAAAATAGTATAGTACATATAAACGATAGTTATTCAACATTAAAATCAACGAAAATCATAATTAATTAGCCAAATAAAACAATGTAAAACACTATGCATATCTTGAATTCAACTACGACACTGCACTGAAATAAACTCCGTGGTAGGAGCTATATTATCAATTTACCATAAAAATGTAATTTATGAAGCTTTCAAACAATGTTTAACAATTAACCATATTTATTTGATCATACCTCGTATTCTTTTAAAGATATAAATACAAACTTTTGATATATTAACGAACTAATTAGAAACATGTCCAATTGTCTTGCAAAGTTCCCATACTTTTTCATTTTTAAGCCATGCTTCGTTTGTCTCTTTCTCACCAAGACGCTTGTCGACTATAGGCACTTGTGTTAGAAGCTTGTGACAGTCCTCTTCGACCTTTAATAAAGCGTTGCAAGTTTCTTTCGATACTTGTTTTCCATTGTTAAAGATATATTCGGATATTACACCGCCAAAAGTTGCACCTAGCTTCCTTTCACATTTTTGAAAGTCGTCCGCCTTCGATGTGCTAGGTGCGGCAACAAAGTCATTTGCGAAACATTGTTCACAGATAACAAGGACTGAAAGAAGTAGCAGAGCAATTTTGATTGTTCTAGGATACATATCAAAAACTTGGTTAAAATTATTTCAAATTTCTGATATATATCTCAAGTACGTTTCACACACAGGGAACAAAAAGAAATACATAAGTAAAGTGAATTGTGATGGAGAACAATTGTTCATATCATACACTTTTATATATGAATCTAAACATTTAACGTATTTGTATCTCAAAATTAACTTGCAATATTATTAATACATATTTAAAGCTAATTTACAATATTCATTGGCAAAAGTGAATTTTTCTACAATAAGTTTTCCAAATTATATGCATGAGAGTATTTAATTTTATAATCAAATAACTGACATTAACATTGATGTCAGAAGACAATCCTCATAAATTAATTTATATATATACAAATTCAAAAAAATTGGTTCTAATAACATAATTATTTTGTTCGTTTGAGATTATGCATATTTCTGAATTTACGTACATTGTCTTTTATTCGTTAATTAGTGTAGAGTTTTAAATTTCTACGGTTATTTGATTATTTTTAAATTTGTAAGACACTTGTTTTCACTAAACCAATAATTACTCATGTGAAAGTTAAAGAAAAATCTAAACTTATAGAAGATATATTAATTTGTAACATACTCAATTATTTTTTTAATTATTATATATACGGTATGTTTCTTCTTTTTTCTTTTATTGGCGAATTATTATTTTTGAAGTCACATATTTTACAATTTCAAGTTAATCATTTGACAAAATACCAAACTATATTGCTATCACTAGAATTATTTTATTTCGTGGATTTATATTATATAAAATCTTCAAAAAGTTGTTATTACGTAGTTTATTGTTAAGTACATCTGATGGCGCGAGGGAAATTCTCTTACTTTCAGGAATATAAATATCTATTTTCGCGAGATTATTTAAACATATTCGCTTTATTTTCAATATCAGAAGTATAGTGAGTGGTCGGATAATGATAAAGTTAAAGAAAGTCTTAACTATATAAATATACATGTATTTACGTACTTCTTATTGTTGACAATAACCTGTAGTTTATCGCTTTTTAAAACAACAATTTATTTTTTAAATTTTTTCACTCCTTTTAGGATTGATACTATTTATATTAATTTTTTTGGAAAGAAAATAACTTGATGCTTTTAAGATTTTACAACTTCACTCATAATCATTTTGAGGTAATGACTATTCTAAAGTAATCTTTCCAACATAAAATACGACTAATGTTCGTTAACAGAAATTTAAGGAATACTAAATCACTTGATAAATACTATGTTTATATATATTTTATATAATTGGTATATGAGTTGTAAGTTTTGTAAACACTTTAATCAACTCGTGCCAATCATTATTATAGGTCAACATGAAAATATCTCATTTATTTAATTAATGTTTGTAAGAAATGCTACTCTATCTATGGAATTCTGAGGATGAGTATATGTGTAGTCAAAATAAGAGAGAGTAAAATAACACTTTGGTTTATTTAAACTAAATTTCGAATTTTTTTTACCAAACGGGATACATAATTAGATTAATTCGATAAAATAGTATAGTACATATAAACGATAGTTATTCAACATTAAAATCAACGAAAATCATAATTAATTAGCCAAATAAAACAATGTAAAACACTATGCATATCTTGAATTCAACTACGACACTGCACTGAAATAAACTCCGTGGTAGGAGCTATATTATCAATTTACCATAAAAATGTAATTTATGAAGCTTTCAAACAATGTTTAACAATTAACCATATTTATTTGATCATACCTCGTATTCTTTTAAAGATATAAATACAAACTTTTGATATATTAACGAACTAATTAGAAACATGTCCAATTGTCTTGCAAAGTTCCCATACTTTTTCATTTTTAAGCCATGCTTCGTTTGTCTCTTTCTCACCAAGACGCTTGTCGACTATAGGCACTTGTGTTAGAAGCTTGTGACAGTCCTCTTCGACCTTTAATAAAGCGTTGCAAGTTTCTTTCGATACTTGTTTTCCATTGTTAAAGATATATTCGGATATTACACCGCCAAAAGTTGCACCTAGCTTCCTTTCACATTTTTGAAAGTCGTCCGCCTTCGATGTGCTAGGTGCGGCAACAAAGTCATTTGCGAAACATTGTTCACAGATAACAAGGACTGAAAGAAGTAGCAGAGCAATTTTGATTGTTCTAGGATACATATCAAAAACTTGGTTAAAATTATTTCAAATTTCTGATATATATCTCAAGTACGTTTCACACACAGGGAACAAAAAGAAATACATAAGTAAAGTGACTTGTGATGGAGAACAATTGTTCATATCATACACTTTTATATTTGAATCTAAACATTTAACGTATTTGTATCTCAAAATTAACATGCAATATTATTAATACATATTTAAAGCTAATTTACAATATTCATTGGCAAAAGTGAATTTTTCTACAATAAGTTTTCCAAATTATATGCATGAGAGTATTTAATTTTATAATCAAATAACTGACATTAACATTGATGTCAGAAGACAATCCTCATAAATTAATTTATATATATACAAATTCAAAAAAATTGGTTCTAATAACATAATTATTTTGTTCGTTTGAGATTATGCATATTTCTGAATTACGTACATTGTCTTTTATTCGTTAATTAGTGTAGAGTTTTAAATTTCTACGGTTATTTGATTATTTTTAAATTTGTAAGACACTTGTTTTCACTAAACCAATAATAACTCATGTGAAAGTTAAAGAAAAATCTAAACTTATAGAAGATATATTAATTTGTAACATACTCAATTATTTTTTATTTATTATATATACGGTATGTTTCTTCTTTTTTCTTTTATTGGCGAACTATTATTTTTGAAGTCACATATTTTACAATTTCAAGTTAATCATTTGACAAAATACCAAACTATATTGCTATCACTAGAATTATTTTATTTCGTGGATTTATATTATATAAAATCTTCAAAAAGTTGTTATTACGTAGTTTATTGTTAAGTACATCTGATGGCGCGAGGGAAATTCTCTTACTTTCAGGAATATAAATATCTATTTTCGCGAGATTATTTAAACATATTCGCTTTATTTTCAATATCAGAAGTATAGTGAGTGGTCGGATAATGATAAAGTTAAAGAAAGTCTTAACTATATAAATATACATGTATTTACGTACTTCTTATTGTTGACAATAACCTGTAGTTTATCGCTTTTTAAAACAACAATTTATTTTTTAAATTTTTTCACTCCTTTTAGGATTGATACTATTTATATTAATTTTTTTGGAAAGAAAATAACTTGATGCTTTTAAGATTTTACAACTTCACTCATAATCATTTTGAGGTAATGACTATTCTAAAGTAATCTTTCCAACATAAAATACGACTAATGTTCGTTAACAGAAATTTAAGGAATACTAAATCACTTGATAAATACTATGTTTATATATATTTTATATAATTGGTATATGAGTTGTAAGTTTTGTAAACACTTTAATCAACTCGTGCCAATCATTATTATAGGTCAACATGAAAATATGTCATTTATTTAATTAATGTTTGTAAGAAATGCTATTCTATCTATGGAATTCTGAGGATGAGTATATGTGTAGTCAAAATAAGAGAGAGTAAAATAACACTTTGGTTTATTTAAACTAAATTTCGAATTTTTTTTACCAAACAGGATACATAATTAGATTAATTCGATAAAATAGTATAGTACATAGAAACGATAGTTATTCAACATTAAAATCAACGAAAATCATAATTAATTAGCCAAATAAAACAATGTAAAACACTATCCATATCTTGAATTCAACTACGACACTGCACTGAAATAAACTCCGTGGTAGGAGCTACATTATCAATTTACCATAAAAATGTAATTTATAAAGCTTTCAAACAATGTTTAACTAAAAACCATATTTATTTGATCATACCTCGTATCATTTTTAATTTTAAAGATATAAATACAAACTTTCGATATATTAACGAACTAATTAGAAACATGTCCAATTGTCTTGCAAAGTTCCCATACTTTTTCATTTTTAAGCCATGCTTCGCTTGTCTCTTTCTCACCAAGACGCTTGTCGACTATAGGCACTTGTGTTAGAAGCTTGTGACAGTCCTCTCCGTCCTTTAATAAAGCGTTGCAAGTTTCTTTCGATACTTGTTTTCCATTGCTAAAGATATATTCGGATATTACACCGCCAAAAGTTGCACCTACCTTCCTTTCACATTTTTGAAAGTCGTCCGTCTTCGATGTGCTAAGTGCGGTAACAAAGTCATTTGCGAAACATTGTTCACAGATAACAAGGACTGAAACAACTAGCAGAGCAATTTTGATTGTTCTAGGATACATATCAAAAACTTGGTTAAAATTATTTCAAATTTCTGATATATATCTCAAGTACGTTTCACACACAGGGAACAAAAAGAAATACCTAAGTAAAGTGACTTGTGATGGAGAACAATTGTTCATATCATACACTTTTATATTTGAATCTAAACATTTAACGTATTTGTATCTCAAAATTAACATGCAATATTATTAATACATATTTAAAGCTAATTTACAATATTCATTGGCAAAAGTGAATTTTTCTACAATAAGTTTTCCAAATTATATGCATGAGAGTATTTAATTTTATAATCAAATAACTGACATTAACATTGATGTCAGAAGACAATCCTCATAAATTAATTTATATATATACAAATTCAAAAAAATTGGTTCTAATAACATAATTATTTTGTTCGTTTGAGATTATGCATATTTCTGAATTTACGTACATTGTCTTTTATTCGTTAATTAGTGTAGAATTTTAAATTTCTACGGTTATTTGATTATTTTTAAATTTGTAAGACACTTGTTTTCACTAAACCAATAATAACTCATGTGAAAGTTAAAGAAAAATCTAAACTTATAGAAGATATATTAATTTGTAACATACTCAATTATTTTTTTAATTATTATATATACGGTATGTTTCTTCTTTTTTCTTTTATTGGCGAATTATTATTTTTGAAGTCACATATTTTACAATTTCAAGTTAATCATTTGATAAAATACCAAACTATATTGCTATCACTAGAATTATTTTATTTCGTGGATTTATATTATATAAAATCTTCAAAAAGTTGTTATTACGTAGTTTATTGTTAATTACATCTGATGGCGCGAGGGAAATTCTCTTACTTTCAGGAATATAAATATCTATTTTCGCGAGATTATTTAAACATATTCGCTTTATTTTCAATATCAGAAGTATAGTGAGTGGTCGGATAATGATAAAGTTAAAGAAAGTCTTAACTATATAAATATACATGTATTTACGTACTTCTTATTGTTGACAATAACCTGTAGTTTATCGCTTTTTAAAACAACAATTTATTTTTTAAATTTTTTCACTCCTTTTAGGATTGATACTATTTATATTAATTTTTTTGGAAAGAAAATAACTTGATGCTTTTAAGATTTTACAACTTCACTCATAATCATTTTGAGGTAATGACTATTCTAAAGTAATCTTTCCAACATAAAATACGACTAATGTTCGTTAACAGAAATTTAAGGAATACTAAATCACTTGATAAATACTATGTTTATATATATTTTATATAATTGTTATATGAGTTGTAAGTTTTGTAAACACCTTACTCAACTCGTGCCAATCATTATTATAGGTCAACATGAAAATATCTCATTTATTTAATTGATGTTTGTAAGAAATGCTATTCTATCTATGGAATTCTGAGGATGAGTATATGTGTAGTCAAAATAAGAGAGAGTAAAATAACACGTTGGTTTATTTAAACTAAATTTCGATTTTTTTACCAAACGGGATACATAGTTAGATTAATGCGATAAAATAGTATAGTACATATAAACGATAGTTTTTTTTTGGTAAAGGGTAAGTATGTATTAAAAAATGTGGTTCAATGTACACATGTATGGCTACGTCATCTAGCATCCCTAGCCCGTAATGGGTGTTTAATCTTAGCCATATTTCTATCCCGTACATCCATTTTAATCAACTTAACAATATGATGAGGTCGCTGCACGGATCCTTCAATTCTACACAAGTTCCTTTGCCGCCAAACATGATAAATCATGGCATTGAACAAGGCGCGAATGACGTTGCATTGCAATTTCGATCCCCGCATCTTGGTCGCCCAAAGAAGAGCACCAGCGCTCGGTATTTGTTTCTTCACCCACAGGCTCAAATTACCGACAACCTGTGAACTCCAGGCACAACCAAAAAAAGATGGTCCAAGCTCTCTTCATGGGCCTCACATAAATAACATCGATCTGATTCGGCCACACCAAATCGCATCAAATTAATCCTAGTGTTTAAAGCCCTCCTAAACACAAGCCAAGCAATAAAGCTATGTTCAGGAATACTCCAACCACTCCAAAATAGGCGAGCCCAGGGGACCTTTGGTCTATGATACCGTAAGCCCTCGTACCCCTCTGAGATCATATAAAACGACCTCGATCCATGCTAGAGATCATTCACAAGCAAATGTTTAATTTTATCCTTAGCCTGACAGATCTTTCGCCAAGCCCAGGTGACATCCGTGTTGGGTTGATATTCACGCCAATCACGCCCCTTCAGGTAGATGGAATTCACCCACCGGACCCATAAACGATCCAGTTGATCAAAAACCCCGGACGTTAATTTTGCCACAGCAGCCTGATTCCACACAACCAAGTCCCTAAGTCCCAAACGCCCCTCCAGCTTTGGAAAGCAAATCTTCTCCCAACTCACCAGAGCCCTATTATTTCCCTCCACCCCGCCATTCCATAAGAAATTGCGACATAAAGATATAATTCTGTTCATAACATAAGTCGGGATAATAAACACCATCGCCCAGTAATTATGTAGCTGAGACAGCACAAACTGAACCAAGGTCAATCTACCTGCATAGGACAGCTTCCGAGCCCCAATACTAGAGATTCTGGATATAATACGGGCAATCAAATTTTCACAATCCGATTTGCCAAGGCGAGTACTTTGGATCGGAAGACCCAGATAGCGAAAGGGGAACGTACCTTCAACACAGCCTGAAAAATGTAATATAGAGGCTTTCTTATCCTCATCGACTCCTGCAAAATAAGCATGAGATTTACCAATGCTTATATTCAGCCCCGAGGCCCTGCTAAAAGTCGCAAAAGCTCTCCACAAGAATTCCATCGAATCTGTGTCCCCTTTGCAAAAGAGAAGCAGATTATCAGCGAACATCAGATGGGTCAGCTTCATCGGACCGCACTTCGCGTGGTACTTAAAATTCCGTCAACCTTACCAAAGGTCAGAATCCGGGAATAATATGCCATACAGATTGTAAAAAGCAACGGAGACATAGGATCCCCTTGCCTCAAACCTCTCTTCCCACGGAAAAACCCGAAACTATCACCATTAGCACTGAGGGAATACGAGACAGATGTAACGCACTCCATAATCAGACGGCGGAAATGCTCCGGGAAATCTAAGGCTGTAAGCATTTGGTCGACAAAACTCCATTCCACACTATCATAGGCCTTATGAATATCAACCTTGAATAAGCACCTAGGAGAAACGGGCCCTCTCCTATACATTTTAACGAGATCTTGACAAATGAGCACATTCTCTACTATACTCCGACCCTCAATAAATCCATCCTGTGTAGGCGAAATTATCTGGGGTAGCATTTTGGCCAGTCTCGAGCAAATAATTTTGGCGATACATTTATACACAACATTGCAGCACGCAATCGGTCTAAAATCTTTCACAGACTGAGGCCTACTCATTTTAGGGATTAAATTAATGATAGCACAGTTCAGCTGTTTCAGCAACTTACCAGAACGGAAGAAATCCTGGATCGCGCTAACCACATCGCCTCCAACAATATCCCATGAGTCAATAAAAATTTGACTAGTGAATCCATCTGGGCCCGGAGCTTTGTCTCGATGAATATCATGCAACACTCGCTTGATTTCCAATTCGGTCACACTCGCACCAAGAAGCAGCTTCTGTTCGTCAGTACGAGTGGGCCCCAATCGAACAATATCCGCCTGAATAGGCTCAACAGCCTTCGAGTCCCCCAACAACGACGTGTAGTAACGCAGAAATGCATCTTCAATCTCCAGTTTGGTCGAGCAGTCTCGACCTTCAACATCTACGATTTTAGAGACCGCATTATGTGCACGACGTGCTCTCAGCAAACCGTGGAAGTACGTCGAGTTCACATCGCCCTCCTTAATCCACTTTTGTTTCGATTTTTGAGCCCAAAATTCAGCACGGGCAGCCTGCAGCTTGCGAACAGCAGCATTCACGGACAGTTCCTCCTGCAACAGTTCAGCACATCGATCCGCCCGCAATCTGACTTGCAGCTCAGCCAATTTCGTTTCTGCCAGGCTGTAGCGCGTCTCGATGTCTGAAAACGAGGATGCATTCAGCAGTTTCAACGGAGCTTTCAAGCTCCTCAGTTTCGAAACCAATTGATACATTTTTGTACCCATAACCTGCGCACCCCAAGCATTCCCTACACAGTTCACAAACTCAGGCGACCGACTCCACATATTCAAGTATTTGAAAGGACGGTTCTTCCTACTCGGAGGGTACCCCAATTGAACCACACATGGACAATGATCAAAGGTCCCTTCCGGCAAGAAATTCGCAAACCCATCCGGATACAACCTCGCCATATCGTCATTCACCAAGCATCGATCAATACGACTAAACACTCTAGTTTCCACAATTATATGCTTATTATTCCAAGTGAACCAAGAACCACTCGCCCTAAAATCCCCAATTTTGCAATTCGCTAAGCAGTCACGAAACTGGTTCATTTCCTCGTCCGAAGAATTACCCCAAGACGCTCACGAGCATCGATAACACAGTTGAAATCACCCAAGACCATCCAAGGCCCCATACGAGCATATGATTCCAATTTCTGCCATAGCACCCCTCGCTCCACAACGAAATTAAAAGCATACACGAAGGTTAGCAAATAGCTTTTCCCCGAGGCCGTGGAGACCTTAACGTGGATACTTTGAGCGCTATACTCCAAGATCATTAGATTGACCTTGTCATGCTTCCATAATAACCAAACTCGGCCACCAACAGCACAATGATTATTGGTGGTAATACTCCAATCCGAAAACACATTTTGATGTACTTTCACATAGGCCTTATTCTTTATTTTAGTCTCAAGAAGACCAAAGACATCTACCTGCTGTTTCCTAACAAACTCACTTATTGCACGCTGTTTATTTATATTACACATACCATGCACATTCCAGCATCCTATATTATGCATTTCCATGGATGACTAGTTCCAACCCACCCCCATCATTTCCCTCGACCGACCCTTTCCTCGGGGATCCTATAATCATATCGACATAGGACACACCATCAACCACCTCATTAGCAGGTAACGGGCCCTTCGACGTGGCCCCCACCGGGCCTGGGGGTCTAGATTTGCCCGAGGCAGCCACCACGGTGCTCGATGAAGGTGGTTTTGGACCCGTAATGAGCCTCAACGAGGGCTGTTTCACAACTCCCCCTCCCTTAGTCTTTTTCTGTTTCACTTCCTGTCTCGCTTTCCTTAATTCCTCTCTACGGCAATCACGAGCCTCATGGCCATATCCCTTGCATTTGGAACACCAAATGGGTTTCCACTCATATTTGACAAAAACATCAACCACATTCTCCTTCTCATCCATAAATTTGATCTCATTCCTAAATTTCTGACCCACCTTAGCCATTACCATAACCCTCGCATACCCAAGCCTAGAACGTTCTTCCGTAGCCAAGTCAGACTTGACATACGGGCCAACAAGGGAAGCTATCCTAGGCAAGCATCTACCCCAAAAATTTCAAGGGTAGGTCATGTAGCTGAATCCACACAGGTACTTCAGGCACATCAGTTTTGTCCAATTTTGCATCAGGAGTCCATTCTTTCACAATCAGGGGTTTATTATCAAACATAAACAGACCATGATCGAGGATTTTTACCTTAGCTTCCTTGCTCTTGAACCGAACTAGGAAAATTCCGTTAGGTAGAAAGGAAATCTTATCTATGCCATGATCCTTCCAAATTCGTCTCACAAACCTTTCCACTACTTCCCATGGCGGATTAGCGCCCATAATGAAACAATAAACAGAAGAGCTCCAATACTCAATCTCGTCGTCGACATCTTCCACGGAGAACCTGAGCAATTCCTCTTCGTCATCCATGTCGACAATCTTCTTCCCCTCTCTCTGTTTCCATCCCTCCGACTCCACAATCAGTTCCGGCCCTGTCTCAGGCACGAAGTTCGGCACTTCTTCGTCCGTGTCTGACACGTAATTCAAGCCCGGGATATCATTGACTCTTGAATTCATCTTGTTCGTTGCACTATCATCCAAATTCGAGATCTTCACTACCTTGCGAAGCAATTCCTCCTTAGCCCTATGGTTAACTGGTTTCATTGCTTTGGTCCCCCTCGAGACGGCCTTGGATTTCCGTCTCATTGAAACAGAACGCATGCACGCCTAGTCGTCGGCAGAGCGGCGCACGCCTGAACACACTCACGCTGGCAATCTCACGAACGGTTCATCGGAAATCACCAGAGGAAACGCCGTCAGCAGATTGTTGTTATAGAGTTTTGTATAAATAAACGATAGTTAATCAACATTAAAATCAACGAAAAACATAATTAATTAGCCAAATAAAACAATGTCAAACACTATGCATATCTTGAATTCAACAACGACACTGCACTGAAAAAAACTCTGTGGTAGGAGCTATATTATCAATTTACCATAAAAATGTAATTAATGAAGCTTTCAAACAATGTTTAACTAATAACCATATTCATTTGATCATACCTCGTATCATTTTTTCTTTTAAAGATATAAATACATACTTTTGATATATTAACGAACTAATTAGAAACAAGTCCAATTGTCTTGCAAAGTTTCCATACTTTTTCATTTTTAAGCCATGCTTCGTTTGTCTCTTTCTCTCCAAGACGCTTGTCGACTATAGACACTTGTGTTAGAAGCTTGTGACAGTCCTCTCCGTCCTTTAATAAAGCGTTGCAAGTTTCTTTCGATACTTGTTTTCCATTGCTAAAGATATATTCGGATATTACACCGCCAAAAGTTGCACCTACCTTCCTTTCACATTTTTGAAAGTCGTCCGTCTTCGATGTGCTAAGTGCGGTAACAAAGTCATTTGCGAAACATTGTTCACAGATATCAAGGACTGAAACAAGTAGCAGAGCAATTTTGATTGTTCTAGGATACATATCAAAAACTTGGTTAAAATTATTTCAAATTTATGATATATATCTGAAGTACGTTTCACACACAGGGAACAAAAAGAAATACAAAAGTAAAGTGACTTGTGATGGAGAACAATTGTTCATATCATACACTTTTATATTTGAATCTAAACATTTAACGTATTTGTATCTCAAAATTAACATGCAATATTATTAATACATATTTAAAGCTAATTTACATCATTCATTGACAAAAGTGAATTTTTCTACAATAAGTTTTCCAAATTATATGCATGAGAGTATTTAATTTTATAATCAAATAACCGACATTAACATTGATGACAGAAGACAATTCTCATAAATTAATTTATATATATACAAATTCAAAAAAATTGGTTCTAATAACATAATTATTTTGTTCATTTGAGATTATGCATATTTCTGAATTTACGTACATTGTCTTTTATTCGTTAATTAGTGTAGAGTTTTAAATTTCTACGGTTATATGATTATTTTTAAATTTGTAAGACACTTGTTTTCACTAAACCAATAATAACTCCTGTGAAAGTTAAAGAAAAATCTTAACTTATAGAAGATATATAAATTTGTAACATACTCAATTATTTTTTTAATTATTATATATACGGTATGTTTCTTCTTTTTTCTTTTAGTGGCGAATTATTATTTTTGAAGTCACATATTTTACAATTTCAAGTTAATCATTTGATAAAATACAAAACTATGTTGCTATCACTAGAATTATTTCTTTTCGTGGATTTATATTATATAAAATCTTCAAAAAGTTGTTATTACGTAGTTTATTGTTAATTACATCTGATGGCGCGAGCGAAGTTCTCTTACTTTTAGGAATATAAATATCTATTTTCGCGAGATTTTTTAAACATATTCGCTTTATTTTCAATATCAGAAGTATAGTGAGTGGTCGGATAATGATAAAATTAAAGAAAGTCTTAACTATATAAATATACATGTATTTACGTACTTGTTATTGTTGACAATAACCTGTAGTTTATCGGTTTTTAAAACAATAATTTATTTTTTTTAGATTTTTCACTCCTTTAAGGATTGATACTATTTATATTAATCTTTTTGGAAAGAAAATAACTTGATGCTTTTAAGATTTTACATCTTCAGTCATAATCATTTTGAGGTAATGACTATTCTGAAGTAATATTTCCAACATAAAATACGACTAATGTTCGTTAACAGAATTTTAAGGAATACTAAATCACTTGATAAATACTATGTTTATATATATTTTATATAATTGGTATATGAGTTGTAAGTTTTGTAAACAATTTAATCAACTCGTGCTAATCATTATTATAGGTCAACATGAAAATATCTCATTTATTTAATTAATGTTTGTAAGAAATGCTATTCTATTTATGGAATTCTGAGGATGAGTATATGTGTAGTCAAAATAAGAGAGAGTAAAATAACACTTTGGTTTATTTAAACTAAATTTCGAATTTTTTTTACCAAACGGGATACATAATTAGATTAATTCGATAAAATAGTATAGTACATATAAACGATAGTTATTCAACATTAAAATCAACGAAAATCATAATTAATTAGCCAAATAAAACAATGTAAAACACTATGCATATCTTGAATTCACCTACGACACTGCACTGAAATTAACTCCGTGGTAGGAGCTATATTATCAATTTACCATAAAAATGTAATTAATGAAGCTTTCAAACAATGTTTAACTAATAACCATATTTATTTGATCATACCTCGTATCATTTTTTCTTTTAAAGATATAAATACAAACTTTTGGTATATTAACGAACTAATTAGAAACATGTCCAATTGTCTTGCAAAGTTCCCATACTTTTTCATTTTTAAGCCATGCTTCGTTTGTCTCTTTTTCACCAAGACGCTTGTCCACTATAGACACTTGTGTTAGAAGCTTGTGACAGTCCTCTCCGACCTTTAATAAAGCGTTGCAAGTTTCTTTCGATACTTGTTTTCCATTGTTAAAGATATATTCGGATATTACACCGCCAAAAGTTGCACCAAACTTCCTTTCACATTTTTGAAAGTCGTCCGCCATCGATGTGCTAGGTGCGGCAACAAAGTCATTTGCGAAACATTGTTCGCAGATAACAAGAACTGAAACAAGTAGCAGAGCAATTTTGATTGTTCTAGGATACATATCAAAAACTTGGTTAAAATTATTTCAAATTTCTGATATATATCTCAAGTACGTTTCACACACAGGGAACAAAAAGAAATACAAAAGTAAAGTGACTTGTGATGGAGAACAATTGTTCATATCATACACTTTTATATTTGAATCTATACATTTAACGTATTTGTATCTCAAAATTAACATGCAATATTATTAATACAAATTTAAAGCTAATTTACATCATTCATTGACAAAAGTGAATTTTTCTACAATAAGTTTTCCAAATTATATGCATGAGAGTATTTAATTTTATAATCAAATAACCGACATTAACATTGATGACAGAAGACAATTCTCATAAATTAATTTATATATATACAAATTCAAAAAAATTGGTTCTAATAACATAATTATTTTGTTCATTTGAGATTATGCATATTTATGAATTTACGTACATTGTCTTTTATTCGTTAATTAGTGTAGAGTTTTAAATTTCTACGGTTATATGATTATTTTTAAATTTGTAAGACACTTGTTTTCACTAAACCAATAATAACTCCTGTGAAAGTTAAAGAAAAATCTTAACTTATAGAAGATATATAAATTTGTAACATACTCAATTATTTTTTTAATTATTATATATACGGTATGTTTCTTCTTTTTTCTTTTAGTGGCGAATTATTATTTTTGAAGTCACATATTTTACAATTTCAAGTTAATTATTTGATAAAATACAAAACTATATTGCTATCACTAGAATTATTTCTTTTCGTGGATTTATATTATATAAAATCTTCAAAAAGTTGTTATTACGTAATTTATTGTTAATTACATATGATGGCGCGAGCGAAGTTCTCTTACTTTTAGGAGTATAAATATCTATTTTCGGGAGATTTTTTAAACATATTCGCTTTATTTTCAATATCAGAAGTATAGTGAGTGGTCGGATAATGATAAAATTAAAGAAAGTCTTAACTATATAAATATACATGTATTTACGTACTTGTTATTGTTGACAATAACCTGTAGTTTATCGGTTTTTAAAACAACAATTTATTTTTTTAATTTTTTCACTCCTTTTAGGATTGATACTATTTATATTAATCTTTTTGGAAAGAAAATAACTTGATGCTTTTAAGATTTTACATCTTCAGTCATAATCATTTTGAGGTAATGACTATTCTGAAGTAATATTTCCAACATAAAATACGACTAATGTTCGTTAACAGAAATTTAAGGAATACTAAATCACTTGATAAATACTATGTTTATATATATTTTATATAATTGGTATATGAGTTGTAAGTTTTGTAAACAATTTAATCAACTCGTGCTAATCATTATTATAGGTCAACATGAAAATATCTCATTTATTTAATTAATGTTTGTAAGAAATGCTATTCTATTTATGGAATTCTGAGGATGAGTATATGTGTAGTCAAAATAAGAGAGAGTTAAATAACACTTTGGTTTATTTAAACTAAATTTCGAATTTTTTTTACCAAACGGGATACATAATTAGATTAATTCGATAAAATAGTATAGTACATATAAACGATAGTTATTCAACATTAAAATCAACGAAAATCATAATTAATTAGCCAAATAAAACAATGTAAAACACTATGCATATCTTGAATTCACCTACGACACTGCACTGAAATTAACTCCGTGGTAGGAGCTATATTATCAATTTACCATAAAAATGTAATTAATGAAGCTTTCAAACAATGTTTAACTAATAACCATATTTATTTGATCATACCTCGTATCATTTTTTCTTTTAAAGATATAAATACAAACTTTTGATATATTAACGAACTAATTAGAAACATGTCCAATTGTCTTGCAAAGTTCCCATACTTTTTCATTTTTAAGCCATGCTTCGTTTGTCTCTTTTTCACCAAGACGCTTGTCCACTATAGACACTTGTGTTAGAAGCTTGTGACAGTCCTCTCCGACCTTTAATAAAGCGTTGCAAGTTTCTTTCGATACTTGTTTTTCATTGTTAAAGATATATTCGGATATTACACCGCCAAAAGTTGCACCAAACTTCCTTTCACATTTTTGAAAGTCGTCCGCCTTCGATGTGCTAGGTGCGGCAACAAAGTCATTTGCGAAACATTGTTCGCAGATAACAAGAACTGAAACAAGTAGCAGAGCAATTTTGATTGTTCTAGGATACATATCAAAAACTTGGTTAAAATTATTTCAAATTTCTGATATATATCTCAAGTACATTTCACACACAGGGAACAAAAAGAAATACAAAAGTAAAGTGACTTGTGATGGAGAACAATTGTTCATATCATACACTTTTATATTTGAATCTATACATTTAACGTATTTGTATCTCAAAATTAACATGCAGTATTATTAATACAAATTTAAAGCTAATTTACATCATTCATTGACAAAAGTGAATTTTTCTACAATAAGTTTTCCAAATTATATGCATGAGAGTATTTAATTTTATAATCAAATAACCGACATTAACATTGATGACAGAAGACAATTCTCATAAATTAATTTATATATATACAAATTCAAAAAAATTGGTTCTAATAACATAATTATTTTGTTCATTTGAGATTATGCATATTTATGAATTTACGTACATTGTCTTTTATTCGTTAATTAGTGTAGAGTTTTAAATTTCTACGGTTATATGATTATTTTTAAATTTGTAAGACACTTGTTTTCACTAAACCAATAATAACTCCTGTGAAAGTTAAAGAAAAATCTTAACTTATAGAAGATATATAAATTTGTAACATACTCAATTATTTTTTTAATTATTATATATACGGTATGTTTCTTCTTTTTTCTTTTAGTGGCGAATTATTATTTTTGAAGTCACATATTTTACAATTTCAAGTTAATAATTTGATAAAATACAAAACTATATTGCTATCACTAGAATTATTTCTTTTCGTGGATTTATATTATATAAAATCTTCAAAAAGTTGTTATTACGTAATTTGTTGTTAATTACATATGATGGCGCGAGCGAAGTTCTCTTACTTTTAGGAATATAAATATCTATTTTCGGGAGATTTTTTAAACATATTCGCTTTATTTTCAATATCAGAAGTATAGTGAGTGGTCGGATAATGATAAAATTAAAGAAAGTCTTAACTATATAAATATACATGTATTTACGTACTTGTTATTGTTGACAATAAAATTAAAGAAAGTACGGTATATTTCTTCTTTTTTCTTTTAGTGGCGAATTTTTATTTTTGAAGCATATTTTACAAATTCAAGTTAATCATTTGACAAAATACCAAACTATATTGCTATCACCAGAATTTTTTTTCGTGGATTTATATTATATAAAATCTTCAAAAAGTTGTTATTACGTAGTTTATTGTTAATTACATCTGATGGCACGAGCGAAATTCTCTTACTTTTAGGAATATAAATATCTATTTTCGCGAAATTTATTAAACATATTCGCTTTATTTTCAATATCAAAAGTATAGTGAGTGGTCGGATAATGATAAAATTAAAGAAAGTCTTAACTATATAAATATACATGTATTTACGTACTTGTTATTGTTGACAATAACCTGTAGTTTATCGGTTTTTAAAACAACAATTTATATTTTAAATTTTTTCACTCCTTTTACGATTAATACTATTTATATTAATCTTTTTAGAAAGAAAATAACTTGATGCTTTTAAGATTTTACAACTTCAGCCATAATCATTTTGAGGTAATGACTATTCTAAAGTAATATTTCGAACATAAAATACGACTAATGTTCGTTAACAGAAATTTAAGGAATACTAAATCACTTGATAAATACTATGTTTATATATATATTTTATACAATTTGTATATGAGTTGTAAGTTTTGTAAACACTTTATTCAACTCGTGCCAATCATTATTATAGGTCAACATGAAGATATCTCATTTATTTAATTGATGTTTGTAAGAAATGCTATTCTATCTATGGAATTCTGAGGATGAGTATATGTGTAGTCAAAATAAGAGAGAGTCAAATAACACTTTGTTTTATTTAAACTAAATTTAGAATTTTTTTTACCAAACGGGATACATAGTTAGATTAATGCGATAAAATAGTATAGTACATTTAAACGATAGTTAATCAGCATTAAAATCAACGAAAAGCATAATTAATTGGCCAAATCAAACAATGTAAAACAATATGCATATCTTGAATTCAACAGCGACACTGCACTGAAATAAACTCCGTGGTAGGAGCTATATTATCAATTTACCATAAAAATGTATTAATGAAGTTTCAAACAATGTTTAACTAATAACCATATTTATTTGATCATACCTCGTATCATTTTTTCTTTTAAAGATATAAATACATACTTTTGATATATTAACGAACTAATTAGAAACATGTCCAATTGTCTTGAAAAGTTCCCATACTTTTTCATTTTTAAGCCATGCTTCGTTTGTCTCTTTCTCACCAAGACGCTTGTCCACTATAGACACTTGTGTTAGAAGCTTGTGACAGTCCTCTCCGACCTTTAATAAAGCATTGCAAGTTTCTTTCGATACTTGTTTTCCATTGTTAAAGATATATTCGGATATTACACCGCCAAAAGTTGCACCTAGCTTCCTTTCACATTTTTGAAAGTCGTCCGCCTTCGATGTGCTAGGTGCAGAAACAGAGTCATTTGCGAAACATTGTTCAGAGATAACAAGGACTGAAACAAGTAGCAGAGCAATTTTGATTGTTCTAGGATACATATCAAAAACTTGGTTAAAATTATTTCAAATTTCTGATATATATCTCAAGTACGTTTCACACACAGGGATGGAACAAAAAGAAATACAAAAGTAAAGTGACTTGTGATGGAGAACAATTGTTCATATCATACACTTTTATATTTGAATCTATATATTTAACGTATTTGTATCTCAAAATTAACATGCAATATTATTAATACATATTTAAAGCTAATTTACATCATTCATTGATAAAAGTGAATTTTCCTACAATAAGTTTTCCAAATTATATGCATGAGAGTATTTAATTTTATAATCAAATAACCGACATTAACATTGATGTCAGAAGACAATCCTCATAAATTAATTTATATATATACAAATTCAAGAAAATTGGTTCTAATAACATAATTATTTTGTTCATTTGAGATTATGCATATTTCTGAATTTACGTACATTGTCTTTTATTCGTTAATTAGTGTAGAGTTTTAAATTTCTACGGTTATTTGATTTTTTTTAAATTTGTAGGACACTTGTTTTCACTAAACCAATAATAACTCATGTGAAAGTTAAAGAAAAATCTAAACTTATAGAAGATATATAAATTTGTAACATACTCAATTATTTTTTTAATTCTTATATATACGGTATGTTTCTTCTTTTTTCTTTTAGTGGCGAATTATTATTTTTGAAGTCACATATTTTACAAATTCAAGTTAATCATTTGACAAAATACCAAACTATATTGCTATCACCAAAATTTTTTTTTCGTGGATTATATTATATAAAATCTTCAAAAAGTTGTTATTACGTAGTTTATTGTTAATTACATCTGATGGCACGAGCGAAATTCTCTTACTTTTAGGAATATAAATATCTATTTTCGCGAAATTTATTAAACATATTCGCTTTATTTTCAATATCAAAAGTATAGTGAGTGGTCGGATAATGATAAAATTAAAGAAAGTCTTAACTATATAAATATACATGTATTTACGTACTTGTTATTGTTGACAATAACATGTAGTTTATCGGTTTTTAAAACAACAATTTAATTTTTAAATTTTTTCACTCCTTTTAGAATTGATACTATTTATATTAACCTTTTTAGAAAGAAAATAACTTGATGCTTTTAAGATTTTACAACTTCAGCCAAAATCATTTTGAGGTAATGACTATTCTAAAGTAATATTTTCAACATAAAATACGACTAATGTTCGTTAACAGAAATTTAAGGAATACTAAATCACTTGATAAATACTATGTTTATATATATTTTATATAATTGGTATATGAGTTGTAAGTTTTGTAAACACTTTATTCAACTCGTGCCAACCATTATTATAGGTCAACATGAAAATATTTCCTTTATTTAATTGATGTTTGTAAGAAATGCTATTCTATCTATGGACTTCTGAGGATGAGTATATGTGTAGTCAAAATAAGAGAGAGTCAAATAACACTTTGGTTTATTTAAACTAAATTTCGAATTTTTTTTACCAAACGGGATACATAGTTAGATTAATGCGATAAAATAGTATAGTACATATAAACGATAGTTAATCAGCATTAAAATCAACGAAAAGCATAATTAATTGGCCAAATCAAACAATGTAAAACAATATGCATATCTTGAATTCAACAACGACAGTGCACTGAAATAAACTCCGTGGTAGGAGCTATATTATCAATTTACCATAAAAATGTATTAATGAAGTTTCAAACAATGTTTAACTAATAACCATATTTATTTGATCATACCTCGTATCATTTTTTCTTTTAAAGATATAAATACATACTTTTGATATATTAACGAACTAATTAGAAACATGTCCAATTGTCTTGCAAAGTTCCCATACTTTTTCATTTTTAAGACATGCTTCGTTTGTCTCTTTCTCACCAAGACGCTTGTCCACTATAGACACTTGTGTTAGAAGCTTGTGACAGT
Source organism: Agrostemma githago (assembly GCA_958450325.1). Taxonomy (NCBI): domain Eukaryota; kingdom Viridiplantae; phylum Streptophyta; class Magnoliopsida; order Caryophyllales; family Caryophyllaceae; genus Agrostemma; species Agrostemma githago. The sequence continues at coordinate 50,939,087 of OY288258.1, read as the reverse complement.
CCTCTCCGACCTTTAATAAAGCGTTGCAAGTTTCTTTCGATACTTGTTTTCCATTGTTAAAGATATATTCGGATATTACACCGCCAAAAGTTGCACCTAGCTTCCTTTCACATTTTTGAAAGTCGTCCGCCTTCGATGTGCTAGGTGCAGCAACAGAGTCATTTGCGAAACATTGTTCAGAGATAACAAGGACTGAAACTAGTAGCAGAGCAATTTTGATTGTTCTAGGATACATATCAAAAACTTGGTTAAAATTATTTCAAATTTCTGATATATATCTCAAGTACATTTCACACACAGGGAACAAAAAGAAATACAAAAGTAAAGTGACTTGTGATGGAGAACAATTGTTCATATCATACACTTTTATATTTGAATCTATACATTTAACGTATTTGTATCTCAAAATTAACATGCAATATTATTAATACATAATTAAAGCTAATTTACATCATTCATTGACAAAAGTGAATTTTCCTACAATAAGTTTTCCAAATTATATGCATGAGAGTATTTAATTTTATAATCAAATAACCGACATTAACATTGATGTCAGAAGACAATCCTCATAAATTAATTTATATATATACAAATTCAAAAAAATTGGTTCTAATAACATAATTATTTTGTTCATTTGAGATTATGCATATTTCTGAATTTACGTACATTGTCTTTTATTCGTTAATTAGTGTAGAGTTTTTTAAATTTCTACGGTTATTTGATTATTTTTAAATTTGTAAGACACTTGTTTTCACTAAACCAATAATAACTCATGTGAAAGTTAAAGAAAAATCTAAACTTATAGAAGATATATAAATTTGTAACATACTCAGTTATTTTTTTAATTGTTATATATACGGTATGTTTCTTCTTTTTTCTTTTAGTGGCGAATTATTATTTTTGAAGTCACATATTTTACAATTTCAAGTTAATCATTTGACAATATACCAAACTATATTGCTATCACTAGAATTTTTTTTTCGTGGATTTATATTATATAAAATCTTCAAAAAGTTGTTATTACGTAGTTTATTGTTAATTACATCTGATGGCACGAGCGAAATTCTCTTACTTTTAGGAATATAATCTATTTTCGCGAAATTTTTTAAACATATTCGCTTTATTTTCAATATCAAAAGTATAGTGAGTGGTCGGATAATGATAAAATTAAAGAAAGTCTTAACTATATAAATATACATGTATTTACGTACTTGTTATTGTTGACAATAACCTGTAGTTTATCGGTTTTTAAAACAACAATTTATTTTTTAAATTTTTTCACTCCTTTTAGGATTGATAATATTTATATTAACCTTTTGAGGAAGAAAATAACTTGATGCTTTTAAGATTTTACAACTTCAGCCATAATCATTTTGAGGTAATGACTATTCTAAAGTAATATTTCCAACATAAAATACGACTAATGTTCGTTAACAGAAATTTAAGGAATACTAAATCACTTGATAAATACTATGTTTATATATATTTTATATAATTGGTATATGAGTTGTAAGTTTTGTGAACACTTTATTCAACTCGTTCCAATCATTATTATAGGTCAACATGAAAATATCTCATTTATTTAATTGATGTTTGTAGGAAATGCTATTCTAGCTATGGAATTCTGAGGATGAGTATATGTGTAGTCAAAATAAGAGAGAGTCAAATAACACTTTGTTTTATTTAAACTAAATTTAGAATTTTTTTTACCAAACGGGATACATAGTTAGATTAATGCGATAAAATAGTATAGTACATTTAAACGATAGTTAATCAGCATTAAAATCAACGAAAAGCATAATTAATTGGCCAAATCAAACAATGTAAAACAATATGCATATCTTGAATTCAACAACGACACTGCACTGAAATAAACTCCGTGGTAGGAGCTATATTATCAATTTACCATAAAAATGTATTAATGAAGTTTCAAACAATGTTTAACTAATAACCATATTTATTTGATTATACCTCGTATCATTTTTTCTTTTAAAGATATAAATACATACTTTTGATATATTAACGAACTAATTAGAAACATGTCCAATTGTCTTGCAAAGTTCCCATACTTTTTCATTTTTAAGCCATGCTTCGTTTGTCTCTTTCTCACCAAGACGCTTGTCCACTATAGACACTTGTGTTAGAAGCTTGTGACAGTCCTCTCCGACCTTTAATAAAGCGTTGCAAGTTTCTTTCGATACTTGTTTTCCATTGTTAAAGATATATTCGGATATTACACCGCCAAAAGTTGCACCTAGCTTCCTTTCATATTTTTGAAAGTCGTCCGCCTTCGATGTGCTAGGTGCAGCAACAGAGTCATTTGCGAAACATTGTTCAGAGATAACAAGGACTGAAATAAGTAGCAGAGCAATTTTGGTTGTTCAAGGATACATATCAAAAACTTGGTTAAAATTATTTCAAATTTCTGATATATATCTCAAGTACATTTCACACACAGGGAACAAAAAGAAATACAAAAGTAAAGTGACTTGTGATGGAGAACAATTGTTCATATCATACACTTTTATATTTGAATCTATACATTTAACGTATTTGTATCTCAAAATTAACATGCAATATTATTAATACATATTTAAAGCTAATTTACATCATTCATTGACAAAAAAGAATTTTCCTACAATAAGTTTTCCAAATTATATGCATGAGAGTATTTAATTTTATAATCAAATAACCGACATTAACATTGATGTCAGAAGACAATCCTCATAAATTAATTTATATATATACAAATTCAAAAAAATTGGTTCTAATAACATAATTATTTTGTTCATTTGAGATTATGCATATTTCTGAATTTACGTACATTGTCTTTTATTCGTTAATTAGTGTAGAGTTTTTTAAATTTCTACGGTTATTTGATTATTTTTAAATTTGTAAGACACTTGTTTTCACTAAACCAATAATAACTCATGTGAAAGTTAAAGAAAAATCTAAACTTATAGAAGATATATAAATTTGTAACATACTCAGTTATTTTTTTAATTGTTATATATACGGTATGTTTCTTCTTTTTTCTTTTGGTGGCGAATTATTATTTTTGAAGTCACATATTTTACAATTTCAAGTTAATCATTTGACAAAATACCAAACTATATTGCTATCACTAGAAAAAAAAATTCGTGGATTTATATTATATAAAATCTTCAAAAAGTTGTTATTACGTAGTTTATTGTTAATTACATCTGATGGCACGAGCGAAATTCTCTTACTTTTAGGAATATAAATATCTATTTTCTCGAATTTTTTTAAACATATTCGCTTTATTTTCAATATCAAAAGTATAGTGAGTGGTCGGATAATGATAAAATTAAAGAAAGTCTTAACTATATAAATATACATGTATTTACGTACTTGTTATTGTTGACAATAACCTGTAGTTTATCGGTTTTTAAAACAACAATTTATTTTTTAAATTTTTTCACTCCTTTTAGGATTGATACTATTTATATTAACCTTTTTAGAAAGAAAATAACTTGATGCTTTTAAGATTTTACAACTTCAGCCATAATCATTTTGAGGTAATGACTATTCTAAAGTAATATTTCCAACATAAAATACGACTAATGTTCGTTAACAGAAATTTAAGGAATACTAAATCACTTGATAAATACTATGTTTATATATATTTTATATAATTGGTATATGAGTTGTAAGTTTTGTAAACACTTTATTCAACTCGTGCCAATCATTATTATAGGTCAACATGAAAATATCTCATTTATTTAATTGATGTTTGTAAGAAATGTTATTCTATCTATGGAATTCTGAGGATGAGTATATGTGTAGTCAAAATAAGAGAGAGTTAAATAACACTTTGGTTTATTTAAACTAAATTTCGAATTTTTTTTACCAAACGGGATACATAGTTAGATTAATGCGATAAAATAGTATAGTACATATAAACGATAGTTAATCAGCATTAAAATCAACGAAAAGCATAATTAATTGGCCAAATAAAACAATGTAAAAACAATATGCATATCTTGAATTCAACAAAGACACTGCACTGAAATAAACTCCGTGCTAGGAGCTATATTATCAATTTACCATAAAAATGTAATTAATGAAGTTTCAAACAATGTTTAACTAATAACCATATTTATATGATCATACCTCGTATCATATTTTCTTTTAAAGATATAAATACATACTTTTGATATATTAACGAACTAATTAGAAACATGTCCAATTGTCTTGCAAAGTTCCCATACTTTTTCATTTTTAAGCCATGTTTCGTTTGTCTCTTTCTCACCAAGACGCTTGTCCACTATAGACACTTGTGTAAGAAGCTTGTGACAGTCCTTTAATAAAGCGTTGCAAGTTCCTTTCGATACTTGTTTTCCATTGTTAAAGATATATTCGGATATTACACCGCCAAAAGCTGCACCTAGCTTCCTTTCACATTTTTGAAAGTCGTCCGCCTTCGATGTGCTAGGTGCGGCAACAGAGTCATTTGCGAAACATTGTTCAGAGATAACAAGGACTGAAACAAGTAGCAGAGCAATTTTGATTGTTCTAGGATACATATCAAAAACTTGGTTAAAATTATTTCAAATTTCTGATATATATCTCATGTACGTTTCACACACATGGAACAAAAAGAAATACAAAAGTGACTTGTGATGGAGAACAATTGTTCATATCATACACTTTTATATTCGAATCTATACATTTAACGTATTTGTATCTCAAAATTAACATGCAATATTATTAATACATATTTAAAGCTAATTTACATCATTCATTGACAAAAGTGAATTTTTCTACAATAAGTTTTCCAAATTATATGCATGAGAGTATTTAATTTTATAATCAAATAACCGACATTAACATTGATGTTAGAAGACAATCCTCATAAATTAATTTATATATATACAAATTCAAAAAAATTGGTTCTAATAACATAATTATTTTGTTCATTTGAGATTATGCATATTTCTGAATTTACGTACATTGTCTTTTATTCGTTAATTAATGTAGAGTTTTACATTTCTACGGTTATTTGATTATTTTTAAATTTGTAAGACACTTGTTTTCACTAAACCAATGATAACTCATGTGAAAGTTAAAGAAAAATCTAAACTTATAGAAGATATATAAATTTGTAACATACTCAATTATTTTTTTAATTGTTATATATACGGTATGTTTCTTCTTTTTTCTTTTAGTGGCGAATTATTATTTTTGAAGTCACATATTTTACAAATTCAAGTTAATCATTTGACAAAATACCAAACTATATTGCTATCACCAGATTTTTTTTTTCGTGGATTTATATTATATAAAATCTTCAAAAAGATGTTATTACGTAGTTTATTGTTAATTACATCTGATGGCACGAGCGAAATTCTCTTACTTTTAGGAATATAAATATCTATTTTCGCGAAATTTATTAAACATATCCGCTTTATTTTCAATATCAAAAGTATAGTGAGTGGTCGGATAATGATAAAATTAAAGAAAGTCTTAACTATATAAATATACATGTATTTACGTACTTGTTATTGTTGACAATAACCTGTAGTTTATCGGTTTTTAAAACAACAATTTATTTTTTAAATTTTTTCACTCCTTTTAGGATTAATACTATTTATATTAATCTTTTTAGAAAGAAAATAACTTCATGCTTTTAAGATTTTACAACTTCAGCCATAATCATTTTGAGGTAATGACTATTCTAAAGTAATATTTCCAACATAAAATACGACTAATGTTCGTTAACAGAAATTCAAGGAATACTAAATCACTTGATAAATACTATGTTTATATTTATATTTTATACAATTTGTATATGAGTTGTAAGTTTTGTAAACACTTTATTCAACTCGTGCCAACCATTATTATAGGTCAACATGAAGATATCTCATTTATTTAATTGATTTTTGTAAGAAATGCTATTCTATCTATGGAATTTTTAGGATGAGTATATGTGTAGTCAAAATAAGAGAGAGTAAAATAACACTTTTGTTTATTTAAACTAAATTTCGAATGTTTTTTACCAAACGGGATACATAGTTAGATTAATGCGATAAAATAGTATAGTACATATAAACGATAGTTAATCAGCATTAAAATCAACGAAAAGCATAATTAATTGGCCAAATAAAACAATGTAAAACAATATGTATATCTTGAATTCAACAACGACACTGCACTAAAATAAACTCCGTGGTAGGAGCTATATTATCAATTTACCATAAAAATGTAATTAATGAAGTTTCAAACAATGTTTAACTACTTACCATATTTATTTGATCATACCTCGTATCATTTTTTCTTTTAAAGATATAAATACATACTTTTGATATATTAACGAACTAATTAGAAACATGTCCAATTGTCTTGCAAAGTTCCCATACTTTTTCATTTTTAAGCCATGCTTCGTTTGTCTCTTTCTCACCAAGACGCTTGTCCACTATAGACACTTGTGTTAGAAGCTTGTGACAGTCCTCTCCGACCTTTAATAAAGCGTTGCAAGTTTCTTTCGATACTTGTTTTCCATTGTTAAAGATATATTCGGATATTACACCGCCAAAAGTTGCACCTAGCTTCCTTTCACATTTTTGAAAGTCGTCCGCCTTCGATGTGCTAGGTGCGGCAACAGAGTCATTTGCGAAACATTGTTCAGAGATAACAAGGACTGAAACAAGTAGCAGAGCAATTTTGATTGTTCTAGGATACATATAAAAAACTTGGTTAAAATTATTTCAAATTTCTTATATATATCTCAAGTACGTTTCACACACAGGGAACAAAAAGAAATACAAAAGTAAAGTGACTTGTGATGGAGAACAATTGTTCATATCATACACTTTTATATTTGAATCTATACATTTAACGTATTTGTATCTCAAAATTAACATGCAATATTATTAATACATATTTAAAGCTAATTTACATCATTCATTGACAAAAGTGAATTTTTCTACAATAAGTTTTCGAAAATTATATGCATGAGAGTATTTAATTTTATAATCAAATAACCGACATTAACATTGATGTCAGAAGACAATCCTCATAAATTAATTTATATATATACAAATTCAAAAAAATTGGTTCTAATAACATAATTATTTTGTTCATTTGAGATTATGCATATTTCTGAATTTACGTACATTGTCTTTTATTCGTTAATTAGTGTAGAGTTTTAAATTTCTACGTTTATTTGATTATTTTTAAATTTGTAAGACACTTGTTTTCACTAAACCAATAATAACTCATGTGAAAGTTAAAGAAAAATCTAAACTTATAGAAGATATATAAATTTGTAACATACTCAATTATTTTTTTAATTGTTATATATACGGTATGTTTCTTCTTTTTTCTTTTAGTGGCGAATTATTATTTTTGAAGTCACATATTTTACAAATTCAAGTTAATCATTTGACAAAATACCAAACTATATTGCTATCACCAGAATTTTTTTTCTCGTGGATTTATATTATATAAAGTCTTCAAAAAGATGTTATTACGTAGTTTATTGTTAATTACATCTGATGGCACGAGCGAAATTCTCTTACTTTTAGGAATATAAATATCTATTTTCTCGAAATTTTTTAAACATATTCGCTTTATTTTCAATATCAAAAGTATAGTGAGTGGTCGGATAATGATAAAATTAAAGAAAGTCTTAACTATATAAATATACATGTATTTACGTACTTGTTATTGTTGACAATAACCTGTAGTTTATCGGTTTTTAAAACAACAATTTATTTTTTAAATTTTTTCACTCCTTTTAGGATTGATACTATTTATATTAATCTTTTTAGAAAGAAAATAACTTGATGCTTTTAAGATTTTACAACTTCAGTCATAATCATTTTGAGGTAATGACTATTCTAAAGTAATATTTCCAACATAAAATACGACTAATGTTCGTTAACAGAAATTTAAGGAATACTAAATCACTTGATAAATACTATGTTTATATATATATTTTATACAATTTGTATATGAGTTGTAAGTTTTGTAAACACTTTATTCAACTCGTGCCAACCATTATTATAGGTCAACATGAAGATATCTCATTTATTTAATTGATGTTTGTAAGAAATGCTATTCTATCTGTGGAATTTTTAGGATGAGTATATGTGTAGTCAAAATAAGAGAGAGTAAAATAACACTTTTGTTTATTTAAACTAAATTTCGAATTTTTTTTACCAAACGGGATACATAGTAAGATTAATGCGATAAAATAGTATAGTACATATAAACGATAGTTAATCAGCATTAAAATCAACGAAAAGCATAATTAATTGGTCAAATAAAACAATGTAAAACAATATGCATATCTTGAATTCAACAACGACACTGCACTGAAATAAACTCCGTGCTAGGAGCTATATTATCAATTTACCATAAAAATGTAATTAATGAAGTTTCAAACAATGTTTAACTAATAACCATATTTATATGATCATACCTCGTATCATATTTTCTTTTAAAGATATAAATACATACTTTTGATATATTAACGAACTAATTAGAAACATGTCCAATTGTCTTGCAAAGTTCTCATACTTTTTCATTTTTAAGCCATGCTTCGTTTGTCTCTTTCTCACCAAGACGCTTGTCCACTATAGACACTTGTGTTAGAAGCTTGTGACAGTCCTCTCCGACCTTTAATAAAGCGTTGCAAGTTTCTTTCGATACTTGTTTTCCATTGTTAAAGATATATTCGGATATTACACCGCCAAAAGTTGCACCTAGCTTCCTTTCACATTTTTGAAAGTCGTCCGCCTTCGATGTGCTAGGTGCGGCAACAGAGTCATTTGCGAAACATTGTTCAGAGATAACAAGGACTGAAACAAGTAGCAGAGCAATTTTGATTGTTCTAGGATACATATCAAAAACTTGGTTAAAATTATTTCAAATTTCTGATATATATCTCAAGTACGTTTCACACACAGGGAACAAAAAGAAATACAAAAAGTAAAGTGCCTTGTGATGGAGAACAATTGTTGATATCATACACTTTTATATTTGAATATATACATTTAACGTATTTGTAAGTCAAAATTAACATGCAATATTATTAATACATATTTAAAGCTAATTTACATCATTCATTGACAAAAGTGAATTTTTCTACAATAAGTTTTCCAAATTATATGCATGAGAGTATTTAATTTTATAATCAAATAACCGACATTAACATTGATGTCAGAAGACAATCCTCATAAATTAATTTTAATATATACAAATTCAAAAAAAATTGGTTCTAATAACATAATTATTTTGTTCATTTGAGATTATGCATATTTCTGAATTTACATATATTGTCTTTTATTCGTTAATTAGTGTAGAGTTTTAAATTTCTACGTTTATTTGATTATTTTTAAATTTGTAAGACACTTGTTTTCACTAAACCAATAATAACTCATGTGAAAGTTAAAGAAAAATCTAAACTTATAGAAGATATATAAATTTGTAACATACTCAATTATTTTTTTAATTGTTATATATACGGTATGTTTCTTCTTTTTTCTTTTAGTGGCGAATTATTATTTTTGAAGTCACATATTTTACAAATTCAAGTTAATCATTTGACAAAATACCAAACTATATTGCTATCACCAGATTTTTTTTTTCGTGGATTTATATTATATAAAGTCTTCAAAAAGATGTTATTACGTAGTTTATTGTTAATTACATCTGATGGCATGAGCGAAATTCTCTTACTTTTAGGAATATAAATATCTATTTTCGCGAAATTTATTAAACATATTCGCTTTATTTTCAATATCAAAAGTATAGTGAGTGGTCGGATAATGATAAAATTAAAGAAAGTCTTAACTATATAAATATACATGTATTTACGTACTTGTTATTGTTGACAATAACCTGTAGTTTATCGGTTTTTAAAACAACAATTTATTTTTTAAATTTTTTCACTTCTTTTAGGATTGATAATATTTATATTAATCTTTTTAGAAAGAAAATAACTTGATGCTTTTAAGATTTTACAACTTCAGTCATAATCATTTTGAGGTAATGACTATTCTAAAGTAATATTTCCAACATAAAATACGACTAATGTTCGTTAACAGAAATTTAAGGAATACTAAATCACTTGATAAATACTATGTTTATATATATTTTATATAATTGGTATATGAGTTGTAAGTTTTGTAAACACTTTATTCAACTCGTGCCAATCATTATTATAGGTCAACATGAAAATATCTCATTTATTTAATTGATGTTTGTAAGAAATGCTATTCTATCTATGGAATTCTGAGGATGAGTATATGTGTAGTCAAAATAAGAGAGAGTAAAATAACACTTTTGTTTATTTAAACTAAATTTCGAATTTTTTTTACCAAACGGGATACATAGTTAGATTAATGCGATAAAATAGTATAGTACATATAAACGATAGTTAATCAGCATTAAAATCAACGAAAAGCATAATTAATTGGCCAAATAAAACAATGTAAAACAATATGCATATCTTAAATTCAACAACGACACTGCACTGAAATAAACTCCGTGGTAGGAGCTATATTATCAATTTACCCTAAAAATGTAATTAATGAAGTTTCAAACAATGTTTAACTAGTAACCATATTTATTTGATCATACCTCGTATCATTTTTTCTTTTAAAGATATAAATACATACTTTTGATATATTAACGAACTAATTAGAAACATGTCCAATTGTCTTGCAAAGTTCCCATACTTTTTCATTTTTAAGCCATGCTTCGTTTGTCTCTTTCTCACCAAGACGCTTGTCCACTATAGACACTTGTGACAGTCCTCTCCGACCTTTAATAAAGCGTTGCAAGTTTCTTTCGATACTTGTTTTTCATTGTTAAAGATATATTCGGATATTACACCGCCAAAAGTTGCACCTAGCTTCCTTTCACATTTTTGAAAGTCGTCCGCCTTCGATGTGCTAGGTGCGGCAACAGAGTCATTTGCGAAACATTGTTCAGAGATAACAAGGACTGAAACAAGTAGCAGAGCAATTTTGATTGTTCTAGGATACATATCAAAAACTTGGTTAAAATTATTTCAAATTTCTGATATATATCTCAAGTACGTTTCACACACAGGGAAATAAAAAGAAATACAAAAGTGACTTGTGATGGAGAACAATTGTTCATATCATACACTTTTATATTTGAATCTATACATTTAACGTATTTGTATCTCAAAATTAACATGCAATATTATTAATACATATTTAAAGCTAATTTACATCATTCATTGACAAAAGTGAATTTTTCTACAATAAGTTTTCCAAATTATATGCATGAGAGTATTTAATTTTATAATCAAATAACCGACATTAACATTGATGTCAGAAGACAATCCCCATAAATTAAATTATATATATACAAATTCAAAAAAATTGGTTCTTAGTGTAGAGTTTTAAATTTCTACGGTTATTTGATTATTTTTAAATTTGTAAGACACTTGTTTTCACTAAACCAATAATAACTCATGTGAAAGTTAAAGAAAAATCTAAACTTATAGAAGATATATAAATTTGTAACATACTCAATTATTTTTTTAATTGTTATATATACGGTATGTTTCTTCTTTTTTCTTTTAGTGGCGAATTATTATTTTTGAAGTCACATACTTTACAAACTCAAGTTAATCATTTGACAAAATACCAAACTATATTGCTATCACCAGAATTTTTTTTTTCGTGGATTTATATTATATAAAATCTTCAAAAAGTTGTTATTACGTAGTTTATTGTTAAATACATCTGATGGCACGAGCGAAATTCTCTTACTTTTCGGAATATAAATATCTATTTTCGCGAAATTTATTAAACATATTCGCTTTATTTTCAATATCAAAAGTATAGTGAGTGGTCGGATAATGATAAAATTAAAGAAAGTCTTAACTATATAAATATACATGTATTTACGTACTTGTTATTGTTGACAATAACCTGTAGTTTATCGGTTTTTCAAACAACAATTTTTTTTTAAAATTTTTTCACTCCTTTAAGGATTAATACTATTTATATTAATCTTTTTAGAAAGAAAATAACTTGATGCTTTTAAGATTTTACAACTTCAGCCATAATCATTTTGAGGTAATGACTATTCTAAAGTAATATTTCCAACATAAAATACGACTAATGTTCGTTAACAGAAATTTAAGGAATACTAAATCACTTGATAAATACTATGTTTATATATATATTTTATACAATTTGTATATGAGTTGTAAGTTTTGTAAACACTTTATTCAACTCGTGCCAATCATTATTATAGGTCAACATGAAAATATCTCATTTATTTAATTGATGTTTGTAAGAAATGCTATTCTATCTATGGAATTCTGAGGATGAGTATATGTGTAGTCAAAATAAGAGAGAGTAAAATAACACTTTCGTTTATTTAAACTAAATTTTGAATTTTTTTTACTAAACGGGATACATAGTTAGATTAATGCGATAAAATAGTATAGTACATATAAACGATAGTTAATCAGCATTAAAATCAACGAAAAGCATAATTAATTGGCCAAATAAAACAATGTAAAACAATATGCATATCTTAAATTCAACAACGACACTGCACTGAAATAAACTCCGTGGTAGGAGCTATATTATCAATTTACCCTAAAAATGTAATTAATGAAGTTTCAAACAATGTTTAACTAGTAACCATATTTATTTGATCATACCTCGTATCATTTTTTCTTTTAAAGATATAAATACATACTTTTGATATCTTAACGAACTAATTAGAAACATGTCCAATTGTCTTGCAAAGTTCCCATACTTTTTCATTTTTAAGCCATGCTTCGTTTGTCTCTTTCTCACCAAGACGCTTGTCCACTATAGACACTTGTGTTAGAAGCTTGTGACAGTCCTCTCCGACCTTTAATAAAGCGTTGCAAGTTTCTTTCGATACTTGTTTTCCATTGTTAAAGATATATTCGGATATTACACCGTCAAAAGTTGCACCTAGCTTCCTTTCACATTTTTGAAAGTCGTCCGCCTTCGATGTGCTAGGTGCAGCAACAGAGTCATTTGCGAAACATTGTTCAGAGATAACAAGGACTGAAACAAGTAGCAGAGCAATTTTGATTGTTCTAGGATACATATAAAAAACTTGGTTAAAATTATTTCAAATTTCTGATATATATCTCAAGTACTATTCGGATATTACACCGCCAAAAGTTGCACCTAGCTTCCTTTCACATTTTTGAAAGTCGTCCGCCTTCGATGTGCTAGGTGCGGCAACAGAGTCATTTGTGAAACATTGTTCAGAGATAACAAGGACTGAAACAAGTAGCAGAGCAATTTTGATTGTTCTAGGATACATATAAAAAACTTGGTTAAAATTATTTCAAATTTCTGATATATATCTCAAGTACGTTTCACACACAGGGAACAAAAAGAAATACAAAAGTAAAGTGACTTGTGATGGAGAACAATTGTTCATATCATACACTTTTATATTTGAATCTATACATTTAACGTATTTGTATCTCAAAATTAACATGCAATATTATTAATACATATTTAAAGCTAATTTACATCATTCATTGACAAAAGTGAATTTTTCTACAATAAGTTTTCCAAATTATATGCATGAGAGTATTTAATTTTATAATCAAATAACCGACATTAACATTGATGTCAGAAGACAATCCTCATAAATTAATTTATATATATACAAATTCAAAAAAATTGGTTCTAATAACATAATTATTTTGTTCATTTGAGATTATGCATATTTCTGAATTTACGTACATTGTCTTTTATTCGTTAATTAGTGTAGAGTTTTAAATTTCTACGGTTATTTGATTATTTTTAAATTTGTAAAACACTTGTTTTCACTAAACCAATTATAACTCATGTGAAAGTTAAAGAAAAATCTAAACTTATAGAAGATATATAAATTTGTAACATACTCAATTATTTTTTTAATTGTTATATATACGGTATGTTTCTTCTTTTTTCTTTTAGTGGCGAATTATTATTTTTGAAGTCACATATTTTACAAATTCAAGTTAATCATTTGACAAAATACCAAACTATATTGCTATCACCAGAATTTTTTTTTTCGTGGATTTATATTATATAAAGTCTTCAAAAAGATGTTATTACGTAGTTTATTGTTAATTACATCTGATGGCACGAGCGAAATTCTCTTACTTTTAAGAATATAAATATCTATTTTCGCGAAATTTATTAAACATGTTCGCTTTATTTTCAATATCAAAAGTATAGTGAGTGGTCGGATAATGTTAAAATTAAGGAAAGTCTTAACTATATAAATATACATGTATTTACGTACTTGTTATTGTTGACAATAACCTGTAGTTTATCGGTTTTTAAAACAACAATTTATTTTTTAAATTTTTTCACTCCTTTAAGGATTAATACTATTTATATTAATCTTTTTAGAAAGAAAATAACTTGATGCTTTTAAGATTTTGCAACTTCAGCCATTATCATTTTGAGGTAATGACTATTCTAAAGTAATATTTCCAACATAAAATACGACTAATGTTCGTTAACAGAAATTTAAAGAATACTAAATCACTTGATAAATACTATGTTTACATATATATTTTATACAATTTGTATATGAGTTGTAAGTTTTGTAAACACTTTATTCAACTCGTGCCAATCATTATTATAGGTCAAAATGAAAATATCTCATTTATTTAATTGATGTTTGTAAGAAATGCTATTCTATCTATGGAATTCTGAGGATGAGTATATGTGTAGTCAAAATAAGAGAGAGTAAAATAACACTTTTGTTTATTTAAACTAAATTTCGAATATTTTTTACCAAACGGGATACATAGTTAGATTAATGCGATAAAATAGTATAGTACATATAAACGATAGTTAATCAGCATTAAAATCAACGAAAAGCATAATTAATTGGCCAAATAAAACAATGTAAAACAATATGCATATCTTAAATTCAACAACGACACTGCACTGAAATAAACTCCGTGGTAGGAGCTATATTATCAATTTACCCTAAAAATGTAATTAATGAAGTTTCAAACAATGTTTAACTAGTAACCATATTTATTTGATCATACCTCGTATCATTTTTTCTTTTAAAGATATAAATACATACTTTTGATATATCAACGAACTAATTAGAAACATGTCCAATTGTCTTGCAAAGTTCCCATACTTTTTCATTTTTAAGCCATGCTTCGTTTGTCTCTTTCTCACCAAGACGCTTGTCCACTATAGACACTTGTGTTAGAAGCTTGTGACAGTCCTCTCCGTCCTTTAATAAAGCGTTGCAAGTTTCTTTCGATACTTGTTTTCCATTGTTAAAGATATATTCGGATATTACACCGCCAAAAGTTGCACCTAGCTTCCTTTCACATTTTTGAAAGTCGTCCGCCTTCGATGTGCTAGGTGCGGCAACAGAGTCATTTGTGAAACATTGTTCAGAGATAACAAGGACTGAAACAAGTAGCAGAGCAATTTTGATTGTTCTAGGATACATATAAAAAACTTGGTTAAAATTATTTCAAATTTCTGATATATATCTCAAGTACGTTTCACACACAGGGAACAAAAAGAAATACAAAAGTAAAGTGACTTGTGATGGAGAACAATTGTTCATATCATACACTTTTATATTTGAATCTATACATTTAACGTATTTGTATCTCAAAATTAACATGCAATATTATTAATACATATTTAAAGCTAATTTACATCATTCATTGACAAAAGTGAATTTTTCTACAATAAGTTTTCCAAATTATATGCATGAGAGTATTTAATTTTATAATCAAATAACCGACATTAACATTGATGTCAGAAGACAATCCTCATAAATTAATTTATATATATACAAATTCAAAAAAATTGGTTCTAATAACATAATTATTTTGTTCATTTGAGATTATGCATATTTCTGAATTTACGTACATTGTCTTTTATTCGTTAATTAGTGTAGAGTTTTAAATTTCTACGGTTATTTGATTATTTTTAAATTTGTAAAACACTTGTTTTCACTAAACCAATTATAACTCATGTGAAAGTTAAAGAAAAATCTAAACTTATAGAAGATATATAAATTTGTAACATACTCAATTATTTTTTTAATTGTTATATATACGGTATGTTTCTTCTTTTTTCTTTTAGTGGCGAATTATTATTTTTGAAGTCACATATTTTACAAATTCAAGTTAATCATTTGACAAAATACCAAACTATATTGCTATCACCAGAATTTTTTTTTTCGTGGATTTATATTATATAAAGTCTTCAAAAAGATGTTATTACGTAGTTTATTGTTAATTACATCTGATGGCACGAGCGAAATTCTCTTACTTTTAGGAATATAAATATCTATTTTCGCGAAATTTATTAAACATATTCGCTTTATTTTCAATATCAAAAGTATAGTGAGTGGTCGGATAATGATAAAATTAAAGAAAGTCTTAACTATATAAATATACATGTATTTACGTACTTGTTTTTGTTGACAATAACCTGTAGTTTATCGGTTTTTAAAACAACAATTTATTTTTTAAATTTTTTCACTCCTTTAAGGATTAATACTATTTATATTAATCTTTTTAGAAAGAAAATAAGTTGATGCTTTTAAGATTTTACAACTTCAGCCATAATCATTTTGAGGTAATGACTATTCTAAAGTAATATTTCCAACATAAAATACGACTAATGTTCGTTAACAGAAATTTAAAGAATACTAAATCACTTGATAAATACTATGTTTATATATATATTTCATACAATTTGTATATGAGTTGTAAGTTTTGTAAACACTTTGTTCAACTCGTGCCAATCATTATTATAGGTCAACATGAAAATATCTCATTTATTTAATTGATGTTTGTAAGAAATGCTATTCTATCTATGGAATTCTGAGGATGAGTATATGTGTAGTCAAAATAAGAGAGAGTAAAATAACACTTTGGTTTATTTAAACTAAATTTCGAATTTTTTTACCAAACGGGATACATAGTTAGATTAATGCGATAAAATAGTATAGTACATACAAACGATAGTTAATCAGCATTAAAATCAACGAATAGCATAATTAATTGGCCAAATAAAACAATGTAAAACAATATGCATATCTTGAATTCAACAACAACACTGCATTGAAATAAACTCCGTGGTAGGAGCTATATTATCAATTTACCATAAAAATGTAATTAATGAAGTTTCAAACAATGTTTAACTAATAACCATATTTATTTGATCATACCTCGTATCATTTTTTCTTTTAAAGATATAAATACATACTTTTGATATATTAACGAACTAATTAGAAACATGTCCAATTGTCTTGCAAAGTTCCCATACTTTTTCATTTTTAAGCCATGCTTCGTTTGTCTCTTTCTCACCAAGACGCTTGTCCACTATAGACACTTGTGTTAGAAGCTTGTGACAGTCCTCTCCGACCTTTAATAAAGCGTTGCAAGTTTCTTTCGATACTTGTTTTCCATTGTTAAAGATATATTCGGATATTGCACTTCCAAAATTTGCACCTAGCTTCCTTTCACATTTTTGAAAGTCGTCTGTCTTCGATGTGCTAGGTGCGGCAACAGAGTCATTTGCGAAACATTGTTCAGAGATAAGAAGGACGGAAACAAGTAGCAGAGCAATTTTGATTGTTCTAGGATACATATCAAAAACTTTGTTAAAATTATTTCAAATTTCTGATATATATATCTCAAGTACGTTTCACACACAGGGAACAAAAAGAAATACAAAAGTAAAGTGACTTGTGATGGAGAACAATTGTTCATATCATAAACTTTTATATTTGAATCTATACATTTAACGTATTTGTATCTCAAAATTAACATGCAACATTATTAATACATATTTAAAGCTAATTTACATCATTCATTGACAAAAGTGAATTTTTCTACAATAAGTTTTCCAAATTATATGCATGAGAGTATTTAATTTTATAATCAAATAACCGACATTAACATTGATGTCAGAAGACAATCCTCATAAATTAATTTATATATATACAAATTCAAAAAAATTGGTTCTAATAACATAATTATTTTGTTCATTTGAGATTATGCATATTTCTGAATTTACGTACATTGTCTTTTATTCGTTAATTAGTGTAGAGTTTTAAATTTCTACGGTTATTTGATTATTTTTAAATTTGTAAAACACTTGTTTTCACTAAACCAATTATAACTCATGTGAAAGTTAAAGAAAAATCTAAACTTATAGAAGATATATAAATTTGTAACATACTCAATTATTTTTTTAATTGTTATATATACGGTATGTTTCTTCTTTTTTCTTTTAGTGGCGAATTATTATTTTTGAAGTCACATATTTTACAAATTCAAGTTAATCATTTGACAAAATACCAAACTATATTGCTATCACCAGAATTTTTTTTTTCGTGGATTTATATTATATAAAGTCTTCAAAAAGATGTTATTACGTAGTTTATTGTTAATTACATCTGATGGCACGAGCGAAATTCTCTTACTTTTAAGAATATAAATATCTATTTTCGCGAAATTTATTAAACATGTTCGCTTTATTTTCAATATCAAAAGTATAGTGAGTGGTCGGATAATGTTAAAATTAAGGAAAGTCTTAACTATATAAATATACATGTATTTACGTACTTGTTATTGTTGACAATAACCTGTAGTTTATCGGTTTTTAAAACAACAATTTATTTTTTAAATTTTTTCACTTCTTTTAGGATTGATAATATTTATATTAATCTTTTTAGAAAGAAAATAACTTGATGTTTTTAAGATTTTACAACTTCAGTCATAATCATTTTGAGGTAATGACTATTCTAAAGTAATATTTCCAACGTAAAATACGACTAATGTTCATTAACAAAAATTTAAGGAATACTAAATCACTTGATAAATACTATGTTTATATATATTTTATATAATTTGTATATGAGTTGTAAGTTTTGTAAACACTTTATTCAACTCGTGCTAATCATTATTATAGGTCAACATGAAAATATCTCATTTATTTAATTGATGTTTGTTAGAAATGCTATTCTATCTATGGAATTCTGAGGATGAGTATATGTGTAGTCAAAATAAGAGAGAGTAAAATAACACTTTGGTTTATTTAAACTAAATTTCGAATTTTTTAACAAACGGGATACATAGTTAGATTAATGCGATAAAATAGTATAGTACATACAAACGATAGTTAATCAGCATTAAAATCAACGAAAAGCATAATTAATTGGCCAAATAAAACAATGTAAAACAATATGCATATCTTGAATTCAACAACGATACTACACTGAAATAAACTCCGTGGTAGGAGCTATATTATCAATTTACCATAAAAATGTAATTAATGAAGTTTCAAACAATGTTTAACTAATAACCATATTTATTTGATCATACCTCGTATCATTTTTTCTTTTAAAGATATAAATACATACTTTTGATATATTAACGAACTAATTAGAAACATGTCAAATTGTCTTGCAAAGTTCCCATACTTTTTCATTTTTAAGCCATGCTTCGTTTGTCTCTTTCTCACCAAGACGCTTGTCCACTATAGACACTTGTGTTAGAAGCTTGTGACAGTCCTCTCCGACCTTTAATAAAGCGTTGCAAGTTTCTTTCGATACTTGTTTTCCATTGTTAAAGATATATTCGGATATTGCACTTCCAAAAGTTGCACCTAGCTTCCTTTCACATTTTTGAAAGTCGTCTGTCTTCGATGTGCTAGGTGCGGCAACAGAGTCATTTGCGAAACATTGTTCAGAGATAAGAAGGACGGAAACAAGTAGCAGAGCAATTTTGATTGTTCTAGGATACATATCAAAAACTTTGTTAAAATTATTTCAAATTTCTGATATATATATCTCAAGTACGTTTCACACACAGGGAACAAAAAGAAATACAAAAGTAAAGTGACTTGTGATGGAGAACAATTGTTCATATCATAAACTTTTATATTTGAATCTATACATTTAACGTATTTGTATCTCAAAATTAACATGCAACATTATTAATACATATTTAAAGCTAATTTACATCATTCATTGACAAAAGTGAATTTTTCTACAATAAGTTTTCCAAATTATATGCATGAGAGTATTTAATTTTATAATCAAATAACCGACATTAACATTGATGTCAGAAGACAATCCTCATAAATTAATTTATATATATACAAATTCAAAAAAAATTGGTTCTAATAACATAATTATTTTGTTCATTTGAGATTATGCATATTTCTGAATTTACATACATTGTCTTTTATTCGTTAATTAGTGTAGGGTTTTAAATTTCTACGGTTTTTTGATTATTTTTAAATTTGTAAGACACTTGTTTTCACTAAACCAATAATAACTCATGTGAAAGTTAAAGAAAAATCTAAACTTATAGAAGATATATAAATTTGTAACATACTCAATTATTTTTTTAATTATTATATATACGGTATGTTTCTTCTTTTTTCTTTTAGTGGCGAATTATTATTTTTGAAGTCACATATTTTACAATTTCAAGTTAATCATTTGACAAAATACCAAACTATATTGCTATCACTAGAATTATTTTTTTTCGTGGATTTATATTATATAAAATCTTCAAAAAGTTGTTATTACGTAGTTTATTGTTAATTACATCTGATGGCGCGAGCGAAATTCTCTTACTTATAGGAATATAAATATCTATTTTCGTGAGATTTTTTAAACATATTCGCTTTATTTTCAATATCAGAAGTATAGTGAGTGGTCGGATAATGATAAAATTAAAGAAAGTCTTAACTATATAAATATACATGTATTTACGTACTTGTTATTGTTGACAATAACCTGTAGTTTATCGGTTTTTAAAACAACAATTTACTTTTTAAATTTTTTCACTCCTTTTAGGATTGATACTATTTATATTAATATTTTTAGAAAGAAAATAACTTGATGCTTTTAAGATTTTACAACTTCAGTCATAATCATTTTGAGGTAATGACTATTCTAAAGTAATATTTCCAACATAAAATACGAGTAATGTTCGTTAATAGAAATTTAAGGAATACTAAATCACTTGATAAATACTATGTTTATATATATTTTATATAATTGGTATATGAGTTGTAAGTTTTGTAAACACTTTATTCAACTCGTGCCAATCATTATTATAGGTCAACATGAAGATATCTCATTTATTTAATTGATGTTTGTAAGAAATGCTATTCTATCTATGGAATTTTTAGGATGAGTCTATGTGTAGTCAAAATAAGAGAGAGTAAAATAACACTTTTGTTTATTTAAACTAAATTTCGAATTTTTTTTACCAAACGGGATACATAGTTAGATTAATGCGATAAAATAGTATAGTACATATAAACGATAGTTTTTTTTTTTTTTTTTTTTTTTGGTAAATGGTAAGTATGTATTAAAAAATGATGTTCAATGTACAAATAAATGGCTACATCAAATTATGCAACCATCTCGCATCTCTAGTTCTTAGTGGGTATTTTATCTTAGCCATTATTCTATCTCTAACATCCATCTTAATCATCGTAACGACATGCGTGGGACGGCAAACCGCGCCATCAATTCGACACAAGTTGCGTTGTCTCCACACATGATAAATCATGGCGTTGATTAGAGCCCGGATAATATTGCATTGCAACTTCGACCCGCGCACCTTACACGCCCACAGTAACGCACCCGAGTATGGGATTTGTTTCTTCGTCCAAACCCGCATACTCTCCACGATCTTGGCACTCCACACACAATCAAAAAATAGATGCTCCAAACTTTCCTCATGCGCTTCACACAAAACACAACGGTCAGATTCAGCAACCCCATATCTAACCAGGTTAATCCTAGTGTTTAAAGCCCTCCTAAACACTAGCCACGAAATGAAGCTATGTTTAGGAGTGCTCCAACCACTCCAAACAAGACGGGCCCAAGGCATCATCGGCTTGTGTACCCGAATACCTTCATAACCCTCCGAGATCGAGTAGTAAGCTCGCGTCCCATGCCACAGGCCATTCACATACATATGTTTAATTTTTTCCTTAGCCTGACAGATCTTTCTCCAGGCCCAGGTGACATCGGTGTTAGGCTGATACTCCCGCCAGTCCCGTCCTTTCAAGTAAACTGCATTCACCCATCTAACCCAAAGCCTATCCGGTTGATGAAAGACCCACGAAGCTAATTTAGCCACGGCAGCCTGATTCCACAGGGTCAGATCACGAAGCCCCAACCCACCTTCCAACTTAGGACAACAAATTTTCTCCCAATTCACTAGCGCCCTATTATTCCCTTCTACCCCACCATTCCAAAGAAAATTCCGGCACACAGAAATAATTCTGAACATCACATAAGAAGGGATAATAAACACCATCGCCCAATAGTTGTGGAGCTGAGACAGCACAGACTGAACTAAAGTCAGTCTACCTGCATATGAGAGTCTACGCGCCCCAATACTCGAAATCCTCGAGATGATACGCGCAACGAGGCATTCACAATCAAGTTTACTAATTCGGGTACTTTGGATCGGAAGACCCAGATAACGAAACGGAAACGTACCTTCAACACAGCCTGAAAACAGCAGTATATCAGCTTTCGTCCCCTCGTCCACCACGGCGAAATAGGCTTGGGACTTACCCGCGCTAATAATCAATCCTGAGGCCTTACTAAAAGTAGCGAAGGCTCTCCACAGAAAATTCATAGAATGCGCGTCACCCCTGCAAAAGAGGAGTAGGTCGTCCGCAAACATGAGATGAGTAAGTTTCAACGGTGCACACCTCGGGTGGAATCTAAATTTCTTGTCAATCTTCCCATGGCTAAGGATGCGCGAGAAATGCTCCATACAAATAGTAAAAAGCAACGGAGACATAGGGTCTCCCTGCCTAAGTCCTCTCTTCCCCGGGAAAAAACCGAAAGAATCACCATTAACACAGAGAGAGTACGAAACAGTAGTGACACACTCCATGATCAGACGACGAAAATGATCCGGGAAATCCAAAGCTCTCAGCATTTGATCAACAAAATCCCATTCCACACTGTCATAGGCCTTGTGTAAATCAACCTTGAAGAGACATCGAGGTGACACATGCCCTCTCCCATACATCTTAACAAGATCCTGACAAATCAGAACGTTCTCAACAATACTCCGTCCTTCAATAAACCCACCCTGTGTTGGCGAAATTATCTGAGGAAGGACCTTGGCCAATCTCGCACAGATTATCTTAGTGATACATTTATATAAGACATTGCAACACGCAATAGGCCTAAAATCTTTCACAGACTGAGGCTTGCTCACTTTTGGGATTAAGGTAATGATAGCACAGTTCAGTTGTTTCAGCAGCTTACCTGACACAAAGAAATCCTGAACCGCGCTGACTACATCTCCTCCAACTATATCCCATGCATCAATGAAGAATTGACTCGTGAATCCGTCCGGACCCGGAGCCTTGTCTCGATGTATACCATGAAGGGCCTTCTTGATTTCTGTTTCCGTCACACTAGCCAAGAGGGAATTTTTATGCTCCAGCGAGCATATGTTCCCCATACGCACCGTATCCACGCACACTTGCTCCACCGACTTGGAATCACCCAGCAACGATCGGTAGTACCTCAAAAATGCAGCCTCAATCTCCGCCTTACTCGACCACTCTACACCCTCAGCGTCAAAAAGTTTGGAGACTGCATTATGAGCCCGTCAAGCTCTCAAAACGCCATGGAAATAAGCAGAATTTATATCTCCTTCTTTCGCCCATCGTTGCTTCGATTTTTGGGCCCAAAAATCTGCCCGCGCGGCTTGAAGAACACGCACGGCCTCGTTTGTTTCCCCTTCTTCCTGCAGTAACGCCGTAGTTCGGGCAGTCCGCAGGCGAGTTTGAAGCTCCGCCAGCCCCACTTCCGCCAAGCTACATCGATTCTCAATGTCAGAAAACGACGTAGCATTCAACAATTTCAGTGGCGCTTTCAACTTCTTCAAATTCATGACCAGACGAAACATCCTAGTACCTGCTATTTGATCATCCCAATTTGTCTCAACACAAGCAAGAAAATCAGGAGATCGACTCCACATATTCATGTATTTGAAGGAACGATTCTTCCTACTCGGAGGATTCCCGAGTTGGACTATACACGGACAATGGTCGAAAGTCCCCTCAGGAAGAAAATTAGCGAACCCATCCGGAAACAACTCCACCATTTCGTCGTTCACCAAACATCGGTCGATACGGCTAAAAACTCTAGTCTCCACCACCTTGTGTTTGTTGTTCCAAGTGAACCACGAACCACTTGCCCGAAAATCACCAACTTCACAGTTCGCAATGCAATCCCGGAATTGGTTCATTTCTTCATCCGACGAATTTCCCCCGAGCCTTTCTCGAGCATCAATAACACAATTGAAGTCCCCCATAATCACCCAAGGACCCTTATGAGCATAATTCTCCAGTTTGCGCCAAAGTATAGTCCGCTCCGTCACAGAATTATAAGCATAAACAAATGTCAGAAAATAATTCTTACCCGTAGCAGTCGATACCTTGACATGAATACTTTGAGCTGTATACTCCAAAATCATCAAGTTAACCCTGTCATGCTTCCAAAGAAGCCAAACTCGGCCCCCCTCTCCACAATGACTATTAGTAGTAATACTCCACTCCGAAAATACATTTTGGTGCACTTTTGCATACGCCTTATTTTTAATTTTAGTCTCCAACAAACCAAAGACATCAACTTGTTGCTTCCTAACAAACTCACTAATAGTACGCTGCTTATTTATATTACACATGCCGCGTACATTCCAAAACCCAATATTATGTGTCAGCATGGACAACTAATTCCAACCCCTCCCCTTCATTCCTCACTATCTCATCCTTCCTTGGGGATCCTATCACCATATCAACGTAAGATACCCCATGAACTACTCCCTGCGCATGTTTTGCCACTCCACTAACCAGACCACCCTGTGGCCTCTGTTGATTCTGTACCTCATGAGTTACGGACACGCTGCCCGCCCCGCGAACAGCTTGTGATTTGGTCGCAACAACCAGCCTCGAAGGCTGCTGTTTTGGACCGGACCCTCCTTCGATTTTCTTTTGTTTCATCTCCTGCCTAGCCTTCCTCAACTCATCTTTCCTGCATTCTTTACTCTCATGGCCATAACCTTTGCATTTCGTGCACGACATGGGTTTCCACTCATACCTTACACGAACTTCAATCACATTCTCCTTCTCATCCATAATTTTGATTTCACTCCTAAATTTTTGACCAACTTTTCCCATAACCATGATTCTAGCATACCCAAGTCTAGACCGTTCTTCCGTAGCCAAGTCAGACTTGACATACGGACCCACTAGCGAGGCAATCCTAGGTAAACATCTACCCCAAATGTTCAAGGGCAAATCATGAAGTTGGATCCATATTGGCACTTCAAGCACATCACTCTTATCTAGTTTAGCTTCCGGGGTCCATTCTATCACAATCAGGGGTTTATTATCAAACATATAGAGGCCATGATCAAGAACTTTTACCTTCGCAGCTTTGTCCTTGAACCGGACTAAGAAGATACCATTCGGGAGAAAGGATATCTTGTCAATTCCGAGATCTTTCCAAATCCGTCTCACAAACCCTTCAACGACTTCCCAAGGCGGATTAGCACCCATGATGAAACAGTAGACTGCGGTGCTCCAATATTCAATCTCGTCATCCACATCCTCCTCAGAGAATTGTAAAAGTTCATCTTCCTCTTCCATGTCAACTATTCGCTTCCCCTCACGTTGTTTCCATCCCCCCACGTCCACTGGCGCTTCGTCCCCTGTTTCTGGTACAAAACCCGGCACCTCCTCATCCTCCAGGTCGGATACGTAGTTCAGTCCGGGAATTTCAATCACGGAATTACCCACTCTGGCCGTAGGGTTTTCATCTAATTTCGAGTTTTTCACAACTTTTCGAAGAATCTCCTCTTTTGCCTTTTTGGTTATTGGCTTCATAGCCCTAGCACCTCTAGAACCTGTCGTAGTCTTGTGTTTCATTCTAGAACAGAGAAAAAAATGGCGGTCTCCAGCCTGGTCGGAGGCAGGGCCAGAAATCGCGCGAGAAGAAGCCGCCGTACATCGCTGCGCACGTCGGAAATCTCCAGAGGGATTCGAAGGGTTTTTTTGAACTATAAACGATAGTTAATCAGCATTAAAATCAACGAAAAGCATAATTAATTGGCCAAATAAAACAATGTAAAACAATATGCATATCTTGAATTCAACAACGACACTGCACTGAAATAAACTCCGTGGTAGGAGCTATATTATCAATTTACCATAAAAATGTAATTAATGAAGTTTCAAACAATGTTTAACTAATAACCATATTTATTTGATCACACCTCGTATCATTTTTTCTTTTAAAGATATAAATACACACTTTTGATATATTAACGAACTAATTAGAAACATGTCCTATTGTCTTGCAAAGTTCCCATACTTTTTCATTTTTAAGCCATGCTTCGTTTGTCTCTTTCTCACCAAGACGCTTGTCCACTATAGACACTTGTGTTAGAAGCTTGTGACAGTCCTCTCCGACCTTTAATAAAGCGTTGCAAGTTTATTTCGATACTTGTTTTCCATTGTTAAAGATATATTCGGATATTACACCGCCAAAAGGTGCACCTAGCTTCCTTTCACATTTTTGAAAGTCGTCCGCCTTCGATGTGCTAGGTGCGGCAACAGAGTCATTTGCGAAACATTGTTCAGAGATAACAAGGACTGAAACAAGTAGCAGAGCAATTTTGATTGTTCTAGGATACATATCAAAAACTTGGTTAAATTATTTCAAATTTCTGATATATATCTCAAGTACGTTTCACACACAGGGAACAAAAAGAAATACAAAAGTAAAGTGACTTGTGATGGAGAACAATTGATCATATCATACACTTTTATATTTGAATCTATACATTTAACGTATTTATATCTCAAAATTAACATGCAATATTATTAATACATATTTAAAGCTAATTTACATCATTCATTGACAAAAGTGAATTTTTCTACATTAAGTTTTGCAAATTATATGCATGAGAGTATTTAATTTTATAATCAAATAACCGACATTAACATTGATGTCAGAAGACAATCTTCATAAATTAATTTTAATATATACAAATTCAAAAAAAATTGGTTCTAATAACATAATTATTTTGTTCATTTGAGATTATGCATATTTCTGAATTTACGTACATTGTCTTTTATTCGTTAATTAGTGTAGAGTTTTAAATTTCTACGGTTATTTGATTATTTTTAAATTTGTAAGACACTTGTTTTCACTAAACCAATAATAACTCATGTGAAAGTTAAAGAAAAATCTAAACTTATAGAAGATATATAAATTTGTAACGTACTGAATTATTTTTTTAATTATTATATATACGGTATGTTTCTTCTTTTTTCTTTTAGTGGCGAATTATTATTTTTGAAGTCACATATTTTACAATTTCAAGTTAATCATTTGACAAAATACCAAACTATATTGCTATCACTAGTTTTTTTTTTTTTTCGTGGATTTATATTATATAAAATCTTCAAAAAGTTGTTATTACGTAGTTTATTTTTAATTACATCTGATGGCACGAGCGAAATTCTCTTACTTTTGAGAATATAAATATCTATTTTCGCGAAATTTTTTAAACATATTCGCTTTATTTTTCAATATCAAAAGTATAGTGAGTGGTCGGATAATGATAAAATTAAAGAAAGTCTTAACTACATAAATATACATGTATTTACGTACTTGTTATTGTTGACAATAACCTGTAGTTTATCGGTTTTTAAAACAACAATTTATTTTTTAAATTTTTTCACTCCTTTTAGTATTGATAATATTTATATTAACCTTTTTAGAAAGAAAATAACTTGATGCTTTTAAGATTTTACAACTTCAGTCATAATCATTTTGAGGTAATGACTAGTCTAAAGTAATATTTCCAACGTAAAATACGACTAATGTTCGTTAACAGAAATTTAAGGAATACTAAATCACTTGATAAATACTATGTTTATATATATTTTATATAAATTGTATATGAGTTGTAAGTTTTGTAAACACTTTATTCAACTCGTGCCAATCATTATTATAGGTCAACATGAAAATATCTCATTTATTTAATTGATGTTTGTAAGAAATGCTATTCTATCTATGGAATTCTGAGGATGAGTATATGTGTAGTCAAAATAAGAGAGAGTAAAATAACACTTTGGTTTATTTAAACTAAATTTCGAATTTTTTTACCAAACGGGATACATAGTTAGATTAATGCGATAAAATAGTATAGTACATACAAACGATAGTTAATCAGCATTAAAATCAACGAAAAGCATAATTAATTGGCCAAATAAAACAATGTAAAACAATATGCATATCTTGAATTCAACAATGACACTGCACTGAAATAAACTCCGTGGTAGGAGCTATATTATCAATTTACCATAAAAATGTAATTAATGAAGTTTCAAACAATGTTTAATTAATAACCATATTTATTTGATCATACCTCGTATCATTTTTTCTTTTAAAGATATAAATACATACTTTTGATATATTAACGAACTAATTAGAAACATGTCCAATTGTCTCGCAAAGTTCCCATACTTTTTCATTTTAAGCCATGCTTCGTTTGTCTCTTTCTCACCAAGACGCTTGTCCACTATAGACAATTGTGTTAGAAGCTTGTGACAGTCCTCTCCGACCTTTAATAAAGCGTTGCAAGTTTCTTTCGATACTTGTTTTCCATTGTTAAAGATATATTCGGATATTGCACTTCCAAAAGTTGCACCTAGCTTCCTTTCACATTTTTGAAAGTCGTCCGCCTTCGATGTGCTAGGTGCGGCAACAGAGTCATTTGCGAAACATTGTTCAGAGATAAGAAGGACGGAAACAAGTAGCAGAGCAATTTTGATTATTCTAGGATACATATCAAAAACTTTGTTAAAATTATTTCAAATTTCTGATATATATATCTCAAGTACGTTTCACACACAGGGAACAAAAAGAAATACAAAAGTAAAGTGACTTATGATGGAGAACAATTGTTCATATCATACACTTTTATATTTGAATCTATACATTTAACGTATTTGTATCTCAAAATTAACATGCAACATTATTAATACATATTTAAAGCTAATTTACATCATTCATTGACAAAAGTGAATTTTTCTACAATAAGTTTTCCAAATTATATGCATGAGAGTATTTAATTTTGTAATCAAATAACCGACATTAACATTGATGTCAGAAGACAATCCTCATAAATTTATATATATACAAATTCAAAAAAAATTGGTTCTAATAACATAATTATTTTGTTCATTTGAGATTATGCATATTTCTGAATTTACATACATTGTCTTTTATTCGTTAATTAGTGTAGAGTTTTAAATTTCTACGGTTTTTTGATTATTTTTAAATTTGTAAGACACTTGTTTTCACTAAACCAATAATAACTCATATGAAAGTTAAAGAAAAATCTAAACTTATAGAAGATATATAAATTTGTAACATACTCAATTATTTTTTTAATTATTATATATACGGTATGTTTCTTCTTTTTTCTTTTAGTGGCGAATTATTATTTTTGAAGTCACATATTTTACAATTTCAAGTTAATCATTTGACAAAATACCAAACTATATTGCTATCACTAGAATTATTTTTTTCGTGGATTTATATTATATAAAATCTTCAAAAAGTTGTTATTACGTAGTTTATTGTTAATTACATCTGATGGCGCGAGCGAAATTCTCTTACTTTTAGGAATATAAATATCTATTTTCGCGAAATTTTTTAAACATATTCGCTTTATTTTCAATATCAAAAGTATAGTTAGTGGTCGGATAATGATAAAATTAAAGAAAGTCTTTACTATATAAATATACATGTATTTACGTACTTGTTATTGTTGACAATAACCTGTAGTTTATCGGTTTTTAAAACAACAATTTATTTTTTAAATTTTTTCACTCCTTTTAGGATTGATACTATTTATATTAATATTTTTAGAAAGAAAACAACTTGATGCTTTTAAGATTTTACAACTTCAGTCATAATCATTTTGAGGTAATGACTATTCTAAAGTAATATTTCCAACATAAAATACGACTAATGTTCGTTAAGAGAAATTTAAGGAATACTAAATCACTTGATAAATACTATGTTTATATATATTTTATATAATTGGTATATGAGTTGTAAGTTTTGTAAACACTTTATTCAACTCGTGCCAATCATTATTATAGGTCAACATGAAAATATCTCATTTATTTAATTGATGTTTGTAAGAAATGCTATTCTATCTATGGAATTCTGAGGATGAGTATATGTGTAGTCAAAATAAGAGAGAGTAAAATAACACTTTGGTTTATTTAAACTAAATTTCGAATTTTTTTACCAAACGGGATACATAGTTAGATTAATGCGATAAAATAGTATAGTACATACAAACGATAGTTAATCAGCATTAAAATCAACGAAAAGCATAATTAATTGGCCAAATAAAACAATGTAAAACAATATGCATATCTTGAATTCAACAACGACACTGCACTAAAATAAACTCCGTGGTAGGAGC
This sequence comes from Agrostemma githago, assembly GCA_958450325.1. Lineage (NCBI taxonomy): Eukaryota > Viridiplantae > Streptophyta > Magnoliopsida > Caryophyllales > Caryophyllaceae > Agrostemma > Agrostemma githago. Next base: position 50,908,507 of record OY288258.1, on the reverse strand, counting down.
TATATTATCAATTTACCATAAAAATGTAATTAATGAAGTTTCAAACAATGTTTAACTAATAACCATATTTATTTGATCATACCTCGTATCATTTTTTCTTTTAAAGATATAAATACATACTTTTGATATATTAACGAACTAGAAACATGTCCAATTGTCTTGCAAAGTTCCCATACTTTTTCATTTTTAAGCCATGCTTCGTTTGTTTCTTTCTCACCAAGACGCTTGTCCACTATAGACACTTGTGTTAGAAGCTTGTGACAGTCCTCTCCGACCTTTAATAAAGCATTGCAAGTTTCTTTCGATACTTGTTTTCCATTGTTAAAGATATATTCGGATATTGCACTTCCAAAAGTTACACCTAGCTTCCTTTCACATTTTTGAAAGTCGTCCGCCTTCGATGTGCTAGGTGCGGCAACAGAGTCATTTGCGAAACATTGTTCAGAGATAAGAAGGACGGAAACAAGTAGCAGAGCAATTTTGATTGTTCTAGGATACATATCAAAAACTTTGTTAAAATTATTTCAAATTTCTGATATATATATCTCAAGTACGTTTCACACACAGGGAACAAAAAGAAATACAAAAGTAAAGTGACTTGTGATGGAGAACAATTGTTCATATCATACACTTTTATATTTGAATCTATACATTTAACGTATTTGTATCTCAAAATTAACATGCAACATTATTAATACATATTTAAAGCTAATTTACATCATTCATTGACAAAAGTGAATTTTTCTACAATTAGTTTTCCAAATTATATGCATGAGAGTATTTAATTTTATAATCAAATAACCGACATTAACATTGATGTCAGAAGACAATCCTCATAAATTAATTTATATATATACAAATTCAAAAAAAATTGGTTCTAATAACATAATTATTTTGTTCATTTGAGATTATGCATATTTCTGAATTTACATACATTGTCTTTTATTCGTTAATTAGTGTAGAGTTTTAAATTTCTACGGTTTTTTGATTATTTTTAAATTTGTAAGACACTTGTTTTCACTAAACCAATAATAACTCATGTGAAAGTTAAAGAAAAATCTAAACTTATAGAAGATATATAAATTTGTAACATACTCAATTATTTTTTTAATTATTATATATACGGTATGTTTCTTCTTTTTTCTTTTAGTGGCGAATTATTATTTTTGAAGTCACATATTTTACAATTTCAAGTTAATCATTTGACAAAATACCAAACTATATTGCTATCACTAGAATTATTTTTTTCGTGGATTTATATTATATAAAATCTTCAAAAAGTTGTTATTACGTAGTTTATTGTTAATTACATCTGATGGCGCGAGCGAAATTCTCTTACTTATAGGAATATAAATATCTATTTTCGTGAGATTTTTTAAACATATTCGCTTTATTTTCAATATCAGAAGTATAGTGAGTGGTCGGATAATGATAAAATTAAAGAAAGTCTTAACTATATAAATATACATGTATTTACGTACTTGTTATTGTTGACAATAACCTGTAGTTTATCGGTTTTTAAAACAACAATTTATTTTTTAAATTTTTTCACTTCTTTTAGGATTGATACTATTTATATTAATATTTTTAGAAAGAAAATAACTTGATGCTTTTAAGATTTTACAACTTCAGTCATAATCATTTTGAGGTAATGACTATTCTAAAGTAATATTTCCAACATAAAATACGACTAATGTTCGTTAACAGAAATTTAAGGAATACTAAATCACTTGATAAATACTATGTTTATATATATTTTATATAATTGTTATATGAGTTTTAAGTTTTGTAAACACTTTATTCAACTCGTGCCAATCATTATTATAGGTCAACATGAAAATATCTCATTTATTTAATTGATGTTTGTAAGAAATGCTATTCTATCAATGGAATTCCGAGGATGAGTATATGTGTAGTCAAAATAAGAGAGAGTAAAATAACACTTTCGTTTATTTAAACTAAATTTCGAATTTTTTTACCAAACGGGATACATAGTTAGATTAATGCGATAAAATAGTATAGTACATACAAACGATAGTTAATCAGCATTAAAATCAACGAAAAGCATAATTAATTGGCCAAATAAAACAATGTAAAACAATATGCATATCTTGAATTCAACAACGACACTGCACTGAAATAAACTCCGTGGTAGGAGCTATATTATCAATTTACCATAAAAATGTAATTAATGAAGTTTCAAACAATGTTTAACTAATAACCATATTTATTTGATCATACCTCGTATCATTTTTTCGTTTAAAGATATAAATACATACTTTTGATATATTAACGAACTAATTAGAAACATGTCCAATTGTCTTGCAAAGTTCCCATACTTTTTCATTTTTAAGCCATGCTTCGTTTGTCTCTTTCTCACCAAGACGCTTGTCCACTATAGACACTTGTGTTAGAAGCTTGTGACAGTCCTCTCCGACCTTTAATAAAGCGTTGCAAGTTTCTTTCGATACTTGTTTTCCATTGTTAAAGATATATTCGGATATTGCACTTCCAAAAGTTGCACCTAGCTTCCTTTCACATTTTTGAAAATCGTCCACCTTCGATGGGCTAGGTGCGGCAACAGAGTCATTTGCGAAACATTGTTCAGAGATAAGAAGGACGGAAACAAGTAGCAGAGCAATTTTGATTGTTCTAGGATACATATCAAAAACTTTGTTAAAATTATTTCAAATTTCTGATATATATATCTCAAGTACGTTTCACACATAGGGAACAAAAAGAAATACAAAAGTAAAGTGACTTGTGATGGAGAACAATTGTTCATATCATACACTTTTATATTTGAATCTATACATTTAACGTATTTGTATCTCAAAATTAACATGCAACATTATTAATACATATTTAAAGCTAATTTACATCATTCATTGACAAAAGTGAATTTTTCTACAATTAGTTTTCCAAATTATATGCATGAGAGTATTTAATTTTATAATCAAATAACCGACATTAACATTGATGTCAGAAGACAATCCTCATAAATTATATTATATATATACAAATTCAAAAAAAAATTGGTTCTAATAACATAATTATTTTGTTCATTTGAGATTATGCATATTTCTGAATTTACATACATTGACTTTTATTCGTTAATTAGTGTAGAGTTTTAAATTTCTACGGTTATTTGATTATTTTTAAATTTGTAAGACACTTGTTTTAACTAAACCAATAATAACTCATGTGAAAGTTAAAGAAAAATCTAAACTTATAGAAGATATATAAATTTGTAACATACTCAATTATTTTTTTAATTATTATATATACGGTATGTTTCTTCTTTTTTCTTTTAATGGCGAATTATTATTTTTGAAGTCACATATTTTACAATTTCAAGTTAATCATTTGACAAAATACCAAACTATATTGCTATCACTAGAATTATTTTTTTTCGTGGATTTATATTATATAAAATCTTCAAAAAGTTGTTATTACGTAGTTTATTGTTAATTACATCTGATGGCGCGAGCGAAATTCTCTTACTTATAGGAATATAAATATCTATTTTCGTGAGATTTTTTAAACATATTCGCTTTATTTTCAATATCAGAAGTATAGTGAGTTGTCGGATAATGATAAAATTAAAGAAAGTCTTAACTATATAAATATACATGTATTTACGTACTTGTTATTGTTGACAATAACCTGTAGTTTATCGGTTTTTAAAACAACAATTTATTTTTTAAATTTTTTCACTCCTTTTAGGATTGATAATATTTATATTAACCTTTTTAGAAAGAAAATAACTTGATGCTTTTAAGATTTTACAACTTCAGCCATAATCATTTTGAGGTAATGACTATTCTAAAGTAATATTTCCAACATAAAATACGACTAATGTTCGTTAACAGAAATTTAAGGAATACTAAATCACTTGATAAATACTATGTTTATATATATTTTATATAATTGGTATATGAGTTGTAATTTTTGTAAACACTTTATTCAACTCGTGTCAATCATTATTATAGGTAAACATGAAAATATCTCATTTATTTAATTGATGTTTGTAAGAAATGCTATTCTATCTATGGAATTCTGAGGATGAGTATATGTGTAGTCAAAATAAGAGAGAGTAAAATAACACTTTGGTTTTTTTTTTTTGATGAAAGGTAAGTATATATAAATAAAGAATGTGTATCGTTACAAAAAAGTAACCAAATGACTATATCAATTTATGCAGCCATCTAGCATCCTTAGGTCTGATGGGATATTTTAACTTACACATTATTCTGTTTCTAACATCCTTCATAATCAAGTTGGCCGTGACCCGAGGTAAAGGAACAAGCCCTTCAATTCTACAGATATTCCGCTGCCTCCAAATGTGATAAATCGATGCATTGATCAACGCACGGAGAGTATTACATTGTAGCTTCGAGCCTCTCATCTTTGTCGCCCAAATCAGCCCGCCATCAGCCGGGAATCTCTTCATTACCCACTCACCGAGCACGCCCATGACCCGTGTGCTCCAGCCACACACAAAGAACAAATGCTCAATATCCTCCGGGTACGCTTCACACAAAAAACATTTGTTCGAATCAGCCACTCCATATCTCATGAGTTTCACCCTCGTGTTCAAAGCTCCCCGATAAACAAGCCACGCGATAAAGCTATGTTTCGGGTCACTCCAATTGCTCCAAACTAGGCGCCACCACGAGACTACCGGTCTATGGACTCTCATCTCGTCAAAAGCCTTGGAGATCGAATAATGTGTATCCGATCCATGCCACTTCCCATCCACGAACATGTGTTTAATCTTGTCTTTAGCCTGACACACTTTTCTCCAAGTCCACGTGACATCCGCCTGGGGCATAAAATCATGCCACGAGGAACCCTTCAGATACACACTATTCACCCACCTGACCCATAAACGATCCGGCTGGTCAAAAACCCAAGCTGCCAGCTTAGCCACCGCAGCCTCATTCCAAACTGTCAGCTCCCTCAACCCCAACCCACCTTCAGGCTTTGGACAACAAAGTTTTTCCCAACTCACTAAAGCCCGAGATGTGCCTTCAACACCGTCCTCCCAAAGGAAGCTCCGACATAAGGCACCAATACGAGCCATAATAAATTTCGGAATGATAAAAATCATAGCCCAATAATTATGAAGTTGTGACAAGACTGATTGAACCAAAGTCAAGCGCCCCGCGTAAGACAGTTTGCGTGCATCGATGCTCGCCACTCTCGAGGTGATTCGAGCCAAAAGCTTCTCGCAGTCGACTTTGCCCAGCTTAGTACTTTGGACAGGAAGCCCAAGGTACCGAAAAGGCAAGGTATCTTCCACACACCCCGAAAATTGGAGTATGGCAACCTTCCTATCTTCATCCACTCCCGCAAAGTACGCATGAGACTTTCCCACACCAATACTAAGTCCAGAGGCCTTACTAAACGTAGCAAAGGCGCTCCAAAGGACTTCCATCGATTCAGTCTCCCCTTTACAAAACAGGAGCAAGTCATCCGCGAAGAGCAAGTGACTAAGCTTCACGGCGCCACATTTAGGATGGAACTTAAAGTTCCTCTCCACCGTAACAAAGTCCATGATACGGGTAAAGTATTCCATGCATACTGTAAACAGAAGCGGAGACATAGGATCACCCTGTCTCAATCCCCTTCTCCCTCTAAAAAAGCCAAAGTTATCCCCATTAACACATAAGGAATATGAAACATTTTGGACGCATTCCATGATCAACTTCCTAAAATGTTCCGGGAACTCCAAAGCTCTTAACATTTGATCAACAAAGCTCCATTCGACACTATCATATGCCTTATGGATATCAACTTTGAAAAGACATTTGGGCGATATTCGGCCTCTCTTGTACATTCGAACTAGATCCTGGCAAATGAGTACATTCTCCACAATACTCCGACCCTCAATGAATCCGCCTTGTGACGGGCTGATTAATTGAGGCAAAACCCGAGCAAGTCTCCCACAAATGATTTTAGCAATGCATTTGTAGACGACATTACAACAAGCAATCGGCCGGAACTCTTTCACGGATTGAGGACGATTCACTTTGGGAATTAAGACAATATTCGCACAATTAATCTGCTTAAGTAATTTACCTGAGATGAAAAAGTCCTGGATAGCTGAAGTGAAATCAGTTCCAATAACGTCCCACGCGTCAATGAAGAACTGACTCGAGAAGCCATCCGGCCCAGGAGCTTTATCCCGAGGTATACTATGCAATGCAGCTTTAATCTCATCTGCAGACACCGGCATCTCCAAAAGCTCTCGTTGTTCTACAGTGCACGTTTTCCCCCGCTGGACAATATCAAAGTTGATGGCCTCGACATCTCGAGAATCACCCAGCAAGGATCCATAGTAACGCAAAAAGGCATCCTCAATTGCATCCTTTGTCGCGCATACCAGTCCCTCCGCATCAGTCAATTTAACTACCTGGTTCCTCGCTCTTCGAGCCCGTAACAGCCCGTGAAAGTAGGCAGAGTTAACATCACCTTCACGAACCCATCTCTGCTTAGATTTCTGTGCCCAGAAATCTGCTCTCGCCTCCCTCAGGCCTCGAACCTCCTCGTTCAAAACTGCTTCTGCATTCAGCGCGTTAGCGATCCTGTCAGTTCGCAATTTCACCTGCATCTCTTCCAATCTGATTTAATAGATGTGCTTGTGACCAAGTGGTTAGGGCCTTCAACTTTGATATAAACACTTTGGTTTATATAAACTAAATTTCGAATTTTTTTTACCAAACGGGATACATAGTTAGATTAATGCGATAAAATAGTATAGTACATATAAACGATAGTTAACCAGCATTAAAATAACGAAAAGCATAATTAATTGGCTAAATAAAACAATGTAAAACAATATGCATATCTTGAATTCAACAACGACACTGCACTGAAATAAACTCCGTGGTAGGAGCTATATTATCAATTTACCATAAAAATGTAATTAATGAAGTTTCAAACAATGTTTAACTAATAACCATATTTATTTGATCATACCTCGTATCATTTTTTCTTTTAAAGATATAAATACATACTTTTGATATATTAATGAACTAATTAGAAACATGTGCAATTGTCTTGCAAAGTTCCCATACTTTTTCATTTTTAAGCCATGCTTCGTTTGTCTCTTTCTCACCAAGACGCTTGTCCACTATAGACACTTGTGTTAGAAGCTTGTGACAGTCCTCTCCGACCTTTAATAAAGCGTTGCAAGTTTCTTTCGATACTTGTTTTCCATTGTTAAAAATATATTCGGATATTACACCGCCAAAAGTTGCACCTAGCTTCCTTTCACATTTTTGAAAGTCGTCCGCCTTCGATGTGCTAGGTGCGGCAACAGAGTCATTTGCGAAACATTGTTCAGAGATAACAAGGACTGAAACAAGTAGCAGAGCAATTTTGATTGTTCTAGGATACATATCAAAAACTTTGTTAAAATTATTTCAAATTTATGATATATATCTCAAGTACGTTTCACACACAGGGAACAAAAAGAAATACAAAAGTAAAGTGACTTGTGATGGGGAACAATTGTTCATATCATACACTTTTATATTTGAATCTATACATTTAACGTATTTGTATCTCAAAATTAACATGCAATATTATTAATACATATTTAAAGCTAATTTACATCATTCATTGACAAAAGTGAATTTTTCTACAATAAATTGTCCAAATTATATGCATGAGAGTATTTAATTTTATAATCAAATAACCGACATTAACATTGATGTTAGAAGACAATCCTCATAAATTAATTTATATATATACAAATTCAAAAAAATTGGTTCTAATAACATAATTATTTTGTTCATTTGAGATTATGCATATTTCTGAATTTACGTACATTATCTTTTATTCGTTAATTAGTGTAGAGTTTTAAATTTCTACGGTTATTTGATTATTTTTAAATTTGTAAGACACTTGTTTTCACTAAACCAATAATAACTCCTTTGAAAGTTAAAGAAAAATCTAAACTTATAGAAGATATATAAATTTGTAACATACTCAATTATTTTTTTAATTATTATATATACGGTATGTTTCTTCTTTTTTCTTTTAGTGGCGAATTATTTTTTTTGAAGTCACATATTTTACGATTTCAAGTTAATCATTTGACAAAATACCAAACTATATTGCTATCACTAGAAGTTTTTTTTTTTCGTGGATTTATATTATATAAAATCTTCAAAAAGTTGTTATTACGTAGTTTATTGTTAATTACATCCGATGGCACGAGCGAAATTCTCTTACTTTTAGGAATATAAATATCTATTTTCGCGAAATTTTTTAAACATATTCGCTTTATTTTCAATATCAAAAGTATTGTGAGTGGTCGGATAATGATAAAATTAAAGAAAGTCTTAACTATATAAATATGCATGTATTTACGTACTTGTTATTGTTGACAATAACATGTAGTTTATCGGTTTTAAAACAACAATTTATTTTTTAAATTTTTTCACTCCTTTTAGGATTGATACTATTTATATTAATCTTTTTAGAAAGAAAATAACTTGATGCTTTTAAGATTTTACAACTTCAGTCATAATCATTTTGAGGTAATGACTATTCTAAAGTAATATTTTCAACATAAAATACGACTAATGTTCGTTAACAGAAATTTAAGGAATAGTAAATCACTTGATAAATACTATGTTTATATATATTTTATATAATTGGTATATGAGTTGTAAGTTTTGTAAACACTTTATTCAACTCGTGCCAATCATTATTATAGGTCAACATGAAAATATCTCATTTATTTAATTGATGTTTGTAAGAAATGCTATTCTATCTATGGAATTCTGAGGATGAGTATATGTGTAGTCAAAATAAGAGAGAGTAAAATAACACTTTGGTTTATTTAAACTAAATTTCGAGTTTTTTTACCAAACGGGATACATAGTTAGATTAATGCGATAAAATAGTATAGTACATACAAACGATAGTTAATCAGCATTAAAATCAACGAAAAGCATAATTAATTGGCCAAATAAAACAATGTAAAACAATATGCATATCTTGAATTCAACAACAACACTGCACTGAAATAAACTCCGTGGTAGGAGCTATATTATCAATTTACCATAAAATGTAATTAATGAAGTTTCAAACAATGTTTAACTAATAACCATATTTATTTGATCATACCTCATATCAGTTTTTCTTTTAAAGATATAAATACATACTTTTGATATATTAACGAACTAATTAGAAACATGTCCAATTGTCTTGCAAAGTTCCCATACTTTTTCATTTTTAAGCCATGCTTCGTTTGTCTCTTTCTCACCAAGACGCTTGTCTACTATAGACACTTGTGTTAGAAGATTGTGACAGTCCTCTCCGACCTTTAATAAAGCGTTGCAAGTTTCTTTCGATACTTGTTTCCCATTGTTAAAGATATATACGAATATTACACCGCCAAAAGTTGCACCTAGCTTCCTTTCACATTTTTGAAAGTCGTCCGCCTTCGATGTGCTAGGTGCGGCAACAGAGTCATTTGCGAAACATTATTCACAGATAACAAGGACTGAAACAAGTAGCAGAGCAATTTTGATTGTTCTAGGATACATATCAAAAACTTGGTTAAAATTATTTCAAATTTCTGATATATATCTCAAGTACGTTTCACACACAGGGAACAAAAAGAAATACAAAAGTAAAGTGACTTGTGATGGAGAACAATTGCTCATAGCATACACTTTTATATTTGAATCTATACATTTAACGTATTTGTATCTCAAAATTAACCTGCAATATTATTAATACATATTTAAAGCTAATTTACATCATTCATTGACAAAAGTGAATTTTTCTACAATAAGTTTTCTAAATTATATGCATGAGAGTATTTAATTTTATAATCAAATAACCGACATTAACATTGATGTCAGAAGAAAATCCTCATAAATTAATTTATATATATACAAATTCAAAAAAATTGGTTCTAATAACATAATTATTTTGTTCATTTGAGATTATGCATATTTCTGAATTTACGTACATTATCTTTTATTCGTTAATTAGTGTAGAGTTTTAAATTTCTACCGTTATTTGATTATTTTTAAATTTGTAAGACACTTGTTTTCACTAAACCAATAATAACTCATTTGAAAGTTAAAGAAAAATCTAAACTTATAGAAGATATATAAATTTGTAACATACTCAATTATTTTTTTAATTATTATATATACGGTATGTTTCTTCTTTTTTCTTTTAGTGGCGAATTATTATTTTTGAAGTCACATATTTTACGATTTCAAGTTAATCATTTGACAAAATACCAAACTATATTGCTTTCACAAGAAGTTTTTTTTTTTCGTGGATTTATATTATATAAAATCTTCAAAAAGTTGTTATTACGTAGTTTATTGTTAATTACATCTGATGGCACGAGCGAAATTCTCTTACTTTTAGGAATATAAATATCTATTTTCGCGAAATTTTTTAAACATATTCGCTTTATTTTCAATATCAAAAGTATAGTGAGTGGTCGGATAATGATAAAATTAAAGAAAGTCTTAACTATATAAATATGCATGTATTTACGTACTTGTTATTGTTGACAATAACCTGTAGTTTATCGGTTTTTAAAACAACAATTTATTTTTTAAATTTTTTCACTCCTTTTAGGATTGATACTATTTATATTAATCTTTTTAGAAAGAAAATAACTTGATGCTTTTAAGATTTTACAACTTCAGTCATAATCATTTTGAGGTAATGACTATTCTAAAGTAATATTTCCAACATAAAATACGACTAATGTTCGTTAACAGAAATTTAAGGAATAGTAAATCACTTGATAAATACTATGTTTATATATATTTTATATAATTGGTATATGAGTTGTAAGTTTTGTAAACACTTTATTCAACTCGTGCCAATCATTATTATAGGTCAACATGAAAATATCTCATTTATTTAATTGATGTTTGTAAGAAATGCTATTCTTTCTATGGAATTCTGAGGATGAGTATATGTGTAGTCAAAATAAGAGAGAGTAAAATAACACTTTGGTGTATTTAAACTAAATTTCGAGTTTTTTTACCAAACGGGATACATAGTTAGATTAATGCGATAAAATAGTATAGTACATACAAACGATAGTTAATCAGCATTAAAATCAACGAAAAGCATAATTAATTGGCCAAATAAAACAATGTAAAACAATATGCATATCTTGAATTCAACAACAACACTGCACTGAAATAAACTCCGTGGTAGGAGCTATATTATCAATTTACCATAAAAATGTAATTAATGAAGTTTCAAACAATGTTTAACTAATAACCATATTTATTTGATCATACCTCATATCATTTTTTCTTTTAAAGATATAAATACATACTTTTGATATATTAACGAACTAATTAGAAACATGTCCAATTGTCTTGCAAAGTTCCCATACTTTTTCATTTTTAAGCCATGCTTCGTTTGTCTCTTTCTCACCAAGACGCTTGTCCACTATAGACACTTGTGTTAGAAGATTGTGACAGTCCTCTCCGACCTTTAATAAAGCGTTGCAAGTTTCTTTCGATACTTGTTTTCCATTGTTAAAGATATATACGAATATTACACCGCCAAAAGTTGCACCTAGCTTCCTTTCACATTTTTGAAAGTCGTCCGCCTTCGATGTGCTAGGTGCGGCAACAGAGTCATTTGCGAAACATTATTCACAGATAACAAGGACTGAAACAAGTAGCAGAGCAATTTTGATTGTTCTAGGATACATATCAAAAACTTGGTTAAAATTATTTCAAAATTCTGATATATATCTCAAGTACGTTTCACACACAGGGAACAAAAAGAAATACAAAAGTAAAGTGACTTGTGATGGAGAACAATTGTTCATAGCATACACTTTTATATTTGAATCTATACATTTAACGTATTTGTATCTCAAAATTAACATGCAATATTATTAATACATAATTAAAGCTAATTTACATCATTCATTGACAAAAGTGAATTTTTCTACAATAAGTTTTCTAAATTATATGCATGAGAGTATTTAATTTTATAATCAAATAACCGACATTAACATTGATGTCAGAAGAAAATCCTCATAAATTAATTTATATATATACAAATTCAAAAAAATTGGTTCTAATAACATAATTATTTTGTTCATTTGAGATTATGCATATTTCTGAATTTACGTACATTGTCTTTTATTCGTTAATTAGTGTAGAGTTTTAAATTTCTACGGTTATTTGATTATTTTTAAATTTGTAAGACACTTGTTTTCACTAAACCAATAATAACTCATGTGAAAGTTAAAGAAAAATCTAAACTTATAGAAGATATATAAATTTGTAACATACTCAATTATTTTTTTAATTATTATATATACAATATGTTTCTTCTTTTTTCTTTTAGTGGCGAATTATTATTTTTGAAGTCACATATTTTACAATTTCAAGTTAATCATTTGACAAAATACCAGACTATATTGCTATCACTAGAATTATTTTTTTTCGTGGATTTATATTATATAAAATCTTAAAAAAGTTGTTATTACGTAGTTTATTGTTAATTACATCTGATGGCGCGAGCGAAATTCTCTTACTTTTAGGAATATAAATAACTATTTTCGTGAGATTTTTTAAACATATTCGCTTTATTTTCAATATCAAAAGTATAGTGAGTGGTCGGATAATGATAAAATTAAAGAAAGTCTTAACTATATAAATATGCATGTATTTACGTACTTGTTATTGTTGACAATAACCTGTAGTTTATCGGTTTTTAAAACAACAATTTATTTTTTAAATTTTTTCACTCCTTTTAGGATTGATACTATTTATATTAATCTTTTTAGAAAGAAAATAACTTGATGCTTTTAAGATTTTACAACTTCAGTCATAATCATTTTGAGATAATGACTATTCTAAAGTAATATTTCCAACATAAAATACGACTAATGTTCGTTAACAGAAATTTAAGGAATAGTAAATCACTTGATAAATACTATGTTTATATATATTTTATATAATTGGTATATGAGTTGTAAGTTTTGAAACACTTTATTCAACTCGTGCCAATCATTATTATAGGTCAACATGAAAATATCTCATTTATTTAATTGATGTTTGTATGAAATGCTATTCTATCTATAGAATTCTGAGGATGAGTATATGTGTAGTCAAAATAAGAGAGAGTTAAATAACACTTTGGTTTATTTAAACTAAATTTCGAATTTTTTTTAAAAAACGGGATACATAGTTAGATTATTGCGATAAAATAGTATAGTACATATAAACGATAGTTAACCAGCATTAAAATAACGAAAAGCATAATTAATTGGCCAAATAAAACAATGTAAAACAATATGCATATCTTGAATTCAACAACGACACTGCACTGAAATAAACTCCGTGGTAGGAGCTACAATATCAATTTACCATAAAAATGTAATTAATGAAGTTTCAAACAATGTTTAACTAATAACCATATTTATTTGATCATACCTCGTATCATATTTTCTTTTAAAGATATAAATACATACTTTTGATATATTAACGAACTAATTAGAAACATGTCCAATTGTCTTGCAAAGTTCCCATACTTTTTCATTTTTAAGCCATGCTTCGTTTGTCTCTTTCTCACCAAGACGCTTGTCCACTATAGACAATTGCGTTAGAAGCTTGTGACAGTCCTCTCCGACCTTTAATAAAGCGTTGCAAGTTCTTTTCGATACTTGTTTTCCATTGTTAAAGATATATTCGGATATTACACCGCCAAAAGTTGCACCTAGCTTCCTTTCACATTTTTGAAAGTCGTCCGCCTTCGATGTGCTAGGTGCGGCAACAGAGTCATTTGCGAAACATTGTTCAGAGATAACAAGGACTGAAACAAGTAGCAGAACAATTTTGATTGTTCTAGGATACATATCAAAAACTTGGTTAAAATTATTTCAAATTTCTGATATATATCTCAAGTACGTTTCACACAAAGGGAACAAAAAGAAATACGAAAGTAAAGTGACTTGTGATGGAGAACAATTGATCATATCATACACTTTTATATTTGAATCTATACATTTAACGTATTTGTATCTCAAAATTAACATGCAATATTATTAATACATATTTAAAGCTAATTTACATCATTCATTGACAAAAGTGAATTTTTCTACATTAAGATTTGCAAATTATATGCATGAGAGTATTTAAATTTTATAATCAAATAACCGACATTAACATTGATGTCAGAAGACAATCCTCATAAATTAATTTATATATATACAAATTCAAAAAAATTGGTTCTAATAACATAATTATTTTGTTCATTTGAGATTATGCATATTTTTGAATTTACGTACATTGTCTTTTATTCGTTAATTAGTGTAGAGTTTTAAATTTCTACGGTTATTTGATTATTTTTAAATTTGTAAGACACTTGTTTTCATTAAATCAATAATAACTCATGTGAAAGTTAAAGAAAAATCTAAACTTATAGAAGATATATTAATTTGTAACATACTCAATTATTTTTTTAATTATTATATATACTGTATGTTTCTTCTTTTTTCTTTTAGTGGCGAATTATTATTTTTGAAGTCACATTTTTTACAATTTCAAGTTAATCATTTGACAAAATACCAAACTATATTGCTATCACTAGATTTTTTTTTTTCGTGGATTATATTATATAAAATCTTCAAAAAGTTGTTATTACGTAGTTTATTCTTAATTACATCTGATGGCGCGTACGAAATTCTCTTACTTTTAGGAATATAAATATCTATTTTCGCGAAAATTTTTAAACATATTCGCTTTATTTTCAATATCAAATTTTTTTTTACAACTTCTTCCGTACTAAGCATGATAGGAAGAAGATATACACACCTATATGGAATAGTATATGTGCTCCTCGACATAGCTTCATAGCGACCATGGCTATCCAACGAAAGCTTGCCACTGTTGATTGTATTAAGCAAAGGGGGATTTACATGGCCAACAGATGTATTCTGTGTTGTGCGGATGAAGAAGGGATAGACCACTTGTTCTTCAAATGTCCATTCTCTCAACAGGTTGTCCGTAATCTCTTTACTTGGATGGGTATCACTCAAAAGCCCAGAAGCATTAATTATGAAATGAGGAAACTGGTCAAGCTTAACAGAAGAAAAAACTGGAAATATCAGTGGAACATTTGTTGCATTATTGCTGCCATTTATATGATTTGGGATGAAAGAAACAAGCGTATCTTTTGTGGAAGCTCTCGGACTGTACATTGTCTGACTTTTTCTATTAAGCTTCTTGTTACCATACGTCTTCTGTATAAGAATCCAAATGACAATGAGGATATAATTGACTGTGTAAATGCTTAGGATCTAGTGGTGACCTTTTGTAAGTCTTATCTTTATTGGTGTCATTTTTGTAAGTCTTATCTTTATTCCCTTTTTGGATGAATAAAGAGCTATTTTCTTGCAAAAAAAAAAAAAAAAAGTATAGTGAGTGGTCGGATAATGATAAAATTAAATAAAGTCTTAACTATATAAATATACATGTATTTACGTACTTGTTACTGTTGACAATAACCTGTAGTTTATCGGTTTTTAAAACAACAATTTATTTTTTAAATTTTTTCACTTCTTTTAGGATTGATACTATTTATATTAATCTTTTTGGAAAGAAAATAACTTGATGCATTTAAGATTTTACAACTTCAGTCATAATCATTTTGAGGTAATGACTATTCTAAAGTAATATTTTCAACATAAAATACGACTAATGTTCGTTAACAGAAATTTAAGGAATACTAAATCACTTGATAAATACTATGTTTATATATATTTTATATAATTGCTACATGAATTGTAAGTTTTGTAAACACTTTATTCAACTCGTGCCAATCATTATTATAGGTCAACATGAAAATATCTCATTTATTTAATTGATGTTTGTAAGAAATGCTATTCTATCTATGGAATTCTGAGAATGAGTATATGTGTAGTCAAAATAAGAGAGAGTAAAATAACACTTTGGTTTATTTAAACTAAATTTCGAATTTATTTTACCAAACGGGATACATAGTTAGATTAATGCGATAAAATAGTATAGTACATATAAACGATAGTTAACCAGCATTAAAATAACGAAAAACATAATTAATTGGCCAAATAAAACAATGTAAAACAATATGCATATCTTGAATTCAACAACGACACTGCACTGAAATAAACTTCGTGATAGGAGCTATATTATCAATTTACCATAAAAATGTAATTAATGAAGTTTCAAACAATGTTTAACTAATAACCATATTTATTTGATCATACCTCGTATCATTTTTTCTTTTAAAGATATAAATACATACTTTTGATATATTAACGAACTAATTAGAAACATGTCCAATTGTCTTGCAAAGTTCCCATACTTTTTCATTTTTAAGCCATGCTTCGTTTGTCTCTTTCTCACCAAGACGCTTGTCCACTGTAGACACTTGTTTTAGAAGCTTGTGACAGTCCTCTCCGACCTTTAATAAAGCGTTGCAAGTTTCTTTCGATACTTGTTTTCCATTGTTAAAGATATATTCGGATATTACACCGCCAAAAGTTGCACCTAGCTTCCTTTCACATTTTTGAAAGTCGTCCGCTTTCGATGTGCTAGGTGCGGCAACAGAGTCATTTGCGAAACATTGTTCAGAGATAACAAGGACTGAAACAAGTAGCAGAGCAATTTTGATTGTTCTAGGATACATGTCAAAAACTTGGTTAAAATTATTTCAAATTTCTGATATATATCTCAAGTACGTTTCACACACAGGAAAGAAAAAGAAATACAAAAGTAAAGTGACTTGTGATGGAGAACAATTGTTCATATCATACACTTTTATATTTGAATCTATACATTTAACGTATTTGTATCTCAAAATTAACATGCAATATTATTACTACATATTTCAAGCTAATTTACATCATTCATTGACAAAAGTGAATTTTTCTACAATAAGTTTTCCAAATTTATGCATGAGAGTATTTAATTTTATAATCAAATAACCGACATTAACATTGATGTCAGAAGACAATCCTCATAAATTAATTTATATATATACAAATTCAAAAAAATTGGTTCTAATAACATAATTATTTTGTTCATTTGAGATTATGCATATTTCTGAATTTACGTACATTGTCTTTTATTCGTTAATTAGTGTAGAGTTTTAAATTTTTACGGTTATTTGATTATTTTTAAATTTGTAAGACACTTGTTTTCACTAAACCAATAATAACTCATGTGAAAGTTAAAGAAAAATCTAAACTTATAGAAGATATATAAATTTGTAACATACTCAATTATTTTTTTAATTATTATATATACGGTATGTTTCTTCTTTTTTCTTTTAGTGGCGAATTATTATTTTTGAAGTCACATATTTTACAATTTCAAGTTAATCATTTGACAAAATACCAAACTATATTGCTATCACTAGAATTTTTTTTTTCGTGGATTTATATTATATAAAATCTTCAAAAAGTTGTTATTACGTAGTTTTTTGTTAATTACATCTGATGGCACGAGAGAAATTCTCTTACTTTTAGGAATATAAATATCTATTTTCGCGAAGTTTTTTTAAACATATTCGCTTTATTTTCAATATCAAAAGTATAGTGAGTGGTCGGATAATGATAAAATTAAAGAAAGTCTTAACTATATAAATATACATGTATTTACGTACTTGTTATTGTTGACAATAACATGTAGTTTATCGGTTTTAAAACAACAATTTATTTTTTAAATTTCTTCACTTTTTTTAGGATTGATACTATTTATATTAATCTTTTTAGAAAGAAAATAACTTGATGCTTTTAAGATTCTACAACTTCATTCATAATCATTTTGAGGTAATGACTATTCTAAAATAATATTTCCAACATAAAATACGACTAATGTTCGTTAACAGAAATTTAAGGAATACTAAATCACTTGATAAATACTATGTTTATATATATTTTATATAATTGGTATATGAGTTGTAAGTTTTGTAAACACTTTATTCAACTCGTGCCAATCATTATTATAGGTCAACATGAAAATATCTCATTTATTTAATTGATGTTTGTAAGAAATGCTATTCTATCTATGGAATTCTGAGGATGAGTATATGTGTAGTCAAAATAAGAGAGAGTAAAATTACACTTTGGTTTATTTAAACTAAATTTCGAATTTTTTTTACCAAACGGGATACATAGTTAGATTAATGCGATAAAATAGTATAGTACATATAAACGTTAGTTAACCAGCATTAAAATAACGAAAAGCATAATTAATTGGCCAAATAAAACAATGTAAAACAATATGCATATCTTGAATTCAACAACGACACTGCACTGAAATAAACTCCGTGGTAGGAGCTATATTATCAATTTACCATAAAAATTTAATTAATGAAGTTTCAAACAATGTTTAACTAATAACCATATTTATTTATTTTTTTTGAAAGGAATAACCATATTTATTTGATCATACCTCCTATCATTTTTTCTTTTAAAGATATAAATACATACTTTTGATATATTAACGAACTAATTAGAAACATGTCCAATTGTCTTGCAAAGTTCCCATACTTTTTCAGTTTTAAGCCATGCTTCGTTTGTCTCTTTCTCACCAAGACGCTTGTCCACTATAGACACTTGTGTTAGAAGCTTGTGACAGTCCTCTCTGACCTTTAATAAAGCGTTGCATGTTTCTTTCGATACTTGTTTTCCATTGTTAAAGATATATTCGGATATTACACCGCCAAAAGTTGCACCTAGCTTTCTTTCACATTTTTGAAAGTCATCCGCCTTCGATGTGCTAGGTGCGGCAACAGAGTCATTTGCGAAACATTGTTCAGAGATAACAAGGACTGAAACAAGTAGCAGAGCAATTTTGCTTGTTCTAGGATACATATCAAAAACTTGGTTAAAATTATTTCAAATTTCTGATATATATCTCAAGTACGTTTCACACACAGGGAAGAAAAAGAAATACAAAAGTAAAGTGACTTGTGATGGAGAACAATTGTTCATATCATACACTTTTATATTTGAATCTATACATTTAACGTATTTGTATCTCAAAATTAACATGCAATATTATTACTACATATTTAAAGCTAATTTACATCATTCATTGACGAAAGTGAATTTTTCTACATTAAGTTTTTCAAATTATATGCATGAGAGTATTTAATTTTATAATCAAATAACCGACATTAACATTGATGTCAGAAGACAATCCTCATAAATTAATTTATATATATACAAATTCAAAAAAATTGGTTCTAATAACATAATTATTTTGTTCATTTGAGATTATGCATATTTCTGAATTTACGTACATTGTCTTTTATTCGTTAATTAGTGTAGAGTTTTAAATTTCTACGGTTATTTGATTATTTTTAAATTTGTAAGACACTTGTTTTCACTAAACCAATAATAACTCATGTGAAAGTTAAAGAAAAATCTAAACTTATAGAAGATATATAAATTTGTAACATACTCAATTATTTTTTTAATTATTATACATACGATATGTTTCTTCTTTTTTCTTTTAGTGGCGAATTATTATTTTTGAAGTCACATATTTTGCAATGGGTTATTTCATGACAATAATACCAACTATAAGGGGGCTTCTTAAAATAATCCGAACTATACATAATCTCATTATAATATGAACTATGCATTCATTCATCTCATTTCGCTATGGACAAAATTATGACCTGCTATTACCGGTAATAGTGACCGGTTGTGACTTTCTAGGGTCCTTGAGTGTCCCGTCGTCGTTCATAAAAGTCAAAACAACAAGAAAATCAAATCATTTTTTTCATGGCTTCTATAATACTAACCGGGAAAAAAAATGTAAGATGAAATTTGGAAAGATTCAAAAAAAAACATAACAAATAGTCGAAACTGAAGATGAAGGTTCAACCAGTTTTCCAGATAACCGGTCACCTATATCAATGAGAGATTAATGAAGACATAGTTTATATTTAAACGAGATTACGTATAGTTGAGATTAATCTAAGAAACCCCCTTATAGTTGGTATTATTGTCATGAAATAACCCTTTTACAATTTCAAGTTAATCATTTGACAAAATACCAAACTATATTGCTATCACTAGAATTATTTTTTTTCGTGGATTTATATTATATAAAATCTTCAAAAAGTTGTTATTACGTAGTTTATTGTTAATTACATCTGATGGCGCGAGCGAAATTCTCTTACTTATAGGAATATAAATATCTATTTTCGTGAGATTTTTTAAACATATTCGCTTTATTTTCAATATCATAAGTATAGTGAGTGGTCGGATAATGATAAAATTAAAGAAAGTCTTAACTATATAAATATACATGTATTTACGTACTTGTTATTGTTGACAATAACCTGTAGTTTATCGGTTTTTAAAACAACAATTTATTTTTTAAATTTTTTCACTCCTTTTAGGATTGATAATATTTATATTAACCTTTTTAGAAAGAAAATAACTTGATGCTTTTAAGATTTTACAACTTCAGCCATAATCATTTTGAGGTAATGACTATTCTAAAGTAATATTTCCAACATAAAATACGACTAATGTTCGTTAACAGAAATTTAAGGAATACTAAATCACTTGACAAATACTATGTTTATATATATTTTATATAATTGGTATATGAGTTGTAATTTTTGTAAATACTTTATTCAACTCGTGCCAATCATTATTATAGGTCAACATGAAAATATCTCATTTATTTAATTGATGTTTGTAAGAAATGCTATTCTATCTATGGAATTCTGAGGATGAGTATATGTGTAGTCAAAATAAGAGAGAGTAAAATAACACTTTGGTTTATTTAAACTAAATTTCGAATTTTTTTTACCAAACGGGATACATAGTTAGATTAATGCGATAAAATAGTATAGTACATATAAACGATAGTTAACCAGCATTAAAATAACGAAAAGCATAATTAATTGGCCAAATAAAACAATGTAAAACAATATGCATATCTTGAATTCAACAACGACACTGCACTGAAATAAACTCCGTGGTAGGAGCTATATTATCAATTTACCATAAAAATGTAATTAATGAAGTTTCAAACAATGTTTAACTAATAACCATATTTATTTGATCATATCTCGTATCATTTTTTCTTTTAAAGATATAAATACATACTTTTGATATATTAACGAACTAATTAGAAACATGTCCAATTGTCTTGCAAAGTTCCCATACTTTTTCATTTTTAAGCCATGCTTCGTTTGTCTCTTTCTCACCAAGACGCTTGTCCACTATAGACACTTGTGTTAGAAGCTTGTGACAGTCCTCTCCGACCTTTAATAAAGCGTTGCAAGTTTCTTTCGATACTTGTTTTCCATTGTTAAATATATATTCGGATATTACACCGCCAAAAGTTGCACCTAGCTTCCTTTCACATTTTTGAAAGTCGTCCGCCTTCGATGTGCTAGGTGCGGCAACAGAGTCATTTGCGAAACATTGTTCAGAGATAACAAGGACTGAAACAAGTAGCAGAGCAATTTTGATTGTTCTAGGATACATATCAAAAACTTGGTTAAAATTATTTCAAATTTCTGATATATATCTCAAGTACGTTTCACACACAGAGAACAAAAAGAAATACAAAAGTAAAGTGACTTGTGATGGGGAACAATTGTTCATATCATACACTTTTATATTTGAATCTATACAATTAACGTATTTGTATCTCAAAATTAACATGCAATATTATTAATACATATTTAAAGCTAATTTACATCATTCATTGACAAAAGTGAATAAGTTTTCCAAATTATATGCATGAGAGTATTTAATTTTATAATCAAATAACCGACATTAACATTGATGTCAGAAGACAATCCTCATAAATTAATTTATATATATACAAATTCAAAAAAATTGGTTCTAATAACATAATTATTTTGTTTATTTGAGATTATGCATATTTCTGAATTTACGTACATTGTCTTTTATTTGTTAATTAGTGTAGAGTTTTAAATTTCTACGGTTATTTGATTATTTTTAAATTTGTAAGTCACTTGTTTTCACTAAACCAATAATAACTCATGTGAAAGTTAAAAAAAATCTAAACTTATAGAAAATATATAAATTTGTAACATACTCAATTATTTTTTCTAATTATTATATATACGGTATGTTTCTTCTTTTTTCTTTTAGTGGCGAATTATTATTTTTGAAGTCACATATTTTGCAATGGGTTATTTCATGACAATAATACCAACTATAAGGGGGCTTCTTAAAATAATCCCAACTATACATAATCTCATTATAATATGAACTATGCAATCATTCATCTCATTTCGCTATGGACAAAATTATGACCTGCTATTACCGGTAATAGTGACCGGTTGTGACTTTCTAGGGTCCTTGAGTGTTCCGTCGTCGTTCATAAAAGTCAAAACAACAAGAAAATTAAATCATTTTTTTCATGGCTTCTATAATACTAACCGGGAAAAAAAATGTAAGATGAAATTTGGAAAGATTCGAAAAAAAACATAACAAATAGTCGAAACTGAAGATGAATGTTCAACCAGTTTTCCAGGTAACCGGTCACCTATATCAATGAGAGATTAATGAAGGCATAGTTTATATTAAAACGAGATTACGTATAGTTGAGATTAATCTAAGAAGCCCCCTTATAGTTGGTATTATTGTCATGAAATAACTCTTTTACAATTTCAAGTTAATCATTTGACAAAATACCAAACTATATTGCTATCACTAGAATTTTTTTTTTCGTGAATTTATATTATATAAAATCTTCAAAAAGTTGTTATTACGTAGTTTATTGTTAATTACATCTGATGGCACGAGCGAAATTCTCTTACTTTTAGGAATATAAATATCTATTTTCGCGAATTTTTTTAAACATGTTCGCTTTATTTTCAATATCAAAAGTATAGTGAGTGGTCGGATAATGATAAAATTAAAGAAAGTCTTAACTATATAAATATACATGTATTTACGTACTTGTTATTGTTGACAATAACCTGTAGTTTATCGGTTTTTAAAACAATAATTTATTTTTTAAATTTTTTCACTCCTTTTAGGATTGATACTATTTATATTAATCTTTTTAGAAAGAAAATAACTTGATGCTTATAAGATTTTACAACTTCAGTCATAATCAGTTTGAGGTAATGACTATTCTAAAGTAATATTTCCAACATAAAATACGACTAATGTTCGTTAACAGAAATTTAAGAAATACTAAATCACTTGATAAATACTATGTTTATATATATTTTATATAATTGGTATATGAGCTGTAAGTTTTGTAAACACTTTATTCAACTCGTGCCAATCATTATTATAGGTCAACATGAAAATATCTCATTTATTTAATTGATGTTTGTAAGAAATGCTATTCTATCTATGGAATTCTGAGGAAGAATATAAAGAGAGAGTAAAATAACACTTTGGTTTATTTAAACTAAATTTCGAATTTTTTTTACCAAACGGGATACATAGTTAGATTAATACGATAAAATAGTATAGTACATATAAACTATAGTTAACCAGCATTAAAATAACGAAAAGCATAATTAATTGGCCAAATAAAACAATGTAAAACAATATGCATATCTTGAATTCAACAACGACACTGCACTGAAATAAACTCCGTGGTAGGAGCTATATTATCAATTTACCATAAAAATGTAATTAATGAAGTTTCAAACAATGTTTAACTAATAACCATATTTATTTGATCATACCTCGTATCATTTTTTCTTTTAAAGATATAAATACATACTTTTGATATATTAACGAACTAATTAGAAACATGTCCAATTGTCTTGCAAAGTTCCCATACTTTTTCAGTTTTAAGCCATGCTTCGTTTGTCTCTTTCTCACCAAGACGCTTGTCCACTATAGACACTTGTGTTAGAAGCTTGTGACAGTCCTCTCCGACCTTTAATAAAGCGTTGCAAGTTTCTTTCGATACTTGTTTTCCATTGTTAAAGATATATTCGGATATTACACCGCCAAAAGTTGCACCTAGCTTCCTTTCACATTTTTGAAAGTCGTCTGCCTTCGATGTGCTAGGTGCGGCAACAGAGTCATTTGCGAAACATGGTTCAGAGATAACAAGGACTGAAACAAGTAGCAGAGCAATTTTGATTGTTCTAGGATACATATCAAAAACTTGGTTTAAATTATTTCAAATTTCTGATATATATCTCAAGTACGTTTCACACACAGGGAACAAAAAGAAATACAAAGGTAAAGTGACTTGTGATGGGGAACAATTGTTCATATCATACACTTTTATATTTGAATCTATACATTTAACGTATTTGTATCTCAAAATTAACATGCAATATTATTAATACATATTTAAAGCTAATTTACATCATTCATTGACAAAAGTGAATTTTTCTACAATAAGTTTTCCAAATTATATGCATGAGAGTATTTAATTTTATAATCAAATAACCGACATTAACATTGATGTCAGAAGACAATCCTCATAAATTAATTTATATATATACAAATTCAAAAAAATTGGTTCTAATAACATAATTATTTTGTTTATTTGAGATTATGCATATTTCTGAATTTACGTACATTGTCTTTTATTCGTTAATTAGTGTAGAGTTTTAAATTTCTACGGTTATTTGATTATTTTTAAATTTGTAAGACACTTGTTTTCACTAAACCAATAATAACTCATGGGAAAGTTAAAGAAAAATCTAAACTTATAGAAGATATATAAATTTGTAACATACTCAATTATTTTTTTAATTATTATATATACGGTATGTTTCTTCTTTTTTCTTTTAGTGGCGAATTATTATTTTTGAAGTCACATATTTTACAATTTCAAGTTAATCATTTGACAAAATACCAAACTATATTGCTATCACTAGAATTATTTTTTTTCGCGGATTTATATTATATAAAATCTTCAAAAAGTTGTTATTACGTAGTTTATTGTTAATTACATCTGATGGCACGAGCGGAATTCTCTTACTTTTAGGAATATAAATATCTATTTTCGCGAATTTTTTTAAACATATTCGCTTTATTTTCAATATCAAAAGTGTAGTGAGTGGTCGGATAAAGATAAAATTAAAGAAAGTCTTAACTATATAAATATACATGTATTTACGTACTTGTTATTGTTGACAATAACCTGTAGTTTATCGGTTTTTAAAACAACAATTTATTTTTTAAATTTTTTCACTCCTTTTAGGATTGATACTATTTATATTAATCTTTTTGGAAAGAAAATAACTTGATGCTTTTAAGATTTTACAACTTCAGTCATAATCATTTTGAGGTAATGACTATTCTAAAGTAATATTTCCAACATAAAATACGACTAATGTTCGTTAACAGAAATTTAAGGAATACTAAATCACTTGATAAATACTATGTTTCTATATATTTTATATTATTGGTATATGAGTTGTAAGTTTTGTAAACACTTTATTCAAATCGTGCCAATCATTATTATAGGTCAACATGAAAATATCTCATTTATTTAATTGATGTTTGTAAGAAATGCTATTCTATCTATGGAATTCTGAGGATGAGTATATGTGTAGTCAAAATAAGAGAGAGTAAAATAACACTTTGGTTTATTTAAACTAAATTTCGAATTTTTTTTACCAAACGGGATACATAGTTAGATTAATGCGATAAAATAGTGAAGTACATATAAACGATAATTAACCAGCATTAAAATAACGAAAAGCATAATTAATTGGCCAAATAAAAACAATGTAAAACAATATGCATATCTTGAATTCAACAACGACACTGCACTGAAATAAACTCCGTGGTAGGAGCTATATTATCAATTTACCATAAAAATGTAATTAATGAAGTTTCAAACAATGTTTAACTAATAACCATATTTATTTGATCATACCTCGTATCATTTTTTCTTTTATAGATATAAATACATACTTTTGATATATTAACAAACTAATTAGAAACATGTCCAATTATCTTGCAAAGTTCCCATACTTTTTCATTTTTAAGCCATGCTTCGTTTGTCTCTTTCTCACCAAGACGCTCGTCCACTATAGACACTTGTGTTAGAAGCTTGTGACAGTCCTCTCCGACCTTTAATAAAGCGTTGCAAGTTTCTTTCGATACTTGTTTTCCATTGTTAAAGATATATTCGGATATTACACCGCCAAAAGTTGCACCTAGCTTCCTTTCACATTTTTGAAAGTCGTCCGCCTTCGATGTGCTAGGTGCGGCAATAGAGTCATTTGCGAAACATGGTTCACAGATAACAAGGACTGAAACAAGTAGCAGAGCAATTTTGATTGTTCTAGGATACATATCAAAAACTAGGTTATAATTATTTCAAATTTCTGATATATATCTCTACGTTTCACACACAGGGAACAAAAAGAAATACAAAAGTAAAGTGACTTGTGATGGAGAACAATTGTTCATATCATACACTTTTATATTTGAATCTATACATTTAACGTATTTGTATCTCAAAATTAACATGCAATATTATTAATACATATTTAAAGCTAATGCATGAGAGTATTTAATTTTATAATCAAATAACCGACATTAACATTGATGTCAGAAGACAATCCTCATAAATTAATTTATATATATACAAATTCAAACAAATTGGTTCTAATAACATAATTATTTTGTTCATTTGAGATTATGCATATTTCTGAATTTACGTAGATTGTCTTTTATTCGTTAATTAGTGTAGAGTTTTAAATTTCTACGGTTATTTGATTATTTTTAAATTTGTAAGACACTTGTTTTCACTAAACCAATAATAACTCATGTGAAAGTTAAAGAAAAATCTAAACTTATAGAAGATATATAAATTTGTAACATACTCAATTATATTTTTAATTATTATATATACGGTATGTTTCTTCTTTTTTCTTTTAGTGGCGAATTATTATTTTTGAAGTCACATATTTTACAATTTCAAGTTAATCGTTTGACAAAATACCAAACTATATTGCTATCACTAGAATTTTTTTTTTCGTGGATTTATATTATATAAAATCTTCAAAAAGTTGTTATTACGTAGTTTATTGTTAATTACATCTGATGGCACGAGCGAAATTCTCTTACTTTTAGGAATATAAATATCTAATTTCGCGA
The DNA here is from genome assembly GCA_958450325.1 of Agrostemma githago. Taxonomy (NCBI): domain Eukaryota; kingdom Viridiplantae; phylum Streptophyta; class Magnoliopsida; order Caryophyllales; family Caryophyllaceae; genus Agrostemma; species Agrostemma githago. The sequence goes on along the minus strand of OY288258.1, from coordinate 50,881,386 downwards.
ATTTTTTTAAACATATTCGCTTTATTTTCAATATCAAAAGTGTAGTGAGTGGTCGGATAATGATAAAATTAAAGAAAGTCTTAACTATATTAATATACATGTATTTACGTACTTGTTATTGTTGACAATAACCTGTAGTTTATCGATTTTTAAAACAACAATTTATTTTTTAATTTTTTCACTCCTTTTAGGATTGATACTATTTATATTAATCTTTTTAGAAAGAAAATAACTTGATGCTTTTAAGATTTTACAACTTTAGTCATAATCATTTTGAGGTAATGACTATTCTAAAGTAATATTTCCAACATAAAATACGACTAATGTTCGTTAACAGAAATTTAAGGAATACTAAATCACTTGATAAATACTATGTTTATATATATTTTATATAATTGGTATATGAGTTGTAAGTTTTGTAAACACTTTATTCAACTCGTGCTAATCATTATTATAGGTCAACATGAAAATATCTCATTTATTTAATTGATGTTTGTAAGAAATGCTATTCTATCTATGGAATTCTGAAGATGAATATATGTGTAGTCAAAATAAGAGAAAGTAAAATAACACTTTGGTTTATTTAAACTAAATTTCGAATTTTTTTTACCAAACGGGATACATAGTTAGATTAATGCGATAAAATAGTGTAGTACATATAAACGATAGTTAACCAGCATTAATAACGAAAAGTATAATTAATTGGCCAAATAAAACAATGTAAAACAATATGCATATCTTGAATTCAACAACGACACTGCACTGAAATAAACTCCGTGGTAGGAGCTATATTATCAATTTACCATAAAAATGTAATTAATGAAGTTTCAAACAATGTTTAACTAATAACCATATTTATTTGATCATACCTCATATCATTTTTTCTTTTAAAGATATAAATACATACTTTTAATATATTAACGAACTAATTAGAAACATGTCCAATTGTCTTGCAAAGTTCCCATACTTTTTCATTTTTAAGCCATGCTTCGTTTGTCTCTTTCTCACCAAGACGCTCGTCCACTATAGACACTTGTGTTAGAAGCTTGTGACAGTCCTCTCCGACCTTTAATAAAGCGTTGCAAGTTTCTTTCGATACTTGTTTTCCATTGTTAAAGATATATTCGGATATTACACCGCCAAAAGTTGCACCTAGCTTCCTTTCACATTTTTGAAAGTCGTCCGCCTTCGATGTGCTAGGTGCGGCAACAGAGTCATTTGCGAAACATTGTTCACAGATAACAAGGACTGAAACAAGTAGCAGAGCAATTTTGATTGTTCTAGGATACATATAAAACTTGGTAAAAAACGTAGTTTATTGTTAATTACATCTGATGGCACGAGCGAAATATACATGTATTTACGTACTTGTTATAGTGAGTGGTCGGATAATGATAAAATTAAAGAAAGTCTTAACTATATAAATATACATGTATTTACGTACTTGTTATTGTTGACAATAACCTGTAGTTTATCAGTTTTTAAAACAACAATTTATTTTTTAAATTTTTTCACTCCTTTTAGGATTGATACTATTTATATTAATCTTTTTGGAAAGAAAATAACTTGATGCTTTTAAGATTTTACAACTTCAGTCATAATCATTTTGAGGTAATGACTATTCTAAAGTTATATTTCCAACATAAAATACGACTAATGTTTGTTAACAGAAATTTAAGGAATACTAAATCACTTGATAAATACTATGTTTATATATATTTTATATAATTGGTATATGAGTTTCTGGACATGATATAGGTCCACCTCGACGCGGCCACGCGCGGGTTTGGGGAGGTGAATGAATCTCCATATGACAATGGATCGAATTGAAATTTAAATCGAAGTTGGAGTCGCCACCGAACTTTGCGGGAGTTCGGGCCCGTTCGAACCCACTCTATGTCGTAGTGGGCTGTGTACAAAATACGGTCCATTCCGATTTCAGAGTCTATTGGGTTCGTCCCTTTGCATTTGATACTGATACCGACATTATCGGATACCGTGTATTGAATGACTCTCGTGTGCCAATGATTTCGAACATCCGGAAACCACGGTTCTGAGTAAGGGGTGAGGGTACGTGTTGGGAAGTTCACAAAGAACACCCAACCCCGCCCGCGCACTAGCGGCCTCTACTAGGATATCGTTTGATTTTAGAATACGCGCGTTAGTAATACGATGAATGATATGCAAACATTGTTTTCCCTAAACATGCGAAAATTGAATGGGTTGCTAAGTCGATTTAATGCATATAAAATTAACGTCAAAGTTGTATTTTAGCATGTGAGGTCCGTTTTAGTCAAATAATTCAAATAAAAAAAGAAATTGCTACAAACACGAACAAACAAGTTAGTAACGGTTTGTAAATAATAAATAAGTCTGATGATATGAATGATAGTATGCATGGTTTTGAAAAGATAATTCACGTGATGGATTAAGCACGCGTTGACTGAGGTCAAGAAAAATAAAGTATGTCGAGGAAAACCCGTTGTTTTGTTAAAGAAACGATGTTCGAAAAATTAGAACGAAATTGCTTTTTTTATGTCGCGTTTTCATGATGTCGCGCACCTCGCCCGGGAAGGGCGCGACTCGCGCGGGTAGGTGACTCGCCCGGGATGCACGCGACTCGCGTCCCGGGCTGTTTTCGAAATTGTTTTTCGGAAAATTTATAGCTTTATTAAATCGCGTACAAATATTGCATGATTTATACTCGATTTAATTTTGCGATATTCGTTATACTCGATATTCGATTATGAAATCGATATCAAATATTCGGAATAGTTTTTTAGAAAAAGATAAAAAAAGGTTTTGAAAATCGTTTTGTAAAATTAAACTAAAAAACGATGTTTGATTCTCTCCGCGTTAAAAATCGTCGTGTGTTGCCTTATGAAACCATGTGACGATTTTTTAGCATCAACGAGGATTAACTTAGTTCTTTTTCGATACGATATTCGATTAGAGAATCGGTATCGTATTTTTAAGAACGTTTGTTTATGAAAATAGTTTGTAGTATCGATGTTAGAAAAACGTGACGAAGACCCAAAAAAAAAAGACGACCGATGACAACAAGACGAGGAAAAGACGAGAGAAGGGAAGAGTGAAAGGAGAAGTCGGGTTTTATTTTACACCCTCAACCTACATGCTTTATTTACTCGGAACGGGGCTCGTCGGAATGTGGCTTAGACATGGGAGCGTCGAGGTAATGTAGGTGAGTTATGGTGGTATGGGACGTGTAGGGTGTCGGGTCTAGGCGGCCGGTTCCTTCGGGTCTCGGGATATACTATCGATTTTTCGATGCTAAGTGTATGAGTTTCGAGGTTAATGTGTGTGTGTCTTTTCAATCGTAGATGTGTGTTAATGTGTTGTGAGAGGGTCCTATTTTTAGGAGAGGTCCTCAATTGAAGCTAGAATAGGTACTCTTGCTTGGGTGATAAGAAATACCGATTAGGATAGGAAATGTATGAAGTTGAAAGGAACGAGAATTCCGTTTCCTGGTGAGGAAGAAACGAATCTCGGCTGGAATGAGGGTGCTCGGCCGAGTATGTTGTGCTCGGTCGAGTGTTTGATCGGGTATTCGGATAGAATTCCTATTTGAGATCGAATTCTATCCTTAACGGAATTGTTTAATATTTTTTGTAGCTGATTTTTGTTGTGTCTGAGCTTAAATCGAACTCATGGGGTGACACGGCTGACTTGCATGTCTCAAAAATATCTTTGGCCGGGTTTCGACTTGGTCGCTAAAAGACGGTTTTTCCCCTGGTGTCGGATCCGACCCAAATTAGTCTTATTTGACTCGAAACGACCCTCTGGGCCTGAATTTGAGGTTGGATTTGTGAGATATGTACTTCGTAAAAAGCCCAAGGCAAATGCCCATGATTTTGAGCCCATATTCGAGTACGTTAAAGCATGTTTGCGTCCGATCATCATCGGGTGTTTGTCGGAAACTGCTATAGACACCTGGCAGCCAAATGTGGGTGTCTACAGAGCCCCCACTCTGACTGAGGCTTGGACAGGGCGTAAGTCAGAGTAGCTTCCAGGTTAATCAAAGATTAAGACATGGCAGGCTTCCGGTCGGGTCGTTTATAGTCCAGTAGACTTGCGTAAGAGGGCTCGCCAGCCATAAGTTGGAAATCATACCTGAGCTGATGATGATAACTCCACGGGAATCGGACTAGTTGTATAAGCCCTGGGTGCGCCTATATGTGGGCCCATCCCATTAAATGCCGCTGGGGAGTCAGTTGTAAGGTTTTGCTTGAATCGTCATGTACATGATTTATGCAAGACTTTGCATGTAAAATTTTTAGGAGAAATTACTCGTGCTGGGGAATAGAAAATTTGAAGAAGATTTTGAATGCAGAGAAATTTTGAAAAATAGAGTGTTTTTTGACTCTGAATAGGAATAGGAATGCTCAGGATAACTTAGCTAGATCCTAGGATAAGACCTGTATGCTAAATCCCCTAGAATTAGGAATCCTAAAGCAAGGAGGAAAGTCTGGGTTTAATGCTATAAATACCCTTTCCTGCTTTTAATTTCTTAACAATTCTCACAATTACCCTCCTTCGTAAAGAGAAACAAGCCCTGAGAAACTTATTATTCCCTTTTAGAAATCCAATTATGGGAATCGACCGATTAATTGGAATGCTGCAGGATTGGTCCCGATACTTCAGAGACGCAGATAAAGTTATTCTGAATCAGAATGGTATTACTCAATTGTTCACAATCCGTCAGATGCAAGTGGATCGTCATTTTCTGGATGCTTGCTTGTCCTATTGGGACGATACTTATCATGTTTTTGGCTTTCCTCGAGGCGAAATTTGTCCTATTCCTGAGGAAATTGCTGCCGTAGGAGAATGGAATCCCATACTTCGCCCTGCTATTCCGTTTTCGGTTCACGACCCAAGGAGAAAATTACGGGAATTTTTAGGGCTTTCTCATATGGAGGTATCTCGTATGCTGGAGGGAGATACGGTTTCTTTGATCGATTTAGCTGAAAAATTCATGAACCCACATAACGTTCGGGTCAGGCCGGTCCATAGCCGTAGGGCCTTTGCTTTTTGTATGCTCCATGTTTATGCCTTCGATGGTCATATGGATCTTTTATCTTGTATAGGCCATGTCCGACTCTTCACCGTGGTTGACCTGATGGAAACGGAGCACAGCCCGGCTTGGCTGATTACGGGAGAAATTATCCAAGGCTTGGACAATCGTAAAAGGGATTCGTCAACCTTGTAGACTGGGAGTACCCGTCTTTTACAGGTATATCGACTTTTTTGATTTTTTCGATTTTCCCGATTTTTCCGCAATTTTCTGGCTTTTCAATTTTTTCCGGTTTTCTCGATTTTTCGCGGTTTTCTTTGATTTTTCGCGGTTTTCTCGATTTTTCCGATTTTCTCAATTTTTGCGATTTTTTTTGCAGCTTTTCTCGATTTTTGAATTTTTTTTCAGCTTTGGCTATTTGAGAGGATATCGATCGTGGATCCTCCCCTTGACGTAAGCCGATATCGCCCCAATCAAGTGATGACGAGGAGACGGACCGTTGACTTTTCTCGCCTCAATACTCAAAAATACTGGGACGAAGTGCTGTCTTTGCATGGAGGCCCATTGATCCGATGGACAGTACCCTGGTGGCCCATTTATGTCCGGACCAGTTTAGAATCGAGAGATAGGGCGCGATATCAGGTGATCCTATCCTTTAAGCAGACAATCCACCTTTACCCCGATCGCATACTTAGGCAATATGGTCGGGCCCAAAGAATCCCGGAAATCGAGGCGGTCGTGAGTGAATCTACTCAGCTGACGGATGTAATGTGTGACACCTGGATGCAGAGGTGGTATACTCGTGTTACTTGGTCTGTTCCCAAGACTCTGCACTCAATTTGGGTATCGGATTCTTATGTGAGGTGGACGAAGGCAGATTCTGCTAAAGCCCGTGCTGCCCTGAAGACTGACAAGGCTTTTGACCTGTTGCGCCGAGAACAAGCTAAAGATAACCGAGGCTTCTTTGACGAGGGTGATACTCCGACTACCTTGGTTCGATTGATGTCAGGCCAGAAAGGAAAGACTAGGACTCAGACTGAAGGGTCCAGTGCTAAAGGTGCGCGAGGGAAGGTGAGCCCCCAGACAGATCTAGAAAGGAGACTTGGCCCCAGACTGGCGGTTCAGGACCGGCTTGGTCCTCGAGACAGACTACCCGAGTACGTACGGGCTCGGCTTGGACCAGTGAAAGTGGCAGAAGGCCCGCAGTCGAAGAAACGGGTTCGAGCTAAAGAGGTCCCGCTTGTGATCCGGGAGCGCTCGCCCCCACCCCGTCGACCTCAGGCTCCGCGCGACCCAAAAGACAAAGGGAAAGGCAAAATGCACGAGCAATAGTCTCCTAAATTTTACTATTTAAGTAATACTATTATTTTTGTGGTGTGATTTTTTTTGTTGCCTTTTTGAGTGATGCATTGTTTTAATAATTATAAATGACATTAGTGAAAACCGTTCCTGTCTTTTCGTTATTGCAGTGGTTGCACCCTTTTGAGGGGCTGCCTACGTATCCACAATTAGTGGAATCAAACCGAACGTAGTTCCAACATAGAATTTTGCAATTTTTCGAAATACATCAAGACTATTAGTTCGAGATGCGCGACAATAGGATAAGTAATCCTAACTTATTAACTTGCTTATAATTTTTTGGAAATTTATAAAAAGGCAAATTTTTATAAACTTTTAGCAAATGACATTGAGATAAGGTTTAGGGGTAGTAGCGTTTCAACTGGTCCAAGTTGGTTGGGTTAACGAATTCGTTCCCATCCAAGTCCGTCAGCATTACCGCTCCTCCTGATAAAACGTTCTTTACTAGATACGGTCCAGCCCAATTGGGTTTGAATTTCCCTCTTGGGTCGACTGGTAGCAAGGCCCAGACATATTTTAGGACTAAATCGCCCTCTTTGATATTTCTGGGCCTAACTCTTTTGTTGAAAGCCCGTTGTATCCTTTTCTGGTATATCTGGATATTGTTAAGGGCCCGGGATCGCCGTTCGTCCAAAAGAATCAACTAATCGTATCGGGCCTGGACCAAATCTGCTTCAGGCACTTGGCTTTCAAGTAAAATCCCGAGGGATGGTACTTCTAACTCGACTGGTTGGACCGCTTCCATTCCATATGTTAGATAATATGGAGTTGCTCCGGTTGCGGTGCAGATTGATGTTCGGTACCCCCATAAAGCAAAAGGAATTTTGTCGGGCCAATCCTGGTAATTATCAGTCATCTTTTTAAGTATGGTGACAATTGTTTTATTAGCTGCCTCTACCACTCCATTTGTTTGGGGGCGGTAAGGTGAAGTCGTATGCCTTTGAATCTTATATTTTGCTAGCAAAGTAGCAATTTCAGCTTGGAAATGGGTCCTGTGATCACTGATGAATTCATGCGGGATCCCGTATCGACATATAATCTTATCTTGGATGAATTTGGCCACATGTTTGGCATTCAAAATCCGATACGACTCGGCTTCAACCCGTTTAGTGAAATAGTCAATAGCCACTAAAATGAAACAGTTACCCCCCGTCCCGGAAGGGTTCACCTTCCCAATTATATTAATTCCCCATGTCGAAAATGGCCATGGTGATGTCATAGTATATAATAGGGATGACGACATATGCTGGACGTTGGCGAAAATCTGACAGTTATGACAGTGTTTGACATATAACTGGCAGTCGGTTTCCATGCTATTCCAATAATATCCGAGTCTCGTGATTTTTCGGGCTAACATATGGGCGTTCATATGCGGACCATTTTCACCATCGTGTACCTCGGCCATGACTTTTTCGACCTGTGTTTTGTCGATGCATAGGAGTAGAGCCCCATGTGCCGTCTTTTTGTATAATTGTCCATCGTCTGTGCGGATGAACTGGGTGGCCCACCTTCGTAGGGCTTTCTTGGCCCGGTTTTCAGATCCCGGAGAATATACTCCCGACGTTAGTTAGGTCAGAACAGCTTGGCACCAAGGTTCCGGATCAGTTATTTCGATATCTTGGATAGCGTTGATATATGTCGGCTCGGACCGTGTTTCGACGCAAATCGGCATGCTGGTCAGGTGCTCCGGGATATTCAGTAAAGATGCCAATTTGGAAAGCGCATCTGCAAACTGGTTTTCTTCCCGAGGTAGATAGATGTATTCTACCTTTTGGAACTGCTTTTCGAGAACCCTTACTCGCGCTTGGTAAGCTACAAGATTGGCGTTCCGAGTTTTCCATTTCAGGAGAGCTTGATTGATGATTAAAGATGAGTCGCCATGGACCCGGAGGTTTGTTACTCCTAAATCAACGGCAGCTTGCAGCCCGTGAATGCATGCTTCATATTCGGCTGCATTGTTAGTCACGTCAAAGTCTAGTTTTTTGGATAACGGGGTGTGCTCTCCTTGTGGTGAGATCAGCAAAATTCCGACCCTAAATCCTCGAAAGTTGGATGCCCCATCAAAATATAAATCCCATGTTTTGGTGTCAGTATGGAATATATCTTCATCTGGAAAGTCCCAAGTATCAGTATGTCCCTCCTCGGATATTGGACTATCGGCAAGGAACTCGGCTACTACCCGGCCTTTGATGGCCTTTAATGGTACGAACTTGAGGTCGAACTCAGCTAGCATTAAGGTCCATCTGGATATCCTGCCATTGAGGATGGGTTTTTCGAACAGATACTTGATTGGATCCATCCTGGATAACACGTGCACTTCGTGACTGAGCATGTAATGTCGAAGCTTCTTAGTGGCCCAAACTAAAGCTAGGCATGTCTTTTCGAGCATTGTATATTTACACTCGTACTCTATGAACTTTTTACTGATGTAGTAAACAGCCCGTTCTTCCGAATCGACCGTCTGGGTCAGCATAGCCCCCATGGCTGTCTCGGTCGTTGTTAGGTATAACGACAAAGGTAGACCAGGTTGAGGTCGCATTAATACTGGCGGTGAAGACAGAATTTCCTTGATTTTATCGAAAGCCATCTGACATTTATCGTCCCACAGTACCCGTTCTCCTATCTTCAGTTTCTTGAAAATGGGCTCACATACCATGGTTAACTTTGAAATGAAACGGCTTATATACTGGACTTTTCCGAGAAACTCCCTTATCTCCTTTTCGGTTCTGGTTGGCTGCATCTCGGTAATGGCCTTGATTTTAGCCGGGTCGACCTCTATGTCGTGCTGGCTAACAATGTAGCCCAGTAATTTACCCGATGTTACCCCGAAACTGCATTTTTGAGGGTTTAGCCTCATGTTGTACTTGCGTAATCGGGTGAAGAATTTTCTTAGGGCCGAGATGTGCCCGCTTCGATCTTTGGACTTAACGATCATGTCATCCACATAGACTTCCACTTCCTTGTGCATCATATCATGTAATAAGGTAGTGGCGGTCCGTTGATAAGTGGCACCGGCATTGATAAGCCCAAATGGCATAACGGTGTAACAGTAAGTACCCCAAGGTGTAGTGAAGGTGGTCTTACTCATGTCCTCTTTCGCCATTTTGATTTGATTGTACCCAGCGTATCCGTCCATGAATGACAGAAGGGCATGATCAGCCGTGTTATCCACCAGTATGTCGATGTATGGTAACGGGAAATTGTCTTTTGGGTTGGCCTTATTAAGGTCCCGAAAATCTACACAAACCCGTGCCTTGCCGTCTTTCTTGGGTACTGGCACGAGGTTTGCAACCCAGTCTGGATATTCAGACACTTGAATAAAGCCCGCTTTGAATTGCTTTTCGACTTCTTATTTGACTTTGAGAGACCATTCAGGCCTCATTCTTCGGAGTTTTTGTTTTACCGGCTTACACCCGTCTTTGATGGGTATACGGTGTTTGGCTATTTCCCGGTCTATTCCTGGCATGTCCTTGTAGGACCATGCGAAGACGTCTTTGAATTCATGGAGGAGATCCGTAAATTGTTGCTTCTCTTCTGGATCTAAGGATAAACCTAATTTCAGCATCTGAGGCTCTAAAGGGGTTCCTACATTGATGGAATCGGTTTCCTCAATTACCGGATCTCGGGATTCCCTTTGTTCGAGTTGCTCGATTAGATGCGGAGGTAGTGGCACCTGTTCGTCGGGTTTCTCAATGTCATTGCAAGTAAGATTTTTGAAAATGTTTTGAAAATAAGACAAGTCGTAAGCAGAACGGTTATCGTTATTATTGATAGTGAATTTTGAAACAGCTCGAAGAGAGCGGCCATCTGATCGTTGATCAGAGGCGGGATGGGGAGTTTCTGATGCGCGTCAGGTTGTCGCCTATCTAACACGATCAAACAAAATTTATAAACTTCAACTAACTAATACATAGTAGCGTTAAGTCGGGGATCGATCCTCAGGGACGGTCTATGGGAAGTCGGTCGAGTCAAAGTCTAAGCACGTTTGGACGTTCGGGGTCTATTTTTGGGGTTTTTGGGTTAGGTCTACACTAGTCTATACTAAAAAGCTACGAACTACGAGAAGCTAGTCTAATAAGGAGAAGGTGTTAGGGGGAGTCAGGAATCGGAAATTGGGTTCTATGAGTCTCGGAATCGAGTTTTAGTCACAACGTCGATAAGGGAAAATGCCACCTTTCGGTTTCTTCGCCCAATCCATCTATACCCGCTTTCGCGGCGAAAGGGTAAGTCTCAATGTTAAGCTAATTTCTACCCCGAGTTTCCCCATATTGGTAGAAATGAGTCAAGGTCAATCTAGCTGCAGTCTAGGTCAACAAAGACATAAAAACTCAAACTTGATAAATCAACATGCAAACAACCCACCAACATCCCTCAATTCAAATTACCCAAGATCTTCCTCCCTTAACTCCTAACAAGAAATCTACTCAAAATTCATAATGGAAACTACTAAAATAATAACTAAGATGAAAACAACTAAATCATGCATAATAACTAAATCTAGTCTAAAGATTAGGGAGAGGATATACCGACTATGGTCAAGGGTAGTGGTGGTGTTGGGTCAAGGGTCAAGGGTGGTGTTGGGTGGTGGCCGGATATGGTGGTTGATGGATGGAGTTGTGTTAATGGAGGGAGATGAAGATAGGTCAAGGGTCAAGGTCAAGGTCAAGTTGACCTTGACTAGGGTATGGGTTGGTTTGGATTATGGAGTTGGGTTGGATTGAATTGAGGAGTTGGGTTGATTTGGGTAATTGGGTTGGTTTGGGTGAATGGGTTGGTCAAGGTCAAGTTTGACCTTGACTATGAGTTGGGTTGATATGTGATTGGGTTTGTGTTGTGGGTTAAGTGAGTCGGGTTTGACTTTGGGTTTGACTCGATCTCTTGACTTGGCTCCTCTCGTTTCAATTCGTCTCTTTATTCACGAACACGTATCTAAAAGACAAAAACACACAAAAGCAGTACGAAATTCTACGAAAAAGACGATAAATACGAAAAAACTAAATTCAAACTAGAAAATACGAAATGTAGTCAAACATGAGTTAAATTGACGTTGAAGCGCACAAAATCGAGTCAAATACGAGTGAAAATAGGGGGTAAAACGGTCCAAATTTGCGTGTTATCAACTCCCCACACTTAAACTTTACTCGTCCTCGAGTAACTCATTAGACTAATCTATGACCCATAAATAAATAACACGCAAAAACAAAACATAAGAACGAAAAACAAACAACACAACAAATCACAAGTTTTCAAATCAAAAGTCACGATTCTAAAATCCAACTAAAATATAGAATATGAATACTAAAATTACTTAATCGGTTGTAAAAATAATTATTCCATATTTCTTGGCCTCGGTCCAAGCTATGTCGGGATGTGTGGCGGAGATGGAAGGAGTACTCCCATGAGGTTATCGACGAAAGCATACAAGTCTCGGCCACTTGCAAAAACAAAGGCTAGGGTTGTTCTAATGGTCCAAGTGACATAAGAACCGATCCAAATGGAAGATAAGAATATCAAAAATACTCGGGGGAGGAATCGTCTTTCTTTTCTTTTTCTTTCTTCTTTTTCATTTTTCTTTTCTCATTTTTCTTTTCATTCTTTCTTTTTTTTTTCTTTCTTTCTTTTCTTCTTCTCCCCCTTATTCTTTTCTTTTGAGTTTTTGAGAATTTTTCTTCGTAAGCACATTTTTGATGTTTGAGTTCATTTGAATAGAAGGGAATGCAAAACTCAATATCAATCATAACCAAACTCTTATTTGTGGAGTATTTTTATGGAATAATGGATCATAAAAGGATAGAAGTCACTTGGGTTATAGTCACCTACACAAGCATACAATGTCGAAATCTCAACACGGGAGGTGGAAGGTGGACATAAGTGAGGTACACACCCGAGCGACTTACAGTAGGAGGACAATCAATATAATATTTAAAATCAACCAATAAGTAATAGAAAAATCCATACTCTTTAAAGAAGTTGATAGTTAGAAAAATGATTTTATCAAGGAAAAAACAAGTGAAACACGAAAACAAAAATCTTTTTGGAATTTTTGGATTTTTAAATTTTTTTGGATTTTTCAAGTTTTATCAAATGAAAACACAAAACATGACAAGACACAAAAAAATAACAAAAAACAACAAAAAACATAACACAAAGCTACAATCCATAACAACCACAAATAAACATATAAACTCCACCAAAATATCCTCCAACAACAACATCAACCACAATCCTAAAGCAACGATGAATCGTCAATACAAACACACTCCCCCCACACTTAAACCAGACATTGTCCTCAATGTTCAAAATTAGGGAGGGAAAGGAGGGGTGGGTAAGAAATTACCGTTTAAAGCATAAGTTGTCCCCCACACTTGAACGATTCCGCGCTTCTTATCCATTTTCATCCATTGTCGTTGTTTGTTGGAGGTACCTACAAGGAAAAACACACAAACACGCACACACATAAAAAGAACACAACAAAAGCTATTAGAATAAAAGCTACCACTAAACTAAACCAAGCCGATACGGGACAATTAACGGGCCCGCTCCGTCCCTTCAACTCACATCGAAATACCTATGAGGTAAGATACTCCCATGCAAGGCAAGTTGGGTCTTGCTCAAAATTGCGGACGTAACGAGACTCACACAAAACACAAACGAACAAACACACAAACGAACGAACAAACAAACAAACAAACAAACAAGAATAGTTGCATCCAAACATGAAAACACCGAATCCCTCATCGAGACGGCGGGAAAGACACCAATCGTTTACTCAAGACAAGTAAAGACATTCCAAAGTTAGTTATTCAAGATGAAATGGACTAAAGTCTAATAGGATGACATTAAATCACTAAAAACATTGATAATTTATCTAGGTCCTCTTAATCAACTAAAAAGCATACAACGGGGCGTTAAACGGAATGGAAATGAGTGAACCATGGAGTTAGTCGACACTGGAGGTAAGTGTAATCCCGACCTTTTCGCAAAAGCAAAGAGGATCGTCCCAAACCTAAAGATATCTTTAAGTAAGGTCACCCATAGGCACGGGATCCGGTAACCAAGGCCTTATCACTCCATGGGGGATCAAGGTGGTCAAATGCAAACCCCAATGTAAACATACTAGTAGAAAAAGTGGACTCAAGCTAAAAGATCAATAAAAATTTTGTTTTATTGTCATTCTAGTAGAATAGAGGCCAAAATCAAAATGTGTTACTAACAAGGGAAGGTGAGCACTCGTAAGCAAGTCTCACAATCGGGTTTTCGAAAACATTTACCTAAAACAAACTAAACAAAACACAAAAGAACACAACAAAATAACAAAAACAACTACAAGTAAAGCCAAGTACTCCAATCTTCTTCAAATAGTCAACACAATCACAACCACCAATTCCAAAATGTTCACCAAGTGAACCTCCAAAGCATACAAGCCCATACTCCCATGTGAATAAGGGAAGGGGAGAAAAATAAGGGTAAAAAGGGATTACCAAAAGGTCTTCACTTTTTAATACTTCAAGTCCTTATGCTATGAAGTGGGTGGTATTCCTGTAAGAAAGGAGAGAACAAAGAAATACAAGAAAGACAATAACTACATCCCACAACAATTACTAAAAACAACGCAATTACATCACAATTACGAATACTCCACCAATCCTCCAACAAGATACAAGCAAACATCACGATCCACAACCCTCAATAGAACAATCAAGTAGAATCTCTTCTAAACTTGATCGCTTCCAAATTCTTCATCATCTATGCATGTTAGCTTCTTGTTGAAGATTCCTACAAACAAAAACAAAACACAAAAAGCGTAAATATGCACAAAAAAGCTTGGGTTGCCTCCCAAGAAGCGCGGTTTTGGCTAAGACCGTCAAACCTTAGAGTTTGTTTGTTTTCAAAGTGTAATCTCCACCATACCCATCAAGGGCTCGGAGGAGTAAGTCAAAGGCTCTAGAAGAGTCTTCAGAAGGGGTCAAGTAGCCGAGCCAAACTATCATGAGAAGCTTCCAAGTCGGAAGCGATAAGCAGTCTTCAAATCCACGAAGCCTAGACTTGTAATGGTCTCCCGGGTCTTTCCATTTCACAAGTCCAAGCGACCATTTCTTCCCAAAATACCTTCTATCATTCCAAAACTTCACAATCACACCACTTAACACAAAAGGCGGTTTAGGCTTTAATTCCCCATTGAACATCCTCATATCTTCTCTATCGCGAATGGAGGAGTCATTAACAATGACATAAGAGACTTGGTTAGTCTCATCAATCAACTCCTCACCCTTCCAAACCCCATCTTCTTTGTTTTTAACCACGTTCCTTCCAAAAGATAAATCAAGGATTAAACAAAGTTCATTGAAAGAATTTTTCCAATCATCCTCAATCATAGGTTCATAGGAAGGGCTAGTGTCAAGACACGAGGGGTCAAAGAAAATAAGAGGCTCATCTTCAGTAGAATTGGTAGACATGGTGATCTTATCAAAGTGTTGTTCCTCAAACAAGGGGTTATACCAATACATCAATGGTTTTACCCCTTTAATCTCAAAGCTACCACCAAAAGAGCCTTCAATTTTCTCATTCAAAGAATTTTCAATTGTGTCATCTAAAGGGTGTTCCTCAAAAATCCCCGGCACATTGTACATCCCCATATCTTCTTCAAGTTGAGGAGCCCCAGCATGGGCTCGTTAAGGTTTGAATCTTCCTTCGATTCAGCCTGGATGAGGGCAAAGATATCATCCGGGATGAAATTGCATTCCCGAGCCAATTTGGTCTCGAGATACGAGGTAGTGGGCTGATAGAGGCCCATTTGAATGGCTTCGAACACCGGAGTGACAAACTTGATTATGTTTGCTCGGTTCATATCACCCTGGGTCATGGTGTAGCCCAAACCGAACCGAGACTCTCCGTCATTTAGGACCTCGACGATCTTGCCGGCCGGGAGATCGGGCCTCGAAGTAGCCCCCGGCAGGTAGCCCAAGTTTTGCAGCATCGTGTCGATGCTATTAGTGAAATAGGGCTGAAAAAGATATTCTTCCTCGATCATTCCCACGAAATTGAAACCTCGCGGGTCGATTGGGCCTGCCGTATTGCAGCTTGACACGGCCATGGGGGTAGCTTCGAGAGTGATGACCCCGTCTTGTAAAGGTCACTTGAACTTCCTGTGGAGGGTGGAGGATACGGCTTTGACCGCGTGGATCCAGGGCCTTCCAAGTAGCAGATTGAAAGATGAGGTGACATCGATCACCTGTTATGATCGTTAGTTTAACGGCCCCAGCAACTGATTTTGGGCTTCCATCGAAAGCCTGGATAGTTTGTGCAGTGGGAAGGTAGTCAGCTTTGGTAATGTTGAGGGCCTTAACAGTCCTTAAGGGAAGGACATTTACAGCGGACCCGTCATCAATTAGGGTCATGGGGAGATATTTGCCCCGGTAGATCACCGTGATATATAGGGCCAAGTTATGGGTGGCCCCAAATGGTGGAAGGTCGGACTCGGAGAAGGTGATAAGTGGGCCTTCTCCCTTGGACTTGCCATTAAGGTGAGGCAAAATAGTGGCTACCATTTCGGTGGGGGTAACCAATGAGTCAACATTGATTTCATCGAGAGCCTTAGTAAGTGCTGCCCGATGCTCTTGAGAGCTAACCAAAAGCTGCCATATAGTAAGATCGGTTCGGACCCTCTTTAGTTGTCTGACTAGGGCCGTGTCAGCGTTTGATTCTTCGAGTGTAAGTTCTGTCCTGGCAGGTTCAGTGACGGTTTCCCGGGCAGAAAGACCGGCTGTGATAACGTGTGTGCCGACTAGGGCCTTGGTTTTAGCCCTCCGGATTTCTTCGATGGTGATGGGGACAGCTTCCCCCTTAGCCAGGTAAACGTCATCTTCATCGTCATTCCATATCACGTTGATTTGGGGAATAAAAGGGGAAATGAGACAAGAACAGTCGACTACTTCTCCAGTAAAAATGGCGTGAGTAGCAAGGGGGTTATTTTTGTTACTCGGCTTATCACTGGGTAGCGGTATCTTCCCACTTTCGATTAGATCCTGAATGAGATGCTTCAATTTCCAGCATTTCTCAGTGTCGTGCTCGTTACCTCGGTGATAGTGGCAATAAGCCTAGACGTTGTAGCTCTTGGATCGTTTTTCGACGGGAACTTTCGGAGTCGGGCCTATCGGTTGGATCAGGCCCTTAGAAGATAACCTTTGTAAGGCGTGAGCATAGGTAGTCCCTATGTCAGTGAATACTCGAGTCGGAGTATTGTTTTGGGTCGAGGTATCTAGTAGATTAACCTCGTCAAAGATGCTACGGGCCGCAGTTGTAGTTGCGGGCTTGTCGGAGGACGAACTGGCTCCTTGATATCCCTTAGCATAAGCCTTAGTAAGGCTCTCTATCCTCAGGTCGTCTTCGATTCTCATACCCATCTCGGTTAAAGTGGCGAAATTGGGTATGACGGCGTACCGGAGATGGATCCGGTAGGATGGGAGAAGATTTTTCACGAAGGCCTCCACTAGCACCTTTTCGCTGGGCTTGTCAACCAGCTTCACGCTTTCGGCCCTCCACCTTTGAAGGTATTTAGTGAAACCTTCCTTGGGCTTTTGGGCCATGACCTCCAGAGTACGCATGGTAGTCTGGATCTCAGTGTTGTCGGCATAATTCCGAGCAAATTCTGTTGCCACGTCATCCCAAGTTTTGTATTTCTTGGAATCAAGCCTGTAGTACTAGGCTTTTGGGTGCTTTTCCAGAGAGGAAGTAAAGAGATGCTTGAACATGGTCGATTTGACCCCATTTACAGCCATAAATTCCTTGAAAGCCCGATATGGAGTACCGGGTCTTCAGTCCCATCGAACATTGGTAGGCCAGTTAAGTTGAGGTTAGCGGGCAGTTCATCAGTCAAGGGCGAATAGGCACGGGCATTCTCCGTGTGGATGGTATTGTTGGTGGTCGTGTGGACCTGTTCCTGCAGCTTGCGGACCGCGCTACCTAGTTCAGCTAACGGCCCGTCATCATCAACCCCACTGTTAGGAGTTCCTTGTTCCACGGCGCTTACCCGAGTAAGGATGGCGATCTGATCCTGCCTCATCTGTGTCAATTGATTTTGTAGCTTGGCCAACGAAGCTGTCAACTCATCAATGGCTTCTTTCGTAATGGTTCGGGAGAAGGGCGGCCTGTCTGTAAGAACACCGCGTAATCAGCAACTAAGCCCAAATCCTATAACGAAAGTACATCCCGAGCAAGGGAAAAGAAGACTAGGAAGGAAATGACTCGGAAAAGGACACCTAGACGGGTGACTTGTGAAAGGTGGGCCTCCTTTAGGATCCGGTTATGTGGGTCGGGTCCTGTTTGAAGGAAGGTTCACGTGAGGCATTCCCCAGACTTTGGACTCGATTGTGTCAAACGGGCCCTCCTTCGTAGGAGTATGTCCTACGTAGGTGGGCCTTGCCTTAGCTAGGTAAGGCAGACTGGGATAGGGAGGAAATCCGTGATATAAGATCGACGGAGTTTCGACGCTAGAGACCTTGATGACTTACGACATGACCCGACACTGTTAAATACGGGAAATCCTAAAAAAAGGAAGTTTTTTTTTTTAAATTAGATTTTTGAAAGCCCAAAAAAGTTCGGGAGAGAAACCCGGCCTTTTTTTTCGAAAAAAACGGAAAGGTGAGCCGGGTGTTGGTTTTGAAGTTTCGAAAATAATTTCGAGTTTTGAAATGGGCGGAATACCGGCTAAAAATAGGCTATTTTGAGTAAAATCATAAATCCTAAATTCGGTATATGTCCCGGGTTTTGAAATTGGATATTTTGAAAAGGATGCAATTTTTGAAAATGACGGTTTTTGAAAAAGATGTAGATCAAGTAGCACGTAGTCATGGAAGCACTATAACGACACCATGTATGCTCTTAAACTAAGTCTCGGTCAGTCTAAAAGGGTCTATACCAGTGTACATAGCCTATCCGAGAATCGAGGCGGACTTCCTAAGTCGAGTTGAGCTTAGAACATGCCGTAAAACCCATACGAATCGACTATGGACACCTTTGACATATCCAATTTGGACTACATCAATAGTATAGTGGGACGTCGGTCACCAGTAGCGGCCCGGGAAAATATGGGGTTATGCATGAACCGTAAAACTAAAACGCGTATTGTACTAGTCAAACGATTTCTATTCGAGTCTCATCCTGAGGATGTCGATGGTAAGTCACGCATCAGTTAATCGTAAGTCACGCATCAGTTAATCCCCAGCGGAGTCGCTAAATTGTGGACATGACATAGGTCCACCCCGACGCGGCCACGCGCGGGTTTGGGGAGGCGAATGAATCTCCATATGAGAATGGATCGAATTGAAATTTAAATCGAAGTTGGAGTCGCCACCGAACTTTATTTGTGGGAGTTCGGGCCCGTTCGAACCCACTCTATGTCTTAGTGGGCCGTGTACAAAATACGGCCCAATCCGATTTCAGAGTCTATTGGGTTCGTCCCTTTGCATTTGATACTGATACCGACATTATCGGATACCGTGTATTGAATGACTCTCGTGTGCCAATGATTTCGGACATCCGGAAACCACGGTTCTGAGTAAGGGGTGAGGGTACGTGTTGGGAAGTTCACAAAGAACACCTAACCCCGCCCGCGCACTAGCGGCCCCTACTAGGATATCGTTTGATTTTAGAATACGCGCGTTAGTAATACGATGAATCATATGCAAACATTGTTTTCCCTAAACATGCGAAAATTGAATGGGTTGCTAAGTCGATTTAATGCATCTAAAATTAACGTCAAAGTTGTATTTTAGCATGTGAGGTCCGTTTTAGTCTAATAAAACAAATAAAAAAAGAAATTGCTACAAACACGAACAAACAAGTTAGTAACGGTTTGTAAATAATTAATAAGTATGATGATATGAATGATAGTATGCATGGTGTTGAAAAGATAATTCACGTGATGGATTAAACACGCGTTGACCGAGGTCAAGAAAAATAATGTATGTCGAGGAAAACCCGCTGTTTTGTTAAAGAAACGATGTTCGAAAAATTAGAACGAAATTGCTTTTTTTATGTCGCGTTTTCAGGATGTCGCGCGCCTCGCCTGGGAAGGGCGCGACTCGCGCGAGTAGGCGACTCGCTCGGGATGCACGCGACTCGCGTCCCGGGCTGTTTTCAAAATTGTTTTTCGGAAAATTTATAGCTTTATTAAATCGCGTACAAATATTGCATGATTTATACTCGATTTAATTTTGCGATATTCGTTATATTCGATATTCGATTATGAAATCGATATCAAATATTCAGAATAGTTTTTTAGAAAAAGATAAAAAAAGGTTTTGAAAATCGTTTTGTAAAATTAAACTAAAAAACGATGTTTGATTCTCTCCGCGTTAAAAATCGTCGTGTTTTGCCTTATGAAACCATGTGACGATTTTTTAGCATCAACGAGGATTAACTTAGTTCTTTTTCGATACGATATTCGATTAGAGAATCGGTATCGTATTTTTAAGAACGTTTGTTTATGAAAATAGTTTGTAGTATCGATGTTAGAAAAATGTGACGAAGACCCAAAAAAAAAAAAGACGACCGATGACGACAAGACGAGGAAAAGACGAGAGAAGGGAAGAGAGAAAGGAGAAGTCGGGTTTTATTTTACACCCTCAACCTACATGCTTTATTTACTCGGAACGGGGCTCGTCGGAATGTGGCTTAGACACGGGAGCGTCGAGGTAATGTAGGTGAGTTATGGTGGTATGGGACGTGTAGGGTGTCGGGTCTAGGCGGCCGGTTCCTTCGGGTCTCGGGATATACTATCGATTTTTCGATGCTAAGTGTATGAGTTTCATGGTTAATTTGTGTGTGTCTTTTTAATCGTAGATGTGTGTTAATGTGTTGTGAGAGGGTCTTATTTATAGGAGAGGTCCTCAAATGAAGCTAGAATAAGTACTCTTGCTTGGGTGATAAGAAATACGATTAGGATAGGAAATGTAAGAAGTTGAAAGGAACAAGAATTCCGTTTCCTGGTGAAGAAGAAATGAATCTCGGCTGGAATGAGGGTGCTCGGCCGAGTATGTTGTGCTCGGTCGAGTGTTTGATCGGGTATTCGGATAGAATTCCTATTTGAGATCGAATTCTATCCTTAACGAAATTGTTTAATATTTTTTGTAGCTGATTTTTGTTGTGTCTGAGCTTAAATCGAACTCATAGGGTGACACGGCTGACTTGCATGTCTCGAAAATATCTTTGGCCGGGTTTCGACTTGGTCGCTAAAAGACGGTTTTTCCCCTGGTGTCGGATCCGACCCAAATTAGTCTTATTTGACTCGAAACGACCCGCTGGGCCTGAATTTGAGGTTGGTTTTGTGAGATATGTACTCCGTAAAAAGCAAAAGCCAAAGGCCCATGATTTTGAGCCCATATTCGAGTACGTTAAAGCATGTTTGCGTCCGATCATCATCGGGTGTTGTCGGAAACTGCTATAGACATCTGGCAGCCAAATGTGGGTGTCTACAGAGCTGTAAGTTTTGTAAACACTTTATTCAACTCGTGCCAATCATTATTATAGGTCAACATGAAAATATCTCATTTATTTAATCGATGTTTGTAAGAAATGCTATTCTATCTATGGAATTCTGAGGATAAGTATATGTGTAGTCAAAATAAGAGAGAGTAAAATTTCTAACATTTTGGTTTATTTAAACTAAAATTTTATATATTCTAACATTTTGGTTTATTTAAACTAAAATTATATGAGATTTTAGTTTATGAGAGAGTATATGAGAGAGTCAAAATAAGTATATTCTAACATTTTGGTTTATTTAAACTAAAATTTCGAAAATTTTTTACCAAACGGGATACATAGTTAGATTAATGCGATAAAATAGTATAGTACATATAAACGATAGTTAATCAGCATTAAAATCAACGAAATGCATAATTAATTAGCCAAATAAAACAATGTAAAACAATATGCATATCTTGAATTCAACAACGACACTGCACTGAAATAAACTCCGTGGTAGGAGCTATATTATCAATTTACCATAAAAATGTAATTAATGAAGCTTTCAAACAATGTTTAACTAATAACCATATTTATTTGATCATACCTCGTATCATTTTTTCTTTTAAAGATATAAATACATACTTTTGATATTTTAACAAACTAATTAGAAACATGTCCAATTGTCTTGCAAAGTTCCCATACTTTTTCATTTTTTAGTCATGCTTCGTTTGTCTCTTTCTCACCAAGACGCTTGTCCACTATAGACACTTGTGTTAGAATCTTGTGACAGTCCTCTCCGACCTTTAATAAAGCGTTGCAAGTTTCTTTCGATACTTGTTTTCCATTGTTAAAGATATATTCGGATATTACACCGCCAAAAGTTGCACCTAGCTTCCTTTCACATTTTTGAAAGTCGTCCGCCTTCGATGTGCTAGGTGCGGCAACAGAGTCATTTGCGAAACATTGTTCACAGATAACAAGGACTAAAACAAGTAGCAGAGCAATTTTGATTGTTCTAGGATACATATCAAAAACTTGGTTAAAATTATTTCAAATTTCTGATATATATCTCAAGTACGTTTCACACACAGGGAACAAAAAGAAATACAAAAGTAAAGTGACTTGTGATGGAGAACAAATGTTCATATCATACACTTTTATATTTGAATCTATATATTTAACGTATTTGTATCTCAAAATTAACATGCAATATTATTAATACATATTTAAAGCTAATTTACATCATTCATTGACAAAAGTGAATTTTTCTACAATAAGTTTTCCAAATTATATGCATGAGAGTATTTTATTTTATAATCAAATAACTGACATTAACATTCATGTCAGAAGACAATCCTCATAAATTAATTTATATATATACAAATTCAAAAAAATTGGTTCTAATAACATAATTATTTTGTACATTTGAGATTATGCATATTTCTGAATTTACGTACATTGTCTTTTATTCGTTAATTAGTGTAGAGTTTTAAATTTCTACGGTTATTTGATTATTTTGAAATTTGTAAGGCACTTGTTTTCACTAAACCAATAATAACTCATGTGAAAGTTAAAGAAAAATCTAAACTTATTGAAGATATATAAATTTGTAACATACTCGATTATTTTTTTAATTATTATATATACGGTATGTTTCTTCTTTTTTCTTTTAGTGGCGAATTATTACTTTTGAAGTCACATATTTTAAATTCAAAGATAATCATTTGACAAAATACCAAACTATATTGCTATCACTAGAATTTTTTTTTTTCGTGGATTTATATTATATAAAATCTTCAAAAAGTTGTTATTACATAGTTTATTGTTAATTACATCTGATGGCGCGAGCGAAATTCTCTTACTTTTAGGAATATAAATATCTATTTTCGCTAGATTTTTTAAACATATTCGCTTTATTTTCAATATCAGAAGTATAGTGAGTGGTCGGATCATGATAAAATTAAAGAAAGTCTTAACTATATAAATATACATGTATTTACGTACTTGTTATTGTTGACAATAACCTGTAGTTTATCGCTTTTTAAAACAACAATTTTTTTCTTTAATTTTTCACTCCTTTTAGGATTGATACTATTTATATTAATCTTTTTGGAAAGAAAATAACTTGATGCTTTTAAGATAATGACTATTCTAAAGTAGTATTTCCAACATAAAATACGACTAATGTTCGCTAACAGAAATTTAAGGAATACTAAATCACTGGATAAATACTATGTTTATATATATTTTATATAATTGGTATATGAGTTGTAAGTTTTGTAAACACTTTATTCAACTCGTGCCATTCATTATTATAGGTCAACATGAAAATATCTCATTTATTTACTTGATGTTTGTAAGAAATGCTATTCTATCTATGGAATTCTGAGGATGAGTATATGTGTAGTCAAAATAAGAGAGAGTAAAATAACACTTTGGTTTATTTAAACTAAATTTCGAATTTTTTTACCAAACGGGATACATAGTTAGATTAATGCGATAAAATAGTGTAGTACATATAAACGATAGTTAATCAGCATTAAAATCAACGAAAAGCATAATTAATTGGCCAAATAAAACAATGTAAAAAAATTTGCATATCTTGAATTCAATAACGACACTTGTGGACATGACGTCGGTCCACCCCGACGCGGCCACGCGCGGGTTTTGTTAGGCGAATGAATCTCGTGGTAAGATTGTTCTCGGGTTCGAAATTTAAGTCAAAGATGGAGTCGCCACCGAAATTTGTGGTTATTCGGAACCATTCGAGCCCACTCTATGTCGTCATGGGCCGTACACAAAGTATGGCCCATTTCGATTTCTGAGTTTATGGGGCTCGTCCCTTTGCATTGTAATACCGATACCATCTGCACCGGTAATCGTGTATAGAATGACTCTCGTGCGCCAACGGTTTCGGACATCCGGAAACCGAGGTTTTGAGTAAGGGGTGAGGGTACGTGTTGGGAAGCCCACTAAGGACACCCAACCCCACCCGCACATGGCGGCCTCTACTAAGACATCGTTCGTGTTCGTGTACGCGCGCTAGTAAAACGACTAAATGATATGCAAACAGCGTTTTCGGGCTAAACATGTGAATTTTGCGTTAACTACGTCATTTAATGCATCTAACTATTGTCCAAGTTGTTTAGCATGTGAGGTTCATTTATAAAGCGGTAAACATCCAAATAAACAAAGCTCGTAAATAGATTACAAATTACACGGGCGGAAATACAACCCGGCCAATACAAAAATTACAACAATAAAAATAGCGTAGACGGAAAATAAAAGAAGCGGTAAATAAATAAAAAAACGGACCCGTATATAAACTAGACCGTGAATTGCGTAGATGGACGAACTCCGATTAAATACACATTATGTTGTGCATTAAACGAAGGACGGAGACATAGGACCTAAGCATGATGCTAGCCCGATCCCATGCCTCGATGCCTTGTCCCGACTTATCACATCGAAAAATCGATCAAAGTCGTTCTAATGAAGTGTCATGATTGACTTTTCACGCGACGACTAAGTCGTTTTGAAAAGACGAGGCTCGGATGACGATAAAAAGGCTCTCGGTTTTCTGGGCTACAGGACCCACTCGATCGAGTCATGGTCTGACTCGGTCGAGTGTGTCCTCGAGGAGGATACTGCCCAGGATTTGGGGTGCTACTCGATCGAGTAGCCCATGGTACTCGGTCGAGTGGCACCTGTACGAGGCACGGCTTGTCTCGTTTTTATGTTTGAAAATCGATGGTTGGCCGAGTTAAATAGAAATATCGCATGATTTAAATTTAACTCGGCTTCCGGTACTATAATCGTGTATGTATACGATTATAATACCGTTATCGGAATTTTATGAAAATGTTATCGTTAGATTGAAAATTTTGACTAGTGACGAAATTGGGTCCCTCTACGTCACGACATCGATACTAATCCTTTCGGATATGTGATGTCGGTTTTCGTGTCAACGGGTTCCGTACTAGCCTTAGAAATAGATCCATACGCGTTCAACTACGAATGACCATGATCGTGTTACGCCCTTGAGTACATTGGGGCGGCGCTCCTTGAAAGGGTGCCACCTCCGTCGTTGCTCGTAAAGGGATTAAACGGACCTTAAAATGGTTATCGTAGTCAAACGAGTTTAGATCCGAATTTTAAGACTATTATATATGTACGCGGTATATAATGTTAGTAGTAAAAAAAAGAAATAAAAAAAATGTGAAAAGTACAAAATGTTAATGTTAGCATTACTATACTAATATGATTATGATATAAAAAGCGAAAATATAAATAAAATGAGACGAGATAGTAAAGATTGAGACGGGGTTTACGACACCCTCAACATACATGCTTAGTAAAGGCCTCGGAAATGGACTCGTAATAGAGGCACGGACGCGGGAGTATCGAGGATGTACGCGAGTTATGGTGTGTGTGTGTGTGTGTGGATGGTTTGTCGGTTTTTTCGAGGGACAAGGACTCGGTTTCTTGTGTAGTATTGCTTAGGGTTGTAGTGTAGATGTAAGTGTAAGACTTAGGGTAGAAATGTAGGGTTTTTGTTCATTGATCAAAGCTGAAAAATGAGAAGGGTTTGAGGGGTATTTATAGAGTTTACCCCTCGACCTAGGGTCACTCGATCGAGTGGCCCTAGTGCACTCGATCGAGTGCCCTTGCAAACGGGTCTGGTCCAGTTTTTGAGGCTCCACTCGACCGAGTGGGTCAATCCACTCGATCGAGTGGATCACCCACTCGGTCGAGTGGATCACCCACTCGGTCGAGTGGATCAAGGGAATCGAGTCATTTTAGGAAATGGTTGACTTTGTTTGATTTTTGAATTTTGTATTGGGCGCCGGTTTCTAGAAGCTCCTCTAGGCTGATTTATGTGATGGATTCGTCTTTGACCGGGTTTTGAACCGGTCGCCAAAAGACGGGTTTTATTTTTGGTGTCGGTTTTGGCCCAAATTAGTCTTATTTTGCTCGGAACGACCCACTGGGCCTGAATTTGAGGTTGGTTTTGAGAGATTTGTACTCCGCTAAAAGTCCACGTCGGATGTTATTGATTCCGAGCCCATATTCGAGTATACTAAGTCACGTTTGCGTCCGATCATCATCGGGTGTTTTGTCGGGAACTGCTATAGACACTAGCAGGCAAAATGTGGGTGACTACAGAGCCCCCACTCTGACTGAGGCTTGGACAAGGCGAAAGTCAGAGTAGCTACCAGGCCAATCGCAGATTACGACCTGGCAGCTTTCCGGTCGGGTCGTTTATAGTCCAGTAGACTTGCGTGAAGGGCTCGCCAGCCATAAGCAGAGGGTCATACCTGTCCTGATGATGGTAGCTCCGTGGGGAGTCAAACTCGCCTTTGAGGGTGTAGGTGTACCCGTATGCCGACACATCACATCTTGGATGTAGCGTTCCGGGGAAACATTGACTTACGCTGGGGAGTGAAATAGCTGCGCGGAGACTTGCTTCTGAAGTCTAGGGGTGTACCTGTATGCTGACACATAACAAATTGCATGTAACACATAGGCAAAACACTGACTCATGCTGGGGAAAATAAGATATTGATTTTTTTGAAAGTAGAAAAAAAAATTGAAATTTTTTTTATCACAATTTTTTTTTTTAGAAATTTTTAGGAAAGCTCGGGATGACTTGATTCCTTGTTCTAGGTTCTGAACTGCAATCAGGCCTGCACACGCGTAGGGCCCAGGTTTGCTGAGGGGGCATGGTAGTTAGGGTTACAGGTAGGGTTTCCTATTATAAATATAGGTCTCCCTGCTTCAACCTTTGCATCCCAAACCAAACTCTCCTTTTCTTCTCCAAAATCTCTTAGACTTTCAAAAAAAAATTGAAATTGCTGTCATAGGCATCGATCATTTGACAGCAATGCTTTCTGCCTGGTCCCAATACTTTTGGGACGAGGAAAAGGTACAATTGACTCAGATGGGAATTGTCAGTCTGTTCCCATTTCAACGTCTGATAATCGACTCACACTTCTTGGACGCCTGCTTGACGTTTTGGGATACTACCCATCATGTCTTCGCGTTCCCGTGAGGAGAAATATGTCCCCTCCCTGAGGAGATCCCGGCTATAGGTGGTTGGAGCCCTATTGCTCGTCCTGCTATCCCTCCGTTCTACCCGGATCCAAGAAGGAGGCTGAGGGATTTCTTGGGTCTGTCTCATACCGAGACAGCGAATGGTGCGGGGAAATACTGTTTCCCTTTTCAACTTGGCTGACAAGTTTATGAACCTCCAAGATGTGAGGATCACTGCTGCTGATAGGCGTAGGGCCTTCGCCTTTTGCATGCTGCACCGCTATGTCTTCGAGGGGATGATGGATGTTGACTCGTGCTTGGGTCATATCAGGTTGATTGGTGTGGTTGAACAGATGGAGACTGGTCATAGCCCTGCTTGGCTAGCCACTGGGGAGATCATCATGGGTCTGGATGCTAGGCGTCTTGACCCGGATCGACGGTTGACGGGTAGTACCCGTGTTCTGCAGGTATACATTCCACGATTTTTTTTGTTTTTTTTTGCGTGTGAATTTCCTGATGTACGTAGGTCACTCGATCGAGTGGACCTGTCACTCGATCGAGTGACACTCTTAGCGAGCTACTGCCTGTTTTTGGATGGCTTACTCGATCGAGTCAGCTGCTGTACTCGATCGAGTGGGCTGTAGCGGACCACCTATTCACGGCTTTCATGTGTATTTTCAGATTTGGTTGTCGGAACGTCTCTCGATCATAGAATCCCCTCCGAGTATTCCCAATTACCGTAGCGGCCAAATCAGCTCGAGGAGGCGACACATAAGCTCGAGTCATCATATAAACCGAGCTTATTGGGATGAGGAGCTGGTGTTCCATGGTGGTCCTTTGATTAGGTGGACCGTTGCCTGGTGTTTCCTCTCCAAACTGATGGGTTTGGCCAAGAGAGACCAAGCCCGCTACTTGGTGATTCTGTCCCTTGACTGGACAGTTCACATTTACCCAGACCGCCTTCTGAGGCAGTTCGGTTCGTCTCAGCGCATTCCTGAGACTGAAGCCATCATTAGCGTCTCGCTCCAATTGACGGACGCTATGTGCAACACCTGGTTGCAGAGGTGGTTTACCCGTCCCATGTGGACCATACCCAGCCCTTGTCAATCCGCTTGGGTTTCACGGGCTTACCAGAAGTGGACTTCCGAGGAGTCCGAGGAGGCTCGCAAAGCTTTGAAGGTTGATGAGGCCTTCGAATTGGTTCGCCGGGAGACGGCGAAGAACAACAGGGGTTTCTTCGACGAGGGAGACACTCCTGCTACTTTAGTCCAATTAGAATCGGGTCTTAAGTCACAAACTAAGACTCGATCTAAGGAGGTCGATGCTAGCAGCACGCGGGGGCAGCCAAGTTCCCAGACTGATTTGGAGAGACGACTTGGGCCAGGGCTGGCGGCCCGGGACCAACTAGGCCCGCGTGACCGGCTTCCTGAGCCCGTGAGGGCCCGGCTTGGGCCAATTGAGGTGATAGAGGACTCGAGCTCAAACAAACGAGCCCGAGCTAAGGAGGTTCCTTTGGTGATTCGGGAACGCTCCCCTCCGCGTCGTCGTCAGTGGACAGCCAAGGAGGCCAAGGACAAGGGGAAGGGCAAGATGCCCTGAATACCGAGTCCTTAGTTTTATTATTTGAATATTATTATTATTTTTTGTTGTGTCGTGTGCTTTTTTTTATTGCATTTTTGGATTCCTGCATTTTGTAATTTTCCGATTTTATCGGGATTTTTATGAATTAATCAATGAAATTTATTAAACCGTTCCTGTCTTTCTCGATTGCACTGGTTGTACCCTTTTGAGTGGTTGCCTACGTATCCACAAATAGTGGAATCAAACCAAACGTAGTTCAAGCTCAGTAATTTTGCAATCTCGAATTACACCAAGACTATTGGTTCAAGATGCTTGTGACAGTAGAATAAATAATTCTAGCTCATTGACTTGCTTTTTGAAAAAAAAAATATTTTGTTAAAAAACTTGCTAATGACATTGAGAAAGGGCTAAGGGTAGTAACGCTTCAGCTGGTCCAGGTTGGTCGGGTTGACGAACTCATTCACGTCCAGGTCTGTCAGCATCACTTCTCCTCCCGATAGGATCTTCTTTACCAAGTATGGCCCAGCCCAGTTAGGTTTGAATTTTCCCCTTGGGTCAACTGGTAGTAAAGCTCGAACTGAGTTAAGGACTAGATCCCCTTCCTTAATGTTTCTGGGCCTTATTCTTTTGTTAAAGGCCGCTGGATCCTCTTCTGGTAGATTTGAATGTTGTTGAGGGTACGAGATCGCCGTTCGTCTAGTAGAACAAACGAGTCATACCGTGCTCGAACCCAGTCAGCTTCGGGTACTTGACTTTCTAACAGAATTCTGAGGGACGGTACCTCCAGTTCAACTGGTTGGACAGCCTCCATCCCATAAGTTAGGTAATACAGTGTCGCCCCGGTTGCGGTGCGAATTGACGTCCGGTATCCCCATAGGGTAAAAGGTATTTTGTCGGGCCAGTCCCGATAATTATCAGTCATCTTTTTTAGTATGGTGACAATTGTTTTATTGGCCGCCTCTACTGCTCCGTTTGTTTGGGGACGGTAAGGCGAGGACGTATGCCTCTGAATTTTATACTTGGTCAGCAGGGCCGCAGTCTCGGCTTGAAAATGAGTCCTGTGATCACTGAAAAATTCATGCGGTATGCCATATCGACATATTATCTTGTTTTGGATAAACTTGGCGACATGTTTAGCATTGAGAATGCGGTATGATTCAGCTTCGACCCATTTGGTGAAATAGTCGATGGCTACTAATATGAAACAGTGTCCGCCAGTACAAGAGGGATTTATTTTCCCGATTATGTCGATACCCCATGTCGAGAATGGCCAAGGCGATGTCATGGTATAAAGCAATGATGACGGCAGGTGCTGCACATTGGCGAAGATCTGGCAGTTATGACAATGTTTGACATATAACTGACAGTCGGCTTCCATAGTATTCCAGTAATACCCGAGCCTCATGATTTTTCGGACCAGCATGTGAGCGTTCATATGTGGGCCGTTTTCACCATCGTGTATTTCGGCCATAACCTTTTCGGCCTTATACTTTTCAACACAAAGGAGAAGAGCCCCCTGCGCTGTCTTTTTGTACAATTGTCCGTCATCGGTTCGGATGAATTGGGTAGCTAGCCTCCGTAGGGCTTTCTTGGCTCGATCTTCTGTCCCGGGAGGATATTTTCCGTTTGTCAGGTACGTTAATACGGCCTGGTACCATGGCTCGGGATCAGTTATCTCAATATCTTCAATGTCGTGAATGTATGCCGGCTCGGACCGTCTTTCGACGCAAATTGGCATACTGGTCACGTGATCGGGAATGTTCAGTAAAGATGCCAATTTTGAGAGTGCATCTGCAAACTGATTTTCTTCTCGGGGCAGGTATATATATTCTACCCTTTGGAATTGTTTCTCGAGATCCCTTACTCGTGCCTGGTAGGCCACGAGATTAGCATTCCTAGTCTTCCATTTTTGGAGTGCTTGGTTAATGACCAAGGATGAGTCACCATGTACCCGGAGATTTGTGATCCCCAGATTGGCGGCGGCTTGTAGCCCGTAAATGCATGCTTCGTACTCGGCTGCATTATTGGTAACGTCAAAGTCCAGTTTGATGGACACGGGAGTATGCTCTCCTCCTGGCGAGATTAGGAGGATCCCGACTCCGAACCCTCGAAAATTGGATGCTCCATCGAAGTATAAATCCCATGTTTTGGTATCGGTATGGAAGATATCTTCGTCCGGGAAGGACCAGGTGTTGCTGTATCCTTCTTCAGTTATCGGGCTGTCGGCGAGAAATTCAGCTACTACTCGACCTTTAATAGCCTTTAATGGCACAAATTTTAGGTCGAACTCTGCTAGCATTAGAGTCCATCTGGAAATCCGGCCATTGAGAATGGGCTTTTCGAAGAGGTATTTGATTGGGTCCATCTTGGATAGCACATGGACCTCGTAGCTGAGCATATAGTGCCAGAGCTTCTTAGTGGCCCAAACCAGAGCCAAACATGTCTTTTCGAGCATGGTATATTTGCATTCATACTCTAAAAACTTTTTCCTGATGTAGTAAATAGCTCGTTCTTCGGAGTCAACTGTCTGAGCCAGCATAGCCCCCATGGTTGTCTCGGTCGTCGTTAGGTATAATGACAGAGGCAAACCGGGTTGAGGTGGCATTAGGACTAGCGGAGCAGACATGATTTCCTTGATCTTTTCGAAAGCAGCTTGGCACTTGTCATCCCATAGTACCCGTTCCCCTACTTTCAGTTTCTTGAAAATTGGTTCACACACTATGGTTAGTTTGGAGATGAACCAACTGATATACTGGACTTTCCCGAGAAATCCCCTTATTTCTTTTTCGGTTTTAGGAGGTTGCATCTCGGTAATGGCTTTGATTTTAGCTGGGTCGACCTCGATACCTCGTTGGCTAACGATATGACCCAGTAATTTGCCTGATGTTACCCCGAAACTGCACTTTTAAGGGTTTAGCCTCATGTTGTACTTGTGCAATCGGGTGAAGAATTTTCTTAGGGCGGTGATGTGACCGTCCCGTTCTTTGGATTTGACGATCATTAAGGGAGAATGTCTAATCAGGCTAACTCAACTCTTGTGACACTAATCCCCAAAAAGAAGGATGCTCAATCTGTTAAAAAATTCAGGCCTATTTCTTGCTGTACAGTTTTTTATAAAACTGTCTGTAAGATCATTACCAACAGAATGAAGCCTCTTATGCGTCATCTTATTGGTAAGGAGCAGGCTGCATTCATCTCTGGCAGGAACATTTTTGATAACATCGTGCTTTCCCAAGCCTTAGTAAAAGGCTACACTAGGAAGTTTCTAACTCCAAGATGCATGGTTAAAGTAGACATAAGAAAGGCCTTTGATTCTCTTCAATGGGAATTCATTTCTTCTATGTTGATTTCTATGGGGTTTCCTAATCAGTTTGTCAAGTGGATCATGGGGTGTATCTCTGATCCTTGGTACTCTTTCAAATTAAATTGTGGAATAGCAGGGTTCTTTCAAGGTCATAGTGGAATTAGACAAGGAGATCCATTATCCCCATATATATTTGTTCTTAGCATGGAGATCTTGTCTCAGAAATTAAGAGTGCTTTGCAATAAGGATCAAGTCTCATACCATCCTAAGTGTTGTAAGCTACAATTAAATCATCTTATTTTTGCAGATGACTTAATGATTTTTGTTAGGGGTGATGTGCCATCTGTTACAGCTGTCAAAGATGCTTTGTCCAACTTTGCTATACTGTTAGGCATGCATCCTAATATTGAAAAGACCTGTATTTACTTTGGAGGGGTTGATGTTCATGTTCAGCAGCAAATCACTGTCACTACAGGTTTCACTATTGGTGAATTTCCATTCAGATATTTGGGAATTCCACTTACTACTGCCAGGATAACTATTCCTTTGTTTGATGCTCTCATTCTTAAAGTTCAGCATGCTACCTGTCATTGGTCTAATCAGATACTATCTTATGCTGGCAAGGTTCAGTTGATTAACTCTGTGGTGTTTGGATTAGAGAATTTCTGGTGTTCTAGCATGCTGCTTCCTGTTGCTGTCACTAAAGCTCTAAATAAATTGTGTAAGGATTTCTTCTGGGGGATTAAACCTGGACAGAAAAGGTTAGTCTTCAAAAGATGGAAGGACATGTGCTCTCCTTGGAATTGTGGAGGCTTTGGAATTAAGGACATTGATACCTGGAACCTGGCTCTCATTTCTAAGGGGTTATGGGTTCTCTCAAAGGAGCCTGCTAGCATTTGGACTCACTGGTGTAAGAAGTATTTGTTGCAGAAGGATGACATATGGTCTATTCAGTCCAAGGAGTTCTTTCCTATAAGGTTTAAGAATCTCTTAGACACTAGGGACAGAATTATCCAAATTACTGGCACTAAAAGCAATGCTATGAAGTTAATTCAAGATTGTTCATCGGAGTCCAAATTCCTGGTGAACAAGGCGTATTGTCTCATCAATAATTGGAAAAAACAGAAATGGGGACCTATTCTAAGCTCATCTATGATTGTTCCTAGCCATAAGATTACCACTTCCTTAGCCATACAGCATCAGCTCGCCACTACTGATATGTTCACTAAGAAGGGCTTCTCTATAGTATCTAGATGCTCTCTTTGTGAAGCAGAGTCAGAGGACCATCAACATCTATTCTTCTCTTGCTCATTCTCTCATGAGGTCTGGCAGGCAATTCTGAGTTGGATGTCTTTGGGCAGTCTCAGTGATCAATTGCATCAACTACTTAAATGGATGAAGGATCCTCGCAAATCTAAGCATTGGAAGCACGGTTGGCTAGTCACTAGTCTTGCAGCTGCCATTTCTACTATATGGTAGGAAAGGAATCGAAGAATTTTCAGTGGAGCCAAGTCTACTCCAAATGCTCTAGTATCTAAGATACAATTTACAGTGTACACTAGATTTAGTGCTCATCGTGATAATCCTAAGATAGGTAGGATTATAGATAAGATGGCTACTTTCTTGTAAGTAAGCTTAGCGAGTTATACTTTTGCATCAAAATGTAATTTCATCATCTTAATGAAATGATAAATTTTCCTGCAAAAAAAATAAAATAAAATAAATAATAATAATAATAATAATAATAATAATAATAATAATAATAATAATAATTCCTTGGGCCCTCTTCTTTTTGCTTTGGTCTTGCATCCCTTGATTTGTAAGATCCGGGACTCTTTTCCCTTGAGCTTGCAGGCTTGGTACTTGGACGACGGCACCATCGTTGGAGATACTTTGGTCGTGGGGAAGGTTTTGGAGTTGATTATGGAGGATGGTCCTCGCTTGGGTCTTCACCTTAATGTCGGAAAAACCGAGGTTTTTTGGCCTAAGGAAGACCCTAGGAGTCGACTTCCGGGTGATTTCCCCCCTGATATTTCTCGACCGCTACGTGGTGTCGAAGTTCTTGGTGGCCCCGTCAGTATCTGCCGTACTTTCAGCAGTGAGCTTGTGGCGAAGAAAGTTACGAGAACCATTGAGCTTATGGATTTGGTTGCCAGGATTGAGGACCCACAGTGCGAGCTGTTGTTACTTCGTGCTTGTGCCGGTATTTCTAAGCTTTCTTTCTCTCTGCGAACCTGTCCCCCTACGGTCTTCGACTCGGCTAAGACCTTTGATGCGGCATTGCGATCTAGCCTGGAACGCATTGTCACCGCGTCCGGCCCCGGGCTTGGAGACTGGCAGTGGCGTCTTTCCACGCTGCCCTTTAATTTCGGAGGGTTGGGTGTGTACAGCGTCGGGGATCTCCTGCACTATGCCTTTTTGGCTTCTTGCCTTCAGTCCTCTGAGTTGCAGGCTATGCTCCTTCGGCCTTCAGATGTCTCTGCCCCCGGGCCGACCTTTGACGCGGCCTTGGCTCTGTTTAACGAGACCACCGGTTCCGACTTTTCCTGTAATCCTAGTGGGATCGCTGCCCCCAAACTCATGAAGAAATTGGCAGATATATATTTCAAGAAGGTTGCTGCTTCCGTAGAATCGGTTTTCTCCTTGACTCGGCGACAGATGGCATTGTGGAAGTCTCTGCAGGTTGCTCACACGTCTGACTGGTTGCGCGCTGTACCCATCTCCGGGCTGGGGCAGACCATGAATGGGAGGCCCTACCGCTCTGTCCTTAGCTATCGGTTGGGTGTCCCTTTGTTCCCGGTGCCTAAGCCTTGTTCTGCCTGCTCCCAGGTTTTTGTTGGGGACATTTTTGGGGACCATGCTGTGTCGTGTGCTGGTACCGTTGGTATTAAGCATAGACATAACCTAGTTCGCGATACCCTTTTGGATATCTGCTTCCGATCTGGTATTTCGGCCGGTAAGGAGGTGGATGTCGGTTTGATTGATGGGCATGACAAGCCCCTACGCCCGACGGATTTCTTCTTTATTCATGGGATAGGGGGCGTGATGTGTGTGTCGATCTGACGGGGTCGTCCCCATTGACTCAGTCTGCGATGTCGGATTTCCTGCCTGGTCGTGCGGTCGTTGACGCTGCTCGGCGTAAATGCGCCAAGTACGGAGATTTGTGCACCAAGACTAGTTATGGGTTCCTGCCTTTCTCCTTCTCTTCACATGGGGAGCTTGATGCAGAGGCTGTGGCGTTGCTCAAGCGGATTCAAAAATTCTCCATCGCTCAGGATGCGGGGGCTCGTGCAGCTGCTTTTATTTTCACTAGACTTAGTTTTGCCATTGCTAGGGGAGTGGGTGCCCAGATAGTATCTCGGCTACCCACTAACTTCTTGTAATTTGTTTCGTTATTAATGCAAGCTCCGGTTTTTATAAATAATAATAATAATAATAATAATAATAATAATAATAATAATAATAATAATAATAATAATAATAATAATAATAATAATAATAATAATAATAATAATAATAATAATAATAATAATAATAATAATAATAATAATAATAATAATAATGCCTAAGGTACAACAGGAGATTATTGCTCAAACTGGTTTCTCTGTGGGGGCTTTTCCTTTCAGATATCTGGGAATACCTCTCACTGAGGCTAGGATGAATGTAACTATGTTTGATTCTATGTTGCTCAAGATTCAGAATCATGTACAACATTGGGCCACCAATTTTCTCTCTTATGCTGGTAAGGCACAGCTCTTGAATTCTATTCTCTTTGGGATTGAGAATTACTGGTGTTCAAGTGTTCTCCTTCCTAAATTTGTGGTGAAGAATGTGAATAGGTTGAGTAAGAATTTCTTTTGGGGTATTCATGAGGGTAAGTCTAGGCTGATCTTCAAAAAATGGAGTGAGATCTGTTCTTCTTGGGATGCAGGAGGCTTCAATGTCAAGGATTTAGAAGCTTGGAATGCTGCCCTCTTAACTAAATGGATTTGGTTATTCACTCAACAGTCTGACAGTGTTTGGTTAAACTGGTGTAGAGCTTATATTTTGGAGAGGAATTCAATATGGAATATCCCTCAAAAGGAATTTTTTCCTGCTGAATTGAAGGGGATGCTTACTGTCAGGAATAAGCTGACCCTGTTGACTGGTTCTTCTACTCAGGCTCAGATTGAGTTGGAGAAGTGTTATGTGGGTGGAAAGTTTCGAGTTTCATTGGCCTATAGATTGTTTAGAAGTTCAGAGAGGAAATCCTGGTGTAGGTGTCTAAAAAACCCTTCTACTCTCCCTAGCCATAAGATCCTCCTTTCTATGGCTAGACAAGGGAAACTGGCAAATGTGGATCAGCTATGCAAGAGAGGATTGCAGATTGTTAACAGGTGCAGCTTGTGTAAGGGGGCCCTGGAAGATCATGCTCACCTTTTTTTCACTTGCCCATTCTCTAAACAGATTTGGACAGCTATTCTAGATTGGATGCAGATTACCAGTAAGGAATTCTTGTTAAAACGCATCTTTAAGTGGATGTGTTCACCAAAGAAGAGGAAACACTGGAAGATAGCCTGGTTGAAGGCAAGCATAGCAGCAGCGGTGACTTAATTTGGAAGGAAAGGAATAAGAGGATATTCACAGGCAAAGAATCTAGCATTGACAGTATAGTAGTTCACATCAAATTCCTTGTATCTGTTGGTTTTTGTAAAGTCTCTAAGGCTAAGCATAGTCGCATTTTGGAGAGTCTAGGTTCTTTGAATGCTCTTGCATTCTAAGTGTGATAGATCCTTTTGCATCAAAACATTGTAATTTCACTCATATTGAATGAAATGATAATCTTTCCTGCAAAAAATAATAATAATAATAATAATAATAATAATAATAATAATAATAATAATAATAATAATAATAATAATAATAATAATAATAATAATAATAATAATAATAATAATGAATTTTAGCTAGAATGTCCACTTTTGTATAAGTTGACTTAGTGTGATATTCTTTTGCACCAAAATGTAATTTCATTGATTAATGATATGATGAATTTTTCTGCAAGAAAATAATAATAATAATAATAATAATAATAATAATAATAATAATAATAATAATAATAATAATAATAACAGGGGTGCGACAGGGTGCGATTAGGGTTGGGGTTGGGGCTTTCTTACACTTGCCTGGGATACCTTAATCTTCTACGCCCCCTGTAGCGACGGGCCTTCACATAAACTCCACAGCGAAGAACCATATTTCTCACCCAAGACATTTTATGAGGAAAAGTAGTGAAGGATGTTGAGGATGGATTGTGAAAATAATGAAGTGGAGGTGGAATTTATACAAAGGCAAAGGCAAGACATTAAATGGCGCCTCAACCATCCTCGCAGAAGAGAGCCAATCGCCCGTCCGGCACAAAGCTCGAGAGACCACTTTACAAGAAAAGTAATCATGAGGAAAGACATCCCGACTCTTTGCATGCCCAAAGCATTTAAGACATTCCTCCTCGGGAACAGGCGTTGCATTAAATGCCAAGGTGGGATTCCAGAAGTCAACCTCCCGCCATCCCAATCAAGAAATTGTCTGCTGAAGCGGAGCCCTGCTCCCCCTCCGCCGACGAGGGCCAATTAATGGGGGTCGGTAACCTGCCGCGGGTCGTCCGTTATATGGGCCCCAAGGAGGCCCGATCCAAAAGTAAAAAAAAGCATGCTTGGCTGGCTAGCCAGCAAGGACCTTGCCAAGGAGCCCCCAGATGGCAACTTTAGCCTCTCCAAGGGAGCTCCCCCCTACTTTCAGGGTCATACCGCCTGCCACGACTAAGCAAAACGAGTCCCCTGCCTGCCAATCCCCGGGACGTTTCCCCCCTGGCAAGACCAAGGGGGGGCAGAAGCTGGAAGCCCTCCCTGCCATGCCTAAGGTAGGGAAGAATGGGTGGACGAGGTAGACCCACGTGTCACCCCCTCGTCCACTCATTCTTTCTCTTTCTCTCTCTTTTTTCCTCTCTCTTGGGGGAAGCTATAAATACTTTGGTATTTCCCACAAGAAAGGAGTTGATTTTCTCTCTCTAGAATCTTACTCAAAAATCGCCACCGTACTCCTCACGAGTAAGGTTCTTCAAGGCATTTCACGGACTGACTTAGGCATCGAAGAGAGGGTTCCCTCGGATACCTCCAAGGCCCTGTGCGTTCTGTGTGCATGGAGCAGGCCACCTCCGCCGGGAAGGTCCGAACGACGGAGTAAGAAGAAGGAGAGACTCGCAGAGCAAAACAATCAGCATCAGAGCAATACCGAATTCAAAGAGCCCGAATCCGCTTCGGGTCAATTGCTTTCGTAACCGGAACAGAATATAAATGGGATTCAACCACCGCCTTAAGGTTTTGGTTGAATTGGTTCCATAACAAGGTATCGGAGAAAACTGAAAATAAAATATTTTTCTTTCATCTTCCTGCATCCTTTCTTTTATTGTTTCTTTTTTTTTCTTTTTTTCTTCTTCTTCTGTGCAGGACATTCGAGGCACCACCTCCCTGCCGCCTTACTCCACCGCTACCGCCATCTCTGCCCGGCCACCGCCTTTCTTTGCATGGCACCCGCCAGATCCAGCCACCATCAGCCATGCGGACCACCCTCACAGCCGCCTGCCGGCGTCACCTCTGGGGACCATTAGGCCTGGATCCCAACTCAAGCCTTCCCGGTCAACGCTCCTTCGGCATCCTTTTTGGCTCCAACCATTTATTATCCTACCGAAGTAGCAGTAGCTATTCAATCTGTCTCTTTTCAAAAACCTGATAACGAATGGTATATGGATACAAGAGCTTCTGCTCACATGACCTTTAACACAGGTACCCTTACATCTTATTTAATTCGAGCAATTCTCGTAATATAATTGTCGGTAATGGTCACCGTATTCCAATTAAAGGTTTCGGAAATACTACTCTATCTCATTCTCTCCCACCTTTACAATTAAATGACGTCCTTCATGCCAAGATATTGTCAAAAAATTAGAGTCAGTTCGTAAATTTACCACCGATAATAAAGTTTCTATGGAATTTGACCCATTTGGATTCATTGTAAAGGACCTTCGGACGGGGACCCGTCTTATGAGATGCAGTAGCAACAGTGACCTCTACCCACTCTCCTCCACCAAAACCGACAAAAATAATTCTCCCCACTCCCTTTTAGCTTTATTCGCCGTGGCCCCTAGCCTATGGCACTCCCGCCTTGGCCATCCGAGCCCATCTATTCTTAATACTTTACGTTCTTCTAATGCTATCGCTTGTAATTAATAACATATCGAGTACCAAATTTTGTCATGCTTGTAAACTCGGTAAACATACCCGTCTTCCTTTTTCCCATCAAATAATACTACTCTTTTACCGTATGATATTGTTCATAGTGAACTATGGACATCCCCATCCTTAGTAATCTCCACCATCGTTAGTATTTATTACGTATTTCTCGATGATTTTACTAATTTTCTATGAACTTTTCTTCTCAAGACTAAGGCCCAAGTTTTTCCCTCTTTTCTCAATTCTATAATCTCGTCTCTACTCAATTCAATAGAAAAATCAAAAATTTCCAATGCGACAACGGTCATGAATTCAATAACGATCCCTATCACTCATTTTTTCACCTCCTAGTCTACTAATTCAACCAAAACCCGAGTTCAAGATATTGAGTGCTGCAAGGGCTCTGATACCATGTTATGGAACCAATTCAACCAAAACCTTCGGGCGATGGTTGAGACCCACTTATATATTCTATTAGTACTAAAACTTTAGAGTTGATAAGTATAGGGAAACCAGTAATGGCAGTTCTTCCTTCATTTATTTTCCCATTTCTGCAGAGCTCCACTTCCCTAAACTATGTTATGTAGGTAGTGCTATACTACTATACTAGTGTTCAATATACACCTCAAGGTCGATGCATCCTGTAAAGGCTGTATACATAGAGTAAGAACCATTACATAATTGTTTCACTGTGAAGTGAAGACAGGCGATGATCGGTCACTGGGATAGTCTCCTTGCCAGGAATCTTGCACCTGCCCTGCAAACTGCAGATTCCAGAGTACATCCTCGATGGACGGTCTCTCATTTCGTTCCATGGAGACTGACTTTACACACAGCTCCATCAGTATCTTCACTGACTTATCTGAATATTCCTTGTGTATTGATGGATCCACCACCTGCTTCCGTGCTATCTTGTCTGCGTTTATGCCTACTTGAAACTGCATCACGAAGAAACCAACCATTCTTCTAAGTACCAAGGATAAACATTAGATTTAGGATCATTTTTATTATTCCAATGTACATGCTTTTAAAGAAGATAGTCCGGAGGACAATGATACTGCAAAAGAACAAATTAAAAAGACCTGTATGAATTTCGTAAGAGGGTATTTCGACTTACTAGATCTTTTACCACAGAAACATCATTCGGTGATGTGATTGGTCTTCCCGCTATGATTTCCATGAGAATGACTCCAAAATCATAGACATCACTCCTCGCTTCATGATTTGATCTTCGGACATGAAGAAGACACAACTACATTAATCATCCCTTTTGCTGCAAGGCCGTGACAAATGGAAGATCCCATTTAAATATGAAGGTAACATAAGGTCAAAGCTATGTTCTTACAGTGCTCTGCCATTTTCTTTAGATCCGGAGGGTAGGAGACCAACATCAATCTGAACGTAACAAAGTTCATGGTGTTAGTTGTAGACATTTTTCACCAACTGATGTACAAAGTAACTGATGTACAAAGGGACTAAATGTGACCAACCATTTCCTTGTTTTCAGCTAACAGAGGCAGATTATAGCTGTTTACTTTCACATGAAGGTTATTATCCAACAAGACATCGGTGATCTTGATATTGTTCGAAAACAACCCTGGCATTATTCCCATTTGGAGGAACTGAATTCCTTTTGCAACTTCGATAGCAGCTGCGATTCTCTGTGACCACGATGGCTTTAGTCCTGTGATATACCCCCACAGATAAAACGGATTTGAAAGGTGTCAGGAAAATTTGTTACATCCTAAATAAAGGCATTGGCATATGCCTAAGATTTAAGATCCTAAATGACTCGGTGAGGCCAAAAATTGAGGCTTAGCTGATACATTGTCAGACTTTTGAACCGCTAAAGGTAGGGAAGGGATTTGATCTGGTCCTTGATACGAGAGTGCAAACATGCATGAATTCCAAGTACGGTACTCTAAGACCTACCTGAGATGAAGTCTCTCAAAGTCCCATTTGACACAAACTCAAAGATAAGATACACTCCGCTAACGGCCGAGTCTTCTGGTTGATACTCAAAGCAATGTCCTAAAGCACTGACCAAGTGGACATGCCTGAGCTTTGATAAAAGTTCAATGTGATGAGTATAGGCTTGAACTCCACGTCGTTTCTTTAATTTTAAGCTTCGAATGGCTGCCACATTACCATTGCCAAATATGCCTTTGTGTACCTGATACACATTCAGCTTATCAAATGTAGGAAGAATCAAACGTGGAACAGATTTGTAAATGGTGTAATAATGATTGTGTGTGGAAAGGTACATACGGGACCATGGGAGCCTTCCCCGAGTAGATTGGACAAGTTAAAGTCTGCTGTTGCCTCCTTTATCTCATCCAAATGATAGTTCCTATACGCCGGAAGGCCAAGAGGTCCTAATTTTGCCATTTGACAGATTTCCCCTGCAAAATTTATGGGTTAAAACCTCAAAAAAAGGTGAAGCAATAGGTCAGATCGGGACAGATACTCAAAAACGCAACATCAAAACAACAAAAAGAACTTGAATGATTAATTACGGAAGAAAAATCCCGACTGAGAACGAGCGAAACTTCTTACTTGCATCCGTGAACAGCTTCGAAGGGTTCATACTTGCAGCCTTCTCCAGTATGGTTCTTGTTTGAGGCTTCTTAAAGGCATGTTTGGAAAATGCAAGTCCAACTCCTAATACTACAAGTCCTGCAAGAGATGATCCTCCTACTATGCTCATAGCAACCACAACTTTAGAACTTGGCCGATTTCCGTTCTTTCTATGAGGCATTATCTTAACAGCCAAAGCTTCATTAAGACAGAAGGAGAATGGGTTCTGCCTTTGCCT
The DNA here is from genome assembly GCA_958450325.1 of Agrostemma githago. NCBI lineage: Eukaryota > Viridiplantae > Streptophyta > Magnoliopsida > Caryophyllales > Caryophyllaceae > Agrostemma > Agrostemma githago. Next base: position 50,839,525 of record OY288258.1, on the reverse strand, counting down.
TTTAGCTCCATTTGACAAACAATTTCCTCTATAATCGACATTTCGTTTCTTAGTACCCAATTTCAGACAAGCAGGCAAATCCCCAGTCAAGAAGTTGTAAGACAAGTTAACAAAGTGGAGTGCTAAAGCGCAAGTCATGTTCCGTTGAAGCATACCATGGAACTTGTTGCGGGCAATATTTAGAGAAGCAAGCGACGGCAATGAAAGCAAAAAGGAGGGGAATGGCCCCAAGTAGTCATTGGCAGAAATATCGAGCTTTGCGAGTTGGTAAAAGGAAGTTATATTATCTGTCATTCCAAACTTGAAATTGTTGTTTCTAAGAACCAAAGTGACCAACTTGTTATGTAAAGAAGGAAACTTTGGGCCTAAAGAGTTGTTACCCAAATCAAGTAGTTGAAGATTAGTCAAGTTACTAAGATCAGGCACCTCACCGTTGAACTGATTAACTGACAGTTGAAGAATCCTTAGGTTTTCCAACCATGCCAGTGATGTTGGTAATGACCCACTTAATGAGTTATTCTTCAAACTAAGTACAGTTAATCCAGAGAGTGAGCCCACCCAAAGGGGAACTTGTCCAACTAAGTTATTGTGATCAAACACAAGTGTCTGGAGATTTTTGAGAGCCAGTAATTCAGCAGGAATAGTGCCATTCAAGTGATTTGAGCTAAGATTCAGTATTTCAAGGGAAGAAAGGTTGGCAATGGTAGGAGGGAGAGGGCCCCACAGCCCTAAGGAGACCAAAGATAAGACCTTTAACCCAGGCAATGCTGTAAAAGCGGTGAATAAAGCTTCCATGGAGAAATTACCTGATATCGGAGCAAACCCATCAATCCACCTAGTATGAATTTGAGTAATATTTTCCTCATAACACACGACGGTCAGATATGGGCTTGGTTCAATGCTGCAGAAGTCCGTGTTTTTGTGTAGGCTGTTTAAGCTGGGTGGGTAGTTGAGAATCTGCTGAATGCTGAAGAATGCTTCTAACTGCGAATCTTCCACCTGATTTGATAACTCGGTTGTCATCAAAATCATGAGAAATAGTAAAAGAGAAAATGACGTTGGTTTACGGGGTTTAGCCATCATCATCATCAACGTCGTCGTCGTCGTTTCTCGATGCTCATAAAACATGCCTGGATTACTTAAAAGAGTACGTAGTAAATTTGAGGTAAAATATATAGACTGCATTGAGATTTTGAAACACACTACTCGCTCTGAGGAAGGTACGAGTATATTATTGTTAGCTGTAGAGTTTGTGGGATGATTGAAGAAAACAAAAGTTATTAAAATGAGCAGAAGATGAGGACAAAATGAACTATATTGACAACATAACCAATGTTGCTTCGTTCGAACGAATCATCAACTACTTTGCCCACTCGTGATCAAAACAACACAGTACATTACATACATACACTTGGATATCACCTTCTTTCTCCTCCTAAAGTGCCTACTATTATTTTCAACCCATCATTTCTGTCCACTTCAATACGTTCAACACTTCAGTTCAATTCAATTTTATTTTACCTCAGTTAGTTACTTCAGTCTATTTCAGTTCATTTCATTCTCATGGATAGAAAAGCCTAGCATGATCATTGTTCGTATAATAATGGGGCCCGATACATGAAAGTTGAGAGTAATACACTTGTAGAGTATGAATGGTGGAGTGAAACATGTGTGGAAGTGTGTCAGGAAATGGGGGGGGGGGGGGACTTCTTTCTGGTGAGGCCTGTGAATTGAGCACCACCATTTGCCAGAATGTGGTCGAAGTGATAAAAAAATAAATATCAAAGTGGTAGTAATTAAATGAGTGATGTAAAGATTCTGTAGATTTCCCATAAAGTAGAAAAAGGCTGAAGTCCTTTTCACCTTTTCAGTGTCTTTTGTAGTTTTGTTTCATTATATTGGCGGTAAACATCAACTCATCCGCAGGCCAGGTTCACGAGCCAAATAGTGGAGCTTCACATCTTTCAACTTACTCATTCCATGGTTTGACACTTTGACCAGTAGCTTCAGAGTAGACACTCACGCAACTGGCGTGACCGACGTTATCCCGCTCCCATCCGAATTACAGATTTGAGTTTGATCGATAATCCGAGGTGATCCCGCCTAATAAAAACTAACGCAAATGTTTATTACTCCCTTCCCTTCACTAAGATATTCCACATTTTCCTATCAGGAAAATTTACTAAGATGTTTCACTTTCCTTCTTGGTACATGTTGTGTGGTTCATATTATTTGTGACCTCACTTTCTTTTTTCTTCCCAAAAGTAAAGTGAAAGAAGATAGAGAAGGGGAGGAAGTATAAGATACTCTCTCATTCATTCAATTATTTACACTTACTATAAATCGATAATCCAATCAATTCTTTACATTCTCTTTTTGGCAAAAAATTTTACCTTAGGATCCTTATATCCTTTCTCTATTTATACAAAAAGTCACTACTTTTTTCTTACTTTTAAGTTTGGTGGACTTATAACACCACTTGATTTACCAATAATACCCTTACTTTTATAGTCCCTCCGAATTCCTATTATTGTCCCAAAAGTTTTTTGGGTGGAAAATAAGGAATGAGAAATGAGTGGCTCAAAAAAGAAGAAGGAAGAGAGAGAAATGGAAGAGTAATTGTGAACCACACATTAAGGGTCTAAAAAGGAAAGTGAGACAAAAATCAAACTCAACCCAAAAAGAAAAGCGGGACAATAATAGGAACTCGAAGGGAGTAATTTTTTTTAAAGTGGTGAAAAAATCAATGTCAATGATTGAATGGATGGAAGGGATTACAAAATTACAAATCGATATCTCTTTAAAAACAAAAAAAGAATAATTCACGGGAATTAATAAAACTATTGAGCATCTTCTATAGGAGTATTATACTCCCTCTCCTCCAATCCAAGGTTTACATGGTCCACTTTTTTCATCACAAAAGTGTGCTTATGTATAACTTGAATTGGATGCGAATAAATATACATTAACCAATGTCGAACTATACTTCATATTATACTTAGTGAACAGTTACTTTTTTTTAACGAATAGATCATTTCATTAATAAAAAGTCATACGATATCTACAACTTATATCGAAATTGAAATGATACAATACTATAAAATTTGAGTGAAATAAATTGTCACTAAAACAAAGATCTCTATACAACAAGAGTAAGTCTCCCTTGTGACGGATATATCCATCACAAGGTTACGACGGGTCAAATAACACTTATAATGGTGGGGTAAAGTTAACCCATTTACTTTTTCCAAGTACTTCACTTTTTGTCATGTCTCACATGTGTGACCCGTCACAAATTTGTGGCGGATATCACCGTCGCAAACAATAATTGGTGATGCAACAATGACTTGGTATCTCATCATTGTGATGATGATATGCTAAATTTTCACTCCAGCCATAATTTTGAGGATTTTGGTGCGTCAACATTGTGAGCAGCTTGATGATGTTCAACTTTCAGCTGAATAGAATGTCGTGGCTTTGGTTGTAACATTTTTTTTTCTAATTTAGTACCCAATAGGGACTTAACACTTGTCAAGTCCATATTCAATCTATTTATTTCTTATTTCTTTTGAACTGTTTACGGTTTTTTTTTAAAATCTTTATTTATTTATTTTAAAAAAATAAAATATCTAAGTTTGAAATTTTTTTGTCTATAAATAGAGTATAATATTGGGTAGTATTGTCACACTACTTCTTCCTCACTCTATTTTATTTTGTTAATCACATTTAATACAAATCAAAATTAAACCTATTTCTTTCTAATATTAGCTATGGATAAATATAATAATTATAATAATCCGAGTAGTAATAATAATAGTAGTAGTAATAATCTCGGAACAACAAATGTTAGAAGTTTTTCGAAAAATGAGAGACGAAATTTTTATGGGTCCTCAATCAAATATCGCTACCTCCGGCAATTATCAAACCCACAATATAACCCAAATAACTATCAAACCCGGCCTAATTATGCAGATTACGACCAAAATAATTATCAAAACCCACAATATAATTCTCAACACCCATAAAATTTTCATTCTTCCCAACAGTTTGACAATAACTACGATAATTATTCTGATACTTATCCTCGTTACAGTTCGCAAATCCCTTCAAATAACTCGTTCAACTGCAACCTATCCCAAACTTCAGAGTGTGATAGGGACAACATAGTTGAAGAAAGCGACGAAGTTGAGGTATCGGTGAGGGTCAGTGAACCGTCTGGTTCAACAAGGAAGAAAAATATATGGTCTATTCAGGAGGATAAAGCTCTCATATCTTCGTTTATGAGGCACTCAACTGATAACATCATTGGAACTAATCAAAAGAAAGATGCATTATGGGTGAAAGTTGGAGAGTTGTTTGAAAAAGCACGTGAAGCTAACTCTGACAAGATCATGCATCGTACTACAATCATGTTGGGCAGTCGATTTCGACGAGTAACAGCCGCTGTCATGAAATGGGTTGGATGTTACGAAGAAGCTGTTCGGAGGAACGACAGAAGCGGGTACAAGGAAGAAGATATCATTCAAGAAGCTCATGCACTTTATAATGAGACACACGGTGGAAAATTTCAAGATGAGCGTGCATGGATGATGCTTAAAAATGTCAGAAATGGCATGAAGCTGTTGGAGGCTATATTAATACGAGGGTTAGTAGGAAGCAGAGTACTAAGAGTAGAAACGATATGTCTATGGGTGAGAAGAGCACAGATCCAGATGCCCCTGTCATTGGAAGCGACCCAGACTCCGCCGGAAGTGGTAAGAGAGTTCGCCTAAATGACGGTGGTTTTTCTACACCAACTAGCGCTGAAGAAGGTGAGGGACACAGGAGGCAACGTCCGCAAGGTATAAAGGCAACAAAGAAGACGAAGAGGAAGATCAAAGTTGGAGACATTGCGTATTTGGCAGAAAGTATAGACCGTCATTGGATAGGAAGGAGGCCGATGCGGAATTGCAATGGGAGAGGCTAAATTTGCTGAACAGAAATTGGAAACGAAGAATAAACATATTGAAGCGAAGAATAAACAGATTGCTATTATTGAACAGAAGGTGAAGAACGACGAGAAGATGTGGAAATGGCAAGCGTTTCACGATTTATCGTCAAGGAACAATTTAAGTCCACAAGAAGAGGCATTGAAGCTGAAGCTTTTCAACGAATTACAAAACTAGAAGAAGGGTTATGAAGTATTTGCAACTGTCTCTTATTTAAAATTTCGTTTATGTTTTAGTTTGAAGTTATGTTTATGTTTGGGGATAAAACTAAATATGTTTATGTTTTAGTATAAGTATTTCTTTATGTTTCTGTTTATGGTTAATGTTTTTAGTTTAAGTATTTTTTTTATGTCTATATTTATATATGTTTAGTCTTGGTAACTGTATTTTGCGTACCAGTGTATTCTTTACTCATATTGTGTGAAATAACTTTGATAAAGCTGGTACGTGTTGTCTTATCAACTAATGTTTAATATAACATTTATTTTTTCAAAAGTGAGCTACTTTTACTGCATGATATGATTTGACTATATGTCGAAACAGTGTGGTACAGCTAGTTGTCCAACTTGTTTGGTATACAATATTTTGCAAGTTGTGTGGCACAACTTTCTATGCATTGTCTATTTATTGTGGATATTGAAATCGTACTGAGGAAGTAATGAGTCATGTCTATTTATTGAGCAATGTTAAATATTCCAACAACAAATATCACAACTTGAAAATAAAATAATGGATGCTCTTTATGAATTTTCATCATCTTCGTCTTCTTCATCTTCGAGTGAGGATGATACGGAGTGCGAAGCGATTGAGCGGGGCATTGATGCATGTATCGGCCGTATCTCACAAATGGTTGTGCAACAAAGTCGTAGGCGAAGAGAACCGAGAAGATATATTAAGAGGAACCGCGAAGTTGGTCATCAAAATCTATACAATGACTACTTTGCTCAAAATCCCACTTATCCACCAAATCTGTTTCGTCATCGTTTCCGGATGAACCGACAAGTTTTCCTAAGATTAGTGGAGGTTTGCGAATCATATCATTCGTTTTTCAACCCTGGTGCGGATGGGACCGGTAAAGGTGGTATGTCGTCTTTACAGAAGTGTACTACAGCCTTACGTATGCTAGCGTACGGGGAAGCCGCAGACAGGAATGATAAATACATTCGGCTCGGAGGGTCTACCGCAACAGTTGTGCTAGAGCGCTTCACTGATGCAATTGTTGATGGACTGGGTCCAGAGTATTTAAGAGCCCCTACCGCTGATGATATGCAAAGACTACTCTACATCGGTAAGAGGCGTGGTTTCCCAGGAATGTTGGAGAGCATTAACTGCAAGCATTGGAAATGGAAGAACTGCACAATTGGTTGGAGAGGAATGTACCAAGGACGCAGTGGTAGAGCTACAGTTATTTTGGAAGCCGTAGCCTCTCAAGATCTTTGGATATGGCATTCGTTCTTTGGGATTCCGGGGTCTTGTAATGACTTAATTGTGCTCCATCGTTCTCCTATTTTTGATGATATGATGAATGGAAGAGCTCCGCGAGTTAACTATACGATTAATGGGCATGAGTACAACACCGGGTATTACTTGACCGACGGTATCTACCCACAATGGTCAACATTTATGCAATCAATTCCACTACCACAAACACCGAAGGACAAACTATTCGCTGAACGTCAGGAAGCGGCTAGAAAGGACGTAGAGAGGGCATTTGGGGTCCTACAAGCTAGGTTTGCAATTGTACGTAAAGAGACACTAACATATGGAGCGTTGAACGAATGGAAAAAATCATAACCCCTTGTATAATAATCCACAAAATGATAGTTGAGGACGAAAGAGAGAACTATGCCAACTACGATCCAAATGAGTTTAACAATAATGGAAATGAGGAAGGTGATGCAACCGTGGAAGAACCAGAATATGAAGTTGGATACACCGCTTCAATAAGTATGTACATTCAGAACAGAACTCGTCTAAGAAATTCAAGGGGCCATCAAGAAGTCCGAGAGGACTTAATTGAAAATATTTGGCAGAAATTTGGAGAATCTTAGGTTTTATGGTGTTGAGTCTTGAAACTTTATGTTATTTTCTTTTAAATCATGTACTTTTATTTTTAAATGATCAATGGTAATGTTGTGCTTCGTACTCTTATTTTGTAATGAATGGTAATATTGTGGTTCGTGCTCTTATTTTTAAACAAATTCGGACAGATCCTTTAATTGATAAGATACGAAAATTGAAATGACTATACACTACTCCCTTCCGAGATACACCATGTTGACAAGACAATTCAAAATCATTTACTAAAAAATTGACAACTTTATTACAAATTCTGACAGATTATTTTATTGATAAGATACGAAAATTGAAATGACTATACACTACTCCATTCCGACATACACCATGTTCACAAGACAATTCAAAATCTTTTACTCAAAAATTGACAACTCTATTACAAATTCTGACGGATTCTTTTATTGATAAGATACGAAAATTGAAATGACTATACACTACTCCATTCCGACATACACCATGTTGACAAGACAATTCAAAATCATTTACTCAAAAATTGACAACTCTATTACAAATTTTGACAGATTCTTTAATCGATAAGATACGAAAATTGAAATGACTATACACTAATCCATTCCAACATACACCATGTTGACAAGACAATTCAAAATCATTTACTCAAAAATTGATAACTCTATTACAAATTCTGACAGATGCTTTTATTGACATTTGAAAATCAGGAAGAAAAAAATGAAATGAATAATTACGTAGCTCTATATAAGTTACGGTTTCACACTACATCTCCTCGCACCTATTTCTCTCATATATAAAATAAACTAAAATATATAACATGTCTGCCTACTATGATATGGAAGTTGAAATCACTCAATGGAAAATCAATAAGATTAGGGATGAAGCTCGCAACTTTTGTACTCGTTTGAATTTAGTCGTAACAGAAAGCGTGTATATGTTATTTTTAAATAGTCCACCAGCCCTAACCAAACTCCATGGTATAATTATTGGAAATGGTGATGCAGTACTTAGTCCTCCAATAACAGTCAACAATACTTTTGATACGATTTTTTACTATTATATATATTATTATGTACTTCATGTGAAACTCTATGATATATGCAGATGTTGATTACTTTATGTTTAATATTTCAGAGACATGGACGGCTAAAAATGAGGAGCTTACTTCCTTACAAAGTGAAGTAGTTACGATGATTCGTAGCCTGTTCAAAGTGATGGCTAAAGATGTTTTAAGAGACCTTTTGTCTGGGAGAGGAGAAACATTTGTTCAACGTGAAGAGGTTTACTATTGGACTATCTATGATGAAATTACGACGGAGGAGATCATGAGATTGAACTTCAAGAAGACGAAAACCTAGACGGCTGGATGGACAATTCAGATTACGATTACGATGGAGATCATGAGTCTATTAGAAAGTGACGGAGTAGTAATATTTTTTTTGTGTGCTTCATATTTTTATTTTTAAAGTTAATGTAATGTTGTGTTTCGTACTTATATTTTTAAATAAATTGTTGTGTTTTATTAAAAAGTCCGAGACAACAGCCGAGTACGAAAATTGAAAACCGAGTCCAACAATCAAATTAAATAATACGTACTCGATTTTGTTAATTAATAAAAAAGTGTGGAATGATGGGGTATTAAAAAGTAAGAGAGATAAATGATGAGAGAGAGTAACATGATGAAGAAGAGATAGGTATGGATGGAGGAGTGTTTTTTGGATTGTGAGGTAGATGAGTGAGAAAGAGGAAAGATGGAAAGATGATGAGTGAAGTTAGAGCATAGTTGTACATGCTCTAAACCATGTCCAACAATGACTTGGTATCTTATCATTGTGATGATGATATGATAAATTTTCACTCCAACCATGATTTTGGGGGATTTTGGTGCGTCAACATTGTGAGCAGCTTTATGATGCTCAACTTTCAGCTGAGTAGAATGCCGTGACTTTGGTTGTAACATTTTTTTTTTCTAATTTAGTACCCAATAGGACTTGACACTTGTTAAGCCCATATTCAATCTATTTATTTCTTATTTCTTTTGAACTGTTTACAGTTTTTTTTATTAAGAATCTTTATTTTTTTTATTTTTTTTTTTTATAAAAAAATCCAAGTTTGAAATTTTTTTCTCTATAAATAGAGTATAATATTAGGTAGTATTGTCACACTACTTTTTCCTCTCTCTATTTTATTTTGTTGATCACATTTAATACAAATCAAAATTAAAACTATTTATTTCTAATATTAGCTATGGATAACTATAATAATTATAATAATCCGAGTAGTAATAATAATAGTGGTAGTAATAATCTCGAACAACAAATGTTAGAAGTTTTTCGAAAAATGAGAGACGAAAGTTTTATGATTCCTCAATCAAACATCGCTACCTCCGGTAATTATCGAAACCCACAATATAACTCAAATAACTATCAAACCCAGCCTAATTATGCAGGTTACGACCAAAATAATTATCAAAACCCACAATATAATTCTCAACACCCGCAAAATTTCCATCCTTCTCAACTGTTTGACAATAACTACGATAATTATTCTGATACTTATCCTCGTTACAGTTCACAAATCTCTTCAAATAACTCGCTCAACTGCAACCTATCCCAAACTTCAGAGTGTGATAGGGACAACGTAGTTGAAGAAAGCGATGAAGTTGAGGTATCGGTGAGGGTCAGTGAACTGTCTGGTTCAACAAGGAAGAAAAATATATGGTCTATTCAGGAGGATGAAGCTCTCATATCTTCGTTTATGAGGCACTCAACTGATAACATCATTGGAACAAATCAAAAGAAAGATGCATTATGGGTGAAAGTTGGAGAGTTGTTTGAAAAAGCACGTGAAGCTAACCCTGACAAGATCATGCATCGTACTACAAGCATGTTGGGCAGTCGATTTCGACGAGTAACAGCCGCTGTCATGAAATGGATTGGATGTTAAGAAGAAGCTGTTCGGAGGAAGGGCAGAAGCGGGTACAAGGAAGAAGATATCATTCAAGAAGTTCATGCACTTTATAATGAGACACACGGTGAAAAATTTCAAGATGAGCGTGCATGGATGATGCTTAGAAAATATCAGAAATGACATGAAGTTGTTGGAGGCTATATTAATACGAGGGTTAGTAGGAAGCAGAGTACTGTGGACGTCCGTCCGCACCGCCCGGCGCCCCGCGCGTGCCAGCGCGGAACCGACCCGGTTTTTCAACGTGTGGTGGTGGCCACCCACGCGGCCCCCTCCCAGTCGGGGGCCGGTCTGATCTCGCGTACGGGACGATGTGTCGGACCTCGATTCGGATGACGATCCGGACTTGTACTAGACGGGTGCGGGCACCCGTGTTTCTGTTTGGAATCGATCGAGTCGTGGTTGTAAATGTTTAAAGGCCGATATGTTTGGTAAGGCGACCTTTTTAGTGAACTGAATTCGTTGCCAATTTAATTTGTGGAGTCGCCACTGAGTCAATTATGGGGACTCGGAAACCGTTCAAGTCAACTTTGATCCTTAGTCAGCTCAAAGCTGAGTGGCACGGGACCTAAAGATAAAGACTTGTACCCTTAAGCAGTCTATGCCTGGAATGACTTTCATTGCCAATAGTTTCGGACATCCGGAAACCGTCGATTCGAAATCATTTACTCAAAAATTGATAACTCTATTACAAATTCTGACAGATGCTTTTATTGACATTTGAAAATCAGGAAGAAAAAAATGAAATGAATAATTACATAGCTCTATATAAGTTACGATTTCTTACTACATCTCCTCGCACCTATTTCTCTCATACATAAAATCAGCTAAAGTATATAACTTCTCTGCCTACTATGATGAGGAGGTTGAAAACAATCAATGGAAAATCAATAAGATTAGGGATGAAGCTCACAACTTTTGTACTCGTCTGAATTTAGTCGTAACAGAAAGCGTGTATATGTTATTATTAAATAGTCCACCAACCCTAACCAAATTCCATGGTATAATTATTGGAAATGGTAATGCAGTACTTAGTCCTCCAATGACAGTCAACAATACTTTTGGTATGATTTTCTACTATTAATATATATTATTATGTACTCCATGTGAAAGTCTATGATATATGCAGATGTTGATTACTTTATGTTGAATATTTCAAAGACACGGACGACTAAAAATGAGGAGCTTACATCCTTACAAAGTAAAGTAGTTACGATGATTCGTAGGCTGTTCAAAGTGATGGCTAAAGATGTTTTAATAGACCTTTTGTCTGGGAGAGGAGAAATATTTGTTCAACGTGAAGAGGTCTACTATTGGACTATCTATGATGAAATTATGACGGAGGAGGATTGGCTCCAGGAAATTGAACTTCAAGAAGACGAAAACCCAGACGGCTGGATGGACAATTCAGATTACGATTACGATGGAGATCATGAGCCTATTAGAAAGTGACGGAGTAGTAATATTTTTACGGAAATTTCCCACGGTACCCCCGTACTTTGACAAATTACACATGGTACCCCTCATTTTAAGTTTGTTCCCGTGGTAACCTTGTGATTTATGTTTTAGTGCCCGTGGTACCCCTAACCATTTATCCGTTATAACTCCGTTAACTTTACTTTAATTAGTGATATGTATTATTTACCCAACTACACTAATCTATTACTACTTACTATTTTTGAATCAACAGTAATCTATTACTAATAACCCAAACTAATCTATTACTAATAATCCTACATCCTAAAATACTTAAAACACTTCAACAACATTTCGAAACACTTTAACACTCCCACCATTTTCCCCCAAACCAGTTTCTTCCTTAAACAAACCCTATAAACACCTCAATCATAATGAACGATCATCATCATCATCTATCATCATCCCTGAAAATGAATCACGATACTTAAATTGTAGCATCCATCTCTTGTATTTCGTTGTATCAGGAAAAGGTGATGTGTAATCTATAACTTTTTTTCATTGTTTGATGTTTAAATCTACAAAATATAAATTTGTGGGGTTTAAAATTAGGATTTGATTTCATCTTCATCTTCTTTTGCTCTGTATTTGAATGTATGTTTTCGTTCTTCTTTTAATTTGGTAATTGGTGTTAGGTTAAAAATTAGGATTTGATTGCATATTCATCTTCTACCTAATATTTGATGAAACAAGATGGCATTTGCTTCAACATAAGTAGCCACATCATTAATTAATAGCCGCATTGACCTTCTCAGGTGTCAATCTTTTTTCAGTTGAGCGTAATAATCAGCTAATTTTGATTCAAAAGTTAGTTCCTTTACATGAAACTGCTACGAAACAAATCTCAGTTGCTAACAAGTTTAATTAACAAAAAGGAATCCCTCCAAATTGAAGTATTTACTCAGCAAAAAAGTTAGTCTAGGTATACTACATTCTTCACCGAGAGAGAATTGTTGTAGTCTAGAAGAGTTAGTCTTTGTTCAGTTAAAAACATCAATTTGTTGTTCAATTGTTGTATTGTTCAGTTGTCAACTTATAGGTTAATTATACATACTTCTTTTTTCAAATATAGTAAAGTAGTAATAGATTAGTGTAGTTGGGTAAGTAATACATATCACTAATTAAAGTAAAGTTAACGGAGTTATAACGGATAAATGGTTAGGGGTACCACGGGCACTAAAACATAAATCACAAGGTTACCACGGGAACAAACTTAAAATGAGGGGTACCATGTGTAATTTGTCAAAGTTCGGGGGTACCGTGGGAAATTTCCGATATTTTTATGTGTGCTTCGTATTTTTATGTGTGCTTCGTATTTTTATTTTTAAAGTTAATGTAATGCTGTGTTTCGTACTTATATTTTTAAATAAATTGTTGTATTTTATTAAAAAGTCCGAGACAACAGCCGAGTATGAAATTTGAAAACCGAGTCCAACAATCAAATTAAATTATACGTACTCGATTTTGTTAATTAATAAAAAAGTGTGGAATGGTGGGGTATTAAAAAGTAAGAGAGATAAATGATGAGAGAAAGTAAGATGATGAAGAAGAGATGAGTATGGATGGATGAATATTTTTTTGATTGTGAGGTAGATGAGTGAAAAAGAGGAAAGATGGAAGGATGATGGGTGAAGTTAGAGCATGGTTGGACATGCTCTAAGACCATCTCCAACCATAAATATCATTTACTCATCATCCTTCCATCTTTCCTCTTTCTCACTCCTCTACCCCACAATCAAAAAATCACTCATCCATCCATAAATCATCTCTTCCTCATCATCTTACTCTCTCTCATCATTTATCTCTCTTACTTTTTAATACCCCACCATTCCACACTTTTTTATTAATTATGAAAATAATTTGTTAACTAATGTAATTAACAAAATCGAGTACGTATAATTTAATTTGATTGTTGAACTCGGTTTTCAAATTTCGTACTCGGCTGTTGTCTCGGAATTTTTAATAAAACACAACAATTTATTTAAAAATATAAGTACGAAAGACAATATTACATTACCTTTAAAAATAAAAATACGAAACATGCGTAGATATACGAAGCACACATAAAAATACGATGAAAATTTTGCGGGGGGTTGAGAATTATATTGTGGGTTTTGATAATTATTTTGGTCGTAACCTGCGTAATTAGGCCGGGTTTGATAGTTATTTGGATTACATTGTGGGTTTTGATAATTGCCGGAGGTAGCGGTATTTGATTGAGGATCCATAAAACTTTCAGTTCTCATTTTTCGAAAAACTTCTAACATTTGTTGTTCGAAATTATTACTACTACTATTATCATTATTACTCGGATTATTGTAATTATTATAGTTATCCATAACTAATATTAGAAAGAAATAGATTTAATTTTGTTTTGTATCAAATGTGATTAACAAAATAAAATAGAGAGAGAAAGAAGTAGTGTGATAATACTACCCAATATTATACTCTATTTATAGAGAAAAAAATTTCAAACTTAGATATGTTTTTTTTTTTTGAAAAAAAAAAAAAAATTAAGATTTTTCATAAAAAACCGTAAACAGTTCAAAAGAAATCAGAGATAAATATATTGAATATGGACTTGACAAGTGTCAAGTCCCTATTGGATACTTAATTTAAAAAAAAAAAAAAAAAGCCAAACAACCACTCCACGCTCATTCATGCTCACCTTCACAATGTTGAAGCTCCTCATCATCCTCATGGGGATGAAGTTCATTTTTCATGCAAATTCATGGATGGAGCACCATCATCATCCCCATGAGCAACCTCCAACTCATGGTTGGAGGTGCTCTAAGAGCATGACTACCCATGAATGGTTTTTCCACTCCTTCCATAACCCTAAAAAAAACTCCTTCATCCAAGAATGAGTTTTCTATTCTCCAGTGGGTCCCAACACTTTCCACCTCATTTACATCACCCAATTTAATCATTTTTACATTATTCTATTTTATTTTAATATCAATAATTTAAATATTTTTCGTAAATTTCACATATTTTATTAAAAATTAACGTTATTTTTTTTAAACGTTTTGTCTCCGTTATAATTTTGCATTAGTGTAAACACTCTTTTACTGCATTTTTTTCCGATAATTATAATTAGGTTGGTAATTAGTATGAAAAATGACATTTGAGTGGGTCGATAATTAGAATGAAGAGCAACATTTTATGGTATGTAATTATTATTTTGCATAAAATTAAGATATGATAAGTATCTCGGATCATTATAATTAAAGTTATTATTATTATTATTATCCATTATAAGGAATATACTGTATTTTAGTGAGATATAGAAAAATAAATATTTGGTAAGAATGTGTGAAAATGGGTGAAAATATTGGGTAATATTTATAGAATTTTTTGGGTAAAAAAATTATGCAAACTAGCCGTTACTTTTATAAATTAGTTTAATAATAATATAATAAAACGTACTTTTTCATAAGTGTTTGTTACTCAATTATACCTAAAAATTTCTTATTATTCCGATATTACCCTTCTCATATTTTTTTCATACTTTTTCAAACCTACTGCTTTTCCCTTCTCCTTTTTATTTTCTAAACCACTTTTAATCCAAATTCGTTCTTAAACCTCGTCAAATTTGAAAATCGATCGATCGTTATTTTGAAATTCGTCATGGATTATAGTTCGGTAATCGATATTTTAAATTTACTTGCAAATTATGATTTAATTGATAATTATGTTTAATTATTTTTAGAAAGTTAGGGTTTAGGGTTGGGATGTCGGAGGTTGTCGGAAGAGATGGCAGCGGCGGCCGAAGGAGGTGGTGGGGCAGTGACGACGGCAGGAGGAGGACGGGGTCGGCGCTGGTACCGGCGACCGGAGTAGAGAGGCGGGTGTTAGAGGTCGGTGGTGGTGAGGGTGACAGCAATGGGGTGAAGTGGTGAGGGTGGGTGTAGGTTTATGGTTTTTTGTTTTTTTTGCCTTCACGCTGTAGGCAGACTTCATTGTTGTTGTTTTTTTAAAAAAAAAATTAATTTGAATTTTATTTTATTATATTGTAATTAGATTTTTGTGTTAATTATCGAATTAATTTCGATTTGTACGGTTGTAATTTTCGTATTTTACTAATTATTAATTTCGATTTATGATGTTGTTATTATTTAATAAGCAACAACAATATTGTCAACAATAATAATAGTAATAATGATAATAAATTATGGAACAAAAAATAAAATAAATAATTTTTTCCGAGAAATAATAATTTTCCCCAAATTGCAAAAAAAAAAATATGAGTACTAATCATTTTTTCCGAAAAAAAAACTTGACAATAATAACATTAATATTTCTTTAAAAAACGAAAAAAAAATGGCGGCCGGAGTGGTGGCCAGAGTAGGGAGGTGGTGGAAGGGAATTCAGAACTTTGAGAATTTTTGAGATTTCTCTCAAAACTCTCTCTAATGCATAATGAGGGAAAGGGAAATGGAAAGGACAATTGTGTAATTCTCAAGTACAAATGAGTAACACACAATTATGAAAAAGCACCACTCTAATAATAATATATGAAGTATATATGTAAATTAAAAGGACTACTCCTACAACAAACAGTAGTTGAAGCTTGGAAATTAATTCCATATCCCACACTCCCCTGGACACGTGTCAAATGCAGCAATTGAGCAAATTAAAAATGCAACAACAAGTACAATTGGGGCCATCTTCCTTCATTCTCAAATTCATTTGTTCATATGAATGAAATCTGAATCTTCATCCCCACGAATGATCCATTCATGGATGGACCATGAATTTTTCTCCATTCTCCCTCAAGAATGGAGAAAAGTTCATGGATGGACTTGCCCTAACTATGATTTGCTCCGCTTCTGCACATCTCTTTAAACATATCGTTGTTTAATGATACAATTTTTCACAAGAGGGTTTTCGAATCTTCCAAGGTTTTGAAGAGAACCAATTTCATCTAACCTGAAAGATTGTAGCCGATAGTCTTACATAAATGGAAATATCATATACTCTCTCCCATCAAATCCAATGGTAACATTTACCATAAATGGATCATTCCATCCAAACTATCAATTCCTTTTTTAGCAAAGAATTTTACTCAGTACTAACTGTATACAACAAATGTCACTACTTTATTTACACCTTTATTTGGGGCCCTTCATTTGACCTTTTGATTTACCCATGCATAATATTCTTACTTTTTTACCAATTTTCGTAAAACATGTGTTTAGGGATGTCAAAGGGTAGGATCAAGATTGAATTCTATAGAATCCAAATCCTTATCCTTATTTCTCCCCCGGATCCAAATCCGATCCCTATCGTGAGACCATCCCCAAGCAAGGGTCGAGATAATCGGGTCACCACTTATTTTTACTCTTAATCCCACCTTATTTATCTTGACCCATTTTCTCCCTTCCATGCAGAAGGTCACCACCTAGGTCACCAATCCAATTACTTTCCACTTTCTAACATTTCAATCGTTAAAAATACAATGCTTTATGCCTTTATGGTAAAACAATTTTTCACTTTTTCATTCTTTTTTGTCCAGCCAATTAAAAATGGGCACATAGGGGTCAAGGAAGAGGTCATGGAAGAGCCAAAATGGTCACCACTTAACCTTTTCTTTTCAAAGGTCATGTTAATTTGTACTTAATTGATGTTTAGCATGACCCAAGTGGGTCATGACCTCTCCCTTGACCTTGCTTGAGAATGGTATAAGGGTCTAAAATGATAGGATCCTTATCCGAACCCAAAAGATCAGGGTAGGATCAAGATCTAGTCTTTTAGGTAAGTTTATTTTGTTATACCGTCTTATGTTTACCTTATGGAATCATTTATGTAACTAACTATAGACACCCGCATTTTGCCTGCTCGTGTCTGTAGCAGTCTCCAACAAAACACCCGATGATGATCGGACGTTAACATGCATCAATACGCTCGAATATGGGCTCGGAATCAATAGTATTCGACGTGGGCACTTAGCGGAGTACAAATCTCACAAAACCGACTTCAAATCCAGACTCAGCGGGTCATTTCCAATAAAATTAAGCTACATTGAGACAAAACCGCCACCGAGGGCAAAACCATCTTTGTCGAACGAGTCAAAGCCGGTCAAAGTCGAAACCCGAAAGTAAAACAAGTCACAAATAAAAGCGTCCAAATACACTACTAGGCTTAGTCAAATTGAAATCCGAAACTTTCTCCTTTAACACGAATATCAATCTGTATTTTAAGCAACTTTCGATACGCACGAATTCAACCGCGCGCATCCCCGCGCCTTAGGATTGGGGTGCCCCGGATGAAGCGCCTCAGAATTGAGGCGCTAGCCTCGTCGCGTCTGAATTTCGAAATCAGAAGTTAGGTTTCGGCGCTCTATCATATTTCCAAGCCTTCCTAATTCTATAAATACTACCCTACCTCTGCCATTTTCGAGAAGGGATTTCGGAACCAAAAGAAACTCTCCTTTCACCATTTCAAAGACCAAAAGACAGGAATAAGAAAAAGACCTTGTCATTCCGATATACACAAAACTGAGATAAATCTCTTCATCTTCTAAGTTTGCTCCCTTCATTTGACAAGTGTTTGACAATCTCAAAACTTAAACACACCTTAACTCCTCCTACATACATCGAGGTACTCCCTGTGTCTATGATGATACTCCGCAACCCGTATTTCGAAGAACTTGACCTGTAGGTTGAGGGTGTAACAACTTCAATTCTAACCCTATTTTTTTCGTTTCGTTTTATTTCAATTACTAACATTTAATTTTCGTACACTAACATTTCTAACATTTTATTTATCGCATTTATTTTCCTAATCGGATTAAACCACTTCAACTCGACATGTATATACTCCCTCCATTCCATTCAATTGTTTGTCTTTCATATTCATTGTGAGAAGTATTTTAATTAAAGGCAAACAATTGAATGGAATAGAGGGAGTAATAGATTTAGGGCGTTATGACTAAAATGCTCAATTCAATCATATTGAATATGTGGGGTGACGAGACAAGGAAACACAAACACAAGAGTATAGGCACTCGCGTTGCTGGTTGCTCGTCTCGTAATTTCGCGTGTTTGGTGTGAAAGGAGTGAGTTCATTCCTAAAATGAACACCGAATTCTAAATACTAAAAAACAATGCATCTACCTCTCACAATCATTCTCGACAAACGCTTTTCAAAACAATCACATTCAATAATCGATTATGTCCAAAGTCGGAATGTACATCATACCAAACGCACGAACTGTGGCGCCTTAATATTGAGGTGCATGGTCCCGTATGCTCGAGCGTCCAGGCGCACTGAGGCGCGCGCTCTTGTTTATGCGTATTTCAGAATCAAGCTTCGATTGTCTTCGACGCGTAGTTTGGCTAATTTTCTGAATATTTAATATCGGTTCTATAACCGAAAGTCGAGCATCAGATTTAGTCAAATTCCGCTTTATTGGTTCATAACGAACTCTTGTTTCTAACTCATACAATCATTTCGATAACCTATATATCAATTCGTGCAATCCGATAGTTTTGGTCTAATCTAACTATTACTATTACTACCGTGTACTATTATTCAAAAGTATTTTCAATACGACTAAGAGCGAATATCAGAGGACACTATTTTGAACATCGTAGACCACAACGGTCAAGCATTGATGTCAATAAAGCGTAAGATCTAGAATTTGCGATGACGATTCGCAAACTATTTTCTAAAAACGACTTAGAACGAATACTCGTTGATGCAAAATCGACTACCGTGAGGTATTATTAGCCAAACGATGGTATCAATACGTGGAGAGTTTTATGTTCGTAATGACAAGTGGGGACGAGACTCGGGATCAAGCTAGCATCACGCTTTGGTCTTGTACGCCACGCATCCAGACGCCCCAATGCCTGCGCCAGGAAGCTGAGTCGCTGAGCCTCCTGCACCTGACTTCCAGGGCACACAAGCTCACGCCCCTGAGATTTTGTCCTCATGTCAATACGCAGCATAATGCGTAGCTGATCGGAGTCTGTCCAATATTTCGATTGGCAGTTTCTGTTCACTCTTACTGTTTACGGGTCCGTTATAGTTCGCATTTACCATTTCTATTTCGATTATTGTTGTTTGTCGTATTGTGAATTCCGAGTTGTATTCCACCTGTGTAACTTGTAATCTACATTCCAAGTTTGTTTACCACTTGTCATCGGGATTCTCGGGGTGAGACTCGAAAAGAAATCAATTGGTTATTAAAGTGCGCATTTTAGTTCGATGGTTCATGCATAACCCCAATTTTGCATGGGTCGGTTACTTGTGATCGACGTCCCACTATACCGTGGTGCATTCCTACATGAGTGCGCTGAAGACATGTATGGCCGAATTCGTATGAGGTTCATGGCATGTTCTAAGTCCAATTCGGCTGAGGGAGTCCGTCCTGAATTACGAAAGAGCCATCGTT
Source organism: Agrostemma githago (assembly GCA_958450325.1). Taxonomy (NCBI): domain Eukaryota; kingdom Viridiplantae; phylum Streptophyta; class Magnoliopsida; order Caryophyllales; family Caryophyllaceae; genus Agrostemma; species Agrostemma githago. The sequence goes on along the minus strand of OY288258.1, from coordinate 50,819,647 downwards.
ATTGGTATAGACCCTATTTTGACCGACCAAGACTTAGTGTAAAGCATACATGTTGTCGTCATAATGCTTGTTGGACTACTTGCCACTTTATTTGCCGTGTAATTTTGGAAAACCGTTATTTCGAAACACACTTTTTTTTTCTTTTCAAAATATCAAATTTTCAAAAAAACTCGGAGTGCTATAGATATTTAGACTTAGGTTTTGACTCAACACAACCTATTTTCTAGCCGGCATGTTGTCCACTTCAATATTTGAATTTTCGATTCCCTTTCGATTTTCAAATTTTCGAAATTCCATTTCAATTTTCAAATCTTCGAGATGCCGTTTTGATTTTCAAATTTTCGGAAATCGAATTTTCGAAATTCCAAATATTGAACTTTCAAAAAGAAATTTGGACCTGTCGAAATGCTGCCAATTTCAAAACACAGGACCACCCTCGAATTTTCAAAATTTAACCTCTTCCAAAACTTTTCTGATTCTAGGGGCTACCCCTAAACGTCGTGTGTCTTGCTTAACCTAGTCCTTCAAGAGGGTATAACGTTGTAACTCCGACGATCCTACATCATGGGCTTCTTTCCTATCTCAGTCCGCATTGTCCTAAAGGCATAACCAACCAACATGAGTCGTACACTCGTAAATGGTAGGTTCGTCTAAACACTAGAATTCTAACTAGAAAGTCCCATGTGATCTTTACCTCCGACAAGACGGTCCCCACGACCTTTCCCGAGGGAATCTCGCCCGTTTCAATCCGTTTGTCAAGTCATCCCAATTCGAGCGTCCTTTAACTTAAGGGTCACCCTAATCCCAAGGTCCATCCTTTTTCAAGTCAAGTAAAAGGTCTTAGCATCAAAGCTCTGTCGATCCTACATCGCAAGCTTCTTCCCTTACCTCGTCTGCCTTTCCTTGAGGCCGAGTCAACCTTTTGCATAGCATAGTCTCGTGACCAAGGGTTTATGATCCTTACATCTAAGGGTCACTCGTCTGACACTCGAGTCTTAGAAAAACCTTCAATCCTACTTGGGAGCTATTCTCCAACGGAGCGGTTATTCACAATCGCACCGACAATCATACACTACACACTTGCCTTAGGAAAGTCTAACCTAAGTCTTACCAGAGTCCTTAGTATCACCCGGAGGCTATTCCCCCAAGCGAGCATTTAGTCACGGTTACCCCGTGGGTACCCTTCGTCCATCTTACACTGTTGTCGTACACATGTTACGTCGCTCGTGTCGAACATTCGAGTCTCCTAAAAGTCTAGGTCACCGCTGCAGTCATGACACGCTACGATCAAACACGACCGCTCCATTATCGAAGTCACTCTCACGTAGATTGAGTCTCTTGGTCGAGTCCGATCTAGGGTCATTACCTTGTGTAGGTCAACGTTTGAATAACCGAACTCAAGAGTCTTTATCGTCCCGTTGTCTCGGGCCATTTTGCCACCCTTTCATCCGTTTACGCGAGTTTTAACACCCATTGTGTCTTTAGATTAGAGACCCTATGAACAAGGTATTCCCAAGCAACAACGGATCCTGTGTCATCGAGGATGGGGATATTCAGGGAAGCATACTTATACCATCTTGCTCCATCAACAATATTTTCTCGAAAATCAACGCTGCCTTAGACGCGCTGAATTCTAGAGTAGCCATCATCGAAGAAGATCTTGCTAAAACCCGATCTTGTCTAACACAACTAGAACGGGTAGGGCAGTCAGTCACCCAACCAAACCTTCTAAAGGGTGCAAACTCCTACGAAAATTTCAGGTACCACCAAAATGGCAAGACCGATAGAGGTAACCCTCAAGTCATCTCTCCGAAAATCAAGAACCAGTCAAGAGAAAGGATATTTACCAACTTGGATATGTCCTACACCTTCCAAAGTTTGGAACGCTGAACATTACTGCCAGTTCCACATGGGAAGGGGGCACAATACAGAAAAGTGCTGGAAACTGAAGCACCTCATCCAAGATTTCTTGATGCCGGGAGGACACCCACTCTGGAAGCGATATCGCTCGTTAGCAAGGCAAAGCCCCCCATGGACTATACAGGGCCCAATATAATGACTAGAGCATCCAATCTATCACCCAGGCATCCAAGAGTCCGAATTTGATTTGAGTCCAAGTTTGAGTCCGAGTTTAGGATTTTATGTCTTTCAATTTTCCCGTCAAGGTCAGAGTCGTTTGTATGCTGTCCTCTTTTCCATTTCAATAAAATCAGCTTTTCAATATTTTATCTTTTCTATATGCATTCCATATGTACTTCCGAGAACATGATGAACACCATCATACACTATGAGCGTACGTTATAGATGTAACACCCCGTGTTTTTTTTTTTATCATTTTAGTTATATCTAATAACGATTAATATTAATAAATCGAGTCTCGACAAACTAATTTAAATAGTAATATTTAATTCTTGCGCCTTTGGAACCTTTCTATTTCACTTCACTGTTTGTAAAACTGAAATTCTATCGTTATCGCATTTCTGCGTGATTTCGTAAAACGGTTCCTATTTTCTCACACGGACTCCGATTGAGGCGTTTCAAAAGCCTAACTTTATTATTTTTTCAATACCTACACAATGGTCATAATAAAAATTACAATTTCTAAATTAATCATAAAAATGGACAGCTCCTTTGCAACGAAAATCGTCACCCGATTAATCATTTCTCGACTTTCGATTTCCGTACTTATTTCCTATCCATTGTGGAATAAAATCAGCCCAAAATATCATATGTTAAAGGCACTAGACGTGCCATATGTATCACAAAGTTCAAGTATGCTATTCACATCAAAAATACCAATTTGGATAATGTACCATCAATTCCATGACTAGCTATTTTGAGCATGATTTCATTCTTTGTCTATCCTTGTTCCCCCCATGTTCTTGGCTGCCAAAAATATCTTAAAACACATCCGTTTAGCTTAATTATTCACCAAGTTCATTCACCTAATATCCTCTTCCAAAACCTCTCTAAAAACCAAAGAAAATCCTAAGTATTCATAAGTTCCTAAAGGCTTTACACCGCCATTTCCAAGAGATCTCATCCCTTCTTTCTCTTATCTTTTACTAATTATTTTCAAAGTTATTTAATAGTATAACTACCAACTTATTTTATTTTTTGTGTCCTTCTAACTAATTTATGAAGAGGAGCAAGAGAAAAGGGGCATTGATCTTCGTTTTCATATATGTTGTTTAATCAGTTATTTATGCTTAAGGTAACCTAACTTTTCTTCGCCCTCAAATATTGTAGTATAGTGTTTAGACTCTAAATAACATATAACATCATGTTTAGGACTAAATCATTAGATCACCAAGTTTAAAGTTAACTATTTGTTGATTTATCACTTAACAATACATGCTGTAAAATGGATTCGGTGATGTATGATTTCTGTGTAAATATGTTTCGAATTAGCCTTAGGTTTCTTCATGAAAGTTGTAGATATGAATTTCTAGAATATATGAAAGATATGAAAAGTAAGTCGTTATGATTATATATATTTAATAATGATTGATTTCGTAAAATGGTATTGTATGATTTTATATACTATCTAGTTAAATAATATGTTTCTTGATGTTAAACGTTTTATTTGGACTTGAAAAATAAATATTATGTTCCTGATGATGTCTAGTATATGTACGTCAAATTTAATGTAAATCCATCATATACATTTTCATTTATAAACTTTTTACTAAAATGGGTCAGATCTGGAAAGATGATTTTATTTAAGAACATTTATAAAGTATTTTAGTCTACAATTTTTGGGTTACGCTATGTACAAATATAGGTATCGAAAATAATTTTTTGGTTCAATTTTATGATGTTTAAGTATTTTAAAAGATTTAAAAGAATGTATTGAAAATCGTACTGTTTTCGTTTTTAGTTTGTTAAAAATAATCAACCTTATTATTTTTTAAAAATGAATTTATATCTGGAATTCTAACTCATAAAGATATTTTGAGCAAGAAAGTCATGAGTTAAAAAAAATATTTGAAAAATGACTCATTTAGTATCCTTAATAATATTATCGATTTCGTTATTAATTAAAGTTATTTTTGTAAAATTCTAAGTTTTGAGAAATATGATACATAATAAGGTTAAAAATTATTTTTATAATTTTTATAAATTTATTAGATTTTTGAAATATTTTACTAAGTATGAATATATTTTAAAAGATAAGTATACTTGTACAAATATAAAATCGTATAAAAATACTAAATACGTACACTTGAAGAATAAATGTACTAAATACTTATGCCCAAAGAGTATAAATTTCTAAAAGACAAATAACCCAAAAGTACTAAGTTAAAACATGCTTAAATGTGTTAAACAGTACAACACTTAAACTTTATAATAAGCACTTAAGGACTAATTAGTGACTAAGTCAAACTAAAGGTTGACTAGTTCACTTTGGTCAAACTTTGACTTTGAAAGTCAACCTGGACCAAATCAATATAAAGAAACTATCTTGAATAATATACTTAGAAATAATTGAATCTTTCATCAAATCTCAACTAATGAACGCTTCGAATAATATACCTCAAATAAAATATTCCAAATCTCTTATATCAGTATACTAAAAAATATCAGTTAAGATAAATTTTACGATGATTGATAATGTTTGTTTATCTTAAAATCGATATACTTAAATTCCATAGGAACAACCGTACTTCCAGTCAGTGTGTTACCTAAGCCGGTGATCAGACACGTTTTCACGAACGATGTTATCGACACCAATCATGGTGAACATGGACATGTGCCCTGGTAGTACCTCCGAGTTGTGTTCACCATTCCATGTTGTAATAACTTGTTCCGAGTCAATACATGGCCCACAGACAGGTCATCCTTAAGGAACCCAGTATTGTTTCATCCCTCTGGTCATCAGACATGTGCCCCACGATGACCGCTGAGCTCAATATTCCAAAGACTCTGTCTTTATAAGATACCCAAATTTAGCATACGTTGTGTGTTGGGCGCTATCTTGGTAAAGTTTAGGAGACGTTGCGATAGAAGACAACTTCGAAAGTGACTACGACACTCGGAGTCACTGCTCATGGGAGGCCATGATGTATCCTGTCGGTGCGAGAAAATGCTAAGAAGTAAATGGGCAGCCAGCTCTTTATGAGTTTGTCGATAGAGTAGTAGTCGTCTAGTTGCCATTGAGGTGCTCGGTTGTGTAAATGTTCTCATTCCCAAGACCAAGAGTATGGATTGGGTGTGAGCGCATACATAGACAAGGTCATGATCAGCTCTCACTCTCTATATCGGATATCTTTGGGGGCGGAATACCTTCCGACCTTTGCCTTAGCAGTGTATGGGATATGTTCTGTTTAGCGGGGCCTTTGAGTCCATGCAGTTGCAGTCCTTCTTCTCCGTATATCTGTCAACTAAACCGAGTCAATTTAGGTGTTCGATCCTATTGAGCACTAGGGGTGAGATGTAAACCTCCTAGTAAGTCACGTCCCGTGCATTGTGTGTAAAAGAAACCATTGTTTTTAAAACTAAATGACCACAGGTTTTTAAATCATATGAAGTATGCTTTGTTATTATTCTATATCCACATGATAAATTAGTTTGAATGAACACATATGTTCAAAAGTGATATACTCGTCGTGTTTCACATGTTATATGCTGAATGAGTTGATTCACATGACGTATGCTCGATGATGATATATCCATTATGTTTCTTATGTTATTCACAAGTTGTATGCTTTATTGTTTACTTCTCTCATGCCATTCACATGATGTATGCTTTACTGTTTTACTTCTCACATGCTACTCACATGATGTATATTTTACTGTTTTGCTTTTCACAATCTATTCACATAATGTATGCTTTATCGTAATTCACATCGCATGCTTGTTTCACATGCCATTATGTTCACATGCTAAACTGAACTCACTTCATGTGTATCTCACATTGTATACATGTCGACTTGTAATGTGACATGCATGCTTATCTGTTAATTAGATAACCTAAAGATTGTACTACATTGATTATTCGGGCCCGTGTTAGAAGCACGGTTATGTTACTTCCACTAAGTGAGACATGTATATTTAAATATGCATTCAGGTTGACGAACCTTCAACACTAGATATGGGGGCATGCATGAGTGCAAGAGATACAACTTAGCAGATGAGAGTGTCAAACTATAAATCTTGTAACACAAATTTTATTAGACTATTGTATTTAGAAATTTGTAAGTCGGTTTTCAGTTGTTGTATTTTAACTAATGGTTCATTTATCGATAAAAGACTCCCTATGATTGAACGGTTTTAATTGTTACCCCTTTTTACGACTTAATTATTTTTTGCCTTGTTAATTAATGTCATTAGAAGAATCGGGATGTTATAGTTGGTATCAGAGCGACCTTGAGACCGTGTGTAACTATGTGCGATGCATGTTTACATCACCTATCGAGGGAACGCACCTGGAGCTCATGACACGTGTCTGGAGTATCTGATGTGTCTAAAACTTGTAGAACTTCTAAGATCACTAAATGAGAGATTGACTAGCATAATCCTAGGATCAAATAATATACTTGGATAGAATGTCTAGATGGGTGGAACTACTAAGGATTACCCATACCGTCCGATTTAGGTTTTGACCTCTTGCTTGTTTTTGCATGCTATCTGGACAATTAAATGTAGAGTGATTGCCCTAACTTTTAGCCTATTTGCTAGTTTTAGTTTACTTGTGATCGACGCGATAACTAAGAGAAAGCACTTGCAACCATCAGTAGTTCAAGACTGGGATAAAATCATTGCAGGAACCAATGGAAGCAACTTTCAGATCAACAATTGAAGTCAAATCAAGCTGGATCACTTTGGACTATAAAGTAAAGTTATGCTGACAACATGTATCATACATGGGGATCAAGTGCAGGCCTATGTAGAATAGTAGTCCTCGAGTCCTCTTTAGGTGTCGACTTAGACCCGACCAGAACTATAGTTACCTACATAACTCGTACATCGGAAATCATTTAATTTGTTGGCCTAACTTGTAATCAGGGAAATGAACCATTCTTACCCACATTCATTTCACAGTAACACCTTACACCACATCTAATCCATTTTTCTAGCTTATCCTTATCTTCTTCCTATAACCCACTTTCTTCATCTAACAAAGCAACAATCTGAGTTCAATTCTGAACTTTAATCTTCAATCCTTCTATTGAAAACTCCTAAACATCAAATACATAGGTTTATTCATGTCTAAAATCTGTAACTTCATAAATCGATGAACAACTTTTACTCTTTCATTATTTTTTTGGTTAAACTATTTATCAACCAAATTTTACATTTGAACACATATCAGTACAAACGTCATTCAAAGCTTAACCCGTGACCCATCAATGAACAACTTCTAATCGCTTCAAAAGAAGTTGAAACTCAACTAATCCATTCTCTTTTGTTTCTAAACTCATTTCGAACCCTTCTTGAACCAATTCTTAAGTCTGACTTCTCATCTTGAGTCGGAAAAGAAGCTTTTCGTTTATTTCACCTTCGTATATTCTGGCTCAGCTAACCTTAGTTTGACGTCTTTCTATTTGATGGAAACTTTGATATTTACCGTTCTAACTTATTTTCTTTTTATTTCTTCATCTTGCTTTCTCTTATTTGAAATCAGCATCAAACGGCATGTATCCTAACCTCATACATACCCATAGTCTTTTATCCCTACTTTTGTACCATCCCCTCTTTCCAAGCTTGTCATAACCTTTGACTATGGAGAAAAACTTCAATACTCTTATTTATTAATCTTATCAACCTACTAGTTTTCCACTCTTGAATATTTACTTTCAATTAAATTCTTAAATACATTCCTACATCTTCAATGAACCATGGTTACTACTTATCAGAGTTCACAGTAGAAGCACAATGAACCCTTAGCCCACTCACAAAGACATTGTTAAGCCATGATTCTCAGTAGTGTAATATACTTGAAGTATCCAATATCCTTTCAAACCAACCACAATTGGATCACCCAATATCTACCTTTTAGTCAGCCTGTAATTATTGGACTGAGGAACCTATTGATTTTTGGAATTTTATTAATTAACAGTTCCTGTCTTTTTTTCGCGATTGCAGTGGTTGTGCCCCTGTGGGGGCTGCCTACGTATCCATAGTCAGTGGAATCAAACCAGACGTTGTTCAAGCTTTTGCATAATTTTGCAATCTCGAAATACACCAAGACCAATGGTTCGAGATGTGTATGACAGTAGCATAAATAATTTTAGCTTATTGACTTGTTTTATTTAAAAGATAACTTTAGCCAATGACATTGAGAAAGGATCAAGGATCAGGGGTAGTAATGTTGGTAGGGTTGGTAAAATCATTCCCGTCTAGGTCTGTCAGCTTTACAACACCTCTTGATAGAACCTTTTTCACCAGATACGGCCCGGCCTAATTGGGTTTGAACTTTCCCCGCGATTCAACTGGTAATAGAGCTCGAAGAGATTTGAGGACTGAATCCCCTTCTTTGATATGCCTTGGTCTAGCTCTCTTGTTAAAGGCTCGTTGTATCCTCTTTTGGTATACCTGAATGTTGTTGAGGGCCCGGACTCGCCGTTTGTCCAATAGAACCAACGAGTCGTATCACGCTTGGACACAATCAGCTTCAGGTATTTGACTTTCTAATAGTATTCTGAGGGATGGTATTTCCAACTCAACTAGTTGAACTTCTTCCATCCCGTATGTCTGATAGTAGGGGTTGCACTGGTTGCGGTGCAGATTGACGTTCGGTATCCCCATAGAGCAAAGGGTATCTTGTCGGGCCATTCTCTATAATTATCAATCATCTTTTTAAGTATGGTGATAATTGTCTTGTTGGCTGCCTCTACCGCTCCATTTGTTTGAGGATGGTAGGGCGATGATGTATGCCTCTGGATTTTGTACTTGGTTAACAAAGCGGTTGTTTCAACATGGAAATGGGTTTCGTGATCAGTGATGAATTCATGTGGGATCCCGTACCGATATATAATTTTATTTTGGATGAATTTTGCTACATGCTTGGCGTTCAAAATGCGGTAGGATTCGGCCTCGACCCATTTGGTAAAGTAGTCGATGGCTACCATGATGAAGTAGTGTCCACCTGATCCGGATGGGTTTACCTTTCCGATTATGTCGATTCCCCGTGTTGAAAATGGCCACGATGATGTCATTGTGTACAATAGGGATGATGGCATATGTTGCACATTTGCGAAGATTTGACAGTTATGGCAATGTTTGACATATTCTCTGCAGTCGGTTTCCATGTTATTCCAGTAGTATCTGAGCCTCATGATTTTTCGGACTAGCATATGGACGTTCATATGCGGACCGCACTCACCATCATGTACTTCAGCCATAACCTTCTCAGCCTTTATTTTGTCAATGCATAGGAGGAGATCATAGCCCAATGTGCTGTCTTTTTATATAGCTGCTAGTCATCCGTGCGGATAAATTGGTAGCTAATATTTGCAAGGCTTTCCTGGCCCGGCCATCGGTTTCAGGAGGATATTCTCCCGTCGACATGTATGTTAAAATGGCTTGATACTAAGACTCGGGATCAGCTATTTTAATATCTTCGATAGCGTGGATATATGCCGGTTCGGGCCATGGCATACTGGTTAGGTGATCAAGGATATTCACTAAAGATGCCAATTTGGAAAGTGCATTTTGTAGACACCCGCATTTTGCCTGCTAGTGTCTATAGCAGTTCCCGACAAAATACCCGATGATGATCGGACGTAAACGTGACTTAATACGCTCGAATACGGACTCAGAATCAATAGTATCCGACGTGGGTATTTAGCGGAGTGAAAATCTCTCAAAGCCGACCTCAAATCCAGGCCCAGTGGACCATTTCCAATAAAATGCGACTAATTTGGGTCAAAACCGACACCGGAAATAAAACCGTCTTTTGGCGACCAGGTCAAAACCCGGTCAAAGACGAATCCGACACAAAAAAACAGCCAAGTTCGCTTCTAGAAGCTAGTCCAACAACCAAGATCCATTCAAAAATGGTCAACAATCATTCCCTATTTACACTCCCTCCTTCCCGACCCACTCGGTCGAGTAAGGCCATGAACCGGTCGAACCAAACTCGAACTGGGCACTCGATCGAGTGCACACGCTCCACTCGATCGAGTGGCCCTAACCCGGGGTATTTCTTCTATAAATACCCCGTCACCCTAAACCATTTCACAACTTTGGACACTACATACTTTACACAACATTTGCAAACCCTAATCACCTTACACTACAACTTCACCACCTTTCAATCATCCATCTACATACACACATACACATTCAAATTCCCGAGATCAAAACTCGTCAAAGACACACACCATAACTCACCCTACATATCTCGACACTCCCGCGCTCCCGTCGCTATTACGTCTCCGTTTCCGAGGCCATTTTAAGCATGTAGGTTGAGGGTGTAATTCAATACCGACATCCCTTTGTCCCTTCTTCTTTTTATCGTTCTTATATATATATATATATATATATATATATATATATATATATATATATATATATATATATATATATATATATATATATATATATATATATATATATATATATATATATATATATATATATATATATATATATATATATATATATATATATATATATATATATATATATATTAATACTAACATTTTATTTATCGCAATCTAACATTTTATTTATGTACTCTAACCACTAACATTATTTATTTATTTATTTACATTTCGTCATAATACTAATACCGTGTATAAGTATATAATTTATAAACCATTTTCGGATTGAACGCGTTTAACTAAGACTACCGCTGCAAGTCCGTTTAATCCCTTTACGAGTCGCGATAGTGGTGGCGCCCTTTCGAGGAGCACCGCCCTAAGCACTCAAGAGCGTAACGTGATCGTGGTAGTATGTAGTTGAACGCGTCTGATGCCATTTTCAAAGATTGGTACGAAACCCGTTGACGCTAAACCGAGCATCACATAATCCGTAAGGATTATTATAGATGTCGTAACGCGGAGGGAATTAATTTCGTCCTAATCCGATTCAAAACAATTTTATAACATTTTTTTATAAAATTCCGATGCCGGTCTTATAATCGTATAGTACACTATTATAGTACCGAAAACCGAGTTAAGTTTAAATCATACAATAGTTTTACGTAACTCGGTCAACCATCGATTTTAAATAAATAAAAACGAAACTGCCACCTTTTTCAAAACGAGCCATGACTCGTACAGGGGGCGCTCGACCGAGTGCCATGGGCCACTCCATCGAGTAGCACCCCAAAAACCGGGCAGTAGGTCTTTCAAAGGTTCACAAGGACTCGATCGAGTGGGTCCCTTTGTTCAACTAAACGAGAGCTTCAAGCATCATCTGAGCCTCGTCCTTTTTTTAACGACTTAGTCGTCGCGTGCAAAGTCAATCACGTGATCTTCCTTTTCAAAACTCATGCATTTTATTTCACTTTCACGACTTTGATCGATGTCTTTCACGATTAGTTTTGTGTCGACGACTCTTTAGTCGTATCCGATAAACGATTAATCTAGACGCCAATTTTTCGATGTGATAAGTCCGGACAAGGCATCGAGATTCGGGATCGCGCTAACACCACGTCTAGGTCTCATATCTCCGTCCTCCGTTTAATACACAATATAATGTGTATTTAATCGAAATTTGTCCATTTATTCAATTTATGGTCTAGCTTATATTTACTATTTAACAGTCCGTTTATAGTTAATATTTACCGTTTCGTGATTCGATTATTCTAATTTAATGCTCGTTGTATTGTAAATTTCGGGTTGTATTCCGCCCGTGTAATTTGTAATTTATTTACGAGTTTTCTTTTTTCGATGTTTGCCATTTATTGCCTTAAATGAACATCACATGCTAAATCACTTTGACGTGAATCAAGATGCGTTAAAATGACGTAGTTCACATAACTCGCATGCTTAGCCGAAAACGTGGTTTGCATATCATTTAATCATTTTACTAGCGCGCGTACACCAACACGAACGGTATCTTACTAGAGGCCGCTAAAGAGCGGGCGGGGTTGGGTGTCCTTTGTGGGTTTCCCAACACGTACCCTCACCCCTTACTCAGAACCATGGTTTCCGGATGTCCGAAACCATTGGCGCACGAGAGTCATTCGATGCACGATATCCAATAACTCGGCATCGGTATCGTAATGCAAAGGGACGAACTCATAAGCTCTAGCACTAAAAGCGGGTCGTGTTTTGTACACGAGACGCCTAAGTGTAGAGTGAGTTCGAACGGGTCAGAATTCCCATAAAATTCGGTGGCGACTCCAACTTTGATTTAAATTTCGACCCGAGATCAATCTTAACACGAGATTCATTCGCCTACCCAAACCCGCGCGTGGCCGCGTCGTGGTGGACCTACGTCATATCCACAATTTGGCGACTCCGCTTGGGATACCCGATGTACCACTAGTCATCGGGGTTCCTAGGGTGAGACTCGAAAAGAAATCGTTCGAATATTAATGTACGCGCATTAGTTTAATGATTCATGCATAACCCATTTTTGCCCGGGCCGGTTACTTGTGACCGACGTCCCACTATACCGCGGTGCATTCCTAAATGGGTGCGCTAAAGACTTCTATGGCCGAACTCGTATGGGTTTCGCGGCATGTCCTAAGACCAATTCGGCTTAGGGAGTCCGTCCTGATTTACGAGAAAGCCATCGTTGTTGGTATAGACCTGATTTTGACCGACCGAGACTTAGTGTAAAGCATACATAAGCGTCGTTATAATGCTTGTTTGACTACGTGCTACTTGGTTTCCGTGTCATTTTTTCAAAAACCGTCATTTCAAAAATGCATCTTTCAAAAATATCCAATTTCAAAAACTCAGAATGATGCCAAAACTTAGACTTACGATTTGACTCAAAATTAGCCTATTTTTTTAGCCGGCATGCTTCCCATTTCAAAATTTCGAATTTTCGATTCCCTTTCGATTTTCGAATTTTCAAAATTCAATTTCAATTTTCAAATCTTCGTGATGCCATTCGCGATTTTCAGATCTTCGAGATTCCATTCTCCATTTTCAAATCTCCGAGATGCCGTTTTCGATTTAAGACTCGGTCCTGTCGGCATGCTGCCAATTTCGCGGGACTGTCTCCCAATTTTTCAAAACGCGAAATTACTCGCAACCATTCTAACATTTCAAAATGTCCGGTTCTATTGGCTTTCTACCAATTTCAGGACCGTTCTCTCAATTTTCAAAATTCTATCATTTTTCAAAAACCTTCCTTATTATAGGACCTACCGTAATCCGTGTGTCGGGTCTTTTCATAATTTGTCGAAGGTCTATAGCGTCGAAACTCCGTCGATCCTACATCACGGGTTTCTTCCACATCCTAGTCCGCCTTATCCTAAAGGCATAACCAACCAACACGAGTCATACACTCGTAAATGGAAGGTTCATAAACACTCGAGTCCTAACTAGAAAGTCACACGCGATCTTTCCCTCCGACAGGACGGTCCCCACGACCTTTCCTAGGGGAATTTTGCCCGTCTTTCAATCCGTTAGTCGAGTCATCCCAATTCAAGTCCTTTAACTTAGGGGTCTACCCTAATCACATGGTCTATCCTTATTCAATTCGAGTCAAGGGTCTCTAGCGTTGAAATTCTGCCGATCTTACATCGCAAGTTTCTTCCCTTACCCGTCTGCCTTTCCTCGAGGTCGAGTCAACCTTTTACAAGGCATAGCCCTGTAGCTAAAGGTTCGTGATCCTTACATCTAAGGGTCACTTGTCCGAAAATCGAGTCTTAGCAAAACCTCTCATCTCACTCAAGGGGCTACCTTCAGCAAAGCGATCAATCATGGTTGCTCTAAGGGTCATGTCTTACACGTGCTGTCTCACGTACCCCACGTTTGAGTCACTTAGATGCCACACCATCTGAGTCCTATAAGAATCCTTAGTCTCACTTGGAGGCTTTTCTCCAACAGAGCGATTAATCACAGTCACTCCGAGAAGCGCACCCTACATATTTGTCTTAGGAGAGTCTAACCCGAGTCAAACCGGAGTTGTCTTTCCTCCCGCGCTATTTCCTGTGCCTTGGCGTGTTTGGGTCCCGAAGCAACATTTCTGATTACGTGGGTATTCTCGCAGAGTATGGCATCCACAACCGGGAATAGGGAGATGGAAAACACCATCAATGAAATGAAGGTTTTGCTGGAAACAATGGTTAGTAAGCAGGCCATGTTTGAAACCTAACTAGGGTTCATAAAAACTGACCAAGAGGCCATGAATGCTCGTTTAACTGTCATTGAACGACAAGACCTCAATTCTGGGTCGGTAAATACTGGGCCATTTGCCAAACTGATCAGCACCGTGCGTGAGCTCGAACAACAGTTCCACGCCCTTCAAGGGAACAACATCCGAGTTGAAAACTCCCGAGACTATACACCCATCAGTGAGAAACTACCAACAGATCTCAACTTAGAAGGGTTACCCATATTCGAAGGGACGGAGGATCCATTACTACACCTCCGAGCTTTCAAGGCATTTATGGCGATCAAGGGGGTCAAAGCCGACATGTTCATCATCAATTTGTTCGGCGCATCCCACGGGAAATATCCAAAAGCCTGGTTCTACAGGCTAGACACAAAAAGATTCCCAACTTGGGAAGATGTGGCTACCGAGTTCGCTAAAAACTATTCTGATAATACTGAACTCAGACTACCATGCGGACTTTAGAAGTCATGGCCCAAGATCCAACAGAGGGTTTCACCAAATACCTTCAACGTTGCGGGCTGAGAGTGTTAAGCTGGTAGACAAGCCCAGCGAGAAGACACTAGTGGAGTCATTCATCAACAACCTCCTACCCTCCTACCGCGTCCATCTTAGGTATGCCTACATTTCAAACTTTGCTGTGCTTATCGATATGGGCACTAGGATTGAAGACGATCTTCGACATAATGAAGATCTGTGTGAAGCTTCTACCGAAGGCTATACTGGACATCCATTTGAGTCCTTAGAAGCCGAAGACTACTGACAACCTCATCCAAGAGTCAGGATTTGATTTAAGTCTGAGTCTGAGTCCGAGTCTAGGATGTTCTATTTCTTTCAGTTTCAAAGTCAGAGTCAGAGTCAACTGTATTCTGTCCTCTTTTTTTTTTTCAATCCAATAAAATCAGCATTTTCAATTTCTCATATATGCTTTTCTTATGTGTTTCCGAGAACATAATGAACACCATCATACACTGTGAGCACATGCACGTGAATATTATAGGCCCATCTATAATGACTGCAGGAACTGAGGCCCGTGTTTTCCTTTACCTGTTCCATGTCTGGTATAGAAAGCCACATAACTACCCTTAGAAGGAGCGGTATTGAATCCTATGACAAATCTAGGTAGTCTTAGTTTGGGTTCAAGACGGGAGGCAAGCCCATTTCCCACAATAAACACCCATCCAATAAGACCGACCAATCCCTATCTTAGGTGTTAGTCTGACCAAAAACAAAAAAAAAGAGAAAAAAACTGGACAAAAAAATCAAAAGTCCAAGAAAAAAAAAGCAAAAGGCCAAAACAAATTAAAATAGCTGGCCATGATCAACATCCATCGACCAGATACGGTGAATCCAATAACCGTGGTCAACGCTCAACTCAAGTGAAACTCCGTACGGTCAATTCAAAAATTATCAATGTCATACCATCAAAAGGGGGAGGGACATCAAGCTGGTCAGCTAACACCACATCTATCCTAGCCACATTACAACCCTCAAAGACCTTCTTGAGACCTAGGCTAAGAGACAACCCGAAATTTTGAGGATTCAAGCTCCATAGGATACACCCTAACCATTAAAGCCAAACATGGAAATCAGATCCCGCATTATCAAACCTACCCCGATCGAAGTCCGAGTCATTATTACTCAACTTCCCCTTTTCCTACCACATTACAATACCTTACCCTCGAAGCCTTAGCTCCACAAAATCGAGCTCCAGACTTCAAATCATCAAAGCCAGTTACGACCTAGCTCCACATTTCCAAAAACATCCAAACCAGTTACCAGCCCCAAACACGGGAATTCAACTTGCGGTCAGCATAGAACATGCCCAAATAGTTCACACCACTTCTGGGGGCTACCCCGGGGCTACCCCGGAGAACGCTCACAGTCACGGGATCAACATCCTAACTGTTCTAGCCCTTTGATCAAGACATCATTGAGAATGCACCTAGCCTACACCATCGCTGTGGCTAGTTACACACAAAGCCCTAATAAACTAGGCACCATAACATATCTTCCAATCCACTGAACTACGGCTTGGTTTGATTTCACTACACGTGAATACGTAGGCAGCCTTTCAACAAGGACACAACCACCCACATTGACACAAATTTAAAAAGCACCATCATTCCTATCACGACACTGTCATGTTCTCAACAGTTTGCTTTGTTGTCCTGGGGGACTTCTATTAGACAGAAGTTCTCCTTCCACTCACAAAATCCAATGACTTTCAAAATCTAGCCGCCTTTCTATAGTGTGTCCTAGTACTCGGCTTAGTCGAAGACAAGAATCTGTCAAGGACTCGAAGCAACACCCACTTTGGGAATGTACCCCAAAACCAATAATTCAAAAGAGCACTAGTCATAGCACTGCTACTGCTAATTCCTGTAGAAACAGTCTCATTACAGACTACTATATATCCTTCCCATCTCGATGTTCGACCATGTTGTCACTCGCCTAGGCTACGGAATAGCGCAACTTAAGAATCTTGTCATCTTAGGCGGTCCACCCCCCTACCGAGTCACGGTCCAACCCCTCGAGAGTCCAAGTCGTGTCTGTCAACTCATCCGGTCACGTCCAGAGTCGAGTCTGTCGGTATGCCTCGCTTTCAAATTATTGCTTTGAAATTTGCAAAACCTAGCCATTTGAGAAAATCCTTTTCGACAAGGTCAAATTTCAGTCTATTTAAACTGCAAATTTCTTTTCTAACCCTTTCAATTTTGAAAACCTATCTCCTAGCACGTGAGTTGCTTTCAGGACTTCGATTTCCTATGTGCTATCTTGCTATATACTATGACTGCTATTTCTGCCTATGTATCTAACATTTCAGATGTCAGCTAGTGCTTCCCAACGGAACATCAAAGGCGGTGTTTCTCCTGGAATGCTACATCCATAATGTGATGTGTCGGCATACGGGTACACCCAAAACTTCAGAAACAAGTCCCCGTGCAGCTACTTTACTCCCTAGCGTGAGTCGGTGTTTCACCTAAATATTACGTGCAAATACAGGTACACCTAGGACTTCAAAGGAAGGTCCGACTCCCCACGAAGCTATCATCATCAGGAGAGGTATAACCCTTTTTTATGGCTGGCGAGCCCTTCACGCGAGTCTAATGGACTATAAACAACCCGACCGGAAGGCTGCCAGGTTGTAATCCTCGATTGGCCTGGTAGCTACTTTGACTTTCGCCTTGTCCAAGCCTCAGTCAGAGTGGGGGCTCTGTAGACACTCGCATTTTGCCTGCTAGTGTCTATAGCAGTTCCCGACAAAACACCCGATAATGATCGGACGTAAACGTGACTTAATACGCTCGAATACGGACTCGGAATTAATAGTATCCGACGTGGGCATTTAGCAGAGTGAAAATCTCTCAAAACCGACCTCAAATCCAGGCCCAATGGGCCGTTTCCAATAAAATGAGACTAATTTGGGTCAAAACCGACATCGGAAATAAAACCGTCTTTTGGCGACCGGGTCAAAACCAGGTCAAAGACGAATCCGACACAAAAAACAGCCAAGTTCGCTTCTAGAAGCTAGTCCAACAACCAAGATCCATTCAAAAATGGTCAACAATCATTCCCTATTTACACTCCCTCCTTCCCGACTGATGTGAGTTAAGTCGTCTCACCCAATCAAGATAATCCTAATGCTACTAACAAGAAGATAGCGGCAAGTAAGGTATCGTATCCACAGGGAAACGGTTAAATTCGTCTAATAGCTATGGCAATTCTAAAATGCTCTAAACGGTTGATTGATTGAACATATATAAAAGACTACTAAAAAACGATAATAAAAATCGAATCTGACAATGAGATGAAAACTAAGGTCACGGGTTCACGATAGATGTTCAACAATTATGCGACAATAATAATAAACACATAAACATGCTAGTCGGCTATAACACGTTCTCTCGAATCGTGTCAACCTAGGAAGGATCTAACGGGCTCTCGCAACTTATTAGACTCCCTATCAAATCGCGCGTGATCTAATCCTAATTCGGCTTTCGCACGAGAACTAGAATTTCCCAAACAGATTAACATGTTGTGGCCTTTAACAAATTAATCGACAAATAAAGCACGCGAAAGTGATACTAGCATAATTATACATTTAGTATCGAAGTAGCACAATCGTATAATAATCCATCGACCCCCCTCGACCCTAGCGAGAAAATTAGCTACGCATGATGATTACGAAACAACAAATCGCATACATATAATTCATGATAAAAGTGAAGCAGATAAATCTAACGATAAACGAACAGAAATCTAACGAACTAAACGGAGAGCAACGAATTCCAAATCGAGAAAATTACGACGAACTAAATAATTTACGATAAAGATTGAAAATATAAAACTGAAAATCGAGTACGAGTTAAAACCGAGTGCTAGAATTCTAAGAGTCACGAGTTTCTAAAAGAAATAATTCAAGTATGAAAAGTGATGGATAGCTACATAATACAAATCCTTAGTTATACAAAATAGGCGAAAATGAATTGGGTGTGCATGCCGGCCGGCTGGCAGGCCACCTGCCACATGAAGGGGCCGACGCACACCTAAAATTGAAGCTCAAATCGTCTTTGTGTCATGTCGTCCGACCAGCAGGCCGCCTGTGATATGCAGGCTGGCGCGCACAACACTAATAGAAGAAGTAATGGGCCGCTTTCCATGGCCCAATGAATCGACACTTCTCGTTTCTTCTTCGCCTAGACGTCCTAAAGCACGGATTTTGTCTCGGGATCGTTCTTCTAACCAGATATGAGTGTAAATGCACATAAAGACCTGAAATCGTGTAGAATCTACAGAAACACTCACTCAAAGCAAAATGTTAGAAGAAACGGCTCTAAAGAGCGCGTTCTGACCATAATAGACAACGGAATTGAGGGAATAACGCAATATAAATATGACACATCAAAATCCCCCGAACTGAACCCTTGCTTGTCCTCAAGCAAGACCCGTAAGAAAACAACTAATATAATACCGAAACAGCTCAAAGCAAATAATAGGCAACCAAATACTCAAGTCCATCATAGCAAACATCTAACCAAGTCTAAGAAACAAATTCCAAGACGGGAAATAGGAAAAGTAATCCGTCAACAAATGCACAACTTCACCAAGCATAATATGTAGAAGCCACATTTTCAACCAAAACCCTTGCATAGGCTACTCACGGAGCCACTCATCGCTCAATTAGGAAGGGTGTGTATATGTGAAACAAATATGTGAAAACGCTCAACTACTCCAACTCATGGAAATATGCCCGCAATCTAGTATGATATCGACCTCTAAATTTTTACAAAACACGCTAGGATCACATAGAGAGGCAAGGATGGCGATAATAAGGTAGGAGGTGGAAATCGATATGGTCATGTGCGGTTAAAGCCAAGCTAGTGAACTAACTAGTGCGATAATGCTCAACTAAAAAATTCTTCCACTTCCATAAACAAAACATACAAATCACCAACCAACGAGAACGAGTCCGGGGTCAAAAGAGGGCGCTAAAATTTCATCAAGTAAACGGAAATTAAAAGTAACGAGAATAACATTTTTTTTTTTTGATTTTTTCTCTTTTTTTCTTTTTTTTTTCTTTTTGAGTTTTTTCATTTTTTTTCCTTTTTTGATTTTTTCGATTTTTTCAAAGCTTGATGAAATTAGAAGCAAAAATATACAATAACCAAAATTGACCCGGACAAGATCTACAAACTCCCTTGAAACAGAGTCAACCACATCCAATCATCCATAAAAAATCTCCATAATCGCACAATAACGAGCATAGAACGCACTAGGTGACCTACTTCATCAAGCTTGGCTAGGTAGGCAAATTTGATTTTGTAGTTCATTTTGTGAATTCTTTTACATTTTAGCCAAGGAGAAAATGGATAGAAATAGATGAAAAATGAAAATGTCCCAAAAATGATCACTAGGCAGGTTAGTCAAAATAAAGGGGAAAACACCATACTTATGCGTATTGACATAACATATTCCACGAGGAGACCTACACACACAACCTAAGTGGTAGCCAGGTATGAATGTACTGGCTACAGAAGGATCTAAATCTCACCAATTTTGTAGCTAAAGCCTAAATGCAAGGTCGGTCTAAATGAGAATCACAAATTATAGCTCAGTTGGTTGCATACTTATCGATTAATTATTATTATTCCACATAACAAAAGTCAAATGAATGCCAATTAAGAATGAGTAGGTAGCCTAAAGAGTGCAAATTATAATCATTGCTGCATAATCGGTATCATAGACAGACACTAAGACTCAAGGAAATAAAACTAGAAATACTAAAAACTCCCCCATGCTAGACTCGACATTGTCCTCAATGTCCATATCATACAGACTCAAAATTGGTGGGGGGACACAAATAAAAACCGAGGATAGAGAAAAGACATACCAAATATATACACGGAGAGGTAGCGGAATCAGCAATCCGCTACTGATCATCATCATCATCATCACCGAAATCATCATCCTTCATATCATCATCTGCAGTAGTCCCGGAGCCAGACGCACCACCCGTATACCAACCACCTCCCTGATAATCACTAGCGGCTCCAAAAGCAGGGCCCGTCGGGGTACTGAAATAGTCAGTGTGAAGATGGAAACCGCCATGAATCGAAGGGTCAGTATAACCACCCACGGGCCATGAAAAGTACGAGGGGTAAGGGCCCTGTGGTGGCACAGCCGCACGCCTAGCATAGTCATCATATACGGGATACATCCCGAGGCACTGATCAACATATAACCTGTCTAGATGAGCGTGAGTAGCAGCGGTATCGGCACGAGTCTCCGTGCGAAGAGTATCCAAATCAGAACGGGACGAACCGGCACCCAGCTCCATACACTCCATCCATGCAATAAGATCGGGATGGAGGGGAGCATACTGGGGTGGTGGAGGGGGCTCCTCAAAAGTAGTGGTGGTGGTGGGCTCGGAAGCAGGCTGAGATGGACCGGGTGCAGGGGCAGGCTGGGAGGTACTAGGCTCGCTCGTCGGGCGACGAGTATAGGTAACAGCATGCGACGAAGGAAGATAGCTAGGGGCAGCGACGGGTAATAAATAATTAGGCTGATCAGCCTCAAGTGACAAAACCGACCCGGCTTGCAAAATAATAGTCGCCTGCTCATGAATAAGCCAAGCCCAACGATTCTGATGCCTAGAGGAAATCCAGTTAAGAGAAGCCAAATATCGGAGGCTAAGGGTAATCTCGCCCTGGACCGGATCATGATTCGCTTCACGAAAAGCAGTCAACCGAAGAGCTAATTGCGTGACTAACCCGCCTATATAAATAGGAACATCGACAACGGCTGTAGCTATTCTCCTAAACTGGAGGCACTACTACAAAACCCTTACTTTTTAGACA